>OX465599.1:27392500-29892500 GCA_950022295.1 Bromus sterilis | reverse complement strand
TAATCTTTTATCAACTCAATCCAGCGTCTTTGCCTGAGATTAAGATCTGGCTGGGTGAAAATGTATTTGAGGCTTTTGTGGTTGGAATAGATCTCACAACGATTACCAAGGAGGTAATGTCGCCAAGTTGTTAGGGCATGAACTACGGCAGCGAGTTCAAGGTCATGGGTAGGATAGTTCTCTTCATGTGGCCGCAACTGGCGTGAAGCATAAGCTACCACATGTCTATCTTGCAGAAGTATGCATCCTAACCCTTGCCGTGATGTGTCACAATAGATCTCGAAATCCTTTTTGGTGTCTGGAGGTGCAAGTACGGGTGCAGAAGTCAACCTTCTTTTTAGCTCTTGAAAGCTTTCCTCGCACTTGGGAGTCCATAGGAATTTCTTATCTTTCTTGAGGAGTTCAGTTAGAGGCTTTGCAACTTTAGAAAAGTTCTCGACGAAGCGGCGGCAATAGCTGTCTAGGCCAAGAAAACTCCTAACTTGCTTAACCGATTCAGGTGGAGTCCAGTCAAGGACGGCCTGAACTCTCTCGGGATTCACAACAATGCATTTTGAAGAAATCACGTG
This sequence comes from Bromus sterilis, assembly GCA_950022295.1. Lineage (NCBI taxonomy): Eukaryota > Viridiplantae > Streptophyta > Magnoliopsida > Poales > Poaceae > Bromus > Bromus sterilis. The sequence goes on along the minus strand of OX465599.1, from coordinate 29,891,931 downwards.
GCCTAAGTAGGTCACTTCTGGTTGCCAAAATTCACACTTGGAGAATTTAGCATACATGCGATGCTCTCTAAGTTTCATCAATACCAACCTTAGGTGTTCGGCATGTTCTTCTTCGTTCTTCGAGTAGATGAGAATGTCATCGAGATAAACCACAACAAATTTATCTAAGTACTCCATGAAGATCGAATTCATCATGCGTGAGAAAGTTGCGGGGGCATTGGTTAAACCAAAGGACATAACGGTATACTCGTAAAGACCATAACGAGTAGTAAAAGCCGTTTTGGGAATGTCCTCGTTTCAGATTTTGATTTGATGATAACCTAATCTCAAATCCATCTTGGAGAAGACAGAGGATCCTGCAAGTTGATCATAAAGATCATTGATCCTGGGCAACGGGTACTTGTTCTTTATCGTCGCTAAATTTAGCGGGCAATAGTCTACGCACATCCTTTCTGTTCCATCTTTCTTCGTTACGAACAGAACGGGGCAACCCCATGGCGATGAGCTAGGGCGGATGAAGCCTTTTTCCAGCAAAGCTTCCAGTTGGGTTTTGAGCTCAGCTAACTCACGTGGGGCCATTTTGTATGGGCGTCTAGAAATTGGTGCGGTTCCTGGGGCAAGATCCACTATAAACTCTACCCATCTGTCGGGTGGCATGCCCGACAGCTCTTCAGGAAAGACATCCGGGAAGTCACGAACCACCGGAATATCTTCAAGTTCGGGAAGGGGAAGTACATTCAAGGAATGCACTTGGGTTCTTGTTCTGGGTGAGGTATAGTTGACGGTTTTGCCTGAAGGGTGGGTGAGTTTCACGGATTTGCCTTTGCAATCCAGGTAGGCATTCTGTCTTGATAGCCAATCCATGCCAAGGATGACATCAATATCTGAAGACTTGAGGGCTATGAGTGAAGCAAGGAATACTAAACCCTCAATTGCAATTTGATTACCGTGGCTTACTCTATTAGTTTGCCATCTTGACCCTGGAGTTTGAATAATCATGGGGGTGGACAATTCAACAAAAGATAACTCATGATGAAGTGCATAACTTTCCGACATGAATGAATGAGATGCTCCTGGGTCGAAAAGAACGGAAGTAGGAACATAATTGACTGGGAGCGTACCAAGAATGACGTCAGTGGTGTCGTCAGTCTCTTCGGCGGCAATCTGGTTCACACGCCCACGAGTGGCGGGAGGAGCGGGTTTGGCGGTGTAGACCTTCTGGGGGGGCTTGCCACGACCATTGTTGTTGCCTCCGTCACGGGGTGGAGCATTCTGGTTCTGGATCTGGTTCTGGGGACACTCACGAGAGTAGTGGCCTGCCTGACCACACTTGTAACAGGCTCCGAAAACAGTGCGTGGAGCTGGGTTGTTTGGTGGAGCTGGGTGGAACTGAGTTGGTGGACGAGGCGCCACATAGGATGGCCTCGGTGGGTTGTTCTGGCGGAACATACTATTGGGGATCTAGATCTTGCGCTTCTGAGAGCCTGAACTGGATGATCCATCGTCTCTAGGGTGTTTGCGAAAGTCATTGGGGGTGTTCATGTCCTCTGCCTTGATGGCCTTGTTGACAAGGACCTGGAATGTGGAAAAGTCATTTAGGTTGAGCTCACGACGGAGTCCAGAATTGAGTCCGCGACGGAACCTCTCTTGCTTCTTTGCGTCGGTGGATAGTTCTTCAGTAGCATAACGAGCAAGTCGGTTGAACACACGACTAAAGTCGTCAACAGTCCTTCTGCCTTGGGTGAGGTTGCAGAACTCCTCACGCTTGCGGTCCATAAGACCCTTGGGAATGTGGTGCTCACGGAAGGAAGTGCAGAATTCATCCCAAGATGCAGGCGGTCCAACGGGACGCATGTTCATGAAGTTTTCCCACCAAGAGCTAGCTGCACCTTCAAGGTGATAGGTGGCATAGCTGACCTTGTCGCCATTTGCAACATGGCCTGCTTGGAGCTTCCTCTCGATGCTGCGAAGCCAGTCATCGGCGTCAAGGGGCTCGTTGGAGTAACTGAAAACTGGGGGATGAAGCCGGATGAAGTCGTTCAGGGACACCAACTCGTTGCGCTGCTGAGTGGTGTTGCGGGCAATGACTTCCAGCAGATGGTGAGAGTCTCGGCGGTTCCTCTCAACCTCCATCAGAACCTGAGCCATCGTGGGAGGGGGTGGAAGGTTGCCTTCCTTCTGGTCATTCCCACGACCCTGGTTACGACCAAGCTGGCCACGGGTTCCTTGAGACATCCTGAAGTGAAAACCAAAGTCAAACAGAGTTGATTGGGATAGTCTAAACAAGGTATTGAAGTACTGGAAGGATTACAGAGAAAAGGAAGTAATCATCTTGACAACATGGTGATAAAAGCATACAAGCCATATATTCACAAGCTGTCATACAAACCATACATCGTTTTAGTACAAGCACTAAGCTAATACAAACGTGATGAAGATGATACATCCTTCAGAGGCACTCTGACTTCCTATACATTATTTATCTAAGCCTCTGGAACTTAGATACCTTGCGTACAATATACTAAGATACTTCTACATCCTCACTAAGTAAGACCACAGGCGGTCTCACTCATCTCCATCTCCATAGTAGTCCTCGTAAAAGTTACCCGCGTATCCCGGTAGCTGAAGGTGACCATCGGAAAACACGGAGGCCTGTGGACCCTGATATCCGTTTGGGCAAGGATGGGGCCTAGGTCCAGCGTAGGGTGGAAGCAAAGGACCACGGGGTGGAAAAATGCCTCCAATCTCGGGCCAAGCAACTCGAGAAGGCATCTGAGTCCTCACTGGGTAGATAGCATCATACTCAACTGATCCAATGCTCACGAAGGGTGCCAAAAGGGTCAGTGCTCGATATAGACGAACACGGGTGGCGTGAAGCTCAAAACGGAGAGCGCGTGCATCACGATCTCGATCACTAGCAAACCTAGCAGTCATCTGAAGGGCTGGATCTTCTGCAGAGTGATCTGAGTAGAGTCCGGTGTAATATCCCTCTTCTCCCAGAAGTGCAGCAGGGATATAGCGGAATGAGGTCTCTCTCAGCATAGTGTGCTCCTCTCTCAGCAGGTTAATACATGAGTATGCAACATCCTGCACAACCATGTTCTCGGTAATGCCAATGCCATGTCCAAAGTGGATAGGCTGAGTGACTCCAACGTGGTGTGGATAGATCCGGACAATGCAGTGGAACTGGGTCTGGTTGAAGTCATGGAACTGCTCCTCAACGGTGTACTCAGGATACCATCGATATCCCACATAGGACATCATCTCGATCAACGTGGCGGGATGGCCACGCACACCGAGGCACCTGGTCAAACGAACAATCTGCCGAGGGGGACGATCTGCCATCTGAAACAGAAACAAGGAGTTTGCAAATGCATCAGATTATGAGATAAACCTGGAATGACTCGGACAACATAACGGATGTAATTGCAAGAAAAAGATAATTTCTTACAACATGGAAACAACACTTACATACGATGTAATAAATCAGGGAGCATAACCACTCTAACAAACCGATCACAACTTTCCTACGGCTACAAGGAAGCAAACAACGAGATGTTCTAATCATACAGAGGAGAGCCTAGTCCTATCTTCCCGTAGAATAAGATGAGGGTGACTCAGAACTCAGAACGAAGGGGGTAAGGAGAAAAAGAAGCCTTACGTTGTTCCCTTATATACCCAGAGTAACTATATAACTATAGCAAGCTAGACTCGACTTCGGCCAAGGCTGCTAGTCCTACAACCAGTCCTGCTTTGATACCAAGTCTGTCGGGACCCGGGGTTAGCGTATGGAAGTCCAGTTAAGACATAGTCATATGGAGAGCCGAGAACCGTACCCACTTGTCTAAGCAGACAAGGCCAAGCACAGAACGTTCTCGGAGAGCATCGTACGTGAGGGACATCCCATCCAAGCCGGATGATCAACTGAGATGGGTCCTCATCGTCCGCACACAAGTCTAATGATATGGGTGATGAGCTCCCATATTCAAAGACAAGTCGCCTTAACCATACTATCGACTATCTCATAACTCTTACATAGACTTACTCCAGCCCGATCACTTAGTCGGGGTCTAGGGCGGGCTCGACCACACCACAAAGTGTGCACGAGACGGAGTCTCGAACAATCGCATCATGATGCCCCAAGCTGCGCACATCTAAGGGCCACTTGGTGTATGAAAGACCGCCAGCCAGATCACAACTAAGGTCTCGAAAACCCATACAAAGACATGCATGTTATAAACATACACGCAGCACACATGCCTTGTATGAACAGTAGGTATCATTGCAATTCTCTACAAAGTATACAATTTTATTGATAACTCTTATAGAGTGCACACAGAGATCACAAACATGTGATCCAACATTACAACACAAGCGGAAGCAAAGTATGTCTGAGTACAGACAAGTTTAACAAATGGCTTAAGAAGCCTTATTTAAACACAAGCCCTCCACGAGGGAACCAGTCGTCTGACTGGGACTAGACTAGCTTGATCTTCAGTCGTCCATCTCGATGAAGAAGCCACCTTCGGGGTCAGTGGTTCCATCTAAAACATAGATTAAGCAAACGTGAGTACAAAGTCGTACTCAGCAAGACTTACATAGGAGCTATACTACTCATGCACATGTATCAAGGTAAAGGGAGGTGGGGTTTCACTTGCAGAAATGCCAGCTTTGACTTGGCTAGTCCTGAACTATGAGTACCAGACTTGAGGTAAGAAGCGTACCCGAGTCCACTACTTTCTCCAACCAATTACACCACTATGATGCCTTCCTCGACTTCCCCACGAGAAAGCACGCCATAGCACTCACACTTATCTTGGTGTGTTTTAGAAGTATCCAGTTCAAATTGTCTAATAATCAAGCTAAGCTTTCCAAGCAGTCCATAACCGCGGACGCGGCTATTCGAATAGTTTTGTTAACCCTGCAGGGGTGTACCGCTACACACACATGATCATCATTTACCGCCTTTGATCTCGACACCATTCAAGGGGTGCCAGCGAGGATGCTCACCACAACTGTTACCTCATAGCCGATCTAGTCCGAGAAAGTCACCTACTTGGGTTGGCTACCACTATCGTGAACCCGGCCGGTTTACCGAAGTGGACCCAAGTGATGTGTGCGTGGTGCATAAGCCGGTCTCGGGTGAGCCATTCTCTCACTGAGCATCCAGGCCACAGACCTACCAGAACTCCGAACTATTGCGACATCTGGACATCGAAAGGGATGAGTTAGTAAGCTGAGAGGGGTCAGTGAGCCCAATGTGTGGTTGTACTCTTCATCTTGGATCACCACACAAGAACTCGGACTTAGGGCGGTGTTCAACGAGACAACCCACCGTGTACTCCCACACAGCCTCTCATCGTTCACCTTGTATTAGGGTAGATTCACCAACACTTTTCTACCATCATCATCATGATCACTACCATCCCGACTCACATAACAGTATCAACATGGTATCATTCTAAGCATGCAATAAGCAGTAACAATTGCAGGGGCCACATGATATCAATCAACTCCTACAGTTGCTAGGATTGTGGTTTGCTTACTACTGTGACAAATGATAGGTCATGCAAAGGAATGGGTTCATCTATGCGGTAGAAACGCATCATGGTAATCATCCTAAACAAATGCATAAGCGAGACATGAGAGGGAAGTGGGATTTTATCGACATGATCAATGGGGGTTCGCTTGCCTTGCTGACGAGGTTCGGGTTCGGGGTCTTCAACGAAGGGGGCAGCCTCCTGTTCCGGTTCCACCTCTACTCGACAAACAACAAACAAGGTAGCAAAGTAAATACAATGCACAATCACATGATGGAAGGTTGAAACTTGATGTATGTTCTTTGATGTGTGAGACAATTCCATTTAAATGGAGTATATTGCAATTTGAATTGCAATTTCAAACTCCAATTGAATTCAAACTTAGTCAAGTTACAAGTGACATTGATTGATCAATTTGAATCATTTTGAAATGTGTATGATATGCCTCTGAAGTGTGGTTGAAAAGTAGCATAATTCCATGGTCCAAGTTGCAAAATCATTTGAATTAAATTTGAATAAATTCCAAATAAATCAAATGACATATGCTACTGGTCTCATTTTAAAATCAACTCAAACATATTTGAAAGTTGGATTTTTGGATAGCTTATTTTCTCCTGATCATTTTTCATATATTATTTGTCCAATTTGGAGTTAATATGAATTTTCTATGAATTTCCAAAGTTTGGGCTATTTTCTGGAATTTCTTTAATTCTTTTTATTCTGGAAAAAAATTCATTTACTGCGTCATGCTTGCGCAAGGCTGACGTGGGGGGGGGGGGTCTGACTGGTGGGGTCGGCCTGTCAGTGGCTGGGTTAATTTAATCTGGCTGTTTAAATTAACCAGTGGCTTAATTAAGCCAGGCGGGGTTAAGCCCTAACCATGGCCACATCGGCGGGCCTGCCGGCGGCTAAACGCCGGCGTCACAGACGCGGCGGCGTTGTACGGGGAGGGTGCTCCCGGCCACCATTTGGCACGGGGAGAGCACGGGACGGCTCCTCGAGCTCGCCTGCGTCTCGTGGTGAACACGGGGGACCTTGGGAGGCACCGGAGCTGCGCCGGCGACGACCTTTGGTGGCGGCCGTGGCTTGGTTTAGAAGAAATCGTCGACTCCGTGCATCAAAAAGGACGGGAAGCAGTGCGTTGAAACGCTGGGGTGGAGGGGAACACTACGCGTGCTCTGGCTGAGACGGAGGGGCACAGGGGCGACCTCGAGCTCATCCATGGCGGATGCCGTGCTCGGCTCTCATGGCAAAATGCAAAGGAGAAGGAGAAAAACTCCGGGGTTGGTCGGGGAGGATGAAGAAGCTCACTCTGAAGCTAGCAGAGGAGTCAGGGAGGTCGGGGAGGTCGTGGTGGCGGCGAATTCGACGACGGCGACTTGCGGGTCCGGCGACTCCTCGATGAAGCTGGCGTCATCTGCTGAGGCGCTCGGGGTCGATTGATTGAGGGGAACGACGAAGACGCCTGCTGCGGTTCTCCTGGACACGGCGGCACGGCTCGGGGACGACGTTGGCTGCGTGGACTCGGCGGCGTGCTCCACGGCGGTCCTCGGGCGGCGACGAAATCGAGCACGGGAGGAGGAGGAGGAAGCTCTGGAGGGGGGGAATGGATCGGGACGGGAGAGAGACGTCTCCAGGCGTGGCTAGATGGCACGGGGAGGCCTGGAAGGCGCTCGGCGGCGACGTGGCGTCCACGGCTGGCTCGGTGGCATTCCACCGAGCAGATTGGAGGCGCGGGGCGGGGAAGAAGACCCTACTGCCCCTCTGGGCCGGGTGGGCTGGATGGGCCGGCTTCACCTGGGCGTCTGGTAAGTCTTTCTGTTTCCTTTTCTGTTTTTCTTTTCTGCCTTTTTGTTTTGCTGTGCTAAATAAATAGCTAGGCATTTTATTAAATGCTGAAATTTTTTATATGGCCTCATAATAATATATACTAGCCACTTATAAAGTTTCAACTTTTTTAAAATACAAATAATTTGAATCTTAACTCAAATAGGGATTTTTAATTAATTCCAAGGCACTGTTTGAATATTTGAAAAATCCATGAGCATGGGGTGGGTCCCACATCAATTGATATGTGATCACACTCATTTATAAGTGGTAGGTGGCACCATAGCTCCTGTCCGAGCATTGTGAGCTCGGAGGTTGAAGAATCGCTTCCAGAGAGCAATGCTTGGGCGGCAGCCGAGATACCCCTCGCAGAGTGTCACGAAGATGGAAAGGATCATGATGAAGTTGGCTGCAAGGTGGTGTAGTTGCAGTCGGTGGAAGTCGAGGAACCCGTGGAAGAAGGTGCTGGCAGGAAGGCCGAATCCACGCTCGAAGTGAGCAAGGAATACAACCCTCTCGCCAGCACGCGCGTTGGGCACGACCTCAGCGCCGGGAATACGCCATTCGATCTCCGCGGGCATCTTCCGGGCGCGAATTAGGGACTGGACGGCGCCGGCGGTGGCTGTCGAGCCTTTCCAGCACACGCGGCTCGCCTGTGAGACGTCTCGCCGTGGCGCCATGGCGTTCGCGGGCGGAGAGAAGAAGAGGGACGAGGAGCGCGAGAGCAGCGGTGAGGAGTTACCGCGGAGGTGGCGGAGCGCACGGGTCCGTGGCCGGAGCAGATCCAAAGCGCAGAGGTCGAGTCGCAGGAGCAGCAGGGAGCTTCGAGCGGAGCAACAATGGCGCGGGAGAGCAAGAGCTGGAGGAGGAAGATGGCGTCTGGGAGAAGGAAGAGGCAAAGGACCCTCCCCTGTGGCTTATATGGGCGGTGGGGGAGAGGAGTGGGATGCGTTTGCGGCTGTGTGGCTCAGTGTGGCCTAGCACATAGGAAGGCCAACCGGCAGACCAGCGCAAGGAATCCTGGCGCGGGAGGCGAGGCGTGCGACGTGGGTGTCGAGACCTGCAGTTACGTCAAGTCGCGCGTGGGTCGTGGGTCCCGGCTCATTGACCATATCCCGGGAGAATCGGAGGTAACCGTTGGAATGTAATCGGCGAAAGATTTCATTCTCAAAAGAGTGAAGACACGAATTGGAGGCGAACCAAATCCAATCGGACGAAGTTTCGACCAGCCGAGTGCGATCTCCTAGTTGGTCGACGAACTCGGAATGACGCACTCGATGAAGCGATAGCAGTCGGAAGGTGTCGAAGAAAGATTAAAAACTGCAAAGGCCCCGCGGTTAAGTGACCGTGGAACCTTTACAGCTTTAGGGGCTACTGTCGGGGGATTGGTACCCGGGTAGGCTAACCCAAGCAGAAGTATTCTTTCAAGACAAGGAGGGACCGATGGGGCCGCAGCTGGGCCGAGCTGGGCAGATGTACGGCCGATTGCTCCGAGGCAATCAGCCGTACATCTTGCCGGCAGTCGGCCCAGGCGCAATCGGTCCACTCCTTCACAAAGACGATCATCCGATTGGTCCGCAGCTGGGCCGAGGCAGGCACCTGGATGGCCGATTGTCCAGAGCAATCGACCTTGCCAAGGACCACCAGTCGTCCCAGGCGCAATCGGAATAGCCTACTACCCTTGCAGGAAGTCGACCCCGACGCCAGTCGGGGGTATGATTACGAGGTCATAAATGCACTATCCCGAGATATCTGGGTGGCAGGAAGGCCAAGTCATGTCGAAGATCTGGTGGAGATACGGTGTCGACCTCTCCGCCGATTCCGCGGACAGGGCGACAAGACCGCACCTCCTAGCTCCACTGTTCATCTCCATGCCCTATGGGTCTACAGCATGGGCCGCCGCTCGTAGGATCCGGATCACTCGGAGAGGAGCAGTCGGTGGGCCCAGGCCGATTAGAGGATGACAGCTGCGCCCATTCGGCAGTGAAGTTACCGAAGTACCCTAGGCTCACACTATAAGAGCCCGGGTACCCCTCCTGCGTGGGGGACGACCCGCTCAAGATCACCACTCACTCATTCTACTCTCTGTTCATTTACTGCTAGTAGTAACTCCTCAGGGAAGCAGGAGGGAGCCTTGCCCACGGCGGCGACGCTCACCTTCCCCTGAGAAGATAGAGAAGCAGTTATTGTAGCCAGAGCATTGATATATAAGAGACAAGCAGGAGTAGGGGTGCTATCTCTCCGGAGAGCCCCGAACCTGGGTACGTCGTGGTGTCCTTTACCGTGCTTGTACCCAACCCGATTCCGGCACCATCGACATCTTCTCCCTCGCGTCTTCCCCTCACTTTAGCCATCCCATGGCATCTGACGTCACATATCGACGACAGCGGGCTCAATCATACCACAAAGTGTGCACGAGACAGAGTCTCGAGCAATCGCATCGCGATTCCCCAAGCTGCGCACATCTAAGGGCCACTTGTTAACATGATGCAAGGTGACTTTGATCCTAGCACTTTACCTAACAGAGGGTTCTGACAACTCGCCCCCACTCAACAGAATCTCGTCCCGAGATTCAGAAGTCTGCGGGAGGAAGGAGGGGTACTCGGCACTGAGACGGTCTTCTCTTTCCCACGTGGCTTCTCTCTCAGAGTGGTGTGACCATTGCACTTTCAGAAACTTAATCTTCTGACGACGAGTGACACGCTCTGCGGAATCAAGAATACGAACGGGGTATTCTCGATAGGAAAGGTCATCTTGGAGATCAAGCGTTTCATGGTCGACTTCGCGGATGGGGTCCTTGAAGCAACGCTGAGTTGTGACACATGGAATACATCATGTACTCGGGAAAGGTGCGGGGGTAGTTCAAGTTGGTAGGCAACTTCTCCACGTTTAGCAAGAATGCAGAAAGGTCCGATGTAACGTGGGGCCAACTTGCCTTTGATACCAAAACGTTGGGTTCCCTTCAGAGGAGTAACCCGAAGGTAAGCCTTCTCATCTAGATTGTAGCTCTCTTGCCTATGATGATGATCATAGTAGCTTTTCTGAAAAGACTGGGCTGCTTTCAATTGATCACGAACAATGCGAACTTTCTCTTCTGCTTCCTTGATCATATCCGGTCCAAAGAATTGTCTTTCACCGGTTTCTGACCAGTTTAGGGGTGTTCGACATCGTCGTCCATATAGGAGTTCAAAAGGAGCTATGTTCTGGCTAGATTGAAAACTATTGTTATAAGCAAATTCGGCGAATGGCAGAGACTTCTCCCAATTATTTCCGAATGAGATAACACAAGCTCTAAGCATTTCTTCAAGAATTTGGTTAACCCTTTCGACTTGACCGCTAGACTGAGGATGGAAAGCTGTACTAAAGGAGAGATGAGTTCCCATAGCATTCTGAAAGCTTCCCCAGAATCTAGAGGTGAAAAGGCTACCACGATCAGAATTGATTTCCAAAGGAACACCGTGAAGGGATACAGTTCTAGAGATGTACAAGTCCGCTAACTGGCTAGCAGTTATAGACTCGTGAACTGGAAGGAAGTGAGCAACTTTGGAAAGCCTATCTATGACAACGAAGATGGCATCGTTTCCTTTCTGGGTTTTTGGAAAGCCGGTGATGAAGTCCATACCGACTTTGTCCCATTTCCACTCTGGAATAGGCAAAGGTTGAAGTGTGCCAGCAGGTCTTTGGTGTTCTGCTTTAATGCGACGACAAACATCACATTCAGCAACAAATCGAGAAATGTCTCTCTTCATCCTAGTCCACCAAAATCTCTGGCGTAGATCTCGCTACATTTTTGTGCTACCAGGATGAATCGAGAGGGGTGTGTCGTGGGCTTTCTTGAGGATGAGTTGCCTTAGTTCCCTATTCTTAGGTACTACCAAACGATTTCCAAAGAATACCGTTGCCTTGCTATCTGTGGAGAAACATTTAGCAACTCTGCTAACAATGTTCTCCTTGATCCGCCGAACACCTCGTGCACGCTTTTGGGAAACTATGATTTGATCCTCAAGAGTTGGTTTCGCCACCAAGGTAGAAAGATAGCCATGAGGAACAATCTCAAGATTGAGTTTGCAAAATTCCTCATGAAGAAGTGGTTGATACTGTTGTAACATGAGGTTGTTACAATACGACTTACGACTTAGTGCATCAGCCATGACATTGGCTTTGCTTGGGGTGTAAGAAATTCCTACGTCGTAATCTTTTATCAACTCAATCCAGCGTCTTTGCCTGAGATTAAGATCTGGCTGGGTGAAAATGTATTTGAGGCTTTGGTGGTCGGAATAGATCTCACAACGATTACCAAGGAGGTAATGTCGCCAAGTTGTTAGGGCATGAACTACGGCAGCGAGTTCAAGGTAATGGGTAGGATAGTTCTCTTCATGTGGCCGCAGCTGGCGTGAAGCATAAGCTACCACATGTCTATCTTGCAGAAGTATGCATCCTAACCCTTGCCGTTTGGCGTCACAAAAGATCTCGAAATCCTTTTTGGTGTCTGGAGGCGCAAGTACGGGTGCAGAAGTCAATCTTATTTTTAGCTCTTGAAAGCTTTCCTCGCACTTGGGAGTCCATAGGAATTTCTCATCTTTCTTGAGGAGTTCAGTTAGAGGCTTTGCAACTTTAGAAAAGTTGTCGACGAAGCGGCGGCAATAGCTGGCTAGGCCAAGAAAACTCCTAACTTGCTTAACCGATTCAGGTGGAGTCCATTCAAGGACGGCCTGAACTCTCTCGGGATTCACAACAATGTCTTTTGCAGAAATCACGTGGCCTAAGTAGGTCACTTCTGGTAGCCAAAATTCACACTTGGAGAATTTAGCATACAGGCGATGCTCTCTAAGTTTCATCAATACTAGCCTTAGATGTTCGGCCTGTTCGTCTTCGTTCTTCGAGTAGATGAGAATGTCATCGAGATAAACCACAACAAATTTTTCTAAGTACTCCATGAAGATCGAATTCATCATGCGTGAGAAAGTGGCGGGGGCATTGGTTAAACCAAAGGACATGACGGTGTACTCGTAAAGACCATAACGAGTAGTAAAATCCGTTTTGGGAATGTCCTCGTTTCGGATTTTGATTTGATGATAACCTAATCTCAAATCCATCTTGGAGAAGATAGAGGATCCAGCAAGTTGATCATAAAGATCATTGATCCTGGGAAGTGGGTACTTGTTCTTTATCGTCGCTAAATTTAGCGGGCGATAGTCTACGCACATCCTTTCTGTTCCATCTTTCTTCGTTACGAACAGAACGGGGCAACCCCATGGCGATGAGCTAGGGCGGATGAAGCCTTTTTCCAAGAAAGCTTCAAGTTGGGTTTTAAGCTCAGCTAACTCACGTGGGGCCATTTTGTATGGGCGTCTGGAAATTGGTGCGGTTCGTGGCATAAGATCCACTATGAACTCTACACATCTGTCGGGTGGCTAGTTTTAAGGGGTTGGGTTACTGGATAGTTTTCCCTAAGGATCACCATGGCTTACTAGGGGCTACAACCGATATGTCAGAGTAGCAAAGTACCCCAACACAATGGTTAGTGTGGCTATTCTGGCTGGAAGACATCTAAAGGGGGAGGAAGGGCTGCAAAGGAATCACTATAGGTTTCTAGAACAAAACCTACATCAAACACTATGGAACTGTCGGGAATGCCACCTAAGAATTCTTTTGGAAAGACAACCGAAAGGGGGAGAAGGATTTTTGCAAATGCATCAGATTATGAAGAAACCTGGAATGACTCGGACATCATAACGGTTGTAATTGTAATAAATGACAATTTCTTACAACATGGAAACATCACTTACATACGATGTAAGAAATCAGGAAGCACAACAACTCTAGAAAACCGAACACAACCTTCCTACGGCTATAAGGAAGCAAACAACGAGATGTTCTAATCAGACAGAGGTGAGCCTAGTCCTATCTTCCCGTAGAATAAGATGAGGGTGACTCAGAACTCAGAACGATGAGGGTAAGGAGAAAAAAAAGAAGCCTTACGTTGTTCCCTTATATACCCAGAGTAACTATCTAACTATAGAAGGCTAGACTGGACTTCGGCCAAGGCTGATAATCCTACAGTCAGTCCTGCTCTGATACCAAGTCTGTCGGGACCCGGGGTTAGCGTATGCAAGTCCAGTTAAGACATAGTCATATGGAGAGCCGAGAACCGTACCCACTTGTCTAAGCAGACAAGGCCAAGCACAGAACGTTCTCGGAGAGCATCGTACGTGAGGGACATCCCATCCAAGCCGGATGATCAACTGAGATGGGTCCTCATCGTCCGCACACAAGTCTAATGGTATGGGTGATGAACTCCCATATTCACAGACAAGTCGCCTCAACCATACTATCGACTATCTCATAACTCTCACATAGACTTACTCCAGCCCGATCACTTAGTCAGGGTCTAGGGCGGGCTCAATCATACCACAAAGTGTGCACGAGACAGAGTCTCGAGCAATCGCATCGCGATGCCCCAAGCTGCGCACATCTAAGGGCCACTTGGTGTATAAAAGACTGCCAGTTAGATCACAACTAAGGTCTCGAAAACCAATACAAAGACATGCATGTTATAAACATACACGCAGCACACATGCCTTGTATGAACAACAGGTATCATTGCAATTCTCTACAAAGTATACATTTTATTGATAACTCTCACAGAGTGCACACAGAGCTCACAAGCATGTGATCCAACATTACAACAACAAGCGGAAGCAAAGTAGGTCTGAGTACAGACAAGTTTAACAAATGGCTTAAGAAGCCTTATTTAAACACAAGCCCTCCACGAGGGAACCAGTCGTCTGACTGGGACTACACTAGCTTGGTCTTCAGTCGTCGAGATCGATTAAGAAACCACCTTCGGGGTCAGTGGGTTCATCTAAACATAGAATAAGCAAACGTGAGTACAAAGTCGTACTCAGCAAGACTTACGTAGGAGCTATACTACTCATGCACATGTATCAAGGTAAAGGTAGGTGGGGTTCAATTGCAGAAGTGCCAGCTTTGACTTGGCTAGTCCTGAACTACGAGTACCAGACTTTGAGGTAAGAAGCGTACACGAGTCCACTACTTTCTCCAACCAAATACACCACTATGGTGCCTTCCTTGACTTCCCCACGAGAAAGCACGCCATAGCACTCACACTTATCTGGGTAAGATTTATAAGTATCCAGTTCAAGTTGTCTAATAATCAAGCTAAGCTTTCCAAGCAGTCCTTAACCGCGGACGCGGCTATTCGAATAGTTTTGTTAACCCTGCAGGGGTGTACCGCTACACACACATGATCATCAGTTACCACCTTTCATCTCGACACCATTGAAGGGGTGTCAGCGGGGATGCTCACCACAACTGTTACCACATAGCCGATCTAGTCCAAGAAAGCCGCCTACCTGGGTTGGCTACCACAATCGTGAACCCGACCGGTTTACCGAAGTGGACCCAGATGATGTGTGCGTGGTGCGTAAGCCAGTCTCGGATGAGCCGTTCTCTCACTTAGCAGCCAGGCCACAAACCTACCAAAACTCCGAACTATTGCGACATCTGGACATCGAAAGGGATGAGTTAATAGGTTTAGAGGGGTCAGTGAGCCCAATGTGTGGTTTTACTCTTCATCTTGGATCACCACACAAGAACTCGGACTTAGGGCGGTGTTCAACGAGACAACCCACTGTGTACTCCTACACAACCTCTCATCTTTCACCTTGTATTAGGGTAGATTCACCAACACCTTTCCACCATCATCAACATGATCACTACCATCCTGACTCACATAACAGTAACATCATTGTATCACTCGAAGCATGCAATAAGCAGTAACAATTGCAGGGGCCACATGATATCAATCAACTCCTACATTTGCTAGGATTGTGGTTTGCTTACTACTGTGACAAAATGATAGGTCATGCAAAGGAATGGGTTCATCTATGCGGTAGAAACGTAGCATGGTAATCATCCTATACAATGCATAAGCGAGACTTGAGAGGGAAGTGGGATTTTATCGACATGATCAATGGGGATTTGCTTGCCTTGCTGACGAGGTTCAGTCTCAGGATCTTCAACGAAGGGGGCAGCCTCCTGTTCCGGTTCCACTTCTACTCGACAAACAACAAGCAAGGAAGCAATATAAATACAATGCACAATCACATGGTTGAAGGTTGAAACTTGATGTATATGTTTCTGATGTGTGAGGCAATTCCATTTAAATGGAGTATATTGCAAATGAATTGCAAATTCAAACTCCAATTTGAATTCAAGTTAGCCAAGTTGTAGATGCTATTGTGTGATCAATGTAATTCATTTTTAAATGTGTATGATATGCCTCTCAAGTTCAAGTATAATGTGGTATGTTGCTATGGTTCAAATTGCAAAAGCATTTGAAATGAATTTGATTTAATTCCATTTAAACCAAATAGAAAAAGCTACTGGTCCCCTTTTATTTTCAACTCAAACATAGTTGAAAATGGTATATTTGGATAGATAATTTTCTCCTGATCATTTTTCATATATTATATGTTGAATTTGGAGTTAAAATGAATTTTCTATGAATTTCCTAAGTTTAAGCCTTTTTCTGGAATTTCTCTGATTTCTTTTAAATCTGGAAAAGTCTTTATTGCGTCACCGTTGCGTCATGCTGACGTGGGGGGGCTGACCAGTGGGGTCGTCCTGTCAGCCTCTGGGTTAATTAACCCGATTAGTTTTAACTAACCAGGGGGTTAATTAGAGGTTAGGGCCCACCTGTCAGTGGGGTTAGGGGGTGGTTAGTGGGGTGATTAGCCCCAAATTAATCCAGCCACCGGCGGCTAACCAGCGGCGACCACAGGGGACGGCGGCGCCTCGCCGGAATGGGCTCCCGGCCACGGCTTGGCACGGGGAGGCCACGGGGACGTACCTCGTGCTCGTCCGCGTCTAGTGGTGCACACGGGAGGGCAAGGGGGTGGCCGGAGCCTCGCCGGCGTTGAGGTACGTCGGCGGCCGTGGCTCGGGTTAGAAGCAGACGTCGACTCCGTGCACCAAAACGACCGGGGAGCAGCGCGTTGCAACGCTGGAATGAAGGGGAACACGACGCGCGCCCTGGCTGAGACGGAGGAGCACAGGGGCGACCTCGAGCTCACCCATGGCGGAGGCCGTGCTCAGATCCCATGGAAGAGCAGCATAGAGGACGAATGGGGTGGTGCTAGGTTAGGGGAAACGGTGAGAAGCTCACCCTGAGCTCAACGGTGCAGACGGCGGGGCGATTGGTGGCGCGACAGTGACGAATTCGACGTCGATCTTCCTCTTCTCCGGCGGCGAATCGAAGATCTGGACCAAATTGTGGCGCCGTTTTCTGCGAGGCGATGAAGTCGACAACGACGAACGCGATGGACACCCTGGCTCGACCTCTAGGTGGCGTTGGCCGCGAGTTCCATGGCGGGTGCGCTGCTGATCTCCTCGGGCTTCGACGAATTCACGCGGGGAGAGGGAGAGACGAACAGGAGAGGGGGGGGGGAATGGATGCGGCGTGCTCCAGGACGTCTCCAGATGCGATAAGGACGCCTGGGAGGCCTCCAGGCAGGCTGGTGGTGTGGCGGCCGCGGCATGCTCGCCACCGAGGAGCTTTCCGCCGCGCTGGAAGAAGACAAGGGGGTCCAGGTGGGCTTGGGCCAGGGGGGCGATGAGTTGGGCCGAAATGGCCAGGTAAGCTCCTTTTTCCTTTTCTCTCTGTTTTATTTTTCTGTTATATGTTGGCCATGCTAAAAATAAATAGCTGAGCATTTTTAAAAATGCTGAAACTCTTTATATGGCCTCATATTA
Organism: Bromus sterilis; assembly: GCA_950022295.1. Lineage (NCBI taxonomy): Eukaryota > Viridiplantae > Streptophyta > Magnoliopsida > Poales > Poaceae > Bromus > Bromus sterilis. Next base: position 29,874,787 of record OX465599.1, on the reverse strand, counting down.
TATTAGACTAGCCACCTATAAAGTTTGGCACTTTTTAAAATTCAAATTATTTGAACTTTAATTCAAATAGGGTTTTTTGATTAATTCCAAGGCACTGTTTGAATATTTGAAAAATCCATGAGCATGGGGTGGGTCCCACATCACTTGATATGTGATCACATTCATTTATAAGACTTTTCAAAAATCAAACATGAATTTTTGGAGAAGATTTATTTCTGGCCTTTTTAATTAATTCATCTAGGGGGGGTCCTTCTCCCATTTTGCTTTTGAATTTGATTTCAATGACTTCTTATGAAATTTTTAACATGATGCAAGGTGACTTTGATCCTAGCACTTTACCTAACAGAGGGTTCTGACATATGTGCAATGGGCCTTAGTGGAGAAAAAGGCCCATTAGGGGAAATAAAAGGGAAAAAAGAAAAAGGAAAGAGGGGGGAGGCGCCATGGGCCCTAGGGCCCATAAGGGGTGCGCCCCCTCCCCCCCCCCTTGGCCGGCCACCCCCCTTAGCAAAGGGACTTTAGTCCCACATTGCTAAGGGCGAGGGGTTGACTCCCTCCCCTCTGCCTATATATAGATGGGCAGGGTGCACATATTTAAGACACAGAAATTCGTGAGTAATTAAACATTACTCCGAATTGAGATCGGTTTTCTCCGGTCTTCTCCCCTACCTTGTCTCTTTCACGGTGGGCTCCCTAGTGTGAGCCTATAGTGGAATTGAGGCTTCTCTGCTAGAATCGGAGGTCGTCGTGCTGCCGAAGCTCCGTCCGGAGGTCTGCTTCCGCCACCTTCGCTGGATCGGAGAACGGAGGTCGTCATCGAGTCTCGTATGTGTGCGAGTACTACGAGGTGCTACACGTGTGGCACTACACCCATCCGGGTGCTCAACACAGCCAGGGGGCTGTGAAACTTTATCGGCTACATCAACCACGTTTGTGGGAACGTTTCCCGCGCAACGGACTACACCTCGAGGTATGTTATTTCCGCACTACTTTCCGTTACGGCAATACGGCTAGCTAGATCTTGGGTTATGGGAACGCTAGTTAGAAAAAATTTGTGTTTTCTGTTGCGAACCCCAACAGTGGTATCATGAGCTAGGTCTATGCTTAGTATTACTGTACGGATAGAACACATCGGGGATGTGGGCGTTGATTGTATGATTGTTACCCTCCCACGTCTACTTGTTCACATCTGCGGCATTGTTTGATGAAGCGTCCCCGACCGACCTTACGCGTACGCTTACGCGAGACTGGTTCCACACTTGACATACGGCATTTACCGTATAAAGTGGCTGGGGGGGGTGTTTGTCTCTCTACTTTAGCGGATGTGGCATTTGCAACGGAGGGCCCCGTGCGGGGTGTAATAGAGACAATCGTATGGTTGACGTTGTGGTTGACTCGTAGGTTAAAACCTGTTTAACTATGAAAGCCCTAGCAACCACGTAAAACTTGCAATATACAACTAGATTGTCTAAACCTTGTATTGCTAAGTGGGGGCTATCATTCGTTTGTTTGTGATGTAGCGATAGCTTTGCTATGTGTTACTAGTAAGTAGTAATCGTCATCATAAAACAAACTAAAATGGAGACACTGTAGACTTAGTGTTGCCAAAGCTCAGACTTCTTAAAACTTGCTAGTATAGGATACACGACGGTAGCATGTGATAAGATGATCCATTAAAAAAGCCAAACACAAGTATTCTACCGAAGTGTGCACCGCCTGGAAGGTTCTCCCATATGGCTTGATGCTCCGTACATACCGGAGTTGTCCTACATATTCAATGGAGTTCGCATGAGGTTGGGTTCGGCAAGCCTGGCATATGCAGATATGGCCTTGCTGAGCAGCATATAACATGGAGGTTAATTTGGCGAGCCTAGCATATGCAGATATGGCCTCGGAATACTAGAGATCGAAAGATCGAGCATGAGTCACAGTACATATAAGATAATGTGATCACACAAGTTGTTGTCTACCTTTGAAACTGACCCGTCGGCCGTGTGATATTCGAGGTTGGGCAGTGAATCTGGATCATGTAATCACTAAAACTTCCTAGGGATGAATTGTTTTAGTGCGAGCTCATTTATAATATGATTATATGAACTCATTGTTGTGAACTAGTCTTAATTGTGTTCCTTGCAATTATGTTTGTAGAAAATGAATGCACTAGAGCAACGTGAACTATCTTTCTTCATGGAAGGTGAAAGACTTAGAGTAAATGGGTCAAATTTTGCTGACTGGTACTCACGCCTTAGGACGTCGCTCAAGAGAGCAAACATCTAGTTTACAATAGAGGTTCATGTGGAAGAACATCCGGACGATCATGTTGGCGATCAAGGGATACTTGATCATTATGCTCGCCGACAGAAATGCTCCGTAGTCAGGAATGTCATGATCTTCAGCATGTCAGAGGTTTTGGGCATACAGTTTCAGGACACTGGCTCATATGACATGATGGACACGCTAAAGACAATTTTCGTACGTGAGTTCAGAATTGCCAGATTTGAGTTAGAAAGCAAGTTTCTATCTACAAAGATGGAAGAACGCACAAGCCTTGGTGATCACTTGGACAGGATGCATGAGATGTACCTGACCCTGGTGGAGGACTATGAATATTGGACAATGAACGAAAGCACCACAGAAGAGTTTGCAATAAACACGTTATTGCACTCACTCCCTCCGAGTTATGGTGATTATGTTCATAGCTATGTCGGAAGAGGAGCTAATATGAGTCTCCAGAACTTCATGACTGATCTCTTGGCCGCGGACATTGCTCCAATCGAGGATGCAGAAGTCGTGGATGGAGAAGGTATATACTTGATATACTTTATAAATGTTTACTCCCTTATACAACATTTGCAGTAAATGAGTATCTGATACTTATTCTGTTTTATGAAAACAGGGCCTGCCGTTGCATGGACGGGAAGAGGTGAAATCGAGGATTGATGGATATCAAGTCAGTTGATGGCCAGCATGGATTCCGCCGAGACATCTATGATAGGAGATACTTAGAGTATTAGATAAATCTTATGTAATCATTATAGTATGAACACTTAGTTGTGTGTCTTGCATCTCGCGAGAAAAAGTTATTCATGTAATGAGACAAGTCAGTTGTTCCATCTTTATGAATAAAAGTGTGCTTTGATTACGTCTTGATTTTTGATATGATAGAAAGCATTTATAATACTGCTATTATTGTCAAGAAATATTCAATGTTTAATGATAAAGTTGTCTTGATTATAACAAGTCAATGATTTGATTGCATGAGGTGAATTCATAACTGATGAATTCATTAAATGTATGATCTATTAACTTGTGATTTCATTATCGAATGAAAATCATAACTTGATTGCATGAGATGGATTAGATACACGATCTATGAACCTCTGCAATAAATATAACCATGACAAGGTTCTAGCAAGTAGAACTTGTGCCAATCATTATACATAAATGATGTAGAATGGGCATGTGAGTTATCATTAAAGACTTCATATGATTAATTGAAAGTTGTATTCAATTGAGATCATAAAACTGAGATTCAGGAATCACAGTGAGAAGTGAGAATACAAGGATACATATCACTACGCTACGATCCGAAGTGATAAGTATTGATATTGACATAATGGGAGACTTGTGGAAGTTGTACCACAAATTACGATGGAAGTTAAAAGTGCTAGACTACTTAAACCATCCGTAGTCATACTAAACCGTAGTATGGTCTAAACGTTCTTTCCCCTAGCACTATAGTTATTGTCGAATAAGGTTGTTTAATTCATTAAGTTAAAACACCCACTTCATGAATAGGAAACCATCCTGAATCTAACGAGACATGATAGCTCCATAACTGATGGTGTTATAAGGTTTCTTAAAAGAAAGAATTTCTTTGTAATAAAACTACAAGCAATTGAAATTACATATTCTCCCCGAATAGCAAAATGTGTGTTGCTTGATTGGTAATGCGAGAAGAAGTCTCTCGACACGGATCCAATGGGAGATAATGGAAACTTTGACCAGGGTATTGGACCTTGCCTTCAGAATATCAGAGTATTGCAACGGAAGCATGTTCCGCTGTAATGACATTGTATAAGGAAGGATATGCCATAGATGATTGATCTTGGTATATGAATTGAAGCCATTGTTGAATTTAGAAGGTTGTCATGAATACGTTCTGTACAGAACAATAATCATGAGTCTTCTTAATGAAACAATAAAGAATAACATTGCTTGAAGACACAAAGGAATGATGGTAGCCTAGAACACGAGGAGAAATGAAATAATATTGAGTTACATATAGGATGGCTCACGTCCCGTGAAATAAATCGGTATTTCATATTCTCAACAAACTGGAGAGTTATTGAGAATAATGTAATGGGCATAAGGCATTATTTGGTTATGACCAAAGTTCAATGGTGATTGACTACGGAAACGTAGGAATGCTTTAATCAATAAAATATTTCATTTACACTACAATGGACCATAGCCTGAAATTGCATCTCAGTCAAATTTGGGATTTGAAAGAGAATTGCAATGGGCGTGACGAATGTTATTTCGTTAAAAGGATGGACTATAGTACCTCAAGACAGGAACCCTCAACCTTGATTTTATCAAGTGATTTTGTGATGAGCAAAATATTGGGTGGGCCTGCAGTTTTATGAAACTGAGTGGGAGCTTTGAAGATTTCCTGGAAACTTGGAATGCAGAGGACATTTTATGAGTGGGAGCTTTGGAAGCATTGTCATTATGTGAGACATAGTGAACAATAAAATGACTTGATGAAAGCTGAACCACAAATATATGAGTATATGATGGATATATTTGAGTGGGAGCATGATCATTGTCTCAAATATATATGCATTGATATGTGTGAAGAATGATCTCATATGTATATATATATGGATATGCATTGATTGTGTATATAGAGAATCGTCTTATATACATATGTGCATTATGATATATATATAGAGCATAAGGCAAATAAAATACAAGATTGAAAGAATCTTCTTTTATGTGAAATACCAACACATTACACATTGAAATCTATATGAGTAGATTAAGATATGGATAATGAAACGAAGTGAAGATTGGAATAATCTTCTAAGACAAGAAACAGGTTCTTGTGGCTAGAAATTATATAATGGATGAAATCCAAATATCACAAGCAATGTCTTGATGGAAGAATAGAGATGCACCATGTACTGGACATGTGATCTTATATGTTCTTGACATATGATTCTACCATATAACATGCATTGTGAATCCAACAACAGAATGACTCAAAAGTTCTTGGAAGAAGAACAGATTCCGATGTGCTTTAGGAGTAAAACACAGAATCTGAATAAAGTCCATGCATTCAGTATATGAGGAATACTGAGGACTATTCTCTAAAATATAGAAAGGATAATAGACTTGAATGTAATGCAAGATTACAATTGCAAGCCATATTATGGGTCTATATGGAATTAGAGACATCACCAAAGACATGAAAGAAATGTGAGCAAAATTCACGGCACTACAAACATAATACTACTTAAGAAAGTAGACGTATGGATAAAAGTTTAAGCGTTAGAAGTATTGGACTTCTGGTTGAGTGTATTTCCCAGTATATATGACTAAGGATGAGTCTTCTAAAGACTGAACCAAGAGATCATTGGAGGATACTGTGAAATAATAGTCTCACTCTCCCGCGAAACTTATATCCAACCATTATATGATAATGAGTGGTATGTCAAAAGAGTTTTTGACCTATACCAGTTGCAAAGGAAACATACGAATCCGAATTGATGCAGTTCGTTGACGAACCCTCTTCCATGAGCATGCATGATCAATGAACACTTATGTGATAAGATGATTATGATCGGAAAAATGCTGCTAGATTATTAGCACTCTAGTGCAAGTGGGAGACTGTTGGATATATGCTCTAGAGGCAAATAATATATGATTATTCCAATATATCTAAGAAAGTTCATAACCAGTTTCATACCGTGCTAGAACTGTGTCAGTTAAACAATGATGCAGGTGTGGTATAGAAACCCCCAGAGTTCCTAGTTAGCCTCTACATCAATAACTAGTTCATGGTCAACATGATGGTCGTGGTTTCGCGATCATGGACAATTAAGTCTCTTGACTATGAGGTCACCTCACTGGTTAAGTGACGTGATGAACATTACCCAAAGTAAGCATTACAGCATGATCAAATCTTGTGATGGTTCAGTGTTGTAATTACAGAACGTGGTAGACCGTTCCTTTGACCGTGAGTACGTGCATAATTGCTATCTTCCTGGATGCTTTGACTTACATCCCACCACCTGACTGAAATATGCGGGTCATAACGGTTGTATCTTGGGTATTCCGTGGAGATATGTTGAGGAGTATTGTTACAAGAGCGGGATTTGTCAATCCATATAATGGATAGATACTCGGGGCCCACTCGGTGAGATTCCATCCATAAAGCTGCAGCGTGTGACTAGGTCACGGGGATGAATATCACGGGAACGAGTGAATGAGGATTAGTTCAGAACAAGGTTGAACCAGACATAGGATGTCATTGATCGAATCTCGGAACAATCCAGTATCGCTGACAAAGGGAATGCTATACGGCGTAAGGTCCAATCGGTGTTTGATATCCGGAATGCACAGGGGTCATTATGGGCATCCAGGTCCCGCTGATGATCATTGACCGTAGCCTTATCTCGGTCATGACTGGAGTGTTCTCGGACCGTAGGGTAACACACTTAAGGGCTCGATGAAATCGGAGACCTTTTCGGAACCATCGGAGTAACCAGAGAATAAAGGAAACGACATCGGCGAAGTACCGTGTTGAACCGAACAAGTTCAGAGTGAACCGGAAGGTGTTCCGGAACACCGGGAGATGGAATATTATGTTTTAGTTATTAATTAATTGAATTAATAATTAAAATCATTTTATTTCTAATTAATATGTGCAATGAACCTTAGTGGAGAAAAAGGCCCATTAGGGGAAATAAAAGGGAAAAAAGAAAAAGGAAAGAGGGGGGAGGCGCCATGGGCCCTAGGGCCCATGAGGGGTGCGCCCCTCCCCCCCTTGGCCAGCCACCCCCATTAGCAAAGGGACTTTAGTCCCACATTGCTAAGGGAGAGGGGTTGACTCCCTCCCCTCTGCCTATATATAGATGGGCAGGGTGCACATATTTAAGACACATAAATTCGTGAGAAATTAAATATTACTCCGAATTGAGATCGGTTTTCTCCGGTCTTCTCCCCTCCCTTGTCTCTTTCACGGTGGGCTCCCTAGTGGGAGCCTATAGTGGAATTGAGGCTTCTCTGCTAGAATCGGAAGCCGTCGTGCTGCCGAAGCTCCCTCCGGAGGTCTGCTTCCGCCACCTTCGCTGGATCGGAGAACGGAGGTCGTCACCGAGTCTCGTATGTGTGCGAGTACTACGAGGTGCTACACGTGTGGCACTACACCCATCCGGGTGCTCAACACAGCCAGGGGGCTGTGAAACTTGATCGGCTACATCAACCACGTTTGTGGGAATGTTTCCTACGCAACGGACTACACCCTGAGGTATGTTATTTCCGCACTACTTTCCGTTACGGTAATACGGCTAGCTAGATCTTGGGTTATGGGAACGCTAGTTAGAAAAAATTTGTGTTTTCTGCTGCGAACCCCAACAAAACTATAAATCATACAACCTATGATCCCCCTTCATGCAAAGCAAAGTTAAACGCCTTTCTACTTTAGCTTGTGCAAGTTTTACGTGGCTGCTAGGGGTTTCGAGAGAGAGAGAACCGTTTCTATCCTGCAAAAAACATGCCACAACACCGTCTCCCATCCGTCTCTATTACACCCCTGTCGGGGCCCTCCGTTGCAAACATCTTCGCATCGCTAATGCAGAGAGACAGACACCCCCAGCCACTTTATATGGTACAAGCCATATGTCAAGCGTGGAACCAGTCTCGCGTAAACGCGTAAGGTCGGTCGGGGGCCGCTTCATCAAACATTGCCGCAACGCTAAATGAGTACACGTGGGAGGGTAACGAATGAAGATTCGATGCCCACATCCTAGATGTGTTCTACCCGTAAAATACACCTACGCATAGCTAGCTCATGATACCACTGTTGGGATACGGGGCAGAAAACACAAATTTTTCATACCTACGGTACCCGAACCCAAGATCTATGCTATGGCGATGTAAAGTAACGGAGGGAATCAGTGTTCATACCTTTGAAGACCGAAAGAGGGAAACGTTCTTGCGAACGTGGCTGGCGTAGACTCGGAACTACAACCTCCCTGTCGTGTAGAAGACCACCACCGGTGAGGATGACTCCCGGTAAACCTCCAGCGACGAAGTAGCACCACAGGTGTAGTGCCTCGAAGAGATTATACATGTACGATACAATCGATGTTCCTCCCGGGCCCCGAACCAGGCGAGCAGCGGAAGAAAGACGGCTATGGATCCCGACTCCAGCAGAACGACGGCCTACCTTATGGTGGAGAACTCCAATCCAGGTGCAGACTCCAAACAAGGGGAGTCCACTTCCGGGAAGGAGAAGGAGGAAGAAGGAGATATTGGTGTGTTGGAAAAAAGGGGGGTCTACCACTCCTTATATAGGACAAGGGGGGTGCCATCCTCCTCCTCTCCCCCATGTGGGACTAAACTCCTAAGGGGGGGAGTGCGCCGGCCAAGGGGGGTGGTGGGCCCCACCCTTGGCGCCAAGCCCAAGGGGGGAGACCCCCTCCTCCCTTAATGGGCCCCATGGGCCCATTTAGCCTTTTTCCCATTTTTTAATTTATTTAATATGTTTTAAATATTTAATTCAGATAATTAAATAATAAAACATTATTAAAACAATTAAACTTTATTTTGAACTATTCAAAATGTCCGGAAACCATTCCGTCCTCCTCCGGAACTATTCCGGTGATTCCTCCTATTTCACCGATTGATCCCATAACTGTCCTATGTATCGATTGCCCTTAAGTGTAACACCCTAACGGTCCGGGAAACAACAGACATGGTCGAGACTCTTCTCATTGACCAATGAATAGTCAGTTGGACCTGGTTACAATTCTTGACAGCCCCTGCGCTTCCATCGAATGAACTTCGATCGCTTTTGGAAACCGTTAACGATACGACGTAATCCCTTTGTGCTGCGGTACTTTGTTTGTCCGAGGTTTGATCGTCGGTATCCTACATACCGTGTTCACATCTCGTTCACAACAAACAACTTCTCTCCTCCATGATCATTGCATCTATCGTGACCTAGTCACGTCCTTGCAAGGTGTTGATGCAATATCACCGAGTGGGCCCAGAGTACCTGTCCTGTCACAAGGACTGACAAATCACGCTTTGATCTATTAACATACTCATCAACCATATATTTCAGAATACCCAAAGTGCACCGTTATAGCCAGCATATTTCAGTCAGGTGGTGGGATACAAATCAAAGTCTCCTCATAGATGGCAATTACGTATGATCATTACGGTCTAAGGACTAAGCCATACGTTACAAAGTCATAGCAACGCTGAACTATGTGACTCGATCACATTGCAATACTTTAGGTGGGTGTACGTCCATCACATCATTCCCCTTAACGATATGACCTCATTGTCAATGGACTTAAGTGTCGCCACGATCAGGAAAGCTTGATCAATCAATTGCCCAATGAGATAGTTTACCCGAGTTAAACTACAGACCATGTTTTATACTACACCTGTATTAGTATTTCCAAGTAATACAGTTATAGCACAGTATAAAACGTATTATGAACAAAACGGATATGTGACAAGTATCTTTATTAATTTGTCTCTAGGGCACATATCCAACTGAAATATCATTGTGTCCAGATTGTTTATCACCCATCTATCACCTCTGATCATGATCTCTTTTATGTCTTGTGAGTAGTTACTTTAGTTCTTGAGAACATGGGAGAAGTCTAGTTGTTAGTAGTCATATGATGTTGAAGTATTATGTGTTGTTTGATACTTAAGTTGTGTTGTTATTTCTCTAGTGGTGTTATGTGAGTCGAACACACAACACTTCACCTTTCATGGGCCTAGAGGAATACATTGTGCATAAAGGATGCTTATGGTGGGTTGCCGGAGTGACAGAAACCTGAACCCCAGTTCGCAAACTTTCGCACAAGGGAGTTATGGATCCTTGATCGTAATGCTGTGGTTAGGCTTATGCCTTAATTACTACCTTGTATTTGCGGATGCTTGCAAGGTGTGTAATCATAAGAGTACACTTATCTTTGTCTAGAAGGTGTACTAGCATTGATCCACCCACCGACACTTATCAACACGATACATATTACTTGGAGGAGTATGGTGAAAGTGAGTTGACTATCTCTCCCATGTTTTCTCGAGAACGCTTTAGCTTTTATAAGTTCAGTTCCTAGGCTTATCCTTGTTAAAGGATTGGGCCACTTGATACTCCTCAGTTACCCTGTTTACTTTGCCTGTCTTTTACTTTTCTGTTGCTTAAACCAAAACCCCTAAATATTTACCTTTGAGTGTTTGCAGCCCTTTCCTTATCCAGTGTCACTTATCAACACCTTCTGCTCCTCGTGGGATCGATACTCTTATTTAGCGAAAAGCTACAATTGATCCCAAAGACTTGTGGGTTATCAATAATCGTTTATTGGCGCGGTTAGCAGGGAAGGCAACCCAACTAAACCTATTAACTTATCCGCCATCAACGAGCTTTTCTAGCGCCGTTGCCGGGGAGTGTAGCGCTATTGGTAAGTGAAGCCGGTAAGGGAACTTTTATTTTCTGTTGTTACTTTCAGTCCTTATGGACTCTTCAGCTGTTGGTTCGTTGCTGGTAAGGAGCCGCCCCACGACTGTGGTGGTCACTCCTACCCCTACTGAAATTGTGCCCTATAAAATACCATCTGGTATTGTTGATTATGTCTTGGCTAATCGTTATACAGGAGAAGGACATCCGGGAGAACACCTGCTATATTTATCACAATTATGTTCTTTATTTAAGCTTGCAGGTGTGACGATGGAGTTCGTCATGAAGAAACTATTCTCCATATCACTCAAAGATAAAGCTTCAGATTGGTATAAGCTACTCGATAACTCTGATCTGCTTGAATGGCCAGAGCTTATGTCTCTCTTTTATGCAAAGTTTTATCCTCTTCGTGAAATTCACCAAGACAGGAACTACATCTACAACTTTTGGTCTCGCGACGGAGAGAGCATCACTCAAGCTTGGGGGAGACTGAAGTCCCTGATGCTCAAATGCCCAAACCATGAGCTCCCCAAGGAAATTATACTTAAATTTTTTTATGCCAGTCTTTCTCGTCAGGACAAGGAGATGTTGGATGCCTCCTCTAGTGGGGTATTCCAGACCAGAAGTATGGAAGAAAAATGGGATCTTATAGAAAGGATCCAGAAGAACACTGAAGACTGGGAGATTGATAAAGGTATTGAACCCGCTATAAACTATGAGCATGACTACATTGAGAGTTATGTGAAGACTGATTACTTTAATACCTTTTGCTCTAAAATTGGTCTTGATTCCCAGCTAATGGTTGACTTTTGCAAGGACTTTTCTTCTCATATTGATTCTTCCAGGAAGAAGGAGAGTCAACATCATAAACCTTTCAAGGAGTCACCAATTGAGATTAATGTTACTGATCCTGTTTTACCTGCAGTTGTGTATGAACAGCCTCCTTACCCCTCCAGGATAAAGGATCACTCTTTTGTTACAGGTATTCTAAACAAGAATGGAAGGACCACTGATGAACCTGAGGACATGATCAAGGTCCAGCCTCAAGTTGCAATGGTCAAGGATCTGGTAACCAGTGATATCGAAGAATCCACTATTAGTTTTTGTGCTGTTGCCACTAACATTGTCACAGCCAGGAACAAAGGACCAATTTCAGGTACACCAGTTGTATCTGTCAAAATAGGAGATCATAATTACTATGGGCTATGTGATTTGGGATCTAGCTTCAGCGCTATTCCCTTCACACTTTATCAAGAAATCATGCACGAGATTCAGCCGTGTGAGATCGAGGACATAGATGTCACTATCCATCTTGCAAATAAACAAACAATCTCTCCAGTTGGGATTGTAAGAGATGTTGAAGTACTCTGCGGGAAGGTAAAATATCCTACAGACTTTCTTGTACTTGATTCAGTGCAAGATAGTTTTTGCCCTATTATCTTTGGTAGGCCCTTCCTCAGCACTTGCGGAGCTATAATAGATTGCAAGAAAGGTAAAGTTTCTGTTGAATTCAACGGTGAGCCGTATGAATTTAATTTTTCTAAGTTTTCTAAGAAGCCTCGTAGTCCTGACCTGTCAAGTAATGACAAAATTATTGAAGAAATTGCTTCCATTGCTATTCCTCCTAATGACACTTTGCAGCAATTTATGGAAGACCACGAGAATGATATACATATGCAGGAAAAGGGATGAACTAGAAGACATATTTTTAAGACAAACTCCCATCCTGAAGCACAACTTCCCGGTTGAACCTTTAGGAATTCTCTCGCAACCGAAAGAAGACGCGGTGTTTGACCTAAAACCACTACCCGATACGCTCAAGTATGCTTATTTAGATAAAAAGAAAGTATATCCTGTTATTATCAATTCTAACATTTCAGGGTATGAAGAAGAGCGATTATTGGAGACACTCTGCAGACACCGAGGTGCTATTGGCTATACTCTTGATGATCTCAAGGGTATTAGTCCATCCATTTGCCAACATACTATCAATCTCGAGCCCGATGCTAAACCGGTTGTTGATCATCAACGACGTTTGAACCCAAAGATGAAGGGCGTGGTTAGGACGGAGGTTCTCAAACTTCTAGCCGCAGGTATCATCTATCCTATAGCTGATAGTAAGTGGGTAAGTCCCGTTCATTGTGTTCCTAAGAAAGGAGGTATGACTGTTGTTCCTAATGATAAAAATGAACTAATACCTCAGAGGACTATTATTGGATATAGAATGTGTATTGATTTCAGGAAGTTAAACAAGGCCACCCGGAAGGACCACTATCCTTTGCCCTTTATTGATCAGATGCTCGAGCGGTTGTCTAAAAACACCCACTTCTGCTATCTTGATGGGTACTCTGGCTTCTCCCAGATTCACGTGAACACCGCGGATCAAGAGAAGACCACTTTCACGTGTCCTTACGGTACTTATGCTTATAGGCGTATGCCTTTCGGTTTGTGTAATGCACCTGCTACTTTTCAGAGGTGTATGTCTGCAATATTTCATGGTTTCTGTGAGGATATTGTAGAAGTTTTCATGGACGACTTTTCCGTCTATGGAAACTCCTTTGACCACTGTCTCCACAATCTTAATAAAGTTTTGCAGAGATGTGAAGAAACAAATTTGGTGCTCAATTGGGAGAAGTGCCATTTCATGGTTAACGAAAGGATAGTTCTGGGACACAAGATTTCCAAAAGGGGAATTGAAGTGGACAAGGCAAAAATTGAAGCTATTGAAAGGATGCCTTATCCAAGGGACATTAAAGGTATTCGTAGTTTTCTAGGTCATGCTGGTTTCTATAGAAGATTTATCAAGGACTTTTCTAAGACCTCAAGACCCCTTACCAATCTTCTCCAGAAGGATGCCCCTTTTGTATTTGATGAAGATTGTAAGGAAGCTTTTGAAGTTCTTAAGAAAGCCTTGATAACCGCTCCTATAGTACAACCACCTGACTGGAATTTTCCCTTTGAAATTATGTGTGATGCTAGTGATTTTGCTGTTGGAGCTGTTTTAGGACAAAGGGTTGACAAGAAGTTGACTGTCATCCACTATGCCAGCAAAACACTTGATAGTGCTCAAAAGAATTATGCTACTACCGAGAAGGAATTCTTGGTAGTGGTGTTTTCTTGTGATAAGTTTAGGCAGTATATTGTTGATTTTAAAGTTATTATTCATACTGACCATGCAGCCATTAAGTATCTTATGCAGAAAAAGGATGCCAAACCAAGACTCATCAGCTGGGTACTCCTTCAAGAATTTGATTTGCAGATTGTCGATAGAAAAGGAGAAGAAAATCCGGTGGCGGATAATCTTTCAAGGATGGAAGATATCCCGCACGATCCTATTCCAGTCAACGACAGTTTCCCAGATGAACAACTTGCTATTGTAAAAGTACAATCTCAGTCCGACCCTTGGTTTGCAGATTATGCTAATTTTATCGTTGCAAAGTTTTTGCCTCCAGGTTTCACATTTCAGCAGAGGAAGAAATTCTTCACGGATTTGAGGCACTACTTTTGGGATGATCCACATCTTTATAAATAAGGTGTGGACGGGATCGTAAGAAGGTGTATACAGGAGCACGAGCAGCAGGACATTCTTCGACAATGTCACGATAGTCCCTATGGAGGACATCATGCCGGTGAAAGGACCGCACATAAAGTTTTGCAATCAGGTTTTTATTGGCCTACTCTCTCTAAGGACGCCCGAAGGTACGTTCTATCTTGTGATAAGTGTCAGAGAGTTGGTAACATTAGCAGGAGAAATGAGATGCCTATGAATTACTCACTAGTGATCGAACCTTTCGATTGCTGGGGTTTTGATTTTATGGGTCCTTTTCCTCCTTCACACAAGTACACACACATCTTAGTTGCTGTTGATTATGTAACCAAGTGGGTTGAAGCAATCCCCACTGAGAGTGCTGATCAGAAGACATCTTTGAAAATGCTCAAAGATGTAATTTTTCCTAGGTTTGGAGTACTAAGGTATCTCATGACAGATGGAGGGTCACACTTCACGCATGGAGCTTTTATGAAAGCTCTAGCCAAGTACGATGTCAATCATAGGATTGCATCACCGTACCACCCTCAAACTAGTGGGAAAGTTGAGCTCACCAATAGGGAGATCAAGTTGATCTTGCAGAAGACAGTAAACAGTTCTACAAAGGACTGGTCAAAGAAGTTAGGAGATGCTTTGTGGGCATATAGAACTGCTTACAAAAACCGCATGGGCATGTCTCCGTATAAGATGGTCTATGGAAAGGCTTGCGATTTACCATTAGAGTTAGAGCATAAAGCTTTCTGGGCTGTCAGAGAGCTGAATGCTGACCCAAAGTTAGCTGGTGAAAAGCGTCTCATGAACTTGACTTCTCTAGATGAGTGGAGAAGTGAAGCTTACGAGAGCGCTAAAATGTTCAAGGAAAAGGTAAAGAAGTGGCCCGATAAAAGAATTCTTAAACGTGAATTTAATGTTGGTGGTAAAGTTTTGTTGTTTAGATCTCGTTTTAGGTTTTCTCCAGGTAAACTACTTTCCAGATGGGAAGGACCTTTTCATATCGAAGAAGTATATCGGTCGTGTGCAACGAAGATCAATAATTTCGAAGGCACCAAACCTCAAGTTGTGAATGGACAAAGACTCAAACATTATATGGCAGGTGATCCAATCAATGTGGATGCAAACATGATATATACAAGTACTCATGAAGAACATGTTGCAGCCCAGTTTCAGACTCCGGCAGGAGAAGAATTAGAAAAGGTATGAATTATGGTAAGAAAACACCGCGAACGTCAATTAAAGTTAACTTTTCAGAGTTTTTGCGAAATTAGGAAAATTCCAAGCCCGAGTGGAGCCGGAGAGGAGCTCCAGGGAGGCCAGGAGGCCCCCTGGCGCGGCCCCACTCCTGGCCGCGCCGGGCACCCTCCTGGTTGCCCTGGACTCCACCTCCGACTCCACCTAAGCTTGAAACCTTCCTTCTGTCGCAGAAATTTTTGCTATATATTTGCCCGGATAGTCCCGGCACCGTATCTCTCGATTTCGCGTGTTTTCTTTCTCGGTCTGTTTCTGCCAAGGGGAAAAGTTGTTGCTGAAGATGTCTTCTTGTGGCTCGAGCGGAGAGGGCTTCTTGGGATGGCGTCTACGTCAAGTTCAGAAGGATCTTAATCAAGGGAAGCACGTTGATTGGGCTACCGAAGAAGAAATTACCGCAAGGCAAGCGGAGATGGAGCATGCCGTGAGAGAGGAAGTCAAGTCTATCACTGCCCAACAACAAGGAGGTCCAAGCAATCCAATCATGGTGGGATCTGTCCAATCTCAGTATGATCTTTCTCTTAACCTTTCAGGGCCCTCCACTTCACTTGAAGATCAACGCATGCTTTCCACCATCTCTGAGGCCTACCGCATCACCAACCAACTCTGCGAAGATTTCCGTGTACTAAAAATACAAATGGAAGTCTTGGAGTTAGAGAACCAAACCCTTCGCCGTGTCATCAGGGATCTGAAGAAACCACCACAACAAGATGAGGAGTAAAACTCCTCGGGTAATGGCACCCCCTTAGCTTGTTCCAAGCTTGGGGGAGTGCCCGGTATCTTTATCTTTATCTTTTTCTTTAGGAGTCAAGTAGAGTCGTATCATGTCTAGGGAGGTCACTTTATAAAATAGGTGTTGCTTTGAGGTCTATCACTACTCTTGTGGAGAGCTTTGTATCCGTGAGTGTGGAGTCTTCTATGAAGGAATATTAATGAGAAGTCTATTGGTTTCTTCGCTGCACTTGGTATTCTCTTCACGCAATCGACATTATGAGCTGATTCTTATGGGGAGTATTGACCTTATATCAGGTATGGCTTCGAAACTTTATTTAATCTTGGCAAGTATAGCTTTGGTCATAACAACAAGCATGTTTTTCTCAAAGTAGCGACATAGCCAAAACCTTTGTGTTATTATGCTTGAAGTTTTATGTTGACAAGGAAGACAACTTGATGTTTCATGCTAGTTTTGATGTTTTTACTTTGTATTGCTTGCATCTAAGTTGTCATCAATTGTCTGCTCTCTCAAAGCCTTGCTAGCCCAAAACTCTGTACTAAGCGGAATTCTGCTTGTACTTCCATACCTTGAAACCAACTTCTTCCACTTGAGTCCACCATACCTTCCTACTTGTGGTATTCCACTACCACTCCTAAAGTATATAATTTATGTGCTATATTTAGATGTTCAAAATCTTCTGTTTTGTGCCGCTGATTCAGCTCATGAGGAAGTGGTGGGTGACCCATGATCTTCTTAATTTGGACAAGTTTTATCTTGGGATTGCATGTCTAATCTACAAGCCCCTAATACGAGAAGGGACTGGCATGGGTGCCCAGCTCGTAAAAGATAAATACTAACACACAAGTTCCTTCGCCCTTTTACGAGTGATAAACAAAGGAATCCAAGGGGATGTGATCGTCCCCACATGGGAGCCGTTCCTCGAAACTTGTCCAAATCATGAAGTGAGTGAGTTATCTATCAGCAGTCGTTGACGGATCATGCACCTCCCAAAAGTTTGTTTTTATTCTGTTTGATCTAGAGATGGCACATACGTTTTCCCTGCTTAACCTTTTGCACGAGGTTTATCTTTATTTTGTGCTGAGTCAGTCCTTCCTACTTCCTTCCTTTCTTGAGAGAGAATAAACATTTGATGTTGATAAAGATGCTTGCATATAAAGTTGCATTGACATCTAGCATGTTACATCTTTGTTGACATTATCTTTTGATAAGTGAGTTGTTTGCAAAAGCTTATGCTTAGTAAACATCTTCCTTTGTGTTAACATGTGCACTTCTTGACTAATAGCATGTTCTTTCAAAAGCTTCAACTGTTCCATTACAAGTTAAAGAACAAAAGTAAAAGTTATTAGTTGTTCCTTGACCAAGGCTATGTTTGTCATGATTTGATGAGTTTTCCAGGTCCTACTTTGTTATAATTGTTACTACTTTCTCATAAGGACCTTATGAGTTGAGGTTGCTATTGAGGATGTTTAAGTTTGGTGAGGAATCTTGATGCTTCTTGTTCGTATTCTTTTATCGACACTTTACTCTCTAAATTTGTGGACAGGTTTACCGAGCTCAGCAATCGCTTGAGGACAAGCGAGGTCTAAGCTTGGGGGAGTTGATACGTCCAAAAAGCATCACTATTTTATATTGTGATTTCACCCTATTCATTGATATATTCCACTTTAAAGTATTGTTCTTATGTTGTTTTGGCTTATTTTACACAGTTTACAATTTTTCGGTGCCGAAGCAGCAGAACCAGAATTCAGCGGTAAAAAGTGGATACCAAGTTGCTGAATCAGATCAAGTCCAAATGCGATGAAATTTTACGGGGAGCATTTTTATGAAGATTGACTGGGGATCACCGAAGGAGGAGGTGAGGGGACCCACCAGGCAGCCAGAAGGGTGCCTAGCGCGACCCCCTCCTGGCCGCGCCAGGCACCCTCTTGGGTGCCTGGTGGCCCCCCTCAGTGCCCCCTTTCGCCTATATAAACCCCCTGGGGTGGAAACCCCTAAACAAGAGTCGTTTCCGTGTTTCGCCGCCGCCACGGGGCGGAAACCTACAGAGGAGAAAAGCCATCTCCGGCGGGCAGATTCCGCCGGGGAGATCACCTCCCGAAAGGGGAGATCGTCGCTATCATCATCATCATCATCGTCACGGGCATCATTGAGATCATCATCAACATCATCCCCAACATCAGCACCATCTCCATATCCATCCCATCTCATCTCACAATTGCAACTTGTGTTGTAATCCGTACTATCTATCCTCTCTACTCTGTTGGTGTTGATTACTACTTTGTGGTGAATGCTATTGAGTTTTGTTGGAGAAATATCATTGTGTCCAGATTGTTTATAACCCATCTATCACCTCTGATCATGATCTCTTTTATGTCTTGTGCGTAGTTACTTTAGTTCTTGAGAACATGGGAGAAGTCTAGTTGTTAGTAGTCATATGATGTTGAAGTATTATGTGTTGTTTGATACTTAAGTTGTGTTGTTATTTCTCTAGTGGTGTTATGTGAGTCGAACACATAACACTTCACCTTTCATGGGCCTAGAGGAATACATTGTGCACAAAGGATGCTTATGGTGTGTTGCCGGAGTGACAGAAACCTGAACCCCAGTTCGCAAACTTTCGCACAAGGGAGTTATGGATCCTTGATCGTAATGCTGTGGTTAGGCTTATGCCTTAATTACTACCTTGTATTTGCAGATGCTTGCAAGGTGTGTAATCATAAGAGTACACTTATCTTAGTCTAGAAGGTGTACTAGCATTGATCCACCCACCGAAACTTATCAACACGATACATATTACTTGGCAGAGTATGGTGAAAGTGACTTGACTATCTCTCCCGTGTTTTCTCGAGAACGCTTTAGCTTTTATAAGTTCAGTTCCTAGGCTTATCCTTGTTAAAGGATTGGGCCACTTGCTACTCCTCAGTTACCCTGTTTACTTTGCCTGTCTTTTACTTTTCTGTTGCTTAAACCAAAAACCCCTAAATATTTACCTTTGAGTGTTTGCAGCCCTTTCCTTATCCAGTGTCACTTATCAACACCTTCTGCTTCTCGTGGGATCGATACTCTTATTTATCGAAAAGCTACAATTGATCCCCTAGACTTGTGGGTTATCAAGAATTGTTTATTGGCGCGGTTAGAAGGGAAGGCAACCCAACTAAACCTATTAACTTCTCCGCCATCAATCGGGGCCTCCTCTTCCAAACCCTAGAGAATCAAAAAGTTTTGATGGCTAGGGAGGGAGATCGGGCAAGAATGGAGCTTGGGCGTCAATGGACGTGAGAGCAATAAATGAGGTAAGTCTTAATGGGGAAGAAGACCCCCTTTTATATGAGCCCATGAATCCAGCCGTTGGCTGCCCACCAACCACGGTAGTACCGCTTCTGAAGCGGTACTACCACGGTACGGTACTACTGTACCGAGAGCGGTACTACCGTGCCACCGGTAGTACTAAGGGTCACTATCATGCCCACTACCGTGGAGTCCACAAAGATTCCGGTAGTGGGTGCGGTACTGGCCCTGGTACTACTGGGGCGCGATACTACCGCACCAGGCACGGTACTACCGCTCCGCGGTACTACCGAGCCCTAGTGCCGCCCCCACTACAGTAGAGTCCAGTGGGATTCCGGTAGTGAATGCGGTACTGGGTCCGGTACTACCGTGGAGCGGTACTACCGCACCCGGAGCGGTACTGCCGCACCCGGAGCGGTACTACCGCTCCACGGTACTACCGAGCCCCAGTGCCGCCCCCACTACCGCAGAGTCCAGTGGGATTTCGGTAGTGGGTGCGGTACTGAGTCCGGTACTACCGCCCTGGCAGAGGCAGAGAGCCAATTCAGAAAAGCTTCCACACCTCCACGACACAAGAGAAATATGTCGGTGCAGAAAGTGAGACTGTGTGATGATTCCACCCACCATTTCCAAAGCGGATCCCCTCTTCATAGTACGGTTTTCCTACGACTCAAATATCAAAAAGGAGATCGAAAGAAAAACTCCGTCTTCACGCTTCATACATCGAGGGGGCAAAAACCGTCTTGTGCTATTAATGTAATTATCTGAAATGCTCATAACACCCGGTTAGTCTGCAAATGTATTGTCATCAAGCACTAAAACAATCAAGGGAAAACATGCCCTATCATCGGCTGACATGAGTCACCTCCATGAGTCGGCTGACATGAGTCACCTCCATGAGTCGGCTGACATGAGTCACCTCCATGAGTCAGATGACATGAGTCACCTCCATAAGTCGGCTGACATGAGTCACCTCCATGAGTTGGCTGACATGAGTCACCTCCATGAGTCGGCCTGATGGGGACTCTCCTCTACAGGAGTCGGCCAGACAGGGGACTCTCCTCTACAGGAGTCGGCCAGACATGGGACTCTCCTCTACAGGAGTCGGCCAGACAGGGGACTCTCCTCCATAGGAGTCAGCCGGACGAAGGAATCAATATTGAGTCCACCTAATTTGGAAGATACGAAAAGTTACAAGACTTAGAGTAGGACTCGGATTGATATCCGACTTGTAATACAAGATGAGACTAGTTTGTATCAGAATAGGACTCTACATGTAAGCCTCCCCCTTCCACCTATATAAGGAGGGGTAGGGCGCCCATAGAGGACAAGTTCCGCCAGAGTAGGCTTCCGCCAAAGTAGGCCCTCGATATGAGAGTAGGCTCTCGATATGAGAGTAGGCTTCCGCCAAAGTAGGACCTCGATATGAGAGTAGACTCTCGATATGAGAGTAGGCTTCCACCAAAGTAGGCTCTCGATATGAGAGTAGGCTCTCGATATGAGAGTAGGCTTCCGCCAAAGTAGGCTTTCGATATGAGAGTAGGCTCTCGATATGAGAGTAGGCTTTCGCCACCAGAGTAGGCTTTCGCCATGAAAGTAGGATTTCGCCTGAATACAACTGTAAGAGAGTCGGCGACATGCCGGCGACTCCCTGTGAGCAAAGGAATAAGACCTGGCCACAAACAACATGTAGGGTCTTTACCGGACGATGTTTCCCGGGGCCTGAAGCTATATAAAATCGCGTTTCTCTTTCTCTGTGATGTTTCTTCTTCCTCGTACACTCGTAGCAAAGGCCCCATAATCAAGTCCGACTCTACGGACATCTGCCGTGACTTTCCCACGACAATATCCCTGTGTATCAAACGAGCCCTAAGGTGTAACATTCGTCCAGGGACAACGACGCATTTGTTGGCGCCCAACCGTCACTGCTGGTAGAGGTGTTTATAGAACACGCACCCCCGCCAATGTCATTCTCCTGCCCCTATAACCCGCAACCTTGGTGTAGAACGATTGGAGACGTATGCCCGTATGGGGTATGGTTGTACAGTCATCCACGTTCCCCAGCAACAAGAGGACCGAGAGGCAGACACCTATCTTTTTCGAGGTATAAGCGCTCCCGTTATGTCATTAGGTCAATCTCTGTTTGTTGCAATTGATCAACATATTTTCTCGGGTACCCGTCTTGGTGTATTCAGAATTCAGTTGCTCAAGGGTTCAAGTTGCCAATGAAAAGGTCGTGTGCTGATCTGCGATTAGTTTTGGAATACTACTCATCATGTGAGTTGTATTGACATAGTCCGATAGTGTCGTTCCTCTGATTTAAGATGAGATTAACTAATACAGATTGTTTTATAACTTTTGCTTCTAATTTTCTAATCGTACTTGCTTGCTTTTTATGGCAGCCATGCTTGTTTTCCTAGGTTATCTCTCTTTGCTTGAAGAAGTTTTATTTTTCCCTTGCTGCGTCCACTCCACTGCATATAAGTACTGAACCCTCCCATATTCTTGTCGATTGTCCCAGCATACGTCACCAAAGTTGTTGCATGATATATTTGATTGATCATGTTCAGGGGTGTGCTACCTCAAGATTCAGATATGTGTGTGAGGGTTTAAGGCAGGTTGGTTTGTTGCATCCCTAATCACACCGGTTGTTTATAGATAATTATTTTTTTCTTCTATCATAATGTTTTTTTACTATTCTATACGATACATCCATTGTTATGTGTGCACCAGGTTTTGCAATTGTAGAACCAATTGTTCAAGCGTGATCGGAGAATGTGAAGAAATTTCTTTCCCAAAAGAGGTTGTTCAAATAAGCTGTGAACCACTTGTTTTTGTTGTATCCTTTCTTATCTAAGCCTGTATACAAAGTAATTTGAGATGATGAAATAACTTGTTTCTGGATGCCAGTCAAGTAGTACGGGATGTGCCTACATGCCTCTTGCTTCTTTTTTTTTTGAAACGGGGCAAAAGACTTGCCTTTATATTGATATAGAAGGAGCAAAAACAGGGGGCCTAAGCCAAAAAGAAAAAGATACAACACACGAGCAATAGCTCAACCCATAAGTTCCGCAAGGTTTTTAGCTCCCGCTAAGATCCAAGCCTTCCCTTCCTCTCTAATCTTACGCATAACCTCCGAAGGCAACGAGGACTTTTTGTTGAAAACCCTCTCATTTCTTTCCTTCCAAATCTCCCAAGCGATGAGCATAATTGCTGTCTTGAGGCCTTTGGGAGAGGAGGTGGTCGTCCTGGCCGTAGCACGCCAGTAGTCCAGGACCTTAGGGCGATTCGAGCCCATGTTAAGAAGCAAATCCGGGCAAGAGAGGCAGTGCGCAGCAGTGGACCAAATCCTCTTGGAATATCGGCACTCAAAAAGGAGATGTCGCGCCGTCTCGGGGGTACACCTGCAGAGTTGACAAGTAGGATGGTGTGGCCACCCGCGCTTCGCCAAACGGTCAGCGGTCCAAAGGCGGTTCTGGACGGCAAGCCAAGCAAAGAAACGGCACTTGGGAGGGGCCCAAGTCTTCCACACAATCGTCCCGAAGGAGCATGGAAGAGATCTCATGAATTGAGCCTTATAGGCGGAACTTGCCGAGTAGCAACTGTTAGGCGACAGAGTCCAGGTGATGGTGTCCTCAGTACCCAGAGAAAGGTTAATGGTCGAAAGGAGCTCCCAGAGGTGAACGAATTGGATGATGTGTTCCACGGTGAAGGAATCCACCGCAAGATCGGTGATCCAATTTTGGTTGGTAAGCGCGTCCTGAACCGTTCGGTTTTTTCTTCTAGACCCTTTAAAGATCAGAGGCGCCAGGTCTTTAGGCGGCGTTCCATTGAGCCAAGATGAAGACCAGAAGGAGGCTTTTCTGCCATCACCAATGGTAACTCTAGTAGCCGCGTTGAAGAGTTGTCGATCGGTGTCATCGTTGGGGGTTTCAGTTCCCACCCAAGGTTTTTCCGGCGCCGTCCACTCATACCACAGCCAACGAATCCTGAGAGCACGGGAGAACCTGTCCAGGTCGAGAATCCCCAGACCGCCCAGCTCCTTGGGTCGACAGACCTTTTGCCAGTTAACTTTGCACTTTCCCCCGCTCACATTTTCTTTGCAATCCCATAGCATCCCCCGGCTGATCTTGTTAAAAGCCTTAAGGATACCCTTATCAGCTTTAAGAGCCGTGAGGAGGAAAATCGGCATGGAAGAAAGAACAGACTTCACGTAGGCACAACAGCCAGCCCGAGATAGGAATTTGCCTTTCAGAGGATCCAGACGCGCAGCTACCTTATCAAAGTAAGGTTGGAGATCGGCTTTTTTGAGTCTGCCGAGGGCAAGAGGCAACCCCAGGTACTTGAACGGGAACTGCACGATGTTTGCCGGAAAGTTTGCCAGAACCGAGGCAAGATCAATATCGGGGCAACAAATGGGAGCCACGGAGCTTTTTGCCACGTTAGTCATCATCCCGGTCACCGCCCCAAAGCTCAGAAGGATATCAGCCAGGTTGGACACATCCCGCTCGTCGGGAGCCAGGAAGATGGCCGCGTCATCCGCATATAAGGAGGTGCGAGGTCCCTGGAAGCCGCGAGGCAACTCCTGAAGCAGG
Source organism: Bromus sterilis (assembly GCA_950022295.1). NCBI lineage: Eukaryota > Viridiplantae > Streptophyta > Magnoliopsida > Poales > Poaceae > Bromus > Bromus sterilis. The sequence continues at coordinate 29,850,665 of OX465599.1, read as the reverse complement.
CCGGAGGTAGTGGCCTTGTCCAAAATTTGCTGCAGCGGGTCAATGGCGATATCAAAGAGCAAGGGGGACAGAGGGTCCCCCTGTCGAAGACCACGTCCATGAATGATGTCCTTTCCGGGGATGCCATTGAGGATGACCCGCGATGAAGCAGACGAGAACAAAGTAGCCAGCAGGGCCCTCCACCTCGAAGGGAACCCGAGGCGTTGCAAGAGGTCAGAATATAATCCCAACGGACAGTGTCGAAAGCCTTGGCGATGTCAAGTTTGACGAGAAGGGCCGGGATCTTGCTGCGATGAAGCTTGCGAGCGGTGTTCCTCATGTACATGCAGTTGTCATGGATGGATCTAGTCTTGATAAAAGCGCTCTGGCAGCGGGAAACAAGAACATCCATCTTCGGGCCGACCCACCGAGCCATAGCTTTGGCGATGATCTTCGGGATCGCATGGATTAGGCTTATGGGCCTGAAGTCAGTGATAGCCTCCGCTCCCTCCTTTTTAGGAAGAAGAACAACGTTGGCCGTATTGATGATGTGGAAATTGGAGGCCGAGAGCTCGGAGAAGGCATTGATGACCCCCATCAGATCAACCTTAATGATATCCCAACATGACCGGAAAAAAGCAATGGAGAAGCCATCAGGGCCGGGGGCCTTGTCCGCAGGCATGTCCTCAATCGCATCTTTTATCTCGAGCTCGGAGAAAGGCAGGCCAAGATCTTCTAAAGCATGAGAGGCAGAATTTACAACCGCCCAGTTGAAGTCAAGCTGGCGGGGCGGCGGACGACCCAACGTTTGGGAGAAGTGGTCGAAGACCAAATTCTCCTTATCCTCATGTGTAGCCGCCCATCCATCACCATTTTTGAGCCTCTGAATGTGATTTTTGCGCCTTCTAGAATTTATCCGCAGGTGAAAGAACTTGGTATTAGCATCCCCCTCACGAAGGTAGTTGATTCTGGAAGCCTGCCGCTTCCGCGAACGCTCAAGGGCCGCCAACCCCAGGACACGACGCTTGAGACCGGCGCGAAGGGCTCTTTCATCCAACGACAAGGTGCGTGTTTCCTGAGCGACGTCCAGCTGGAGAATAACGTCCAACGCCATCATAAGCTAAAGCTTGCAATTCGAAAAAAGGCCTTTGCTCCAGGATCTCAAGCTTCTCGCCGTAGTTCGCAGCTTATGATTGATCACATGCACTGGCTGAGTATGAGAAGTAGGCGCCGACCATGCCTGCAGGACCGTATCGTAGAAGCCAGGCATTTTGGGCCAGAAAGATTCGAAGCGGAAAGTACGAGGCTTTCGAGGGCCACTCTGATTAGAGAGTAGGAGGGGGCAGTGGTCCGATAGGGATGACGAGAGAGCATGCAGCACATGATTTTCGAACGTCAGATCCCAACTAGAGTTGCAGAAGGCACGATCCAAATGCACCAGGGTGGGGTTTTCACGCTCATTTCTCCAGGTATATTTTCGGTTTTGCAGCTTGATCTCCTTGAGGTGGCAGTTGGTGAGAGCGCGCCTGAACTGACCCATAAGTCGAAAATTCAGGTTGTTATTATTTTTGTCTTCCGCCCGATAAATGAGATTAAAATCTCCAATGATGAGCCACTCATGATCATTAGCGGGAGTGGCGTCAGAGATCTCAGCCAAGAAAGCAGCTTTGTCGGCATCGGTACTAGGACCATAAACCGTGGTGAGCCTGAAGGAGGTGCCACAAGCCCGGATGGAAACCTCAGCGGAGATCAAGTGAGTGCCCATGTGGATGCTGCAAACGGAGACATGCTCGTCGTCCCAAAGAAGAAGTATACCCCCACGAGTACCGACAGCCGGCCTGTGGGCGAAAGATCTAAGTCTATGACCACCAATATAAGCCGCGGTATGGTGGTCAACGAAATCCATCTTGGTCTCTTGGAGGCAAGAAATATGGCACGGGGTGTCAGCAAGGAAGGCATGGACGGTATCCTTGCGATCTTGATTATTTAAACCTCTAACGTTCCAATCGACGATATTAAGGTTCGGACCAAACATAGAGCCAGAAAAACAGGAAGAAGCAATCGAACACAACCGGGCGCGAACGAGAGCAACTAAGCTTGAGCGTCCTGCACAACTGGGGCTTCAGCACCATAAGCCCCTCCCAAGGCAATCAGGGCCTCGTCGGCTTCAGACATGCTTCTGACGTTGAGCTTGAAGAGGGCGGCCAACGCGTCAATCGTCTTGTCGGTCAGCTGATTATTGAAGAGCTCAATGTAGCTATTGCGAGCCTCGATCAGCGGCATCCCTTCGGAGGCAACTCCCATCTTTGCGTTCACCACCTGAATGGCCTTATCCATAGCATGCATCTTCGGCTTCGCGCCAAGCCGCGCACTGCGCCTAGCATCGGAGGTTAAAGAACCCGAGGCAGGCCTCAAACGAGGTGTAGGGGGGCAGGCAGCGGCAAGATTGGCACCGGGGGGCGATCAAACAGATTCTCCACACCGTCCAGGGGCGAACGATCTTCAGCAGCAACAACGGGAGGCGAAGGAGGAGTCTGCAGTGGGGTGGACGGCGCCGTCGTGCGCCTCTCAAAAACTTCAAGTGGCGCAATGGCCACCTTATCAGCCAGGACGGCGGCGTCACCGTTCTTCTCGTACCAAGCTTCATCTTCGGACATCATCTCCCAGGAAACAGGCACGTTCGCCCGGACGTGCGGTGGTGAGGCGGAAACGCGCAACCCACGTGGAGGCGTCATAGCAGCGACAGGATCATCAAGTTCTCAGGAGCTGAGTGGCGTTGGAGACGTCGACGATATTGGGTCCGTGGCCACGCCAAGCGGGGGCGAAGCGAGACGGGAGAAGCCCGACGTGAAGGAGTCCGGGAGCTCTTTGATGGCCTCAGACCAGTCGCGGCAGGATCCCCGAAGAGGCGATAGGGCGGGGGGCATGGCGCTCGCAAGATCGCCCTCCTCCATCCGGGGGCTAGGCTTGGGAACAAGCGGTGGCGCGACAATGATAGAAGACATTCGGCGCGTGGCCGTAGTCGAAGAGGCCGGCTGCTGGCTGCAGGTGACGCCGGAGGGCAGCCCCGCCGTATAGGAAGGGCGCTAGTGTCCGCCTTGTCCGCCTGAGGAGAACCGGAAGGAGCGGCGTTGATCGCGGTTATCCCGGCGACCAGACTTCGAGAGAGCGCCCTGTCCACGCAAGCCGCCATATGAGCGACGGGGGGGATGACGACCAGACTCATCGTCGTCGTCATGACGGCGGCACATACTTGGCAGCCGGTCGTCACAACGGTGACCCGCCCTTGAGCGGCTACGACGTCGCTCGTCACGCCCCCGAGAGCGGGAGCGCCTGGAGCCGTCAGGGTGACGCGAGAGGGAGCGGCGAGAATGATCAGCAGCGCCACGACCGGAGTGGCGAGAGCGGGAGCGGTGAGAGTGGCCGCGGCTGTCATGGCGAGAGCGAGAGCGTCGGCCATCCCCGCGATCATCACGCTCCGTCGCGCGCACAACCGAACCGCCATCCGTGGCATGACCATCATCGTCGATATGGCGAGGGGTGTGAGCAGGGCCCAGCGCGCCGAGAGCCGGGATGGGGGCCGGCAGGATGGAGCCAGATTTCGCGCACACCGGCAGCCCATCAATGGTGCCTAAGTGACATGGCAGAAGGGAATGCGTGACAGGCCTGAAGTCGGTGATTGGCTCGCCACCGTCCAGCACCGGCGCCCCAGTGAAGTCTTCCACCTGGTCAATATGCAGCAGAATTTTGAAGGTCATGCCCCTCTTCCACTGATCAGGCTTGTCCTCTTCGATGCGCACCCTGGAGGAGAGACCCACGGGCGCCTTGTTGACGAGAGTGCACCAGAGAACTTTGGGGATGCGATGCGGGGACGGCGTCCATACCCACATGCCGAAGGAAGAGGTGTCCTCCATGGTGGTGAAGCCATCATCGAGGCGCTGCACCGCACACTTCCGTCCGACAAGCTGGTCCACAACTTCCGGCCTCCAGGCGAACGGGGGCAGCCCGTCGACGACCACATCAACCCGGAAGTGGAGGTCGGCGTTGTAGGCGTTTGACACGGCGCGCCATGGCCGGAAATGGACGTCGAGGCCGTCAAGCTTGAAATTGCAGCACTCGGTTCGTATCACCTTGTCGCGCAGCTCGGCGGAGGAGAACTTGACGAGATACTGCTGCGGGAAGTGAGAGCTCACCATCAGCTCCGACTCGCGCAGGCGAAATTTGCGGCGGAAAACATCTTCGACATCAGCGCGGTCCATCCCTGACGGCGCGGACAGCACCCAAGCCATGATAGCCGAGTTCTCCCAGTCGAGGCGCTCGCAGTCAAGGTCGTAGGAGGTGGCGATGTAGCATGAATCCTCCTCCGTGCGCGTGGATGGGTGGCCGAGGAAAGCCACGCCAGCCGCAGCTTGGGGGCGCGCACTCGCCATGGGCGCACGGCCCGGCCGAGGAGGATGCGGGGGAGGCCTGCGGGAGCGTGGACGAGAGCAGGCAGCGACGAGGTGCTCGGGGGACTTGCAGCGAAAACAGGGGCGCGGGCTCCTTCTTGTAGGCAGGGGAGGCGAGGAGGTGAAGGAACGGCGGAAGGAGGGGGAGCGGCGGCGGTTCAGCTGGAAGGCCGCGACTCCTCGGGCCACACGCCGCGCGCGGCGCGACATTACTAGCGTCCAGCCCTCCTCATCAAATGCCTCCCCTGGGCCCATCGACTCCGGGAAGGGCGGAGGTGGAGGAGCCGAAGCAACGAGGCGGCGTGGAGGGGAGAGGACATCGTCGTCTTGAATGCAGGGAGCAGGCACATTGAAGCGCACCGACTTGCGCACGCGACGTGGATCAGGGAGCAAGGAGGCGGCAGAAGAACGGAGGATGCCCACCGGAGCAGCCGCAGCAAGGGCCGAGATGGACGGGGACCCCGTGAGGCGCCAGGAGGTCAACGCCTTGCAGATGGAGTCATGCTCAGCAGGGGAAGGCTCGTCAAGGAGGGGCGGCACCACGACCACGCTCCGGAGCTTCCGCAGAGCCCGCTCGGAGCCCGTCGGCGAGATGAGGGACCGCAAAGGTGCGGCCGCGTCGGATCTTGGATCCCCCCCGGCGGAGGTCGAAGGCGCCCCAAAACCGAGGAAAACTGGGGAAAAGTTCGGTGGTAGGGAGGGTGGGGGTGGAGGGAGGTGGCAGGAGGGAAAGGGGAGGCTGGAGGGAGCAGGGACGCCGGAGAAAGTGGGCGGCGACGGCCGGCCGCGGCGGGCGGACGCGTCGCAGGAGCGTCCCCGTCCAACGGTCATAAAGTAGTTTCTCCCCGGGTTCTCATCTTTCGTTTCTTGCTTCAAAATTGCGCGGTTTAGTTGATTTCCATATTACTTTATGATCATGCCCTACATCTGTACGACTACCATGTACCGACTAAATCACCAGTAGCGCTATTTGTATCCAGTTCAAATACGATTATGCATAGATAAGCTATTTGTATCCAGTTTTCGTTAGCAGCATTAGTGATCCTTCATCTTTAGCATATATCGGGCTGGAGGGCTGTTATTGTGTGGTTACATACATTTCTTACCACATTACTGTATAGAAGTACTATATCATTGATGGCGCGCGTTGCCGCGCCCGTCCTTTTTTACTTTAGTATGAAGTACTGGAAATTTGTGTAAAAACGTGTAGTTGCTTTTTAGCAATATTCTTGTTTTCTTTTCAAATGTGAGACCGGAATGAAAGTTTAGTCATTTTCAATGGGCTTGTTATTTGCTTTATTTATAGATACATGGAAGACATGTATGCTAATATTGATAACAAATATGAGCAATACAAAATTGATTGACACATTGCATATTTCTCAATCTAACTCTTGATGTATCAAAATCGTTTACAGAGACCACTATCATTGTTTAAAAATCATCTATCAGGTGAAACTGGATCTTAAAAACAACCATATCTAAAGGAATTGTTTACATAGCCCATTATCATGGTTTGATTCAAATTATAATAACACAAAATACAAATCAAACTGGCATCAAATTAGCATACTAAATGAAACATCAACACTGGTAATCAAAGTGAAACACTCTAGTGGAAATGTGAACTATAACTCAGGATGTAAGACCAGATTTCAACTTTATCAATCTAAACAGCGAAGTTTAATTTAATGACCAGTATTCTTGAAACGAACACATAAAATTATTTTTATATGAGAACTTCATGAAAAGTAGATCACAAAGGTAGAGGAAGAAACAATGTAATACTCGATAACTCACTCAACCAGGAATATTTGGGTTAGCACCAACACCTAGTAAGCCATCATACCAGGCACGACACTGTTCACCGTTGTCATCAGTAATGCTTACGTAGTCAATTTATTCATAACAGGACCATCATGTATAAATAAATTATAATTTATTCGAGTAAGTGCTTGAGATATCCGTCTCCAGAAAATGTATGCACTAAGGAATGAAGTTCCATCTGTAGACTACATACTGAAGGAAGAAGCTCCATAAATGGAGAAAGTTTAAGAAGTGATGCTTCATAAAAATAGAAAGAACAATTCAAATAGTATACGCACATATTAAACAAAAAACAAGTCTTTTAGCTATTTCTTCAATCTATGGAAATAAAATTGCTAGGTGTAGATCCTCTTTCATGATGGGCTTGTTTCTAATGGCAATTTATATATTTCAAGGCAAGATATCTATGTAAAGATTAGAATGGACATTAATATTTTTGAATTTCTGAAATGGCTGCTCTATGACGTCTGATTCTAAGAGGCACAGAGGTTTCATGGAGTTTCCTAGGTTAGTGGATAACTGCAAACAAATTGACCTATCCGATGGAAACCACGGGAACCCATACAGAGTATAATGCAAATCCAGTAAAGAAGTTAGGCGTTCATATTGAAAACATGCATTCTTCTAATTAGATTTTACCTTTACTTCTTGGAGAAGATATATACTCCCAGGACAGTTTTCTGTATGCTCCCAAGACATAACAGAAAAAAAGAACTGGAACATGAAGTCATTAATAGATAGTATACAAAACTGAATCAAAAATTTAAGCAACATAGTTCAGTTACTACAGTTCCATTTGGGAGCTTCCCCATTAATCATTTCCAAAATAAATTTTTCCAAATAAGTTTTCTGCTGCAGACTTCTCTGTTTAAGTCGAGAACTCTAAGAACAAAGCGCCTCAGATTCTTATGGTTGATTCTCATTACCTCTTGGCTGGAAAATAACAATCACATTGAAGTAATTGATTTCATCAACTTTGTGGCTCTTAGATTTTGCTGCCATTATACCTTGTCCGAAAACATGAGAGTTACTATTAGAAAATTTACCAACTGCATATCAGTATAGATTTTTATTTCAAAACTTTGTGCAAACCAAATGCCAATATAACCTCCAGTACAGAAATATACCTAATGGATATCTTTTTATGGCATATATCCAACAATGTTGTGCTAACTTCCTATTTTTCCTATATAGATGTGTACACTACAAGAGAAGCCAGTTCCAGGATCAAATATCACCACAAGTGGCACTCTATTGTTGGTAATCATCTATCTGGAGTCTGGACAAATCATTTACTTTAGAGAATCTGCACAAATGCATTTAACAGCGACTATCCCCAGGGGATTGGAAACGGTAGATTCTTACTGTGCAAATGCCGCTAGTTATTACCTGTCCAATGGCCATCAGAGATTTTAGAGTGAAACATTCCCAAAACAAAATACCAGAACAAATGTCCATAATTTACCCAAATCAATTGACTATAACCAGTATGAACACCACCTCACAAAATTGGGATGGTGGGATATGAACACTGTAATCATTGGGTGAAAGAATGGGTCATACAAGAAAGAAATGTAGATAGCGGGAACAAGACAGAAACCATGTCGGAGTAGGAAGTGTTACCGGAGAGTGCCATGTGAGAATGGTTATATATGCACAGCTCGTACTGAAGAAATCAGAAAGTCGCACCTACATCATTAAGCGTCGCCGGCAAGTGCCACACATCATCCACCTTGAGTGCGTCCAGAAACTGAAGATTGATTACTTCCGTCAAACCACAGTGAATCGGTTTCACCCATCGAACAGACAAACAATCCAACGCCCGTTCTCATTAACATGATCAACATGCGGTCCATGAGGCCCGAAGCGGGGACCGTATCGCTCGGCTAGCCTCTCAGCCTGTAACATGGCCTTGTCGCGACTCCCCATATTAATAATGAATTATATATTTTCCTGTCTAGAAGTAAAAAAATAAGCAATCTGTCTAGAAAATATGTATATGGATGGGTTTGGGTAACAAATCACATGAACTCAATACAACTTACATGATTCTCATCTGGATCAATGAAATTCAGGGACTCAAGTTTGACAACTTTCGATTCAGATTTATTGAAGTCTCTAATATAATGATCACCTTCTATTGACATCTACATAGGTTTTATAAATAAAGAAGTTAGATGTATAATGAATTGGTGGTTGCACATGAAGGAACATATCTTATAGCCATTCAAGCCACTCAAAGTGATGTGTGCACGTACCTCGGTCTTTTTTTTCTTCTGAAAAGGAGAATATATTAATATCGAAGAGATACCAATTACACCAGGCCTCTGCAACTACACAATGCCTAAAAGGCACTACGGATGCACTCAGACAAACAAAAACAAAAAGAGAAGAAATAAAAATAATACTTCTGCTATAGAGTTACAATCCTCGCAGCTGGGTGCTCGACATGGTGGATCTGGAGACGGCGTGCCCAAGGACTCCAGATATGGCTTAGAAAACAGACACATACTTCAGGGGTGTAGTGCACCATCGATCCGGGGATGGACCTCCTCGCGGGCTCAAGAAAATGATGATCCCTGCTGCTCCTTTAGGGAAGGCAAAAGAAGGAGGACAACGGCGGGTAGGTGTTGACGAAGGAGCCGCAATAAGCTTGAAAATCCGTCCAATTCAATCTTCTAGAGGTACTATGAACATCACCTGTATGTTCTAGTATGAGCGGATATAAGGCTTTTTTATATGAGAGGATATGATGAGCAAAATGAATATATATGAACTGAAAAGGAAAACATGAAAACCTACATGAGCATGATGGTGATGGATGTGTTCTGCCGGAGTGAGAATATGAGAGAAGATTGCCAACGGAGGAATCATATATACACACACAACTCGGAGAGGAAATAATTTGTACTTAACCTGCCATGAATGACCAGAGCAGTTTCCAGCAGATTAGAAATCTGGCATTTAGTCGTTAGAGCATCTCCAGCCGTTCGCCCCCAAGTCATTTTTCGGTGATATTTTAGCGCCGCTTGGGGGCGCCCGGGCGGCGAAAACGCTGGGGTGGGGGGTTTCCCAGTCGTGGTCCCAAAGGCGGCCCCAACAGAACGGCGATTTGCACATAATTTCGAATGGTCGTCTTTTCGCTTCAAAACACTGCAAAGTTCGGCGATCAACATGACATGGTTCAGCGATCAAACATGCCACAGGCCGCGTGATCTGTGCGGGGAACAAAAAAAGTAGGCCGGGCGATGGCTCAACAAAGGGGCCCGTCCAGGTCGACGACAGAACCAATGGCCTCGCCGAATACATCGGGCGGCGTGGACGACGTGCTCCTGGGCGAGGCAGGCGCAGCCGGCGTAGACGAGGAGGCGGGCGGTGAAGGGGATGGCTTCCCTCCGTAGCAGGGACGGGGTGGATGCGGACGCGTAGGCCGGCGAGTAGGACGCCGACGTCGGCCGCAGAGGAGCGTGGGGGAAGGCGAGGTTGGGTTCGAAGTTGCTGGGGTCAAGCGACTGTGTGCTCCCCCATGCCAACGGTGTCGAAGGCGAGAAGTTACCGGCAGGGGAGGCGACGCTCTGCTGAGTTGGGGGTGAAACTGCGGCGCGCTAGAGCGGACGGCCGCCGCCGCCGCAAGGGCCTCCTGGAGGTCGCGCTTGGCCACAACCGTCGCCTCTTGTATGGCCTCCAGATTCTTCGCTGCCGTCTTCTGGGAGGCGTTCATGCTCTCCCGAAGGAGCTGGGCGGCGAGCCTATTGCGTCGTGCGGTGGACGTCTGATACGTCTCAAACGTATCTACTTTTCCAAACACTTTTGCTATTGTTTTGCCCTCATTCTTGCATGATTTGGACGAAACTTACCCGGACTAACGATGTTTTCAGCAGAGCTGTCTGTATGGTTTTATTGTGTGCAGGGAAATGGATTTTTAGGTGTCTCAGAAAATTCACGCACCCGAAGGACCAATATACCAAAAGTGGGGCCAAAGGGCAACCAGGGGGGTCTAGGCGCCCTGCTGGCGCGGCCCCACCCCTGGCCGCGCCAGGAGGCCGTCTGGGAGGGTCCTCCCCCCTCTAGTGCCCTACTTTGCCCCCTATTTATTCCCGTGGTGAGAAAACCCCAGAACAGAAGTCGTTTTCCCAATTCTCGTCGCGGAGCCGCCGCCACCCTCTGTTCTTCTCCTGGAGGGCTAATCTGGAGGTTGTTTTGGCCTCCGGTGAGGGGAGATCATCGCCATCGTCATCATCACCACCACTCCATCCTCCCTCCATGACTTCTCCTTCCATGTGTGAGTAATTCCCTGTTGTAGGCAAAGGGGATGGTAGGGAATGGATGAGCTAGATCATGTAATAGTTTATCAGATTGTTGGGGGCATGTTGCCTATCATCTAGATTGGTGTTTATCATCTTTGCTTCGACTTGTTGCTCTTAATGCTTGTCACTTTGGGCCCGAGTGCCATGTTTTCAGATCTGAACCCTATGTGTTTGCATGAATATATTTGTGTTCTTGATCCTATCTACGAGTTGTATGCACCTGTTATAGTCCGGAACCGGCGATCCCAAAGGTGACAGCTTGGGACACCAAAGGGGATGGACTATAGTTTGAGGATTCCTTGTATCCACTGATTGTTAATGCTTTGTTCCGGTGCTCTTTGACAGGAGCACCTTAATCTCCATAAGTTCCTTTTGGCCCTGTTCGTAGCGGGATGGTAGGAGAAAAGAGGTTGTGCAAGTTCTTATTGCAAGCACGTACAACTACCTGTGGGGTACATGCCTAATGTTTGATATATGCCCAGATGATCATTGTTTTTCTGTGTGCCTTGCCCCAAGTTAAATACATGATGTATCTCATCCATGCAGCACCCAATCATCCATCTCCCTAGCCTATAGTGTTTTTAATTCTGCTGGTTACTAGTTGTGTGCTTTTGCTGTTTTATTTTCGCTGTTTCACCGCCACTATTTCTGTTGCCACCATCACTTCCATATCGCAGTTACTATTAATATCTTGTTGCAAGTAAGTGTATCTTAGGTGCGGTTGAATTGACAACTCCACTGTCAAAGCTTGTGGGTATTCTTTGGCTCCCCTTGAGTCGAATCTATAAATTGGGTTATTCTTACCCGCGAAGACTATCTCGATTCCTTGCAGTTGTGGGTTATCAAGGCTGTTTTCTGGCGCCGTTGCCGGGGAGCATAGATTTATGCACAAGTCTACCTGAAGTATTTTACCTGCTGCAATTTATCCGATATGGGTAAGAAAGAAGACCCCAAGGTTCCGATCTTACCATCCCGTACAAGAAAAGGTACTGTTCTGAACACTAGTACTACACTTGATTCACCTTCAGTTATGAGTAAGTTTGCTTCACCTCCACCACATGATGCTTCTACTGAATTCGTTACTATGTCCGATACTTTTGATGATGCTTCTACTACTCTTGATGATATTGGTTCACTTGGTTACACTCTTGAGAAACAGATCGCTGCTGCAAAAAAATTCTGGAATTGAAATTCCTGTTACTCGCTACCCTATTGGTGGAACTTACGATTATCCCGATTTGAGTAAACTCAAGGAGAGACTCCTTGAGGATGATTATATTATGCTTGATGATGATTTATGCAGGGAGCTAACAAAGTTTGTCGACTCTGACCCCGGTGCTATTAAGAAGCTTCTCGAAAAACACTCCCTGAAGAACAAGATCGTTCCTGATCCTGAATTTGCTACATCTCCTATATGCATCAATGATCCTGATTATAATTTCTCTGTTGATCTTTCACTTGTATATATGGTTGAAGCTGACCCCTTTTATGGCAGAGAAAATGAGGATGCTATTGCACACCTGACCAAACTCACTGAGTTGGATGGCCTGTTTACTACGGACGAAAAGATACGAAACTTTTATGTGACTAAGCTTCTTCCTTTCTCTTTGAAGGAAGGTGCTAAAGCATGGTATGATGCACTACCATGTGGTTCCATGAAGAGTCCTCAAGACTTAGCTCACTCTTTTGTTGATAAGTACTTTCCTGCTCATATGCAACATGCTGCTTTACAAAGAATTTATAACTTTAAACAGTTGCAGGATGAGAACCTCCCTAAAGCTTGGGGGAGGTATTGCAGTCTGATCCAGGCTAGACCGGGACATGGAGTCCCTAAGAATGAATTAATTGATATATTCTATGCTGGTCTAACTGATGAATCCAGATCCTATTTGGACAATTGTGCTGGTTGTGTTTTCAGGAAAAGAACACCGGACGTTGCAGAAGAATTAATGGGCAAGATTGCCAAGAACCACGAAGATTGGTCCGTCCCTGAACCACCTCCACGACCAAAAAAGAGGGGCATGCTCGTCCTAAGCCCCGAAGATATGCAAGAAGCAAAGAAGTATATTAAAGAGAAGGGTATTAAAACTGAAGACGTGAAGAATCTACCCCCTATTGAGAAGTTGTGTGAGCCTACCACTCACCCTCCTATGGTAGAGGTACACTCTCTTTTAGATTTCAATGCAAGTGACATCCCTCATGGTAAGCCTCCCGATCAATGTTTAGATGAGCTTGATAATTTTATTATGAAGCAAAGTCACTTTAATGAGAGGATACAAATCCAGTTGCATGATAATTCCCTTGCTATCAAAAGTTTGCTTGATGGTCTAGGTAGAACAGTTAATGATGTTAAATGTCTCGTGAAGCATTTTCATATGGTTCAAACTCAGCTTGAACAAATTTCTAATGTGCAAAAAGATTTTCTTGCTAACAATGCCAAACAGGATATACAGGCCTTCGGGATTAAAACCCGAGGTGGAACTAGCACTCAAGATCCTCCCTATCCAGAGGGGCATCCAAAGAGGATCGAGCAAGATTCTCAAATGCAGGAAGAAGAAATTGTTAGTGATCTGAAGAAGAAGAAGAAGAAGAAGAATCATAAATAATCTGACAATTCCAATGATCCAATTGCAAGTGAAGAGCTTGTTATTGATCCAAATAGTATATCTACCTCCGATGCTGAGACTAAAGACGGTGCTGAGCCTAAAAAGGATGGTGAAAAGAATGATCCACCCGAAGTTCGAGAAGAAGAAGCACCCGACAAACGCAAGCAATACACTAGAGAAGACTTCATCGCAAGAAGACATGGGAAGGAAAGAGAACCATGGGTACAAAAACCCATGCCCTTTCCAGGTAAGTCTCTCAGAACTAAAGAAGAAGAGCATTACAATAAGTTTTGTGAGTGGATGAAACCTCTTTTTCTTCAAAACCCTTTGACTGATGCTATTAAGTTACCTACCTATTCGAGATACATGAAAGGTATTGTTACTAATAAAAGAAAAGTTCCTAATGAAGCAATACCTACTATTCTTGCTAACTACTCTTTTAGTGGCAAGATTCCTGAGAAGCTTGGTGATCCAGGTATACCCACCATTCCTTGCTCCATAAAGAATAATTATGTCAAGACTGCTTTATGTGATCTTGGAGCAGGAGTGAGTGTTATGCCTTTATCTCTTTACAAGAGGCTTTGTTTAGAGAAATAATCCCTACAGATATCTCTCTTCAGATGGCTGGCAAGTCAACAACCGTTCCCATTGGTATTTGTGAGGATGTTCCTGTTGAAGTTGCTAATTGTTTGATTCTTACTGATTTTGTTGTGCTTGACATGCCAGGGGATGGGAGCATATCTATTATTCTTGGTAGACCTTTTCTTAACACCACAGGTGCTATTATTGATTGCAATAAAGGAAAAGTTACTTTTAATGTGAATGATAAAGAACACACGGTGTATTTTCCGAAGAAGACTGACAAAAGGCATGGCCTCAACTCTATACAGAATATGGAGACCGTGAAGATTGGTGATTGGGATTGTCCTCTACATGTGCACCACAAATATAAAACCATTATGGTGGGGACAATATCCATTAAAGTGAAGGTACCATGAATGCTTCATAGTAAGTGAAACTTTTTGCTGTATGTATTGCTTGTTTAGTAGTAGGACTTGATCAACCTTGCTATTAAATGAGTTTTGTATAAGTAAAAAGTAGAGGTTGTTATGTTTGCATTCCTTTTAGCTTTATGATCCTTGCTGGTCCAAAGTTTTATATTTTTTAAACATCACGTAGCTAACCATTATTTCAAGTTTTCAGAAAGTTTTGCAGCTTTTGAACCTCGAAATTTTTTCAACAGTGAAGTTGTCAGAAAAATTCCAAAAAAATAAAAATAAAAATTTCCATGCCGGGAGTGACCCAGAGGCACCTGGGGCTGACCAGGGGGGCCACCAGTGGCCCAGGCGGCTAGCTGGCGCGGCCTGCCCCCTGGCCGCGCCCATAGGGCGTCTGGGGCCCACAGGCCCCATCTCTAGGTGAGTCTTCTTCCTCTCTCTCTTTCTCTCGAAAAACATGAGTTCTGCACTTCCCCTAGCGTTCTTGCTGTTCTTGGAGGCGATTTTCGATCTCTCTCTACAACCTATCATTCGAGCTGAGATTTTGAGCAAATACTCCCTGGTATGTGACTCCTCCACCCCTTCAATTACATATTTGATTGGTGGATTCATTAGTGAGTATTTAGTAGCTCTTGGTGCTGTTCATATGAGCTTTCAACCATGTGTAGAAATTTATTTTCCATGTTTTGATGCAAATTTATGACTTAGAGAAGTGAGTAGAGTAGTTTGCCCCAACTCATTTTTCTTAAATCCTTCTTTTTGTGAATTGTCAAAAATTTCAGAAATGAGTTTCTTAGGAAAAGCAAAAGGATGGTTTGGGAAGAAGAAGGTCGAGCATACTGATAGAGTAACTAGAGCTGCAGCTTCATCCTTGATACGTCCAAAACGTATATATAATTTCTACTTGCTCCATGCATGTTCTTTGTGATATTGCTATGATCTAGATACACTTTCATACACTTTTGATCATATTTGGACTAACCTATTAACTCAGTGCACCCGAGTACCAGTTCCTGTTTTCTGCTGTTTTTCTATTTCAGTTTCCCCCCATATAAAAAGTGCCAGAAAAATTCGGGAAAACTCAGATAAAAAATCATCATGACGGAAGCTTCGAGAAGAGCCCGGGAGGGGCCAGAGGGGAGCCAGGGGGCCCAGGCGGCCACCCGGCGCGGCCCCACCCCTGGCCGCGCCAGGGGGGCGCCTGGGGCCCCTGGCCCACCTCTGGCTGCCCCCTTTCGCCTATTTATCCCCCGTCACGGGAAAACCCCAGAAAGAGAACCCTATTCCGCGAACTCGCCTCTGTTCCGCCGCCGCCGCGCTTCTGAAGATCGGGAGCACCAGAAGACCTCTTCCCGGCACCTGCCGGAGGGAGGATTGAACTCCGGGAGTCTCCTCTCCACCATGGATGCTCCCCGGATGTCTCGTGAGTAGTTTTCCTTGGACCATGGGTCCGTGATCAGTAGCTATGTGATGTTATCCTCCCCTCTTTGATCTTCATTGTTTAGACCTCGTGAGCTTCCCAACATGATCGAGGCACCTTTGTAATATTTCTGCTATTGCTATGTTGAGTTTGATAGGATCTGATGGATTATGAGATTATGTTCAGATTGTGATAGAGTAATATATTTGGTTTTTATCTCTTATATTTTTGTTCCTAAGTAATTCTTGCATGTTCCCCGTTGTTGTTTATTGCTTTGGCCAAGTACTAGGTAGTGACTCCAAGAGGGAGCGTCAAAGTTGTCAGAATCGCGATTCAAGTCTTAGAATCTTACGACCTTACGATCCAAATTAGCCCCTCCGATTCTACGATTTTGCTCATAGAATCTTAGATTCTACGATTCTAGTAGTTAAGATTCTACGATTCACGATCCTACGAACGGAATTAAGATCCGATTCAGAATCTCGATTCTAACAACTTTGGGGAGCGTTGTGCTAGATTGTGGGTTCTTGCCCCCCCGATGACACGCTTGAGTGACAGAAACATGAGTCTAGGGGATGTGCTGTTGCCACAAGGGGGAAAATAACGGTGCTTGTAACCGCGGTTACAAGGATTGTTTAGTTTACGCAGAGTTCTTTTTAATGCAGTTGTCTGTTGCTTTGGGTTTACACTTTGGGTGGGGCTCGCAACTTAATACCAGCGAGATGTTCTGGATAGATATCTCAAGGTGGATGATTAGTAGTAGATGCAGATGGATTTCGGTCTACTTACCTTGGCGTACTGCCTATGATTTTGAACCTCTTCCTTTCTTTTGTAGCATCGTTAGCATTGCGGTGCGTTCATATCCTGTCAATTGCCTTTCTGTAATTTGTTTACCTCGCATAGCAATTTTATCGTCTTTTGGGAGAGAGACATCACTAGCGAACATCACGTATCCCGGTCCATATCCTTATCATTGTTTCCACGCTATATTTACTTTTCTGCATTTACTTTCAAGTTGCTATTATTATCCCTTGTGTTTTATCCTTTGTAAACAACAAGACCGGAGAGATTGACAACCTCTCTAAACTTCGTTGGGAACAAAGTTATCTGTGTCTGTGTGCAGGTCCGCGTCAGTTGCGCCGCTGACACCTACTTATCATCTCTGGAGTCCTGCTGGAGACAAACCTTGGTATCTTCACCGAGGGAAAACTGCTGCTGCACTACATCTCAACCCTCCACTTGGGGTAACCAACGAAAGGGGCGAGAAGCCATCAAGCAATCCTCAGCTGCTAGGGTGAGCTACAATGAAGATGTTGTGCCCCTGGAGTTGCTGGAAGATACAAGTCCAGCACGGGCAATGATGTTTCCTTGCAACGATTTTCTTGAAGCGGCAGGTATTAAGGAGGAGTTTGATAACCTTTGTGCTAATGCAGGTTTGACACGGCTTGCAACATGCCGTGTTACTCAATACCGTAAACTCACCTCCTGTTTTATTAACAGTTTTAGATATAACCATGATGCTGGTTTTATTGAGTTTAAAATTTACAATAATCTTCTGACCATGTCTTTGGAAAGATTTTTTGAAATAATAGGTGTGCCGAACATTGGACGGACGGCAAATATGAACACTCAGCCCACCGAGCTGAGAACGCTCTTCAACTCTCTTTGCAGCCAGGATACAAGGGATATCCAACGTTAATTTTTTTTCAGCATCTTGTTTCCCCAGCTCAGGCATTTCGCATATTATATTGCTAGAGGGGTATTAGCTCGTGACAACACGAGTAACAGTTCTGCGCCGGATATTTCTATCCTGGCAAATTCCCTCTCAGGGAAAACTACGTATAATGTGGGTGCCTTGATTGCTCGCCGACTTGCCCTTAATGGAAACAAGGGAGATCTCTTTGGTGGCGTTTACACCACACTTATTCTTGAGTCTCTTGAGCGCGCCCCACATCCTGGTGATGAGTCTTTTCCTTTTATAAGCTTTGACCTTGCTGCTATGAAGAGGCATGAGTTTGTTACCAGGACTTCCGATTTTGGTAACCTTATTTATATTCTGAGGTTTGGACTAATCGACATTCGGGAGATCCGTCTACCTGCTCCTTTTTGGTTTGATTCTACTCGCAGGAACGGATGGTCCTTCAACGTCATCCAGTTAGATGAGTTCATGGCCCATCAGCAGTTCCATAACCCCATGGAGGGGGTTGTGCATGATGAGAAGGAGGAGCCCGTTACCCAGTGGGGTGATGATACGTCCATAACGTATCTATAATTTCTGCTTGCTCCATGCTTCTTTTGTGTGATATTGATATGATATTTATGAACTTCCATACACTTTTGATCATATTTGGACTAACCTATTAACTCAGTGCACCCCAGTGCCAGTTCCTGTTTTCTGCTGTTTTTGTATTTTTAGGGTTTCCCATTATTTAAAGTGGCAGAAAAATTACAGGAAAATATAGGAAAAATCAGCGTACGAGAACCTTCCAGAAGACCCCTAGTGGGGCCAGAGGGGAGCCAGGGGTGGCCCAGGCGGCCACCTAGTGCGTCCACCCCCTAGGCCGCGCCAGGGGGGCGCCTGGGGCCCCTGGTCCACCTCTGGCTGCCCCCTTCGCCTACTTATTCCCCGTGACGAGAAACCCTCGGGGACAGAACCCTTTTTTGTGATCTCTCCTCTGTTCCACCACCGCGCTTCCAAGATCGGGAGCACCAGGAGACCTTTTCCCGGCACCCTGCCGGAGGGAGGAACCACCTCCGGGAGCTTCTCCACCACCATGGATGCTTCCCGGATGAACCGTGAGTAGTCCACCTTGGACCATGGGTCCATGATCAATAGCTATGTGATGTTCTCCTCCCTCTTTGTTCTTCATGGTTTAGACCTCGTGAGCTGCCCTACATGATCAAGGCACATATGTAATCTTTCTGCTGTTGCTATGTTGAGTTTTCTGGGATTCGATGGATTATGAGACTATGTTCAGATTGTGTTTGAGTAATATATTTGATTCTCCTCTTTTATATTTATGTTCTTGAGTATTTCTTGCATGTTCTCCGTTGCTGTTTATTGCTTTGGCCAAGTAGTAGGTAGTGACTCCAAGAGGGAGCGTTATGCATGATTGTGGGTTCATGCCCCCTGATTACTAGCTTGAGTGATAGAAACATGAGTCTAGGGGATGTGTTGTTGCCACAAGGGAGAAAACAACGGTGCTTGTACTTGCGGGTGCAAGGATTGTTTACCTTACGCAAAGTTCTTTAATGCAGTTGTCTGTTGCTTTGAGTTTACACTTTGGGTGGGATTCACAACTTAATACCAGCGAGATGTTCTGGATAGATATCTCAAGGTGGATGATTAGTAGGTAGATGCATATGGATTTTGGTCTACTTGTCTTGGCGTACCGCCCATGCTTTTGAGCCTCTTCCTTTATTTATAGCATAGTTAGCACTGGTTTGCGCACATAATCCTGTCAATTGCCCATCTGTAATTTGTTTACCTCTCATGGCTATTTTATCGTCTTTTGGGAGAGAGACATCACTAGTGAACATCATGGGACCCCAGTCCATATTTCCAATACTGTTTACACCCACTATTTATTTTTTGCTTTGTTTACTTATCTATTGCTATCACTATCATTATTATCCCGTGCGTTTGATCCTTTGTAAACAACAAGGCCGGAGAGATTGACAACCTCTCTGAACTCGTTGGGAGCAAAGTTATCTGTTGTGTGTGCAGGTCCACGTCAACCGCCTAATTGCTGGCGCCGTTGTCACCTTCCTATCGTTGTTGTAGTCCTACTGGAGACAAACTGTGGTATCTTCACCGAGGGAAATTACTGCTATCTACATCTCAACCTTCCACTTTGGGTAACCAACGAGGGGGCGAGAAGCTATCGCGTTGTTGCCGGGGAAGCAAACTATACCCGTCAACTCTCGCACCATCAAAAGAAATTTCTGGCGCCGTTGCCGGGGACTCCAATCTTCAAGATAGGGGAGTTGCACACTATCTTTTATCTTAGCTTTTTAGTCTTGTTAGTTTACTTTCCAGTTTTTGCTTTAGTGTCCTTTATCAAAAATCAAAAAAATAGTTACCTTGCTTTTAGTTATCCTTTCTGTTTAGTCAAGCATGTTAGGATTTGGTGCTTTGAGGGAATCGGAGGTCCTAGATTTCCATCAAAGGGATGGAGAAAATATGAACAAGGCATGGGACAGAATTTCTGATGCACATAGGAGAATCATGCCTTGGATACCAATAAATATTGTGCCTAGAAATTTTTACCATGGTCTTTTTAGATGGTGCAAACACTCTCTTGATATTATAGCCGAAGGAGATTTCTTATCTTGTGATGAAGCTAGAGCTCTTGAAATTATACATGGTCTATCTAGTTACTTTGTTTATGATCATAGTTTTGATACTGTTATAGATAGACTTGCTACTATTGAAAAGAGAATGGATGCTCTAGACTTGAGAGAAGTGGAGAAACCAAAGCCAAATAAGAAAGATGTTTATGAGTTAGATGGTGACTGGAAACCCTTTGTTAGAATTGGCATCTCTAATCAAGACTTCCTTGCTTTTTGTGACATTGGATCCATGGTTTCTACTATGCCAAAATTTGTTTATGATTCTTTAAAATTCAACATGGACAAATTGTCATCCTATCATGAACATGCTAATGGAGATATTTCTGAGATCCAGGAAAGGATAAAAGATGCACCAGTGACATTATTTAAAGGGATTGCAATGGTTGATTTCTTCATCATGAAGCCAAACCAAGGAAACATAGTGCTTGGCAGGGATTTCCTCCGGGCCGTAAAGGGCTTCATTGACATAGGTAAGGGACAAATACGCCTACGCGGGAAGGAAAAAGGTATATACCCCTTTCATAAAAGAAACAAGGATGAACTTGTTGAGGAACCATTTGAAACGATTTAAAACTCCGATTATTATGATGACTTTTGATTCCTTCTTTTTGCATTAAGCCTAGCTAATGGCTTTAAAGAAGCGCTTTCGGGAGGCAGCCCGCAACAAATTTAGGTTTTTGTCGGGACCCGGGGTTAGCGTATGCAAGTCCAGTTAAGACATAGTCATATGGAGAGCCGAGAACCGTACCCACTTGTCTAAGCAGACAAGGCCAAGCACAGAACGTTCTCGGAGAGCATCGTACGTGAGGGGCATCCCATCCAGGCCGGATGATCAACTGAGATGGGTCCTCATCGTCCGCACACAAGTCTAATGATATGGGTGGTGAACTCCCATATTCAAAGACAAGTCGCCTCAACCATACTATTGACTATCTCATAACTCTTACATAGACTTACTCCAGCCCGATCACTTAGTCGGGGTCTAGGGCGGGCTCAATCATACCACAAAGTGTGCATGAGAAGGAGTCTCGAACAATCGCATCCAGATGCCCCAAGCTGCGCACATCTAAGGGCCACTTGGTGTATGAAAGACCGCCAGCCAGATCACAACTAAGGTCTCGAAAACCCATACAAAGACATGTATGTTATAAACATACATGCAACACACATGCCTTGTATGAACAGTAGGTATCATTGCAATTCTCTACAAAGTATACAATTTTATTGATAACTCTTATAGAGTGCACACAGAGATCACAAACATGTGATCCAACATTACAACACAAACGGAAGAAAATTATGTCTGAGTACAGACAAGTTTAACAAATGGCTTAAGAATCCTTATTTAAACACAAGCCCTCCACGAGGGAACCAGTCGTCTGACTGGGACTAGACTAGGTTGTCTTCAGTCGTCCAGCTCGATGAAGAAGCCACCTTCGGGGTCAGTGGTCTCATCTAAAACATAGATTAAGCAAACGTGAGTACAAAGTCGTACTCAGCAAGACTTACATAGGAGCTATACTACTCATGCACATGTACCAAGGTAAAGGGAGGTGGGGTTTCACTTGCAGAAATGCCAGCTTTCACTTGGCTAGTCCTGAACTACGAGTACCAGACTTTGAGGTAAGAAGCGTACACGAGTCCACTACTTTCTCCAACCAATTACACCACTATGGTTCCTTCCTCGACTTCCCCACGAGAAAGCACGCCATAGCACTCACACTTATCTTGGTGTGTTTTAGAAGTATCCAGTTCAAGTTGTCTAATAATCAAGCTAAGCTTTCCAAGCAGTCCATAACCGCGGACGCGGCTATTCGAATAGTTTTGTTAACCCTGCAGGGGTGTACCGCTACACACACATGATCATCATTTACCGCCTTTGATCTTGACACCATTCAAGGGGATCGAGTTAATAGGTTGAGAGGGGTCAGTGAGTCCAATGTGTGGTTGTACTCTTCATCTTGGATCACCACACAAGAACTCGGACTTAGGGCGGTGTTCAACGAGACAACCCACCGTGTACTCCTATACAGCCTCTCATCGTTCACCTTGTATTAGGGTCGATTCACCAACACTTTTCTACCATCATCAACATGATCACTACCATCCCGACTCACATAACAGTAACATCATGGTATCATTCTAAGCATGCAATAAGCAGTAACAATTTCAGGGGCCACATGATATCAATCAACTCCTACATTTGCTAGGATTGTGGTTTGCTTACTACTGTGACAAAATGATAGGTCATGCAAAGGAATGGGTTCATCTATGCGGTAGAAACGCATCATGGTAATCATCCTAAACAAATGCATAAGCGAGACATGAGAGGGAAGTGGGATTTTATCGACATGATCAGTGGGGGTTTGCTTGCCTTGCTGACGAGGTTCGTGTTCTGGGTCTTCAACGAAGGGGGCAGTCTCCTTCTCCGGTTCCACCTCTACTCGACAAACAACAAACAAGGTAGCAAATTAAATACAATGCACAATCACATGATGGAAGGTTGAAACTTGATGTATATGCTTTGATGTGTGAAGCAATTCCATTTAAATGGAGTATATTGCAAATTGAATTGCAAATTCAAACTCCAATTTGAATTCAAACTTAGTCAAGTTATATGTGACATGGTTTGATCAATTTGAAACATCTTCAATTGTGTATGATATGCCTCTGATGTGTGGTTGAAAAGTAGCATAATTCCATGGTCCAAGTTGCAAAATCATTTGAATTGAATTTGAATTAATTCCAAATAAATCAAATGACATATGCTACTGGTCCCATTTTAAAATCAACTCAAACATAGTTGAAAGTTGGATTTTTGGATATCTTATTTTCTCCTGGTCAATTTTCATATATTATTTGTCCAATTTGGAGTTAATATGAATTTTCTATGAATTTCCAAAGTTTGAGCTATTTTCTGGATTTTCTGGAATTCTTTAAATCATTTCAATTTCTGGAAATTCATTTATGGCGTCAGCATGACTTCATGCTGGCGTCAGGGGGCCACTGCCAAGGGGGTCCCACCTGTAAGTGTCACTGTGTTGATTAAATCGGTTTAAAATGTTTTAAACTTAATCCAGGGGTTATCCAGGGGCTGGGCCCACATGTCATCGGCTCTGGGGTCATTAGGGGGGTGGATTAGGGCTAACCACCCCGGCCACATCGGACTTGCCGGCGGCTAGCCGCCGATGACCAGAACCGAAGCGGCGCTGTACGGAAAAGCGCTCCCGTGGTCCAAATCGAGCGCCGCAACCACCGAGACTTCGCTCTTGGTGCTGCGCATCAAATGGAACCAAGTGGGGGGCCTGGGAGGCACTGGTTTGACGGCGACGACGAGCCCTAGCGGCGGCGGAGCTGCTGGCTCGAGGTGAACTCGGCTATGGGGCACCATTTGGGGCGGTTTTAGGCTGGATCGAACTAGAGGAGCTCTGCGGTGACAACGGACAGGGTGACAGGGTCGAAAGCTTTGCGTAGGCTCGTCGACGACGAGCATGGCGGCTCTGTGCTCCGGCGTCCATGGCGGAAAGAGCTAGAGGAGGCGAGAGGTGCCGTGGCTTGAGGGGAAAATCTCACCGAGACGCGGGGAGTGCAACGGTGCAGTTGATGGAGTCGGGGAGGGAACGTAGCCGGAGTATTTGACGACGACGAGTCGCGTATCCGGCGAGGGCTCGAGGACGATTGCGGTGGCTTGAGTCCAAATCACGGCTCCGCCTGCTTCGGCAAGAGGAAGTCGACGACGGCGAGTACGAGGGACACATCAGCTTGAGCTCTAGGGCACGGTGGCCACGTCTTCCACGGCGGTGCGCTCCGGTGAGCTTCCTGTCGGCGACGAAATCAAACGAAGGGGATCGCGAGAGCAGTGGAGAAGAGGGGGAAGTGAAGCGGACGTCCACGGGACGTCTCCTGGCGCGATAAGGACGCCTGGGAGGCCTCCAGGCAGGCAGGCTGCTGCCGCCGGCGTCGGCATGCGCTCCAGCGAGCTGCTTGCCACGCCGGGGAAGAAGACAAACGGGGGGCTGCGGGCTGGGCTGGCTTGCTGGGCCGCGGGCGACGAGTTGGGCCGAATGGCCAGGTAAGCTCCCTTTTCTTTTTCTCTCTGTTTAATCTTTCCTTTCTTTTTCTGTAATTTTGTTTTGGCTCTGATAAAAATGCCAAACCATTTTATAAAATGTTGAAACTTTTTTATATGGCCTCATAATAATATAGACTAGCCACTCATAAAGTTTGAACATTTTTAAAATTCAAATAATTTGAATCTTAACTCAAATAGGGGTTTTTGATTAATTCCAAGGCACTGTTTGAATATTTGAAAAATCCATGAGTATGGGATGGGTCCCACATCACTTGAAATGTGATCACACTCATTTATAAGACTTTTCAAAAATCTAACATGAATTTTTGGAGATGATTTTTATCTGGCCTTTTGAATTAATTCATCTGGGGGGGTTCCTTCTCCCAATTTTCTTTTGAATTTGATTTCGATGATTTCTTTTGAAATTTTAACATGATGCAAGAGACTTACTAACCCTAGCACATTACCTAAGAGAGGGTTCTGACAACTCGCCCCCACTCAACAGAATCTCGTCCCGAGATTCAGAAGTCTGCGGAAGGAAGGTGGGGTACTCGGCATTGATACGGTCTTCTCTTTCCCACGTAGCTTCTCTCTCAGAGTGGTGTGACCATTGCACTTTCAGAAACCTAATCTTTTGACGACGAGTGACACGCTCTGCGGAATCAAGAATATGAACGGGGTATTCTCGATAAGAAAGGTCATCTTGGAGATCAAGCGTTTCATGGTCGACTTCGCGGATAGGGTCCTTGAAGCAACGCCTGAGTTGGGACACATGGAATACATCATGTACTCGGGAAAGGTGCGGGGGTAGTTCAAGTTGGTAGGCAACTTCTCCACGTTTAGCAATAATGCGGAAAGGTCCGATGTAACGTGGGGCCAACTTGCCTTTGATACCGAAACGTTGGGTTCCTTTCAGAGGAGTAACCCGAAGGTAAGCCTTCTCATCCAGATTGTAGCTCTCTTGCCTATGATGACGATCATAGTAGCTTTTCTGACGAGACTGGGCTGCTTTCAATTGATCACGAACAATGCGAACTTTCTCTTCTTCTTCCTTGATCATGTCCGGTCCAAAGAATTGTCTTTCACCGGTTTCTGACCAGTTTAGTGGTGTTCGACATCGTCGTCCATAAAGAAGTTCAAAAGGAGCCATGTTCAGACTAGATTGAAAACTATTGTTATAAGCAAATTCGGCGAATGGCAGAGACTTCTCCCAATTATTTCCGAATGAGAGAACACAAGCTCTGAGCATGTCTTCAAGAATTTGGTTAACCCTTTCGACTTGACCGCTAGACTGAGGATGGAAAGCTGTACTAAAGGAGAGATGAGTTCCCATAGCATTCTGAAAGCTTCCCCAAAATCTAGAGGTAAAAAGGCTACCACGATCAGAATTGATTTCCAAAGGAACACCGTGAAGGGATACAATTCTAGAGATGTACAAGTCCGCTAATTGGCTAGCAGTTATAGACTCGCGAACCGGAAGGAAGTGAGCAACTTTGGAAAGCCTATCTATGACAACGAAGATGGCATTGTTTCCTTTCTGGGTTCTTCGAAAGCCGGTGATGAAGTCCATACCGACTTTGTCCCATTTCCACTCGGGAATAGACAAAGGTTGAAGTGTACCAGTAGGTCTTTGATGTTCTGCCTTAATGCGACGACAAACATTACATTCGGCAACAAATTGAGCAATGTCTCTCTTCATCCTAGTCCACCAAAATCTCTGGCGTAGATGTCGGTACATTTTTGTGCTACCGGGATGAATCAAGAGGGGTGTGTCATGGGCTTCCTTGAGGATGAGTTGCCTTAGTTCCCTATTCTTAGGTACTACCAAACGATTTTCAAAGAATACCGTTCCCTTTCTATCTGTGGAGAAACATTTAGCAACTCCGCTATCAATGTTCTCCTTGATCCGGCGAACACCTCGTGCACGCCTTTGGGCAACTATGATTTGATGCTCAAGAGTTGGTTTCGCCACCAAGGTAGAAAGATAGTCATGAGGAACAATCTCAAGGTTGAGCTTGCGAAAGTCCTCATGAAGAAGTAGTTGATACTGTTGTAACATGAGGTTGTTACAATACGACTTACAACTTAGTGCATCAGCCATGACATTGGCTTTGCCTGGGGTGTAAGAAATTCCTACGTCGTAATCTTTTATCAACTCAATCCAGCGTCTTTGCCTGAGATTAAGATCTGGCTGGGTGAAAATGTATTTGAGGCTTTGGTGGTCGGAATAAATCTCACAACGATTACCAAGGAGGTAATGTCGCCAAGTTGTTAGGGCATGAACTACGACAGCGAGTTCAAGGTCATGGGTAGGATAGTTCTCTTCATGTGGCCGCAACTGGCGTGAAGCATAAGCTACCACATGTCGATCTTGCAGAAGTATGCATCCTAACCCTTGCCGTGATGCGTCACAATAGATCTCAAAATCCTTTTTGGTGTCTGGAGGTGCAAGTACGGGTGCAGAAGTCAATCTTCTTTTTAGCTCTTGAAAGCTTTCCTCGCACTTGGGAGTCCATAAGAATTTCTTATCTTTCTTGAGGAGTTCAGTTAGAGGCTTTGCAACTTTAGAAAAGTTCTCGACGAAGCGACGACAATAGCTGGCTAGGCCAAGAAAACTCCTAACTTGCTTAACCGATTCAGGTGGAGTCCAGTCAAGGACGGCCTGAACTCTCTCGGGATTCACAGCAATGCCTTTTGCAGAAATCACGTGGCCTAAGTAGGTCACTTCTGGTAGCCAGAATTCACACTTGGAGAATTTAGCATACAGGCAATGCTCTCTAAGTTTCATCAATACCGGCCTTAAGTGGTCGGCATGATCTTCTTCGTTCTTCGAGTAGATGAGAATATCATCGAGATAAACCACAACAAATTTATCTAGGTACTCCATGAAGATCAAATTCATCAAGCGTGAGAATGTGGTGGGGGCATTGGTTAAACCAAAGGACATGACGGTGTACTCGTAAAGACCATAACGAGTAGTAAAAGCCGTTTTGGAAATGTCCTCGTTTCGGATTTTGATTTGATGAGAACCTAATCTCAAATCCATCTTGGAGAAGACAGAGGATCCTGCAAGTTGATCATAAAGATCATTGATCCTGGGCAATGGGTACTTGTTCTTTATCGTCGCTAAATTTAGCGGGCGATAGTCTACGCACATCCTTTCTGTTCCATCTTTCTTCTTTACGAACAGAACGGGGCAACCCCATGGCGATGAGCTAGGGCGGATGAAGCCTTTTGCCAACGAAGCATCAAGTTGGATTTTTAGCTCAGCTAACTCATGTGAGGCCATTTTGTATGGGCGTTTGGAAATTGGTGCGGTTCCTGGTACAAGATCCACTATAAACTCTACACATCTGTCGGGTGGCATGCCCGGTAGCTCTTCAGGAAAGACATCCGGGAAGTCACGAACCACCGGAATATCTTCAAGTTCTGGAAGGGGAAGTACATTCAAAGAATGCACTTGGGTTCTTGTTCTGGGTGAGGTATAGTTGACGGTTTTGCCTGAAGGGTGGGTGAGTTTCACGGATTTGCCTTTGCAATCCAGGTAGGCATTCTGTCTTGATAGCCAATCCATGCCAAGGATGACATCAATATCTGATGACTTGAGGGCTATGAGTGAAGCAAGGAATACTAAACCCTCAATTGCAATTTGATTACCATGGCTTACTCTATTAGTTTGCCATCTTGACCCTGGAGTTTGAATAATCATTGGGGTGGACAATTCAACAAAGGATAACTTATGACAAAGTGCATAACTTTCCGACATGAATGAATGAGATGCTCCTGGGTCGAAAAGAACGGAAGTAGGAACATAATTGACTGGGAGCGTACCAAGAATGACGTCAGTGTTGTCGTCAGTCTCTTCGGCGGCGATCTGGTTCACACGTCCACGAGTGGCGGGAGGAGCGGGTTTGGCGGTGTAGACCTTCTGGGGTGGCTTGCCATGACCATTGTTGTTGCCTCCGGCACGGGGTGGAGCATTCTGATTCTGGATCTGGTTCTGGGGACACTCACGAGAATAGTGGCCTGCCTGACCACACTTGTAACAGGCTCCGAAAACAGTGCATGGAGCTGGGTTGTTTGGTGGAGCTGGGTGGAACTGGGTTGGTGGACGAGGCGCCACATACGATGGCCTTGGTGGGTTGTTCTGGCGGAACATACTATTAGGGATCCAGATCTTGCGCTTCTGAGAGCCAGAACTGGATGAACTTTCGTCTCTAGGGTGTTTGCGGAAATCGTTGGGGGTGTTCATGTCCTCTGCCTTGATGGCCTTGTTGACAAGGACCTGGAAGGTGGCAAAGTTATGTAGGTTGAGCTCACGACGGAGTCCAGAGTTGAGGCCACGACGGAACCTCTCTTGCTTCTTGGAGTCGGTGGAGACTTCTTCGGTAGCATAACGAGCAAGTCGGTTGAACTCACGACTAAACTCGTCAACGGTCCTTCTGCCTTGGGTGAGGTTGCAGAACTCCTCACGCTTGCGGTCCATAAGACCTTTGGGAATGTGGTGCTCGCGGAAGGACGTGCAGAATTCCTCCCAAGATGTAGGCGGTCCAACGGGACGTATATTCAGGAAGTTCTCCCACCAAGAGCTAGCTGCGCCTTCGAGGTGATAGGTGGCATAGCTGACCTTGTCGCCATTTGCAACATGGCCTGCTTGGAGCTTCCTCTCGATGCTGCGAAGCCAGTCATCGGAGTCAAGGGGCTCGGTGGAGTAACTGAAAACCGGGGGATGAAGTCGGATGAAGTCGTTTAGGGACACCAACTCATTGCGCTGCTGAGTGGTGTTGCGAGCAATGACTTCTAGCAGATGGTGAGAGTCTCGGCGGTTCCTCTCAACCTCCATCAGAACCTGAGCCATCGTGGGTGGGGGTGGAAGGTTGCCTTCCTCCTGGTCGTTTCCACGACCTTGGTTACGACCAATCTGGCCACGGGTTCCTTGAGACATCCTGAAGGTGAAAAACCAAAGTCAAACAGAGTTGATTGGGAGAGTCTAAACAAGGTATTGAAGTACTGGAAGGATTACAGAGCAAAGGAAGTAATCATCTTGACAACATGGTGATAAAAGCATACAAGCCATATATTCACAAGCTGTCATACAAACCATACATCGTTTTAGTACAAGCACCAAGCTAATACAAACGTGATGAAGATGGTACATCCTTCAGAGGCACTCTGACTTCCTATACATTATTTATCTAAGCCTCTGGAACTTAGACACCTTGCTTACAATACACTAAGATACTAGTACATCTTCACTAAGTAAGACCACAGGCGGTCTCACTCATCTCCATCTCCATAGTAGTCCTCGTAAAAGTTACCCGCGTATCCCGGTAGCTGGAGGTGACCATCGGAAAACACGGAGGCCTGTGGACCCTGATATCCATTTGGGCAAGGATGGGGCCTAGGTCCAGCGTAGGGTGGAAGCAAAGGACCACGGGGTGGAAAAATTCCTCCAATCTCGGGCCAAGAAACTCGAGAAGGCATCTGAGTCCTCACTGGGTAGATAGCATCATGATCAACTGATCCCACGCTCACAAAGGGTGCCAAGAGTGTCAGTGCTCGATACAGACGAACACGGGTGGCATGGAGCTCGAAACGTAGAGCGCGTGCATCACGATCTCGATCACTAGCAAATCTAGCAGTCATCTGAAGTGTTGGATCTTCTGCAGAGTGATCTGAGTAGAGTCCGGTGTAATATCCCTCTTCTCCTGGAAGTGCAGCAGGGATATAGCGGAATGAGGTCTCCCTCAGCATGGTGTGCTCCTCTCTCAGTAGTGTCATAGATGAGTATGCAGCATCCTGCACAGCCATGTTCTCGGTAATGCCAATGCCATGTCCAAAGTGGATAGGCTGAGTGACTCCAAGGTGGTGCGGGTAGATCCGAACAATGCAGTGGAACTGCGTCTGGTTCAAGTCGTGAAACTGCTCTTCGACGGTGTACTCAGGGTACCACCGATATCCCACATAGGACATCATCTCGATCAACGTGGCGGGATGGCCACGCACACCGAGGCACCTGGTCAAACGAACAATCTGCCGAGGGGGAAGATCGGCCATCTGAAATAGAAAGGAGTTTGCAAATGCATCAGATTATAACGACTGTAATTGCAAGAAAAAGACAATTTCTTACAACATGGAAACAACACTTACATACGATGTAATAAATCAGGAAGCATAACCACTCTAACAAACCGGTCACTGCTTTCCTGCGGCTACAAGGAAGCAAACAACGAGATGTTCTAATCAGACAGAGGAGTGCCTAGTCCTATCTTCCCGTAGAATAAGATGAGGGTGACTCAGAACTCAGAACGAAGGGGGTAAGGAGAAATAAGAAGTCTTACGTTGTTCCCTTATATACCCAGAGTAACTATATAACTATAGCAAGCTAGACTCAACTTCGGCCAAGGCTACTAGTCCTACAGTCAGTCCTGCTCTGATACCAAGTCTGTCGGGACCCGGGGTTAGCGTATGCAAGTCCAGTTAAGACATAGTCATATGGAGAGCCGAGAACCGTACCCACTTGTCTAAGCAGACAAGGCTAAGCACAGAACATTCTCGGACAGCATCGTACGTGAGGGGCATCCCATCCAGGCCGGATGATCAACTGAGATGGGTCCTCATCGTCCGCACACAAGTCTAATGATATGGGTGGTGAACTCCCATATTCAAAGACAAGTCGCCTCCACCATACTATCGACTATCTCATAACTCTTACATAGACTTACTCCAGCCCGATCACTTAGTCGGGGTCTAGGGCGGGCTCGATCATACCACAAAGTGTGCACGAGACGGAGTCTCGAACAATCGCATCGCGATGCCCCAAGCTGCGCACATCTAAGGGCCACTTGGTGTATGAAAGACCACCAGCCAGATCACAACTAAGGTCTCGAAAACCCATACAAAGACATGTATGTTATAAACATACACGCAGCACACATGCCTTGTATGAACAGTAGGTATCATTGCAATTCTCTACAAAGTATACAATTTTATTGATAACTCTTATAGAGTGCACACAGAGATCACAAACATGTGATCCAACATTACAACACAAACAGAAGAAAATTATGTCTGAGTACAGACAAGTTTAACAAATGGCTTAAGAAGCCTTATTTAAACACAAGCCCTCCACGAGGGAACCAGTCGTCTGACTGGGACTAGACTAGTTGGTCTTCAGTCGTCCAGCTCGATGAAGAAGCCACCTTCGGGGTCAGTGGTCTCATCTAAAACATAGATTAAGAAAACGTGAGTACAAAGTCGTACTCAGCAAGACTTACATAGGAGCTATACTACTCATGCACATGTACCAAGGTAAAGGGAGGTGGGGTTTCACTTGCAGAAATGCCATCTTTGACTTGGCTAGTCCTGAACTACGAGTACCAGACTTTGAGGTAAGAAGCGTACACAAGTCCACTACTGTTTTCCTTCTGTTTTTAGTGCTCTTGATGATTGTTACTACTGTAGCAACATCATTGTATCTTTACTTTTCAAGCTTTGTGCCAATTATAGCCTCATATGACAAGGAAAGTGAAAATTGTGACATGCTGTCCAGAAAACAGATTCTGTCTTCGTGACGGGAAAAATCATAGAAAAATCCCATTTCATCTTTTTGGGATGAAATTTTTACACAGCGTGCTCTATACAACCACAGAACTTTCTTATGTTCTGAGTTTTTTGATTTGAGTTGCAGAAGTATCCCTAAAAAATTCTTTACTACCTGCTGGTCTGTTTTTCACAGATTCTGTCCTGTTTTGCCTTTTCTTCGTTTTGCAAACCTTAAGCTTGCTTTTTCTTTGCAAAAACTTTTTGGCAATCTTGAGAAACAGTATCCCTTCAAGATTATCTTTATTTCAAGTAGAGAATTTTTTTATTTTATTATGGGTACTAACCTTGCTAATCAGATTATGATGAGTTATGTATGAAGGGAGTTTTCAAGTGTGCGAGGGAAGATGATGAAAGAAGATTCAGGAGTGTCAAACGCTCAAGCTTGGGGATTCCCCCACGCACGCCCAAGAAATATTCAAGGTGACTCAAGCGTCTAAGCTTGGGGATGCCCCCATGCATCCCCTCCTCCATCAACAATTATCAGTTCGTCTTTCGTTCCACTATATTTTTATCACTTCATGCGTTATGTGCTATTCTTGGAGCGTCTTGCTCTTTATTTCCTTTTTAGTTTTCTTTAGCTTTGCTTGCTGTTCATAATAAGTTAGAACCCAGCTTTCTTTGTGTGGTAGAGAAACACGCTCCACTTCACTCTAGAACACAACATAGGATTTTCATGCTTATCTTTGTTGTGTGTGTTCTTTATCTTTTTCATAGTTGCTGTCATGTTTAGTTCTTAGTTTTCATGCTTATCTTTTTAAGAGCCTTTGTTTAGTTTGTTGCTAGAACTCTCTTGAATTTTCATGTTTATCTTGTTTAGAGAGTTTGCCTGTTGCACTGAGTTGTGTGTCCTCACTTGAAGTAGGTAATTGAGGTTGCTATTCGATTGTAGTAGTAACTTGCAATAGTTTTGAGGTATTGCTATGAGTAATGTTTGGACTTCTTGTGTCAAGAGCTTTAGCCTATTAGTGATAGATGTCGTATTTTGGGAAATCCGTGTTTATTTTCGAAAAACCTACAAAATTAGTTGAGAACTTTAGCTACTAGATGGATCACTAATCTTTGGAGGGATCGAACATTAGAGTACACTCACGTACCATGAGTCGAGGATGCGCAAGGATAACCAAACCCCCATACACTCCTCCTCGGGGTACTTGTCTCTCTGTGAACCCCCTTATAGATTGAGAGTTACCGATAATAAGTGCATGAGTTCTTCGGACTAATGTCAGTATTCGAAAGTTGACACTTCCACCTACCCATATTTTTCTAGCCTCTCATGTGCCGTGCATTGCCTCCTTCTCACTCCGAGAGTTGGCGTCCACCTTCGCCGTTACATCCAAACCCTTGGCACGATACGCTCTGTCATCATAAACCTCATTATATCCTTCCTCAAAACAACCACCATACTGATACGTCCCAAATGTATCTATAATTTCTGCTTGCTCCATGCATGTTTTGTGTGACTTTTCCATGTTTTGCTTGAACTTTCATACACTTTTGAGCATATTTGGACTAATCTATTAACCCAGTGCACCCAGCTGCCAGTTGCTGTTTTCTGCTGTTTTCTGCTGTTTTTGTATTTCAGGTTTTGCGGCCATTAAAAGTGCTCCAAAAAATCCGGAAAAATCAGATAAAAAATCAGCGACACGGAAGCTTCCGAAAACACCAAAGGAGCGGAGGGGGTCCACCACCAGGAGGCCAGGAGGCCTCCTGGCTGCCTGGTGGGTCCCCTCGACACCCCCTTCGCGTATATTTACCCCTCGGGGTGGAATCCCCTAAGGATGACTCCTCTTTCACGATCTCGCCTCTATACCGCCGCCGCCGCCGTTTCAAGATCGGGGCTGCCTGGAGAAGCTGCTCCGGCACCCTGCCGGGAGAAGCTACCCCCTCCGGGAGACCATCCATAGCCATAGACGCCTCCCGTATGTACCGTGAGTAGTTTCCCTTGGACCATGGGTCCGTGACCAGTAGCCATGTGATCTATCTCTCCCTTCTTTGTTCTTCAACTTTCAAGACCTCGTGAGCTGCCTCACATGATCGAGGCACCTTTGAAATTTTCTGCTGTTGCTATGCTGAGTTTGTTGGGATCTGATGGATTATGAGACTATGTTCAGATTGTGATGAGTAATATATTTGGTTCTTCTCTTTTATATTTTGTTCTTGAGTAAATTCTTGCATGTTCTCCGTTGCCGTATTTTACTTTGGCCAAGTGATTTATTGCAACTCCAAGAGGGAGAGTTATGCTTGATTGTGGGTTCAGCCCCTTGATGTCTAGCTTGAGTGACAGAAACATGAGACTAGGGGATGTGCTTTTGCCACCAGGGATAAAGCAACGGTGCTTGTATCCGCGGATGCAAGGATTGTTTACTTTACTCAAAGTTCTTTTAATATAGCTGAAGAAGACTTTTTAGAGTGTGATGAAGCTATAGCTCTTGAAATTATACATGGTTTATCTAGTTATTTTGTTTATGATGGTCTTGATACTGTTATAGATAGAATTGCTACTATTGAGAAAAAACTTGATGCTCTAGACTTAAAAGTAGTAGAAAAACCAAATCCTCCTAGAGAGGAAATTTTGGAAATAGAAAATGATTGGGAGCCTTTTGTTAGGATTGCTATCTCTAATCAAAACTTCCTTGCTTTTTGTGACATTGGATCTACAGTTTCTATAAAGCCTAGCTTTATTTATGATTATTTGTACCTTGCAAGCATGGACAAATTTCCATCTTTCCATGAACATTCTAATGGTGATATTTCTGAGATCCAGGGAAGATTGAAAGATGTCCAGGTCATGTTTCTAAAAAGGAGTGTGGAGATTGACTTCTCCATCATGAAGGCCAATCAAGGAAATATAGTGCTTGGAAGGCACTTCCTCCGAGCCATGAAGGGCTTCATTGATATAGGTAAAGGACAAATACGTTTGCGTGGTAAAGAAAAAGGTACGTACCTTTTCCCTCGGAAGAACAAGGATGAGCTTATTGAAAACCCTTTTGACATCCTTGGTGAACCTTCCGATGATTTTGGAGAACTTTGACCTTTTGCATTAAGCCTAGCTAATGGCTTTAAAGAAGCACTTTTGGGAGGAAGCCCGCAACGAATTTAGGTTTTTCTTTTTGCTTTTCTTCTGTTTTTAGTGGTCTTGATGATTGTTAATACTGTAGCACCATCATTGTATCTTTACTTTTCATGCTTTGTGCCTTTTATAGCCTCATACGACAAGAGAAGTGAAAGTTGTGACATGCTGTCCAGAAAACAGATTCTGTCCTCGTGACTAGAAAAATCAGAGAAAAATCCCAGTTCATCTTTTTGAGCTGAAATTTTTACAAAGCGTGCTCTATACAATTACGAAACTTGCGTATGTTCTGAGTTTTTTTATTTGAGTTGCAGAAGTATCCCTAAAAAATTCTTTTCTATCTGATGTTCTGTTTTTCACAGATTCTGCCACGTTTTGTCTCTCTTTACTTTTGCAAACCTTAAGCTTGCTTTTTCTTTGCAAAAAATTTTTGGTGATCTTGAGAAACAGTAGCTCTTCAAGATTATCTTTATTTCTAGTGGAGATTTTTATTTTATTTTATTAGGGTACTAACCTCTCTAATCAGTCTACAATGAGTTATGTATGAAGGGAGTTTTCAAGTGCGCGATGGAAGATGATGAAAGAAGATCTTGGAGTGTCAAACGCTCAAGGTTGGGGATGCCCATGTGCACCCCCAATAAATATTCAAGGAGACTCAAGCGTCTAAGCTTGGGGATGCCCCCGTGCATCCCCTTCTTCATCAACAATTATCAGTTCGTCTCTCGTTGCACTATATTTTTATCACTTCATGCGTTATGTGCTATACTTGGAGCGTCTCGCTCTTTACTTTTCTAGGTTTGTTTTTTCTTTGTTTGCTGTAGTAACAAGTCAGATCCCAGCTTACTTACTCTTTTGTGTGGGAGAGATACACGCTCCGCTTGAATTAGAACTCCTCATAGGATTTGCATGCTTACTCTTTCAACTGTGAGTTGTTCTTTTTCTTTTCTTAGCTGCTGCTCTGTTTAGTTGTAGTGCTTTAGTGTTTCTAGAGATTTTCTTTTGTTTTAGGTTGAACTTTCTATAGGTTGCATGTTTTATCTTGTTAGAGAGTTTTCCTGTTGCACTGAGTTTTGTGTCTTGACTAGAAGTAGGTAGTTGAAGTTGTTGTTCTCTTTATAGTACTAACTTTCAAAAGTTTTGAGGTATTGACTAGAGTAATGTTTGAACTTTTGGTGTCAAGAGCTCGAGCCTATTAGTGATAGATGTCGTATTTTGGGCAATCCGTGTGTTTTTCGAAAACCAAAAACCCCTGTTGAGAACTCTAGCTACTAGATGGATCACTAACCTCTGGAGGGTTCGAATATTAGAGAACACTCACGTACCATGAGTCGAGGATGCGCAAGGATAACCAAACCCCCAAACACTCCTCCTCGGGGTACTTGTCTCTTTGTGAACCTCCTGATTAGATTGAGAGTTACCCCGATAATAAGTGCATGAGTTCTTAGGACTAATGTGAGTATTCGAAAGGTCACACTTCCACCCACATATACTTTTTCTAGCCTCTTCGGTACCGTGCATTGCCCTTTATCATCTTGAGAGTTGGCGCATACTTCGCCGGTGCATCCAAACCCTTGGCACGATACGCTCTGTCATCATAAACCTCCTTATATCTTTCCTCAAAACAGCCACCATACCTACCTACAAGGCATTTCCATAGCCTTTCCGAGATACATTGCCATGTAACATCCATCTTCTCATGACTTGATCTTCATGTCATACATGTTCCTGCTATCCTGGCAGAAGCATACATTTGCATCATGATAGTTATATCTTCTTTATGTGAGTACCTTTGTAAAGTGTGAAAGATATCCTATATTCTTGTTAAATATAGAGTGTTGCCCTAAAGTGAGGAAAAG
This sequence comes from Bromus sterilis, assembly GCA_950022295.1. NCBI lineage: Eukaryota > Viridiplantae > Streptophyta > Magnoliopsida > Poales > Poaceae > Bromus > Bromus sterilis. The sequence goes on along the minus strand of OX465599.1, from coordinate 29,814,124 downwards.
ATCCCAAAGAGGACAAAATCAAAAGATCCCAAAGAGGAAAAATGAGAGTTAAATAGAAAGAGCCATTGAGGCGACCAAAAAATACAAAAAAATAGAACAAAGAGAAAAAAGAAATAAAAAGAGAGAAGGGGGCACACTACTATTCTTTTTGAGAGATCCACACTAGTAATTCATCCTCTATCCATTGTACTCCATAGAGATCATCATCATGCATATAGCTATGTGGGGACCTTCATACTATAGAACTTGGCTTGTATATTCCAATGATGAGCCTCCTCAAACGAGCTCTAGGTCTTCTTGAGCAAGCAAGTTAGATGCACCCCCACTAGTTCCATTGGAGAGCTTTTAGCTCACATGTGCATCCGTTGCATGGCAATCCCTACTCCTCACATCATATCTATCATATGGCCTTCTCTCGCCTATGATTGTCCTCATTGATGTGAGCCTTTCACACCTTTTTGTCTTCCTCCTCCACCTTCTTTCTGTTTCGCCTTTTAGGTCTCAACTTTCTTGCTCACGCTCATCCATTGCATGAGTGCTCAAAATATCGAAAGGGAGTGGATCAGTTTGACTTGTACCTGACTAGTGGTCTGGGGACGAGTCAAGATAAGAATCCAAAGGAGACTAAGTGTGAAACTTTAGTAGATAGTTGTTCTCAACAATTACTTTTTTCTCGTATTTCCCTATCCCCTGCTTGCACGCAAACACCATCTGGAGACATTCGAGTCACGGACAGCAAGAGCTCTTGCACCTTTTGTTCTTTTGTTGCTTGTGTCAATGCTAATATAGACTCTTGCTTGTTAAGACATGAATTGAATTGCATGCTTTGATTGCTTGAGTTAAAAGTATTTTTATGGTTGTGTGGCATGTCACCACAGAAATTATACTTGTTATCATTTACCTACTCGAGTACGAGCAGGAATTAAGTTTGGGTATGTCGATACGTCCCAAACGTATCTATAATTTCTGATTGCTCCATGCATGTTTTGTGTGACTTTGCCATGTTTTGCTTGAACTTTCATACACTTTTGAGCATATTTGGACTAATCTATTAACCCAGTGCACCCGGCTGCCAGTTGCTGTTTTCTGCTGTTTTTGTATTTCACGTTTTCCGGATATTAAAACTGCTCCAAAAAATCCGGAAAAATCAGATAAAAAATCAGCGACACGGAAGCTTCCGGAAACACCAAAGGAGCGGAGGGGGGCCACCACCAGGAGGCCAGGAGGGTCCCTGGCGCGGCCCCACCCTAGGCCGCCTCATGAGGCCTCCTGGCTGCCTGGTGGGTCCCCTCGACACCCCCTTCGCCTATATTTACCCCTCGGGGTGGAAACTCCTAAGGAGGACTCCTCTTTCGCGATCTCGCCTCTATACCAACGCCGCCGTTTGAAGATCGGGGCTGCCTGGAGAAGCTGCTCCGGCACCCTGCCGGGAGAAGCTACCCCCTCCGGGAGACCATCCATAGTCATGGACGCCTCCCGTATGTACCGTGAGTAGTTTCCCTGGGACCATGGGTCCGTGACCAGTAGCTATGTGATCTATCTCTCCCTTCTTTGTGCTTCCACTTTCGAGACCACGTGAGCTGCCTCACATGATCGAGGCACCTTGGTAATTTTCTGTTGTTGCTATGCTGAGTTTGTTGGGATCTGATGGATTATGAGACTATGTTCAGATTGTGATGAGTAATATATTTGGTTCTTCTCTTTTATATTTTGTTCTTGAGTAAATTCTTGCATGTTCTCCGTTGCCGTATTTTACTTTGGCCAAGTGATTTATTGCAACTCCAAGAGGGAGCGTTATGCTTGATTGTGGGTTCATCCCCTTGATGTCTAGCTTGAGTGACAGAAACATGAGACTAGGGGATGTGCTGTTGCCACCAGGGATAAAACAACGGTGCTTGTATCCGCGGATGCAAGGATTGTTTACTTTACGCAAAGTTCTTTTAATGCAGTTGTCTGTTGCTTTGGATTTACACTTTCGGTGGGATTCGCAACTTAATACCAGCGAGATGCTCTGGATAAATATCTTAAGGTGGATGATTCGTAGTAGATGTAGATGGATTTCGGTCTACTTACCTTGGCGTACTGCCCATTGCTTTTGAGCCCTTCCTTTCTTTGCAGCATAGTTAGCATTGCGGTGCCTTCATAATCCTGTCAATTGCCCAACTGTGATTTGTTTACCTCGCTAGCACTTTTATCGTCTTTTGGGAGAGAGACATCACTAGTCAAAATCACGTGACCTTGGTCCATCTTTATATCATTGTTTACACCCTCAATTTACTTTTCGTCTTTACTTTCAGTTGCCACTATCATTATCTCTTGCGTTGATCCTTTATAAACGGCAAGGCCGGAGGAATTGACCACTCCTCTGTACTCGTTGGGAGCAAAGTTATTTGTATCTGTGTGCAGGTCCAGGTGAAGTTAGCAACCTCGGCGCCATTGTTCACTTTACCACCTTCTTGTATCCTTCGGAGTCCTACGGGAGACAAACCTTGGTATCTTTGCCAAGGGAAAACTTGCCGCTGCACTGTATCTCACCCTGCACTTGGGGTAATCAACGAGGGCTTGAAGAGTATTAACACTCTCTTGCCATCACATACCTACCTAATAAGGAATTTCCATAGCCTTTCCGAGATACATTGCCATGCAACATCCACCTTCTCATGACTTGATCTTCATGTCGTACATGCTTTTGCTTGATCGATGAGCCGCATGCTAGTTGGCCCTTGTACTAATCATTGCTACATGACGCGCTAGTATCATTGCATATCCTACTACACTGGCAGAGGCATACATTTGCATACTTCATGATAGTTACATTTTCTTTATGTGAGTACCCTTGTAAAGTGTGAAAGATCTTCTATACTTCTTGTAATATATAGAGTGTTGCCCCTAAAGTGAGGAAAAGATCCCAAATAGGACAAAATTAAAAGATCCCAAAGAGGACAAATTAGAGAAATAGAAAGAGCCATTGAGGCCACCAAAAAATAAAAAAATAGAAAAAGGAGAAAAATAAACAAAAAGATAGAAGAGGGCACACTACTATTCCTTTTGAGAGATCCACACTCGTAATCCATCTTATATCTTGTACTCCGTAGAGATTATCATTCATGCATATAGCTATGTGGGGACCTTCACACTATAAAACTTGGCTTGTATATTCCAATGATGAGCCTCCTCAAATGAGCTCTAGGTCTTCTTGAGCAAGCAAGTTGGATGCACCCCCACTAGTTCCATTGGAGAGCTTACCTTAGCTCATATGTGCATCCATTGCATGGAAATCCCTACTCCTCACATCATATCTATCATTTGGCTTTCTCTCGCCTATGATTGTCCTCATTGATGTGAGCCTTTCTCACCTTTTTGTCTTCCTCCTCCACCATATTCTCTCTTTGCCATCCTAAGTGTCAAATTTCTTGCTTACGCTCATCCATTGCATGAGTGCTCGAAATATCGAAAAGGGAGTGGATCATTTTGACTTGTACCTGGCTAGTGGTCTATGGATGAGTCAAGATAAGATTCCAAAGAAGACCAAGTGTGAAACTTTAGTAGATTAAGTTCTCAACGATAAAAACTATGTTTTACTCTCTCGTATATCCCTATCCCCTTTCTTGCACGCAAACACCATTTGGAGACATTCGAGTCAAGGACAGCGAGAGATCTTGCACCTTTATGTTCTTATGTTGCTTGTTTCAATGCTAATATAGACTCTTTCCTGTTATCACTTGAATTGAATTACATGCCTTGATTGCTTTACTTAAAAGTTCTTATATGGTTGGTAGCATGTCACCACATAAATTATGCTTGTTATCATTTACCTACTCGAGGACGAGCAGTAATTAAGCTTGGGGATGTTGATACGTCCAAAACGTATCTATAATTTCTGCTTGCTCCATGCTTCTTTTGTGTGATATTGCTATGATATTGATGAACTTCCATACACTTTTGATCATATTTGGACTAACCTATTAACTCAGTGAACCCCAGTTCCAGTTCCTGTTTTCTGTTGTTTTTGTATTTCAGGTTTTCCCATTATTTAAAGTGCCAGAAAAATTCCGGAAAAATATAGGAAAATTAGCATACGGGAACCTTCCAGAAGAGCCCTAGTGGGGCCAGAGGGGAGCCAGGGGTGGCCCAGGCGGCCACCTAGCGCGGCCACCCCCTAGGCCGCGCCAGGGGGGCGCTTGGGGCCCCTGGTCCACCTCTGTCTGCCCCCCTTCGCCTATTTACTCCCCGTGACGAGAAACCCTCGGGGACAGAACCCTTTTTCGCGATCTCTCCTCTGTTCCGCCACCGCCTCGCTTCCAAGATCAGGAGCACCAGGAGACCTCTTCCTGTCACCCTGCCGGAGGGAGGAATCACCTACGGAAGCTTCTCCACCACCATGGATGCTTCCCGGATGAACCGTGAGTAGTCCACCTTGGACCATGCGTCCATGATCAGTAGCTATGTGATGTTCTCCTCCCCTCTTTGTTCTTCATGGTTTAGACCTCGCGAGCTGCCCTACATGATCGAGGCACATATGTAATCTTTCTGCTATTGCTATGCTGAGTTAGCTGGGATCTGATGGATTATGAGACTATGTTCAGATTGTGTTTGAGTAATATATTTGATTCTCCTCTTTTATATTTATGTTCTTGAGTAATTCTTGCATGTTCTCCATTGCTGTTTATTGCTTTGGCCAAGTAGTAGGTAGTGACTGCAAGAGGGAGCGTTATGCATGATTGTGGGTTCATGCCCCCTGATGACTAGCTTGAGTGACATAAACATGAGTCTAGGGGATGTGCTATTGCCACAAGGGAGAAAACAACGGTGCTTGTACTTGCGGGTGCAAGGATTGTTTACTTTATGCAAAGTTCTTTAATGTAGTTGTCTGTTGCTTTGAGTTTACACTTTGGGTGGGATTCACAACTTAATACCAACGAGATGTTCTGGATAGATATCTCAAGGTGGATGATTAGTAGGTAGATGAAGATGGATTTCGGTCTACTTGTCTTGGCGTACCGCCCATGCTTTTAAGCCTGTTCCTTTATTTATAGCATAGTTAGCATTGGTTTGCGCACATAATCCTGTCAATTGCATAGCTGTAATTTGTTTACCTCGCATGGCTATTTTATCGTGTTTTGGGAGAGAGACATCACTAGTGAACATCATGGGACCCCGGTCCATATTTCCAATACTGTTTACACCCACTATTTATTTTCTGCTTTGTTTACTTATCTATTGCTATCACTATCATTATTATCCCGTGCATTTGATCCTTTGTAAACAATAAGGCTGGAGAGATTGACAACCTCTCTGAACTCGTTGGGAGCAAAGTTATCTGTTGTGTGTGCAGGTGCACGTCAACCGCCTAATTGATGGCGCCGTTGTCACCTTCCTGTCGTTGTTGGAGTCCTACTGGAGACAAACCTTGGTATCTTCACCGAGGGAAATTGCTGCTATCTACATCTCAACCTTCCACTTTGGGTAACCAACGAGGTTGCGAGAAGCTATCGCGTTGTTTCCGGGGAAGCAAACTATACCCGTCAACTCTCGCACCATCAGGTGAAGGGTCTACTTCCGCTTGGAGCGCGGAGCCTTCTTCGTGGGAGAATCCCAAGACTTCGGTCTATGCACCTGAAGCCCTGTACGACCCATGGACACACCAGTACTACCTTGGAGCTGGAGGCTCCCGGGGACCACAGTAGAAGATACCAACTTAGGCCAAAAGCCTAAGCTTGGGGGAGTACGTGTCCTTCTCCCTTTTTCCATTGTATTATCCGTTTTATGATTTTTCGTTTTGATCTTTTCGAAGTTTTGCCTGTTCTTCTTTGGTTCTATCTTTGTAAAAACAACAAAAAGATTTTCTCTTTCTTTTTCTTTCGTCTAACCTTTGAAAAATCCAAAAAGATTTCTTTTCTCTCTTTAGTTTGCTTTGTTGCAGAGTTCAGCTCGAGTCCGTGATGGAATTTGCACTTGATTATATTTTCCTACGTTCGGTCGTGCAAGTGACAAGGCAGTAATGACGAAGATCGATGAAAGGGATGCAACAAGGAAAACCGGTATGAACTCTCTTTGTTTCTACTTGTGTACATATGCTTGTACTTATGATTTAGAGACCAACTTGTAGCGACATAGTGCTATGTTTACAGTGCTTTCCCAGTGGTTCGTGCTTTCTTTGTGGCTAATCTCAAATAGCTAGGGTACATAATGTGTTGTCGAAATGATTTACATGCATTGCATTGTTCATGGTTTGGCATACTGAAGTGGTATTTTCCTTTGGGGAATTCTTGGATTGACTTGGCACATGCTTACACATGTTTAAGACTAAAACGTCTACTATGCCTTGATGATCTTTGAATTTTAGAATAGTTATATCACTTTCATGCCCAATTAAATGTTGCTTTGTCGCTCTGCATGATTATGACCGTTATTGCTCTCTAGTTGGTCGCTTCCCAGTCTTTTGCTAGCCTTCGCTCGCACTAAGCGGAATTTTTCTTGTGCATCCAAAATCCTTGAAACCAGTTATTCCATATGAGTCCACCATATCTTCCTATGTGGTATTTACCGGCCATCCTAACGAAGACTTTCTTGTACCATCTCGAAATTATTCAAATACACTCCTGTGTTGTGCCTCTGCTTTAGCTCATGAGGAAGTAGTAGGTAATTCATGATCTTCTTATGTTAGATATGTTTTATCCCGGGATTGCATGTCTAATCTGCAAACCCCTAATACGAGGAGGGACTGGCATGAGTGCGCCCAGCTCAAAAAAGATAATCAAAACCAACAAACCCTCCTTCACGCTTTGTTTATGAGAAATCAGAAAACTTTGGTAGTGATAAACAAAGGAGATTAAGGGGATGTGATCGTCCCCATCTCCGGAGTCGTTCCTCGAAACATGTCTAGCATAAGAAGTGATTGGGTTGTCTACTAGCATTCGTTGACGAATCATGCACCTCCAAAAAAAACATTTTATCTTTGTTTTCAAAACCAAGAGCTCTGGTACATGTTTAGTCGTTGCTTCCAGCCACGGGTTTTCAACCTTGCCATCAAAATCCACGGTTCGAGAGTCTCCACCTTCTTTCTTCAAAGCACCAACTATGCGAGCATAATTGTCATTCTGAGTGTAATGTGCATTGTCCCAAAGTACTACATTGTCTTCTGCATGATTGTGGTATTACTTATTCTAAAGTTTTTAGCTGTAGTCTCCTTTAAAACTCTGGAGGAGTTTCTGCATTTATGTTTTGCTTCACTCATGGAGGCTACCGAGATACCACTCTAATAAGTTCAAGCTATGTGCATTGTAATCTTGTCTTGATTTTCAGTAGCATATTATTTACTTTTAGTTGTTTGTGATTGTTCACATGAAAGAAGGATTGCTTCGTGCATTGTCCTTATAGCATTGTTTCAATACCTTCTAGACTCTTTTCATAGTACATGTTTATATACATCTAATGAAGCAAAAGAGTTTGTCAAAGTTTTCTTTGTCGCGTTCAGTTCGTTGAACTGAATTGCTTGAGGACAAGCAATATGCTAAGCTTGGGGGAGTTGATACGTCTCAAACTTATCTACTTTTCCAAAACTTTTGCTATTGTTTTGCGCTCATTCTTGCATGATTTGGACGAAACTAACCCGGACTAACGATGTTTTCAGCAGAGCTATCTGTATGGTTTTATTGTGTGCAGGGAAATGGATTTTTAGGTGTCTCAGAAAATTCCAGGAAAAATCACAGAAAATCCACGCACCCGAAGGACCAATATACCAGAAGTGGGGCCAAAGGGCAGCCAGGGGGGCCCCAGGCGCCCTGCTGGCGCGGCCCCACCCCTGGCCGCGCCAAGAGGCCGCCTGGGAGGGTCCTCCCCCTCTGGTGCCCTACTTTGCCCCCTATTTATTCCCGTGGCGAGAAAACCCCAGAACAGAAGTCATTTTCCCAATTCTCGTCGCGGAGCCGCCGCCACCCTCTGTTCTTCTCCGGGAGGGCTAATCTGGAGGCTGTTTTGGCCTCCGGTGAGAGGAGATCATCGCCATCGTCATCATCATCACCACTCCATCATCCCTCCATGACTTCTCCTTCCATGTGTGAGTAATTCCCTACCGTAGGCAAAGGGGATGGTAGGGATTGGATGAGCTAGATCATGTAATAATTTATCAGATTGTTGGGGCATGTTGCCTATCATCTAGATTGGTGTTTATCATCTTTGCTTCAACTTGTTGCTCTTAATGCTTGTCACTTTGGGCCTGAGTGCCATGTTTTCAGATCTGAACCCTATGTGTTTGCATGAATATATTTGTGTTCTTGATCCTATCTACGAGTTGTATGCACCTGTTATAGTCCGGAACCGGCGATCCCAAAGGTGACAGCTTGGGACACCAAAGGGGATGGACTATAGTTTGAGGATTCCTTGTATCCATTGATTGTTATTGCTTTGTTCCGGTGCTCTTTGACAGGAGCACCTTAATCTCCATAAGTTCCTTTTGGCCCCGTTCGTAGCGGGATGGTAGGACAAAAGATGTTGTGCAAGTTCCTATTGCAAGCACGTACAACTACATGTGGGGTACATGCCTAATGTTTGGTATATGCCTAGATGATCATTGCTTTTCTGTGTGCCTTGCCCCAAGTTAAATACATGATGTATCTCATCCATGCAGCACCCAACCATCCATCTCCCTAGCCTACAGTGTTTTTAATTCTTCTGGTTACTAGTTGTTTGCTTTTGCTGTTTTACTTTCGCTGTTTCACCGCCAATATTTCCGTTGCCACCATCACTTCCATATCGCAGTTACTATTAATATCTTGTTGCAAGTAAGTGTATCTCAGGTGCGATTGAATTGACAACTCCACTGTCAAAGCTTGTGGGTATTCTTTGGCTCCCCTTGAGTCGAATCTATAAATTGGGTTATTCTTACCCGCGAAGACTATCTTGATCCCCTGCAGTTGTGGGTTATCAACGTCACAGCGTGACGCTCGACGTCGGCCTTCCATCGGGCGTCCGTCCAACCGTCCGGCCTTGGTAGCGGCGCTCTCGGCTTCCTCTCTTTGGGGGGCGGAGCTAGCTCATCAGTGCGGCGAGGGGGTGCATATTTCTTCTTCGACGACATGGGGAAGATCTGGGGAAAATGGCGAGAGCCGGGGGGGGGAAGGAAAACGGAGGGAGATGCGTTCTATCTCGCCGACAGAGCGACCCCACGCGACGTTTCGTTTCTTCCGGCGTCCCCAAGAGCCCCCCAGCGCGCTGGGGTCGGCTTGGGATCGCCGGATCCACTTTCGGCCCAATCCGGTGCTAATTGGACTCTTGGGGGCACGGCTGGGCGAATTTCGGTCGTCCGGCGCAAATAGCACCGGCTTGGGGGCCTCTTGGGGGCGCGACTGGAGATGCTCTTAGTCCTACCTTCGAACCTCGCACGGGAGTGCTGGATCGACCGGCGTTCTATCGAGCCGAATCTGGCACCTCCCCTGGATCCGCTCGCGACCTTCCTCTGTTGGATCCTCTTGCATGATTGATACGTCTCAAACGTATCGATAGTTTCTGCTTGCTCCATGCATGTTTTGTGTGATATTGATATGATCTAGATACACTTTCACACACTTTTGATCATATTTGGACTAATCTATTAACTCAGTGCACCCCAGTGACAGTTTCTATTTTCTGCTATTTTTCTATTTCAGTTTTCCCCCATATAAAAAGTGATCCAAAAATCCGGGAAAAATCAGATAAAAAATCAGCGTACCGGAAGCTTCCAGAGCCCCGAAGGAGGGCCGAGGGGCCACCAACAGGTGCCCAGGCGGCCACCTGGCACGGCCAAGGGCCTGGCCGCGCCAGGGGGCGCCTGGACTCCTGGTGGCCCCCTGGCTGCCCCCCTTCGCGTATTTAATATCTGTCACGGGAAACCATCGAAGATAGAACCCTTTTTCTCAATCTCGCCTCTATTCCAACGCCGCCGCGCTTCCAAGATCGGGAGCACCGCCAGGACCCTTCCGGAGGGAGGATCGACCTCCGGGAGCTTCTCCTCCACCATGGACGCTTCCCAGATGTGCCGTGAGTAGTTTCCTTTGGACCATGGGTCCGTGATCAGTAGCTATGTAATGTTCTCCTCCCCTCTTTGTTCTTCATGGTTTAGACCTCGTGAGCTTCCCTACATGATCGAGGAACATATGTAATCTTTTTGCTTTTGCTATGCCGAGTTTGATGGGATCTGATGGATTATGAGATTATGTTCAGATTGTGATAGAGTAATATAATTGGTTCTTATCTTTTGTATTTTTGTTCTGAAGTAATTCTTGCATGTTCTCCGTTGCTGTTTATTGCTTTGGCCAAGTGGTAGGTACTAACTCCAAGAGGGAACATTATGCTCGATTGTGGGTACATGCCCCCTGATGACACGCTTGAGTGACAGAAACATGAGTCTAGGGGATGTGATGTGGCTACAAAGGGGGAAAACAACGGTGCTTGTAATCGCGGTTGCAAGGATTGTTTACTTTACGCAAAGTTCTTTTTAATGCAGTTGTCTCTTGCTTTGGGTTTACACTTTGGGTGGGGCTCGCAAATTAATACCAGCGAGATGTTTTGGATAGATATCTCAAGGTGGATGATTCGTGGTAGATGCAGACGGATTTTTGTCTACTTACCTTGGCGTACTGCCCATTGCTTTTGAGCCTCTTCCTTTCTTTTGTAGCATAGTTAGCATTGCGGTGTGTTTATAATCCTGTCAATTGCCCATCTGTAATTTTTTTACCTCGCATAGCAGTTTTATTGTCTTTTGGGAGAGAGTGATACGGTGAGGAAGATAGTTCTCTCACTTCGGGTTACCCCAAGTGGAAGGTGAGATATAGCGTAGCAGCAAATTTCCCTCGGTGAAGATACCAAGGTTTGTCTCCAGTAGGACTCTCAGAAATACAAGTAGGTGTCACGGCGCTTGACGTGGACCTGCACACACAACAAGTAACTTTACTCCCAACGAGTACAGAGGAGTTGTCAATTCCTCCGGCCTTGTTGTTTACAAAGGATCAACGCAAGAGATAATAAAATTGGCAACGGAAAGTAAAGACTGAAAGTAAATTGAAGATGTAAAAAATGGTGGAAATATGGACCGGGATCCCATGACGTTCACTAGTGATGTCTCTCTCCCAAAAGACGATAAAAGTGCTAGCGAGGTAAACAAATCACAGCTGGGAAATTGACAGGATTATAAACGCACCGCAATGCTAACTATGCTACAAAAGAAAGGAAGAGGCTCAAAAGGATTGGGCAGTACGCCAAGGTAAGTAGACCAAAATCCGTCTGCATCTACTACGAATCATCCACCTTGAGATATCTATCCAGAACATCTCGCTGGTATTAAGTTGTGAATCCCACCCAAAGTGTAAACTCAAAGCAACAGTCAACTTCACTAAAAGAACTTTGCGTAAAGTAAACAATCCTTGCACCCGCAGGTACAAGCACCGTTGTTTTATCCCTGGTGGCAACGGCACATCCCCTAGTCTCATGTTTCTGTCACTCAAGCTAGACATCAAGGGGCTGAACCCACAATCAAGCATAACGCTCCCTTTTGGAGTTGCAACAAATCACTTGGCCAAAGCAAAATACGGCAAAGGAGAACATGAAAGAATTTACTAAAGAACACAAATATAATAGAGAACCAAATATATTACTCATCACAATCTGAACATAGTCTCATAATCCATCAGATCCCAGCAAACTCAGCATAGCAACACAGAAAATTACAAAGGTGCCTCGATCATGTGAGGCAACTCACGAGGTATCGAAAGTGGAAGCACAAAGAGGGGAGGAGAACATCACATAGCTACTGGTCAGGGACCCATGGTCCAAGGGGGACTACTCACAACACATCCGGGAGGCGTCCATGGCGATGGATGGTCTCCCGGAGGGGATTCCTCCTTCCGGCAGGGTGCCTGGGCAGATTCTCCTAGCAACCCCGATCTTGAAACGGCGGCGGCGGTACAGAGGGTAGAACGGGAATAGCAGATCGATATTAGGGGTTTCCGTCACGGGGGGTAAATATAGGCGAAGGGGGGCACCGAAGGGGGCCACAAGGAAGCCAGGAGGCCTCCTGGTGCGGCCTAGGGTGGGGCCGCGCCAGGGACCCTCCTGGGCCCCGGTGGTGGCTCTCCTGCCATATATTGGTTATTCCGGAAGCATCCTTGACGCTGATTTTTTATATAATTTTTCGGGATTTATTGGGCACTTTTAATGGCCGGAAAACCTGAAATACAAAAACAACAGAAAAACAGGAACTGGCAACTGGGTGGACTGAGTTAATAGGTTAGTCCAAATATGATAAAAAAAAGTGTATGAAAGTTCAAGCAAAACATGGCAAAGTCACACAAAACATGCATGGAGCAAGCAAAAATTATAGATACGTTTGGGACGTATCAACATCCCCAAGCTTAATTCCTGCTCTTCCTCGAGTAGGTAAATAATAACAAGCATAATTTTTGTGGTGACATGCCACACAACCATATAAAGACTTTTTAAGTAAAGCAATGAAAGCATGCAATTCAATTCAAGTATTAACAAGAAAGAGTCTATATTAGCATTGACACAAGCAAAAAAGAACAAAAGGTGCAAGAGCTCTCGCTGTCCATGACTCGAATTTCTCCAGATGGTGTTTGCGTGCAAGAAAGGGGATAGGGAATACGAGATAAAAAATAAATGTTGAGAACCACTATCTACTAAAGTTTCACACTTAGTCTCCTTTGGATTCTTAGCTTGACTCGTCCCCAGACTACTAGTCAGGTACAAGTCAAACTAATCCACTCCCTTTAGATATTTTGAGCACTAATGCAATGAATGAGCGTTAGCAAGAAAGTTGACACCTAAAAGGCGAAACAGAAAGAAGGTGGAGGAGGAAGACAAAAAAAGGTGTGAAAGGCTCACATCAATGAGCACAATCATAGGCGAGAGAAGGCCATATGATAGATATGATGTGAGGAGTAGGGATGCACATGTGAGCTAAAATATCTCCAAGGGAACTAGTGGGGGTGCATCCAACTTGCTTGCTCAAGAAGACTTAGAGCTCTTTTGAGGAGGCTCATCATTGAAATATACAAGCCAAGTTCTATAGTGTGAAGGGTCCCCACATAACTATATGCATGTATGATAATCTCTATGGAGTACAAGGGATAGAGGATGAAATACTAGTGTGGATCTCTCAAAAGGAATAGTAGTGTGCCCCCTTCTCTCTTTTTATTTTTCTTTTTCTCCTTTTTCTATTTATTTTGTATTTTTTAGTGGCCTCAATGGATCTTTCTTTTTCTCTCATTTGTCCTCTTTGGGATCTTTTAATTTTGTCCTCTTTGGGATCTTTTCCTCACTTTAGGGGCAACACTCTATATTTTACAAGAATATAGGAGATCTTTCACACTTTACAAAGGTACTCACATAAAGAAAATGTAACTATCAAGATGCAAATGTATGCCTCTGCCAGGGTAGCAGGATATGCAATGATACTAGCGCGTCATGTAGCAATGATTAGGGCAAGGCCCAACTAGCATGTGATGACACACAACTGTAAGGGATCTATTGCAGCGTTTTTGATAAGTAAGAGTGTCGAACCCAACGAGGAGCGAAATGTATTGATAAGTGATTTTGGACAAGGAATAACTGCAAGCACTGAAAGATAACTTTTTAGAGGTTTTCGGTATAAGCAACAATAAGAGAAAATCAAGCAAAGTAAATGGTGTTGAGGAGCAGCGGGTGGCCCAATCCTTTTGAACGAAGAATAAGCCTGGCAACTGAACTTATAAAGACTAAAGCGTTCTTGAGGACACATGGAGAGGTAGTCATGCGCTTTCGCTATATTCCGCATTGATAACATGTTTTGTGTTCATAAGTGTTGAGTGGGTGGATCTATGCTAGCACACCTTCCAGACTAAGATAAGTGCACTCTTATGATTAAATAACTTGCAAGCATCCGCAAATACAAGGTAGAAATTAAGGCAAAGCCTAACCACAGCAATACGATCAAGGATCCATTATTCCCTTGTGCAAAAGGGTGCAAAATGGGGTTCAGGTTTCTGTCACTCCGGCAACCCACCGTAAGCATTCTTTATACACAATGTATTTCCCTAGGTCCTTAATATGGCGAAGTATTGAGTGTTCGAATCACACAACACCACTAGGAAAATAACAACACAACTTAAATATCAAACAACACATATTATTTCAACATCATATGTCTACTAACAACAAGACTTCTCCCATGTCCTCAAGAACTAAAGTAACTACTCACAAGACATAAAAGAGATCATGATCAGAGGTGATAAATAGGTGGTAAACAATCTGGTCATAATGATATTTCTCCAACAAAACTCAATAGCATTCACCACAAAGTAGTAATCAACACCGGTAGAGTAGAGAGGATAGATAGTACGGATTACAACACAAGATAAGATTGTGAGGTGAGATTGGATGGTGGTGGAGATGGTGCTGATGTTGGGGGTGATGTTGATGATGATCTCGATGATGCCCGTGACGATGGTGATGATGATGGCGATGATCTCCCCTTCCGGGAGGTGATCTCCTCGGCGGAATCTGCCCGCCGGAGATGTATTTTCTTCTGTGTAAGTTTTCGCCACGGAGCGGCGGCGGAACTCCGTAAAAACTCCTCATTTTAGGGTTTCCGGATGACGAAGAGCATATAGGCCAGAGGGGGGAGCCTGGGGTGGTCCCAGGGCTCCAGGCGCCCTCCCGGCGCGTTCAGGGTGAGGCCGCGCCAGGTGGCCGCCTGGGCACCCTGTTGCCCCCCTCTGGCCCCTCTTTTGCGTGTACTCGTCAATCCTCTCAAAAACACCCTCCGTAGATTTTCAGGTAATTTGGAGGTGTTCTTCTTCAGCAACTCAGTGTCCACTTTTTACCGCTAAATCCTGCGTCTGCTGCTTCGGCACCGGAAAGTTGCAAACTGTGTAAAACAAGCCAAAACAACATAAGAACATCATCGTAATGTGAAATATATCAATGAATAAGGACGAATTACGATATAAAATAGTGATGCATTTTGGAAGTATCAACTCCCCCAAGATTAGACCTCGCTTGTCCCCAAACGAAAACTGAGCTCGGTAAACCTGTCCACAAGTTTAGAGAGTGAAGTGTCGATAAATAGAATACGGACAAGAAGCATCATGATTTCTTCACCAAACTCAAACATCCTCAACAGGAATCTTCAACTCATAGGGCCCTTATGAAAGAGTAATAACAATTATAATCAAGAGTAGGGCTAAGGAAACTCATCAAATCATGGCAAACATGTCCTTTGGTCAAAGAACAACTAATAACTTTTACTTTTACTCTTTCTTTTTATATTTTGATGAGATACATTGAAGCTTTTGAAAGAGCATGATGTTAGGCATGAAGTGAAAATGTTAACAAAAAGGAAGATGTTTGCTTCAGCCAGGCTTAACAAACAACTTACTTATCAAATGATAAGGTCAACAAGGATGCGGTATGACAGATCTTAATGCAGCTTTATATGAATGAATCCTTGTCACATCAAGTGTCTTCTCTCTTTAAGAATAGAAAGAAGTAGGAATAACTGACTCAACCTAAAACTAAAAGATAGGCACTGCTCTAGGGAAGTAGGGAAAACTCATGTGCTATCCTTAAATCAAACAGAATGAAAACAAGTTTTGAGAGGTGCATGATTTGTCAACGAATGCTAATAGATAACTCAATTACTTCTCAAATTGGACAAGTTTCGAGGAATGGCTCCCACACGGGGATGATCAAATCCCCGCAATCTCCTTTGTTTATCACTGCCAAAGTTTTCTGATTTCTCATGAACAAAGCATGAAGGAGGTTTTGTTTGTTGTATTATCTTTTATGAGTTGGGTGCACTCATGCCAATTCCTCCTCGTATTATGGGTTTGCAGATAGACATGCAATCCCGAGATAAAACTTGTCCGACTTAAGAAGATCATGAGTTAACTACTACTTCCTCATGAGCTAAAACAGGGGCACAAAATAGAAGATTTTGAACATTTAAGGATAACACATAAGTTCTATACTTTAGGAGTGGTAGCGGAATACCATGAATACGAAGGTATGGTGGACTCATATGGAAGATATTGGTTTAAGGGTATGGAAGCACAAGCATAATTCCTCTTAGTACAGAGGTTTGGCTAGCAAAGGCTTTGAGAGAACATACAATTGATGATGACTTAGATGCAAAGCAATATGAAGCATAAACATTAAAATAAGCATAGCACATCAAGTTGTCTTCCTTGTCAACATAACACTTCAAGCATAATAACATAAAGGTTTTGGCTATGTCGCTACTTTGAGAAAATCATGCTTGTTGTTATGACCAAAGCTATGTTTGCGAAGATTAAATAAAGTTTTCAAAGCCATACCTGATATAAGGTCAATACTCCCCATAAGAATCATCATAAGGTCGATTGCGTGAAGAGAATACTGAGTGCAGCGAAGGAATCAATAGACTTCTCATTAATATTCCATCATAGAGGACTCCACACTCACAGATACATAACTCTCCAAAAAGGAGTGATAGACGTCAATGCAAACACCTATTTTATAAGATAACTTCCCTAGACATGATACGACACTACTTGACTCTAAAAGACAAAGATAAAGATAAAGATACCGGTCACTCCCCAAAGCTTGGGACAAGCTAAGGGGATGCCATTCCCAAGGATATTTACTCCTCATTCTTGTGGTTCTTCAGATCTCTGATTATATGTCGAAGGGTTTGGTTTTCAGCTTCTAGGATTTCAACTTGTATTTTCAGTACACGGAAATCTTCACAAAGCTGATTGGTGATGCGGTAAGCTTGAGAGATCGTGGAGGGCATAGGTGGATCTTCAAGTGGGGGAACTGTTCCTGAAAAGTTAAGAGAAAGATTGTATTGGGGTTGGACAAACCCCACTGTGATGGGGTTGCTTGAACTTCCTATTTTTGTTGATGGATCCCCCTGTTGCTGAGCGGTGACAATCTTGACTTCTTTCCTCACGGAGCGCTCCATCTCCGCTTTTCTTGCAGCAATTTCTTCCTCAGTATCCCATCCAACGTGCTTTCCTTGGTTGACATGCTTCTGAACTTGGCGTAGACGATGCCCCATGTAGTCCTCTCCGCTTGAGCCACACAAAGACATCTCTAACAATAACTTTTTATCCTGGCAGAAAAAGATCGAAAAGAAAACACACAAAATCGCGAGACACGTTGCCGAAACAATCCGGGAAAATATATAGAAAATTTCTGCACAGAAAGGAAGGTAACGAGCCAAAGTGGGGTCGGAGACGGACTCCTGGGTGCCCAGGCGGCCTCCCGGCGCGGCCAGGGGGTAGGCCGCGCCTGGGCCCCCTGGAGCCTGTCTCCGGCTCCACTTTGGCCTCAAATTTCCCTAATTTTACAAAAAAACTCATAATATGGGATTTTTATGGAGGTTCGCGATGTTTCCTTACCGTAATACATACCTTTCCTTATTCTGCTTCTGCTGGTGTTTGAAACAGGGCTGCAACATGTTCTTCATGAGTTGTTGTGTATACCAAATCCACATCAACATTGACAGGGTCTCCTGCTATGTAATGCTTAAGTCTTTGCCCATTCACAACTTGAGGTTTGGTGCCTTAGAAATTGTTAATCTTGATTGCACCCGAGCGGTAGACTTCTTCAATATGAAATGGCCCTTCCCACCTGGAAAGTAGTTTACCTGGAGAAAACCTGAAACGAGATCTAAACAACAAAACTTTATCGCCAACATTAAATTCACGTTTCAGAATCCTCCTATCGTGCCACTTCTTTACCTTTTCCTTGAACATTTTAGCGCTCTCGTAAACTTCACTTCTCCACTCATCTAGAGAAGTCAAGTTCATGAGACGCTTTTCACCATCTAATTTCGGGTCGGCATTAAGCTCTCTAATAGCCCAGAAAGCTTTGTGTTCTAATTCTAATGGCAGATGGCAAGCCTTGCCATAGACCATCTTATAGGGAGACATGCCCATGGGGTTTTTGTAAGCAGTTCTATACACCCACAAAGCATCTCCTAACTTATTTGACCAATCTTTTCTGTTTCTATTAACTGTCTTCTGTAAGATCAACTTGATCTCCCTATTGGTGAGCTCAACTTGCCCACTAGTTTGAGGGTGGTACGATGAAGCAATTCTATGATTGACATCGTACTTGGCTAACTAAAAGCTCCATGCGTAAAGTGTGAACCCCCGTCAGTCATGAGGTACCTGGGTACTCCAAACCTAGGAAAAATTTCATCTTTGAGCATTTTCAAAGATGTCCTGTGATCAGCACTTTCAGTGGGGATTGCCTCTACCCACTTGGTTACATAATCAACAGCAACTAAAATGTGAGTGTACTTGTGCGAGGGAGGAAAAGGACCCATAAAATCAAAACCCCAGCAATCAAAAGGCTCAATCACTAGAGAGGAATTCATAGGCATCTCATTCCTTCTACTAATATTACCAACTCTCTGACACTTATCACAGGATAAGACATAATTTCTAGCATCCTTAAAGAGAGTAGGCCAATAAAAACCTGATTGAAGAACCTTATGTGCGGTCCTCTCACCGGCATGATGTCCTCCATATGGACTATCGTGACATTGTCTGAGAATGTCCTTCTGCTCGTGTTCCGGTATGCATCTCCTCACGATCCCATCTGGACCTTCTTTGAAAAGATGTGGGTCATCCCAAAAGTAATGCCTCAAATCATGGAAGAACTTCTTCCTTTTCTGAAATGTTAAACCTGGAGGAAAAAACTTTGCAACGATAAAGTTAGCATAATCTGCAAACCAAGGATCGGAGAGAGATTGTATTTTTACAACAACTAGCTGTTCGTCTG
Source organism: Bromus sterilis (assembly GCA_950022295.1). NCBI lineage: Eukaryota > Viridiplantae > Streptophyta > Magnoliopsida > Poales > Poaceae > Bromus > Bromus sterilis. The sequence continues at coordinate 29,795,320 of OX465599.1, read as the reverse complement.
GAAAACTGTCGTTGACTGGAATGGGATCATGCGGTATATCTTCCATCCTTGAAAGATTATCCGCCACCAGATTGTCTGCTCCTTTCCTATCGACAATCTGCAAATCAAATTCTTGAAGAAGGAGTACCCATCGGATGAGTCTTGGTTTGGCATCCTTCTTCTCCATAAGATACTTAATGGCAGCATGGTCAGTTTGAATAATAACCTTAGAATCAACAATATACTGCCTAAACTTATCACAAGCAAACACTACTGCTAAGAATTCCTTCTCAGTAGTAGTGTAATTCTTTTGAGCACTATCAAGGGTTTTGCTAGCATAATATATAACATTCAATTTCTTATCAACCCTTTGACCTAAAACAGCTCCAAAAGCAAAATCACTAGCATCACACATAATTTCAAAAGTTAAATTCCAATCAGGTGGTTGTACTATAAGAGCGGTTATTAAAGCTTTCTTAAGAACTTCGAATGCTTCCTTACAATCTTCATCAAAAACAAAAGGAACATCCTTCTGGAGAAGATTAGTGAGGGGTCTTGAAGTCTTCGAAAAGTCTTTAATAAATCTTCTATAGAAACCAGCATGACCGAGAAAACTACGAATACCTTTGATGTCCCTTGGATAGGGCATCCTTTCAGTTGCTTCAATCTTGGCCCTGTCCACCTCAATTCCCCTCTCGGAAATCTTGTGGCCAAGAACAATTCCCTCGTTGACCATAAAGTGGCACTTCTCCCAGTTAAGCACCAAATTTGTCTCCTCACATCTCTGCAAAACTTTATTAAGGTTGTGGAGACAATGGTCAAAAGAGGTTCCATAGACGGAGAAATCGTCCATGAATACCTCCACAATTTATTCACAAAAACCATGAAAGATAGCAGACATACACCTTTGAAAAGTAGTAGGGGCATTACATAAACCAAAAGGCATACAACTGTAAGCATAAGTATCATAGGGACAAGTAAAAGTGGTCTTCTCTTGATCAGCAGTGTTAACATGAATTTGAGAGATGCCAAAATAACCATCAAGATAACAAAAGTGAGTATTTTTGGATAACCTTTCAAGCATTTGGTCGATGAACGACAACGGGTAGTGGTCCTTCCTGGTTGCCTTGTTCAGCTTCTTGTAATCAATACACATTCTATATCTAATAATAGTTCTCTGAGGTATTAGTTCATTCTTATCATTAGGAACCACAGTTCTACCTCCTTTCTTTGGAACACAATGAACCCGACTTACCCACTTACTATCAGCTATAGGGTAGATAATACCTGCGGCTAGAAGCTTGAGAATCTTAGTCCTTACAACATCCATCATTTTCGGATTCAACCGTCGTTGATGATCAACAACTGGTTTAGAATCAGGCTCAAGGTTGATGGTATGTTGACAAATAGATGGACTAATCCCCTTAAGGTCATCAAGGGTATAGCCAATTGCACCTCGATGTTTGTGAAGTACTTCCAATAGTCGCTCTTCTTCATACCCTGAGAGGTTAGAATTCATAATAACTGGATATACTTTCTTTTCATCTAAATAAGAATATTTGAGCGTATCGGGAAGAGGTTTAAGATCAAACACTGGATCTTCTTTTGGTTTCGATAAAATTCCCAAAGGCTCAACCTGGAGGTTGTGCTTTAGGATAGTAGGTTGTCTTAAGAATATTTTGTCCAGCTCATTTCTCTCCTGCATATGCAAATCATTCTCGTGGTCCTCCATATATTTCTGCAAAGGATCATTAGGAGGAATAGCAATGGAAGCAATATCTTCAATAATCTTATCATTACTAGGAAAATTAGCACCACGAGGCTGCTTAGAGAACTTAGAAAAGTTAAATTCATATGGCTCACCATTGAATTCAACAGAAAAATTACCTTTCTTGCAATCTATTATAGCTCCACAAGTTTTGAGAAAAGGTCTTACTGAACCAAGTACTAGAAAGTCGGTAGGATATTTTACCTTTCCGCATAATACTTCAACGTCTCTCACAATTTCGATAGGAGAGATAGTTGCTCTGTTTGCAAGATGAATAGTAACATCAACTTCTTCAAGTTCACAAGATGAAATCTCACCCATGATATCTTGATAAAGTGAATACGGGATAGCACTAGCACTCAATCCCAAATCGCATAGCCCATAATAATTGCGATCTCCTATTTTAACAGATGCTACCGGAGTACCTAAAATTGGGCCTTTATTCTTGGCTGTGACAAGGTTAGTGGAAATAACACAAAAATTTATATTGGAATCTAAAGCATCATTAGTAACAAGATCCTTAACCAATGCAACTTGAAGATCGACCTTGATCTGGTCCTCAGGCTCATCAATTCTTCTCTCACTTTTATTTATTATGCCTGTGACAAAAGAGTGCTCCCTTATCCTTGCGGGAAAAGGGGGCTTTTCATATATAACTGCAGGAAAAATAGGTTCAGCAACATGAATATCAATAGGTAATTCTTTGAAGGGTTTATGATGCTCATCCTTCTTCTTCCTAGAAGAGTCAACATGAGAGGCAAAGTCCTTACAAAAATCAATCATTAGATGGGAATCAAGACCAATCTTAGAGAAAAAGGTATTAAAGTAATCAGTTTTCACATAGCTCTCTATATAATCATGCTCATAATTTATAATGGGTTCAATACATTTATCCATTTCCCAATCTTCGGTATTCTTCTGGATCCATTCAATGAGATCCCATCTTTCTTCAATGCTTTTCGTCTGAAATACCCCACTAGAGGAGGCATCCATCATCTCCTTATCCTGGCGAGAAAGTCTAGCATAAAAATTTGTAAGTATTATTTCCTTGGGGAGCTCATGAATAGGACATTTGAGCATTAGGGATTTCAATCTCCCCCAAGCTTGAGTGATGCTTTCTCCGTCACGAGACCTAAAGTTATAGATATCTGTCTCGATGAATTTCATGCAGAGGATAAAACTTGGTATAAAAGAGAGACATAAGCTCTTGCCAATCAAGAAAATGTGAGTTATCGAGAAGCTCATAACAATCTGAAACTTTATCTATAAGCGATACGGAGAATAATTTTCTCATGAAAAACTCCATTGATACACCTGCAAGCTTAATTAGTGAACATAGTTGTCACAAATATAGCAAGTGTTCACCGGGATGTCTGTCTCCTACATAACGATTAGCCAAAACGCAATCGATAATTGTAACATCCCAAAATTTTCCAAATTTTGGAATGTTAATAAATTAATCATAATAATGATTATTTGCTTGATATGTTGATTTTCAGTAGGATTTAAAACTTTTGGAGTTTAATCGAATAATAAAATGAGAGGGAATAAAATGACTTTCCCAACTATTCATTTCTTATCTTATTTGAATTTTATTATTTAAAGCAAATCCAACTCAAGGATAAAATAAAATTAAATGAGAGAAGGTAATATGACTCCTTCATTATATTAATAGAGTTGGAAAATGTAATAAATATTATTTGGATTTTAATTGGAGTTTAAAATATTTTGGGAAAAAAATTATGACCCTAGATTAATTTTAGGGAATATTCATAAAGCCCAAAATAATATTATACAAATTTTGTTTGAAATTATTTTGTTTCTGGTTTAAATAGTTGTTTATGTGTTGTATGTTATTAATAATAATTTGAAGTATGCTTTGGTTATTTTAGGAATCTCCTTATATATTTTTTAGCCAAATTGTGTTTCCTGTAGAAATAGAAAAGAAAAATCTGTAACACGCCAGCCCAGGGCCATAACCCACTCTTTTCCCTTGCGAGCGCAAAGCAGCGGCAGAGTCCCTGCCAAGAGGCCTAGCCGCAGCCTTCTCCTTTTTTCCCCTTCTATTTGTCTGTACGTGTTCGTGAAGTCACCACGTTGCAGCAAAGTAACCAGCCCAGTTTTAATAGATCATTTGCACGCTTTTAGTTTTGCCATATTTTTTTAAACCATAAATCGAATTCAGGTGATTCTTTTTCCTATGCGTTCATTTTAATCTATAGATTACATAAAGCTAAGTTTTCACACTTTTGAACAACTTTAATTTGAATTTATTCATATTCAAATTTCATCTTCCGGAGGTCATATCCTTTATACCATTGTTCCGATTTAATTGATTCATTTTCCTTTGGAACGCTCACATCATATACCTTCTTTCCATATCATATATACACAATATTCAAATATATATTTTATCTGTTTGAATTTATAATTAATTCAAACATCAACCTACTATAACTTGTGTTGTAGTATTCTTAATTTTGGTGATTCTTTTTGCCTATTGGATCACTTCTAAAATTCTATCCGCTATATATTAGCATACCTTTCATGTTGCAAAGACCTTGATCCTTGGTCTATAATGTCTTTAGTCATAATCTTTTATGACGACAATTCTTTATCCGTTGACTCTCTTGAGTTTATCTTCCACCTATCACCTTCGAGGACATCGACACCTATACCGTATCAAGCCTAATTGTTTTTGTTTCTAAATCTTATTGTGTTGATTTGTTGATCTTTTGTTTTCTTTTGGCGTGATTGTTTACTTGTGGTATCTTTATTTTACGATAGATTGCTCGGAGTGTGACGAGTAGAGTTATCTGGATCGTGAGAGCGAAGAACTTCATCGAATGTATAAGGCAAGTTACACTTTGACCATACCTCAACCTATATTTTCTATTATGCATGTAGCAAATTATCACTCTATGCATGTGTAGGATTATATATTAGTTATGATTTAAACCTAGTAGGATAGCCATATGTTCTGACCTTGTATTTCATTGTCGCCCTAGGATCGTGGTTGTCATATACTTCTATTGCTTTGTAGACGGGGATTGGTGGAGTTATCATTGAGCTATGTGAGGATTAATGACTTGACTAGCAAACTTAAATAGAAATCACCTCTGGGCGGGCAGGGAATGCATCCTGGGGCTCGTGCCTTGTCTAAGGAGGGACCAGGGCTAAACGCTTCCCGAATGGTTGTTTTGGTGGTGAACCAGGTGCGTCATGGTGTGTACCCTCTGAACGCAGTGGGCGTCGGCCAGGCTCAAAAAGATCGTACAGACAGTGTGACTAGTAGCTTCCATGTACAACCACTGGCTATATGGGCTCTGGCTTAGATGAGTAAGTTTTGGGGAACCTGGCCCTGGTAGCTAGCTGATGTAGATATGATAGGTGTACCAGCTACCAAAGGGTGGAGGCAACCTCTTCTGAAAGACTATGTCTCAATCTTCGGGTTGAGTCCAGTGGGGAAAGTGTACAAACCTCTGCAGAGTGTAAAAACTGATCATGATTAGCCGTGTCCACGGTTACGGACAACTTTGAGCAACTGGGCATTATTGTTGTTGGATGGTCGTGACAGATAATTCACTTTAATAAGAATTTGAGTGGGAACTTTTAATAAAGGGATGGTTGGAATTGGTGTAGCCCGATTCAACCATACTTAGGACTAGCAAGATAAATTAAAATTTGATTAGTTGTAGTATGTGAGGGAAAATCAGCCTTCCGCAAAATAAAACCATAAGCCTTTCCTTTGACTTATCCTTGCATGTAGAAGTAGGTATGTTATATTCTTTTCCGTGTGACTTGCCGTACAAATCAGATGTACTGAACCGTTGTCGGGCTGTAACCTTCGGTGTCGCAGGATTGCATACGATGAGTAAGTGATGTGATGTAGGGTTACGATGTCTATACTCAACTTGCCGGTGGAGTTGATGGACACCACGAAGCTCTTTATTGTTTTTCCGCTGTATTTTATTTGTATGCTAGCCTTGAGCTATGCAGGTACGCTATATTGTAATACTGGATCTTCGATGTAATATATATGACATGTGGTTTATTCTTGATATTACATCATGTACTGTGTGTGCTAGCTATTGATCCAGGGACTAGCACAGAATGCACAGAGACTTGGATTCTTTAGTGAATCGGGTCGTTACAATAATACAAGCTGGTATTTTATAAGGCACAATTTCAGTAGGGGGAGGAACAACCACCACAGATATGGGGCGTTTCCCCGCAAGAAGCGATCCAATATCTAGGTTTTCCATATGGAAAAAGAGCAGCAACAGCAAAATAAAAACAGCAATATAAAAATTTCCTTACCAGCTTCACTTACCAATAGCGCTATGCTCCCCGGCAACGGCGCCAGAAAACGGTACTTGATGACCCACAACCGTAAGGGATCTATTGCAGCGTTTTCGATAAGTAAGAGTGTCGAACCCAACGAGGAGCGAAAGGTATTGATAAGTGATTTTGGACAAGGAATAACTGCAAGCACTGAAAGATAACTTTTTAGGGGTTTTCGGTATAAGCAACAATAAGACAAAAGCAAGAAAAGTAAATGGTGCTGAGGAGCAGCAGGTGGCCCAATCCTTTTGAACAAAGGATAAGCCTGGCAACTGAACTTATAAAGACTAAAGCGTTCTTGAGGACACATGGAAAGGTAGTCATGCGCTTTCGCCATATTCCGCATTGATAACATGTTTTGTGTTGATAAATGTTGAGTGGGTGGATCTATGCTAGCACACCTTCTAGACTAAGATAAGTGCACTCTTATGATTAAATAACTTGCAAGCATCCGCAAATACAAGGTAGAAATTAAGTCAAAGCCTAACCACAGCAATACGATCAAGGATCCATTATTCCCTTGTGCAAAAGTGTGCAAACTGGGGTTCAAGTTTCTGTCACTCCGGCAACCCACTGTAAGAATTCTTTATACACAATGTATTCCCCTAGGTCCTTAGTAAGGCAAAGTATTGAGTGTTTGACTCACACAACACCACTAGGAAAATAACAACACAACTTAAATATCAAACAACACATATTACTTCAACATCATATGACTACTAACAACAAGACTTCTCCCATGTCCTCAAGAACTAAAGTAACTACTCACAAGATGTAAGGCCCGATATGCGGTGTTGTTCCAGATCTAGATGTTTCCATCCAGATCCGGGGACGAAGCACATATCGGCCCCACCGCGACATATGACATAACCATATGCCCCGGATTTCCAGCATGATATCACAACATTACAGATACAAGGATACAACATCTCATACAATCGACATACAACTGCCTCAAATACAATACAACAGCGGAAGATACCTGTCTGAGTACAGACTACAAGCAAATGCCTAGTGGCAAGAGAAAAGCATCGATCCCATAACCACACGGGTCCAGGCCCTCCGCCGGGATCCGCCTAACTAGTCGTCGTCGAGTCTCCACGTGAAACGTCGGTCACCAAACCTGTTGTCGATCAGAACCCTGAAAAGAGTTTGGGGGTAGTATCATGAGTACAGAGGTACTCAGCATCCAACTGTAGTGGTCATCTGACCCAGCAAGGACTTCATCACTCGTCATTCTAGGACAACTAGTAGTTTACGGTAAGGAAGGGGTAAGTGGTGAGGTTGCTGCCGCACTAGCATTTATGAAGTGGCTAACGATCTAGAGAGTAAGATAAGAAGCCAAGCATTCGATGAGGAATCGCCTCCAACAAGTCTGCTATCAACTACTTACGCAATCATAACACCTATCCTATCCTTGTCCTCCTCTTCGCATCCCGACGAAGAAGAAGCAGTCAAGGCACACACACACGTTCATCAAGTTATATTAAGATTATCTCAGTTGTTGTTGTCTATGAACAAGGAGTAGGTCTCAAGTCGTCCATAACCGTGGACACGGCTTCTCAAAAAGATTTAACCCTGAAGGGGTGTACCAACTGCCCATTACGAGGCTCCGCACGCACGCCCATCTCTCTCAGTTGATACCCATGATAGGCAACCATTTTATGATTTAGTCCCAAGAGATCCGGAACGACAGGTCCCTCTAACTAACAACGCACAAATCCGGGTGGCCCCCGGTGAGTCGACATCCAACTCAAAAGCTGGCCGCGCTCTCGAATCAGCCTCTACCGTCTGTACGAGGTCGGGTTAGCTACCCAAACAGATGTGGGCAGCCCCCTAGCTTCCAGGTGTGGACCAACAAAGGAACTAAGTCTCCGCTGGCCCGAGTTGTTTGAAAACTTGCGAGGTCGACACTCGCACACACACGTTTGCAAAAGGTAAAACCAGCTTGGGCCACCACTAGAAATGTTAGAAGCTAGATAGGTAAGAAGAGGGGACCCCATAAAATCCCACACGCGGTTAGGCACGCTCAGTCTTAAAACCAATACCCGGAACTCGGGTCCTAGGTGACTCGAATGGAACAAAGCGTCGGGGCGGGATAGCCTAGACCTTCCATCCTTCGTCGAATATAGGTCAACATTATAATAATCATATCATCAACAACAATAATAATAATGTGATATCCCAAACCAAGGAGTAACAGGGTAACATCGTAGCATCCTAAGCATGCATACTAAGCAGGGGCTGAGCAACGAGCAATAGTAACATAGCAGTACAAGGTTTGCTGGGAAGGGACATGGCTGTATCGGTTTGAAAGAGGCTGTAAACATGTGGTAGGATCAAACATCGAACTTAACCTAGACTAGCATGCAAACCGCTAGTTGAAATAGAATGGATCATAAGTAATGTATAGTCCTTGCCTGTTGATAAGTCGGGTTCCGAAGGTGTAGTCGATCGCAAGCTCGCATCATCTCCGAAGGTACCCGCGGAAGCACACAAGACGATAAACACTGGAAAGCAATCAACGAGCAAGCATCTATTACTACGAGGCAACACAAGATCAAGAAGAGATCACACGACACGGCAACGCGATACGGATCTATCGTCGAGACCGGTTACTAGCGGTTTAAGTGGGGTATCGGTCACACACGACGAATACCGCACGTTTACGGTGGTTCAAGTTGCTTAGCTACAGATGATGAATCAACGGTTATTAACATGGCAACTCAAGCAAGCATGTCATAGCACACAAACATGTCAAGAGGTGAAGCACAAAGTAAACTATCTATGCTAGTCAATTTAAGTGAGGCACAACCTAAACATGGCATAACACTAAGTGCCGCACGATGATTAAAACATTTGGTACTGTTCTGTTCTAAACCATATTTTAGGTTGGTTAATCACAGAAAATAATAGCATAAACACAAAGTACACGAAAAACTAATCAAGTTACATATAAAGAACACCCCAAACGGAGTTACGGTTAAAAAGATACAAGCAAAACAAGTTATGCACACATGCTGTATAAACAGGGGTAAATCTATACGCAAAAGTGCTGCAACATGACATAGCAATACACGGGATGAAAGTAGACATGATGGTTAACAATATGCAATTGGAATCAATCAATTCCGATAAACGGTCATGACACACTCGTCGACCGAAGTTGCAACAAAATAACAGTTTCAGCAACAGCAGCACAAAATAGCAATTTGTAGCAGTTTAACGGCCTGATGCCCACTTCAGCACACAATTACACAATCAAGATGACCTAAAATGAAAAAACTTTCTACATACGAATACTAGATCACGCAAAACTGAGCAACTTTCGTTTTTGGAGCACGTTCATCGGAGCTACGGTTCAACGGGAAATTACAGCGCAAAAACGGAAAGAGCAGCAGTTATTTCCAGACTTAGCAAAATTGGAAAAACAATAAAAACAGAAAAAAGGGGGTTGGGCTCCTCACCCAGTGGGCTCGGCCCACTGGCCGGCTGGAGGCTGGATCTGGCGGGGTACTGGGCCGGGGCGCATGGGCCTTGGAGCTGGTGGCCTGGCTGGGCCGGCGCACCTGGCCTGGCTGCAACGGCTGGGCACCGGCTCGGCCGGTTCGTCCCGAGCGGGGCTCGCAGCGGCGGCGCCGGGATGGCTGCCGGCTGGCCGGCAAGGGGGGCGCGCAGGGGGGAGCGGTGGAGACGGAGGGAGCATCCAGGGGAGGCGGGGTGCCGCCCGCCGGCGGGAGGCGAAGGAGGCCGGCGACGAGCGCCCGTGGCCTGGCGGGGGAGCTCGGCCTGCTCCTCCCATGGCGGCCGGGTCCTCCTGGTGCACCTACGTGGGGGAAGGAGGAGATGTGAGGCGAGGGGAATAGGAAGGAGAGGAGAAGGAGGGCGCGGGGCGCTCTCCTGGCCGTCAGATTGAGCGATCTGACGGTCCAGATCTGATGGGCTAGCAAATGACGGAAATGGGGGTGTGTTTGGGGCAGATTGGGGCAACGTGGAGGGGGGTGGCTGCAAATTTTGGCTAGGGAAACCCTAAAAATGGGGTGGGAGTGTGGTGGTCTTTATATAGCCCCGGTGGCTGGCAGTTTGCAAAAACATCCCCGATTAATCTCTCGCGCGCGCGGTGCTCACGTTTCTGACAGCCGGGGGTCCGCAGTACCTCCGATTCGGGTAAAACTTCGAACTGCGCGATCAGCGCATCGAGCCGGCGGCGTTCATCTCGCGCTGGAACCGTTCTGAGAACACTTTCCGGCGCGCTATAAAAATAACCCGTTTAATTATCAAACGGGGTTTTCGTTCCGTTGGCTGCAGCTGGTCTGGTGCGGTTTTCGCGACGGTGATCGGGTGAAACCCGGTGTCGCAAAGATTGAGTGTCAGGGTGGCAGGGGTCGGTCTCCGTCCGGTACGAGATAAGAGGGGGAAAAATAATCGCCGATCGATAAGTTGGGGATGCAAACACCGCAAACAAATCAGACAATCAAACAATTCACACCGAAAACAAAAATTTTAAGTTTGGTGAAAACTGGGTTGTTAAGACATAAAAGAGATCATGATCAGAGGTGATAAATAGGTGGTAAAAAATCTGGTCATAATGATATTTCTCCAACAAAACTCAATAGCATTCACCACAAAGTAGTAATCAACACCGGTAGAGTAGTGAGGATAGATAGTACGGATTACAACACAAGATAAACTTGTGAGGTGAGATTGGATGGTGGTGGAGATGGTGCTGATGTTGGGGATGATGTTGCGGATGATCTCGATGATGCCCGTGACGATGGCGATGATCTCCCCTTCCGGAAGGTGATCTTCTCGACGGAATCTGCCCGCCGGAGATGTCTTTTCTTCTCTGTAAGTTTCCGCCACGGAGCGGCGACAGAACTCCGTAAAAACTCCTCTTTTTAGGGTTTCTGGATGACGAAGAGTATATAGGCCAGATGGGGGAGCCTGGGGTGGTCCCAGGGCTCAAGCGCCCTCCCGGTGCGGCCAGGGTGGGGGCCGCGCCAGGTGGCCGCCTGGGCACCCTGTGGCCCACCTCTGGTCCCTCTTTTGCGTGTCTTCGTCAATCCTCCCAAAAACACCCTCCGTAGATTTTCAGGTAATTTGGAGGTGTTCTTCTTCAGCAACTCAGCGTCCAATTTTTACCGCTGAATCCTGCGTTTGCTGCTTCGGCACCGGAAAGTTGCAAATTGTGTAAAACAAGCCAAAACAACATAAGAACATCATTGTAATGTGAAATATATAAATGAATAAGGACGAATTACGATATAAAATAGTGATGCATTTTGGACGTATCAGCATGTGGCTCATCGATCAAGCAAGTAGCATGTATGACATGAAGATCAAGTCATGAGAAGATGGATGTTGCATGGCAATGTATCTCGGAAAGGCTATGGAAATGCCTTGATAGGTAGGTATGGTGGCTATTTTGAGGAAAGATATAAGGAGGTTTATGATGACAGAGCGTATCATGCCAAGGGTTTGGATGTACCGGCGAAGGTGGACGCCAACATGAGAGGCTAGCAAAATATGGGAAGGTGGAAGTGTCAACTTTCGAATACTCACATTAGTCCGAAGAACTCATGCACTTATTATCGGTAACTCTCAATCTAATCAGGAGGTTCTTAAAGAGACAAGTACCCCCGAGGAGGAGTGTATGGGGGTTTGGTTATCCTTGCGCATCCTCAACTCATGGTACGTGAGTGTACTCTAATATTCGAACCCTCCAGAGGTTAGTGATCCATCTAGTAGCTAGAGTTCTCAACAGGGGTTTTGGTTTTCGAAAATCACACGGACTGCCCAAAATACGACATCTATCACTAAGGGGCTCGAGCTCTTGACACCAAAAGTTCAAACATTACTCTAATCAATACCTCAAAACTATTGCAAGTTACTACTACAAAGAGAATATAACTTCAACTACCTACTTTCTAGTCAAGACACAAAACTCAGTGCAACAGGCAAACTCTCTAACAAGATAAAACATGCAACATATAGAAAGTTCAACCTAAGATAAAAGAAAAGCTCTATAAAACTAAAGCACTACAACTAAACAGGGCAGCAGCTAAGAAAACAAAAAGAACAACTCACAGCTAAGAGAATAAGCATGCAAATCCTATGAGGAGTTCTAGATCAAGCGGAGTGTGTTTCTCTCCCACACAAAAGAAATCTGCGGTCTAACTTGTTATAACATCAAACAAAGCAAAAACAAACCTAAGAAAAGTAAAGAGCGAGACACTCCAAGCATAGCACATAACGCATGAAGTGATAAAAATATAGTGAAACGAAGGACGAACTGATAATTGTTAATGAAGAAGGGGATGCACGGGGGCATCCCCAAGCTTAGACGCTTGAGTCTCCTTGAATATTTATTGGGGGTGCACATGGGCATCCCCAAGCTTGAGCGTTTGACACTCCAGGATCTTCTTTCATCATCTTCCATCGCACACTTCAAAACTCCCTTCATACATAACTCATTGTAAACTGATTAGAGAGGTTAGTACCCTATTAAAATAATTTTCCTCTACTGCAAATAAAGATATTCTTGAATAGCTACTGTTTCTCAAGATTCCCAAAAGGTTTTTCCAAAGAAAAAGCAAGCTTAAGGTTTGCAAAAGTTAGGAGGGACAAAATGTGGCAGAATCTGTGAAAAACAGAACAGCAGGTAGTAAATAATTTTTTAGGGATACTTCTGCAACTCAAATAAAAAAACTCAAAACATACGAAAGTTTCGTGATTGTATAGATCACGCTGTGTAAAAAATTTAGCTCAAAAAGATGAACTGGTATTTTTCTACGATTTTTCCCGTCACGAGGACAGAATCTATTTTCTGGACAGCATGTCACAACTTTCACTTCCCTTGTCATATGAGGCTATAATTGGCACAAAGCTTGAAAAGTAAAGATACAATAATGTTGCTACAGTATTAACAATCATCAAGACCACTAAAAATAGAAGAAAAACAAAAAGGAAAACCAAAATTCATTGCGGGCTGCCTCCCGAAAGTGCTTCTTTAAAGACATTAGCTAGGCTTAAAGCACAAGATCAAGTCTTATCATGAAAATAACTAGCCCGTGTGACGGACTCAAAAGGCAACTTAATATTTTTCGTAGGTAAATGTTCCATCCCTTTCTTGAGAGGGAATTGGAATTTGATATTCCCCTCTTTCATGTAAATAACAACACCCACGGTGCAAAGAAAAGGACGTCCCAAAATAATTGGACAAGAAGGCTAACACTCAATGTCCATAATAGTAAAATCAACGGGAACATAATTGTCATTGACAATGATAAGAACATCATCGATCTTCCCCAAATGTTTCTTTACGTAAGAATCGACAAGACGAACACCAAAAGAACAAGGATCAAAAGGTTTCAATTCAAGCATATCATACATTCTTTTGGGCATAACAGAGGTACTAGCTCCAACATCACAAAGAGCAAAGCAAGATAAGTTATTCAATTTTATTTTTATCATAGGATCCCAACCATCTTCTAGCTTCCTAGGTATGGAGGCTTCTAGTCTAAGCTTCTCCTCCCTAACTTTGATTAGAGCATTGGTGATATGCTCTGTGAAGGCAAGATTAATTGTGCTAGTGTGGGGGTCTCTAGACATTTTGTGTAGGAAACCAATAACTTCAGGTAAGGTGCAGTTGTCAAAGTCTAGATCACTACTATCTATCAAGGAGGTAGTGATATCATTTAGGCTCACTTGTTTGAAAGCCTCTATGTTCATAGAGGTTTCTTCATCTATGGTTGAGGTGGTAGCATCACCATTGATAGGTCTAGTGGGACTAGGGGAGTGATGGGTGCTAACAGTTTGGACATCCTCAACAACTTGGATAGTAGCTACTGTGTGGTAGGTAGGAAGGCTCTTAACTCCCTCTTCTTCCTCCTTTTTTCTATCCCATCTCTCTTTATGTTTGCCCAACATCCTAATGTTTTCATTAATTTGCACTTGGATAGCATTCATAGGAGTGGTCTTCCTCTCCTCGGGGGGAGAAGTTCTAATTTTAAGCATCTCAACATCATGGGCTATGTTATCTACCTTCGAAGAGAGGATATCTAATTTCTCTAATTTCTCATCTACACTCTTGTTGAAGGCTTTTTGGGTAGTTATAAAGTATTTAAGCAAGGTCTCTAGATCAGAAGTGGAGTTTTTGGTGCTACGATAAGTGTTGTTGTTCCATAGTTGTTGGATGGGAAAGGTCTAGGATTGTTGCTACCAAAATTACTCCTATAAGCATTATTGTTGAAATTGTTTCTAGAGATAAAGTTCACATCTACTTGTTCTTGAGCAACTGATGACCCTCAACGTAAAGGGATCCATTGTAGTGTTTTTGATAAGTAAGAGTGTCGAACCCAACGAGGAGAGAAAGGTATTGATAGGTGATAGTAGGCAAGGAATAACTGCAAACACTGAAAGGTAACTTTTTAGGGGTTTTCGATATAAGCAACGACAAGACAAAAGTAAGCAAAGTAAATAACACTGAGGAGTAGCAAGTGGCCCAATCCTTTTGTGCAAAGGATAAGCCTGACAACTGAACTTATAAAGACTAAAGCGTTCTTGAGGACACATGGAGAGGTAGTCACGTGCTTTCGCCATACTCCGTATCGATAACAAGTGTTGTGCTGATAAGTGTTGAGTGGGTGGATCTATGCTAGCACACCTTCTAGACTAAGATAAGTGCACTCTTATGATTAAACATCTTGCAAGCATCCGCAAATACAAGATAAAAATTAAGGAAAAGCCTAACAACAACAATTAGATCAAGGATCCATTACTCCCATGTGCAAAAGTGTGCAAACTGGGGTTCAGGTTTCTGTCACTCCGGCAACCCACCGTAAGCATTCTTAATACACAATGTATTCCCCTAGGTCCTTAAGAAGGCGAAGTGTTGAGTTTTCGACTCACACAACACCACTAGGAAAATAACAACACAACTTAAATATGAAACAACACAAATTACTTCAACATCATATGACTACTAGCAACTAGACTTCTCCCATGTCCTCAAGAACTAAAGTAACTACTCACAAGACATAAAAGAGATCATGATCAGAGGTGATAAATATATGATAAACAATCTAGACATAAGGGTATTTCTCCAACAAAACTCAATAGCATTCACCACGAATTAGTAATCAACACCGGTAGAGTAGAGAGGATAGATAGTACGGATTACAACACAAGATGAACTTGTGAGGTGAGATTGGATGGTGGTGGAGATGGTGCTGATGTTGGGGATGATGTTGATGATGATCTCAATGATGCCCGTGACGATGGTGATGACGATGGCGATGATCTCCCCTTCCGGGAGGTGATCTCCTCGGCGGAATCTTCCCGCCGGAGAGCCCTTTTCTTCTCTGTAGGTTTCCGCCACGGAGCGGCGGTGGAACTCCGTGATGGCCTCCTCTCCTAGGGTTTTCGCGTAACGAGGAGTATATAGGCCAGAGGGGGGAGCCGGGAGTGGCCCCAGGGCTCCAGACGCCCTCCCGGCGCGGCCAGGGGTGGGGTCGCGCCAGGTGGCCGCCTGGGGCTCCTGTGGCCCCCCTCTGGCCCCTCTTCGGCGAGTCTTCGTTATTCTTCTGGAAAATACCCCCCATCGATTTTCAAGTAATTTGGAGGTATTCTTCTTCAGCAACTAAACGTCCACTTTTTACCGCTGAATCATGCGTCTGCTGCTTCGGCACCGGAAAGTTGCAAACTGTGTAAAATAATTCAAAACAACATAAGAACATTATCGTAACATGAAATATATCAATGAATAAGGATTAATTACGATATAAAATAGTGATGCATTCTGGACGTATCAACTCCCCCAAGCTTAGACCTCACTTGTCCTCAAGAGAAAACTGAGCTCGGTAAACCTGTCCACAAGTTTAGAGAGTGAAGTGTCGATAAATAAAATACGGACAAGAATCATGATCTTTTCACCAAACTCAAACATCCTAGTCAGCAATCTCCAACTCATAAAGCCTTTATGAAAGAGTAATAACAATTATAAACAAAAGTAGGCTAAGGAAACTCATCAAATCATGGCAAACAAGTCCTTTGGTCAAGGGACAACTAAAAGCTTTTACCTTTGCTCTTTCTCTTTATATTTTGAAGTGATGATTTGGGTCTTTTTGAAAGAACAAGCTATTAGTCATGAAGTGTAAATGCTAACACAAAGGAAGATGTTTGCTTGGCAAATGTTTTGCAAACAACTTACTTATCAAGAGATAATGTCAACAATGATATGGCATGGAAAACTTTAATGCAGCCTTATATGGATGAATCTTCATCAGCATCAAGTGTTTGTTCTCTTTGGGAAGGGAGGAAGTAGGAAAAAATGACTCAACATAAAAGTAAAGGAGCTAACAGCCTTGTTAAAAGCAAGCAGGGAAAACTCAAGTGCTATCCTTGGATATAACAGAATGAAAAAAAGTTTCGAGAGGTGCATGATTTGTCAAAGAATGCTATTAGATAACTCAATTGCTTCTCAGATTGGACAAGTTTCGAGGAACGGCTCCCAAAAGGGGACGATCACATCCCCGCAATCTCCTTTGTTTATCACTGCCAAAGTTTTCTGATTTCTCATGAACAAAGCGTGAAGGAGGGTTGTTGGTTGTGATTATCTTTTGTGAGCTGGGCGCACTCATGCTAGTTCCTTCTCGTATTAGGGGTTTGCAGATTATACATGCAATCCCGGGGTAAAACTTGTCCAACTTAAGAAGGTCATGAGTTAACTACTACTTCCTCATGAGCTAAAACAGGGGCACAAAACAGAAGATTTTGAACATCCAAGGATAACACAAAAATTCTATGCTTTAGGAGTGGTAGTAGGATACCACGAATAGGAAGGTATGGTGGACTCATCTGGAAGGTACTGGTTTCAGGGTGTGGATGTACAAGAAGAATTCCGCTTAGTACAGAGGTTTGGCTAGCAAAGGCTTTCAGAGAACAGACAATTGATGATGACTTGGATGCAAAGCAATATAAAGCATAAACATTAAAACAAGCATAACACATCAAATTGTCTTCCTTTTCAACATAACACTACAAGCACAATAACAAAGAGGGTTTTGGCTATGTCGCTACTTTGAGAAAAATAACATGCTTGTTGTCATGAACAAAGCTATGTTTTCCAAGATTAAATAAAGTTTTCAAAGCCATACCTGATATAAGGTCAATAATCCCCATAGGAATCATCACGAGGTCGATTACATGAAGAGATTGCCGAATGCAGCGAAGGGATCAATAGACTTCTCATTAATATTCCATCATAGACGACTCCACACTCACGGATACATAACTCTTCAGAAAGGAGTGATAGACCTCAAAGAAAACACCAATTTTATAAGATAACTTCCCTAGACATGATATGACTCTACTTGACTCCAAAAGACAAAGATAAAGATAAAAATACCGGGCACTCCCCCAAGCTTGGAACAAGCTAAGGGGATGCCAATACCCGAGGAGATTTACTCCTCATTCTTGTTCTTGTCGGTCACGTACTCCTTGGCGAAGCGCTTCAATGGTAGCTGCTCTCCGGTCTCAAAGGACATTCCCGTCTCCAAGATCCTGCACTCAGCACCCAAACCCATGCGCAGAAACTTTAGTTCATACTCACAGTTCTGGTTCTGCAGATCATAGATCAGTGCTTGGAGCCCATAAAATTTTTCTTCTAGTGCGTCCAAACTTGACCACATCTCCTTCATCTCCTTCTTGTGGGAAGCCTCGATCTCGTTCATGATGTCGAAGTTAGCTTCAACACCACACTCCACCATCTTCTTGAACTTGAAGACCTCATGTTCCATCTCCTTCAGCCGCTCCTCGGTGCTCCCCTCCTTGACTGGTCCCTTCAGATCCTCCTTGTGGACGTCACCTTCCTCCACACGAAGGATCTGGGGGTGCTTCTTCACCTCAGCGAGGTAAGGGTTGATGACGTTGACGACGAACTTGTCCTTCGGGAAACTTGGGGAAGCCATGGCACCTATGTCTAGCTGAAATTTTTCCTGGCATAAACAGCTCGAAAAGAAAACACACGAGGTCGCGAGATACGTTGCCGGAACGATCCGGGCAAATATATAGCAAAAATTTCTGCACATAAAGGAAGGTAACAGGTCAAAGCGGAGTCGAAGACGGGCTCCGGGGTGCCTAGGCGGCCTCCCGGCGCGGCCAGGGGTGGGGCCGCGCCAAGGGGGCACCTGTGCCCCCTGGAGCTGGTCTCCGGCTCCACTTCGGCCTCAAATTTTCTATATTTTGCAGAAACTCATAATCTGGAACTTTCAAGACGGTTTCGCGGCGTTTCCTTACCGTAATACATACCTTTCCTTATTCTGCTTCCGTTGGTGTCTGAAACGGGGCTGCAACATGTTCTTCATGAGTTGTTGTGTATACCAAATCCACATCAACATTGACAGGATCTCCTGCTATGTAATGCTTAAGTCTTTGCCCATTTACCACTTGAGGTTTGGTGCATTCGAAATTGTTCATCTTGAGTGCACCTGAGCGGTAGACTTCCTCAATATGAAATGACCCTTCCCACCTGGAAAGTAGTTTACCTGGAGAAAACCTGAAACGGGATCTAAACAACAAAACTTTATCACCAACATTAAATTCATGTTTCAAAATCCTCCTATCATGCCACTTCTTTACCTTTTCCTTGAACATTTTAGCGCTCTCGTAAGCTTGACTTCTCCACTCATCTAGAGAAGTCAATTTCATGAGACGCTTTTCGCCAGCTAACTTCGGGTAAGCATTAAGCTCTCTAATAGCCAAGAAATATTTGTGCTCTAATTCTAACGACAAATGGCAAGCCTTTCCATAGACCATCTTATAGGGAGACATGCCCATGGGGTTTTTGTAAGCAGTTATATACGCCCACAAAGCATCTCCTAACTTATTTGACCAATCCTTTCTATTTCTATTGACTGTCTTCTGTAAGATCAACTTGATCTCTCTATTGGTGAGCTCAACTTGCCCACTAGTTTGAGGGTGGTACGGTGAAGCAATTCTATGATTGACATCATACTTGGCTAAAGCTTTTCTAAAAGCTCCATGAGTAAAGTGTGAACCCCCATCAGTCATGAGGTACCTGGGTACTCCAAACCTAGGAAAAATTACATCCTTGAGCATTTTCAAAGATGTCTTGTGATCAGCACTTTCAGTGGGGATTGCTTCTACCCACTTGGTTACATAATCAACAGCAACTAAAATGTGAGTGTACTTGTGCGAGGAAGGAAAATGACCCATAAAATCAAAACCCCAACAAACAAAAGGCTCAATCACTAGAGAGTAATTCATAGGCATCTCATTCCTCCTACTAATATTACCAACTCTCTGACACTTATCACATGATAAAACATAATTTCTAGCATCCTTAAAGAGAGTAGGCCAATAAAAACCTGATTGAAGAACCTTATGTGCAGTTCTCTCACCGGCATGATGTCCTCCATATCGACTATCATGACATTGTTTGAGAATGTCCTTCTGTTCGTGTTCCGGTACGCATCTTCTCACGATCCCATCTGGACCTTCTTTGAAAAGATCTGGGTCATCCCAAAAGTAATGCCTCAAATCATGAAAGAACTTCTTCCTTTGCTGAAATGTTAAACCTGGAGGCAAAAACTTTGCAACGATAAAATTATCATAATCTGCAAACCAAGGGTCGGAGAGAGATTGTACTTTTACAACAGCTAGCAGTTCGTCTGGAAAACTGTCGTTGGCTGGAATGGGATCATGCGGTATATCTTCCATCCTTGAAAGATTATCCGCCACCGGATTGTCTTCTCCTTTCCTATCGACAATCTGCAAATCAAATTCTTGAAGAAGGAGTACCCATCGGATGAGACTTGGTTTGGCATCCTTCTTCTCCATAAGATACTTAATGCCAGCATGATCAGTATGAACAATAATTTTAGAATCAACAATATACTGCCTAAACTTATCACAAGCAAACACTAGTGCTAAGAATTCCTTCTCAGTAGTAGCATAATTCTTTTGAGAACTATCAAGGGTTTTGCTAGCATAAGATATAACATTTAACTTCTTATCAACCCTTTGTCCTAAAACAGCTCCAACAGCAAAATCGCTAGCATCACACATAATTACAAAAAGTAAATTCCAATCAGGTGGTTGTACTATAGGAGCAGTTATTAAACCTTTCTTAAGAACTTCGAAAGCTTCCTTACAATCTTCATAAAAAACAAAAGGAACGTCCTTCTGGAGAAGATTAGTGAGGGGTCGCGAAGTCTTAGAAAAGTATTTAATAAATCTTCTATAGAAACCAGCATGACCGAGAAAACTAAAAATACCTTTGATGTCCCGTGGATAGGGCATCCTTTCAATTGCTTCGATCTTGGCTCTGTCTACTTCGATTCTCCTCTCAGAAATCTTGTGGCCAAGAACAATTCCCTCGTTGACCATAAAGTGGCACTTCTCCCAGTTAAGCACCAGATTTGTCTCCTCACATCTCTGCAAAACCTTATTAAGGTTGTGGAGACAATGGTCAAAAGAGGTTCCATAGACGGAGAAATCGTCCATGAATACCTCCACAATTTCTTCACAAAAACCATGAAAGATAGCAAACATACACCTTTGAAAAGTAGCAGGGGCATTAAATAAACCAAAAGGCATACGTCTGTAAGCATAAGTACCATAGGGACAAGTAAAAGTGGTCTTCTCTTGATCAGCAGTGTTAACATGAATTTGAGAGAAGCCAGAATAACCATCTAAATAGCAAAAGTGAGTGTTTTTGGATAACCTTTCAAGCATTTGGTCGATGAAAGGCAACGGGTAGTGTCCTTCCTGGTTTCCTTGTTCAGCTTCCTGTAATCAATACACATTCGATATCCAATAATAATTCTCTGAGGTATTAGTTCATTCTTATCATTAGGAACTACAGTTGTTCCTCCTTTCTTTGGAACACAATGAACTGGGCTTACCCACTTACTATCAGCTATAGGGTAGATAATACCTGCGGCTAGAAGCTTGAGAATCTCGGTCCTTACAACATCCATCATTTTCGGATTCAACCTTCGTTGATGATCAACAACCGGTTTAGCATCCGTTTCGAGGTTGATGGTATGTTGACAGATAGACGGACTAATCCCCTTAAGGTCATCAAGGGTATAGCCAATTGCACCTCGATGTTTGCGAAGTACTTCCAATAAAAGCTCCTCTTCATATCCTAAAAGGTTAGAATTGACGATAACAGGATATACTTTCTTTTCATGTAAATAAGCATATTTGAGCGTATCGGGAAGAGGTTTAAGATCAAACACTGGATCTTCTCTTGGTTGCGAAAAAATTCCCAAAGGCTCAACTGGAAGGTTGTGCTTTAGGATAGTAGGTTGTCTTAAGAATATTTCATCCATCTCATTTCTCTCCTGCATGTGCTAATCATTCTCGTGGTCCTCCATATATTGCTGCAAGGGATCGTTAGGAGGGATAGCAATGGAAGCAATATCTTCAATAATCTTATCATTACTAGACAAATCAGTACCACGAGGCTGCTTAGAGAACTTAGAAAAATTAAATTCATATGTCTCACCATTGAATTCAACAGAAACTTTACCTTTCTTGCAATCTATTATAGCTCCACAAGTTCTGAGAAAAGGTCTACCGAAAATAATGGGACAAAAATTATCCCTTACCGAACCAAGTACTAGAAAGTCGGTAGGATACTTTACCTTTCCGCATAATACTTCAACGTCTCTCACAATTCCGATGGGAGAGATAGTTGCTCTGTTTGCAAGATGAATAGTAACATCAACTTCTTCAAGTTTGCAAGGTGAAATTTCACCTATGATCTCTTGATAAAGTGAATACGGGATAGCACTGGCACTCGATCCCAAATCGATAGCCCATAATAATTGTGATCTCCTATTTTGACAGATACTACTGGAGTACCTGAAATTGGGCCCTTATTCTTGGTTGTGACAAGGTTAGTGGAAAGAGCACAAAAATTTATATTGGAATCTAAAACATCATTAGTAATAAGATCCTTAACCAATGCAACTCGAGGATCGACCTTGATCTAGTCCTCGGGCTCATTGATTCTTCTTTCACTCTTATTCATTATGCCAGTCACAAAAGAGTGCTCCCTTATTCTTACGGGAAAAGGGGGCTTTTCATATATAACTGCAGGCACAATATGGTCAGCAACATGAACATCAATAGATGATTCTTTGAAGGGTTTATGATGCTAACTCTTCTTCTTCTTAGAAGAGTCGATATGAGAGGCAAAGTACTTACAAAAACCAATCATTAGATGGGAATCACGACCAATATTAGAGCAAAAGGCATTAAAAGAATCAGTTTTCACATAACTCTCTATATAATCATGCTCATAATTTATAGTGGGTTCAATACCTTTATCTATTTCCCAATCTTCGGTATTCTTCTGGATCCTTTCAAGTATATACCATCTTTCTTCAACGCTTTTCGTCTGAAATACCCCACTAGAGGAGGCATCCAACATCTCCTTATCCTGACGAGAAAGTCTGGCATAAAAGTTTGTAAGTATAGTTTCCTTGGGGAGCTTATGAATAGGACATTTTAGCATTAGATATTTCAATCTCCCCCAAGCTTGAGCGATGCTTTCTACGTCACGAACCCTAAAGTTATAGATATAATTCCTGTCTCGATGAATTTCATGGAGAGGATAAAACTTGGTATAAAAGAGAGACATAAGCTCATGCCAATCTAGCAAATGAGAGTTATCGAGAAGCTTATACCAATCTGAAGCTTTATCTATAAGCGATACGGAGAAAAAATTCTTCATGACAAACTCCTTTGATACTACTGCAAGTTAAATAGCGAACATAGTTGTGATAAATATAGCAAGTGTTCACTTGGGTATCTATCTCGTGCATAACGATTAGCCAAGACACAATCGATAATACCAGCTGGTATTTTATAAGGCACAATTTCAGTAGGGGGAGGTACAACCACCACAGATGTGGGGCGCTTCCCCATAAGCAACGATCCAATAGCTAGGTTGTCCATACGGACAAAGAACAGCAACAGAAAAATAAAAGCAACGATATAAAAATTCCTTACCAGCTTCACTTACCAATAGCTCTATGCTCCCCGGCAACGGCGCCAGAAAACGTAGCTTGATGACCCTCAACGTAAAGGGATCTATTGTAGCATTTTCGATAAGTAAGAGTGTCGAACCCAACGAGGAGCGAAAGTTATTAATAGGTGATAGTAGGCAAGGAATAACTGCAAACACTGAAAGGTAACTTTTTAGGGGTTTTTGATATAAGCAACGATAAGACAAAAGCAAGCAAAGTAAATAACAATGAGGAGCAGCAAGTGGCCCAATCCTTTTGTGCAAAGGATAAGCCTGACAACTGAACTTATAAAGACTAAAGCGTTCTTGAGGACACATGGAGAGGTAGTCACGTGCTTTCGCCATACTCCGTATCGATAACAAGTGTTGTGCTGATAAGTGTTGAGTGGGTGGATCTATGCTAGCACACCTTCTAGACTAAGATAAGTGCACTCTTATGATTAAACATCTTGCAAGCATCCGCAAATACAAGATAGAAATTAAGGCAAAGCCTAACCAGAGCAATAAGATCAAGGATCCATTATTCCCTTGTGCAAAAGTGTGCAAACTGGGGTTCAGGTTTCTGTCACTCCGGCAACCCACCGTAAGCATTCTTAATACACAATGTATTCCCCTAGGTCCTTAAGAAGGCAAAGTGTTGAGTGTTCGACTCACACAACACCACTAGGAAAATAACAACACAACTTAAATATCAAACAACACAAATTACTTCAACATCATATGACTACTAGCAACTAAACTTCTCCCATGTCCTCAAGAACTAAAGTAACTACTCACAAGACATAAAAGAGATCATGATCAGAGGTGATAAATATATGATAAACAATCTGGACATAAGGGTATTTCTCCAACAAAACTCAATAGCATTCACCACAAAGTAGTAATCAATACCGGTAGAGTAGAGAGGATAGATAGTACGGATTACAACACAAGATGAACTTGTGAGGTGAGATTGGATGGTGGTGGAGATGGTGCTGATGTTGGGGATGATGTTGATGATGATCTCGATGATGCCGGTGATGATGGTGATGACGATGACGATGATCTCCCCTTCCGGGAGGTGATCTCCTCGGCGGAATCTGCCCGCGGGAGAGCCCTTTTCTTCTCTGTTGGTTTCCGCCACGGAGCGGTGGCGAAACTCCGTGATGGCCTCCTCTCCTTGGGTTTTCGCGTAACGAGGAGTATATAGCCCAGAGGGGGGAGCCGGGAGTGGCCCCAGGGCTCCAGGCGCCCTCCCGGCGCGGCCAGGGGTGGGGCCGCGCCAGGTGGCCGCCTGGGGCTCCTGTTTCCCCCCTCTGGCCCCTCTTCGGCGATTCTTCGTTATTCTTCTGGAAAATACCCCCCGTCGATTTTCAGGTAATTTGGAGGTATTCTTCTTCAGCAACTCAACGTCCACTTACCAGTTGGAGATCTCCTCGACATAATTTACCTTCTTACCAGTTGGAGATCGCTCGGTGTGCCATTGAGAGTAGTTCAGTATCCTCTCATCAAGTAGGTTCGCGGCAGCACCAAGTGTGGTTGATGTGACACCCTGGTTTTTGATCCCTTTTTATTTGCAATTTTATTTGCTGATTTTCTGGATTTGGAATTTATTTTCCTGGATTTTCCAGCTCAGATGGCCTTGATCACTTAGGCCTAATTTTTCCCCTAGGCCAAGTGACCTCTGAACCCTTCGCCCTCATGGCTATGATCAAGCTTTGATCAACAATCCCTTGCCATATTTTTATTCTTCAAGAAATCCCTTTTTCATTAAGGGAAATTTCTCTTTTCCCCCCTCCTTTTTGAAACTAGCCTAACCTCCGCTCCTCCTATTTCCCTGAAACTTTTTGTCCTAACCAATGGAGTCATGCCTCATGATGCTATGCAAAAACATGGGCAAGTTTAGTACAAAAATAATCCTGTAGAAATTCATTTCCATTTCTGACCAAAGAGGCACTTTGTGAAGCAAGTACCCTGTAGACTTGTCCATTTGCCTTGAGATTTTTTTACCACATAAGCACCTTCCTAGATAACCCAAGCACACCAAGTTTCAGCCCCAAAAACCTAGCCAAACTCTCTGGAGAAATTCGCAAAGTTTCCTGCAGAAAACTGTTTTTAAGCTACCAAGTGATTGAGCCCACCTGCAAGCCTCACAACCCCTCACCCATGCTACTGGACGATGTATACACGCCAAGGACACAGTGCGCACGCCCTGGAGTGAGCACGCGCACTGCCGGCCATAGGCGTGCTCTGGCCGTGGCCGTGAGGTCGCCATCACGGGCACGCCGCACCCCGAGCACCCGCGGCTGCTTGCGTGGGTCCGTAGCCATCGTGGCACACCCGTGCTTCACCTGACTCACCCCAAAGCCCCACCGCCCGCCGGAGACCTCTTCGTCGTCGCCATGATTGCTCCAGGAGACACGCGAGACAACCACTATGGCCAGCACGCCTCCACTTGGCCCGTGGCTGCATCCGCGCGTCCCTAGCATCACCGCATCCCCAGTGCGCCACCTGCCCCTCAAAGCCGCGCCGCCCTCCACCCCTTTCGTCGACTTAGGCCGCCGTAGTGCCATGGTTGTTGCCGCCCCGCGCTTCCCGTCGACGCAGTCCATTGGGAGACGCACGCACGCGCTCTGCACCTCCACTAGAAGCTCCCAGAGCCACCGGGAACAGCCCGAGCTCATCCACACGAGCACTGCTCCAGCAAGCTTCCGCCCGTCGGCGACCGCGGCAGAATCCAGAGCCCCCCTATAAATTTTCCCCCATCTCTGCTTCCAAGCACCTCAGCCCACCCCCACACCACTCCTAGAGAGCTCAAACGAGGAGGAGACCGGCCGGGGAGGCCCCTGGTCGGAGATTGAACGGGAGTACCACCGCCACCGTAGCTGGAGAAGAACTTAGCGAAGCCGTACGACCACCGTTCGGGGAATTTCGGGTACGTGGCTGCTCGCCGTGACCACCTGCGTCTCCTCCCCTAACCCTAGCTCACCTCCAAGGCCTCCTCGTCGGCGAACCACCGTCGCCGGAGCCGCGGCCTCTGTCTCCCTCTCTTTTTATTCCAACCTGACACCACCCGTCAGCCACTCCAGCCTCTCTGAATCGGTATAAGTGGAGACGCCCGCGTAGGTTTACGCCTTTGACGTCGCACATCCAGAGTTTTTCCAGAAATTGATTGAAACCTTTTTAAATTGAAATTTTGACCAATCTTTGACCATGAATAACTTCTAAACCACAAGGCCAAATGAGTTGATTCTTTTTGCTAAATTTTTGTCTTGAGCTCCTCTTCAAGTTCGCAAAGTTTGGGGGCTTGGCTCTCTATTTAGGTCCACTGGACAGAAGGAATGTGCATTGGACTTATATTGCTTTTCCACTTGTTTTATTTTTCAGAAGGTGATCAGTTGCTTGCAGGAGACCAGGAGTTCAAGGACAATCCATTTGACCAAGGCAAGCCATAACAATCTGGTCATGAGGAGCTTGAGTTGCCATTTGATGATTTGAATCATTTAACTTGGATTTTCTTGAATTTAAATTTTCTTGCTGATACGTCCCAAACGTATCTATAATTTCTGCTTGCTCCATGCATGTTTTGTGTGACTTTGCCTTGTTTTGCTTGAACTTTCATACACTTTTGAGCATATTTGGACTAACCTGTTAACTCAGTGCACCCAGTTGCCAGTTTCTGTTTTCTGCTGTTTTTATAATTCAGGTTTTCCGGCCATTAAAAGTGCTCCAAAATTTCCGGAAAAACTATATAAAAAATCAGCGTCCTGGAAGCTTCCGGAATCACCAAGGAAGGAGTGGAGGGCCACCACAGGGACTCCAGAAGGGTCCCTGGCGCGGCCCCACCCTAGGCCGCGCCGGGCACCCTCCTAGCTGCCATGTAGCCCCCTTTGGCCCTATTTTTACCCCCGCGGAGGAAACCCTGATTCCGGACCCCTTTTCTCCAGAAGCAATTCTGATCTCCGCCGCCATCTCCATCAAGCTTAGGGGGGACAGAATTCCTGTGCCGGCAGCCTGCCGGGACGGGGAAGTGCCCCCGGATTCATCTCCATCGTGGTTTCTTCCTCCCTCCATGAAGCGGGAGTAGTTCTCCCTCGGGGCTGAGGTTTCTACCAGTAGCTATGTGTTCTTCTCTCTCTCCCATGATGTGATCTTCATTGTGATCATAGGCTATGTTAATCTAGGGTGATCCCATGATATTCCCCTTTCTCTATGTATTGGATTGATGTACTCACTTGATCTTATCTAGTATAATCCCCGAGACCATGGTGACAGCAGTCTATTGGACATGGGTTAGAAGAATATTATCATGAGTGATTTCCTCTTTTGTGTGTTGATTGAAGATTGAGAGTCTCTTGGTGCTTGTCTTTGACTATCCTTTAGATATGTTGTGGTGATTGTGGTACTCTCTTTGGATGGCCGCGGTGACATTGGGAAATCCATAGATTGGGAACTACGAACTTTGAGGTGTGCTTTTGTAGCCCTACATAATTCTCATCCTCTCTTGACCACAAAGGAATGACCTCCGAGTGCATCTCCATTGCAGGTTTTATGGGAAATATCATGTGATTAGACTATGTTAATGTTGTTGAGAGTTGCCACTAGTGAAGGTATGAAGCCTAGGCCTTGTTTCCACCATTGTTACACCGTTTGTGCTCACTTTTGTCACATGTTTGCTTTCTGCACTTTTTATTACAGATTTATATTACCTTGCTTTGCCACACCTATCACTCGTATTTTACCATCTCTTCGCCGAACTAATGCACCTATACAACTCCTAGTTGTATTAGGTGTGTTGGGGACACAAGAGACTTCTTGTATCTTAATTGCAGGGTTGCTTGAGAGAAACCATCTTCAACCTGTACTTCCCTGAGTTCGATAAACCTTAGGTCATCCACTTGAGGGAAATTTCTGCTGGCCTACAAACCTCTGCGCTTGGAGGCCCAACATAGTCTACAAGAATAAAGCGTGCGTAGACACCAAGATATTTCTGGCGCCGTTGCTAGGGAGGTAAGCGCTTGAAGGTATATCTTTAGATCTTGCAATTAAATCTTTTTGTTTCTTGTTTTTATTTTCACTAGTTATGCTTATGGAAAACTGCACTCTTAATTCGCTGTTTAAGGAAGGCCGCTTTACCACACCCATGGTAGAGAAGTCTCCTCCACCTACTGAATGTATCCCGTTCAAAATACCACTTGGGATAGTTAAAATAATTATTAATGATTGTTATGATGGGACAGTCAATCCTAGTATTCATTTGTTGAAACTTACAGAACTTTGTGAGTTATTTAAGATTTCAGGTTTGATAAGAGGTGAAGTCATCAAGAAATTATTTTCCTTGTCACGGAAGGAAAAGCATTGGAATGGTATAGGCTACTAGATGATTCTCACTTACGGGATTGGGAAGAGATCCAGTCTCTCTTTTACTCCAAGTTTTATCCTCTTCATGAAGTTCATGAGAATAGGAATTATATTTATAATTTGTATCCTCACGACGGAGAGAGCATAGCTCAAGCTTGGGGGAGACTGAAAACTTTAATGCTAAAATGTCCTAACCATGGGCTCCCCAAATATATAATTGGTACTAATTTTTATGCGAGGCTCTCTCGACAGGATAAAGACTTGCTCAATGCTTCCTCTATGGGTTCTTTCACAAACGAAAAGATTTATGCTAAATGGGAACTCCTTGAAAGAATTCAATGCAATACTGAAAATTGGGAGATCGACAAAGGTAAAGAGTCAGGTATAAATTATGAGTATGATTGCATTAAGTCGTTTGTTGAAACTTCAAGTTTTAATAAGTTTAGTGCTAAGTTTGGGCTTGATTCTCAACTCCTTGTTGATTTCCTCAAATCTTTTTCTTCACATCTTAATATGCCTAAGGAGAATTGGATCAAGCATCATGAAACTTTTAAAGAGATTTGCAAAGAAAATGAAATTGTTCATGATGATTGCAACATGCATGATCCAATTCCTGAAAATGAAGTTTTATATAAGCATGTTAATTTTTGTGGAGTGGATAGACCTTGTGAAAGGCCTATGACTGAAAAGGAGAAGTATTGTAAGCAACATAAGCATGAAAGAACAATCACTTGGGTCAAAGATCTAAATAAAATTGCTAGAGAATTGTGTGCCCTTTATCCTTTTACTTGTGAACTTTGCTCTATAGAGGGTCACTTTAATTTTCAATGCATGAACTTTCAAAGCATAACTGTTAATCAGTTGTGTGATAACATGATCACTTCTGATATTTATGATGAACTTATGTTATTTTTGATGTGTGAAGAGTTATCAGAAAACACTTCTTCGCTAGATGTTAATGCCTTAGGAATTAGCAACACTTTGCAAAATTGCCATCTCTATTGTGTTGTTAATTGCCATGAAAATGATTACATAAGTAAGATTATAAGGGAGGGAACTTTACCAAAGTATAAAAATGTCTCTTATATCTCTACTAATAAAAAGGAGAGTTTCTCCCAAGTTTCCCCTATTGTTCCTAATGATAAACGAGGATATGTGGAGAAGCTTCATCTCCAACCACTCCCTCCTGAGGTAAAGAAGAAGAAAAATAAGAG
Source organism: Bromus sterilis (assembly GCA_950022295.1). Lineage (NCBI taxonomy): Eukaryota > Viridiplantae > Streptophyta > Magnoliopsida > Poales > Poaceae > Bromus > Bromus sterilis. Next base: position 29,765,613 of record OX465599.1, on the reverse strand, counting down.
GAGGAGGAAGAGGAGCAAGAAGGAAGAAGAATGGGTATCAACCTGTCCTGAGCATATTCCTCACATCAATTTTTATCCTAACGGACAGAAAACTTTGGAGGACGGTGAGCTTGATTGCATTTATTATTATCCTGATGTTAAGTCTGTAGGCACTATTGAAGATGATTTTGATTATGATATGCATGTTACTTTTTGTGATTGGTAAATTGATGATAATGCTACTTATGATCTTGAAAATCTTTTTGGTACCAACTCTGAGAGTGATGATATGGAAAGCTCTAAGCTTGGGGATGGTAGGATTGCAAGTCCTTTACCCATTATTGATGTGGTAATTGATAATTCTTTTGCTAGTAAAAATAAAGACATCATGTTTACAAATATAGTTGCTAGCAATGATAATGCTCTTTTCTACTATGATAATGTTATAACTCCTATCTATAGTGATTATAAAGGTACCTATGACATAAGGAGAAATTATCCTTATGAAACTTGTCATAATCATGGAGGGAATTACTCCCTTGTTGAACACCATCTTCCTAATACACAATTAATCTATAGTGTTCAAGTTGTTTATGATAGTCCTACTCCCACTATTACCAATGAGAAAGATTATGCTTATGTGGAGAGTAAGAGTACCCTTTTGCATGTGGATCATGGTAACAATGCTTTATGTGATACTTATATTGTTGATTTTATTCATGATCCCACTGAAAATTATTATGAGAGGGGAACATATGCTTATAGATATTTCAATAATATCAAGTTCCCTCTCTTTATGTTGAAGGTTTTGAAGTTGCATTTTGGCTTCCTATGCTAATATCTTTATGCTTCCATGAGTTATTTCTCTACAAGATCCCTTTGCATTGGAAGCATGTTAGACTTAAATGTGTTTGTTATTTGCTTCTTGATGCTCTCTTTTGTTCTTCAACTCTTATTCCTTATTCCTATGAGAGCATCATTAAAATCTTAAGCCTATATTTATGGCTATAGAGAAAGAGCTCTAGGGTGACAACCCTTGTTATCTTTAGTTTGAGTTTTTACTTTCAGTTTTCAGTGGTCTTGATGATAGTTACTACTGTAATAACATCATTGTATCTTTATTTTCAATCTTTGTGCCAAGTCTATCCTTCGATTGCAAGAAAGTTCAAAAGTTGTGACATGCTGCCCAGAAAATAGATTCTATCCTTGGACGAAAAAATTAGCCTAAAATCACCAAATCATCTTTTCGATCTGAATTTTTTTTGACAGCGTGCTCAAGACAATTGAATTTCGGGCGTCTGTTCTGAGTTTTTTTTTATTCGAGTTGCAGAAGTAGCCCTAAAAAATTACTGCCTGTTGTTCTGTTTTTCACAGATTCTGCCACGTTTTGTCTCTCCTAACTTTTGCAAACCTTAAGCTTTCTTTTTCTTTGCAATTTTTTTTCGCAATCTTGAGAAACAATATATCTTCAAGAATATCTTTATATCCAGTGGGAAAAATTATTTATTAAAGGTACTAACTTCTCTAATCAGCTTATGATGAGTTATGTATGAAGGGAGTTTTCAAGTGTGCAATGGGAAGATGATGAAAGAAGATTCGGGAGTGTCAAGCGCTCAAGCTTGGGGATGCCCTCATGCATCCCCAATAAATATTCAAGGAGACTCAAGCATCTAAGCTTGGGGATGCCCCCGTGCATCCCCTTCTCCATTAACAATCATCAGTTCGTCCTTCGTCTCACTATATTCTTATCCCTTCATGCGTTATGTGCTATTCTTGGAGTGTCTCGCTCTTAGGTTTTATTTTTAGTTTTCTTTAGCTTTGCTTGTTGTTCATAACAAGTTAGATCCCGTCTTACTTCGTGTGGGAGAGAAACACACTCCGCTTAAACTAGAACTCCTCATAGGATTTGCATGCTTATTTTCTTAGCTGTGAGTTGTTCTTTTTCTTTTCTTACCTGCTGCCCTGTTTAGTTGTAGTGCTTTAGTTTTCTTCTAGAGCTTTTGTTTTTTCTTAGGTTGAACTTTCTATAGGTTGCATGTTTTATCTTGTTAGAAAGTTTGCCTGTTGCACTGAGTTTTGTGTCTTGACTAGAAGTAGGTAGTTAAAGTTGTTGTTCTCTTTGTAGTAGTAACTTGCAATAGTTTTGAGGTATTGACTAAAGTAATGTTTAAACTTTTGGTGTCAAGAGCTCGAGCCTATTAGTGATAGATGTCGTATTTTGGTCAATCCGTGTGTATTTCGAAAACCAAAAACCACTGTTGAGAACTCTAGCTACTAGATGGATCACTAACCTTTGGAGGGTTCAAATATTAGAGTACACTCACGTACCATGAGTCGAGGATGCGCAAGGATAACCAAACCCCCATACACTCCTCCTCGGGGTACTTGTCTCTTTGTGAACCTCCTGATTAGATTGAGAGTTACCGATAATAAGTACATGAGTTCTTCGGACTAATGTGAGTATTCGAAAGTTGACACTTCCACCCACCTATACTTTTTCTTGGCACGATACACTCTGTCATCATAAGCCTCCTTATATCTTTCCTCAAAACAGCCACCATACTTACCTACAAGGCATTTCCATAGCCTTTCCGAGATACATTGCCATGCAACATCCACCTTCTCATGACTTGATCTTCATGTCATACATGCTACTTGCTTGATCGATGAGCCGCATGCTAGTTGGGCCTTTCCCTAATCATTGCTACATGACGCGCTAGTATCATTGCATATCCTGCTATCCTGGCAGAGGCATACATTTGCATCATGATAGTTATATCTTCTTTATGTGAGTACCTTTGTAAAGTGTGAAATATCTCCTATATTCTTGTAAAATATAGAGTGTTTCCCCTAAAGTGAGGAAAAGATCCCAAAGAGGACAAAATCAAAAGATCCCAAAGAGGACCAATGAGAGTTAAATAGAAAGAGCCATTGAGGCCACCAAAAAAATACCAAAAAATAGAAAAAAAGAGAAAAATAAAAATAAAAAGAGAGAAGGGGGCACACTACTATTCCTTTTGAGAGATCCACACTAGTACTTCATCCTCTATCCCTTGTACTCAATAGAGATCATAATCATGCATATAGCTATGTGGGGACCTTCACACTATAGAACTTGGCTTGTATATTCCAATGATGAGCCTCCTCAAACGAGCTCTAGGTCTTCTTGAGAAAGCAAGTTAGATGCACCCCCACTAGTTCCCTTGGAGAGCTTTTAGCTAACATGTGCATCCGTTGCATGGCAATCCCTACTCCTCACATCATATCTATCATATGGACTTCTCTCGCCTATGATTGTCCTCATTGATGTGAGGCTTTCACACCTTTTTGTCTTCCTCCTCCACCTCCTTTCTGTTTCGTCTTTTAGGTGTCAACTTTCTTGCTCACGCTCATCCATTGCATGAGTGCTCAAAATATCGAAAGGGAGTGGATCAGTTTGACTTGTACCTGACTAGTGGTCTGGGGACGAGTCAAGATAAGAATCCAAAGGAGACTAAGTGTGAAACTTTAGTAGATAGTTGTTCTCAACAATTACTTTTTTCTCTCGTATTTCCCTATCCCTTGCTTGCACGCAAACACCATCTGGAGACATTCGAGTCACGGATAGCGAGAGCTCTTGCACCTTTTGTTCTTTTGTTGCTTGTGTCAATGCTAATATAGACTCTTGCTTGTTAAGACTTGAATTGAATTGCATGCTTTGATTGCTTTACTTAAAAGTCCTTATATGGTTGTGTGGCATGTCACCACAGAAATTATGCTTGTTATCATTTACCTACTCGAGGACGAGCAGGAATTAAGCTTGGGGATGTTGATACGTCCCAAACGTATCTATAATTTCTGCTTGCTCTGTAACACCCTCAGTGTCTGGAACAGTAATCATTTTGACTGTTGACTAATACTGTTGCAAATCATGCCTTGTTCATCTTTGAATCCAAACAAACTCAAAATGTCTTTTTATGAATATTAAAAATATGTGACAAATAAAACATGGTCCAAAAACTTTGCATCCACTTTTGTAAAATCCCAATATTCAGTGGATCATGTCTAGGTGGTCATGGGAATTTATTAAGTTGAAAAATAATTCAAACAAAGATAAACAACAACAAAACATCACCATTTAATAGTTGCAGCTCAAAAATAAATAGAAAAATATTTTATAAAAGTCGAAATCTTTTTGTGACAACTCCCTAAGCTGAAACACAAATGTACCAACAAGTTTCACACTTGAAAAAAATCATTTGATAGCAAAGAAAATAAAAACAGTAGTAAAGGGGCCCCCTTTAATCAATTGTTAAATTGCCAAAATCCAAATGAATTTCTCTTGTGCCCAAAATTTTTGTGGCACTGCTTTAAGGTGCAAAACTATTTATGTAACCTGTTTCACAATTTACAAAATTCAAATACTAGGAAAATAAAATAAGAACAAAAAAAGAAAATGAAACAAGAACAAAAGCATAATAGAAAGTGCTATCCTACGCCGGGGGCAAATCCCAAACGGCCCACCCCTTCTCTCCTCATCCTCCCACCTGCCCCCGTCCCCTCCCCACCTGCCCCCCGTGCCGTGGCACAGCCATGGCCATGGAAGCCGCGGTCGGCCCCCTCTCCTCCCCTGTGCGACGTGGGTGTTAATGCCGACCACCTGCCCCCCCCCCCCCTTGACCCCCCATGCTCACTCCTCTCCCCCTCCCCGGTGCTCTCTCCTCCTATCCCGTTCCACAGCGAGCGCGACCGTGGGCGCGTCCCCGTCGATCCGCTGCGCCAGGCTCTCCCCCGACGAACGATGATGTCCCAGAGCTAGCCCCTGGACCACTACTTCACCCCGTGCACTCGTACGACGACACCAACCACTGTCTCGTGTGGATCGTGCTGCCTTGTCCGTAGGCCGCCGCGTACCCCGACGTCAAATTCGTCGCCCTCATAGCCCCTCCGACACACCTGACCCCGCCTCTGCAACCAATGTGAGCTCCTGCGCCTCCCAGTCTTGTTCGTTCACTCCTAGGTGCACCACGTTGTCGTCCTCGCGAACTTGCGCTCCGGCCGCCGTAGGAACTCGCCGTGGCCACCTTCCGCCATGGCCGGACCGTGCCCGGGCCGCACCTTGCCTCGCACTTGGCCGCGCCCCGCTCGCGCCCACATGGCCACACCCACGCGTGCCGTTACCCCGCCATAGCAACCGCCGTGGCTCAGGCCGCTACCGTGGCCGCCATGGCCGACACATCCTGCTGCACACCTGCCGCCTCCCGCGCTCGCCCTTCCTGACGCTATGCCGCAACCCCCACCTCCGCCGCGGCCTTCCCCTCCCTCGCCTCACCGGAGCAACCTCGCGGCCGGGCTCTGCCGCCGGCGGGCACTGGTGAACGTCGGTGTGCCCCCGCGTGGTTAGCCAGTGGGATAACCCCCCTCTAACTAACCGCCTAGCTAAACTACCCCCCCCCCCCACTTAATACCCTATGACATGTGGGCCTGCCCATTTACATCTTAAAGGACCCTAGCCAACTCCCCACCAGAGAGCTCCCCCGGGGGCACTCTTTATTGGCCATCGATCTGCTGCTCGATTCGCCCTGAACCGTGGGATGATGCTGGTTGTCTCATGGTTTTTTTACCTGCTGTAGTTTTTTCAAGGTCAATGATCGGTAGGGCCATAGTAAATTCGTGTTGGCTGGGTTATTTTTTACTGGGGTGAATGTTTCTCGGCCAATCCGTCCACACCCGTTGGGCGCTAACTCGAACCCTAGCCGTCAATCCCACACCCAACCTCCATTCGCCTCTCCTCCCCGCGCCTCAGCCGCCTCCTCTCCCCCGTCCAGCCGCCTCCGTCGGTCCCTCCCTCTCACCCCGCTCCAGCCGCCTCCCTCCCTCTCACCCCGCTCCGCCTCCTCTCTCACCTCGACTAGAGGAGGGCGGCTGGCGTGCCTCCTCTCCTCCCCACTCGACGTCGACGCCGCTCGTCTCCACCTCCGTGCAGGACAGAAGAAGATGAGAGGCAGAGAGGGAAGGAAGGAGAGGAGGAAAAAAAGAGGGAATGCGAGCGAGGCTAGCCAGAGGAGGAGCAGGGCGCCGTTCCAAGCGGGCCGCCTCTAGCGCATCCATCATCGTCATTGAATGGCCAGCAAGGCCAACAGGAGGAGCAAGGCGAGTAGGGCGACGCTGCACGGGCCTCCAGCGTGGCCGTCGTTGCCATCTTCCTTGCGTGCACACGGCGAGGCCGAACGTGGTCTGGAGGTTAGGAGCGACTCAATTCTCTCCTGGATCCGGAGTTACAAGGAGGCTGTAAATCGGGCGTGATGCACGCGAGGTTGCGGCGGCGCTCCAGCGACGGGGCTCGTCGGGCATACGGTGCTGACCATGGAGGACTCCAGATTCTCTGTTGCTCACTACCTCCATGACCTTGCTCGCCAACCCCTCCCTCGAGTTGATTCAGGTATGCCTCCACCTCCTCGTCACCTGTAGCTGATGGTAAATGTAAGGAGGATTGGAGTGCATGGTATTTTTTATGCCCATGATAATGAAATTCATGAAGGGACTCAATTTTGACGCTTCAATCCATTTGTTGCTGATTGGGTCTCATGCTGGATCTGCAAGATGTTGTTTGATACTATATTATGTTTAATATCTATTTTTAGTTTGTCTCAAGACTTGCTAAGAACATGAAGCAGTGGGTCGTGGTGTGTGGTAGAACTACATGGAAGGAGGCGGTCAGCTGCTTCTCTAGGGTGCCTGTGGAGACCGAGGTGAGCCACGGCTAGCCCCAGCCTTTCTCCTCATTCTGAGCCCTTTTTCTCATTCATCACTGGACATGTTTTTTATATACTTGGTTTAGTTATGCATTTTTGTATGAAAATATTTGGATGCTCATTTAATATTATTTATGCTTTCCATTGTTTATTTTCTTGGAGTATTATGAATTTAATTACTGAACATTTATTTTTTGTACATTGGTGTTGTAAAGCACCCTGTAATTCTTAATTGAGCATGTTCTGGTTATTAGATTTATGTGGATTTTGTGCTAATTCAGGTTGTGTAGTATTGTGCCGTATACAACTGGCCATGCACGGCGTGCTGACTACCGGAATTGGTGGTTGGGGAAGGTTCGCAGGCCACCGCATGGGTTGCTCCTGCCTCTTCCACGCCGCCCAGCAGGAGAAGCACGAGGTGAGCAACCGGAAGCCTCTATCCTTCTTCATCCTTGTTGTAGTGCTACACCCCGCATGAGTTCGTGTCGCTACTGTGTGTAGGCGTAAGATAGATTGAGAGATGAGACGATTCCAGAACGAGTGTATGTCAACTAAACGATGTGAAATAAGTTAATAAAGAGTAGACGGTTAAATCAGTTTTTTCTTTCTATGCATTGAATGGCACTCCTAATTGTTGTATTTTGTTGTTAAGAAGATGACTCCCATGCTCCTCCCAACTTCCCCTAACCTACTGCAGAAGTAGTTGTTCTGTAGTTACTAGGTCCAGGATTGAACTGAACCTTCCCTAAAGTTTGATTATGTACCTGTAGCTATTAAGGTTGGTCATATTTTAATAGGTTGTATTTATTTCCTGAATATTTAGGTGTAAAACTGAGTGACACTTCAAAGAAGCTTGGAAATAAGTTTGCTACTGGAGCTTCTAACTATATTAGTGTTTGCTGCACCTAATAACTGACCCTTTCAGGTTTTTTTGATGGGTTCACAAAACTGTTTGAGTTAATTTTGTTGTTCTTTTTAAATCTTATGGGAATATATTGTGCTATGTGGACAGAGCTTGTTGTTCCATCTTTAATCTACTCATTTTTATTTATGTACAGATTGCTCCTAAATTTATGCTAAATTAGTATGTATTGTACATCTAGATGAGCCTGAGGATTGATGACTATCATTGATTATTCATACTATCTCTAGATCTGGTCGTTCACTAATTCGTGGCACTGAAGCTCTTCTAGCTGTGAAAAAATCGTTTACATATTGTACCAGATGAAAGTCTTTTTTATTCTGAATTTAGTATTCAGGAGCTCCTCATTTTATAGAATCTTTAGGAGTTTAGTTAGTAATTTATCATTTCCCCAAAAACTATCTTAGTTAGTACAGTATAATGCTTCAACTGAAAAGGTAGTACCTAGGCATCTTTTAGAAAAGAAGTAAAGAAACTACTCTTTTGTTACTTACATATATATGGTATAAAATATTAGCTTTGTGCTCTTTGTATTTAAGTATATGCCTGCGAAAAAAGTATGTCGTTAAGATGTCATTATGTCAATGAGCAGTTTTGGATAGCGTTCTCTTTGTGTCAGAACCCTCTGTTAGGTAATGTGCTAGGATCAATTTCACTTTGCATTCATGAAAGAAATCAAAGGAAATTTCAATTTCAAAAGCAAAATGGGAGAAGGAACCCCCCAGATGAATTAATTCAAAAGGCCAGATAAAAATCTTCTCCAAAAATTCTTGTTAGATTTTTGAAAAGTCTTATAAATGAGTGTGATCACATATCAAGTGATGTGGGACCCATCCCATGCTCATAGATTTTTCAAATATTCAAACAGTGCCTTGGAATTAATAAAATAACCCTATTTGAGTTAAGATTCAAATTATTTGAATTTTAAAAATGTTGAAACTTTATAAGTGGCTAGTCTATATTATTATGAAGCCATATAAAAAATTTCAGCATTTAATAAAATGCCTAGCTATTTATTTAGCTAAGACAAAACAAATGTCAGAAAAGAAAAACAGAAAAAGAAGAAGAAAAGCTTACCTGGCGCCCAGGCGAGAGCAGCCCATCCGGCCCACCCGGCCTAGAGGGGCAGCAGGGTCTTCTTCCCCGCCCCGCGCCTCCAAGCTGCTCCGTGGAATGCCACCGAGCCAGCCGTGGGCGCCACGTCGCCGCCGAGGACCTTCCAGGCCTCCCCGTGCCCTCTTCTCGCGCCTGGAGACTCCCTGGAGCACGCCACGTCCGTTTCCCCCCTCCAGAGCTTCTTCCCCCTCCTCCTACGCTCGAATTCGTCGTCAACCGAAGCTTCACCGGAGCGCACCGCCGTGGACGACGTGACCACCGTGCCCTAGAGCTCAAGCCGGCAAGTCCACCGTGCTCCTCGTCATCGACTTCGTCTTCACGCAGAAGTTGGATCCCAAATTCCTCCCCGAGCCGACGCCATCGCCTTCAACCTCTCGCCGGACCCGCGAGCTCGCCGTCGTCGATTCGCCGCCGTTGGAGCCTCCCCGAGCAAGCCGTCGCTTCCCTTCGACTCAGGGTGAGCTACCGCGCAAAACCCCTCTTGACCTGAACCTTCCCCGCGGCTGTAGACGGATCCACCATGGGAGCCGAGCAAGCTCGCCGCCATGGTCGAGCTAGAGCTCGCTCTCGTGCCTTTGTTGATGCCCTAGTGCGCGCGTTTGGCTCCTGCGTGCACTAGCGTTCGAATGCGCCAAGTCCCAGCTAAATCAGTGCCCCCTAGCCTCGACTACGACCTCGCCGGTTCTCTGTTTCTGCCGGAGTAGTCGCCGCCGTCCATCACGACCTTCCCGTGACCCCCTGATGCTTCCTCTCGACGCGGGCGACGACGCTGCACCCGTTGGTGGTCTCCTCTTCCTCTCCCATGGCCTCTAGCCGATTCCGGCAAGGGCGCCGCCGTAGCCAGGCCACCGGCGTCAAGCCGCCGGTGGGTTAACCTTAACCCCCGCACTAATCCACACCCTGGGTCACTTACAGGTGGGGCCCCCAGCCCTTAACCCCTCTGTTATTTTTAAACAGAGAGGGATTAACCCCACTGTGGCTGACCACTGGACCCCACACGTCAGACCCCCCCCCCACGTCAGCCTTGCGCAAGCATGACGCAGTAATTCAACTCCAGAAATTAAATTGAATTAAAGAAATTCCAGAAATTCCAGAAAATAACCCAAACTTTGGAAATTCATAGAAAATTCATATCAACTCCAAATTGGACAAATAATATATGAAAAATGATCAGGAGAAAATAAGCTATCCAAAAATCCAACTTTCAACTATGTTTGAGTTGATTTTAAAATGGGACCAGTAGCATATGTCATTTCATTTATTTGGAATTAATTCAAATTCAATTCAAATGATTTTGCAACTTGAACCATGGAATTAAGCTATATTTCAACCACACTTCAGAGGCATATCATACACATTTCCAAAAGGTTCCAAATGATCAAACAATGTCACATGTAACTTGGTCAAGTTTGAATTCAAATTGGAGTTTGAATTTGCAATTCAATTTGCAATATACTCCATTTAAATGGAATTGCTTCACACATCAAAGCATATACATCAAGTTTCAACCTTCCATCATGTGATTGTGCATTGTATTTACTTTGCTACCTTGTTTGTTGTTTGTCGAGTAGAGGTGGAACCGGAGCAGGAGGCTGCCCCCTTCGTTGAAGACCCCGAACCCGAACCTCATCAGCAACGCAAGCAAACCCCCTTTGATCATGTCGATAAAATCCCACTTCCCTCTCATGTCTCGCTTATGCATTGTATAGGATGATTACCATGCTACGTTTCTACCGCATAGATGAACCCATTCCTTTGCATGACCTATCATTTTGTCACAGTAGTAAGCAAACCACAATCCTAGCAAATGTAGGAGTTGAGTGATATCATGTGGCCCCTGCAAATGTTACTGCTTATTGCATGCTTAGAGTGATACCATGATGATACTGTTATGTGAGTCGAGATGGTAGTGATCATGATGATGATGGTAGAATAGTGTTGGTGAATCTACCCTAATACAAGGTGAACGATGAGAGGTTGTGTAGGAGTACACGGTGGGTTGTCTCGTTGAACACCGCCCTAAGTCCGAGTTCTTGTGTGGTGATCCAAGATGAAGAGTACAACCACACATTGGGCTCACTGACCCCTCTCAACTTATTAACTCATCCCTTCCGATGTCCAGATGTCGCAATAGTTCGGAGTTCTGGTAGGTCTGTGGCCTGGATGCTAAGTGAGAGAACGGCTCACCCGAGACCGGCTTATGCACCACGCACACATCACTTGGGTCCACTTCGGTAAACCGGCCGGGTTCACGATAGTGCTAGCCAACCCAAGTAGGCGGCTTTCTCGGACTAGATCGGCTATGAGGTAACAGTTGTGGTGAGCATCCTCGGTGGCACCCCTTGAATGGTGTCGAGATCAAAGGCGGTAAATGATGATCATGTGTGTGTAGCGGTACACCCCTGCAGGGTTAACAAAACTATTCGAATAGCCGCGTCCGCGGTTATGGACTACTTGGAAAGCTTAGCTTGATTATTAGCCAACTTGAACTGGATACTTCTAAAACACACCAAGATAAGTGTGAGTGCTATGGCGTGCTTTCTCGTGGGGAAGTCGAGGAAGGAACCATAGTGGTGTAATTGGTTGGAGAAAGTATTGGACTCGTGTACGCTTCTTACCTCAAAGTCTGGTACTCGTAGTTTAGGACTAGCCAAGTCAAAGCTGGCACTTCTGCAAGTGAACCCCACCTCTCTTTACTTTGATACATGTGCATGAGTAGTATAGTTCCTATGTAAGTCTTGCTGAGTACAATTTTGTACTCACGTTTGCTTAATCTATGTTTTAGATGAACCCACTGACCCCGATGGTGGCTTCTACCTGAAGCTCGAAGAATGAAGACTCAGACCAAGACCAAGCTAGTGTAGTCCCAGTCAGACGACTGGTTCCCTTGTGGAGGGCTTGTTTTTAGATAAGGCTTCTCTAAGCCATTTGTTAAACTTGTCTGTACTCAGACCTACTTGCTTCCGCTTGTTTGTTGTAATGTTGGATCACATGCTTGTGATCTCTGTGTGCACTCTGTAAGAGTTATTAATAAAGATGTATACATTGTAGAGAATTGCAATGATACCTACTGTTCATACAAGGCATGTGTGCTGCGTGTATGTTTATAACATGCATGTCTTAGTATGGGTTTTCGAGACCTTAGTTGTGATCTGGCTGGCGGTCTTTTATACACCAAGTGGCCCTTAGATGTGCGCAGCTTGGGGCATCGCGATGCGATTGCTCGAGACTCCGTCTCATGCACACTTTGATGTATGATCGAGCCCGCCCTAGACCCCGACTAAGTGATCGGGCTGGAGTAAGTCTATGTAAGGGTTATAATACAATCGATAGTATGGTTGAGGCGACTTGTCTATGAGTATGGGAGTTCACCACCCATATCATTTAGACTTGTGTGCGGACGATGAGGAACCATTTCAGTTGATCATCCGGCCTGGATGGGATGCCCCTCACGTTCGATGCTTTCCGAGAACAATCTGTGCTTGGCCTTGTCTGCTTAGACAAGTGGGTACGGTTCTCGGCTCTCCATATGATTGTGTTGTAGCGAGGCTTGCATACGCTAACCCTGAGTCCCGACAGACTTGGTATCAGAGCAGGACTGACTGTAGGACTAGTAGCCTTGGCCGAAGTCGAGTCTAGCTTGCTATAGTTATATAGTTACTCTGGGTATATAAGGGAACAACGTAAGGCTTCTTTTTTCTCCTTACCCCCTTCGTTCTGAGTTCTGAGTCACCCTCATCTTATTCTACGGGAAGATAGGACTCGGCTCTCCTCTGTCTGATTAGTACATCTCGTTGTTTGCTTCATTATAGCCGTAGGAAAGTTGTGTCCGGTTTCCTAGCATTGTTTTAATGCTGATTTCTTACATCGTATTATGTAAGTGTTGTATCTACATTGAAAGATAATTGTTTTCTTGCAATTACAGCCGTTATGCTGTCCGAATCATTCCAGGTTTCTTCAAAATCTGATGTATTTGCAAAATTCTTCCCTCCTTTTCGGTTGTCCTTTTAGAAGAACTTCTAGGTGGCATTCCCGACAGTTCCATAGTGTTTGATGTAGGTTTTCTTCTAGAAACCTATAGTGTTTCAATTGCAGCTCTTTCTCCCACTTTGGATGTCTTCTAGCGAGAAGAACCACACTAACCATCGTGTTGGGGTACTTTGCTACTCTAACATATATGTTGTAGCCCCTAGTAAACCTTGGTCATCCTCTAGGAAAACCATCCAGTAATCCAACTCTTTAAACCTAGCCACCCGACAGATGCGTAGAGTTTATAGTGGATCTTGTACCAGGAACCGCACCAATTTCTAGACGCCCATACAAAATGGCCCCACGTGAGTTAGCTGAGATTAAAATCCAACTTGATTGCTTCGTTGGCAAAAGGCTTCATCCTCCCTAGCTCATCGCCATGGGGTTGCCCCGTTCTGTTCGTAAAGAAGAAAGATGGAACAGAAAGGATGTGCGTAAACTATCGCCCGCTAAATTTAGCGACAATAAAGAACAAGTACCCATTGCCCAGGATCAATGATCTTTATGATCAACTTGAAGGATCCTCTGTCTTCTCCAAGATGGATTTGAGATTAGGTTATCATCAAATCAAAATCCGAAACGAGGACATTCCCAAAACGGCTTTTCCTACTCGTTATGGTCTTTACGAGTACACAGTCATGTCCTTTGGTTTAACCAATGCCCCCGCCACTTTCTCATGCATGATGAATTCGATCTTCATGGAGTACTTAGATAAATTTGTTGTGGTTTCTCTCGATGATATTCTCATCTACTCGAAGAACGAAGAAGAACATGCCGAACACTTAAGGTTGGTATTGATGAAACTTAGAGAGCATCACCTGTATGCTAAATTCTCCAAGTGTGAATTCTGGCTACCAGAAGTGACCTACTTAGGCCACGTGATTTCTGCAAAAGGCATTGCTGTGAATCCCGAGAGAGTTCAGGCCGTCCTTGACTGGACTCCACCTGAATCGGTTAAGCAAGTTAGGAGTTTTCTTGGCCTAGCCAGCTATTGCCGTCGCTTCGTCGAGAACTTTTCTAAAGTTGCAAAGCCTCTAACTGAACTCCTCAAGAAAGATAAGAAATTCCTATGGACCCCCAAGTGCGAGGAAAGCTTTCAAGAGCTAAAAAGAAGATTGACTTCTGCACCCGTACTTGCACCTCCAGACACCAAAAAGGATTTCGAGATCTATTGTGACGCATCACGGCAAGGGTTAGGATGCATACTTCTGCAAGATCGACATGTGGTAGCTTATGCTTCACGCCAGTTGCGGCCACATGAAGAGAACTATCCTACCCATGACCTTGAACTCGCTGCCGTAGTTCATGCCCTAACAACTTGGCGACATTACCTCCTTGGTAATCGTTGTGAGATTTATTCCGACCACCAAAGCCTCAAATACATTTTCACCCAGCCAGATCTTAATCTCAGGCAAAGACGCTGGATTGAGTTGATAAAAGATTACGACGTAGTAATTTCTTACACCCCAGGCAAAGCCAATCTCATGGCTGATGCCCTAAGTCGTAAGTCGTATTGTAACAACCTCATGTTACAACAGTATCAACCACTTCTTCATGAGGACTTTCGCAAGCTCAATCTTGAGATTGTTCCTCATGGCTATCTTTCTACCTTGGTGGCGAAACCAACTCTTGAGGATCAAATCATAGTTGCCCAAAGGCGTGCACGAGGTGTTCGCCGGATCAAGGAGAACATTGCTAGCGGAGTTGCTAAATGTTTCTCCACAGATAGCAAGGGAACGGTATTCTTTGAAAATCGTTTGGTAATACCTAAGAATAGGGAATTAAGGCAACTCATCCTCAAAGAAGCCCATGACACACCCCTCTCGATTCATCCCGGTAGCACAAAAATGTACCGAGATCTACGCCAGAGATTTTGGTGGACTAGGATGAAGAGAGACATTGCTCAATTTCTTGCCGAATGTGATGTTTGTCGTCGCATTAAGGCAGAACATCAAAGACCTGCTGGTACACTTCAACCTTTGTCTATTCCCGAGTGGAAATGGGACAAAGTCGGTATGGACTTCATCACCGGCTTTCCAAGAACCCAGAAAGGAAACAATGCCATCTTCGTTGTCATAGATAGGCTTTCCAAAGTTGCTCACTTCCTTCCGGTTCGCGAGTCTATAACTGCTCGCCAGTTAGCAGACTTGTACGTCTCTAGAATTGTATCCATTCACGGTGTTCCTTTGGAAACCAATTCTGATCGCGGTAGCCTTTTCACCTCTAGATTTTGGGGAAGCTTTCAGAATGCTATGGGAACTCATCTCTCCTTTAGTACAGCTTTCCATCCTCAGTCTAGCGGTCAAGTCGAAAGGGTTAACCAAATTCTTGAAGACATGCTCAGAGCTTGTGTTATCTCATTCGGAAGGAATTGGGAGGAATCTCTTCCATTCGCCGAATTTGTTTATAACAATAGTTTTCAATCTAGTCTGAACATGGCTCCTTTTGAACTCCTATATGGACGACGATGTCGAACACCTTTAAACTGGTCAGAAACCGGTGAAAGACAATTCTTTGGACCGGACATGATCAAGGAAGCAGAAGAGCAAGTTTGCATTGTTCGTGATCAATTGAAAGCAGCCCAGTCTCATCAGAAAAGCTACTATGATCGTCATCATAGGCATGAGAGCTAAAATATGGATGAGAAGGCTTACCTTCGGGTTACTCCTCTGAAGGTAACCCAACGTTTCGGTATCAAAGGCAAGTTGGCCCCACGTTACATCGGACCTTTCCGCATTATTGCTAAACGTGGAGAAGTTGCCTACCAAATTGAACTACCCCCGCACCTTTTCCGAGTACATGATGTATTCCATGTGTCCCAACTCAGGCGTTGCTTCAAGGACCCCATCCGCGAAGTCGACCATGAAACGCTTGATCTCCAAGATGACCTTTCTATCGAGAATACCCCGTTCATATTCTTGATTCCGCAGAGCGTGTCACTCGTCGTCAGAAGATTAGGTTTCTGAAAGTGCAATGGTCACACCACTCTGAGAGAGAAGCTACGTGGGAAAGAGAAGACCGTCTCAGTGCCGAGTACCCCTCCTTCCTCCCGCAGACTTTTGAATCTCGGGACGAGATTCTGTTGAGTGGGGGCGAGTTGTCAGAACCCTCTGTTAGGTAATGTGCTAGGATCAATTTCACTTTGCATTCATGAAAGAAATCAAAGGAAATTTCAATTTCAAAAGCAAAATGGGAGAAGGAACCACCCCAGATGAATTAATTCAAAAGGCCAGATAAAAATCTTCTCCAAAAATTCTTGTTAGATTTTTGAAAAGTCTTATAAATGAGTGTGATCACATATCAAGTGATGTGGGACCCATCCCATGCTCATATATTTTTCAAATATTCAAACAGTGCCTTGGAATTAATAAAATAACCCTATTTGAGTTAAGATTCAAATTATTTGAATTTTAAAAATGTTGAAACTTTATAAGTGGCTAGTCTATATTATTATGAAGCCATATAAAAAATTTCAGCATTTAATAAAATGCCTAGCTATTTATTTAGCTAAGACAAAACAAATGTCAGAAAAGAAAAACAGAAAAAGAAGAAGAAAAGCTTACCTGGCGCCCAGGCGAGAGTAGCCCATCCGGCCCACCCGGCCTAGAGGGGCAGCAGGGTCTTCTTCCCTGCCCCGCGCCTCCAAGCTGCTCCGTGGAATGCCACCGAGCCAGCCGTGGACGCCACGTCGCCGCCGAGGACCTTCCAGGCCTCCCCGTGCCCTCTTCTCGCACCTGGAGACTCCCTGGAGCACGCCACGTCCGTTTCCCCCCTCCAGAGCTTCTTCCCCCTCCTCCTACGCTCGAATTCGTCGTCACCCGAAGCTTCACCAGAGCGCAACGCCGTTGACGACGTGGCCACCGTGCCCTAGAGCTCAAGCCGGCAAGTCCACCGTGCTCCTCGTCATCGACTTCGTCTTCACGCAGAAGATGGATCCCAAATTCCTCCCCGAGCCGACGCCATCGCCTTCAACCTCTCACCGGACCCGCGAGCTCGCCGTCGTCGATTCGCCGCCGTTGGAGCCTCCCCGAGCAAGCCGTCGCTTCCCTTCGACTCAGGGTGAGCTACCGCGCAAAACCCCTCTTGACCCGAACCTTCCCCGCGGCTGTAGCCGGATCCACCATGGGAGCCGAGCAAGCTCGCCGCCATGGTCGAGCTAGAGCTCGCTCTCGTGCCTCTGTTGATGCCCTAGTGCGCGCGTTTGGCTCCTGCGTGCACTAGCGTTCGAATGCGCCAAGTCCCAGCTAAATCCGTGCCCCCTAGCCTCGACTACGACCTCGTCGGTTCTCTGTTTCCGCCGGAGTAGTTATCGCCGTCCATCCCGACCTTCCCGTGACACCCTGATGCTTCCTCTCGACGCGGACGACGACGCTGCACCCGTTGGTGGTCTCCTCTTCCTCTCCCGTGGCCTCTAGCCGATTCCGGCAAGGGCGACGCCGTAGCCAGGCCACCGGCGTCAAGCCGCCGGTGTGTTAACCTTAACCCCCGCACTAATCCACCCCTGGGTCACTTACAGGTGGGGCCCCCAGCCCTTAACCCCTCTGTTATTTTTAAACAGAGAGGGATTAACCCCACAGTGGCTGACCACTGGACCCCACACGTCAGACCCCCCCCCCACGTCAGCCTTGCGCAAGCATGACGCAGTAATTCAATTCCAGAAATTAAATTGAATTAAAGAAATTCCAGAAAATAACCCAAACTTTGGAAATTCATAGAAAATTCATATCAACTCCAAATTGGACAAATAATATATGAAAAATGATCAGGAGAAAATAAGCTATCCAAAAATCCCACTTTCAACTATGTTTGAGTTGATTTTAAAATGGGACCAGTAGCATATGTCATTTGATTTATTTGGAATTAATTCAAATTCAATTCAAATTATTTTGCAACTTGAACCATGGAATTAAGCTATATTTCAACCACACTTCAGAGGCATATCATACACATTTCCAAAAGGTTAAAAATGATCAAACAATGTCACATGTAACTTGGTCAAGTTTGAATTCAAATTGGAGTTTGAATTTGCAATTCAATTTGCAATATACTCCATTTAAATGGAATTGCTTCACACATCAAAGCATATACATCAAGTTTCAACCTTCCATCATGTGATTGTGCATTGTATTTACTTTGCTACCTTGTTTGTTGTTTGTCGAGTAGAGGTGGAACCGGAGCAGGAGGCTGCCCCCTTCGTTGAAGACCCCGAACCCGAACCTCATCAGCAAGGCAAGCAAACCCCCTTGATCATGTCGATAAAATCCCACTTCCCTCTCATGTCTCGCTTATGCATTGTATAGGATGATTACCATGCTACGTTTCTACCGCATAGATGAACCCATTCCTTTGCATCACCTATCATTTTGTCATAGTAGTAAGCAAACCACAATCCTAGCAAATGTAGGAGTTGAGTGATATCATGTGGCCCCTGCAAATGTTACTGCTTATTGCATGCTTAGAGTGATACCATGATGATACTGTTATGTGAGTCGGGATGGTAGTGATCATGATGATGATGGTAGAAAAGTGTTGGTGAATCTACCCTAATACAAGGTGAACAATGAGAGGCTGTGTAGGAGTACACGGTGGGTTGTCTCGTTGAACACCGCCCTAAGTCCGAGTTCTTGTGTGGTGATCCAAGATGAAGAGTACAACCACACATTGGGCTCACTGACCCCTCTCAACTTATTAACTCATCCCTTTCGATGTCCAGATGTCGCAATAGTTCGGAGTTCTGGTAGGTCTGTGGCCTGGATGCTAAGTGAGAGAACGGCTCACCCGAGACCGGCTTATGCACCACGCACACATCACTTGGGTCCACTTCGGTAAACCGGCCGGGTTCACGATAGTGGTAGCAAACCCAAGTAGGCGGCTTTCTCGGACTAGATCGGCTATGAGGTAACAGTTGTGGTGAGCATCCTCGCTAGCACCCCTTGAATGGTGTCGAGATCAAAGGCGGTAAATGATGATCATGTGTGTGTAGCGGTACACCCCTGCAGGGTTAACAAAACTATTCGAATAGCCGCGTCCGCGGTTATGGACTACATGGAAAGCTTAGCTTGATTATTAGCCAACTTGAACTGGATACTTCTAAAACACACCAAGATAAGTGTGAGTGCTATGGCGTGCTTTCTCGTGGGGAAGTCGAGGAAGGCACCATAGTGGTGTAATTGGTTGGAGAAAGTAGTGGACTCGTGTACGCTTCTTACCTCAAAGTCTGGTACTCGTAGTTCAGGACTAGCCAAGTCAAAGCTGGCACTTCTGCAAGTGAACCCCACTTCTCTTTACTTTGATACATGTGCATGAGTAGTATAGTTCCTATGTAAGTCTTGCTGAGTACGATTTTGTACTCTTGTTTGCTTAATCTATGTTTTAGATGAACCCACTGACCCCGATGGTGGCTTCTACCTGAAGCTCGAAGAATGAAGACTCAGACCAAGACCAAGCTAGTGTAGTCCCAGTCAGACGACTAGTTCTGCTTCAGAAGCCAAAGAACGAAGTCTTTGCTACTGAAACTTAACTCAGTGCACATGAGATTTCTTTGCTCAGGCTTCTCACTTGGTTTGGATTTGATCTGATCATTTTCTCAATGACTTCGGTGTCCACAAACTAAATACCCCTCTTGATAGTACGGTTTGTCCTATGACTCAAAGAACCGAAAAAGAACTACACAAAAACATCTAAGTCTTGCGCTGTCTTCTTCATTTTCTTCAATGAGTTGAGCTTCAGGACACCTTCATTTTTGGGGGTCATCCTCCGTGATTAAGCTTCGCTCAGGGGATAATGCTTCGATAACTTGAAGACTTTCCCTGAAGCTTTATCACCTAGCTTGTCCTTCAGGAACCTATACAACTGTTTACACTAGAAAACATTGTTAGTTCCTCTACTGTCTTATCCAACAATATCCAAAACACACGGGGGCAAAACTTTGCTCTTACAATCTCCCCCTTTTTGGACTATTGTTGACAAAACAGGCATCGATAAAAGATATTGAAGTTTTTGTGAAGTGATGGGACAAACTCTAAGATATGAAGTTTTTGGCTCCCCCTGAATGCAATCGAAGTTAATGCTTGAAGGAAATTACTTCGGTGGAGAGCAAAACAACTATCTTAGCGAAGACAATTGCAGTTGAATATATATATCCAATAATGTATGCAATTGCTTCCAATGACCTGTGACTTAGAAAATAATAACCACCTTCAAGATAGAAGATACGAAGCAATACTTGCAAGCAAAGGGGGTTATTAAAACTTAAGCGTAGCACAGAAGTAGCAGGACCGAAGTTAAACTTAAGTTACAACCCAATCGAAGAGAATGGAATGTTTGTTGTAACTTAACCAAACGAAGCAAAAGCAAATAGCAAACCCTTTCCCCGATGCAAATCTAACTCATCGATGCCCTCATTCTCCCCCTTTTTGTCAATGATTGGACAAAAGGTTGAGAAAAGGTTCGAGAGATCTATTGCGCGGCATCAGCACCCTGGGAACCCGACGAAGCTGAGCTTGACGAAGACTCATCCGACGAAGACAGATCGCCAGAGGATTCTTCTTCGGAAGAAGACGTAGGAATAGCTTCGTGGCGCGACTCAGTGATGAGGTTGATGTCGAGGTCGCTGTCGTCGAGGCCGTCGTCGTCCTTTGAAGTAATGGAGTCATTTTCCGAGACGGTATCAGGCCGGATGGGTTCAGGTTCGTTGACGAAGAACACTTCATCAATCTTGTGCAGTGGAGGGATCTTCTGATTCGGGCGGTCAACTGTATCATCACGAGAAAAGTTTCACTCGAGGTGCTCATACTCATTGTAAATGCGATCTTTACGAAGGCCTTTGACAGAGTTGAATTTCCGAAGCCCCTTCCAGGAATGACGCTTGAGCACACGCAGAAACTGATTGTTGTTGAGAGCAATAATTCCAACTCTGTTGATCTCATCAGCAAGAAATTGCATTTGGCGCTGATTGGCTTCAATGTAGTTGTCAAGCATTTGCTGCGACCGAAGATTAACTTCAAAATGATGGCAGTCTTTCTGGAACGTCTTGGATAAGTTTCGCTCATTGACTTCATGGCGCACACCAACATATGTAGCAAAAGGATCATTGGGCTTCCTCAGCAATGCCAAAGTGTCACGCACTGGTGGCAAGAAAAGCTTCGGATGATGGCGAGCTACAAAGTCTTCGTTCCTGCCATAGTCACATACAACTTGCAGCCAGGGTGCATAAGGTTTCAGTGTGAATGGTAGCTCTGCTACAAGAACCAAGTTCCTAATGAAGCAATCCTCAAAGTCAAAGATGAGACCATGAGTGAGCTTCATAATGGCATGCCTTGTATCTGGATAAATGTCTGATTCTTCTGAAGCAGTACTCAAAGGGATGATTGAGTTGGACAAGATGTAAAACCAAGTCCTGGAGATGAAGTTCAAATGCTTCGGGCGAATGTTTTCAGGTAAATAGCTTGCAGAGACTTCAGTGTCCAGCAGAGTCGCAAATTCTTCTTCAGCCATATCAGGTTCTAAGTGAATCTTTTCTTGGACTCCATAATGCCTTGGAATATTGACAATTTCCATGAATTCAGCAGAGGACATTCTGAAGACTTTGCCTTGAATCATCCATTCTAGCGTCCATGAGCTGGGTTCGTTTGCTTCACCAGAAACATAGAGAGTTGCATAGAATTGCTTGATAAGTTCAGAATTGAAGGGAGTGCTCAAAGCAAACAACCGAGTCAAATTCTGATTCTCAATGGTTTCGGCGACGTTCTGAAAGTAAGTGGCAGTGGAAATACTTCGCATATCCAGAAATTTATGCCTGAACAGAACTCCTTGCTGACAAAAGACTTTGTTGTATAGGATTTGTTGCTCTGCAGTCCAAAAGCGAAGATCATCTGCGGTGCGATCTGAAGCATATGGACTGACACCAAAGAAACGGTGGCGCTTCTGATGCTGTTCCAAGTTGAAAATTCTGGGCCATGCCTTGAAGAATAACCAACACCCTTGAAAATAGGAAAAGTTTCACGAGGGTAATTGGAGTCAAGCTGGGTATCTTGGCAGGGGCGCGAATGCGCGCGAAACCTTTGCAGAGGAGCAATTGGATTGGCGCTAGAAGGGCCAGCAGTTTGAGCGACTATAAGCGCTTGCTCTTGCGACAGATTCAGTATCTGAACTTGTTCTTCTTCGTCGTCATGTGCTTCGGTGCGAGGCACAATGGTTTCAGACTCTTGAACGGATCTGGCAGGGGAAAAATCTCGGGTGACATGTGTTCGGGAGTGGTTTGGGGACGGTGCATTTTATTCATGGGGAGGTGATGGAGGTGGTGCGGGAGCAGCTGGTGGAGTGGGAATCCTTTGTGGTGAGGGGATTGGGTCACGGATGGGTGTGGGTGCACGAGGTGGAATGGGTGTGGTAGTTCGTGCCGGTGTTGGAGTAGGGGTAGAAGCTTTTTGTGGTGGAGTTGGTTTGGGGGTGGTTCTGGTAAGAGGAGGTGTGGGAGTCTTGGTGGGTGGAGCTGAAGGTTTTGGTATGGGCTGGGATGGCTTTGGCTTCAGTGTAGGAGTGGGAACTGCTTCAGGAGTTTCCTTCGGTTGTTTATCACTGGTGTCCATGTCTGCAGCTGAAGCCAAAGTTACCTTGCGCTTCTTTGTGGCCCGCTTCTTGGGTGAAGGACCTGAGTCCTTTGATGCAGCAGGCTTAGCAGCCGATGGTTGTGCAACAACTGGTTCAGCTTCGGGCGAAGCTTTGCGTTTCCGCGAATCTCTTTCCATAATGGATGCATTATGAGTCTTCACCATTTCATCAACAGCAGCCTTGACTTTGCCTTTGAAGATTTTGATATTGTTCTTGGTGGTGGTGTTGACGTCCGTCACTTGCTGAAGCAATTTCAGAGCGTGTTGTTTGAATTCTTCATCTGGTTCAGCTTCAGCGCGCTTCTGATAGTTGCGAATCTTTTTGATTTCAGCCCTATCTCTTGAATGAAAATCCTTCAGCTGACTGATCATTGTGTAGATCATTGCTTCGATGGAGCTTGAGATGTAAACTTCTCCAAGATCAACAGCTTCAGGCTCTTCAGCAGCACATTTCTCCCAAAGGGCTTCAGTGATGCCCAACTGATCCCAGAGTTCGCCTTCACGCGGGTCAGGGAACTGATGGTCACTGTGGCGATCAGGTTAAGCTTGAGCTTTAGGCATAGATATGCCTTTCTGCTTCGATGGAATAGAGGAGGGAGTCATGTCAACAACGGGCTTCTTCTATTTTCCCTAGCAGCTTTCTCTGCTTTCTTTGTCCTAAGGCTGTCTAGAGTGGCCTTGCGTTTTGCTTTAAGCTCGGCCAGCTATTTAGCTTCAGCGGCGGCTTTCTCTTCGTTCTTTTCGGCTTCGGCGAGCTTGCGCTTTGTCTCAGCTTTCTCTGCAGCCAATCTGGCAGAGTACAACTCCTTTTGCTTTTTGCAGTGTCTTCATCTGCTTTCTTCTTCTCAGCAGAACTTCTGGCAAGTATGTTGCGCTCAAGTGCCTCTTCGAGGTCTTTCTGTCTCAATTCTTCTTCAGTGAGCTTGTGCTTCGCTGAAGAGTTTTGAGCCGCAGACTACTTGGGCTTCGATGGTGCTGAAGCCTTTGCAGTGGGTTGCTTCTTAGCAGGATCATGCTTCTGCTTCGATCGCCTCTCAGTATTGAGGGCATCAGCCGGTGGCTTGGATGCCAAGGGCTTCGCAACCACCAAGTTTGACAAATCAATGGTGGGGCGAGCAGAAGACTTTTCCTTGGGGTCTTGAAACTTAATCCCCTTAGCAGTAGGTTTCTCTCCTGGCTTTTTCTTCAGAGGGATCTGAAGTCTTTTCTTCTTGGGGGGAGCAGGATCATCAGATTCATCATCTGCTTCAGATTCTGATTCGTTATCAGCAGCATTTGATTCGTCCAACATTGAATCCTCCAGAGCTGCTTGCTCTAACTTAGCTTGCTCTTCATCTTCAGTGGTAGCATGAGGAGGAGAAGCAGATTTCTTCTTGAGCTTCTTCGAGCTAGGCCCAACATCTTGGGCTTCAGCTTCAGCCAACTTGGCTGCCTTCTTCTCTTCTTTCAGTCTCTTGTTTTCAGCAGCAATCCTCAAACGTTCTTCTTCGTCAGGATAGTCAGTGGGAGTCTTGAGAGTGTTGGGGTGAGGAAGCTTCGGTGGAACTGGGTAATATAAATGGAGATTTTCTTCGGTGTACTGACTACACATGGCCGAAGTATATTGAAAGGGTGGACTGAAGGCAAATTGCATAGCCCACTTCCAGTCAAGGATGCTCTTGTACTTGTACCATCTAACAGCCCAGTACCGGCGAATGTTTTGCAATCGATTCCTGCGCTGATCCTTGGTTTCTCCAGGAGGCGTATCATATCCAAGCTCTAAGCGAATGGATTCGGGGATGCCTCTGGCATTGTTGGTTTCCTTCGTTCTGCCACCTTTCTTCTTCGGAGCAGACCTTTCTGCTTTGTTGATGTGGTCAAGATTTGGTGACTCATTTCCGAAGCCTAACTCAGCAGACATCAGTACATTTTGTGAGTCCAATATATTGAGCTCACACCTTAACGCACAAAACCTTTTCTCATCCAATGGTTTCGTGAATATGTCAGCCAGTTGATCTTCAGTTCTGACATGACTTATGACAATATCTTCACGCTGAACATGATCACGAAGAAAATGATGACGAATGTCAATATGCTTCGTGCGAGAGTGCTGCACAGGATTGTGAGCAATTTTGATTGCACTCTCATTATCACATAGAAGTGGAATTTTCTTCACATGAATACCATAATCCTTCAGTGTTTGCTTCAGCCATAGAATGTGAGTACAGCATGATCCAGCAGCAATGTATTCAGCTTCAGCAGTAGATATTGAAACACAGTTTTGCTTCTTTGAAGCCCAACACACAAGTGATCTTCCAAGGAAATGACAAGTCCCTGAAGTTGATTTCCTATCCACACGATCACCAGCCCAGTCTGAATCAGAATAGCCAATAAGATCAAACTGAGCTCCCTTGGGATACCACAAGCCCAAGGTTGGTGTGTGAGCAAGATACCGAAGAATTCGCTTTACAGCAGTATGATGTGATTCCTTTGGATTGGCCTGAAAACAAGCACAAATACATACTGAAAGCATAATGCAGGTCTAGATGCACAAATATATAAGAGAGATCCAATCATAGACTGATATTTCTTCTGGTCGAAGGCTTTGCCCTTCTCATCTGCATCTAAGAAGCCATTGGTTGGCATTGGAGTTTTGATAGTTTTGCAATCAGTAAGACCAAACTTCTTAAGGCAATCCTTGAGATATTTTTCTTGAGAAATAAAGGTGTCGTTCTTCTGTTGACGAATTTGAAGTCCAAGGAAAAACTTCAATTCACCCATCATAGACATCTCATATTTCTTCGACATCATTTTGGAAAATTCTTCGCTGATTTCAGTGTTAGTGCATCCAAAAATGATATCATCAACATATATTTGACATACAAACAAATCACCATTATAAGATCGAGTGAAAAGTGTTGGGTCAGTTGTTCCTGGTTTGAAGCCTTTCTTCAAAAGGAAATCCGTCAATGTGTCGTACCAAGCACGAGGTGCTTGCTTCAACCAATAGAGGGCCTTGTGTAACCTGTACACCCTATCGGGTTTCTTTGGGTCTTCAAAACCTGGAGGCTGCATAACATACACTTGTTCCTCGATTTCTCCGTTAAGAAAATCACTTTTCACATCCATTTAATAAAGTAGAATGCCGTTGAAATTTGCAAAAGCAAGCATAACACGAATGGATTCGAGACGAGCAACCGGAGAATAATTTTCGCCAAAATCGATACCTTCGATTTGGGTGTATCCTTGTGCTACCAATCGTGCTTTGTTTCTTACCACTATAACGTTTTCATCTTGCTTGTTGCGAAAAATCCACTTTGTACCAATGATTTTGTGCTTCGTGGGATCAGGTCTATCAACTAAGGACCAGACTTTGTTTCGCTCGAACTGATTAAGTTCTTCGAGCATAGCAGTTAACCAATCTAGGTCCTTCATGGCTTCATCAAACTTTGATGGTACTAGCATGGAGACAAACGAAAAGTTTCCACAGAAGTTAGCCAAACGAGTGCGAGAGCGAGTTGTGGGACGACCTGGTTGATGAATTTCTTCAAGGATCGAATCAACATCAACTCTTCTTCGAACTTGTGATAAGGTTGAATCATTGGCTTCAAGCTCAGCTTCTGCTTCAGGATCAGCTTCAACTTCAGGATCTGCTTCACCTTCAGCTTCAGTATTTCCTTCGGGATTAGAATTTCCTTCGTTCCCTTGTTCTTCTTCGTCCTGTTCATCATTAGCTTCAGGATGTTGATCTCCAGCGCCCCGGGCTATGTGTGGGAACATTGGACCATCATCATCCCTATTAGCTTGACGAGCATTGGCTTCAACAGGGCGAATTTCTCCAATAGCCATGGACCTGATCACTTCATCAAGAGGTGGTTCATCTAGATCATGAGGAAAATGCTCTTTTTGAGAGCCATTAGTTTCATCAAACCTCACATTCACAGTTTCCATAACTTTCCCAAAGTGAGAGTTATAGACTCTGTAGGTCTGAGAGCTTGAGCCATAACCTAAAAGAAAACCTTCATGTGCCTTAGGGGCAAATTTGGAGCTATGATTCATATTTCTAATAAATCAAGGAGCACCAAATACCCTAAGGTACGAAACATTTGGTTTGTTACCAGTGATAAGCTCATGTGAAGTTTTCTTCACAAATTTGTGAAGGTAAACCTTGTTGATGATATGACAAGCTGTATTTATAGCTTCGGCCCAGAACCTGATAGGAGTCTTGTATTCAGCAAGCATAGTTCTGGCCATTTCAATGAGAGTTCTATTCTTCCTTTCAACAACACCATTCTGTTGAGGTGTATAAGCAGCAGAGAACTCGTGAGTAAAACCATGATCATCAAGAAAATCTTCAATATGAGTATTCTTGAATTCAGTTCCATTATCACTTCGGATATGCTTCAGAGATAATTCATATTCAGTTTGAGCTCTCTTAGCGAATGACTTGAAGATTTCAACAACTTTGCTCTTGTCATCCAAAAAGAAAACCCAAGTATAACGAGAGAAATCATCAACAATAACAAGACCATATTTGTTTCCTCCCAGGCTTGCATAGTTTTGAGGACCAAAAGATCCATATGAAGCAATTCAAGAGGACGAGTAGTAGTCATGATAGTCTTCGCTGAGTGATGTTTCTTCGTAATCTTACCAGCTTCACAAGCACTGCAGAGACGATCCTTGTCGAATTTTACTTCGCTAAGGCCAATAACATGGTTCTTCTTCACTAAGTTATGAAGATTTCTCATCCCTGCATGACCAAGTCTTCGATGCCATAACCAACCAGATGAAGCTTTTGCCATTAAGCATGTGGATACAGCAGGGCCCGAAGAAAAATCAACAATGTATAAATCTCCTTTTCGGTAACCCTCGAAGACAAACGTATAGTCATCCTGTGAAAAGACAACACAACGCGAAGCAGAAAATAGAACAAGCATACCCATATCACATAACTTCGAAATAGACATAAGATTATATCCAAGGGATTGGACTAGCATAACCTTGTCAATGTGCTTATATTTCGATATGGCAACCTTACCCAAACCTAAAAATTTACCCTTGTTGTTATCACCGAAGGTAATGTACTTCTGAGAAGAGTGAGATAGTTTTTCTTCGGTGAATAACTCCTTGTCTCCGGTCATATGATTTGTGCAACCACTATCCATGACCCATTCGGATCCACCGGAGACATAGCCCTGCAGAAGAATTAGTTCTTCTTAACCACCCACAAACGAGCAGGTGACTGAGAAGATGTTGAAGCACTGGTTGAAGCAATATTAAATCGAACAGGAGTGTATTGCTTCGGTGTACCATCAAGCACACCATAAATGTAAGTCCTCTGCGAATGATTAGGATAAGAATGAGCATATGCAATCTTAGTATGATTATTATGAGGACGATAAGTATGACGACCAGTGCGATAGTATTGCTTCTGCGGAACATTTGATTCGGGAACCAGTGAATCATTTCTTGTTTCTACAGAATAGAAATGATTTGGTGGTACCAAAGTCTTTCCCTGCATAGTATGGTTAGCAGGCAGTTTTTCCACAAGTGCTTTCTGCACCCATATCTGCCTCTTATAGAAGCCATTCTTAGGAGGAGTACCAACAAACTCAGCAGTAACCTTTCCCTGTTCATCTTTGATGAGCTTGTAGTCTGAATCAAGTGATTCATCCACAATAGCTTTGTTCATTTTGCAGTCGAAACCTGAAAGGTTAGCAATACCAATAGGATTCTCCTTCGCTAGGACCCAAACAGTTTTAGGATACTGCTCAGGTTCCCAATAGGTGCCATCAGGGTTTATCTTTCTCTCAAAACCAACACCTTCATTCCTGGGATTCCTGTGAAGGAGAGCCTTCCTCAGGATATCACAAAGATACTGGTGACCTTGCACACTTTTGAACATGCCTGTTTCAAATAAGTTTTTCAACCTGAGGAGTTCCTCGGTGACAGCAGGTTTTTCCTCATCAGAGGCATTAGTATCATCAATAATAATAGGAGCTTTGCCTTTGGAATCAGTTTTGCTTCGTTCCAGACAAGTTAAGCAAGGTGAATCAGTTTTATGATTTGCTTCAGAACCTTGTTGAGCCATGAGAGAGAGATTGACATTTTCCAACTCTTCATGAGCCTCTTTCAGTCTTTCGAGAGCCATTTTCCTTTGAAGAAATTCATAGGTAAGCTTCTCATAATCAACTGAAAGAAGATCATGCCTAGAGGATAATTCTTCAAACTTTTCCTTCAGAGCAGCATGCTCATTAGTTAAAGTTTGACCTTTCTCTATCTCATCGATCAATAGTGTTTCTGATTTCTTAATGGTTTTGCTTAGCGAATCAAGTTCATCTTGTTGGATTGAAGCAATTTTAGCAAGTTTAGCATAGCTTATCTTCGAATCACTATCATATGAGGAACAATCAGAAGTATCATAGTTAGATTTTGATGAAGATACCTTCGCCTTGCTCATGAAGCAATATGCAGGAGATTCATCTTCACTACTGTTGTTGGTGAAGAATGAGCTCGAAGCTTTTGTCGAAGCATCTGCTGAAGCGAATGCCAAACCAGCAACGCCATCTGATTCGGACCCAGACCCAGACCTTGAGCCTGATTCAGCTTCGGACCCAGATGCTTCGTCTTCAGAGTTCATCTCCTTTCCTAGATAGGCCTTGGCACGGTGAGAGCCGCTTCGCCGAGACGAGTAAGTCTTCAATGAAGAACCCTCACGCTTCTTATGGCACTTCTTCCTCTTTTCATCATCAGACTCTTTCTTCTTATCTCTTCTCGAACTGGAGTCATGTCTCTTGGATTCATAGCTTCTGGAAGATCTGTGGGACTTTGTGACGCCCCCAAAATCAGACCGTGTACAGTAATCATACACGCAAGGTACACGATCGAGATCAGGGACTCACGGTGAGATATCACAACACAACTCTACAAATAAAATAATATAAGCTGTTTAATACAAGCCAGGGGCCACGAGGGCTCGAATACAACAGCTCGAGAGCACAAAGTTAGCGGAAGCAATAGTATCTGAGTACAGACACAAGGATACAAGGTTGCCTTAATGAGGCTAGCACAAATAACAACAGATCGAAAAGGCGAGGCCTCCTGCCTGGGAACCTCCAAGCTACTCCTGGTCAATGGGGAACTCGACGTCGTCGAAAGCATCGGGGATCTTCATGTTGCGGTGGTCGACATCGGGGATCTCCTACTCTTGGACTCCAACGTCGACTGCAGCGGCCGATCAGGCAAAACAGTAAAGGAAATAAAGCAGGGTGAGTATCTAGTATACCTGCGAGACTTACGTCCGCTACTAAGCATTATGCATTGTATCAACGGAAAGAAGAGGCTGTATATAGTGGACTGGAAGACAGAAATCCAGAGCAAGGGTAAGAAGCTAGGCCTATCGAAGACTAGCATCTTTCGACGATGTCTTGCAGCATGAGGTAAGAATCAGCCAACAGTTATATAAAGCATAAAGTAACAATGCAGCAGAAGTTGCTGCAGCATTGTATAATAATAAGTTGTAATAATTAACAATGCCTCCGAGTTCACCTCCTCGACATCCCCTCGAGGAAGAAAACCCGGAACCATATAGTTTAATAATAATAGTTTGTAGTGGTAAGATCCAGCTTCAGCATAAAGCGTCCTGTTACCGTGGACACGGCTATTCGAATAGATTAATCTTCCCTGCAGGGGTGCACTTGTGTTACGCTACACGCACAGATCTCCAGGGTGGCGGGAACCTTGTTAGGGAACGCTCCACCGAGGCTATCCGACACTTCATAGCCCATATTTCAAACTCAACAGAGAGGCCATCCTCCGGTCTAAATCCTAAGTACGCCGAGCCTTGGACCCCAACCCGAACGTACTCCTACACGGTGCGTGGCTGGCCGGTGAAGTTGAAGCAAATCCAAATAAGACACCACCGCGCGAGCAAATAAGACAACACCACTTCCCGAAAATCAGCCCGCAGTACTGCTGACGTCTGAAGAGTCCTCGGACGACACTACGAAGCAGAGGAGCCCATAACTCATAATTCCCACGGGTAGGTAGTGCGTACATGGCATATAGCCAACTCAAGACATTCACTGAACCATTTAGCATTTCATTAACCTGCGTGACAACCGTTATCGTTGCCTCGACTTAACTGACCCGCGGACAACGACAGCAGCAAGGACCACCAGTACATCGGTGCCTGCCCCGTCGTCCCACCAAGTCACTGCGGTTACCAACAAGGTGAACCGGCTCCTTACCTTGTCTCGCGTGTGCTCCTGGAGGAGCTCGACTTTCGTAGTTTAGTAACTCTCGCGGCCAACGATCAGGGGTCAAGCACACTGGTACACTGGTCGTACCCTCCCTGTCGTCCCGTCGCAATACCTCTCGCGGGTACCGTTGGGTCGCCTAACTTCTTACCTGAAGGACAACCGTTTCTCAGGTACCTAGAGCGGCTATACAGAGTCAGCAACGAGTGGAGTACAAGGATTACTCCTTGATAGCTCACACTTGATGGTGGCTCGGCAGAGCCGAGCTAGGGGGCCTCAGGCGGTGTCTGTATTGTACCGTGCCTGTACAGTTATAATATTTGTATCCGCGTTCACTCCCCTGAGTGATCACGGCCCGCTATCTAACCCTATCTAACAATGCGCAGGGCTCACTGCTGAATATAACATATATAATAGGCAGCATAGGGTAAACGAAGGCACATCAAGGGGCGACAAAAAACAGGCTATGCAATTGAATAGGTAAGCAACGTAGCAGCAGCAGTAACAATGCCTAGTGCAAGAAATGTACGGAAAGATAGGCGATATCTGGGGAAGAGAATGGCTCTGCCTGCCTGCAAGCTCGCGGTAGGGGTACGATCATCGACGAAGTAGTCGTACTCGGCAACGGTGTAGTCGGCGGCAGCAACGAGGTCTATCGGAGAATAAAAGGGGGGAGAAACAATAAATACACAGCAATAATAGAAATACAAATACAAGACATGGCAAACGCCAAGTTAACGGTGCTCTAACGCAGTGCAGTGCACGTTGCTCGGAGCGGGAGTTCATCCGGGGATGAACGGCCAGCTCCGGGTGATTATCGGACAAGGGGTCCGGAGGGGGGAGATATCATGCCGGAGGTGTCGTGGACATCCGACACATGTGTGGGTGGCGTATCCGGGTTAGTTGATCTATTCCGAACAACTTTCGTGTTCGAAATAAATTCATCCGGGTACTTTAGCAATACCGGACAAATCATCGAACAGATGGTCCGGAGGGGGGGAACAGTTCGACGTTTGGCATGTTAGAGGGGTGTGGTGGGAGTATGGGTATCATATCCAAACTCGGTGATCCGTTCTGAGCAACTTTCGTATACAAAAGTTTTACATCCGGGCAACGTATATCGGTACCGGGAATTATCGACAGACGGCCCGAAGGGGGGAATGTCGATGTTCGGTACGTCAGAGGGGGGTGGTAGACATACGGATAGCGTATTTGTATTCATTATATTTTTCTGATCAATTTTCATGTATAAAGTTTTTGAATCTGAGTTACGATTTAAAAGATATTGAATTTTAAAGTTTTAAATCAATTAAATCAAATTTTGGAATTTTATTTATAATTTAATTAAAAATTATCCACAAGGGGTTGACCAGGTCAAACCTGACCAGTGGGACCCACTGGTCAGCCTCACAATACTAATAATTCATTTTTATTAAATTTATTTAACCATTGGACCCACATGTCATTGACTGATATAAAACTAAATTCAATTTTAATTAATAAACTGACAGGTGGGGCCTAGGTGTAAGCCACACAGTGCTAATCAAACTATTTAATTAAGTTTAAAGGACTGGGGGCCATCTGTCATACTAATAGTTTTCTATTCAAATTAAAACAGAGGGTTAATTTGGTGGGGCCTATATGTCAGCCAGAGAGGGCTTAACTTAATAGTTTTATCTTGTTTAATCGCAGCTTAATTAACAGGGGCCTGGCCCACAGTCAGTGACACATGAGGGGTTTAAGTTAGTCCTAATGATTTCCACGTCACCACTGTAGACGCCGGCGACGAGGGGCTCCGGCCGATGACCATGTGCTCGCCGTAGGCCATGGGATCCGGCGGGGATGGTCCCGTTCGAATCGGCGTGGAGCCGCGCGTCATTTGGCGGTCGCGGAATAGAGGGAGGTGGCCGGAGTGGCTGTCGACACAGAGCCGTGGCGGCGGCCGTAGCACGGAGAGGCCAAACGGCGTGGGGGCAAGGGTGGAGGTGGCCGCGGCCAGGGGATGTGGGGAACGTGCGTGAGCACGGCTACCCGCGGCGCGGCACGCGTACAGGGGTGTCCAGGGAACGGCCTAGCCCAGTGCGAGACAAGCTCCGGCCATGGCAAACTCGGGTGGGTACGGTGGAAGAGGTCGCGGTCCAGTGCGCGGGAAGAGGGGAACCGCAGAGGAGCTCACCTCGAGCGAGTTGGGGGTGGCAGTGGGCTTGGGGGAGCACCGGAGGCGACGTATTTCGAGGTGGGAGACGGCGACCGGCGATGGAGGGGCGGCCCGATTTGCGGTCAGCAGTGCCTCCCGTCCCGATTAGCTCCACGAGGTGAAGTGGACGACGAGGAGGAAGAGTCCAGACAACCTCACTCGTCGGGAGGAGGCCGTTGGCCATGGAGGCGCACGCCAGCGTGGCCGCTATACCACACGGGGGGCGACTGGATCGGCAGAGAGAAAAGAAGGGCGCGAGGGGGAGAATGGTTAGCGGTTAGGGTTCCTACGGGGTCGGGGACGCCTTATCCAGAGGGGGGGCAGGTGAGGTGGGGGAGGGAGCAGGTGAGCTCGGCCATGGCCACAGTGGCCGCGGCCATGCCGCCGACGGGGTGGGGTGGTTGGGGGGGAACAGGAAGGAGAGAGAGGGACTGGGGGTGGGCTGGGCCAGGGGGCCTCGGGTGGCCTGTGCCCAAGCGAGATATAGGTCTTCTATTTTTCTTTGTTTTTGTTTCTTTTAAATTTTCTTTCCTCTTTGTATTTAGTTTAGTTACTTTATCAAACTGTAAAAACATGGGACTGGCTCCAATATTAGTGTTATATATTATAGAATATTAATAAGAGTTTTCATGATTTATAAAAATCATTTGATATCTTGTTTTCTTTAAAAGGTATTAAAAGCCACTGTTTTTCTATTGTTTTTAATTATTTATAATATTAAAACATTTTAATAAAACCCCAAATCACTTTTATTATGGCCTACAGATTATTAGGCATTTTATAAAATTGTTTCCATAATTTTTTTAGTTCATTTAAAATTCCCACTTGTTTATTTTATTCCATGGCAATTTAATAATTCCCAACTATTGTTTTTATTTTAAATATTATTCCTTTATATTACTATACCATTTTAATAAAACAACCATTGATATATTATCATGGCCTAAGATTGCTAGGCATTTTATTTAATATGTTTCATTAACTTTGGTTTAACTATGATTTCCATTTATATATTAATTTTCAAAACAATTGTGACAACCCCACAACATTGGTTCCATCATTAACATTGACTTGTGATTATTCACATGGCTAGTTGGATTTGGTTTAACCATGGCCAAGTTGATTGACATGCATCCACAATCCTTGGAGCAAGATTTACAATCCACATTTATTTGAAAATTTTATCAGGGTTGGAATTTCAATGAGCTGTGATCAAAGGTGCTCAAGGCTTGATCATCAACAGTAATGATCACTAACAGTGGAATCACTGTAGGGATTACTGTTACTGATTCTGAGTGTGTTACAGACTTGGTTGAGGAGTCTCTGAGCGAATGCTTTTCTTTGTTCTCAGCTTCCCACAGAGGGCAATCAACAATGTAGTGACATGGCTTCTTGCAATTGTAGCAGCAGTTGTCCTTCGATGGAGAGCTTCTTGAGGATGAGCGGTGAGATGAGTGAGTTGAGCTTCTTGAAGAATAACTCTTCTTCGTTGAAGAAAAACCTTTTCTCTGGAAGCAGTTGAAGCTTCTCATGATCAGTGCCAAATCTTTTCCAATGCTTGAATGATCATCTGATTCGACACCTGAAGCAGAACTGACTTCGGGTGAAGAATGAAGCGAAGCTTTTGCTTTCAAAGCATGAGTTTTTCTTCGCGAGTCATTTATGTCACGTTTCTCATCTTCTTCCATTTCAAAGGTATTGAGTCTCAAGAATATCAGCGGCAACAAGACGTCTGAAATCAGTCCTTTCCTTGATCATCAGCACAATGTGATCAAACGAGTCATCCAATGAGCGAAGCAAAGTTCTTCCAACTGAGTGAGGAGTAATGTCATCAGCACCGAGGGAAATCAACTCATTAGCAAGAGTTGTGAGTCTGCTGTAAATGGAGCTGACTTTTTCACCCTCGTTTCTCTTGAAGCGATAGAATTTGCTTCGGAGTGTGTCAATTCTGGCATCCTTCTGGGTAGAAACACCTTCACCAATCTTTTCAAGATAGTCCCAGACACCTTTGGCAGATGGAATATTCTTCACTTCATGATACTTTTATGGTGTCAAGTGATTGGTGATGAAAACCCAAACTTCAGAATCAAGATCAATCAGTTTTGCTTCTTCAGGGGTGATGGCCTTCTCATCGCCAACAGTGACTCCATACAAGACAACTTGCCAGGCAGTTGAGTTGATGGCCATGATATTTATTTTCATCTTGTCCTTCCAGTACGGGTAGTCCTTCCCATTGAAGACAGGAATAGGTTCGCCAGAGCGAATAGCTGCGAAAGACATACTTGAAGACACTCCAGGAGGTTAATCCAAAACACACAGAGTGTAGGGAGTGACTAGCTCCGATACCAATTGAAAGTCCAAGTATGTGATCAGAGGGGGAGGGGGTGAATGATCACTTCAAAATTTTCGACTGAAACTATTGAAGTGAAGCATAAGTAAAGAAAAATAGCGAAGTAAAACTAGAAGCGAAACTAAATGCAGTGAATCAAAACACATTGAAGCATAACTGCGAAGCTAATGCAATACTGAAGGTAAATGCTCGAAGTAAAACGAACTGGGACTCGGCGATGTTTGTTCGACCAGTTCACGCTCTGCAAAGCGCTACGTCTGGTTGGAGGGACTGGTGATTGAACACCTGGAGCAAATCTCTCTCCGTCCGTTGCTCCACTGCACCAAACTCCTTGAGCTTGGTCAGTTCTTCACTCGTGGTTGATTATTGAGGAAATCACCGAGACCTTTGACAAACTAGACTTCGAGGCGACAATTACTCTTCGCTCTCTGAAGAACAACACTCTAACCGTCTAGGAGAATTGCAGTTCTCCAAGATAAAAAGGCTAGTAAGCTTTCACCTAAGTCATCTCGAATCTACTCAGATCAATGGGACTTAGGCTTCAGTATTCTAGGTTTTGCGTTTTGCTTCTGTGAAGTCTTTGGGGTGCTCTCTTCAATCTCTCTCAGGAATATTCTTGGAGCAGCCACCCGCAAATGGAGGAGGGGGCGGCGTATTTATAGTTGGCGATCCCGAGGTGCGGAATGACCAAATTGACCCGAGGTGATAGCTTGACACGTGTCCACAACGGTCGGAATTGTCATCACTGCGCAACTTTACTTGAGGAACAAGTAAAGCTGACTCGCGGACTTAGTTCTGCTTCAGAAGCCAAAGAACGAAGTCTTTGCTACTGAAACTTAACTCAGTGCACATGAGATTTCTTCGCTCAGGCTTCTCACTTGGTTTGGATTTGATCTGAGAACTTTCTCAATGACTTCGGTGTCCACAAACTAAATACCCCTCTTGATAGTACGGTTTGTCCTATGACTCAAAGAACCGAAAAAGAACTACAAAAAAACATCTAAGTCTTGCGCCGTCTTCTTCATTTTCTTCAATGAGTTGAGCTTCAGGACACCTTCATTTTTGGGGGTCATCCTCCGTGATTAAGCTTCGCTCAGGGAATAATGCTTCGATAACTTGAACTTTCCCTGAAGCTTTATCACCTAGCTTGTCCTTCAGGAACCTATACATTTGTTTACACTAGAAAACATTGTTAGTTCCTCTACTCTCTTGTCCAACAATATCCAAAACACACGGGGGAAAAACTTTGCTCTTACAGCAAGCATGAATCCAAGAAGGTCCCTTATGAGCCATATGCCCAGAAGCCACGTATGGTGCAGTCCACTCCCCAGCCTGCTCAAGCCAACTTCAAGCCTTCCTGGAATAATGGCAGCGCCGCAACGACAAGACGGCAACCCACGGAAAGCCTTACCTCAGCGACCAAGTAAAGGAGGATTGCCTTCGCAAAGGCGCCTGCTTTGTTTGCGGGAAACAAGGGCACTTTTCAATGCCCTAACAAGATGGGAAAACCAGCGCCTCAAATCAACAACATCGGGGGGCGGAACAACTATCGCCAGGCTCGAGTCAACCATGTCTCGGCCGAAGAAGCCCGCGAGTCCCCCGACGTGTTTATCGGTATGTTCCCTATTAATAACATACCCGCAGCTATATTATTTGATTCTGGGGCAACCGATTCGTTTATATCGCGAAGTTTTGCCACCCAAAACAATTTTCCCATCTCTCTTTTGGAAAAAATCGTGGTGGTCAAAACCCCCGGAGGTGTGCTCAAAGCAGACAGTATATGCAAGAACCTGACCATTGAGATATATGGAGTGAAGTTCCCAACCTCTCTCATGTTGTTGGAATTCAAGGGGTTAGATGCAATCCTTGGAGTTGATTGGCTCACCACCCATGAAGTTCGCCTCGCCTTCAAGACCCGAATAGTGGAACTGGTCAACCCATACGGGAAGGCAACTCGATTCACGGCTGTTGGAATGCCACGCAAGAAAGGGACAACAGTATGCCAGATCACCACCACAGAAATGGACAAAATTCCAGTGGTCAGAGAATTCCCAGATGTGTTCCCAGAAGAATTGCCGGGTATGCCGCCAGACAGGGAGCTGGAGTTCGCCATCGAGATTGTTCCTGGTACCTCCCCTATATACAAGAAGTACTACTGGATGCCTTCCACCGAACTGGTGGAGCTGAAAAAGCAGTTGGATGAACTATTGCAGAAAGGGTACATTCGTCCCAACACCTCACCTTGGGGGTTGCCGGTATTGTTTGTCAAGAAGAAAGATGGCACCTTGCGGATGTGTGTGGACTAACGCCCCCTGAATGAAGTCACCATCAAGAATAAGTACCCACTACCCCGCATTGATGACTTGTTCGACCAACTAAAGGGTGCCCGGGTATTCTCCAAGATAGATCTTCGCACGGGTTATTACCAATTGAAGATCAGGAAGGAAGACATTCCCAAGACAGCCTTCACCACCAGATATGGCCTATATGAATTCACGGTCATGTCATTCGGCTTGACAAATGCCCCGGCATATTTCATGGGCATGATGAACAAGGTCTTCATGGACTTTCTGGACAAGTTCGTGGTGGTATTCATTGATGACATACTCATATACTCCAGAAGTGAAGAAGAGCATAAGCAGCACCTCCGCACAGTGTTGGAACGACTGCGAGCTCACCGCCTTTATGCCAAGTTCAGCAAGTGCGAGTTTTGGTTAAAGGAGGTGGGATTTTTGGGGCACATCCTGACAGCTCAAGGAGTGGCCGTAGACCCCAGCAAGGTGGCTGATGTGTTGAATTGGAAGCCACCAACTATAGTGACGGAAGTCATGAGTTTCTTGGGATTGGCAGGTTATTATCGCCGATTCATTGAAGGGTTCTCCAAGATAGCCAAGCCGATGACCGAGTTGTTGAAGAAGAACCAGAAATTTGTCTGGACTAAGGAATGTGATGACAGTTTCGAGCAGCTAAAGAAAAAGCTAACCTCATCCCCCGTCCTGACTCTGCCGGACATCCACAAGGGATTTGATATATACTGCGATGCCTCCAAACGCGGCCTGGGCTCCGTGCTAATGCAAGAAGGAAAGGTTGTAGCATATGCCTCCCGGCAGCTACGCCAACATGAAGTCAACTACCCCACGCATGACCTGGAGCTAGCTGTTGTGGTACACGCATTGAAGATATGGAGGCAATACCTCGTCGGACAACGGTGTGAAGTATATACCGATCATAAAAGCCTCAAGTACATCTTCACGCAGCCGGACCTCAACCTCAGGCAGAGAAGGTGGCTCGAGTTGGTCAAGGATTACGATCTTGGGATAAATTATCACCCCGGGAAGGCTAATGTGGTCGCCGATGCCCTTAGACGGAAGCCAAGTTCAGTGAATGCACTCTGGGAAAGGCTCCACCCGCAGTTACGGGAGGAAGTCACTCAACTCAACCTGGTGTTGTGTGACTCAATGACAAGGAAGACATTGGAAATCACTCCAACCCTGGTAGAGGAAATTAAGGGGGCACAAGCTCAGGATTCGTAAATCCGAGAGATCAAGGAACGGATTCTTCATGGAAAGGCCGAATCCTTTCACCTGGATACCCAAAGAGTGCTATGGTTCAAAAACCGAATATGCGTACCGAACCAGGATAATTTGAGACAGCAGATACTGCGAGGAACACATGAGTCAGCATATTTTATCCACCCCGGAAGCACCAAGATGTACCGGGATTTGAAGACCACATTCTGGTGGAACGGAATGCGCAAGGATATTGCATATTATGTGGCATGCTGTGACATATGCAACAGAGTCAAGGCAGAACACCAAAAGCCAGCCGGATTACTACAACCCCTGCAAGTCCCGCAATGGAAGTGGGATGACATATGCATGGATTTTATTGTGGGACTCCCAAAGACCTCCCGGGGCCACGACTCCATCTGGGTAATCGTGGACATGCTCACAAAAGTGGCTCACTTCATTCCGGTCAGAACCACTTACCGAGTTGATCAACTAGCGGAGTTATACATGTCCCGGATTGTCAGTCTCCATGGGATACCGAGGACCATCACCTCAGACCGAGGGTCAGTGTTCACGTCTTCATTCTGGCTACGTCTTCACCAAGCCCTGGGAACCGCACTAAAGCATAGCACTGCCTACCATCCTCATACTGATGGCCAAACAGAATGAGTAAATCAGATATTGGAAGATATGCTTGGGGCATGTGTGCTAGCTTACGGCTCTAAGTGGGAGGACTGTTTGCCATACGCGGATCGTACAATAACAGCTATCAGGACAGTCTCAATATGTCACCCTCTGAAGCACTATATGGACGGAAATGCCGTACCCCCTTGAACTGATCACAGACAGGGGACAGTCGTCTCTTTGGCACCGACTTAATGCTCGAAGCAGAAAAGAAGGTCAAGTAAATTCAGGACCGGTTGAGAGCCGCCAAGTCTCGACAGAAGAGTTACTATGACACAAAGCATCGGGAAGTAAGCTTTGAGCCTAGAGAATATGCCTATCTCCGAATGACACCAATGAAAGGGTTAAGGAGATTCCATACCCGAGGGAAGCTTGCCCCAAGGTACGTCGGGCCATTCCCAATAATGGCTAAGCGGGGAAGAGTAGCATACCAGCTGTAACTACCCCCAGAGCTATCCGATGTCCACAACCACTAGTACAAAACAGGCCTTTGGATATGAGCAAAGGCCACGACCCGAACACGAACCGGTTCTACTGGTCGAATTGCACCGGTTCGTGAGGCTGGGCTTTAGAACCGGTTCGTGTGGTGGGCCCGAGCCCAACGACAACCTGCCACCACACCTGTAGAACCGGTTTGTAGTACAAACCGGTGCTACAGGTGTGGCGGCAGATTGCCGTTGGGCTGGGGGGCCCGCTAGAACCTTTAGCACCGGTTGGTGCTACCAGCCGGTTCTAGTGTCCCACCTATAGAACCGGCTGGTGCTACCAACTGGTGCTAAAGATACAGCTATATATACTCCTTCTTCTCCAACATGAGTCGGCCAAGCTCATTCTCTGTTTTTGAAGCTCACTTCTCTCTTTGCTCGAGTTCATCCTCCATTTTGGCCAAGATTTGTGAAGATTTGAAGAAAACCTTCTACATCCAAGTGTTCACAAAGGTTAGCAGCTTTGTCCTCTCTCATTTTTGCTAGATTAGCTTGTGCTATGCTCTATATGTGTAGATTTGTGGACTTTAGTTTGGGAGCTAGATATATAGTGATATGTGGAGTTTATTTGATTTATATGCACTTTGAGCTCAAGTTAATTAGTATGCATATTTGTAGTGATTGCTTAGTGCCTTCCCGCACACGGACGTATAGTTACCACCGTCGATCGCCCCCATCGTCCCTCTTCACCGGCACCACCTTGGTGAGCCTCTATATATGTGTTTATTATTTTTTTTATATAAGAAATTTTATTTGAATGATTTAGATAGATACTTGTCTAATTTTCTTACTTGTATGATTCTTTGTTATACATAGTGCGATGGTTATGGTATCCGCGCATGTCGGCCCTCGTCCTGTCTATGATTCGGATGTGGTATATATATATTATCTTTTATAACTATTAATTTGTTCCATTTTTCATGTTTGACAATGATGACCAATTAAGTTGACATAGATATTTTTATCTAGGAGGTATGTGAACCGGAGATTGAAACTGGCCCTCTGGTTGAGCGGTTAAATTTAGTTGAAAAAGAAAACGATTATTTGAAAGAAAAATTGAAAAAATTTGAAGAAGAGAAGATGATATTGGAGTTGTATGTTGCTGATGTCGTCGGTGATCACAAGAACAAGATGGATGTAATGCGCATGAAGATTAGGAAAAATAGAAAATATGCCCTTACTAAAGAGGCTTGGTATCATTATGCTGTTGGAGCAATTGGTACCTTTGTTGCGATATTGATCGCATTTATTATTGCATTTAAATGCTTTAGGTAGATAGTTTTATGTTGTTTTTATGATAATAAGTATGTGTATGAACTTTTTTTATGATCAACTTTATGTATGAACAACCTTTATGCATGTATGATCAATTTTATGCATATGAATTACTTGTATTAATTTTATCTTTTCGGTGTTGTGCCATTATGAAGATGAGTCGGCAATGGATGTACGAAGACCGATGCTCTGGCGAGTTCATTAATGGCTTGCATAGTTTTCTGCAAGTGGCTGAGGCTAACAAGCGGGATGGTTTTATGTGGTGTCCATGTGGTGTCTGCAAGAATAATAAGAGCTACTCTGACTCAAAAGATATTCACCTCCATCTGTTTAAGCATGGTTTCATGTCCGTCTATAACTGCTGGACCAAGCACGAAGAAAGAGGGGTTCTGATGGAAGAGAATGAAGAAGATGAGGATGATGACAGGTATCCTGGGTTCCTGCCTGAATACGGTGGTACAATGGGGGAACAGAATGAAGAACAAGAGAAAGAACAAGAAGGTGAAGAAAAGGCATCACATGAGCCCGATGATGAGCTTCGCCGTGTCATTGTTGATGCACAGAGAGGATGCGAAAGCGAAAGGGAGAAGTTGAAGTTCAATCGCATGTTAGAGGATCACAAAAAAGGATTGTACCCAAATTGCGAAGAAGGAAACACAAAGCTCGGTGCCGCACTGGAATTGTTGCAATGGAAGGCAGAGTATGGTATACCTAACAAGGGATTTGGGAAGGTACTGAAAATATTTAAGAAGAGGCTTCCAAAGGATAACGAATTTCCTGACAACACTAAGCAAAGAAGCTTGTCTGCCCTCTAGGACTAGAGGTGCAGAAGATACATGCATGCCCTAATGACTGCATCCTCTACCGTGGTGAGTACGAGAATTTGAATGAATGTCCGGTATGCGGTGCATTGCGCTATAAGATCAGACGAGATGACCCTGGTGATGTTGAGGGCGAGCGCCCCAGGAAGAGGGTTGCTGCCAAGGTGATGTGGTATGCTCCTATAATACCATGGTTGAAACGACTGTTCAGAAACAAAGAGCATGTCAAGTTGTTGCGATGGCACAACGAAGACCGTAAGAAAGACGGGAATTTGAGACACCCCGCTGATGGGTCACAATGGAGAAAAATCGAGAGAATGGAAGAAAAGGAAAATGGCAAGTTTACAAAGGACCCCAGGAACATATGGTTTGATTTAAGTGCAGATGGCATTAACCCTTTTGGGGAGCAGAGCAGCAATCAAAGCACATGGCCCGTGACTCTATGTATCTACAACCTTCCTCCTTGGAAGTGCATGAAGCGGAAGTTCATTATGATGCCAGTGCTAATCCAAGGCCCTAAGCAACCCGGCAACGACATTGATGTGTACCTAAGGCCATTAGTTGAAGAACTTTTACTGTTGTGGGCTAAACCAGATGTACGTGTGTGGGATGAGAACAAACAGGAGGAATTTGATCTACGAGCATTGATGTTTGTAACCATCAATGATTGGCCTGCTCTTAGTAACCTTTCAGGACAGACAAACAAGGGATACAAGGCATGCACACACTGTTTAGATGAGACTGAAAGTATATATTTGCCAAACAGCAATAAGAATGTGTACATGGGACATCGTCGGTTTCTTCCGACCAATCATCCCTTAAGAAAGAAAGGCAAGCATTTCAAAGGCGAGGCAGATCACCGGAAGAAGCCTGTCCGCCGTACTGGTGATGATATACTTGATATGGTCAAGGATTTACCAGAGCAAGTAGTCTTTAGAAAGGGTCCTGGTGGAAAATCTGTTCCGCATGACGCTGACGGACACGTACCCATGTGGAAGAAGAAATCTATATTTTGGGACCTACCCTATTGGAAACACCTACATGTCCGCTCTGCAATCGACGTGATGCACGTGACGAAGAATATTTGCGTGAACTTGCTAGGCTTCTTGGGTGTGTATGGGAAAACAAAAGATACACCGGAGGCAAGAGAGGACAAGAAACATATGAACGAAAAAGAAGGCATGCCCCCAAAGTAGTACGAGGGTCATGCCAGCTACGCTCTTACCAAAGCAGAGAAGGAAATCTTTTTTGAATGCCTGCTCAGTATCAAGGTCCCGTCTGGCTTCTCGTCGAACATAAAGGGAATAATAAATATGACAAAGAAAAAGTTTCAGAACCTAAAGTCTCATGATTGCCACGTGATTATGACGCAACTGCTCCCGGTTGCATTGAGGGGGCTTCTACCAGAAAATGTTCGATTAGCCATTGTGAAGCTATGTGCATTCCTCAATGCAATTTCTCAGAAGGTAATCAATCCATAAAGTCTCCCAAGGTTACAAAATGATTTGGTCCAATGTCTTGTCACTTTTGAGTTGGTGTTCCCACCATCCTTCTTCAATATTATGACGCACGTGCTGGTTCACCTAGTCGGCGAGATTGCAATTATGGTTCCTGTATTTCTACACAATATGTTCCCCTTTGAGAGGTTCATGGGAGTCTTAAAGAAATATGTTCGTAACCGTGCTAGGACAGAAGGAAGCATCTCCATGGGCCATCAAACAGAGGAGGTCATTGAGTTTTGTGTTGACTTTATTCCTGACCTTAAGCCGATTGGTCTTCCTGAATCGCGGCATGAGGGGAGAATGGGTGGAAAAGGCACGCTAGCATCGCGCCCAATAATATGTAGGGACGCAGAATCTTGGAAGAAAGCACACAATATTGTTCTACATAATTCTGCCTTGGTGGCCCCGTATATCGATCAACACGGGAATATTCTACGCTTAAAAAACCCGGAACGGTCTGAAGTCTGGATTAAGAAGGAACACAATAGGACTTTCAGCGGTTGGTTGCAAGACCATCTCACGGGTAACGACACTGTTGAAGAGGAGTTGTACTTGTTGTCCGGCACACCATCTTTGACTATAATGACTTTCAGAGGGTACGAGATAAATGGGAATGCATTTTACACGATCGCCCAAGATGAAAAGAGCA
Source organism: Bromus sterilis (assembly GCA_950022295.1). Taxonomy (NCBI): domain Eukaryota; kingdom Viridiplantae; phylum Streptophyta; class Magnoliopsida; order Poales; family Poaceae; genus Bromus; species Bromus sterilis. The sequence continues at coordinate 29,721,513 of OX465599.1, read as the reverse complement.
CCAACCAAAACAGTGGTGTCCGCTTTGATGATGCAATCAACAATAAGCAAAAGGTCACATATTATGGTTACATAGAGGAGATATGGGAACTTGACTATGGACCAGATTTTAAGGTCCCTTTGTTTCGGTGCAAATGGTTCAATCTGACAGGGGTAAAGGTAGACCCGCAGTACGGAATGACAACAGTGGATGTCAACAATCTTGGGTACAGAGAGGAACCATTCGTCCTAGCCAATGATGTGGCTCAGGTTTTCTATGTGAAGGACACGTCTAGCAAAATGAGAAAAAGGAAAGATAAGGAAGCGAATACATCATACGGTGAGCCAAAGCGCCACATAGTTCTTTCAGGGAAAATAAACCTTGTGGGAGTGGAGGACAAGACAGACAAGTCAGAATATTATGAAAAGTTTCATGAAATTCCTCCCTTCACAGTAAAGACTGGCCCAAGCATCGTGTTAAATGAAGAAGATTGTCCATGGTTACGGTGCAAAAAGAAAGGGAAACACACGAAGAAATAGTATGCAGGGAATCCGAATGATTTGTATTCGGTCGATGAACTGAAAGATTTCTATGTGTAGAACAAAACACAAGGTTTCCCCTGCATACAGCCCGACGGTGGCTCATGAGTGCATTTAATGATTTATTTTGTGCCAAATGACCCTGAAAATGGAAATCATCTACAAATGAACTCAGAAAAGGTTGAAACATGGCATGGTATCATCATTTGACCCATATAACATGTGTGCAAAAGTTGAGAGGGTTACGACAAAAACTGGATGCACTTCGTGTACAAACTGGAGCATCTCTTTCGAAGTGTGAGGGTTTTAGAAGAAAACTCATCTGTTACAAAGGCATTTCATTTTTCTAAACTTTTTTGAACTCAAGACTTTTTGTGCATTCAATATGCACCATTCAAAGCCACATACTAAAATTTGAACCCTTTCTGACTTCATTTCCTATTTTTCATGCATTTAATGATTTATTTTGTGCCAAATGATCCTGAAAATGGAAAGCATCTACAAATGAACTCATAAAAAGGTTGAAACTTGGCATGGTATCATCATTTGACCCATATAACATGTGTGCAAAAGTTGAAAGGGTTACGACAAAAACTGGATGAACTTCGTGTACAAACTGGAGCATCTCTTTCGAAATGTGAGGGTTTTAGACGAAAACTCATTTGTTACAAAGGCATTTCATTTTTCTAAACTTTTTTGAACTCAAGACTTTTTGTGCATTCAATATGCACCATTAAAAGCCACATACTAAAATTTGAACCCTTTTGACTTCATTTGCTATTTTTCATGCATTTAATGATTTATTTTGTGCCAAATGACCCTGAAAATGGAAAGCGTCTACCAATGAACTCAGAAAAGGTTGAAACTTGGCATGGTATCATCATTTGACCCATATAACATGTGTGCAAAAGTTGAAAGGGTTACGACAAAAACTGGATGCACTTCGTGTACAAACTGGACCATCTCTTTCGAAGTGTGAGGGTTTTAGACGAAAACTCATCTGTTACAAAGGCATTTCATTTTTCTAAACTTTTTTGAACTCAAGACTTTTTGTGCATTCAATATGCACCATTCATAGCCACATACTAAAATTTGAACCCTTTCTGACTTCATTTGCTATTTTTCATGCATTTAATGATTTATTTTGTGCCAAATGACTTCAAAAGAATTATTAAAAAACTCCAAATATGAAAAATTAACCTTTGGAACTGGTCTATTATAAGAACCGGTGCTAAAGGTCCCACCCCTTCCCGCTTATATTTTCTCCCGAAAACGGGATGTAATTGGGGACCTTTAGCACCGGTTGGTGGGTGAAACCGGTGCTAAATGACCTTTAGCACCGGTTTGTGGTTGAAACCGGTGCTAAAGGTGCCCTATTATATATATCGACACTTAGCGCAGTTCCCCCCCACCGCTTCAGGTCGTCTCCACGCCGTCAGGCCGTCACCGTCGCCGTCGTCGTCCCGTCGCCCTCTCCGCCAGGCCGTCGCCGTCGCCCTCGCCGTTGTCGTCACCGTCCCCGTATCCGCCAAGCCCTCTCCTCCAGGCCGTCGCCGTCTCCGCCAAGCCCTCGCCCCTCGCCGTCGCCACGCGCCCTCCTCACCGTCGTCGTCGCCACGCCCTATCCCTTCGCCATCGCCGTCGCCACACGCCCTCCTCACCGTCGTCGTCGGCACGCCCTCGCCCCCTGCCCCTCACCGGCGCGTGCCCCTCGCCGGCGGAAGCCCCTAGGTGAGCCCCTCTCCGGCGCCGGCTACTATAGCTTTTTTTTTTACTTTATATTAGTATTGTTAGTAGAATTGTTAGCAATTACTATAGTCAGTATATATATACTATAGTATTGTTAGTAGAATTGTTAGTATAATAGGTTAGCAAATACTATAGTTAGTATATAGTAGAATTGTTAGTATATATAATACGTTAGCAAATACTATAGTTAGTATATATATTGTATTGTTAGTATATACATATTAGTTAATAATAGGTTAGTAGAATTGTTAGTATAATGTTGTATTGTTATTATATACATATTAGTTAATAATCTAGCTAGCTAGGTAATTGTTATATATTGTTATTAGTATTGTTATATTAGTATATATATTGTTATAAATATATTGTTATAAATATTATTAGTATATATATTGTTCTAAATATTATTAGTATATATATATATGAGATGTTCTACAATTTGAGCTATAGATCAATAGCTATTAACATGCAAATATTGAGATATTTTTAGTTGTAATTTTATTAGTTTAATTAGTGAGAATGTCGGGCCCGCATCCTCGTTACCGTCGCGCTCCGGGAGTTCTTCACGGGATGCGCAATGTCTGGGACTGGGCTCCGCCGGGATGGCACTGGGAGGTGGTTTTCGGGGTGCGTCGCTTAGCGAGGAATCCGGGTCTTGTCGTCGACCCAGATCTTCTTTGGTGGCGGTCGCGTGGGCCACAGTCGGTGCGGAGGGAGCCGGCCCCCGAGGAGGTTGTACGCCGACGTATCAGGGAGGAGGACGACCACGTCCGTCGCTACATGGCGGTGTTGGACGTCGGGTACTACAGCTTATGGCAGGTGCTTCAGGGATCTCACCTAGCTACGAGTGGCTGATGGTTCCTTCTCTTTGGGTGTCCACCGCCAGCCGGAGCCGACGTCGTTTAGTGTTTTAGCTAGTGATATATATATATATATATATATATATATATATATATATATATATATGTACTAGCTCTAGTGATCGACATATATATTAGTGTTGCATATATGTGAACTGGATTATTCGAGATGTAAGTTGGATTATTATTCTAATATTATTGTTGCATGTGAACTTGATTATTTGAGATGTCATTTTCTATATTTTCTTATACTAAATTGTTTTATCTTTTTCTGCAACTCGTCGATATTAGTTAAGCTATGGACGACGTGTTCAATAGCGACAGAGAGCAAGAAGATGATATGTACGAAATTATTGCCGACGCCGATATCGGTCCTCATGATGACGCCGATATCTATGATGACGGCTCACGATATCTGAACGATTCCGGTGAGGGAATGTTCGACGAAGGAGAAGAACAAGATTTTCAATTAACAACAAAGTCTGCCGAGGTAAATATATAAATATATATAAGGCCTCTGGTGATCATAAAATTTACAAATAATTGATTTATCACTAATAATTAACAAATATTTCTTCTTCTAGAAACTCGGATCGAGCAAATCTTCTTCAAGCAAAGCAAAACGTGGCCCGGCCAAATTTCCGCGGGATGGTGTAAAGTACAACATCGATGGGATCGGTTTGAGTGGCCAGCCGAATGCTCCGGAAGCTCACGTGAAGAAATGGATAGCTATATGCGGAGTAAGTGTTAGAGATAACATCCCGATTAGCACTCAACAATGGCATCAGCCAAAGGAAGGTGGAAACAAGAGTTTTGTCAGCGATAGAGCAAAAGAGTATCTTTGGGCTAAACTCTTATCATATTTCACCCTACCAGATTGGGCGACACCAGACGATGTGTTGAAAGTCAAGCATGCTGCTCTTAAGAAGATCGTAGAACTATTCCGATATTGGAAGGTAAAGCTATGGTCCAAATACGTCGCTAATAATAAGAAGACTCCAATTTTCACTGGAGCACTAGCGAAGGTAGAAGCACATTGGGACCAATTTGTGGAGAACAACGAATCAGATGAAGCTAAACTTCGGTCGGAAATAAATAAGATTAATGCTGAGAAGCATAAGCTTTTCCATACCATGGGGACAGGTGGCTACAAGTCCACGTCGCCTAAGTGGGATGCATTTGAGAAGAAGTTGATTGCTGCAGGGGTCACTCCAGTCACAATATATTTTCCACCCAGGTGCAGGAGTTGGTTTTTTGGGCATGGGGGAAAGTTGGACCCAAAGACAGGGAAGGTGATTATAAAGGCAAGTCTTAAAGGAGCCGATCAAGAGATACTAAATGCAATTGATGATGCTAGGAATGGGATTTTCATCCCCGAGAGAGAGAACGACGAGCTTACACGCGCCCTCAAGAATCCTGAACATCCGGGACGAACGCGAGGCTTAGGCGTTGTTCCATGGTATGAGGGGTTTGCGGAGTATAAAGATACTTACAAAAGCCGTGCAAGAAAGAAGAAGCTGGAAGAAGACCGTCTTTCAAAGTTGGAAAATGCTATGAAGGATATGCAGGAGCGACTACAGGCGTCACTTAGCCAGCAACCGTAGCCAACTCAAGATCCACCTGAAGCAACTACCGTCCCATCTATGACGAAAATCAGTGTGGGCTCCACGGGGGTCGATGATGGTCACTACCCCGTGGATGATATCACAGAGCAGAAACATTGCGAGCTAATCTTCAAAATGAACAATATATCCATTAAGGTGGCGGATGGCTTTGCTTTAACGAATCCACCTGGAGCACTGCACCACTGCAATCCGATTCCACCTGGCTATGCTCGTGTCGGGGTGGATGAAGTTGTGATGGAATATCAAGAACTAAACCTTGATATTCCTGGAGGTGAAGGGCAGAAGACCCTCAGAGAAGCCAAACAAAGTGGTATCTATCTATGGAGAAAACAATGGATCATATTTCCAGCCATTATGTCAAGTCCAACGTGTTCGACATCAAGTTCACCACCACCCCCCGAGATGGAGTACATCCCGACTCCGCAGCACTAGCCGAGTCCTGCACCCCTCCCCGAGATGGAGCGCAGTGCGACTCCGCAACATTAGCTGAGTCCTGCACTATCCATCCCCGAGATGGAGCACAGTGGGACTGATCTGCTGCGATGTCAGCCGAGTCCTGCACCATCCATCCCCGTGGAGCGCAGCGCGACTCCGCCGCGTCAGTCGATTCCACCACAACCACCCCACATCGTGAGTCCGCAGCGCCAACCGATCCCACCAGCTCCCCCCGTGATGGATAGAAGGCAAACACGACAATCAAAAAGTAATCGACCTCCGCCGCGTCATAGGAGTCCACCGAAGAAGAAAGGAAAGAAAGTTAAACCCAGAAGAGTCCGCCGGTCTTACCCTGGGATAGGAGTGTAGCTGAATCCAAGGCCATAGTGGATGAAGCCGTGGCGAAGCACCTTGCACCGAAACCTCCCCCGCCACCGAAGGAGAAAATACACGAGGTAATAGTACAACACTTCTTGAAGATGTTTGAACCCCCTGTTAAGACCGTGTTCTCGAACTACGAACGCTCTATTAACAAGTCATTTCTGCAAAAGGGTTCAAGAAGCAGCCACTCAGGAAGTAAAAAAATGCGGGAAAACTGTTGCCCAGCTCGAAGAACAGACAATGCAATCGATAGCCCCGCTCAAGGTGAATACCAAGCAGCAGGAAGAGATAACCGACGAACAAAGAGCATTTGCTAGAGAGGCGGGTCTTACTATTGAAAAAAAATTAAACCTTGATGACTTGTCCGGTGAGCCAGCTCCAAAAAGGAAATATGCAAAAGGGGAGCCTATGGTCACTGAAGAAGAAGAGAAGCTATTATCAACGCAAATGCGCAACTTGCATAAGTGGTACATCACAGAAGCTATACCGTTCGAGATACCCGGCTTCTGGATACCGATCAGGCGAGATTATTTCGACAATGGAACTGGTGACTTGTGGATTGCAAATGAAGAATTATTTCAGTTATTCCATCAATTGGCACTCGACAAATCTATCGTCAGTTTGTATTGTCTGTAAGTGATTTCTTTCTAGCTCAGCTCGTACGTCATTGACTGTATTATCCTCACTATATATATTCTTTTGTGTGTATTACGCAGAATAAAGATATACGAAATGAGAAAAGCTGGATTCTTTGGCATTGGGTTCATTGACCCAAATATCATACATGAAGTAACAGTAAAACATAATACAGAATTCGCGGAGACCCTTTTGCTTAAAAGTTTGAGGGATCTACATGCACAAGAACATATACTATTTCCTTACAACTTCAAGTGAGTGTCATTATTTTGTACTACAAATTATAGTTTTGCTTACTCGATATTGTTATATAAGTGATACCCGCTTACGTGTGGGCAGCTATCACTTCATCTTGATAGACATTGAAATGGAAAAATGAATGGTTACAGTAATGGACTCACTACGTAAAGATATTAGTGAGTATATAGAAATTAGGAACTCATTCGCCAGGTAATTTTAATCATTATCACACATGTAGGATTCTTTAGTGTTCACTTTAAGTTTCTGTTATATCAAGTAATTAACTCCTTTATTCATTTTCTTTGACGGCACAGTTTGGGAAAAGTTCAAAAAACTCGAGCGCGGTGAATGGAAGGAGAAGCTGACGTGGAAGTACGATAAATATGTGAGAGAATATCCGATTTAATTATATTTCTAGTTTCAATATACCATTATCATATATATGCTTGATTATTAAATCTGTTTGAATTCTATTTTTGTTGTGAAGTGTATGAGGCAGACATCAGGGACTGAACCTTGTGCTTACATCGTAATGGAGAACATTCGCTATATGACCGAAAAGATTAATCAAAGAACAATGATGGTACGTAAATACTATCTAGACTTTGTTCTTACCATATGTAATATATTCATATATTGATCATCTTCTTTAAATAATAAGATTTGGGAGAAGCGGGATAAACTCGACATAAATGATCGCATGCGAGCACTTCAAGAGGAAATAGCGGGATTTCTTCTTCGTGAAGTCATAAATAAGTCGACCGAATAATTCCCTTATCATATGTAATAGGAAGCTGGTGTGTTGTCCATATGATGTATACTGTATGTATATTCAAATGCCCTCCACTGTTGTGGGCTCGAGGCAAGCAAAGAGGGGCGGTGGTGAGGCACTAGTACCATATATGATATATATATATATATATTGGTGGTACGATAATTCTACTATATATGATGGTTCTAGCTAGCTACGATATATTCTACATGTATATATATATATGCATTGTACATGATGTAATAGCGTAAAATAAACAGTAATCCTAAACCCAAAGAAAAGAATTAATAAACCCTAAACCCTAAACTATTAAAACCAAAAAGAAAATAATCAAAAAAACTTAAACCTCTAAACCTTTAGAATCGGTTTGCGTTACAAACCGGTGCTAAAGGTTCCCGAGCCCTCGCGCCCGACCTGCCACCACGTGGCTAGCTGCAGAGCTTTTAGAACCGGTTCGTGAGCAACCGGTTCTAAAGGGGTTCACCCTCTAGCACCGAACCTTTAGCACCGGTTGCCAAAACCGGTTCTAATGGCCTCCCAGAACCGGTTCTAATGACCTGTTTTTGCACTAGTGAACGTATTCCACGTATCGCAACTACGAAAGTGCATTGCACCACCAGTCAAACGAGTGGATGTGAAAGAGTTAGAGTTGACCCAGGATTTGACATATGAAGAGACACCAGTCAGGATTTTGGATGAAATGGAAAGAACCACCCGCAATAAGGTGATACGGTTTTACAAGGTACTGTGGGAACACCATACCGAGGCAGAGACTACCTGGGAAAGGGAAGAGTTTCTGAGATCCGCATATCCGTATCTGTTCCCTGAGCAACCAAATCTCGAGGACGAGATTTACCCTAAGGGGGGTAGGTTTGTGACACCCTGGTTTTTAACCCCTTTTTATTTGCAATTTTATTTGCTGATTTTCTGGATTTGGAATTTATTTGCCTGGATTTTTCAGCTCAGATGGCCTTGATCACTTAGGCCTAATTTTCCCCCTAGGCCAAGTGACCTCTGAACCCTTCCCTCTCATGGCTATGATCAAGCTTTGATCATCCAAACCCTTGCCATATTTTTATTCTTCAAGAAATCCCTTTTTCATTAAGGGAAATTGCTCTTTTCCCCCTCCTTTTTGAAACTAGCCTCACCTCTGCTCCTCCTATTGCCCTGAAACTTTTTGTGCTAACCAATGGAGTCACGCCTCATGATGCTATGCAAAAACATGGGCAAGTTTAGTACAAAAATAATCCTGTAGAAATTCATTTCCATTTCTGATCAGAGAGGCACTTTGTGAAGCAAGTACCCTGTAGACTTGTCCATTTGCCTTGAGATTTTTACCACATAAGCACCTTCCTAGATAACCCAGGCACACCAAGTTTCAGCCCCAAAAAACTAGCGAAACTCTCTGGAGAAATTTTCAAAGTTTCCTGCAGAAAACTGTTTTTGAAGCTACCAAGTGATTGAGCCCACCTCCAAGCCTCCCAACCCATCACCCATGCTACTGGACGATGTATACACGCCAAGGACAAAGTGCGCACGCTCTAGACGCCCTTAGTGCACGCGTGCCAGGGGTGAGCACGCGTACTGCCGGCCACAGGCGTGCTCCGGCCGTGGCTGTGAGGTCGCCATCACGGGCACGCCGCACCACGAGCACTCGCGGCCGCTTGCGTGTGTCCATAGCCATCGTGGCACACCCGTGCTTCACCTGACTCACCCCAAAGCCCCGTCGCCCGCCGGAGACCTCTCCGTCGTCGCCATGCTTGCTCCTGGAGACACGTGAGACGACCACTGTGGCCAGCACGCCTCCACTTGGCCCGTGGCTGCATCCGCGCGTCCCTAGCATCACCGCATCCCCAGTGCGCCACCTGCCCCTCAAAGCCGCGCCGCCCGCCACCCCTTTCTCTGACTCAGGCCGCCGCAGTGCCATGGCTGCTTCCGCCCCGCGCTCTCGTCGACGCGGTCCATTGGGAAACGCACACACGCGCTCTGCACCTCCACTAGAAGCTCCTAGAGCCACCGGGAACAGCCCGAGCTCATCCACACGAGCACTGCTCCAGCAAGCTTCCGCCCGTCAGCGACCGCGGCAGAAACCAGAGCCCCCCTATAAATTGGCCCCCGTCTCTGCTTCCAAGCACATCAGCCCACCCCCACACCACTCCTAGAGAGCTCAAACGAGGAGGAGACCGGTCGGGGAGGCCCCTGGTCGGAGATCGAACCGGAGCACCACCGCCACCGTAGCTGGAGAAGAACCTAGCAAAGCCGTCCGGCCATCGTTCGAGGAATTTCAGGTACGTGGTTGCTCACCGTGACCCCCTGCGTCTCCTCCCTTAACCCTAGCTCACCTCCGAGGCCTCCTCGCCGGCGAACCACCGTCGCCGGAGCCGCGGCCTCTGTCTCCCTCTCTTTTTATTCCAACCTGACACCCTGACCCCACCTGTCAGCCACTCCAGCCTCTCCGAATCGGTATAAGTGGAGACGCCCGCGTAGGTTACGCCTTCGACGTGGCACATCCAGAGTTTTTCCAGAAATTGATTTAAACCTTTTTAAATTGGAATTTTGACCAAACTTTGACCATGAATAACTTCTAAACCACAAGGCCAAATGAGTTGATTCTTTTTGCTAAATTTTTGTCTTGAGCTCCTCTTCAAGTTGGAAAAGTTTGGGGGCTTGGCTCTCTGTTTAGGTCCACTGGACAGAAGGAATGTGCATTGGAATTATATTACTTTGCCACTTGTTTTATTTTTCAGAAGGTGATCACGTGCTTGCAGGAGACCAGGAGTTCAAGGACACTCCATTTGACCAAGGCAAGCCATAACAATCTGGTCATGAGGAGCTTGAGTTACCATTTGATGATTTGAATCATTTAACTTGGATTTTTCTTGCCTTTAAATTTGCTTGCTAATAAAGTTAATCAACCATGATAAGTGAAATGTTATAATTGTGCCATGCCTACTGATCTTTATCATGCCACCCTAGTACATATTATCACCATGCTTACTTTGACATGCCTATGCAGGAATTATTCGTGTGATGATCATGTTCCTACTTGGATACCATGTTTAGTAGTTCATAGCATGCCATGCTAGTTGATGCATATGCTTGATGGTAGTACCATGTTCATGCCATGTTGCCATGTATCTTCCTTGTCATAGAATTATTAACTGGAATCTAATGAACATAATAACCGCTGACCAAGTGCCACCGAACTGAGCTTTATCCGTGCAGCCACATTTGTCTGTATGGGCGGGCCTTAACTTGGGATATCGTAGTGCCTTCTACGAGTATCACCAAAGAGGGGGGTTATGCACGCACGCTACCCTGATCATGTAGGTGGTGATAATCTCGACATCCAGAGTTATGTACCCGGGGGTCCCAGAGGGGACAAAGTTAGTTGACCACGTGTTGGTCAGGGCCATGTGATGGTCGGTGTCGGAAGGACACGGGGATACCCAAGACAGTGTGTCGGTGATACCGTATAAAGGTTACGCGGTAGGCAAGTTTCGTTGGAGAAGTCCTAGCCCACTATTGCGGAACGAGTTCCAAGGATCCTGTGGGACAAGTTACGGAGTGCTGGGTGGAGGAAGAACTCCATAGTGTGGGTAACGTGCACAAACTCTGCAGAGTCACAAATCTATTCAAATAGCCGAGTCCTCGGTCATGGGACACAGTTCGTACTAGGTCACACGATGGTCAACACAAACTGTATAATTAATTTGTTGCTGAGTTGCTGGTCATGTGATGTCCGGATTGGTTGGGTGGTAAAAGAGGACACCTAATCCAATAAGTGGTCATGCGACGACCCGTATGATGGTTGGTCATGAGATGACCCGGATACCGAGTCGGGATGACTTGGAGGTGAGCGACACGGTCATGCAGTGATCGTGAGTTATGAATTGGCCTTGCTTTATATATTAACTTTCCATGCTTGCCATGTTGTTTGCATTCTTGTCATGTTATTGTTTTCTTGATGACTTGGCTGTTATGAGCTTGCAAGTACATTCAATGTACTGACCTGGCGTGTCATGCCAGATGCAGGAGGAGCCGAGCCTGAAGATACGTACTTTGCGAACTAGGTCGTGTCCCAGCAGTGTCCTTGTGAAGTGGAGTCCCATCACCTCGTTATTCCGCTGCCGTAGAGTCCTTTGTCGATCGTATTGAGGACTCGAGATGTGACATAAATAATGTTGATAGTGTTTCCGCACGAGATGTGCCGCCATGCCTCGTAGCAGTTGTATCCCCGAACCTATGTACCTGTATAATTATTAATGAAGCGGTTGTATCTGTACCAATATGTTGTGCATTGCCAGAAGACTTGATCTCTGGGTTGGCAATGTAAGGTAAACCGGTTGCTCTGAGCCGGGTGCCACAGTTGACATAAAAGTTCCTCCCGCGGTCGAGTCTAGCAGATTCCGCGAGGTAAAGTTTAAGCCTGCATAAAAAGTCTGGATAACCATCCAAGTAGTCAAACCATGTGTAGGGCAGTTCTTAAAAAGAGATTTCATTCGTTCCCAAGCTTGGGCAACGTGTTCCTTACCCAATTGCCTAAAATTCATAATGTTACTTCTCAACTGGATAATTCTAGCAGGGGGATAGTACTTCCCAATAATTGCATCCTTACACTTGTCCCAAGAATCGATACTATTCTTAGGTAAGGACTGCAGCCACTCCTTGCCTCTTCCTCTCAAGGAGAAAGGAAAAAGCTTCAGCTTGACGATGTCTCCATCTACTTCCTTGTACTTTTGCATATCACAAAGCTCAACAAAATTATTCAAGTGCAAGGCAGCATCCTCTCTAGCACCTGAGAATTGATATTTCATAACAAGATTAAGCAAAGCAGGTTTAATTTCATAAGAAGGTGCTGAAGTGGCAGGTGGAGCAATAGGAGTGCAAATAAAGTCACTGTTGTTGTGACTAGTGAAGTCACACAACTTGGTGATTTCATTGGAACCCATAGTAGTAGCAGGTATTTTTGGTATTTTTTATAAGGGACACAAAAGCAAAAAACTGAAAGGTAAACTAGCAAGACTAAAAAGCAAATATAAAAGATAGTGTGCAAGTCCCCTATCTTGTAGGCTGGAGTCCCCGGCAACGGCGCCAGAAATTGCTTGATGCTAGCAAGGAAGATACTTCTCTCGCTCCTCGTTGGTTACCCCAAGTGGAAGGTGAGATGTAGCGTAGCAGCAAAATTTCCCCTATGTAGAGGATAGGGTTTTGTCTCCCGTAGGACTCGCAGAGATACAAGAAGGTGGTAAAGTGAACAGTGGCACCGAGGTTGCTAACTTCGCCTGGACCTGCACACACAGCAAATAACTTTGCTCCCAACGAGTACAGAGGAGTTGTCAATTCCTCCGGCCTTGATGTTTACAAAGGATCAACGCAAAAGATAATAATAGTGGCAACTGAAAGTAAGAACTGAAAGTAAATTGAAGGTGTAAACAATGATGTGAATATGGACTGGGTTCCCGTGATGTTCACTAGTGATGTCTCTCTCCCAAAAGATGATAAAAGTGCTAGCGAGGTAAACAAATCACAGCTGGGCAATTGACAGGATTATAAACGCACTGCAATGCTAACTATGCTACAAAAGAAAGGAAGAGGCTCAAAAGCAATGGGCAGTACGCCAAGGTAAGTAGACCGAAATCCATCAGCATCTACTACGAATCATCCACCTTGATATATCTATCCAGAACATCTCGCTGGTATTAAGTTGTGAATCCCACCCAAAGTGTAAACTCAAAGCAACAGACAACTACATTAAAAGAACTATGCATAAAGTAAACAATCCTTGCACCCGCAAGTACAAGCACCATTGTTTTATCCCTGGTGGCAACAGCACATCCCCTAGTCTCATGTTTCTGTCACTCAAGCTAGACATCAAGGGGCTGAACCCACAATCAAGCATAACGCTCTTGGAGTTGCAACAAATCACTTGGCCAAAGTAAAATACGGCAACAGAGAACATGCAAGAATTTACTAAAGAACACAAATATAAAAGAGAACCAAATATATTACTCATCACAATCTGAACATAATCTCATAATCCATCAGATCCCAGCAAACTCAGCATAACAACATAGAAAACTACAAAAGTGCCTCGATCATGTGAGGCAGCTCACGAGGTCTCGAAAGTGGAAGCACAAAGAGGGGAGGAGTACATCACATAGCTACTGGTCACGGACCCATGGTCCAAGGGGGACTACTCACGGCACATCCGGGAGGCGTCCATGGTGATGGATGGTCTCCTGGAGGGGATTCCTCCTTCCGGCAGAGTGCCGGGGCAGCTTCTCCTGGCAGCCCCGATCTTGAAACGGCGGTGGCGGCGGAACAGAGAGGAGAACGGGAATAGCAGATCGATATTAGGGGTTTCCGTCATGGGGGTAAATATAGGCGAAGGGGGGCACCGAGGGGGCCACCAGGAAGCCAGGAGGCCTCCTGGTGTGGCCTGGGGTGGGGCCGCGCCAGGGACCCTCCTAGGCCCCCGGTGCTGGATCTCCTGCCATATCTTGTTTATTCCGGAAGCTTCCGTGACGCTGATTTTTTATATAATTTTTCCGGGATTTATTGGGCACTTTTAATGGCCGAAAAACCTGAAATACAAAAACAACAGAAAAATAGGAACTGGCAACTGGGTGCACTGAGTTAATAGGTTAGTCCAAATATGATAAAAAAGTGTATGAAAGTTCAAGCAAAACATGGCAAAGTCACACAAAACATGCATGGAGCAAGCAGAAATTATAGATACGTTTGGGACGTATCATTGCTTTATCTAATATAAACCTATTCCATGAAGTAATCCCAACATAAAATATTTTGAGAAGGATAGTGGCGGATTGCTTTTTGGTATCTCTATCTTGAGAATCATTAATTCTATACAAAGCATCTTTCAAACTCTCCCCGCCTCTTTGCTTGAAGGTGAGGACTTCTGCCTCGGGTGCAACATCGAAGGTAAAAGAACTAGACATACTTACTAACAACAAGAACAAACTAAGAACAAGGTTTTTTTTTATATATAATACACACAAGCAAAGATAAAAAATGAAAGGTAAGCTAACAAGACCAAAAAGCAAAGGTAAAAGGCAGTGTGCAACTCCCCTATCTTGAAGCTTGGAATCCCCGGCAATGGCGCAAGAAATTAGCTTGATGGGTACAGATAGCACCTCCTTGTTGGTTACCCCAAGTGGAAGGTTATGATGCAAATAGAGATAATTTCCCTCAGTGATATACCAATATTTGTCTCCCATAGGATTCCAGAGATGACAAGTAGGTGGAAAGCAACATCGCCAAAAATTATTCTAAGGTGCAGCGCCAGAAATTGCTTGCCTGGACCTGCACACAAGACACAAATAACTTTGCTCCCAACGAGTACAAATAGGTTGTCAATCTCTCCTGCCTTCCTATTTACAAAGGTCAAACGCAAAGTGTAATAATAATGCAACGGAAAAAAAAGTAAAACGGTAAATAAAAGCGGCAAACTTATGATGTGAATATGGACTGGGGTACCATGGTACTCACTATTAGTGTTTCTCTCTCAAAGGACAGTAGACAGTTATGCCGGATGAACAAATTACAGCTAGGAAATTGACAAAATTATAAATGCACCGTAATGCTAATTATGCTACATAAAGTAACAGGCTCAATCGTATGGGCATTACACCAAGACAAGTAGATCGCTTATTCATCAGCATCTACTTACTAAAAATCCACCTTGAGATATCTATCCAGAATATCTCGCTGGTATTAAGTTGTGAGCCACAACTAATGATGTGAACTCAAAGCAACGGACAACTGCCTTAACGCTCTATGCGTAATGTAAGTAATCCCTATGACACGCAGTCATAAACACCATTGTTTTACCCCTAATGGCAACAACACATTCCCTAGTCCCTCGTTTTTGTCACTCAAACCGGACATCAGGAGGCATGATCCCACTATCTAGCATAACGCTTCCTCTTGGAGTTATAACTTGCTACTTGGCCAAAGCAATAAACTGTAACGGAGAACTGATAACCCACAACTGCAGGGGATCGAGATAGTCTTCGGGGGTAAGAATAACCCAATTTGTAGATTCGACTCAAGGGGAGCCAAAGAATACCCACAAGCTTTGACAGTGGAGTTGTCAATTCAACCGCACCTGAGATACACTTACTTGCAACAAGATATTAATAGTAACTGCGATATGGAAGTGATGGTGGAAACGGAAATAGTGGCGGTGAAACAGCGAAAGTAAAACAGCAAAAGCAAACAACTAGTAACCAGCAGAATTAAAAACATTGTAGGCTAGGGAGATGGATGGTTGGGTGCTGCATGGATGAGATACATCATGTATTTAACTTGGGGCAAGGCACACAGAAAAGCAATGATCATCTAGGCATATATCAAACATTAGGCATGTACCCCACAGGTAGTTGTACGTGCTTGCAATAAGAACTTGCACAACATCTTTTGTCCTACCATCCTGCTACGAACGGGGCCAAAAGAAACTTATGGAGATTAAGGTGCTCCTATCAAAGAGCACCGGAACAAAGCATTAACAATCAATGGATACAAGGAATCCTCAAACTATAGTCCATCCCCTTTGGTGTCCCAAGCTGTCACCTTTGGGATCGCCGGTTTCGGACTATAACAGGTGCATACAACTCGTAGATAGGATCAAGAACACAAATATATTCATGCAAACACATAGGGTTCAGATCTGAAAACATGGCACTCGAGCCCAAAGTGACAAGCATTAAGAGCAACAAATTGAAGCAAAGATGATAAACACCAATCTAGATGATAGGCAACATGCCCCCAACAATCTGATAAACTATTACATGATCTAGCTCATCCAATCCCTACCATCCCCTTTGCCTACAGCAGGAAATTACTCACACATGGAAGGAGAAGTCATGGAGGGAGGATGGAGTGGTGATGATGATGACGATGATCTCCCCTCACCGGAGGCCAAAACAGCCTCCAGATTAGCCCTCCCGGAGAAGAACAGAGGGTGGCGGCAGCTCCGCGACGAGAATTGGGAAAACAACTTCTGTTCTGGGGTTTTCTC
This sequence comes from Bromus sterilis, assembly GCA_950022295.1. NCBI lineage: Eukaryota > Viridiplantae > Streptophyta > Magnoliopsida > Poales > Poaceae > Bromus > Bromus sterilis. The sequence goes on along the minus strand of OX465599.1, from coordinate 29,705,254 downwards.
GCCACGGGAATAAATAGGAGGCAAAGTAGGGCACCAGAGGGGGGAGGACCCTCCCAGGCGGTCTCCTGGCGCAGCCAGGGGTGGGGCCGCGCCAGCAGGGCGCCTGGGGCCCCCTGGCTGTCCTCTGGCCCCACTTCTGGTATATTGGTCCTTCGGGTGCGTGGATTTTCTGTGATTTTTCCTGGAATTTTCTGAGACACCTCAAAATCCATTTTCCTGCACACAATAAAACCATACAGACAGCTCTGCTGAAAACATCGTTAGTCCGGGTTAGTTTCGTCCAAATCATGCAAGAATGAGGGCAAAACAATAGCAAAAGTGTTTGGAAAAGTAGATACGTTTGAGACGTATCAAGAACATGCATGACTACTCAAGAACACAAATATAAAAGAGAACCAAATATATTACTTCCACCAACTGAACATAATCTCATAATGCACCGGATCCCAGCAAACACAACATAACAACATAGGAATTATAACAAAGATGCCTTGATCATGATAGACATCTCACAAGGTCTAGACAATGAAGCATAAGATTGGAGAGAAGACATCTACTAACTTGCTGCCATGGACCCCTGGTCCAAGGAGGGACTATCCATGGAGCATACCAGAGGCAATCATGATGATGGAGGGGCCTCGGAAGATCAATCCTCCCTCCGGCAGGGTGCAGGGACAGGAACTTTTGTTGATCTCGATCTTGGGGTCACGGTGGCGGCGGAACAGTGGTGTAGAGCGCGAAAAGGAGTCCCTCCTGAGGGTTTTCAAAACGGGGTGTAAATATAGGCCAAATGGGGCGTCAGAGGTGGGGCACGTGGAAACAGTAGACTCTGCACAAGCATGAACATGTGCACTATAGGAACTTCCAAGAATAACCAAGGAACTGCAAAAAAAAACATGTGAATATGGACATGTACAGTTCTTGATCAGTTCATCCGATTCTCCTTTGTCTATTAATCGTCATTTTTTTGTGACAAAGACCATGTGTAAATTAGTAATCATGTGTGGTTATCTTCTATAAATTAAATTAATACCATTGGATTTTCTTAGATCACCAAAGAACATTGAGATATTTTATATGAATAAAGGAAAACCAAAAAATCATTGAAGTGGAACAATCTTTCATGATGGCAAACAACACATGCACCAACGATGTAAGACTTCATTATATATAATTGAAAAGTTATCAAACTATAGACTCCTTTCACGATTAATTATTGCTCTTAATCCTCCATTTAATAAGAATTATGAATAAATATGGTAATATATACACTTCATTTAAGACTGAAATGAAAATACTATATATTTACTACTATAATTTAATTTCCAAAACATAGAGGTACAATGTTTCTATAATCAATATATTTATACTTTACTGAGGTAACAACACAAGGCATCTCTAATGCATACACAACATCAATATAGCATATTTTATCAAATGTTTGATTTTTTTTAAACATCATGAACCATATCTAAATTTCATACTTTTATTACACAAAAATAAATTCAATAATGTTTTATTAGGCCTTAGAAATGAGTCAAATTATAAGTACAATCTATTAGTAATAAAATTTGAATAACATTTAAATATTACAGTCATATATGAAAATCTAGCCGCTCAAATGTGCGTGTCACACTGCTAGTTTTATATTTATTGGTGTTTTACTCTAAGCATTGTTGTTTCAATACAAAGTATAAAGTATGCACATATTTTTTAATTAAAATTTGTCTTTTGCTAAACAATTTTGATCACAAAAAAGGATTAAAAAATGATGGCATTGGTTGAGTTTATATTCTAAAACTTTTTACACATATGCTTACTTAATCATATACTAGAAACCACTATTGTGCTATATTAGAAACCAATATTGTGATATTTATGGATCGTATTTTTGTATAGATCTTTACAATAAATAATACTCCCTCCGTATCTTTATATATAAGACATTATTTAACGTCATGTTAGTGATAAAAAAAATATGTTATATTAAGTTGCATAGGTAGTATAAAAACTATAAATTATGTATTATAGAAAAATAATTTGATCAAATTTTTTGTTACAAAATACATTTTATTATCTTTCTGATATTCACTACAAACACAAAATACGTCAGCTAATATTTATTATCATTATCGTATGATTAAATTATGCCAATAAAAAATTTATATTTGTGAAACAATAACATGCTAAAAATAAGATCTACATAAGTATACAAATCTAGTAAAAAATGTATATATTTTGTTCGTCCGGGCCCAAAATTTTGTTGGACCGGGGTTGCTAGCTAGCTAGCGCGGATGTGTGTGCAACACAACTTTCCACAACCAAAAAAGTGGAATAGAAAGTTGGACAGATGATGCCATATAAATGCGAGAATGAATGTGATAATGCAGATAAAGAAGCTCACCTTACAAACATTCATGGGAGGGGGAGGAGGAATAGCAAGTTGGACAGGGTAACGGTTAGTGCGTGGTTGGGTTTTGTAAGGAACATGCACAGGATGGGATGGCCGATCAGCTACACCCGACCTGCAGCCTGACCTGGTAGTCCTTGGACTTGTCACAATGGAGTGCATAGCTTCAGGACCCTTGTCTGCGTCACCAAGAAGTGTCATCTTCTTTAGATTTTTAATTTTTTCCATATATTGAAACCCCATCAAAAAGAAATTCTTCATTATGATATTCAAACTGTACAGCCCCGGATGTCAGTGGACGCAGTGTTTCCTGGTGAAAGCCTATCGACTGGGGCAGTCCATCTAGTGACACATGTTGTGCAGCGGTGCTGAGGACGGACGGGAAGCGCCTCCACGAAGGGGAGAAGGCGGAGGGAGCCGCCGTCAAGGGAGCGCGGTTTGCTGGAGGAGGCACCGTCAATGGACGGAAGGGGCACGACTTGCTGGAGCGGCCCTTTTCATCCAGTACCTTCCGATCTCTCTCCTCTATTTTTCCTCTCGACCGCGCCCTTCGCTCTAGGGTTTCTGCCGCCATCGCGCGCCTAGCTCCAGCCGCCTCCGCCCTCCCCGCTCCGTCCATCACTGCGCGTCTCCTCCAGCTCCACACCTCTTTACCCCCTGTCGTCCTTGATCAGAACTGCAAGGGACCCAAGGTTGCTAGGTGCTGACCCGTCCTATGATTCTTCCCCACATGTCATCGGTCAGTCAACCACTGAATCCAGTGTCAGTGGTTATGTGAGAGGACGGCGAGCGCACAGCTTGGACCTGTGTCTCGTGTTGAGGGTGAAACCAGCATGCCATTGTACCTGCCTTGAAGGCATATTTTGGTTTGCTGATACTACTCTTCAAATCTGAACAACTACCAACACACATCTAAATTGAAGAATTTTGTTTGTTATGTTCATGTGAATGAGTTATGATATTGCTTTCTTATGTGACCTTGCTGAAGCTCTCGTTTGACCCATTCTTGTTTTTATTACCAATCGCAGGTTGCATATCATATTTGAATACCGTAAAGGTTCCTCATGGTTTATCACAATTGGCATTGTTTTGTTTTAATATTCTGTGTGCGCAAGAATGTGAACTATTGACTGGTGATCGATACATACGTAGGCCAGTAGCTTCACTGCTTTGTTAATCATATATTCACTTTGATATTAACAAAAAATATCATGTAAGTTTATAGATTAAAAAACTTGGCTTCACTAACAATCTAATTCTTGCAAGCATCCGTAAATACAAGAGAGAAATTAAGGTAAACCTAAGTGTAGCTATAAACTCTAGGATCATATATTCCCTTGTGGAAAAGTACGCAAATTGGGGTTCAGGTGCCTGTCACTCCAGAAACCCACCATGAGCATCCTAAATACACAATGCCTTCCCAGGCCCTTAAAAGATGAAGTGTTATGTAGTCGACGTTCACATAGCACCACTAGAAGAATGACACCACAACTTAAATATCAAATCAACACATATTACTTCAACATCATATGACTATTAACAATAAGACTTCTCTCATGTCCTCAAGAACTAAAGTAACTAATCACAAGACATAAAATAAATCATGATCATAGGTGATAAATATATGATGAACAATCTGATCATAACAGTAATTCTCCAATAAAATTTAATAGCATCAACCACAAAGTAGTAATCAACACCGGTAAAGTAGAAGGGATGAATTCTGTGAGATACAACACAAATTGCAATTATAAAGTGAGATGGTATGAAGATGGAGATGGTGTTGATGTTGAAGAATATGGTGATGATAATATCGATGATGCTCGTGATGATGGTGATGCGATGATGATGATCTTCACCTCCGGCCAAGAACAAGACTGTCAATTACCAATTAAGCATCAGAAGAAATGAAACCTGGTTTGGCATAAGCTTTATATTGAAACTTAATTAGTTCAAACTAGTAAAATAGTTCAAAGAAAAAAGTCATAGATATTTTGTATATTCTAGAATTTTTATATTGTAGGAAGATCAATATCCCCTTTACTTACTTTCACACAAAACAAACAAACATGCATTCTAGAAACCTTCGTGAACTTTATAGGTATCAATCATGATATAAGGAAATTGAAATACACGCAAACACCAATGTATATTTGCAATTCATGTAAGTAGCACAAATTAATTTGTCAATACTTGTGATTTGGTTTTCTTTCACATCTTTCTCATCAAGAATAATCTTGTTAAATCCAACAAAAAATAAGGTGCAGTGCCTTAAAGAAGAGACAACGTAAAAAGCCTTCCAATGATGTTTCAAATTTAACAAAATCGCACAATTTGAAATCATTTATTAAAATAATGTCTCTTAATATTTAGCTCTACAGTTTCATAGTTACCAATTATAATGGAAACCTATATGGTTAAGAAAATACATAGAAATTATAAGTTGTAATTATAAACAAGTAAAATAGTTTAGTCTAAATAGATAATAGATGCTTGTAACTCGCACGGTCAGCAACTCTATTCTCAATACAATTTCTTTTCTAGGGCCTAGTTTAGGCTTCAACTCCTTAATGAATTTTTTGATCTTATATATTTCAGCATAAATTTGTTGAAATTCCACTACAAAAATAGAACATAAGTTACTATTCTATCAAATATGGTATGAATCACAAGAAACTCATTCACAAAAAAATGAATAACAAGAAACTGAAGTTAACAAAGCAAGCTTACCCTCTCTTTTTTCATCAAACCTGGAATCAACCAAGTGACTGCCACGCAGATAGCAAAACAACTCCTTCTTCACTGCTTGATATTCAGTTCTATCTTTCTTTTCCTTATGAAAATTGAGGATCTCCATAATAGCTTCTACTTTGTTGAAGAAATCCATTGATAATACGTTTGCTTCTGACGCATCATGTGCACTAACAACATCCATCACATCAAATATCTCTGGGATCTTCAGGATTGTTTTATTGGATTCCCTTGATTCAGCCCATTCAGTAGTGAGGTCCTTCGCAAGGCTCCGCATCTACCAAAAGAGATGCATACGCAGGTTGACAAAGAAAAAAAGGTAAATTCATAGCACCTAATACTGATACTCTTATCAAATCTTTCGGATAAACAAGAGTTTATGAATAAAAATCACCATTAAAAATAGCAAGGCTCCTTATCTACCAACAGAGATGTGTACCAGCCAATCTGTTCTTGGACCAATAAACACCACCATTAAAAAATAGCCTACATGCAGTTGCATGGGTACCATTCTAGTAAATAAGCTAACAGTGAGCAAAATATAGCTAGCAATGAAAAGCCAGCTAAGGGCATACATCCAACAGTGAAAAGTAACTAGGATATGCTTATCAACCATGCAATCACTAGGAGCCTAACTAACAGTAGCTTAGAACCATGATATTAGCATTACATAAGTTTCAAATGTTGCATAAGTTTCATCCATTATCTTGATGTACTTGTTCCTCTTAAGCCTTTCCATTGCATGGTAAAAATTTGTTACATTACATCTACAAGTTTAAAAGGGATTATTCTCTCAAAAAAGAGGTTTAACTCAAGAATCAGCATGCGACACACTACGAAAAGGCAAGTGAATCACGATCGGAGGTTTACGTGGGACACACACCACACTAAATGCCATCCAATATCATTGTAACACACACAACGGCTACAATTTTTTTAACACGACACAAACACAAACCCTCATACTTACGTACATACACTCATCTTTATAAATGCTCGCACGTACTCTCTCCTTTTCTAAATACTTCTATAAGACCTTGTAGAGATTTCAACATAACTACATATGGATATATAGATATAATTTAGAGTGTATATTCACTCATTTTACTCTATGTAAGCTACATTAGAATATTTTAAAAGCCTTATATTTAGGAACGTAGGGAGTACATCTTATCCCTATGAGACTCTTCTAAAGATTGAGCCCACACATCATCTTAAAATTGACGAAGTCTTTACATATGCCTTTGTGTAGTAAATGAAAATTACGTTTCCTCCCATTATAACGCACATCGCCAAAAATCCAGAAATAAATTAAGGAGAATGGGATCACTGATATTAAGTCTAGGACTTAAACAATGGCGGACTGAGGATGTCATTATCCTCCTCCTCATGCAACAACATGTTGGTTCGCACACACGATCATATGTTGTCACATTACCTAACATAAGATACAATGCATACCTATGAATTTGAGTAAATTATTCTTTGGGTTGAACTGCACAATATTATACAAACAACCTATTAAACCATACAAAATCACGATGTACAAATTTCAATGCGTACTTGTTACAATTGATAGTGTTTGCCAAATAAAAAAGCAAACATATTCATACAAACACATATCAAACCAAGAAACAAATTAGATGCATTTGATCTTAGTTTGATTTGAATGATGTTAATTGAAGACCAAGTGTAAAGTATGCATGGGGTGTCAATTTCTTGTTGATTCCAAGACCATGGAAGAATATTTGGCAATGGAAGTACACGTAAACAAACAATAAAATAGTTCAAAGAAAAAAAACTCGTAGATATTTTGTATATTCTAGAATTTCTATATTTTAGGAAGATCAATATCCCTTTTACTTACTTTGACACAGAATAAACAAACATGCATTCTAGAAACCTTCGTGAACTTTATAGGTCTCAATCATGATATAAGGAAATTGAAATACACGCAAACACCAATGTATATTTGCAATTCATGTAAGTAGCACAAATTAATTTGGCAATACTTGTGATTTGGTTTTATTTCACATCTTTCTCGTCAAGAATAATATTGTTAAATGCAAAAAAACAAGGTGCAGTGCCTTAAAGAAAAGACAATGTAAAAATTCTTCCAATGATGTTTCAAATTTTAAAAAATCGCACAATTTGAATCATTTATTAAAATAATGTCTCTTAATATTTAGCTCTATAGTTTCATAGTTGCCAAGTATAATGGAAACCTATATGGTTAAGACCATACATAGAAATGATAAGTTGTAATTATAAATAAGATAAATAGTTTATTCTAAATAGATAATAGATGCTTGTAACTCGCACGGTCAAGTGATGCGATGACTACGACCATGTAAGTAACTAATTACGTGTCAGGTTGGATTATTTTGATGTTAAGTATCATAGGGAGTTTCGTCTCCGTTGTGCATTGAATTTTGTGATGAAACTTCTCTCCTTACCTATAAAACCCCATCGATCGCAAAAGAAGAGAATGGAACATAAGCAACAACGACGGGAAGAGGAAATCGACCGTAGCACCACACTCGGTCATTCGGTCCTTAAACACAACAAAAAAACGGCGTGAGATAACACACCAGAATCAAAGCAACGAAACAAAATTCTCAAGGTTTAACTCCAAATCCATCTGTAGCACTCTAGTTAAAGCAAGGAGGAAGACGAGAAACCAATTCCGAGCACCGCAGTAAGAACAGAGGGGTGGGTGATAGGGAAAACCTTAGGGTTTGGCAAACCCGGTGAAATGCGATGGGAAGGAAACGAAGGGGGGACGGGAATGCCGGGGATCGTCCTCACCTCTTCCGCTGCTCCAGAGGGGATTTCTGCTTCTGCCCGTGGACTGTCACAGAGCAGAGGTCGGAGGGAGAGAGAGAGAGAGAGAGAGAGAGAGAGAGGGAGGGAGGGAGAGAGAGAGACAGACGAGGACGTCGGACGAGGGAATAAAAGCAACTCCCCTTTTCACTACTAGGATAATAACCATAGAAGAATGAAAATTAGCAGCGCGGGCAGAGGAGGCTGCGCTTCAGGAAAACAGTAGCAGCGCGGGGTAGAGGGATGCCTTGCAGGTGGACAATCAGTATCCGCGCGACCAAATAAAGCCTGCGCTGCTACTGTGTGGTCCCCACTATGGCTCTTGTGGTTGTATACTTTAGAAGAACGTTGTGTAAACCCTGCGCTGTAGATGTATAGGTTATCTACAACGCAGCATGGGGAGGATGCGCTGCTAATGTGGCTAGCCCTGGCCCGATTATGTGGTCCCACCTACTAGAAGCGCGGTATGCCTGCCCCGCGTTGTAGACGTTTAGGTTAGCAGAGGCACGGTACCATGACCCGCGGTGCTGATGTGCGATGCAGCTACAATAAATGCTCCCTCCCCTCTCTTCTTTCTCCCCTTCCTCCTCACACTCTTCTTTGCCCTCCACCATCTCCATTAATGGCTCCTCTCACTCTCTTCTTTTCTTATCTTTCTCAGTTCCACATATGTCTAGCTAGCTCTCTTTTTCTCTCTTGCATTGCATTCTCTCCTACCAACTAGATCTACTAGCTCCCACTCTCTCTCTTTTCCTCTCTTGATCATCTCTCCTACCAAATAGATGTACTTTCCACACTCTCCTTTTCTCTCTTGATCATATTTCCTCCCAACTAGCAAGGAGATCTACTCATGTTATTAGGTGAATAGAAAGTTGTGTTTTTTGTACAAAATTATGACTTTTTGTGTGTATGACACATGAGAGTTAATTGGATTAATTATGTGTGACATGATGAGTTGGTTATGTATTTGTCGAATCGTTGAATTAATGGTGTGCATGACATGATAAAAGTTGTCTATGTTTTGCCGAAATGTCGATTTATTTTCATTTTGACGAATTTCGGGCAAACTCTACATGTCCTATTTTTAGGGAAGTCCATGCTGATTTTTTATGAGAGTTTAATTATAATGCATGTGCATGATTATAAATGTTTTTCTTGTGTATGTACACTATGCATGCAACATGATGAAGATGAATTTAGTGAACGTGACAAGATTTTTGGAAGCCGCGTAGCCGACATGCATGAACATAATCGTAAGGAGATAAAATGTCCGTGTCGAAAATGCAAAGAACGAGTCTGGATGGAACCCTTTAAAGGTGGCCATTTGAAGGTGCACCTGCTCATGCATGATTTTATGAATGGCTACACTCGATGGATAAGTGAAGATGATAATGAGGATGTCGAGCAGGCAACCAATAACGACATGGGACAAGACGAATAGATGACCAACTTACCTGAAGAAGAGACGGGACATGAAGAGGAAGATGCCAGACATGAAGATGTCGTACATGAAGAAGAAGTTGTCAGACATGAAGAAGACGCGGGCACGCAACAGTCTGATTCGTTTGTACTAAGTTCAGTCATGCAAGACCCTCATGTTCGAGACTTGCTTCACAAGAATACGACTAGCGAAAGAGCTTCTTCTAGGGGGGAGGCCAAGTTGGCACAACTCGAGTTAGACTCAAAGACTCCTCTGGTTGTCGACCAGAGGACACCCGCTTGAGTTTCACGCTCAGTCTTCTAAAGACGAAGGAAAAAAAACAAATGGACTAACGCAAGCCTCCATGAGCATTTGAAGTTTCTACATGGATCTTTTCCCGACGGGAACATGTGTCCTAATAGTATCGAGGAGGCCAAGAAAATCGTGTACCCTCTTGTATCGGAACGAGTATGCGAAAATAACCTCATGTTATGTGTGCAATGCTTCTCGATACAAGAAGAATGGAAAGACGAAAACTCCTCAGAAATTTGTGTGGTACTTTCCGTTGACTCATCGTGTGCAACGGTATTTCATTGATCGTACCTTACCGCTGCTTTTCACAAAAAACATGTATATCACTCCATTTCGATAAAAAAATCATTCGAAACCGCACGACAGACTAAACTTATCATGTTTTAAAGTTGAGACATTAGGATTAGCTGGTTTTAAAATTAGAGGACTAACTCTACACTTTTATAAGAGTGAAGACACAAAAAATATACCTTTGTCATCATTTTAATTGCGGATGACATGTGCTAGTTTTGGAATTTATGAATACTATTTCATCAAGAGAGGTCAGGAATTACAAAAAAAAAATGTCAAAAAAGAATTTGTAGAAGTAATTAAGCATGATACTACTTGGGATCTCGTACAAGCTTCAACCCCCATTTCACGTCTTGGCAGCGCCGGAGATGCGGCACCGACCTGGCCGTGTCCGTCGTTAGTTTGGCCTTGCAATCGTACATGGGCGGGGTGTGGAAGCACGGCTCCATGGACACGTCCCGGGCGCACGGCGGGTCCGGCGTGACGGAGAAGTTCTCCGGCCTGTACATGACCCAGGGCGTGACGCCGGCGAGCCCCTGCGCGACGTACCCGAAGGTGGACCAGCCGGAGGTGAGGAGCGCGTCGCAGAGGCTGAGCAGGTACATCTCGGCGCAGGCCTTGGTGTCGTGGGACTTGTGGCCGAAGTGCTGGTACTCGTCGTGGCTGGGCTGGTGCACGCCCACGTCCTCGCCGCTCGCCGTCGCCTGGGTCCAGTACATGCTCTTGATGCGCTCGTAGAACCACGGCCTGAGCGAGGTGATCAGGACGGTTTTGGACGTGGCGCCGCCGGGCGCCGGCGTGACGACGGCCGGATGATTCTCGTCGCCGGAGAGGACCTCCGGGAGCAGCTTCTCCTTCCACAGGCAGGAGGTGATCTGCCGGAGGACGTGCGGCGACTTGGCCTGCGAGTCCTCGAAGACGCGCACCTGCACGCCCACCAGCTGCTCCGCCCGCGCCAGGTACGCGCGGTAGTACCGCGAGACGAGCCCCCAGACGTGGTCGGCCGGGTGGAACAGGTACCGGCCGAGGTGGTGGAACACGGCGTCGCGCTCCGGGAAGAGCGCGGCGAGCTCCTCCGCGAAAGACGGGACCTGGAACAGCCCCGGCACGACGTACGTGTCCATCCTCGCCACCAGCCACTGGACGTTGGACAGCACCCTCTGGTCCACGTCGCAGAAGAACCTCTTGTCGCCGTCGCCGTAGTCGTGCTCTAGATAGAGGTACGCCAGCGCTGGGAGCTGCGCCTGCGTCGACGCCGAGCCCGTCTCCGTCGTCAGCACCTTGTTCTTCAGCATGTTGCCGTAGGTCTCCGCGGCGTCGACGGTGACGTTGTCGAGGCCCGAGACCGGGAAGTCCCCGGGGAGCAGCCACGTCGCGCCGGGGAACGGCTCGCAGAAGAGCCCGCCCAGGCCGCCGCTCCGGTCGATGAGGAGGACGCGGTCGGTGAGCACCGCGTAGAGGAACGCCGACGCGGCGGCCAGGATGCGGTTGCCGAGGCCGCGGTTGCAGACGGAGACCACGTACTTGCACTCAGCCGCGACGGCGGCGCTCCTTCCGGCGCTCAGCTGCTGGACGGCGCGGCCGTACGCGTCGCTGCCGGGGCCGCACCGCCGCTGGATCTCCTCGTGCCGTCGCAGCTTGGCGACGAGGTACGGGGAAGGCCGCCGCGGCGGGTTCCGTCGGTACGCGGAGGACTCGTGCCGGCTGCGGCAAGTTTTCTCGTCGATTCCTTCGGCCAGGAGGCCGCCGAGGAGTTTGTCCGGCGCGTTCCTCGCGTACGGGAAGGACGGGTCGCCGCCGGAACCTGCAGGTAACGAAGCTGTAAGCTGCATTTGACGTGTCATGCAGGCCTAGGCTAGGAAGAAACCGCAACTTGATTACCTAGACGGAGCTGGGCTCTGGCAGCGGCGAACCAGACCGTGAGCACGCCGCCGCCGTCGACGAGAAGGACGAACGCAGGCGGCGCGGCGATGAGGAAGGCGACGAGCAGGAAGTTGACCACTGACCTCCACCGCTTCTTCTCACCGGCGCCCTTCTTGCTCTTGTTCCGCGGCGTCATGGAGCCCTGCTCCTCCGCCTCCTCCGCCTCCAGCAGGTCGCGCGGCAGCGCAGCCGCCGGCGGGGTGTCCTGCTCACCGCCCTCGGCGCACGCCTTGCGCTGCCGCTGCTGCATCGGTGCGCTTCCGCTGACCAACTAAACTAAGCAGAGAAGGTGCAAGAAAGTGCGGCCGGTGTGCACGGGATTAGGCGCTGCGCATTTCTCGCCGATTTGTTTTAGTCGATCAATAAGGAAGCATTGGGTTTGTGCCGTTCTCCTGTCCTGCACATGCTGAACCGCCGCTAATGTAAACAGGACAGCAGCAATTAATCGCACCGTGGACTAACGTATAACTAAGCACACTTGCATGCATGGGTGCCCTTTGGACCGTACCCAAGAGTCCACGGCTAACGTTCAAAAAAAGAAAGTCCACGGCTCATCGTCAACTTCGATTATTTGGACGAACTAGTAATCTTGCAAGTGCAATGCACGTATTAACTGCAACCAAAATATTTGTTTAATATTTATATATTTTTTGATCTATACAAGTTTATTACCAATAGTAGTGTCTGTTTTGGGGAAGAAAAACTAAATCACCATGACATGTCAAGAAGTTGCGAATAAGATTAAAGATCGATAAACTTATGTAACAACAATCCAATCTGATATTTATCAAATTCATGCCATCTGTAGTCCAAAAGCTTACCCAAAATTTGTGCATGTAAAAAATGCTAATCTTCATTGGCAAAAAATGGTAATATTGGTGCAAAAAATATTTATATTTAGGTACAAAATATATGTATCATTAAATTGAAAAAACATTGGTGCAAAATTATTGGTTCAAAAGATCACTAACTTCTATGCTAAACCTTAAACTTAGCAAATATTCCCTCCGTGGCTGCGACAGTTATTTTGGAACGGAGGGAGTATATGTAGCTCAACAAACCTAACTGAATCCAAACCAGCTATACAAAATATGAAAAAAGTATAAATTATATCAGCACCTTCTTCATAGTCCACCAGATAGACCACATAGTTACCAAAACTCGAGCCAGATCGTCAGAGCTGTGAAAATAGAGAATAGGAGATTGGTTCGGCTCATCCAACTAGATGGCCATGGAGGAGTTTATATATACGTGCTCTAGGGCACATCTGGCAACGCCAGATTAGTTACAAAGGATAGATACATATTGTTTAGATATAACTAGAGTATCTAACCTAACTATATCACATGTTTAACATTCCCCCTCAATCTGAACTTCTACAAAGAAGATTGAGATTGAACCTATTGGATACAAATGGACCTTCAGCTAGAGGCTTTGTAAAGATATCAGCAACTTGTTCTTTTGAAGAGATAAAGCGAATCTCCAGTGCCTTAGCAGCAACCCGTTCTCGAACAAAGTGGAAGTCTACTTCTATATGCTTCGTTCTTGCATGAAACACAGGATTAGCAGATAGATAGGTAGCTCCCAAGTTGTCACACCATAAAACTGGTGGTCTTGACATGAAAATCCCCAACTCACCAAGAACTGACTGAATCCAAATTACTTCAGATGTACCATTTGCCAGAGCCTTATATTCAGATTCTGTACTCGACCGTGAAACCATGGCTTGCTTTCTTGAACTCCATGATATAAGATTGGGACCAAGGAACACGGCAAAACCCCCTGTAGACCGCCGGTCATCACTGCATCCAGCCCAATCTGCATCTGAGAAACAAGTGAGTAACATGGAAGGAGACTTGCGTATCGACAGCCCCATATCACATGTGTGCTTTAGATATCGCAGAATGCGCTTGGCTGCAGAGAAGTGAACAGTAGTAGGTGCATGTAAATATTGACACACCCTGTTTACTGCAAAAGCAATGGCTGGTCTGGTAAGTGTCACATACTGAAGTGCACCAACTAAACTGCGATACTTAGTGTTGTCATCTTGCGAGAGAGGCGATCCACTGTCTTTGCTGATTTTCTCACTGGAGGACATAGGTGTCGAAGAAACCTTGCAATTTTCCATGTTCGCACGGTGAAGAATGTCGCCAATGTATTTTTGCTGAGACAGAACCATACCTCCTGGCGACAAATACACCTGAACACCAAGGAAATAATGCAAGGGGCCAAGATCTTTGAGAGCAAAAGTTGCTTGAAGATCAGCAAGGAGTTTGGTGATAGCAGTCGAAGAGGAGCTAGCAACAATGATGTCATCGACGTAGACAAGCATGAATATGGTGACGCCTCCATGATTGAAGATAAATAGGGATGTGTCAGCCTTCGATGCAGCAAAGCCAAGATCATGTAGGCGAGAGCTAAGACGGGAGTACCACGCACGGGGAGCTTGTTTGAGTCCATACAATGCCTTCTTGAGTTTACACAGATAGTGAGGAGCGGAGGGATCTTCCCAACCAGGAGGTTGTCACATGTAGACATCTTCCTCAAGAACACCATGGAGAAAGGCGTTTTGGACATCCAGCTGGCGCAAGGACCAACCACGAGAGACAGCAATGGCCAGGACTAAACGAACAGTGACAGGTTTTACGACGGGGTTGAATGTATCATCATAGTCTAACCCATACCGTTGCTTGAATCCTTTAGCCACAAGGCGTGCCTTGAATCGCTCAATAGAGCCATCCGCTTTGCGCTTGACCTTGAATACCCACTTGGAGTCAATGATGTTAACACGTGGGGGTGGAGCCACAAGTGTCCATGTGTCGTTTGCCACTAGTGCAGCAATTTCAGACCGCATAGCATCACGCCACTCAGGAATGTGAGCTGCTTCATGATGGTTAGCTGGTTCACGGGTAACCAAGAAGGCACGACGGGAGGGATCATATGAGATAGTACCATCAGACCGAGTCTTGACCTGGCGGATGTTGTGGCGGAGGCGAGTTTGCATGGCGTGGCTTGGAGCAGGTGTCGGGGTAGAGGACGAGTGCACCAGGACACCAGGTCCAGGAGGCACAGAGGAGCCAGGCGCACTGCCCGGCGGCGCCATGCATGGGCGAGGTGCAGCGCCCGAGACATCCTCTGAGGGCTCAGCTGCAGACGGCTGCATGGAGTCAGGGGCAGGTGGGGAGGCAGGGGCAGTGCTGCTGTCGGAGGAGACCAAGGGACTGTCGGGAGGCGCGTCGCTATCACGCGTGACAGGACCGCCTGTGGCAGCGCCTGGCGTGACGGGCTCCGCACCAGGAGTTGCGTCGGATCCCATAGTGGGAGTTCCTGGGATCGTGTGCTCCAGAGGTGTACCTGCATCCAGATTAGCATCCAACACAGAATTGCCATATTTCATGTGGTCAGGAGAGGGCAAAAGGATGCAGTTTTCGGAGACACGAGGTGGGATGGGATGAGGTTGGGCATGAGCAAAGGGGTAGAGTTTTTCATCAAACACAACGTCACGAGATATATAAATGCGAGCAGTGGGTAGATGAAGGCACTTGTACCCTTTGTGACGAATGCTGTAGCCAACAAAGACACATTGTTGAGATCTAAAGGCAAGCTTGTGATTGTTGTATGCACGTAAGTTGGGCCAGCATGCACACCCAAAGGATCTAAGCGAGCTATAGTCTGGTTTAGTGCCGAAGAGTTTTTGCATGGGGGTAAGGTTGTTGATGACACGGCTTGGGAGGCGATTAATGAGGTAACAAGCAGAAAGGAAGGCTTCATCCCAATAGCGAAGAGGCATGGAGGCATGAGAGAGTAGTGATAACCCCATGTCAACAATGTGACGATGTTTCCGCTCGGCAGAGCCGTTTTGTTGGTGTGTGTGCGGACAGGAGACATGATGAGAGATCCCAAGTTGGCGAAAGAAGGTGTTACTAAGTTTTTCATATTCGCCACCCCAATCGGATTGGACACAAAGTATTTTCCTGGACAGGAGACGTTCAGCATGTGCAAGAAAATCATGGAACACAGAAAACACATCACTTTTGCGTTTGAGAAGGTAGATCCAAACAAACTTACTATAGTCATCAATAAAGGAAACATAAAATTGAAATCCACTAGATGAGGTTTTGGCAGGACCCCATACATCTGAGAAAACTAATTCCAAGGGAAACGATGAAACACTTGATGACCTAGAAAATGGTAACTGATGAGATTTTCCTTGTTGACATGCATTGCACACATTGGTCAGAGATCGACTAGAAGAGGCTAATTTATTCGATGCTAAAACATGCTGAACAACTTGAGATGAGGGGTGGCCAAGCCGGGCGTGCCAATCTTCTGCAGATAGCCGAACGGAGGAAAGTGCATGAGATCGTGTTGGCCGGACTGGGTACAGCCCGTTCTCACATCTGCCTTGAAGAAGAACTTTCTTGGTGGTCAAATCCTTCATAAGAAAATGGGTAGGGTAATATTTTAGATAAGCATGATTATCAACTGCAAGCCGATTGACAGAGACAAGATTTTTGTTGGCATGTGGAACATGAAGAATATTGCGCAGTTTAAGATTATCCGATGGTGTAGGAAGGAGTGCATGACCACGATGAGATATGTGCAAACCTGAGCCGTCGGCAGTATGGATGCGATCCTTGCCAGGGTACTTCTCCCTGATGGTGAGGCGATCCAGGTCTCCAGTGATGTGGTCTATGGCACCCGTATCCGTGTACCAGGTGGGATCACCAAGGACTGGCGGAGGGGATGCAGCAGCTAGACCAGTCATCTTGGATTGTTGTGGCTGGAACGCAAAGTTGAAGCACTGGATACACTCCCATGCAAAGTGTCCCCACTTGCGACAGATCTGGCACTGGACACGCCCGCCATCGCCTTGATCACTGCGGTGACCACCGTAGTCTCCGTTGGAGCGATCACCACCACCACCGCGGTTGCCGCGATCGCCGCCGCGATCACCTCCGCGGTAGTTGTTAGAGACACCTTGTTCACCAGAGTTGTTACCGCGGCCGCCTTTGCCACGGTAGTTGCCCTTGTTGCGATTGTTCCCGCCCTTCTCTCGAGCGGTGAAGTTGGCAAAAGAGTGGCCAGTCCCATGATGGAGACGGGTCTGTGTTTGCTCACGCCGCTGCTCGAAGGCGATCGCATGAGAGTAGAACTCTCCCAGCGACATGTTTCCTGAGCGAGTGGTGAAGGCGGTGATGAGCGGCTCGTAGTCGCTGTCGAGGCCGGTGATGACGGAGGTGATGATGTCCTCGTCGATCATGGGGCGACCAGCAGCAGCAAGATGATCAGCATTAAGGCGGATCTTGGTGAAGTAGTCTACCATGGAGAGGTTTCCCTTGCGGAAGTTCACCATCTCCAGCTTGATCTGCACAACGCTGGCGCGCACGTGCGAGGAGTACATCTGTTCAAGGTGAGACCAGATAGCATGAGCAGTGTCGAACAGAATGACCTGTTGGAGAATGTCCTCGGTGAGGGAGCCCAGGAGGTAGCTGAGGACGATCTGGTCTTGGCGGAACCACTCGGTGAAGGCAGGGTTGGGTGCACGGTCACCCTTGTCATCGGCAGGAAGAAGCCGATCTGGAGCCTTGATGGAGCCATCAACATAGCCAACAGCGTTGGCAATGCGCAGAGGAGGAAGGATCTGGGCCTTCCACATGAGGTATTTTTTGGAGGTGAGGCGAGCAGAGATGAGGTTGGCCGACGGTGCCGGGAGGGCGCCGCTGGATGGGACAGAGAAGGAGGCTGGGAGGGAGAACGTGGTCATGGTCGAGGAAGAGCTTGCGGCGGCGGAAGGAGAGCCCATGGTGCAGTTACGCGGGGGGGGCCTGATACCATGTGAAAATAGAGAATAGGAGATTGGTTCGGCTCATCCAACTAGATGGCCATGGGGGAGTTTATATATACGTGCTCTAGGGCACATCTGGCAACGCCAGATTAGTTACAAAGGATAGATACATATTGTTTAGATATAACTAGAGTATCTAACCTAACTATATCACATGTTTAACAAGAGCCAGAATAATAACCATAACAAAATCAGCACAATATTTGTACAAGTTATTAGCACATAACGGTTCTCGGTTCTAGCTGCTAATACATGAGCAAGAATTTGAAAGTCCGATATCTACTTGGTGCTTCTTTTTGTAATTTTTTGGATGACATGCAGATTGCTTCATCTTTTTTCGATAAAAGGAATTTATTAATATCATCGAGATACCAAATACACTCAGCCTCTGCAACAACGAAATATCCACAAGACATTATAGATACACACAACCCATAATGGAAAAAAGAAAAAGAAAAAAGAGAACCGCTACAGGGATCAATTCCTAGTAATTGCAGCACGAACCACCACCAAGACAATACCTGAAGTACAAATTCTTCAAAAGCGACGTCTTTTAGAAGAAAACTGTGCACACGCACCATCGTCGCCCGATCATAGATCTTAGATTTTCACCCTAGAGAAAATCCATGCTCTCAAAACAATGCCTTAAACAAGGCAACTTCCAGGCACAACCAATTAAGGTCAGACCTTGGGTTTTCACCCTGGAAGCTAAGAGTCTGTACTCCTCATGTGTTGTCGGGCTCTCTTACCGATGTCGCTGCTATGAGTCATAAATCCCAAAGCAAAGTCCTCATCGCCTCCGCAGATACCTGCCGGTGTTCCAACCGTAGCCGACTTGACATTCCTCGCCTCAGCCAGAACCATGGAAATCACAATTTCGACATGTCCCGTGGTGTTAGCTAAAAGCGAAGCTTCGCAGCACGCCCCCTTCAAGCTCTACAGGCAGATGTTTGTGGATGTGCCAGACCAGATCCCCTCCAAACTATGTGTCTAGGGGCACTCAACCAATCCATGAAGACCATCGATGGAGATATCCGACACTCGTCGACGGCCTGATAAAAAACGACCGGTAGCAGCAGAAAGACGAACGAGAGGTGCTAGGATGACGACATCGTTGTGCACGGTCGGGTGGGTAGGGAGGAGCCGATCGAGTGCCGCAGCCACCTGCACCGCATAGGCGCCGAACGCAGCACGCGCGCGTCAGTCGAGAACTGCTAGACCTAGATCGGGCCAGATGGGATCTTCACGCGGCCACCGCGCAACACATCGGGTCGCGTCCCTGCTTCCATAGCTGGGCGACCACCACCAACGCACGTCGTCTCCATGGCACAGACGTCGGGCGACTCCCAACGCATGGCACGACCTCAGACTAAGCGGCGCGCCATTCCACTCGCGAGCACTCCAACAAACCTGCTTATACATGACTGATTTCTGATCACATCCAAATCCAAATGAGTCGATTCTTTTTTTCATCCCCCCCCCCTCTTGATCACGTCTATCAATAGGAATTTTATTGCATTTTAGTGGTTTACCTACATTTTTTACGTAATCAATTTGCTTTATGTGCTATTTTTAGTTGTTGCTTAAAACATTTCTCGTGGTGAATACCAGGAGTTCTTTGATACTCATTTTGAGCATAGAAAACCACCACCTCGACTTGTTGCTTGATGGCATTGAAAAGCTATGGTTAAAACTTTTTTTAGTTGTATAATAGATAATGGAATTATAATGTTCAATTTGAGTTAAGCTTATTTCCATGGCATTGTCTTGATCACAAGTAAACATGATGGTTCAATTTCCTCTCATTAGCAAGCATGCTAAGTGATAAAACTTTATGCTCATTTAACGATAACCTTGAATGGTCAACCTGTCCAGTTTGGGCCGACCACTGCCGTCTGATCTCCCGTGATTCAGCGACCAGATTCGCGCGTACCCCTTCGGATTATACGACTGCAACATTTGCGATACCTTTGCAACATTTGCGGTATATTTGCATCCTCTCTAATCAGTCTCTTCACTGTATTTTTCCGTTTGCAATGAGAGGCTCGGTTCTGGAAGTATTTGGTGTTTTGATCCCCCCCCCCATTGAAGCCAGTCAATCCGAGACCTCTGCGTGAAATATATCTCTTCACGCTCATAAAGGTCGTGCAGGACATCCTCTATGCTTTTGATTTCCTGTTGGTATCCAGTAGAGAGTGCCCGCTGTTTTGCATCAAGAAGCTGCGCCTTAGCATCACATATTTGCTTGCGAATAGAGTTGAAGACCTCTCTGCTCCAGATCTGCAGCTCCTTGCTCATGGCCTTCATCTTCTCGCTAGCCGGCGCCCCACTACCCAGCTCCGCATTAACCGCCTCCCATGCTTCCTTCACCTTGTCCTCATAAAGATCATGGCGCGTCCATGCCTCCTCGAACATGAATCCCCGCGGTCCTTTGCACCCATGAGAAGCTAGAGCCTCTCTGAGATAAATGACAAGGGCTGAGTGATCAAATTCTTCCGTTAGCACATTTTGTATATCCGAGGCTGGGAACAATTCCAACAGAGAGGGGTTGCACGTAGCTCGATCCAGTCTGCACTGGATGTTATGTTATCCATCTCTCTTATTGTCCCAGGTGGGAGGTTACCCCGAGGCACCCAAATCAGCAAGACCGCAATCATCAAGACACTCCCGGAAACGCTCCATTTGTGCAAAACTTCTAGGTTTGCCCCCCCCTCTGCTCAGCTTGACATAGAATTTCATTGAAGTCACCTGCACAAATCCATGGCAAGTTATCCTGACGTCTCAGATATCGGAGCACATCCCACGTCTTCTGTCTTTGATTCACACAGGGTTCACCATAAATTCCAAAAAATCTCCACGTCTTTCCGTCCATCGTGATGGAGCAGTCCATGAAATATTGGGACCAGGGGCGAGTGGTCACTTTAACATGATCTATCCACCACAACGCTAGCCCTCCACTCAGTCCATTACAACTGGATTCAACCCCTTCTTTGAAGCCAAGTATCCACTTTAGTCTTCCCATTGCTCTCGCCGTTTTCTTTTTCTCACTAAGAAAAACCACCGTTGGGTTGTAGGACCTAATCAGGTCTCTTAATTCCCCCACCGTCAAGTCCAACCCCAGTCCTCGACATTTCCAGGCAAAAATATTCATGGCAATCGGCGGCCCTGCCTCGCAGAGCTCGCGCTTTCTCAGAGTTGTCCATTATACGATCAAAGACCGAACCAGTTTTCTGCTCTTCTCGCCAACGATCACATCATCTCTTCCTTGCCCACCATTGGATCCTTTGACGACCCACTGTTGCCTAGGCCTCCTTCTGCTCGACGGTGACGCGAAAGCACTGGTACTGTTACCACTTACCAGTGTTTGCTTCCCAACCATAGTTGTCTCTGGGCCGCTTCGATCCATATTTGGTCATCATTGCAACATGTGAATGTACCCGGACTTGTATAGACTCTTGGTGCAGCCGGCTAGAAACAGTTGCGCATGGTTTTTTCAACTAGTTTGACTGGCGAATCACTCATAGATTAGGAAAGTACTTGTGTTCAACAGGCAGATCCACGCGTTGCGTCCGCTGCCTCCTGCGCTTGACACGTGTGCTAGTAAATCCACCGCTGAGTCAAAGATGCTTCGCAACGGAAGCCTTGTTGCAAAGATGCTTTGCAACAAAGGTCATGTTGCAAATGATTGAGTTGACTATCGTGCCTCAGCGTGTGACACGTGTACTAGGTAGGATCCACCTCTCAGTCAAAGATGCTTCGCAATAAAGACCTTGTTGCAAAGGAACTTCGCAATAAAGGTCTTGTTGCAAATGACTGTGTTGACTATCGTGATTCAAAAACACTTCTGCAACAAGAATTATATTGTTTAACCACAAAGTACAAGAGAACTTTCAAGATAACTCGATGTATCGACCGTGCACTTTCCTCCTTATTTTTTACTCCACTTGGGCAAAAAAATTATGTTAGCACTAAGATCCCCACTTTATTAAATCGTGACCAAGGTTACATCATGGTTCAACAGTGGGTTAATCTCACTGGGAGCATCATCACGCCACTCCCTAATGACCTTCCTTGATTACACTAATGGCCGAAGTCTGACGGGTAACCGGAGTTCTGAACCTTGCTCACAAGTCGCAAGTCAACTGCACAGGAAGATTAGTCCGTGGCAGCAAACTGGCAAATCTCACACCAACATGTGCAAAACAAATGCCCCGGTATGTAATTAAGAACGACAGAAAACACGGTAACTATAGTATTTGGGGAGCGCTACGCTTCTGCCGGGTGTAGATTAGAAAACTTCCTCCGCCAATAGAACCGCACGATGCAGCAATTGAGAATCGTCCGATCGTGCGCAGCCGAATCAACGGACCTTGCAACAGTCTGTTGCCGTCGGATCATTACAACATAGGCTCTGTTGCAAAGTGACCTAACCATTTTTTTTTCAAACCGCGTGTGTATGAAATAACGATCTTTGCAACAGAGACTATGTTACAGTCGGACCATCGCAACAGTCTCTGTTGCAAAAGAATCTAACATTCTTTTTACAAACGCGCATATCTGAGACAAATGAGCTTTGCAACAGAGGCTCTGTTGCGATCGGACCATTGCAACAGAGACTGTTGCAAAAGAATCCAAGCATTTTTTTTGCCGACCGCGCGTATCTGAGACAACGGGCTTTGCAACAGAGGCTTGCGGTCAGACCATTACAACAGAGCCTCTGTTGCAAAGGGATCCAAGCATTTTTTTTATCGCACGTATGTGAGACAAATGTGCTTTGCAACAAAGACTCTGTTGCGGTCGGACCATTGCAACAGAGGCTCTGTTGCAAAGAGATCCAACCTTATCCGTGAAGGGGATTGATGCAGGGAAGGCCGGGGATGGTATGCGGCGGACGGATCCAGGCGGTGGGGAGGCTTATAGAGGCGTCTAGGCGACTCGATGAGCTCGAAGCTCGATCCATGGCGGTTATGGCGATGGCTGCAAAAAATATGGGAGAAGAGAGGAGGTGGGGAGAGGAAGGAGAAGGGGGAGAGGAGGTCCGGTGCGGGGGCGTGACCTGCTGGGGCTCCCAGGGTCGCGCAACGCTGCCGGCTAGCCGGAGCGCGGACGGCGACGGACGTCTGGGACGAGCGCGCCGGGGAGAAAAAGGGGCATTCGTCGCGTGCAACAGGATATATGTTGCAAATTGACCTTCGCAACGACAGTTCAGTTGCAAAACGCATGGCGTCGAATCAAAAAGCATCTGACGGCAATGATGGCGGCGGACACGCGCTCACGGATCTGCCGGTTGAAGGGGATCTTTTCCCATAGTATTTTCCTATTGTTGAACCTGTTTTTCAAATATCTACAATTGGATCAAAATGCACGAGGGAAAAAGTTACATTTGTGGAACATCTTCTCCTGTAAAAAAATATAGACCCTATTTTAGCAAACAAATGTGTTACCGTGGGAAAAGACAAAAAACACTTACAGCTGTCACGAATTAATTGCAAACAAATGTGTCACGGATTTGCATTCTTGCAATCTCCTCCTTAATTAATTGAAAAGGGGCAAAAGCATAATAACTTGGTCACGAATTTGCATTCTTGCAATCTCCTCCTTAATCTACTACTAATATAAAAAGCACCAGAGGGGCTGGACCATTTGATCTCGTACGTCCAATGATGTTAATCTAACGACCCAGATTACTCCCATGTTGTATGGCACAACACCTCTAAACATACCAATTATGAGACCCTCTCTAACAAATGACACTTGGCAATAAGAATTAATGCACGACAAGTCAATTAATTCTCTAATGAATTCCAGTAGCAAATCTCTCTAATCACGATTCTTTCCATCCCATCCTCTTTCCCACGCTTCTTTACGTGCTTGCGTGCTCATGCTACTAATACCTAGCTAACTTATGCAGCATTTGTGCATGTATGCGTGTATTCATCGAGCAAATTAGGGCAATGGTATTGGGTGTATTTTCATGGCGGTGGCCGCCCGCGTCACACGGAATAGGTGCATGTACATGGCCACAAGACGACAGCGGTCGTGCTCCATGGCCTGGCGCGGGATGCGCGGGTGGCCTGTACACACTGGGCCAGATACGCAGACTTCTGCTTCGGCCTTCTCCATCGTCCGTGCGGGTGCTGAGTAGGAGCTCATCGTCGTAGACGTCGTCGACGGTTGTGACGCACGCCGCGCTGTACAAGGCTTTTCGTTGAGCGCCTCTGCCCCTGCCTTGTCACCTCACCGGCCTCTGCCTCGATCCTGGGGAGGCTTACGCTCGTCTCTGCTCTATTCCATGCGGCGCTCCAGAACTTTGGTTCCTACTTCTCTTCTCTCATAAACGAGCTCGGCATGCCGACGACAATGACGACAAGGATGACGCCTTCGTGCGTCAGAGGGACATCCACCTCTGTTCGTGTTCAACCTTGCCACGTAAGCAAAACCGCTTGTAAAACCATTTTAATCAGGGCGAGGGGATGGTTTACCTGGTTTGGGAAAGCTCAGGGGGTCAAATGCCCTGTTTTTTAGTTTAGAGGGTGAACTGACCGGTTTATGAAACCCCAGTGAGTTATGTGGACTTATTTCCTCTCGTCCTTTCATATTCTCTGTCTGTTCCACACTTTCACCTCGCCGCCGGCAACACGACACAATGGAGCAGCCGCTACTGGATGACGAGGACGAGGCAACCGATCGATTAAGAAATATGGCTGCACATCCATCGGGATCTTCTCCGCTCACGTCGAGGAACATGGTCGTGGATGGCGGCGGAGAGAAGCGGCCCTGCGCCGGCGGCCGTGGCCGCGGCGAGCTAGCCGGAGAAAGAAAGGGAATTTGGTACGTGCGTTGGGAGTGGGAAACTTAGGATTATGAACATGATTTGTTAAAGAAACACTGGATAAGCAGTCTGCATGCTTTGAGATTTGGTTTTGACAGGTGTCTTCGATTGGAATGGGTCTCACGATCGTTTAGTACGACCCGGGTCGTATAGGATTATCTTCCCCGTGACTCCCCCGCCGCCCCTTCTCCACCACTTCCCCGACGCCCCTTCCCCAACACTGCCCGCCGAACAGCCGATGCCGCCCATTCCCACCGCCGCCACCACCATTAGTTGATTCGTTGGATACTTATAACTTGAGTGTTGGATGCTCTAAATTTTTTTACAGTTTTTATGTTTTTTTGAGTGTTTCATGTAAGTTAAACATGTGTGCTGGGATGTAATCTTGTTATTCTTCTACCATATTTTAAAGAGATGTTTTTTGAGTGTTTTATGTAGGTTAAACATCTTTTTTACTCTGAGTAAAATACATTTACTTTGTATAATTTAAATCAGATGAATGTTTTTCTTTGCAAATGAAATATGAAGATGCTTTTCGTAAATTCAATCCAGTGCATCATTATGTTAATTTATCTCATTAAAATTAATTCTAATAATTATCAATTGATTTTTTTAGATAATCTTGATTTTATATTTCAGATTAATCAATGAAATCGTTGAAACGTAATTGTTTATGGTTTGTAAATGTATCTTCCGTAGCAACGCACTGGCATTTTACTGTGAATTATAACTTTTCCCACATGTGCAATCATGTGCCGAACATAGAATTTTGTTAATGTGCAACCGCGTCATGAGTACACAATTTTATTTATAAGATATAGACTCGAAATATTTATTTGATATGTGGAAGATTTCATTCATATGTCATTCATAATGCTACAAAATCTTTCTATATTATTCATAATGTTACAAATTCTTTTTAAAAATATGATATAAAAAAGAATAAGAAAAATTATTTTTACGGTTACACGTGCGTTGCACGTGCAAGCTTACTAGTTAATTGAAAAGGGGCAAAGCTTTTGCCCCTGTTTCCAACAAAAACTATCCTAGGGGAGAGTAAAGTTTTTTTAGCACTAAGATCTCCACTTTATTAAATTGTAACAAGGTTACATCATGGATCAACAGTGGGTTAATCTCACTGGGAGCATCATCACGCCACTCCCACTAATGGCCGAAATCTGACGGGTAACCGAAGTTCTGAACCTTGCTCACAAGTCGCAAGTCAAATGCACAGGAAGATTAGTCCGTGCCAAACTGGGAAATCTCACACCAACATGTGCAAAACAAATGCCCGGTATGTAAGAACCACAGAAAACATGGTAACTATAGTATTTTCCTATTGCTGAACCTGTTTTTCAAATATCTACACTTGGATCAAAATGCGAGGAAAAAATTACATTTGTGGAACATCTTCTCCTGTTAAAAAAATAGACCCTATTTTAGCAAACAAATGTGTTACCGTGTGAAAAGGCAAAAAAGACACTTACAGCTACAACCGAGTTTCATTTACAAGCTTGAGCCCCCAGCTGACGTCCTCGCAATGCCTCACGTAAGGCACCACCTTGCCCAGGTCGACGTCCCTCTTCGCCTTGCAGTCGTGGAAGGGGGCCTGGTGGAAGCACGGCTCGATGGACATGGCGCGGCCGCACGGCGGGTCCGGCACGACGTGGTCCACCGGCCTGTACATGATCCACGGCGTCAGGCCGGCGAGGCCCTGCGCGGCGTAGCCGAAGGTGGAGAAGCCGCTCGTGATCAGCACGTCGCTCATGCTCAGCAGGTAGATCTCGGCCAGCGCCTTCATGTTGTGCTTCCTGTTCCTCTTCCTCTGGTACTCCTCGTGGCTCGGCTGGTACACTTTGACGGTGGTGCCGTCCACGGTCCGGTGCTCGCTGTACTTTTCCAGGATCCGATCACTGTACCAAGAGCTAAGAGAAGTCGCAAGGACGGCGATTGTCCGGTTATTCCCGGCGGCGGTCGCGGCTTCATCGGTGACACTGATCTCTGGCAGCAGCCTTTCACCCTGGGCACATGAAAGGATCTGTTCCAAAACGTGTGGAAATGGCCCATTTCTTTGCAGGATGCCCTTCGTTTCATAAATTCTGATCTGAATTCCCACTATTTCATCAGCTTTGGCAAGGAAGGCCCTGTGGTACTTTAGCACCGAATACCAAATATCATTTGTCGGATGAAGAAGATAGCGCCCCAAGTGGTGGAAAACAGTGTCCTTTTCAGGAAACAGCTTGCTCAGTTCATCTTGGAAACTTGGGATAAGAAACAGTGATGGCACGAAGTACATGTCGGTTCGCATGATCAGCCATGGCACACCTTGCAGGAACTGTTGATCGTCTTCACAGTAGAAAAGCTTGTCGTGGAAATCGTAGTTACCGTCAAGGTGGAGGTACACATAGGGGGGCCTAGCACCGGCCAAAGACCGATACGTGTTGCCACCGATAACATTATTCCGCAACATATTGCCATAGCTCTCTGGACTACTGTGAGTAAACTCATTATAGCTCAGAGGGAAATCTGAAGGAATTAACCATGAAGTTCCAGGGAAAGGCTCGCAGAAAGTGTCAGCAATCTCCTTATAACGGTCCACAAGCAAAACCCTGTCTGTAAGAAGCGTGTAAAGGAACGCTGAAGTGATCTCAAGCATCCGGTTTCCCATCCCAGCATGGATCATCAGGAAGAGATAGTTGCACTCCATTGTACCGTTGATGCTCTGAGTGGACATGAGCAGTTTCGCAGCGTTGTTGTATGATTTGGTGCCTGGACCACACTTCTTCTGTAGTGCTTCTTGTCTCCTTAACCTTTCTATAAGGTATGGAGAAGGTACTCTTGCTCCTGAATTCTTGTGATAGCGTGCAAATTGGTACCTGCTGTGACAAGACCTTTCATCGAATCCCTCGATCAGAAGGCCACCCAGAAGTCTGTCATACTCAATTTGTGCCGATGGAGATAAATCATCAGACATATCATCTCTTACATCTGAAAAAGATAAGATGCTTTAAGTTACTGTAAAAAAACAATACAAGGAGAGGACAAAAATAATAATATTGGTTTGCTGGTGTGTATCGTACTACTTCATTAACTAAGTTTACTTTAAAGGACACTCATGGGAAATAAGTTTAAGTACTGTTTTTCAACCGAGATAACCACATGTGTCATTAAATTCATAGTGGAAACAATCACTTGAATTACTTACATGCCCTAGAGGTGTTTGGGACATTGAAACTGACATTAGGGGGACTGATAGTTGTATTGCTTGAGTAAGCCAGCAACAGAATATTACAGCAAAGTGGGTTGTGCCCAAACACAATGCCAGAAATGAATGCGACAAAGATAATCTACAGCAACTTGGAGCAAAAAAACAATGTGAATCAGTATTTGGAACTGCTGGCTGATTGCTTGTTCTTTTCCTCATTACAGTTGCTTAAAAGTTGCAAGATGTCATGCAGGTCATTTTGGAGTACAATTGGGTTGCCCTTTGTGCAATTCAATGGACATGAAGACAAGAAGAATTTATTTGTTGTCTCCTCATGCAGCACGGAAGGTATTAACTGGAGTACAATTAAAATTATTAATTAAACAAGGACCTGTTCCAATAAGATCTTAGGGATGAACCATGCTTTTTTTACATAAAGACTGTAAGGGAACCCCCTACAGTTAATAGGTGCAACAAACCTAGATTGCAAGTACCGTGCCTTGAACCTGGGTGGGTGGGAAGGCATGAGCCCCTTCCTACCACTAGGTTATGCCTTAGTCTGTCGGATGAACCATGCTCCTGATTGCTTAAAAGGTCTTATATCAACAAGTGCAAAGATTTCTATATTCCTTTGCTGCATATGGATGCATTTCCCAGCACGAATGGGGGCAATAGTATAAAAATAACTTGCAAAAGAACAAATAAAGATTGAAGAAGTTTCCAAGGTTTTGGTACATAAGCAAAAAAGATAAAATTTTCAGCTATTTTTCCATTATAAGAATGGATCAACTTAATGAAACTCGCCTAGCTTGAGGTACGGAGAGAGTAGAGGGTAAGATTAGTGGCCAAATCCAGATGTTGATTGTTAGCGATTACATGGTCTAATTATTTTGCATGTAAGTCTTAATTAATTAAGCTGGCTCAACCTTCCCTTGAGTACAAATAGTTGCTACTATGACAATTTCACGTATGCTCTCTTAGAAAATACAGTTAGAGGTTTCTTCAGTGGACACACGTGTATCTATAAAGGGGGGCAGAAGCCTATTTTCTGTCGTGTATGTACGTATTACCTTGTCATGTGGCAATCATGTGTTGTAATGTCTACCAATTTATTCAACATTTCGATACGTGTTATCGTAATATATGTTGCGAATATAAGGTGGTATACTTCCGTATTTTAATACTTACAACATGTATTAAGCCTTTCATGATAACTATTTAAACATACAAGGCCTTACATTCCATTGCAATGGGTGACTTGATACATCAAAAGGTAGTAGGTCACATGCCCGATCTAGACCATCGGGGCAAAACAAATAAGTAGTGTCATTCAAAAAAAATTCTTTTTTTTAACAGGAATATCCCCTTGCTTTGATTTCTCAACAGAAATAACGTCGCATTTGTAGGTTGACCAAGTTTATTGGAAACAATATCAACACTCACAATACCAAATCTATATTACCAGATCCATCATGGATTATATGACACATTGTATTTATTTGTTATTGTACATGTAGAATTTTGTTACAAAAAAACTATGGTCCAACTTTACAAAGTTGGACTGAAGACAAAACTAATATGCAAAGTACTTTGAAACGAAGGGAGCACTAAAGTAAGCCACTATACATTACTTGCTCAAGGTATCCCTTCTAATGTTCATACTGTATATAACTAATTCTATCGTGTCCACCAATTGCGTTGCGTGACGATGAGAACTAGCTCTATAATTATCTCTCAGACGAGGACCGCAAATGCATTTGTGAATGCTTGGGTGGATATTTATCGAGATATTCCATGTTACTTTATTCTTCATCATCTCTTGAGAAAGTGGTGTGTGACACGGCCCGGAAGATACTCTCTAGTGGCACCCATCATTGATGCAAGAAAAAGTAGCTGGCAGCTTAGCACCATTAACACACGAGCTAATTATAGAGGCTCCAGCAAGTACAATCGGAACATGTAGTAGTATAATCAATTTCCAATTTTTATTTTTTTGAGAAAAACATAGTACTGTTATACATGACGAGCTTGAACAAGTGCAGCCTCGATGAGGCAAATTAAGCCCATGCTAAATTATCTTTGCATACTACGTACCTATATTTCCGTAGGGAGTATCATATATCATTGGTACTCTAAATAGATAGCCCTATTTTCGGCAATAATTCTACAGCCTACGGAGACCAGACAAATCCCGGCCGGAATCGAGAGGCCGAGAACACACGGGTAGGTAGATGGAGGCGGGACCGCGGACGTACACGTACCTCGGCTCACCTCCGGCAGGAGGAGATCGGCCGGGAAGAGCCACTCCGGCGCCGACCCGGCCTGCCACCGCTGCAGGAGCAGCACGGCCGGGGTCAGCACGAAGCACACCGCCAGCGCGCCCCGCTGCGCCGCGCCGCCGCGCGGCCTCGGCTTCGCCCCCTCTCCGCTCCTCCCCATGGCCATGGGCTAGACCGCTAGAGCTAGCCGAAGCTAGCGCTTATCTGAAGCTCTCCGGCGCCCCCTCCCATGGCCGGCTCCGGTTCAATCTCTGGCACGGGGAGCCCGAGCCGGTCTGGCCATCGCCTCCCTCGTCCGCGTGGGAGCTGGTCGCTGGCTGGGCGGGCGGCGCCGCGCAGCTAGCTAGCTATAGCTAGTAGCACGCGGCAGTGAGGCTAGCGCTCGGAGCGTAGGCCATGGATGGATGGAGCGTCTCCGTGTCGGAATATCTCGCTCCTTCTTTCTTTGCGTTTATTCTCCCCCTTTGCCTGGTGGCCCGCACCGCACCGCACCGCACCACCCGCGTCATTTCTCTTCTCCCCCGCATCATCCAGAAGCTCGAAATGATAGTCTCTTTTTATCCGTACCCAACAGGGAAATTCCACAGACGACCTAATAACGCCAGTGAGGCTAAATGGTTCTCACACACACATGAAAAAAATGTGTGGATTAATTAGTGTGGAAAAGAAGCATTCAGTGAGAGATATGTCGACCGAACCGAAAGGTCCGTAGTAGGATGATGGGAGCTTCGAACGGCCGGCTTTGTCCATTTTTGAGTTTCCGGTTCAGAACTGGTTTGTCTCTTGCCAAGAGAAGGAGGAACGGAAAACCTTCGTGTGTTTTTTTTTGCTTCATCGGGCGTCCGGCCAAGAGCTTCATTCTATGCCCATACCGGCCTTGGATGACGTTCTGGGAAATGCCAAGGAAAGGAAATGCCATGGGCGGCGATGTTCAGATCTTCTGTGGACTTTCCTTTCTTAGAAAGGATCTTCTGTGGCCTATGGCTAACTTAATTTATCATTGTCTAAGTAAGACTGAAGTATTTAATACTCTCTTCATTCCATATTAATCGCTGAAACGGATATATGTCAATATATCCATTTCAACGGCATATATCTGTTTTAGCGACGGTTAATATGAAACAAAGAGAATAGGTAATTAATTATATCCTATGAAGAGTTGATGACTGCGATGAGATCAATTTCCAGCTGAGATTAGTCAGAGATGCTCCGAATAAAATAAGAAGCTCTATGAATTAGTGCACCTTTTTATATTTTGGATCATATTTTGATCTATATGAATTAATCAAATATGATTTATTTGTTATAAAAATATAGTGTTGGATTTATGCTCGTGTAATTTTTATAACATATAGTAATTTATATGTATTACTTACAATTATGGTAGTATGACACTGGTCGGACAGTCCGGATACAAGTTATAAAGGAGTTTGATCAAATTTATACTATTAGACATATCAATATTTACAATATCGAATAAAAACAACAGAATTGTATATTTCATGATAAATCTAACTATATTAATTTGATATTGTGCATGTTCATATTTCATTTTTCGAGTTTTTTATAAGAAGGTTGAAACCCTCGGCCTCTATAAAATTTGATTTGACAAAAAATAATATGTTAAGCATTTTAACGCAAAGGGATATGAAATCTAACATCCACTACAACCTCTTTTTACAATTCCTTCGGGTTTTTTGCATCAAACATGGTTTGCTAATCTTATACGATTCAAGTGGGCATGCCACTCCAATTTTGCATTTTCTCTATTCATGTGTTTTAAAATCATGTGAACCAAAAAGGCCCTTAGATTTTTGTAAATTTTTCTTAATGGCGCAAACGGTGTTGGTTAACTGCAAGTCCCACGTGTCAATCATATTTCTAGCAACAAATCAGCAATCGCACTTACTTGCCTCACAAGTACCATGTTGTGGATGTTCGACATATCCATCGGGTAAAACGAATGAGAAAAAGTACCAAGTTACTCCCCCATAGGGCCGAAATAAAATCCTTCTTATACAAGTGCCTCTTTAATACATAGGAAAATACAAGACTAGAGCATCATTTCTTATTGAATTCCATGTCAGTGTTTCATATATATAAAAAAGTAAAGAAGTTCTACCAAGAGATATGAGTAAATGACAAATTCCTCTAAAACAAAGTGCAAATAGATCATAAGGACTTTTATAAGGATTTAAGTTTGATCAATCATACGGAAACATTTCTATAAGTTCAAATCCTCCAAAAGATCCGTGCAAAGGAAAAAACGGTCTAAAATATCCCGTGAAATTTCTTTTAATTAAAGAAACGCCAAATCAATCAAGAAAAACATCACGAGGTACCCGAGCCAAGCATGACACTACAACGGCAAAGCAACTCCTTGAATCATCAAGGAGGCATTTGGTATACTGCATAGTTTTCATGTTCTTCGGTAGGACGTCTCAATGAATTCTATTTGAGAGTATGCAGGTTCTTAACTATGTTTTTTATGTCGTTTGATCGGCAGCATTTATCCTAATCTGCATCTTTTCTATAGTTTATAAATTGTTTTATAACTAACATTTATCTTTTATCTATGAAAACGATTGATTTGAGCATTCCTTTAAAACCTGACCGAGAGGGATGATGCTGATGATGTTCAAGGTTCATGTAGAGAGTTCTCTTTTGCCAAGAAAAGGCCATCGCCCCCAAAAAAAACCATTCTAGCCCATGGGTTGCGCTGAGGTCGCTGCGGGATGTCCACAGAAAATTCGTCGCATTTCAGGCAACTAACGCTTGGACCATTTTGGTCTAGCTCAACCGATTTGATAGGTCTTTGGCTAATTGATCTTCTCCGCGTTTACGTATGCTTTAACGTCTAATTCCATGATTAACTCTAAAAAAACATCTAAGTTATCATTAGTGTCCACTAGGTCACGATGCGATGACAGACACTGGCAGTATTTTATCACTGGCCTATGACGGACGCGATGCGACGAACTTCAAATTGGGGTTTAGACAAAGCCGCCTGTCCGAATAAAATAATTAAGCAGCATGAGGCAAGGGGAATCAATCTGCTTTGGAGACATGTTCGTCTGGTCTCTTGTGCTCCTACGATTCCCTCGATGAAATTTACTACCAGCTCCCATGATCCCATCTTTTCCTGCATCTCACTAGCTTATTACGAGAACTATCTCTCTGTGACGGAAATCCATGGCAGCTAAGTGCAAGTTCTTCGTGCCGATGATGATCCATCTCCATCGGAACCGCAGCAATTGACGAGCCAGAGTAAATTCAGACGGTCGTATTGCGACGGTCGATCGACAGGCACGCTTCAGCTCTATGTTTGTGAATGATCGAGTAGTAGTGAGTGAGTGGTACCTTGGCCGCTGCCGTCGTCGTCGTCGTCCTTTGGGAGGTCGAGGTCGAAGAGCATCCCATCGTCGGCCCGCCAGCGCTGCAGGAGCAGGACGCCGGCCGGGAGCGTAAGCAGGCAGAGCACCAGCGCGGCGCGCACGCAGTTGCGCCGGTACGTTCGCCGCCGCGCCTCCTGCAGCTCCGTGGCGTGGGCGTGGGCGTGCGGCGCCCTTGCCTCCGTCTCCAGGCCGCCGCCGCCGCGCAGGGGCAGCTTCTCCTCGTCACCGCCGTCCACCAGGGCGCCGTTGCTCCCCCGCCGGCTGCTCGGTTGTTTCTCCATGGCCGAGCTGCCTCTAGGGCTAGCTCTAGGCTCTAGTAGATAGCTAGCTAGCTCCCTTGCTCTGGTGCTCTGTGGTCGTTCGTCTAGAGCTAGCAGGCAAGAAAGCAAGCAACGAAGAACCGTTTGTGGTTTGTTTTTGGTGTGTTTTGCCTCGGGGACGGAGCGGTCAAAGCTGGACGGCCGCGGCCGCGGATGGCGCTGCAACTTGCGAGCTTTATCGTTGTATAAGTCTGTAGCTAGTGGGTTGAAGATGGAGCTCGGATTGTAGTGGGGTTGGCAGCTCCGCATTACGAACGTTTCCTTTGCGGTGTGTGTCCAGGTCTGAAGGAATTGCACCATGACCAAGAAGATACTGTGTGGCTTTGCATCGAGAGGTTGTCAAGATCCGTCGATAACAGGAGAAGAAACCGTGTGGCTTTGCATCCAGAGGTTGTCAAGATCCG
Source organism: Bromus sterilis (assembly GCA_950022295.1). Classification (NCBI taxonomy): domain Eukaryota; kingdom Viridiplantae; phylum Streptophyta; class Magnoliopsida; order Poales; family Poaceae; genus Bromus; species Bromus sterilis. Next base: position 29,671,041 of record OX465599.1, on the reverse strand, counting down.
TCATGTTGATTAAGTTAGACGGTAAGAAGATCCATCGCAACTAGGAGTAACAAATCTCGATCGAGGTGTACTCTGTACCACATAGCTCCACCACGCACCTAGGCTAGTGTTTTCTGAGGAGGCTGGTGTAAAGCTGATCATTGAGGTTGATAATTGCCATGTGACACGAAGATATCGCAAGTTCTAACCGTCTTGGTGGTAATTTTAGTTGATAGCACATAGCAATTTCCACTAGGATGGAAATGTTTATTTATTTCAGTTTTCTTTAGGTGGCAACTTTAAAAAGCGTCAGGGTGAAAGTCTCTCGATCCTGATGTCAAGCAGTTATCTTTTTAGTACATTATAAAAAGAAAATTGTCTTCTATTTTCTTGTACGTTGAGAGTAGGTCTGGTCATGGGCAGCCCGGCTTGGACGGCCCGATGGGGCTCGGCCCAAAAATCTTGAGTTGGGCTCAGGCCTTACAATCGGGCTAAATACATAGGTTGGGTCGGGCTTGGGCTTACAGAAAATGCAAATTAACAAAGGATCGGACCGAATCAATCGGGTTCGGGCTAGGCCGGGCTTGGGCCTGGATTTTCTACACCAGGCTTTCTCAAGCCCGGACCGGCCCGAGAAATACCCGGGTGTAGTTGAGAGTATTCTATTGATCTTATGACCTATTGATGCTTCTGTTGTGTGTCAGCATCCACGCGCACGGTGAAAATTTGTTTCTCGGTCTACCGTGAGCTACTTCGTGACGCATCTATCATACACCTGGCTTACAAACCATCCTCGAAATCCAAATGCAAATGCCCTCAGCCTTCATGAAATGCATGGCGAACAAACATGGAACGTGGCCTTACTCGTAGTGTTTGACGTCATCATGATTATGGAGGGCAGGGGGGATAAGCCGTGTGCCTTTTGTTGATGCACACCACAAAATTAAGGCATTGATCGTGCTAGTTTTTTACACGCAACCTTGTCACATTTCAAAATTGTTCATCCATTCAAAAATATTTGTTCAAAACTGTTCGCAACATTGTTTTGTCACATTTCAAAATTGTTCATCCATTCAAAAATATTTTCGCGAAATATATAAAAAATTAATGTCAAAATTTGTTCGCGTAATTATTTTTCATAACATTCAAAAAAAGGTCTATGACATTAAAAATATATTTGTAACACTTAAAGAATGTTTCACATGTTTTGAAAAATATGGAGTGCGGATTTTTTACAAGCACAAGCGATACATGTTATATCCACACCATTCATTTATCCATTGAGATCCGTGTTGCACCATTTCGTACACATTGTTAAATTAAAAACATCATCACATCAACATGAACTGTACCCGGATATTTTATTAGTGTGCACAAAATTACTAATATGTACAAAATACTTTATGTAATGCATGGTTGCACAGATCTCAAAGCAATATGCTTTTCAATGAATGGTATGGATATGACATGTAACGCTTGTGTAGGTACATATGCATTTCCTGAAAAAAGATGTTCATAAAATTTATGAATAATGTTCAATCTATGATTAAAAAATGTTCATCATGTAATTTACAAATGTTCAATGTACATTTGATAAAGACACAACACTTAAAAATGTTTAATATGTCTTAAAAAAGAATGTTCATGTCATTTATGAAAATTATTTAATGTGTATTAAATATTCATTGCATATTTTATAAATGTTCAAAATGCATTTGACAAATCTTCAACATATATTGAGACACATATTCAATCGTAGTTAAAAAATGCTCAATGTGTATATTGAAAATGCTCAACCTATATTTAAACAGTAAATATGTATTTAAATAAATGAAGAAAAATAAAAAGGGAAATGTATAAATAGAAAATGAGAAAATTGACAAAAAAAACAAAGAAAGTAGATGTAACAAATTTAAAACACAAAGAAACAAACAAGTACAAAAACCGTACGTAAGCTTTTAAAGATGATTCAAACCAGTCCATTGAAACTTTTCAAAACCCAATCCAGAAAAGCTACAATATTGGGTTGGCCCATTAGAGGAAAATCTTGAGGGGCTCATCATCTCTCAATAAGAAAACATAGCCCTTGGGAGTAAATGCTACTCCCTTCGATCTAAAATAAGTATCATTGTTTTGAACTAGGGTTAGTTGAGAACTGTCACGCTTATTATCGATCGGAAGTAGTACCAAATATAAATCAGACCTGTATCATTGATCTTCGCCCGTTATTCATAATCTCATCTCCTACTTCCCATTTGCTTTTGTATTGATACACGCGCAGCACACTAACATGTTATTCTAGGAGTAGGAAACAAGAATATATAAAAAGTACATTTAATCATTTCTTCCATAAACTGCATATTCGGTTTTTGTAGAACTTGGTTTATCATATTCAATAAGTAACAAGGTAATTCAAAGAAGTTTTTAGATTTTTATAACAAAAACAATATATACAAAAAACGGCTTTGTAATATCTCTACACAAACAACCCCTCGCTAGCCTCAAATAGACGTCCTAACTGGTTGGTTAAGTTGGAGCGGTTGGTTTGCTTAGTTTTTTTTATTCTTATGTTTTGTTTGTTTTTTATATATTTGGAAATATTCACAAATATATATTGAAAGTGTTTTTATTAAATTTTAAAAAGTTCACCGCACATTAGAAATTTACAATTAAATGAAAAAAAAATTGTTTCTACAAAACTGATCATAGCATTTACAAATAAATTTTCACATTTCAAATTGTTCATGCATTCAAAAAATGTTCGTTAATTTTGTTTAATAAAATGTAAAGATGTGTTCGTGTAGGTTTGGTTTTTCTCATACCATTCAAAACAAAAGGTTATGACATTTTGAAAATATTCTTAACACTTAAGGAATGTTTCACATGGTTCGAAGAAAAATGTTTGATACGTTTTCAAAAAATGTTCATCATTTAATTTGTAAATGTTCTATGTTCATTTGACAAATGCTCAACATTTTAAAAATGTTTCAGACATTTTGAAAATAATGGCATATATGAAAATTGCTCAAAGTGTGTTAAAAAATGTTCATTGTGTTTTAAAAAAATGTTCAATATGCATTTGACAAATGTTCAACATGTATTCACAAACATTTTCAACGTGTATTTAAAAAATGTTCAATGTGTATACAAAAAATGTTCAACCTCCATTCAAAAAGCAAATATGTATTTGATGAAATAAAAAAGGGAAATGTATAAAAAGAACAAAAAGAAATAAAAATGACAAAAAAAAACATCCACCAAAACCAATTTAAAACACAAAGAAAGAAACAAGATGAAAACTGCACATAAGCTTTAAAAATTGGTTCAAACCGGTCCATTATTGAAACTTTTCAAAATCCCACCCAAAAAGCTATAGTATTGAGTCGACCCATTAGCGAAAATGCTTGAGGCAAGAGGAGGACCCATTAGCGAAAACCAAGCAAGACATAGCCCTTGCGCGCAAATGCTACTGAATATAAATTGGACACGTATCATTGACATTAAGGTTGGTCTGTTGGCTACCCGTTATTCATCGTCGTCCCCATCTTGCCTCCTTTTGTCCATCTTCCTGTCATTGAAGGAAGCCGAGGCGCTCGGCCAATCAGGTCGATGGCCACATTGGCTCGTCTCCTTGCTAGGAAAAGTTGTTCGCTTGAGAGTGATGCAACCTAGGTGTCCCGCTCTCCAGCAAAGCCCGAACCTAGGGCTATTGATGGACATTCGAGTACTAAACCTTAAGTTCCATAATGAAAACCTAGAGCCTTGATTGATTGTACCTAGGAAGTGAAGGTTTATGCTTTCTTGTTGAAGGTATTTTCTCAAATATACTTGAACTTTCTTTCATGGATGGAAACCCATTGTCTATTCTATATGGTTTGATTGAACGATAAATGCGTTCATTTGGGCGACGCTACGCATCCACCGATGGATAATGAGAAAAGACCCCACACCTTGTTGACCATTGGATGCACATGCTACTGGTCGTCCGATCTACCCACACGAGCAATCACCCTTTGAATGATGTTGCATAAGGCTCTCTTCAACAGGATGCTTATTGCAAAATTTTCGAACCATTGTTTTCTTTCTAAAATAAGGTATGTGTCGTAGAACTTTGTTGCAATTGACATCTTGTTGTAGAACTTTTTTACAACAGAGATTTGTTACAAAAGAAGTAAAATAGTCTTGACTTTTATTGCAAGATAGTTGATTTTACGGAATAAACTTTTACAACATTGGTGATGTTACAAATTAAATTGAGGAGAATCGTGAGGAGTTAGCGGCGCATGTCATGTGAGACATGTGTTGTATCAGTGAATAAATATAGTATTGCAGTTTGTTGTTTTTATTTTTTTGCAACATGGATGATGTTGTGAAAGTATTTTTACATAATGAAAGATGTTGCATATTTTTTTACATGAAAGATGATGTACTGCGGCCTTTGTTGCAACTGCAACAAGGTCGTCATAGCAACTGCAACAATGCCCTTGTTGAAAAATCAATGCACGACAAGCACGTTCATCCTTGCACCTTCGCGTTGATGCCCTGATCTTGCAGCAGTAGGTAGCTACTGCGTTTTGCGCAAAGTCGTCTTCTGATCTGACACCATGACAGATGAGGAGATCAAAGGTTGAAGTTTCATTGGTGAATCTTAAGCCAAGGAAGATTTGGGAATGAGATTGAACGGAGGGCGTGCTTGGGAGTCGTGGGGGCGAGAGGTGAGGACGAGGGGCTCGAACGAGGGCGGAGATGCTAGACTCATCTAGATATCTCGAGAAGGGTAAAAGTAAAAAAAAATGAAAGGATGACGACACATGTCGCACGTTCAAGACGTCTAATGGGTGAAAGAAAGTTCGACAGTTGAGTTGAGCTTTTCCTTTGTTTGAAGTTTTTTTAGGGAAAACAGCAGGACTCCGCTTTGTTATTTTTGCCGATTTGGAAAAAATAATACAAAGTTCAGGAAATAGAAAAAAAAGACTATACAAAGGGGATTATACACAAAATCCTATGCAGGAGCCAAAATTGGACAAAGCACAAAGTAAAAAAGCATACATAAAACTAGCATCATCTAAGAGCCAGGATACACTGTGGCATAGCATGATACTCCTTCCGAGTAGCTCTGAACAGCAGATAATTCATTTCTGTTCTGAATTTCCTTCTGCATCGGTAAAGACTTGGCTGGATGTTCTTGAAAATATAGTCATTCCTTGTTGTACAGATGGACCAACAAACTAGCACTATGATCTCAAACCCAAAGGGTAGATTGAAAAGTTGCTTGAGGTGAGTAACTTCAGACTCAAAATGGGACCCTTGAGGTTGCCACTAAGGGCAAATATATTCCCAACATCTGTAAGCAAACTGGCAATGGATGAATAAGTGATCTCTGGTTTTCAAGTCACCTGTATTACACATGCTACATGTGTAGTCTGGTAAGTAGAAGTTCTTTCGTGGAAGCATGGCCTTGGTGTTGTGTCTGTTGTGAGAAACAAGCCAGAAGAAGATTTTTTGTTTTAGCTGGCAACAAGATCTCCAAATGCATGAAAAATCGGTGGGGGTGTGGGTTGATTGTTCAATAAGGCATATACTTTAGAAACTTGAAATCTTGACTTTCCAAGGGGTAATTGACAAACATCCTGCATCTCCTTATTTATTTTTTGAACGGTCACCGAGGGGAGAGAGTCCCCACCTGGCCACCTGAATATATTGCTCAAAGTGATTCAGTTTATAAGAAAAACTGAATCTAAAACCTTAACAAGTCGACCCCGTTTATAAGGGAAACTGGGCCGGACAATCGCAGAAGAGTGAGGATTACATGGGGTGAAAACATACGGACGCCCCGAAGAAGGCACTACCTAGCTAGCAAAAATCAAGAGACCAGAGCCGAGTGAAAGTGGTGTGTCATCGAGGGATCACAATACCAACACTAAACAATTATCCTAGCGCACTACACCGGCGTGCGTACCGACCTCTTGGCACCCGGAGCCGCACCAATCAACGAGTGACCCATCACGAACCTTGAATGGAGCCTCCGCCATAGCAAGCCGACATGATTAGCAAGGCAAGGAGTCATCATTGTGTCGTATATGAGCAAAGATGAACCGAGATAACACCAAGAGCACGACGTTCGCCATAACAGACAACAACCAGGAGAGGGTCTTGAGTAGGCATAGCAGAGGATGACCAACAACAGGGGCAACGAAGAATGAATAGCGGCACAGAGCTCTCCAATGACGCCTTCAAGAAGGTAAACGACATCGAAAGACGATGTCGTCACAGAGCTTTCGCCTAGAACATAACCGGTTTAGTTCCCAGAGAACGGCAAAGCCAATCCTGCGAATCCGGACCGAGAAACAAGACTAGCATATAAACCACGCCCCCAAGAGGGTGAGCGACGCCGAAGTAGCGCCGCCGTGGTCAGCTGACGCAGGTCAGCGGGGATTTCTCCCTAGCACATCCGTCCACGGTAAACCGCCATTCAAATTTTTACAAGGGGGGAGGGCAGTGGATACCTCGGTGTACGGGCTCTGGATCTGATGAAGACGGAGCGTGGAGTAAGCCAGCGTTGGAGGAGGTCGTCGATGTTGGGGTGGTAGGTGGACGACACACGGGCGCGACGAGGCGGAGGGAAAGACAGATCTGGCGCAGATGTCCTCGGCCGCCAAGGCGACCAGACCGGTCGGATCTGTCGAAAGCGTGAAAAGGCCACCGAAGAAAGCCTCCCCACGCCAGGAAGGAGCCACGCAAACGTCCCGCGGTGGGGCAGAGAGCGGGACGCCGGCTCCGCAGCAGAGGAGTGTATTAAAACATTCCTGAAGAGCTTGAAGTATGCTCAGATTTTCTTTTTGTGGATGAAAACCCATGATCGATTCGATTCAGCGACAACGCCGTTCATGCGTTGGCTGTTCCGGACCTTCTTGTAGTCTTGATGCTACCTACGACGATGATAGTGTTGCAGCGGGTACCTAAAAATGCGCCATCAAGCGACAACAATTCACACAGATTTAACACATCGACGGATGAGGTATCTACACAAACAAATGGCCTTGCTAGGTCTCAGTCGAATTAGACTTCGTTAAGTCTCAATCGATGCTATATCTGTAAGATTTTTCGTGGAGATCAGTATAAAATTTTATTTTTTATTTTTTTTCTCTTGCATGTTACTATGTGACATGATTGAAAGTTAATTAAATCTTAGTCGACTATGACCCAGCCACACCCAAACAAATAGGTGCACGTGCCCTAGCTAAAGAGCTTGATGCCTCCATGCACATCCTCGCAGTGCCGGACATAAGGCGCGAGGGCTCCAATGTCGCTCCCTTCCGCCGCACCGCACATCCGTCTCGGCGCGGCCTGCATGCAGGGCTCGACGGTCAGCGACCGGACGCACGCCGGCTCGGCGGACGTCTCAGGATCCGGCGACCGCAGCAGCACCCACGGCCGCATCCCGGCCAGCCCGTGCGCCACGTACCCGAACGTCGACACGGCCGTCGTCACGATGCGGTCGCAGAAGCTCAGCAGGTATATCTCCGCCAGCGCCCTCTGGTTATGGCCGCGCGCCTCCGTGTGCTGCTCGCCGTCGTGGCTCGGCTGGTGCACCGCCACGTGCTCCCCGGTCTCCGTCCGGTTGGCGCGGTACACGCCGCGGATGCGCTCGTAGTACTCCGGCGACAGCGACGTCACCAGTATCGATGTCAGCTTCTTCTCCCTGCCGTCCGGCGGCGGCGCCGGCAACGCGGAGGTGTTTCTCGGCGCGGGTGCGGCGGCATCCTGCTGCGCGACCTTGGGAAGCAAGCCCTCCTGCTCGGAGCACCGCATGATCTGGCCGTACATGGTCTCGAACGGCACCGGCACCTCCGGGAACACGCGCACCTGGAGGCCGACGCGCTCGTCTGCGCCGGCGAGGTAGTCCTCGTAGAGCCCACGGATGATGTCCCACACGTCGTTGGACGGGTGGAAGAGGTACCGTGCGAGGTGGTGGAACGCGGCCTCCTTCTCCGGGAACAGCCGCGCGAGCTCCCGCCGGTACACCGGCATGAGGAAGAAGGCGGTGGCGAAGTAGACGTCGGACTTGACCACCATCCAGCTGAACTCGGCGAGCACGCGCTGGTCGGCCTCGCAGAAGGCGGCGTCGGTGTAGGACTGGATGAGGTCGAGGAACACGTAGGCGGGCAGCGACTCGGCGGCGGTGACATTGACACGGCCGTCGTCATTGCGTACGCTTATCGCGCCGGCCTGCTTCATGTTCTTGTAGCTCGTGGGCGAGAGCATGGTGAAGGTGCCGTCGAAGTCGGCGATCGGGAAGCCGGCGGGCAGCGTCCAGGAGCTGCCGGGGAAGGGCTCGCAGAAGAGGCCGTCGAGCTCCGGCGGCGCGTGTACGAGCAGGACGCGGTCGGTGAGCAGCGCGTAGAGGAACGTGGAGGCGAGCGCCAGCATGCGGTTGCCGAGGCCGTTGAAGGGCGTCCACACCGCGTACTGGCATTCGGAGCGCGCCGCGTTGCGGCCGGAGCGCAGGCGCTCGACGGCCTCCTCGAAGAGCGGGGTCCCGGGGCCGCACCGCCTGTGCCGGGCCTCGTAACGCCGGAGGCGCGCCACGAGGTGGGACGACGGGCGTAACGGCGACGGACGGCGGTAGAGGGACGGCGCCGCGTACCGGGAACGGCACGCCTGGTCGTCGAAGGCCGGGGAGAGCAGCCCGCCGAGGAGCCGGACGTCTTGGCCGCGGTCGCGCCGAGGTGATGCTGCCGCGTCGAATGCACCATACATGCATGGCTTCAACGATCAACATTTCAATCGAACTTGCACCGTGCACGTACATGAATGAATGCGGCCGCTGCTTAATTACCTGGCTTCCGAACGACCTCCACTCTTCGCATGGCGGACGGCAGCAGGTCGCCGCCGCTGAACGCCAGCACGAGCAACGCCATGGTAACCAACAGCCCGACAGCCAGCACCTCAGGCGCGGGCGCAAGCCATGCCCACTGCGCCGGCTTCTGGAAGCCACCCCACGTCCCGACGCCGAACTCCCCGTCGATCGCCGCCTGCTTGTGCGCTCCGCCCGGCGGCCGCGCTCGGTCCGCCTCCATCTGTAATCTGCCTGCCCGACGTTCTACGCCAGCTTGGGACCTGAACGCGCATCTGTAATATACAAAGCATCGCGCGCCACGCACGGCGCAGCAGGATGGTTTGAATTCCTCATCCTTAAATTAACCGGAGTTTAGAAGACCGCCGCCCCGATGCCGATGCTACCGGGCGCCGACGGTGAAGGCCTTGCTGGGGGATCGCGCGCTCGTCGATCGCCGCGTTCTCGCTTCTGCGCCGCGCCTTGTGTCCCCAGCCTTCTCTCACGGTCACGGTGCAGCTGACCGGTGCAGGCCGCCGGGCAAGTCTGTTAGACGGTGACATGTCGGCATGTGTATATGTATATGTTGTACGACTACGATGTGCGAGAGCGATGCGGTGCAGGTGGAGAAGCGCCGTTGATCTTCTCGCGCGAGTGCTATGCCGGAGACTGGCACCTGTCATTCTAGATATCTAGGTCGCGTGCGGGGGTGCACAGGAAACAAGCAAGGTAGAGCTGGCGGAAAAGAGGAACGCCCACGGCACGGCGACGTCAAAGATATTTTTTTTCAGGGCACATGCCCCTTTTCATTATTGAACCTAACGGAAATACAGCAGTTTGAGAACAGATTATGGGACGATGTCAAAGATAACGGTACTGATATTTGTTTTAAGAAAAAAATCTGAAACAAATCCTCAACTTGCAGTCGAAAGCTACATTAAACCTTGAAATATCAATTTCTAAAACCAGCACTCGGAAGTTCGAACTATCTAGATGACAATTCTAGTTACACACACATGGCATTTCTAGTTACTCACAGATGGCAACTCTAATTAAATAGAGAAGAAAACAAATTATTTTCTTTGTAATAAGAGGTGGCACTTCTAGTTATTGACATATGGCATTCTTAGTTACAAAAGGGGTGGCTTTTTTAGTTAGAAATGGGTGGCACTTCTAGTTATTGACATATGGCATTGTCCCACCTTAATTGGAGAAAATTAGTACTTCCTCCGTTTTTATTTACTCTGCATATATATTAGAGTTGACTGAAGTCAAACTTTATAAAGTTTGATCATGTTTATAGAAAAAGGTATAAACATTTACTATAACAAATCTATATGATGTGAAGATTCTGCATGCCTGCGATCCGAACTCCCACAAAGCTCCTCTCACTTTGCTTTGGATTTGTGAGAAAGGAACATGTAGACCGGCCCGCAGACAAATACAACTTCGCGTTGGATGGTAAAAATTGTCCGAATAGCCTAGTCTGAAACGTATGTGGGAGGTTTGAGGGTCGGAGTTGGAGATGCCTTTAGAGCAACTCAAGTAGATGTGTCATCCCGCCTCTGGCCCATATATATATATACCGGCTTTTGGTGTACGGGGGCGTTTTCTGAATAAAACAAAGCCGCCAAATCCCCGCCCGCCCGTAAAAATTATGTGGGTGGCCCAGAAAATCCTCTGTGAGTTGTTATATGTATATGGCGAGAGGGGGAATAGGGTTGCCGACTCGCATTCCGCCCCCTTCTCCCCCGTGAAATCCCGATAACCAAAGGAGGAGGAAGCAACCATGAAGTGGATCCGCTCCCCTCCAGCCAAGCGGACTCGAAACGATGTCAAGGCGAGCTCCTCGCCCCCCCCCCCCCCCCCCCCGCCCCCCGCCCCCCGCCTCCTCCCATCGACCCGATGAGGTTTGAGAAATCCCGCGCCCGCGGAGTCCTCTCCCGGCAACCGAAGGAGTCGCTGGGCGTGGTTATATGAGCTCGGCAACCTCCTTTGGCCATCGACATCGCGCTTTCGTGCCGCGGAGCGGGAGCTCATCGACGCCAAGGAGGCCGTGGCGGCGGGCGCGGACGATGTCGGCGACTGTCTGGAGTCCGCACGGGAGGAGTACGACCTCTCATACGTCCTCATGCAATCGACGTTCGACTTCCACCTCCACGACAACCACTGGTCCGGCTACGGCGGCATCGGTGTTCCGGCTTATTTTTTATTTTGTTGCTATCGTTTCATATTTCGTTGTAGTTTCGGCTATGAATGTAACCGCGTAATTTTCAAAAATAAATAAATAAATATGACGTATCTGTTCTACCAAGTTTGATTCCCTATCGCATATCAGTTTTAGGGCGAGCGTCATCTCACTTTTGCAGTAAGCAGATTTGATGGGTCTGCTAGAGTTGCTCTTAGGTATTTACGAAAATGGAGCCCCCCCCGCCCCCGCTTTATATTATAAAGCTACCATCACCACGTTACATACGAGAAAACTGATACAACGCACGCAACCTCCTCACACAACACACACACCCAGTGCAAGATACAAAGATATCGGGAACACCTGCAGGGGCAGACGCTCGCAACTCGCGTCGCTCTCGACCCGTGCCATCTAGGCCTAGATCTAACTGCGTCGCGCCGTACCTGGAGCACATCGGCACCCGGCCACCTAGTCGCCCATCACAGAGGAGCAGAAGCGCCGGAGCACCACATCCGGCCCGCCACTCCGCCGAGGCACACGACCATAGCTCCGGCCCGGGGGTGCCAACCCGTGCCATCCCCGCTCAAGTGGGAGGATTGACAGGCCCCTCCGTTGTCGACAACGATTGTGCTTTTTTCCGGTCGCATGCTGGCGACGACGAGGTAGGAGGAGGGAGGAGAGGGGAGAGGTGAGGAGGTGGCGTTCCCTCCACGTCACCACACAGGAGCGACACGGGAGGGGAAGAGCGCGGGGAGGAACTCTGATGCCCTTAGGCATTTCATCCACCTTTTCAAGATTGATTGCTTTTCCGCACTTTGTGAGCTATAATATCATGTTTCGATGCTCCTTTCGGTGCGAGCTGTTAACTTGGCTTAGTTTGTATGTCATGGCATATTTTTCAGAACATATTCAGTTTGAAATTGAAATTCTTACATCGTGTTCATATTAAAACTTTTTCATATTCAATTTTATTTGATTTAAATTTAAATTTCATTTGAGCCTACTGTAGTTGACAAACCACATGTCCAATTCATCTGGCAGATCGTTGAGTTTCAATGGTACGATCGACACTGCTAATTAATTCCTTCGACTCGCGGCAATGTCCGGTAGTGCCGTTCGATTGCGGACAGAGAGTTCAAGGAGATGGCGTGCTCACAATAGCTAGTATAGGATGAAAAATGCTGTTGGAGAAAATCGCAAGGTAAATAGCGATCTACGTATACACGCGTGTACGCGTCCGACATGTCTTACAAAGAACGAATTTGAATTGTGAAAGCTCCAAGGGAAGTTTAGGTATCGAAGAGCTTGAGGCCGAAGCCAACGTCCTCGCAGTGGCGGAGGTAGGGCTTGACGCGGGCCACGTCCACGTCCTTCTTGGCCCGGCAGCCGAGGATGGGCGGCGAGTGCAGGCACGGCTCGACGGACGTGGAGCGGACGCAGGCCACCTGCGCCACCTCCTTGTCCCAGTCGGGGCGGAGCAGGATCCAGGGCTTGACGCCGGCGAAGCCGTAGGCGACGTAGCCGAAGGTGGACCAGGCGCTCATGGCGATCTTGTCGCAGTAGCTGAGGAGGTAGATCTCGGCGAGCGCCTTCTGGTTGTGCTCGTTGGACGCGTACTCCTGCTTCTCCTCGTGGCTGGGCTGGTACACCGCCACGATCTCGCCGGTCTTGGTGGGGCTCTCGTAGTAGAGCCCCCGGATCTTGTCGTAGTACCCCGAGTAGAGCGACGCGATGAGCACCGCCTTCACCTTCTTCCCCATGGCGGTGGCGTTCGCCGCCGCCAAAGGCTCTGTGTCGCCGAGCTCCGGCAGCAGCCGCTGCTCCCGGATGCACCTGGTGAGCTGGTCGTACATGTTTTCGAACTTGACGGGCTTCTCCGGGAAGATCCTGATCTGGAACCCGATCTTCTCGTCCGTCCGCGCCAGGTACGCCTCGTAGTACCTCCGGACGATCCCCCACACCTTGTTCGTCGGATGGAAGAGGTAGCGCCCGAGGTGGTGGAACACCGCCTCCTTCTCCGGGAACATCCTCGCCAGCTCCTTCTCGTACATGTGCGTCAGGAACAGCGCCGGCGCGAAGTAGCTGTCGGACTTGAGGATCATCCACCCGAACTTGGCCAGCAGCTTCTGGTCGTCGTCGCAGAAGATGTTGTCCGACAGCCTCAGCCGGTTCTGCTCCACGTGGAGGTACACGTGCGCCGGCAGCGACGCCGCCGGCGTGCTATACCGGATCACCTTGTTGTTGAGCATGTTGACGTAGCTCTCCGGCGCGCCGAAGTGGAGCTTCCCCGGGTTGCCCTCCGGGAAGCCGGGGGGGAGCACCCAGGAGGCGGCCGGGAAGGGCTCGCAGAAGAGGCCCTCCTGCTCCCGCGGCACGTTGAGGAGCATGACCCGGCCGGAGAGCAGCGCGTAGAGGAAGGTGGAGGCGATGGTGAGCATGCGGTTGCCGAGGCCGTTGCAGGGGAACCACACCACGTACTTGCACTCGGCGCCGTCGGCGTTGCGCCCGGACCGGAGCTGCTCGATCGCCGTCCGGTAGCGCTCCGTGCCCGGGCCGCACTTCTTGTGGTACGCCTCGTACTTGCGCAGCTTCTTCACCAGGTACGGCGAGAGCGGGAACGGCGACGCCTTACGGTACAGCGACGACTTGTATCGGCTCTGGCACGAGGACTCCTCGAACGCCGCCGAGAGTAGCCCTCCCAGGAGCTTGTCCGGTGACGGAGTTGTCGCCGGCGCCGACACGTTTTTCTTCGGAGGGATTATTACCGTTTCTGCAGAGGAGGAGATTGACTGAACGGTTAGGATCCGTCTGTCAGTTTGAAAAGGACAGCATGCACGTGGCATGAAGGCATTTGCAACCAAGAATGACAGTCATCTGTCAGTTAAAATAAGATGGATTGCAGACAATTCAGCATCTCCCCGTTTAAAGTATCATGAAGCAATTACCCTTAAGCATGCTGCTACGTGCTACTTATTACTATTAGCATTTCAGTTGAAAGAGAAATGATCTACGGCCAAACCAAAATGACTGGGTACGTAACCATCTATCACAGGTTTTCAGCAAAAAATTGAGAGAGAAAAGAGCAGCTCTCTGGGGAACAGCAATAAAAAAATCAGGTGATAACTTCAGGAACGGCGTAAAGTTTTTCATACAGGCGAAGGAAATTATACATGTTGGATTAGGGATTCTCGCTTTGGGGACTCACAGCTGCATAAGAAATTACTTCTACCAGCCTCACCGAGATTCTTAAAAAAAACAGTAGAGTTTGTCTCACAAAGTCAGGGACCAGACCACTCAAGTCTGAACTTTACGGAACACCCTTTGCAAGGGCAATCCACCGACGTCACAGTACAAGCCATATATCCGTTTGGGAAAAGATTGATGAGGTAGGACAAGATCCGCAAAAGGATGCGCCGTCGTCACAGCACAAAAACCAGAGAGAGCATACTATTCCAAGCCCGCACTGCTACCGGTATCGGGATCTGATGATCTGATCCACGAGATTGCTAGTGATCGGTGCAAAATTTGACCAGATCTCTGCTTCTTGCACGAAATTCAGCGATCTACTGCCTAGTTCAGGCGGCGAACATGGCCATAAGCCCCATAACTATAGTGCCCAGAGCCGTCCTCGTACTTCTTCCTGGCAAAAAAGGCAATTTTCCGCACTGCTTTTGCTGAATTTTGGAGAGAATAAAGACATAAAATTGCCTACGACAAGTGTTCGTTCATAGGCCGGCCAACCAAACCCCGCCTAAGAATTCCGTTGGTCAACGATGGAGCGTTTCTTGCCTTCTTACGTGGGGCGTGATCTTCCCGATTCGGAGGTCGAAAATGCGTGAGGAGAGGAGGAAAGGGAGCTTACTTTTGGGCGTGTCGACGGCGACGTGGCGGCCGCCGGGCTTTGGGACGGGGGGCGCCGGCGAGGAGGAGGAGGAGGGGGTGGAGGGGAGGGGCGGCGACCGGCCGCCGAAGGCGAAGGCGAGGAGGGCCAGCGTTGCGAGGAAGCCGACCAGCACCATCTTGGGCCGGACGGCGCCGCCCCACCTGGCGCCGGCAAAAGCCCTCCTCTTGTCGTCGTCGCCGTCGGCCGGAGCCAGAGGGCTTCGCGCCCGCTTCATGTCCATCTCTCCCTCCCTGCCCCCCGCTCCGTCGTGGCCTCCTCCTCACCGCCGGCTCTGCTTCTTGGTCTCCGCCGTATGATCCAGTATGCTGGTTCCTTGGTCTCCGTGTGGTGGCTTCGGTCGTGCTGTGCTGTGCCGGCTTCTCTTGTCTTCTCTCCTCTGCTTGGCTCTCGGGGGCTTTGCTTGGAGCTGGTCAAACTGTGGGAAGCTGCGCGGGCTTGAGATGGAAGGAGGGAGGGAGGGGAGCGATGCCGACGAATGCCCGGTGCATAGACTTCTCTCCTGTGATCCGAGGAGAAAGAAAATAAATAGGCCTGCCTGCTGGGTATATATCTGCTGCAAAGAAAACTATTTTGTACTATGTACACCCACATTTACAAGCACTCTTTAAATACAGTATCTCGAATGTTGTCCTATGCATGTGATTATAAATACAGAACCCACCATACGAGTGAGAAGAGTTAATTGCATAAAAATATTGCAGATAGTATTGCAATTTTTTTGAATAATGGTATCAATTCGCAACCATTGATTAAAAATAAAGTAAGGGGTTTTCTAAAAAATCATATGCCATGCAGTACCTTACAGGTGGGCCCTCCCTGTCAGATCTAGTGTCAATATGTAAAAATACGAAGTTTAGTCTTTTTTCCAACGAGCTGCCTGTATAGTGGCATTGATTTGAATTTTTTTCGAATAATGGTAGTGATTCGTTACCACTGCCTCAAATGTGGTACTTTTATGCAATTAACTCGAGTGAGAAGGGTGCTGCTATGCCGTCCCAATAACCTTCCCCAAGAAGAAAAATGATGTTCAATGGTGTGTTCGGAGTGCTGTTTCAGTATTCTTGCGATGGTAATGGTTTTATCTTTGGTAAGCTACTTTAATAAAGATTAAAATTTTGCATATTAGCGATGGATGCACATCAGGTTCGGGTGAAAAGGTCATTCATCAAAAATATTTATGATGGCTGCTGCGATGGTGAGTGCGGAAGGTGACGATCGTTGGCGTTAAGTTTAAGGAACTTTTTTTCGGTCTTGATTGCTTTCCTTCTTGGCTCATGATACTTTGTGCAAATGCTAGGGTTCTATTATCTTTATAGTTTTATGAAGTCAATATATACACAGCTTGTAATTTGATCTTTATTATATGGATGAGACGAGCAAACCCTTGGAACTTGAATTCTTGGCGCGAGATACTCCCACCACTTGGTTGTTTGAATAAATAAAATTAGCCTCTAGTTATGATAAAATATGTTTTAGTATGATTTTTCTTTTAAAAAATTACTTTTTACTAAAATAATAATTATATGAGATATTAATAATGGAATTAACAATATGGAATCTAAAATTAAAATGATTATAAATTATTGATTATTGTATAGTTGTAAAATATTTTTTGTATATGCAAAGCATGTTTGATACATTTTGAAGGTGAATATTTTGCATGCATAGTTGCATCATGAATTGACATAGTCGCATTCAAGAGGAATCTTTTTCATGCACGACGACATGATGAGTTAGCATAATAGTATGTCAATAAAATTTAAATTAATGTAAATCATCTATTTACATGTACAAGATTCAGTTAGAAATAAGTAAAATCTTGTTTATAGGAATAAACGATTTTTTTTGTCTGTGCATACGAGATAATCTCTAATACGGGCAATAGAGAAACATCTAATCATAATAATAATAAAATTGGATTCATTGCTTGCCTTTAGCAAGAGTTTGACCAAGAGTTAACTAATTATGGAATTGTGGCTTAAATAAAATTTAGATTTATTAAGAACCGTTTTCATTTAGGTATAATTATTAAATACCAAATTGAAGTAATAATTGGTTTGTGCCTTCTATTTAATAATTTGTGTAAGAATATATTTCCTATAAATACAAAATATTAAATAAACCCTAAATTAAAATTTGGAATTTATTAAACCCTAAAATACTAATTTCTTTATGCCTTCTATTACCTTTCTCATTCCTCCTTGCCAACATGTTACATAGGAGGCAGTGGTGACCCAAAACGAAGTCTACAGCGTGGTGCTATGGAGGTCTCACAGTGCCTAGTTTTTTCGGCCCCGGTGCTAGTGAGATTGGTTTCGTCAAGGATAGTTTCGAATCCGATTGCTTTTCTTGTACCGTGTCTGGGGTCTTTTTTGCAAGAATCAGGAATGTGCCTGTAATTTTAAGTTTACTTGGAATCCTGTTGTAAGATGGATTATCAAGATTATTTGATAAAAAATCTGAACCTTCGAGACCCTTTTTAAAACATCCGACAAATTGTCGGCTTGATTCAGATTTAGCAGACAGCAGCGGAAGAACAACATGGTGAAGATCCGAAGATCAAAGGAAAAAAAAAACAGCAGCCCGATTAGCTGCAAAGAACATCCACCACAGACAACACGACTACAACAAAGACGCATGCCCTTTTCATGTCAACAAAAGGATAGATTGGTGACATTGACTTAAGATTGTTTCTTGTAATTGTTCCACTCTGTGAACCTTAGCGAAAATGACAGGCAACTTTTTATCGCTTGTTATTAAAGGAAACAAAATGTGCCCATGCCTTGAATAACCACAATTTTCGAAGGTGTGATTGGTGGATCGGTGTAGTACGTTCATGCCATTTCCGGTATTGTACCGCTCTTCCTTGTTTTGGAGAGTTGTAAAACAGCGGACGATTAACCAATGGCGATGCTATGAAAATAAATAAATATTAAATATCATATATGTAGTGAAGGGGTTACATCTAATCTGTCTAATCGTTGACTACACAATCACAACATGGTTTCGCCCAGGGTTACATCTAAGATCCATAGGAGCGGCCAATTATATGATTAGTGTCCTTGGGCGCAGCCCCACATGGCGCTGTCAGTTCCGTGATATGGACTTGTGCAGTTGCGTTGGAACCATGTAGATGTATAGGTTCTCTTTTTCAGACGATGAACTGGTGGTCTGGACCGCAAGCTCACTCATGTGGGCTGCTTGACTCTTCCACCGTGGTTGCAGCTTCGTTTTCATAGGTCGACGTGACGCCACCACCCTCCTCCGGGATCGCTACCTCTCGAGCTTAAATTATTTATACGGTGGCACGTAGTAGTAGCCTGGTAGGTGGGAGCCCGGTGCAGTGCTCCAGCGCTAGAATCTCAGCGCCAAACACGCCAAGCGTAGACGCGAGTTGATGCTCTTCCCAAATCATTTTTTTTATTCGGTTATAAAAACCATTTCGTTTTTATGTTTGGTTCCATCAAATCAACCGGTTGTGACACAAAAACTACTGTCCTGGACGCGGTAAGTTTACTGTTTTTTTTGTATGGATCAGAAATTACCACGTGCCATAAGCATGTGCATGTTTGTGAAACACATGCATGATAATTCTTAGAGCATCTTTAATAGATTGTATGTAGATGTTGTTGATAAATTGTTCATGTCAAAAATTAAAAAGCTATCATACAAGTACTTCAATGGGTTGTATGTAAGACATAGTCATTTAGTAAAAGGTGAGAAAATAAATGTGGTTGCTTGCTATTCTACTTTGAAGCTTATGCAAGAGGTGTTGATTAATTTACATACAACTTTGCTCTCTCACCTTATTTATTGCATGACACATCATCAGTCTATTCTAGGTGACAAACTTACCAACACCTATATTACAATCATTGAAGATGCCCTTAGAGGATTGCTAAATTTCAGACGACTAAACCTTAACGAAATCTCAGTTAATACTATATTCGTGAGACCGTGTGTGAAGATTCGTGCCAAAAAAAGTTTATTTTTCTCTTACATCTTCTATCATTTGAATGAGACTTCGTTAAGTTTTAATCAATTGAGATCTAGACACATCCTAAATTTTATTGTAAGGAAGAAATCATTATGAATTTTCACTTTGGTGCGGTAGGTACTAGGTGGCGATTGATCATTGTCTCTTTCAATTTTTCTTGAGGAAAGATCATTGTCTCTTGGTGCCCTCATTCCGCAAGCGCAATGAAAGTGCACAGGGACGAAATGGATTTCTAGGTTCCGAAATTTCTTAGCATCAAGATGGTGAAATGCCTTAATTTATTTGCAATTGCTAGAATTGTCTACGGTCCATTTTGGAAATCTTTTTTTAGAGACTCTTTCCGCACAAGCCAGTCAGGTGGGTGCCGCCACCTGCCTACTTGTGGCTGTCAGGTACTCCGTACTTCGCATTTCCTTATTTTGGTGAAGCTGCCTGTATTGGGTACCAAGCATGTTTACCAGTACTTGCCCAAGCCAGGTCACCTCCCCTAAAATTAGCATTCATCTTCAACCAATGCAGCTGCATCCAATGCATACCCAGTGAGACGACAGTACTTCCCATAAATTTCCAACATGGTCTGCACCGAAAGAAAAGCGTACCTCGCGCGTAGGGAGGGAACAGAGCTGCCAAGAGGTACAAGCAATAAGAGCATGTTCAATAGGAAATGCAAACTTAGAGATGTAAAATTAGGTGCTATATAATTACAATATTAAAAAATGTATTTTAAATTTTAAAAAAGAGCCAACTTTAACAAATAATGTATATTTACGATGTAAAACTCCAACTTCAATAAAAAATACAAATGAGGATGTAAAACTATACTTCAGCTAGTATTTCATTTGAAACTCATACTTCAAACATAGCAAATTAAACTACTACTGTCAACGCCAAACACGCCAGAATATGGACCCTGGAATCTATCAACGCCAAACACCCCGTGCGGATTTTCACTTTGGTGCGGTAGGTACTAGGTGGCGACTGATCATTGTCTCTTTCAAATTTTCTTGAGCGAAGATCATTGTCTCTTTCAGTTTTTCTTGAGGAAATATCATTGTCTCTTGGTGCCGCCATTCCGCAAGGGCAATGGGAGCGAGCAGGGACGAAATGAATTTATAGGTCCCACGATTTCTTAGCATCAAGATGGCAAAATTCCTTAATGTATTTGCAATTGCTAGAATTGTCTATGGTCCCATTTTTGGAAATCCCTTTATTTATTTATGAGTTAATTACACTATTCATACATAAACTTGTAGTGTGGGTACAATTTCATACAAAAACTTGCAAAATGACACAACTCGGCCCCTAAACTTGCTTTGCGAGAACAAATTGATACAAACCAGTCCAAAATTTATCTTGTTCAATGACACATCGCCGTAGGTAGTTGGCCCATGTCCAAGATAATTTACAGGAAACCCCCAACATACTTTTAATTTGAAACGGACATTATTTATGTTTGAAAATCTATGATAATCAAGCACTTGCTATGTACTTTTATTGAAACTAAGTGAAACATCAACGTCTATAGTGCAACATTGATAATTAGGAAAATTAAGCATGGACATCACTAAATAACATACGTCACTTACTGAATAATTATAGATGAACGTCACAACTTGAGAACATGTGAACATCATCACCAAACATAGAGCACTTATTGACCATCAAGCGGCTCGTGTACCTACGAGATCTAACGTCCTGAAAGAATGGGGATGAGAAGGTCGGACGGCCTACAAAAATGCGGCGGCGTGGATAGCTTCGTTGTGCACCCATTCACGTGGAACTTCTTTTCGGGAATCACCTCACCACTGTCGTGAGGATGCGGCGTTAATGGCGGCCAACCATGCAGTGTCGCTTTAGGGATCGATGAGAAACAAAAAGGTAAAGAGTTTGATAAGATACAGAAAAATGAAGAAGCGAAGAGGTTTGTATCGATTATGTGGTATAAATGAAAGATTTTGCTTTACTTGAGGGGTAGTTTTTAAATTATACACAAGCGACCGACGCGTGCTTCTCATCCGACGTGGTAGGTTTTGAGCTAGTTTGTATCAATTTGTTCCCGGAAAGCAAGTTTAGGGGGACAGTTGAGTCATTTTGCAAGTTTATGTATGAAATTGTACCCACGCTGCAAGTTTCTGTATGAGTAGTGTAATTAACTCTTTATTTATTTAGAGACTCTTTCTGCACAAGCCCAGTGAGGTGGGTGCCGCCACCTGCCTGCTCTATGCTTTATGACTGTCAGCGAGTACTTGGCATTTCCTTATTTCGGTGGAGCTGTCCATATTGGGTACTATCTTCTTTTCGGTTTATAAAGCTTGCACATATTTTTAGATTCATAATTTGATCAACATAAAATGAATTGTATAGTCTAAAAATTATACCATTAGAAAGTATACAGTTTGAAGTTTCTAATGATATATTTTTTGTGAACTTAGATATACGCACAAATCTTATAAACCGGAAAAGAGGTAGTACCAAACATGTTTTACCAATACTTGTCCAAGCCAGGCCACTTCCCCTAAAATTAGCATTGATCTGCACCGACTGGAGTACTTCCCATCCTTTATATCACTATGCTCCCTAATTTTGAAGGGCTCGCGTTCAATTGAGGCTAGCAATTTAGATTGGATCATTCGATTTTGATTGGGTCAAAGCTAAAGAATTGATTCAGCGGTGGTGAGGCACGGAGAAGGTTGCACGTGTTCCTATTGGTACTGTTCCTAAGCCTTCGGGCGTTTGTTTCTCCACGAAGGAAAATCTTCTTCACGCCGCCTCCTCCTCTCCTCTTCAGCCCACTCCTCTTCCCTCGCCGCCTCCGTCACCACTCACCGGCGCCCTCCCCCCACATCCGTCGCCGCCACCCCCCCCCCCCACACACACACAGCCTGCGTGCCCATCCCCTTTCTCATCCCCTCACCTTCTCTCTGGCAACCTCCTCCCCTCCCCCTCGCCCTAGATCGAGCAACAGCTCTGGATCGACAACCACGACGGCGCGAGCGCCCCCATGGAGGCTCAGGCCGCATGAGGCGAGAGATCGACGTGGCTTTGAGCCTGGTGTCGACTCCATGGATAGGGTGACCTCTCCATCTCTTCTCTCTCCGTGTGCGCTCTGTTTGGAGTTGGTGTTGTGCTTGTGGCCACTAGCGCCAGCGTGGCCAGGTCGATCTCCACGATTCCGTAAGCGGGCAGCGAGTATGGCGTCACCACCGGCTTCGGAGCTACCTCCCACCGGTGGACCAAGGAGGGTGGCGCTCTACAAGGAGATCTTATTAGGTGAGGATTGAGTACAACCGCAAAACTTGTTTCTTCTACCCCAATTCATTTTCGGATCTTCTTCAAGTTTTAGTTGTTACATTAACACATGTTTATTTGGTTCATGTATTTTGTGTTACTCACAACAGGCTCAGCCGCAGGTTCCTTGGTTGGTTGTGCTGATCGTTAGTGTTCTCTGGTGTTTATCATGGAACGATAGCAATATCAGTTGGTTGGTGGTGTGCTAAATTTTGCGGCATTGTCTGATGGAAGCAATTCATAAAAATGCGCAGATTCTGGAATTTTATCAGTATTTTCGTCTGGGTTGTAGTGTATTAAGTTGCCTAGAGTAGTAAATTTAGTGCTGGATTAAAGGTGGCTGGGCTTATCATTTAATCGTCAGTGCAAGTTAAGTTATAGTGCATATTTTCTGGTCGGTCATAGAGAGTGGCTGCTATTAGAATAGGCAGATTAAATTTGTCATTGTTGTCTGAAGAGGTTCAGTATTCTCTCTTAGACTCAACCAACTATTTATACAATGGTGAATGGATGGATATATGGATCTCCAGTCAAAGAGTGTGTCTATGATCATGAAATGGCAAATTTAAGCTTTTGTGCAGATGGTAAACATATAGCACAGTCATTCTATTAATACAGGAACAACTTGTTAGATCTACAGAAACATGCTTGAAAAAACTGGTTTTAGGCTCTATGTATTGCGCACAAGCATGCAAATTTCTTTTTTGTCACACCATAAGTTATGCCATAAATATTTTGGTTCTGCTAAATTAACAATCTATCTTATTTTTACTAGGTTTCTTCTGAAATATATAACCTGGATGTAAATCTCAGCCTCCTAAACCTTTATCAGGTAAAATCACATTTATACATGAACCATTACTAGCCTTATTATGCTTTGATACAATAACATCAGCTGATTCCTTTATATCACTATGCTCTCTAGAATTGAAACTCCCTCAGCCAATCGAGGTTACTGATTTTGGATTTGCATTTTGACTAGGTCGTCTCATTGGGGCCATTCTCAGTGGGTGCCTTTGCAAGGCGACGGGCGCGTGACATCTATGATCGGCTTAGCTCTCTCTGGAAAATTCCCCACGACCAAATACCCACAGCGATGGGAGACACGTGGACCTCATATCCTCTCTCACGTCTACATGCCGTATTCCTTCCCATCATTGCCACTGCCCACTTCCTTCCCTGCCTCACTGCTGCAAGCCACCGCAGGTCCACACTGGAGTCACACACCGTTGTTTCTCTGCCTAATCAAGCATCGCTGCTCCCCTGCACCGGAGGTGGTGAGAAAGGAGGACAGTGTCGCCGGCGTGACCGTGATGGTGACCATCACGCAGCTTGCCGCGAGGACTTCGAGGAGCACGTGCGGGAGGAAGAGCAACTCAACTAAGAGGAGCAGGGGGACAGCATCGCCACGGTGGAGGCTATGCCCAAGGCAGGGCGGAGGAGAACAAGGGCGCGGCTTGGCTCGACAGAGCCATGTCCTGCCCCTCCTCTAGCGCAGTCGATGTGGTCTGGTCATACCGCCTCCTTTCTGACCGCTCCTAGCATGCTATCTGAGTCGCTGGCTTGTTGCATACTCACATTCATTCTTTTTTTTCCAAACACCGCTCATCAGGGTTGCTACACAATTGACTCTTCCTCCAGCTGCAATCCCATACACCCCGAAGATTCATATCAAGTGACTACCACCGAAAAATAATTCTGATAAATTTGCACTGAGACGTGCACAGTTTGGTTTAGCGCAAGTTAGCACATGTATTACAAATCCACATTTATATATCATTGTATGTCAAGCCTTCAATTATGTGTGTTTTAATCTACCTATGGATAAAACAAATATCTGCTATATACTAGATTCTAATTTTCACACAAAGGCTACCTGCTAGATATATCCAATTGGGATGATGAGCGATCTAAACTTTGTTGTGTAACACAGATAAACTTGGCTGATGTACAGAAAAGTTAGAAGGCAAAAAAAAACATATCACATCAACAAAAAACAACAAGGTGATGGCTGCCTTGCACGCCGCAACTAACTGCAGACCTATACACGTATGAACGAACAGAAAGTTTCTCAATTTTCTGTTTTAAAAAAAGAGGTAAGAGGCAGATTTTTTTAGTACTCCAGAATTACGATGATTTTGGGAATGTTTGTGTTTGCTTAACTATGGTTTTGTTCAATCCAAACACCTCAAAGTAATTAAAACTATGATTTTGTATAGAAACAGTGGTATTCTCACTTTCTCAGAGAACTCCAAAAGTACTTTATATATAAATGAGGCCCTTATTTGGACAAATTCCAAGAGAAGCACCTCTGAAGTTAATTTGTCTTGTATAGTAATGCTTCTGATAAGATTTTCTGGCTGGAGTTATTCTGTTTGCACTAAATTCCATGGTTGTTTGTTCTATCTACAGAAGTTAGTTTACATTTTTAATAACTCATTTGCATGCAGGTAGAGATAGATCATCTCAAAATCCTGATGGTAATAACAATGATTTATGTTGGTTCATGAGAGGTGAGTTGTTGCTCCCTTTGCCGATGCTAAGCTAAAAGTGTGTATGGCATCTTGTGAGGTGAGCATGTTCCTTGGATTACCAACAGGGTGAATGATATCAGGCACATTCTGAGCATTGGAGTATGTTTCTTAAAATTGGGTAATTTTTGTTGAATAGGAGGGTATATCTTGGTGTCTACAGTTCTTTTATTTTATAGAGGTCTTTGTTATCCATGTTTTAATTATTTATTAGTAGGGGAAATTTGGATGCTAATGATTCAACTTTCTAACCTTACCGTTGTTGTTATTTTTACATGTTATCAGTTTTCCTATGTAGATTTTTCTTTCACATCTTTGTTTGATCATGATATATGCAGGTAGGTTTCTTTTGATGAAATCTTATTATTAGTTCGCAATTTTTTTGGCAATATTCGGTGCCCTTTAGATTTTCACTGTGAGTTGTGCATCTTAGTTCTACTCAATTTAATCTTACATATATGCTTTATCCAAGTGAAGATTGTAATTACTTGGAGCCATGGACAAGGTTGATGTTTTGGGTGCACGGCTCCGTGAAGAGCATAGCCTTCTTTGCAGAGATAATTTGAAGTCGAAGAGCATCGAGACATGATTTGCTGAATCCTTGATTGCTCCTTTTTTTCTTTGATAAATTTGGGAATCCAATATCAATCCTACATTCAATAGGACCGGTTGACAATTGAATCCAATTTTTTACTTCAGATGATAAATAAGTCTTTACTATTGAAGATGATGACAAGCCGTGTGGATTCAACATCACACTGGACAATTCCTCTACTACTTGTGTTGATAGCAAAGCATAGTTGCTATGGTGGCATGGTTTTTTGCAACAATTTTCTTTCTTCCCAGCATGCGTTGTACTAGCAGGCAATCAATGTTGAACATGTACAATGGCATTCCACTTGCTTGTTATTCAGAAAAGTTGAATTTATCGAGGGACACGATATTAGTGCTGAATATACATGCATGCATAAATTGAGTTATGTGCCTATATGTGTACATACATAAGAAAAAAATGCAATCATATAATTGTATTCACTTGGGTGATAGGTATCTGTCCCACTGCGAGACCACGATACTCATGAATCATGATACGAGTAAGATGGCAAGTTCTTATCTAGCTACAAAGCATGCCCTCTTGAGTCTATTGGACTAAAATGACATTAGCATCCTATTGGATTATAGGAAAGCAGGCAAAAGTTTACAAGCGGGGCCATGGATGTGGAGAAAAGGATCGCTAGAGCAAATTATATATACCTTAAACTCATGTTTTATACAATGCGATTTCCGCCATAATTAGAGCATACCATATTTGACAGAGAAGCTCTCTAGGCACCTTTGTTGTATTTTCTTTGCGTGACTTTCTAATAACATTTTGCTCCTTCCGTTCCTAAATATAAGTTTTTTTAAGATTTTAATAGAAGCTATATACGAATGCATAAAGACATAGTTTAAAGTGTAGATACATTAATTTTGCTTCGTATGTATGTAGGTCTTTGTAGAAATCTTTAAAAAGACTTATATTGAGAAACGAAGGGAATTCATACTAGAATTATTGATTTTCTAAAAATTTATTGCATTTTTCTGTTTGATGTGAAGTGAATTTTATTTGGTGATAACAAAACGACTTCATTTATTGGATAATAAAGTTTTGGAATATAATGTGGATCCTATTTTTCATATTATTGATATATTGAATTTTCGAATGTAAAAAAAAACTTCATACACCTTGACAAAAGAATAAAACGGCGCAGCAAAGCGCACTTTCGCTTCTAGTAAATTTTCCATTTCTAACATGGTCTGCACGATGGAATAGAGCTGCCACAAGAATCACAAGCAATAAACCAACATCTCTTTTTCAGATTAAAACCCCTCGTGGCAGAAAGGAGATGCCGTGTGAGAATTCAGAACGAGACCCTTCCATCGTGCTGCGGCAGAACAGAAACAACGTGTCGAATGCAGACGGCGTACACTTGTGGCCGCCGGTGAGAGGGTGGTTGCCGTCGGGTTTAATTGCAAGCACGAGTCGCGCACTGCCTCGGCTCAGCCCGTACTGCTACATGATGAAGGACGTGGCGAGAGGTGACCAGTGGACGGAGACAGTGGTGTCTGTTGGCTCAGTTTTACTACTCCCACTGTCCACGCACTTGGCTCGCATGGCCCAACCAATCGGACACGTGGTTTTCCATCGCTTCGATGCAAGGTTTCTTCTGCGGGAGATTGGGGATCACAGAGGACAACGAATGTACTCCACCTTTCCGGTTTATAGTGCTTATCTTAAAAAAAAATGTTTTTTCATTTTACAAGTCTCATTTTTAGTGATCTTCATCATATGTTTAGATTTTGAGGTGCATTAAATCACTACATGTGAAGATTTAGATAAAACTCACCAATGCTTGTAAAAGTTTTTGATTATTTATTGGTTACGCATGCTTGCACTGTAATTAATGCATTGGTAAACACACCCTTTTAAGAAAAATGATGGCATTAAATTAGTATTTTTGCAAAGTATAAAAATTATTTCACCACTCATCATCTACATTGGTTGGTGAGATTTTGGAATTAAGCCCTATAAACCGAAAAGGAGGGAGTAGTAGATAAGAGCCAGTTTTGCTGTGGAAATAATCTGCATCTTCCTCAACTTATTCTAGACATCCATTTTAAGATTTACTTGTTCTTCGATACACCTTTTCTAAACACATCAACGGTTGAGATTATATCATGCCTCTTCGTAATAAAAGGCATGATGTTTTTTTTAATATATCACTCGCCCCGATACGCGGAACCTCATACAACGTTCTATGCACATATAAATAGATAAAAAAGAACAACAAGAGGACTCAAACTTAAAACCTACACTTGAGGTGCGCACAAACTAGCCACTTCACCTCATCATCACTTGTGATTTTTTTGTAGTGCAAAATATATAAGACCACAATAATTAAAAAATATGTGTTTTAAAATCCGCGAACGCTCGGGCCAGCCCAACAAGAATCCGACGGAAGCGAGATGCCGGCGCCTAGTTGGGCCAAGGATTAAACAAGTTTTCCTTTTTCTATTTTTCGCCTTCTTTTTTAACTTATTTTTCTTATTTTAAAATTTTATTATTCATTTCGAAACTTTTTTCAAATTTCAACTACTTTTCGAATACCAAAAATATTATTGTTTCAAATATTGTTAAAATACTAAAAATTATCTAGAATTATAAATTTTGATTTCATTTTTTTAATATTCACAAATTTAGGAAATATTTGTTTTTTCCAAAAATGTTGATACATTCTAAAAAAGAACGTGGTTTGCAATTTGTGTGCAACATCAATTATTAGGAATTTGTTAGCAATTTTGGAAAAGTTGTTCAAGTTTATGTATAAAATTTTAAAAAAGTACATCAGATATCGTACGCACGTCGGGTCACATTAGGTTAGTATTTAAGAGTTTTTTCACCGCAACAACCCTATAAATCCAAAAACTGGTAAAAAGCAATTAAAATTTGCATGGATGATTGGCATGGTGATACTAATGTGTGGGATCTTTTTGGGTTCATTTGATGGATGTGAAAAAAAAGTGTTTTGAGACTAGCCCTTTCGGTTTATCCGAACCACCACGTTTGAATATGGTATATCTTTTGCCATGTGTGGAGTGATACTAAATGTTACCAGCAGGTGAACATGCTCATGAAAACCCTCCAAGCAAAATTTGAAAGAATATGAACACCGTACGCACGTTTCGTCACGTTTGACTAGTATCAAGATCACAAATCGTTTTGTTGAGCTTTATAACAGAGAAGAGACATTATGTCGCCAACGATTTAGAGTTGACTGGCTGGTGGGAGGTGATAAAGACACCAAGTATTTTCATCTCAGAGCTAGTATGAGAAGGAGGGAAAAAGTAATCAAGCCACTCAAGAATAGTGATGGCGATCTCATTACAAATATTGATGAGCTGGAGAAGATGACTATTGAATTTTACAGGAATCTATAAACGGGGACAAGCATTATGTCAGTGGTATAAGATGTGTTTAGCTCAAGGGTAACGACTGAGATGAATACAGAATTGACAAAAGTCTATATACCAGAGGAAACCAAAGTAGCACTTTTCCATATGTGTTCGGACAAGGCTCCACGAACATATGGATTTCCAGCACTGTTTTTTTTTTCAAAAACATCGGGATATATGAGGGGAGGAGGTGGTGAAGGTGCTTTTTAGCATTTTGGATGGCACATAAACAGCGGAGTGCATACATAATACCCACCTGGTCCTTATCCCAAAGGTGAATAACCCTGTTGATCTCGCTCAATTCCGCCTAATCAACCTGTGTAATGTCATATACAAAATTTCTTCAAAGGTAGTTGCTAACCAGTTGAGAAAATCTTACCAGAAATTATTTCTCTAGAGAAATCTACTTTTGTTCCAGGAAGGCACATTACAAACAACATAATTGTAGCCTACGAATGTCTAAATTTTATGAAGAGGAATAGATCGGTGAAACACCGTTATGGGGCGCATAAATTGGATATGATGAAGGCATATGATAGGTTGCAATGGAATTATCTAGAGGCAATTATGTCGACGTTGGGTTTTGCAGCAGATTGGGTGACCAAAATCATGAATATGGTGAATATTATTACCTTTGCAGTCTTGATGAATCACAAGCATTTGTAGGCTTTTAAGCCGTCCACGGGAATTCGTAAGGGATACCCTATCCCCCCATACTGTTTCTTATCAGCAGCAGATGGCCTTTCGGGTCTCCTCAAAACAAAGCAGTCATCGCTTTTGGATTGACTTCAGCTGGCTCCTTTGGCTCCACCAGTAAATCATTTATTATTTGTTGTTGATAGCCTGCTGTTTTTTAAGACAAATGGTGCAAGGGCGACGAAAGTGTCAAACCTACTGGATTCATACTATCA
Source organism: Bromus sterilis (assembly GCA_950022295.1). Classification (NCBI taxonomy): domain Eukaryota; kingdom Viridiplantae; phylum Streptophyta; class Magnoliopsida; order Poales; family Poaceae; genus Bromus; species Bromus sterilis. The sequence continues at coordinate 29,641,411 of OX465599.1, read as the reverse complement.
GGCTTCGGGCTAGAGGATCAAGAACAACATATCTTATATATTCTTTAGCAAGGAGACACCGGAATCTGTCAGGATGAAGCGAAAGGAATTCTTCGAGTACCAAATGAAACTTTGAATGAGAAGTAATTGGGTATGTCCTCTGATGTTGGATCCTCTAAATCCGGGGCTTTTAAATATCTGAAAGATCGTGTATGGAACAAAGTGAAGGGTCGGATGGTGAAAACCATTTCAACAGTGGGAAAAGAGGTTATAATAAAGTCAGTTGCTCAGGTTGTGCCAGTTTATTCAATGTCCCGCTTCAAATTGCCTCGTGGTTTGTGTGAACATAAGAAGATCAAGAATTTTTGGTGGGGGGGGGGGCAAAGAGGGACAACACAAGCCGCATTGGATCTCGTGAAAAGCAATGACACAACCCAAGAAGGATGGCGGGCTGGGTTTCAGAGTTATATGGAAGTGTTTAATCTGGCGCTTCTTGCACGTCAAACTTGGAAGTTACTAACAAACCCGGAGTCCTTTTGCTCGCAGTTTTTGAAGGCATCTACTACCCTAACACCACAGTTATGGAGGCTAAACTGGGATCTAAGCCTTCTCAAATTTGGAGGGCCCTGATTGAGGATCGTTATGCTTTGGCGAAAGGTGTTATCAAGATGATCGACAATGGTATCTCAACCTCGGTATGGAGTGACAATTGGATCCCAGGGACAACTCTATGAGACATGCAATTTGTCTAGCGCCCGATGGACCGAGTAAAGTGTCCGATCTGTTAGACTCCCTAGAGGCAAGATGGGATACAAAGAAATTGCGATGGTTCTTTCTACCTCATGAGGTCCAGGAAATTATGAACATAGCCATTTGTAGCTGGCCACTAGAAGATTTTTGGGGCTGGCACTTAGAAAAGGACGATATTTTCTTTTTTCGGTCGACGTATAGGCTTTTGATACGCCTGAATGCCTGATGAACGAGGGAGAGCAAGCTCTAGAGGGTACAACAACTTCATCAAACAGAATGGGTGATCAGCAGGGTTGGACCACATTGTGGAACACCCGAATACCATCTAAGATCAAGACATTCTTGCGGAGGTTGGGCAAGCAATCCCTGCCCACATAAGGTTTGACGATGAGGAGGAAAATGCACCATGCAGATAATTGTCTCTTGTGCAGTAATAATGATTCATGGGTTCACTCGTTGCTCGATGTTCTCAATCAAGATGTGTGTGGGTGCTTGCTGACGAGCACATTGTTGAAGTTATGTCCTGGATCAAGCAGCCTAGTGATAGAAAGTGGCTTTTCCAGGCGCAAGAATTGTTATCTGAGCCTCAATTCATCGAGTTGTCGGTGACTATGTTGGCTCTTTGGACTGCTAGGAGGAATCTTATTCATGAGTCAATGAATCAAAGCCCTCATGCCACACATTTGTTCATAGAAAGGTTCATTAGGGATCTGAATATTCGATCTAATGCGCATAGTGGTCAGCAGGGAGAACACAGTCACTCTTCTATACATGAAATAATGACCAGGGTGTTATCGGTATGGATCACAACGACATCGGGCACCACCAAGATAAGATTTGATGGCGGTTTTCATAATAGGGCAGAGAGAGGATCCGTTGCTGCCGTATGTAGAGGAACAGACGGGAATTTTCATGGATCCCCCTCGGCACTATTTGTTGAAGGGATTTCTGATGCATTAACCATGGAGTCCCTTGCAAGTAGAGGGGCTGGTCTCCAGCGATAGTCAGAAGTTGATCAAAGATATCAAGGATGATGAAGGAGCAACTCACTCAAGCATCATCAAGGATTTTTTTGTAGTTCAAGTTTTAATAGTTGTAGCTTTATTTAGTATAAAGCCTCAAATGTTAATGCCCATATGTAGCCAAGGCTTCAGCTCATTTATCTTTGGAAAGGCATATTTAGCTGAGGGGCGGACACACGTTAGAGGTTGTGGGGGCAGCTGCCCCCACTCGATTTTCTCATCCACTTATACTTGGTCGTGAGTATACCCTGTATGCCCCCACTTGGTCGATCATCCTGCCCCCACTCATCCCATTTTCATTTGTATTTTCAAGAGCCCGTGGAGTCTAAAGTCTGAAGAATCAGCCCACTAAGATTAGAATTTGTTGCAGCCTACAGCCTGCGTGACTCATTGCATACCTTAAATAGATCCCAGATTTTCATTGGCCTATAATTAAGCTCCAGACTTTAGACTTCACATACACATGCATACGCATGGGGTTACACAGGACTCCTAGCAGCCACCTCATCTCGCTGCTGGCACGGCCGAGCAGTCGTCGTCTCACTGCTGACAAGTGACAATTGATGTCGTAAGTTCCTCCTGCCCCAGCATGACGTACCCCATCTCTAAACTCCAATATATTGTGCAATTTATTAATTTTAGTTGACATGAACGTAAATTGTACTCCTTCCGATCCATAATAAGTGTCGCTCATATAATACTAAGTTTGAATCGGAGGGAATATAAGATATATATGTCACGCATTCAGTGAGAAAAGCAAGTCCGTAATTTAAACCCTAAATCGGTTTGGCACATCGGGAAAAAGAATCAATTGCTCTTCTCACATGCCCTCTTTTGCAACTTTGAAACAAGATATTTTCAAATTGATGTAAGTCATTTTGTATCAAATGATTAGTGATCATGAAGATGGTTACCTTACGGAGAATGAAGTGATCATGCCAATGTTTTTCTCCCCCTCTCTCTAAATATAAGGTGTATACTTTTTTTGCGAAAAGTGTGTATAAGTTTTCTTGAAAAGACAAATTGTTTAAACTTTTACCAGTTTTTTTGGAGAAATATATCAGTATCAATTATATAAAATCAGCATCATTATATTCATCTTGAAATGTATTTTTGTATTTTATTAATTCAATATTGTATATGTTGATATTTTTTGCTATAAATTTGGTCAAAGTTAAAGAGTTTTTACGTTTCGAAAAACGTATACACCTTATATTTAGAAATGGAGGGAGTAATTTATATGGATGCTTGTTTTATTAATATATGAATATAGGCATAAAATTTTGCCCCCTCTCAAGTTTTTTTCTGGGTCCACCCAGCTACCTGATAGTATCTTATCGAACATTCCTGTTGAGTGATAAAGTGTCAAGTCCCTAAAAAAAGAGATCTACTAGTACCAATGTTGGGGATATCGCTTATCAAGAACTTATCGATCGATCCAAGATAAGGGGTAAATTGGGTGATTTATCGGCATATCGGACGATTTATCGGCACATCAGGCAATTTATCTTATCGGCCAGACACCGAGAAGGAATAAATCGGACGATTTATCGAAATATCGAAAGATATCTTAAACAGTGACTAGTACCGAACGGGCCAATCGCTACTTGACGTGAGATACTGATCCGACCATTCTCATGACAAAAAAAATCAAACATGTATTGCAACTCTATCTATTATTCGCCGGACCCATTTATCCTAATCTCCTTCTCGCCGGCGGTTTACGGGGTTGTTTGGTTCTCATCCACAATTTGTCACACTTTGCCACAACTTATGTTAGGCAATTTTGACCAAACTTGATAGGTGTTTGATTTTAGCCATACTTTATGGCAAGATTTTCTTATGCCTCACAAGTTATATACATAGAAAATAGGAAAATATGGCAAAATTTAGTTGGGCAAGCCAAAGTATGGCTAAGAATTTTAAGTAACTCAAATAAGGCAAATGTGGCAAAATAAAATGGCAATATGCGGCAAAGTTAGCTAGCTCAATCCGAGTCGGGTCGAGTTCATGATTCCGGATGCGAAGAGACATCGGTGTCGATGCGGATGGCTCAATTTAATCGCGACCGCGGCCGCGAGGGAGCGGCATCTACTCGCTATTCGATCCGTCGGGCAGGCTCCGGCGGAGGTACCTCGCCGATGGCCAGGATCAGGACGAATCGACCCCTGCGCCGGCGGTCGCAGCCGGCCCGCGGCGGCGACGACCCAATGAGCGCCCTCCCCGACGACCTCCTGCTCCTCGTCCTGCGCCGCCTCGACACCCGCACGGCGCTCCGCACCAAGCTGCTGTCCAGGCGCTGGTGCCGCCTGCACCGCGAGCTCCCCGCCCTCGACTTCCGGGTCAGCAGCATGCTCCAGCCGCGCTACCATGGACTGGTGTTTCTTCGTGACGACACCAACAGGAATGGATCCCATCGCCTGTTCAGAAACTTTGCGTTCACGCCAAGCATCAGGAGGTACGAGCGCCGCGCCATGCGCGCACTGACCAGCTCCGTCGACGGTAGCCTTCCAGGGCGTCCTCACCCTGTGCCCGCAGCTGCAGGTGCTGCACCTCAGGTCCTGCGGCTACCCCATGGACACGGCCCTGTTGGTGGACGCCCCCAGGTCGCAGACCAGGGAGCTCGTCTTCGACAAGTGCGAGTTCCGGGACGTGTGGATGAGGTCTCTTCCCTGTCTCGAAAGCCTAGCCTGCCTGAACACCACACTGGAGTTCGAGTCCGCTTCATTTCCCCGCCTCAGGCAATGCAACCGCACGGATAGCATCGGCGCCATTCTCAGACCGGTGGGACGGCCGAGCGAAGAATACATTGGGGAGCAGCGTGATCTTCGCTCGTATTTTCGATGCACTCCGGACATAACCGACCTCGTCGTCCGGTTCACCGGACCCAGACGATGGATCATGCCGGCGTATAGGTATAGCTCGTCGTCCCTCTCGCCGCTATTGCTGCGCAAGCTGAGGAAGCTGCTTGTCGCCGACGTGCCTTCCTCCTGGGACGTCTCGTGGCCCCGTCTCCTCCTCGAGATGGCGCCATCCCTCGAGACCCTGCACATCCACATTGCTCCTTGCAAGGAGAACCCCGGGGCTGTAATATCCTGGCGGCCCACCAAGCTCCGGCGGCGGCGCTTAAGACAGTTTGCGGTGTCTGGTTTTGAGGGAACAGAGAGGCAGATTTACCTTGTCAGGTTTGTCATTGGAGCATCGACGGCATTGCGCTGTGTAGCCTTGTTCAAGAATGCGTGTGTTGAGGAAAAAGGGCACTGGGACTGGGAGATGGTGACGGAGCGGCACTCATGGACCGACGAGGAGAAGGACGCTACGAGGAAGCAGATTATGGCCGGGGTTTCTTCGTTCTCCAGCCCTCATGCTGCTCGATTGGTTTTCGGCTGATCCTCCCCTGTTTAGCGTAGTCTGCTAGAATGCCATATGCTACACTCTCGTTGTCGCCGATATATTTTGGTATGAACTAAGCCCAAGCAAACCAATGGCATTCCTTCAACGAGTAAAAAAATGAAAATTTTACTCACAAGTTTCTACAATGCGAACAAAAAATATCTACACATTCAATAACGCCTACGGAAAAGGTGAGTTGGATAGGTCGGCACCTGGACAAAGTAATTAGCGCGCAATGCAAAGACAACTAACCTTCGATCCTCGACGATTTCTCCTCTTGTCGCCCTTGAATACTTGGATGAGATGCATTAACACAAGGTGATTGACATCATCATCGAAGAGAAGATCCTCAATGTCAGAATGATCTGATATCGATGAGGATGACAAACTCCAATCAATGTCCATCTTTAAAAAATTCACAATCAATCTTCTACTGTCGGTAGGCCGTAGGTAGCAAATCAGTGGCTCCTACTCAAAAAAGGGAGAAAATTACCTTTCGACAATGATCCTTCTTCCCTACCGCTGATAGGCGGCAAATTAATGACTCGTACTTCTCATTATCCCCCCCCCCCCAAAAAAATCGGGTCAAACGATTTTGCATGAGCTCTGCGGGATGCATTTTTGTCCCGGTACCTTAAAACGATGGTTATTATTCGTGTCGGGGCATTTTAAGGGATATGCTGGAGATGCTCTTAGATGACTCCTAAACCCTAAACCCTAAAAAGACTATCCATATCCTATGTACCTAACCCTTTTGGGGGATTCTGTGTCAGAAAGCGCGAATATTTATTTCATTCCATTAAAAATAAGAAGCCAATTTTGTTCATAAGAAGAAAGAGAAGCAGATCTATTCTATACTCTATAAGTGCCAATATGCAATGGGTAACTTGGCCAATTTGGAAAAAATGAAGAATAGATTGCTACCCCTCTTTGTTTAGCATTCGAATCACCCATTTCTTTTTCTTTATTCAAACTTTCTAACCTTTGAATTCTAATGGGGCATTGTTACAAAGGATTACTAGGAGTTCATGTTGTTGCATAGAGACAATAGTGTGTTATTTAATCTATGTAATGATCAAATGCGTCATAAAACAATATTAAACCTAGTTATATTTATACATTAGTATTGCATTAGGTTCAGTACATGATGTTTTGATAAGTTGTAAAAGAATATCAAATCTATTTACAATTGGAAATCGGCCTTGCATTGTGTTCAGTACATGATGTTCTTAAGTTGTAAAATAATAAGAAACCTAATTATGGTTGAAAATCAACCTTGCACTATGTTTAGTACTCCCTCTGGTCCTTTTTACTCCGCATATAACATTTACTTGAAGTCAAATTACGTAAAATTTAACCAAGTCTATATTAAAAATATTAACATCTACAATACAAAAGTTGTACAATATGAAAATTAATTTCATCATGCATTTAATGATGTTGATTTTATATTTGGAATGTTGATACCTTTCCCTACAAATTTGGTTAAACTTTACAAATTTGACTTCGAACAAATCTTATATGCAAAGCAAAAATGACTAAATAGTGAAGCACAAAGTGGAGAGACATCAACTACTGGAAAAAGATGACCCGGGGCCATAGTTTCACTACTGGTGTCTCTCCATAAGACGATAAATATTCTAGGTAAACAAATTACATATGAACAATTAACGGAATTATAAACGCATTGTAATGCTAATTATTACATAAGAAAGCTCAACGTTATAAACATGTAGGAATTAGGTCAAACATATATAGATCACTATGCAACTGCATCTATAATTAAGAGTCCACCTTGAGATCACTATCGACTGTTTCTCCCCGGTATTAAGTTGCAAAAGCAACATACAAATGCAACGAGCTTTGTATGTAAAGTGAGCAACATCTATGAGCTATAAAAGGACATATAACCGTTGTTTACCCTTAGTGGCAACATCACATCCCTTGCCTTAGACATTTTTGTCACTTGTGCCCAGATGTGAAGAGACATGAACCCACTATCGAGCACAACACTCTCTCTTGGAGACATATGTCACTACTTGGCCAAAGTAATCACACATGATGGAAAGCACGCAAGAACACTCAAAGAACATATCAAAGATATCATATATAAATCACGAGCAATCTGATCATAATCTCATAATTCATCGGATCCCAGCAAAAAAAAGAAAATAATTACATAAAGACAACCATGATCATGATAGGCAACTCACAAGGTCTAGATCAATGAAGAACGTGAAGGAAATTCAACCATCTAGCTACTGTTATGGGCCCATAGTCCAAGGGTGAACTACTCACACATCATCGGGGAGGCAAGCATGGTGGTGGAGGAGCCTCCGGGAGCGTAGTGCTCTATAGTGGGTTGATGCCAACTCGTGCTTGGGCATGAGTGACAGAAATGTCTAAAGCGGGGGTGTGTGTTGTTGCCACTAAGGCTAAAGCAAGTGTGTTTATGGCTATTTATTGCTCATGGACATTGGTTACATTATGTACCAATCTCATAGCATTTTTCTGTTGCGTTTGCAACTTAATACCAACGAGATAATCTTGATAGGGTCTCAAGGTGGACTCTTAGTTATAGATGCACCTGGATAGCGGTCTATATATGTTTGATGTAATGCCTACATGATTAGAACCTCTGGCGAGGATTTTCCCCTCCGACACGGTGCCGAAGTAGGGCTCGAGAAGCCCTAGATGGAACTTTCAATATTGCGGTGGAACGTCGATGGCTTTTGTAAAAAATTCCTCCTCTCCTAATGTTTTTAGGTCAGGGAGAATATATAGGCGAAAGAGGGGTCTGGGAGGTGGTCCCAAGCTCCCAGGCGGGTGGAGGGTGTGACCAGGGGTGGTCGCGCCCCCTGGCCACCTCCTCTTCCGATGGCCCTCCTTTAGGACTTCTTTTGTTGTTTGTCTTATTCTCGGATATAAATTGACTTCTGCAAATTTTAGCGAATTCTGGGAATATTTTACGTGTAGGATTTATAAAATAAAAAGATAGCAGAAAATATGAACTGGCTCTAGGCATCTTGTCAGTATGTTACTTCCAGAAAATGCTATAAGATAATGTGAAAGTATGATAAAAGCATGTAGCAATATCATGAAACAAGCATGAAAAAACAAAAAATATAGATATGTTTTGGACGTATCATCATGGCGTAAGCAATTGATAACTAAAATTTGAGAAAAATATCAAGGGACTGATAGATTAACAGATGCCACGTAGATGTGATTGCTAACCAAATGCTTATACAAAGTTGTGAATGGCCTTGATAATGTATTATGATTTTTTTGACACTCAATTACGTGTTGAAAATACTCATAAATCGGAACTCACACCTGCCTAATCAAAGCATCTACAACATGTGATGTATCTTGGGCACTGATACGTCCAAAACGTATCTATAATTTCTGCTTGTTCCATGCCTCTTTTGTGTGATATTGCTATGATATTGATGAACTTCCATACACTTTTGATCATATTTGGACTAACCTATTAACTCAGTGCACCCCAGTGCCAGTTCCTGTTTTCTGCTGTTTTTCTATTTCAGGTTTCCCCCTTATTAAAAGTACCAGAAAAATTCCGGAAAAAATCAGCGTACCGGAAGCTTCGCGAAGAGCCCAGGAGGGGCCAGAGGGGAGCCAGGGGGCACCTGGAGCCCCTGGCCCACCTCTGGCTGCCCCCTTTCGCCTATTTATTCCCCGTGACGAGAAACCCTCGGGGACGAAACCCTTTTTCGCGATCTCTCCTCTGTTCCGCCGCCGCGCTTCCAAGATCGGGAGCACCAGAAGACCTCTTCCCGGCACCCTGCCGGAGGGAGGAATCACCTCCAGGAGCTTCTCCATCACCATGGATGCTTCCCGGATGAACCGTGAGTAGTCCACCTTGGACCATGGGTCCATGATCAGTAGCTATGTGATGTTCTCCTCCCCTCTTTGTTCTTCATGGATTAGACCTCGTGAGCTGCCCTACATGATCGAGGCACATATGTAATCTTTCTGCTGTTGCTATGCTGAGTTTGCTGGGATCCGATGGATTATGAGATTATGTTCAGATTGTGATTGAGTTATATATTTGATTCTCTTATTTTATATTTATGTTCTTGAGTAACTCTTGCATGTTCTCCGTTGCTGTTTATTGCTTTGGCCAAGTAGTAGGTAGTGACTCCAAGAGGGAGCGTTATGCATGATTGTGGGTTCATGCCCCCCCGATGACTAGCTTGAGTGATAGAAACATGAGTCTAGGGGATGTGCTGTTGCCACAAGGGGGAAAACAACGGTGCTTGTACTTGCGGGTGCAAGGATTGTTTACTTTACGCAAAGTTCTTTAATGCAGTTGTCTGTTGCTTTGAGTTTACACTTTTGGTGGGATTCGCAACTTAATACCAGCGAGATGTTCTGGATAGATATCTCAAGATGGATGATTAGTGAGTAGATGCAGATGGATTTCGGTCTACTTGTCTTGGCGTACTGCCCGTGCTTTTGAGCCTCTTCCTTTCTGTTTTGCATAATTAACATTGGTTTGCGCACATAATCCTGTCAATTGCCCAGCTGTAATTTGTTTACCTCGCATGGCTATTTTATCGTCTTTTGGGAGAGAGACATCACTAGTGAACATCATGGGACCCCGGTCCATATATCCACCACTGTTTACACTATCAATTTACTTTCAGTATTTACTATTTCGTAGCTATCACTATCTATCATTATTATCATGTGCGTTTTATCCTTTGTAAACAGCAAGGCCGGAGGAATTGACAACTCCTTTGAACTCGTTGGGAGAAAAGCTATCTGTGTGTGTGCAGGTCAAGGAGAAGCAAGTGATTATCTTCAAACGGCGCCTCACTTGCCGAACCACCTACTTGTCGACCTTGGAGTCCTGCGGGAGACAATCTTAAAACCTCGGTGTCTTCACCGAGGGAAACTTGCCGTTACGCTACATCTCACCTTCCACTTGGGGTAACCAACGAGGGCGAGAAGTTATCTCGTGTATCAAGCAAATTTCTGGAGCCGTTGCCGGGGACTCCACTCTTCAAGATAGGGGAGTTGCACACTATCTTTTATCTTTGCTTTTTAGTCTTGTTAGTTTACCTTTCAGTTTTTGCTTTAGTGTCTTTTATCAAAAATCAAAAAAATAGTTATCTTTCTTGCTGCTACTATGGGTACCTCTGAAAACACCAAGTAGTGTGACTTCACTAGTCACAACAACAGTGACTTTATCTGCACTCCTATTGCTACACCTGCTACTTCAACACCTTCTTATGAGTTAAACCTGCTTTGCTGAACCTTGTTATGAAAGATCAATTCTCTGGTGCTAGAGATGATGATGCTTTGCATTTAAATAATTTTATTGAGCGTTGTGATATGCAAAAGTACAAAGAAGTAGATGGTGATATTGTTAAGCTTAATCTTTTTCCTTTCTCTTTGAGGGATGAAGCTAAAATCTGGTTTCAATCCTTGCCTAAGAATAGCATAGATTCTTGGGATAAGTGCAAGGATGCTTTTATCGGGAAGTACTACCCCCTGCTAAGATTATCCAGTTGAGGAGATTTATTATGAATTTTAAACAATTGGATAATGAACACGTTGCCAAAGCTTGGGAACGCATGAAATCTCTTGTTAAGAATTGCCCTACGCATGGTTTGACTACTTGGATGGTTATCCAGACTTTTTATGCAGGCTTGAATTTTACCTCACAGAACTTGTTAGATTCGGCCGCGAGAGGAACCTTTATGTCAACTACACTTGGTGCTGCCACAAAACTTCTCGATGAGATGATGACCAATTATTCCCAATGGCACACCGAAAGAGCTCCAATAGGTAGGAAGGTAAACTCTGTCGAGGAGATCTCCTCCCTAAATGAAATTTTTGACTTGATCATGTCTTTACTTACCAAGAAATATCCTATTGATCCTCAAAATGTTCCTTTAAATTCTTTGATTGCTCAGGATCAAGTAGATGTGAACTTTATCTCTAGAAACAACTTCAACAACAATGCTTATAGGAGTAACTTTGGTAGCAATCCTAGACCGTTCCCCTCCAACAACTATGGGAACAACAACACTTATCCTAGCACCAAAAACTCCACCTTTGAATTAGAGAGTATGCTTAAAGACTTTATCACTACCCAAAAAGCCTTCAACAAGAGTGTAGAGGAAAAACTAGACAAACTTGATACCCTCTCGTCGAAGGTAGACAACTTAGCCCACGAAGTAGAATTGCTTAAAATTAAAACTTCTCCCCTTGAGGAGAGGAAGGTCACTCCTATGAATGTTGTCCAATTGCAAATTAATGAAAAAATTAGGATGATGGCTAAACTCAAAGAGAGATGGGGTAGAGAAAAGGAGGAAGAAGATAGAATTAAGAGCCTTCCTACACACCATATTGTTGCTACTATCCAAGTGGTTGAGGATATCCAAACTCTTAGCACCCAATGCACCCCTAGTCCCATAGGACCTATTAATGGTGATGCTATGACCTCAACCGTAGAAGAAGAAATTCCTATGACTATAGAAGCTACCAAACAAGTGTGCCTAAAGGACACCACTACCACTTTACTTGATAGTAGTTACCTTGATTTTGTTAATTGCACTCTTTCTGAAGTTATTCGTTTCCTTCACAAGATGTCTAGAGACCCCCACACTAGCACACTTAATCTTGCCTTCAAGGAGCATATCACTAATGCTCTCATCAAAGCTAGGGAGGAGAAGCTTAGGTTAGAAGCCTCCATACCTAGAAAGCTAGAAGATGGTTGGGATCCTATGATTAAAATTAAATTGAATAACTTTTCTTGCTTTGCTTTATGTGATCTTGGAGCTAGTGCCTCTGTTATGCCCAAAAGAATGTATGATATATTTGAGTTGAAACCTTTTGATGCTTGTTCTTTTGGTGTTCGTCTCGTCGATTCTTCCGTAAAGAAACCTTTGGGGAACATAGATGATGTTCTTATCATTTTCAATGACAACTATGTTCCCGTTGATTTTACTATTATGGACATAGAATGTGAACCTTCTTGTCCAATTATTTTGGGACGTCCTTTTCTTCGCACCGTAGGTGCTGTTATTGATATGAAAGAAGGGATTATAAAATTCCAATTCCCTATCAAGAAAGGGATGGAACACTTCCCTAGGAAAAAGATTAAGTTGCCTTTTGAGTCCGTCACACGGGCTAGTTATTTTCTTGAAAAGACTTGATCTTTTTGAATTAAGCCTAGCTAATGGCTTTAAAGAAGCGCTTCCGGGAGGCAGCCCGCAACGAATTTAGGTTTTCCTTTTTGTTTTCCTTCTATTTTTAGTGGTCTTAATGATTGTTTCTACTGTAGCAACATCATTGTATCTTTACTTTTCAAGCTTTGTTCCTTTTATAGCCTCATGCGACAAGGGAAGTGAAAGTTGTGACATGCTGTCCAGAAAACAGATTCTGTCCTCGTGACTAGAAACATCAGTGAAAAATCCTAGTTCATCTTTTTGAGCTGAATTTTTTACACAGCGTGCTCTATAATATTACAAAACTTTTGTATGTTATGAGTTTTTTTATTTGAGTTGCAGAAGTACCCCTAAAAAATTCTTTACTACCTGCTGGTCTGTTTTCACAGATTCTGTCCTGTTTTGCCTTTTCTTAGTTTTGCAAACCTTAAGCTTGCTTTTTCTTTGCAAAAACTTTTTGGAAATCTTGAGAAACAGTAGCTCTTCAAGGTTATCCTTATTTACAGTAGAGAAAAAATTATTTTATTATGGGTACTAACCTCGCTAATCAGATTATGATGAGTTATGTATGAAGGGAGTTTTCAAGTGTGCGAGGGAAGATGATGAAAGAAGATTAAGAAGTGTCAAGCGTTCAAGCTTGGGGATGCCCCCATGCATCCCCAAGAAATATTCAAGGAGACTCAAGCGTCTAAGCTTGGGGATGCCCCCGTGCATCCCCTTCTCCACCGACAATTATCAGTTCGTCTCTTGTTTCACTATATTTTTATCATTTCATGCGTTATGTGCTATTCTTGGAGCGTCTTGCTCTTAGGTTTTGTTTTTAGGTTTATTTAGCTTTTCTTGCTGTTCATAACAAGTTAGAACCCAACTTTATTTTTGTGGGAGAGAAACACGCTCCACTTCCAAAATTTAGAACACAACATAGGACTTTTTCCTGCTTATCTTTGATGTGTTTGTTCTTTATCTTTCCGTAGCTACTGTCATGCTTTGCTCTTAGCTTTCATGTTTATCTTTTAAAATGGATTTTGTTTAGTTTGTTGCTGGAACTCTCTTGAGTTTTCATGTTTATCTTTTTTAGAGAGTTTGCCTGTTGCACTGAGTTTTGTGTCTTGACTTGAAGTAGGTAATTGAGGTTGTTATTCTTTTTGTATTAGTAACTTGCAATAGTTTTGAGGTGTTGTCTTGAGTAATGTTTGGACTTTTAGTGTCAAGAGCTTTAGCTTATTAGTGATAGATGTCATATTTTGGGAAATTCGTGTTTATTTTCAAAAAACGTACAAATTAGTTGAGAACTCTAGCTGCTAGTTGGATCACTACTCTTCTGAGGGGTCGAATATTAGAGTACACTCACGTACCATGAGTCGAGGATGCGCAAGGATAACCAAACCCCCATACACTCCTCCTCGGGGTACCTGTCTCTTTGTGAACCTCCTGATTAGATTGAGAGTTACCGATAATAAGTGCATGAGTTCTTCGGACCAATGTGAGTATTCGAAAGTTGACACTTCCACCTTCCCATATTTTGCTAGCCTCTCCTGTGCCGTGCATTGCTTTCTTCTCACTCCGAGAGTTAGAGTCATTTTCGCCGGTACATCCAAACCCTTGGCACGATACGCTCTGTCATCATAAGCCTCCTTATATCCTTCCTCAAAACAGCCACCATACCTACCTATCAAGGCTTTTTCATAGCCTTTCCGAGATATATTGCCATGCAACATCCATCTTCGCATGACTTGATCTTCATGTCATACATGCTACTTGCTTGATCGATGAGCCGCATGCTAGTTGGGCCTTGCCCTAATCATTGCTACATGACGCGCTAGTATCATTGCATATCCTGCTACACTGGCAGAGGCATACATTTGTCTAACACCCTCAGAATCAGTAACAGTAATCACTACGGTGATTCCACTGTTAGTAATCATTACTATTGTTGATCAAGCCTTGATCACCTTTGATCATAGCTCTGTCAATTTCCAACCCGGATAAAATTCTGAAATTGGGTAAATTATAAAACTTTGCTCCAATAATTGTGGATGCCAGTCAATCAGCATGATCATAGTTAAACCAAGTCACCCTTAGTCATTAGAATAATCACAAGTCTATGATGTTTGTGAAACCAATGTTGTGGGGTCATAAAAATTGGTTTGAAAGTTAATATAAAAATGAAATTATAGTTAAACCAAAATGATGGAATCTATTTATAAAATGCCTAGCAATCATTAGGCCATGATTAAAATAACAATGCATATTCTATTAAAGTGTTTTAGAAAGTATTATGAAATAAAAACAATAGCTTGAAAATTATTAAATTGCCATGATGATTTTAATAAAAATGTGGGAATTTAAATGTAATAAAAATTGGTGAACCAATTTTATAAAATGACTAAATATCAATAGGTTATATTAAAAGTGGAATGGGATTTTATTACCATGTTTAAAAGGGTTAAACAAATAATAACAGTGGTAAAACAGTAGCATTTAATACCTTTTAAATAAAACCAAATACTAAATGTTTTTATAAAACTCTAAATCTTTTCGTAGCACTCTAGTAATATACCTTACTAATTATGGACCAGGTTACATGTTATACAAAAGTGCAAAAGTAGCTAAAATAATTACTAACAGAAGAGAAATAAAAGAAACGAAAAGAATAAAAAAAGTGTTATCCCCCGCCCCTGGGCAAAGCCCGCCCCAGGCCCAACCCCATCTCTCTCTCCCCTTCCTTCCTGTTCCCTCCCCCCACCCCCGCACGCGCCATGGCAGAGGGGGCACTGTCGCCGCCCCCACCCTCACCTGCTCCCTCCCCCCCTCTTCACCTGCCCCCGTCGGTGGATAAGACCGCCCCGTGGACGCCCCCTGGAAGCCAGGATCTTTTCCCACCCCCCCTCGTGCTCGCTCCCTTTCTTCTTCCTCTGGCTCGAGCGCGAGCCCGGCGCGGTCGCCTCCACCTCGTCGATCCCGCGGCCACCGGCGTCTTCTGCATGTTGGAGCTTGTGCGGGAGGCTCACCGTCCTCGTCTCCGCCCGCCTCAGCCCCCAGGGCCAGCTGGGACATCCCCGCGCCCCTGCGTTCGTCGTCCTCAACCTCGGACGCCGGACATCGCCGTCGCCACGTCGTCGTCTCCTACGTGCCCAACGGCCACATCGAGCTGTGTGGGTTTGTCCAACCGCTTCACCACCCTCGACCTCGTCTCGTCACGCCTCGAATCGAGCCCGACGCGCACCGGTGGCCGCGAATCAAGTCGTTCCCTTCGGCTGGCCGTGGTGCACATCACCGTCAATTGTGTCATGGGTGGTGCTCCTCCGCCCCTCCCGACCTCTCCATGGTGCTCCTGGTGAGCATTCGCGCCGTTTCCCCTCTCTCCCCTCGCCTGACTGCCGCCGTAAATCCTCCCCGTCGATGTCGTGCTCCGGCTGCCGCGGATGCTCGCCGTGGCTGCCTTGTGTGCGCGCACTGCTGCTTCCACCGCGCCAGCAGGCCGTCCGCTCCGCCCGCGCGTGCTATGCCTGCCAGTGCGTGTCGCAGGCCCCTGTTGGACGCCTCCACCCGCCACCGTTGGACGTCGCCGGCCACGACATGATCGGGCGTGCGGTGGTGTGTGGTGTGGCTTGGCCCACGGCCATGTGGGTCCGGCCCCGTTTTAGTTAGGGGCTAACCCCCTATTAAGTTAAAACCCCTGTTAAATAAAACAAAATGGACTAAGCCCCCAGTCACTTACATGTGGGCCCCGCCCCATTTAACTCCCTGTTTAATTAAATTCAATGCTAATCTAAACATGTGCCTATGACACCTAGGTCCCACCTGAAGTAATCAATTTAATTAAAACAGAAACTGATATGTCCCATTGACATGTGGGCCCATTGCTATGTAAATAAATAAAATGAATTATTATGTCACTGTGAGGCTGACATATGGGACCCACTGGTCAGTTGACCAGTCAACTTTACAGGTGGGTCCCCTCTGTCAGGTTTGACCAGTCAAACTACTATTCTGGCTAATGTTATATTAAATGATTAAAGAAATTCAGAAAATGTTATAAAATCATTTAAATATTAGAAATTCAATATCTTTTAAACCGTAACTCCGA
The DNA here is from genome assembly GCA_950022295.1 of Bromus sterilis. NCBI lineage: Eukaryota > Viridiplantae > Streptophyta > Magnoliopsida > Poales > Poaceae > Bromus > Bromus sterilis. The sequence goes on along the minus strand of OX465599.1, from coordinate 29,624,975 downwards.
TGAAAAAACTTTATACATGAAAATTGATCAGAAAAATATAATGAATACGAATACGCTATCCGTATAACAACCACACCCCTCTAACATACCGAACATCGAACCGTCCCCCTTCGGACCGTCTGTCCGATAAACTGTCCGGTACTGTTAGAGTGCCCGGATGAATTTATTCCGGAGACGAATGTTTCTCAGAATAGATCAACTAGCACGGATACACCCCCCTTATGTTTGTCCGGTACCCACGACACCTCCGGCTTGATCCTTCCCCCCCCTCCGGACACCCTGTCCGGTAATCACCCGGAGCCGGTAGTTCATCCTCAGATGAATTTCCGCTCCGAGCAACGTGCATTGCACTGCGTTAGAACACCGTTAACATTTCATCTGTCATGTCATGCATCTGGTTGTATATGCTTGCTGTGTATTTACTGTTTCTTCCCCACTTAATCTCCGGTAGACCCCGCTACTGTCGTCGACTACACCGCTGTTGAGTACGACTACTTCGTCGACGACCCTACCCCTACCGTCGAGCTTCCAGGCAAGCAGAGCCATTCTCTTCCCCAGATATCGCCTATCTTTCCGTACATTTCTTGCACTAGGCATTGTTACTGCTGCTGCTACGTTACAATCCTATTCAATTGCATAGCCTGATTTTGTCACCCCTTGATGTACCTTCCTTTAATCATATGCTGCCTATTATTACTTATGCATTATTCAGCAGTAAACCCTGCGCATTGTTAGCTAGGTTTAGAATAGAGGATGGTGATAACTCTGGGAGTGATCGCGGGAACGATATATTACAACTGCAACAGGTACGGATCAATGCAGACGCCCTAGGGAACCTACAACGGCGAGACTCTGCCAAGTCGCTTCGAGTTTGGCTTACGAGTGGAATGGACTCGTATTTTACTCTCGTCGGCTCAGTAGCGTAGCATCACCAGGATGATATGAGGTTTACCTCTTTAGTTCATTCCGCTGATGTCTCTATCAAACCTCTTTAAGTGTGCCATCGAGGGTGATACCTCCTGGTTTCACTTAATGGTAGGCACTCGAACCAACCGGTGTCCTTGAAGGTAAGAAGTCGGGCGACCCAACGGTGCCCGCGAGAGGTATTGCGATGGGACGACAGGGAGGGTACGACCAGTGTACCGGTGTGCTTGGCCCCTGATCGTTGGCCGCGAGAATTACCAAACCACGAAAGTCGAGCTCCTCCAGGAGCACACGCGAGACAAGGTAAGGAGACGGTTCACCTTGTTGGTAACCGCAGTGACTTGGTGGGACGACGGGGCAGGCACCGATGTACTGGTGGTCCTGGCTGCTGTCGTTGTCCGCGGGTCTGTTAAGTCGAGGCAACGATAACGGTTGTCCCGCAAGTTAATAAAATGACTAATGGTTCAGTGAATGTCTTGAGTTGGCTATATGCCATGTACGCACTACCTACCCGTGGGAATTACGAGTTATGGGCTCCTCTGCTTCGTAGTGTCGTCCGAGGACTCTTCAGACGTCAGCAGTACCGCGGCCTGCGCCGGGAAGGGGTGTTGTCTTATTTGCTCGCACGGTGGTGTCTTATTTGTATTTGCTTTAACTTCACCGGCCAGCCTCGCACAGTGCAGGAGTACGTCGGGGTTAGGGTCCAAAGCCCCGCGTACATAGGATATAGTCCAGCGGATAACCTCTCTGTTGAGTTTGAAAGATGGGCTACGGAGTGTCGGATAGCCTCGGTGGAGCGTTACCTAACAAGGTGCCCGCCACCCTGGAGATCCGTGCGTGTAGTGTAACACAAGTGCACCCCTGCAGGGAAGATTAATCTATTCGGATAGCCGTGTCCACGGTAACAGGACGCTTTATGCTGAAGCTGGATCTTACCACTACAAACTATTATTATTAAACTGTATGGTTCCGGGTTTTCTTCCTCGCGGGGATGCCGAGGAGGGGATCTCTGAGGCATTGTTAATTATTACAACTTACTATTATACAATGCTGCAGCAACTTCTGCTGCATTGTTACTTTATGCTTTATATAAACTGTTGGCTGATTCTTACCTCATGCTGCAAGACTCGTTGGAAGATGCTAGTCTTCGTTAGGCCTAGCTTCTTCCCTTTGCTCTGGATTTCTGTCTTCCAGTCCACTATATACAGCCTCTTCTTTCCGTTGATACAATGCATAATGCTTAGTAGCGGACATAAGTCTCGCGGGTATACTAGATACTCACCCTGCTTTATTTCCTTTACTGTTTTGCCTGATCGGCCGCTGCAGTCGACGCTGGAGTCCAGGAGCAGGAGGTCCCCGATGCCGACCACCGCAACATGAAGATCCCCGATGCCTTCTACGACGTCGAGTTCCCCTTTGACCAGGAGTAGTTTGGAGGTTCCCAGGCAGGAGGCCATGCCTTTTTGATCGAGTGTTGATTTTGTGCTAGCCTTCTTAAGGCAACCTGGTATTCTTGTGTCTGTACTCAGATACTATTGCTTCCGCTGACTTTGTGCTCTCGAGTTGTTGTATTCGAGCCCTCATGGCCCCTGGCTTGTATTAAACAGCTTGTATTATTTTATTTGTAGAGTTGTGTTGTGATATCTTACCGTGAGTCCCTGATCTCGATCGTGTACCTTGCGTGTATGATTACAGTACACGGTCTGATTTTGGGGGCGTCACAAGTTGGTATCAGAGCCGACTGCCTGTAGGAAGCCACCCCACCACTACTTGGTCGAAGTTGAGTCTAGACTTTGAAAAACTATTTTGCTAACTTAATATTTGGCGTACAGGCCCACATCGATGTCACTACGTGTGATATCTATGGTATTAGGATCCTTTTTCTCCGTACCTTTACTCTGGAATTCTACTCTCTTATCCTTTCGGGTAATTTTGCTAACTCTGACATTAGGATCTCGTGGTCGCATCTACCCGGAGAGCCCTTCACCCAAGACGATCGCTGGCTTCACCTGAAGATTCCGAAGATTACTCTCCGATAAATTCCCGAGAACCTACGTGTTCATCGCCTTTGCAATCCCCTGCCACCGATAAGTCCGTATGGATAATTACATCCACCTCCCGATCTGGAAATCAACATTTCCTTGTACTTAAGCATCGAATTATTCCGATGCTTCTATCGCCCGATGCCTTTGCATTCTTTCTTCTTCTGGTTGAGTGTCGATACCCACATAAGATTCTTTGCGAACCACTCGACCTTTGGTGGATTATTATCCGACAAATCTTACATGGCTTCTTCCATGTGTCTATTGGATTCGTCGTGTGAGATACCATCCTTGCCCTCGATGATTTATGTTATCATCGACAACTTCCCTTGACTCTCTGCCAATACAACTTGGTCGTGTATATCGTGCTCTGCTTTCCCTTGGGAAAGATATACACCTGATACTTGTGTATCATCACAATTTATATTCCATTGGTCTGTTTAACCTTTCTTGTAATGTATCTTATCTGAGCAGTGATAATTCCCCTGCTTATGTAAACACCTCGATGTACTACCTCGTCAGTAACACCTTGTTGCCATTCTTGATGACATCATGGTAACCACCGGGACAAGAACTTTGCCAATTGGTCCGCCTCGTATTAACGAGCAGGAAATGGTTCTCAATGTCCACTTCCCTTGTACCGACGTTGTTGCCGATATAGCTGACAAGCTGTTCTCTGACTTACCTTGCAACTTGATCGCATTGTTTGTCACCATACTTCTGATTCTTCTGTGGGCCCATAAACCACAGTTCCACAGGACCGAAACTTGACTCTTGTCATCGACCTTGTGATATTCCGTCCGAGATCAGACTCAGTGCTTGTGCCTGATGATCGGGACCCCTTTCCCACCATCCGTCATCGGCATCGAATACGTGCCTATCCGCTTTCAAAAAACTTCTCACGATGTACTTCCCTGAGGTTAAACTCGGAAGGACTTTGTACCCCATACCCTTGAGCAACCCCATTTGATTGAACTTGTATTGATTCTACCCCCTTAAGCTTTACCTCTTAACCTGTTCGTGAGTGCGATGAAGCCCCCGACGAAAGGATGAAAACCCATCGAGATGCACCGATGTCGTGCAGTGAAGGCCTGATGGCTTCTCGCCCCTTCGTTGGTTAACCCAAGTGGAAGGTTGAGATGTAGTGCAGTAGCAGTTTTCCCTCGGTGAAGATACCAAGGTTTGTCTCCAGCAGGACTCCAGAGATGATAAGTAGGTGTCAGCGGCGCAACTGACGCAGACCTGCACAAAGACACAGATAACTTTGGTCTCAACGAAGTCAGAGAGGTTGTCAATCTCTCCGGTCTTGTTGTTCACAAGGATAAAATGCAAGGGATAATGATAGCAAGTAAAAGCAGTAAAGTAAATATAGCGTGGAAACAATAATGAGGATATGGACCGGGATACGTGATGTTCGCTAGTGATGTCTCTCTCCCAAAATACGATAAAATTGCTATGCGAGGTAAACAAATTACAGAAAGGCAATTGACAGGATTATGAACGCACCGCAATGCTAACTATGCTACAAAAGAAAGGACGAGGTTCAAAAGCACAGGCAGTACGCCAAGATAAGTAGACCGAAATCCATCTGCATCTACTACTAATCATCCACCTTGAGATATCTATCCAGAACATCTCGGTGGTATTAAGTTGCGAGCCCCACCCAAAGTATGAACCCAAAGCAACAGACAACTGCATTAAAAAGAACTCTGTGTAAAGTAAACAATCCTTGTGACCGCGATCACAAGCACCGTTGTTTTCCCCCTTGTGGCAACAGCACATCCCCTAGACACATGTTTCTGTCACTCAAGCATGTCATCGGGGGGCATGAACCCACAATCTAGCACAACGTTCCCTCTTGAAGTCACTACCTACTACTTGGCCAAAGCAATAAACATCAACGGAGAACATGCAAGAATTACTTAGGAAAAAAAATATAAGAGATAAAAACCAAATATATTACTCTATCACAATCTGAACATAATCTCATAATCCATCAGATCCTATCAAACTCAACATAGCAATAGCAGAAATATTACAAAGGTGCCTCGATCATGTAGGGCAGCTCACGAGGTCTAAACAATGAAGATCAAAGAGGGGAGGAGAACATCACATAGCTACTGATCACGGACCCATGGTCCAAGGAAAACTACTCACGAGACATCCGGGGAGCATCCATGGTGGAGAGGAGACTCCCGGAGGTCAATCCTCCCTCCGGCAGGGTGCCGGGAAGAGGTCTTCTGGTGCTCCCGATCTTCGGAAGCGCGGCGGCGGCGGAACAGAGGCGAGTTCGCGGAATAGGGTTCCTCTTTTGGAGTTTTCCCGTGACGGAGAATAAATAGGTGAAGGGGGCAGCCAAAGGTGGACCAGGGGCCCCAGGCACCACCCTGGCGCGGCCAGGGGTGGGGCCGCGCCGGGTGGCCGCCTGGGCCCCCCTGGCTCCCCTCTGGCCCCTCCCGGGCTCTTTGCGAAGCTTCCTCCACGCTGATTTTTTATCTGAATTTTCCTGAATTTTTCTGGCACTTTTTATATGGGGGAAAACTGAAATAGAAAAACAGCAGAAAACAGGAACTGGCACTGGGGTGCACTGAGTTAATAGGTTAGTCCAAATATGATCAAAAGTGTATGAAAGTGTATCTAGAACATAGCAATATCACACAAAACATGCATGGAGCAAGCAGAAATTATAGATACGTTTTGGACGTATCAACATCCCCAAGCTTAATTCCTGCTCGTCCTCGAGTAGGTAAATGATAACAGCATAATTTCTGTGGTGACATGCTAGCAACCATAAAAGAACTTTGAAAAGTAAAGCAATCAAGGTTAGAGATTCAATTCAAGTCATAACATGCAAGAGTCTATATTAGCATTGAAATAAGTAACAAAAGAACAGTAGGTGCAAGCGCTCTCGCTGTCCGTGACTCGAATGTCTCCAAATGGTGTTTGCGTGCAAGAAGGGGGATAGGGAATACGAGAAAAAAGTATTTTTGTGTTGAGAACTCAATCTACTAAAGTTTCACACTTGGTCTTCTTTGGAATCTTATCTTGACTCGTCCCCAGACCACTAGCCAGGTACAAGTCAATTTGATCCACTCCTTTTCGATATTTCGAGCACTCATGCAATGGATGAGCGTAAGCACGAGAGTTGACACTTAGGATGGCAAAGAGAGAAATAAGGTGGAGGAGGAAGACAAAAAGTAAGAGAAAGGCTCACATCAATGAGGACAATCATAGGCAAGAGATGCCAAATGATAGATATGATGTGAGGAGTAGGGATTGCCATGCAACGGATGCACATACGAGCTAAGAAGCTCTCCAATGGAACTAGTGTGGGTGCATCTAACTTGCTCGCTCATGAAGACCTAGAGCTCGTTTGAGGACGCTCATCCTTGGAATATGCAAGCCAAGTTCTATAGTGTGAAGGTCCCCACATAGCTATATGCATAACGATCATCTCTATGGAGTACAAGGATATAAAGGGAGTACTAGTGTGGATCTCTCAAAATGATAGTAGTGTTTCCCCTTTCTCTCTTTTTATTTCTTTTTCTATTTTTTCTATTTTTTTGTTTTTTTTGGTGGCCTCAATGGCTCTTTCTATTTAACTCTCGTTTGTCCTCTTTGGGATCTTTTATTGTGTCCACTTTGGGATCTTTTCCTCACTTAAGGGCAACACTCTATTTTACAATAAGGTAAAGGAAATCTTTCACACTTTCAAGGTACTCAAAATCATAAAGAAGAAGTAACTACATGATGTATGCAAGGTATGTCGCTGCCAGTGTAGCAGGAACATGTATGACATGAAGATCAAGTCATGAAGAGGTGAAAGTTGCATGGCAATGTAACTCGGAAAGGCTATGGAAATGCCTTGATAGGTAGGTATGGAGGCTGTTTTGAGGAAAGATATAAGGAGGTTTACGATGACAGAGCGTATCATGCCAAGGGTTTGGATGTACCGGCGAAGGTGGACACCAACTCTCGGAGTGAGAAGAAGGCAATGCACGACACGGAAGAGGCTAGCAAAATATGGGAAGGTGGAGGTGTCAACTTTCAATACTTACATTAGTCCGAAGAACTCATGCACTTATTATAGGTAACTCTCAATCTAATAAGGAGGTTCACAAAGAGACAAGTACCCCGAGGAGGAGTGTATGGGGGTTTGGTTATCCTTGCGCATCCTTGACTCATGGTACGTGAGTGTACTCTAATATTCGATCCCTCCAAAGAGTAGTGATCCATCTAGTAGCTAGAGTTCTCAACTAGTTTTGTAGGTTTTGAAAATACACACGGATTGCCCAAAATACGACACCTATCACTAATAGGCTAGAGCTCTTGACACCAAAAGTTCAAACATTACTCACATCAATACCTCAAAACTATTGAAAGCTACTACTAAAATTCAATAGCAACTTCAATTACCTACTTTCAAGACAAGACACAACTCAGTGCAACAACCAACTCTCTTAACAAGATAAACATGAAAACCAAAAAGAGTTGCAGCAACAAATTAAACAAAAGCCAAGGCTCTTGCTAAAGACAAACTAAGACTAAAACTAAACAAGGCAGTAGCTAAGAAAAGATAAAGAACACACAACAGCAGAAAGATAGGCATGAAGAATCCTATGATGTGTTCTAAATTTTAAAAGTGGAGCGTGTTTCTCTCCCACACAAAGTAAGAAAGGATCTAACTTGTTATGAACAGCAAGCAAAGCTAAATAAAACTAAAAACAAAACCTAAGAGCGAGACGCTCCAAGCATAGCACATAACGCATGAAGTGATAAAAATATAGTGAGACGAAGGACGAACTGATGATTGTTGATGGAGAAGGGGATGCACGGGGGCATCCCCAAGCTTAGACGCTTGAGTCTCCTTGAATATTTATTGGGGATGGCATCCCCGAGCTTGAGCGCTTGACACTCCTGGATCTTCTTTCATCATCTTCCATCGCACACTTGAAAACTCCCTTCATACATATCTCATCATAAGCTGATTAGAGAGGTTAGTACCCTTAATAAATAATTTTTCCCCACTGGATATAAAGATAATCTTGAAGAGCTACTGTTTCTCAAGAGTGCCGAAAAGTTTTTGCAAAGAAAAAGCAAGCTTAAGGTTTGCAAAAGTTAGGAGAGATAAAACGTGGCAGAATCTGTGAAAAACAGAACAGGAGATAGTAAAGAATTTTTTAGGGGCACTTCTGCAACTCAAATCAAAAAACTCAGAACATACGGAAGTTTCGTAATTGTATAGAGCATATTGTGTAACAATTTCAGCTCAAAAAGATGAACTGGGATTTTTCTGGAATTTTTCTGGTCACGAGGACAGAATCTGTTTTCTCGACAGCATGTCACAACTTTTACTTCCCTTGCCGTAAGAGGCTATAACTTGGCACAAAGCTGAAAAATAAAGATACAATGATGTTGCTACAGTAGTAACAATCATCAAGACACAACAAAAGCAAAAATAAACACCTAAATTCGTTGCGGGCTGCCTCCCGAAAGCGCTTCTTTAAAGCCATTAGCTAGGCATAATGCAAAAAATCAAGTTGTAGCAATCGAATCATTATCAAGATCATCAAAAAGCTCTTAAATTGTACAACTAGTCTTAAGAAGTCTTTCAAATAAAGGCCTAATGAAGATACTTCTAGGGAGAAAACCAAAGGGTGGAAAATCAATGGAAGATTCATTTATAAAATTATCAAAGAGAGGTATTTCTTCCAAAGTTTTCACGGTTTCAACTTCTTTGGCAATAGGTGGTTTATTTTTAGGTCGGGGAACCTTAGGGACATAATTGAACTTAGGTTCCCTTCTTTCCGAAGTCTCTACCTTTTTTGGTTTGCTTGAGGAGAAAGTAGTTCCTAGAGTATTAATGATTTCCTCAATCTTATCTATCCTAGAAAGATCCGTATCACGGGATTTGATGACCTCGAAAGTTTTAATAATTTTAAGCATGGAGCTATCAAGCCTATTAAATTCCCTTGAATCTTGCGATCCAACTCATTTATCCTAGTTATACTTGGTATTTCTAACTCTATCTTTTCGAGTTTCTTCATAATGTGAGATAGAGTTATATCTTCTTGCATGCTAGCAATAGGGAGATTTCCAACAAGATTTTCAATAACATTAAGAGACTCCCAAGTCGTGGCTTCTAGAAAATTCCCATTGATAGCAGTATCTAATATGAACCTATTCCAAGGAGTAATCCCGACATAAAAATTTCTAAGCAGGATAGTAGTGGATTGCTTCTTGGTGGCTCTTTTTTGAGAATCATTAATTCTATACCAAGCATCTTTTAAACTTTCTCCACCTTTTTGTTTAAAGGTGAGAACCTCTGTCTCAACAAAGGCAAAAGGGCTAGACATAATGACAACTAGCAAGATAAATATATTTTTTGTAAATTTTGATAAAAGACACAAAGATAAAAACTGAAAGATAAACTAACAAGACTAAAAAACAAAGGTAAAGGGTAGTGTGCCACTCCCCTATCTTAGCACTTGGAGTCCCCGGCAAAGGCGCCAGAAAACTTTGCTTGATGGCTTCTCGCCCCTTTGTTGGTTACCCCAAGTGGAAGGTTGAGATGTAGTGCAGCAGCAGTTTTCCCTCGGTGAAGATACCAAGGTTTGTCTCCAGCAGGACTCCAGAGATGATAAGTAGGTGTCAGCGGCGCAACTGACGCGGACTTGCACACAGACAAAGATAACTTTGTTCCCAACGAAGTCAGAGAGGTTTTCAATCTCTCCGGTCTTGTTGTTCACAAGGATAAAATGCAAGGGATAATGATAGCAAGTAAAAGCAGTAAAGTAAATATAGCGTGGAAACAATAATGAGGATATGGACCGGGATACGTGATGTTCGCTAGTGATGTCTCTCTCCCAAAAGACGATAAAATTGCTATGCGAGGTAAACAAATTACAGAAAGGCAATTGACAGGATTATGAACGCACCGCAATGCTAACTATGCTACAAAACAAAAGGACGAGGTTCAAAAGCACAGGTAGTACGCCAAGATAAGTATACCGAAATCCATCTGCATCTACTACTAATCATCCACCTTGAGATATCTATCCAGAACATCTCGCTGGTATTAAGTTGCGAGCCCCACCCAAAGTGTAAACCCAAAGCAATAGACAACTGCATTAAAAAGAACTCTGCGTAAAGTAAACAATCCTTGTGACCGCGGTCACAAGCACCGTTGTTTTCCCCCTTGTGGCAACAACACATCCCCTAGACTCATGTTTCTGTCACTCAAGCGTGTCTCGGGGGGCATGAACCCACAATCTAGCACAACGTTCCCTCTTGAAGTCACTACTTACTACTTGGCCAAAGCAATAAACAGCAACGGAGAACATGCAAGAATAACTTAGGAACAAAAATATAAGAGATAAAAACCAAATATATTACTCTATCACAATCTGAACATAATCTCATAATCCATCAAATCCTATCAAACTCAACATAGCAATAGCAGAAATATTACAAAGGTGCCTCGATCATGTAGGGCAGCTCACGAGGTCTAAACAATGAAGATCAAAGAGGGGAGGAGAACATCACATAGCTACTGATCACGGACCCATGGTCCAAGAAAAACTACTCACGAGACATCCGGGGAGCATCCATGGTGGAGAGGAGACTCCCGGAGGTCAATCCTCCCTCCGGCAGGGTGCCGGGAAGAGGTCTTCTGGTGCTCCCGATCTTCGGAAGCGCGGCGGCGGCGGAACAGAGGCGAGATCGCAGAATAGGGTTCCCCTTCTGGAGTTTTCCCGTGACGGAGACTAAATAGGCGAAGGGGGGTAGCCAGAGGTGGACCAGGGGCCCCAGGCGCCCCCCTGGCGCGGCCAGGGGTGGGGCCGCGCCGGGTGGCCGCCTGGGCCCCCGTGGCTCCCCTCTGGCCCCTCCTGGGCTCTTCGCGAAGCTTCCTCCACGCTGATTTTTTATCTGAATTTTCCCGAATTTTTCTGGCACTTTTTATATGGGGGAAAACTGAAATAGAAAAACAGCAGAAAACAGGAACTGGCACTGGGGTGCACTAAGTTAATAGGTTAGTACAAATATGATCAAAAGTGTATGAAAGTGTATCTAGAACATAGCAATATCACACAAAACATGCATGGAGCAAGCAGAAATTATAGATACGTTTTGGACGTATCAACATCCCCAAGCTTAATTCCTGCTCGTCCTCGAGTAGGTAAATGATAACAGCATAATTTCTGTGGTGACATGCTAGCAACCATAAAAGAACTTTGAAAAGTAAAGCAATCAAGGTTAGAGATTCAATTCAAGTCATAACATGCAAGAGTCTATATTAGCATTGAAATAAGTAACAAAAGAACATTAGGTGCAAGAGCTCTCGCTGTCCGTGACTCGAATGTCTCAAAATGGTGTTTGCGTGCAAGAAGGGGGATAGGGAATACGAGAAAAAAGTATTTTTGTGTTTAGAACTCAATCTACTAAAGTTTCACACTTGGACTTCTTTGGAATCTTATCTTGACTCGTCCCCAGACCACTAGCCAGGTACAAGTCAATTTGATCCACTCCTTTTCGATATTTCGAGCACTCATGCAATGGATGAGCGTAAGCACGAGAGTTGACACTTAGGATGGCAAAGAGAGAAATAAGGTGGAGGAGGAAGACAAAAAGTAAGAGAAAGGCTCACATCAATGAGGACAATCATAGGCAAGAGATGCCGAATGATAGATATGATGTGAGGAGTAGGGATTGACATGCAACGGATGCACATATGAGCTAAGAAGCTCTCCAATGGAACTAGTGGGGGTGCATCTAACTTGCTCGCTCATGAAGACCTAGAGCTAGTTTGAGGACGCTAATCCTTAGAATATGCAAGCCAAGTTCTATAGTGTGAAGGTCCCCACATAGCTATATGCATAACGATCATCTCTATGGAGTACAAGGATATAAAGGGAGTACTAGTGTGGATCTCTCAAAAGGGTAGTAGTGTTGCCCCTTTCTCTCTTTTTATTTCTTTTTCTCTTTTTTCTATTTTTTTGTATTTTTTTTGGTGGCCTCAATGACTCTTTCTATTTAACTCTCATTTGTCCTCTTTGGGATCTTTTATTGTGTCCACTTTGGGATCTTTTCCTCACTTAAGGGCAACACTCTATTTTACAAGAAGGTAAAGGAAATCTTTCACACTTTACAAGGTACTCAAAATCATAAAGAAGATGTAACTACATGATGTATGCAATGTATGTCGCTGCCAGTGTAGCAGGAACATGTATGACATGAATATCAAGTCATGAAGAGGTGGAAGTTGCATGGAAATGTAACTCGGAAAGGCTATGGAAATGCCTTGATAGGTAGGTATGGTGGCTGTTTTGAGGAAAGATATAAGGAGGCTTATGATGACAGAGCATATCACGCCAAGGGTTTGGATGTATCGACGAAGGTGGACACCAACTCTCGGAGTGAGAAGAAGGCAATGCACGGCACAGGAGAGGCTAGCAAAATATGGGAAGGTGGAAGTGTCAACTTTCAAAACTTACATTAGTCCGAAGAACTCATGCACTTATTATCGGTAACTCTCAATCTAATAAGGAGGTTCACAAAGAGACAAGTACCCCGAGGGGGAGTGTATGGTGGTTTGGTTATCCTTGCGCATCCTCGACTCATGGTACGTGAGTGTACTCTAATATTCGATCCCTCCAAAGAGTAGTGATCCGTCTAGTAGCTAGAGTTCTCAACTATTTTTGTAGGTAGGCAAGAGCTCTTGACACCAAAAGTTCAAACATTACTCACATCAATACCTCAAAACTATTGCAAGCTACTACTAGAATTAAATAGCAACCTCAATTACCTACTTTCAAGACAAGACACAACTCAGTGCAACAACCAACTCTCTTTAACAAGATAAACATGAAAACGAAAAAGAGTTCCAGCAACAAACTAAACAAAAGCCAAGGCTCTTGCTAAAGACAAACTAAGACTAAAACTAAACATGGCAGTAGCTATGAAAAGATAAAGAACACACAACAGCAAAAAGATAAGCAGGAAAAATCCTATGATGTGTTCTAAATTTTGAAAGTGGAGCGTGTTTCTCTCCCACACAAAGTAAGACGGGATCTAACTTGTTATGAACAGCAAGCAAAGCTAAAGAAAACTAAAAACAAAACCTAAGAGCGAGACGCTCCAAGCATAGCACATAACGCATGAAGTGATAAAAATATAGTGAGACGAAGGACGAACTGATGATTGTTGATGGAGAAGGGGATGCACGGGGGCATCCCCAAGATTAGACGCTTGAGTCTCCTTGAATATTTATTGGGGATGCATGGGGGCATCCCCAAGCTTGAGCGCTTGACACTCCTGGATCTTCTTTCATCATCTTCCATCGCACACTTGAAAACTCCCTTCATACATAACTCATCATAAGCTGATTAGAGAGGTTCGTACCCTTAATAAATATTTTTTCTCCACTGGATATAAAGATAATCTTGAAGAGCTACTGTTTCTCAAGAGTGCCAAAAAGTTTTTGCAAAGAAAAAGCAATCTTAAGGTTTGCAAAAGTAAGGAGAGACAAAACGTGGCAGAATCTGTGAAAAACAGAACAGCATATAGTAAAGATTTTTTTTGGGGAACTTCTGCAACTCAAATAAAAAAACTCATAACATACAGAAGTTAGGGTTTAGGGTTTAGGGTTTAGGGTTTAGGGTTTAGGGTTCCCTTGCCGTAAGAGGCTATAACTTGGCACAAAGCTGGAAAATAAAGATACAATGATGTTGCTACAGTAGTAACAATCATCAAGACACAACAAAATAAAAAAGAAAAAACTAAATTCGTTGCGGGCTGCCTCCCGAAAGCGCTTTATTTTATGCCTTTAAGCTAGGCATGAAGATTTTAAAAGGTGCTCTCATAAGAATAAGGATTTGAAGCAAAAGAGAGAATCAAGAAGCAAATATGAAACACATTTAATCCGAACCCACTTCCTATGCATAGGCATCTTGTAATAAAATAAATCAAAGAAGCACAAAGAAACCAACATAGGAAGGTGGAACAAGAACATCTTCAAAACTTTCAACATAAAGAGAGTAGTTTTAGTAATATGGAAGTTTCTACAACCAAACTTTCCTCTCTCAAAATAATTTTCAGTAGTATCATGAACAACATCAAGAATATAAATATCACATAAATCATATTGTTCATGACCTACGAGCACACGTGTATTATTTTCAACACGGTTTTTAGGATCATAAGATAAATGCAACCCAACATATTGAGATTTGATAAGAGGAAAATTCTCCGGAGTTGGAGATTTCAAAAGGATAATAGGACAATCAAGTGTGGGTGCAATAGAAAAAATTTCATGCTTAACATAAGGAACTGTAGAGAGTTCATTTTTGTCAGCATCATCCATAGTGGCATCTCGGCCATCAACAAAGCAAGTATCAAAATTTTCAGAAAGGGATATTTCAAGTGAGTCCTCGGAATCATGGGATTCCTCCTCAAAGAAATCATTGGCCTCTTCTTGGGCAGCAAACATTTTATTTTTAAAATCCTCAATATAAGAATTGGAAGTATAATTCTCGAAGCAATAAGCAAGAACTGCAAAGTTTTCAGACTCGAAAATAGTATCGTGATACTTTTCAATCAAGGAAGCAATCTCATAGGCACCTTTAAAAGAAACAAATTCTTCAATCTTTTCAACATCAAAGTAATCATAAACACCTTTAGCATAAGAAGATAAGATCTCCTTTTCATTAAACTCGCATTGGAAAGGGAGGTATTTATGATCTATATTAGAACAACAAGTAAAATCATAAATGTGGCACAAAAGTTTAGCATGGCAATAAGAAACATGTATTTGATCCCATAAGTGTTTCCCTTTCTGAGATAGGTGGTGCCTCGTATAATGAGCATGCTCATCCAATGATTTTCCCTCAACCAAGTCGGTCGGGTTTTTAGCGCGAGCACAAATTGATCGAAGACGATCCAAGTGAAACATGTCCATCCTACCATATTTGGGTGGTTCATCACCCATGGTGAGGATAGCATAAATAGGCTAAGCAAGACAAAGGCAAAAGGTAGCAACTATTTTTTGTGGTTTTTCATAAAGGACACTGAGATAAAAACTGAAAGGTAAACTAACAAGACTAAAAAACAAAGGTAAAGGGTAGTGTGCAACTCCCCTATCTTAGCACTTGGAGTCCCCGGCAACGGCGCTAGAAAACTTTGCTTGATGGCTTCTCGCCCCTTCGTTGGTTACCCCAAGTGGAAGGTTGAGATGTAGTGCAGCAGCAGTTTTCCCTCGGTGAAGATACCAAGGTTTGTCTCCAGCAGGACTCCAGAGATGATAAGTAGGTGTCAGTGGCGCAACTGGCGCGGACCTGCACACAGACACAGATAACTTTGTTCCCAACGAAGTCAGAGAGGTCAATCTCTCCGGTCTTGTTATTCACAAGGATAAAATGCAAGGTATAATGATAGCAAGTAAAAGCAGTAAAGTAAATATAGCGTGGAAACAATAATGAGGATATGGACCGGGATACGTGATGTTTGCTAGTGATGTCTCTCTCCCAAAAGACGATAAAATTGCTATGCGAGGTAAACAAATTACAGAAAGGCAATTGACAGGATTATGAACGCACCGCAATGCTAACTATGCTACAAAAGAAAGGACGAGGTTCAAAAGCACAGGCAGTACGCCAAGATAAGTAGACCGAAATCCATCTGCATCTACTACTAATCATCCACCTTGAGATATCTATCCAGAACATCTCGCTGGTATTAAGTTGCGAGCCCCACCCAAAGTGTAAACCCAAAGCAACAGACAACTGTATTAAAAAGAACTCTGCGTAAAGTAAACTCATGTTTCTGTCACTCAAGCGTGTCATCGGGGGGCATGAACCCACAATCTAGCACAACGTTCCCTCTTGAAGTCACTACCTACTACTTGGCCAAAGCAATAAACAGCAACGGAGAACATGCAAGAATTACTTAGGAACAAAAATATAAGAGATAAAAACCAAATATATTACTCTATCACAATCTGAACATAATCTCATAATCCATCAGATCCTATCAAACTCAACATAGCAATAGCAGAAATATTACAAAGGTGCCTCGATCATGTAGGGCAGCTCACGAGGTCTAAACAATGAAGATCAAAGAGGGGAGGAGAACATCACATAGCTACTGATCACGGACCCATGGTCCAAGGAAAACTACTCACGAGACATCCGGGGAGCATCCATGGTGGAGAGGAGACTCCCGGAGGTCGGCCCTCCCTCCGGCAGGGTGCCGGGAAGAGGTCTTCTGGTGCTCCCGATCTCGGAAGCGCGGCGGCGGCGAAACAGAGGCGAGTTTGCGAAATAGGGTTCTGTCTTCGGAGTTTCCCCGTGACGGAGAATAAATAGGCGAAGGGGGCAGCCAGAGGTGGACCATCAAACTCAGCATAGCAACAGCATTCCAAGATCGGGAGCACCAGAAGACCTCTTCCCGACACCCTGCCGGAGGGAGGAATCACCTCCGGGAGCTTCTCCACCACCATGGATGCTTCCCGGATGAACCGTGAGTAGTCCACCTTGGACCATGGGTCCATGATCAGTAGCTATGTGATGTTCTCCTCCCCTCTTTGTTCTTCATGGATTAGACCTCATGAGCTGCCCTACATGATCGAGGCACATATGTAATCTTTCTGCTGTTGCTATGCTGAGTTTGCTGGGATCCGATGGATTATGAGATTATGTTCAGATTGTGATTGAGTTATATATTTTATTCTCTTATTTTATATTTATGTTCTTGAGTAACTCTTGCATGTTCTCCGTTGTTGTTTATTGCTTTGGCCAAGTAGTAGGTAGTGACTCCAAGAGGGAGCGTTATGCATGATTGTGGGTTCATGCCCCCCGATGACTAGCTTGAGTGACAGAAACATGAGTCTAGGGGATGTGTTGTTGCCACAAGGGGGAAAACAACGGTGCTTGTACTTGCGGGTGCAAGGATTGTTTACTTTACGCAAAGTTCTTTAATGCAGTTGTCCGTTGCTTTGAGTTTACACTTTGGGTGGGATTCGCAACTTAATACCAGCGAGATGTTCTGGATAGATATCTCACGGTGGATGATTAGTGGGTAGATGCATATGGATTTCGGTCTACTTGTCTTGGGGTACTGTCCGTGCTTTTGAGCCTCTTCCTTTCTGTTTTCCATAATTAGCATTGGTTTGCGCACATAATCCTGTCAATTGCCCAGCTGTAATTTGTTTACCTCGCATGGCTATTTTATCTTCTTTTGGGAGAGAGACATCACTAGTGAACATCATGGGACCCCGGTCCATATGAACAGCACTGTTTACACTATCAATTTACTTTCGGTATTTACTATTTAATAGCTATCACTATCTATCATTATTATCATGTGCGTTTTATCCTTTGTAAACAGCAAGGCCGGAGGAATTGACAACTCCTCTGAACTCGTTGGGAGCAAAGCTATCTGTGTGTGTGTGTAGGTCCAGGAGAAGCAAGTGATTATCTTCAAACGGCGCCTCACTTGTGATGGCTTCTCGCCCCTCGTTGGTTACCCCAAGTGGAAGGTTTGAGATGCAGTGCAGCAGCAAGTTTCCCTCGGTGAAGATACCAAGGTTATCAAACCAGTAGGAGTCAGGAGATACAAGTAGGTGGCAACGTCGCCAGAAATTGCTTCCTGACTAGAGTGTTATCGTGGACCTGCACACAACAACAAATAACTTTGCTCCCAACGAGTACAGAGGAGTTGTCAATTCCTCCGGCCTTGTCGTTTACAAAGGATCAACGCAAGAGATAAAAGGTGCAAAGGAAAGTAAAAGCTGAAAGTAAATTGAGGGTGTGAACAATAATATGAAGATGTACCAGGGTCCCGTGATTTTCACTAGTGATGTCTCTCTCCCAAAAGACGATAAAAGTGCTAGCGAGGTAAACAAATCACAGTTGGGCAATTGACAGGATTATGAAGGCACCGCAATGCTAACTATGCTGCAAAGAAAGGAAGGGCTCAAAAGCAATGGGCAGTATGCCAAGGTAAGTAGACCGAAATCCATCTGCATCTACTACGAATCATCCACCTTGAGATATCTATCCAGAACATCTCGCTGGTATTAAGTTGTGAATCCCACCCAAAGTGTAAACTCAAAGCAACAGACAACTGCATTAAAAGAAATATGCGTAAAGTAAACAATCCTTGCACCCGCAGGTACAAGCACCGTTGTTTTATCCCTGGTGGCAACAGCACATCCCCTAGTCTCATGTTTCTGTCACTCAAGCTAGACATCAAGGGGCTGAACCCGCAATCGAGCATAACGCTCTCTCTTGGAGTTGCAAATAAAATACTTGGCCAAAGCAAATACCGCAACGGAGAACATGCAAGAATTTACTCAAGAACAAAATATAAAAGAGAAGAACCAAATATATTACTCATCACAATCTGAACATAGTCTCATAATCCATCAGATCCCAACAAACTCAGCATAGCAACAACAGCAGAAATTACCACCAGGCAGCTCACGAGGACTCGAAAGTGGAAGCACAAAAGGGGGAGAGATAGATCACATAGCTACTGGTCAAGGACCCATGGTCCAAGGGAAACTACTCACGGTACATACGGCAAGCGTCCATGGCTATGGAGGGTCTCCCAGAGGGGGTAGCTTCTCCCGGCAGGGTGCCGGAGCAGCTTCTCCATGCAGCCCCGATCTAGAAACGGCGGCGGCGGCGGAACAGAGGCGATATCGCGAAAAAGGAGTCTGTATTAGGGGTTTCCACCCCGAGGGGTAAATATAGGCGAAGAGGGGCATCGAGGGGACCCACGAGGCAGTCAGGAGGTTCCCTGGCCCTCCTGGATGCCTGGTGGTGGCCCCCCTTCCCTCTCTTGGTGATTCCGGAAGCTTCCGTTGCGCTGATTTTTTATATATTTCCCCCGGAATTTTTGGAGCACTTTTAATGGCCGGAAAACCTGAAATACAAAAACAGCAGAAAACAGAAACTGACAACTGGGTGCACTGAGTTAATAGGTTAGTGCAAATAGGTTCAAAAGTGTATGAAAGTTCAATCAAAATATGGCAAAGTCACACAAAACATGCATGGAGCAAGCAGAATTTATAGATATGTTTGGGACGTATCAACTTGCCGAACCACCTACTTGTCGACCTTGGAGTCCTACGGAAGACAATCTTAAAACCTCGGTGTCTTCACCGAGGGAAACTTGTCGTTACGCTACATCTCACCTTCCACTTGGGGTAACCAACGAGGGCGAGAAGTTATCTCGTGTATCAGGCACACATAAAGTAGTTTTGCATCATCAAAAGCGCATTTTACATCATGTGTATGCTCCAATATGTGATGTATATTTGTCGCAATATTTGCATACATATTTTCATATTCGGATTCAAATCCGTCTAAAATAAATTACAAACACTACAAACATAATGAATTATTCAACATATATCACAAAAAAAGTCAATCAAACATCACACAAATTGTTCATCGCACATCACATCACAAAAATTATTACAGAAATTGTTCAACACATATATTGTTTGTCACATGAAAAGTGAAAATTAGGGATATGTTATTCTTCATTCCACTTCCACCACTCCTCCATCACATATCTTGATTTCAAAACCTAGTCGGTCTTCGTACAATAGAAAATTGGGCTTGCAAAATCCTAAAGTATCCATGTCAAATTCATGTCTTACGATCGGCCACGGCATCAAGAATGATGTTGCCATCCTTCTAACTGAAGGAACAAATTCGAAGACATTCTAAAACGACGGTGAAAGTATCTCTCTGGATATGTTGGAGAGGGAGAAAAGTAGAGGCACATAAATGAAGCATGCGCCTCTTGCCTATCCCTCTGAATCATCTCATGTCCGTAGACGGAACCCTCATGTTGGCTTCTCGTTCTTGTGCATCTTCAAGATCAAAGAAACATCCTCTTGTTCGGTCATGTCATATTCCTATTTGGACGAGGAATCTTCCCATGAAGAAAGTGAGTGAGATGAATTTAACTACATTGCAACATTTTGATCATGTTGAACAACTCTTTCTCCCTGTGTGTCTCAACGAGCGAATACATTCTGGCGAACAGGGAGCGGACACTATGAAGATAAGTGATCGGACAAGTTGCGGCGACGACGAGTCCACAAAATGGATCGGGACACCGCGACAACATCGATGATATACGACACGATGGTTGGTGAGTGCTCTAGACCACCGAGCTGGTTGGAGGTGTAATAGTAGGGAAACTGGTACGCATCCGCCCAGGCCGGCACATGCATAGACGACTGCGGTGATGAAGACACCCTCCAGGACCTACACGTGCCCGCCCCCACCCGGCCGATTTCAGCCCATCCCCGCCCCCGCCCGGGCGTCAATGCAGCGTATCCTGTCTTTTGTTTGATGCGATGGGCTTGCCGTGACATCGAGTTGATCTTGCGAGTAGTCACCTTGGTCGGATCCTTCACCTTAGGTTAATTCGGTAGTTCTTTCTAAGTGTTCATGAGGCACCGAAAGCAAAAAAAAATCACATGGACTGGGTGAAGGGAGGAAAGCGGCAATCAAAGGGAAAGGGTGGAGGATTTTTGCGTGGATAAGGATGGCTTAAAAAACGTGGCATTTGCCTTAACTTTAGTGGGTTTCTGGTGTCGGAGTCCTACGTGACAGTTGTCTGAACTTTCGTAAAACCATTTAATTTACGTTCGATCTATCTATAGGAGAACAGACAAACGAATTTATTCATGAATGGATATAAATCCATATTGGATAATAAAATATATTCTAACCGTTCAATTAAAACATTTTGCGAACGATTGAAAGGATGTGCGATTGAATATGTCCTGCTCGCGAGTAAATCTGCCTCGGTCTTCCACGTCGCGTTGCGGTTGGAGGTCCTCCTCAGTCCTCACAGGCGTCGAGACTGCCGCTTGGAGCGTACCCAACCGGTGGAATCTATACCTGGGCATATGTCAGGCCGGGTCGAGCTTCGGGCCAGCCCGGGTAAAGCCTGATGCACAAAATTAAGGCCTGAGCCTGGCCAAAAAGCCAAACGGACTGTCGGTCTGTGTCCTTCGTTAAACGGGCTAAAATCAAGGCCTGGGGCCGGACCAGCTGTCGGGCTGTGTTTCTGAAGCTGAGAGGACCATAGTCGGGCCGAGGGCCGGTGCATGCTCCGCCCCGGGAGCCGCGTACGTACGTCAGCGGGAAGGCATGGCGCCATGCGCGTGTGCGCTGGGCGGGCGTCGCCGCGGTCACGCAATAGGCGGATGCTATGCGGCAGATGCGCGTGTGGCCAGCGGCGACTGACTCTGGGTCGCCGTGGCTTTAAATTGCAATCACGAGTCGCGCGCGCACTGCATCGATCGACCCCGCGCACATACATGATGAAGGACGTGGACTGGTGACTGCTGGCCCAGCTCTACTTATTGTTCATGTGTCCACGGGTGCATCTTGTGCCCGCATCAAGTCATGGCCCCGGCCAGTCGGCCACATGGTTTACGTGGGATCATCAATCAGAGAGTTCGACGACCAGGCAAAAACGAGCTCAGAGTCGTCGCCTCGCCGGGATCTACCGTCTAGTGTCCCAAGATCAACCTCACAGCCCGCCTACGTTACAAATGACAGTGAACTAAGTAAAGAAAACCTTTAAGCATTGACATTGCATTTGCAGTCAATAAGACTTCTGCACGCACAGGAGGTCGTCTCGACAGACAAGAGGAAAGGAAATGCGTATGTTGTTTATCTACTTCTCGAGCAGTCTTCTCAAATCCATCACGGTTCGCATAAGTCATAAATCCATCACAAATTTACATAGAATCAACATAATTCAGCACATGAGGCAAACTAAATAAATAGGCAACGCTACTTAGAAAACACGCAACCAACGATCTCCAAACCAGGAAAGCACAAGGAGAAATGAGTGACACAGCGGAGGAAGAATCACCGGATCCAAGAACTATCTCATCATGCCGACCGGCGTGGCCGGCGCCCCCATCACCTGCCCGCCGGTGACGCCCCGGTTGCGCCGCTCCATGTTGGCGTCCCAGCCTTCTCGCGCAAAGCATCACTGGGTATAAGCAAAGAAACAAATCCACACAACAACAATGGAGTGCAAGAGGTTGTCACCTACCGATCCCCATGTCGAAGCCGCGGTTCTTGAGCTCCCGGTACTCCTGGCAGAGCGCGCAGTACTCGCAGCACCAATGCACGAGGAAGTCCGGGCACTCCCCCTCGTCCAGGTCGTAGTGCGCCCGCATCTTGGTGCGGTACACGCACGAGTAGAGGCACCCCATCCCCGTCGTCGCGCAGATGGCCGCGTACGCCGCCCCGCTCCCCGCGCACGCTGCATCACCAAATCAATGAATCGACCGAGCCGGAGGAAGAAGAAGCTGAAGAAACAGGGGAGAAAGAACTCGCCGCAGGTTCCTCTGTCCACGATGTCAGCGATCTGCCCGAACGTGATGCAGGGGCACAGGCATGTGATGAGACCTGCGCCAAATTAAGACACGGATAAGCTCCACTGAGCGGCCATGAGCGACCATTGCTAGCTAGCTAGTACCTATCTAAGCCATCTTAGCTCTCGGCTCCGGAGTCTGAAGCTCTGAAGTGAAGAGCAAGAGGGGAACCAACTTACAGTTCCCGGGGTCGTCCATGCAGTGGAAGAGGCCGGTGGACCAGCGCGCCAGGCCGGCGGCGGGGCGCCCGTGGTGGTTCTGGTTCATGGCGTGGTTGTAGGTGGGCTGCTGCTGCTGCGACGGCGGCGCCGTGGGCGGAGCTCCTCCGTTGCTGCTGAACCTGTCGTACGCGTCGGGAGGGGTGGTGGGATACATTGCTTGCGAATACAGTAGTAGGTTGCGAATAATAAGGCCGTGCCTTGTGTTGTCTGTCTATTATGCGTGGGCTAAACCTGAAGAAAGGACCTGGTTCCTCTCTTTAAAGCCATCACTCACAAACGAGTCTCCCGCAAGTCTTTTCTTTAGCATTTCCGTAACAATCAGTTGGCATCTCTTATTCAAAGAAAAATGGAAAAATAATAATAATCAGTTGGTATGTAAGCTGTTCACGTACTGCGAAATAGTGCAGGAGCGCAGTGAGTGAAATATCTCGGATGCTTCGTCCGCTTGGAGCAAGCAGAAGATGCTGCTACTGTTGTGTGTACTGTGCGTTTTGTCCATGCCATGCTCTTGTGTCTTCAATTGAATGGATGCAAAAAAAATATGTGGATGAATTTCCTGAATTTCGTCGAGCATAAGTAATACTCTGCGATGTATTTCCTGAATTTCGTTGAGCACAAGTAATGCTCTGCACTTTCCGGGGAGGGAAGAGCACAAAGTAGTGCTCTCTGAGCATCATTATCATCTATGCACATTTAGATAGTACAGTACTCTACTACAGTGTAAAGATCATACTCAAGTCTTGGTCTTGGTAGGTGCTAGCCAACTCGCAAAAAAATAAGGAGGAGAAAAGTGAGTCTTGGTCTAGCTTTCATATGCTTTTTCCCAGTTTCCTATCCATATTGCCAACTTGTCGACGAACCATGCAACAAAGTTGCTGTTCAAGGGGGCTAACTGCCGTTAAACATAATTAAATTGGTTAGGTTTCAAAACTATTGAGGTCTACTTGAGCGAGGTGACAGCAAAGTTTTGGACTGTGTAAGGTGGATATAGTATTTTTTGCCATTGGTTTGCGCTACTTGTCTTGAAGACAGCTCCTTGATCGGCCACATGCCAAACCTTGGGAGCTTAAATAATCAGCACTATACTTTGTATAATTTTGGTTAGATTAACAAATAACAACAGGTGGAGATGCCACGAGGCGGGCGACCAACAAACCCTAGCCACCACTTGTTCTCTACCCCTTTCGCCGCCTACAGGGCATGTTGTCCAGCAAACGATGTTGGCGACGACGGAAAGGCGTGGATCAGGAGGCCTGCTGTGGAGGTGCGAAGGATTCCCATGAGACAACGAATGAGATGGTGCTCGATCGATGACTTTCGCCAGGCGATGCGCGGCGACGATGTTGATGAAGCCGACATCGGTTGGGGGATCTAATGTAAAGATCTTCATTGGTGGTTCGGTCTGGATCATCGGAGGGAAGAGCGTTGGTGCACGGTTCTAGGCGATGGCAAGGTTGACATCAGACTCGGTCCTATCGTACATCGGCATGGATACAATGTTTTTTCCCATTGTTTATGAAGTTTTCTTGTTTGATTTGGGGCGGAGCAGCGTCGGTGTTGCTCTGAGGTGAGGATGATGTTCTCGCCGCCCTACCCCCGTGTAGTTGGTGTGTTTTTCATCGTCGAAGGGCATGTGGGGTTGTGTCTTTGGCAAGGCTTCTAAGACCCGATCGGTTTTCAGCGTGGAGGAAATTTGGGTGGGATCTGGTTGTCAAGCGAGGATGTTTCGATAGTGCGGTAGGACTACCGCAAAGCCCCTTTGGTTTGTGTCAAATTTACGAAAAAAACGAACATGTGAACCGGCCCGCCGATGAATACATGATCGTGTTGGATGGTAAAAATGGTCCAAACAGTTTAATCCAAACGAATGCGAAAAGTTTGGGATCGATGTTGAAGATCCCTTTAGGTCATTTCAAAAAAATAATGAAATAACAACAGCTAGCTGTAATGTGAAAGAAAAAAAAACATCTAGCTGTATTTCATCATGTATCCAACAGCACTATAGGATGCATTATAATTCTGCGGGAATTATGACAAGTTTAATATCGGAAAAAAATGTTTTCTTAGCGCGATGAGGTTCCATGCCGTTGGATTGCCCGGCTCGTGAGGCAGCTAACGTCACAGTGTTACGTGCTTTGGATGTCACACACTGGTACACATGGCGGTATCGAAATGAAATGATCAACTTTGGATTTGCTGAAACTATTGACTGACGCCTACGGCTTACCTAATGGCTAAGTGTTTGACCGTACTTGTTGCTTCTAGGAAGAGAGCATGCCTATATTTTACTGTATTATTTTTCTGCTCAAAGTCCCCTCTTATCTTCTAGAGACGTCAGAGAATGCTGATCAAGTTGGCCACGACTGACAACACGATTAACCCAGCACCTAGTGTGCCATTGCCGCATGAGTCCAATACCATTGCTAGCTAGGTGGACTAATCTCTCTCTGTTGATCCTTTATCGTCATGCAGACCAAGCAATCGGGCACAAGCAACACTACAATTGTAAAATATAGAACAATCACTGCATGCGTCCGCAGCAAAAATGTACATTGAAGCGTCGAATTCCAAGTCCAAGGCATCCGATTCTTGGCGACCTCGTCCGAGAACATGCTACCATGTTCTTCCATCAATCATCGAATCGAATCTTACGCAGTTGCCTGTCGAAAAAGCAGGCGATATATATCTCGCCTAACAACCGCATCAAACGTGCGCCGAAACGTGAGGCAACCGGAGTGCTCCGTGAGACCTTTTATCACCATGGATATCGGGTATATATAGATCGGCATCAACTTCGGGGACGGAGAAGCAAACACGTACGCTGTCTGTCTGTGAGCGGAAGCACATTGGCACAGGAAGAAAGATCGACGATCGATGGCGTTCATGCGGTACGACTACAGGGCGCTGCCGCAGGAGACGACGGTGGAGGAGTTCAGGGCGTGGCTGGCGCAGTTCGACGCGGACGGGGACGGCCGGATCAGCAGGGAGGAGCTGCGGGAGGCGCTGCGCAGCCTGGACCTGTGGTTCGCGTGGTGGAAGGCCAGGGAGGCGCTGCGGGACGCCGACGCCAACCGCAACGGCCTCGTCGACGGCGACGAGATGGCCAGGCTCTACGCCTTCGCCATGAAGAACCTCAACCTCAAGGCCGCCGACCTCGACGCCTAGCTAGCTAGCTACTGGCTTCTCAATAATCTCTTTTCTGAATTCTGATCGGTCCATCATCCTTCACCCCTTCCCTTACTGCGACTAGCAGATACTCGTGGGCTCGTGGCTGATACTAGCTCAACAAAAAGAAAACCAAAAAGATAGCTACTAGCTGGCTTGGATGCGATCGATCATGGCTGATCGATTAGCTAGGTTGTAAATAATAATTAAAGTGGATTTTGTATGGATCTGGTCCAGTTTCTTTTTGTACTTTCATGCTTCAGAGTCTCTGAAAAATGAACAGCTGCACCTGCCGACGTCTTCAGAGATCAGAACCATATGATTCCTCCGGTTGGAAACGTGGTCTGTGTGTAAATAATGATATCCGGAGACATTTCTGACCGTTGCTATGTTGTTTTCTGCTGAACTTCCTGATGCATAAGCACGAACAGACAGTGACCGAGCTAGCATCAGATTATGTGTCGGGCTGAGGAGCTAGCTTGTGCGGTACTACATCAGAGTCATTTGAAATTGTCAGTTATAGCTCCGTTTTGTCCTGACTTTTTTCACACATATATACCCTGAAAAGGTATAATACAAACCCAGTACAAGTTGAACTAAGCTCAGTTTTTGTTAGAAGTCGTATGAGTCCCATACCCAATAAGTGAGAACCTAAAATCATTGGATCCATTGTGGCCATGACCCACCCCTTAGATGTCTATTATGTTAGAGCATCTTCAGCCACGCCCCTAACTGCCCCAGGGCGCCTTTTTTTTTCCGCCGGCACAAAGAAAAACAGTCACTGCCCAGGACGTTGAACACCGTCGGCTCGGCCAATTTTTGCTCCCGGCAATCCCAGGCCGAACCCAGCGTGCTGGGGGCATTTGGGGGTCCGGCGAAAAGAAAAACCGTGCGTGGGCCACCACTGTCAGGCGAAAAACACCTTTCCCCGTCCAGATTCGAACACACGCACCATTCCCCCTCGTCGCCATGTCGATACCGACGCCGCCCCTCTGCCCCTAGCCTCTGCTCCGCCACTAGAAAGACCACCACCCCCGTCGGGAATGACAGGTTTTCGCCGCGACAACCTCCTTCTCGATCTTGGCTGAGCTTCCTAGGTCTTCGACCGCACAGGCGAGGATATCGGCGGCTACCCGCCCACCACGCGCACCAGGTGTTTGGCAATTTGCTTGCGCGGCGATGGACTCCGACGACGAGGATGTGTTCGCGACGCTGATGGAGGAGGAGGTTGAGGCCGGCGCTGTAACAGCCCAGTTTTCACAAAAATTAAAAATTTTGTTTTCGGTGTGAATTGTTTGATTGTCTGATTTGTTTGCGGTGTTTGCATCCCCGATTTATCGATCGGCGATTATTTTTCCCCCTCTTATCTCGTACCGGACGGAGACCGACCCTTGCCACCCTGACACTTGACCTTTGCGACACCGGGTTTCACCCGATCACCGTCGCGAAAACCGCACGAGACCAGCCGCAGCCAACGGAACGAAAAACCCCGTTTAATAATTAAACGGGATATTTTTATAGCGCGCCGGAAAGTGTTCTCGGAACGGTTCCAGCGCGAGGTGAACGCCTCCGGCTCGACGCACTGATCACTCAGTTCGAAGTTTTACCCGAATCGGAGGTACTGCGGACCCCCGGCAGTCAGAAACGTGAGCACCGTGCGCGCGAGACAAAAACCGGGGATGTTTTTGCAAACTGTCAGCCACCCATCCTATATAAAGACCGCCACACTCCCACCCATTTCTAGGGTTTCCCTAGCCACATTTTGCAGCCACCCCCCTCACAAAATCCCCAAATCTGCCCCCTAGCCCTCCAAAATCCCGAAACCCTAGGTTTGAGTGGATCCCGGCCGTTGGATCTGTATCTGGACGCTCCAGATGCAGCCAACGTTGCACCAGCCAGCTCCAACCCAGTTCGGGCCCCGCAGGGCCGGATCCGCGCCGCTGCGGCCCGCCGAAGCCCATCTGGAGCCGCCACTTGCCCGTGCCATGGAGCTCCCCCGTGGGCAACCGGCCGCCGCCGGCAGCCCGTGCCGCCGCCGCACCCGCGTTCCAGCGAGCCGCCTCGGCCTCCCTCTCCATCCCGCGCTCTCCCCTGACCTCCCTCTCCCTCTCCGTCTGCAGGAAGCCGCCGCGCCATGGCCGGCCTCGGGACCTCGTCGCGCCGCCGTCATGGAGATGCCCGAACTCGCCCGCGAGCCGCCCTGGCGCGAGCTCCCTCCGGCCCCGATCCGCCTCGCCCCGGTTCGCTCCTCTGCCCCGCGGCCCCGCTGCTCCCTCGCCGCCGGCGGCCGGCGCGTCACCGGTCCGCCGCCGCCTGCTGGTGCGGCTCCAGCCGTGCCCGCTTGGGAGAGCTCGGCCTCCCCTCCACCGGCCACGTGGGCCACGGCCCAGGCCAGGCCAGCCCAAGCCCAGCCGCCCCTCTCCAGGCCAGATCTGGGCCAAGATCTGGGTGAGGGCCCGTTTTATTTTTTTCCCCTAGCTCTCTATTATTTTTGCTAAGTGCTGAAAAACTGTGTGCTGATTCAATTTTGCAACGACGATAGCAAGCGATTTGTAGCTCCGATGAACGTGCCCCCAAAACGAAAGTTGTTTAGAATTGCGTGTACTTTAATTCATCTTTTGTGAGCATTTTTATTTGAACTCATATTGATTGTGTAAATGTGTGCTGAACAGGGCATCAGGCCGTTAAACTGCTACTTTTTCCTGTTATGTGCTGCTGTTATTATTTTGTTGCAACTTTGCATGATGATTGTAACAAATCCATGAGGCCTATTGCTTTGATTCATTTTGCGTTGCGTTAAGCAATGTTTCTACTTCAGTTTCATGCATCCACATGCCATATTTGCTTGCTGCATCATGTTTATATCTTGCTCCAAAGTAGCCATCCTGATGTTATTGTTCTGCTGTGCTGAAAACTGTTATTTTGTTGCAACTTCGGTCGACGAGTGTGTCGCGACCGTTTATCGGAATTGAGTGATTCCAATTGCATTTTGCTAAGCATAATGTCTACTATAATCCCATGTATTGCTATGTCATGTTGCTGCACTTTTGCATATAGATTTACCCCTGTTTGTACAGCATGTGTGCATAACTTGTCTTGCTTATATCTTTTTAACCGTAACTCCGTTTGGGGTGTTCTTTATATGTAACTTGATTAATTTTTCGTGTTCTTTGTGTTTATGCTATTGTTTGCTGTTGTTAACCAACCTAAAATACGGTTTAGGGCAGAACAGTACCAAATCCTTTAATTGTCGTGCGGCACTTAGTGTTATGCCATGTTTAGGTTGTGCCTCACTTAAATTGACTAGCAAACTGAAATCCGCTATCGAAGAATGCTGCAAAGCACATAATGCTTTGGTCATGGCGCTTGACTCCAAGAAGCGCGAAGCTATGGTCCAGCAATTAGCTTCGCCTCTTCCAAAGCTGCAATCTAGGAAGAGACGACTGCTTGCTGACACCGAAGAAGTTGATGAATTCAGCTCCCACCCAACCAAGAAAGCACCAAGAAAGGCATCGCCCCCACGATGCAAAATAATCAAACTTGGCAAACCATCATCGAAGCCATCCGCCCCCGAAGTTGCTCCACCTCCACCTCAACCCGAAGCCAATCCACCCCGTGTTCTCACTCCACCTCCACCTCAACCCGCTCCACAACCATCCACTCACGATAACTTTGCACCACAACCATCTCCACCCCGTCTAGCCACTCCTGACAAAGATTACTCTTCAGCTCACTCTGCTGAGGAGTCAGAAGAAAAAGAAGAAGAAGCCCAAGTGCAAGCTGGACGTGCCGAAGCTGATGTCGCAGCAGAGGCCGAAGCCAATGAGTTGGCAATCGTCACTCAACCGCCGAGGCGAATCGCAGATGCCCGAAGGCATTGTATTCCTGCTCAAGACACCCAGCTGGACTCCCTCTACCCCAGAGAGACTTTTCCCATTTTCATGGGAGAAGGAACTTCTTCAAGGCACGGTCCTGAATTTGACATTGAAGTTCATCGCAAGAAGCTTAGATTCTTTGGCACTAGTCCATATGATTCACCAAGAACAGCTGATGACCTTCGTTTCTGGACAGCAGAACAACAAATCCTATACACGAAGCTTTACTGCCAGAAAGGTGTTCTGTTCAGACACAAGTACTTGGATATGCACAGTTTGTCTGCTGCCACCTGCTTCCAGAACATAGTTGAAACTATCGAAGCTCAGAATCTCACAGGATTATTTGCAATGGAAACACCATTCAACTCCGAGCTAGTGAAGCAATTCTATGCTACTCTGTATGTCTCTGGAACCCCAGAAGATACTAGCACTTGGACTCTTGAATGGATGATTCAAGGGAAAATCTTCAGGATGTACTCCGAAGAATTCATGGAAATTGTGAACATTCCAAGACACACTGGCAAACTTGCAAAGGTTCACATGTTACCGGATCCCACCGAAGCTGAATTCGCATCTTTACTGGATCCCGAAGTCACTGGAGATCTCATGCCAGAAAACATTCGCCCGAAGCATCTGGTGTTCAATTCCAAGACATGGTTCTATATCCTGTCAAACTCACTGATGCCTCTCAGTACAGCGAATGAAGAATCAAATATCCATTATCCAACTCGTCACGCTCTATTGAAGCTCACCCATGGACATGTGTTTGACTTCGAGGATTGTTTTCTTCGAAACATGGTACAAGCCGCTGAATTGGTAAACCAACTGAAGCCATATGCTCCTTGGCTGCAAGCCATTTGCAACCATGGACGCAGCGAAGAATTCACAGCGAAGCATCACCCGAAGCTGTTCTGTCCTCCGGTCCGCGATACAATGAACATCTTCAGGCGGCCAAACGACCCCTTTGCAACTTATGTAGGAGTCAGACAGCACATAAATGAGCGCAATATGTCGAAGCGTTACCAGAAGGAAGTGTATCACTTCGAGGTTGCCATTCGGAATACTCAGTTGCTAGAAAATTTCATCGAAGGCAATCAGCGTCAGATGCAACATCTATCTGATGAGATCAATCGCGTTGGAAACATTGCAATGAACAACAACCAATACTTGAAGGTATTGAAGCGTCATTCATGGAAAGGACTCAGAAAGTTTAACTCTGTGAAGAAACTACAAGCTGACCGCATATTCAAAGAATATCCTCATCTGCAGCGAAATTTTTCCAGAAATGATTCGGTTGATCGCCCCAACCCCAAGATCCCACCGCTGGAGAAAATCGAAGAAGTACTATTTGTTAACTCCGCCGAACAGATTCGCCCGGATACATTCTCTGATGAAGACTCCCACACGTCGAAGCACGAAGACGATCCCCTCGATGACAGCGACCTTGAATTGCTTCAAGCGCCGATGGACTTCGACGAGGAAGAGTCACCGGCTTCGACCGAAGGCGATACTTCAGGAGATGAATCTTCGTCAGGCGAAGACATTCCGCAGGGTCCCAGGGGTGCAGCTAACGCGTAAATGCTCTCGATCTGCCTCTCAACCTTTTGTCCTATTCATGACAAAAAGGGGGAGAAAGTAGCATCGATTGAGTTTAGATTCGCTGCGGGGTTTAGGGTTTTGATTCGATTCGATTTTGCGTGTGTTAAGATTCGACAAACATTCCATTCACTTCGATTGGGTTGTATCTTAACGTTTTACTTCGGTTGTGAACTGTTTTATCCTTGTATATGTTAATAACCCCGTGCTTGCAAGCTGCTCTCCTATATTTTATCTTGCAGGTGGTTATTTTCCTTAAGTTCACAGGTCTTTGGATAATTGCATATTCTTCAAGGCAAATTATCTTAGTATGCAATTGATTTGCTAGGATATGTGTTAGGCTTCCCATTGATGATATTCTTCAACAAGCATTTACTTCGACTAAAAATCTTCGATGCTTGCATTCAGGGGGAGTCAAAAGCTTCATATCTTAGAGTTTTCTCTCATCTCAATTCAAAATTCCAAATCTATTATCGATGCCTGTTTTGTCAACAATAGTCCAAAAAGGGGGAGATTGTAAGAGCAAAGTTATACCCTCATGAGTTTTGGATATTGTTGGTCAAAACAGTAGAGGAACTAACAAGTTTTCTAGTGTGAAACAGATGGTTAGGTTCCTGAAGTTATTGGTTGGTGATAAAGCTTCAACGAAGATTTACTCATTTATCGAAGCATATCCTCTGGAGCGAAGCTTATCACGGATGTCGACCCCTAAAAGGATAAGGAATCCTGAAGCACATCCTATCGAAGAAAGTGATCAAGATGGCGCAAGACTTAGTTGTTTTTGCATAGTTCTTTTTACTTCTTTGAGTCGTAGGAAAAACCGTACTATCAAGAGGAGTTTAGTAAATGTATTTCGAAGGATTTGATGAAAAGACTCAGATCGAATCTAAACCAGTGAGAAGCCAGAGTCGAAGAAATCTCATGTGAGCTAGGTAATGCTTCACCAGCGAAGACTTTGTTCTTTCGGCTCCTGAAGCAGAACCAAGTCCGTGAGTCAGCTTTACTTGGACCGCAAGTAAAGTTGCGCATTGATTGGAAATATGACCGTTGGGGACAGGTGTCAAGCTGTCACATCGGGTTACTTCAGTCATTTCGCACCTTGGGATTGCTGCCTATAAATACGCCACCCCCACCCTCATTGGCGGGGGGGGCTGCTCCAACATTGATTCCCTACTGAGGAGAGAGAGAGAGAGCAACCCCACCGAAGCATTTCAAATACCGATCCACCGAAGCATAAGTCCTATTGATCTGAGTTGATTCATTATGACTTAGGAAGAAGTTTGCTAGCCTTGTTATCTTGGAGAACTGCAATTCTCCTAGACGGTTAGAGAGTTGTTCTTCAGAGGGCGAAGAGTTATTGTCGCCTCGAAGTCCAGTTTGTCAAAGGTTTCGGTGATTTCTTCAATAATCAACCAAGAGTGAAGAACTGACCAAGCTCAAGGAGATTGGTGCAGTGGAGAAATGGACGGAGAGAGGTTAGCTCCTGTGTTCAATCACAAGTCCCTCCAACCAGACGTAGCACTTTGCAGAGTGTGAACTGGTCGAACAAACATCGCCGAGTCAAGAGTTCGTTTTACTTTCCGCACTTACATTCTGTTTGTCAATTCCTTCAGAGTTCTGCTTCGATGCAATTGATTCGATACTTTTGATTCACTATGTTCTGCTTCGATCACGTTCTGCTTCAATGTTTACCCTTCTGTTGAATAGTTTCGATTGATGTGTTAGGCTTCACTTCAAAGTTTCATGCGAAATTTTGAAGTGATCATTCACCCCCTCCCCCTCTGATCACATACTTGGACTAACAATTGGTATCAGAGCTAGGCACTCTTTTTGGATTAACCTCCTAGAGTGTTCTCAAGTATGTCTTCTAGTATGTCTTTCGCAGCCATTCGTTCTGGCGAACCTATTCCTATTTTCAATGGGAAGGACTACTCTTACTGGAAGGACAAGATGAAGAGGAATATTATGGCTATCAATTCCACTGCATGGCAAGTTGTCTTACATGGTGTTACAGTTACTGACAAGAATGCTATCACTCCTGAAGAAGCTCAACTGATGGATCTGGATTCGGTTGTCTGGGTGTTCATCACAAATCACTTGACTCCAGAAAAGTATCATGAAGTGAAGAATATTCCTTCGGCCAAAGGTGTCTGGGACTATCTTGAAAAGATTGGTGAAGGTGTTTCTACTCAGAGAGATGCCAGAATTGACACACTCCGAAGCAAATTCTATCGCTTCAAAAGACTCGAGGGTGAAAAGGTTCACTCAATTTACAGCAGACTCACAGCTCTGGCAAATGAGTTGATTTCCCTCGGTGCTGATGATATAACTCCTCACTCAGTTGTCAGAACACTTCTTCGCTCGCTAGATGATTCGTTCGATCACATTGTTCTGATGATCAAGGAAAGGTCTGATTACAGACATCTTGTTGCTGCTGATGTTCTTGAGAGACTCACTACCTTTGAAATGGAAGAAGATGAGAAACGTGACATAAATGGTTCTCGAAGAAGATCTCATGCTCTAAAAGCAAAAGCTTCGCGTCATTCTTCGCCCGAAGTCAGTTCTGCTTCAGGTGTCGAATCAGATGATCCTGCAAGCATTGGAAAGGATTTGGCACTGATCATGAGACGCTTCAATCGCTTTCAGAAGAAAGGTTTTTCTTCACCCAAGAAGAGTTATCCTTCAAGAAGCTCGAGTCATTCTTCTCACCGCTCATCTTCAAGAAGCTCTCCATCGAAGGACAACTGCTGCTATAAGTGCAAGAAACCAGGACACTATATTGCTGATTGCCCTCTGTGGGAAGCTGAGAACAAATCGAAGCATTCTCTCAGAGACTCTTCATCGAAGCCTTACAGATCCTCCAGAAGTCATGAGTCAAAGAAACATGATTCCAGTTCAAGAAGGGAAAAGAAGAAAGATTCTGATGATGATAAGAGAAAGAAGTATCATAAGAAGCGTGAGGGTTCTTCATCGAAGACTTACTCGTCTCGTCGAAGCAGCTCTCATCGTGCCAAGGCCTATCTGGGAAAGGAGATGAACTCAGAAGACGAAGCCTCTGGTTCCGAAGCTGAACAAGACTCAAGGTCTGCTTCAGGGTCCGAATCAGATGGTGTTGCTGGATTGGCATTTGCTTCGACAGATGCTTCAGTCAATGCTTCGAGCTCATTCTTCACCAACAACAGTAGTGAAGATGAAACTCCTGCATATTGCTTCATGGCCAAGGCAAAGGTATCTACATCCAAGTCAACCTATGATACCTCTGATTATTCCTCATGTGAAAGTGATACTAGGATAAGCTATGCTAAACTTGCTAAAATTGCTTCAATTCAACAAGATGAACTTGATTCACTAAGCAAAACCATTAAGAAGTCAGAAACGTTGTTGATCAATGAGATTGAGAAGAATCAAACTTTAACCAATGAGCATGCTGCTCTGAAGGAGAAGGTTGAAGAATTATCCTCTCGGCATGATCTTCTTTCAGTTGATTATGAGAAGCTTACCTATGAATTTCTTCAGAGGAAAGTGGCTCTCAAAAAACTGACAGAGGCTCATGAAGAATTGGAAAATGTCAATCTCTCTCTCATGGCTCAACAAGGTTCTGAAGCAATTGATAAATCTGAATCACCTTGTTTCGATTGTTTGGAACGAAGCAAAACTATTTCCAAAGGGAAAGCTCCTATTGTTATTGATGATACTAATGCCTCCGATGAGGAAAATCCTGCTGTTACCGAGGAACTCCTCAGGTTGAAAAACTTATTTGAAACAGGCATGTTCAAAAGTGTGCAAGGACACCAATATCTCTGTGATATCCTGAGGAAGGCTCTCCTTCACAGGAATCCCAGGAATGAAGGTGTTGGCTTTGAAAGAAAGATAAATCCTGATGGCACATATTGGGAGCCTGAGCAGTATCCTAAGACTGTTTGGGTTCTAGCTAAGGAGAAACCCATTGATATTGCTAACCTTTCAGGTTAAGATTGCAAAATGAACAAAGTCATTGTGGATGAATCACTTGATTCAGACTACAAACTCATGAAAGATGAACAGGGAAAAGTTTCAGCTGAGTATGTAGGTACTCCACCAAAGAATGGATTTTACAAGAGGCAGATATGGGTGCAGAAAGCACTTGTTGAAAAATTGCCTGCTAACCATTCTATGCAGGGAAAGCCTTCGGTACCACCGAATCATTTCTACTCTCTTGAGACAAGAAATGATCCTTTGGTGACCGAGTCAAATGTTCCGCAGAAGCAATACTATCGTACTGGTCGCCATACGTATCGTCCTCATTATAATCATACTAAGATTGCATATGCTCATACTTATGCTAACCATTCGCAGAGGACTTACATTTATGGTGTGATTGATGGTACACCGAAGCAATACACTCCTGTCCGATTTAATATTGCTTCGACCAGTGCTTCAACGTCTTCTCAGTCACCTGCTCGTTTGTGGGTGGTTAAGAAGAACTAATTCTTCAGCAGGGCTATGTCTCCGGTGGATCCGAATGGGTCATGGATAGTGGTTGTACAAATCATATGACCGGAGACAAGGAGTTGTTCACCGAAGAAAAACTATCTCAATCTTCTCTGAAGTACATTACCTTCGGTGACAACAACAAAGGTAAAGTGTTAGGTTTGGGTAAGATTGCCATATCGAAGGATAAGCACATTGACAAGGTTATGCTAGTTCAATCACTTGGATATAATCTTATGTCTATTTCAAAGTTATGCGATATGGGTATGCTTGTGTTGTTTTCTGCTTCGCGTTGTGTTGTCTTTTCACAGGATGACTATTCGTTTGTCTTCGAGGGTTACCGAAAGGGAGATCTATACATTGTTGATTTTTCTTCGGGCCCTGCTGTTTCCACTTGCTTAATGACAAAAGCTTCATCGGGTTGGTTATGGCATCGAAGACTTGGTCATGCAGGGATGAGAAATCTTCATAACCTAGTGAAGAAGAATCATGTTATTGGCCTTACCGAAGTAAAATTCGATAAGGATCGTCTCTGTAGTGCTTGCGAAGCTGGTAAAATTACGAAGAAACATCATTCAGCGAAGACCATCATGACTACCACTCGTCCTCTTGAATTGCTTCATATGGATCTTTTTGGTCCTCAAAATTATGCAAGTCTGGGAGGAAACAAATATGGTCTAGTTATTGTTGATGACTTCTCACGTTATTCTTGGGTTTTCTTTTTGGATGACAAGAGCAAAGTGGTTGAAGTCTTCAAGTCATTCGCTAAGAGAGCTCAAACAGAATATGAATTATCTCTGAAGCATATCCGAAGTGATAATGGAACTGAGTTCAAGAATACAAATATCGAAGATTTTCTTGATGATCATGGTTTTACTCATGAGTTCTCTGCTGCTTATACACCTCAACAGAATGGTGTAGTTGAAAGGAAGAATAGAACTCTTATTGAGATGGCCAGAACTATGCTTGCTGAATACAAGACTCCTATCAGGTTCTGGGCCGAAGCAATCAATACTGCATGTCACATCATCAACAAGGTTTACCTTCACAAATTCTTGAAGAAAACTTCACATGAGCTTATCACTGGTAACAAACCAAATGTCTCATATCTTAGGGTATTTGGTGCTCCATGATTTATTAGAGATATGAATCATAGCTCCAAATTTGCCCCTAAGGCACATGAAGGTTTTCTTTTAGGTTATGGCTCAAACTCTCACACTTACAGAGTCTATAACTCTCACTTTGGAAAAGTTATGGAAACTGTAAATGTAAGATTTGATGAAACTAATGGCTCTCAAAAGGAGCATTTGCCTCATGATCTAGATGAACTTCCACTTGATGAAGTGATTAGGTCTATGGCTATTGGTGAGATTCGCCCTGTCGAAGCTAATGAACGTCAAGCTGTAAGGGATGATGATGGTCCAATGTTCCCACACATAGCCCGGGGCGCTGGAGATCACCATCCTGAAGCTAATGATGAACAGGACGAAGAAGGTCAAGGGATCGAAGGAAATGCTGAAGCTGAACCCGAAGCTGATGCAGATCCTGAAGCATATGCTGAGCCTGAAGCAAATGATACTGCTTTATCACGAGTTCGAAGAAGATTTGATGTGGATTCGATTCTCGAAGATATCAATCTACCAGGTCGTCCCACTACTCGATCTCGCACTCGCTTGGCTAACTTCTGTGGAAATTTTTCCTTTGTCTCTATGCTAGAGCCTTCAAAATATGATGAAGCCATAAAAGACCCTGATTGGTTGTTGGCTATGATGGAAGAACTTCACCAGTTTGAGAGGAACAAAGTCTGGTCACTTGTTGAAAGGCCAGATCCCTCGAAGCACAACGTTATTGGCACCAAGTGGATATTTCGCAACAAGCAAGATGAAGACGGTATTGTGGTAAGAAATAAGGCTAGATTGGTAGCACAAGGTTACACCCAAATCGAAGGCATTGACTTCGGTGAAACCTATGCTCCAGTAGCCCGTCTCGAATCCATTCGTGTCATGCTTGCTTTTGCTAACCACAAAAATATATTGCTATATCAAATGGATGTCAAGAGTGCTTTTCTTAATGGTGAAATCGAAGAAGAAGTGTATGTTATGCAGCCTCCAGGTTTTGAAGACTCGAAGAATCCTGATATGGTGTACAGGCTTCATAAAGCTTTGTATGGACTGAAGCAAGCACCTCGTGCTTGGTATGAAACATTGAAGGATTTCCTCCTGAAGAAAGACTTCAAACCAGGAACTTCTGACCCCACTCTTTTCACTCGAGCATATAACAATGATCTATTTGTGTGTCAGATATATGTAGATGATATCATTTTTGGCTGTACTAACTCTGAGATCAGCGAAGAATTTGCAAGGATGATGTCGAAGAAATATGAGATGTCAATGATGGGAGAATTGAAGTTTTTCCTTGGACTTCAGATTCGACAACAGAAGAATGGCACCTTTATTTCACAAGAGAAATACTTGAAGGATTGCCTAAAGAAGTTTGATCTTGCTGAATGCAAGACCATTAGAACTCCCATGCCTACTAATGGTTTTCTTGATGCAGATGAGAAAGGGAAACCCTTCAATCAGAAAAAGTTTCGGTCTATGATAGGTTCACTCTTATACTTATGTGCATCTAGACCTGACATCATGCTATCAGTTTGTATTTGTGCTCGTTTTCAGGCAAATCCGAAGGAATCGCATCATACTGCTGTGAAGCGATTTCTTCGATATCTAGCACATACTCCTTCATTGGGACTTTGGTATCCCAAAGGCACTCAGTTTGATTTGATTGGATATTCTGATTCAGACTGGGCTGGTGATAGGGTTGACAGGAAATCTACCTCAGGCACTTGTCATTTTCTTGGTAGATCTCTTGTGTGTTGGGCTTCAAAGAAACAGAATTGTGTCTCAATATCTACTGCTGAAGCTGAATACATTGTTGCTGGCTCATGCTGCACTCAAATACTTTGGCTTAAGCAGACGCTGAAAGATTATGGTATTCATATGAAGAACATCCCTCTGCTTTGTGACAATGAGAGTGCCATCAAGATTGCTCACAATCCTGTGCAACACTCTCGAACGAAGCATATCGATATTCATCATCATTTTCTTCGAGATCATGTTCAGCGCGAAGACATTGAGATTAGCCATGTAAGAACTGAAGATCAATTGGCAGATATATTCACGAAGCCATTGGACGAGAAAACGTTTTGTGCATTGAGATGTGAGCTGAACATCTTAGACTCACACAATGTTCAGTAAGATCGAAACTATTCACTGTATATATTCACCTTCGTTGTGTTATTTTAGTTTAGTTTCGCTTGAGTTTTTCTTCGCCCAAGTTTAGCTTCGTTTGCCATTTGCTGTTTGTTCTGTGTTTAGATTGCTTTATTTATTCGTTTCTTTTGTCCTATATGCTTATCACTTTTAGCTTCGTTGTTGTTCTTCGAAGTGATAAGTTTCGGACCCTACCACTCCATTCTGCTTCGCTTCCAATCTTTTCGATCTTGAATGTTAAGCACAATTGAAACGTAAAGCATATTGCTTCGAACGTCATTGAGTTCCGAATCAATTGCTTCCAACTTTATCGAAGTTTTTGCTCTCGGTCAAGACTAATTCTTCGGCCGAAGAGTCCCCATCTTCTCCGGGTCGTTGAGTTTCGCTCGCGATACGCCACCACATCTGAGCCATTGAATCGGAAGAGTCAGTTGCTGAGAACCGTACGATGTGATCTGATAACCGCTTCAGATCGTGCCTATTTAAGGCGATCCCCCCCATCGAAACCGTTCCCACGCATTCATTCACCCCGACTCCTCCGTTTTCCTCCTCGAGCATCCGCAGAGCTCCTCGTCCTCGTCGTCGCCGTCGCCGCTTCACTGCCGGAACGTCGCCGCCGTGGACCTTCCCCGTCGACGCAGAGCACTTCTCCGCCCTCCGTCGCCGTAGCCGCCGTGCGTCACCAAGTTAGGGTACGCATTGCCTCTCGGATCCAATCTTGCTCTCCGTGTTCTTCATCTAGGGTTTGGATCTGAGTTTGTTAGGGTTTTGATTTCTGTTTTAGGGTTGTTTGATCCGTGCTGATCTTTACAACTTGGGAAAGCTGTTCTTAGCATCGAAGCTATCCCATCTTCTCAGGTCAGTGGACAAGATTCGATTCATTCTCTGTTTTGGCTTAGGTTAGGTCTTGTTTTCGAACTAGTTCTAGCCAAAAATCATACAGAGACGTTGCATCCAATCTGAGATTGATCTGGGTTCCTATCAAAATTGATTTGTTTTGGTCGAAACTTTTGCCTGTGCTTATTCATTCCCTCTCCTTGTTTCCCTCTTGTCTACGACTCTATTCACAGGATGTCTGACGAAGAGGCTGCCATAGGGAATGAGTCTCCCATAGTTGATGGACTTGAGAATTTCCCTGAACCACCGAAGCCGAAGGGCAAAGGTGGCAAAACGAAGGAAGTGAATAATGCCAGAGGCATTCCCGAAGCTATTCGCATTAAGATGGGGTATAACACTCCTCCAGAAGAAACAGATCAGGATAGGAAGACGAGATTGCAAAGGATTCGCAGATATTGGGCTGTCAGGTGGTACAAGTTCAAGAGCATCCCAACTTGGAAGTGGGCAATGCAATTTGCTTTCAGTCCTCCTTACAGATACACCACAGTCATGTGTGCTCAGTACACCGAAGCCAACCGGATGAAGTACTATCCAAAGCCTTCGGCTGTTCCTCACCCAAATTCACTCAAGACTCCGGATGATTATCCAGATGAGAAAATCAGGCTTGCCATTTTGGCTGAAAAGAAGAGAATCCGCGAACAAAAGAAAGCTAAAGCTCTTGCAGCTGCTGGACTTGATGATTCTGAACCATCGAAGCCTAAGAAGAGGCGAAAGCTTCGGAAGCTTAGTAATTCGCCACCTCCTGCTTCAGATGAGGAGGCAGAACACGAAGCCGATGACGAAGCTGAAGCAGCTGCTCAGCTCGAAGATTCTATCGAAGAAGATCCAGCTGATGAAGCTGATGATGAGTCAGAACACTCACCCATTCCCCCTAGTCCCAAGAAGAAACTGATTCGAATGCCTCTGAAGAAGAAGGCTGGAGCGAAGCCGACTACTCCTAAGGGTGTTAAGTTCCAAGAACCTACAGAACCTCCTGCTCCAAAGAGGAACATTGACTTGACGAACCTGGTGGTCGAGGCACCCTTGTCGTCTAAGCCTCCCCGCCGTCCTGTTCCATCCGAGCAGAGGACCAAGGAACGGCATGACCCGAAGGCAAAGCCTGTTGCTAAGCCTACTACTGTGCCTGAAGCCAAAGCTCAAGAGCCTGTTAAAGCTTCCAAGCCGAAGACAACTGTGGCTAAGCCTGGTCAGACTTTTGCCCAGGTTGGCACAAAGAAGTTGACAGAAGTTGAGTTGAGGAAAAGAGACCTCATCGAAGCTGAACGCCTGCACGCCGAAGCTCAAGCCAAAGCTAAGGCTGAGAGAGAAGCAAAAGAGAAAGAGAAAGCTGATAGAGAAGCAGCTGATCTAGAGAAGCAAAGGAAGGAGCTGGCCGAGGCGAACCAGCAAGCTGAAGCGAAGCGCAAGCTAGCTGAAGCTAAAGCTCAAGAGGCTAAGGCAGCCGCCGAAGCCAAACAACTTGCTGAAGTTGAAGCCAAACGCCAAGCTCAGCTTGATATTGTTCGCACGAAGAGAGCAGAAAAATCTGCTAGGGCCGCTCAAAAGGAAGCCGCTGTGGACATGGCGCCGAAGGAAATTCCCCCGAAGCCAGTCGCAGCTCCTGTCCCCGAAGCCCAAGCTGAAGCTGAACACAGTGAGCACAACTTTCCAGATGCTAGGGAAGGTGAACTGTGGGACTGTCTGGGTCTGTGCCAGACATATTTCAAGCTTGCTGAAGCCATTCATCCTCACACTGTGGATATTGGAGATACATATATCTCACCTAATCTTTCAGCAATGGTCGAAACTTTGTACAATCAGCTGAGAGATCTGCATTCAAGGGATAGATCTGAAACTGCAAAGATCCTGAAATTTCAGAAGAAAGCAGATGAAGAATCTGATGAGGATTTCAAGAGCGAAGCGATTGCTGCTTCGAAGAAAATTGCTGCTGTAAATGAGCAAACCAAGCAGAATCTTCAAATTTTTCAAGGCAAGCTGAAATCCGCTATCGAAGAATGCTGCAAAGCACATAATGCTTTGGTCATGGCGCTTGACTCCAAGAAGCGCG
This sequence comes from Bromus sterilis, assembly GCA_950022295.1. Taxonomy (NCBI): domain Eukaryota; kingdom Viridiplantae; phylum Streptophyta; class Magnoliopsida; order Poales; family Poaceae; genus Bromus; species Bromus sterilis. The sequence goes on along the minus strand of OX465599.1, from coordinate 29,583,046 downwards.
AAGCTATGGTCCAGCAATTAGCTTCGCCTCTTCCAAAGCTGCAATCTAGGAAGAGACGACTGCTTGCTGACACCGAAGAAGTTGATGAATTCAGCTCCCACCCAACCAAGAAAGCACCAAGAAAGGCCTCGCCCCCACGATGCAAAATAATCAAACTTGGCAAACCATCATCGAAGCCATCCGCCCCCAAAGTTGCTCCACCTCCACCTCAACCCGAAGCCAATCCACCCCGTGTTCTCACTCCACCTCCACCTCAACCCGCTCCACAACCATCCACTCACGATAACTTTGCACCACAACCATCTCCACCCCGTCTAGCCACTCCTGACAAAGATTACTCTTCAGCTCACTCTGCTGAGGAGTCAGAAGAAAAAGAAGAAGAAGCCCAAGTGCAAGCTGGACGTGCCGAAGCTGATGTCGCAGCAGAGGCCGAAGCCAATGAGTTGGCAATCGTCACTCAACCGCCGAGGCGAATCGCAGATGCCCGAAGGCATTGTATTCCTGCTCAAGACACCCAGCTGGACTCCCTCTACCCCAGAGAGACTTTTCCCATTTTCATGGGAGAAGGAACTTCTTCAAGGCACGGTCCTGAATTTGACATTGAAGTTCATCGCAAGAAGCTTAGATTCTTTGGCACTAGTCCATATGATTCACCAAGAACAGCTGATGACCTTCGTTTCTGGACAGCAGAACAACAAATCCTATACACGAAGCTTTACTGCCAGAAAGGTGTTCTGTTCAGACACAAGTACTTGGATATGCACAGTTTGTCTGCTGCCACCTGCTTCCAGAACATAGTTGAAACTATCGAAGCTCAGAATCTCACAGGATTATTTGCAATGGAAACACCATTCAACTCCGAGCTAGTGAAGCAATTCTATGCTACTCTGTATGTCTCTGGAACCCCAGAAGATACTAGCACTTGGACTCTTGAATGGATGATTCAAGGGAAAATCTTCAGGATGTACTCCGAAGAATTCATGGAAATTGTGAACATTCCAAGACACACTGGCAAACTTGCAAAGGTTCACATGTTACCGGATCCCACCGAAGCTGAATTCGCATCTTTACTGGATCCCGAAGTCACTGGAGATCTCATGCCAGAAAACATTCGCCCGAAGCATCTGGTGTTCAATTCCAAGACATGGTTCTATATCCTGTCAAACTCACTGATGCCTCTCAGTACAGCGAATGAAGAATCAAATATCCATTATCCAACTCGTCACGCTCTATTGAAGCTCACCCATGGACATGTGTTTGACTTCGAGGATTGTTTTCTTCGAAACATGGTACAAGCCGCTGAATTGGTAAACCAACTGAAGCCATATGCTCCTTGGCTGCAAGCCATTTGCAACCATGGACGCAGCGAAGAATTCACAGCGAAGCATCACCCGAAGCTGTTCTGTCCTCCGGTCCGCGATACAATGAACATCTTCAGGCGGCCAAACGACCCCTTTGCAACTTATGTAGGAGTCAGACAGCACATAAATGAGCGCAATATGTCGAAGCGTTACCAGAAGGAAGTGTATCACTTCGAGGTTGCCATTCGGAATACTCAGTTGCTAGAAAATTTCATCGAAGGCAATCAGCGTCAGATGCAACATCTATCTGATGAGATCAATCGCGTTGGAAACATTGCAATGAACAACAACCAATACTTGAAGGTATTGAAGCGTCATTCATGGAAAGGACTCAGAAAGTTTAACTCTGTGAAGAAACTACAAGCTGACCGCATATTCAAAGAATATCCTCATCTGCAGCGAAATTTTTCCAGAAATGATTCGGTTGATCGCCCCAACCCCAAGATCCCACCGCTGGAGAAAATCGAAGAAGTACTATTTGTTAACTCCGCCGAACAGATTCGCCCGGATACATTCTCTGATGAAGACTCCCACACGTCGAAGCACGAAGACGATCCCCTCGATGACAGCGACCTTGAATTGCTTCAAGCGCCGATGGACTTCGACGAGGAAGAGTCACCGGCTTCGACCGAAGGCGATACTTCAGGAGATGAATCTTCGTCAGGCGAAGACATTCCGCAGGGTCCCAGGGGTGCAGCTAACGCGTAAATGCTCTCGATCTGCCTCTCAACCTTTTGTCCTATTCATGACAAAAAGGGGGAGAAAGTAGCATCGATTGAGTTTAGATTCGCTGCGGGGTTTAGGGTTTTGATTCGATTCGATTTTGCGTGTGTTAAGATTCGACAAACATTCCATTCACTTCGATTGGGTTGTATCTTAACGTTTTACTTCGGTTGTGAACTGTTTTATCCTTGTATATGTTAATAACCCCGTGCTTGCAAGCTGCTCTCCTATATTTTATCTTGCAGGTGGTTATTTTCCTTAAGTTCACAGGTCTTTGGATAATTGCATATTCTTCAAGGCAAATTATCTTAGTATGCAATTGATTTGCTAGGATATGTGTTAGGCTTCCCATTGATGATATTCTTCAACAAGCATTTACTTCGACTAAAAATCTTCGATGCTTGCATTCAGGGGGAGTCAAAAGCTTCATATCTTAGAGTTTTCTCTCATCTCAATTCAAAATTCCAAATCTATTATCGATGCCTGTTTTGTCAACAATAGTCCAAAAAGGGGGAGATTGTAAGAGCAAAGTTATACCCTCATGAGTTTTGGATATTGTTGGTCAAAACAGTAGAGGAACTAACAAGTTTTCTAGTGTGAAACAGATGGTTAGGTTCCTGAAGTTATTGGTTGGTGATAAAGCTTCAACGAAGATTTACTCATTTATCGAAGCATATCCTCTGGAGCGAAGCTTATCACGGATGTCGACCCCTAAAAGGATAAGGAATCCTGAAGCACATCCTATCGAAGAAAGTGATCAAGATGGCGCAAGACTTAGTTGTTTTTGCATAGTTCTTTTTACTTCTTTGAGTCGTAGGAAAAACCGTACTATCAAGAGGGGTTTAGTAAATGTATTTCGAAGGATTTGATGAAAAGACTCAGATCGAATCTAAACCAGTGAGAAGCCAGAGTCGAAGAAATCTCATGTGAGCTAGGTAATGCTTCACCAGCGAAGACTTTGTTCTTTCGGCACCTGAAGCAGAACCAAGTCCGTGAGTCAGCTTTACTTGGACCGCAAGTAAAGTTGCGCATTGATTGGAAATATGACCGTTGGGGACAGGTGTCAAGCTGTCACATCGGGTTACTTCAGTCATTTCGCACCTTGGGATTGCTGCCTATAAATACGCCACCCCCACCCTCATTGGCGGGGGGGGCTGCTCCAACATTGATTCCCTACTGAGGAGAGAGAGAGAGAGCAACCCCACCGAAGCATTTCAAATACCGATCCACCGAAGCATAAGTCCTATTGATCTGAGTTGATTCATTATGACTTAGGAAGAAGTTTGCTAGCCTTGTTATCTTGGAGAACTGCAATTCTCCTAGACGGTTAGAGAGTTGTTCTTCAGAGGGCGAAGAGTTATTGTCGCCTCGAAGTCCAGTTTGTCAAAGGTTTCGGTGATTTCTTCAATAATCAACCAAGAGTGAAGAACTGACCAAGCTCAAGGAGATTGGTGCAGTGGAGAAATGGACGGAGAGAGGTTAGCTCCTGTGTTCAATCACAAGTCCCTCCAACCAGACGTAGCACTTTGCAGAGTGTGAACTGGTCGAACAAACATCGCCGAGTCAAGAGTTCGTTTTACTTTCCGCACTGACATTCTGTTTGTCAATTGCTTCAGAGTTCTGCTTCGATGCAATTGATTCGATACTTTTGATTCACTATGTTCTGCTTCGATCACGTTCTGCTTCAATGTTTACCCTTCTGTTGAATAGTTTCGATTGATGTGTTAGGCTTCACTTCAAAGTTTCATGCGAAATTTTGAAGTGATCATTCACCCCCTCCCCCTCTGATCACATACTTGGACTAACAGTTAGCCACTTCATAATGCTAGTGCGGCAGCAACCTCACCACTTACCCCTTCCTTACCTCAAACTACTAGTTGTCCTTGAATGACGAGTGATGAAGTCCTTGTTGGGTCAAATGACCACTACAGTTGGATGCTGAGTACCTCTGTACTCATGATACTACCCCCAAACTCTTTTCAGGGTTCTGATCGACGACAGGTATGGTGATCGACGTTTCACGTGGAGACTCGACGACGACTAGTTAGACGGATCCCGGCGGAGGGCCTGGACCCGTGTGGTTATGGGATCGATGTTTTCTCTTTGCCACTAGGCATTTGCTTGTAGTCTGTACCCAGACATGTATCTTCCGCTGTTGTATTATATTTGAGGCAGTTGTACGCCGATTGTATGAGATGTTGTATCCTGTATCTGTAATGTTGTGATATCATGTTGGAAATCCGGGGCATATGGCTTTGTCATATGTCGCGGTGGGACCGATATGTGCTTCGTCCCCGGATCTGGGTGGAAACACCTAGATCTGGAACAGTACCGCATATCGGGCCTTACAGGCGCCGACGCTGAAGAGCACCTCGTGATGCTCGCCACTCTGGCAAGCATGTTCGCGAAGAACGCGAAGCTGCGGCGAGGTGGCTCGAAGTGGGCCGCCGAAAGAGCAAGCATATGCATTGAAGGGCTGGCTATTGCTTGCTCTACGCCGACTACTTCGCAGATGCTCCACTGCACGACAAGAAGGATTGCACCAGCACAGTTGGCTTCTCCTCACTCCACAAGTGCACGACGGCTATGAGGATGCTTGCCTACGAAGCTCCCGGTGATATACATGAAGGCTACGGACGCATGGTCGAGTCCATCATCATTGAGTGTTTGTACAAGTTCTGTAGGGCAGTGGTGGGAGTGTTTGGAGCACTATACTTGCGATCACCCAATGCTGAAGACACTATTCGAATCCTAGCGCAGAATGAAGCAAAGAGGGTTTCCTAGGATGCTTGGAAGCATCGACTCCATGCATTGGGCATGAAAAAAATGTCTATTTTCTTGGTAAAAGGAGCTTGCAATGTGGTACTTGAGACAATTGCTACACAATACCTCTGGATTTGGCACTCCTTCTTTGGCATGTCAGGAACTCACAATGACATCAACTTCCTGTAGTGCTCAAATGTTTTTGCCAAGCTTATTAAAGGTCATACTCCTTCAATGAACTTTGAGGTCAATGGGCGCCACTACAACAAGGGATACTACCTAGCAGATGGTATCTATCGAAGATGGTCAACATTTATGAAGACCATCTCAAACCCTGTGCCACGAGGCAAGTGTTGGGGTTCGCAGCAGAAAACACAAATTTTTCTAACTAGCGTTCCCATAACCCAAGATCTAGCTAGCCGTATTACCGTAACGGAAACGAGTGCGGAAATAACATACCTCGGGGTGTAGTCCGTTGCGCGGGAAACGTTCCCGCAAACGTGGTTGATGTAGCCGATCAAGTTTCACAGCCCCCTGGCTGTGTTGAGCACCCGGATGGGTGTAGTGCCACACGTGTAGCACCTCGTAGTACTCGCACACGTACGAGACTTGATGACGACCTCCGTTCTCCTATCCAGCGAAGGTGGCGGAAGCAGACCTCCGGACGGAGCTTCGGCAGCAGGACGTCCTCCGATTCTAGCAGAGAAGCCTCAATTCCACTATAGGATCACACTAGGGAGCCCACCGTGAAAGAGACAAGGGAGGGGAGAAGACCGGAGAAAACCGATCTCAATTCGGAGTAATATTTAATTTCTCACGAATTTTTGTCTATTAAATATGTGCACCCTGCCCATCTATATATAGGCAGAGGGGAGGGAGTCAACCCCTCTCCCTTAGCAATGTGGGACTAAAGTCCCTTTGCTAAGGGGGTGGCCGGCCAAGGGTGGAGAGGGGGGCGCACCCCTCATGGGCCCTAGGGCCCATGGCGCCTCCCCCTTCTTTCCTTTTTCTTTTTCCCTTTTATTTTCCCTAATGGGCCTCTTTCATAAATAAGGCTCATAGCACTTTTTAATTATAAATAAAATGTTTGTAATTATTAATTCGATTAATTAATAACTAAAACATATTATTCCTTCTCCCGGTGCTCCGGAACACCTTCCGGTTCACTCCGAACTTGTTCGGTTTCAACACGGTACTTCTCCGATGTTGTTTCCTTTATTCTCTGGTTACTCCGATGGTTCCGAAAAGGTCTCCGATTTCATCGAGCCCTTAAGTGTGTTACCCTATGGTCCGAGAACACTCCAGTCATGACCGAGATGAGGCTACGGTCAATGATCATCAGCGGGACCTGGATGCCCATAATGACCCCTGTGCATTCCGGATATCAAACACCGATTGGACCTTACGCCGTATAGCATTCCCTTTGTCAGCGATACTGGATTGTTCTGAGATTCGATCAATGACATCCTATGTCTGGTTCAACCTCGTTCTAAACTAATCCTCATTCACTCGTTCCCGTGATATTCATCCCCGTGACCTAGTCACACGCTGCAGCTTTATGGATGGAATCTCACCGAGTGGGCCGCGAGTATCTATCCATTATATGGATTGACAAATCCCGCTCTTGTAACAATACTCCTCAACATATCTCCACGAAATACCCAAGATACAACCGTTATGACCCGCATATTTCAGTCAGGTGGTGGGATGTAGGTCAAAGCATCCGGGAAGATAGCAATTATGCACGTACTCACGGTCAAAGGAACGATCTACCACGTTCTGTAATTACAACACTGAACCTTCACAAGTTTTGATCATGCTGTAATGCTTACTTTGGGTAATGTTCATCACGTCACTTAACCAGTGAGGTGACCTCATAGTCAAGAGACTTAATTGTCCATGATCGCGAAACCACGACCATCATGTTGACCATGAACTAGTTATCGATGTAGAGGCTAACTAGGAACTCTGGGGGTTTCTATACCACACCTGCATCATTGTTTCACTGACACAGTTCTAGCACGGTATGAAACTGGTTATGAACTTGCTTAGATATATTGGAATAATCATATATTATTTGCCTCTAGAGCATATATCCAACAGTCTCCCACTTGCACTAGAGTGCTAATAATCTAGCCGCATTTTTCCGATCATAATCATCTTATCACATAAGTGTTCATTGATCATGCATGCTCATGGAAGAGGTTTCGTCAACGAACTGCACCAATTCAGATTCGTATGTTTCCTTTGCAACTGGTACAGGTCAAAAGCTCTTTTGACATACCACTCATTATCATATAATGGTTGGATATAAGTTTCGCGGGAGAGTGAGACTATTATTTCACAGTATCCTCCAATGATCTCTTGGTTCAGTCTTTAGAAGACTCGTCCATAGTCATATATACTGGGAAATACACTCAACCAGAAGTCCAATACTTCTAACGCTAAACTTTTATCCATACGCCTACTTTCTTAAGTAGTATTATGTTTGTAGTGCCGTGAATTTTGCTCACATTTCTTTCATGTCTTTGGTGATGTCTCTAATTCCATATAGACCCATAATATGGCTTGCAATTGTAATCTTGCATTACATTCAAGTCTATTATCCTTTCTATATTTTAGAGAATAGTCCTCAGTATTCCTCATATACTGAATGCATGGACTTTATTCAGATTCTGTGTTTTACTCGTAAAGCACATCGGAATCTGTTCTTCTTCCAAGAACTTTTGAGTCATTCTGTTGTTGGATTCACAATGCATGTTATATGGTAGAATCATATGTCAAGAACATATAAGATCACATGTCCAGTACATGGTGCATCTCTATTCTTCCATCAAGACATTGCTTATGATATTTGGATTTCATCCATTATATAATTTCTAGCCGCGAGAACCTGTTTCTTGTCTTAGAATATTATTCCAACCTTCACTTCGTTTCATTATCCGTATCTTAATCTACTCATATAGATTTCAACGTGTAATGTGTTGGTATTTCACATAAAAGAAGATTCTTGCAATCTTGTATTTTATTTGCCTTATGCTCTATATATATCATAATGCACATATGTATATAAGACGATTCTCTATATACACAATCAATGCATATCCATATATATACATATGAGATCATTCTTCACACATATCAATGCATATATGTTTGAGACAATGATCATGCTCCCACTCAAATATATCCATCATATACTCATATATTTGTGGTTCAACTTTCATCAAGTCATTTTATTGTTCACTATGTCTCACATAATGACAATGCTTCCAAAGCTCCCACTCAGAAAATGCCCTCTGCATTCCAAGTTTCCGGGAAGTCTTCAAAGCTCCCACTCAGTTTCATGAAACTGCAAGCCCACTCAATATTTTGGTCATCACAAAATCACTTGATCAAATCAAGGTTGAGGGTTCTTGTCTTGAGGTACTATAGTCCATCCTTTTAACGAAATAACCTTCGTCATGCCCATTGCAATTCTCTTTTAAATCCCAAATTTGACTGAGATGCAATTTCAGGCTATGGTCCATCGTAGTGTAAATGAAATATTTTATTGATTAAAGCATTCCTACGTTTCCGTAGTCAATCACCATTGAACTTTGGTCATAACCAAATAATGCCTTATGCCCATTACACTATTCTCAATAACTCTCCAGTTTGTCGAGAATATGAAATAACCGATTTATTTCACGGGACGTGAGCCATCCTATATGTAACTCAATATTATTTCATTTCTCCTCGTGTTCTAGGCTACCATCATTCCTTTGTGTCTCAAGCAATGTTATTCTTTATTGTTTTATTAAGAAGACTCATGATTATTGTTCTGTACAGAACGTATTCATGACAACCTTCTAAATTCAACAATGGCTTCAATTCATATACCAAGATTAATCATCTATGGCATATCCTTCCTTATACAGTGTCATTACAGCGGAACATGCTTCCGTTGCAATACTCTGATATTCTAAAGGCAAGGTCTAATACCCCGGTCAAAGTTTCCATTATATCCCATTGGATCCGTGTCGAGAGACTTTTTCTCGCATTACCAATCAAGCAACACACATTTTGCTATTCGGGGAGAAAATGTAATTTCAATTGCTTGTAATTTTATTACAAATAAATTCTTTCTTTTAAGAAACCTTATAACACCATCAGTTATGGAGCTATCATGTCTCGTTAGATTCAGGATGGTTTCCTATTCATGAAGTGGGTGTTTTAACTTAATGAATTAAGCAACCTTATTCGACAATAACTATAGTGCTAGGGGAAAGAACGTTTAGACCATACTACGGTTTAGTATGACTACGAATGGTTTAAGTAGTCTAGCACTTTCAACTTCCATCGTAGTTTGTGGTACAACTTGCACAAGTCTCCCATTATGTCAATATCAATACTTATCACTTCAGATCGTAGTGTAGTGATATGTATCCTTGTATTCTCACTTCTCACTGTGATTCCTGAATCTCAGTTTTATGATCTCAATTGAATACAACTTTCAATTAATCATATGAAGTCTTTAATGATAACTCACGTGCCCATTTAGTACATCATTTATGTATAATGATTGACACAAGTTCTACTTGCTAGAACCTTGTCATGGTTATATTTATTGCAGAGGTTCATAGATCATGTATCTAATCCATCTCATGCAATCAAGTTATGAATTTCATTCGATAATGAACTCACAAGTTAATAGATCATACATTTAATGAATTCATCAGTTATGAAGTCACCTCATGCAATCAAATCTTTGACTTGTTATAATCAAGACAACTTTATCATTAAACATTGAATATTTCTTGACAATAATAGCAGTATTATAAATGCTTTCTATCATATCATAAATCAAGACGTAATCAAAGTATAAGCACACTTTTATTCATAAAGATGGAACAACTGACTTGTCTCATTACATGAATAACTTTGTCTCGCGAGATGCAAGACACACAACTAAGTGTTCATACTATAATGATTACATAAGATTTATGTAATACTCTAAGTATCTCCTATGATAGATGTCTCGGCGGAATCCATGCTGGCCATCAACTGACTTGATATCCATCAATCCTCGATTTCACCTCTTCCCGTCCATGCAACGGCAGGTCCTGTTTTCATAAAACAGAATAAGTATCAGATACTCATTTACTGCAAATGTTGTATAAGGGAATAAAAATTTATAAAGTATATCAAGTATATACCTTCTCCATCCACGACTTATGCATCCTCGATAGGAGAAATGTTCGCGGCCAAGAGATCAGTCATGAAGTTCTGGAGACTCATATTAGCTCCTCTTCCGACATAGCTATGAACATAATCACCATAACTCGGAGGGAGTGAGTGCAATAACGTGTTTATTGCAAACTCTTCTGTGGTGCTTTCGTTCATTGTCCAATATTCATAGTCCTCTACCAGGGTCAGGTACATCTCATGCATCCTGTCCAAGTGATCACCAAGTCTTGTGTGTTCTTCCATTTTTGTAGATAGAAACTTGCTTTCTAACTCAAATCTGGCAACTCTGAACTCACGTACGAACATTGTCTTTAGCGTGTCCATCATGTCATATGAGCCAGTGTCTTGAAACTGTATGCCAAAAACCTCTGACATGCTGAAGATCATGACATTCCTGACTACGGAGCATTTCTGTCGGCGAGCATAATGATCAAGTATCCCTTGATCTCCAACATGATCGTCCGGATGTTCTTCCACATGCACTTCTATTGTAAACAAGATGTTTGCTCTCTTGAGCGACGTCCTAAGGCGTAAGTACCAGTCAGCAAAGTTTGACCCATTTTCTCTAAGTCTTTCACCTTCCATGAAGAAAGATAGTTCACGTTGCTCTAGTGCATTCATTTTCTACAAACATAATTGCAAGGAACACAATTAAGACTAGTTCACAACAATGAGTTCATATAATCATATTATAAATGAGCTCGCACTAAAACAATTCATCCCTAGGAAGTTTTAGTGATTACATGATCCAGATTCACTGCCCGACCTAGAATATCACACGGCCGACGGGTCAGTTTCAAAGGTAGACAACAACTTGTGCGATCACATTATCTTATATGTACTGTGACTCATGCTCGATCTTTCGATCTCTAGTATTCCGAGGCCATATCTGCATATGCTAGGCTCGCCAAATTAACCTCCATGTTATATGCTGCTCAGCAAGGCCATATCTGCATATGCCAGGCTTGCCGAACCCAACCTCATGCGAACTCCATTGAATATGTAGGACAACTCCGGTATGTACGGAGCATCAAGCCATATGGGAGAACCTTCCAGGCGGTGCACCCTTCGGTAGAATACTTGTGTTTGGCTTTGTTAAGGGATCATCTTATCACATGCTACCGTCGTGTATCCTATACTAGAAAGTTTTTAAGATGTCTGAGCTATGGCAACACTAAGTCTTAAGTGTCTCCATTTTAGTTTGTTTTATGATGACGATTACTACTTACTAGTAACACATAGCAAAGCTATCGCTACATCACAAACAAACAAATGATAGCCCCCACTTACCAAATATACAAGGTTTAGACGGTCTAGTTGTATATTGCAAGTTTTACGTGGCTGCTAGGGCTTTCATAGTTAAACAGGTTTTAACCTACGAGTCAACCACAACGTCAACCATACGATTGTCTCTATTACACCCCGCACGGGGCCCTCCGTTGCAAATGCCACATCCGCTAAAGTAGAGAGACAGACACCCCCCCAGCCACTTTATACGGTACAAGCCGTATGTCAAGCGTGGAACCAGTCTCGCGTAAGCGTACGCGTAAGGTCGGTCGGGGTCCGCTTCATCAAACAATGCCGCAGATGTGAACAAGTACACGTGGGAGGGTAACAATCATACAATCAACGCCCACATCCCCGATGTGTTCTATCCGTACAGTAATACTAAGCATAGACCTAGCTCATGATACCACTGTTGGGGTTCGCAGCAGAAAACAAAATTTTTTCTAACTAGCGTTCCCATAACCCAAGATCTAGCTAGCTGTATTACCGTAACGGAAAGGAGAGCGGAAATAACATACCTCGGGGTGTAGTCCGTTGCGCGGGAAACGTTCCCGTAAACGTGGTTGATGTAGCCGATCAAGTTTCACAGCCCCCTGGCTGTGTTGAGCACCCGGATGGGTGTAGTGCCACACGTGTAGCACCTAGTATTACTCGCACACGTACGAGACTTGATGACGACCTCCGTTCTCCGATCCAGCGAAGGTGGCGGAAGCAGACCTCCGGACGGAGCTTCGGCAGCAGGACGTCCTCCGATTCTAGCAGAGAAGCCTCAATTCCACTATAGGATCACACTAGGGAGCCCACCGTGAAAGAGACAAGGGAGGGGAGAAAACCGGAGAAAACCGATCTCAATTCGGAGTAATATTTAATTTCTCATGAATTTCTGTCTATTAAATATGTGCACCCTGCCCATCTATATATAAGCAGAGGGGAGGGAGTCAACCCCTCTCCCTTAGCAATGTGGGACTAAAGTCCCTTTGCTAAGGGGGTGGCCGACCAAGGGTGGAGAGGGGGGCGCACCCCTCATGGGCCCTAGGGCCCATGGCGCCTCCCCCTTCTTTCCTTTTCCTTTTTCCCTTTTATTTCCCCTAATGGGCCTCTTTCATAAATAAGACCCATAACACTTTTTAATTATAAATAAAATGTTTGTAATTATTAATTCAATTAATTAATAACTAAAACATATTATTCCTTCTCCCGGTGCTCCGGAACACCTTCCGGTTCACTCCGAACTTGTTCGGTTTCAACACGGTACTTCTCCGATGTTGTTTCCTTTATTCTCTGGTTACTCCGATGGTTCCGAAAAGGTCTCCGATTTCATCGAGCCCTTAAGTGTGTTACCCTACGGTCCGAGAACACTCCAGTCATGATCGAGATGAGGCTACGGTCAATGATCATCAGCGGGACCTGGATGCCCATAATGACCCCTGTGCATTCCGGATATCAAACACCGATTGGACCTTACGCCGTATAGCATTCCCTTTGTCAGCGATACTGGATTGTTCTGAGATTCGATCAATGACATCCTATGTCTGGTTCAACCTCGTTCTAAACTAATCCTCATTCACTCGTTCCCGTGATATTCATCCCCGTGACCTAGTCACACGCTGCAGCTTTATGGATGGAATCTCACCGAGTGGGCCCCGAGTATCTATCCATTATATGGATTGACAAATCCCGCTCTTGTAACAATACTCCTCAACATATCTCCACGGAATACCCAAGATACAACCGTTATGACCCGCATATTTCAGTCAGGTGGTGGGATGTAGGTCAAAGCATCCGGGAAGATAGCAATTATGCACGTACTCACGGTCAAAGGAACGGTCTACCACGTTCTGTAATTACAACACTGAACCTTCACAAGATTTGATCATGCTGTAATGCTTACTTTGGGTAATGTCCATCACGTCACTTAACCAGTGAGGTGACCTCATAGTCAAGAGACTTAATTGTCCATGATCGCGAAACCACGACCATCATGTTGACCATGAACTAGTTATCGATGTAGAGGCTAACTAGGAACTCTGGGGGTTTCTATACCACACCTGCATCATTGTTTCACTCACACAGTTCTAGCACGGTATGAAACTGGTTATGAACTTGCTTAGATATATTGGAATAATCATATATTATTTGCCTCTAGAGCATATATCCAACAGCAAGCACTCCTACTTTGCTAAGTGTCCGGAGGCTTGCATGAAGGATGTGGAGCGGGCATTTGGTGTTCTCTAATATTGATTTGCTGTTGTCCGGTATCCCGCTCTGACCTGGCCGAAATCTCAGATGTGGGAGGTGATGAATTGTTGTGTCATCTTGCACAACATGATCATTGAGAGCAAGCAACACGAGCTAGTGTTTGACACAAAACCATATTTCAACTAGGGTCCTCTTGCAACTGTTGATCACCAAGTACCGACAGCATGGACAACCTTCCTCAATATGCGTCAGGATATCCGAGACTCGCATGTGCATGTGCATCAAGAACTGCAGCATGATATGGTGGAGTACCTATGGAGGCGCAAGGTCAACGCCTAGCTCGATGTGTTTAAATTTAATTTTGAATCATGACCTTCTTTGTTGAACTATTTGATTTGTATTCATTTCAGTGATGAACTATGTGATAAAAAATATTTGTGATGTAGTGTTTATTTGTGCCAAATTTGAGCCAAAGTGTAACGAATTTGTCCCAAATTTGAGCTGAATCTGTGCCGAATCTCCCTCCTTTCCGGTTTATAGGGCTCAATTCGCAAATCTCTTCAACCAAGGTAGATGTTGAGTGATGAAATAAATTTTATAGTTTGCAAAAATACTTAACTAGTACTCTCTTTTTTGTCAAAATGCATTAATTACAATGCTTATCAGTAGTCTGGCATGAAACTTTTATCAGACGGGTCAAGCCACATTGATTCTTCTTTCATCCCACGGTGCAGTGATTCTCTGACCCCACCAATTAACCACATAAATTCATCCACTCTGAGTAAAGAGTAAATCTCGCCTGCTACCCAGCCCCAACAACCTCATCACGTTTATAGCGAGTAAATCTCGGCTGATCCTCCCATCCCATCCCGTCTCGCACCCCATTGGCGAGTTCCTCCCCGAGAACGACGAGCTCGCTCACCGCGACGACAACCTCCTTCACCACCCCGATCTACCCCAGTAACTTTGCGGAAGCTACGGCTGCTCCATGACCATGGCGTCGGTGCGATATCCCGTCCCGTCCGCTCCACCGAACCTTCCTCTCAGCAGCGACCACATAATCCCCAGGTAATCGTTTCCCCGTTCCCTCGCCATTCCATGAAAGCTGCATATGGATCTCAGGCATCGTCCTCTGTTATGTACTCACCGGACTAGGGTTCTACTCATCTCATCTTTGATTATTATTATTTTACTTTGGATGTAATGCTTGCTTTGATGAGTTTTGTTGAAATTATACAAAGCTTTAGGATGGAAGAACGAACGACCAGCTTTGGATAGAAGCATGACTACAATTGCAAAGGACGCACATCCTCCATCAAATGGAATCACTACTACCATCTCGAGGAAGCACGACCAACTTCCCAAAAGAAAAGTATGATGACCATCGGCTGGGTGGTATTTGAACTGTGCTTGGACGCCATGTTTTGTTTTACGGAAGCAATTTATAATTTATTTGAAGCAATAGTTTAGTGCATTTCAAACCAATGTAGTGTTTTAGTGGTGAATAAATCTGCTTGGAACACATAAATAATTGAATCACATGAAGGAAGCATCCAATCACATGAAGGAAGAAATGAAAGTGAGAAGATACAATGACAATGAGGACCAGCTGCAGTATGCGAGCAACCCACGACCACAACGTTCAAGCTGTCGAGATAGATGTACCCTATACCGCTGAAACAAATACACCTAGTGCTTGTACGAAGTATTTCAGAGATTTTTTTACAAGCAAACGGATGCTAATATGTATCATGCTAATATGAAGGTAGCACATGTGTAAACTGTTGGAAGCATGTAACATGAACATATGAAGCATTTTTAAATTTCATGTCGACATGAAATAAATTTCCAGTTAAAATGGAACCTAATTCTGTACAACATGTAATCAAATTTAATTGCAATCCAGATGCATGACAGCAAAATTTCATTCAAAATGGATTTTTTTTTCAACCGGAAGCAAAATTTTAGTCGGCAACTGCTAACTAGCAACGCAATCTCTAACTTGATTGAAGCACATTTTATTTGCACTCGATGCAATTATAAGGAATATTGAAAGCATAAAGTGGTTCGTAAGGAAATGTTGTGCTCAATGCAATTTTACATAACTATTGGAAACACGAGTGCCTCGTAAGGAAATAAATTGCGATTTAGAAAGCCTTTATGCCACATAAAACCTTTCCTAGTTTGTTTCCTAAAATTGCTTGATCAGTTTCCTAAATATCCGGAATTACTTACCTCAAGTTACGTGCTTATATATCTAACAAACTTGCTTTTAAAATAACTCAGTACTAGTACATCCAACGGTGCATCAGGCTATGATCCAACGGCAGCACACTGGTCTGATGAAGGCTAGGAATCAGTAGTCTGATTCCTAGTGCCTTCCAAAAGTAGTACATTCATTGATGAGTATTCTATTGAACTTTGCATTCAGTAATTTAATGCACCTTAAAATCTGAAATATGATCATAAATAATAGTATTAAGACTTATAAAACGAAAAAACATTTTTTTAGGATAAGCCTTATAAATCGGAAAGGAGGGATTATAAGTCAATATAATGCTACGCTGGAGACCATCTTCTTGAAAGGGCGTATCTATAATACCTAAATAGTTCAACCCCACTAACATATTTCTCTTGACATGCAAGTTATCCACATCATCAAGTAGGTTCACCTTTTGATCTTTTGACACACCAAGAGACATCACCTTTTTTCCACTAACTCCTCGTGCACATGTTTCCATTAAAACCGCATGCGCATGCAACCTATCATAACTAAATATTTAAAAAAATTATGAACTAAGCCTCATGATTTAAAAGTTTTTTTATAGAAAATCAAATTATGAATTACCTCGCATTTTATTTTTCTATGTGACAATTATTTTTTACGAATGCACATATGTAATTTTTATCATTGTTTTAGATTTCACTAAGGGTGATGTCTCCACATTCTCCACTTAACGTTGTTTTCATTTCATATCGTCTCACCGATATATTCTGAAGGTAAAAAATTAATAAAAAGATATCACACTCAAATTTTTACTCTAAACAATATTTCTTTCAAAAAAGATTTAATAATTAAATTATACTAAATTGCATATTTTTTCATATTTTAAAACATTAAATTATTTGTTAATAATTTCCGCAGCAACGCGCGGGGTATCATCTAGTGAAAGTAAATGTTCTTGTCGTTCCCTCAAAATGGTGTATGGGATCGAACAATGCACCCATTGAAAGATTACGTGGCATCGCATTGATATTCGTGCTCGGAAACGTGTTATAGAGAATTCTAAAAGAATTGCTCCATGGAATGTCGACTCTATATTATTTTTTAAAAAATAAGCTGGAAATAAGATCACAAAAGTTGAAAGAAAATTGTGCAAACCTAAGAAACAAAAAATAAAGACAAACATAAAAGTAGGCACATGAACCAACACATGTTGAAATGAGCGATAAATAGGTCTTTCGAATAGAAAAACTCCCAAAGACTCAATAAAGAACCTTTTAGGCCTGAAGCATGGGCTTAACCGCTCAAAAGTAGATCATCCAATTCAACCCAACCACCACCTACCAACACCTCTCCTCTATAGCTGATCAAACAGGCCGAACTAACTCCACGGACAGGTCAAATACGCATGCGTAACACGGAATGAGCTCGGCCCGACACAAACTAAATGGTCGTGATTGACATTTTTTTAACTTTTTACATAAAAGATGCTAAAAAGAGAGTAAATATTTGAGGCATGCTCCTTCAGAAGCTTCCGCAAAAGTCACTTTTGGAGTTTTGGTGTACTGAGATCATGCCATGCGCCGCGTCTTTTCGGGATTTCTTTTTTCTTTTATGCGTTTTCCAGGTTTAGATGTATTTTTTTCGTTTTTTCGCACGACTTTTCTTACATTTTTGGAACAAAAAGTGTTTGGAAAATTTTTATGCGCATTTTACTTTAGAGAGGCACAATCATGGAGGCATATGTTTGCTTCTGCGAGAGGCACATCCGCGTCTCTAAAAAAGAAGAAAAACATGTTTATTTCCGAGAGGCGTGGACATATATATTTGGTTCCACGAGAGGTACACCTGTGTTTCTTTGAGAAAGAAAATGTTTGCCATAATATATTAATACAAGATCTAGTTTCAAAGATCTTTATGCGAGTAATCTAACAGTGAAAAAACCCATGATTTGAACGCACGGTTTAAGAGATATAATATTTTAAAAATTGAATCTACAAAAAGAAACTTCAGATTGCGACAATGTGTATGCAGTATGCCACTTGTCAACCACGAGAGTGAAAGTGTTCGCTGGAAGGAATACTGCTTAAAATAGTGATTTCAAGCTCAAAAGAAAAAAAATGCCCCAAATACCTAAATGAGCCAGCCCATTTAGTTTTTTTAGGGGTAGCCCATTTAGTTTGAGTGTCATGTTTGGCAGCGAGTTGTGAGGCCCAAGTGCCGGCATGGCACGGCCCGTTTACAAGGGGGGCGAGCGAGCGAGCCACCATGCCGTGCCCGGGCCAGCCCGTTGGCCAGGTCTGCTCTCTTCCGCATCTTCTCCGACACGCTCCCCCCTCCCCATGCCGCCAAAACTTTCGCAGCGCCTCCAAACCCCCGCTTCTCCATTACTAATTCCCCAAAGCTTCCGACTCCAAGCGGAAGATCTACACGATTCGACACCCATTTCGAACCATCCCACTCGCCGGGGGCGGCGCGATGCCGTCGAGGGGCAAGCGCGACCGCCGCGGCAGCGATTCCGACGATGATGCCGACGAGGAGGAGGTCGTCACCGTCTCCTCCGACCCCGATGAGTCGGAGTCCGAGGCGGAGCGCGGGGCGGAGGCGGACGACGACGACGACGAGTACGTGGCGGACAGCAGCGACGCAGGCGGCGTCGAGGACGAGGCTGAGGAAGCGGGCGACAGCGATGACGGCGACGGCGGCCGGCCAGTCCGGGGCGGGCGGCGTGGTGCCGCGGAGCCCGACGAGGAGAGGAAGTCGCAGAACGTGGATGCGCTCGTCAGGTACTCTCTGGCCCGACCATTTCGGCCCATGTATGCGTGTCCGTGCTGCGCGCTGGTGGTGTATCGACGCATCTCAGTGGATTCCTAGGGTTCGCATGCCTGTTAATCTAGATTTTGACGGTGATGAGACTAGTCGGCGGATGCTCCTGAATTGGTGTAGGGCATGCTTGTGGTTTCAGATGCGAATTTAGCATAATAGACCCCAATGATACACTAATCCACACCCTTTTAGATACTGTACATTTGAATCATGTGCCTCAGCTTGGGTGCGTTTTATCCTGTTCCTCTAGAATTTAGCCTAAGAGATCCAAGTCAAATTCCTCTCCCCATACCATGGACTGTTCTGGAAAAACAGGATAGGATTGAAATCATATGTAACTTACAATGTGTTAAGAGGATATCTCTTTTTTGTCCCACTGGATTTGTTGTTTCCCAAGTAATGTGAAGGATTACTTCCTCAGAACTTTGTTCTGCAGTATCCAAGCCTGAATGTTGATGCTTTGAAGTAAACCCTCTGCCCCTCTCACAGCCTCACCAACTAACTATACCAGGCAGTCAAGTTTTCATAATGCCTTCAAGCTGAATATTGCCATTTGCGCAGAACAGTCTTGTTCTATGTGATAATCCTTACAACCTTTGTCAGTTATAAGTCATTTAATCTTATATTAGATTGCTTTCCACACAGAAATTTGCTTCGGTTTAATCGCCTATAGCATGACAAGTGCACTCTCTTGTTTGAAGATATTTATGTTTTTTCTGTTCTGGTATCTGTCAGGGGAAACCTGGTTGTTAGAAGGCAGCCACTTATTCCACGTATACTATCAGTTTCTGATGCGGCGGCGATAGCTCGAAAGCCATTCAAACCTCCGTGTGTAAACGGATATAGTGAAAATAATGAGCATCTTGTTCGGCGCCTTTCAGCCCGTAAAAGATTTGTCCCATGGGGCTCAGTACAGCCATTTGCAATTCCAAACAATCTTCAGCAGCCGCCAACCATTGCTAGTGATGATTCCTCAGAGAAGGGGGAACCTCTTCCACCTGGCATAGAGCCATTAATTTTGTGGCAACCCGAGGAATGTGACAAGGAGAACAACAATTTTACTGCAATCGAAGTTGATCATTTGCTTGTACGCTACCTTCGTCCTCATCAAAGGTAATATTGTGTCCTGTCAATGTTTTCCCTCTGTTCACTGTTACATGCTTGATCTTTTGCAACGAACCCTCCATTTTATGATTTCCCCTATTATAATTATGATCAACATTAGCTTTGTATAGAACAGGTGTTCTCTGTAAGTTATAGACATATAGATACTACATATTGCACTGTAGCTTTATTTAGGCTAAGCAAGTGTAGACAATGTAGTGCAAATAATAACTAATAATACAGATTTCTTCTGAATCTTTGAGATGAAGAATGTAAATCACATGCTTGTGTTGTAATGCAGGGAAGGAGTTCAGTTTATGTTTGATTGTGTCTCTGGGTCGCTAAGTGATGATGGAATCGCTGGATGCATTTTAGCTGATGACATGGGGTAATAAGCTGGAACAATTCACTCCCTTCCTCTTGTGCTTTTTATACTTTGATGTAAATATGTAATGTGTCTGTCTTTCAATCCTTTTATTTAGTCACTGTCACATAAAGCTACTTCTGACGCTTCCTTGCACCTACCAGATTGGGGAAGACTTTACAGTCGATAACTTTACTATATACCCTTCTCGCTCAAGGCTTTGATGGTAAGCCGATGGTTAAAAGGGCCGTCATTGTAACCCCCACGAGCCTAGTTAGCAACTGGGAATCTGAGATAAGTAAATGGTTAAAAGGCAGAGTGCACCTCCTTGCTCTATGTGAAAGTACACGTGCTGATGTTCTTTCTGGAATAGGGAGTTTCTTAAAGCCTTTGAGCCGTCTTCAGGTTTTCTTTTGTCCAAGCTCTTCTTCTTTCTGCTTCTTTTGTACTTACCATGCTTACTACTTGCAATTAGAATTATAAGGTCATGACAATTTCTGGCGAATTCATATGTTTTGAAATATCATAGGTACTTATCATATCTTATGAGACCTTCCGCATGCATTCGTCAAAATTTGAAATACCAGGAAGCTGTGATCTTCTCATATGTGATGAGGCTCACAGGCTGAAAAATGACCAGACACTAACAAATAAGGTATATCAGTTTGCCAATCCAGTTACATTGGGGTTGTTTGCAATTGGGCTCATCTCCAATTTTGTTCTGCCTGAACTCATCAAAACACTTAACACGCTAGGCACTGGCTGCCCTTCCTTGTACACGGCGTATCCTATTGTCAGGTACCCCAATGCAGGTAGTTTCTAGCTGTCACGTTCTTTTCCATTTTGTGGAGGGAATTATTGTTTTGAATTTGGTTATATTCATTTTTCTCTACAGAATGATTTGGAAGAGTTCTTTGCAATGGTAAACTTTACAAATCCAGGAGCGCTGGGGGATGCAGCATATTTTCGCCGATATTATGAAGTATGTACTTTATTATGAATCACAAGTTATAGTGCTAAATATGAATTACCACTATTTATTAACAGATAGTGGTGTTTTTAGGCATAATTAGATTTGTTAACTGTTATTGAAGTTTCTTTTGTGCACCTAAAATTATGTGCTACTCCTGTTAATTGCATTCAATCTTCCTTTGCTCTGTACTTAACTCTAACATTATCCACTCGTAACTGAAGGCACCAATAATTCGTGGAAGAGAACCCACAGCAACTGCAGATGAAAAGAAGTTGGGATCCGAGAGATCTGGAGAGCTTAGTGCAAAAGTAAATCAGGTGAGTCTCCTTCCTCTGAAGAAGGTTGTCTGCACTACATAGTTTTGTAGTACAACTGTAGAATTGTTTGGATCCATTTCCTTCTACAGTTTTTTGGGCTGTAGGTTAATTACCTTCTGAATTCTTCTGATGGCTTCTCAATTATATTCAGTTTATATTGAGACGCACGAATGCCCTGTTGTCCAATCACTTGCCACCAAAGGTATGTTCTGTCCAGTGTATATTTGGCCTAATATGTTCATCGCACATGCTGAAAACATAAAAACAATTGTGTGCCTGCTATCCATTTTGTCTTCTATAATGGTTCTCCCTTCTTCCATTCTTTTACATATTTTTGAATTGTGCCTCATCTTCTTTACTTAACCTTGCTTATGTATAGATTGTTGAAGTAGTGTGCTGCAAGCTAACTCCTTTACAGATGACACTGTACAACCACTTCATACACTCCAAAAATGTAAGTAATTTTTTGTAATGTTATGAGTTTCAAGCACTATTCAGTAGGCACATGTAAGACAGTCAGTTATATTTACAGTAGTTTATTGTTGACCCTGTCAGGTTAAACGCTTGATATCTCAAGACGCAAAGAATTCTAAAGTTTTGGCATATATTACCGCTCTTAAGAAATTATGCAATCATCCAAAGGTAAATAATTTCAATTAATGTTTCATCTGCGATACACATTCATCACGTTCTTTCAGTGAAAGTAGTTTCAACAGTAGGATCAGTGTCATTACAATCTGTTAATTTTTACCGCAATTACCTGAATGCCCATACTTTGCTAAACCCCAACACATTGAGCTGCTGCTGGCTGGCTCGACATTCTCTGCTGCTGCACTCAGTCGATGTCCTCACCTGGCATTGTGATGTTGTGGCACTGCTTAATGTACACCACACACTCAGCTTCGCTGCCACGCCTGGTCGAGCTTTGTTTCGACTCCTCACTCCTGTCACCATTTGCGTTGAAGTATTTATTCTTTCTTCTCTGCTTCAGAAAAGTATTAGTTTTGTTAATAAGATGTGTATCCGGTAGGTTGAAGAGGGTGAATGAATCCCCACACCACTGTCACCAACTCTAATACTTGTAGCAGTAACTAAGTAATATCTCTCTCTGTCAAACACCATAGGCTTAAGAACTGCATTGCATACTTCTCTATCGCTGTCATGTGCTACCTGCATTGTATACTGGAATCATGTACTTTTCAAGACAATGTCTGTTGACAGCTTTAAATCTTGGTCATGATAATGTATCTTGCATAGAGTGACAATGTTATAAGCTGACCCCACATTCCTTGTAGAATGCGGTATAGGCTTGGTAACCAAGTTATTTCTTGATTATCTTGCAGCTAGGAAGTTACTGGTGTGATTTGATAGGCTATGAGAAATTCTGGGCTGTTGTCGCCTGTGTTTCACTTTTTTTGGTAACTATATGTAGCATCCATGACAAACATCTGTTGCTTGGTTATCTTGGTATTGCAGCTAATCTATGACACCCTAAAGAGTGACAAGTCAGGAGGCTCCGGTTTTGATGACTGTATACGCTTTTTTCCCCCAGAACTGTTTCAGGGAAGGTATGCCTATTTTCTCATTTTTAAAAAGCATTAGTTTTCTTATTTTTAAAACATACAGTAGGAGTCATGCCTAACTTTTTCTCACTAGCTTCTCAAGCTAATCCAACTTATCTGCGTCGTTTGTTTTATGCAAGATCTGGATCATGGACTGGTGGAGGAGGAATGTGGGTAGAACTATCTGGCAAAATGCATGTGTTGGCTAGATTGCTGGGGCATCTCCGACTGAAAACTGATGACCGTATTGTCCTTGTATCAAATTACACTCAGGTCAGGTGTTTTTAATGTATTATCTTGATATAACACAGTATCATTGTAGCAAGGGTTCATTGGTCTGGCGGGTCCATTGGGGATGGATGTTGCAAGATTTAATCTACGTTCCTCTCATTAATGAATTGGCAAAGCTCCCACTGTATGTTTCAAAAATAAGAAAATATGAAGGTATTGTTGGTGATGGCAAAATTTGTATCTTCAAAACTTTCCTGGGGTCCTGCAACAGTAGTGCACTTAAAGTGTTCAAGAAAGCGCTTTTAAGCGGCATTAATCCCGCTTAAGCGCTGAGCGAAAGCAAAACACTTCGATTTTAAGGTTTTTTTAAAAACAAATTGGCAAAAAATTGGTTGTTTTTGAACTGCTCTACTTGGCTGCTTGCGCAATAATGACAATATGTCATATATCTTATTATTAGGATCTGTTTGGGAACTATTTTCTTTAGATTCAGGCCAAATTTTATTAGGCTATGTGTACTTGAACCTGCTATTTTTCTTGTTGTTTCAACTTTGAACATCATGTGTGCTTTTATGCTGTGAACTGCTATTTTAGATGCTATTTCAATTAACTATGTGCTATGTTTCCTGTTCATATTATTCATGATTAAGCTGCGCTTAAGCGCCCAATTGCTCTAAGCTGTGGCCTTCTGCTTCACTTACGCTTTCCGCTTTTTTGAACTTTGCTTATTACTGTCTATGTTGTCTTAAAAGTTCTACTACATTCTTTGTAGTCTTAGGCCTGCTAGCATTCTTTACACTGGCTAGTGGGTACTGAAAGCCACTTTTTTTAAGTTAAATTATTAAAGGACTTATTAAATACTTGTAAAAAACAAAAGCATGGCAGTAGCCTAGTAAGTCATTATTAATCCGAAATTTGCATTGCCTTTACTATCATGTTTGCGGGCAGACCATATCCTGCGGATATACTAAGTACAAGAACTACGAAAGGTCAGCCAGAAGCCCTACAGCACAAAGTCAAGAACATGGTACTTGGAATTAAGGGTGAAGTAATATAGTTACCTTAAACCTATAAAGTCGATATATGTTTGATTTCCTTTTTAAACCGTCAAAATCATATATTTAAAACTACAAGTTTCTGTGCAAGTGCACATGGCCTTATTTTTGCACCTCTATCGTCTAGCGGTCTTGTGTACCACATATTCTCTCTATGGCTGTTGTCAAACGAGAGAGTACAGTCTTTAGAATGTGTGTGTAAACTAGTTTCTGTTCATAAAAGATACCACTTATAATTAATTTGCTCTTTGGATACCTGCAGCCTGCAGAGCTGGAATTATTAACTATTATCATTGTCTAAAAGTGCAGACATTAGATTTATTTGCACAATTATGTCGGGAAAGAAGATATCCATATGTTAGACTTGATGGAGCAACATCCATTAATAAAAGGCAAAAGTTGGTGAACCAATTCAATGATCTATCTAGAGTATGTAACATCAGCCTTGTACCCTGAACCGAAGAATTTAGAACCTATCATTATATCTGAAATTACTGTATTTGGCAGGACGAGTTTGTCTTTCTACTTAGTAGCAAGGCAGGTGGTTGTGGGCTTAATTTGGTGGGTGGAAATCGATTGGTTCTCTTTGACCCAGATTGGAACCCTGCCAATGATAAGCAGGTTAATATCTGTGATTTATCACTCTTGAAGTTTTTTTTTTAACTCCATGCCTTGGCTGAATTGAAACTTTTCATCTGTTGACATTTGCAAAGGCTGCTGCTAGAGTATGGAGAGATGGACAAAAGAAGAGAGTGTACATATACAGGTTCTTAAGTACTGGAACCATTGAGGAGAAGGTTGTCAGCTCCGAATCTTTGTATTTTTCATGCATTTTAACTTCTTTAAGTATCGAGTGACGGAATACTAAGTTGCCGGTTACTTTTGTCTGATGACAATATGATATGCCACATTCATCTATAGGTATATCAGCGTCAAATGGCAAAAGAAGGCCTCCAAAAAGTTATTCAGCAGGAACAAGCGGATGACAAAATGCAGGATCAAGTACCTGGAGTGATCTTTTGCTTTCTTTTCGATCCTTGAAAGTGCCAAATATGTTGGTTTCTCACGTATTCATTTCGCTCTTACAGGGCAATTCTCTTTCAACGGAAGATCTGCGTGATCTTTTTAATTTGCATGATCAAGTCAGGTGAAGTTTGCTTCTCCATTATAGCTTGGATCTACCCTTTCTAGTCTGTTTTAATATTCAGGAACGAGTTCCAGAAACCCAACATGAACCAGCTGAGATCTAATTGAACTTGGCATTGCTATCTTCTTTTGGTTAATCATTATGATCAAATCATGCTCTAGTTGTCAATAATTAAACCATTTGGGTTGAAAGCAGTAAACAGTCATGTACATAGGTGTAGTTAAGTTGCGTTTGCAGTCACCATTTCTTTTGGGATCAAGGTAGAAGTTTCTTGCATATTATCATGTAAAACATAAGGCCTTACTACATAAATAGTTTGATAAAAAAAGTTCATGATCATTTTTTTTAGGTTGAGGGTGTAATATGATGTCAAACTACCATTGCGACGCAAAGAAAATATAAAAAAAAACTGTTGCAAATATGCTATTCATAGAATCCAGACTCGTTTCTAAGTTAGGCCTAAATACTCTGTTATTACTATTTAATACTATTCAAAAAATATGTAAAGGTCAATATCCAAATTCGTTAGTTCCATATATATGAAGTTGATATTATGCATCATACTTTTCCTTGCATTTGGTCGTGCAGGTCTGAAATACATGAAAATTTGAAGTGCAACCGTTGTGACAAGGATCACTCTATGCCGTTAGATGGCAATAGTTTGGATTTAGCTGCCACTAAGCATAATACAGTGCACACTGATATTGGTGGCTTTAGAGAGATCTCTGGATGTCTGCAGAAAATGAATAGTTCAAATCAACAGGTAGTTTATGCGATTCCCTTTTCTTTTAGAATGTAACTCTGTAGTTGCTTCAAATCTCAAGAACTTCACTCTGCTGCTCCATTCACACCGTTTTCAGATTGAACAACCTTCTGAAGAAGATTTAGGAAGTTGGGGCCATCATTCTGATCCATCAACTGTACCTGATACTATCCTTCAGTGTTCTGCCGGTGACGAGGTGATACCCTCAGTTCATGTCTCTTATAAAGTTATAATCTAGTTGTATATCCCCGCAAAAAAATATAAAAAATAATCTAGTTATATAGGTCTTTGTGTGTTAGAACTCACAAATCTCACACATCCGTTACTTTTTTTTTTGAAATTTTCCAGTTCTTTTAAGATTCTACTACTTCCACTGGATCCACTTGTTGTTATTACGGTTATTCATTTAATTTAAAACAAATATAACTTGCTTTACAAGTTACCCTCTTAACAATTCACCAGTTTTTCATCTGATTTTAAGGAAAAGAAAGCTTTGGAATACTATGGATTGTGCTTTAGGAGTTAAGGTTGATTAACGTGGTTCTTAGGAACTGCTGACAATTCTCAACAAATGACATGTTCATCTTGCAGGTTTCTTTTGTTTTCACGAATCAGGTTGATGGGAAACTTGTTCCAGTTGAATCTATGGTGCGATTGAATGCTCATCTACCAAATGGAGTGACAGCTACTGGAGAAAAAGAAGCGGTGAAAATAAATTCTCCGATGAAACCTGGAAGGCAGTCTTTACTTGGCAAGAATTTGAAGATGATGGGATTCAATGTGAAGAATTCGTCTTTGAATTGTCCAACTAAATTGAAGAAGACATCTCCAGTTTGCTTGCAAGCGTTGAATAAAACCAACCCCCCATCAGCTCATCAACCTCAGACTAAAAGACCCCATGTTGCTTCTGATATATCTGATGATGATTTTGTTTGAGTCTATCTAACTTAGAGCTGAATTCTCCACTAAAATGGCATCTGTTGATCTGTATTATGTCGTGTAAATACTGCATATGGTTATGGTGAGTAACAAATCATCTGAAAACATCCCCCCCTGTGAGCTTGCATCCCTATGTAAAATGCATATCCAATATATTTATTCGAAACCTGAAAACTTTTGTAACTTTTAGATGCTAACCGCCTTTTCAGGTGTAAATATCATTATTCATCGCTTGGTCTTTCCATCAGTGTAAGAAAAACTGACAAGGTTGCTGATTACTTGCAGCTCATTTTAAGACGAAGGGCTGCACTGCAAATCTAATCATTGTAACACACTACCATCAAAGGTTCACTTCTGTTTTCACTTTTTATACATTACAATCGCACTGTGAGGCTTGTGTACTATTTTTGGTACAGAATTCATGGCATCAGTGAGCTTGTCTATAGATCCACTTTTCACTTCATGCGATGCTGTGTTAAAATCTTTAAGCTGTTTTGACACCGTGTTGTCTTAGTCTATGTACAATATCCACAACCGACCATAATGTAGCTCATTTTTGGTTTTAAGCCAGCCATTCTCTCATTGTTAGATCCTGGACATACAAGCAGTTCTTAAATAGTTCTTGGTTTTATGGTGGTACCACATTGCTCCCCGCCTCTTGTTTAAAGATGTTTGCTATAGACTATAGTTATATATTGTAGCTATTATGGTAATCAAAAGTTCAGGAAATTGCGAGATCTGTGGCATGCAATGGAGACCAACTGGGCGATTTAGTGTGTTATTCTGACAAAAAACTGTATTGGGCACTGGGTTGTTTGTTTTCACCTCCAGCTGTCCGTTGTTTAGGCCTTACCATGTGGGTGACAGCCACACTTCTAAGTTAGCGTGTTATAAAAGCTTAGCATTTGCATAGCATAGTCAAATCAAAGTGGTCACTGATCCAGCCTAGCGGCTATTTAAGCATCATCTTGGATAAGTGTAAGCTTAAAAATGGAAATTGCTGATTATGCAGAGGGCCATGTTTCTTCATTCTACTCAAAATAGAACTTTGCTGCAATATAAGCTGCACCCTGCACATTTTCCCCCAGACTGCCCTTAGTATGATTTGTTGTATTTTGATAGTATTAGAATTTGGTTCCTGTTGCTAAGAAGTGACAACTTTCTACTTGCAACTGATATGTGGTCAGAGAAAAAGTGTGGGTGGTTTTCACCTTTAGTTATAACTATAAGGAAATATGTTCTGTTCTTTCCTTTTTTCCCTTGAGATCTGTAGGATTAAAGGTAGTGAGTTGAGTCACAACGAGGTTGGTCTTCATCCCACCACACACATGTGCAGTCCGAAAAGTTAGCACATTGCTGGAAGAAAATAAGCGGTGCTGTTCATGTGCTCACATGGGTTCTCTTGATCTTAAGAGCTTTGATACTAAAACTTTGACCATTACGTGGTGCTTTAGGTTTCAAGCAACTTAACTAAGTAGAAGGTACCTTCACATGTTTCTCTCCCCATGAATGATCTTCTTTTCCTAAAATGGTTTTGGAATTCAGATCAGATGGTTTGTCATCTGTAACATAATAGTTGGGTGCTTCAAAAACTTATGCTCTATGCATGTCTCGGCACCAGGTTTACATGCCATTTATCAAGCAGTAGGTTACCAATTTTCATCTGTAAAATCTCAGCTCATTTTCCAGTAACATAACACATCACCAAACTACTGTGATAAGTAACCTAACTGAGCCTGTAAGTATTTTTATTAGAAGTGCTGATCGTAGAAAACTAGACTTTGATATTCTTTCTTATGCGTGGCAGTTACTTGTATGATGGAAAAAAATAAAACTCGAAGCAATAGTTATGTTTCTAAATGTTTAGAGTCGATAGATGGAAATCATATGTGCAGGTTTCCCTCGAGAAGTACTTCCATGGCATCAAATTTTGTTGGATGTGATGAATGTATTTGTACTAGAACTTAATGCTCCATGTTATGTGTTGGAGACCTGTCCAAAACGTCAGCTTTTACATGTTATGCTCCTCGCTGGTAATTTTGCCATTCAAGCACACTCCATCCATTAGCATGGCGCTGTGAGGTGACCTGAGAGACCACATGAATATTTAAATTGGTCCTGTTTCCACTAGGAACACACTATAGTTGTGATTTAAATACAAATAGGACGTGCATTACTACTAAGGAGCAACAACTCTTTGACTGGTCCGCTGTGAGGTGACCTGTAGGAGGCACAGGACGGAGGACCCGTATTATGATTGGTCATAGAGATGGATGGAACCAGTGCGAGCGAGAGGATCCTTTGGGATCACATGGTCCTATTCTGATCGGTCCATGTCGCCAGCTCGCTCTGTCTAAATAACAAACCAGTCAAGTATCGGTCAAATGATTTTGTTACCTACTTTCCCCTCCTGCTGGTGCCCAACTGATCCCAATCCCGGACATCTTTAAGATCATTTGCATTTCTTTTTGCTAAGCCTGCATGTGCATGTACGTTTAACAAAAGGCTGCCAGGCTAGATGTTCCACTCCATGTTTTTCTTTGGGGTACATAACGAGAAGTTTCAGTTCATGGAAAGGTCACACAGCTAGGATTGACAGCTCAAATTTTGAACAGCTTATAACTGCAGTCCCTTTTGGGTCTTAGATTTTTCTTTCCAGCGTGCAACAATTTAAAGTGGATTTTAAGTCCAATGCAATGTGGTCATGTAGACTCATGAAGGATGCAATCTTATCTGATTCTTTGCTTGGGCATTCGTACTCCATTCTGCTCTGAACAGAGCTTATCCTGCATCCAGATATCTTACCATGGACGTCGTTTTCTCCCTAAACAGCGGGTCTGTTCATTTGTCATGGAAATCGCTTTCTGGGCTCATCTGGTCTTGTTCTTCAGGTCCTCCACGCCAGGTCATTGGCAGGGGCCGCCGGTCCCGAATCCACGGCAAAGAAAGCTACCACCGAACCTACGCCCCCTCACCCGCACCCGCACCGTAGGCCGTCGGACTCAGGCCGTACGGGTTCCTTGTTCCACCGTATGCGGCTCACGAACAAGGCATTACGATTCTCTTGTCTCGCATGATCTCCAATAGTTGCCAAACCGGTATGGCTGTGTGCCGTGTGGTGGATCATCCTGCGTTCAATGAGGAAAAGGACTGTTGTCTGAGCCTTGCCGATTCCCCCTGCAGTTATGGGTGCGTCTAAATTTGTTTGCTGTACTCTACGCTTGGGGGGGCGCCCGGAAGGTTGGTATTCTTGCACCATACTTCTCGCAAACCCCACTGCTAATCATGCCCTTGGCGCATTCGGAAAATTAATCATGCCCCTGGGCTCCATTATTGCATGCCGCTGTGCTTCATGACGCTGCTGTTATACAATAATCCCAGACAAAATGTAGGCCATCCACTAACGTCAATTTTCCCCCTCCGTTATGGAGTCTAAAACTGGATGTATCAAAAATTTCCTCTGGTCCTTCGATTTCAGTAAAAGAAACACCATCTTTCACGTTGACACAGGCATGTGATTCCGATCTGGAAATGATTTGAAGTTACTAGTACGTGTCAAGCTCCGAGGCAAACCCCAAGTGGCGATGGTCGGTGTGGCAGCCAGGCCTTGTTGCATCCGGGTCGTGCACTGCACGTGCGCTTGCTTTCCCGGGGGTAAAAGGGGGGACGGGAATCAAGTGGGTGGAGGCATTGCCAGAATTCACTCTATCCAACAACCATGTTGGATTATAGAAACGCTTGCTACCTGGACGGACAACCAATTGTTTGACCACGGCGAGGCCCAAGACCGGCACGCATTCGCCACGCCTCCAAGCAAGCAAGCAGCACGCATCCAAACAAGCAAGAATCACTGGCTCGGTGCTGCCACACACACCGGCGCTCTCTCTGAACAGATTCTTCTCCCCCCGAACCCCGATCCGTCTTGGGACTTGCGATCTATCCTCCCAAGATCGCACGTCGACAGCTGCCCAGGCAGCCTTCCTATCCTGAGCCTGGACCTGACACCGAAAAACAAAAACCGCAGTCCGTTCCAGAACGATCCCGTGCAGTGACCGACAAAGTTTGAACTGTTGTTACAGTGGCATGAATGCATAATGCGGTCAATGATGCTGTGGTGTTTTTTTTTGTTACGGCCGGCCGTTGGAAGCATGTTCATGCATGGCTTCTTTGATTCAAAAATGTTTCATGGAAACTTTGGACAATCAGAATTCGTGGGATTTTCTCTCTCGAAATCCTGTAGGCTCCGAGTGGACATACCACTTGCAACCATGTGTTTTCCCGCTCTTGCGTTTTTGCGTTCCTACGAATCAAAACTCAAAAGGCCCTTGACGGGATTCCAAGCTTCAGGTGCCGTGACTCGAGAGTCAAGTTCCAAGTTGCAGGCAGTGACAAGTAAGCTACTTAGTCTTAAAAGCGCAAGGACATGACCAACCCTTACGTTTCATATGATTTTAAGTAAGCCCACATACGCATGACCATGCACACATTTTCGCAACCAATGCCGACATTGTTGTAGTACTCCCTCCGTCCTTGAAAAATATACTTTCAATTTTTTTGAAGATTCAAACTATTTCAAAATTTGATCGAGTTTACATAAAAATATAAAAATAATTATGAAATCAAATGATTATGTAGTAATAAAAATATATTTCATAACGAATCTAATGATACTAATTTGGTGATATAAATGTCGATGTATTTTTATCTAATCATGATCAAAGTTTTAAAATTTTAACTTTTCAACAAAGTTTGAAGTACACTCTTTCAAGGACGAAGGAAGTACTCAATCTTGATATGTTTAAAAAAAATCTGTAGTAAAACTAGTGTATTTTACTTAATGGCACCGATTCATTGTCTACCGACTGAAAACTACTGCTCGCCATGCATCTCAATCATGAATCATCACAGTTTACTACCACAGGCGGTGCTATTGCTAAACAACCCAAAGCAGCTCCCCTCTCCTCTCTATAAAACCCATCCAAATCCAGCATCATCTCCTCACCCAGTGACCCGTAACAGTGCCCTGTTCCAACCCACACGCCAGAGTCCACCACCACCTTTCAAAAGCCAGCAACCACGCCAGCCGGAGCAGACGGCCAGCCATCCCTCCCTCCGACGACGATCCAACCTGCGGTGCAGCTAGCTAGCGAGCGAGCGCGATGGCATGCGTGAACATGTACAACCCGGACGCCGGCGCGGGGCGCATCTCCTTCTCCAGCGACTTCTCCATGGACCCGCCGCCGCCGCCGGCGCAGAACCGGGCCATGGGCCTGCGGTGCCAGGAGGAGGACCAGAACTTCGAGTTCTCCTCCGTGGGCACCCGCCCCATGATGGCCGCCGACCAGCTCTTCTCCAAGGGCCGCATCCTCCCCTTCAAGCTCGACCCCGCCCGCCCGCCCTCCACGCTCCGCGACGAGCTCCGCGGCGACGACCGCGCGGCATCCACGCCCAAGGGGTCCAGCCGGTGGAGGGAGATGCTCGGCCTCCGCAAGTCGCTCTGCGTCGGCGGCGTCGCCAATGCCGCCGCCAAGAAGAGCGACAAGGTCGTCGCCGTCGACTCCGACACGGCCACCGCCGACATGGCCGCGTCCAAGCAGGTCCTCCCGCTGGTAATCTAATCTCTACTACTACCCATTCTTGCAGTTCACGTAGTGACACCATAGGAGTAGTACACAACTACTCACTCCGTTTTAAAATAAATGTCTTAACTTTGTATTAGCTTTAATACAAATTTGTACTAAGGTCAAGACAGTTATTTTGGAACGGAGGGAATAGTAATTAGTTAGCAGCTGTTGGATTGGATGAGGTTATTGGTTGTCTCATCTAGAGATCGTTTGACCATTGCAGGAGCTATGAGATGCGACCGGCGGATGGATGTGGACTGCACGCACGACATGATCGAAAACCTTCTTCTTCTTCTTCCTCGCCATCATCGGCCGGTTTTGTTCTTGCGATGTGCAGTGCTTGTCAATGATCAATGGCTAGTTTCTCTAGATCGTGTCCGGTTTTCCGATCGCCTGTCTGCTGCTAGATGGCGCCACTGTCCGTGTTCGTCTGTCTATGTGTGTTGAAGAGCAAACATATTGTGTATTTTCCATTGATAAGTGATCTCTAGCTAGCTGTCCACTAGATCCCCATCACCTCACTTCATCTTCTTCTTCCTCCTTCCAAACTTTGTTTTCTTCCTCCGCCATCTCGGTCTCTGCTCTGCCTGGCTGCCCATGGCCTGGCCTGTACATAATGCATGTGTGTGTAGATGGGAGATTTATGGGGCAATGATTAGGCTTGCCAGACGGCCAGATCTGTGGCGACATGAGCTGAGCCTTTGCTGGCCCTTGTTGTGTGTGTGTGTGTGTGTAGGGGATCATGCAATGCAAACTGTGTGCTCCTTTGTC
Organism: Bromus sterilis; assembly: GCA_950022295.1. Classification (NCBI taxonomy): domain Eukaryota; kingdom Viridiplantae; phylum Streptophyta; class Magnoliopsida; order Poales; family Poaceae; genus Bromus; species Bromus sterilis. The sequence continues at coordinate 29,549,584 of OX465599.1, read as the reverse complement.
TCATTGCTCCGCTGTACACTACCACATGCGTGCTTCCTTCCTTCCTTCGTCTACACAAATGCCATCTGCATGCTCTGCTGCGTGTGTGTGAGTTTATGTATCAACTTATGAGTTATGAAGTCAGACAAAGCGCCACAGAGCGTGTGTGTGTACATGTGCGAGAGAGAGAGACGAAGAATGAACATCGATGAATGGTGGCTAGGAGGTCCACCACACTGATGGCGGTGGAGGTCTCGGTCCCTCCCACGCGGCTGCAACCCTGAGTTCGATGTTCGCTCGTGCTGGTGTCCGTAGTGAGGCAGCGAGAAAGGTGTCAAGGTCGTGGTGGCGTATGCTGATGGTCATGGAGTTAGGTGGAGCACTTACGAGCATCCACGATGGTGGAGTTGGGGGTTGAAAGAGATCCTTATCGGCTTGTCCGCCCCCGAAGTGGTGACGCCTGTGGGCGCTGCTGCCCCTTCTTGAATGGCTTCAGGGGTAATCCTTCCCCACTACCATTCGCGTACCGAGGGAAATCCTAGGACTCGTTCGGGTAGCAGCGGAGTCATTGCCGCCCTCCTTCCTGGAGGAGTGGAGGTGCTGCTTGGTATTCGATGCTTCGAAGTGCTAGGAGTGAGGTGGGACCTCTTTGGTGGGTGCAGGCACGCAGTGATTGCGGATCATTCCCATTTCGTCGATCTATCGGTGTCGGTATTTTCTCTTTCTTATGTTTCTCTTGCTTTCCCTTTGGCTTGGGTTGTATCCAGCCTTGTGTGAGTGAGGTATCAAATTGGCGTGTATTTGTTTCGGATGATGTGTTGATCAAGATTTTATCTAAAAATCGAGGTGAAAGTTTTTTTTGGTTATGAATGGTGACTAGGTGGTAGATAGATCCCTCGACATATCATCTGCATCGGATGCATCCTAACTCGTCCTCCTGGACGGCTAGATCGTTCGATGCTAAGAGCAACTCTAGTAGATGCGACATCCCGTCGTCGGTTTTTTGGTGGACGGACGAAGTTTCAGTCCAGAGCAGAACCGCCATAATTCTATCGGTCCGCAATTTTTTTACGTGCGGCCCACAAAACAGCGCTTTGGCTTCTATATCTACAACACGGGGGAGGGGGGGGGATTTAGGGTTCCCGCCTCTCATCTATTCCCCTTGCCGTTGCCACGATTTCTTTCCTCCACCGTACCGTCTAGAGTAGACATCTTTGACAACGAATTAGACGGCGTCTGATTCCCGAGAAGGTATCGAGCGTGATGATACCGACGGCTCTGACGGCGGATGTGCCGGTCCTGAGCCCCTGTTTGGATTGCGCTTCTTCTGTAACGTCGGTGACCCAGCGTCTGACCGCGCTTGGGTGTGTTTCATGCAGCTCAGTCGATACACCACCGACGTTGTCCACGTCAACATCCGACTCCGGACCACTGTCAATGCCGTGATACGCTGTGAAGATGGCGCATGGGAACGCCACACCGCCGCTCAGGAGTCATATGACTTCGCCGTCGAGCGGTACAGAGCTGCCTGCGATCTATTAAACCCCGACCCTTGAGGAGCGGCAACCTCAGGCGTTCTCAGGCGAACTCCGATTACCTCCCATTAGGTGTTTTTTTCCAGCGTTTCTCTGCTCCGGCGATGTTTCGGCTATAATTTATATTGCGAATCAATCTATCTTCAAATTTGTAAAATATAGCGTATGCCTATGGCGTATCTATTCTACATTGCCGTGTTTCGTGCTGTATAATCGATTTATGGTGACCCAACCGCATCTGAGTTTTACAGGCAGCTCATTTAATGTATCTGCTAGAGTTGCTCCGATGATGATGTTAATATTGTATTTGGCCTGCAAGGTAATGGTTCTCAGCTTTGCACTTTGCCATGTTTTTTCCAGGAGAAAATAAATGGGACGGTGGTATTCTAAGCTAGGTGTTGCTTTAGCGCATTTCGTGGGTGCCTTGTCTCCCCTGTAGGTTAGCAGCCGGTGGTCGTGGTGGATTTTATAAGAGGGTGGCAGGATAAGCGAAGCGAGCACCATAAGGTCCATATGGAATTAATTGGTGGAATGAAATTTATATGTGAGAATTGGTGGAGTACTCACCAAGGAAAAGGTCGACTTTGTGCGGCACTTGAACGGGATTTTATATATGGGTCATTCATGATCTTTGAAAATTGTTTCCAGCGATCTGTATCCCACGACGACTCCTGCTGAAACTGAACTGTCTCGCCTCTCCTGAATCATTTCTCTTTTGTAAGCAAGAATGCCGGAAGACTAGCGAGTGTAGTACTACAACGGAGACGATGAGCGATGGTTTCCCTTTGATTTGGGACCCTGGAAACCCGGTAACTGATTTGCATTAAGGACAATGATTGTGTCTTTAGTTAGATCCCCCACAAAATACAAAGTGTCCCCATCTTGAGAGGTATGCTATGTGTAGTAGGCATGACCTATGAGGCCATCCATGATCAAGTCCCAATCCACTCGGTAAAGAGTACTTATGATCCAAGTCCCCGTAGTGCTTTCTTGAAACAAACAAATAAACACAAAGATTCAACATTAGTGTGTAGTACGGAGGGAGTATATCTTAACCTTGATCTAGAGCTGACGAGAGTGCAAGGTTCTTGTAGTGGAGCAGTACCTGTACCATGCGTGAGGTGACGAGGATACCTCTGCAATTCGATCAATCGTAGTAATCTGTTGAGTGTTGACACTGTGGATCAGCTGGTTATTCTGCCTTCTCTCCCAGTCGTCGTCGGCTCGTCGCGATCGCGTGCTGATTTCAGGGTTGGAGCCGCCTGAATCGATCTATCTCCGAACAAACATCTGAATATGTTGGCACTGCCAATCAAATCAGATCATGGAGCACTCTAGACTAATCAACGGCTCACGCAACGCACCCCTCGTCCTTGTGCCGTGCAGCGGACCGTGTCCAGCCCGGCCCCCGTGGTGTGGGGGCGCGGAACGTTTGTCTCGCGCCTGCCTTGTGTCCGTCGCGTCCGATCGCCAGATGCAACGCACCATCGCCGTCATCGCCGCAATCATTCAGGTTCGGCGAGATAGACGATGGATGGATATGGACGGTGCACCCTCCCTCGTCGATCGTCCCGGCGGCCTGACGACGAGAGCCAGCTGCCGGCCGGCCGTGAGCGATCCCCGTCGACGTCACAGCTGCTGCCTGCAGACTGCAGCGGGGTGGATTTAATAGCGGCGACGCGGACGTCGCGGCGACCGTGTTTGTTCTCACGTGCAACGCCACGACCGACGTGAGGTCGGCCGCGCCCGAGCGCGCCGCGGATCGGATTGGATCGGGTCGGACAAGACGTATGTACGCGTAATCGAGCTCCGGCGCACGCAGCGTCACCCCGCGACCCCCGCCCGACGCGTAAGGAGAGTGAAGGTGAACCCCCCGTGGGCCGGATAGCAATGCTACACACACGGAAGAATACGAGGTTTTACGGGCTGAATCGTTTTTAGCGTGGTTTTGATTGGTCTAACGGAAAATGGTAAAACCCCGTGGTCACCCCGTGAATGTAGCATTTTTGGTCGGATAGTTGCCGCGAAGGAAAAAACCACCTACGCACGCGCGAGCTAAAGTACAATGTTGTTATCTTATCAATGTCACATAGGATAGACGCTGAAATGAAAAAAAAAGTCTTAAGAAAAAACTTGTCATCTCTTATTTACGAGATCATTTCTTACCAACAACACTATCATTATAAATCTAGAAATGTCTAGTTATTAGAAATAAGCTAAGATATAACCCGTTGTACACCATTTTTTATTCCCATATCTAAACTATGTGGCATATCTAAGATAAAATTGTCATCTCAACCATTGTATATATACCCTAAGGCGTGAGGACCTTTTCACGGGCATCCGCGGAGATCATTTACTGGTTTCTATCATATGTTTTCAGTATTTAAGTTATTTGTTTGTTTTATGATTTTCTTGATTTTTGTTGACGATTTGGTGAAAAATAATTTGTGCTTTCCGGAAGTAAAATTATGCCTTCATGCGAATTAAATATATGTCTGCACAAAAAATGAAGATGTATCTTCACAAAAAGCAAATATGTCCTTCTAAGAAAGGAAAAACGAAAAAAACATGCCACTACGAGAAGTAAATCGATGTTTCTGAAGAAAAAGAGAAAAGCTAAAAAAATATAATACATAGTAAATCTATGTTTCACAAAGTAAAATTACGCCTTAGTACTCCCTCCATTCCATATTCTAGTGCACATAGTTTTTTAGCTTAGATTCCAAAATGTAGCGCGTATAGGGGTTGCCAAGCTGATTTGGGCAAAATTAGCTCTCTGTTGGCTCACGGGAGTGTAAAGCAGGAACCCACATGCGTTGCAAGACCTGGCAGGGAGAGGGGTAATGATTGTCCAAATAAATATGCCACCTCATGCCTTGGTACAAACGCCACACACAACGGCACATTATAAAGAAGAACGGAGGGAGTACAACTTTGACGCACAATTTGATACATTTTGAGCCACAAATTTCACTTGAAAAGGTTCATTCATACTTATCAACATGAGATATATTTAAAAAACCCTCAACGTGAAAATAATAATTATAAAAATAGTTCAAGATTTCCGTCACAACATGATGTGATGGCCCAGTATGGAGCTTGCCTTAAGGGAGAGTTCCTTCCTCTTCCTTGATGCGAGATATACCGAGAGCAACTAGTTAGAGGGTACGCTCTATGAAGTATCCACAAATATCATTTTTTATGCATCTAGAAGTCACCACGTGTCGCACCCTAAGCGCGCGCGAACTATGTCTGTGTTTGTGGCTACACGCGAATTGTGTATGTGTCCGTGGCTGCGGCTAATGCTATGGCTTCACCTATGCCTTAACTTGTGCGAAAAAAGGACAGACGAACACCAGGCACAAGATTTTGATCTAACGGCTGATGATGAATGGATATATTCACAGGATATGACGCATAGAAAATATTACATTTCAACGTATACCATTTATTAAATACATGACCAATAGTTTTTTATACACATTACATATTTTTTGTATATACGAGACATATTCTTCTATACATATCCAAGATTTTCTACATGCTGACTAATATTTTTAAATACATGATCCACTTTTTCATTCAGATTGTACATTTTTCGTATAAATGAAAAATATATGTATATAAACAGTTAATATTTCAAAATGCGTAATTAATATTTTTAATTTTTTATATTATTTTTTCTTAAATATTATTTTGTAAAATATATGGAAGTATAAACAAAAGTCGAAGAAATAATAGACGTGAAAAAACAAAAAACATATTTCCTGGGCCTCTTTACGGCATGATAGTAGCCCAATTTGAAGTTCATCTATGGCGAGAATTCCTTTCGTTTCGCTTGCAGCAAGAGATAGCCCCCATCCGCTCTTGTGCTGGGTGTAGTCTATGCTTAATGAATCAATGATGCCTGAAACGACGAGTAGACTTGCTTGCCAAGTTTTTAGGGACACTGGATATAAATAACTTTAAGAGCATATTCAACGGTCTTCAGATTTTCTTGCTTACTGATGTGAATTGGTTCTCTTTCATCCGTTTCTTTACACATAACCGAAAACACATAAAATATCCATATTAATATGAACAAATAAATGCTAGATACATGGTGAAATTATTTTTGACAGTTCACTCATGGAAATTTTAATATAAAAAAAATTACACTTCATCATGGGCACTTTATTTTATGTACCATGGAAATTTTAAATTATAGACCATCAAAATTTTATTTATTTATCTTTGTAATTTTGAATTTGAACTATGGAAAAATGTTTTTCTTTTAAACGACCACGGAATAGATTGTTTTTTTCAAGTGTCACTGTAAAACTTCCATGGTATAGAGCATTTACAACTGTTTAAATGTATTTTTATTCTAAAAATGGTATGGTATAGTACACTTTATTTTTTCAATAAGTGCCATCGTAAAATTACCATCCTGTATCTTTTTTAAATGCTAATGTATAGAGCATTTTGTAACTTTTTTTGCATATAGCGATACATATTTTTTCATGTGTCCTTTGACATGCGAAAATTATTCTCATGACATTTTTCATTCTTTTTTTATTTCCACTTTGTATTAGTCACGACATAACATGGCATCTTTTTGGGGATCAAATGATCAATTGGAGGGCGGTTGTGGTTCGTGCTGGAGCTCGATTTATCATTAGCCTATTGGGATCCTAATTTTCAAATAATTTTAAGTGTGCAGCTGTAACAATTTCTTTACAAAATCACTTCATATACCTAACCTGGTAAATAAGCCATACTTGTTAATTGGTCAAATTTATTTTTATTTTTGGTTCAATCCCGTTCAGGAATCGAAGGCATGCGATGGCAGTGTTGCGAAGGAGCTATGATGTGTCGCCTATGGCGGCAGCATGGCGGGCGACGTGACATGTCCTACCGGCAACGTGAAGTGGCTTCGGGCGACGATTGATATTATCAGTTGTTGACCCCAGTCGAACTCACGTGAGGGATAATGATAAATGATATCAAAATCTTCCACTGTAGGAATTTTTTTTCTTTGTTTGTAGTTAAAATACTAAAAACAAAGGGAAAGTACTAAAAAAATATTTTTATGGAAAAAGGAATTCTACTAAAAATGCTTTTAAGGCGTTTGAAATATTATTGGCGATTGTCTATATCCTACCCGAACGGCCTTGGAGAACTATATGTTGCCTATTCCGAGGGGGAATTTTATCTTTCTTTATTTGAGGATTAGGGGGAATTTTATCTCAAGTGCTCTACTAGTCCGGTCATTTACTGTACCATGCTTTTATATATTTGCAGTTTTTTTAATAACTTTTTACATATTTTTTGGGTACAATTTTTTCTTTGTCTTTTTCCTAGTTTTCTTTATATTTTTCCTTCATTGATTTCAATGACATTTTCGTGAATTTAGGATATATGTCGCTTTTTCCCCACACACAATGTACAGTTTTTATATGTTTTTACCATTTTTCCATCTTAAATATTTTTTTTATTTGTTTAATTTATTTTCCATATGATATATATGAAAATGCATGTATTTAAATACAGTATTGTTTAGAATGTGTTATACATTTTCTAAATATATATTTAATAATATTTATTATGATACATAAATTTTTTAAACAATGTGAACATATTTTTACATTGTATAAACATTTACAAAATTATGAATCATATTTTTAATTAATGAACCTTTTTAATGCCATCAATGTTTTTTGAAAGTTGTTCCAAGTTTGTTTAACAGAATATAAACTTTTATTATATGCGCTACTTTAAAAAATAAAATATTATATATTTTCCCATTTGAATATATAAATAAAAGTAATAAAACAGAAAATGAAAACAGAAAAAAATTAATGACGAAACAAACGTAACTTCTTTTTTGAGGCAACAAAACAATCGTAACTAACGAAAGAACAAACACTACGAGGAACTATTTGAGCCTGTCCACTACAACTATCCGTGGCCTGTAGCACTCTGAAAAAGGTCCATTAGGTGGTTCTCTTCGCTCAATGAAGTTTTTAGTGTGAGGGTTTTTATTATTTATTTCTTATTTTTGAATATAAAAAGTGCTATAAATATTGTTATTATTGAAATATTTATTTTTTAAAGTTTATAGAAACTATTTTCCCTATAATAAACTTGTATTCTTGTGTTTACAAAAAAAAATGTTCATGCATTCCAAAAATATATCCAGTAAATATTAATAATTATTCACACATAATAAAACATGTTCATGATATTTTTAGTCTTAATGAAATATTTTAAAATATTACACAATACATTAAAATGTTCACGTGCTTGAAACTAATATTTGTGGCATTCGAAAATTATTTGTATACTTTTAAAAAAGTGGCGCACTGTTTAATATTTTTTTATGATATTTTAAAATGTTCTTGTAACACTTCATAAAATTTTGCAGGTTTTAATAAAATCTTGTAACACTTCATGAGATTTATCAGAAAACTTCAATGTGGGTTCGAGATATGATGGCCATGTGTTAAGAAAATATCCGGCGTGCATTTGACAAATGTTCAACATGTATTTAAGAAATGTGTTCAACATGCTCAACTTGTGTACGGAAAGTGTATTTGAAAAAAAATGCAACCTTAGTTGTGTCCCATGCCTAAAAAGAAAGGTCCAAAATAGGGGTGATATAACCCAATGCTTGCCTCAGAATATTATTGTCATGTATTTTTGAAATGAAGAAAGAACAAAAAGAAAATCATGAAAGAAAAAATAGTAACACCGTTGAAACCTTATACAGAAAGCACACACAAAAAGAGGGAAAGATGCATGAATCTTCTAAAACTGATAAAAAATAAACCATATAACCATTTCAAAACTGACCCGAGAAGGTACATGAACGCGTGTTATGGGTTAGCCTTTTGAATGATCGAAAGGGGTTGTCTAGAAAGGGGGTGAATAGACCGGCACAAATTATATGGTTTGACTAAAATTTCTACGGTGAAAACTAGAGTTCGCACAAGTGAGAAACATTTTTTTTCAAAGAACCAACAAATTGTTGGTTTGGTTCAGCTTTATCATAAAGAAACGGAAGAACACCATGGTGAAGATCCGAAGATCAAAGAAAAAAAACTATTAACTGCAGAACAATATTCACCACAGACATCACAAATATAGTACAAAAGTGCCTATTTTAAGCTAAGCCTAACCACTGCGACTCGACCGACGCCAATCACCTTCGAAGATAGCAGTAACTCCAACTAAGATTTTCTTATCAACGCACCATCCACCCTTGATGCCTAAAGAGGGGGCAAGTAGATGGCGGAACTTGGTCGGTCCCAAGAAAAGCACCGTCTTGGACTCACCGACAACGACGTATATTGCGCCCAGAGCTCAACCTGTAACAACGGCGAGCACCGGAGGAGCGCCATATAGAACCTCCAAGTATTGTCTCCAAACATGATTGACGAGGGGGTGACCCCACGACTCCTACTAATGGGCCTACCCGGTGTCATTGAAGGCCCACGAAGCTACCGCCGGATTCACCTTGGCCCGCTAGATGGCACCGACGTTGGGAGTCCTCGACTGACAAGGAAGGTGCAGGGACTTGCCGTACAAGCTAGGGTTAGATTTCCTGTAATTGTAGATTGATTCCCCGAGACCTGGTCTACTATATAAAGGCCAGGAGGGGCAACGCATAAAGGAGAGAGACATCGCCTGTAACCCTAGCCTAGAGCGCATCTGCCTTGGCATCCCCTGTAACTTCTCCACAATCAATATATCGAGCTGGAAGTGTATCCTCCTGTTTGCCGACGAGCTTATCATCCAACCTGTGTCTTCTCCAACTAGCCCAGGGTCCCTAATCATGGGACTTGCCGGGGCCGATCCTCGACAATTGGCGCCGACCGTGGGGACCACACAGGTTGGAATTACGATCTCGGCGGTCCCATCTTCAGCAAATCGCAACTCAAGGGCAAGAGCCAGACCCAATCCACTCGAAGGATTCAAGGTCACGGAAAACGTCTTCGCCGTCCCAGTAGTCTCGATCGAGTCGCAACCGTATCAGACCCAGTACAGTGGAGGCAACCAAACACGACGTCAGCGACGAAGGAACCAACGACCCAGAAGAGCCGCAAAGAACCCCTACGCAGGAGTCCCACTCGAGGAGGCACGACGTGCGGCAGGAGACCCGCAGGTCTTTCGACGGCCCACCACCACCCGGGCACCCGCCGAGCATCACGATGATGGCTACGAGCCTGACACCAGCAACCAAGAATATCGCCGCCAAAGGAGGAATCGACGACCCAAGAAGCGTTCCAGGGAGATCTGCAACGAGGACAAACCCTGCAAGCCGCACGACGCAGTCGAGGAGCCAAGGGCCGTCCGGCGCACCGCCATGCGGGCACTCAACGACAACCAAGACAGCGACTCGGAGACACCGGTCGGTGAATACTACGACCTGGAGCGAAGGCCGGACGAATTCGCCAACCTCATCAAGCATCAGGACACAATCCGAGGAATCGAAACAGGCCCTCGATTCTACGAACGCCCGGAGCATGTCTTCACAATCTCAAGGAGGAAGAGGCACGGCGGGTCAAGCAAACTTACGGTCAGAGAACAGCTTGCAGGACCCTGCACAATTCACAACTTTGAAGACGAATGGGGGCGCATCAGATCCAACCACACCCTGGGAGAATGTCGCCTGTTCAATGAGCTGGCCGACGACCTCAGGAACGAAAAACGCAAAGGAGTCAAGCGCGCTCGAGAGCTCGAGCAATCGCCACCACCAAACCACGAAGGACGCCGCAGCCCGCCGCATGGGCAGGTGCTCATGATACAGGAAAGCAGGGTGCCACAAGCGCGGCGTGACGCCTACACCCTGCAGGCTGCAGCAACCGAGAACATGAAACCAGCGGAAACCTACCAACTGCACGACGCGGAGACCATCATCACGTTCTCACAGGATGACCTCCCGCCAGCCATACCAAGACCAGGACACGCGCCTCTCGTGCTCGACGCACAAATCAGAGGATATGACATGGATAGGGTTTTCATGGACGGAGGCAGCAGCATGAACATCATCTTCGCAAGCACCCTGCGTAAAATGCTGACCCCTCGGTCGGTATGGAAGAAGTCAAGCACCGTACTAAGCGGCGTAGTACCTGGAGAAGCAGCAACATCACTCGGATCAATCGAGCTTGAGGTTGTCTTTGGCAACCGACGCAATTTCGCCAAGCACGTCCTCGAGTTCGAGGTGCTCGACTGGCCATCTCAATACCACGCCATATTGGGACGACCAGCGTTTGCGCAGTTCATGACAGTACCACACTACGCCTATCTCAAGCTCAAGATGCCAGGCTCAACAGGAGTCCTCACGATCAGCGGAAGCTTCATCAAGTCAGACCAATGCAACCGCGATTTCCACAAAACCTCCGACACACTAGGAGCGGACCAAGAACTGAGAGAAATAGTCATGGTCGTCGACAAGAAAATCTTCCCATTGGCAAGCCGCAGCGAGTCAAAGGAGTATGGTCCTATCTTCAGCATCGACGGCAACACGGTCACGCACCAAGTACACCCGACGGACCCAGATAAAACAGTCCGCGTGTACGCCCACCTGCCAGAGGAACAAGCGACTGCTCTAGTGGCTCTCCTTAGAGACGAGTGGAAGACATTCGCCTGGTGCCCAGCCGACATGCCTGGCATACCACGCGAATTCGCAGAACACGCCCTAAACATCAAACCAAACATGAAACCAGTAAAGCAAGCTCTGAGACGATTCTCGGAGCCCAAGCGTAGGGCAATCGGAGAAGAAGTCAACCGACTGCTCGACGCCCAGTTCATCCGAGAAACCAAGAAGGCCACTTGGATAGCAAACCCAGTGCTTGTGCCCAAGAAAGACACGGACGTACTGCGCATGTGCGTCGACTACGGGCCAGTGAACAAGCACTGCCCGAAAGACCACTTTCCCCTGCCAAGGATCGACCAAATAATCGATTCGACTGCGGGATGCGATCTGCTTTCCTTTCTGGATGCATATTCAGGATACAACCAGATCAGGATGAAAGAAGAAGACGAAGAGCACACCTCATTCATCACACCTTACGGTGTATTCTGTTACAAGACCATGCCCTTCGGGCTGAAGAACGCAGGTGCCACATACCAGCGGATGATGCAAACCTGCCTAAAGGAGCAAATCGGGAGGAACGTACAGGTGTACGTAGACGATATCGTCATCAAGACCTACAAAGCAGACACGCTACTCGACGACCTGCGCGAAACCTTCGCAGCGCTCAACAAATACAGGATCAAGCTGAATCCAAAGAAATGCGCTTTCGGCGTACCGGCCGGGAAACTGCTCGGTTACATGGTCTCCGCCTGAGGAATCAAAGCAAACCCCGAGAAGGTCCAAGCCATTGCCAAGATGCAAGAGCCGACTGACATAAAAGGAGTACAACAGCTAACTGGAAGACTCGCAACACTAAGCCGCTTCGTCAGCCGGCTAGGGGAACGCACGCTGCCCTTCTACCAACTGCTAAGAAAAGGAGAAAAATTCGAGTGGACAGAGGAAGCCCACCAAGCGTTCGCGGACCTCAAAAAGACGCTCTCAACTCCACCAGTTCTGGCGGTACCCAGGGACAAAGAGAAGCTCTACCTCTACATAGCAGCACGCAGCAGCGTAGTAAGCACGGCACTCGTCGTCGAACGCATGGAAGAAGGCAAAGTCCAAAGCATACAGAGGCCAATCTACTACCTCAGCATGCTACTGAACAAGTCCCAGCAGCGATATCCACACTACCAGAAGTTACTGTTGGCCGTCATCATGACTTCACGGAAGGTATCACACTACTTCGACGAGCACCCGATCACCATAGTGAGCAACACCCCACTCGCGGACATCCTCAACAACCCGGGAGCAACTGGACGAGTCGCCGAGTGGAACATAGAGCTCAGCCCACGAGATCTACAGTTCAAGCACCCAACAACAATCAAAGCCCAAGTACTCCCAGACTTCCTGGTCGAGTGGGCAGAGGTCCAAACACCAGGACCCCCGGATCTGTCGAACTCATGGTCAATGTTTTTCGACGGATCGAAAAGACAACAAGGAGCAGGAGCAGGAGTCGTCCTACTCTCCCCCAAAGGAACGAAGCTGAAGTACATCCTCCAGATAAATTTCAGCCACACATCCAACAACGAAGCAGAGTACGAGGCACTCCTCCACGGCATGCGCATGGACAAAACATGCGGAGCCACCCGCCTCATCATCTACGGGGACTCCAATCTCGTCGTCCAGCAGGCGATGAGAAATTGCAACGCCCTAGCCGACAACATGGCAGCTTATCAGAAACTCTACAACGAACTCGAAGGGAGTTTCGACGGCTGCGAGCTCAACTACATCACCAGGGCCAACAACACGGAGGCGGACGAGCTCGCAAACATCGGATCGACCCGAGGACCAATACCACCCGGAGTTTTCCTGGAAAGCATCAGCCAAAGGTCCATCAAAACACCGGCGGTGGCACTCGGGACAACCGAGGAAGAAGAGGACGCAACAGACCCTGCGCAGGTGGCACCAGCACACCCGACGGCACAGCAGCAGACGAGCTCGACGGACCAGCCTGGGCAAAACCATTACTTCGGTTCATAATCGAGGGAACGCTACCGCAAGACGTGGCCGAAGCACGACGCATCAGCAGACGCTCCAAAGCGTTCACGGTGATCAACAGACAGCTGTACAAGCGCATCATCACACAAATACTACAAAAGGGCATCGAAGAGGAAGACGGCAAAGCCCTACTCCTCGAAATCAGCGAGGGCACATGCGGGCACCATGCAAGCAGTCGAGCACTCGTGTCCAAGGCATTCCGAGCGGGATTCTACTGGCCCACATCTATGAAAAACGCAGAGGACATAGTGCGGCGCTGTGTCACCTGCCAGAAATTCGCTAACAGACCGCACGCCCCGGCCTCAGAGCTCAAGACCATACCATTATCCTGGCCATTCGCCACCTGGGGACTCGACATGGTCGGCCCACTCAAGAAATCATCAAAAGGAGGAAGGACACATCTACTGGTCGCAGTCGACAAGTTCACCAAGTGGATCGAAGCAGTGCCAATCACTAGTTCCACCGCCCTCACGGCCGTGAACTTCATCAAGTCAATAATCTTCAGATTCGGAGTGCCACACAACATCATCACAGACAATGGCACAAATTTCACAGCTGCCGAATTCCAGAACTTCTACGAAGAACTAGGCATTAAAATAAACTACGCGTCAGTCGCGCACCCGCAATCCAACGGCCAGGTGGAGAAAGCAAACGGTATCGTATGCGGAGGACTCAAGAAACGGCTCCTCGCACCACTCGAGCAGGCCGCCGGAAACTGGGTAGAAAAGCTCCCCGCAGTACTTTGGAGCCTACGGACCACGCCAAATACTGCGACCCAATTCACACCGTTCTTTATGGTTTATGGGGCCGAAGCAGTACTACCACATGACCTCAAGTTCGGAGCCCCTCGGGTCACGGGGTACGAAGAAGAGGAAGCACTCCAAGAAGACAAAGACACAGTCGACGAGGCAAGAGACGTGGCCCTGTCAAAGTCAGAAGGATACCAGGACAAGCTGCGCACTTACCAAAGCAGCCGCCTTCGAACGAGAACCTTCAACAAAGGGGACCTAGTACTACGACTGATACAAGAGAAGGTCCACAAATTAGCCCCCCAATGGGAAGGCCCATTCATAGTATCAGAAGTCACCGGAGGCGGCGCCTACAGGCTAAAGAACCCAAAGACGGACGAAGATGTGGGGAATCCATGGAATGTCGCAAACCTGCGACTGTTCTACCCTTAGCATCAATCGGTTGGACATGACCGACAACTCATGTAACCACTCGACCGCAATAAAGCATATGTTGCCCAAACATTACCAGCTTTCAAACAAAGCACTCGGGGGCTTAAGAAAAATCCCCCCGAGCCCTGCTATCGCCTACGCGATCTTACCTCAAAAAGCACTCGGGGGCTTAAGAAAAATCCCCCCGAGCCCTGCTATCGCCTACACGATCTTACATCAAAAAGCACTCGGGGGCTTAAGAAAAATCCCCCCGAGCCTTGCTATCGCCTACGCGATCTTACATCAAAAAGCACTCGGGGGCTTAAGAAAAATCCCCCCGAGCTCTGCTATCGCCTACGCGATCTTACATCAAAAAGCACTCGGGGGCTTAAGAAAAATCCCCCCGAGCTCTGCTATCGCCTACGCGATCTTACATCAAAAAGCACTCGGGGGCTTAAGAAAAATCTCCCCGAGCCCTGCTATCGCCTACGCGATCTTACATAAAAAAGCACTCGGGGGCTTAAGAAAAATCCCCCCGAGCCCTGCTATCGCCTACGCGATCTTACATCAAAAAGCACTCGGGGGCTTAAGAAAAATCCCCCCGAGCTCTGCTATCGCCTACGTGATCTTACATCAAAAAGCACTCGGGGGCTTAAGAAAAATCCCCCCGAGCTCTGCTATCGCCTACGCGATCTTACATCAAAAAGCACTCGGGGGCTTAAGAAAAATCCCCCCGAGCTCTGCTATCGCCTACGCGATCTTACATCAAAAAGCACTCGGGGGCTTAAGAAAAATCCCCCCGAGCCCTGCTATCGCCTACGCGATCTTACATCAAAAAGCACTCGGGGGCTTAAGAAAAATCCCCCCGAGCCCTGCTATCGCCTACGCGATCTTACATCAAAAAGCACTCGGGGGCTTAAGAAAAATCCCCCCGAGCACGCCATCGCCCACGTGATTCAACACTTGAAAACTGGAATCACCATAGCAACAAACAGGAGTACCCAAAGCTTTCACAAACGACAACGTCTACATCTTCGCCACAGCAAAATAAGAGGATTACTGCAGAAGCTCATCACACAGAGTTCATATCAGCCTACGTCCGACTCCCCGACTCGAACGTAGCCTCGGGGGCTACTCCCATCGGGAGCACTGACGCGCACCCAATAGAGTTTGAACAAGCAGGCCACAGCCAGCTACACCTGCGAAAGGACACGAGACTCGCAAAGGGTGTAGTCAGCACTATCTCCAACTTCACCCCGGCAAAGATCAACCGCAGCTGCTCCAAGGATGGCGCCAAAGGAAATAGGCCAAGTTTCTCTCAGCCTACGCTCGACTCTACAACTCGAACGAAGCCTCGGGGGCTACTCCCATCGGGAGCGCTGACGCGCACCCGATAGAATCTACGTCCAAAAGCAGTACACCAGGAGGATCCGAACACATTTCAAGCAGTTAAGACACAGCAGAGGGAGTCGACGACCTGGCACAGTCGAGTGCATAATGTTGGAAAGACTGGAGGCAAAACACTTTACTCAAACAGCCTGAAACACAACTTGGACACAAAGACTCAGTTACATTTGGATAGAAGGCAGCTCCTACTACAAGAGGGAATTAGCCAAGGAATTATGACTTCTACATGTGTGCCCATGAAGTACATGACTATATTACAAGGACACCAACACAGATAACGGGAAGAAAAGGGACTCGTGGAGGATGTCAATGACATAACAAAAGATGAAGCTTGAGTTATTTCTCGATGCTCCACCAGCTTCTTCTCCAGCTCCACGAGTTTCTTCTTCAACCCCTCTGCAGCAGCACCACCACCAGCTTCTTCTCCAGCTGCAGCCACACAGCCGTCGAAGAAAAAGCCGTCGTCAGCCCTACGAAGCCCCTTGGCGTGCTTGCTTGGTCGAAGGCTTGACGTCGACGTCCTCGCCAGAGCTGGCCACCAAGTCATCACCACCAGAGGAGCTCCTGGAAGACGGAGTCAAAAAAGAAGAAGGTGTAGCACCCCCCGACCTTGTGGAAGCATCGCTGCTTGGCTCCTGAGCTCGCGGGTCCATGCTGTTGCCTCTCGGATCAAAAGCACGGACGGCAACAGTGCTCTCACTATCAAATCGACAGCAAAGAACATCGCCATCGCGCAGACCCAAACGGCGAGAAAACGAACTCCAACCAGAACCAAGAAAGACCAAGCGGGAACGGTCAAACTCCAAATCGACGTAGGAGGGAGCTCGATCGTTCCCCTGAAGACGCAGAAGCAAGCCATCCAAACCAAGATCGACCACAATGGCAGAAAAAGAGGGAGGAAGAAGAACGCGAGTGGCACTAAGGCCACGAACGCGCAACAAGAAGTCATGCTGCCAAAAGCCCTCTGCAGAAGAAGAAGAAGATGGTAGCGAAGTTCGACCACCGCGTCCAGAACGAGGAGTACGTCCACCTCTACTACGACGGACGCGGCCACGGCCGGAGCCTCGTTTTTGTGCCATGAAAAGTTAGTAAAAGGGAAGTAGAAGAGGAGACAGATGGAGGAAAGCAAACCAGGACGAAGCCAATTTATAGTGCAAGGAAGCCCCGACGCGGCAAGGCCAAGCGATGCCCGCACTTAAAAACTACGCCGACGCTTCAAAATCCGAGGCCAAAGATGCTCGCCCACGGGGCGCGCTGTTCATACTACCATCAAATCACGCGCGTTGGAAACGCGCGCCTCGGGAACTTAACCGACGCTGCCAGCACGCCACTGAGCTCATCATTATGACCAGTCAAGATGAAAAGACGGTTCACTGCCAAGCATCTATGACAATAACCAAACAGTGACGTGGTTATCCTGACAAAAAAAAAAGGAGAAGACCAACCAACGTCTTGTCACAGGCAAAAGCGTATCAGGTACCTACCGACGCCTAGAGATTTTATCAGATCTTTTTCCAACAGAGCAAAAAAATCTCACTCCCATCGGGAGGAGCCCATCTCGAGAGTCACCAGGTTCTCACTCATCTGAAGATCAACAAGGTGCTCGAAGTGATCACTCGCACCCCCTAGAGTTACAGGTGCTCCCTCACCTATGGACCCACAAGGTGCTCGAGTGACCACTCGCACCCTTCAGAGTCTCGGGTGCTTCCTCACCTCTGAAAGAAACTCAAACAGATTTCGAGTAATTACTCGCAAAAGGATTCCTCGCCTGAGCACTCGAAACAAGCTCCGCGAGTGAGATGAGTGAACAACTCACTTGATGATTTGTTCCAAGTGGGTGAAATGCTATAAGGCTCCGCGCCTCAAAAACACACCTATTCCTGGAACCACGACACATTGTGCCCAGATGCCACGCAAGATTAGCGTGTAGGTAAGACCCCGCTGCGAAGTTCGGCCGGGCTGGGACTT
This sequence comes from Bromus sterilis, assembly GCA_950022295.1. Lineage (NCBI taxonomy): Eukaryota > Viridiplantae > Streptophyta > Magnoliopsida > Poales > Poaceae > Bromus > Bromus sterilis. Next base: position 29,531,915 of record OX465599.1, on the reverse strand, counting down.
GCCGAAGAGCGATTTCACTCCCAACCTTTCCATGCGCTGCGCATGAAGTATCAAGCCGGGCGGACGCGCCTTAGGCTACGCAACCAGCTGGCGGCAAATGAACACTGTAAGACTTGAAGCGGCCGGACTTTTGCTATGCTCCAGTATTCCAAGCTCATGTCGAGGGACATGGGTTTGATTGGGCGATCGTGGTATTTGCCGCTAGCGCAATTCACCAAGGCTCGATCCGTCGACTCCTTGGGCCCTTTCTGCTTAACATCCCTCGAAACAGGTTTTGTCATGGCCACCATGCTGCCAGCGACCGCGGATGCACCGCGCATACAAGCCACGGACGTATGAAGACGAACTCGAGTCCCTGCGCGACTCTTCGAGTCCCCCAGGCACTCGGGGGCTACTGACGAGGGGGTGACCCCACGACTCCTACTAATGGGCCTACCCGGTGTCATTGAAGGCCCACGAAGCTACCGCCGGATTCACCTTGGCCCGCTAGATGGCACCGACGTTGGGAGTCCTCGACTGACAAGGAAGGTGCAGGGACTTGCCGTACAAGCTAGGGTAAGATTTCCTGTAATTGTAGATTGATTCCCCGAGACCTGGTCTACTATATAAAGGCCAGGAGGGGCAACGCATAAAGGAGAGAGACATCGCCTGTAACCCTAGCCTAGAACGCATCTGCCTTGGCATCCCCTGTAACTTTTCCACAATCAATATATCGAGCAGGAAGTGTATCCTCCTGTTTGCCGACGAGCTTATCGTCCAACCTGTGTCTTCTCCAACTAGCCCAGGGTCCCTAATCATGGGACTTGCCGGGGCCGATCCTCGACAATGATGCTCCCAACGAAGGAACAACGTCGAAGTTGCCTCCATCACGTCGATGCAATTCAAGTCGAAATACACTACTAACTCAATCGAGCTCGAGGAAGATGTTGAGACACCTCGGTGACGCCTCCAAGGAGGGAAACAACACCCATATGCACCGTCGGCATCGACCTTCGGTCGGGTAGGACTTTCGTCCATATCATCGCACACCTTTGTGTGCGCTCACAAGATTGGAAATTTTTGGAAAACAAAAGTTTAACTGAAAGTTGGGGTTTTGTGTGGAGGGTGGCAACTAGAACCTTGGTGACGAAACAAAATAAATTCAAACACACCTTGCGGAAAGATAGAACCCGTGTAATTTTTGGGACCAAAGAGATGTATGAATTACATGTTCTAGTCACATGCACCAAGAACAAGGCTTTCCACCACGAGATGAGGTAAGTGTGGAATTTTCCGGACGAAGACCGCTTTTGAAATACTAGTAAGATTGGCTGCATCTACTTCTTTCATTATGCACCAAAGACACTAGAGCTTGACTTCTACTACTGTTTTGGCGATGCTGGAACGTAAGGGAAAACTTTGCCAAAGGAGATTGAAAGGAATTGATGAGCCACTACGTATAATTCCTTCTAAATACTAAAGATAACCCGAGGAACCATGACCTTGACAAAATCAAAACCAAAGCGATTGAATCCTCAGACTCTCGGCCTAGAAAGGATCCAATCATTGTGGCAAATTTCCCTACTCCTAGCGGTACCTGGACTATGAGAGGAGACCTTGGTGTTGATTAATCTGAAAAGTGGAAACCTCTCCCGATGAGTGTGGTCAAATTGAATTCGAATGCATCCTTCATAAATTCATATGGCTAGAGCTGCATTGGAGCAGTTGTTAGAGACCACTTGGGGTGAGTTTTCTTCTTTGTTTTAAGGAAGCTGAATCCTACGACATGCTTCATGGCTTGAACATTTTGTCCTCCATGTTCAACGGAGCGGTAATGGTTGAAATTGATTGCAAGTTTATGAGTGATCAACTTACCAGGAGGGAGAATGACCGTTCTGCATGCTTCCACGTCCTCAGCGAAATTAAAGTCGCACTAGGAAAATTTAGTACGGCCCAAGTGTCACATATTTAGAGAAGTTGTAATTCACTTGCCCATGAGCTCGCTGGTAGAGCTAGGAACAATGATGATACATATGTCATACCAGTGGCGGACCCAGGATTTGAACACGACCAGGGCTAAACTCTAACGCTAAAAAATGAAGGGAAAATGTACAAGCTTTCCCCCTTGTAATAACATACTCCCTCCGAATGGACGACACTTATTATGGATCGGAGGGAGTAGCTTTTTAGCAAAATCACACCATGAATGCATATATATCATTTGGATGTGAAACATGAGTTTAGTTCTGACACAATTACATAATGAAAAAGACACATCCAACATTACACTAACATAATTGCATAATCTAAAGACATTTGAGTACCTAGATGAAGCAGATGTACTCTCATTTTATCCTACCATTTTCTCATCAATTATGGAAGAAGGACCAGAACCTACAATGGAAAAATAAGAAGTCGAAATTAGTGTCAATGAATAAGATGACCTTGGTCTAGATAACAGAGGCCTTGATCTCTTTGTTCCTTTCATCCTCTTTATCGACATAGTCAAATTAAATAAAATTAATTAAGTACAGATTGGATAATCTTCACTTTTGTTTATACAATTGATGCATTTCTACAGTTAGAATTGTATCTTTTAGGAATTAGAGAATCAAAGGAAAATGTTCTATAGAGTTGCCAATCAAGTATGAAGAATCAGGAACTGCAGTTGGGAGTGGGAAGACAAGAATCGAACAATCACCTGCGGTAGGGCGTTGCGCGTAACTCCAGTGCATGGACGCAACACGAGCACAGGTCGATCCGATCGATCGTCGAGTTGCCGGATTGCCGCAGTCCCGTAGAAGGAAGCGGCAGCCGCCGACGTTCTTCAGCTTGCGTGGTCGCGACTTGCGATGGCGGCGGCGGCTCCACCGAGTAGAGAGGAATAGAAACCGACGCTTCACACGTATGCGTATGCAAACGCTGATGGATGCGAACAGATACAGTCATACAGATTGATCCATCGATGGTTAGTTTTGGACTTTGGTGGGTCTTTCTCGGTAGCCCTGATCGCGCGCTGGAGCATGCACGGGCTGGGCTCTTGGAGTCTATTATTTTCTGAAAAATTAGTAAAGAATGTATAGGTATTACATGGGCCAAGACCCGGGCTACAGCCCAGGCTGCCCGGGGCCCAGTTCCGCCCCTGTGTCATACCATCTTCCCAGTAGAGCTTCGTACTATCCTGTATGATGAACAATCTTGTACTCTTTGAGTATTCTATACCCATCCTCAAAAAATGATCTCAAAGGGATTGATTGGATCGTTGGGGTAGAAGTCCCTTTTAAATCACCACAATAAGGTTGAGTTCTCTCTCAGAAAAGATAATGTGAACAAAGTTTGCTTCGAGAGCCGGGTAGATGGGGGTATCAACAGCCGGGACCAAAATCTATTTGTTTCCAATTTTATTTCATATCTAGGAAGGTCGACTAGAATTGCTTGGTGGCTCCAAAGTGAATAATGTAGGCCACTTTCAGGAACATCAGTCAGCTTGAATGAGTTTTTCGATCATGAGACTCACTAGGAAGAAATTATTCCAACCACTCCAAACACTGAATTATACCTAGTTAGAGCATCTCCAACAGATGATATAGAAATTTGTATACTAAAAGTGTTTTAGGGTAAGATAAGTATGATTTTTATGCAACGCGGCTACTCTTACTTTCGGGGATGCCCAAAAGACAGTATGCACATTTTGCAAGAGAGAAGGATATATGAACCATCATGATAGGAGCAATGCCATCCTCCTCCTTCCATTCATATTCCTATTAAAAAAGATAAATTATCCCAAAAATAGGATCCAAAAAAATTCATCTACACAACACAACATCTTCAATAATAATCCACTTTATATCGTCACATAAAACATTGAAGGAAAAAATAATTGAGTTTTTTTGTAAAACACCTAACAAGCATAGAGGCGAATGTTGATCGGTGTAGCTCGTCGAGGCAGAAGTGGTTGTCGAGCCACCTAGGAATGGGCTGGAGATTCTTGGTGTCGTCGCGCGAGTCAAAGGTTGCTACCAAAGTCATCGTTATCGTGTCGAACATCAACCAAGAGGTTGAAAGGAGCAGTTTCTCGGTGGTGCTCGCGATGGTCACATGAGGGTCGTTGACGGGGATGTACCCCGGCAACTCCCATGGTCAGGGACCCTGGGTTAGTCATGAGAGGCACAGGTTGGACGATAGCTCGTCGGCTAACAGGAGGATACGTTCCTGCTCGATAGTATTGATTGGAGATGGTGATTACAGGGGAGCCAAGGCTAGTGTGCACAAGGCTAGGGTTACAGATTCTGTATTTCTTGTCCTTGACGTCTCCCCTCCAAGCCCTTATATACTAGGCTAGGTCTCGGGGAGTCCATCCTGGATTACAGATGAGGTTTCCTAACCCTGATCTTGTTCCGTACGGCAAGTTTGCACCTTCCTTATGAGTCGCGGACTCCTACGTCGATGCCACTAGTGGGCCAAGGCTGGGCCCAGGCGGCATCTTTGTGGGCCTTCTGTCTTCGGGTACACCGGGTAGGCTCATCCGTAGGAGTCGTGGGGTCACCCCCTCGTCAGTAGCCCCCGAGTGCCTGGGGGACTCGAAGAGGCGCACAGTGACTCAAATCCATTCTTGCGTCGTTTTGGTGTATGCACGGTTCAACCGCGGGTCGCTGGCAGTCCGGGGCCATGACAAAACCTGTTTCGAGGGATGCTAAGATGAAAGGGCCCAAGGAGTCGACTGGTCGAGCCTTGGTGAATTGCTGTAGTGGCAAAAACCACAGTAGCCCAATCAAACCCATGTCCCTCGACATGAGCTTGGAACACTGGTGTCGAGCAAAAGTCAAGCCGCTGCAGGTCTTACAGTGATCAGTTGCCGCCAATAAAATTCGTAGCCTAGGCGCATCCGCCCGGCTTTTTCTATCATGCAAGCGCATGGAAAAGGTTGGGAGTGAAATCGCTCTGCGGCAAGTCCCAGCCCGACCGATCTGCGCAGCGGGGTCTTACCTACATGCTAAGCTTGCGTGGCATCTGGGCACAGTGTATCGTGTTCCAGGAATATGTATTTTTATTGAGGCGCGGAGCCTAGTTAGTGATGCACCCACTTGGAATAAACAATCAAGTGAGCTGTTTTAGTGGTCGCTCGCGGAGCTTTGTTGAGTACTCAGGCGAGGAATAATGTAGAGGAGTATTTGCTCGGGAGGTCTTCGAGTGCTCGGGTACATAGAGTTTTGCGAGTAATCACTCGAGTATCACTTTGCTCTCGGGGTGAGGGAGCACCCGATACTCTGGGACTGCTCGATCTGGCGAGTGCAGGTCTGCTCATCTTGTGTCGTGGTGAGGGAGCACCCAAAACTCTCATGGGTGCGAGTAATCACTCGAGCACGTTTTTACTTCTAGGTGAGGGAGCACCCGAAACTCTCTTGGCGATGCTCCCGATGGGAGTAAAATGTTTTGCCCATCGGAAAAAGATTATGGTCCTCTTTTTGCGCGTGTAGTGGGCGGTGTTGTTGCTGCGCCGATTGGGTTTTCTATGTTTTTCGCCCGCCGTGGGATCGTGCCACGTTTACTGGCTGCTGGGATTGAACGGTGCCCCTGCTCGCCTGGCTGGTGGTTAAATACCGAGCGGCTGAGTAAATTTTAGGTTTTACCTAGCCATTGCCTTCTCCCCTCGCTGCTAGACTTCCCCTGTTCTTAAGCCTTCTCCTTCCTCCTGTTGCTGCTTGCTGCGGGATTGATGACAACGCGCTCCCGTGCTGCTCCGAAATCGGCCAAGATGTCTGGAAAGTGGGAGCGCTCGACTTTTGGGGTTGCAGATATCGACCCGCTGGTTGCTGATGGCTTGGTGGCTGGAGATGCCGTGCGGATTCCGGGGGATGAACCTATTCCCGCTCCCACGGCAGATGAGCGGGTGTGCTTTCAGGCGTTCTTCCCTCGCGGGTTTGCCCTTCCGATTCACCCTTTTGTTCGTGGTTTGTTGTACACCTATCGGCTTCAGCTGCACAATTTGACTCCCAATGGGACTTTGCACATTGCTTGCTTTATTACCATTTGTGAGGCTTTCTTGGGGATCTATCCCCATTGGGGGCTCTGGAAGCACCTCTTTTGTATAAAGAGGACGAATTTTGAGTACGCTGTAGGGCAGGTGGGTATATCCATTAGGGACTCCAAATCGTACTTTGATTTGGAGATGCTTGACTCCGTTAGTGCTTGGCGGAAAAGTTGGTTCTATCTGAAGGATCAACACGTTATTGGGCAGCGATTTGGTCTTGCTCCCTTTAATTCTGAAGCGCGAGTAGTCAAGCAGGCTTCATGGTCCCATTCTTTGTCTGCGAAAGAGTCATCTGAAGTGGCTCCATTCTTGGAGAGGGTTGCTCTAGTAAAGGACAACTTGACCGGTGGGCAGCTCATCGCTGTGTTTATTAGGAGGCGCGTTCAACCATTGCAGCATCGAGTTCGTCCCATGTGGCAATATGAGGGACTCGAGGACTCAACGAGATGCTCCCGCGAGGAACTTAATGCTGATGGTCTTTTGGCCCGGATCCAGTATGTGACCAAGTGCTCGAGCGTTGCCGAGATGGGTTTCGTCCTTCCTTACTCTGCTGATCACGCGCTGCCGCAGGTTTGCGTTTTTGAGTTTCTCGTCTGGTTGAGATGCTTGCTTGACTGCTAGCTGATGATGCTTTTTGCTTTGCAGGATCATGTTCCTGTGTTGTGCAACCCTCCACAGCTGGAGGATGCTGATATTCGCGAGGAGCCGGATGCTTCCGCTGCTGACGATGCTGCGCCGAGTGCTGGTGCCAGCGTGCTCGCGGGTGCCAATGGTGCTGACGAGTCCACGGGGGTCGAGTTGCCGGGGACCGGAGATAGTGAGGAATCGAGGCCCTTTCGTGTCAAGAGGTCACGGCCTTCGGGCGCCGAGGATGTTGACGCGACGAGTGGTGCTGTTCCGCTGTCTTGTACCGTCTGTTGAGCCGTCTCCTTCTGTCGCTGAGTACAAAAGGCCCAGGTTTGGGAGGTTATTGCGCGCTCGCTCTGCGTGTGTGATGCGCGAGGTGATGATAGTGATTTCTCGCCCTTCGTTGGTAAACCCCAAGTGGAATGTGTGATGTAGCACAGCAGCAAATTTCCCTCAGTAAAGATACCAAGGTTTGTCTCCAGTAGGACTCCGGAGATGATAAGTAGGTGTCAGCGGCGCAACTGACACGGACCTGCACACAGACACAAATAACTTTGTTCCCAACGAAGTTTAGAGAGGTTGTCAATCTCTCCGGTCTTGTTGTTCACAAAGGATCAAACACAAGGGATAATGATAGCAACTGAAAGTAAAAGCAGAAAAATTAAATGAGCGTGGAAACAGTGATGAAGATATGGACCGGGATACGTGATGTTCACTAGTGATGTCTCTCTCCCAAAAGACGATAAAACTGCTATGCGAGGTGAACAAATTACAGAAGGGCAATTGACAGGATTATGAACGCACCGCAATGCTAACTATGCTACAAAATAAAGGAAGAGGCTCAAAAGCATGGGCAGAACGCCAAAATAAGTAGACCGAAATCCAACTGCATCTACTACTAATCATCCACCTTGAGATATCTATCCAGAACATCTCGCTGGTATTAAGTTGTGAGCCCCACCCAAAGTGTAAACCCAAAGCAACAGACAACCGCATTAAAAAGCACTTTGCGTAAAGTAAAAAATCCTTGTAACCGCGGTTACAAACACCGTTGTTTTCCCCCCTTGTGGCAACAACACATCCCCTAGACTCATGTTTCTGTCACTCAAGCGTGTCATTAGGGGGCATGAACCCACAATCGAGCATAACGTTCCCTCTTGGGGTTACTATCTACTACTTGGCCAAGGCAATAAACAACAACGGAGAACATGCAAGAATTACCTAAGAACAAAAATATAAGAGATAAGAACCAAATATATTACTCAATCACAATCTGAACATAATCTCATAATCCATCAGATCCCATCAAACTCATCATAGCAACAGCAGAAAGATTACAAAAGTGCCTCGATCATGTAGGGCAGCTCATGAGGTCTAAACCATGAAGAACAAAGAGGGGAGGATAACATCACATAGCTACTGATCACGGACCCATGGTCCAAAGGAAACTACTCATGATACATCCGGGAAGCATCCATGGTGGAGAGGAGACTCCCGGAGGTCGGCCCTCCCTCCGGCAGGGTGCCGGGAAGAGGTCTGCCGGTGCTCCCGATCTCGGAAGCGCGGCGGCGGCGGAACAGAGGCGAGATCACGAAAAAGGGTCCTCTCCTCGAGGGTTTCTCGTCACGGAGAATATATAGGCGAAGGGGGGAAGCCAGGGGGGCCACCAGGGGTCCAGGCGCCCCCCTGGCGTGGCCAGCCCGCCACCAGGGCGCCTGGGCCCCTGGTGGTGGCCCTCTAGCCCCACTCAGGTCCTTCCGGAAGGTTCTCTGCGCTGATTTTTTATCTGATTTTCCCGAATTTCCGGAGAACTTTTTATATGGGGGAAAACTGAAATAGAAAAACAGCAGAAAACAGGAACTGGCACTGTGGTGCACTGAGTTAAGAGGTTAGTCCAAATATGATCAAAAGTGGATGAAAGTGTATCTAGATCATAGCAATATCACACAAAACATGCATGGAGCAAGCAGAAATTATAGATACGTTTTGGACGTATCAACATCCCCAAGCTTAATTCCTGCTCTTCCTCGAGTAGGTAAATGATAACAGCATAATTTCTGTGGTGACATGCTAGCAACCATATAAGAACTTTGAAAAGTAAAGCAATCAAGGTTAGAGATTCAATTCAAGTCATAACATGCAAGAGTCTATTAGCATTGAAACAAGTAACAAAAGAACATTAGGTGCAAGAGCTCTCGTTGTCCGTGACTCGAATGTCTCCAAATGGTGTTTGCGTGCAAGAAGGGGGATAGGGAATACGAGAAAAATATTTATTTGTTGAGAACTCAATCTACTAAAGTTTCACACTTGGTCTTTTTCTGTAATCTTATCTTGACTCGTCCCCAGACCACTAGCCAGGTACAAGTCAATTTGATCCACTCCTTTTTCAATATTTTGAGCACTCATGCAATGGATGAGCGTAAGCACGAGAGTTGACACTTAGGATGGCAAAGAGAGAAGTATGATGGAGGAGGAAGACAAAAAGGGTGAGAAAGGCTCACATCAATGAGGACAATCATAGGCGAGAGAAAGCTAAATGATAGATATGATGTGAGGAGTAGGGATTGCCATGCAACGGATGCACATATGAGCTAGGAAGCTCTCCAATGGAACTAGTGGGGGTGCATCTAACTTTCTCGCTCATGAAGACCTAGAGCTCGTTTGAGGAGGCTCATCCTTGGAATATGCAAGCCAAGTTCTATAGTGTGAAGGTCCCCACATAGCTATATGCATAATGATCATCTCTATGGAGTACAAGGATATAAAGGGAGTACTAGTGTGGATCTCTCAAAAGGATAGTAGTGTTGCCCCTTTCTCTCTTTTTATTTCTTTTTCTCTTTTTTCTGTTTTTTTGTATTTTTTGTGGCCTCAATGGCTCTTTCTACTTAACTCTCATTTGTCCTCTTTGGGATCTTTTGATTTGTGTCCACTTTGGGATCTTTTCCTCACTTAAGGGCAACACTCTATTTTACAAGAAGGTAAAGGAGATCTTTCGCACTTTAGAAGGTACTCGAAATCATAAAGAAGATGTAGCTATCATGATGTATGCAATGTATGTCGCTGCCAGTGTAGTAGGAACATGTATGACATAAAGATCAAGTCATGAAAAGGTGGATGTTGCATGGCAATATATCTCGGAAAGGCTATTGTCGTGGTAATACTAAAGGCATAACCCTAGGCGAGGGAAAACTAGGGGTATCCTTAAACCCTAGGTTTCCCCAAAACATATTAAGCAAAACGAAATCAACCAAAAACACGAAGCATTGGCAGCCTCCGAGTAACATGTTACTCGGAGACCAGGAGTCGTTTTCGAGTACGCAACTACTCGGAAACGCAGCAAGATCCGAGTAAAGCGATACTCGGAAGTGATCGTCAAGGCCCCCCTACTCGGAAGATGGAAAACGCAATGGACGGGAGACATTTACTGCTGCGGGCGTTTTCTCCTCCTTTATTAGTAGTAATGGGCAGACCGTTTTGTATTTAAGTACTTATTTAATCCTGTAATTAAGACCCATTTATGCCAGGGCATTAAGGAGGCAGGGGCGCACTCTATATAAGCCACCCCCTCCCCTCTGGCACGGGCACGCGCAACATTTCTTTACTTCTCAGGATTCTGAAGAAAGAACACACCAGTAAGCCTGAGACAGGACTAAGGTTTTTATCTCTACGGAGAGGCCTAACCTGTATAATCCTCTTGCGTCAACCCATTCTATGTACAGATTCATTTAGCTCCGTTCATACCCCCATATCTATTGTCAGGATTCTATCCACGACAGTTGGCGCCCACCGTGGGGCTGAGTTGATCAGCAATCGTAGAGATGGCGTTTTTCTCATCCTCTTCGTTGATTCGCGGCTCCGAGCTCATCGTCAGAGAGGTTTTCTGTTTCGGATCGTTGGCCTTCATAGCTGACGATTCAGCTTGGTTAGCGGATTCTCCGCTCCAGGCACAATTGCTGCCCTCAAGGGGAAGCGTCCACTTCCGAGCTGATGAGTCGGGGGGCCTACGCCTCCAGCCGTCGGCCCATCGTCAAGCACCCGCGCTGCTACCTGTCCGCCACAAGAAGAAGAGTTCGGGCCGTCCGCGCGCTCACCATCACGGAAAATCAGTCAAAGTCTAGCAGGTGGCAGTCATCGACTCGGTGGAGTCAGCCCACAAGGCCTTGGACGAACTGATCGCAAGAGAAGGCTCCACAGCTTCTCTCTTGCCTCTGTTCGACTTGGTTGAAGAAGAAGGCATGGCAACATCTGACCCCGAGTCAGGCGCCGAGCATGAAGGCAGCAGCGGCACCCCTGTCGCGGTTGCAGAAGTATGCATGGCTGAGACTCCGCCCTCTCAGCCATCACCGGCTCGGGACACTCACGCCCGAGATGAAACGAACAACCCATCCAGGGCTGGCACACGGGAGCCGACCCGACGTGTTTCGGCTTTTCGAAAGTTGGAGCTCGGAGAGCCAAGTCGACAACCTCGTCCCCTTACTCGGGAAGAGCGGGAAGAAGCAGAAGCGGCCGAGCGACTGCTGAACACCCCCATTGACACAAGCACTCCAGAAGGGCGAGGCCTGGAGGCGTCCAGATTAACCAATTTGGCTGAGCGGGAGCGTCTGTCCGAGCTAGAAAACACTCTCGAGCGTCAAGCTCGGGAGGTAGCTCGACTCAGGCAAAGCAGGACGAGTCGACAGCTGCGGGGCCTAGGTCTAGAACCTTTCCGAGCTATGGGTACCCCAGTGGAAAATCTCATAGCGGCGACTCGGATTGAGAATTCCCTGCAGCCCAGTGGATCGGCGGCAGAAGAAATTCAGCACCTGACGTTCTTGTTACAAACCGCAGTCGATCAAAACGCTGTTGTCAGTCAATCACAGCTGCGGATCCATTCCCAAGTTCCCCCTGCGAGGACGTCACTGTCAGTACACACGCCCTATGGGGAAGCGCAGAGGAACAGAAACAATTCACCCCAGCGCAGAGACGAACCTCGAGGAGATCATCGCCAAGAGCAATATCGGCATGAGGATCTCAGGAGAACAGAAGCCCGTGGGATGGGTCGGCCCGCACCTCGGAGAGAAGAGTTCCCTCGGCACCGGGACGACCGTTATTTTGATGTTGAAGACGACGCCCGAAGCCACCTTGTATAGAGCCGAGTCGACCGCGCCAGAACTCATCGTTAGGATCAGGCTCGGCCTTCGATGGCCACAGGTCCGGTCTGCTTCAGTGAAAGGATTCGGTCTACCCCTATTCCGCCCTACTTCAGGATAGCCCAAGGGGTGGACAAGTACCGAGGTGATGCTAAACCCCAGACATGGTTGGATGACTACAGAATAGCCGTGTAGATCGGAGGGGGGGGTGATGAGATAGCCATGATGCACCTGCCGTTGATGTTAGAAGGCTCGGCTCGGGCGTGGCTGAATCAGCTCCCCCCAAGTAGCATCTGGGTTTGGGAAGACCTCGAGAGAGTATTTATCAAGAATTTTGAGGGGACCTACAAGAGGCCTGGAGGCCTGACCGAGCTGCAATTGTGCGTCCAGAGCCACACCGAGACTACTCGGGACTACATCCAGAGGTGGATCACACTCCACAACTCGGTCGAAGGAGTCTCCGAGTTCCAGGCCATTCACGCCTTCAAGCAAGGGGTCAAGTACAAGGAGCTAAGTCTCAAGTTGGCAAGATCACCGCACATCACCTCACTCGGGAAGCTGATGGAGATAGCAAACAAGTATGCCAATGGTGAAGAAGAAATTAGGCAGAAGAACCAACAACATAGAGAAGGTGGCAGCTCGGCGTCGAACCCGAAGCGGAAGACCGCAAGCAACAAGAGAAAGGCATAAGACGCCCCAACAGATGCAGAACTGGTGGCGGCAGCAAACGCTGCGGGCCTTCATGGCAAGGGTCAAGCGCGAAAGGAGTGGCAACCGCGGCAGCAAAAGCCGTCCAACGATGATGAAGTTCTGGATCAGCCCTGTCCTCTCCACACCACCCGCGATGCCGAGGGAAAGGTGGTTATCCCAAAGCATACAGCTCGGCAGTGCCTCCTGATCAAGAGAGCAGCCCAGAACGCAAAAACAGGCCCCCAGCAAGATAAGGAGACCGGGAAAAAGAAAGCACCCAGCCCAGAACTGGACAGCAAAGGTTTCCCGCGAGAATACGGAGTGCTGGTCATCTTCGCAGGACGAGAGTCTAAGAGGGTGGAAAAGATAAGATTCAGAGAAGTCAACTCGGCAGCTCCGGCAGTTCCGAGTTACATGAAGTGGGCCGACGTCCCAATCACTTTTGATCAGTCAGACCACCCTCCTCACATTCCTCACCCGGGAAGACACGCCCTGATTGTGGACCCTTTGGTGGAAACGGGAAATGGTAACTTCAGGATCAAGAATGTCTTGATGGATGGCGGCAGCGGAATTAACATCATGTATGCAAGCACTCTGAAGAGCATGAACATCCCGATGTCCAAACTCCGCAAAAGCTATTTGGAATTTCACAGGATAATCTCGGGGAAAAAGGCGTACTCACTCGGAATGATTTCCCTCAATGTGGTCTTCGGTACTCCGAGTAACTTCCGGAAAGAGAAGATCACCTTTGAAGTAGTGGATTTTCCGAGTGCGTATCATGCTTTACTCGGAAGGCCGGCCTATGCAAAATTTATGGCCATCCCCTGTTATGTCTATCTGAAACTCAATATGCCCGGCCCTCACGGCGTGATCACTGTCTCGGGAGACTACAAGCAAGCCGAAGACCTGCTGCAGAAAGGCTCCCTGATAGCTGATCAGCAGATGGCCGAGGTCGAATTGGATGAATACAAGAAAGCCGACGACTCGTCCGAGTTACTACAGCCAAAGAAGACATCTTCATTCGAGTTGGCCGGAGAGACCAAGAGGGTACAAATACACCCCACAGATGAAGGCAAGTACACCAACATCGCCACCGATCTGGATCCCCAATAGGAACTCGAGCTCGTCAACTTCCTCCGTGAGAATTGGGACATCTTCGCGTGGAAGCCCGCCGATATGCCTGGGGTCCCAAGGGAGTTGGCCGAGCACAAGTTACACGTGGATCCAAAAGCAAGACCGGTGAAAGAGTCCCTCCGACGGTTTTCCTCCGAGAAAAGGAAGGCCATCAGACAGGGGATAGCTAGACTGTTAGTGGCCGGATTCATTAGGGAAATCTTCCACTCCGAGTGGTTAGCGAATCCTGTAATGGTTCCGAAGAAAGATAAACCTTGGGGAACTTGTGTTGATTTTCGTCATATCAATAAAGTTTGTCCAAAAGACCATTTCCCTCTTCATCGCATTGACCAGATTGTGGACTCCACGTCAGGTTGCGAGAGATTATGCTTCCTCGATGCATACTCGGGTTACCATCAAATCCGACTATACGAACGAGACGAGCTCAAAACAACATTCATAACCCCATTCGGATGTTTCTGTTATGTCACGATGCCATTCAGACTGAGAAACGTAGGCGCCACGTACCAGCGCATGATGCAGAATTGTCTGATCTGGCAGATCGGCAGAAACGTGGAAGTTGTAAGGCCCGATATGCGGTACTGTTCCAGATCTAGATGTTTCCATCCAGATCCAGGGACGAAGCACATATCGGTCCCACCGCAACATATGACAAAGCCATATGCCCCGGATTTCCAACATGATATCACAACATTACAGATACAAGGATACAACATCTCATACAATCGGCATACAACTGCCTTAATACAATACAACAGCGGAAGATACATGTCTGAGTACAGACTACAATCAAAAGCCTACTGGCAAAGAGAAAAGCATCGACCCCATAACCACACGGGTCCAGGCCCTCCGCCTGGATCCGCCTAACTAGTTGTCGTCGAGTCTCCACGTGAAACGTTGATCACCATACCTGTTGTCGATCAAGAACCCTGAAAAGAGTTTGGGGGTAGTATCATGAGTACAGAGGTACTCAACATCCAACTGTAGTGGTCATCTGACCCAGCAAGGACCTCATCACTCGTCATTCTAGGACAACTAGTAGTTTACGGTAAGGAAGGGGTAAGTGGTGAGGTTGATGCCGCACTAGCATTTATGAAGTGGCTAACGATCTAGAGAGTAAGATAAGAAGCCAAGCATTCGATGAGGAATCGCCTCCAACAAGTCTTGCTATCAACTACTGTCGCAAACATAACACCTATCCTATCCTTGTCCTCCTCTTCGCTTCCCGACGAAGAAGAAGCAGTCAAGGCACACACACACGTTGAACAAGTTATATTAATATTATCTCAGTTGTTGTTGTCTATGAACAAGGAGTAGGTCTCAAGTCGTCCATAACCGTGGACACGGCTTCTCGAAAAGATTTAACCCTGCAGGGGTGTACCAACTGCCCATTACGAGGCTCCGCACGCACGTCCATCACTCTCAGTTGCTACCCATCACAGGCAACCATTTTATGATTTAGTTCCAAGAGATCCGAAACGACAGGTCCCTCTAACTAACAACGAACAAATCCGGGTGGCCCCCGGTGAGTCGACATCCAACTCAAAAGCCGGCCGCGCTCTCAAATCGGCCTCTACCGTCTGGACGAGGTCGGATAGGTTGCCCAAACAGATGTGGACAACCCCCTAGCTCCCTCAGGTGGACCAACAAGAGAAACCAAGTCTCCGCTGGCCCAAGTTGTTTTAAATAATATCTGCCAGGAGCGACCCAACAGACACACACACGGTTTTCAAATGGTAAATCAGCTTGGGCCACCACTAGAAATGTTTGAAGCTAGGTAGGTAAGAAAAGGGGACCCCATAAAATCCCACACGCGGTTAGGCACGCTCAGTCTCAAAACCAATACCCGGAACTCGGGTCCTAGGTGACTCAAATGGAACAAAGCGTCGGGGCGGGATAGCCTAGACCTTCCATCCTTCGTCGAATATAGGTCAACATTTATAATAACCATATCGTCAACAACAATATAATAAGGTGTTATCCCAAACCCAGGGGTAACAGATAACATCGTAGCATCCTAAGCATGCATACTAAGCAGGGGCTGAGCAACGAGCAAAAGTAACATAGCAGTACATGGTTTGCTGGGAGGGGACATGGCTGTATCGGTTTGAAAGAGGCTGTAAACATGTGGTAGGATCAAACATCGAACCTAACCTATACTAGCATGCAAACCGCTGGTTGAAATAGAATGGATCATAAGTAATGTATAGTCCTTGCCTGTTGATAAGTCGGGTTCCGAAGGTGTAGTCGATCGCAAGCTCGCATCGTCTCCGAGAGGTACCCGCGGAAGCACACAAGAAGTAAACACTGGAAAGCAATCAACGGTGCACCACTATTACTACAAGGCAAACACGAGCAAGCATCAACAAGAATCAACACGAGACATCGCACCTACCGTCGAGAGCGGTTACTAACAATTTAAGTGGGGTATCGGTCACACACGACGAATACCACACGTTTACGGTGGTTCAAGTTGTTTAGCTACATGTGATCAACCAACGGTTATTAACATGGCAACTCAAGCAAGCATGGCATAGCACACAAACATGTCAAGAGGTGAAGCACAAAGTAAACTATCTATGCTAGACAGTTTAAGTGAGGCACAATCCTAAACATGGCATCCACTAAGTGCCGCACGACAATTAAAAGAATTGGTACTGTTCTGTCCTAAACCATATTTTAGGTTGGTTAACAACAGCAAACAATATCATAAACACAAAGTACACGAAAAACTAATCAAATTGCATATAAAGAACACTCCAAACGGAGTTACGGTTAAAAAGATACAAGCAGAACAAGTTACGGGCACAAACTGCCAACATCACGAAGCACACTTTAGAGCAATGCATAAACAGGATGATCAATGCAAACATGCTCACAAATGACTTGAAATTAAAGTAGACATGACATGGAAGGCATGGCAAAAAGAATCATGCAAAAAGGCATCACAGATCAAAAGATATTAAGCAAACAACATGGCATCGTAAAGTAACAGACTTAGACAAAAACAGAGGTGGCTGTCAAAAACAGCAGCATAGCAACTTTGGAGCTAAATAACTATATGACCAGTAAGCATAACATGACGATGCAATACATGTGATGAAAGTAGACATGATGCTTAACAATATGCAATTGGAATCACTCAATTTTGATAAACGGTCGCAACACACTCGTCGACCGAAGTTGCAACAAAATAACAGTTTTCAGCACAGCAGAACATTAACATCATGATCACCACTTTGGAGCAAGATTTAATACAGCTAAAGCACCCTAAAATGGCAAGTTAAAGCATGTAATCGAATTACACATTATTCTTAACACAATGGAAAAAGAATCAATGCAATAGGCCTCATGGATTTGTTACAATCATCATGCAAAGTTGCAACAAAATATTAACAACAGCTCTAAACAGGAAAAGTAGCAGTTTAACGGCCTGATGCCCTGTTCAGCACACAATTACACAATCAATACAGCCTCAAATGCAAATTCTCACAAAAGATGAATGAAAGTACACGCAAAACTGAAGAACTTTCGTTTTGGGGGCACGTTCATCGGAGCTACGGTTTTCTTGCTATCGTCAACGCGGAATCGAATCAGCAGCACCATTTTCCAACACTTAGCAAAAATTCCAGGCAGGGAGTTAGAAAAAAAAAAGGGATCGACCTCATCGGGCCGAGGCCCACTTGCGACCTGGAGGCGGCTGGGAGGCCTGGAGGCCTGGCTGGGCCTGGATCGGGCCCACCTGGCTGCTGGAGGCCTGGCTGGGCCGGCCGGCCTGCCACGACCGCGTCCACGCGGGGAGGCCGAGCGGCCGACTCCCGTGCCCGACCTCAGGCAGGCACCAGCGGCGGCGGGCGGTTGCCGGCTCCGGCGAGCTCCACCGCGGAGGCAGGCAACGCAGGGGGCGGGGACGGGCGCGGACCTGCCGGATCCAGGCGACTGGGAGGCAGCGGCAGGGAAGTTTCGGGGGAGCGCTGGCAACGCCAAGCTCGGCCTCGGCTCGAGCGCCTCTCATGGCGGGCGCGTCTTACCTGCACAGAGAGGAGACGGGCGGGTGAGAGGAGGAGGTAAGGGGGGAAAGGAAGAAGGGAGAGGAAGAGGCGGGCCGCGGCGGCGGCTGGCTGCTCGCCGGCGTGGAGCAGCGCAGGTGGCCGGCGGCCACGGCGTGGAGGCGGCGCCCACGGGATGGAGACGGCTCGGGGAGGAGGCTGGAGGTTGGTGGAGCTCTCGGGCGCATCTGTGGTGTTCACCTGATGACTCGAAGGATTCTTTCGGTTTGATTTGAGTCGTAGGATCACCGCACTATAAAGAGGGATCAACGAGATTGAATATGTGTGGGAACACATTTTCCATGTCCAAATATTTCATCCCAAACCCATTTGGAAGAAGTGCCGAAAAGTGTGCGATTGCATGGGATCATTGTGAGGTGGACCAGTTTGTCTCTGGTCACCCCGTGTGCACGGGGTCTCTGACCCCCGTGCGCACGGGGTACCCAGAGGCTCACTGAGTAGCCCGTGCGCACGGGGTCTCTGACCCCCGTGCGCACGGGGTACCCCGAGCCTCTCTGAGTAGCCCGTGCGCACGGGGTCCCAGACCCCCGTGCGCACGGGGTAGAGCATACGGCTCTGAGTAGCCCGTGCGCACGGGGCTCACTTAGCCCGTGCGCACGGGCCTCCAACGGCTAGATGCCCCCTCACAGCTCTCTCCACTATATAAGCCCCCCTTCTTCTTCCTCCAGCCCTAATCCTTTTCCCTTGCTTGAGCCTCCACTCCATGAACTCCATTTTGCTCAATACTCCCATCTCCTCCAACCAAACTTGTTGATACTTTGGGATTTGGGAGAGCAAGGCCCGATCTACACTTCCACCAAACCGATTTGTGTTACCCGCAAGATTTCTTCACCGTTGACTTGTTACTCTTGGAGATTTGGCTCCTAGGCGGCTAGGTGTCCGTCCCGGAAGATTCCTTGCTTGTGGTGTGCTCCGGGAAGTCTGTAAAGGTGTGTTGGTCGCCTTCAAGACCAACCCCGAGTGGATTCGAGGCTCATCCGTTGGGGGTGACTCGAAAGGGGAGAATACGGTGAGCTACGTTGTTGTAGCGTTCTCAATCTTGAGCACCGCTCCAACGGAGATTAGCACTCCCTCAAAAGAGTGTGAACTTCGGTCAAACAAATCACCGCGTCTCCTCTTCACTTGTGGTTTATCCTTTCCGCCCTTTACTTGTTCTAACCTTGTATGCTTGTTGGCTTGCTATCGTATTTGTAGCCTAGCATACTTGATTTAAGCTTGCTTGCCACCTAGGGTTATTTCATCTAGTTCACATCTAGAGAATTGTTTTAATCCGCCTAACCCTAAAATTTGGTAATAAAGCTTAAATTTGTTAGTCACCAATTCACCCCCCCTCTAGTTGACCGTATCGATCCTTTCAATTGGTATCAGAGCCTTGGTCTCTTATTAAGGGCTTAACCGCCTAAGAGAATATGGTCAATCTAGGGGATCAAGGTGATACCCTTCCCACGGATGGGGGAGTACCGAGTGCACATGGTGCACCCATTACTAACCCACCCATCCCACAAACAACACACCAAGAGGGTGTTGTACCTAGCTCCGCCACCTCACTAACCATGACCGAATTTGCCTCTTTCATGGAGTCTTTCAAAAGCTCCATGGAAAATTCGATGAAGGCCTTGGTTCGTGAAGAGGTCGATAAGAAGCTTGCTTCTATCTCACAAGCTCCCTCTACCTCATCAACATTTTGTCCAAACACCACTTTGGATGTTGATGGAGTGAGGGAGACACCACCACCACCACGTCCTATTGCACCGTCATACAATGCTGCTGCTCCTTCATATGCTCGTCCTCATATTCCTATGCCGCATATTAATCATACTGGGGACCCCCCCTCTTGAATCCTGACTCGTTTGGTAAATGGAAGCTAGCTATGGAGTCCCATGTCCGGAGTGCCTCCACTCAATTGTGGTGGATCATCTTGAGAGGCTATCGTCCCGAGGATCCGTCAAGCTTATCTCCAAGAGAAGAGGTTGATGAACAACTCAATGACACTGCCTGTCACATGCTCCGGAAGGCCGTGCCGGATGACTACCGAGACTCCATTGCTCTATTGAAGTCAGCCAAGGAAATTTGGAATACCCTTGGGGAAATCTTTGAAGGAGACGCAAGTGTGCAGAGATCTCGTCTGGCCCTTCTCAAGACAGAGGTTAACATGTTCGTGAGGAAGGAAGGTGAGACTGCGGAATAAGCTTTCCGTAGGCTCAAATCCATTGTGTTGGATCTAAGGAACTATGGTTGCACATGGGCCGATGACAATTTCATCAAGGACAGATTCTTGTGCGCCATGATTCTCACGGATGAAACCATGGTCACCATGATTTACCAACGCATGGATTTTGACCAATTGACACCAAATCAAATTGTGTCATCCTTCGCCACCAAGTCTTTGTTGAAGACCAAGTCCAAGCAAACCCATGACCTTGTCTATGGGATCAATAGCTCCAACAACCTCGCCTTGAAGGCCAAGAAGGTGGCTTCCCCCTCCAAGATGGTGGAGGTGGAAGAAGTGGAAGAATATTGTGAAGAAGAAGATAGTCCCTCGTGCCCGGCCGAAGACTTTGAAGAAGATGTGGCCCTCCTTGTCAAAAAATATGTGGGCACCATGGGGACTCCGGGAAACAAAGGAAGTAATCATCTCAAGGGCAAAACCTTTGGAAGAAGAAAGTGCTACAATTGCGATAGTCCAAAGCATTTTGTTGCGGACTTTCCATATGAAAGAAGAGAAGAGAAATCCGAGAAGCTTATTATCAAGAAGAAGAGATTCAACAAGTTTGCCAAGAGGCGTGGCGACAAGGCTCTTGTTCATGAAGAGTACATCTCCGAGGATGAAGAAGACGGTGATGAAGATGAGCACAAGGGCATGGCCGCTATTGCCATGCACTCCAAGTCCTCCTCCACCTCATCAAGCCTCTTCGACTCCCCCAACGAGAACAAGACCATCGTCCACCGATGCCTCATGGCAAAAGAGGTAATATCAAAGTCTATCAACTCTACGCCATCATCTAACACTACCAACTCTTTGCAAGAAGAGTCGGATAATGAGTGTGATGATGATGGTGTCTATTATAGTGAGTAAGCCTCATTGGCTTTCATGAAGACACTTAAGGGAGAATCCCTTGCTCGTTTCCTCAACATGATGAGGTCACTCACCGAACGTGATGACTACATCGGAAATGTGGAAACCCTCTTAATGGAGGAAAAGGAGAGAAATGATCTCCTTGAGAAAAATCTCCTTGAAGTAGAAAACATGAAAGCCTCACTTGAGGAAACCATCACTTCAAATGAGATAGATTTTGTTAAAGTCAATGATGCTCTAGAACTCTCTCTTGAAATTAAGCATGATCTCATGGATAAAATTGCTAAGCTTAAAGTTGATCATGGTGAACTTGGTGAGGAGTATAAACTCCTTGAAAAGAGCCACAAGCTCATAAAAGGGGAGCTTATAACTCTCACCGAGTCTTACAACCCACTTAAATCTTCCACTCTTAAAACTCTTGCTACTTTCTCTCCTAATGATGCATGTGCTTCTAACTCCATTGATTATTCATCACTACTTGTTGAGAACAAAAAGTTTAAAGAGCAACTTGAGAAAGGTCTTGTGTCTTCTATCCAAGGCGAAAAGAACTTGAATGAACTTTTGAGCAATCAAAAAGAATGTGTGGCCAAAGAGGGAATCGGTTTTGATCCCTCTCAAAAGAAGAAGAAGAACAAGCACAAGAAGAAGAAGAACAATAAGAAGAAGCACCAAGCAACTCCTCCTCAACAACAAATCACATTTGTGCAAGAAGGGCACAAGGAGAAGGAGAAAGGGAAGGAGAAGGTTGGAGAGGAAGTCATTTCAAAGAAAGTGCTCCCTCTTCTAATTATGCCGGCATGAACAACCCATCTTATGTCCTTATGAGAAGGAATGATGGATATACTTTTGCTAAATTTGTCGGCACTAATTATGATGATTATGCATGGACTATTTGGGTTCCTAAGACCCTTGTTGCTAACTCTCTAGGACCCATTGAAAAATGGGGACCTAAAAACAAAGCTTGATTGTTGCAGGACTATGCCTCCGGTGGGACACAATGGGTGATTGATAGTGGTTGCACCAATCATATGACCGGAGGCAAGGATATGCTCGTGGATTTCGTTGATTCGCTCAAGTCATCCTCGGACATCTCCTTTGGCGACAATAGCAAGGGCAAGGTATTGGGATTAGGGAAGTTTGTCATCTCGAGTGATTCTTCACTCAAGAATGTCATGCTTGTCGAATCCCTTCACTACAATCTACTTTCCACTATCCAATTGGCTCGTGCCGGATATGACTCGCTTTTTAGTGAATTTCATGTGACCGTCTTTAAAAGGGATACTCTCAAAGTGGTCTTTGTTGGGCATGTTGAAGGCAACCTTTACGTGGTTGATTTCTCGAAAGAGAGCACTCACCTAAAAACATGCCTAATGGCCAAGGCCGACGTGGGGTGGTTATGGCACCGTAGACTAGCCCACGTCGGTATGAGAAATCTACAATCCCTTATAAAGGGGGAGCACATTGTTGGACTAAGCGATGTTTCCTTTGCCAAAGATCGTGTTTTTGGTGCTTGCATTGCTGGAAAGCAACATGAGAAGCAACACAAGATAAAGACTATCATCACATCGACGAGGCCTCTTGAGCTCCTTCATTTGGATCTCTTTGGGCCTCCATCCTATGATAGTTTGGGTGGGAGGAGGTATTGCCTTGTCATTGTCGACGACTATACAAGATATACATGGATTTTCTTTCTCAAGACCAAAGATGAGACTCAAGAGACCTTTATATCATTTGCCAAAGAAGCTCAACGTCAACACCAATGTGAGATTATGGCTATTTGAAGTGACAATGGTACCGAGTTCAAGAATTATACAATGGATGAGTTTTTGAGTGATGAGGGGATCAAACATCAATATTCCGCGGCCTATACTCCTCAACAAAATGGTGTTGCGGAGAGGAAGAATAGGACTCTTATTGAGATGGCAAGGACAATGCTTGATGAGTACAAGTCTCCATACAAGCTTTGGGCCGAAGCCATCAACACCGCATGTCATGCCTCTAATAGGCTATATCTCCGCAAGCTCAAGAACAAGACACCTTATGAACTCCTAATCGGGAAGAAGCCAAATGTCAAGTACTTCCGTGTTTTCGGTTGTAAGTGTTTCATTCTCAACAAGAAAACCCGATTAGCTAAATTCGAAGCAAAAACATATGAGGGAATATTTGTTGGATATGCCTCAAACTCCCATGCGTATCGTGTTCTCAATAAATCCACCGGATGTATTGAGGAGACATCGAATGTGGAGTTTGATGAGGATAACGGCTCCCAAGCCAAACCTATTGTTCCAAGTGTTGTAGGTGATGAGGCTCCTTCTCAAGTTATAAGGACCATGGGGATAGGCCTAATTCTTCCACAAGAAACACCCCAAGTCCATGTAATCGAAGAAGGGGTAAGAGCCCCTCTTGAGGTTTCTCCTCAAGGGAAGTCATCACCTCCACCACAAGAGCAAGACGTTTCGGGAGCACAAGCACCTATCCAAGAGCAAGAAGAGGTCCCTCAAGCTACCGAGCAAGATCAAGGGCAAGCTCAATCAAATGATGATGAACCTATAATTGAGGCCCAAGATCAAGCTCATACAAGTGATCAAGATCAAGTTCAAGAAGTTGTCTCTCCACAAGCTAAGAAAAAGCAAGTTCGGGTTTCTCCACGAAGAATTCAACCAAGTGAAGAAGAACTTGAAAAGAAGAGACAAAAAGCGGCTTTGAGACTTCAAATGCTTCAACACTCCACCGACAACAT
This sequence comes from Bromus sterilis, assembly GCA_950022295.1. Lineage (NCBI taxonomy): Eukaryota > Viridiplantae > Streptophyta > Magnoliopsida > Poales > Poaceae > Bromus > Bromus sterilis. Next base: position 29,508,439 of record OX465599.1, on the reverse strand, counting down.
CCTAGGAAGCATCTCAAAAGGGGTAACTACTCGTAAATGTTTGGCAAACTTTTGTGAACATCACTCGTTTGTCTCTTGTATTGAGCCCCTTAAGGTAGAAGAAGCGCTTGATGATCCGGATTGGGTAGAAGCTATGCATGAGGAACTCAACAATTTCTCCCGCAACAAGGTGTGGTCACTTGTTGCAAGGCCCAAGGAAAATCATAATGTCATTGGGACCAAATGGGTTTTCAAGAACAAGCAAGATGAGCATGGACAAGTCACTCGTAACAAGGCAAGGTTAGTGGCACAAGGGTTCACCCAAATCGAAGGTTTGGATTTTGGTGAAACCTTTGCCCCCGTTGCCCGTCTTGAGTCCATTCGTATCTTACTTGCTTATGCTGCTCATCATGACTTTAAATTATATCAAATGGATGTTAAGAGTGCATTTCTAAATGGTCCTTTAAGTGAATTGGTGTATGTTAAGCAACCTCCCGGTTTTGAAGACCCCGAACGCCCCAATCACGTTTATCAACTTCATAAGGCTTTGTATGGTCTTAAGCAAGCACCTCGTGCTTGGTATGATCACCTTACGACGTTTTTAAATGAGAAAGGGTTCGAGATGGGGTTGATAGATACCACTCTCTTTACCAAGAGAGTAAAAGGAGATTTATTTGTATGCCAAATATATGTTGATGACATTATCTTTGGGTCTACTAATCATGCTTGCAATGTTGAGTTTCAAAATCTCATGACCAAGGAGTTTGCCATGTCTATGATGGGTGAGTTGAAGTTCTTCCTCGGATTTCAAGTCAAGCAATTAAGGGGAGGGACTTTCATTAACCAAGCAAAATATATTCAAGACATGCTCAAGCGTTTCGATATGGTGGATGCCAAGCCGATGAAGACTCCAATGCCAACCAATGGCCAACTCGATCTAGATCCCAATGGTAAAGATGTGGATCAAAAGGTATACCGCTCTATGATCGGTTCTTTGCTTTACCTTTGTGCATCTAGGCCGGATATTATGTTAAGTGTGTGTATGTGTGCAGGATTTCAATCCGCCCCCAAAGAAAGCCACTATATGGCAGTGAAACGGATCCTTCGATATTTGGTTCATACCCCAAACTTGGGACTTTGGTATCCCAAAGGATCTTCCTTCAAGCTAGTGGGATATTCGGATTCGGATTGGGCCGGTGACAAGGTGGATCGTAAGTCCACATCCGGCTCATGTCAATTCCTCGGGAGGTCCTTAGTGAGTTGGTCCTCCAAGAAGCAAAATTGTGTTTCTCTATCAACCGCCGAAGCCGAGTACATTGCCGCGGGAAGTTGTTGTGCCCAATTATTATGGATGAGGCAAACTTTGATGGATTATGGTGTCAAATTTGACAAAGTGCCTCTATTATGTGACAATGAAAGTGCAATCAAGATTGCGGATAATCCCGTGCAACATAGCCGAACCAAGCATATTGATATTCGTCATCATTTTCTTCGGGATCATGTGGCACGAGAAGACATTGAGCTCTTTCATGTGGGCACCGAGAAGCAACTTGCGGATATTTTCACGAAGCCACTTGATGAAGCAAGGTTCCGTGAGTTAAGGCATGAGCTAAATATCGTGGATCTTAGTAACATGGGTTGATGATCTTGCATACACACACTAACTTTTCTATATCTTGCTTAGATGTAGGCACATAAGTAGGGGGAGTAGAATTCTCTCAATGATTCCGACATAACCCTACTTGTGCATAAATTGATCAAAATCTTTCACATCCGCCATTTATAGATGGCACTTGTGCTTCAAAGATGAGTAGTGGAGACGGGCCCAAGGTTAAAATCTTCGCGGTTCCGTACCACAATTGCTCAAACATGGTGACTCTCGGGTCACCGACTTTTTCCGCGTTATAGCGTTGTTTGTTTTTCGAGTCGTTTAGATTCTTGGTGTCTTCCCCCGGATAGGAATAGTTTCCCTTGACCTTAGTTGCCCTATCCTATTCCACTCTTATCTCATAAGACATTCTCTGTTATCATTTCCGTGCAAATGCTCTCCACTCACACCTCCATAGCATAGACGTTCTAGTGCGACGATGTTCCTCAATTTTGTGTTGGTTCAGCTTGACATTTAGGGACGAGGTAAGGGGTCACCCCCAGCCCCTCCCCTCCTTGTCAAAACTGGCAAAACCTTCTGAGGACCCCGTGTGCACGGGGTGTACCGTGCGCACGGGGACCCCCGTGCGCACGGGGTTATGCGGTTGGCACCCATATGACTAGGGCGCGGGGTGGAGAGGGAGTTACTCCTCCTCATTATGCCCCCACGCCTCTGTCTTCTTCAGGGTCGCCGCCGCCGTCGCCATCTTGCCTCCTCCGGCCATCTCCCGGCCAAAGGCACGGATTCCCCCCTTCATTGGACACCATGGATGACCTAGGTTGGTCACTCTTCCTCTCCTCCTTCGTTTTGGTCCTCAAAACCCTAGGAGAGGTGCTCTTTGTGCTCCATGTAGATGGGATCCGATTGTGTGTGGAGTAGATGCAGATCTAGTGTAGTCTCGGCCTAGGGGGAACCTCCCCAGCCCGCCCCTCCCCTCCTCGCGAGGTTTGAGCGGCGGCTGGGAGGACCCCGTGCCCACGGGATCAAGACCCCGTGCACACGGGCCCCCGTGCCCACGTGGTGTACCGTGCGCACGGGACCCCCGTGCGCATGGGCCCTGGACCCCATGCGCACGGGCCTTTCAGGCAGAGACAACCTTGATATGCATCTGATTCATCGTCCTCGTTTCATTTTCACTGAGCATTTGCACAACTTCTTGCCTTTCGTCTGTAGAGTCCCCGAACCGGCATGTGTTCGTTCGTCGCAAGCGTCAAAAGGCAGGAGATGATGAGTTTCTGCCATCAGCTGGTTAGGGCCAGGAGGAGGGTTCTCGTGGTGGTGGCCGTCCCCGCCGCCTCGCCACTGCCAGAGCACCCGTTGAGAATGATTCCAGCGATGAGGAGTCTGATTCTGAGGGTGCATATCAGCCTACTGCTCATGAGACCGCTGAGGCATCTCAGGAGACTGGGTTTGTTGAGAAAGATGAAGATGATGATGAGGATGATGCCTCGAGCCACCCGCCGGTTGTTTAGTGACGTTAGCATCGCTTTTCCCTTTTTGGCGTCTTGATGCCAAAGGGGGAGAAGAGTTCTATCTAGGATATCGATTGTCTGGTTAGGTTGCAAGCCGTTGAGACTTTGTTCGTGTGTTTATGTTGGCTTGCTGGTACTTTAAACTTTATTTCCTTTCCAGTACTCGTGTGGATGTGAGCCACCTTATCGTTTATGTGTGAGACTATGTGAGTTTGCTATATCTTGTCATGATGTTTCATATGCCTTGCATGTTTTTTATGTCATCACATTATCATTCATAGTCTTGCATATCTATTTAGCTCACATTCACATTTTCCTCATGTGATCTATGCCTATCTTATATTATCTCTAAGAGATCACATAAGGTTCTTGTGCAATGATTATTTCAGTTCATATGCTTCTCTCATATCATTGCACTTGACTATTTACATAGGGGGAGACCTTGTTGTATGCGTATTGCATTCAAACGCAAAACATAAATATATGCATACATCTAGGGGGAGCCTTCTATGTTAATAGTTGTTCATGGCATTGTTTATCTTGAGTATCTTAATGCCATGCTCTAACCATATTGTCATCAATTCACCAAAAAGGGAGAGATTGAAAGTGCATTTACTCCTAAATGGTGTTTTGGTGTAATGACAATGTGGTTAGTGGGACTAATGACGGGTGTTAAAGATTTATCTCAGGTCATAGGTCCCGTGGTGGGTTATTAATTTTGGAGGATGATTGGCCCCGATTCAAAAAGATAAAATGCGTGGTGTTCACCTGATGACTCGAAGGATTCTTTCGGTTTGATTTGAGTCGTAGGATCACCGCACTATAAAGAGGGGTCAACGAGATTGAGTATGTGTGGGAACACATTTTCCATGTCCAAATATTTCATCCCAAACCCATCTGGAAGAAGTACCGAAAAGTGTGCGATTGCATGGGCTCATTGTGAGGTGGACCAGTTTGTCTCTGGTCACCCCGTGAGTAGCCCGTGCGCACGGGGTACCCTGAGCCTCTCTGAGTAGCCCGTGCGCACGGGGTCCCAGACCCCCGTGTGCACGGGGTAGAGCATACGGCTCTGAGTAGCCCGTGCGCACGGGGCTCACTTAGCCCGTGCGCACGGGCCTCCAACGGCTAGATGCCCCCTCACAGCTCTCTCCACTATATAAGCCCCCCTTCTTCTTCCTCCAGCCCTAATCCTTTTCCCTTGCTTGAGCCTCCACTCCATGAACTCCATTTTGCTCAATACTCCCATCTCCTCCAACCAAACTTTTTGATACTTTGGGATTTGGGAGAGCAAGGCCCGATCTACACTTCCACCAAACCGATTTGTGTTCCCCGCAAGATTTCTTCACCGTTGACTTGTTACTCTTGGAGCTTTGGCTCCTAGGCGGCTAGGTGTCCGTCCCGGAAGCTTCCTTGCTTGTGGTGTGCTCCGGGAAGTCTGTAAAGGTGTGGTGGTCGCCTTCAAGACCAACCCCGAGTGGATTCGAGGCTCATCCGTTGGGGGTGACTCGAAAGGGGAGAATAGGGCGAGCTACGTTGTTGTAGCGTTCTCAATCTTGAGCACCGCTCCAACGGAGATTAGCACTCCCTCAAAAGAGTGTGAACTTCGGTCAAACAAATCACCGCGTCTCCTCTTCACTTGTGGTTTATCCTTTCCGCCCTTTACTTGTTCTAACCTTGTATGCTTGTTGGCTTGCTATCGTATTTGTTGCCGAGCATACTTGATTTAAGCTTGCTTGCCACCTAGGGTTATTTCATCTAGTTCACATATAGAGAATTGTTTTAATCCTCCTAACCCTAAAATTTGGTAATAAAGCTTAAATTTGTTAGTCACCTATTCACCCCCCCTCTAGTTGACCGTATCGATCCTTTCACCAACGGTCCAGATCGCAGGGAAGGCTAGCACTGCGAAAATGGGGTATTTTTGGGGCAAAGCAGGGGGTGGCTGCAAATTTTGGCTAGGGAAACCCTAGAAAGGGGTGGGAGTGTGGTGGTCTTTATATAGCCCCGGTGGCTGGCAGTTTGCAAAAACATCTCCGGTTTTTCTCTCGCGCGCGCGGTGCTCACGTTTCTGACCGCCGGGTGTCTGCAGGACCTCCGATTCGGGTAAAACTTCGAACTGCGCGATCAGTGCGTCGAGCCGGAGGCGTTCACCTCGCGCTGGAACCGTTCCGAAAACACTTTTCGGTGCGCTATAAAAATAACCCGTTTAACTATTAAACGGGGTTTTTCGCTCTGTTGGCTGCGGCTGGTCTCGTGCGGTTTTCGCGACGGTGATCGGGTGAAACCCGGTGTCGCAAAGGTCGAGTGTCAGGGTGGCAAGGGTCGGTCTCCGTCCGATACGAGATAAGAGGGGGAAAAATAATCGCCGATTGATAAATCGGGGATGCAAACACCGCAAACAAATCAGGCAATCAAACAATTCACGCAGAAAACAAATTTTTTAATTTTTCTGAAAACTGGGCTGTTACAGAAGTCTATGTGGATGAAATTGCGATCAAGTCGGCTAAAGGAAGCAGTTTACTAGCCGACCTAGCTGAAACTTTTCAAAACCTCCGAGCCTACAACATCAGGCTTAATCCTGAAAAATGCGTTTTTGGCATGCCGGCAGGGAAGATACTCGGATTCATGGTCTCCGAGCGAGGGATAGAGGAAAACCCGGAAAAAATCGTGGCAATTCAGAACATGAAGCCTCCCAAGCAGCTCCGAGACGTCCAAAAGGTAACAGGTTGTCTCGCAGCACTCAGTCGTTTTGTCTCCAGATTGGGAGAGAAAGCCCTACCTCTCTACCAACTGATGAAAAAGTCGCCGAATTTTGCCTGGACGGAAGAAGCTCAAATGGCTTTCGAAGAACTCAAAAAACAACTGTCAACTCGGCCAGTCCTGGCAGCACCCCAGGAAAAAGAGCCGCTCTTGTTGTACATTTCCGCCACAAGCCGAGTTGTCAGCGTAGCCATAGTAGTGGAGAGGGAAGAAGAAGGAAAATCACAGAATGTACAAAGGCCGGTGTACTACATCTCCGAAGTCCTCACACCATCCAAACAACGATACCCTCACTACCAGAAGATAGCAATGGGGATTTACTTGGCGTCTCAGAAGCTCGCACATTATTTCCAGGATCATTCCATCACAGTGGTCTCTGAAGCTCCCTTAGCAGAAATTATGAACAACAGATATTCGACAGGCAGAATAGCGAAATGGAGTTTGGACCTACTCCCCTTTGACCTCAATTACCAAGCTAAAAAAGCAATCAAGTCACAAGCACTGGTGGACTTCCTAGCCGAGTGGATTGAGGTCCAACATCCCCCACAGCCAACAGCAGAACATTGGACGATGTTCTTCGATGGCTCCAAGATGCTACACGGCGCAGGGGCAGGGGTGGTACTAGTCTCACCCAGAAAGGATGAGATGAGGTACGTCCTCCAAATCCATTTCCCAGCAACAAACAACGAAGCCGAATATGAAGCTCTCCTGTATGGTATGCGAATGGCTATCTCACTCGGAGTCAGGAGACTTATGGTATTCGGAGATTCAGACTTGGTAATCAACCAAGTAATGAAAGAGTGGGACATCCGAAGCCCAGCAATGACAACCTACTGTGTAGCAGTAAGAAAATTGGAGAAAAAAATTGATGGGCTGGAGCTCCATCACATCCCAAGGGCTAAAAATCAGGCAGCAGACGACCTAGCCAAATTGGGTTCCACCCGAGGACAGATCCCGCTAGGGATCTACCTGGAGCACTTACATTCCCCAACAGTCAAGGAGGACCCCTTCCTGGAAGCCGATCCGGATATGCTGCCTGACAAGAATATCCCCAACAAAGAAGACATACCCGCAGTAGTTAACATGGTGTTTGATGTGGAGGTCATTCCCCTCGAATGGACACGTCCAATTCTTGACTACCTGCAAAAACAAGAGTTACCTGACGACGAGATAGAAGCCAAGCAAATCGTCCGCAAGTCCAAGTCCTACTCGGAGATCAATGGAGAGATGTACAGGAACAACATCACTCATGTCCCCCAGCGATGCATCTCCGAGGAAGAAGGCCGCTGCATATTACAAGAAATCCACTCGGGAGATTGTGGCCATCATGCCTCAAGTCGTACGTTAGTGGCAAAAGCTTTCCGAGCTGGTTTCTTCTGGCTCGACGCCCTCAGCGATGCTCGGTACATCGTGGACCACTGCGAGGGCTGCCAGTTTTATGCCAACCAGCCCCGCAAACTAGCTTCCGAGCTGAAGACAATCCCCCTAGACTGGCCATTTGCAGTATGGGGATTGGATATGATCGGACCACTCCGAACGGGCAAGCATGGCTTCACCCACATCCTGGTCGCCGTAGACAAGTTTACCAAATGGATAGAAGCAAAACTTATCAAGAACCAAGACTCCACCACAGCAGTCAGCTTTATGCAAGGCATCATACATTGGTTCGGCGTCCCGCATGATATCATTACTGATAATGGATCGAATTTCAACTTGGCCGAATTCAAGAAATTCTGTTGGTCCAATGGCATCCTAGTCAATTTCGCCTCAGTCGCACACCCACAGTCCAATGGCCAAGTCGAACGAGCCAACGGACTAATACTCAAAGGAATCAAGCCTCGGCTACTACGAGAATTAAAGGATGCAGCGGGCGCCTGGGTTGATGAACTCCCTTCAGTCTTGTGGGGATTGCGTACAACTCCCAATCGCTCAACTCGTTCAACCCCCTTCTTCCTCGTCTACGGCTCAGAAGCAGTCCTTCCGAGTGACCGCAAGCACAATGCACCCCGTATAATCCAGTACACAGAAGCTGAAGCTGAAGAAGCACGACAAGATGGCGTTAACCTCTTGGAGGAGGAACGAAATTTAGCTCTCACCCGCTCGACGTGTTATCAGCAAGACCTTCGCCGATACCACGACCGACACGTCCGAGCTCGCTCCTTCCAAGAGGGTGACATGGTACTTCGCATCAAGCAAACTTCGGACCACAAATTAGCTCCCCCATGGGAAGGCCCGTTTATCATCTCCAGAGTACTGCACAATGGAGCCTATCACCTGTACGATGTAACTAATAAGATAGAAGAGCCTCATGCATGGAACGCCCAGTTACTGCGCCGATTCTATGCATGAGCACGCTTGTAAGACATGAATAAATATTACTTCATACGCCTAGTGCGCCTTACTCAATTCGCTTTCATTACTCAAAAACAGGTGCTCTTAAGAGCTGTGCGTAGCTCGGACGAAAAATATCAATCAGGTTTCCTTCCGAGCTGTGCGCAGCTTGGACGAGAATTTAGAAAACTTATGTTAAGTGCTCACCAACGCCCTAAAGGCTTGAGGAAGCACGACATCATCTGCATTGAGGACCTTGTATACAAGATCTTCAATAGAAAAAATTTCTAAGTACTCCCAAGCCTCAAGAGGCTTGGGGGCTGCTTAAAGCTATAAAAACAGGTTTCCTTCCGAGCTGTGCGCAGCTCGGACGAAAACTATCAATCAGGTTTCCTTCCGAGCTGTGCGTAGCTCAGACGAGAACTTAGAAAACTTATGTTAAGTGCTCACCAACGCCCCAAAGGCTTGAGGAAGCACAACATCATCTGCATTGAGGACCTTGTATACAAGATCTTCAATAGATTTTTTTTCTATGTACTTCCAAGCCCCAAGAGGCTTGGGGGCTGCTTAAAGCTATAAAAACAGGTTTCCTTCCGAGCTGTGCGCAGCTCGGACGAAAACTATCAATCAGGTTTCCTTCCGAGCTGTGCGCAGCTCGGACGAGAACTTAGAAAACTTATGTTAAGTGCTCACCAACGCCCCAAAGGCTTGAGGAAGCACAACATCATCTGCATTGAGGACCTTGTATACAAGATCTTCAATAGAAAAAAATTCTAAGTACTTCCAAGCCTCAAGAGGCTTGGGGGCTGCTTAAAGCTATAAAAACAGGTTTCCTTCCGAGTTGTGCGCAGCTCGGACGAAAACTATCAATCAGGTTTTCCATCCGAGCTGTGCGCAGCTCGGACGAGAACTTAGAAAACTTATACTAAGTTCCTACCAACGCCCCAAAGGGCTTGAGGAAGCACAACATCATTCGCATTGAGGACCTTGTATACAAGATCCTCAACAGAGAATCTTTCTAGATACCTTCCAGTCTAAGTAGACTTGGGGGCTGCTTAAAGCGACAAAAACAAGCCCTCTTTCGAACTATGCGCAGCTCGAGTAAAAACTTCGAAAATTCATACCAAAAGAAAGGCAAATCAGAAGAAATATTCGTTTCAAGCAAAGAAATAGAGTACGAGTTCATCAACCAAACGACGAAGTGTCACGACACAACCACACAGTGCAACTTATTACAGATCCACTCGGCATCCCGAGGCAAATATCAAACTAGTGTTTTCAACCACACTCCATTTATTCCTCACCCGCCTCGTCCGACTCACTGGTTACACCATTTGACTCAACGAAGAAATCCAGATCGGGTATCAGGGCAATTCGGCTAGCAGTCTCCGCATAGCGCGGCACGAAGGAGGTGCAGCTCTGACCCTCTTTCGGATCTCCACCACCAACTCGCTCAAGATTATGGACCCACTCCGGAAAATGCGCCTTGGTCAAGGCTAGTGCGTAATTCGCACCGCTCCGTACCGCTGAGCGTTTCCAGCGGGCCAGCTGATGCGGAGCCTCCTGGAGCACGGGCACAACAGTATCTAACTTCACTCTTCTCCCTTCATCAGGCGACAGCTTGCTCTTTAAAGCCAGGGTAGCACCCATAACCTCTTCAGCAAATTTCTTCGCTTTGGCGCACCTCATGGTCAGCAATCCCCGAGCCAGAGCAAATTCTGTGGTCACTGGAGTATAGTTATATCTCTTCATCATTTCCGCAAAGTCGGCCATGCGCGCCTGCTCGGCATCTGGATCTGTCCCATATGCTGCACCAAGAGAGATGATGAGTACACAATCTAGGAATGGGCAACAGGTCCCTACCACAGCTCGGACAACCAAAAACTCACCAGACAAGGTCTCACTGAAAACGGCAAACCGCCCAGCGCGGTACTCTTCAGATGCCTTCACCGCCTTCCGAGTGGTTTCCAACTCGGCTTGATACTTCTTCGCATCCTCGGCACGCAGCTCGAATAGTTTCTCCAAGTCAGACTCCAGCTTAGAGATGCAAGCCTCATTCTCCTTCACCGCCTGTTTGTAGTAATGAAGACTGGTCTCCAAAGCTTTCTGAGCCTTGGCTCGTTTCTCAACTTGCTCTATTTCCTTCTTCATCTTCGCCACAAAATCATCGTTCTCCTTAACTTTTGCATCAAAGGCCTTCTTCGCCTCCTTTGTAAGCAAAATGTCAGATACAAGAATAAGAGAAAGAAAGACGGCAGTTTGGAATCTCAAGAACTGTTACCATTATCCTCAGCATGTTGTTTCTTCAGTTTGTTATGCTCTTAAAGCAGCGCTTCGTACGCACTCTTGGTAGCAACACTCTCCCCCTGCAAATTCACGAAGGCCGACCCAAGCTTGCATGCCTCCTATGAAGACAAGAGGAATACCACAATCAAATAAAAACCTCCTATCAAAATACTCCGAATAACTTCGCAAAATTACTCGGAGCCTTGGGGGCTACACCCAGTGGGTGCACTAAGAAGTGCTCCCACTGGAAGTTCATCAAAATAAAAACATCCTATCAAAAGACTCCGAATAACTTCGCAAAATTACTCGGAGCCTTGGGGGCTACACCCAGTGGGTGCACTAAGAAGTGCTCCCACTGGAAGTTCATAAAAATAAAAACCTCCTATCAAAAGACACCGAATAACTTCGCAAAGTTACTCGGAGCCTTGGGGGCTACACCCAGTGGGTGCACTAAGAAGTGCTCCCACCGGAAGTTCATCAAAATAAAAACCTCCTATCAAAAGACTCCGAATAACTTTGCAAAGTTACTCGGAGCCTTGGGGGCTACACCCAGTGGGTGCACTAAGAAGTGCTCCCACTGGAAGTTCATGAAAATAAAAACCTCCTATCAAAAGACTCCGAATAACTTCACAAAGTTACTCGGAGCCTTGGGGGCTACACCCACTGGGTGCACTAAGAAGTGCTACCACTGGAAGATCATCCAAATAAAAACCTACTATCAAAAGACTCCGAATAACTTCACAAAGTTACTCGGATCCTTGGGGGCTACACCCACTTGGTAGGAAAACTTACGTAAGTACTTACGTGCATGTTGGACTTCACCAACTCAGCCTCAGATGCTAGCTCCCGCAGCCGCAACTCAAACTGGGTCACCTTGACCAAAGACTCCTTCAATCCACCAATGATAGCACTCTCCATTGGGGCTCCAACGGGAATGGCCCCCGAACTAGCAGGCTCACTCCTTCGAACAGCCGCCGAGGCGACAGGGGTCTACTTAACAACCTCCCCAGCTGGAGCATCGGGTGCGGCAGCTCGGGAACCAGACCCAGAGGCTACCGTTCCCCCAGGAACAGTCACCTCAGGAGGAGTGACCCCAGCAGCGGCAGACTCGGTAACAATCCGAGCTGGATCAACAATAGGGTCAACATCCATGTCTGCAGCAGAAACAACAAACAATTAAAAGCGAAAGATGACAGCGACAAACGTCTCAACAAAGAAAACGACGAAGAATTCTCACCAACAGCCGCAGTATCTTCTGGAATAGCGCCCATCCCAGGAAAGTCAGTCACCTCACAAGTGCTAGCGTCCTCCATAGCTTCGGCCTCGGGATCCTCCTCGATCCCAGGCAACGTCTCAGAACCACTCAGACGAATACTGCAAAAAGAGTCAGCTAAGGATGAGCCTGAGAAACTAACAGGGCCTTAAAGCACGTGATAACCAACAGCATTACGGGTGAACGGTCTTGAAGCTGCGCCTTGGGGGAGCAACCCTGGCCGAACCAGATCCAGCCCCCTTGGCCTTTTCAACAGCAGCACCTCCTCCGGGATTAGCCTCTCGGCCCCCAAGAGTGACAAGTTTCTTCTTCTTCATGGGCGCAACCTTCCCAGAGCTGAGGCCCAAGGGAGGAAGCTTCCTGTTGTCCTCTTCACCACTCGGAGTATGAGCCCTTTTACGGGTCCGAGTAAGCCCCTCCCGCGCCGACTCGCGGTCCTGGTTACCCTTCGAGCGTTGCTCGGACGCTGCCTGAACCCGAGACACCTCGGACTCCAGCTCCTCCCCCACCTCAACTCCGACCCCGCGCCAGCAGTACTATCTTCATCCTCCTCGGCGGGATGCTGCGGAGCTAGAGGAATAGGGCAGCGAAACTGGGTAAAATCCTAGCAATAAACAAAGAGTTCCGAGTTAAAGCCGACAAATGAAGCACATTCAAGATACATATGACATGAGTCAGCATACCAAGGTGGGAGGATTGTCGACGCCGAGGGGTCTCACTCGGCCAGTTGTCTGAAGCCCCTGGGTCACGCTTGTTATTAACTTCATCTGAAGTTCAAACTCGTCCAAAGGCATCTCAGTGTTACTATAGCGGGTGTCATCCTGCAACCCGAAGTATGTCCACATCCCCCGAGCTCGGGCCTGGAGCGGCTGGATCTTCCGAATCACAAAAGCGGCTATCAAATCTATGGCGTCCAGACCATTCTTCTTCAGCCTGATGACTTCACACATCAAGGGGAGCACCTGCTCCTTATCAGCATTGCTCAGTCGGGGGTTCCAGCCCTGAGAGTTGGTCAGCCTAACGTCCGAGTAGGGAGGCAAGGTACGCACCCCCGGCTCCTCGGCCACTTTGCAGTAGAACCAACTATTCTGCCAGTTTTTGATAGAATCGGGCACACAAGAAGCAAAATACTGTACTCCCTGCTTCTTGGCCAAAAACAGGCCGCCACAAAGATGGTTAAACTCAACGCCGCCACCCTCCCCAAACTTCTTCGCCTTCTGAGGCTTGATGGCGTATATGCTACGGAAAAGATGCCAGTGGGGCTCTATGCCTAGAAATCCCTCACAAAGGGTGAAAAAACTGGAGAGAAGGGTAACCGCGTTGGGAACAACGTGATGAAGCTGAGCACCCGTGAAATCCAGAAAATCCAGAAAGAAGGGATGTGGGGGAAGAGAAAAGCCGCGATCTACATGCGAAAGTAAAATTACTCTCTCACCGTCCCGTGGTGCAGGCTCGTCTTCCCAAGCCGCGGGAAGACGACAACCCTCGCGGGGAACCAGGCCGGCGTCCTGGTACCCCAGCAGCATGTCCTCCGTCACGATCGACGGCAGCCACTCCCCCGCAGACATGGTCGCGGTGGCGGCAGAGGGGCAGCGCGAATGGCGGCCTCCTAGGATGGACCTCGAGCGGTCGGCGGAGAGATCTCGACAGAGAGATTAAGCAGGCAAAGGAAGAGGCGGAGCAAAAGAGAGGAGCGGGAACGGCTGCGCAGGGGGGAAATGAGTGGAGATGTCCCAAACCGAAAGGAAGGGGGCCTTTTATAGCTCAAAGTAGCAACCGCCTCGCGTCTGAGCCGCACCACACTAATGGGCTTGCCGATTGCCCTTCCCCATAAAACCGCCCCACTTCCCCATAATCCCTCCCACTTCCCCACGGGCAATTAATTATTATCCTATAAAACCGCCGCGGGAATCGAGGAGACAAGCCCAAACAGTGCGCCCACTCACCTGGGCAAGAAGATTCTCTGACAAGGCAAGATCTTTTGTTAAAAGCTAAATCTGGTTTCGACCCAAAGCTCGGAACCGCCCCAACCACTCGGAAGACACGAAGCATAGCACCGACCAAACTCTCTGAGTAAGCTGTCACTCGGAAGAAAAAGAAAAGCTCCCGCAGCATCCGAGTAAGCTGTCACTCGAAAGCGCCGCGAAAGGAACCACTCGAAGATTCCTCGCAAGGCGAAAAATCCCGCACCCGGTTATTTGGGTGAGAATCCGAGTAATAAACTCGCTGGCGGCCCGTCTCTGACATAGAATGCCAGGCCGCCGGTAAGACCCGGCGCAGGGGGTAAAGAATCAATGTCCCACGTGGCATGGCCTAGGACTCAGCACGATGTCCTAGGACATTGAACTTTACAAATTTGGTTCATATGGAGTTTAAGGCCTTTTACTCCGAGACACGCCTTCCGAGGCCTCAGTCCACCTCTTCCGAGAGACGTTTGAGTGTCGCCAAGTTTTTCCGCTAACCTGCCCAACTCTCACTCGAGGGAAAAGTTCGGACATCAATAAAGCCCTTCCGGGCCTCTTACTGAGTTCAATCTTCGCATGCCTCAGAAAGAAAAAATGTCAGCCAACTCACTTACGAGCACCCTAAAGCGCTTGGGGGCTACTGTCGTGGTAATACTAAAGGCATACCCCTAGGCGAGGTAAAACCAGGGGTATCCTTAAACCCTAGGTTTCCCCAAAACATATTAAGCAAAACGAAATCAACCAAAAACACGAAGCATTGGCAGCCTCCGAGTAATATGTTGTTACTCGGAGACCAGGAGTCATTTCCGAGTACGCAACTACTCGGAAACGCAGCAAGATCCGAGTAAAGCGATACTCGGAAGTGATCGGCAAGGCCCCCCTACTCGGAAGATGGAAAACGCAACGGACGGGAGGCATTGAATGTTGCGGGCGTTTTCTCCTCCTTTATTAGTAGTAATGGGCAGACCGTTTTGTATTTAAGTACTTATTTAATCCTGTAATTAAGACCCATTTATGCCAGGGCATTAACGAGGCAGGGGCGCACTCTATATAAGCCACCCCCTCCCCTCTGGCACGGGCACGCGCAACATTTCTCTACTTCTCAGGATTCTGAAGAAAGAACACCCCAGTAAGCCTGGGACAGGACTAAGGTTTTTATCTCTACGGAGAGGCCTAACCTGTATAATCCTCTTGCGTCAACCCATTCTACGTACAGATTCATTTAGCTCCGTTCATACCCCCATATCTATTGTCAGGATTCTATCCACGACAGCTATGGAAATGCCTTGATAGGTAGGTATGGTGGCTGTTTTGAGAAAAGATATAAGGAGGCTTATGATGACAGAGCGTATCATGCCAAGGGTTTGGATGTACCGGCGAAGGTGGACACCAACTCTAGGAGTGAGAAGAAGGCAATGCACGGCACGTGAGAGGCTAGAAAAATATGGGAAGGTGGAAGTGTCAACTTTCAATACTTACATTAGTCCGAAGAACTCATGCACTTATTATCATTAACTCTCAATCTAATAAGGAGGTTCACAAAGAGACAAGTACCCAGAGGAGGAGTGTATGGGGATTTGTTTATACTTGCGCATCCTCGACTCATGGTACGTGAGTGTACTCTAATATTCGATCCCTCCAAAGATTAGTGATCCATCTAGTAGTTAGAGTTCTCAACTAGTTTTTGTAGGTTTTGAAAATACACACGGATTGCCCAAAATACGACACCTATCACTAATAGGCTAAAGATCTTGACACCAAAAGTTCAGACATTACTCACATCAATACCTCAAAACTATTGCAAGTTACTACTAGAATTAAATAGCAACCTCAATTACCTACTTCCAAGACAAAACACAACTCAGTGCAACAACCAACTCTCTTAAAAAGATAAACATGAAAACTAAAGAGAGTTCCAGCAACAAACTAAACAAAAGCCAAGGCTCTTGCTAAAGACAAACTAAGACTAAAACTAAACATGGAAGTAGCTACAAAAAGATAAAGAACACACAACAGCAAAAAGATAAGCAGGAAAAATCCTATGATGTGTTCTAGATTGGAGTAGAGCGTGTTTCTCTCCCACACAAAGTAAGATGGGGTCTAACTTGTTATGACCCAGCAAGCAAAACTAAAGAAAACTCAAAATAAAACCTAAGAGCGAGACGCTCCAAGCATAGCACATAACGCAGGAAGTGATAAAAATATAGTGAGACGAAGGACGAACTGATGATTGTTGATGGAGAAGGGGATGCACGGGGGCATCCCCAAGCTTAGACGCTTGAGTCTCCTTGAATATTTATTGGGGATGCATGGGGGCATCCCCAAGCTTGAGCGCTTGACACTCCTGGATCTTCTTTCATCATCTTCCATCGCACACTTGAAAACTCCCTTCATACATAACTCATCATAAGCTGATTAGAGAGGTTAGTACCCTTAATAAAATAATTTTTCCCCACTGGATATAAAGATATTCTTGAAGAGCTACTGTTTCTCAAGAGTGCCAAAAAGTTTTTGCAAAGAAAAAGCAAGCTTAAGGTTTGCAAAAGTGAAGAGAGGCAAAACGTGGCAGAATCTGTGAAAAACAGAACAACAGGTTGTAGAGAAATTTTTCGGGGCACTTCTGCAACTCAAATCAAAAAACTCAGAACATACGAAAGTTTCACAATTGTATAGAGCATGCTGTCAAAACAATTCAGATCAAAAAGATGATCTGGTGATTTTATTCGAATTTTTCTGTCAAGGGACAGAATCTGTTTTCTGGACAGCATGTCACAACTTTTGCTTCCCTTATCATAAGAGGCTATAACTTGGCACAAAGCTGGAAAATAAAGATACAATGATGTTGCTACAGTAGTAACAAACATCAAGACACAACAAAAGCAAAAATAAACCTAATTCGTTGTGGGCTACCTCCCAAAAGCGCTTTCTTTTATGCCTTTAAGCTAGGCATGATGCAAAAGAAGAATCAAGTTTTATCAAGAGAAAGAGAATAACTAGCCCGAGTAACGGACTCAAAAGGTAACTTGATTTTCTTTCTAGGGAAGTGTTCCATCCCTTTCTTGAGAGGGAATTGGAATTTTATATTCCCCTCTTTCATGTCAATAACCGCACCAACGGTGCGAAGAAAAGGACGTCCCAAAATAATTGGGCACAAAGGTTCACACTCTATATCCATAACAATAAAATCAACGGGAACATAGTTGTCATTGACAATGATAAGAACATCGTCGATCTTCCCCAAAGGTTTCTTTACGGAAGAATCAACAAGACGAACACCAAAAGAACAAGGCTCAAAGGGCTTCAATTCAAACATATCATATATTCTTTTGGGCATAACGGAGGTACTAGCTCCAACATCACATAAAGCATAGCAGGAGAAGTTATTTAATTTAATATTGATCATAGGGTCCCAACCATCATCTCGCTTCCTAGGTATGGAGGCTTCTACTCTAAGCTTCTCCTCCCTAGCTTTGATGAGAGCATTTGTGATATGCTCTGTGAAGGCAAGATTAAGTGTGCTAGTGTGTGGGTCTCTAGACATTTTGTGTAGCAAGCTAATAACTTCTGAGAGGGTGCAACTATCAAAATCAATATCACTACTATCAAAGGTGGTAGTAGTGTCGTCTAGGCTCACTTGTTTGAAACCCTCTATGTTCATAGGAGTTTCTTCATCTTCGGCTGAGGTATTAGCATGACCATTAATAGGTCCAACGGGACTAGGGGTGCATTGGGTGCTAATAGTTTGGGTGTCCTCAACAATTTGGATAGTGGAAACTGTGTGGTGTGTAGGAAGGCTCTTAATTCTATCCTCTTCCTCTTTTTCTCTAGCCCACCTTTCTTTAAGTTTAGCCATCATCCTAATATTTTCATTAATTTGAAATTGGATAGCATTAATAGGAGTGGCCTTATTCTCCTCAAGGGGAGAGGTTCTAATTTTAAGCATCTCAATATCAAGGGCTAAGCTTTCTACCTTCAAAGAGAGATTATCTAATTTAGCTAATTTATCCTCTACATTTTTATTGAAGGCTTTTTGGGTGGTGATAAAGTCTCTAAGCATGCTTTCTAATTCAGAAGAGGGGTTCTTGTTGCTAGGGTAGGTGTTGTTGTTCCCATAGTTGGATGGAAACGGTCTAGGATTGCTAGCAAAATTACCCCTATAAGCATTGTTGTTGAAGTTGTTTCTAGCAATAAAGTTCACATCTACTTGTTCTTGGGCAACCAAAGAATTTAAAGGGACATCCGAGGATCAATAGAGGGTTGCTTGGTAAGTAGAGACATATTTAAGTCAACTTTTTCATTGAGGGAGGTAATTTCCTCGACAGAGTTTACCTTCCTACCTGTTGGAGCGCGTTCGGTGTGCCATTGGGAATAATTGGTCATCATCTCATCGAGAAGCTTCGTGGCAGCACCAAGTGTAGTTGACATAAAGGTTCCTCCCGCGGCCGAATCTAACAGGTTCTGCGAGGTAAAGTTCAAGCCTGCATAAAAAGTCTGGATGACCATCCAGGTAGTCAAACCATGTGTAGGGCATTTCTTAACAAGAGATTTCATTCGTTCCCAAGCTTGGGCAACGTGGTCATTATCCAATTGCCTAAAATTCATAATGTTACTCCTTAATTGGATAATTTTAGCAGGTGGGTAGTACTTCCCTATAAAAGCATCTTTGCACTTATTCCAAGAATCTATGCTATTCCTAGGCAAAGATTGACACCAGATTTTAGCTTCTCCCCTTAAAGAGAAAGGAAAGAGCTTGAGCTTAACAATATCACCTTCTACTTCTTTATACTTTTGCATATCACATAATTCAACAAAATTGTTCAAGTGTAAAGCAGCATCATCTCCAGCACCAGAGAATTGATCTCTCATAACAAGGTTTAACAAGGCAGGTTTAATTTCATAAGAGGTAGCTGAAGTGGCAGGTGTGGCAATGGGGTGCAGATAAAGTCTTGGTTGTTGTGACTAGTGAAGTCACACAACTAGGTGTTTTCAGTGGAACCCATAGCAGCAGCAAGTGTGGCAGATTTTCTTTGTGATTTTTGATACAAGACACAAAGATAAAAACTGAAAGGTAAACTAACAAGACTAAAAAACAAAGGTAAAGGGTAGTGTGTGATGGATTCTCGCCCCTCGTTGGTTACCCCAAGTGGAAGGTTGAGATGCAGCGTAGCGGTAATTTCCCTCAGTAAAGATACCAAGGTTTGGCTCCAGTAGGACTCAACGATAAGTACGATAGGTGGCAACGGCGCCAGAAATTATTCTGATGCGTGGAGTTGTCGTGGACCTGCACATGTCAGAACCCTCTGTTAGGTAATGTGCTAGGGTTAGTTAGTACTCTTGCATCATGTCAAAATTTCAAAAGAAATCTTTGAAATCAAAATTCAAAAGCAAATGGGAGAAGGAACACCCCCCAGATGAATTAATTCAAAAGGCCAGATAAAAATCTTCTCCAAAAATTCATGTTAGATTTTTGAAAAGTCTTATAAATGAGTGTGATCACATATCAAGTGATGTGGGACCCATCCCATGCTCATAGATTTTTCAAATATTCAAACAGTGCCTTGGAATTAAAGAAATACCCCTATTTGATTTAAGATTCAAATTATTTGAATTTTAAAAATGTTGAAACTTTATAAGTGGCTAGTCTATTTTATTATGAGGCCACATAAAAAATTTCAGCATTTAATAAAATGTTTAGCTATTTTAATTGGCTAAACAGAACAAATGTCAGAAAAGAGAAATAGAAAAGAAATCAGAAAATCCTTACCTGGCGCCCAGGCGAAGTCAGCCCACCCCAGCCCAGCCGGCCCACAGGGGCAGCGGGGTCTTCTTCCCCGTCCCGCGCCTCCAAGCTGCTCGGTGGAATGCCACCGAGCTAGCTGGGCACGTCGCCGTCTCTCCAGACGCCACCTGCCCCTCCCGCGCCTTCTAGCGAAGCCACGGAGACGCTGGAGACGCCGTGCGTCCATTTCCCCCCTCCCCAGTGCCTATCCTCCTCTCTCTCGCTGAACCCCGCGAAGAACAGGACGCCGCCGTCGCCATAGCTTGAAGCCCGCGTGGCCAACGTCGTTTCCGGGCTGCGTCGTGTTGTCCATCCTCCTCGCCATCCTCGACTTCGTCTTCGTGCAGAAGGAATCGAGCTCGGACGCTCTGTAGCCGCCGGAATCATCTCCACGTCGCCGCCGGACCCGCGAGCTCGCCGCCGTCGATTCGCCGCCGTTGAAGCCTCCCCAAGCTTGCCGTTGCTTCCGTTCGAACCGCGGTGAGCTACTGAGTGTTTTCCCTAAGCTTCCAGCACCCCGTGACCCCTCTATCCGTTTTCGCCATGGATGCCGAAGCACGTTGCCGCCATGGACGACGATGAGGTCGCCCCTGTGCCCCATCATCGCGTCCAGCGCGCGCGTTTGACCCCCATTGACTCTAGCTTTCGAACGCACGCGAGCTCAGCCCAAACCGTGCACTACAAATTCAACTACGACCTCGCCGCCGTTCTGTTGCCGCCGGAGTCGTCGCCGTCGTCGCTCCCGACCACCCCGTGACCCCCTGTTGCCTCCAGAAGATGCGGACGACGATGCTGAGCAAGATGGTGCCCTCCCCGTGGCCTCCCGTGACCCCTAGGCCATTCCGGCGAGTCGCCACCGTGGCTCCAGTCGCCGGCGGTTAGCCGCCGGTGGATTATCCCTTAAGCACCTGGCTAATGACCCCCTGGGTCACTGACTAGTGGGCCCAGTGGCTTAATTAAGCCACTGGATTAATTTAACCCACGGGTTAATTTAACCCAGTCACTGACAAGGTGACCCCAGATGTCAGCCCCCCCCTGACGTCAGCACTTGCGCAATAAATCAGTTAAATGAATTTCCAGAGATTATTTGAATTTAAAGAAATTCCAGAAATTCCAGAAAATACCCCAAACTTTGGAAATTCATAGAAAATTCATATTAACTCCAATTTGGACAAATAATATATGAAATTTGATCAGGAGAAAATTATCTTTCCAAATATGAAAATTTCAACTCTGTTTGAGTTGAATTTAAAATGGGACCAGTAGCATATGTCATTTGGTTTATTTGAATTTAATTCAAATTCAAATCAAATGATCTTGCAACTTGGACCATGGTTTTATGTTGTAATTCAACCACACATCAGAGGCATATCTTATACATTTGAAGATGATTCGAAATGATCAAACTATGTCACATGCAACTTGGTTAATTTGAATTCAAATGTGGAGTTTGAATTTGCAATTCAATTTGCAATATACTCCATTTAAATGGAATGCTCAACACATCAGTACCATGAACATCACCCTTTCAATCTTATTCATGTGATTGTGCATTGTACATTATGTTGATCCTATGATTGTCATGTTGCTGATAGAAGTGGAGCCGGAACCCGAGGTCACCCCCTACGTTGAAGACCCCGAACCCGAACCTCGTCAGCAAGGCAAGCAAACCCCCATTGATCATGTCGATAAAATCCCACTTCCCTCTCATGTCTCGCTTATGCATTGTTTAGGATGATCACCATGATTCGTTTCTACCGCATAGATGAACCCATTCCTTTGCATGACCTATCATTTTGTCAAAGTAGTAAGCAAACCACAATCCTAGCAAATGTAGGAGTTGTTTGATATCATGTGGCCCCTGCAATGTTACTGCTTATTGCATGCTTAGTATGATACCATGTTGTTACTGTGATGTGAGTCGGGATGGGAATGATCATGTTGATGTTGGTAGAAAAGTGTTGGTGAATTGACCCTAATACAAGGTGAACGATGAGAGGCTGTGTAGGAGTACACGGTGGGTTGTCTCGTTGAACACCGCCCTAGTACGAGTTCTTGTGTGGTGATCCAAGATGAAGAGTACAACCACACATTGGGCTCACTGACCCCTCTCAACTTACTAACTCGTCCCTTTCGATGTCCAGATGTCGCAATAGTTCGGAGTTCTTGTAAGCTTGTGGCATGGATGCTAAGTGAGAGAACGGCTCATCCGAGACCGGCTTATGCACCACACACACATCACTTGGGTCCACTTCGGTAAACCGGCCGGGTTCACGATTGTGGTAACCAACCCAAGTAGGCGGCTTTCTCGGACTAGATCGGCTATGAGGTAACAGTTGTGGTGAGCATCCTCGCTGACACCCCTTGAATGGTGTCGAGATCAAAGGCGGTAAATGATGATCATGTGTGTGTAGCGGTACACCCTTGCAAGGTTAATAAAACTATTTGAATAGCAGCGTCCGCGGTTATGGACTGCTTGGAAAGCTTAGCTTGATTATTAGATAACTTGAACCGGATACTTCTAAAACACACCAAGATAAGTGTGAGTGCTATGGCGTGCTTCCTCGTGGGGAAGTCGAGGAAGGCACCATAGTGGTGTATTGGTTGGAGAAAGTAGTGGACTCGTGTACGCTTCTTACCTCAAAGTCTGGTACTCGTAGTTCAGGATTAGCCAAGTCAAAGCTGGCACTTCTGCAAGTGAACCCCACCTCCCTTTACCTTGATACATGTGCATGAGTAGTATAGCTCCTATGTAAGTCTTGCTGAGTACGACTTTGTACTCACGTTTGCTTAATCTATGTTTTAGATGATGCCACTGACCCCGAAGGTGGCTTCTTCATCGAGCTGGACGACTGAAGACCAACTAGTCTAGTCCCAGTCAGACGACTGGTTCCCTCGTGGAGGGCTTGTGTTTAAATAAGGCTTCTTAAGCCATTTGTTAAACTTGTCTGTACTCAGACATAATTTGCTTCCGCTTGTAATGTAATGTTGGATCACATGTATGTGATCTCTGTGTGCACTCTATAAGAGTTATCAATAAATATGTACACTTTGTAGAGAATTGCAATGATACCTGCTGTTCATACAAGGCATGTGTGCTGCGTGTATGTTTATAACATGCATGTCTTTGTATGGGTTTTCGAGACCTTAGTTGTGTTCTGGCTGGCGGTCTTTCATACACCAAGTGGCCCTTAGATGTGCGCATCTTGGGGCATCGCGATGCGATTGTTCGAGACTCCGTCTCGTGCACACTTTGTGGTATGATCGAGCCCGCCCTAGACCCCGACTAAGTGATCGGGCTGGAGTAAGTCTATGTAAGAGTTTTGAGATAGTTGATAGTATGGTTGAGGCGACTTGTCTTTGAATATGGGAGTTCACCACCCATATCATTAGACTTGTGTGCGGACGATGAGGACCCATCTCAGTTGATCATCCGGCCTGGATGGGATGCCCCTCACGTACGATGCTTTCCGAGAACGTTCTGTGCTTGGCCTTGTCTGCTTAGACAAGTGGGTACGGTTCTCGGCTCTCCATATGACTATGTCTTAGCTGTACTTGCATATGCTAACCCCGGGTCCCGACAGACTTGGTATCAGAGCAGGACTGACTGTAGGACTAGTAGACTTGGCCGAAGTTGAGTCTAGCTTGCTATAGTTATATAGTTACTCTGGGTATATAAGGGAACAACGTAAGGTTTCTTTTTTCTCCTTACCCCTTCGTTCTGAGTTCTGAGTCACCCTCATCTTGTTCTACGGGAAGATAGGACTAGGCTCTCCTCTGTCTAATTAGAACATCTCGTTGTTTGCTTCCTCATAGCCGTAGGAAAGTTGTGATCGGTTTGTTAGAGTGGTTTTGCTCCCTGTTTTATTACATCGTATGTAAGTGTTGTTTCCATGTTGTAAGAAATTGTCTTTTTCTTGCAATTACAGCTGTTATGCTGTCCGAGTCATTCCAGGTTTATCTCATAATCTGATGCATTTGCAAACTCCTTCTGTTTCAGATGGCAGATCTTCCCCCTCGACAGATTGTTCGTTTGACCAGGTGCCTCGGTGTGCGTGGCCATCCCGCCACGTTGATCGAGATGATGTCCTATGTGGGATATCGATGGTACCCTGAGTACACCGTCGAGGAGCAGTTCCACGACTTCAACCAGACCCAGTTCCACTGCATTGTTCGGATCTATCCGCACCACGTTGGAGTCACTCAGCCTATCCACTTTGGACATGGCATTGGCGTTACCGAGAACATGGCTGTGCAGGATGTTGCATACTCATGTATGACACTGCTGAGAGAGGAGCACACTTTGCTGAGGGAGACTTCTTTCCGCTATATCCCTGCTGCACTTCCAGGAGAAGAGGGATATTACACCGGACTCTACTCAGATCACTCTGCAGAGGATCCCGCCCTTCAGATGACTGCTAGGTTTGCTAGTGACAGAGATCGTGATGCCCGCGCTCTCCGTTTCGAGCTCCACGCCACCCGTGTTCGTCTGTATCGAGCACTGACACTCTTGGCACCCTTTGTGAGCGTGGGATCAGTTGAGCATGATGCTATCTACCCAGTGAGGACTCAGATGCCTTCTCGAGTTGCTTGCCCCGAGATTGGAGGCATTTTTCCACCCCGTGGTCCTTTGCTTCCACCCTACGCTGGACCTAGTCCCCATCCTTGCCCAAATGGATATCAAGGTCCACAAGCCTCCGTGTTTTCCGATGGTCACCTCCAGCTACCGGGATACGCGGGTAACTTTTATGAGGACTACTATGGAGATGGAGATGAGTGAGACCGCCTGTGGTCTTACTTAGTGATGATGTAGTAGTATCTTAGTATATTGTACGCAAGGTGTCTAAGTTCCAGAGGCTTAGATAAATAATGTATAGGAAGTCAGAGTGCCTCTGAAGGATGTATCATCTTCATCACGTTTGTATTAGCTTAGTGCTTGTACTAAAACGATGTATGGTTTTTATTACAACTTGTGAATATATGGCTTGTATGCTTTATCACCATGTTGTCAAGATGATTACTTCCTTTGCTCTGTAATCCTTCCAGTACTTCAATACCTTGTTCAGACTCTCCCAATCAACTCTGTTTGACTTTGGTTTTTCACCTTCAGGATGTCTCAAGGAACCCGTGGCCAGGTTGGTCGTAACCAAGGTCGTGGGAATGACCAGGAGGAAGGCAACCTTCCACCCCCACCCACGATGGCACAGGTTCTGATGGAAGTCGAGAGGAACCGCCGAGACTCTCACCACCTGCTGGAAGTCATTGCTCGCAACACCACTCAGCAGCGAAATGAGTTGGTGTCCCTGAACAACTTCATCAGACTTCATCCCCCGGTTTTTAGTTACTCCACCGAGCCCCTTGACGCCGATGACTGGCTTCGCAGCATCGAGAGGAAGCTCCAAGCAGGCCGTGTGGAAACTGGTGACAAGGTCATCTATGCCACCTATCACCTCGAAGGTGCAGCTAGTTCTTGGTGGGAGAACTTTCTGAATATGCGTCCTGTTGGACCGCCTGCATCTTGGGAGGAATTCTGCACGTCCTTCCGCGAGCACCACATTCCCAAGGGTCTTATGGACCGCAAGCGTGAGGAGTTCTGCAACCTCACTCAAGGCAGAAGGACTGTTGACGAGTTTAGTCGTGAGTTCAACCGACTTGCTCGTTATGCTACCGAAGAAGTCTCCACCGACTACAAGAAACAAGAGAGGTTTCGTCGTGGCCTCAACACTGGACTTCGTCGTGAACTCAATCTTCATGACTTTGCCACATTCCAGGTCCTTGTCAACAAGGCCATCAAGGCCGAGGACATGAACACCCCCAACGACTTCCGCAAACACCCTAGAGATGACAGTTCATCCAGTTCCGGCTCTCAGAAGCGCAAGATCTAGATCCCAAACAGTATGTTCCGCCAGAACAACCCACCGAGGCCATCCTATGTGGCGCCTCGTCCACCAACCCAGTTCCACCCAGCTCCACCAAACAACCCAGCTCCACGCACTGTTTTCGGAGCCTGTTACAAGTGTGGTCAGGCAGGCCACTATTCTCGCGAGTGTCCCCAGAACCAGATCCAGCATCAGAATGCTCCACCACGTGCCGGAGGCAACAACAACAATGGTCGTGGCAAGCCACCCCAGAAGGTCTACACCGCCAAACCCGCTCCTCCCGCCACTCGTGGACGTGTGAACCAGATTGCCGCCGAAGAGACTGACGACACCACTGACGTCATTCTTGGTATGCTCCCAGTCAATTATGTTCCTACTTCCGTTCTTTTCGACCCAGGAGCATCTCATTCATTCATGTCGGAAAGTTATGCACTTCGTCATGAGTTATCTTTTGTTGAATTTTCCACTCCAATGATTATTCAAACTCCAGGGTCAAGATGGAAAACTAATAGAGTAAGCCATGGTAATAAGATTGCAATTGAGGGTTTAGTATTCCTTGCTTCACTCATAGCCCTCAAGTCTTCAGACATTGATGTCATCCTTGGCATGGATTGGCTATCAAGACAGAATGCCTACCTGGATTGCAAAGGCAAATCCGTGAAACTCACCCACCCTTCAGGAAAAACAGTCAACTATACATCACCCAGAACAAGAACCCAAGTGCATTCCTTGAATGTACTTCCCCTTCCCGAACTTGAAGATATTCCGGTGGTTCGTGACTTCCCGGATGTCTTTCCTGAAGAGCTGCCGGGCCACCTGACAGATGTGTAGAGTTTATAGCGGATCTTGCCCCAGGAACCGCACCAATTTCTAGACGCCCATACAAAATGGCCCCACGTGAGTTAGCTGAGCTTAAAACCCAACTGGAAGTTTTGTTGGAGAAAGGCTTCATCCGCCCTAGCTCATCGCCATGGGGTTGCCCCGTTCTGTTCGTAATGAAGAAAGATGGAACAGAAAGGATGTGCGTAGACTATCGCCCGTTAAATTTAGCGACGATAAAGAACAAGTACCCACTGCCCAGGATCAATGATCTTTATGATCAACTTGCAGGATCCGCTGTCTTCTCAAAGATGGATTTGAGATTAGGTTATCATCAAATCAAGATCCGAAACGAGGACATTCCCAAAACGGCTTTTACTACTCGTTATGGTCTTTACGAGTACACCATCATGTCCTTTGGTTTAACCAATGCCCCCGCCACTTTCTCACGCATGATGAATTCGATCTTCATGGAGTATTTGGACCAGTTCGTCGTGGTTTACCTCGATGACATCCTTATATACTCGAAGAACGAAAAAGAACATGCCGAACACCTAAGGCTGGTATTGATGAAACTTAGAGAGCATCGCCTGTATGCTAAATTCTCCAAGTGTGAATTCTGGCTACCAGAAGTGACCTACTTAGGCCACGTGATTTCTGCAAAAGGAATTGTTGTGAATCCCGAGAGAGTTCAGGCCGTCCTTGACTGGACTCCACCTGAATCGGTTAAGCAAGTTAGGAGTTTTCTTGGCCTAGCCAGCTATTGTCGTCGCTTCGTCGAGAACTTTTCTAAAGTTGCAAAGCCTCTAACTGAACTCCTCAAGAAAGATAAGAAATTCCTATGGACTCCCAAGTGCGAGGAAAGCTTTCAAGAGCTAAAAAGAAGATTGACTTCTGCACCCGTACTTGCACCTCCAGACACCAAAAAGGATTTCGAGATCTATTGTGATGCATCACGGCAAGGGTTAGGATGCATACTTCTGCAAGATCGACATGTGGTAGCTTATGCTTCACGCCAGTTGCGGCCACATGAAGAGAACTATCCTACCCATGACCTTGAACTCGCTGCCGTAGTTCATGCCCTAACAACTTGGCGACATTACCTCCTTGGTAATCGTTGCGAGATTTATTCCGACCACCAAAGCCTCAAATATATTTTCACCCAGCCAGATCTTAAACTCAGGCAAAGACGCTGGATTGAGTTGATAAAAGATTACGACGTAGTAATTTCTTACACCCCAGGCAAAGCCAATGTCATGGCTGATGCACTAAGTCGTAAGTCGTATTGTAACAACCTCATGTTACAACAGTATCAACCACTTCTTCATGAGGACTTTCGCAAGCTCAATCTTGAGATTGTTCCTCATGGCTATCTTTCTACCTTGGTGGCGAAACCAACTCTTGAGGATCAAATCATAGTTGCCCAAAGGCGTGCACGAGGTGTTCGCCGGATCAAGGAGAACATTGATAGCGGAGTTGCTAAATGTTTCTCCACAGATAGCAAAGGAACGGTATTCTTTGAAAATCGTTTGGTAGTACCTAAGAATAGGGAACTAAGGCAACTCATCCTCAAAGAATCCCATAACACACCCCTCTCAATTCATCCCGGTAGCACAAAAATGTACCGAGATCTACGCCAGAGATTTTGGTGGACTAGGATGAAGAGAGACATTGCTCAATTTGTTGCCGAATGTGATGTTTGTCGTCGCATTAAGGCAGAACATCAAAGACCTGCTGGTACACTTCAACCTTTGTCTATTCCCGAGTGGAAATAGGACAAAGTCGGTATGGACTTCATCACCGGCTTTCCAAGAACCCAGAAAGGAAACAATGCCATCTTCGTTGTCATAGATAGGCTTTCCAAAGTTGCTCACTTCCTTCCGGTTCGCGAGTCTATAACTGCTAGCCAGTTAGCGGACTTGTACATCTCTAGAATTGTATCCCTTCATGGCGTTCCTTTGGAAATCAATTCTGATCGCGGTAGCCTTTTCACCTCTAGATTTTGGGGAAGCTTTCAAAATGCTATGGGAACTCATCTCTCCTTTAGTACGGCTTTCCATCCTCAGTCTAGCGGTCAAGTCGAAAGGGTTAACCAAATTCTTGAAGACATGCTCAGAGCTTGTGTTATCTCATTCGGAAAGAATTGGGAGAAATCTCTTCCATTTGCCGAATTTGCTTATAACAATAGTTTTCAATCTAGTCTGAACATGGCTCCTTTTGAACTCCTATATGGACGATGATGTCGAACACCTTTAAACTGGTCAGAAACCGGTGAAAGACAATTCTTTGGACCGGATATGATCAAGGAAGCAGAAGAACAAGTTCGCATTGTTCGTGATCAATTGAAAGCAGCCCAGTCTCGTCAGAAAATCTACTATGATCGTCATCATAGGCAAGAGAGCTACAATCTGGATGAGAAGGCTTACCTCCGGGTTACTCCTCTGAAGGGAACCCAACGTTTCGGTATCAAAGGCATGTTGGCCCCACGTTACATCGGACCTTTCCTCATTATTGCTAAATGTGGAGAAGTTGCCTACCAACTTGAACTACCCCCGCACCTTTCCCGAGTACACGATGTATTCCATGTGTCCCAACTCAGGCGTTGCTTCAAGGACCCCATCCGCGAAGTCGACCATGAAACGCTTGATCTCCAAGAAGACCTTTCTTATCGAGAATACCCCGTTCGTATTCTTGATTCCGCAGAGCGTGTCACTCGTCGTCAGAAGATTAGGTTTCTGAAAGTGCAATGGTCACACCACTCTGAAAGAGAAGCTACGTGGGAAAGAGAAGACCGTCTCAGTGCCGAGTACCCCTCCTTCCTCCCGCAGACTTCTGAATCTCGGGACGAGATTCTGTTGAGTGGGGGCGAGTTGTCAGAACCCTCTGTTAGGTAATGTGCTAGGGTTAGTTAGTACTCTTGCATCATGTCAAAATTTCAAAAGAAATCTTTGAAATCAAAAATCAAAAGCAAATGGGAGAAGGAACACCCCCCAGATGAATTAATTCAAAAGGCTAGATAAAAATCTTCTCCAAAAATTCATGTTAGATTTTTGAAAAGTCTTATAAATGAGTGTGATCACTTATCAAGTGATGTGGGACCCATCCCATGCTCATAGATTTTTCAAATATTCAAACAGTGCCTTGGAATTAAAGAAATACCCCTATTTGATTAAGATTCAAATTATTTGAATTTTAAAAATGTTGAAACTTTATAAGTGGCTAGTCTATTTTATTATGAGGCCACATAAAAAATTTCAGCATTTAATAAAATGTTTAGCAATTTTAATTGGCTAAACAGAACAAATGTCAGAAAAGAGAAATAGAAAAGAAATCAGAAAATCCTTACCTGGCGCCTAGGCAAAATCAGCCCACCCCAGCCCAGCCGGCCCACAGGGGCAGCGGGGTCTTCTTCCCCGTCCCGCGCCTCCAAGCTGCTCGGTGGAATGCCACCGAGCTAGCTGGGCACGTCGCCGTCTCTCCAGACGCCACCTGCCCCTCCCGCGCCTTCTAGCGACGCCATGGAGACGCTGGAGACGCCGTGCGTCCATTCCCCCCCTCCCCAGTGCCTATCCTCCTCTCTCTCGCTGAACCCCGCGAAGAACAGGACGCCGCCGTCGCCATAGCTTGAAGCCCGCGTGGCCAACGTCGTTTCCGGGCTGCGTCGTGTTGTCCATCCTCCTCGCCATCCTCGACTTCGTCTTCGTGCAGAAGGAATCGAGCTCGGACGCTCTGTAGCCGCCGGAATCATCTCCACGTCGCCGCCGGACCCGCGAGCTCGCCGCCGTCGATTCGCCGCCGTTGAAGCCTCCCCAAGCTTGCCGTTGCTTCCGTTCGAACCGCGGTGAGCTACTGAGTGTTTTCCCTAAGCTTCCAGCACCCCGCGACCCCTCTATCCGTTTTCGCCATGGATGCCGAAGCACGTTGCCGCCATGGACGACGATGAGGTCGCCCCTGTGCCCCATCATCGCGTCCAGCGCGCGCGTTTGACCCCCAGTGACTCTAGCTTTCGAACGCACGCGAGCTCAGCCCAAACCGTGCACTACAACTTCAACTACGACCTCGCCGCCGTTCTGTTTCTGCCGGAGTCGTCGCCGTCATCGCTCCCGACCACCCCGTGACCCCCTGTTGCCTCCAGAAGATGCGGACGACGATGCTGAGCAAGATGGTGCCCTCCCCGTGGCCTCCCGTGACCCCTAGGCCATTCCGGCGAGTTGCCGCCGTGGCTCCAGTCGCCGGCGGTTAGCCGCCGGTGGATTAGCCCTTAAGCACGTGGCTAATGACCCCCTGGGTCAATGACCAGTGGGCCCAGTGGCTTAATTAAGCCACTGGATTAATTTAACCCACGGGTTAATTTAACCCAGTCACTGACAAGGTGACCCCACATGTCAGCCGCCCCCCTGACGTCAGCACTTGCGCAATAAATCAGTTAAATGAATTTCCAGAGATTATTTGAATTTAAAGAAATTCCAGAAATTCCAGAAAATACCCCAAACTTTGGAAATTCATAGAAAATTCATATTAACTCCAATTTGGACAAATAATATATGAAAAATGATCAGGAGAAAATTATCTTTCCAAATATGCAACTTTCAACTCTGTTTGAGTTGAATTTAAAATGGGACCAGTAGCATATGTCATTTGGTTTATTTGAATTTAATTCAAATTCAAATCAAATGATCTTGCAACTTGGACCATGGTTTTATATTGTAATTCAACCACACATCAGAGGCATATCTTATACATTTGAAGATGATTCAAAATGATCAAACTATGTCACATGCAACTTGGTTAATTTGAATTCAAATGTGGAGTTTGAATTTGCAATTCAATTTGCAATATACTCCATTTAAATGGAATGCTCAACACATCAGTACCATGAACATCACCCTTTCAATATTATTCATGTGATTGTGCATTGTACATTATGTTGATCCTATGATTGTCATGTGGCTGATAGAAGTGGAGCCGGAACCCGAGGTCACCCCTACGTTGAAGACCCCGAACCCGAACCTCGTCAGCAAGGCAAGCAAACCCCCATTGATCATGTCGATAAAATCCCACTTCCCTCTCATGTCTCGCTTATGCATTGTTTAGGATGATCACCATGATTCGTTTCTACCGCATAGATGAACCCATTCCTTTGCATGACCTATCATTTTGTCACAGTAGTAAGCAAACCACAATCCTAGCAAATGTAGGAGTTGTTTGATATCATGTGGCCCCTGCAATGTTACTGCTTATTGCATGCTTAGTATGATACCATGTTGTTACTGTGATGTGAGTCGGGATGGAATGATCATGTTGATGTTGGTAGAAAAGTGTTGGTGAATCGACCCTAATACAAGGTGAACGATGAGAGGCTGTGTAGGAGTACACGGTGGGTTGTCTCGTTGAACACCGCCCTAGTACGAGTTCTTGTGTGGTGATCCAAGATGAAGAGTACAACCACACATTGGGCTCACTGACCCCTCTCAACTTACTAACTCATCCCTTTTGATGTCCAGATGTCGCAATAGTTCGGAGTTCTGGTAGGCTTGTGGCCTGTATTCTAAGTGAGAGAACGGCTCATCCGAGACCGGCTTATGCACCACGCACACATCACTTGGGTCCACTTCGGTAAACCGGCCGGGTTCACGATTGTGGTAACCAACCCAAGTAGGCGCCTTTCTCGGACTAGATCGGCTATGAGGTAACAGTTGTGGTGAGCATCCTCGCTGACACCCCTTGAATGGTGTCGAGATCAAAGGCAGTAAATGATGATCATGTGTGTGTAGCGGTACACCCTTGCAAGGTTAATAAAACTATTCGAATAGCCGCGTCCGCGGTTATGGACTGCTTGGAAAGCTTAGCTTGATTATTAGATAACTTGAACCGGATACTTCTAAAACACACCAAGATAAGTGTGAGTGCTATGGCGTGCTTCCTCGTGGGGAAGTCGAGGAAGGCACCATAGTGGTGTATTGGTTGGAGAAAGTAGTGGACTCGTGTACGCTTCTTACCTCAAAGTCTGGTACTCGTAGTTCAGGATTAGCCAAGTCAAAGCTGGCACTTCTGCAAGTGAACCCCACCTCCCTTTACCTTGATACATGTGCATGAGTAGTATAGCTCCTATGTAAGTCTTGCTGAGTACGACTTTGTACTCACGTTTGCTTAATCTATGTTTTAGATGATGCCACTGACCCCGAAGGTGGCTTCTTCATCGAGCTGGACGACTGAAGACCAACTAGTCTAGTCCCAGTCAGACGACTGGTTCCCTCGTGGAGGGCTTGTGTTTAAATAAGGCTTCTTAAGCCATTTGTTAAACTTGTCTGTACTCAGACATAATTTGCTTCCGCTTGTAATGTAATGTTGGATCACATGTATGTGATCTCTGTGTGCATTCTATAAGAGTTATCAATAAATATGTACACTTTGTAGAGAATTGCAATGATACCTGCTGTTCATACAAGGCATGTGTGCTGCGTGTATGTTTATAACATGCATGTCTTTGTATGGGTTTTCGAGACCTTAGTTGTGTTCTGGCTGGCGGTCTTTCATACACCAAGTGGCCCTTAGATGTGCGCAGCTTGGGGCATCGCGATGCGATTGTTCGAGACTCCGTCTCGTGCACACTTTGTGGTATGATCGAGCCCGCCCTAGACCCCGACTAAGTGATCGGGCTGGAGTAAGTCTATGTAAGAGTTTTGAGATAGTTGATAGTATGGTTGAGGCAACTTGTCTTTGAATATGGGAGTTCACCACCCATATCATTAGACTTGTGTGCGGACGATGAGGACCCATCTCAGTTGATCATCCGGCCTGGATGGGATGCCCCTCACGTACGATGCTTTCCGAGAACGTTCTGTGCTTGGCCTTGTCTGCTTAGACAAGTGGGTACGGTTCTCGGCTCTCCATATGACTATGTCTTAGCTGTACTTGCATACGCTAACCCCGGGTCCCGACAGCACAAAACAAATAACTTTGCTCCCAACGAGTTCAGAGGAGTTGTCAATTCCTCCGGCCTTGTCGTTTACAAAGGATCAAACGCAAGAGATAAAAAAGGTACTAGTAAAAGTAAAACAGAAAGGTAAATAGTGGGTGTGAACAATGGTATGAAGATGGACCGGAGTTCCGTGATTTTCACTAGTGATGTCTCTCTCCCAAAAGACGATAAAAATGCTAGCGAGGTAAACAAATCACAGTTGGGCAATTGACAGGATTATGAAGGCACCGCAATGCTAACTATGTTGCAAAGAAAGGAAGGGCTCAAAAGCAATGGGCAGTACGCCAAGGTAAGTAGACCGAAATCCATCTACATCTACTACGAATCATCCACCTTGAGATATCTATCCAGAACATCTCGCTGGTATTAAGTTGCGAATCCCACCCAAAGTGTAAACTCAAAGCAACAGACAACTGCATTAAAAGAACTTTGCGTAAAGTAAACAATTCTTGCACCAATAGGCACAATCACCGTTGTTTTATCCCTGGTGGCAACAACACATCCCCTAGTCTCATGTTTCTGTCACTCAAGCTATACATCAGGGGGCTGAACCCACAATCGAGCATAACGCTCTCTCTTGGAGTTGCAAGCAAATAACTTGGCCAAAGAAAATACTGCAACGGAGAACATGCAAGAATTTACTCAAGAACAAAATATAAAAGGGAAAACCAAATATATTACTCATCACAATCTGAACATAGTCTCATAATCCATCAGATCCCAACAAACTCAGCATAGTAACAGCAGAAAATTACATAGGTGCCTCGATCATGTGAGGCAGCTCACGAGGTCTCGAAAGTGGAGCACAAAAGAGGGAGAGGACATCACATAGCTACTGATCACGGACCCATGGTCCAAGGGGGACTACTCACGGTACATACGGGAGGCGTCCATGGCTATGGATGGTCTCCCGGAGGGGTGATCTCCTTCCGGCAGGGTGCCGGGGCAGCTTCTCCAGGCAGCCCCGATCTGAAAACGGCGGCGGCGGCGGAACAGAGAGGTTTCCGCGAAAAAGAGTTCTTGTTTAGGGGTTTCTACCCCGAGGGGGTTATATAGGCGAAGGGGGCGTCGAGGGGCCACCCAGGGCAGCCAGGAGGGTGCCTGGCGCGCCCTAGGGTTGGGGTCGCGCCAGGGACCCTTCTGGCTCCCTGGTGGTGGTCCCGGCTCTCTCCCTTGGTTATTCCGGAAGCTTCCTGCCCGCTGATTTTTAATATAATTTTTGCGGAAATTTTTGGGC
The DNA here is from genome assembly GCA_950022295.1 of Bromus sterilis. Classification (NCBI taxonomy): domain Eukaryota; kingdom Viridiplantae; phylum Streptophyta; class Magnoliopsida; order Poales; family Poaceae; genus Bromus; species Bromus sterilis. The sequence goes on along the minus strand of OX465599.1, from coordinate 29,474,030 downwards.
ACTTTAATCAGCCGGAAAACCTGAAAAACAAAAACAGCAGATAACCAGAAGCTGACAACTGGGTGCACTGAGTTAGTAGGTTAGTCCAAATTGGTTTAAAAGTGTAATAAAGTTCAACCAAAACATGGCAAAGTCACACAAAACATGCATGTAGCAAGCATAAATTATAGATACGTTTGGGACGTATCAGTGTGCAACTCCCCTATCTTAGCACTCGGAGTCCCCGGCAACGGCGCCAGAAATCTTGCTTGATGAGCGAGGTGATGATAGTGATTTCTCGTCCTTCGTTGGTAAACCCCAAGTGGAAGGTGTGATGTAGCACAACAGAAAATTTCCCTCAGTAAAGATACCAAGGTTTGTCTCCAGTAGGACTCCGGAGATGATAAGTAGGTGTCAGCGGCGCAACTGACGCGGACCTGCAAACAGACACAAATAACTTTGTTCCCAACGAAGTTCAGAGAGGTTGTCAATCTCTCCGGTCTTGTTGTTCACAAAGGATCAAACACAAGGGATAATGATACCAACTGAAAGTAAAAGCAGAAAAGTAAATGAGCGTGGAAACAGTGATGAAGATATGGACCGGGATACGTGATGTTCACTAGTGATGTCTCTCTCCCAAAATACAATAAAACTGCTATGCGAGGTGAACAAATTACAGAAGGGCAATTGACAGGATTATGAACGCACCGCGATGCTAACTATGCGACAAAAGAAAGGAAGAGGCTCAAAAGCATGGGCAGAACGCCAAAATAAGTAGACCGAAATCCAACTGCATCTACTACTAATCATCCACCTTGAGATATCTATCCAGAACATCTCGCTGGTATTAAGTTGCGAGCCCCACCCAAAGTGTAAACCCAAAGCAACAGACAACTGCATTAAAAAGCACTTTGCGTAAAGTAAACAATCCTTGTAACCGCGGTTACAAGCACCGTTGTTTCCCCCCTTGTGGCAACAACACATCCCCTAGAATCATGTTTCTGTCACTCAAGCGTGTCATCAGGGGGCATGAACCCACAATCGAGCATAACTTTCCCTCTTGGGGTTACTACCTACTACTTGGCCAAAGCAATAAATAGCAACGGAGAACATGCAAGAATTACTTAGAACAAAAATATAAGAGATAAGAACCAAATATATTACTCAATCACAATCTGAACATAATCTCATAATCCATCAGATCCCATCAAACTCAGCATAGCAACAGCAGAAAGATTACAAAAGTGCCTCGATCATGTAGGGCAGCTCACGAGGCCTAAACCATGAAGAACAAAGAGGGGAGGAGAACATCACATAGCTACTGATCACGGACCCATGGTCCAAAGGAAACTACTCACGATACATCTGGGAAGCATCCATGGTGGAGAGGAGACTCCCGGAGGTCGGCCCTCCCTCCGGCAGGGTGCCGGGAAGAGGTCTGCTGGTGCTCCCGATCTCGGAAGCGCGGCAGCGGCGGAACAGAGGCGAGATCGCGAAAAAGGGTCCTCTCCTCGAGGGTTTCTCGTCACGGAGAATATATAGGCGAAGGGGGGCAGCCAGGGGGCCACCAGGGGTCCAGGCGCCCCCCTGGCGCGACCATCCCCTGGGGAGCGCCACCAGGGCGCCTGGGCCCCTGGTGGTGGCCCTCTGGCCCCACTCAGGTCCTTCCGGCAGGTTCTTCTGCGCTGATTTTTTATCTGATTTTCCCGAATTTTTGGAGCACTTTTTATATGGGGGAAAACTGAAATAGAAAAACAGCAGAAAAAAGGAACTGGCACTGTGGTGCACTGAGTTAATAGGTTAGTCCAAATATGATCAAAAGTGTATGAAAGTGTATCTAGATCATAGCAATATCACACAAAACATGCATGGAGCAAGCAGAAATTATAGATACGTTTTGGACGTATCAGTGTGGCGGGTAGGCATATTCTTGTCTTTTGCTGAGGCTGGTTTTCCTCTGTTCTTTTGTCTGATGGCTTTTATCTTGCAGTGCTGCGACTTCTCCGGCTGCTTCCTCCTCTAGTGCAGCTGTTGTCGACCTGCAATCGATTGACTCTGTAGCAGCTGCCAAGAATATTGGGGATTCGTCGGCTGCTGTCGGTCCGCTCGTACCGTCGGTGACTTCTGTTGTCCCGGCTGCGGGTGTGATTCCTGTTGCCGCTCCGCCTTTGGCATCTGGTGTTGTTGCTCCTGGTGCCGAGCCTGCTGCTCCAAATCGTTCTTACTTGGGCCGTCTTGATCTTGGTGTTGAAGATAAAGTCCGCTTTTTCGACCGCATAGCTGGGCTGGTGAGTTTGTTTCCTGTTTGTTTGTGCAGTTTTTGTCATCGGGGGCATGGCAGTACTCCCGATGGGAGTAGCCCCCGAGGCTGCAGGCAAGTGCTTGCGGTTGCTTGCAGTCTTGCCTCGGCTCTGTTTTTCCTTTGTGTCGTCATTGCGAGCACGGTCAGTGCTCCCGATGGGAGTAGCCCCCAAGGCTGCAAGCAAGCGCTTGCGATTGGTTGTAGTCTTGCTTTGGTTCTAACTTTTAATATTTGATTTCTTCGAGTAGCCGGTGTTCCAGCACTGTGAGCGTCTGGTCGTCGAGGCTGAACATTGGCAGCATGCCCACAATTCTGCCCGGGCTGCCTTGTCTGCCATGAGTAGTGAGTATTTCTTCCTGTGCTGCCGTGCTTGAACTGCTGGGTCTTCGATTCTGAGTGATGTCTTGTTTTTTTAGACCGTCGTCAAACTGCCGAGAAGCAGGCCGAGAAGGCGGAAAGAACGATTTCCAACCTTAAGGCTGCTTTGGCTTCCAAAGAGAAGGAGATGCACGATCAGCACGAGGAACTGGTGCGCCTGCGTCGGGCTGAGGATGCGCTTGTGCAGGCGGAGGCGGTCGAGTGCGAGCGTCTTCGGGTCTTGGCGGACTCGCTTGTGTGTAAGTCGTTGTTCCATTGCCGGGTGCTTTGTCTCCTTCCTCCTTTTGTAGTGATTTTTGTTGCCTGGTGCAGCCTCTACGGGTGCGAGTGCGACGGAAGTGGTTGCATCGGAATCTAGAGTTCTCCGGGGGGGCCGTGGATGCCATGTCAGCCGCTGTTGATGTTGCCAAGGGGGTCTGTGCCCGGGCTTCCACTCTTGTGGGTCTTTTTCATGAGCACCTCATGCCGGAGTGCGCGAAGGTACCTGCTGGTCTGGACGCCCGCGTTGCTGCATTTGGTAATGGAGGGGATCTCTTGGAGGAGCTAGTTGGGGAGACCGTGGTGAGTGGTCTTTCCACGTCCCTTGTTGTTCTTATGGGGCGCGGAGTTGCTATTGACGACTCTCTGGTTGAGACTGTCCCTGCTTATACTGACGAGCAGAGCGCGCGTGCCACTATTCTGGCTCGTCGCCTGCAGGAGGTTGTGGATGGTCAGTATCCCTCCTCTGTGTGCAAGGGGTGGGGGGGTCGTAGCCATGTCGTGTCGTCTGAAACTTTCTGGTTGTAATAAGCCTCCTTTGTGGTGGTGGGTCTGTGCTACCTTGATTGGAGTAACTGTTTGGTCGTTCCTGTTGTTGTGCTTGATTGTTTTCTGTTCGTTTTGCGGTAGACCGCCCCGTGCATGCTTCGGTCTTGGAGTTCTTTGAAGGAGGACGCTCGCGAGGGCGCGTATGAGTCCGTGTGCTTGAGGCTGAGGGACGCTGAGCGGGAGGTTGTTCGCTTGAAGGGGGTTGTGGGTGGTAAAGTTGTCTGACCTCCTGCGAGGTGATTCTTGCTGCCGCTCGATTGCTTGACTGCATTTAATAGCTTTCCTGTCGTCGTCTTGATTTTGATTCTATTTTTTGAAGTGTTGTTGGGGCGGTCCCGGGATGAAGAGAAGGCCGTCCAGTCGGAGCTGTCTCGGTTGGATGATCCTGAAGTGCAGGCGAGCAATCCTTTCTGGGCAGATGGGGCTCGTGTTAGGGATCGGCGTAGAAAACAAAAATTTTCCTACCTACGAGTCCCGAACCCAAGATCTATGCTATGCTGATGTATGTAACGGAAGGAATCGGTGTTCATACCTTTGAAGACCGAAAGAGGGAAACGTTCCTCGAACGTGGTTGGCGTAGACTCTGATCCTACGACCTCCCTGTCGTGTTGAAGAACCTCCGATGATGAAGTAGCACCACACGTGTAGTGCCTCGCGGGATTACACACGTACGGTGCAACCGACGTCCCTCCGGGCTCAGAACCAGAAGAGGAGCGGAAAGAAGATTGATCCGGATCCCGATTCCTGCAGCGCGACGACGTCCGTATGATGGTGAAATCCCCAACCAGGTGCATACTTCAAACCAGGGGAGTCCGCTCTAGGTCGGAGAAAGAGAGAGAGAGAGTAACTCAATGTTGTATTGAAAAAGGCACCCCCACCCCTCCTTATATAGGCCAAGGAGGGGCTCCACCCCCTCCCCTTCCCCCATGTGGGACTAACCCCCAAGGGGGGGGAGTGGTGCGACTAGGATGGGGGATGGGCCCCTCCCTTGGCGCCAAGCCCAAGGGGGGAGGCTCCCCCTTCCCCTCATGGGCCTTTTAAGGCCCAAATACCTTTTCACCTTTTTAATTAATTATTTAAATCATTTTTAATATTTAATTCTGTCAATTAAATAATAAAACATATTAAAACATTAATATATATTATTTTGAACCTTTCAAAATATCCGGAACAGCTTCCGGCACCTCCCGGTACATTTCCGGTGTTTTCTCCCTTTTCACCGATGATCCCGAATCAATCCTTAATGCATCGATTGCCCTTAAGTGTGACACCCTACGGTCCAGGAAACAGTAGACATGATCGAGACACTCTCTGACCAATGACCATCATGTGGGATCTGGTTACAATCCTTGATGTGCCCCTACGCTTCCATCGAATAAACTTCATCGGTGTTGAACCGTTAACAATATGACTTGATCCCTTTGTGCTTCGGTACTATGTTTGTCCGATGTATGATCGTCGGTATCCAATACCTAGTTCTTCCTCGTCTCCGACATAACATGTTTACTCGTCTGTGAATATTACATCTCTTCTGACCTAGTCACTTGCTTGCAAGCTATTGATGCAACACCACCGAGTGGGCCCAGAGTACCTATCCCGCTCTGATCTATTTCATACTCCTCAACATATCTACTTCGGAATACCCAAGATACACCTTTTCAGTTACCATGTTTCAGTGTAACGGTTAATGCACTCAAAGCATCCTAATAGATAGCAATTATGTATGATCATCACGGTCTAAGGATTCAGTCACTATGTTATTAAGTCATCACAATGCTGAACTTACGTGACTTGATCACACTGCAATGCTTAAGGTGGGTGTGTGTCCATCACATCATTCTCCTAATGATATGACCTCATTGTCAATAGACTTTTATGTTCTCATGATCAGGAAACCTTGATCATCAATTGCCCAATGAGCTAGTATGCCTGAGTTTAACTAGGGACCAGGTTGTTATATATCACACGTGTATTAATGTTTCCGCTTAATACAGTTCTAACACAATATATAACGTATTATGAACAAACAGATATGTGACAAATATCTTTATTAATTTGCCTCTAGGGAACATATCCAACAGCTCGTGCTTGAGCATTTGTTGTGCTTCATCTTCGAGCTGAGCAGGTGCCGGCTGCTCTGCGGTACTGTCAACAGGTGCTGGGCGGCATCCACGCTGAGTTTTATCCGCTGCAGGTGGTACCATCGTCCTTTGAGACGCTTTGCCGCGTGTTTTCTCAGCCTGCAGAGTTGCGTCGCGTGATGAATCACCAGATTCATGCCGGAGCCCGCGCTGCCTTGGGCTTGGTCCATAGTTGTAACAGCCCAGTTTTTGCAAAAAATAAAAAAATTTGTTTTCGGTGTGAATTGTTTGATTGTCTGATTTGATTGCGGTGTTTGCATCCCCGATTTATCGATCGGCGATTATTTTCCCCCTCTTATCTCGTATCGGATGAAGACCGACCCTTGCCACCCTGACACTCGACCTTTGCGACACCGGGTTTCACCCGATCACAGTCGCGAAAACCGCACGAGACCAGCCGCAACCAACGGAACGAAAAACCCCGTTTAATAATTAAACGGGATATTTTTATAGCGCGACGGAAAGTGTTTTCGGAACGGTTCCAGCGCGAGGTGAACGCCTCTGGCTCGACACGCTGATCGCGCAGTTCGAAGTTTTACCCGAATCGGAGGTACTGTGGACCCCCGGCGGTCAGAAACGTGAGCACCACGCGCGCGAAAGAAACACCGGGGATGTTTTTGCAAACTGCCAGCCACCCATGCTATATAAAGACCACCACCCCACTTAGGGTTTTCCCTAAGCACCTAGGCAGCCACTAGCCCCCCAGATCTGGAAAAATCCCCCATTTTCGCAGCAAACCCTAAAATCCAGATCTGGGATCCAGCCCAATGGGTTTTGGACCGTCAGATCGGCCGATCTGACGGCCCTGGATGTGCCACGTCGCCTGGAGGACCTCCTCTCTCTCTCCTCATCCCCGCCGCCAGCCCGAGGGCACAGCCGCCTCCGCCTCACGGCCGGCGAGCCGCTGGCAGCAGCGCCCCCCCGGCCGCCACCTCTCCTCTCCCTCCTCTCCTCCTTCCCTCCTCCTTTTCCCTCCTCACCTCCTGCTCTTCTCTCCCGCAGTTCACCGGAGGTCAACCCCGCGCGCCATGTCCAAGGGCCTTGCTGCCAAGGAGCCGGCGCTGCCTCCCTCGCCTCCGGCGCCGTGCCACCGGCCGGATCCGGCGGGATCTGCGCCGCCACGCCGAGGTCCGCCTCCTCTGCGCCCTTCCCCCACCTCCTAGCTCACCACTGGTGGCAGGCGAAGCCCGCCGCGGACACCGCCGTCGTCGCGATCGGGAGGCTCCTCGCTCGGCCGCCTCTCCCAGCATGGACGACCACGTGGGCCTGGCCCAGCACGCCGGCCGGCCTCAAGGCCCACTACACCAGCCCGTAGCCGGCCCCCAGCAGCCCAGCCGCCTCTCACCGGCCTGGTGGGCCGAAGACCACGGTAGTTTTTTTTCCTCCCCGAGATCTGTAAATTTTTTTCCAAGTCCTATAATTATTGCTGCTGATACATTTTGTACTGCGTTTTCCCGTTGATCCGTAGCTCCGATGAACGTGCCCCCAAAACAAAAGTTGCTCAGAATTGCGTGTACTTTAATTCATCTTTTGTGAGCATTTGCATTTGAGCTCATCTTGATTGTGTAATTGTGTGATGAACAGGGCATCAGGCCGTTAAACTGCTACTTTTCCTGTTAGATGCTGCTGTTATTATTTTGTTGCAACTTTGCATGATGATTGTGACTCATCCATGAGGCCTATTGCATTGATTATTTTTCCTATGTGTTAAGCATCATGTGTACTTCATTTCCATGCTTTAACTTGCCATGTTTGGGTGATTTAGCTGTATTAAATCTTGCTTCAAAGTGGTGATCATGATGTTATTATGCTGATGTTGCTGAAACTGTTATTTTGTTGCAACTTCGGTCGACGAGTGTGTCGCGACCGTTTATCGGAATTGAGTGATTCCAATTGCATATTGTTAAGCATCATATCTACTTTCATTACATGTATTGCATTGTCATGATATGCTTGCTGGTCATATAGTTATTCTGCTCCAAAGTTGCTATGCTGCTGTTTTTAACAGCCACCTCTGTTTTTCTCTAAGTCTGTTACTTTGCGATGCCATGTTGTTTGCTTAATATCTTTTGATCTGTGATGAATTTTTGCATGATTCTTTTTGTCATGCCTTCCATGTCATGTCTACTTTAATTCCATATCATTTGTGAGCATGTTTGCATTCATTATGTTGTTTATGCAATGCTCTAAAGTGTGCTTCCTGATGTTGGCAGTTTGTGCCCGTAACTTGTTTTGCTTGTATCTTTTTAACCGTAACTCCGTTTGGGGTGTTCTTTATATGTAACTTGATTAGTTTTTCGTGTAATTTGTGTTTATGCTATTGTTTTCTGTTGTTAACCAATCTAAAATATGGTTTAGGACAGAACAGTACCAAATCTTTTAATCATCGTGCGGCACTTAGTGTTATGCCATGTTTAGGTTGTGCCTCACTTAAATTGACTAGCATAGATAGTTTATTTTGTGCTTCACCTCTTGACTTGTTTTGTGCTATTCCATGCTTGCTTGAGTTGCCATGTTAACAACCGTTGGTTGATCACCTATAGCTAAGAAACTTGAACCACCGTAAACGTGCGGTATTCGTCGAGTGTGACCGATACCCCACTTAAACTGTTAGTAACCGTTCTCGACGATAGATCCGTATCGCGTTGCCGTGTCGTGTGATGTCTTCTTGATCTTGTATTGCTCCGTAGTAATAGTGGTGCACCGTTGATTGCTTTCCAGTGTTTCCTTCTTGTGTGCTACCGCGGGTACCTCTCGGAGACGATGCGAGCTCGCGACCACCTACACCTTCGGAACCCGACTTATCAACAGGCAAGGACTATGCATTACTTATGATCCATTCTATTTCAACCAGCGGTTTGCATGCTAGTCTAGGTTAGGCTCGATGTTTGATCCTACCACATGTTTACAGCCTTTTTCAAACCAATACAACTATGTCCCCTCCCAGCAAACCATGTATTGCTATGTTACTATTGCTCGTTGCTCAGCCCCTGCTTAGTATGCATGCTTATGATGCTACGATGTTACCCTATTACTCCTTGGGTTGGGATATCACATTATTATATTGTTGTTGATGATATGATTATTATAATGTTGACTATATTTGACGAAGGATGGAAGGTCTAGGCTATCCCGTCCCGACGCTTTGTTCCATTCGAGTCACCTAGGACTCGAGTTCCGGGTATTGGTTTTGAGACTGAGGGTGCCTAACCGCATGTGGGATACTATGTGGTCCCCTCTTCTTACCTACCTAGCTTCAAACATTTCTAGTGGTGGCCCAAGCTGATTTATCATTTGAAACGTGTGTGTGACTGGTCCGCGGCCGGCAGTTTTTCAAACAACTTGGGCCAGTGGAGACATGGTTTCTCTGTTGGTCCACCCGATCAGCTAGGACCCGGTTTCCCATGTGTGATTAACCGGCTATCCGACCTGCGTCATACGGAAGAGTCCGATCCGAGAGCGTGGCCGCCTTTTGGATTGGGTGTCGACTCCCCGGGGGCCACCCGGATTTGTTCGTTGTTAGCTAGAGGGACCTGTCGTTCCGGATCTCTTGGGACTAAATCATAAAATGGTTGCCTATCATGGGTAGCAACTGAGAGTGATGGGCGTGCGTGCGGAGCCTTGTAATGGGCAGTTGGTACACCCCTGCAGGGTTAAATCTTTTCGAGAAGCCGTGTCCACGATTATGGACGACTTGATACCTACTCCTTGTTCATAGACAACAACAACTGAGATAATCTTAATATAACTTGATCAACGTGTGCGTGCCTTGACTGCTTCTTCTTCGTCGGGATGCGAAGAGGAGGACAAGGATAGGATATGTGTTATGTTTGCGTATGTAGGTAGATAGAAAGACTTGTTGGAGGCGATTCCTCATCGAATGCTTGGATTCTTATCTTACTCTCTAGATCGTTAGCCACTTCATCAAATGCTAGTGCGGCAACAACCTCACCACTTACCCCTTCCTTACCGTAAACTACTAGTTGTCCTAGAATGACGAGTGATGAAGTCCTTGCTGGGTCAGATGACCACTACAGTTGGATGCTGAGTACCTCTGTACTCATGATACTACCCCCAAACACTTTTCAGGGTTCTTGCTCGACAACAGGTATGGTGATCGACGTTTCACGTGGAGACTCGACGACGACTAGTTAGGCGGATCCCGGCGGAGGGCCTGGACCCGTGTGGTTATGGGATCGATGTTTTTCTCTTTGCCAGTAGGCATTTGATTGTAGTCTGTACTCAGACATGTATCTTCCGCTGTTGTATTGTATTTAAGGCAGTTGTATGCCGATTGTATGAGATGTTGTATCCTGTATCTGTAATGTTGTGATATTATGTTGGAAATCCGGGGCATATGACTTCGTCATATGTCGCGGTGGGACCGATATGTGCTTCGTCCCCGGATCTGGATGGAAACATCTAGATCTGGAACAGTACCGCATATCGGGCCTTACAATAGTCATTGGCCGGGGGCTGATATTGCTCAAGTGGTGGGGGGTCCTCCAGGTGGTAAGGATTACCCGATGGATGAGCATTACTCGGCGGTCGATGAGCCTGCGCGCCGAGTAGTGGAGCGGGTTTGTGAAGAGAACGATCGTTATCTGGGTGCCCTTATTAAGGCGAAGATGGAGCCTGGGGGTTAGATGCTTCCTTTCTTTGTATATGCTTCTTCTTGGTGTACTGTATTCCTTTGCAGTAAAGGGTTTTGCTGCTGTGGCAAGCCCTTGTGTGTTGCGAATGCGAAGAGCGCCTCGGGGGGGGGGGGGGGGGTGACTGCCGCAGCGAGCCCCCGAGTGCCAATTTTGTTTTAGGTCGCGATTGCGAAGAACGCCTTGGGGGGTGGCTGCTGCGGCGAGCCCCCGAGTGCCAATTTTGTTAGGTCGCGATTGCGAAGAACGCCTCGGGGGGTGGCTGCTGCGGCGAGCCCCCGAGTGCCAATTTTGTTTATGTCGCGATTGCGAAGAACGCCTCGGTGGGTGGCTGCTGCGGCGAGCCCCCGAGTGCCAATTTTGTTAGGCCGCGATTGCGAAGAACGCCTCGGGGGGTGGCTGCTGCGGCGATCCCCTGAGTGCCAATTTTGTTTATGTCGCGATTGCGAAGAACGCCTCGGGAGGTGGCTGCTGCGGCGAGCCCCCGAGTGCCAATTTTGTTAGGTCGCGATTGCGAAGAACGCCTCGGGGGGTGGCTGCTGCGGCGATCCCCCGAGTGCCAATTTTGTTAGGTCGCGATTGCGAAGAACGCCTCGGGGGTGGCTGCTGCGGCGAGCCCCCGAGTGCCAATTTTGTTAGGTCGCGATTGCGAAGAACGCCTTGGGGGGTGGCTGCTGCGGCGAGCCCCCGAGTGCCAATTTTGTTTATGTCGCGATTGCGAAGAACGCCTCGGGGGGTGGCTGCTGCGGCGAGCCCCCGAGTGCCAATTTTGTTAGGTCGCGATTGCGAAGAACGCCTCGGGGGGTGGCAGCTGCGGCGAGCCCCCGAGTGCCAATTTTGTTTATGTCGCAATTGTGAAGAACGCCTCGGGGGTGGCTGCTGCGGCGAGCCCCCAAGTGCCAATTTTTTTTATGTCGCGATTGCGAAGAACGCCTCGGGGGGTGGCTGCTGCGGCGAGCCCCCGAGTGCCAATTTTGTTAGGTCGCGATTGCTGAGAATCACTATCCCCGTAAGAACCCCCTCGGGGGGTAGGCTCATCCGTAGGAGTCATGGGGTCACCCCCTCGTCAGTCGTGACAACCACTATCCAACGTCCATGGCGAGGACAATGCTACAATGGTCATATCAAGTGGCGGAGGGGAGGAGAATGGTCAGAATCAGTGCAAATTGGTCAGCAGTGGCCCCGGCTCAATGGCGGTCGCGAGGGGCCGAGACGAACGACGGAGTCGCGATGGTGGTATGCGGTGGTGAGATTCAATCGGAATCTGCACAGGATGGCAGCAGCAAAATTTTAGAAGGATGTTTAGGATTCGTACGGTTCCAGTGTGGTTTTGCAGCGTCCGAACACGGTGACGTCAGCGCATGCATGCATGCGATGTAAAACAGGACAGATGACATCAGCGAATCTTTTGCGTTTTCAATTTTTAAAAGTGTTTTATCTCTTAAATAAATAATCCAATTAAAAATCATTTTTCACTACTAAATCCGTCGCGACGAGATCTTTGAAACTAGATCCCATATCGACATGTTTCGATAACTTTTTTTCGGTTAAAAATTGTCATGTCTATTGCACATAAATTGACATGTTGTTTGCACTAAAATTACTGTCATTTGCTTCAACTACGTTTTAGCACGTTTTAAGTAATTTTGTCGTAATTCATAAAATAAACTTTAAAAGCTTACCTTGGGTAAACACATGTTTTTTTTGCCATGGCAAAACACATCTTAAATTGTCATGGCGAAAGATATGTTAAATTTTCCATGGACACAAAAAGAAAATAGTTTGCCATTGATAGATAGAAAAACTTGGGATGTTGATAACTACCACATGTGTGACACGAGTACATGGCAATCCCTGGTGTTTTTTAGGGCAAGTTTAGTTATGTGAGGGTGACAACTTCAAGTTGTAGACGCTAGTCCTGCGAATAAGAATTGCCATGTCCTATTAATAGAAATTGTCAGGTTCTATGAATAAGAATTGGCATGTCCTATGAATAAAATTGTCATATATAGGAGGCACTTTCGCCCACACGTTTTTTAGATGCGAATTTTAGGTGTACATAAATGGCAATTCTTAGCCAAAGTTACCATATATTTAGTGAAGTTGCCATGTATTAGAAGAAATTGTCATCTCATATAAGCTAAAGTTGCCACCAAAGTGTGGGCTTACCATCTTTCCACCCACACGTGAGACACGTTTTACTGAAAATTGCCATCCTCGCATTCTTGAAGTTTTCATCCAAAAAAATGTAAGGGCGATGTGTCTCGGCCTTGATGCCAGGTCATTTACATTGGAAAAAGAAAGAGTTTTTCATATGTGGATAGAAATTTTTTAACGTGGTTTGTATAACAGATTTGCCATGGGCATAAAAAAGAGTCGTTGTCAGAGCAACACCACACCGTCGACAAACTCTCCCCCTGATCCATGTCCTCTCTCCCACTGTCACACGTTAAGATGTGTCGGAGAATCTCCTCGAAGCATTCGTAACCTAGGAGACCGCCATGTCGCGCACCCCTCCCCCCTCCTCCCCGTGCCAGATATCTGCTCGGGGTCCACTGAGCATCACCGCAGCTCTCCCGGTCCTCGTCGATGAGTCAAAAGACGTTAAAATACAATGGTAACTTTTAAACTAGATGAAAGAAATCATGATAACTTTAGTGTAAACAGGATAGAAACTTCAGTGTAAACAACATGATAAATTTCGGTCCGATTTTTTTCCAAAACATATCAATATGACATCTAGTTTTGAAGATCTCGTCGCGACGGATTTAATGATGAAAACGGAATTTTAATCGAAAATTTTATTTAAGAGATAAATTTTTTAATTCAAAAAACTCAAAAACTGACTATAGATGCTAAATGCATCAATATTGGTGCGTGGGTGTTCAGGCGGAATTCGAGATTGCTGACTATAGATGCTAAACGCAAAACCTATCTTTTCCATAAAATTTAAGGCTGCAGTAAATAAATAATTGAGGGTCAGATAAACACCGCACCGCTTAAACCTGGAATTCGAGATTGCTTTTCAATTTTTCAAATTGTTTGTTAAAGATGCTCTTATATGCGCCAAACAGGAGGAGTTGAGAACCTATATTTTACAAAAAAAAACCTGTGGAGAGCCACTTTGAGACTGTCCCAAAATACCCTTAATCGACTGTCTAGCTAGATAGGGGCATGCTCGTCGATCCTCGTAACCTTTTTTTGCTGGTACGTACGATCCTCATAACCTGGCCGTCGCGAATTTAACGGCAAACTGGCGCAGATCCTCCGCGTCGATATGTAGATATAGCGAGAAGCAACGTACGAGAGTACAGTTCAAGATGGATCCCAAGTTCCCAACGGCTCGTGAGCCATCATTTACGCTGGATGGATGGGACGGGATCGGGATCGCCCCGGCACCGGCCAAGCCCCGTGTGCATGAGAGCCATGAATGCTGGATCGATGGAGCCGCCGCCGCCCGTCGGTGCGTGCTTCTGACGGCCGGTGCCCATCGCACGCCGGCATAAATAGCCGCCGTAGCCTGTCACGGGGACGTACTCCGTGGGCCCGGCTGCGCAGTCACACGCCCGCACGCGCAACGGGATCCCCCGCGTGACTCACCGCTTCCTCCCGTACTGCACTGTACCTTCTCGCGATTCATGGGCGGCGGAGCAGTGGTAGGTCGCCCAGTACATGCATACACAAATACACTGGCAGCCGCACGCGTGCTCAGTCCGTCAGTGGTATCGAATCGAAAACCTTAACAACATCGATCGATCAGTTTATTTGGACAGACAGTCTCTGATTACGAACGAATGTGCAGTGCACATGTTCAGAGCTTCAGATGTTTAGATGGACCGCTGGCTGGCTGATAGGGGGTGGTTTGCAGACAGACTGACTGATCAAGATGAAAGCGCAGCCATCAGTTCCAAGATAACATAGGATACTAGTATCTGCATTGACCTGAATCAGTCGGCACTACCACCAAACGCAATCCGCAGGCAACCAAAGCGAAGATCCATCGACATCGCCCGCAGCAGGGGAATGCTATGCTGCTAGCAACAAACCGTACGTACATACATACTCCAAATCGAAGCATCGGATTCCCCTGAAAGTGGGAAGAAAGACAGCACCATTTCCAAGTCCAACGATATGATGCGTACTATTACCTAGTACTACCACCAGCTACAAAAGAATAACAAAAGAACAAATTAACTACGTACTCTAGTAGCAACGGCCTAGCTAGAATTGATACCCCAGTCCGGCCGTTTCGATTTGAGCAGAGCAGGTAGCCCATGCCGATGCGGTGCGCCAATTAACTCTGCTCCGCCGTTGCCGATCGCACCGTTGGCCGGCCTCCGTCGTGCCTCACGCCGGCGGGGGACCATGCCATGCGACGCACGCATGGGTGGGTTCATAATGCTACTCGCACTGTACACGGCATGCAGGCACCGCAAGTGCCAAAAGAGAAGGATCTTGCCGAGAGAAACACAGTAAGTTTTCCATTCTCTTGCAGGTGTTCGTTCTGATCTTGCAGTACTAGCACTGTCTGTCTCCTGCCTGCCTCTCATTGCTTAACTGCAGGGTGACTGTAATTTTTGGCCACTGTAGTTCACTGTCACCAGGAAAGGACAGTGGCTTTTACCAACTGTGGATTCAGGCATGAGCGGGTTACTACTCTATTTGTTTCGTTGCTGCTGCTGCTGCTGCTGCTACTTAATTAGCTCCAGTTCTTGCTGCCGTAGGAGCTGCTTCCATGTGCACACAGCCCATTTGACACAAGGCACATACTTGCATTAGTCAATGGTAATAAGTACCAAGTCCTAGCATAGAAGTGTCACCTGTGATTTCTGCATGGAGAATTTCATTAATTGCCTGGTAGTATGTTTTTCTTGGACGCAGTGTGCCTCTGAACCCTTCAATTGGATCAAAATGGATAGACTATCAAATTCAGTAGGATAACTAGATTAGGTTGATGTTAACTTGCTCATCATTGGCTCTCTCATTTTCTTCAACCTGCTCCATGTACTCCTACTACTACTTGCCTGGAATCTCCCAACCACCGGAGCGGCTCACAGCAGAATATTCGGTGCTATGGCAGGAGGAGTTCATGAATTAGAGGAGACATCTCCGCTTAATTAGTTTAACCTACCTCGATCTGCAGTGGATCAAAACTTTTGTCTGGCGTTGTGAGACGCATGTGACATCATGAGATCGCACAAAACTTCCATTGGTCAGAAAGAAGCCACATGTGGATCTCATCTCATCTGGTTTTCGATCGTTTCCATCGGCTGCAACTTGTAGTACTAATAACAAACTAATGTGCGGTGGGTGCGTGAAACTAAACATGGCCGGTCTGTATCTGTCGGCCAACATTTTTTCGTCATTAGTATATCTTATCTCCTGTCTGTTTCTAACATGGCAATGGGCATTCCATCCTACGGCTACAAGGACAAACGACAAGGTGACGTCTTGTTAGAAAAACCCAGAAATTTGAGAGGATCCAATGCCTGCGAGCGTCACCACACTCACCGGAGGATTAAAGCAAATCGTTATATATAAATTTCAATGCCAACTTTTAAAGTGGACACAGTATATGTTTCCGAGATGATTCAGACTAGTATGCGGATAGAGGTAAACACATTTCATGGAATTTGAAACAACTAGATGATTTTCATGAAAATCGGATAATTTTATTTAAATCAAACCAAATACATAAGACTTTTAACATATTTCATTAATAAACATTAATATAGTTTAAAATCAATGAAAAAATAGCACGCTAATAGTATATTTTTAGGGACACTATTTCTTTCATTGTTTAAAACTACACCGACGTCGGTACTTCCAAGTCCTTGTTGTTTCTTCTGTAGGGGCTCCAGGAATTGAAGTTGCTTCATTGTCCGTCGCCAACAATGAAGTTGCGGGAGGCCGACTAGGCATGGACATGGTCCATATCTTACATCTTACATTCTTAAGAAGTTGGTCTCAATTTTTTCAACGTGCAAAGTGTCCACCTCAACATCCCCACTAAGCCGCTACATTTATTATCTTAACATGCACACATGACACCTCATCAAAGGCACACCACAATATGCATGAGATAAAGATTTCAATTAATAGTTAATATCATGCACAAATCCATCTCACCACACATGTATAGAATTTTTTTCATTGTATCATGCATGGGATTTTTTATTGTATCATGTCACTTATATTAAATAAATATTTTCAACTACACAATAATCAAATACAATATATAATATTATTTTAAGTTTTAGTTTATATATTATTAATTCAACTATTTATGCTTCAAAACCATGTACCCCTTCCCCTCAATATTTGTCATCTGATAGAAATATATTGCAGTTGAATCCCGCAGCAACACGCAGGATATCCTGTAGTGGGACATGATGCGTGTGCACATTCTTCTTGTCGTGGAGGACTCCATGTTTCATGCACATGCAAACTCCCATATGTTATCGTAGGAGGGGTCCCGGGCTCTGAAAATTTGGGCCTTCGTCTTGGTTGTTACCGGGTTGCATGGACTGGGCTCACATCAAGAGATTTTAGACCCTCCTTCTTTCTTTTCTTCTTCAGACGCAAAGATGGACTCTGATGGTCCTTGTCTTCACCTTATTTTCCTTTGTTCTAATGCGAACTCGGGCTAAAGGAACCCTTATTAAGCGTTGATCCAGTTGGGAACACAGATCCAAATTGTTGAATCATTTATTAGTGCCTTGTACCCTTCTTTAGGGCTTTTCGCGCTTAGCAGAGCTCCACGGAGAACCCTTGTAAGCGCTTGAGTCATTCTTGTTGAAGATGTTGGACCACGTCAATACAAACCCTTGGCCTATGTGAGAATCGCTTCCACTTCGTGTAGCGCTTAGCTGAGCTCTAAAGAGATACCCTTGTAAACGCTTGGACGATTTCACCATTGCGAAGCCAGGCTGCCAGAGGCCTTTCTCCATGGATAAATCGCTTGGGATCCAAATTACATGCAACCAAGCTCCATTTAGAGCCCTTGCACATGTTTTGGAGCTATTTTGAACTCATGAAACACGTAGCTAGGTGATGATCCACAAGTGTAGGGGATCGCAACAATCTTCAACGGTAGTGTAACCCATTATCAATCTAGGGGATAATAATGATCTCTTGATAAAGGCCCTCTATAACGAAGAGTCCAACCTTGTTGGCTAGACCGAGGGCCTCCAAGAAGGCTTCTTCAACAGTCACGTTGGATGAAGCCCATGCCTAAAAAGGAAGGTATTCCGGTTTCCATGGAAGGATCATACTCGATACGACCTCCTTAACCACATCAGGTTAGGAGTTGTGTAAACCCCGGTACCCTCGATGTGGTATATAAATCGAGGGTTTGAGGCTCGTATAAGGCATATCAAAAATCTCTCGGTCGTTGTACTTTGCGATAAACCTCAACATAATCAAGAACAAGCAGGGGTAGAGTATTATCTGTTAGAAAGCCTGAACATGGGCAAATCCGTGTTTCCTATTATCATCGACTCTCGATCGTCTAGTTCGGGGAATACCCTGCCGAGAGATCTGCCAGAATCATCTTTGAGACTTTGGAATACTCATATTCATATGGGAGACAAGGGAAAAGCAACTAGTGATGTTGTATTGTTCATCACTATTCATTGTTGATTTTCTTGCATTGCTCTCAAATGAATTTAATTTTGAACTTGAAAATTGGCATGTCTGTAAACATCTGAGTACTTGTTAGATATTGTTATGTTGAGAGTCAACCTGTGGTTGGATGGTTAGGATGCCAGTGGTTTTTCCAAGTCCATCAGTGATCAATCCCTAGGTTTAACGCTTTGGCGTCTCAAAAAAGATGAATAGTCTTTCAATGGGATGAGATGTTTCCATCAAAAGCAAGCCATTTGTGATGACTTCATCAAATTTGAAGACTCGTCGCATTAAAACTAGTCTTTCAAAGATGCTTCTAGGAATAGGATTTTCACATGTGCGTTTACAAGAATAAACATATGCATGTACTTATAAATATCTACGTTTATAAAACAAAACAATTACCGTGTTCAGTTAAAAGCATACACTAGAGGACCCGATATAAATGTGCAATTAGTTTTTTCTCGAATACGCACAAGCATGTGTATCATCATATATTAAAGAGAGAAAGAGTGGACAAGAACCCCAAGTACATGTTCCATAGTTCGTGTGCTCACAGTCCAAACACACCGGAGCTCGACACCACCTAAAGGACCTACACAGACTACTCTCATCCTACCCACCTCCCTACATGTCCCATAAAGACTTAGCGTTCGGCTTTGATCAACCTGCTTCTCGCCATATGAGGTTCTCTTTGGCGATGCGCCTTAAAAACAGTCGCAAACTCGGGCGCGCCCCTTCAAACACAATATTGTTCTTGTGCCTCCACAACTCCCACATACTCAACATGATAATTGCTCGAACAACCTTTTGATGCGGCCGTGGGGATGTGACCCTGATGCACCACTCCCGTAGGGTGTCATCAAGTGTAGGCACATCGGCGTCCTTCCCATGTGTTGTCGAAAGCTTTGTCCACACTTCCCTCGCAAAGACACGGGTTACTAGGAGATGGTTGGTTTTTTTCTCCTGTTATTTGCAAAACGGGCAAGTGTCCCGATGTGGGAGCCCTCTCTGTGCCAACCTATTCGAGGCCCATCGAGCCATCTATCCTCCCAAAACAGCGGCCATCGCCTACCATAGCCTTTGCTGCCGCTCGAAATAAGCATCGCGCATCAGCAGGCACCATCAAGTTGAATTCCGCCCAAGGCCGGGTGGAATCCGTGCGCTGAAGCCATCGAGCCATGTGCAGTTAGTTTTTTCCAAGAAAATGTGTGGCATGTTACAATTGTGCATCCAGATTTTTCCAAGAAAATGTATGGCATGTTACATTTGTGCAGCCAGATTTTTCCAAGGAAATGTATGGTATGTTACAAATGTGCAGCTCGTTTTCCCCCAAGAAACTGTGTGGCAGGTTACATTTGTGCAGCCAGTTTTTCCCAAGAAAATGTATGGCAGGTTACAATTCCGCAGCCAGTTTCTTCCAAGGAATTGCGTGGCAACGCAAAACAGAGAGAGCATCCAAAGGCGAGCGCTACGCGTCCGCCGGCGGATCTTTTTCAAACATCCGCCGGGTCACGAGCCGTTGGATGGATATAATCCAACTGCTGACGTTAGCATAGCTCTTTGCAACACTTGATGTTGCGAAGCCTTTTTACAACATATATGATGTTGCGAAGTTTTTTTGCAATACAAATGAGATTATAAATTTTATTTTTATTGCAACACGAGCAATGTTGTGAAACCTTTTGCAACACAAACGATGTTGCATTTTTTTTACAATACAAACAACATAATTCTTATTGCAGAAACGTTTTCGAGTCACGATAGTCAACACACTCATTTGCAACAAGACCTTTGTTGCGAAGTTTCTTTGCAACAAGGTCTTTATTGCAAAGCATCTTTGACAGAGAGGCGGATCCTATCTAGTACACATGTCACGCACTGAAGGCACGATAGTCAACACAATTATTTGCAACTTGACCTTTGTTGCGAAGCATCTTTGACTCAATGATGAATCTATTAGTACACGTGTCATGCGCAGGAGGCGGCGGACGCAACGCGTGGATCTGCCGGTTGAACACAAGTATTTTCCGCATCCAAACCAAAGGAAAGGGGGTCACATGGCAGCGCTTGTCGTGGTGGTGGTCGTCGTTCATGGATCACACGACCCGACCAGGCACTGCGCGCAACTGGGAATATGCCAGCATCGCTCGGTCATCAGCATCAGTATGCCAAAAATATCACCGCGACCGTGTGCCCGCGCCGCGCCGTCCGCGCGCTCTGCGGTGTCAGCCACTGCCCCCGGCCCGCGCGCGCTGCGCCGGTGGCGGCTCTGAGCTCACGCGCCTTTCCACCGGGTAGATCCAGTCCCCTGGCTCTCTGCCAAAACCGCCACTCCTGCGGTGTCGTCCAACGCACGGTACCTTCCCTTAACCGTCAATCTCACCCCTGCGCCGAAAGAAATGATCCTTCCTTGGACGCAAACCTTTGGGCAATGTCACGTGCGCAACGGCGGAATGAGATGAGACGATGAGATTCCCGAGCCCGACCGACGGAAGGTGATGAGATGAGACGAGATCCGAGGGTGAATGAAAAACACACACGTCACCGCGCGGCTGCATGAACAGGACGACGGCGGCGGCAGATGGAATCTGACGACTGACCCCGCCCCCAATCCGGCGGCCAGGCTTTTCGACAGTTACCATCCCATCCAAATCCACCACCACCCCCCCCCCCCCCCCCGGCCTACCTGTAATCTGTTTCTTTCTTCCTTCCGGCAAGCCTACGGCGGGCCCGGGCCCGGCGGTAACGTTTTCCTGATTCCCCCCCATCCATCCCTGCAACGCAAGTTATCACAACGGTACGGGCTCCCTCCCTCCCCTCCTTCCGTTCAAATCAAATCAAATCAACCCACAGTCAGGTTTAAATCAACCTCAGCCGTCCGATCCCTCCGGGGGCACGTGTCGAAGCAGGGGCGATCTCGTCCGCAGCCCCCCACCGGGCCATTCCCGTGATTATCACGTTCCGTTCGGGCCTCCGGAACGCCGTTACCGCCGCAACGGACCGCGCCCAGATCCGGTTGACGGCGGACCGTCCTGGCCGTCCGATCGGGGATCCCATCCCCCGGCCTCTCGGCGTGTTATATGCGCACGCACGGGGACGCGGGGGAGAATCCAAAGAGCCAGCCCCAGCGAGAGCGGCATATCCCTCCCACCGGCGCGGCGCACACACGGAAACGGCCAAAGGAGCGGCGTGCAGCGCACCGGAGCGGAGCCATGGGGAAGTACATGCGCAAGTGCAGGCGGGAGGACGCGGCCGTGGGCGGCGTCGAGGTCACGCAGGCCGTCGGCGTCCGGACCAGGTCCCGGGCGGCCGCGGTGGCCGACGTCGTCGTTTCCAAGAGGAGGAGGCCGCTGCCGCCCAGCTCGCCGGCCTCGTCGTCCCTCGCCGCCCGTGGCCAGAGCGGGAGCTGCTACCTCAAGCTGCGGAGCCGCACGCTCTTCATGGCCCCGCCGGCGCCCGCGTCGGCTGCTGTGGTCGGGCACGGGCACGGGCCGGCGCCGCTCCAGGCCGGCCTCTCGCGCTGCTCCAGCACGGCCTCGTCCGTGGACGCGTCCGCCGCGCCGCAGGACCGGAGCCTGCCTTCGTCGTGCGGCTCCGACGCCGCTGCCAAGGTGAGGGAATTGGGTCCTCCAAACCCTAGAATTCGAAATTGCGATACGATTCTAGATCTCTCCGTTGCTCAAAAATCGTGTCTTTCTCTCCCGTCATGGTGCTCTACAGGCAGGCTCTCCGGAGGGCTCGGCCAGCAACAACTCGGAGAGCGGCGGCAACCGCGAGAGGTGCGACATCGAATTCTCCCTTGTTTCCGCCCAATTCTTCCCAATTATGCCTCCTGCCGTGCTCCTGACGCCGCCCCCGCTCGCTGCTTTTGAAAATTCAGGCGAGAGACGACGCCGTCCAGCCAATTCCCCGGGGACCTGAGCGACCTGGAGTCGGATCTGGCGGGGCACAACAGCGGCCGCTCATCACTGCCGCAAACACCGGCTGCCGAGGTTCAAGCGGCCGCCGCGAGGGCGAGGACCCCGGCGGCGGCAGAGATCGAGGAGTTCTTCGCCGCGGCCGAGCAGGCCGAGGCCAGGCGCTTCGCTTGCAAGTAAGTACTTTTAGCTAGCAGTGCCTAAAAACCATAGCTTGGTGTGCTCGCCGGACGTTCAACCTCATTCTCTCTGTCTGTCTCGCCGTGGTCAGGTACAACTTCGACGTGACGCGCGGCGTGCCCCTGGACTCCGGCCGGTTCGAGTGGAGCCCGGCGGTGAGCAGCAACTAGCTAGCTAGCTAGGCGGTGAAAGCGAGCGCGTGGGCGTGCAAAGCGGGGAGAGAAGCTGTAGCTAGAAAGTTACTCACTGTAGAGAGAGAGAGAGAGGGCGCCGGCCGGCCGGCCGGCCACCGTGTAGAAAGGCAAGGGGGGAAAAGATGCTCCGAAAAGAAGAAAAACTACTCCACCAAAAGAAGCATTATAGCCTAACCAACCAACCAACCAACAAACCAACCACCGATTCGATCTTCATCAACCATTTCTTTACATCCACACATATTATTCTCACCATCATCATCAGTTCATCACCACCCACCTTCTGATTTTCCTAGCAGCAGCAGTATAGTAGTTTTAATTGATTCCCTACTGGTTCTTGTTCAGAAGTTATCTTGACGCACAGGACAGATCCCTCGATCAGTCCCTGATCCCTCACTGTAATTGTTACTAGTACCTAGTTAATTACCTGTATTTGGCTGGATTTTTTACTGTACATCATCGGCAGCATGTATGCATGCAGCTTCTTGCTGCTAGCTGCGCCCCAGATCTTATAATTTGATTTGATTTCAGTTTCACTGTGTACGTTGGTATTTCAATTTCATATTTCCATTGCATGCATGCATGATTCCATCTTATCCGTTTCGCTGGTCCTGGCCGATGGAGCCCGCAAATGTATACGTTGGGTAGCAGATGGATCTGTCGAGACTGTAACTGAGCAGACAGAAACAGCTTCGGTGCTCAGATGCGCCCATGCATGGATGCTTCGGCGCAGTGCAGCGCAGACACAATAGTACAGGCAGACTGCAGTGGAGGCTTCCATGGCAGGCATGGCGTGCCGTGGAAAGAAAGCAGGCCTGGCCGGTTGAGATGGGGGACCGATCGAGGAGAGGCCTTCCTCTGCATGCACCCGTCGTCGCGGTAAAAAATAAAAGGTTGGATTCGCAACTTGCGATTAACCTATGCGGGTAAGTGTGGATGATGATGATTAGTGGGGCTAAACTAAACAAAGCGCCGCTGGCTCTGGATCGACCGATCCGGCGCACATGGATGCATCATGGTCATGGCTATGCAGGGGGGATTAGGAGGGGAGGAGAGAGACTGGGAGAGATCTAGAGAGAGAGAGGCATTTAGGAATGTTACTTGCATCGGGATCTGGGTTAGTCAGTGAGTAGTACAGTAGTAGGTTGGTAAAAACTAGGAATGGGGGATGGGATTCTGTGCCTGTCGCCGGGAACTGGGACGAACTGCACGCACACTGCTGTTTGCCTGCTTTTATTACTACTACACCAGCTAGTAGTAATTGTGGAAGTAATTTTGCACAGAAACTTGTGGCGTGTGGCCACTGTTCCTCATTGGTTCTGTACTGTGCGTTTGGGTTGTTGTACTACGTGTAGCCCAATATGGAAAACATGAGCTCATTCTAGCTACTGGCTTGAGTTGAGTTTTTGGAATGCTGAACTTTTTCTTCCAGTAGTATTGTGTTTGTTAATTAATTTGCTTGCCACTTTGCCCGGCCCGACGGCAATCTGATCTGCGTTTGCTTGCGTCCACGGCGTCTGATCCAGGGATATTAGTGGTGCCACCGAAGGAATAGCAGGCCGCTTCCATGTTCTGAGTTGAAATAACAGTGTGTAAAGAAGTTATAGAACTCACTGTGATTGGGCGAATGAAAAGTCGACACAACGTGTAGGAGAGAGAGAGAGAGCATGCCTGAGCACGTTATGATGAGCATCATAAAATAAGCTGGATCGATCGCTTTACAGTTCTGCAATACTCTTATGAGGCCCAGATCCGTGGAAGGTGGCCGGGTGGGGTGGGATCGATCCATTCCATCCATCAATCGGGGTTGGCACTGCAGTGCGCTGTTTGTTGTTATGTTAGCTAGGCAAGTACAGTGATTTGTGTGAGCGGGTGGTGAAAAGCGGGTACAGTACGTCGGTAATTTTTACGTACTGCCTTGGGAAGCCCGGTTTGGGACTGTGGAGAGAGAGGAAGGTGGGGATCCCCAAGCGGGTAAACATTCTGCACACGGGGGGTAATAATGGCCATCTTCCATATTTTACTGGCTTGAAGCGAGCGGTGGCACTGAAGCTGTGGGTGCTTTGGGGAACTAAAAACTGTGCTTTGGAGTCACCAAGTGGCAGGCAGAATCACCCCATTTCATGCGGAGAAACAACTGCCCTGCTCCTGCTCCTTCCTGCCATTCCAGGATCTGGCCAAGTGACAGATCGCAGCCGGCGTATCTGAACCTTGAACCTGCATGTAGTAGGCTGGGGCGTCAGCTCAGGATCAGGAGCAGGAGGGAACGGCGGCGCATCCATCCATCCTCCAGAGCGACAGTGCTGCCGTTCCTTGAGAGAAATGCAGATCACCTTGGAGAAGTGTACTTGGTTTTGCATTTACTGTGGCGTACTGCGTGCGCCCCATGGCAGTCCTAGAACAGCACAAATGTGGAGCGATCACCTGTGAATCTGTACCACGGTGGACGCAACGGACCAGCCAAGTACGCATGGATGGATGGATGGATGGATCGACGAGAGGGAATCAATCAATCCCGCAGAAATTAAGGGCGCGCCGGCCCACTGTAGCCAGTACAAGGAAAGGACGGGTTTGTGCTCGCTCGCTGCCGTTGTGTTGCGCCATGGCCAACGGAGGGCAGAATTAGTGGCAAGTACTTGGCACCGTATCGCCTCCATTGTCGCGCTGCACCGCCACCGGCCGGCCGACGACGGCACGGACGCGGATTGATGATGGATGGATGGATACCATGGATTGGACGTGTAACGGGGGGTTTAGGGGGCAAGGGAGTCGTTGCGAGAAATCCGTACGTATAGGGAGGGATTGATCTGGACCCCAATACGTGCATTCATTGAGTGTTTAATACGGATCGAAATCTCAGGGATTCACGATCTGCTGCCCTACTACTACGCCACTAGTTTGTAGTACTGCTCCCCGTCAGAAACAAGAACCTGGTTGGTTTTTCTTTCCCTGTAAGAATTCCTTTTCTCGCAAACCCCTGTAAGTAAGAATGCTGGTTGGTTTAACTCCGGAACCATCAAGATCAATGTCGACGCCTCGTTTGATTTTCAGTCTTTGTCAGGCTCGACAGGAGCGGTCGCTCGAGACCATCACGGTAATTTCATGGCTTGATGCAGGAAGGTGTTGATCGAGTCGGATAACTCGTTTGCGGTGGAGATGGCCAACAATCCTGATAGCTACTATATGGGTTCTGAACGACTTGTTCTTGTGGAGAGTTCAGAGTTACTAGCTGCTTATTTTGCTCAAGTTAAATTCTCCTTTTGTTATAGAGAGGCAAATATAGTGGCAGATTTATTAGCCAAACACTCTACTAGGACTGGTACTTGTGCTATTTGGAATGACTCGATTCCTGACTTTATTCAAACTCACATTGTGAGTGATGTTGCTATACTGTGATGAATAAACTTGAGGTTATATAAAAAAAAAGAATGCAGGTTGGTTGATTGCACTGTTTTTTAAGATACAATAGTGCATGAGCGTGAACATATCGCTCTATTTGGGTTCAACTCATGGCCTTGTTGTTTTCATTAGTGTCGGCGCTCAAAGGTATCCATCGGCGGATCCTTATAATTTTTACTGCTTGTCGTAAATCTTTACATTTTAGGACTTATCAACTCTTAATCTCTACTATCTAAAAAAGGCTAACGGTTCCTCACGGTCCCTCTTCCGCGTTTTGCCAAAGTTTTCGTCAACCATGTATGCCCCACCAACCAGCTTAATACTAATTAAACCGACCACTCATGCAGCAGTTTTCTTTGAAGCACTCTTTCCTTTCACAAATTATTAATTAACATTCTTTTCACTTTCTTTTTGTACCACGCCCGACATCACTTTCCTTTTATACCACGCCCAGGGTCATTTGTACCACCACACATCATCACTTTACTTTTCTACCACGCTCAGGACTTCGTCCATCGTTTATTTTGTTCATCTACCTTCGTTTGCCTCTCTCACTCAGGCACGTAGCAATAAGTTAATTGCCACCAAAAATGCCGGATCCCCTCCCTGTAATCTCTCTCGAAACCCGTAACGTGCGAAGGTAAATCATACATCAACGTAAATCACGGGCAGGATTTTATAAACATTTATTACACAATCATATTAATATGGAAAGGTAAATCACGGACAACGTAAGAATATTTATTTCCCGGTGCAAAGCACGGGCATTGTCCTAGTAAGGATAATAAAAGGCATTCCACCGGGTCACTACACAATGGGTGCTCTTATCACTATCGATCGGGGGAAATAATCCTACTCGATGTTATACACGTATTATATAATACTTCCTCCATTCTGAAATAAGTGTCTTAACTCTGTACAACTTTTTTTTGAAGCATAGAACAGAAGGAAAGGCTCCTACTATTTTTTCTCCATTTCAATAAAAAAAGGCAATTACAAAGTTACAAACATCATGGCCTCCAGGACCATCCCCCACAAGGGGGGGGGGCATTATCTAGGAATATAGCCTTACACGCAAATTATTAATGAAGTCAGACAACACTGGCTTGACCCTAAGACTGAGGATATGTAGGTATCCTTTAAGAAGTCTCATCTAATCCGCTACAGTGAGGGTGATCCCCTCAAAGTACTTATTATTTTTTATTTTCCAAACTTTCCAAGCAGCCAGAATGATAGTTTCCTGAATCAGCGGGGGTTCTCCACAGTCCTACAGCTCTATTGATCATGTCCTGAGTACCTGTACCCCCACTCCAATCAATGTTGTGCCAACAAGTTAAGCTAAAAGGGCATTGAAAAAATAAATGATAACTCTAGTACAACTTTATACTAAAGTTGGTACAAAATTGAAACACTTATTTCAGAACGGAGGGAGTATAAATGTAAGATGATTCAAGTGGTGTTGTATCATAAGCAATGGTACAACTACTATTATCGATTGCGGAGTTCCTTTTCCTAATGGAGATCCTACACCAAATCACACGGGAAGTTTCTAGCACTTGGGTTATAAGATACATGAACTCTACTGTAAAATATATATTTAGAAAATATTGTGTGGTGTGCTCCCGCTCTCGCAATAGTGGAAAAAGGGAGGCCAAGCCGCCCTCCCCCTCCACTCCCAACTTCAAATATAGCATCGTCAAAGTTATTTTATTTTTTATTAGTTGTACTCCAACATAAACATCTTTTAAATAAATATAATGTGTTGTCATGAGTTCAAGGGGGAGGGGGAGGTACAACCCTAGCTCAGCATGGAACATAGTTGATTTAAGGTTAGGGGTTCTCAGCCCCTGCCCAGTGCAATGTACCATTCAACAAAGTCGTTGATGAAGTACTCATACTTTGAAGAGATCATATTTCCATGAAATTTTTGTTACGGGACAGAAGGATTGGAATCAAGATGATTACGAATACAAGATATATGACCTTGAGGACCATTTTTTAAAGATGTCAGCTGGTAATGGTCATATGCATATTTAAAGGATTTCGTGGCTATATGTAATAGCAAGTTTTGCCCCCCGAAGGTTTTGGACATTGTTGGACAAAGCAGAAGTGGAACTAATATTGTTTTCGAGTATAAACAGATACTTAGGTTCAGAAAGAATGGAGATTGCAAGTAGAAGGTCGAAGGACAACTCACTGCAGCGAAGCTGCAGTTATCTACCGAAACCTTTGAAGGAAGACGACCCCTAAAAACGTCGTCGAAGAAGAAGACTCTCTCGAGTAAAAGCGCAACGAGGAGATAGCTGAAGCTGGTCGAAGACTTAGTCTTTTTTACTAGTTTCTCTTTGTTTTCTTGAGTCGTAGGAAAAACCGTACTATCAAGAGGGGTTTGCTAGTTGAGATCTTTGTCGTAGTGAATTTGCTCTGCTCAACCTAAACCCACGAAAGCCTACCGAGAGAAATCTTAATGAGTCGAGTGAATAGCTCGAAGGCAAAGTCATCGCACTTCGTGCCTTCGAGAGAGAACTCATTCGGTAAGTCAGCTTACTTGTTCCTCAAGTAAAGTTGCGCAGTGATTGAAATCCGACCGTTGTGGACACGCGCCTAGCGGTCACATCGGGTCACTTCAGTCATTTTATTCATCGGGATCGCCAACTATAAATACCCCGCACCTACCCGCCATTTCGGGTTGGCTGCTCCACTAAAGATTCTAAAACAGAAGTACTGTGAGCATCCCAAGAGAGATCCATCGAGAGAAAACCAAACCCAAGTCTGAACTGAGTTGAGCAATTCACAGAGACTTAGGTCGAGATTAGCCGATCTTTTTATCTTGGAGAACTGCAAGTCTCCTAGACGGTTAGCCGTCGCCTGTCAAGCAGTCGAAGAGAAATTGTCGCTGCTGAAGGAAGTTTGTAAAGGTCTCGGAGATGTCCTGAATCATCTACCACGAGTGAAAACTGGACAAGCTCGAGGAGTTTGTTGCAGTGGAGAATAGGACGGAGAGAGTTTTTCTCCAGGTGTTCAATCACCAGTCCCTCCAACCAGACGTAGCACTTTGCAGAGTGTGAACTGGTTTACCAAACATCGTCGTGTCAGGCTCGTTTTCCTTCTCGCATTTACATTAAGTATTTACTTGTTGCCTGTTTGTCTTCGATGTTTTCCTTCGCTCCCAATCCTTTCGAGCCATGCATGTCTTTCGATACTGTATTTCCTTCGAGATGTCTTTAGTCCTTCGCAGTTTGCATGAATTCCTTCTAAGTTCCTTAGAATTTTTAGAAGTGATCATTCACCCCCTCCCCTTCTGATCATTCTTGAGCTTTCAATTGGTATCAGAGCTAGGCACTCCCTACGCTCTGCGTATTTTGGTCTAACAACCTGGTGTGTTGTCAAGAATGTCGTTTGCAGCTGTTCGCTCGGGGGAACCGATTCCTATTTACAATGGGAAGGACTATCCTTATTGGAAGGACAAAATGAAGAGGAACATCATGGCCATCAACTCTGCCGCTTGGGAAGTTGTCAAGAATGGTGTAACTGTCAAAGACAAAAATGCTATCACTCCTGAAGAGGCAAAGAAGATGGAGCTTGATGCAAAAGTCTGGGTATTCATTAAAAATCATCTGATTCCAGAGAAATATCATGAAGTCAAGAATATTTCTTCGGCCAAAGGTGTCTGGGACTATCTCGAGAAGATTGGTGAAGGTGTCTCTACTCAGAAAGATGCTCGTATCGACACCCTCCGAAGCAAGTTCTATCGGTTAAAGAGGCACGAGGGAGAAAAAGTTAACTCCATATACAACAGACTCACTGCGTTGTCAAATGAACTGATTTCCCTCGATGCCGAAGACATTACCAATCGGATTATTGTCAGACCTTTGCTCCGTTCCCTTGATGATTCCTTCGATCACATTGTGCTGATGATTAAGGAAAGGACATATTTCAAGGATCTTGTTGCCGCTGATATTCTCGAGAGACTCAACACCTTCGAGATGGAAGAAGATGAAAAACGAGATGTTAATGGGACTCGAAGAAAATCTCACGCACTCAAGGCCAAGGCTTCACATCACTCCTCCCCTGAAGCTAGTTCTGAATCTGGTTGTGCCTCAGATGACCCCGAGAACATTGGAAAAGATCTAGCACTGATAATGAAAAGATTCAACCGCTTTCAGAGAAGGAACTCCTGTTCACCGAAGAAAAACTACTCTTCAAGACATTCGAGCAATTCATCACAGCATCGATCATCATCCAGAAGCTCATCAGTGAAAGATAACTGTTGCTACAAGTGCAAGAAGCCAGGTCACTTCATTGCTGATTGTCCTCTTTGGGAAATTGAACATAGATCAAAGCATTCTCACAGCAACTCTTCGAGCAAGTCTCACAGATCGAGCAAAAACTATGAGTCGAAGAGATATGATTCAAAGTCCAGAAAAGACAAGAAAGATGGTTCTGATGATGACAAGAAGAGAAGTATCACAAGCATCGAGAGAGTTCTTCCTCAAAATCACAATCCTCTCGACGCAAGAATTCTCACCGTGCCAAAGCCTATTTGGGTAAAGAGATGAACTCTGAAGATGAAGCATCCGGTTCCAAAGCTGAATCAAACTCAAGATCTGGTTCTGGTTCTGGTTCTGAATCTGATGGTGTTGCTGGTTTAGCATTTGCTTCGAGCAAGACTTCAAGTTCATTCTTCACCAACCAAAGCAGTGAAGATGAATCTCCAGCTTACTGCTTCATGGCCAAGGCTAAGGTATCCTCTTCTAAGAATTCCTACGATACTTCTGATGGATCTGCTTATGAAAGTAACTCTAGGATAAGCTGTGCTAAACTTGCCAAAATTGCTTCTATCCAACAAGATGAACTAGTTTCTCGAAGTGAAACTATTCAAAAATCTGAGACTTTGTTGATCGATGAGATTGATAAAGGTCAAACTTTGACGAATGAGCATGTTGCTCTGAAGGAAAAGTATGATGAACTTTCCTCTCGGCATGATCTTCTCTCAGTGGACTACGAGAAGCTTACCTATGAATTCCTTCAAAGGAAAATGGCTCTCGAGAAACTGAGAGAGGCTAATGAAGAGTTGGAAAGTGTCAATCTCACGCTCATGGCTCAACAAGGCTTAGAAGCTAAAAATGAATCTACTTCACCTTGCTTAACTTGTTTGGAACGAAGTAAAATTGAGTCTATTTCTGAGAGATTGAAAGGAAAGAAACCTATTGTTATTGATGATGCTAACCCCTCGAACGAGGAAACCATTACCGAGGAACTCCTCAGCTTGAGAAATTTATTTGAAACAGGCATGTTCAAAAGTGTGCAGGGACACCAATACCTTTGTAATATCCTACGGAAGGCTCTCCTTCAGAGGAATCCTCGAAAAGAAGGAGTTGGTTTCGTAAGGAAACTCAACCCTGATGGCACCTACTGGGAGCCCGAGCAGTATCCTAAAATTGTCTGGGTTCTTGCGAAGGAAAAACCCATTGATATTGCTAACCTTTCAGGTTTTAGTTTGAAAATTGATAAGGCTATTGTTGATGAATCACTTGATTCTGACTACAAGCTTGTCAAAGATCAGGAAGGAAAGGTGTCAGCTGAATTCGTTGGTACTCCTCCGAAGAATGGTTTCTATAAGCGACAGATTTGGGTTCGCAAATCTCTCGTAGAAAAACTGCCCCCTAACCATTCTATGCAGGGAAAATCCTCGGTACCACCGAATCACTACTATTCTCTCGAGGATAGAAATGAACCCTTGGTGCCTGCTTCAAATGTTCCCCAGAAGGAATACTATCGAGTTGATAGAAATGTTTATCGTCATCGTAACAAAAATACCAAAACTGCTATTACCTACCAGTACTCTAACCCCTCGTCGAGGAATTATATTTATGGTGTGCTTGATGGTCCAGATCGACAATATAATCATGTTCGCTATAATATCGCTGCCTCATCTAGCACTTCCATGCCTTCTAAGTCACCTGCTCGTTTATGGGTGGTTAAGAAGAACTAATTCTTCTGCAGAGTTATGTCTCCGGTGGATCCGAATGGGTCATGGATAGTGGTTGTACAAATCATATGACCGGAGACAAAGATTTGTTCACCGAAGACAAACTTACTGAATCTTCACAGAGATATATTACCTTCGGTTACAACAACAAAGGAAAAGTACTTGGTTTGGTTAAGGTCGCTATATCGAAAGATAAGCATATTGACAAGGTTATGCTTGTTCAATCACTAGGATATAATCTTATGTTTATCTCAAAACTTTGTGATATGGGTATGCTTGGACTGTTTTCTGCTTCTCGTTGTGTTGTCTTTTCACAGGATGATTATTCCTTCGTGTTCGAAGGATATCGCAAAGGTGATCTTTATATCGTTGATTTTTCTTCGGGACCTGCAGTGTCCACATGTTTAATGGCCAAATCCACTTCTAGTTGGTTATGGCACCGAAGACTTGGTCATGCAGGAATGAAAAATCTTCAAACTCTTATCTCGAAGAAGAACATCATTGGAATTGACAATGTAAAATTCGATAAAGATCGTCTATGCAGTTCCTGTGAAGCAGGAAAGATTGCCAAGAAACATCATTCAACAAAAACTATAATGACTACTACTCGTCCTCTTGAATTGCTTCATATGGACTTATTCGGTCCTCAAAATTATGCTAGCCTTGGAGGTAACAAGTATGGCCTGGTTATTGTTGATGATTTCTCTCGATATACTTGGGTTTTTGTTTCTAGATGACAAGAGCAAGGTTGTTGAAATTTTCAAAACCTTCGCAAGGAGAGCTCAGACTGAATATGAATTATCTCTCAAGCATATCAGAAGTGATAATGGTACAGAATTCAAAAACACTCATATCGAAGAATTTCTTGATGAATATGGCTTTACTCATGAATTCTCGGCTGCTTATACACCGCAACAGAATGGAGTGGTCGAGAGAAAGAATCGAACACTTATTGAAATGGCCAGAACAATGCTTGTTGAATACAAGACTCCTATCAGGTTCTGGGCCGAAGCTATTAACATAGCATGTCATATCATCAACAAGGTTTATCTGCACAAATTTCTGAAGAAAACTTCACATGAGCTTATCACTGGTAAAAAGCCGAATGTTTCATATCTCAGGGTTTTTGGTGCTCCATGTTATATCAGAGATATGAATCACAGCTCCAAGTTTTCTCCAAAGGCACACGAATGTTTTCTCCTAGGTTATGGTTCAAATTCTCACACTTACAGGGTTTACAACTCTCATCTTGGCAAAGTTGTAGAAACTGTAAATGTTCGATTTGATGAAACTAACGGATCTCAAAAAGAGCAATTACCTCTTAACCTGGATGAACCATCTTTGGATGAAGTTATCAGGTACATGGCTATTGGAGATATTCGGCCTGTCGAAGGAAATGCACATCAAGCCAACAAGGATGATGATGGTCCAATGTTCCCACACATAGCCCGGGGCGCTGGAGATCAACATCCTGAAGCCAATGATGTACAGGTCGAAGGAGAACGCATAAACGAAGAAAATGCTCAACACGAAGGAGAAGTTGAACCCGAAGGAAATGATCCGAAGGACAAGCTGATCCCGAAGGTCAAGCTGATCCCGAAGAACAACTGGATCCGCAAGCTGATGAAGGAGCTTTACCTCGTGTTCGAAGAAGAGTGGACGTCGACTCAATACTCGAAGAGATTCGTTTACCAGGTCGTCCCACCACTCGTTCTCGTACTTGTTTAGCTAACTTTTGTGGAAATTTTTCGTTTGTATCCATGCTAGAACCATCAAAATTCGATGAAGCCATGAAGGACTTAGACTGGATGACTGCAATGATCGAAGAACTTCACCAGTTTGAGAGAAATAAAGTCTGGTCTCTTGTCGATAGACCTGATCCCAAGAAGCATAATATCATTGGCACGAGGTGGATTTTTTCGCAACAAGCAAGATGAAGATGGCATTGTTATAAGGAATAAAGCTCGACTAGTTGAAAAGGCTACACCCAAATCGAAGGTATTGATTTCGGTGAGACCTATGCCCCAGTTGCTCCACTTGAATCCATTCGTGTCATGCTTTCTTTTGACAATTACAATGGTATATTGTTGTATCAAATGGATTTCAAAAGTGCATTTCTTAACGGTGAAATCGAAGAAGTATATGTTATGCAGCCACCAGGTTTTGAAGACCCGAAGAATCCTGATAAGGTGTACCGATTGCACAAGGCTCTATATGGGTTAAAGCAAGCCCCTCGTGCTTGGTATGAAACACTGAAGGATTTTCTTCTGAAGAAGGGCTTCAAACCAGGAACAACTGATCCGACCCTTTTTACTCGTGCATACAAAAATGATCTTTTTGTGTGTCAAATTTATGTCGATGATATTATATTTGGATGTACTAACCCCGATATCAGCGAAGAATTTTCTCGTATGATGTCGAAGAAATATGAAATGTCTATGATGGGTGAATTGAAGTTCTTTCTCGGGCTTCAAATCCGTCAACATAAGAATGGGACGTTCATCTCTCAAGAGAAGCACCTCAGAGATTGCCTGAAGAAGTTCGATCTTGTCAGTTGCAAAACTATCAAGACACCAATGCCTACGAATGTTCATCTAGATGCAGATGACGATGGGGTGACCCCACGACTCCTACGGATGAGCCTACCTGGTGTCCATGAAGGAAGAAGGCCCATGAAGATACGACCTTGGCCCACTAGATGGCACCGACGTAGAGGTCCTCGGCTCACAAGGAAGGTGCGAAGACCTGCCGTACGGAGCAAGCTAGGGTTAGGAAAGTTTACCTGTACACGTAGATGAACTCCCCGAAACCTAGCCCGCTATATAAGGGCTGGGAGGGGTGACACAAAAGACATTGAATCTTACTTGTAA
The DNA here is from genome assembly GCA_950022295.1 of Bromus sterilis. Lineage (NCBI taxonomy): Eukaryota > Viridiplantae > Streptophyta > Magnoliopsida > Poales > Poaceae > Bromus > Bromus sterilis. The sequence continues at coordinate 29,439,590 of OX465599.1, read as the reverse complement.
CCCTAGCCTTGAGCGCTCCAGCCTTGGCCTCCACTGTAATCGCATCTCCCCAATCAATAATATCGAGCAGGAGCGAGCCTCCCTGTTTGCCGACTAGCTATCGTCCAACCTTTGCCTCTCATGACTAACCCAGGGTCCCTGACCATGGGATTTGCCGGGGTTGATCCCCGTCAATTGGCGCCGTCTGTGGGAACTACGCAGGTTGGGATCACGATCTCGGCGGTCCCATCTTCAACAAGCCACAACTCAAGGGCAAGAACCCGACCTAGCCCACTCGAAGGATTCAAGATCACGGCGGACATCTTCACCACCCCATCAAGACCACTCGAGCTGCAGTCACGCCAGGACCGATACTGAAGGGTTCGTTGCATAGAAAACAAAATTTTTCCTACGATTGCAACTGCCAAGATCACATCTAGGAGATACCTTGTAACGGTTTGAGAAGGACTCACCCTCGAAGACCAAAAAGCTTTAACGAGAACGATTCTCGTGGGTGATGTAGTCGATCACTTGCCGACCTCAAGGTCGTGATGAAGATGGGCGCCACAAACGGGCAGCGCCTCCGTAATCGGTCACACGTACGGATCAGCGACGACCTCCGCCCCTTGCTCCAGTTGGGCAGCGGAAGTAGTGGATCCTCGGGAACTCCAGCAGCACTACAACATAGTGGTGGTGGTGGTAGAGAAGATCTTGAGCAGGGCTTCGCCTAAGCACCGTACTCGTGAAACTGGATCAGCTAGCAAGGGGAGGAAGATGCCAACCAAAGGGCATATGAGAGATGGAGGAATGAGTTGGATGTGTGAGGACCTCCACCCATCTATATATAGGAGGAGGGGGAGGCAGCCCCCAAGGGGTAGCACGCCCCAAGAGGTGCCCCCACCTCTCCCCTCATCATGTGGGTGGACTCTCCACTCACAAAAACAAAGGGTCACACATTATTCCCATAATTTCCATAAATCTCCACTCAAAATTCCAAGAGTTTTATCACATTAAAACACTTTTAATTATCTTGTTTAATGTCACTCAAATTAATGAACACTTCATTCAATGAGTACTTCATTGATGAACACTTCATTCAATGAACACATTAACAATTATCCCCTTGCACTATTTTGATATACCGAAACTATTCCAGCAGTTTTATCAAAACAGTCCATGTGCTGTCCAGTATATTCTCTGGCGTTCCGTATCCACTCAAACGCGTCAACGAATCCTTAAGTGTGTCACCCTACGGTTCGTGAATAAAATGGACATGACAGAGACTCTTCTCTGATCAATAATCATCAGCGGGATCTGGAGATCCATGATGACTCCCACTTACTCAACGATGAACTAGTGATCGTGTGAACCATTACTCCGTAACCAATTCCTTTTGTCTCGCGATATTTTACTTGTCCGAGATCCGATCATTTGGTATCATCCATACCTAGTTCGATCTCGTTACCGACAAGTACTCTTTACTCGTTCCGTGATATAACATCCTCGTGAGCCAGTCACGTGCTTGCAAGCGATGTCAATGTGATATCACCGAGAGGGCCCAGAGTATATCTCTCCGTCATCTGGATGGACAAATCCCTCTCTTGATCCACGAGCCTCAACTAACACTTTCCAAGTACCCAACGACACCTTTATAATCACCCTGTTACGGTGTGACGTTTGATGGAATCAAAGTACTCTTCCGGTGTCAGTGATTGACGTGATCTCATGGTCTAAGGATTAGGGTTACTTCGTGAAAGTTTGATACAGCAATAGAAACTTGATGACATGATCGTATTGCTATAACTACTGTGGGTGTATGTTCATCACATCATTCTCCAATGACATGACCTTGTTATTAACAACATCCAATGTTCATGATCAGGAAACCTTGATCATCCGTTAATCAACAAGCTAGTATAAAGAGAGGCATTACTAGGAACCTTTTCTCTGTTTATTAAACACACATGTATTAACGTTTCCGGTTAACACAATTATAGCATGAAAATAAACATTTATCATAAACATGGAATAAGATAATAACCACTTTATTATTGCCTCTCGGGCATATTCCCTTCAGATACTACGGTAACGGCCAAGTACAACGCCGGCGCCGAAGGAGTCGACGACCCAGAAGAACGGCGAGGGGCCTTTACGAAGGAATCCCACTCGACGAACTGCGACACGCAGCGGAGGACTCACGAATCTTCCGACAACCCTCCACCGCCCGGGCACCCGCCGCACATCAATACGACAACTACGAGATTGAATCTAACGATCAGCAGAACCACCGCCAAGGCAGAAGGAATCGACGACCCAAAAGACACGCATGGGCATCCGCCGCCAACCAAGACAGCAACTCCGAGACACCTGTTGGCGAGTACTACGACCCAGATCGAAGGCCGGATGAATTCGCCAACCTCATCAGGAACTAAGACACGAGTCGAGGAATCGAAATCGATCCTCGCTTCCACGTGCACCCGGAAGATCACGAGCAAATCTTCAGAATCTCCATAAGGAAGAGGCATGCCGGATCCAGCAAACTCACGGCCAGAGAGCAGCTAGCAGGGCCCTGCACGATCCACAGCTTCGAGGATGACTGGGGACGCGTCAGGTCAGGACACACTCTGAGAGACTGCCGCCTGTTCAACGAGCCAGCCGACGACCTCAAGAAGGAAAAGCAGAAAGACGACAGACGCAACCGACGACCCGAGCAATCGCCGACCTCAAACCCGGAAGGACGTCGCAGCCCGTCGCAAGCACAGGTACTCATGATCCAAGAAGGAAGAGTACCGCAAGCACAACGCGATGCCCAAACCCTGCAGGCCAGAGCAGCTGAGAGCATAAACATAGTCGAAATCTACCAATTGCATGACACGGAGACCAGCATCACGTTCTCACAGGACGACCATCCACTCGCAGTCCCAAGACCGGGGCATGCACCCCTAGTGCTCGATGCACAAATCGGAGGATACAACATGGACCGGGTCTTCATGGACGGAGGCAGCAGCATGAACATCATCTTCACCAGCACCCTGCAAAAAATGCTGATCCCACGATCAGTATGGAGAAAATCAAGCACTGAGTTGCATGGGGTAGTCCCAGGAGAAGCAGCCACATCCCTCGGAGTCGTCGAACTCGAAGTCGTCTTTGGCAACCGGCGTAACTTCGCAAAGCACGTCCTCGAGTTCGAGGTACTCGACTGGCAATCGCAGTATCACACCATACTGGGACGACCATCATTCGTGCAGTTCATGGCGGTCCCACACTACGCCTACCTCAAGCTTAAGATGCCAGGATCATCAGGAGTCCTCACGATCAACAGAAGCTTCATCAAATCAGATCAATGCGATCGTGATTTCCACAGAATCTCCGACACATTCGGAGCCAAACAAGAACTCAGAGAAATAGCCATGGTGACGGACAAGAGTACCTTCCCATTGGTGAACCGAAGCGAATCCAGGGAGTACGGACGCGACTTCAGCATCGACAACGACACAGTCACTCACCAAGTGCACCCGACGGAGCCGGACAAAACAGTCCGCTTGTACGCCCACCTACCAGAGGAGCAGGCAGCAGCTCTCGTCGCCTTCCTCCGAGACGAGTGGGAAATATTCGCCTGGTGCCCAGCCGACATGCCTAGGATACCACGCGAATTCGCGGAACACGCCCTACGTATCAATCCAAACACGAAGCCAGTGAAGCAAGCGCTGAGACGATTCTCGGAGCCCAAGCATAGAGCAATCGGAGAGGAAGTCAACCGGTTACTCGACGCTCAGTTCATTCGAGAAACAAAGAAAGCCACCTTGATAGCAAACCCAGTGCTGGTGCCAAAGAAAGACACGACTGTGCTGCGCATGTCCGTCGACTACAGACCAGTCAACATACATTGCCCGAAGGATCACTTCCCCCTGCCTAGAATCGATCAGATAATCGACTCAACAGCAGGGTGCGACCTACTCTCCTTTCTGGACACTTACTCAGGATACAACCAGATCAGGATGAAGGAATAAGATGAAGAGCACACATCGTTCATCACCCCCTATGGAGTATTTTTCTACAAGACCATGCCCTTCGGGCTCAAAAACGCAGGCGTCACTTACCAACGAATGATGCAGGCCTGCCTGAAGGAGAAAATAAGAAGAAACGTACAAGTCTATGTAGACGACATCGTCATCAAGACCTATAAAGCAGCGACACTACTCGACGACCTGCGCAAAACCTTTGCGGCACTCAACAAATACATAATCAAACTCAACCCAAAGAAGTGCGCATTCAGCGTACCGGCAGGAAAGTTGCTCGGCTACATGGTCTCCGCCCGCGGGATCGAAGCAAACCCCGAGAAAGTCCAAGCCATCACCCGCATGCAAGAACCAACCAACGTCAAAGGAGTACAACAGCTCACTGGAAAACTCGCAGCCCTAAGCCGCTTCATCAGCAGGCTGGGAGAACACACGCTGCCTTTCTACCAGCTGCTCAGGAAAGGAGAGAAATTCGAGTGGACGGAGGAAGCCCTCCAAGCATTCATGGACCTGAAAAAGACGCTCTCGACCCCACCAATCCTGGCGGTACCCAAGGAGCGAGAGAAGCTATACCTCTACGTGGCAGCACGCAGCAGCGTGGTAAGCATGGCACTCGTTGTCGAACGCACAGAAGAAGGAAAAGTCCAGAGCATCCAGAGACCAATCTACTACCTCAGCATGCTACTGACCAAATCCCAGCAGCGGTACCCGCACTATCAGAAGCTACTATTAGCCATCATCATGACCTCAAGAAAGGTGTCCCAATACTTCGACGAGCACCCTATCACAATCGTGAGCAGCGCACCACTCGCGGACATACTCAATAACCCTGGAGCAACCGGGCGAGTCGCCGAGTGGAACATCGAGCTCAGCCCACGAGACCTGCAGTTCAAGCACCCAACAGCCATCAAAGCCCAAGTACTCCCAGATTTCCTGGTTGAGTGGACGGAGGCTCAAACGCCAGGCCCCCCCCAGACCTATCAAGCTCATGGTCAATGTTCTTCGATGGGTCCAAGAGACAACAAGGAGCTGGGCCAGGAGTTGTACTCATCTCCCCCAAAGGAACAAAGCTGAAATACGTCCTCCAGATCAACTTCAGTCACGCCTCCAACAACGAAGCAGAATACGAGGCACTCCTCCATGGCATGCGCATGGCCAAAACGTGCGGAGCCACTCGCCTCATAATTTACGGGGATTCCAACCTCGTCGTCCAGCAGACGATGAGAAACTGCAACGCAATAGCCGACAACATGGCGGCATACCAAAAGCTCTACAACAAACTCGAAGGAAATTTCGATGGTTGTGAGCTCAACTACATCACCAGGGACAACAACGCAGAAGCCGACGAGCTCGCGAACATCGGTTCGACCAGGGCGCCCGTACCACCAGGTGTTTTTCTCGAAACCATCAACCGGAGATCCATCAAGGTGCAGGCAGCAACATCTGAAGCAGTCGCGGACGGCAAAGACGCAACAGAAATAGCGCAGGTGGCAGCAGCAACCCTATCAGAAGGCACAGGCACCAGCACATCCGACAACACAACCCAGTCAGAGTTCGAAGGACCCGTCTGGACAAAACCGTTCCTCCGATTCTTAATCGAAGGCACGCTACCACAAAACATGGCCGAAGCATGACGCATCAGTCGACGATCCAAGGCATTCACGGTGATAAACAGACAACTATATAAGCGCAACATCACCCAGATACTCCAAAAGTGCATTGACGAAGAGGACGGCAAAGCCCTCTTGCTCGAAATCCATGAAGGCACCTGCGGACATCACGCGAGCAGTCGAGTGCTCGTGTCCAAAGCATTTCGAGCTGGGTTCTACTGGCCCACAGCAATGAAAAACGCAGAAGAAATCGTGCGACGTTGTGTCGCCTGCCAAAAATTCGCCAACAGGCCACACGCTCCCGCATCAGAGCTCAAAACCATACCATTATCCTGGCCGTTCGCCACCTGGGGACTCGACATGGTGGGCCCAGTAAAGAAATCATCCAAGGGCGGAAGAACACACCTGCTCGTCGAAGTCGACAAGTTCACCAAGTGGATCGAAGCAATACCCATCACCAGCTCTACAGCTCTCACGGCTGTCAACTTCATCAAATCGATCATCTTCAGATTCGGAGTGCCACACAACATCATCACGGACAACGACACGAACTTCACGGCCGCAGAATTTCAGAACTTCTGCGATGAACTGGGCATCAAAATCAATTATGCATCAGTCGCGCACCCGCAGTCCAACGGCCAGGTGGAAAAAGCAAACGGCCTTGTCTGTGGAGGAATCAAGAAACGGCTCCTCGCACCACTCGAGCAAGCCGCCGGTAACTGGGTAGAAGAACTCCCCGCGGTGTTGTGGAGCTTACGGAGCACGCCAAACACCGCGACCCAATACACACCCTTCTTCATGGTGTACGAGGCAGAGGCAGTCCTACCACATGACCTCAAGTTCGGAGCACCCCGGGTCACCGGATACGAGGAAGAAGAAGCAGAAGAAGCATTACTATACGACAAAGATACAACTGACGAAGCAAGAGACACAGCCCTGGCAAAATCAGAAGGGTACCAAGACAAACTGCGTACCTACCAAAGCAGTCGACTGCGCACCAGAACCTTCAACAAAGGCGACCTAGTCCTACGACTAATACAAGAGAAGGTCCACAAACTTGCCCCCCAATGGGAAGGACCATTCATAATCTCAGAAGTCATTGGAGGCGGCGCCTCCAGACTGAAGAACCCAAAGACAGACGAGGACGTGGGCAACCCATGAAACGTGGCAAACTTGCGACTATTCTATCCATAGCCCCTATCGGTCGGACATGATTGGCAACTCATGTAAATCGCTTGACAGCAATAAAATAAGTGTTGCCCAAATACTACCATCTCAAAACACTCGGGGACTGAAGAGGAAACCCCCCCCGAGAAAATGTTATCGCACTCGCGATCTTAATCGAAGCACTCGGGGGCTGAAGAGGAAACCCCCCCCCCCCGAGCAAATGTTATCGCACTCGCGATCTTAATCGAAGCACTCGGGGGCTGAAGAGGAAACTCCCTCCGAGCAACTGTTATCGCACTCGCGATCCTAATCACTCGGGGGCTGAAGAGGAAACTCCCCCCCCCCCCGAGCAACTCTATCGCCTGCGCGATCTTAATCGAAGCACTCGGGGGCTGAAGAGGAACCCCCCCCCCCCCGAGAAAATGTTATCGCACTCGTGATCTTAATCGAAGCACTCGGGGGATGAAGAGGAAACTCCCCCCCGCGAGCAACTGTTATCGCACTCGCGATCCTAATCACTCGGGGGCTAAAGAGGAAACTCCCCCCCGAGCAACTCTATCGCCCGCGCGATCTTAATCGAAGCACTCGGGGGCCTAAGAATAAAAACTCCCTGAGCAACGCCATCGCCTATGCGACCTCCTTCACGAAGCACATGGGGTCTTGAGCACAAATCCCACCCGAAAGACGACCATCAACACCCCCATGACATCCAAACACTTTTGAAGAAACTTTGGAGGAAGCACAAGTTCATCTAGTCTTCACCCGATCGCCAACGATCACCTAAAGACTCGGGGGCTACTCCCATCGGGAGCGCTGCCGCGCACCCGATAAAAGGCAAACAAAGGAAAGAAAAACTCTAGCCTACGCCTGACCCTTCGACTCAAGCGTAGCCTCGGGGGCTACTCCCATCGGGAGCGCTGTCGCGCACCCGATAAAAACCCACAGTACCAAGTACAAGACAGACCCGTAGACAGTTCCCAGCCGCAAAAGACTCAAACATAACTCTTAGTTCCAAAAAAAGGGGGATTCAAAGACAACTCCTGATGGTGAAGACACAGTTTTTTGGTGTCATAAAAGCTCAAATATACACAAAGGATAAAGCATGGTTTACATCATAGATATCATCCTCAATACAAAATGGAATCAATTACATTTGGATAGAAGGCAGCTCCTATTACAAGAGGAAATCACCCAAGGAACTATGACTTCTACATGTGTGCCCATGAGGGGTAATCAACTATAGTACAAGAGCATCATCACAGGCAAAGTAGGGATGGAAGCAGCAGGCTCATGATGTCAATGACATAGCAAAAGGTGAAGCTCGACTTATTTGGGAAGCCACTAGGGAAGCTGCTCCACCAGCTTCTTCTCCTGCTCCTCTAGCTTCTTCTCCAGCTCCAATCAAGCTGCCGGCGAAGATGACGCTGCCGCCTCCAGTTCTACAAGGTCTCCTGCCGCACTCGTTTAACCGGTGGCTTGACATCGAGGTCTTCTCCAGAGGCAGAGGAGGAAGCAGTTGAAGACGGTTCACCACCACCGCCAGAAGAGCCCCTGGAGGAAGAAGCATTCGAAGACGCAGGCGAAGGACTCCTCGACTTCATGGAGCTGTCGCTGCTCGACTCCTGCCCATGCGGATCCATGCTATTGCCACTCGGATCGAATGCGCGGACAATGACAGTGCTCTCACCGTCAAAGCGACAGCTAAGAATATCACCATCTCGCAAATTCAACCGCCGAGCAAATAAACCCCAACCAGAGCCAAGAAAAATCAAGAGAGAGATATCAACCTCCAACTCAACATAAGAAGGAGACCGACAGCTCCCCTGAAGGTGCAGAAGCAGGCCATCCAAGCCACGTTCAGAGACAATGGCAGAAAAAGCAGAGGGAAGAAGGATGCGATTGGCACTTTGGCCACGAACGCGCAAAATAAAATCATAGCGCCAGAATCCCTCCTCCAAGGGAGAGGAGGAAGGCACTGGCACCGCACCATGACGACCTCCACGACATGAGCGTGGTGTGCGGCCACCACGGCCACGAAGACCACGGCCACGACCAACGCCTCGCCTAGGAACCATGAGCGGAAGGAGAGATGAAGGAAGAGGTGAAGCAGCGAGTTGGATAGAAGCATAGAAGAGAAAGGCCTATTTATAGAACAAAAATCCTCGAAGCATAGAGAAGCCAAGACGACAGCAGCAATTAATTCAAAGACCAAACGACCCAGCCATCTCGAATTCCAGGACGAAAGATGCTTTCCCATGGGAAGCACTGTACGCGGGGCGCGTCAATTCGCTCGCGTTTCCAAAGCACACATGGGAAACTCAACCGGCGCCTGCCGCACGCCACAAACGGCCATCATTATGACCGGTCCTCGAGATATGACGGTTCACTGGCAGCACATCACTGACATCCATCAAATAGAGGCATCACTATCCCTGACGAATGGCGAAGAAACCCAAACAGAAAGGCGCACTCAGTACGCCATCAAGGCTCAGAGATTCCATCTTTTCAGATCTTTTCCCCAAGGAAGAAAAACATCTTACTCCCATCGGGAGCATACACCAATAAGAGTTTCGGGTGCTCCCTCACCTAAAAGCCAGACAAGTGCTCGAGTGAAACACTCGCACCAATGAGAGTCCCGGGTGCTCCCTCAACCCGACGCAAGACAAACAAAACACTCGCCAGGACCATACGGCGCTACGAGTCTCGGGTGCTCCCTCACCTCAAGAGCCGAAAACGGCACTCGAGTGATTACTCGCAAAAAACCCCCCGACTGAGCACTCGAAACAAAGCTCCTCGGGTGAATGAGTGAACAGCTCGCTTGATGTTTTGTTCCAAGCGGGTGCAATGCTATAAGGCTCCGCGCCTCAAAAACACACAATTCCTGGAACACGATACACTGTGTCCAGATGCCACGCAAGATTAGCGTGTAGGTAAGACCCCGCTGCGAAGTACGGCCGGGCTGGGACTTGCCGAAGAGAGATTTCACTCCCAACCATTCCCATGCGCAGAGCATGATAGATAAGCCGGGCGGACGCGCCTTAGGCTACACACATTACTGGCGGCAAATGAACACCGTAAGACCTGAAGCGGCCGGACTTTTGCTCGACACCAGTGTTCCAAGCTCACGTCGAGGGACGTGGCTTTTATTGGGCTACTGTGGTATTTGCCCTAGTGCAATTCACCAAGGCTCGATCCGTCGACTCCTTGGGCCCTTTCAGCTTAGCATCCCTCGAAACAGGTTTTGTCATGGCCATCAGACTGCCAGCGACCCACGGATGAACCGTGCATATAATTAAACGACAAATAAATGTACTCGAGTCCCTGCGCGACCCTTCGAGTCCCCCAGGCACTCAGGGGCTACTGACGAGGGGGTGACCCCACGACTCCTACGGATGAGCCTACCTGGTTTCCATGAAGGCAGAAGGCCCATGAAGATACGGCCTTGGCCCACTAGATGGCACCGACGTAGAGGTCCTCGACTCACAAGGAAGGTGCGAAGACCTGCCGTACGGAGAAAGCTAGGGTTAGGAAAGTTTACCTGTACACGTAGATGAACTCCCCGAGACCTAGCCCGCAATATAAGGGCTGGGAGGGGCGACACCAAAGACATCGAATCTTACTTGTAACCCTAGCCTTGAGCGCTCCAGCCTTGGCCTCCACTGTAATCGCATCTCCCCAATCAATAATATCGAGCAGGAGCGAGCCTTCCTTTTTGCCGACGAGCTATCGTCCAACCTGCGCCTCTCATGACTAACCCAGGGTCCCTGACCATGGGATTTGCCGGGGTTGATCCCCGTCACCAATGCCTACGAATGTTCATCTAGATGCAGATGAGAAGGGCAAACCTTTCGATCAAAAGAAATATCGCTCGATGATCGGTTCGCTTCTTTACCTTTGTGCATCTAGACCTGACATTATGCTATCAGTTTGTATGTGTGCTCGTTTTCAGGCAAACCCGAAAGAATCACATCATATTGTTATCAAGCGAATTCTTCGATATCTGGCTCATACACCAACCTTGGGTCTATGGTATCCCAAGGGTGCCCAGTTTGATCTCGTTGGATATTCAGATTCTGACTTGGCTGGTGATCTAGTCGACAGGAAATCTACCTCAGGCACATGTCACTTTCTCGGTAGATCTCTTGTCTGTTGGGCTTCGAAGAAACAGAATTGTGTATCTATTTCTACGGCTGAAGCCGAGTATATTGCTGCCGGTTCATGCTGCACTCAGATTCTGTGGCTCAAGCAAACGCTGAAAGATTATGGTATTTTGTGATAATGAGAGTGCTATCAAAATTTCCCATAATCCAGTGCAACACTCTCGAACAAAGCATACTGATATTCGTCATCATTTTCTTCGAGATCACGTTCTTCGAGAAGATATTGTTATCAGCCATGTTCGCACTGAAGATCAATTGGCTGATATCTTTACGAAGCCCCTGGATGAGAAAAGGTTTTGTGCACTAAGGTGTGAGTTAAACATATTGGACTCACGCAATGTGCAGTAAGATCATAATTGTCGATACTATGTATTATATGTTTTCTTTATATGTTGTTTACTTACGTTAATTTTCTATCGTGTTTCTTTTCCATTTGTTTTTGTTCGTTTGGTGTTGTCCTATACACTTATCACTCCGAGTTTTATCACTGTTTTCCCCTCGGATTGATTAAGCATCGGACCCTGTTTTCCCTCTATTCTATCCCTACCCCATCTTTGCTTCTCTCTCGTGAACATGTATATTTGTACTCGATTAAGATTCCCTTCGAATGTCATTGATTCCGAAGGAAAATCTATCGAACTTTTATCTACTTTTATACTCCATGTTCGATGAGTTTGGTCTCGGACGTGGAGCAACTTTCTTTCGGTTCGTTGGGATTTTCCCGCGATTACCGCCACAAAATCCGTTCGTTGAATGCGGAGAGACGCGGAATCTGCGCCGTTGGATCAGATCTGACAGTTATGTCAGACCCCTCCCCTATATATATACCGATCCATCCCACCGGCACAGACTACGCAATCTTCTCGACTTCGTCTCTCCGTTCCCGAAGCTCTCCCTCGCGCGCCGCCGTGCTGCTCGTTGCCGCCGACTCTCTCGCCGCTTTGCTGCCGGAAGAAAGTCGCTGGAGACCTTCCCGTCGTAGTCGCTGCACATCGCCAAGTTAGGGTATGTGTGGCTCTGGACATGATTCCAATCTCATCTGTTCATCGTGCTCTAGATTTGTTCTTGATTCTCACTTATTTTTCTAGGTCTGTTTGATCCGTTTGGATCGTTGACTCTTGGGGAAATCTGTTTCTAGCGTTTTCAGTCGATTCCCCATCCGATCTAGGTAAGAAATCCCTCGAAATTTCTCACTTAGACAAATCCCACAGAAGCGTATCGATAGATTTTCTCTTATGTTATTCCTTCATACAAGTTCTTCGTTAGATTTGCACCCGATGAAAATCTAGCCTAGCACTTCCATGAAAACTAGCGTCAAGACAAATCTCTCGATATGTTTGCTCCGTTAAAAATGTTTTTTCCTCGAAACCAGATGGTACTTGTTCACAACTCTCCTATATTCCCTCGTACCTATCTATTTCGCAGGAAAATGTCTGGGAAAGAAGGAAATGTCAGAGCACCCAAGCGTGTGGGAGGTCGTACAAGAATCACCAACAACTTTGAAGGATTGTCAGAGGATTTGATCATTGAGAAGAAGTTGAGAACGCCTGAAGGTTCTGAAGATGAACGCTCGAGATAAAACCGTCTCCAAGAGATACGAAGGCTTCAAGCTCTTCGTTGGTATGAATACAAGTCAGTTATTCCTCGCTGGGAGAGGTTGTTTGCTCTGAAGAATCTCTGGTCTGATGTCAAGTCATTAAGGCCCAAGTGGACTAAAGATAATCGACCACCACTGTCAGAACCCTCTGTTAGGTAATGTGCTAGGATCAAAGTGACCTTGCATCATGTCAATTTTTCAAAGGAAATCAACTTCAAAATCAAAATGGGAGAAGGAACACCCCCCTAGATGAATTAATTCAAAAGGCCAGATAAAAATCTTTTCCAAAAATTCATATTAGAGTTTTGAAAAGTCTTATAAATGAGTGTGATCACATATCAAGTAATGTGGGACCCACCCCATGCTCATAGATTTTTCAAATATTCAAACAGTGCCTTGGAATTAATGAAATACCCCTATTTGATTTAAAATTCAAATCTTTTGAATTTTAAAAATGTTGAAAGTTTATAAGTGGCTAGTCTATATTATTATGAGGCCACATAAAAGTTTTCAGCATTTAATAAAATGATTTGGTATTTTTACCAAAGTCAAAACAAATATACAGAAAAACAGAAAGGAAAGATTAAACAGAAAAAGGAAAAGAACTTACCTCTCGCCAGGGGGCGAGGCCCACCTCTCCAGCCGGCCCAGCCCACCAGGGGAACTCCCCTGTCGTCTTCCCCGGGCACGAGCACACAGCTGCGTGCCCGGCATGCCGTGGCCGTCGCGGTGGAGGCTCCTCAGCGACTCCCCTGCCTCCTTCTCACCGCCCGCGTGTCCTGGAGAAGCCCAGGCCTCTTTCCCCTCCTTCCTCGCCCTCCAGTTCATCCTCCCCGCGAAGAACAGCGACGCCACCGTAGCCTAGCCGGAGCGCATCCGTGCGGACTCGCGGCCATTGACGACGAGAGGCCAAGCCAAGGTGTCCAGGGAGTTCATCGTCGTCGTCTTCATCGACCTACGAAAGGAATCGGAGCCGGACGCCTCCACGAGCTCTCTAGCGTCATCGTCTTCATCGCCGGCCGCCGCGGATCGACTTCAAATTCCGACAACTCCAGCGCCTCCCCGAGCAAGCGACCACTCCAGATAGATTCAGGGTGAGCTTGCGAACGAAACCCCTCCTTTTCCCCCCTGGATTGCTCACTCTAGCCATTTTCGCCATGGTTGCCGAAGCATGTCGCCGCCATGGAAGAGCTCGAGGTCGCCCCTGTGCCCCTTCGACTCAGCCAGAGCGCGCGTTTGGCTCCTGAGCATGCCAGCGTTTGAACGCGCGCGAGATCAGCCCGAACCATGCACCGTAACGTCGACTACGACCTCGCCGTGGTTCTGCTTCCGCCGGAGTTGTCGCCGTCGTCGCTCCCGACCTCCCCTTGAACCCCTGATGCTTCCAGAAGACGCGGAAGACGACGCTGCATCCAGTGGTGACCTCCCCGTGGCTTCCCGTGGCCCCTAGCAGGTTCCGGCGAGTCGCCGCCGTGGCTCCAGTCGCCGGCGTCAAGCCGCCGGTGGGTTAGCCACTTTTCACCCAGTTAGTGCCCCCCTGGGTCACTGACCAGTGGGCCCAGTGGCTTAATTAAGCCACTGGATTAAGTTAAACCACGGGTTAATTAACCCCAGCCACTGACAGGGTGGCCCCACTTGTCAGTCCCCCTGCTGACGCAATAAATCATTTATGAGTTTCCAGAAAATCAAAAATGATTAAAAGAATTCCAGAAATTCCAGAAAATACCCCAAACTTTGGAAATTCATAGAAAATTCATATTAACTCCAAATTGGACAAATAATATATGAAAAATGATCAGGAGAAAATTATCTTTCCAAATATGCAACTTTCAACTATGTTTGAGTTGAATTTAAAATGGGACCAGTAGCATATGTCATTTGGTTTAATTGAATTTATTTCAAATTCAAATCAATTGAGTTTGCAACTTGGACCATGGATTTAAGCTATACTTCAACCACACTTCAGAGGCATATCATACACATTTGAAGTTGATTCAAAATGATCAAACTATGTCATATACAACTTGGTTAATTTGAATTCAAATGTGGAGTTTGAATTTGCAATTCAATTTGCAATGTACTCCATTTAAATGGAATGATCAACACATCAGTACCATGAACATCACCCTTTCAATATTATTCATGTGGTTGTGCATTGTACATTATGTTGATCCTATGATTGTCATGTTGCTGGTAGACGTGGAGCCGGAACCCGAGGTCACCCCCTACGTTGAAGACCCCGAACCCGAACCTCGTCAGCAAGGCAAGCAAACCCCCATTGATCATGTCGATAAAATCCCACTTCCCTCTCATGTCTCGCTTATGCATTGTTTAGGATGATCACCATGCTTCGTTTCTACCACATAGATGAACCCATTCCTTTCCATGACCTATCTTTTTGTCACAGTAGTAAGCAAACCACAATCCTAGCAAATTTAGGAGTTGTTTGATATCATGTGGCCCCTGCAATGTTACTGCTTATTGCATGCTTAGTGTGATACCATGTTGTTACTGTGATGTGAGTCGGGATGGGAATGATCATGTTGATGATGGTAGAAAAGTGTTGGTGAATCGACCCTAATACAAGGTGAACGATGAGAGGCTGTGTAGGAGTACACGGTGGGTTGTCTCGTTGAACACCGCCCTAGTACAAGTTCTTGTGTGGTGATCCAAGATGAAGAGTACAACCACACATTGGGCTCACTGACCCCTCTCAACTTACTAACTCATCCCTTTCGATGTCCAGATGTCGCAATAGTTCGGAGTTCTGGTAGGTCTGTGGCCTGGCTGCTAAGTGAGAGAACGGCTCATCCGAGACCGGCTTATGCACCACGCACACATCACTTGGGTCCACTTCGGTAAACCGGCCGGGTTCACGATTGTGGTAACCAACCCAAGTAGGCGGCTTTCTCGGACTAGATCGGCTATGAGGTAACAGTTGTGGTGAGCATCCTCGCTGACACCCCTTGAATGGTGTCGAGATCAAAGGCGGTAAATGATGGTCATGTGTGTGTAGCGGTACACCCTTGCAAGGTTAACAAAACTATTCGAATAGCCGCGTCCGCGGTTATGGACTGCTTGGAAAGCTTAGCTTGATTATTAGACAATTTGAACCGGATACTTCTAAAACACACCAAGATAAGTGTGAGTGCTATGGCGTGCTTCCTCGTGGGGAAGTCGAGAAAGGCCCCATAGTGGTGTATTGGTTGGAGAAAGTAGTGGACTCGTGTACGCTTCTTACCTCAAAGTCTGGTACTCGTAGTTCAGGATTAGACAAGTCAAAGCTGGCACTTCTGCAAGTGAACCCCACCTCCCTTTACCTTGATACATGTGCATGAGTAGTATAGCTCCTATGTAAGTCTTGCTGAGTACGACTTTGTACTCACGTTTGCTTGATCTATGTTTTAGATGATGCCACTGACCCCGAAGGTGGCTTCTTCATCAAGCTGGACGACTGAAGACCAACTAGTCTAGTCCCAGTCAGACGACTGGTTCCCTCGTGGAGTGCTTTGTGTTTAAATAAGGCTTCTTAAGCCATTTGTTAAACTTGTCTGTACTCAGACATAATTTGCTTCCGCCTGTGTTGTAATGTTGGATCACATGTATATGATCTCTGTGTGCACTCTATAAGAGTTATCAATAAAATTGTATACTTTGTAGAGAATTTCAATGATACCTACTGTTCATACAAGGCATGTGTGATGCGTGTATGTTTATAACATGCATGTCTTTGTATGGGTTTTCGAGACCTTAGTTGTGTTCTGGCTGGCGGTCTTTCATACACCAAGTGGCCCTTAGATGTGCGCAGCTTGGGGCATCGCGATGCGATTGCTCGAGACTCCGTCTCGTGCACACTTTGTGGTATGATCGAGCCCGCCCTAGACCCCAACTAAGTGATCGGGCTGGAGTAAGTCTATGTAAGAGTTTTGAGATAGTCGGTAGTATGGTTGAGGTGACTTGTCTTTGAATATGGGAGTTCACCACCCATATCTTTGACTTGTGTGCGGACGATGAGGACCCATCTCAGTTGATCATCCGGCCTGGATGGGATGCCCCTCACGTACGATGTTTTCCGAGAATGTTCAGTGCTTGGCCTTGTCTGCTTAGACAAGTGGGTGCGGTTCTCGGCTCTCCATATGACTATGTCTTAACTGTACTTGCATACGCTAACCCCGGGTCCCGACAACCACCCCCAGAAGATTCTCACCCATCTGCTCTCAAGACTCCTGTTGATTTCAAGGAGTTGGTTGAGGCTCGAGCTGCCCGAGCATAAAAGCGAAAGGAAGCTGCTGCTGCTGAGGGCACCGAAGAAGTTGTCCCTAGTGCTAAACCAAAGGCTGGCAAGAAATCTGCAAAGCGAAAGAAAAAGGAAGTCATTGTCTCTCCACCTGAGGCAAGCTCTGAAGAAGAAGCCAAATCCGATGATCAAGACCCTCGCACAGAGGCTGACATCGAGGATATTGCTCAGAAGAAAATTCCGAGCAGTAAAGGCATTAGGATCCAGGAGCCAGCTAAGGCTCCTCGAGCAACAATTGATATGACCAATTTGGTCACAGATCCGCCTATTTCTTCTGCCCCTCCAGTGCAAACTCACAGACAAAAACCTTCGGTCCGGTCGAAGGGAAAGAAATTCCAAGTGGCTGAAGACGATGAGACGCTGCTCCAGCGACAAGAAAGGCTGGCCAAGCAACAAGCTCTCGAAGCCGAAGACTTGCAAAAGGCAAAGCTGTTCAACTTTCACAGTCAGCCCGAGCATAAAAAGGCCCAGGTTGCTAAACAGTTGGGCATCTTACATCTGGTCAGTGAAAAGTATCGACGAAAGATTGAAGACGACACTATTACTAGTGCCCCGAAAGAAAAGGTCGTGGCCCCTAGCGCCACCGAGAAAGTGGTGACTCCCACAGTCACGAAGGAAAAGAATGCAGCCGCAAGTGCTGCGAAGAAAAATGCGAGGCCCCTAGTGCCTCGAAGGATAAAGTTGCGGCCCCTAGTGCCATAAAAAAACCCATTGCTTCTGCCAAGGCCACCAAGGAGGCCGAGAAGAAAGCCAAAGAGGCTAGGCAGAAGGTTCAGGCTGCTCCAGTTCCTCGAGCTGCTCCAGCTCCTGCACCTGCCCCTGCTGCACCAGCTGTTTCCGGCCCTCGTGCCGATGAAGAAAGCTCCAACGAAGGAGATTCTGCTGCAAATTCTCTTTGGGATGCTGCTCAAATCTCTCATATCATCTGGAAGATGGCAACTACACCGAGCAAATTCACTGCCGAGGATGATGTCCCACCTGAGATCCAAGAACAACTTGCTCGATACATGATCTGCTGGGAAGGATATCTTTCCCAAGATCGAAAGGACAAAGAGCAAGAAAAGTTTTACTCCAAGAAGCTCCGAGAAGAAACTGAGGACATTGAGTCCCGTTAGTTTTGAAAGTCCAAAATTGCAACCCTTGAAGCGTCCAGAAGGGCTCAGAAGGAAAACATAGCTGCTGTCAATGAAAAGGTTCGACAAATTGTATCTTCTATGTGTAAGGCGCACAATGACGCTCTCACCGAAAGACAATCTCGAAAGAGAAAGTCTACTGCCCAAACCTCTGCGCGTGGGACGCCAGAGATCGAGAAAAATGCCAAGAAGCAAAAGTCTACCGAGGTCGTTGCTGCATCAGCACGACAGGAAACTGCACCAACCCCCACCAAGAAACCCACTCCTCCTCGTAAGAAAACTCCGTCCCCTCGCCAAACCACTCCACCCCCTCGCCAAGCCACTCCTCTACCTAGACAACAAACACCACCACCTCGTCAACCATCGCCACCAAAAGCTTCGTCGCCACCACCAAACCCACCATCACCACCTCATGTTATTCCATCGACCACACCAGCCATCGAGACCCAAGCTCAAGCTGAGACCGAGCAACCTGCCCAGGTCGAGCAAGAACGTCAAGCCCCCATTTCCTCTGCTCAGAAGGATTATTCCTCTGCCCAGACTCTGCATGAAGGAGAAGAAACCGATGTTGATATCACAACAATTTCTTCTCGTCAAGATGCTATCGAAGGAAATAGTTCTGGCGATGCCAGTTTGATTGGAAGTTCTTCCTCCTCTTCATCAAACTCTTCGGACGAAGAAATGTTGGATGTCTTTGCCCAGCTGAACAAAGATATGGAGGCCATGGAGACTGAGGAGGCCGTCCAAAATGCCCCTGCCGACAAAGCACAGGCCGAGGAAAATTCTCCTGCAGCCATCCCAGCTCAGGATATTGTCAATGTTCCATCTTCAATTCCTCGTCCTGCTGAGCCAGTATATCAAATGCCAGATAATGCTGCTGAAGTCTTTCCGGTCGATGAGCTGCTCCATTCTGCTCATCCGAGAGAAATGCTGCCATTGTTCCACCCTGATGTTCCTCGAGGAGGCCCCATCTTCAAAAGGCGTGAACACAAGCCATTTTTCTTCGGGACCAATCCCTACGAGAAGCCCAGAAATGCATATTCTCTTCGGTTTTGGACCCAAGAGCAAGCCATCTACTACACCCGTGTGTTGTACAACAAGGCTAGAGTTTTCCAACATCAATACCTCGATATGTCATTGGTGTACGCAACTTCATGTTTCGAAAATGTTGTCGAGACTATTGATGGTCTGCATGCACACATGATGTTTGCTCTTGATTGTGGCTGCAATCCCGAGCTCATCAAGCAATTTTATGCAACCTTGTATGTCACTGGTGATCCCGAGAACTCGAAGACGTGGAAATTTGATTACATGATCCAAGGCCAAGTATTTCACATGACTGTCGATCAATTTCTGGCCATCATCAATTTACCTCGGTTCGAAGGATTACCACACAAGATTCATGACCTGCATGCCCCAACTCCTGCTGAATTTTCTACGCTCATGAATCCAGATGTCGTAGGAGATCACTACCCTGCTGAGCCAAAGCCGAGGCAATTGGTATTTTAAGCAAAGGCATGGTTCTATATTCTTTCGAAGACCTTGATGCCAATGCTCGATGTGCACGATGATTTTCCCATTCCCCACGATGTGCAACTTGCTCTGTTGAAGTTAGTCCACGGTCATCCCTTCGATTTTGAAGACTACTTCATCAAGACTTTGTTGTCTTCTGCCGATGACCACAATTCCCACAAACCATATGCACCTTGGCTGATGTCTATCTACAATTACTCTCGGGACGTGCCATTCCCCGTGTCCATTTTCCCGAAGATTTTCACTCCACCGGTATTGCAGATTGTTACTCGACCCAACGATCAGTATGCTGAGCACACTGGCATCCGCACACAAATGACTGAGCGTAATATTCGCTCGAAGTTTATCAAGCCTGTGCATCACATGAAGGTTTCTCTTCGGTCCCAGCAAATGCTTCAACATCACATTGACCAAGATTTCCTTCAAAAGCAGAAGATGATGGATGAGATCAACCATTTGCGCAATATTGCCATGAACAATAATCAGATGATGCGTGAATGTCTTCGCCGTGATTGGAAAGGGCTGCGGAAATTCAATTCCCTCGGTCAACTTCAACGATGCGGTTTCGAAGAATATCCTCCCCATCTTAACAGGAACTGGACCCATGATGATCGAGTAGATCGCCCGGATTTCAATATTCCTCTGATGCCGAAGAACAGGGACGTGCTCAGTGTTGATGATTACTATCACATCACAATGAACACTATTTCTTCCGACTCTGAGAAAGATGAAGCGCCTCAACGCCAAGTGAGAGTTTACTCTCCAATTCCTCGAAGCCCCAGGACCCCGCCGGAATCGCAACTGGAATCTTCTGGAGATTAACACTCCTTCCGCACGAAGATTACTCCACTAGGCGGTCGCCCCATTCGTCGCGCTCCAACGCTCGCCGAATCTTCTCGACGTCGCCAGCGCCACCCAAGCGAGTAGGGATTTCTTTCGACCCTATTCTCTCGACTTTTTGTACGTTGTGACAAAAAGGGGGAGATGTAGTGGCATCGAAGAAATTAGTTTGCCTATGGGGTTAAAGGGCTTTGCTTTTCGTTCGATAAACTTTTGAACTTTGCGGTTTCTGAGTAGTTTCAACAAACTTTCGATTCATTTTCGATCTGGTTGTAACTAACTCTAAGTAGGTCTGTGAACTGCTATTTTTTTATCGTAAGATATCTATCTGCTGCTTGCGATACTTAACCTTTTGCAGGAAGCTATCTGTCGTTTAAGTTCACAGGTCATTCGAGGAGATTGCATATTTCTTATTGGATATTATCTAGAATGAAATTTCACTCGCTAAGATTATTGATGTTTTTGCCTCGACTCTTCTTGTCAAATATGCACTTCACAGGAAACTCTTATCTTCCGTGCATACATCAAGGGGGAGTATTTCATCGATCTTAGCACTGGTTCATCATCGAAAACTCAAAACTTTAAATTTATTTATCGATGCCTGTTTTGTCAACAATCGTTCAAAAAGGGGGAGATTGTAAGAGCAAGTTTTGCCCCAGAAGGTTTTGGACATTGTTGGACAAAGCAGAAGTGGAACTAATATTGTTTTCGAGTATAAACAGATACTTAAGTTCCGAAAGAATGGAGATTGCAAGTAGAAGGTCGAAGGACAACTCACTGCAGCGAAGCTGCAGTCATCTACCGAAACCTTTGAAGGAAGACGACCCCTAAAAATGTCGTCGAAGAAGAAGACTCTCTCGAGTAAAAGCGCAACGAGGAGATAGCTGAAGCTGGTCGAAGACTTAGTATTTTTTACTAGTTTCTCTTTGTTTTCTTGAGTCGTAGGAAAAACCGTACTATCAAGTGGGGTTTGCTAGTTGAGATCTTTGTCGTAGTGATTTTGCTCTGCTCAACCTAAACCCACGAAAGCCTACCGAGAGAAATCTTACTGAGTCGAGTGAATAGCTCGAAGGCAAAGTCATCGCACTTCGTGCCTTCGAGAGAGAACTCACTCGATAAGTCAGCTTACTTGTTCCTCAAGTAAAGTTGCGCAGTGATTGAAATCCGACTGTTGTGGACACGCGTCAAGCGGTCGCATCGGGTCACTTCAATCATTTTACCCATCGGGATCGCCAACTAGCACCTACCCGCAATTTCGGGTTGGCTGCTCCACTAAAGATTCTAAGACAGAAGTATTGTGAGCATACCAAGAGAGATCCATCGAGAGAAAACCAAACCCAAGTCTGAACTGAGTTGAGCAATTCACAGAGACTTAGGTCGAGATTAGCCGATCTTTTTATCTTGGAGAACTGCAAGTCTCCTAGACGGTTAGCCGTCGCCTGTCAAGCAGTCGAAGAGAAATTGTCGCTGCTGAAGAAAGTTTGTAAAGGTCTCGGAGATGTCCTGAATCATCTACCACGAGTGAAAACTGGACAAGCTCGAGGAGTTTGTTGCAGTGGAGAATAGGACGGAGAGAGTTTTGCTCCAGGTGTTCAATCACCAGTCTCTCCAACCAGACGTAGCACTTTGCAGAGTGTGAACTGGTTTACCAAACATCGTCGTGTCAGGCTCGTTTTCCTTCTCGCATTTACATTAAGTATTTACTCATTGCCTGTTTGTCTTCGATGTTTTCCTTCGCTCCCAATCCTTTCGAGCCATGCATGTCTTTCCATACTGTATTTCCTTCGAGATGTCTTTAGTCCTTCGTAGTTTGCATGAATTCCTTCTAAGTTCCTTAGAATTTTTAGAAGTGATCATTCACCCCCTCCCCCTCTGATCATTCTTGAGCTTTCACTATACCTCACATTGGGCATGATGACAAGTAAGGAGTACCGTGCAACTATATAATACATAGAACCAAGTATTCTTCCTAGGTATAATTTAACGAGAGGCGATTTTATGTACATGGTGATAGTTGTGCACATTTGTACTGGTGAAATACTTGCACTCATACATATTTGTTATTTTGTATTGATCGAATACATTTTGTCTGATTGATGTCTAAAATAAGCGTTTAAAAAGGACGATATGTGTCATTATATGGTGATGTACATAAATTACGATAGTGATCGGATATTGGCACCCTTGGTCGGGTACATTTAATGGGATTAATGGCTAATACAAATTTCTAAAAGGATAACATGTATCCCACTAAAAAAGGACAACATGTTCATTGTATGGTGGTCTGCACAAAGTAAATTTTAAATAGAATCAGGTGTGTTTACCATCTGGTGGTATGCACAGTTTCCATCATAAAAAGTAAATTATTTTCAATAATTCAACTTTAACTAATGCGGAATCATATGCATGAACCAAGATTGTGACTATGTTTGGTTCATAGCCAATGCAAGCCTTACCGAAAATTTAGCGTGCCCTCAACTCATGGCTTCTGTTTTGATGGAACCAAATTTGTATCTAGCCTCACTCAACATGTGAGAGGTTGTTTCGATTGCAACCCTTAGAGCGTAATCATGGCTGAGCGGCGGGTCACTTCCTTAAGGGGCACCGGGCTAGGCACAAAGCTCAGTTAGCATCCGGTTCGCCTCTGTACTCGCAACAGGAGGTGGCGGAGGAGGACAAGGTGGAAGAGGAGCAGGAGCAAGACGCGGTTATGGCAGACTCAAAGCTGATGGAGGAGTTGGAGGGCACATGCGATGCAGATCTGGTGCCTCCTTACGCCATGCCCAACCAGCCGGTGGAGGAACAACATGCCATCCTCAACTTCATCAGGTTGAAGTTGGAGGCGGAGGGCAACCTTCGTTACCTCCTCATGTGCAGGGCAGAGATCGGCCAGATCTTTGCTGAGATGAAGGAGGACGACGAGCCGAAGGTGCCGCATGGGATGATCCACCTGGAGGCAGGGTTGTCCAACACTATCGGCACGAAATACGTTGAGATCTTCGACGATGTGTAGTGTAGGATTAGCTTAGTTTATCTACGTACTATGAAATGCAGTGAAGCGGAAAATAAAATTTGACCTGCCACTGTACACAAACACACTTGGATGCATCCACGGACGTTTGAAGGATTAGATTTGTTGAATCCGACAATTGATGCTCTTAGCTAGCGATCCAAAAAAATTGATTGTTTACTAGGCTTAGGTTCCCATTCGAATGGCAATCGATTTGTTGGTGCATCCAGCGCATCCCAACTCCTTCAGTTTAGTTTGAAGCCAACTCACTTCAATTATTGAGCGGTCAAAGTCTGCATGAATTATTTGACCGATCCACAACAGGCGGGATGACACATATGAAAAACAAACAACCCCTCAATGTCGGTGAATTATATGTGACGTTCGTGGGCATTACGAAGGCGACCTTTCGCTGAAGGGCAAGTGTCTTCATACTACAGTTGGGGTGGCCCATGTCCGTTCCAATTTTTTATTTTTTATTTCTATTTTGGTTTTTATTTTGTTTCATTTTTTCCTTTATTTTTTTCAGTTTATTTTTAATAAAATTTTCTACAACTTTATAATATATTGTGAACTTTTTTAATATATGAAGATTTTTTAAAATACTTATTGTACTTGTGTAGAGAATGATGATTTTTTAAAATACACATTGAACATTTTTGTATATAAGTTGAACATATTAATTATACAACTATATTTTATATACACTATTTTTTTATTGTACTACGCACAAAAATTAAT
Source organism: Bromus sterilis (assembly GCA_950022295.1). NCBI lineage: Eukaryota > Viridiplantae > Streptophyta > Magnoliopsida > Poales > Poaceae > Bromus > Bromus sterilis. The sequence continues at coordinate 29,415,504 of OX465599.1, read as the reverse complement.
AGACGCCCAACATTTTTAATATATAATAAAAAAAATACAGTGAACTTTCTATATTGCAAGGCAACAAAATTAAACATAGAATGATGTTTTTAATAGACACTAAACTTCCTTTATAAAACACTCATTTAACCTTTTAAAAATAAAAAACTTATGAAAGTAATTTTCAATAGTAAAAATAAAATATTTTTATAACGAACAACCGAAAATATTAAAATTGAAAACGAAAAAAAATCGCTTTGCTTCAAGTGGGCGAACCCACTCGAAGGGTTGCGTCTATGATGCCCACGTGCGTTCAATAAGGACTCTTCTCAATATCTATGTTTTTTCGCAACTCATGTGTGCACTAGGCGCTCAAGCCCTTCGGCAAAAAGTTGGCAACCTACGCTCTTTCTATGATTCATCGAGGAAAACAAATTTTTCCGTAAATTCTAGGATTCTTATACGGAGCTAAAATTTGTTTTGGAGCATGGAAAACGCGATTGATTTTATGGTAACCATAGTTCATACGGAACGGCAAGTGCAGTATATGTGCATAGTAACTCGCTGTAGTTTGCTTTTTGATGGCAATCATGTATTTTACTATAGCATGTGCTGCGAGTTACCAGACAACTCATTCGCTCTTGCCATGTCTCGAAGCACACGTTCGCTCAATCGCTCCAAATAATTACCGAAATTCTAAATAAAAAAGAAAAAGAAAATGTACACCTTTTGGTTTTCTTGTTTGTGTGTGTTTTAAACTTTTTATCATCAAACGCAGCACACTGCTTCTCTAAATTCATGGTAAATAATAGTAGATCTTGTCTTCTACCAAAAAAATAGAATCCTAATACTACTTGATAGACATGAATTTCATTTTCCCTTCTATTAATCCTCATATCTTATCTATATCTCTTATAAAGAAAAATCCCACTTAGGATCATTTAAATTGTCTATCTCAACATGCAAGCTATCCACATCATCCATTTTCTTAGCCAATTAATTTTCCATGTCATCTCCACTATAGAGTCATTTAAATTATCTATCTCCACATGCAAGCTAGCCACACCATTCATTCTTTTAGTCAATCAAAAATCCTTGTCATCTCCACTTATTAATCTCTTTATGAAAAATCCATATCAATCATATTTTTATTATTGTATTGTCCACAGTAATTATTTTTAATACAAACATGCATTGCGTCGAATAAATTTACTATCTCGACTATTAAAAAATAAACTTTGCAGGTTCACTTAAATAACTTAATATATCATACTTTTTATTTTTTTATTTATGCAATATAGATTTTAAAGAAATTCCCGTTGCAACGCGCGGGGTATATTTCTAGTATACCTAAGAGAGTGATCCCCACTAACTTATTTATCTCAACATGCAAACATGCCACATCATCACATAATTATGGATAGGATAAGACTCACCTCAATATGCAATCATACATGAGATCAGACCCACCACCACATGCATGCATGCAAAAATATTTTTCATTCTATTACTCTTTTTTCGGAAATCTATTACTCTACTCATGTTCAATTAATAATTTATAACTATACATAATGAAATATAATAAGTTGTATGTATTTTAAAATTTTGAATCATATCTTATTAATCTAAATATTTAAATTGCAGATAATCAAATCTCATTGAAATATATGGCAAACGATTCCCACAACAACGTGCAAGGTATCATCTAGCCTAAGAGAGTGATCCCCACTAACTTATTTATCTCAACATGCAAGCATGCCACATCATCACATAACTATGGATAGGATAAGACCCACCTCAATATGCAATCATGCATGAGATAAGACCCACCATCACATGCATGCATGAAAAATATTTTTCATTCTATTACTCCTTTTTCTTGCTCAAATCTATTATTTTTCTTATGGTCAATAAATAATTTATAACTATACATAATGAAATATAATAAGTTGTATGTATTTTAAATTTTTGAATCATATCTTATTAATCTAAATATTTCAATTGCGCATAATCAAATCTCATTGAAAAACATGGTAAACGATTTCCGCAACAACGTGCGGGGTATCATCTAGTTGATCTAATTTTATAGCCCTAACTTTCTCTTTATCACTAAGTAGGAGTTTAGTTTATCTAATTCTCTAAACTTAAAGTTGGGAATTGCAACACTGTATTGTGTGAGTGATGCTTCCACCGATGTTAGATCTCATCTCGATTGAAGCACCGGTTGAGACCTATCACAAGAGGGGGGTTGTACTATACTCAAGGTGAAAATTTATTATCAACCGATGTTAATAGGATAATAGATTACTCATATCCACAAGGTGCGCCTTCTTTTTCGGGAGCCCATCAGAAAGGTATTTCTAGGTTAAGCGTGTTTGGTTTAGAGTACTCTTAAAATGGGTGACCGACTACAAAGTTGATCCCAGATATGGACGAGTGAGGATGAAGTGTATACCACTATGTTTTTATTTTTATAAATAACATATTATTTATTTTATATTTAGTATTTTATGTATAATAATTTTGTACAATATATGTTTTTAGTTTATGTTTTATATAACGTATTTTTATATATTTAATGAAATACATTAAAAATAAGTAATTAAGAGAAAAATATCATTAAATAATTTATTAATCTGGATACATAATAATTGAAGGAGCTAGTCCAATCATAACACAAGTTAAATTAGTGCATAAATAGAATCGCAAAAAAATAATATTAGTGCATAAATAGAAATGACTAAACTAAGAATATCATCATTGTAGTAACTCCCACAAGAAGAAATGTTGTCAATGATCCAGCTTGAAGAACAAGCCCCATCATAATACAAGCTAGAAATGCATATCCTTACATGGAAACTGTGTCAATTGCAACCACACACATCATTCGTTCATGCCAGCGTCTAATAGGATTCATTCAGTGTTGATAAGGATGAGATCGATTGTGGTTAGGGTATCTCTAATGCTATCCTCTGAAACAGATGGCACATTCCTTCGTGGATAGGGGATTAGTTCACAACAACGATGTAGTAGCCGGTCATCCAATCTTGATCGTATCCGTGTGTCAGCAGTTCAATTAAAAAGGTAAAATCACACAAAATTCTGCATAAAGTAGATAAATTTCATATTTATCATAATTTACAAACCGAACTCTTTTCATACAAACTGAATGATGTTAGAGAACCGACATGCAAATAATAACTAGAAGAAAGAAATCAACACATAGGACACAATGCTTTAATGTGGAAAACCCCTTCGAGCAGAAGGATAAAAACCACTAGCGCCACCCAGCAAACTTTCACTATGGTGAAGAGGTTACAAACACCGAGGGATTTACAACTTGATCAACATATCCCGTGCGCCGACTTACACTGAGTATATATAACATCAACCGAACATCATCATTGGGAGGTTTCGAGAGGATCATGGAAGCTTTTGGAAGCTTCTAAAGGGTTCCAAGACTTCTCGGTATATGGAAGCCGTGGCTAGGTCGAGGAGAAAAGAAGTTTTCTTAGGGCCAAGGGGACCCTGGCGTTTTCCACCGAGACGACAAAGTCCATGGCTTTCCCTGAGGCATTGCAGTACGCGGCAATTTGTATTAGAATTCGGGGAGGACTCCTCCTCGTGGCCTAAACCGATTTTGGGAAGGTTCTCGTCCAAGTTGTGATCCCAGGCTTCCACCTATATATACAACGGTACCCTAAATCCTAGGGTTGCCCCTACCCTTGTATATATAGGTAGAGATCGAGATCGAGTAGCGAGGGAAGACAATAGGCAACAACGAGGATAAGGAAAGGGGAGGCGCCTCGCGGGGAGTGGCGATGGAATGAGGTGCTTCGTGGGGAGTGGCGCCTCGCTTAGATCCACTGTCTTGGTTATGGGCACGGGGAGCCGGGAGAACAGAGAGCGCCTTCGAGGGGGCCTGTAGCGGTCAACGCACCTATGTGCAGCAGTCAACGCGCCTATGTGGCATATTTTTGTTGAGCCATTTTCTGCCTGGTGGGACCTACATGTCACAAATGCGCTCAAACATTTCTAATCCGTCGATCGGTGATTTTTGTCAAGAAATTACGGTAAACACGGTTATTTTTTGCTAAAAAAGTATTGACCGATTATTTCTGCAATGTCGTTGCTCAATGTCAATGGTTCGTGCGAATAACTTGGCAAAACGTCTCAAAGGACATATATGCTACGGGATTCGGATTCTAATTCTACCCTAGCCCCAAGGGCACCACAAAGTTTTCGTTGTTTCTGAGTGGGCATCAGACCGAGTTTGTTGTATCTTATCGTGTTTACGATCTCAAATGTGGACAGCAGATGCATGGACGCTGTCTACTGAGTTCGATAGGTGGTACGATTCTCTCGAGGACACGGAGGTTTCCAGCGAATTCCAGACGGGAAATTCTTTCTTCTGTACACCACCCATCTTCTTTCCTCATTCTATGCCAATTACTTACTATCGTCGACAGCTCCTCTCCTTTTTCAATTTACATCGCAAGTGTAAACCTTTCTACGATCGCGTCCTATCCACACCCACCAAGTGCGCACTGTGCGCCGGTGCCCTTTCAAAATAACTCGATCGATCGTTGGCGCCATCGATCATTCATCTCCCCGCAAATGTATATATGGTGCTCCTTCAAGCTTTCTGCGCCACTCCGGCGGCGGCGCCGCCGGCCTCGATGTCCTTGCTGCTGCTGCTGATGCTGTCGTCGTCGTTTGCACTCTCGTGCAGCTCCAAGATGGGCTTCATCTTGCGGTCGGTGATGGCGATGGCGATGTCGTTGGGGAAGAGGTTGTGGAACACCAAGGCGTGCACCATGGTGGTGGCGAAGAGCCCCGTCACGGTGAGCGTGGCCAGCACCGACAGCCCCACGCACAGCGCCTTGGTGAATGCGTTGTCCACCACGGTGGCGTACCGGATGGACGCGATGGCGGCGCCGGTCATCGGGAACGTGTACGCCCACCACGACAGCGAGAACCTGAACCCCCTGAAGAAGTTGATCCGGACGACGAGCGACGCGTACAGGAACATGGCGATGAAGTAGAAGAGCTTGGCCCCGACGCCGAACTCGTCGACGATCTTTGCCCACGCCATGGCCGCCACGCTCGGCGCCGCCACGAAGAGGAAGAAGACCGGATGCATGTCCTTTGGCAGCGTCGCGTTCGTCGGCAGCCGCTGGTACAGCGTCACGAACAGCACGGTGTAGTGCGCCATCCCGACGCCGAAGAAGAAGATGGGGCCTTCCTTGAGCCCCATGGACGCGCCCATGAGCGCGCCCACGAAGTTGCCGACGACTGACAGGTGGTTCGACACGTTGGCCACCTTGGACAGCCGCCGCTGCCCGCCGGACATCCACTGCCCGTAGATCTTGAGCTCCAGGCACAGGAATGGGAACATGAGCGCGTACCAGACCCAGCCGGGGAGCTCGGTGGCCACGGAGGGGGGCACGCCCATGGCTAGGAACAGGCACGCGATCCACGGCGCGAAGAAGAAGTTGACGCGGATGGGGTGGTAGTACTCGCGCCGGACGGCCTCGAAGAAGAAGATGATCTTGAAGGCGTAGACGGTGGTGATGGTGCACATGAGCACGACGGAGATGAACCAGAGCACCAGGTTCACCTTGGCGTTCACGTGCAGGAACTCGGTCGGCGGCGCCGTCGCGATCGTCTTGTACAGGATCGCCTGGCTGCTCACTCCCAGGCACATACCGAATGCCGAGATGGGGAACCGGAGCAGGAACGGCCACTTCTTGTCCGCCGGCAGCGCCAGCTCCTCCGACGACTGAAGCAAGTTTCAGAAGATGAGCTTTCGAACGAGAGAAATGGAGTAATTCTTGTGACAAAGTTGATTAATTAACCTTAGTAAATTACCTTTAGCTCGTCCAGTTCGGGCCCCTCCAGTGCGGCGAAGAAGCGATCGACATTCTGACTGCTGACGGCTTCTCCGGGGGCGTACTCCTCCTCCTCGGGGGTAACAGCCGGCACGCCGCCGCCGCCGCCGCCGCCACCGCCGGCCAGACTGGTGATCTGCCGCTCGAGCTTCCCGGAGAACGTCTTGAACGAGTCGTAGCGCCGGTCCCGGTTCATCATCCTGCCGCCCCGGCTGTTCATCCGTCCGGCGGGGTAGGGGGGCACCGCGCCGGGGTTGGGCTGCGACCGGAACATCACCTTGTGCGGGTGCACGGGCCTGGCGTGCTGCGCCGGCTGGCGCTGCGGCTCCTGCGCCGCGTTGGACATGGCCTGCTTCCGGAGCTGCTCGTTGAAGTCACCGCCGCCGCCGCCGCCTGGCGCCTCGTGGGGGTCGCCGAAGCCGGTCGGCGACGAGGGCAGGCTCATGGACACGGGGTGCCCCGGGCGGACCCCCGGCTGGTTGAACGGCGAGTCGAAGGCCGGGATCACCGCCTCGCTGCGCGGAGCCACGCGGTCCAGCGGCCGCATCTGCATCAAGTCGAAACAGTCAGGCCGGCGATCATGTTGATGATAAGTGTAACGGACGAAGGAGAGATGGATAAAGGGAGGGAAAGCCGGGGGAAGACTCACCCGGGCGGGAAGGGCCGTGTCGGGCGGGGCATGCGGGGTGGTCGCCGGGGTGGTGGTGGTGTCGAAGCCGTCGAGATGGGAGACCTCGACGTCGGCGAGGAGGGACGGCATCTCGCCGTTCTTATTGCTCGCCTTGGCTGCCATGGCGAGACCTGCACTACACGGAGCGAGTGTGAGAGAGCCACCAAGTTAAGCATGGAGAGGCCAGAGTGAGCGGGATTAAATAACAAACAAACTTCAACTTTAACCAAGGAGTACGGAGCAGTCACCATCCAAAGTGTCAAGAGCAAATCAATGTTTTTTCCGCAAGCTTTTAAAGTGTGAAACTGCCCACGTCGAGCTGGACCAGCAGATGATCAACATATTTTGGCTCGTGCCGCCTCACGCCCAGTAGCCAGACGATTTTTCTGAGCTACGGAAGAAAGTACCGGACGCGTGTTTTGGTGCGTGCTGTTAGGCAGGGAAACGTTCAGAGAGAGCCGTTTTGGTGAAGAGAGCCAGGAAAGGTCTAGGAAGGAACGTGGTGGACAGATCATGTGCGAGCAAGGGTACGTGATGACTGGCTAGTTTGTTGGCTTCGCACTGGCCGGCCGCGTCAGTGCGGGCGGGATCACATCATATGCGTGCATGCATGAACCTATCATCTCCTAGGAGGTGCTGAATGTCTCATTCTGCAAAAAGGAGCTGTATGCGTGCTTCCAGTTGTGGATAATCATACTCAAACGGGGTAGCCTGATGATGCCCGTCCTAACGCGGTTAGCCAAACGGATTCTGGCAGTGATATTTTAGCTCGTTCGCCTTTAGGATACCGGCGGCAAACGCGAGCCATTTTCATGTCAATCGTGATTGAAATGGATGATAATTTTGAGAACTCGCTGCAGTTTTTGTTATGGAAAAGCGTGGCGGAATTATCATCTTTTTCTTTGGCACAGTGGCGGTTATCGTCTTTTGTGTTCGCTTTGCCATGTGCTAGAGCAACCGTTCGCTTTATATACTTACCGTTTGCCTTTATTATTGTTTATGCATCATATACATATCATAGACATTATATTTGCATTATTTGTATTAATAATTAATCAAATTAAGTTTTTTAAGCGTAGTACATATATCTTGTCTCTGTCGTACACCAGACCAAATCCAAACCATTTCGATCACTTCACTGCTTCCCAGGTCCTCTCCGATGATCTTCTGCCATTCCCGGCATGGAGGGTAGCATAACTAAGTCCAACAATTTCAAACCCGTCGACTGAAACCTCATCCCCTGCATGGACGAGGAGGAGACAGCCTTCTGCCTAGCTCTCCATCGGTCCTGGGAGGATACCCAAGTGTGTGCCTTCCTAGTGGGGATTGGATCTAGTGGTGGCAATGCGTCAACCATCGGTGGCATCCAAACAACATATGCACTAGGATGTCATCGAGACATCGGACTTCTAGTCCCAGGCACGCCACACCGCATTGAACAAGGTTGTGGATGACCCACGTGAGTGAATACTAGCGATGAGGCAAGCCCAGTCCTTCCATGCCCTCACCGATCTATCCCCCAAAGCGGAGGAGGATATTGGTGTTGCATTCGACACCTCTAGCTTTGGCGCCGAGCATATCCTCCTCGCCCCCTATGTCGCCTTCAAGCGCTACAATCTCTACTAATCGATCAAGGGCAACACTAGTAGAAAACAGGCCTTTGGTCCACCCCTCATAAGGGCATTAGTCCCTTGCAAGGGTGAAACTGGATGAAGTTTCTGTATAACAGATTTTAACTAGTAGAACAAGGCTAATTTTGATAATGCGATGGCATGTGTAAATATAAGACCTTTTAAAGATTTCATGAGCTACATACGGATGTATATAAACATATTTTAGAGTGTGGATTCGCTCATTTTGCTTCGTATGTAGTTTTTATTGAATTTTTTTAAAAGGATTTATATTTAGGAACAGATGAAAAACGATGATTGTCCTATGCTATATACTAGTTTGATATGTCTCATATGAACTACTCCCTGCATTCAAAATTATTTGACATGGTATTAGTTTAAGCTTGGTTTAAATTTAAATTAAAGCTATGCCAGGTAATTCCGAACGAAGGGAGTATGTGTTTGTGTCCTATATATATTACGGACGCCGTTTGATCTATGTTGCATAATAAATTGAAACTAAGCAAGCGGCTGACCGGACGACGTAATCAGACGAAACCTCTGTAAAAATAGACACGCTCCTCACTAGCAGGGATTTCTATTGATCGAACAACCCCTCTCCTGTCCTCCCCCACATAAAACCTGAAAAGGTTGAATTGTAAACTCAACACAAATTTGACTCATCGGTCATCACAGGCTTCGCAATCAGAACAGGTAGCACCGAAAGAAAACGCACGGTGTGAGATACAAACAGCTGTGCATGCACATTTCAAATCGGACAGGAGCTCCATGCAGGACGTGACTGAGTAGAGTAGAAAACTGGACGGCCCGGAGCAGTCTCCATCGTCTTGACAATGGACTGCCTGTACTTACAGGACCTATTCGATCGGCCATGGAAATTAAGCCTTGACATCCCGGAGGAGACAGGACAAGATCGGCCGTCGCCGTCGCCGCATTGAACAGGAGGCTGCATGCCGCTGTCTGAAATCTTAGATTGATTATGTGTATGGTCCATGGACGTAACCTGACCAGTGGTTTATAGTATGTTCGTTTCACAGCTGGGAGGAGGTATTGGACGGAGCACATCGGCCGGCTAGCCGTACGTCGACGTCGGCGAGGGTGGCGTGACTGGCGTCCGTGTGGTCCGGCGATAGACGAGGCGCCGCATGTCGCAGGATGACTTGTGCGAGTCAAGGAGGTTTTAAATTCTAGGTCAACAAATTCCTCACGTCCGTCCTGGCGAGATAGGGCCTGTAGGACGATGATGAGATTAGCTGGAGCCTGCTGCTAACCTAACCTACCTAGTTAAGCTCTCTTCTTGGATTACGCCTTGATCCACGGCTTGGTAATATTATTTGTAATCGCCGAATCCCTTTACACGCTCCAACGATTAGACGGCGGCGGCGGCGACACGCGCATGCGTACAGATCTTGTCATCTTTGGACAGAGGGCTTAAACAATTGGTGGTCTCTCCGGCGTACGGCGGCGTGGTTGGCCATGCAAGTTGGTTGCTGATTGGTTTGTTTATTTATTGGCCACGCCGCCGCCGCCGCCAGGTGCAAAGGGGTGAAACGGAACAAGTGGGATTGATTGGATGTTACCTGAGGGAGCTAGCTAGGTAGGACGACGAGGATGGAGGCCGGCGATGTCGGCGGCGGCGGCCGCGGCAGCCGGTCCGGCAGTGGAGGGTCGCCGGAACCAGCACCCAGCCGAGAAAGAAAGCCAGAATGGGGCGGGCGCGGCCGTCCGGTGGCCTGGTTATTTACAACGGGGTGCTCCGGGTTGGTGGCGGGGGACAGGCTGGGGGCCGGAGGGAGGTCCTAAACATGGCGACCAACCAAACCAGCCGTCGTCTCAGGGATAGATAACAAGGGTAATAGTACAGCTGTTCCCTGGCTAGCTTGGCTCGATCAGCGCGGCAGGATAAAATTGGCAGGTCTTTGTGCGCATTACTCCATGTCCATGGCTGCTTCAATCAAGCCACATCCAAAGGAACATACGTAACCATGCGGGGCCACGTGGTTGGGGCAGGGCTCCAGGAAGGAAACCGGCGATCGTGGCGGCGAGATTTTGTTCCATCGGCATGCATGTTGCCAAGTATCATCGCTTCTTTTTCTTTGAGTAGACAGACGGCATGAAACCTAACCCCGCTGTCGCTTGCCGGAAGTTCTGGCACAGCGACTCAAATTCTTCTTGTGATGTTTTCCATTTTTTCAGGATTTTCCTTGTCAAACCTCAAACCTTCCAGCAAAATGCTCCACACAGAGCCAGGCCATCAGGACACCTCCCTACAGGTTTCCGAGAGCGCAGACATGAGTAAAAAGGAACAATTCAAGTAGTATCTACCCCGCAAAAAAAAAATAAACAGTATCTATAAATATTATCAAATACACTATTAAAATATTTCTAGAAGAGGGTTCGATTTACAGTGTTCGAAAACATCATGAATACATTTTTTTTGGTTTTCAACTTTGCGACATCAAAAGAGAGAAATATTAGAAGAAGAATACATATAAAACAAAAACGGTTTTGGGTGGAATGGAAATTGCTATTCTTTTTTACTTCTCGTTGGACAATGACAGACCGAGAAGGTCGAGTAAACATAATTAGATGAGAAGTGTTATGTCATTTATATGATAATCTCCCGCCTATAAAGATGTAATTCTATCTCGCCCTCTCTATTTTGAAAATAAAAATAAAAAAATAGGAGAAAATATGACGAAAAATAAGAGAGAAAAGTAAAAGTAATTTTCAAAAGTTTAGTTACAGAAGCCCTAATCCCCTAACCAATGTAGTGTTCCATGCTGGTCTAGAGAATGACACCACCTAGGCTATAATTTAGAAAATATCCGACCTGGTTCTATGCGAATATCGATGGGGAATAGGGTCAAAATTGAATTAAGTCGTTATGATTCAAGCAAGGGACATAAAATTTATCAAATTCCCCGTAAGGATTCAAAGCGTATCAAAGACTATAATGATACCGAAGATTTGGAATATACGAAAGATTCAAAGGATTGATTTTTTTTAACCTAAAGTATACAGAGCGAACCATCGCGCTAACGACACCTAGCACGACATGTTAGACCATCGTTGGTTATGGAGCACGAATCTTGGCGCAATATCCCCACCGACGTCAGTTTTTTCCTCGTTCGTTCCCGTGTCTCTCAGCGCGACCTTATCCGCAGCGCCCGCTTTCACTCCTCCTCGGACGGCGGCCTCGGCGTCCCCGCCCCGCCTCCCCAGCCAGCGACCTCGCCTTGCCCTCCACCGCACCCACCCCCTCCCTTGCTGTCGACATCGAGGTATTCGTCAAGGCTGTGGGCTCACGCCGAGGTGCTCACATTCGGAGAAAGGGAGAACAGCGGCGCGGAGGCGGAGGAGCGAGCGTCGGTGATGAGAGAGCAGTAGGGAGGAGCTTGCTGGAGATGGAAAGAATGACAGCTTGGCGCAGGTGAGAGTGGTCGGCGACCGGGCTGCCGCGCTAGCAGGAGAAGCTGGCCGGAGGTAAGCCGTCTGGGAGACGAGGAGGAGCTCAACGGCTTGCTCGCGCTCCCATTAGGTGGTCGTGCGCAGGAGGAGCTCGCCGCCGAGCCAGCGGCCACACCGACGCAACCTGGGTTTGATGTTGCCCTCTTGTTCCTGTTTCGTAGAAACAATCCATAGTTATCTTACTTGCAGGCATCATTACAGCTAGCTACTGCACATTGCTACTTATATTTTTGTAACCTTACACTTCTGCTATCATGGTTATGGTTAAGACTGGCAAATGGGCCTTACAAAGTTTTGAGCATTTGTCACACATGTTGATTGTTACATTTTTGGAAACCACATGCCAATTGCATTAGATGTGGGTATGGCAACATCTTTTCAGTGGGGTAAAAATGTCTTGTAAATTGAAGAGTGAATGGGGGTGGCACCATGGTTAATATTAGGTTCATAATAAGAAAAATATTATCTATGCTACATCTGCATGGATGGTGGAAAATTATTTGTTTCTTAGGACTCTTTTTTGTGCACGAAAGGGGTATTTATGATTGCCATGACAATTTTTTGTTTCTTATGGCAATTCCAAAGCTAATTCTAAATAAAATCAACATTAAATTTGCCATGTCAATTCGAAAGCTAGTGTAAAGAGAAATCGACTTTAAACTCCCCATGGCAATCGAAGGTCGTGAAGCATGGCAATTGTAGATCATGGAGCATGGATTTTTCCTGTTTTGCACAACAATTTTTTATTATTATGGCAATTCCAAATCAATCAACTTTACGTTTTCCATGGAAATTTGAAAACTAGTTTAAAGAGAAATCAACTTTAAACTTGCCATGTCAATCGAAGGTCGTGAAGCATGACAATTATAGATCATGGAGCATGTCATTTTTTCTGTTTTGCACGGCAAATCTTTTATTATGAAAATTTCAAAGCTATTTTCAAGAGAAATCATTTTCAAATTTTCCATGGCAATTCGAAAGCTAGTTTAAAGAGAAATTGACTTTAAACTTGCCATGGCAATCGAAGGTCGTGAAGCATGGAATTGTAGATCATGGAGCATGGCATTTTTTCTGTTTTGCACGGAATTTTTTTATTATGGCAATTCCAAAGCTATTTTAAAGAGAAATCAATTTTAAATTGCCATGGAAATTCTGAAAGGTAGTTTAAAGAGAAATTGACTTGAAACTTGCCATGGCAATTGGAAAACTAGTTTTAAAGAGAAATCAACTTAATTTTGTCTTGGCAATCTAAGGTTGTTAAGCATGGCGTTTGTAGGCCATGGCATTTTTCTTTATTTTTGTGACATGGCAAATTTGTTATGTGTCCATGGAAAATACTTTTTATATGGACCATCGCAATTGAAGTTTCATTAAGCTTGGCATTTGTAGTCCATTGACCATATCATTTTATTTTGAATATGGAAAAAATATTTTTTTACGGAAGCATGGCAATTGAAGTTGTTAAGCATGGCATTTATAGGTCATGAGGCATGGCATTTTACTTATTTTATACAACATGACATAAACTAATCCTTGTGTTTGCCATGGCAAATACAAGATACCTTTTGCCATGTCTACCATTTTAGTTTATATAATCATGGGAAATTTATGTGAGCATGTCCAACTTATTGTTACAATGGCATTTTTATTCATTTCGGTTGCCTTGGCAAACCTACTCTTTTGTGTTTGACATGGCAAATTAGAGATGCTTTTTGCCATGTGTGTGTGTGTGTGTATTTTTTTCACATGGCAACCTTAGTTTATCGATGATGGCAAGTATTAGGGTTAGGAGCATTGCAATTTTAGTCTGATATATGTAACATGGCAAATCCAATGTATGAACCATGGCAAGTTTGCATTAAGGTTTTTGTTTGTTTGTCCCTCACACATGACCAATGTAAAACATAAGATCTTTTAATATAGTGACATGGCATTTTCCTGGAAAAAATCCACTATAAATTCTATTTTTTGATGTGTTCCTGTGTTTGCCATGGATCATAGAAACTTTTGTTGATAACTTAGTATGACCATTACCATGGCAATTTTTATACATATCTGATGGAAAATGTACTTTACGCATCATGGCAATTGACTTTATGAAAGATGTTAAGATTTTTCTCTTTTTGTAGCATGCCAAAAAAATCATACGATACCATGGCAATCTTAATATATGTGTCACGACATATTTGGTTATGGATCATTGCATTTTTGCCATGGCAAATCTAAGTTACATTTTTTTAAATTCGATGTGCTTGTTCACAAATGTCCTATACATTAGTCATGCAAATTTTCAAACATACATGGGCAGATTTGCCATGACAATTTTATGGTGCTAAAATGGGCTTTTTAGCCCATTTGTTTGCTTTTTAACGTGGCTCTTTGGACGTACAGAGGCTGGAGTTCTTTTAACGAGAGAGAGAGAGAGAGAGAGAGAGGGGGGGGGGGAGGACACAGGGAGTTCGCGTGGGGGACGCTATCGTAGCGAACCACCTAGTTCGCTCGCCCATCCGATCAGCGCGAACAAAAACGTTCGCGCCAATGTACCTGGGAGCGTTAAAGTAAAAAATTCTAAGCTCTAAAATTCAAGCTAAGAGACTATTTTTCATCTTCAAATATTAGATTCATAAATACGATATGCACGACACATTAGCGAGAACTTTTGTTCAACCAAAACCTCACACCCCAAACGTACCCTATGAAGGAGTGTGTGATGGTTATGGGTTACCCTAGATCGACCTAATTGTCCCTAGTTCCTCGTGGATCACTGCCATCGAACATGAAGATCTACGAAGAATGAGGAAGAAGAAGAACAAGAGAAAAGGAAAAAGTCAATGTTAAAAGTGGTAGTTTGATTTTTTTTGGTTGTGTGTTGTTTGAACGTCTATCACCTCTCATATATATATGAGGCGTTTAGAAATTTCATACAAGAAAAGGATTTCAAATCCCGTATAAATTCTTCCAAAACCAACACAAGTCAGATTACGCATACGCTTGGAACAATAGTTCGTTTTTGGAACCCACATGTCACATATGACCTTGGATTGAAATGATCCAAAAAGTTGTTTGCCTTGATGATATGAATAATTTTTATGTTGCATGTTTTTTTTCATTAGAGACCATATTAAAGGTAAAACAACTAGCATCATGTATCACACATGAGCCACTGGGTGTCTGGGATTGGGCATCGTATTGTTGTCATGGTCGAATCTCTGTTGAATCCCGAACACTAGTATTTTGAGCACAGTTTTAACACTTGATATAATCTTGGATGAATATGACTAAAACATCAAAATTGTTTTTCTCGATGAGACAATGACTTTTTGTGTTTGAAGGATTTGAATTTAAGATTATTTTAAAGGTCAGATAGTCAAATCCCGAGTACCAACACCCTGAGCACTATTTTGACCTCTAAGTGAGCTCAAATGAATATGCCTCAAACATCAACATTTTTCTCCTTGACGAGCCGAATACTTTTCATATTAAAAACTATTTCATTTGACACCATCTTAATTGTGTTTTTTCCTGGTTAAATTTTGATGCCAACATATGCCTCCCTAGCAAAGCTAGCGTGCGATTATCCTGAATAAGCTTCTACGGATCCTTCACAGCCTTTCCTTTGTTCGAAAGAAGAAGAAAACGTCATCTTGTCATTTCTTCTTGTAGACGTAGGGATAAAATGCCCATGCCACGTTAGAATCAGAAAACCAATAGATGAGATATAAAAATGATAATGTTGGCCTGGCCGACAAATACAGATCAGCCAAGTTTAGTTTCATACACATTAATTCGTTTCTACAAGTTGCAATCGGTGGAAACGAAAACCAGATGAGATGAGATGCACATGTGGCTTCTTTCTAACCAATGAATGGAAGTTATGTGCGATCTTGTGATGTCACATGCTAAAGGAATCGAACAAAACTGCTGCTATGAACGTCCAATGGAGTAGTTAATTTGTTCTTTCTTTATTCTTTTCTAGAGAACCCTTGGACTGGAAAATGTTGTTGTGTTTTTTTCCCTTTCCAAGGGAATCCAATGCTTGCATGCGACGTGGATGGATGGATGTTCTCTTTTTTTTCGAGGGGATGGATGTTCATTGCTGCTGATTTGCTTGTACTGGTTTCAACTTTCAAGTCGATGCAGCTAGCTAGCGAGTCACTGGTTTTCTTAGACATAAAAAACGTGTATCTTAGCAGTCCAGTCCAGTAGAGGCGGTGCTTTCTGCTGCCGACCGATCAACCACCTGCCCTTTCATTTTACTGGAATCTCTTCTCATCTTCTGAGTTGATTTTACAGGAATCTCTTCTTATCTTTTGAGTTGATTTTACAGGATTCTTGGCCGATCGATCGGTCGACCTACGCTTTCACCTTGATCAGTCCGTCTTCAAACCGCCTTATCAAGTACTGTATCAACCAATCAGCCCCTCTTTCATTTTACAAAAACATCTGAAGCTCTGAACTGTCGGATTAACACCAATCGATGCTGTTAACAAGACTTTTGAGACGTCAGTCACCGCTGATGCATGGGCAGCGGACGAATCAGCTGTTGCTGCTGCAGGCCTGCAGCCACGCGTCGCTGTAGTCAGTGCATCAGTGTAGTTAGAGCATCTTCAGCCGTTCAGCCCCCAAGCAGTTTTTCGGCGCTATCTTAGCGCCCCTTGGGGGCGCCTCGGCGGCGAAAGTGGTTCGGGGCCGACCGACCATCCAGCCGCGACCCCAAAGGAGCCCCATGTTCGGTCAAATTTACCTAAACTGAAGGGAAGCTGAACGAAATTTAGCGGAATTCATAATATTTGGTCTTAATTTACATAAATAGCAAATAAAAAAAGCTATTGAAAACTCCGGTGCCTCCTCCGACGCCTCCTGCTGCGGCCCCATCGTCGTCGTCGTCGTCTTCGTCTTCACGGGTACTCGAGCCGCGGCTCGTTGCCGTCCTGGATGTAGTCGAGGACGAGGGGAGGGTGCGTCCCTCCGCGCTCCACCACTGCCTCCGGCCGTGTCGGTTCAGCCGGCCCGACACCGCTTCCAGGCCGTTGGTGGAGGCGATCGCCTGGACGCGGCGTTCCTCGAAGTGCGTCGTCCAGCGGGCGACGTTGCCCGACGCGTTCATCGGGTCGGCGCGCTCGGCTTCCGTCATGGAGGCGCGGGCCTGGACCTCCCTGATGAAGGGGGCACCCTCATGAGGCACCGGCGGTACCTACGCGCCGCCGACACTGAGCACCCAGCCGCGCGGCGAGCGCGTGTCCGACGGGGAGGGGTAGTCCGCCTGAGCGAGGAGGACCTCCTCAATGACGGCGAGGGTAGTGCGGCGGTTGGCCATGGTGGCGAGGAGAAGAGCGCGGCGAGATGAGGAGCAGAACGCGACGAGAGGAGGAGGAAAGGAGACGAGGGTGCGGTGTTTCACGACGGCGATTCCACCTTATATAGCGGGGCGGCGTGTACATGCGGCGGCGCTGTGGGCGGCGATTGGACTACTCACCACGGCCGCATTGATTCGCCTGTCGCGGCGATTGGACTCGACTCCGACGCGCATTGATTCCACTGCGGCGGCGCCAGGCGAGGGGAAGCCGAGGCGAGAGGATGAGGTCGCTGCGTGGGAAGACGCCGACGTGTGGGGCCGTGGATGCGGCGCGCGCGAAAGTGCGCGAACGGTTCCCTCGTTCGTGCTGTTTTCTTTCACCCGACGCCCCAAGCGACCCTAGCGCGCCGGGTCGGCATGGGATCGCCGGACTCAAAATCGGCCCAATCCGACGCTATTTGGGCCCTTGGGCGCGCGACTGGGCGGAATTCGTTCGTCTGGCGCAAATAGCGCCGGCTTGGGGGCCTCTTGGGGGCGCTGCTGGAGATGCTCTTACTAGTCGACCTACCAGTACACCACCGTTCATGGGTTGTTTATAATATCGAATTTACTGATATATTTGAACAAACTTGTTAAATTTGTTTGAGTTTTGACGAAAGCTCAATAGAATCATTCTTGTTTTTCAAATTCAGGTATGTGACAGCATCTTCATCATTATCCTTTGTAATTACGTTGTACATACCCATACAATATGTTATCATCTTTTATAAAGTCTTTGAGCTACATTTTTACAAGTCGTTAAACAACTGCAAAACGAGTTTAGATCACTCAAATGCTCTCTTCACATTCTTTCTAGATTCATTTTATTTTTGTAAATAAGATTTTTTTACCATCTAGCTCGGAGATAAACTTGAGAATGTCGTCCATGGATGATAGATACTATCAACCAGATAGTAGCTTATATTGTACTCATGTTCGCTGACAGTATAGTTGCACAAAGGACATTATTGTTGAGTTAATTTTTGTAACGCCTCGACCACTCCAACTGGTTAACCACCAATTCCATGGTCGGTGCGCCTGGGATCTAGACAATCCTCACAAACCAACACTAGTCTTTTCTGCACACTTTGTCCTCTCTCGTGCGCATCCGGGATCAACTTTCCGGTCGGTCACCCATCCCAAGACTACTCCAAGCCAAGCACGCTTAACCTGGTAGTTCTTTCCTGATGGGCTCCCAGAAAAGAAGGTGCACCTTGTTGATATGAGTTATCATTCCTATTAAGATCCTAGGCTGTTACATACACCACCCCTCAAAGGAACCGACGTCCCCGTCGGCCCAGCAGGAACGTTCCCTTTTGGCACACATTTGTGTGCGCCAGTTGCAGGCATCCAACATGTACCCCATGTAAGCCTCACCGACTGACACACACACCTTGTAACCACCAGGGCCGGCTCTGATACCAGTTGTAACGCCCCGACCACTCCCAACTGGTTAACCACCAATTGCATGGTCGGTGCGCCTGGGATCTAGACTGTTCTCACAAACCAACACTAGTCTTTTCTGCACACTTTGTCATCACTCGTGCGCACCCGGGATCAACTTCCCGGTCGGTCACCCATCCCAAGATTACTCCAAACCAAGCACGCTTAACCTGGTAGTTCTTTCCTGACGGGCTCCCAGAAAAGAAGGTGCACCTTGTTGATATGAGTAGTCTATCATTCCTATTAAGATCCTGGGTTGTTACAATTTTGCACACAATGAAAACGGTTGCAGCACGTTCATATCATTGTGATACCCGAGCATGCTTAAAATGTCAAATTCATAGATCTTGTGATGCAATTACTTCAAGAATGATGGTGAGCTTCTTAATATGACTGATATTGCTATTGTAGACCATATGTGCAGTTATTTCATCTACAATGCATGCAATCGAGAGCTCGAAGCATACCTAGTCATCTTCTTGCTTTCGAGTGTCATGAGCCTTTCGATATCTGCGACGATTGATTATCTCAAGTACTAAGGTCCAAACACCTCGACCACTCTAGTAGCAAATATGATCGTGAAGTTTGCACACGTGCTTTCAAACATCCTAAAATACCCGTCCCATGAATTTGCAACTGTGACATATGCAAGCATATGTGTGATGCACGAATGTATCGATCGGACACATTCTTGTATATCTGAAAGCGCTAATGAAGATTTTCCATGAACGAGGCATCCAAAGTAAAGTAGTCGTTCATCAGCGTCAACTGCCGGCCTTGTTCTAATTCAGCACTCTATGACCCTTGATCCCTTGAAATCAAGAAAAGCCTTCCGCGACCAAAAGAATATTACCCCCTGCGCCATTCCCGTGAGTGACGGGAGGGGGGATCCCTAGCGCTGCCGTCAGTCAACCCCCCTCTGATGCACGAGATAACTTCTCGCCCCTCGTTGGTTACCCCAAGTGGAAGGTGAGATGTAGATAGCGGAAAATTTCCTTTAGCGAAGACGCTAAGGTTTAGGATCGACCAGTAGGACTCCAACAACGATAAGTAGGTGGTGAAGTGAACAATGGCGCCGTTCACAACCCAAGGTTGCTTACTTCACCTGGACCTGCACACACAGCAAATAACTTTGCTTCCCAACGAGTACAGAGGAGTTGTCAATTCCTCCGGCCTTGTTGTTTACAAAGGATAAAACACACGGGATAATAATGATAGTGATAGCAATGGAAAAGTAAATAAAGCAGTAAATTGATAGCGAGTGTAAACAGTGTTAGAAATATAGACCGGGGTCCTATGATGTTCACTAGTGATGTCTCTCTCCCAAAAGACGATAAAATAGCCATGCGAGGTAAACAAATTACAGCTGGGCAATTGACAGGATTATGTGCGCAAACCAATGCTAATTATGCTATGAAGAAAGGAAGAGGCTCAAAAGCATGGGCGGTACGCCAAGACAAGTAGACCGAAATCCATCTGCATCTACCTACTAATCATCCACCTTGAGATATCTATCTAGAACATCTCGCTGGTATTAAGTTGTGAATCCCATCCAAAGTGTAAACTCAAAGCAACGGACAACTGCATTAAAGAACTTTGCATAAAGTAAACAATCTTTGCACCCGCAAGTACAAGCACCATTGTTTTCCCCCTTGTGGCAACAACACATCCCCTAGATTCATGTTTCTGTCACTCAAGCTAGTCATTGGGGGGCATGAACCCACAATCATGCATAACGCTCCCTCTTGGAGTCACAACCTACTACTTGGCCAAAGCAATAAACAACAACGGAGAACATGCAATAATTACTCAAGAACATAAATATAAAAGAAGAGAATCAAATATATAACTCAAACACAATCTGAACATAATCTCATAATCCATCGGATCCCAGCAAACTCAGCATAGCAACAGCAGAAAGATTACATAAGTGCCTCGATCATGTAGGGCAGCTCACGAGGTCTAATCCATGAAGAACAAAGAGGGGAGGAGAACATCACATAGCTACTAATCATAGACCCATGGTCCAAGATGGACTATTCACGGTTCATTCGGGAAGCATCCATGGTGGTGGAGAATCTCCCGGAGGTGATTCCTCCCTCCGGCAGGGTGCCGGAAAGAGGTCTTCTGGTGCTCCCGATCTTGGAAGCGCGGCGGCGGTGGAACAGAGGAGAGATCGCGAAAAAGGGTTCCGTCCCCGAGGGTTTCTCGTCACGGGGAATAAATAGGCGAAGGGGGGCAGCCAGAGGTGGGCCAGGGGCTCCAGGCCCCCCTGGCACGGCCTAGGGGGTGTCCGCCTGGGGCCCCCTCAGCCCCCACTTTGGCTCTTCTAGAAGGTTCCCGTACGCTGATTTTTCCTATATTTTTCCCGGAATTTTTCTGGCACTTTAAATAAGGGGGAAACCTGAAATAGAAAAACAGCAGAAAACAGGAACTGGCATTGGGGTGCACTGAGTTAATAGGTTAGTCCAAATATGATCAAAAGTGTATGGAAGTTCATCAATATCATAGCAATATCACACGAAAGAGGCATGGAGCAAGCAGAAATTATAGATACATTTTGGACGTATCAACATCCCCAAGCTTAATTCCTGCTCGTCCTCGAGTAGGTAAATGATAAAAGCATAATTTCTGTGGTGACATGCTAACAACCATAAAAGAACTTTTAAGTAAAGCAATCAAGGCATGTAATTCAATTCAAGTCATAACAGGCAAGAGTCTATATTTGGCATTGAGACAAGCAACATAAGAACATAAAGGTGCAAGAGCTCTCGCTGTCCGTGACTCGAATGTCTCCAAATGGTGTTTGCGTGCAAGAAATGGGATAGGGATATACGAGAAAAAGTATTTTTACGTTGAGAACTCAGTCTACTAAAGTTTCACACTTGGTCTTCTTTGGAATCTTATCTTGACTCATCCCAGACCACTAGCCAGGTACAAGTCAAAATGATCCACTCCTTTTCGACATTTTGAGCACTGATGCAATGGATGAGCGTAAGAAATAAAATTGACACTTAGGATGGAAAAGAGAGAATATGGTGGAGGAGGAAGACAAAAATGTGTGAAAGACTCACATCAATGAGGACAATCATAGGCGAGAGAAAGCCAAATGATAGATATGATGTGAGGAGTAGGGATTGCAATGCAACGGATGAACGTGTGAGCTAAGGTAAGCTCTCCAATGGAACTGGTGTGGGTGCATCCAACTTGCTTGCTCAAGAAGACCTAGAGCTCATTTGAGGAGGCTCGTCAGTGGAATATACAAGCCAAGTTCTATAGTGTGAAGGTCCCCACATAGCTATATGCATGAATGATAATCTCTATGGAGTACAAGATATAAGAGGGATTACGAGTGTGGATCTCTCAAAAGGAATAGTAGTGTGCCCCCTTCTCTCTTTTTATTTCTTTTTCTCTTTTTTTCTATTTTTTCTATTTTTTTGGTGGCCTCAATGGCTCTTTCTATTTCTCTCATTTGTCTTCTTTGGGATCATTTAATTCGTCCACTTTGGGATCTTTTAATTTGTCCACTTTGGGATCTTTTCCTCACTTTAGGGGCAACACTCTATATATTACAAGAAGTATAGAAGATCTTTCACACTTTACAAAGTACTCAAATCATAAAGAAAATGTAACTATCATGATGTATGCAAATGTATGCCTCTGCCAGTGTAGCAGGATATGCAATGATACTAGAGCGTCATGTAGCAATGATTAGGGCAAGGCCCAACTAGCATGCGGCTCATCGATCAAGCAAGTAGCATGTATGACATGAAGATCAAGTCATGAGAAGATGGATGTTGCATGGCAATATATCTCGAAAAGGCTATGGAAATGCCTTGGTAGGTAGATATGGTGGCTGTTTTGAGGAAGGATATAAGGAGGTTTATGATGACAGAGCGTATCGTGCCAAGGGTTTGGATGTACCGGCGAAGGTGGACGCTAACTCTCGGAGTGAGAAGAAAGCAATGCACGGAACAGGAGAGGCTAGAAAAATATGGGAAGGTGGAAGTGTCAACTTTCGAATACTCACATTAGTCCGAAGAACTCATGCACTTATTATCGGTAACACTCAATCTCATAGGAGGTTCACAAAGAGACAAGTACCCCGAGGAGGAGTGTATGGGGGTTTGGTTATCCTTGCGCATCCTCGACTCATGGTACGTGAGTGTACTCTAATATTCGATCCCTCCAAAGAGTAGTGATCCATCTATTAGCTAGAGTTCTGAACTAATTTTGTAAGTTTTGAAAATAAACACGGATTGCCCAAAATACGACATCTATCACTAATAGGCTAAAGCTCTTGACACCAAAAGTCCAAACATTACTCAAAACAACCCCTCAAAACTATTGCAAGTTACTACTACAAAAGAATAGCAACCTCAATTACCTACTTCAAGTCAAGACATAAAACTCAGCGCAACAGGAAAACTCTCTAAACAAGATAAACATGAAAGCTCAAGAGAGTTCCAGCAACAAACTAAACAAAATCTCTTTAAAAAGATAAGCATGAAAACTAAGAGCTAAACACGGCAGCAGCTATGAAAAAGATAAAGAACACACACAGCAAAGATAAGCATGAAAAATCCTATGTTGTGTTCTAGATTTTGGAAGTGGAGCGTGTTTCTCTCCCACACAAAGAAAGCTAGGTTCTAACTTTTTATGAACAGCAAGCAAATCTAAAGAAAACTAAAAATAAAACCTAAGAGCTAGACGCTCCAAGCATAGCACATAACGCATAAAGTGATAAAAATATAGTGAAACGAGAGACGAACTGATAATTGTTGATGGAGAAGGGGATGCACGGGGGCATCCCCAAGCTTAGACGCTTGAGTCTCCTTGAATACTTCTTGGGGATGCATGGGGGCATCCCCAAGCTTGAGCGCTTGACACTCTTGAATCTTCTTTCATCATCTTCCTTCGCACACTTGAAAACTCCTTTCATACATAACTCATCATAATCTGATTAGCGAGGTTAGTACCCATAATAAAATAATCTTTTCTCTACTGTAAATAAATATAATCTTGAAGAGCTACTGTTTCTCAAGATTTCCAAAAAGTTTTTGCAAATAGAAAGCAAGCTTAAAGTTTGCAAAACGAAGAAAAGGCAAAACAGGACAGAATCTGTGAAAAACAGACCAGCAGGTAGTAAAGAATTTTTTAGGGATACTTATGCAACTCAAATCAAAAAACTCAGAACATACGAAAGTTTCATAATTGTATAGAGAACGCTGTGTAAAAAAATTAGCTCAAAAATATGAACTGGGATTTTTCTCTGATTTTTCTAGTCACGAGGACAGAATCTGTTTTCTGGACAGCATGTCACAACTTTCACTTCCCTTGTCGTATGAGGCTATAAAAGGCACAAATCTTGAAAATTAAAGATACAATGATGTTTATATAGTAGTAACAATCATAAAGACCACTAAAACCAGAAGAAAAACAAAAAGGAAATCCTAAATTCGTTGCGGGCTGCCTCCCGAAAGCGCTTCTTTAAAGCCATTAGCTAGGCTTAATGCAAATAGATCAAGTTGTATCAATTGAACCATCATCAAGATCATCAAAAAGCTCTTCAATAATACAACCACTCTTAAGAGGTCTTTCAAATAAAGGCCTAATAAAGATACTTCTAGGAATAAAAGCAAAAGGTGGGAGATCAAATGGAGTATCATTTATTCTATTAAAGAGAGGTATCTCTTCCAAAGTCTTCATAGTTTCAACCCCTTTGGCAATGGGTAGATTATTTTTGAAACGAGGAGCCTTTGGAACATAAACGAACCTAGGTTCCTTCTTTGCCGGAGTTTCCACCTTTTTGGTTTTGATTGAGGAGAAAGTAGTTCCTAGAGTGTCAATGACTTCCTCAATCTTATCAATCCTAGAAGGGTCCAAGTCATGGGATTTGATGGTCTCCAAGGTTTTAATTTTTTTATGCATGGAGCTATCTAGTCTATTCAAATTCCCTTGAAACTTACGATCCAACTCACTTATCTTATTAATGCTTGGCATCTCTAGCTCTATCTTTTCAAGTTCTTTCATAATACGAGCTAGGGTAATGTCCTCTTGAATGTTAGAACCAGGGAGATTTCCAACAAGATTTTCCATAACACTAAGAGCTTCCCAGACTGGGGCTTATATGAAATTCCCATTGATAGCAGTATCTAGAATAAACCTATTCCAATAAGTAATTCCAACATAAAAGTTTCTAAGCAGGATAGTAGTGGTTTGCTTCTTGGTGGCTCTTTTTTGAGAATCATTAATCCTATACCAGGCATCTTTCAGACTTTCACCACCTCTTTGTTTAAAGGTGAGCACTTCTGCTTCACCAAAGGCAAAAGGACCAGACATGATGATAACTACTAGCAAGGTAACTATTTTTTTATTTTTGATAAAGGACACTAAAGCAAAAACTGAAAGGTAAACAAACAAGACTAAAAAGCAAAGATAAAATATAGTGTGCAACTCCCCTATCTTGAAGTGCGGAGTCCCCGGCAACGGCGCCAGAAATTTGCTTGATGCACGAGATAACTTCTCGCCCCTCGTTGGTTACCCCAAGTGGAAGGTGAGATGTAGATAGCAGCAAATTTCCCTTAGCGAAGACGCTAAGGTTTAGGATCGACCAGTAGGACTCCAACAACGATAAGTAGGTGGTGAAGTGAACAATGGCGTCGTTCACAACCCAAGGTTGCTTACTTCACCTGGACCTGCACACACAACAAATAACTTTGCTTCCCAATGAGTACAGAGGAGTTGTCAATTCCTCCGGCCTTGTTGTTTACAAAGGATAAAACGCACGGGATAATAATGATAGTGATAGCAACGGAAAAATAAATAAGGCAGTAAATTGATAGCGAGTGTAAAAAGTGTTGGAAATATGGACCGGGGTCCTATGATGTTCACTAGTGATGTCTCTCTCTCTCAAAAGACGATAAAATAGCCATGCGAGGTAAACAAATTACATCTGGGCAATTGACAGGATTATGTGCGCAAACCAATGCTAATTATGCTATGAAGAAAGGAAGAGGCTCAAAAGCATGGGCGGTACGCCAAGACAAGTAGACCGAAATACATTTGCATCTACCTACTAATCATCCACCTTGAGATATCTATCCAGAACATCTCGCTGGTATTAAGTTGCGAATCCCACCCAAAGTGTAAACTCAAAGCAACGGACAACTGCATTAAAGAACTTTGCGTAAAGTAAACAATCCTTGCACCTACAAGTACAAGCACCGTTGTTTCCCGCTTGTGTCAACAACACATCCCCTAGACTCATGTTTCTGTCACTCAAGCTAGTCATCGGAAGGCATGAACCCACAATCATGCATAACGCCCCCTCTTGGTGTCACTACCTACTACTTGGCCAAAGCAATAAACAGCAACGGAGAACATGCAAGAATTACTCAAGAACATAAATATAAAAGAAGAGAATCAAATATATAACTCAAACACAATCTGAACATAATCTCATAATCCATCGGATCCCAGCAAACTCAGCATAGCAACAGCAGAAAGATTACATAAGTGCCTCGATCATGTAGGGCAGCTCACGAGGTCTAATCCATGAAGAACAAAGAGCGGAGGAGAACATCACATAGCTACTGATAATAGACCCATGGTCCAAGGTGGACTACTCACGGTTCATCCAGGAAGCATCCATGGTGGTGGAGAAGCTCCCGGAGGTGATTCCTCCCTCCGGCAGGGTGCCGGGAAGAGGTCTTCTGGTGCTCCCGATCTTGGAAGCGCGGCGGCGGCGGAACAGAGGAGAGATCGCGAAAAAGGGTTCCGTCCCCGAGGGTTTCTCGTCACGGGGAATAAATAGGCGAAGGGGGGCAGCCAGAGGTGGGCCAGGGGCTCCAGGCACCCCCCCTGGCGCGGCCTAGGGGGTGGCCGCGTCGGGTGGCCGCCTGGGTGTAAGGCCCGATATGCGGTACTGTTCCAGATCTAGATGTTTCCATCCAGATTCGGGGACGAAGCACATATCGGTCCCACCGTGACATATGACATAGCCATATGCCCCGGATTTCCAACATGATATCACGACATTACAGATACATGATACAACATCTCATACAATCGGCATACAACTGCCTCAAATACAATACAACAGCGGAAGGTACCTGTCTGAGTATAGACTACAATCAAATGCCTACTGGCAAAGAGAAAACATCAATTCCCATAACCACACGGGTCCAGGCCCTCCGCCGGGATCCGACTAACTAGTCGTCGTCGAGTCTCCACGTGAAACGTCGATCACCATACCTGTTGTCTATCAAGAACCCTGAAAAGAGTTTGGGGGTAGTATCATGAGTACAGAGGTACTCAGCATCCAACTGTAGTGGTCATCTGACCCAACAAGGACTTCATCACTCGTCATTCTAGGACAACTAGTAGTTTACGGTAAGGATGAGGTAACTGGTGAGGTTGCTGTCGCACTAGCATTTATGAAGTGGCTAACGATCTAGAGAGTAAGATAAGAAGCCAAGCATTCGATGAGGAATCGCCTCCAACAAGTCTTGCTATCAACTACTTACGCAAGCATAACACCTATCCTATCCTTGTCCTCCTCTTCACATCCCGACGAAGAAGAAGCAGTCAAGGCACACACACATTGATCAAGTTATATTAAGATTATCTCAGTTGTTGTTGTCTATGAATAAGGAGTAGGTCTCAAGTCGTCCATAACAGTGGACACGGCTTCTCGAAAAGATTTAACCCTGCAGGGGTGTACCAACTGCCCATTACAAGGCTCCGCACGCACGCCCATCTCTCTCAGTTGCTACCCATGATAGGCAACCATTGGATGATTTAGTCCTAAGAGATCCGGAACGACAGGTCCCTCTAACTAACAACGCACAAATCCGGGTGGCCCCCGGTGAGTCGACATCCAACTCAAAAGCCGGCCGCGCTCTCGAATCGGCCTCTACCGTCTGGATGAGGTCGGGTTAGCTACCCAAATAGATGTGGGCAGCCCCCTAGCTCCCTGGGGTGGACCAACAAAGAAACCATGTCTCTGCTGGCCCAAGTTATTTTAAAGAATATCTGCCAGGAGCGACCCAACAGACACACACACGGTTTTCAAATGGTAAATCATCTTGGGCCACCACTAGAAATGTTTGAAGCTAGGTAGGTAAGAAAAGGGGACCCCATAAAATCCCACACGCGGTTAGGCACGCTCAGTCTTAAAACCAATGTCCGGAACACGGGTCCTAGGTGACTCGAATGGAACAAAGCGTCGGGGCGGGATAGCCTAGACCTTCCATCCTTCGTCGAATATAATCAACAGTATAATAATCATATCATCCACAACAATATAATAATGTGATAGCCCAAAACCAAGCAGTAACAGGGTAACATCGTAGCATCCTAAGCATGCATACTAAGCAGGGGCTGAGCAACGAGCAATAGTAACATAGCAGTACAAGGTTTGCTGGGAGGGGGCATGGCTGTATCGGTTTGAAAGAGGCTGTAAACATGTGGTAGGATCAAACATCGAACCTATCCTAGACTAGCATGCAAACCGCTGGTTGAAATAGAATGGATCATAAGTAATGTATAGTCCTTGCCTGTTGATAAGTCGTGTTCCGAAGGTGTAGTTGATCGCAAGCTCGCATCGTCTCCGAGAGGTACCCGCGGAATCACACAAGACGGTAAACACTTGAAATCAATCAACGAGCAAGCACTCTATTACTACGAAGAAAACACGACCAAGCATCAACAAGAAGGCAACACGAGACATCACACCTACGGTAGTGGAGTTAAACATACGACGATACCGCACGTTTACGATGGTTCAAGTTGTTTAGCTACAGGCGATCAACAAAGGTTGTTAACATGGCATCTCACTCAAGCATGGCATAGCACACAAACATGGCAAGAGGTGAAGCATAAATAAACTACATAAGCTAGTCAATTTAAGTGGGGTGAAATCCTAGACATGGCAAACTATTGCGGACCCCACGATAAAAATGGAATTCGGTACTGTTTTGACCTAAGGCATATTTAATTATTTTATTTAGCAATCAATAACAGCATAAACACAATCTACATGCAATTCTAGTCAAGTTACATATAAGAAACATTTTTATCGGAGCAACGGTTAAAAAGTTATTGCAATTACAGTTTACAGTGGCAAGCAGTTGTAATTAGCAGTTAAACATCATGTAAACAAAGTCAAACATGGCAACAAAGCACATTTTATTAATCTACGCGCAAAACGGAGCAACTTTCATGTAAAAAGCGTTGCGATCCGAGTTACGGTTGAAAAGTTACGGGCACCGCAAAAAAAACTAATACAATATTCTGCCAATTTTATTAAACCAGAAAAAGAAAAAAAACTACTGGGCCGAAAGCAACTGTACATGGGCCTAAACAGAGGGGGCTAAAAATACTAAGCAACGCACACAGTCGCTACATAGTATATGGGCCAGGCCCACCTCGCAGGGAAAAAAGAAAAAAAGGAAAGCTCACCAGGCGGGCTCGACCCAAGTGGCAGGGCGGGCGCTGGATAGCGTGGCGTCGCCCACGCGCGAGAGGACTGTGTGGGCCGCGCTAATGGGCCTCAAGGCGCGGGGGAGTTTGCCCAGGGGCGTTACGCGGCCCACCTAGCAGCAGCGACTGGTTGGATCGGACGGGATCCTCGATCCTGATCCCGGCGACGGAGTGGGCGGCGCCAGTGAGTCCCCCGGCGAGCGGGCCCAGGCGGCACGACAAGGAGGAGGCCATGGGAGGGGTGATGCGGTGCGAAGGAGCGCGGGCCTGCCGGATCTCGACGACGGCGGCTGCTGGCGGCGTCCAAGGGCGGCGGCCGAGCTCGGGCTTCCCGGCCATGGCGCGCTGTGGCTGCTGCGGGTGGCCTGCAGAGAGAGAGAAGCGGTGAGGTGAGAGGAAGAGGGGGAGGAGAGGGGGAAGAGGGGCGCGAGGAGAATGAGGGGCGCGGCGACTGGTCACGGCGAGGCTCGCCGGCGTGGAGGTGCTCCTCCATGGGAAGAGGCACAGCGGCGGCGATCCAGCCCGGCTCGGGCCCAAGGCGGGCCACGGCGGCGATGGGGAGGGCCCTGCAGGGCCCGGTTGGCTGGAGGTGGCTGTGGGAGCAACGTGGACCGCTGGGAGCCGTTGATCTCCGGATCGAACGGCTGGGAGAGGCTGGGATCTAGGGTTTCGGGATTTGGGGGTCTATTGGGTCAATTTGGAGCAAAGTGGAGGGGGGTGGCTGCAATTTTGTGGCTAGGGAAACCCTAGAAAGAGGTGGGAGAGTGGTGGTTTTTATATAGCCCCGGTGGCTGGCAGTTTGCAAAAACATCCCCGGTTTTCTCTCGCGCGCGCGGTGTTTACGTGTCTGACCGCCGGGGGTCCACAGGACCTCCGATTCGGGTAAAACTTCGAACTGCGCGATCAACGCGTCGAGCCGGAGGTGTTCACCTCGCGCTGGAGCCGTTCCGAGAACACTTTCCAGCGCGCTATAAAAATATCCCGTTTACTTATTAAACGGGGTTTTTCGTTTCGTTGGCTGCGGCTTGTCTCGTGCGGTTTTCGCGACGGTGATCGGGCGAAACCCGGTGTCGCAAATGTCGAGTGTCAGGGTGGCAAGGGTCGGTCTCCGTTCGATACGAGATAAGAGGGGGGGAATAATCGCCGATCGATAAATCGGGGATGCAAACACCGCAAACAAATCAGGCAATCAATCAATTCAACCGAAAACAATTTTTTTTATTTTTGTGAAAACTGGGTTGTTACAATACAACACCACCAACAAGGGATCTCGTCCCGACATCCAGGACGATCCGGGGGAGAGGAGGGAAGAGAAAAGAAAAACGACGATCTTCAACACCACCAACAAGGGACTCTGCTCCATGTCGAACGTTGAAGCTCCGTCGAGATATTTTTCCGCAGAGAGATGGTTACGTCAGAAAATGAAACCACCAAGTGTTCAAGAGGAAGAACGACAGTAAAACCCAGATCAAGGGATAGTGCTTTTCGATGCAAGTCGTAAGAACACCGGCAAAAGGATGGATGGCAATGGATGACCCAGATGATATCCGAAACCGGAGAAGCTAAAGGTACTAAGGAATTCCCACCTGAGATCAGAATCGAGACAATACGCTGCAAGCAAGGCATTGTAACGGTTCCGAAACTCCACACACTCGAGATCCTAAAGTTTGAAAGGGATAAGGCGAGAATTAAAACACTTACGTCACTTGTCCTGAGCAGAGCAAAGGTAAGGAGTAAAAAGATTCCTACTCTCCGATAACTAACTTAGTAACTACAAAATAGTTTTTGTCTAGACTCGACTTCGGCCAGAAAAGGGATCCTACGGTCGGTAAATCTCTGATACCAAGTTGTAAGGCCCGATATGCGGTACTGTTCCAGATCTAGATGTTTCCATCCAGATCCGGGGACGAAGTACATATCGGTCCCACCGCGACATATGACATAGCCATATGCCCCGGATTTCCAACATGATATCACAACATTACAGATACATGATACAACATCTCATACAATCGGCATAGAACTGCCTCAAATACAATACAACAGCGGAAGGTACCTGTCTGAGTACAGACTACAATCAAATGCCTACTGGCAAAGAGAAAACAACGATTCCCATAACCACACGGGTCCAGGCCCTCCGCCGGGATCCGCCTAACTAGTCGTCGTCGAGTCTCCACGTGAAACGTCGATCACCATACCTGTTGTCGATCAAGAACCCTGAAAAGAGTTTGAGGGTAGTATCATGAGTACAGAGGTACTCAGCATCCAACTGTAGTGGTCATCTGGCCCAGCAAGGACTTCATCACTCGTCATTCTAGGAGAACTAGTAGCTTACGGTAAGGATAAGGTAAGTGGTGAGGTTGCTGCCGCACTAGCATTTCTGAAGTGGCTAACGATCTAGAGAGTAAGATAAGAAGCTAAGCATTCGATGAGGAATCGCCTCCAACAAGTCTTGCTATCAACTACTTACGCAAGCATAACACCTATCCTATCTTTGTCCTCCTCTTCGCATCCCGACGAAGAAGAAGCAGTCAAGGCACACACACATTGATCAAGTTATATTAAGATTATCTCAGTTGTTGTTGTCTATGAACAAGGAGTAGGTCTCAAGTCGTCCATAACCGTGGACACGGCTTCTCGAAAAGATTTAACCCTGCAGGGGTGTACCAACTGCCCATTACAAGGCTCCACACGCACGCCCATCTCTCTCAGTTGCTACCCATGATAGGCAACCATTGGATGATTTAGTCCCAAGAGATCCGGAACGACAGGTCCCTCTAACTAACAACGCACAAATCCGGGTGGCCCCCGGTGAGTCGACATCCAACTCAAAAGCCGGCCGCGCTCTCGAATCGGCCTCTACCGTATGGATGAGGTCGGGTTAGCTACCCAAACAGATGTGGGCAGCCCCCTAGCTCCCTGGGGTGGACCAACAAAGAAACCATGTCTCCGCTGGCCCAAGTTATTTTAAAGAATATCTTCCAGGAGAGACCCAACAGACACACACACGGTTTTCAAATGGTAAATCAGCTTGGGCCACCACTAGAAATGTTTGAAGCTAGGTAGGTAAGAAAAGGGGACCCCATAAAATCCCACACGCGGTTAGGCGCGCTCAGTCTTAAAACCAATACCCGGAACTCGGGTCCTAGGTGACTCGAATGGAACAAAGTGTGGGGCGGGATAGCCTAGACCTTCAATCCTTCGTCGAATATAATCAACAGTATAATAATAATATCATCCACAACAATATAATAATGTGATAGCCCAAAACCAAGCAGTAACAGGGTAACATCGTAGCATCCTAAGCATGCATACTAAGCAGGGGCTGAGCAACGAGCAATAGTAACATAGCAGTACAAGGTTTGCTGGGAGGGGACATGGTTGTATCGGTTTGAAAGAGGCTGTAAACATGTGGTAGGATCAAACATCGAACCTATCCTATACTAGCATGCAAACCGCTGGTTGAAAAAGAATAGATCATAAGTAATGTATAGTCCTTGCATGTTGATAAGTCGGGTTCCGAAGGTGTAGTTGATCGCAAGCTCGCATCATCTCCGAGAGATACCCGTGGAATCACACAAGACGGTAAACACTGGAAAGCAATCAATGAGCAAGCACTCTATTACTACGAAGAAAACACTAGCAAGCATCAACAAGAAGGCAACACGAGACATCGCACCTACCGTCGAGAGCGGTTAATAACAGGTTAAGTGGAGTACTCGTCACACACGACGATACCGCACGTTTACGATGGTTCAAGTTGTTTAACTATAGGCGATCAACAAAGGTTGTTAACATGGCATCTCACTCAAGCATGGCATAGCACACAAACATGGCAAGAGGTGAAGCATAAATAAACTACATAAGCTAGTCAATTTAAGTGGGGTGAAATCCTAGACATGGCAAACTATTGCGGACCCCACGATAAAAATGGAATTCGGTACTGTTTTGACCTAAGGCATATTTTATTATTTTATTTAGCAAGCAAGAACAACATAAACACAATCTACATGCAATTCTAGTCAAGTTACATATAAGAAACATTTTTATCAAAGCAACGGTTAAAAAGTTATTGCAATTACAGTTTACAGTGGCAATCAGTTGTAATTAGCAGTTAAACAGCATGTAAACAAAGTCAAACATGGCAACAAAGCACATTTTATAAATCTACGCGCAAAACGGAGTAACTTTCATGTAAAAAGCGTTGCGATCCGAGCTACGGTTGAAAAGTTACGGGCACCGCAAAAAAAACTAATACCATATTCTGCCAATTTTATTAAACCAGAAAAAGAAAAAAACTACTGGGCCGAAAGCTACTGTACATGGGCCTAAACAGAGGGGGCGAAAAATACTAAGCAACGCACACAGTCGCTACACAGTATATGGGCCAGGCCCACCTCGCAGGGAAAAAAGAAAAAAAAGGAAAGCTCACCAGGAGGGCTCGGCCCAAGTGGCAGGGCAGGCGCTGGATAGCGTGGCGTCGCCCAGACGCGATAGGACTGTGTGGGCCGCGCTGCTGGGCCTCAAGGCGCGGGGGAGTTGTGCCAGGGGCGTTACGCGGCCCACCTGGCAGCAGCGACTGGTTGGATCGGACGGGATCCTCGATCCCGATCCCGGCGATGGAGTGGGTGGCGCCAGTGAGTCCCCCGGCGAGCGGGCCCAGGCGGCGCGACAAGGAGGACGCCATGGGAGTGGTGATGCGGTGCGGAGGAGCGCGGGCCTGCCGGATCTCGACGGCGGCGGCTGCTGGCGGCGTCCAAGGACGGCGGCCGAGCTCGGGCTTCCCGGCCATGGCGCGCTGTGGCTGCTGCGGGCGGCCTGCAGAGAGAGAGAAGCGGCGAGGTGAGAGGAAGAGGGGGAGGAGAGGGGGAAGAGGGGGAAGAGGGGCGTGAGGAGAAGGGGGGCGCGGCGGCTGGTCACGGCGAGGCTTGCCGGCGTGGAGGTGCTCCTCCATGGGAAGAGGCACAGCGGCGGCGATCCAGCCCGGCTCGGGCCCAAGGCGGGCCGCGGCGGCGGTGGGGAGGGCCCTGCAGGGCCCGGTTGGCTGGAGGTGGCTGTGGGAGCAACGTGGGCGGCTGGGAGCCATTGATCTCCGGATCGGCTGGGAGAGGCTGGGATCTAGGGTTTCGGGATTTGGGGGTCTATTGGATCAATTTGGAGCAAAGTGGAGGGGGTGGCTACAATTTTGTGGCTAGGGAAACCCTAGAAAGAGGTGGGAGAGTGGTGGTCTTTATATAGCCCCGGTGGCTGGCAGTTTGCGAAAACATCCCCGATTTTTCTCTCGCGCGCGCGGTGTTTACGTTTCTGACCGCCAGGGGTCCACAGGACCTCCGATTCGGGTAAAACTTCGAACTGCGCGATCAGGGCGTCGAGCCGGAGGCGTTCACCTCGCGCTGGAGCCGTTCCGAGAACACTTTCTGGCGCGCTATAAAAATATCCCGTTTACTTATTAAACGAGGTTTTTTGTTCCGTTGGTTGCGGCTGGTCTCGTGCGGTTTTCGCGACGGTGATCGGGCGAAACCCGGTGTCGCAAATGTCGAGTGTCAGGGTGGCAAGGGTCGGTCTCCGTTCGATACGAGATAAGAGGGGGGGATAATCGCCGATCGATAAATCGGGGATGGAAACACCGCAAAAAAATCAGGCAATCAATCAATTCACACCGAAAACAATTTTTAAAAAAAAATTGTGAAAACTAGGCTGTTACACTGGGCCCCCCTCATCCCCCACTTTGGCTCTTCTGGGAGGTTCCCGTACGCTGATTTTCCTATATTTTTCCCGGAATTTTTCTGGCACTTTAAATAAGGGGGAAACCTTAAATAGAAAAACAGCAGAAAACAGGAACTGGCACTGGGGTGCACTGAGTTAATAGGTTAGTCCAAATATGATCAAAAGTTTATGGAAGTTCATCAATATCATAGCAATATCACACAAAAGAGGCTTGGAGCAAGCAGAAATTTTAGATACGTTTTGGACGTATCACCCTCCTTCCCTATCTTTTCTCCCTCGTCGCCACTGAAAGGTGTGGCTGGGCTAAGCCCGATCGACATCGGTGGTAGTGAGGACTTCTTGTCCTCACACTAGACATGCGCTAGCAAAGGCTAGTGCCTTTTAGCCAGAGCGGTGCGCCGCCGTCGGGGCGCAGCGACGCGATGGCTTTGGCGGCGACGTGGTAGGTGATGGGGGTGGTGCGTGGCGTGCATGCGTTGGCGGCCTCTCTCCCTCTGCACGGGCGATGTGGATTGTGGTGGGACCCAGCGTCCTTTGGTGCAGCGCAAGAGATGACCTCTCCAATGAGCTTCTTGGGTAGACTCATCGGTGAACGTGTGACTTGTGGTAGTCGCGGTGATCTGGGTGGAAGGCTTGGTGGAGCAACACGTGGATGTCGTGTGGGGAGGCTGCAGGAACGATGGGCCCTGTGACAGGTGGTCCGACTCCCGTCACCGGCATAGGGCACCAGGAATGGATGTGTTTTCATCCTTCTCCTCCCTCTTTCGCCGACCTTGCTTTCCCGACTTCAAATTTGACATTCTTCGGGGCAGGTTGGTCGCTTTGGCTCCATCTGGATGAGGTATGTAGTAGGTGCAAAGCTCATGCGTTTGGATGCTCTCGGTGGTGTATGGATGGAGGGTCCCGGCCTTGGTGGTGGGTGTCGTGATGCACGTAGGCGGAGCTCGTGGTTTAGGTGTTGAACGACTTGCATTGCCATGTGGGTAGAGTGTATGCTGGGTGCGGTTGCGTCATGGCAGATAGAAGGCAGAGCGTATTGCTGGGGTATTCCCTATCAGGATTTGGCTAGACCAGTGATGATATCATTTGTGGGTATTGAAAGCTTCTTGAAGGCTCTATCGCGGTGACTCTCTATCCTTGTGGCGGCTCCCAATGAAGATCTTGATCCTTTGGATCGAGTGAAGGCGACGCCTCGGGGTCGTGCCCTTCTTGAAGGCACTTCCTTGGATCCTGACGGGGATCAACCCCGGCAAATCCCATGGTCAGGGACCCTGGGTTAGTCATGAGATGCACAGGTTGGACGATGGCTCGTCGGCAAACAGGAAGGCTCGCTCCTGCTCGATATTATTAATGGGGGAGATGCGATTATAGTGGAGGCCAAGGCTGGAGCGCTCAAGGCTAGGGTTACAGGTGATATTAGATGTCTTTGGCGTCCCCCCTCCTAGCACTTATATATCGGTCTAGGTCTCGGGGAGTTCATCAACGTTTACAGGTAAGCTTTCCTAACCCTAGCTTGCTCCGTACGGCAAGTCTTCGCACCTTCCTTGTGAGTCGCGGACTCCTACGTCGGTGCCAACTAGTGGGCCGAGGTTGTATCTTCATGGGCCTTCTGCCTTCATGGACACCAGGTAGGCTTATCCGTAGGAGTCATGGGGTCACCCCCTCGTCAGTAGCCCCCGAGTGCCTGGGGGACTCGGAGAGTCGCGCAGGGACTCGAGTACATTCATTCGTCGGTTATTGGTATGCGCGGTTCATCCGCGGGTCGCTGGCAGACTGGTGGCCATGACAAAACCTGTTTCGAGGGATGCTAAGCTGAAAGGGCCCAAGGAGTCGACGGGTCGAGCCTTGGTGAATTGCACTAGGGCAAATACCACAGTAGCCCAATCAAACCCACGTCCCTCGACGTGAGCTTTGAACACTGGTGTCGAGCAAAAGTCCGGCCGCTTCAGGTCTTACGGTGTTCATTTGCCGCCAGTAATGTGTACAGCCTAAGGCGCGTTCGCCCGGCTTTTCTATCATGTGTAGCGCATGGGAAAGGTTGGGAGTGAAATCGCTCTTCGGCAAGTCCCAGCCCGGTCGTACTTCACAGCGGGGTCTTACCTACACGCTAATCTTGCGTGGCATCTGGGCACATTGTATCGTGTTCCAGGAATGTGTGTTTTTGAGGCGCGGAGCCTTATAGCATTGCACCCGCTTGGAACAAAACATCAAGCGAGTTGTTCACTCATTCACCCGAGGAGCTTTGTTTTCGAGTGCTCAGTCGGGGGGGTTTT
Source organism: Bromus sterilis (assembly GCA_950022295.1). Lineage (NCBI taxonomy): Eukaryota > Viridiplantae > Streptophyta > Magnoliopsida > Poales > Poaceae > Bromus > Bromus sterilis. Next base: position 29,378,599 of record OX465599.1, on the reverse strand, counting down.
CGCGAGTGATCACTCGAATGTCGTTTCGGCTCTTGAGGTGAGGGAGCACCTGAGACTCTTAGCGCCGTATGGTCTTGGCGAATGCATGTTTGTCTTACGTCGGGTTGAGGGAGCACCCGAGACTCTCATAAGTGCGAGTGGTCACTCGAGCACATGGCTGACCTTTAGATGAGGGAGCACCTGGGACTCTTATGATGTACTCTCCCGATGGGAATAAGATATTTTTTCTTCATCGGGCAAAAGATCTGAGCGATGGAATCTGAGGGCCTTGATGGCGTACTCAGTACGCCTTGCTGTGATATGACGTTGGCGTGGTCTTCTGCAATTTTTTGACCGATGCGGTCTGTCATGGGAAATGACTTGGCGATGTCCCACCGAAATTTTCACGTCGCGCGATCATGGTCCTCTTTTTGCGCGCGTAGTGGGCGGTGTTGTTACTGCGCCGGTTGGATTTTCCATACTTTTCGCCTCTGTATGGGGTCGTGCCACGTTTTACTGGGCAAAAAGGTTGCATGGTGGCCCGTCTTGCTAGGCTCTTGGAGTTAAATACCATGTGGGTGGGTAAATTGTATGTTTTACCCAGCCATTGCCTTCCTCCTCTTTCTCTGCTTCCTTCGTGTTCCTGAGCCTTCGTCTTTTCTCTTCTGAGTGCTACTGTGAGATCTATGTCCAAGCGCCTCCGTGCTGCTGTCGAGTCGGCCAAGATGTCCGGCAAGTGGGAGCGGTCCACGTTCGGGGCTGGAGATCTGGATGCGCTGGTTGCTGATGGCATGGTGGTGGCGGGCGATGTCCCTCTTCCTGGTGATGAGTCGATTCCAGCACCAGCGGCGGACGAGCGGTATGCTTCCAGGATTTCTTCCACCGTGGGTTTGCTCTTCCGCTGCATCCTTTCGTTCGGGGCTTGCTGTATTCCTATCGGCTCCAGTTGCATGATCTGACTCCCAATGGGATTTTGCACATTGCGTGTTTCATCACTCTTTGCGAGGCCTTCCTGGGGATTTGCCCCCATTGGGGACTTTGGAGGCGCCTTTTTAATGTAAAAAGGACGAACTGTGAGTACGCCGTGGGTCGAGTAGGTATCTCCATTGGGGATAAACCTTCATATTTTGACTTGGAGAAGATCAATTCCCTTAGTGGCTGGCGAAGAGGCTGGTTTTATCTGAAGGATCGCTTCGTTGTTGGTCAGCAATTTGGTCTTGCTTCTTTCAATCCGGGTACGCGGGTGATCAGACAGCCTTCGTGGTCTCATTCTTTGACCGAGGTGGAGTCATCCGAGCTGACTCCGTTTTTTGAGAGGATTTCTGTGTTAAAGGATAACTTGACTGGTGGTCAGCTTATCTCTGTTTTTGTGGGGAGGCGGGTTCAACCGTTGCAGCATCGAGCTCGCCCCATGTGGCAGTACAAGGGACTCGGTGACTCGACGAGATGCTCGCCTGAAGAGCTAGAACCTGATGCCTTGCTGGCTCGTATCCAGCAAGTGACCAAGTGCTCGAGTATTTCCGAGATGCATCTTGTCCGTCCATATGCTTCTGATCATTCTCCGCCGCCGGTTGGTGCCCGTGTTCATTCATTTGCCTGGACGAGTACCTAGTTTTGTTTTGTTGTTGACATTGCTTGCCTTGCAGGGTCATGCTCTGGTGCCGTGTAATCCTCCGCAGCCGGAGGACGCCGAGATTCTTGAAGGGCCTGATGCTTCCGCAGCTAATAATGCTGCGTCGGATGTTAATGCTGAGATTGTGCTAGTGGAGACTGGAGACGGTGAAGACTCGAGTCCTTTTCGTGTGAAGCGCTCGCGCCCTTTGGATGCTGAAGATCATGCTGCGTTAGGTGATGAAGTCCCTCCTGCTGCTCCTGTGCTGGGCCTTCCCCTTCGGCTGCTGCTCCGGCCCCTCCTCCCAAGAGGGCCAGGCTTGGGAGGCTGGGGCGTCCTCTTGCTGCGCGTGTAGGGTAAGAGTCTGTTGATTTGTGCCCGTTCCTTTTTCCTTGTTCTTGCATATGATAATGCTTTATTTTGTAGTGCTGCGCCTGCTCCGGCTGCTTCGTGCACCAGCGCAGCTGCTACTGATCTGAAGCCGACGAGTTCTGGGGCGGCAGCCAAGCATCTTGAGGACCTCTCGACTGCCGCTGCCCAATCTGGGCCGGCGGCGACTCCTGTCGTTTCGACTGCGGGTGTAGTTCCCGGTGTACCTTCTTCTGCGGCGCCTGGTGATGTTGCTCCTGAGCCCAGGCCGACTGAACTTGGTCCTCCGTACTTTGGCCGTCTTGATCTGGCGATTGAAGACAAGGTCCGTGCTTTCGACCATGTCTCCAAGCTGGTAAGATGATTCATGTCTGTGTTGTTTTATCATCGGGGGCACGGCAGTACTCCCGATGGGAGTAGCCCCCGAGGCTAGAAGTAACTGTTTGCAGTTGCTTGTAGTCTTGTCTTTAATTAACACCTGATTGTCTGGTTCTTGCAGCCTGTTTTCCAGCACTATGAGCGTTTGATTCTTGATGCTGAGCGTTGGCAACGGGCCCATGATTCTGCCCAGGATGCCTTATCTGTTGTGGATGGTGAGTTTTATTTTTGCGCTGCTGAGCTTTTGGGCGCTTCGTCTTTTGTTCTGAGTACTGTCTTTTCTTGCAGGTCGTCGCCAGGCTGCCGAGAAACAAGACGAAAAGGCGGAAAAGACGGTTTCCGTTCTCAAGGCTGCCTTGGCTTCCAAGGAGGCGGAGTTGCATGGTCAACATGAGGAGCTGGTTCGCCTTCGCCAGGCTGAGGACGCGCGTGCGCGGGTGGAGGCAGTCGAGGGCAAACGTCTTCGCGCCTTGGCGGGCTCGCTCGTGTGTAAGTTTGGTATTCAACCATTGTTGTTTCTACTGTCTTCTCGTGATGACGTTTCTTTGCTTGGTGCAGCTGCTGTAGGTGCGAAGCCGATGGAGGCTGCCGCGTCGGGGTCTGGGATTCTCCAAGGTGTTGTTGATGCTGTTGCAGATGTTGTTGCAGTGGTCGAGGACGTCTGCGCACGGGCTTCCAATCCCGTGGGTCTTGTGCACGAGCACCTTATGCCGGAGGGTACGAAGGTGCCTAATGGCCTGGGTGCTCGGGTTGCTGCGTTCGGCCCGGATGGGAAATATATGGTGGAACTGGTGGCGGAGAGCGTGGTGAGTGGTTCTTCCACGGCCCTGGTCGTCCTTATAGGGCATGGGGTTTCCTTTGATGATTCCTTGGTTGAGACCATCCCTCACTATTCTGGTGAGCATGAAGACCGAGCCGATAGGCTGGCTCGTCGCCTGCAACAAGTTGTAGATGCTCAGGGTCCCCCTGTCGTAGGTGAGGGGGAGGCACAGTAGTGTTGCGCCTCTTTGAAACTTTGTCTGTAATTCCTGACTCCGTTGTGATGGTTGATCTTTTGCTACTTTTATCTGAGTGACTGCTTGGCTGTTCCTCTTGCTGTTTTTGATTTGTTTTGTTCATTTTGCTGTAGGCCACTCTGGGCGTTCTTCGTCCGTGGAGTTCGCTGAAGGATGACGCTCGCGAGGGTGCGTACGAGTCCGTTTGCTTCTGGCTGAAGGACGCTGAGCGGGATATTGTCCGACTGAAGGGATCCGTGGCTGTTCAGCGTACTCGTCGCGAGCGTGCCGAGTCCGTGGTTGAGGGCCTTGCTTCGTGGGTGGTGAAGTTGTCCGACCTCCTGCGGGGTGAGTCTTGCCTCTGCTTGGTTGCTTGATTCCGCTTGGTGGGTTTTTGCCGTCTCTGTCTTGATCGTAGTTTTTGACTTTCGAAGTGCTGGCAGGGCGAACTCGGGATGAAGAGAGGGTCGTTCAGTCGGAGATGTCGCGGCTTGATGATCCTAGTGTGCAGGCGAGCAATCCCTTTTGGGCAGATGGGGCTCGTGCTCGAGCATTTGCTTTGCTTCGTCGCCGAGTTGAGCGGGTACCGGAAGCTCTCAGCTACTGCCAGCGGGTATTGGGCGGTATCCATGCTGAGTTCTATCCGTTGGAGGTGGTTCCTTCGTCCCTTGAGAGGCTTTGTCGCATATTTTCTCAGCCTGCCGAGTTACGTCAAGTGATGGATCATCAGATTCGTGCTGGAGCCCGAGCTGCTTTGGGCTTGGTCCATAGTCATTGGCCAGGGGTGGATTTTGCTCAGGTGGTGGCGGGTCCTCCAGGTGGTAGGGATCATCCAATGAATGAGCACTACGTGGCTGTAGATAGGCATGCGCACCAGGTTGTGAGGCGAGTTTGTGAAGAGAACGACCGCCATCTGGGTGCACTTATTAGGGCGAAGTTGGAGCCTAGAGATTAGGTGCTTCCCTTCGTTGTATATGCTTCTTCTTGGTTGTATATATGCTGTCTTGGAGGGTCGTCTGCATTTGTACTTGCGGGGGGCGCCTCGGGGGTGGCTGCTTCGGCGAGCCCCCGAGTGCCAAGTTAATGTGCCGCGGTTGCGGAGGACGTCTCGGAGGGTGGCTGCTTCGGCAAGCCCCCGAGTGCCAAGTTAATGTGCCGCGATTGCGGAGGACGCCTCGGGGGATGGCTGCTTTGGCGAGCCCCCGAGTGCCAGGTTTAGTGTGCCGCGATTGCGGAGGACGCCTCGAAGGGTGGCTGCTTCGGCAAGCCCCCGAGTGCCAAGTTAATGTGTCGCGATTGCGGAAGACGCCTCGGGGGGTGGCTGCTTCGGCGAGCCCCCGAGTACCAGGTTTAGTGTGTCGCGATTGCGGAGGACGCCTCGGAGGGTGGCTGCTTTGGCAAGCCCCCGAGTGCCAAGTTAATGTGTCGCAATTGCGGAAGACGCCTCAGGGGGTGGCTGCTTCGGCGAGCCCCCGAGTGCCAGGTTTAGTGTGCCGCAATTGCGGAGCACGCCTCGGAGTGTGGCTGCTTCGGCAAGCCCCCGAGTGCCAAGTTAATGTGCCGCGATTGCGGAGGACGCCTCAGGGGGTGGCTGCTTCGGCGAGCCCCCGAGTGCCAAGAAATTTTGGGGAAAATATTTATGTAATATCTTTCCTGCTGTCCCTTACAAAGAGTAGGAGGGCTCTGTTGAGGACAGGTCCCTTTTGCTTAGAGCGATGATGTAGTGGCCTTTAAGGGCCTGGTAGCTTTGTCTCCCAGTGTCGGGTTTCTTCGGGCGATGTTCCTTTCCTTCTACGGGAGCGCTTCTTCTGCGAGTCCTGTGGTCCTGCTGCCTTGGTGGGCTACGAATGCTTCTGCTATCTTGTGGAATTCTTTGTCGCAGCGGTCGGATCTGACAAAACTGCCGCTGATTGTGATGACCCCGTTTGGGCCTGGCATCTTCAGCTTGAGGTAGGCGTAGTGGGGTACGGCCATGAAGCAAGTGAAAGCTGGTCGCCCGAGGATTGCGTGGTATTGCGACTTCCAGTCGACCACTTCAAAGTCAAGTGTTTCCTTGCGGAAGTTTGTCGCGTTCCCAAAGACTACCTCCAGGCTTAGCCTTCCGAGGGGGTAGACTGCTTTCCTGGTACGATCCCGTGGAAGGTTGTGCCTGAGGACTTGAGTGCGTTGTTTTGGATGAGCATGTCGTCGAGTGTTCGGGTGAAGATGATGTTGATCCCGCTGCCGCCGTCCATGAATACTCGCGACATGTCGTAATTTCCGATTCTGGCCTCGAGTACTAGCGCGGCATGCCCTGGCTGGGGAACGACTGGCGGGTGGTCGTCCCGGGAGAAGGAGATTTCTGTCTCCGACCCGCGCAGGTACTCTGGGACGGCCGGGTGTGCGGAGGTTGCTAGGAAGACTTGTCTGGTGACTTGTTTCTGCTGCCTGTTGGAAGGTCTGCCTTCTTGTATAATGTAGATCCTCCCGTGGGCTTCTGGGTACTAGTTTTCTTCTTCTGGTGTCCTTTGCCGTTCCTGGATGACGGCCACCTGTCTTGTTGGCAGAGGGGGGGGCTAGTGGCGCATCGTGGGCGACTGGCCCAACTGCTATGCTTGCAAGTGGTTGTGTTGTTGCGGCCGCGGAGCGGATTTTCTCCTCGGCCAACTCGTTGAAGCTTCTGCAATTCCTGAGGGTGTGGGATGATCTGAGCTCTCCTCGCTTGTTTCTGAATCCGTGGATAGAGCACGGTCCGTCGAGTTGTTCTTTGGCGGAGCGGAATGCGCGAGTGCCGTCGCGTGGCTGCCTTGTCTTCCATTCTCGTCTCTGAGCCTTGGGCTCGTCTTCTGGGTTGTCTCGTCGCTGTGGTCTGTTGTCATCGCGGTGCCTGCCATTCCGATCGTCCGAGAAACCGGCGGCGACCATGTCAGGTCCTCTGTCGTTGTAGAAGTTCCTTCTGGGTCACTTTCTTCTTCTGTCGTCTCCTCTATCTCCGTTGTAGTCGTACTCGTACTCTGATCGTGCAGTGTGGGTTTCTGTTTCATTACGAACGGATTCTTCTCCGTCTGCCCAGCTGTTGGCTAGTTCTAATAGCCGTGCGAGTGTTCGGACTTTCATCTGTCCGAGCTGCTCCTTGAATTCAACGCGCTGAATACCTCGCCTGAATGCGTCGATCGCACTTTCGTCCGAGATTTCTTCCGCTGAATTCTTGAGTATCGTCCATCGCTGGATGTATGCTCGCAGGGCCTCCCTTGTTCCTTGTTTGCATGCCCACAGCTCCTCGAGTGAGGCTGGTCGCTTGTATGTGGATTTGAAGTTTTCTATGAAGTCTCCTTGGAACTGGCTCCAAGAGCTGATGGATCCGCGCCGAAGATTTTTCAGCCAATGTCGAGCGGAGCTCTCGAGCATGAGCTGCACGTACCGCATTTCCGTGACGTTGGTTCCTCTTTGAAACTTGACTATCGTTAGGTAGTCGTCGAGCCATGCCTCCGGCTCCTCGAGTCCGTTGTACTTTAGTGTCGTGGAGTTCAATTTGAACCCATTTGGCATACGTGTCTCACGTATGGCACGTGTGAAGCAGAGTGCTCCACATGGCTCGATTTCCTCGTCGGAAGCCTCTTCATCCGAGTACTCCTCGCGTGCTGCACGTATTCGCCTGCTACGGTTGACTCTATTCTGCGTGATGTCGTCTCGCGCATCTCGCCGAGTGCTGCGGCGCCTGTTGTTGTCGTCGCTGTCGTGTTTCTTGTACTTGTCGGGGCGCCTGCGCCTGTCGTCATTGATGTCGTCGTCGTCGTCGTCGTCCGGTGAACTGGGGTCCCTGTCTGGTGTCCGCTCGCGAGTCTGCCGCTTTACGCTGGATTTCTTAGGTACCGAGGCGTCGATAGCGTCCTTCATTATCTGCAAAGCTATGGAAGTGTAGCGATCCATTTTGCCCTTTCTGCTTTTCTGGGCACGGGACAGGTAGTCCTGGGCGCTTATGAGTGCTTCTGCCGGAGTGAGGGGCTCCTCTTCGTCGTCGTCCTCCTCTGATCTGAAGTCATCTTCCAGTTTCCGCACTACTCTCGCCCTTTCTGTCTTCCGCCGGTTGCTGAGTTTCGATCTGTTGTGGATGGGGGAGTCGTGGCCTGGCGAGTCACTTCTGGGAGATTGTCTGTGACTGCTTTTCCTTTTGGGTTCCGCTTTTGCTTGCTTCTCCATGGCTAGGCGCCACTATCTCGTCTGCTGGGTTAAATCACCCGCTAACTTGTTGTATGCCCTTAGCTCGTCTCTTGAGGCATCTGATGGTAGTAACCTGCCGTGGGCGACTGCTTCCTTTACCATTGCCATTGATTCCTTGGACAAGTATATTTTTTTCTTTGGGTGGTGGCTGGCTGCCTTGGTCGGGTGCTTGCTGTTTGCTGCTTAGCGGCTGACTGCTTTTTTGATCGCTGGGCCCTTGTTCCACCGGGACTTTCTTTGGTATGGTCCACGGTTCTCCTAGCTGTACGACCATCTGACTGGTGTTGCTAGGACCTGCCGCCCTGTTGGTGGTTGGGGTGTCTTGACGAGTACTCGGGTCGTCGACTCGCCCGTTGTTGCCTGACGCTGATGCGCCACTTCTGCCATGAACACCTGCGATGGTGTCCTTGCCGTCTCCTTGCTGATACGTGCGATCGTGCTTCTCCATGCTGGGACTTCACTCGAGCGGTCGTGAGTGGCGTGGAACCGTGAGTTGGGTGGGTAGATACGACCGCCAGATAGGTTGGCCGTGCGGGCGGCGTCTGCTACGGTCGTTGCTGCAGGTGTTGCCGTGGGTGCACGGGTGTCGTCGATGAGGCGAAGGGTACCCCAATGGTTGATGTAGATCTGATACGCTCCGAAGATCAGATTGACGCCGGAGTGTAGATTGGTGAAGACTGGCTTGAGGGCCGGGAGGTGGGCCGTGAATCCGAGGGACTCGAACAGGTTGGATCTTGCCGGAGCCGTCGAGTCGATGAGTGCTGATGATGATGAGGCCGCCGAGATCGCGTTCCCAACCTGCGCGGTTCCCACAGACGGCGCCAATTGATGGGGATTAACCCCGGCAAATCCCATGGTCAAGGACCCTGGGTTAGTCATGAGATGCACAGGTTGGACGATGGCTCGTCGGCAAACAGGAAGGCTCGCTCCTGCTCGATATTATTAATGGGGGAGATGCGATTACAGTGGAGGCCAAGGCTGGAGCGCTCAAGGCTAGGGTTACAGGTGATATTAGATGTCTTTGGCGTCCCCCCTCCTGGCCCTTATATATCGGGCTAGGTCTCGAGGAGTTCATCAACGTTTACACGTAATCTTTCCTAACCCTAGCTTGCTCCGTACGGCAGGTCTTCGCACCTTCCTTGTGAGTCGCGGACTCCTACGTCGGTGCCAACTAGTGGGCCGAGGTTGTATCTTCATGGGCCTTCTGCCTTCATGGACACCAGGTAGGCTCATCCGTAGGAGTCGTGGGGTCACCCCCTCGTCAGATCCCATGTCTCAGATGTTCGGATTCATCTCTTAGTCGTGGCTTGATCCCGGTTGAGGGCTTCGTTGACTCCATAGTAATGCTTATTGTCCACCTGATGTTAACTTGGAGTTGTATGGGGGTGTTTTTGTTGATGTTTAGCTCCTATGTATCCATTCTTGGGTGTGTGCAAGTGTTGTGTTGGTGTGTGTTTGTATAGGATGTTATGATGGTCGATGATTTACCTATAAAGGGGGGAAGCTTTCTTCGATAATTGAAAACATGCTCTTTCGCACGCTCCACGTCTGCAAGGACCGCCCGTGTCATCGTTGTTTCATACGCATAGTCCTCCTTGTTGGATGACTCATTAGATGACTCAATAAATTGTTTTCACATGTACACCCCGAATCCACTTCTTAAAAAGATAGAAAAATGTTAAAAAATTGCCACAAGAATTTCTCAAAACACTCACCGGGCATGGTCACCCCACGAAAGGCATACACGGGGTGGGATAGTACATACGCGAAGAATTTACGAGAGATCAAAAAGTGACTTTGTCAAAGTGGCATGGAGATGGGGTGGCGCGGTTGAGGTTCGACAAGGCCTTAGTGGACGTATGGTGGTGTAACTGCAGCAACAGTCAGGAAGGAAGGGATATAGAGCAAGGAAAAATGCCAGAATCATGGGATTTTGGAGAGGTTTATATGGATTAGAGATGTTGAAGTCCTATGTGGCGATGGTCTAGACGCCTACAAAATCTTCGCAAGTTTGCTTCTAGTTTGAACAAAACTAACACACGAAGTAATTCATGGATGAATTCAGGATCACGTTGAATGGGAAAACACACCCAACAATATAATCTGAGTGATTGTAGACGATATGATGGTCCATGTTAAAGATGCCCCTAGTTTTGAAGTAATGGTGAAAGTGACATCATATGATCTCATGCATGATAAGGGGGGCGATGAGCAACGAAATATTCCCTGTCCTTTTCACCTTACTAGAAGTGCAACCTTGATACGTCCCAAACGTATCTGTAATTTCTGTTTGCTCCATGCATGTTTTGTGTGATATTGCTATGATCTAGATACACTTTCATACACTTTTGATCATATTTGGACTAATATATTAACTCAGTGCACCACAGTGTCAGTTCCTGTTTTCTGCTGTTTTTCTATTTCAGTTTTCCCCCATATGAAAAGTGCTCCAAAAATTCGGGAAAAATCATATAACAAATCAGCGTGACGGAACCTTCCGGAGTCCCGAAGGAGGACCAGGTGGGACCCACATGGCCCTCAGGCGGCCACCTGGGGCCCAGGTGGGTCCACCTGGTCCTCCTTCGGGACTCCGGAAGGTTCCGTCACACCTGGGCCCCTGGTGGCCCCCTTCGCCTATTTATTCCCCGTGACGCGAAACCTCCGAGGACATAACCCTTTTTCGCGATCTCGCCTCGGTTTCGCCGCCGACGCGCTTCCAAGATCGGGAGCGCCAGCAGGACCCTTCCCGCCACCCTGCCGGAGGGAGGATTGACCTGCGGGAGCTTCCCCTCCCCCATGGACGCTTCTCGGATGTGCCGTGAGTAGTTTCCTTTGGACTACGGGTCCGTGATCAGTAGCTATGTGATGTTTTCCTCCCCTCCTTGTTCTTCATGGTTTAGACCTCGTGAGCTGCCCTACATGATCGAGGCACATATGTAATTTTCTGTTGTTGCTATGCTGAGTTTGCTGAGATCTGATGGATTGTGAGATTATGTTTAGATTATGATTGAGTAATATATTTGGTTCTTATCTTTTATATTTTTGTTCCTAAGTAATTCTTGCATGTTCTCCGTTGCTGTTTATTGCTTTGGCCAAGTAGTAGGAAGTGACTCCAAGAGGAAACGTTATTCTCGATTGTGGGTTCATGCCCCTCGATGACACGCTTGAGTGACAGAAACACGAGTCTAGGGGATGTGTTGTTGCCACAAGGGGGAAAACAACGGTGATTGTAACCGCGGTTGCAAGGATTTTTTACTTTACGCAAAGTGTTTTTAATGCAGTTGTCTGTTGCTTTGGGTTTACACTTTGGGTGGGGCTAGCAACTTAATACCAACGAGATGTTCTGGATAGATATCTCAAGGTGGATGATTAGTAGTAGATGCAGCAGGATTTCGGTCTATTTATTTTGGCGTACTGCCCATGATTTTGAGCCTCGTTCTTTTTGTGTAGCATAGTTAGCATTGCGGTGCATTTTTAATCATGTCAATTGCCCAGCTGTAATTTTTTTACATCGCATAGATGTTTTATCGTCTTTTGGGAAAGAGACATCACTAGTCAACATCACGGGACCCCGGTCCATATTCTTATCACTGTTTACACATTCTTTTATTTTCCTGCTTTTACTTTCTAGCTTCTATCATCATTATCATTATTATCTATTGCGTTGATCCTTTGTGAACAACAAGGCCGGAGAGATTGACAACCTCTCTGTACTCGTTGGGAAGCAAAGTTATTTGTGTCATGTGCAGGTCCACGTCAGTGGCGCCATTGACACCTGATACGTCCCAAACATATCTATAATTTATGCTTGCTCCATGCATGAATTCTGTGACTTTGCCATGTTTTGCTTGAACTTTCATACACTTTATAATATTTGGACTAACCTATTAACTCAGTGCACCCAGTTGCCAGTTCATGTTTTCTGCTGTTTTTGTATTTTAGGTTTTCCGGCCATTAAAAGTGCCAAATAAATCCCAGAAAAATTATATAAAAAATCAGCGACCCGGAAGCTTCCCAAATCACCAAGGAAGGAAGGGGGTAGAGCCACCAGGGACCCAGGAGGGTCCCTGGCGTGGCCCCACCCTAGGCCGCGCCAGGAGGCCTCCTGGCTGCCCTGTGGCCCCTCTCGGTGCCCCCTTTGGCCTATATTTACCCCCCAGTGACGGAAACCCCTAATATCGATCTTATATTCCCGTTATTCTCTCTGTACCGTCGCCGCCGCCGTTTCAAGATCGGGGCTGCCAGGAGAAGCTGCCCCGGCACCCTGCCGGAAGGAGGAACCCCCTCCAGGAGACCATCCATAGCCATGGATGCCTCCCGGATATACCGTGAGTAGTCCCTCTTGGACCATAGGTCCGTGACCAGTAGCTATGTGATGTACTCCTCCCCTCTTTGTGCTTTCACTTTCGAGACCTCGTGAGATGCCACATATGTTCGAGGCACTTCTGTAATTTTCTGTGTTGCTATGCTGAGTTTGCTGGGATCTGATGGATTATGAGATTATGTTTAGATTGTGATGAGTAATATATTTGGTTCTCTTTTATATTTGTGTTCTTTAGTAAATTCTTGCATGTTCTCTGTTGCCGTATTTTACTTTGGCCAAGTAATTTTTTGCAACTCCAAGAGGGAGCGTTATGCTTGATTGTCGGTTCAGCCCCTTGATGTCTAACTTGAGTGACAGAAACATGAGACTAGGCAATGTGTTGTTGCCACCAGGGATAAAACAACGGTGTTTGTACTTGCGGGTTCTTTACGCAAAGTTCTTTTAATGCAGTTGTCTGTTGCTTTGAGTTTACACTTTGGGTGGGATTCACAACTTAATACCAGCGAGATGTTCTAGATAGATATCTCAAGGTGGATGATTCGTAGTAGATGCAGATGGATTTTGGTCTACTTACCTTGGCGTACTGCCCATTGCTTTTGAGCCTCTTCCTTTCTTTTGTAGCATAGTTAGCATTGCGGTGCATTTATAATCCTGTCAATTGCCCAGCTGTGATTTGTTTACCTCGCTAGCACTTTTATCATCTTTTGGGAGAGAGACATCACTAGTGAACATCACGGGACCCCGGTCCATATTCATATAATTGTTTACACCCTCAATTTATTTTCAGTTCTTACTTTCAGTTGCACTATTATCTCTTGCGGTGATCCTTTGTAAACAGCAAGGCTGGAGGAATTGACAACTCCTCTGTACTCGTTGGGAGCAAAGTTATTTGTTTCTGTGTGCAGGTCACGACAACTGCCCAATTTCTGACGTCGTTAGCCCGAAGTAATTTCTGGCACCGTTGTCACCTTCTTGTATTTCTGCGAGTCCTACTGGAGACAAACCTTGGTATCTTCACCGAGGGAAATTTGCTGCTACGCTACATCTCACCTTCCACTTGCGGTAACCAACGAGGAGTGAGAGATCCTCACCGTATCAAGCCAATTTATGGCGCCGTTGCCGGGGACTCCAGTCTACAAGATAGGGGAGTTGCACACTATCTTTTATCTTTGCTTTTTAGTCTTGTTAGTTTACCTTTCAGTCTTTACTTTTGTGTCCCTTATCAAAAATACCAAAAATACCTGCTGCTACTATGGGTTCCAATGAAAACACCAAGTTGAGTGACTTCACTAGTCACAACAACAGTGACTTTATCTACACTCCTATTGCTCCACCTGCCACTTCAGCACCTTCTTATGAAATTAAACCTGCTTTGCTTAATCTTGTTATGAAAGATCAATTCTCAGGTGCTGGAGAGGATGCTGCCTTGCACTTAAATAATTTTTGTTGAGCTCTGTGATATGCAAAAGTACTAGGAAGTAGATGGAGACATCGTCAAGCTGAAGCTTTTTTCCTTTCTCCTTGAGAGGAAGAGCCAAGGAGTGGTTGCAATCCTTACCTAAGAATAGTATCGATTCTTGGGACAAGTGTAAGGATGCTTTTATTGGGAAGTACTATCCCCCTGCTAAAATTATCCAGTTGAGAAGTAACATTATGAATTTTAGGCAATTGGATAATGAACACGTTGCCCAAGCTTGGGAACGAATGAAATCTCTTGTTAAGAACTGTCGTACACATGGTTTGACTACCTGGATGGTTATCCAGACTTTTTATGCAGGCTTAAAATTTACCTCGCGCAATCTGTTAGACTCGGCCGCGGGAGGAACTTTCATGTCAACCACACTTGGTGCTGCCACGAAGCTACTTGATGAGATGATGTTGAACTACTCTCAATGGCTCACCGAACGATCTCCAACTGGTAAGAAGGTAAATTCTGTCGAGGAGATCTCCTCTCTTAATGAAAAGGTTGACTTGATCATGTCTCTACTTACCAAGCAAGCTCCTATTGATCCTCAGGATGTTCTTTTAAATTCCTTGGTTGCTCAAGAACAAATAGACGTGAACTTTATCTCTAGAAACAACTTCAACAATAATGCTTATAGGAGTAATTTTGGTAGCAACGATCCTATACCTTTCCCATCCAACTATGGGAACAACAACACTTATCCTAGCACCAAAAACTCCACCTCTGAACTAGAGACCTTGTTCAAAGACTTTATCACTACCCAAAAGGCCTTCAACAAGAGTGTTGAAGAAAAATTAGACAAATTAGATATTCTCTCTTCGAAGGTAGACAACATAGCCCATGATGTTGAGATGCCTAAAATTAGAACTTCTCCCCCCGAGGAGAGGAAGACCACTCCTATGAATACTATCCAAGTGTAAATTAATGAAAACATTAGGATGTTGGGCAAACTTAAAGAGACATGGGCTAGAGAAAAGGAGGAAGAAGAGAGAGTTAAGAGCCTTCCTACCTACCACACAGTAGCTACTATCCAAGTTGTTGAGGATGTCCAAACTGTTAGCACCCATCACACCCCTAGTCCCACTGGACCTATCAATGGTGATGCTACCACCTCAACCATAGATGAAGAAACCTCTATGAACATAGAGGCTTTCAAACAAGTGAGCCTAAATGATATCACTACCTCCTTGATAGCTAATAGTGATCTAGACTTTGAAAATTGCACCTTACCTGAAGTTATTGGTTTCCTACACAAAATGTCTAGAGACCCCCACACTAGCACACTTAATCTTACCTTCACAGAGCATATCACCAATGCTCTAATCAAAGTTAGGGAGGAGAAGCTTAGACTAGAAGACTCCATGCCTAGGAAGCTAGAAGATGGTCGGGATCCTATGATAAAAATCAAATTGAATAACTTCTCTTGCTTTTCTCTTTGAGATGTTGGAGCTAGTACCTCTGTTATGCCCAAAAGAATGTATGATATGCTTGAATTGAAACCTTTTGATCCTTGTTCTTTTGGTGTTCGTCTTGTCGATTATTTCGTAAAGAAACCTTTGGGGAAGATCGACGATGTTCTTATCATTGTCAACGACAATTTTGTTCCCGTTGATTTTACTATTATGGACATTGAGTGTGAGCCCTCTTGTCCAATTATTTTTCGATGTCCTTTTCTACCCACCATGGGTGCTGTTATTGACATGAAAGAGGGGAATATCAAATTCCAATTCCCTCTCAGGAAAGGGATGGAACATTTCCCTAGGAAAAAGATTAAGTTGCCTTTTGAGTCCGTCACACGGGCTAGTTATTTTCTTGATAAGACTTGATCTTTTGCTTTAAGCCTAGCTAATGGCTTTAAAGAAGCACTTTTGGGAGGCAGCCCGCAACGAAAAATCATTGTATCTTTACTTTTCAATCTTTGTCCCAATTATAGCCTCATATGACAAGGGAAGTGAAAGTTGTGACATGCTGTCCAGAAAACAGATTATGTCCTCGTGACGGGAAAAATCATAGTAAATTACCAGTTCATCTTTTTGAGCTGAATTTTTTACACAGCATGCTCTAAACAATCACGGAACTTTTGTATGTTCTGAGTTTTTTTATTTGAGTTGCATAACTACCCCTAAAAATTCTTTACTACCTGTTGTTCTGTTTTTCACAGATTCTGCCACGTTTTGTCTCTCCTAACTTTTGCAAACCTTAAGCTTGCTTTTTCTTTGCAAAAACAGTTTGGCAATCTTGAGAAACAGTAGCTCTTCAAGAATATCTTTATTTGCAGTAGAGTAAAATTGTTTTAATAGGGTACTAACTTCTCTAATCAGTTTACAATGAGTTATGTTTGAAGGGAGTTTTCAAGTGTGCGATGGAAGATGATGAAAGAAGATCCTGGAGTGTCAAACGCTCAAGCTTGGGGATGCCCATGTGCACCCCCAATAAATATTCAAGGAGACTCAAGCGTCTAAGCTTGGGGATGCCCCCGTGCATCCCCTTCTTCATCAAAAATTATCAGTTCGTCCCTCGTTCCAATATATTTTTATCACTTCATGCGTTATGTGCTATGCTTGGAGCGTCTCGCTCTTTACTTTTCTTAGGTTTGTTTTTGCTTTGTTTGCTGTAGTAACAAGTTAGATCCCAGCTTTCTTTTGTGTGGGAGAGAAACACGCTCCGCTTGAACTAGAACTCCTTATAGGATTTTCATGCTTATTTCCTTAGCTATGAGTTGTTCTTTTGCTTTTCTTAGCTGTTGTCCTGTTTAGTTGTTGTGCTTTAGTTTTATTCTAGAGCTTTTCTTTTGTCTTAGGTTGAACTTTCTATAGGTTGCATGTTTTATCTTGTTAGAGAGTTTGCTTGTTGCACTGAGTTTTGTGTCTTGACTAGAAAGTAGGTAGTTGAAGTTGCTATTCTCTTTGTAGTAGTAACTTGCAATAGTTTTGACGTATTGACTAGAGTAATGTTTGAACTTTTGGTGTCAAGAGCTCGAGCCTATTAGTGATAGATGTCGTATTTTGGGCAATCCGTGTGATTTTTGAAAACAAAAAAAACCCTGTTGAGAACTCTAGCTACTAGATGGATCACTAACCTCTGGAGGGTTCGAATATTAGAGTACACTCACGTACCATGAGTCGAGGATGCGCAAGGATAACCAAACCCCCATACACTCCTCCTCGGGGTACTTGTCTCTTTGTGAACCTCCTGATTAGATTGAGAGTTACCGATAATAAGTGCATGAGTTCTTCGGACTAATGTGAGTATTCGAAAGTTGACACTTCCACCCACCTATACTTTTTCTAGCCTCTTCGGTAACGTGCATTGCGCTTTCTCATATCGAGAGTTAGCGCATACTTCGCCGGTGCATCAAAACCCTTGGCACGATACGCTCTGTCATCATAAACCTCCTTATATCTTTCCTCAAAACAGCCACCATACCTACCTATAAGGCATTTCCATAGCCTTTCCGAGATACATTGTCATGCAACATCCACCTTCTCATGACTTGATCTTCATGTCATACATGCTACTTGCTTGATCGATGAGCCACATGCTAGTTGGGCCTTGCCCTAATCATTGCTACATGACGCACTAGTATCATTGCATATCCTGCTACCTTGGCAGAGGCATGCATTTGCATCATGATAGTTACATCTTCTTTATGTGAGTACCTTTGTAAAGTCTGAAAGATCTCCTATATTCTTGTAAAATATAGAGTGTTGCCCCTAAAGTGAGGAAAAGATCCCAAAGAGGACAAAATCAAAAGATCCCAAAGAGGACAAAGGAGAGAAACAGAAAGAGCCATTGAGGCCACCAAAAAAATACAAAAAATAGAAAAAAGAGAAAAAGAAAAATAGAACTTGGCTTGTATATTCCAATGATGAGCCTCCTCAAAGGAGCTCTAGGTCTTCATGAGCAAGCAAGTTAGATGCACCCCCACTAGTTCCCTTGGAGAGCTTTTAGCTCACATGTGCATCCGTTGCATGGCAATCCCTACTCCTCACATCATATCTATCATATGACCTTCTCTCGCCCATGATTGTCCTCTTTGATGTGAGCCTTTCACACCCCTTTTTGTCTTCCTCCTCCACCTTCTTTCTGTTTCGCCTTTTAGGTGTCAATTTTCTTGCTCACGCTCATCCATTGCATGAGTGCTCAAAATATCAAAAACTAGTGGAGCAGTTTGACTTGTACCTGGCTAGTGGTCTGGGGACGAGTCAAGATAAGAATCCAAAGGAGACTTAGTGTGAAACTTTAGTATATAGTAGTTCTCAACAACTATTTTTATCTCGTATTCCCTATCCCTTTCTTGCACGCAAACACCATTTGGAGACATTCGAGTCACGGACAGCGAGAGCTCTTGCACCCTTTGTTCTTTTGTTGCTTGTGTCAATACTAATATAGACTCTTGCTTGTTAAGACTTTAATTGAATTGCATGCTTTGATTGCTTTACTTAAAAGTCCTTATATGGTTGTGTGGCATGTCACCACAGAAATTATGCTTGTTATCATTTCCCTACTCGAGGACGAGCAGGAATTAAGCTTGGGGATGTTCATACGTCCCAAACGTATCTATAATTTCTGCTTGCTCCATGCATGATTTGTGTGACTTTGCCATGTTTTGCTTGAACTTTTATACACTTTTTTATCATATTTGGACTAACCTATTAACTCAGTGCACCCAGTTGCCAGTTCCTGTTTTCTGCTGTATTTGTATTTCAGGTTTTCCGGCCACTAAAGTGCCAAATAAATCCCGGAAAAATTATATAAAAAATCAGCGACCCGGAAGCTTCTCGAATCACCAAGGAAGGAAGGGGTAGACCCACCAGGGCCCTAGGAGGGTCCCTGGCGCGACCCCACCCTAGGCCGCGCCAAGAGGCCTCCTGGCTGCCCTGTGGCCCCTCTCGGTGCCCCCTTTGGCTTATATGTACCCCCCTAATATCGATCTGCTATTCCCGTTCTCCTCTTTGTACCACCGTCGCCGCCGTTTGAAGATCGGGGCTGCCAGGAGAAGCTGCCCCGGCACTCTGCCGGAAGGAGGAACCCCCTCCGGGAGACCATCCCTAGCCATGGACGCCCGCCGGATGTACCTTGAGTAGTCCCTCTTGGTCCATGGGTCCGTGACCAGTAGCTATGTGATGTACTCTTCCCCTCTTTGTGCTTTAACTTTCGAGACCTCTTGAGCTGCATCACATGATCGGGGCACTTCTGTAATTCTCTGTGTTGCTATGCTGAGTTTGCTGGGATCTGACGGATTATGAGATTTTGTTCAGATTGTGATGAGTAATATATTTGGTTCTCTTTTATATTTATGTTCTTTAGTAAATTCTTGCATGTTCTTCGTTGCCGTATTTTACTTTGGCCAAGTGATTTGTTGCAACTCCAAGAGGGAATGTTATGCTTGATTGTGGGTTCAGACCCTTGATGTCTAGCTTGAGTGACAGAAACATGAGACTAGGGGATGTGATGTTTCCACCAGGGATAAAACAACGGTGCTTGTACTTGGGGGTGCAAGGATTGTTTATTTTACACAAAGTTCTTTTAATGCAGTTGTCTGTTGCTTTGAGTTTACACTTTGGGTGGGATTCGCAACTTAATACCAGCGAGATGTTCTGGATAGATATCTCAAGGTGGATGATTCGTAGTAGATGCAGATGGATTTCGGTCTACTTACCTTGGCGTACTGCCCATTGCTTTTGAGCCTCTTCCTTTCTTTTGTAGCATAGTTAGCATTGCGGTGCATTTATAATCCTGTCAATTGCCCAGCTGTGATTTGTTTACCTCGCTTGCACTTTTATCGTCTTTTGGGAGAGAGACATCACTAGTGAACATCACGGGACCCCGGTCCATATTCATATCACTGTTTACACCCTCAATTTATTTTCAGTTCTTACTTTCAGTTGCACTATTATCTCTTGTGTTGATCCTTTGTAAACAGCAAGGCCAGAGGAATTGACAACTCCTCTGTACTCGTTGGGAGCAAAGTTATTTGTTTCTATGTGCACGTCACGACAACTGCCCAATTTCTGACGTCGTTAGCCCGAAGTAATTTTTGGCGCCGTTGTCACCTTCTTGTATTTCTGCGAGTCCTACTGGAGACAAACATTGGTATCTTCACCGAGGGAAATTTGTTGCTACGCTACATCTCACCTTCCACTTGGGGTAACCAACGAGGAGTGAGAGATCCTCACCGTATCAACACCTACTTATCATCTCTGGAGTCCTACTAGAGACAAACCTTGATATTTTCATCGAGGGAAATTTGCCGCTACACCACATCTAACCTTCCACTTGGGGTAACCAACAAGGATAGAGTATCAAACCTCCATAGATATTATTGGTACTTATAAAAAGAATTATTTAGTTTGGCGTAGGAAAATGATGAATTGTGTTTTCCTTTTTTATGATGTGTGTTTTGGAGACTTACTGACGGTGATTTTTTTGCACTGATAGCCACATGTACTATATATATATATGGATGCTAAAGTGTCACATATTGGCTAGACCGTGAGAGGGTGTGGCGATTGATCTGTTTTTATAGGCTATTTATTGTCACCTAATTTGAAAATTGTTGACTTAGTCAAATTCATGAACTCTATCCAAATTGAAAACCTCAATTAAATAAGAGAGCTTATTGAAAAAATTGTTGATCCGATCAAAATCATGAATTAAATCCAAAATTCAATGCCTCAATCAAATGGGAATCTTCAAAATTAAGGAGCATAATGAATCAAAATAATTGAATGCGAGATCTCTTTAATAAATCGTTGATTCAATCAAAATCATGCGGCTAAATCAAAATTGAACATCTCAATTGAATAAGAGAGCTTTAAAATTAGAAATCATAGTAAATTAAAAGATGAGTTACAATAAAATTCGTGTCTTAATACTTCAACCCTTGAAGTAGAGAGGCTCTAAGGATTAAGGGATTTGACCAAATTCAGGTTGAGCAACTCAATCTTAAGTCCACCTCAACTGAATGAAAAAGTAGGCAAATTAGTAATATAGAAAATGATATGAAAATATGCATGCTTATCAATTTAGGACAGTATAACCGAACCTAAACCGAGGCTTCTCATGCATTTGACAATTTGGACCTTTAATTTCAATGTTCTGAACATTTATGACCGTTGGATGCAATGTTACCTATCTGTCCTAATGAGCATCTATCTACTCCGGTAGCCTAAACGCAGTGCTCTTGTGCGTCGGCCCGTATTAAAGCTCTACACAACTTTTCCAGTCCAATTGAACCGATATTAGACAAAAATAATAATGTCTTGATGAACTAATTACCATTGACTAGGTTAACATTTTGTTTTGTACATTGTGTATGTAAGTGCAAAAATGTAAATGATGTGGAAATGTTCTCCTCTTCCTTTTTTCTGCCATCGAGAATAATTATTACTATGAATAAATTATGGGAGGTCGTCATTCATCGCCAAAATGG
This sequence comes from Bromus sterilis, assembly GCA_950022295.1. Taxonomy (NCBI): domain Eukaryota; kingdom Viridiplantae; phylum Streptophyta; class Magnoliopsida; order Poales; family Poaceae; genus Bromus; species Bromus sterilis. Next base: position 29,357,842 of record OX465599.1, on the reverse strand, counting down.
TAATTTCATAATACTACAAACATATTTAATCATACATAAAATGCACTTAAATATTTTAAATTATTGTAATAAAAAATAATACTATCAAAAACCATTTTAAATAGACGAGCGCCGCAATGCGCGGCGTCAAGGATCTAGTAGCGAATAAAGGTGGTTCATTTCACTCGCAGAAAAAGAGTGGAAAAAGGTGCGTCCTTTTTATCCGAATCAGTGGAGGCCGTTATAATAACATGACCTTGCACTTTAGCACCATTAGCATTTTTCCCATGTTCTCATTCGAACTTGCATCCGTATTTACAACAGTGATTAAAAATAGCACTTGGAGTTAAATTTTGAACAAAATTTACCAGAAAAAACATTTTTTCAGAAAAATATGACACAAACGTAGAGCAGACCACAAAGCAGAAAAATATATATATGACACAAAGAGCGTGCGGCTCTTCCTTGGCCGGCCCAATAGTAGGCCGCCTAATCTGAGCCAACCTTGACCCAAACTGCCGGCTCCTCCTCGTCGTGTTGTTCGTCCGCCCCCCAGCGCCGTGACGCCGCCGAAACCCCTTCGCCGGCGTCCCAACAAGCAGCCTTTGCTCCTCCTCCTCCTCCTCCTGCCAAAGCACGGCTAATCTACCCCGCAGGCCTCCTCGTAGTCTCCCTAGCCCCTACCCTCCACCGGACTCGCGTGGGGGACAAGACGCATCCAGACGCCCATGCAGTCCGCCGCCGCTCCGGCGAGGGCAGGGAGCCGCCTCTGCGTGCGCTGCGGCGAGCGGAAGGCCGCGCTCAAGCGGCCCAAAACCCTAGAGCAGGTGATCCTCGCCGGCTCCGCTCTTTTAGTATACCTTACTATTCGATGTTTCGGGGTGGTTCCAGGCTTCCAACACTGAGCCGCCTGTAGTTTGGCCGTGGCTTCATATCAGTTCACCCGATTGCTGTAGTTGTAAGAAGTGGGTAAGAACAAAACAGGCCCCCTTTATTATGTATCTGAAACTTTGGTTGCTCTTTGCTTTCAGATATGTAAGGAATGCTTCTATATCGTCTTCGAGGACGAGATCCATCGAACTATTGTTGACAATAATTTGTTTAAAGCCGGTGAGCGTGTGGCAATTGGAGCTTCTGGTGGAAAAGGTATGTGTGGACTTGTGTCGTATAAATAACGGCATAATAGATGGTTTCTGTGAAATGCATATGCTTCATGTTCACTACTCATCGAATGATAAACACTTTGATACTGGCTTCTGTTCATCACTTGCATCGCCAATACGCAAGGTTTCATTGACTCTTTGAGAGCCTTGTATTTTGTAAGTGTGTGTTATCAAAATGTTTGTTCAACCTTCTCGTCGTTGCAACAGAGATAAAGGTTTTAAATCAAGATGATCAATTACTCAAGTTAAGATATAGATAGTCATGGGCGATGATAGCGGATTGCATATGGCTGTTTCATAAATATGATACGCACAGGGACGAAGCTAGAAATAAAATCCCATGGGGTCAGCTTCATAGCAATGGTGTCATCTTCTCAAATTAACACCGATTAGTGCAAATTCAGTGAAGAAATTCTAAAGATCGTTGATATCAGCTGACACCAATGCCAATGTTAGAGCTTCCTCCCTGGATACGCCCCCCTAGAAAAAATATATATTCAAATGTGGCTTCAGCTTATTGTCGAAATGCTTGCTTACTTCTTGCTTATCTATCTTTATCTTTGTACATTAGCAGATTATAACACTCTTTTTACTGTTATGCAGATTCAACTGTGCTTGCGTATGTGTTGTCAGAATTAAACAAACGTCATAAATATGGTCTCGATTTGTTCCTTTTATCTATTGATGAAGGAATCACAGGCTATAGAGATGACTCCCTAGAAACTGTTAAAAGGAATGAACTACAGGTTCGTCCCCCTTGCCTGATACACATAATTTTGCTGCAACTTTGTACTTCTTAGTGCTTTCTTTTGTTCTATTTTTGGCAGGCATCTAGTTCATGAAACCTAACCATTTAAATGTGTATCCATGTGTTGCTGATTCAACCATAGAATTCACTTGTTGCAGTATGGCCTACCACTGAAAATAGTTTCCTATAAGGATCTCTATGACTGGACAATGGATGATATTGTGAAAGCAATTGGCCTGAAAAACAATTGTACTTTCTGTGGTGTTTTTCGACGACAGGTAGCTCCTACCTACCTCTGTCTGTAAGGCAATTGCATATTCATTAATCAAGTGAATCTTCCATTCTTATTAGGCACTAGATCGAGGTGCTGCTCTGTTGAAGGTTGATAAGATTGTAACTGGGCATAACGCAGATGACATTGCGGAGACTGTCTTGCTGAATATTTTACGTGGTGATATTGCAAGGTAAATATTTGTTAGTACTGAATAACGTATGCTTTTTTTCTGTATTTTATTTTACAATTTTTGGTTTTTATTTCACATATAGATTAAGTAGATGCACTTTCATAACTACTGGTGAAGATGGGCCAATCCCAAGATGCAAGCCTTTCAAGTACACCTACGAGAAGGAGATTGTTATATATCCTTTACGTGAAATATCTAATCAGTGTTAATGTGTTACTGTCTTCATCTGCTTTATTCATCAATTATGTGCTGATAATATTTGAATCCTTGACTGTATGCCACGTATGCATATTTCAAAAAGCTGGACTACTTCTCCACTGAATGTAATTCCTACTAGTTCATTTCTCATGCAGTTTCTTGCTCTCTGTAATTGAACAGTAGCCCTTAATTGCACTATTTCAAGATACTAACTGGGGAGGTTTAATAATAAGAAATATAAATATTGGTTTTGAGTTATCAGTTCTGCTAATTTCATACTCCAAACTTGGAGTGGTAGCTATATAATTTTGTTGACCACTGTTCTCATTTTCTATTGAAATCAAATATACTCATTGGCTCTCTACCATCCAGGCATCTACTCACCAAATGCTTATCGTGGATTTGCTCGTGAATTTATTAAAGATTTGGAAAGGATGAGGTAAGGGACTTGCTGTTCAAAAGTAGGATTGTTATCTAATTTAAATTCTTCGTCTGTTAGTGTTACGGCATGCTATCAGGTTGTGTAGCTCTGTTTTCTGTTGTTAAATACATTATGCACCGCATCTTGTTTGAGTGGCTTGACTTAGCAAATAATGAATGGTGCAGGCCTAGAGCTATACTGGACATCATAACTTCCGGCGAAAATTTCCGGATATCCACGACAACAAGAATGCCAGAGCAAGGAACATGTGAACGCTGCGGCTACATTTCTAGTCAGGTACTGCAATTACATCTAGTTTGAAAGTTTATCCCCTTTAGTACATCTCTTGGCTCAAGATAACCCCCACATAAATGATCCTTTTGCTGGGACATTAAAAAAAATAAGCTGATTATTTGCTTATACAATGACAAGTATTTTCTCTAAATAATTCGAATAATACACCACCAAGCACAGCGAGCCGCGTGTTGCACATTTTGTCCAAGTACATGCCCTGGTCTTGTTATCGTTGAACTTTTCCAGTGCTGTTACTGACTCAACATTGGCTGAAAACCCCTGGCTTTGTAGAAACTATGTAAGGCGTGCGTCTTGCTTGACGGATTGAACCGAGGCTTGCCGAAGCTAGGCATAGGGAGGGCCACTAAAGTAGGTGCTGGAGCTGACGGTAATGGCGAACGGCAAGGCAAACGCCCGGAGAGGAAGAGGTCGAGCCTACAAGGAAAACATGGCAACCTGGACTTCTGAAAATCACATTCTGCTGGCTGTAACGGTGTAAGCGGGGCTAGGCGGGGGCATCACCCCGCATGTGTTGCGTGGGCTATGCATCTGTAATTCTAGCAGCCTCTGCTGGTGTTGTATCATGACAAAATTCAATGGATCAACAGTTAGTTAAACTGGACCAGCTGAAGTTGCTAGGTGTTGTCGCCACAGGAGGTTCTACCCTGTACTAGACTAGGATGTGTTGAATGGTACCACCGTTACTAGGGTACTTTTGCAGATGCTTGTTACAATTCCGGAAACCTGTTGTCGTTATTCCGTGGAGTAGCTGGTTTTTTAATCAATATTGTAGTAAAGTCAGCATTAAGTTCGTTTTTTAATCAATTCTTGCCACCGGATCCTGTTAGAGTTGCTCTAAAGTTGGAAATAGACAGGACGGGCTTAAAAATGTTGCCACCGGATCCTGTTAGAGTTGCTCTAAAGTTGGAAATAGACAGGACGGGCTTAAAAATGACAGATAAATAAGAGAAAATTAATGGCACAGAGAAACCCTTGATTTTAACATCGAACATGAACACCTCAAAATTTGCAATTCAGAGCTACACATGTATTTTTGCACTTCCTTTGTTAATCCGTTAAATGCAAGTACTGGCTTTCAAAGGTACAACACAGAAACAGCAGCTGCTCATCGACTCAAACATGACATGTCACCTCCAGCTCACTACACTCCCAAGCGGCAAATCGGGGTGTCCTTGATGCGCTTGAAGTCAACCTAAAAAGATCAAAATATTAGAACAGGGAAATATTAGCAGGAACAAAATTAACAGCGCAATACCTTTGGGCCAAAGAGGTCCCGTATGTTGTCACACTTATAGAGGATCATTGTTGGCCTGCATTGAGCAGCAAAATGTGGTCCAATCAGTACTTGGTTTCGTTCAGTTTTGTTTGTTGCACTTCTATTTGAGACATTAGTTGTGAAGGTGGAAGATTATAACAAGACCCCAGGTTAACAGATAGATGCACACTAAGGAATCATTCTATGAAAATTATGCCAGTTTTACCTTTCTAGTGAAAGACCCCATGCGATAACATTAACATCCTCTGGTAGTCCCATGGGAAGTAACATTTCAGGTCTGAACATGCCTGAGTTGCCTATTTCCACCCATTTCTTCAAACCTTCATGATAGCTGAAAACAAAAAACATAATGATGACTCATGGGATCACGATAATCATGAAAACAGAGCAATCGAATTTGTTCTAACCTGAAAATTTCCATGCTTGGTTCAGTGTATGGATTGTAGGCAGGTTTGAAACGCAGCTTTGACATGCCTAAGAGACATAAAAACGAGAGATGGAATTCTTAAATCTCTATGAATGAAGAGTACTGAGCATAGGCAGATACAGGACAAGCAAGAATATCAGCATATTAGAGACATAAATACTACAGTTGAATGATAAGCGAGTGATCGTGATAAGAACTCATTCGGCAACATACAAAATATAATCCAAAAAGAGATGAATCGCAAGATAATAAATAAAGAGCCTAATAGACTGTTCCCTCGTGTTCCTACTTAAAGAGCATGGTTGTATCACTACAAGATGATCAATTTAAGAAGATCTGCTCCTCGAATATATAGCATTACTCAAGTTCAAGGCAAGAAGAGCACACGAACAAGCGATCATCAAGCAATATCACCAAATTGCAGAACACAAAGTCACTATTATACATTATAATTATTAATTAACAGTGTCAAATGTTATGCCCTTCATCCTCTTGGTAGTGTTTAAATCACAATCAAAATTATCCATCTTAATAATACTGCATCCCTAAAAAGCCAATTTATCTAATATTTATGCAGATGGGGATGGAACACAATTATTATTAGAATAACCGAATAACAGATGGTGGTTCAGTTTATACGAATTTAACAGCAAGATCCAAAAAAATTATAACAAAGTTGATGGGTTTGGATTAGCACCTAATCTGGAGAAAAAATCCTCCAATACACCAATCAGATCACCAAGCGTCAAATTATAATCACAAATAAGACCTGAAACCAGAAGCACTGTAAGTAGCTTCCTTGCTAAAAGGTTACTGTGTGTCCAAGAATGGAGCAAATATCAAATCAATTAAACACCCAACAGCAAGAAAAAAGAGAATGGTAACCTTCTATCTGGTGGAATTCGGCAAGATGAGTCCGGTCCACAGCTTCATTCCGGAAAACACGGTCAATGGAATAGTATCTCTTAGGACCAAAAGGTTTCTGAACAATCAAAGGTGATTTGTCAAAGAAAACAAATCTCATTGGCTCGTTCAACAAAACAGATAAAGGAAATTGACATAATTTAATCAAACTAAAACAGTAAGTTACAATAGAATGACAAAGAGACAAAATAAGCATCACTTTAATTGCAATACCTCCTGTGCTAGCTTGTATAGCATCCTTGTAGAAACCGCAGTTGTGTGAGTACGAAGCAGGTTTTTCTCTGCTTCATCTCGCTTCCAATCATACCCATATCTGCAGACAACAACCTCTAATTATAAACTCTCAGGCGAAATTGCAGCAAAAACTCTCTGGCTAAATCTGCAACAACATACCCTTTGGAGCCATATCCACCGAATTGATGTACTTGCTTTACTTTCTCAAGATAGTCATCAGGTAATTGTGTTGTTGTAGCAGGGGCTGCAACAAAGTCAATCGATCAGATACTTTTACATCCAACTGAAATTGAACATAAGTAACAGAGCGTTTACCTTTGAGGAAAAAAGTATCGTGAGAATCTCGAGCAGGATGCTGCTGTGGCTGGAACAGTGCATCGAAATTCCAGAAGCTACCAAAGGAAAGGAAATGATAAATAATGTAAGATATATTGGACCCTTATCAAGGAAACAGTGATATGCTCAATACACAGCACTGTCTTTGAATTGTCACATGATGATGTCTCTGATCAATTACCCCTAAAGTTATAGTTTGTTGAGAAGGATCTACCAGCAGTATGTAAAAAGACAATTCTATTTCATATAGCATATTAGAACATACCTGCTTTCTACAAACATATTCGTCGGCATCTCACTGAATCTGTTACATCAATAAAATAAATTAATCAATTTCCGAATATGTCTTGCAGATTGCAAATATCATGAGCAGGATATTTTTATTTACCCCATTTCGAGAAAAATGTTCTGAATTGCCTCACGGACCTGAAACAAATCCACCAAATACAAGTTTTGAGTTATCTGGTTTATCAAAATAATTGTATATGAAGGAACTCTACAAATTACAAGTACCTCTAACAACGGCTGCGAATATCCTATTGCAATAGGTTGTCCTTGAGCTCCATAATTATAATCTTTAAATTCCAGATCCCTCCAGTCACCACTTCAAGAAAGAATAACAATTTAAACGGGAAAGGTTACACACCTGCAAAGAGAAGTGACATCAAATTACCTCTTTAGATGTTCTCGTGTCACATCGGTTGCCAATGTTTTTCTCTTTGCAACGAATTCAGGTCCCTTCTTCAGTGAATACCAAATAGATTTCCTGAAATACAAGAAAGCATGTGAGAAAATTAGGGATAATTGACTATTTGATACTGCACTTGGCTGGAATTTATTGGCACTGTATTATCAATAATTTTCTTATGATGATGGAAGTCATTGTAATTTGTTAGTCTTATTCTGAAATTTTGGAGACCACTGGTGTGACAGATCATGTTTCCCCTTTAAAGCTAAGAAAAGACAGAGATGCGTGTAATGTCAATTGGCCTCTGTGGAGTAGCAAGCATGACTTTCCATCCCTAACCATCTCCTGGTTTTCTAAACAACAATATTTCAATTGGTCCGGTGTACCAAGCAAGGCCCATCAGGAAATTTATCGATTTTGCAATCTGTCTCAGCAAGTGCAGAACAGGTACAGTGTCCAAAGGGGCAAAAGGCCAAATCGTAAGTTATGCACTACAAAGAGAAGGATCTCTCCGAAACAGGTACTTACTCTTTTGTTACAAGCTTTCTTCTCTTTAAATCCTTCATCACTTCGTCAGCAATAACCTACATGAAAAACCTATATTCTTAAAAAAGCAGTATAAGAACTATTTGATGCTACCTATTGTACCTAACAACTATTTGTGCTGTGCCATCACACAATCTAGTAAGTGGTTCAAGTGGAAATGCAAAATAGGAGGAACGCCGAGCAATAAGCAACACAAACCTCCCCATTCTCCAGCCTTTTAAGCTGCTCTTGCAACTCATCCTTGGTATCCTCAACCTGCATAAAACACAAATAAATCATACGATGTTATGCCTAGAAATAAAAGCACACCGATGTAACCATTCACATTGAAAGAGTTGGAACCACGATCAGTCAGTTTCTACATCTGCAATCCAGAGTTCGAGACACTGGCAAATCAGGAGCATTGCACCCGAAACAACAGTGGGTACGGCAGGCAAGTTTCCAACAGAGATACACGCTGGACTGAGCCCTATATATCTCTCCGGCAAACTATATTGGGCCAATTTCTACTTCTACAATCCACACTGGCAAATTGAGAAGGCAGGCAAGTTTCCAACAGAGGTAAACACTGAACTGAGCTCTATATCTTTTGGACAACAACGAAGGAAAAAGTAAAACCGAGCTCAGCTCTATACCTTTCTCAGTACGAGGTCTTTGTTCCCCTTCTCAAATCCGATCCACTTGTTCTTTGCCGCAGCCTTCATTCCAATGTCAAAAACGTCCCCCAATTGTTCCTACAATGCACCATTCTCAACATAAGAGATCCCGGAACCGATACCATTCACTCCAATCCAGCACCTAAAGGTCATACATAAGAGAGGGAAATCACCTTGAGCGCGTCCTTGGAGGCACCCTCGGGCGGGATGGCGGCGACGAGCTGCACCTCGGGGGAGCCCATGGCGGCGTAGCCCTTGGCCTCATCGGTGAGCACCCACGTCTCCTTGGTGATGTCCTGCGGGAAAGCAAGCAGAGCTCGTTCTTTAGGTCTCGGGGGGAACAGCTCGGAGCAAGGAGGGACGAAGCGAGGCTCGGGGTGAAGGGGAAGGGGAAGGGGAGAGGGCGCCGCACCGTGCTCTCGACGATTTGGAAGGCGCAGAGCCTCTTGATGACGTCCTCGACGTCCTTGTGCGGGACGCCAAGGGAGGAGGCGAAGGAGCGGGAGTCGGGGATCTCGGCGTTGGCGTTGAGGTGGGCGAGGAGTCCGCCCTCCACGTCCGCCAACGGCTGCGGCTGATTCTCCGCCATGGCTTGGGTCGGCGACGGTGGCGGCGGCGGTGGCGGCGGCGGCGGCGGCGATGAGGTTGCGGGAGGAGGAGAGGGATTGGGAACGGGACGAGGGGGTTTGGTTGGGTTTGCCGGTTTGGTCTCCGCCGCTTCGGCTCGGGTTTTATTTACGGAGGGGATCCTCCAAAAATGACTAAGGTAGACCGAGCTATCCGTAGCCCTTTATTTTGGACATGTCATATAATATATTTAAATTATTTAAAAAGTGTTGAATTTTTTTATGAATACACATACACATATATATAACATATGCGTAAATTTTCATATCATTATACTTTCACATGTGGCGTATGAAAAAAAGATAAATATTTGATTTTAAATGGGCTTTTTGTTGTTGTTTTTGGGCTGAAATTTTATTTTTTTGTGTAGGCTGCATATTACAATATTTTCAAACAAAATTTGACATGTTCGTATGGAATACATATTCCACAGATATTTTTTTGGATTTTTTCAAAACTTTTAAATATGTTTTACGATCTTTTCAAAATAAAGGGCTACGTGTAGCTCGGCCTCTAGAAATCCGCACTCGGGGATCCTCTGACTACCGAAGGAAAGTCACAGGAAACAATTCTATTAGGGCATCTCCAGCCGTTGGAGGCCCCCAAGAGCACTTCGGCGCTATTTTGGAGCAAAAAAACACATTGTCGACGCTATTTCGGCGCTTGGAGGGGGGCGTTGGGGAGGACAAGTTTCCAGTCATATCTCCATCCCAAGAAAAAGTTATCTCACAAACTTTCGACGTGGGCCCGAAAAAAAGACACATGAAAAGACATGAGTGGTTGTAGTTTCATCCGGCGGCGCTATTTCGGCGCTTGAGGGGCGCGAGTGGAGGATTTTTGGCCAATTCGGACATAAAAAGTGGTCCCAGAAGGCGCTTGGGGGCCCTTGGGGGACGGCTGAAGATGCTCTCAGGGAAATGTTTTAATTCAACCGGCTGAGAAATCAGCCGCCTCCCAGATGACATGTGTCCCGTGTAAAATATCCACCTTAGAGCATCTCCAGCCATTCGGTCCCCGAAGCCGTTTTTCGGCGCTATTTTAGCGCCGTTTGGGGGGCGCTCGGACGGCGAAAACGCCCGGGAGGGGGGCTCCCCAGTCGCGGCCACATAGCGGCTCCTCAAGTTCGGCGTGAATTTATTAAAAACGAAGCAAATTGAACGAAATTCGGCCTAATTCATAATGTTTGATCTAATTTTACATAGTAGCAACTAAAAAAAACTACTGAAGCAAAAAAACGAGTACAACTGGTCGAGGAGGTAGTCCTTCTTGGCCCACTCGAGGCCAACGTCGTACTCCTCGTCCTCATCCTCGTCGGCGGCCGGCGGGGGCGGCGAAGGCGGGACGGCCTCCTTCTCCTTCTTCGTCTTGCCGCCGAGGCGAGAGAGGAAGCATCGGCACTGAGGAGGCGCGGCTGATGATGGGCCGCTGATGTCTACGCACGCTTCTATTCTTGTAGACTACGTTGGCCTCCAAGCGCAGAGGTTTGTAGGACAGCAGCAATTTCCCTCAAGTGGATGACCTAAGGTTTATCGAACTCAGGGAAGTAGAGGTTGAAGATGGTCTCTCTCAAGCAACCCTGCAATTAAGATACAAGAAGTCTCTTGTGTTCCCAACACACCTAATACTACTAGGAGTTGTATAGGTGCACTAGTTCGGCGAAGAGATGGTAAAATATGGGTGATAGGTGTGGCAAAGCAAAGTAATATAAATCTGTAATAAAAAGTGCAGCAAGCAAACATGTGACAAAATGAGCGCAAACGGTGTAACAATGGTGGAAACAAGGCCTAGGCTTCATACTTTCACTAGTGGCAACTCTCAACAACATTAACATAGTCTAATCACATGATATTTCCCATAAAACATGCAATGGAGACGCACTCGGAGGTCATTCCTTTGTGGTCAAGAGAGGACGAGAATTATGTAGGGCTACAAAAGCACACCTCAAAGTTTATAGTTCTCAATCTATGGATTTTCCAATGTCACCGCGGCCATCCAAAGAGAGTATCACAATCACCACAACATATCAAAAGGATAGTCAAATACAAGCACCAAGAGACTCTCAATCTTCAATCAACACACAAAAGAGGAAATCACTCATGAAAATATTCTTCTAACCCATGTTCAATAGACCGATGTCACCATGGTCTCGGAGATTATACTAGATAATATCAAGTGAGTACATCAATCCAATACATAGAGGAAGGGAAAATATCATGGGATCATCCTAGATTAACATAGCCTATGATCACAACGAAGATCACATCATGGGAGAGAGAATTGACCACGTTGATACTGATAGAAACCTTAGCCCCGAGGGGAACTACTCACACATGGACATGGTGAGAGAGAGAGAGAGTTGTTGATGGAGAGGTGAAGCCCGGAGGAGATGAAGGAGACGACGGCGGCGGCGGCGACGCCCACGGCCACGGCGGTGACCATGGCCCTTGGGGGCAACGTCCCTTGGCCCCCTTCTTCTTCCTTGGAGATGGTTCTGTTGTGGAGATTGATCTCTCCCTCAAGACGGCTGCCAAGGGGAGGAAATTTCGTGGTTCCCTTTGACCTAGGTTTCCTCTCTTTATATAGACTCTCGGATTCCCGTCATCCAGATTACGTCTTCGGTATTTTGGGTCTCCAGGAAGCATCTGAACTCCGATTGGGGCGAATTTTATGTCTAAATCCACCAGAAAACAATTCCCTACAACTTTGTCGTTTTAAGTTTTTTCGTTTGAGACCGTCTTCTAGCGTTTCCGAGGAGATCTTTAAAACCTGTCTGGTGGGGACAGATTTCGAAAAAGTTAGAGTACAACTCTTACAAGGCTTCTTTTTGTGATTTTTCCTTTATCCAAGTAATTCCTACACATAAAGTAGAAAAACAAGAACTTGTGCACTCTTGCAACCATTAATAGGTTAGTTACAAAATATTTTATAAAAAAGATATGAAAGTGTATCAAAAGCATAGCAGTATCACACAAAACATGCATGGAGCAAGCAGAAATTATAGATAAGTTTGGGATGTATCAGCCGCCGATGACGATGCCGCCAGCGCGCGTCCGGCGGCCAAGCGGCTATGTCTTGACCTCATTTTCACCTCGGTCTTCACCGGGGCGAGCTGCGGCGAGGAGTAGGCCGGCCCCGAGGAATGGGAGACGGGGGAGCGCGCCGCCGGACGGCGATGATGTCGCCCCCTCACCGTTGCGCGGGAGCGTCGCCCACGGAGGCGTGTTGCGGCTGTAGGAGCGGCGGGTCGCGGCCCCGTACCCCATTGGAGGGTACTGGAGCCGCGGCGCGTTGCCGTTGTCGATGTACTAGAGCACCCACTCAATGGTTCGCCCCTCCGCGCTCCACCACCGCCGGCGGCCGTCACGGTTGTACCGACCGGCCACCGGCGTGAGGCCATTGGTGGAGGCGATCGCCTCGGCGCGGCGGTGCTGGAAGTAGCGGCCCATGCGGCGGTGTTGCCTGTCGCGTTAGATAACCCACAACTGTAGGGGGTCGAGATAGTCTTCGCGGGTAAGAATAACCCAATTTATAGATTCGACTCAAGGGGAGCCAAAGAATATCCACAAGCTTTAACAGTGGAGTTCTCAATTCCACCGCACCTGAGATACACTTACTTGCAACAAGATATTAGTAGTAACTACGATATAGAGGTGATGATAGCAACGGTAATAGTGGTGGTGAAATAGCGACAGTAAAACAGCAAAAGCAAACAACTAGTAACCAACAGAATTAAAAACATTGTAGGCTAGGGAGATGGATGGTTGGGCACTGCATGGATAAGACACATCATGTATTTAACTTGGGGCAAGGCACACAGAAAAGCAATGATCATCTAGGCATAAATCAAACATCAGGCATGTACCCCATAGGTAGTTGTACGTGCTTGCAATAAGAACTTGCACAACATCTTTTGTCCTACCATCCCGCTACGAATGGGGCCAAAAGGAACTTATGGAGATTAAGGTGCTCCTGTCAAAGAGCACCAGAACAAAGCATTAACAATCAATGGATACATGGAATCCTCAAATTATAATCCATCCCCTTTGGTGTCCCAAGTTGTCACCTTTGGGATCGCCGGTTCCGGACTATAATAGGTGCATACAACTCATAGATAGGATCAAGAACACAAATATATTCATGCAAACACATAGAGTTCAGATTTGAAATTGGCACTCGGGCCCAAAGTGACAAGCATTGAGAGCAACAAATTGAAGCAAAGATGATAAACAACAATCTAGATGATAGGAAACTGTTGGGAATGTGCCCTAGAGGCAAATAAAATATGTTTTATCGAGCATATTCCATTAGTTCATAATACGTTTGATACTATGCTAGAACTGTATTAAGCGGAAACATTAATACAGGTGCGGTATACAAACAACCAGGTCCCTAGTTAACCCTAGTATACTAGTCCATTGGGCGATTGATGATCAAGGTTTCCTGATCATGAGACAATGGCGTCTGTTGACAATGGAGTCGTATCATTGGATAATGATATGATGGACATACACCCACCAGAAGTGTTGCGATGTGATCAAGTCACATAGTTCGACATTGCGATAACTATAACGTAGTGACCAGATCCTTAGACCGTAATGATCATACGTAATTACTGTCTATTAGGATGCCTTGATTTGCTACCCACCGCCTGACTGAAATATGCTGGCCATAAAGGAGTACTTCAGGTATTCCGAATAGATATGTTAATGAGTATGCAAATAGATCAAAGCGGGATTTGTCCATCCGTGTGACGGATAGGTACTCTGGGCCCACTCGGTGATATTGCATCATAAAGTTTGCAAACGTGTGACTAGGTCACGGAGTTGTAATATCACGGGAACGAGTAAACTTGTTTGTTGAGAACGAGGACGAACTAGGTATAGTGGATACCGATGATCAAACCTCGGACAAGCAAAGTACCATGGGACAAAGGGAACAGGCACACGGTTAACGGATCCAACAGCGATTGAAGTTCATTCGATGGAAGCGCAGGGGCTATCAAGGATTGTAACCAGGTCCAATTGATTAGTCATTGATCAATGAGAGTTGTCTCGATCATGTCTGTTGTTTCCCGGACCGTAGGGTGTTACACTTAAGGGTACTCGACGCAGTAAGGATTGATTCGGGATCACCGGAGAAATTGGAGAGAACACCGGAATTGTTCCGGTGATGACCGAAATTGTTCCGATGAAGGCCGGAAGCTGTTCTGGGTATTTTGAAAGGTTCAAAATATATTTAATAATGTTTAATATATGTTTTATTATTTAATTATCTGAATTAAATATTAAAATATAATTAAATATAATTAAAAATAAATTAAAAGGCATATGGGCCTCATAGGGCCCATTAGGGGGAGAGGGAGTCCTCCCCCATGGGCCATGGCGCCATAAGGGGCCCCACCCCCCTTATTGGTGCGCCCCCCCCTCCCCTTGGGATTAGTCCCACATGGGAAGTTGAGGGGAGGTTGCCCCCCCTCCTTGGCCTATATAAGGAGGGGTAGGGGTGCCCTTTTAATCATGAATTTTTGAGAAAAGTTTCTCATCTCTCTCCCTCCTTTCTCCTTCCTTTGAGCGGACTCCCCTTGTTTGGAGGCTGCTCTGGGTTGGGGATTTCTCCACTATACGCACGCCGTCGTGCTGTTGGAATCGGGATCCGAATCCATCTTCTTTCCGCTGCTCTACTGGTTCGGAGCCCGGAGGGACGTCGGGTATACTGTATGTGTATAATCCCGCGAGGCACTACACTTGTGGTGCTACTTCATCGTCGTGGTCGTATCGCGAGGTCTTCATCAGCAACGTTCCGACGGGGACGTAATCCCGTCATCGGTCCGCAAGGATCGGGTGACTACAGGAGTCATCGTGGATCTGCGCGGCATCGGGGATTGCCGGTACGACTACACCAACCACGTTCATGCGGGAACGTTTCCCGCTTAACGGACTACATACTGGTATGTGATCTATTTCTGTCCGTTACTTGCATCAGCATAGCATAGGTCTTGGGAATGGGTATCGTAGGTCAAGGAAAAATTTGTGTTTTCTGCCCCGAACCCCAACAGAAACATGGCCCCAACAATCTGATAAACTATTATATGATCTAACTCATCCAATCCCTACCATCCCATTTGCCTACAACAGGGAATTACTCACACATGAAAGGAGAAGTCATGGAGGGAGGATGGAGTGGTGATGATGATGACGATGGCGATGATCTCCCCTCTCCGGAGGCCAAAACAGCCTCCAGATTAGCCCTCCCGAAGAAGAACAGAGGGTGGCGGCGGCTCCGCGACGAGAATTGGGAAAACGACTTCTGTTTCGGGGTTTCTCCGTCACGGGAATAAATAGGAGCCTCGGTAGGGCACCAGAGGAGGGGGGAGGCCCCCAGGCGGCCAGAGGGCGCGGCCCCACCCCTGGCCACGCCAGGGGGCGCCTGGGGCCCCCTTGGTTGCCCTCTGGTCCCACTTCTGGCACAATGGTCCCTCGGGTGCGTGGATTTTCTGTGTTTTTTCTGGGAATTTTCTGAGACGTCCAAAAATCCATTTTCCTGCGGACAATAAAACCATACAGGCAGCTCTGCTGAAAACAACGTTAGTCTGGGTTAGTTTCGTCCAAATCATGCAAGAGTGAGGGCAAAACAATAGCAAAAGTGTTTGGAAAAGTAGATACGTTTGAGACGTATCAGCGTTCGACGGGTTGACGCGCTCCTCCGGCGTCATCTGGGCGCGGACGGCCTCCACCTCCAGGTCGAAGGCGACGGTGCCCTCCTTTGGCGCCGGCAGCACCGGAACGCCGCCGTTGGACAACACCCAGTCGTGGGGTGGCCTGGTGTCCGGCGGGCACGGATAGTTGGCCTGCGCGAGGAGGATGGCCTCCATCTGCAGCAGGCTGGGGCGCTGGAATCCGTTCCGTGCAAGGTTGTCCATGGCCGCCGGCGAGGTGGTAGGATGAGGAGGGAGGAGGAGATGACGGTGAGAACAGAGGAGTAGAGGAGGAGGAGTGAGTGTGTGCGGCGTGTTCACCGGCGAGCCCCTTTAAGTAACGGGGGAACGCGAAAGGGTGGCCTCATCGGGGCGGGGCATGCGGCGCGGCCTCACCGGGGCGGGACACGCGGCAACGCGGTCGTCGGACCGTTGGGTTTCTCGACGCGCCGCATTGATGCTCTGGCGGCGACAGGCGCGGCGATTGGACTTGTCACCGGCGCCGCATTGCTTCACTGCGGCGGCGGCAGTTGCGGGGAAGCCGAGGCGGGAGGATGACGATGCCCCGTGTTCACACGCCGACAAGTGGGGCCGGCGCGCGGCGCACGCAAAACCGCGCGCGTGTTTTCTCTCTTTCGCGTCGTTTTCTTTCATCCGGCGCCCCCAAGCGACCCCCAGCGCGCCGGGTTGGCTTGGGATCGCCGGACTCAATTTTGGCCCAATCCGGCGCTATTTGGGCCCTCGGGGGCGCGGCTGGGCAGAATTCGTTCATCCGGGGCGAATTGCGCCGCCTTGGGGGCCTCTTGGGGGCGCGGCTGGAGATGCTCTTATCCTCTCGAGAAGCTTCACCCAGCCAAGAGTCGTCGTCTTCCCGGACGCTCCATTCTCTCTCTCTCTCTCTCTTTCTCTCACTCACAACTCCATCTATTTGATCCAGATCGGTGAAGAGGCGTTGGCGCTGGCAGCCACTTCCGGCCTTGATCTCCCTCTCCTCCTTCTACTTCCCACCACCTAATGCTGCAACTGCAAGCTATGTCATGTGACGCAGCACGGTGGCCACGGCGGATGCAGCGCTGCCGGTGACGATGCGATGCAGCGTGGCGGCAGACGGATGATGCGATGCAGCGCCGACGACCATGGCGGATGTTGCGACGCAGCGTTGTCGGCGACGGTGCTGGAACGCAGCGTCTTGGTGGACGGATGATGCGATGCAGCGCCGACGACCATGGCGGGCTCTGCGACTGACAGCGGCGGAACTGCAGACTCTTCGTCGGTGCTGCGACATAGCGCGGCGGCCACGGCGGGTGCTGCGATGCAGCGTTGCCGGCGACGATGCGACGGCGGAAGGATGCTGCGTTGCAGCGCCGGCGACCATGGCAGATGCTGTGATGCAGCACGGCGGAGACCGAGTGCTGCGACCGGCAGCGGCGCAGCTGCAGGCTACTTCGTCGATGCTGCAAGCCTGCAATGCAGCGTTGTCGGCGGCAGAGCTACAACTCAACAAACCAGCGAATCTCGCCGGGGGCGGAGCTGCAACGTAGGATATGCAACGATTCAACGTTGAATGGAGGAACTAGTGCTTCAATGCAGCTTCGCCGGCGGCCGTTCCGGTGCTCGCTACGGCCAAGCCGTGGAGTAGAAGGAAGCAGCGGTTAGAGAAGGTTCAAGACATGCAACGATCCAAAGCCAAAGGAGAAGGAAGCAGCGTGTGTACACGATGGAGGTAGAAGATGACTTCTCGTTGCGTTGACGGATCTGGCGACTACGTAGGACAGATCCAACGGCTTCCGACCCGACTTATTATGCCATGTAAGTTGGATGACGCCTAGCACTGACCATTCTATTATGCCATGTAATTAATTATTGTAGATATGAAAATAATAATTTTAATTTAATTACACCATAATCTTGTCTATTACTGGGTTTGTCTAGGACATATCTAGATGTATTTTAAATAGTGCACATTGTTGGGAAACCATCACGTACGGTTCCACCCTTTCTTGGGATGGGGGTTTTCCCTTTAGGTTTTGTTCCTCTCCCACCTACCCCTCTCTCCTATATATACGTGTGTATTGTATAGAAAGACACACCAATTAATAATAAAGATCCGACTGGAATATTTTTCTGTGTCCCTTTACTTTTCGCATAGGTGATTGTACTGTGTGTACGACTACTTTGACTACGCTTTCGTTCCACGCCTTTGGACCAGACTCGTCGGCAAAGGTTGTGGAACACGTTATCAGCACGAGCTCCGCCGACTGATCTGCCTCGAGTCTTCATTAAGCAGGCTCTCGTCGTTCATCACAGAGGTACAATATAGATCCGGTTGCAACAACGGTTTTACATATGTCTATTGTTCCGTTCTTGCCCTTCTTTCGGATTTATTAGATCTATGATGTGGATTTTTTCGCTTGATCGGAGCAGACTTGATGTCGCCGGCATAATGTCGATTGATCTTGCGTCAAGAGAAATTTTGTTAACTACATCACAAAAATATGGTGCATATGCATGCTCTAGATGAGCATGACACCACCATGATATACCTGATGTACACATGAATTTTTATCATCCATGTACCTGATGTACAAGTGCTCCCGATGAGCACGACATTGTTGTTGGCTACCGTAGTCACTCATTGTGTGTTGCCCGGTCAGCCGAGCCGCCAAGCCACACACTGAGCTCCGCACTACGTAGCGCCGCGATGCATCGGATGTGCACGACACCATTGTGATGTACCCGCTATACACACATCATGGTGTCCCAATGATGCACGGTTTTTTCTTCTTCTTTCTAAAGTTTGCACACGCTGTTCAGATGACATTTATTATTGGCTCCATACGAGTGACAGAAACGTGAACCCCAATTTGCACACTTTTGCACAAGGGAATAATGGATCATTGATCTTATTGTTGTGGTTAGGCTTGTTACTTAATTTCTACCTTGTATTTGCGGATGCTTGCAAGGTGTTTAATAATAAGAGTGCACTTATCTTAGTCTAGAAGGTGTACTAGCATAGATCCACCCACTCAACACTTATTAACACAAAACATAGTATTGATACGGAATATGGCGAAAGCACATGACTATCTGTCCCGTGTGTCCTCAAGAACGCTTTAGCCTTTATAAGTTCAGTTGTCAGGCTTATCCTTTGCTCAAAAGGATTGGGCCACTTGTTGCTCCTCAGTACCTTTTACTTTGTTTGCTTGTATCTTCTTGTTGCTTATACCAAAATCCCCTAAAAAGTTACCTTTCAGTGTTTGCAGTTATTCCTTGACCAAAGTCACTTATCAATACCTTTTGCTCCTCGTTGGGTTCGACACTCTTACTTATCGAAAACGTTACAATAGATCCCCTACAGTTGAGGGTCATCAATGTTGTCACTGCTTACCTATATGGTAATCAAGATAGAGCAAATCGGGGTCTATACAATGTTCTTCTTAAAGTCATTGTACAGACCTAAACAGTTTGGTAGGATGTGGTATAATCGTTTGAGCGATTTCCTTCATCAAAAGGGCTACACGAGCAGTGATCCAAGATGGATCTTGTATAATCTCGGTGCACGTGGACGATTTGAATATAATCGGTACACCTAGAGATATCGAGGAAGCGAGTTCTTACCTGATGTAGGAATTCGAGATGAAGGATTTGAATAAAACCAAGTTCTGTTTGGGTCTGCAACTTGAATATTCCCCTGCTGGGATTCTAGTGCACCAGTCTTCCTACACCCAGAAGGTGGTTGAGATATTTGGATTTGATAAGGCATATCCTTCTAAGACCCCAATGATTGGAAGGTCTTTGCAGCAAGATAAGGACCCGTTCAGGCCTAAGGAAGAGGGGGAGGAAATTTTGGGACCGGAATTCCCCTACTTGAGTGTCGTTGGAGCACTCATGTACCTCGCGAATTGTACACGACCGGACATCGCATTCGCTATCAATTTGCTTGCTAGGTACAGTTCTGAGCCTGCCAATAGACATTGGAAAGGCATCAAGGACGTCTTCCGATACCTGCAAGGGACCAAAGATCTTGGGTTGTTTTATAGAAGGAATCAACACCCATCATTGATAGTCTATGTTGATGTTGGGTACCTGTCGGACCTGCACACTTCCAAGTCATAGACTGGATATGTTTTCCTTTGTGGTGGTGATACGTCCAAAATGCATCACTATTTTATATAGTAATTATTTCTTATTCATTGATATATTTCATGATATGATGCTATTCTTCTGTTGTTTTGGCTTATTTTACACAGTTTGCAACTTTCCGGTGCCAAAGCAGAAGACGCAGGATTCAGCGGTAAAAAGTGGACGCTGAGTTGCTGAAGAAGAATACCTCCAAATTACCTAAAAATCGACGGAGGCTATTTTCCAGAAGGATCACGAAGACACGCAAAAGAGCGACCAGAGGGGGGCCATAGGGTGCCCAGGCGGCCACCTGGCGCGGCCCCACCCCTGGCCGCGCCGGGAGGGCGCCTGGACCCCCCGGGCCACTCCCGGCTCCCCCCTCTGGCATATATACTCTTCGTCATCCAAAAACCCTAAAAAGGGAGAGAGTTTCGGAGTTCCGCCTCCGCTCCGTGGCGGAAACCTATAGAGAAGAAAAGCCATCTCTGGCGGGCAGATTCCGCTGGGGAGATCACCTCCCGGAAGGGGAGATCGTCACCATCGTCACGGGCATCATCGAGATCATCATCAACATCATCCCCATCATCAGCACCATCTCCACCTCCATCCAATCTCATCTCACAATTGCAACTCATGTTGTAATTCGTACTATCTATCCTCTCTACTCTATCGGTGTTGATTACTACTTTGTGGTGAATGCTATTGAGTTTTGTTGGAGAAATATTATTGTGTCCAGATTGTTTATCATCTATTTATCCCCACTGATCATGATCTCTTTTATGTCTTGTGAGTAGTTACTTTAGTTCTTGAGGACATGGGAGAAGTCTAGTTGTTAGTAGTCATATGATGTTGAAGTAATATGTGTTGATTGATATTTAAGTTGTGTTGTTATTTTCCTAGTGGTGTTGTGTGAGTCGAACACTCAACACTTGGCCTTATCAAGGACCTAGGGGAATACATTGTGTATAAAGAATGCTTACGGTGGGTTGCCGGAGTGACAGAAACCTAAACCCCAGTTTGCACGCTTTTGCACAAGGGAACAATGGATCACCGATCGTATTGCTATGGTTAGGCTTTTGCCTTAATTACTATCTTGTATTTGCGGATGCTTGCAAGGTGTTTAATCATAAGAGTGCACTTATCTTAGTCTAGAGGGTGCACTAGCATAGATCCACCCACTCAACACTTATCAACACAGCACATAGTATCGATACGGAATATGGCGAAAGCACGTGACTACCTCTCCCGTGTGTCCTCAAGAACACTTTAGCCTTCATAAGTTCAGTTGCTAGGCCTCTCCTTTGCTCAGAAAGGATTGGTCCACTCGTTACTCTCCAGTACCTTTTACTTTTCTCGTTTTTACTTTCCTGTCGCTTATACCAAGAAAAACCCCTAAAAAGTTATCTTTCAGTGCTTGCAGTTATCTCCTTGCCAAAGTCACTTGCTATTACCTTCTGCTCCTAGTTGGGTTCGACACTCTTACTTATCGAAAACGCTGCAATCGATCCCTTACGTTGTGGGTCATCAAGTAACGTTCTCTGGCGCCGTTGCCGGGGAGCGTAGCGCTACTAGTAAGTGAAGTTGGTAAGGAAGTTTTTATATTTCTGTTTTAGTTTTGTTGTTGCTGTTTTTGTCCTTATGGACACCCCTACTCTTGGATCGTTGTTCTTGGGGAGCCGCCCCACAACTAAGGTAGTCAGTCCTGCCCCTGCTGAAATTGTGCCTTATAAGATACCATCTGGTATTATCGATTATGTCTTAGCTAATCGCTATGCAGGAGACAGACATCCAGGTGAACACTTGCTATATTTATCACAACTATGTTCATTATTCAAGCTTGCAGGTGTGTCACTGGAGTTCGTTATGAAGAAATTATTCTCCATATCGTTTACGGACAAAGCTTCAGATTGGTATAAGCTCCTCGATAACTCACATTCTCTTAAATGGGAAGAGCTTATGTCTCTCTTTTATACAAAGTTTTACCCTCTTCATGAAGTTCATCAAGACAGGAATTACATCTATAACTTTAGGTCTCGTGACGGAGAGAGCATCGCTCAAGCTTGGGGGAGGCTTAAATCCCTAATGTTCAAATGTCCTATCCATAAGCTCCCCGAAGATATTATACTTACACATTTTTATGCCAGGCTTTCTCGTCAGGATAAGGAAATGCTGGATGCCTCCTCTAGCGGGGTATTTCAGACAAAGAGCGTTGAAGAAAGATGGGATCTCATCGAAAGGATCCAGAAGAATACTGAAGACTGTGAAATCGATAAAGGTATTGAACCTGCTATAAATTATGAGCATGATTATATTGAGAGCTATGTAAAAACTGATTATTTTAATACCTTTTGCTCTAAGATTGGTTTGGATTCCCATCTAATGATTGATTTTTGTAAGAACTTTGCCTCTCATGTTGATTCTTCTAAGACGAAGAAGGATCAGTACCATAAGCCTTTCAAAGAAGTACCTATTGATATTCACGTTGCTGATCCTATTTTGCCTGCAGTTATATATGAACAACCCCCTTTCCCTTCAAGGATAAGGGAGCACTCTTTTGTGACGTGCATAATAAATAAAAGTGAGAGAAGAACAGGCGAACCTGAGGACCAGATCAGAGTCGATCCTCAAGTTGCTATGGTTAAAGATTTAGTTACTAATGATGTTTCGGATTCTATTATAAATTTTTGTGTTGTTTCAACTAACATTGTCAATGCCAAGAATAAAAGCCCAATTTCAGGTACACCTGTTGTATCAGTTAAAATAGGAGATCACAATTATTACGGGCTATGAGATCTGGGATCAAGTGCTAGCGCGATTCCTTATTCGCTTTATCAAGAGATCATGGGTGAGATTTCACCCTGTGAACTTGAAGAGATAGATGTTACTATTCATCTTGCAAACAAAGCTACTATCTCTCCTATTGGGATTGTGAGAGATGTTGAAGTCCTATGCGGAAAGGTAAAGTATCCTACCGACTTTCTCGTACTTGGTTCAGTGCAAGATAGTTTTTGTCCTATTATTTTTGGTAGACCTTTTCTCAGAGCTTGTGGAGCTATTATAGATTGCAAGAAAGGTAAAGTTTCTGTTGAATTCAATGGGGAGCCATATGAATTTAATTTTTCTAAGATCTCTAAACAACCTCGTGGTACTGAATTACCTAGTGATGATGATAAAATATTGAAAGTATTGCTTCCATTGCTATTCCCCCTAATGATCCTTTGCAGCAATACATGGAGGACCACGAGAATGATACTCATATGCAGGAAAGAAATGAAATTGATGAAATCTTCTTGCGACAACCTGCTATCCTGAAGCACAACCTTCCGGTTGAACCTTTAGGAATTCTATCCAAACCAAAAGAAGACCCGGTGTTTGATCTCAAACCTCTTCTCGATACGCTCAAGTATGCTTATTTAGATGAAAAGAAAGTTTATCCTGTTATTATCAACTCTAACCTTTCAGGATATGAAGAAGAGCGATTATTGGAGATACTTCGTAAACACCGTGGTGCAATTGGCTATACCCTTGATGATCTTAAGGGAATTAGTCCATCTATCTGTCAACATACTATCAACCTCGAGCCCGATGCTAAACCTGTTGTTGACCATCAACGACGGTTGAACCCAAAGATGATGGATGTTGTGAGGACCGAAATCCTCAAGCTTCTAGCCGCAGGTATTATCTACCCTATAGCTGATAGTAAGTGGGTAAGTCCAGTTCATTGTGTTCCTAATAAAGGAGGGACAACTGTAGTCCCTAATGATAAGAATGAACTAATACCTCAGAGAATTATTATTGGATATAGAATGTGTATTGATTACAGGAAGTTGAAAGATCTTCTATACTTCTTGTAATATATAGAGTGTTGCCCCTAAAGTGAGGAAAAGATCCCAAAGAGGACAAAATCAAAAGATCCCAAAGAGGACAAATGAGAGTTAAATAGAAAGAGCCATTGAGGCCACAAAAAAATACAAAAAATAGAAAAAAGAGAAAAAAAGAAATAAAAAGAGAGAAGGGGGCACACTACTATTCCTTTTGAGAGATCCACACTAGTACTTCATCCTCTATCCCTTGTACTCCATAGAGATCATCATACATGCATATAGCTACGTGGGGACCCTTCACACTATAGAACTTGGCTTGTATATTCCAATGATGAGCCTCCTCAAATGAGCTCTAGGTCTTCTTGAGCAAGCAAGTTGGATGCACCCCCACTAGTTCCATTGGAGAGCTTACCTTAGCTCATATGTGCATCCGTTGCATGTCAATCCCTACTCCTCACATCATATCTATGATTTGGCTTTCTCTCGCCTATGATTGTCCTCATTGATGTGATCCTTTCACACCATTTTTGTCTTCCTCCTCCACCTTTTCTCCCTTTGTCATCCAAAGTGTCAACTTTCGTGCTTACGCTCATCCATTGCATGAGTGCTCAAAATATCGAAAAGGAGTGGATCAAATTGACTTGTACCTGGCTAGTGGTCTGGGGACGAGTCAAGATAAGATTCCAAAGAGGACCAAGTGTGAAACTTTAGTAGATTGAGTTCTCAACAAATATACTTTTTCTCTCGTATCCCTATCCCCTTTCTTGCACGCAAACACCATTTGGAGACATTCGAGTCACGGACAGCGAGAGCTCTTGCACCATTATGTTCTTATGTTGCTTGTTTCAATGCTAATATAGACTCTTGCCTGTTATGACTTGAATTGAATTACATGCCTTGATTGCTTTACTTACAAGTTCTTATATGGTTGGTAGCATGTCACCACAGAAATTATGCTTGTTATCATTTACCTACTCGAGGACGAGCATGAATTAAGATTGGGGATGTTGATACGTCCAAAACGTATCTATAATTTCTGCTTGCTCCATGCATGTTTTGTGTGATATTGCTACGTTTTAGATACACTTTCATACACTTTTGATCATATTTGGACTAACCTATTAACTCAGTGCACCCCAGTGCCAGTTTCTGTTTTCTGCTGTTTTTGTATTTTAGGTTTTCCCATTACTTAAAGTGCCTAATAAATTCCGAGAAAAATATATAAAAAATCAGCATGAAGGAACCTTCCAGAATCACCGAAGGAGAGCCGGAGGGGGGCCACCAGTCACCGAGGCGGCCACCACGCGCGGCCTAGGGGTAGGCCGCGCCACCAGGCCGCCTGGGCGACTGGGACCTCCCCTGGTGGCCCCCCTTGGCCCTTATTTTTACTCGCGTCGCGAAAACCCTGATTCCAGACCCCTTTTCTCCAGAAGCAATTCCGATCTCCGCCGCCATCGCCGACAAGCTTCGGGGGACCAGAATTCCTGTGCCGGCACCCTGCCGGGACGGGAAAGTGCCTCCAGATTCATCTCCATCGACGTTGCTTCCTCCCTCCATGAAGCGGGAGTAGTTCCTCCTCGGGGCTAAGGTTTCTACCAGTAGCTATGTGTTCTTCTCTCTCTCCCATGATGTGATCTTCGTTGTGATCATAGGCTATGTTAATCTAGGGTGATCCCATGATATTTCCCCTTCCTCTATGTATTGGATTGATGTACTCAATTGATCTTATCTAGTATAATCCCCGAGACCATGGTGACAGCGGTCTATTGGACATGGGTTAGAAGAATATTATCATGAGTGATTTCCTCTTTTGTGTGTGGATTGAAGATTGAGAGTCTCTTGGTGCTTGTCTTTGACTATCCTTGAGATATGTTGTGGTGATTGTGGTACTCTCTTTGGATGGCCGCGGTGACATTGGGAAATCCATAGATTGAGAACTATGAACTTTGAGGTGTGCTTTTGTAGCCCTACATAATTCTCATCCTCTCTTGACCACAAAGGAATGACCTCCGAGTGCGTCTCCATTGCATGTTTTATGGGAAATATCATGTGATTAGACTATGTTAATGTTGTTGAGAGTTGCCACTAGTGAAAGTATGAAGCCTAGGCCTTGTTTCCACCATTGTTACACTGTTTGCGCTCATTTTGTCACATGTTTGCTTGCTGCACTTTTTATTACAGATTTATATTACTTTGCTTTGCCACACCTATCACCCATATTTTACCATCTCTTCGCCGAACTAGTGCACCTATACAACTCCTAGTTGTATTAGGTGTGTTGGGGACACAAGAGACTTCTTGTATCTTAATTGCAGGGTTGCTTGAGAGAGACCATCTTCAACCTCTACTTCCCTGAGTTCGATAAACCTTAGGTCATCCACTTGAGGGAAATTGCTACTGTCCTACAAACCTCTGCGCTTGTAGGCCCAACATAGTCTACAAGAATAGAAGCGTGCGTAGACATCAGATCACACTTCACGCATGGAGCTTTTATAAAAGCTTTAGCCAAGTACGATGTCAATCATAGAATTGCTTCACCGTACCATCCTCAAACTAGTGGGAAAGTTGAGCTCACCAATAGAGAGATCAAGTTGATCTTGCAAAAGACAGTTAACAGAAATAGGAAGGACTGGTCAAATAATTTAGGAGATGCTCTGTGGGCGTATACAACTGCTTACAAAAACCCCATGGGCATGTCTCCCTATAAAATGGTTTATGGCAAGGCTTGCCATTTGCCATTAGAGTTAGAGCACAAAGCTTCCTGGGCTGTTAGAGAGCTTAATGCTGACCCAAAGTTAGCTGGTGAAAAGCGTCTCATGAACTTGACTTCTCTAGATGAGTGGAGAAGTGAAGCTTACGAGAGCGCTAAAATGTTCAAGGAAAAGGTAAAGAAGTGGCATGACACGAGGATTCTGAAACGTGAATTTAATGTTGGTGATAAAGTTTTATTGTTTAGATCCCGTTTCAGGTTTTCTCCAGGTAAACTACTTTCCAGGTGGGAAGGGCCATTTCATATCGAAGAATTCTACCAGTCTGGTGCAATCAAGATTGACAATTTTGAAGGCACCAAACCTCAAGTTGTGAATGGGAAAAGACTCAAGCACTATATAGCGGGAGATCCCGTCAATGTTGATGTAAATATAATACCCACAACAACTCATGAAGAACACGTTGCAGCCCTGTTTCAGACACCGACAGAAGCAGGATAAGAAAAGGTATGTATTACGGTAAGGAAACATCGCGAACCGCCATAAAAGTTCCATATTACGAGTTTTTGCAAAATTAGGAAAATTCGAGGCCTAAGTGGAGCCGGAGAGGAGCTCCAGGGGGCCCAGGCGCCCCCCTGGCGCGACCTACCTCCTGGACGCGCCGGGAGGCCGCCTGGGCACCCAGGAGTTCGTCTCCGACCCCACTTTGGCTCGTTACCTTCCTTTTGTTGCAGAAATTTTTGCTATATATTTTCCCGGATCGTTCCGGCAACGTATCTCGCGTTTTCGTGTGTTTTCTTTTCAATCTGTTTCTGCCAAGGTAAAAAGTTATTGTTAGAGATGTCTTCTTGTGGCTCAAATGGAGAGGACTTCATGGGACGGCGTCTACGTGAAGTTCAGAAAGATCTCAACCAGGGGAAATACATAGATTGGGCCACGGAAGAAGAAATCGCTGCAAGGCGGGCGGAGATGGAGCGTTCCGTGAGAAAATAAGTCAAGATTATCACCGCCCAGCAACCAGGGGGTCCATCAACACAAGGAGGAAGATCAAGCAACCCCATCATGGTGGGGAGTGTCCAACCTTATTATGATCTTTCTCTTAACCTTTCAGGAACGGCCCCTGCACTTGAAGATCAACGTACGATTTCTACCATCTCCGAAGCTTACCGCATCACCAATCAACTGTGTGAAGATTTCCGTGTACTAAAGGTGCAAGTGGAGATTTTTGGAGAAGGAAAACCAAACCCTTCGCCGTGTCATCAAAGATTTGAAGAATCAACAACAACAAGAATGAGGAGTAACTCTCCTCGGGTAATGGCATCCCTTCAGGTTGTTCCAAGCTTGGGGGAGTGCCAGGTATCTTTATCTTTATCTTAGTCTTTTAGAGTCAAGTAGAGTCGTATCATGTCTAGGGAGTTTATTATATGAAATAGGTGTTTGCTTCGAGCTCTATCACTCCGTCTATGGAGAGATTGTATCCGTGAGTGTGGAGTCGTCTATATTGGAATATCAATGAGAAGTCCATTGGTTCCTTCGCTGGACTCGGTATTATCTTCGCGCAATCGACCTCATATGACGATTCTTATGGGGAGTATTGACCTTATATCAGGTATGGCTTTGAAAACTTTATTTAATTTTGGCAAACATAGCTTTGGTCTTGACAACATGCATGTTTTCAAAAGTAGCGACATAGCCAAAATCTTTATGTTATTATGCTTGAAGTGTTATGTTGACAAGGAAGACAACTTGATGTGTTATGCTTACCTTAATGTTTATGCTTTATATGTTTTGCATCTAAATTAGCATCAATTGTCTGTTCTCTCAAAGCCTTTGCTAGCCAAACTCTTTGCCAAGTAGATTTCTGCTTGTGCATCCATACCCTGAAACCATTACCTTCCATATGAGTCCACCATATCTTCCTATTCGTGGTATTCCCCTACCACTCCTATAAGTATAGAATTTATGTGTTATCCTTAAATGTTCAAAATCTTCTGTTTTGTGCCTCTTGTTTAGCTCATGAGGAAGTAGTAGGTAATTCATAATCTTCTTAAGTTGGACAAGTTTTACCTCGGGATTGCATGTCTAATCTGCAAACCCATAATACGAGGAGGAACTGGCATGGGTGCGCCCAGCTCGAAAGATAATATAACAAACAAACCCTCCTTCACGCTTGGTCTATGAGAAATCAGAAACTTTGGCAGTGATAAACAAAGGAGATTAAGGGGATGTGATCGTCCCCACTTGGGAGTCGTTCCTCGAAACTTGTCCATCTTAAGAAGTAATTGAGCTATCTATTAGCATTCGTTGACAAACTATGCACCGCCCCAAATTCTATTTTTATTTTGTTTGATTTAAGGATAGCACATGAGTTTTCCCTGCTTGCCCTTAAACAAGGCTTTCCATCCACCTTCATGTTGAGTCACTTGTCCCACTTTCTTCTTTTCCCTAAGAGAACAAACATTTTATGTTGATGAGGATTCATCCATATAGAGTTGCGTTAAGTTTTGCCATGCCACATCCTTGTTGACATTATCTTTTGATAAGTAAGTTGTTTGCGAAAGCTTTTGCCAAGCAAGCATCTTCCTTTGTGTTAGCATTTGCACTTCATGACTATTAACATGTTCTTTCAAAAGCTTCAAATTGTTTCATTAAAAAGAAAGAGCAAGAGTGAAAGTTATTAGTTGTCCTTTGACCAAGGATATGTTTGCCATAATTTGATGAGTTTCCTCAGCCCTACTTTTGATTATAATTGTTATTACTTTCTCATAAGGACCTTATGAGTTGAGGTTGCTGTTGAGGATGCTTGAGTTTGATGAAGGAACCTTGATGCTTCTTGTCCGTATTCTATTTATCAACACTTCACTCTCTAAACTTGTGGACAGGTTTACCGAGCTCAGTATTCGCTTGGGGACAAGCGAGGTCTAAGCTTGGGGAGTTGATACGTTCAAAATGCATCACTATTTTATATAGTAATTCTTTCTTATTCATTGATATATTTCATGATATGATGCTATTATTATGATGTTTTGGCTTATTTTACACAGTTTGCAACTTTCCGGTGCCGAAGCAGCACACGCAGGATTCAGCGGGAAAAAGTGGACGCTGAGTTGCTGAAGAAGAATACCTCCAAATTACCTGAAAATCGACGGAGGCTGTTTTCCAGAAGGATCACGAAGACACGCAAAAGAGCAACCAGAGGGGGGCCACAGGGTGCCCAGGCGGCCACCTGGCGCGGCCCCACCCCTGGTCGCGCCGGGAGGGCGCCTAGACCCCCGGGGCCACTCCCGACTCCCCCCTGGCCTATATACTCTTCGTCATCCAAAAAACCTAGGCGAGGGGGAGTTTACGGAGTTCCGCCGCCGCTCCGTGGCGGAAACCTACAGAGAAGAAAAGCCATCTCTGGCGGGCAGATTCCGCCGGGGAGATCACCTCCCGGAAGGGGAGATCGTCACCATCGTCATCACCATCATCACGGGCATCATCGAGATCATCATCAACATCATCCGCATCATCAGCACCATCTCCACCTCCATCCAATCTCATCTCACAATTGCAACTCATGTTGTAATCCGTACTATCTATCCTCTCTACTCTATCGGTGTTGATTACTACTTTGTGGTGAATGCTATTGAGTTTTGTTGGAGAAATATTATTGTGCCCAGATTGTTTATCATCTATTTATCCCCACTGATCATGATCTCTTTTATGTCTTGTGAGTAGTTACTTTAGTTCTTGAGGACATTGGAGAAGTCTAGTTGTTAGTAGTCATATGATGTTGAAGTAATATGTGTTGGTTGATATTTAAGTTGTGTTGTTATTTTCCTAGTGGTGTTGTGTGAGTCGAACACTCAACACTTGGCCTTATCAAGGACCTAGGGGAATACATTGTGTATAAAGAATGCTTACGGTGGGTTGCCGGAGTGACAGAAACCTAAACCCCAGTTTGCACGCTTTTGCACAAGGGAACAATGGATCACCGATCGTATTGCTATGGTTAGGCTTTTTCCTTAATTACTATCTTGTATTTTCGGATGCTTGCAAGGTGTTTAATCATAAGAGTGCACTTATCTTAGTCTAGAGGGTGCACTAGCATAGATCCACCCACTCAACACTTATCAGCACAACACATAGTACCGATACGGAATATGGCGAAAGCACATGACTACCTCTCCCGTGTGTCCTCAAGAACACTTTAGCCTTCATAAGTTCAGTTGCTAGGCCTCTCCTTTGCTCAGAAAGGATTGGGACACTCGTTACTCTCCAGTACCTTTTACTTTGCTCGTTTTTACTTTCCTGTCGTTTATACCAAGAAAACCCCCTAAAAAGTTATCTTTCAGTGCTTGCAGTTATCTCCTTGCCAAAGTCACTTGCTATTACCTTCTGCTCCTCGTTGGGTTCGACACTCTTACTTATCAAAAACGCTGCAATCGATCCCTTACGTTGTGGGTCATCAGGTGGAACTGCAATTTTCTGGAAATCGTCTAAGAAAATTCTTGTATCCACTTTGACAAACTACTCATAAATTATAGCACTGTATGAAGCATCACGAGAGTGTGTGTGTGGCTTCAACGGATGATTCTGCACATTCAGCAGATGTGTGGGTTGAACACCGTACAAACCCCCAACATTATCTATGAAGATAATGCAGCTTGTGTTGCACAATTCCAGTCAGGTTATGTGAAGAGTAATGTCACAAAACATATCAACCCCAAGTTCTTCTATGCGCATGAGCTGCAGAAGATGAACGAGGCAAGGATCTTGCATACTAAGTCGTGTGATAATCTCGCTGATTTGTTCACTAAATCATTACCGGCATAATCTTTTGAGAGGTGTGTTCGTGAAATCAGTATGATAAGACTTAGAGAAATGCCAGACTTAGGGGGAGATTCTTCACAACCCCATCTGTGAATCTTGATCCGGATGATAGAGTACTCAACCTGATGTTGAGTGGATTGTACTCTTTTTTCCTTATGTGAGTTTTCGTGTTGTTTCTCACATTGAGGTTTTTTATGAGGCAATTCATGCAACATGAGTAAATGTATGCTATGTGATCTTTCTCCATATTTTTTCCACTAGGTTTTTGGAGTTTTTGAGACATAGACAATACGGGATGTCAGATCAAGGGGGAGTTTCGAGAAACCACCACGTACGGCCACGTATGGGTCTGATGTCACGAGAGTTTACTTCTCGCCCCTCGTTGGTTACCCAAAGTGGAAGGTGAGATGTAGCGTATGATACGTCCAAATTGCATCACTATTTTATATCGTAATTCATCCTTATTCATTGATATATTTCACATTATGATGATGTTCTTATGTTGTTTTGGCTTGTTTTACACAGTTTGCAACTTTACGGTGCCGAAGCAGCAGACGCAGGATTCAGCGGTAAAAAGTGAACATTGAGTTGCTGAAGAAGAATACCTCCAAATTACCTGAAAATCAACGGGGGGTATTTTCCGGAAGAATAACGAAGACTCGCCGAAGAGGGGCCAGAGGGGGCCCCAGGCGGCCACCTGGCGTGGCCCCACCCCTGGCCGCGTCGAGAGGGCGCTGATACGGTGAGGATAGTTCTCACTCCTCGTTGGTTACCCCAAGTGGAAGGTGAGATGTAGCGTAGCAGCAAATTTCCCCTATGTAGAGGATAGGGTTTGTCTCCCGCAGGACTCGCAGAGATACAAGAAGGTGGTAAAGTGAACAATGGCGCCGAGGTTGCTAACCTCACCTGGACCTGCACACAGATACAAATAACTTTGCTCCCAACGAGTACAGAGGAGTTATCAATTCCTCTGGCCTTGTTGTTTACAAAGGATTAACGCAAGAGATAATAATAGTGGCAACTGAAAGTAAAGACTGAAAGTAAATTGAGGGTGTAAACAATGATATGAAGATGGACCGGGGTCTCGTGATTTTCACTAGTGATGTCTCTCTCCCAAAAGACGATAAAAGTTCTAGCGAGGTAAACAAATCACAGTTGGGCAATTGACAGGATTATGAAGGCACCGCAATGCTAACTATGATGCAAAGAAAGGAAGGGCTCAAAAGCAATGGGCAGTACGCCAAGGTAAGTAGACCGAAATCCATCTGCATCTACTACGAATCATCCACCTTGAGATATCTATCCAGAACATCTCGCTGGTATTAAGTTGCGAATCCCACCCAAAGTGTAAACTCAAAGCAACGGACAACTGCATTAAAAGAACCATGCGTAAAGTAAACAATCCTTGCACCCGCAGGTACAAGCACCGTTGTTTTATCCCTGGTGGCAACAGCACATCCCCTAGTCTCATGTTTTTGTCACTCAAGCTAGACATCAGGGGGCTGTGGGTTCAGAACCCACAATCCCTAGTTGCTTTTGTCACTCAAGCTAGAGATCAGAACATGCAAGAATTTACTCAAGACCATCTTTCCATGAACATTATAATGGTGATATTTTTGAGATTCAGGGAAGATTAAAATACGTCCAGGTCATGTTTCTTAAAAGGAGTGTAGAGATTGACTTTGCCATCATGAAGGCCAACAAAGGAAATATAGTGCTCGGAAGGGACTTCCTCCGAGCCATGGAAGGCTTCATTGATATAGGTAAAGGACAAATACGTTTGTGTGGTAAGGCAAAAGGTACGTACCTCTTCCCTCGGAAGAACAAGGATGAGATTATTGAAAACCCTTTTGAAATCCTTGGTGAACCTTCCGATGATTTTGGAGAACTTTGATCTTCTGCTTTAAGCCTAGCTAATGGCTCTAAAGAAGCGCTTTCGGGAGGCAGCCCGCAACGAATTTAGGTTTTTCTTTTCGGTTTTGTTCTGTTCTTAGTGGTCTTGATGATTTTTACTACTGTAGCAACATCATTGTATCTTTACTTTTCAAGCTTTGTGCCAAGTTTAGCCTCGTACGGCAAGGGAAGTAAAAGTTGTGACATGCTGTCCAGAAAACATATTCTGTCCTCGTGACTAGAAAAATCATAGAAAAATCCCAGTTCATCTTTTTGAGCTGAATTTTTTACACAGCGTGCTCTATACAATTAAAAAACTTTCGTATGTTCTGAGTTTTTTTATTTGAGTTGCAGAAGTACCTCTAAAAAATTCGTTTCTATCTGCTGTTCTGTTTTTCACAGATTCTGCCACGTTTTGTCTCTCTTCACTTTTGCAAACCTTAAGCTCGCTTTTTCTTTGCAAAAACCTTTTGGCAATCTTGAGAAACAGTAGATCTTCCTGGAAATCTTTATTTGCAGTAGAGGAAAATTATTATATTAGGGTACTAACCTCTCTAATCAGCCTACAATGAGTTATGTATGAAGGTAGTTTTCAAGTGCGCGATGGAGGATGATGAAAGAAGATTCAGGAGTGTCAAACGCTCAATCTTGGGGATGCCCACGTGCACCCCCAATAAATATTCAAGGAGACTCAAGCGTCTAAGCTTGGGGATGCCCCCGTGCATCCCCTTCTTCATCAACAATTATCAGTTTGTCTCTCGTTGCACTATATTTTTATCACTTCATGCGTTATGTGCTTTTCTTGGAGCGTCTCGCTCTTAGGTTTTGTTTTTAGTTTTCTTTTGCTTTGTTTGTTGTAGTAACAAGTTAGATCCCAGCTTTATTTTGTGTGGGAGAGATTCACGCTCCTCTTGAACTAGAACTCCTCATAGGATTTGCATGCTTATTCTTTCAGCTGTGAGTTGTTCTTTTTATTTTCTTAGCTGCTACTCTGTTTAGTTGTAGTGCTTTAGTTTTTTTAGAGCTTTTATTTTGTCTTAGGTTGAAATTTCTATAGGTTGCATGTTTTATCTTGTTAGAGAGTTTGCATGTTGCACTGAGTTCTGTGTCTTGACTGAAAGTAGGTAGTTAAAGTTGCTATTCTTTTTGTATTAGTAACTTGCAATAGTTTTGAGGTATTGACCAGAGTAATGTTTGAACTTATGGTGTCAAGAGCTCTTGCCTATTAGTGATAGATGTCGTATTTTGGGCAATCCGTGTGTTTTTCGAAAACCAAAACCCCCTGTTGAGAACTCTAGCTACTAGATGGATCACTAACCTCTGGAGGGTTCGAATATTAGAGTACACTCACGTACCATGAGTCGAGGATGCGCAAGGATAACCAAACCCCCATACACTCCTCCTCGGGGTACCTGTCTCTTTGTGAACCTCCTGACTAGATTGAGAGATACCGATAATAAGTGCATGAGTTCTTCGGACTAATGTGAGTATTCGAAAGTTGACACTTCCACACACCTATACTTTTTCTAGCCTCTTCGGTATCGTGCATTGCCCTTTCTCACCTCGAGAGTTGGCGCATACTTCGTCGGTGCATCCAAACCCTTGGCATGATACGCTCTGTCATCATAAACCTCCTTATATCTTTCCTCAAAACAACCACCATACCTACCTACAAGGCATTTCCATAGCCTTTCCGAGATACATTGCCATGCAACATCCACCTTCTCATGACTTGATCTTCATGTCATACATGTTCCTGCTACACTGGCAGCGGCATACATTTGCATCATGATAGTTACATTTTCTTTATGTGAGTACCTTTGTAAAGTGTGAAAGATCTCCTATATTCTTGTAAAATATAGAGTATTGCCCCTAAAGTGAGGAAAAGATCCCAAAGAGGACAAAATCAAAAGATCCCAAAGAGGACAAATGAGAGTTAAATAGAAAGAGCCATTGTGGCCACCAAAAAAAATATAGAAAAAAGAGAAAAACAAAAATAAAAAAGAGAGAAGGGGGCATACTACTATTCCTTTTGAGAGATCCACACTAGTACTTCATCTTCTATCCCTTGTACTCCATAGAGATCATCATCATGCATATAGCTATGTGGGGACCCTTCACACTATAGAACTTGGCTTGTATATTCCAATGATGAGCCTCCTCAAACGAGCTCTAGGTCTTCTTGAGCAAGCAAGTTAGATGCAACCCACTAGTTCCCTTGGAGAGCTTTTAGCTCACATGTGCATCCGTTGTATGGCAATCCCTACTCCTCACATCATATCTATCATATGGCAATCTCTCGCCTATGATTGTCCTCATTGATGTGAGCCTTTCACACCTTTTTGTCTTCCTCCTCCACCTTCTTTCGGTTTCGCCTTTTAGGTGTCAACTTTCTTGCTCACGCTCATCCATTGCATGAGTGCCCAAAATATCGAAAGGGAGTGGATCAGTTTGACTTGTACATGGCTAGTGGTCTGGGGACGAGTCCAAATAAGAATCCAAAGGAGACCCAGTGTGAAACTTTAGTAGATAGTTGTTCTCAACAACCTTACTTTTTATCTCGTATTTCCCTATCCCTTGCTTGCACGCAAACACCATCTGGAGACATTCGAGTCACGGACAGCAAGAGCTCTTGCACCCTTTGTTCTTTTGTTGCTTATGTCAATGCTAATATAGATTTTTGCTTGTTAAGACTTGAATTGAATTGCATGCTGTGATTGCTTTACTTAAAAGTCCTTTTATGGTTGTGTGGCATGTCACCACAGAAATTATGCTTGTTATCATTTACCTACTCGAGGACGAGCAGGAATTAAGCTTGGGGATGTTGATACGTCCCAAACGTATCTATAATTTCTGCTTGCTCCATGCATGTTTTGTGTGACTTTGCCATGTTTTTCTTGAACTTTCATACACTTTTGAACCAATTTGGACTAACCTATTAACTCGGTGCACCCAGTTGTCAGTTTCTGTTTTCTGCTATTTTTGTATTTCAGGTTTTCCGGCCATTAAAAGTGCTCCAAAAAATCCTGAAAAATCAGATAAAAAATCAGCGTCACGGAAGCTTCCGGAAACACCAAAGGAACGAAGGGGGGCCACCACCAGGAGGCCAGGAGGGTCCCTGGCGCGGCCCCACCCTAGGCCGCGCCAGGAGGCCTCCTGGCTGCCTGGTGGGTCCCCTCGACACCCCCTTCGCCTATATTTACCCCTCGGGGTGGAAACCCCTAAGACGGACTCCTCTTTCGCGATCTCGCCTTTGTTCCGCCGCCGCCGTTTCTAGATCGGGGATGCCTGGAGAAGCTGCTCCGGCACCCTGCCGGGAGAAGCTACCCCCTCCGGGAGACCCTCCATGGCCATGGACGCCTCCCGTATGTACCGTGAGTAGTTTCCCTTGGACCATGGGTCCATGACCAGTAGCTATGTGATCTATCTCTCCCCCTTTTGTGCCTCCACTTTCGAGTCCTCGTGAGCTGCCTCACATGATCGAGGCATCTATGTAATTTCTGCTGTTGCTATGCTGAATTTGTTGGGATCTGATGGATTATGAGACTATGTTCAGATTGTGATGAGTAATATATTTGGTTCTTCTCTTTTATATTTTGAACTTGAGTAAATTCTTGCATGTTCTCCGTTGCGGTATTTGCTTTGGCCAAGTATTTTATTTGCAACTCCAAGAGAGAGCGTTATGCTCGATTGTGGGTTCAGCCCCCTGATGTCTAGCTTGAGTGACAGAAACATGAGACTCGGGGATGTGTTGTTGCCACCACGGATAAAACAACGGTGCTTGTACCTGCGGGTGCAAGGATTGTTTACTTTACGCGTGGTTCTTTTAATGCAGTTGTCTGTTGCTGTGAGTTTACACTTTGGGTGGGATTCGCAATTTAATACCAGCGAGATGTTCTGGATAGATATCTCAAGGTGGATGATTCGTAGTAGATGCAGATGGATTTCGGTCTACTTACCTTGGCGTACTGCCCATTGCTTTTGAGCCCTTCTTTCTTTGCAGCATAGTTAGCATTGCGGTGCCTTCATAATCCCGTCAATTGCCCAACTGTGATTTGTTTACCTCGCTAGCACTTTTATGGTCTTTTGGGAGAGAGACATCACTAGTGAAAATCACGGGACCCCGGTCCATCTTCATATCATTGTTTACACCCTCAATTTACTTTCAGTCTTTACTTTCAGTTGCCACTATTATTATATCTTGCGTTAATCCTTTGTAAACAGCAAGGCCGGAGGAATTGACAACTCCTCTGTACTCGGCCGAATCTTCATAACAAAGTTACTTCTTATGAGATACAAATAACTTTGCTCCCAACGAGTACAGAGGAGTTTTCAATTCCTCCGGCCTTGCTGTTTACAAAGGATTAACGCAAGAGATAATAATAGTGGCAACTTAAAGTAAAGACTGGAAGTAAATTGAGGGTGTAAACAATGATATGAAGATGGACCGGGGTCCCATGATGTTCACTAGCGATGTCTCTCTCCCAAAAGACGATAAAATAGCCATGCGAGGTAAACAAATTACAGCTGGGCAATTGACAGAATTATGTGTGCAAACCAATGCTAACTATGCTATAAAGAAAGGAAGAGGCTCAAAAGCTTGGGCGGTACGCCAAGACAAGTAGACCGAAATCCATCTGCATCTACATACTAATCATCCACCTTGAGATATCTATCCAGAACATCTCGCTGGTATTAAGTTGCGAATCCTACCCAAAGTGTAAACTCAAAGCAACAGACAACTGCATTAAAGAACTTTGCGTAAAGTAAACAATCCTTGCACCCGCAAGTACAAGCACCGTTGTTTTATCCCTTGTGGCAACAACACATCCCCTAGACTCATGTTTCTGTCACTCAAGCTAGTCATCGGGGGGCATGAACCCAC
The DNA here is from genome assembly GCA_950022295.1 of Bromus sterilis. Classification (NCBI taxonomy): domain Eukaryota; kingdom Viridiplantae; phylum Streptophyta; class Magnoliopsida; order Poales; family Poaceae; genus Bromus; species Bromus sterilis. Next base: position 29,319,899 of record OX465599.1, on the reverse strand, counting down.
AATCATGCATAGCGCTCCCTCTTGGAGTCACTACCTACTACTTGGCTAAAGCAATAAACAACAACGGAGAACATGCAAGAATTACTCTAGAACATAAATATAAAAGAGGAGAATCAAATATATTACTCAAACACAATCTTAACATAGTCTCATAATCCATCTGATCCCAGCAAACTCAGCATAGCAACAGCAGAAAGATTACATATGTGCCTCGATCATGTAGGGCAGCTCACGAGGTCTAATCCATGAAGAACAAAGAGGGGAGGAGAACATCACATAGCTACTGATCATAGACCCATGGTCCAAGGTGGACTACTCACGGTTCATCCGGGAAGCATCCATGGTGGTGGAGAAGCTCCCGGAGGTGGTTCCTCCCTCCGGCAGGGTGCCGGGAAGAGGTCTCCTGGTGCTCCCGATCTTGGAAGCGCGGCGGCGGCGGAACAAAGGAGAGATCGCGAAAAAGGGTTCCCGTCTCGGGGTTTTTGCGTGTAAGGCCCGATATGCGGTACTGTTCCAGATCTAGATGTTTCCATCCAGATCCGGGGATGAAGCACATATCGGTCCCACCGCGACATATGACAAATCCATATGCCCCGGATTTCCAACATGATATCACAACATTACAGATACAAGGATACAACATCTCATACAATCGGCATACAACTGCCTTAATACAATACAACAGCGGAAGATATATGTCTGAGTACAGACTACAAGCAAATGCCTAGTGGCAAAGAGAAAAACATCGATCCCATAACCACACGGGTCCAGGCCCTCCGCCGGGATCCGCCTAACTAGTTGTCGTCGAGTCTCCACGTGAAACGTCGATCACCATACCTGTCGTCGATCAGAACCCTGAAAAGAGTTTGGGGGTAGTATCATGAGTACAGAGGTACTCAGCATCCAACTGTAGTGGTCATCTGACCCAGCAAGGACTTCATCACTCGTCATTCTAGGACAACTAGTAGTTTACGGTAAGGAAGGGGTAAGTGGTGAGGTTGCTGCCGCACTAGCATTTATGAAGTGGCTAACGATCTAGAGAGTAAGATAAGAAGCCAAGCATTCGATGAGGAATCGCCTCCAACAAGTCTTGCTATCAACTACTATCGCAAACATAACACCTATCCTATCCTTGTCCTCCTCTTCGCATCCCGACGAAGAAGAAGCAATCAAGGCACACGCACACGTTGATCAAGTTATATTAAGATTATCTCAGTTGTTGTTGTCTATGAACAAGGAGTAGGTCTCAAGTCGTCCATAACCGTGGACACGGCTTCTCGAAAAGATTTAACCCTGCAGGGGTGTACCAACTGCCCATTACAAGGCTCCGCACGCACGCCCATCACTCTCAGTTGCTACCCATCACAGGCAACCATTTTATGATTTAGTTCCAAGAGATCCGAAACGACAGGTCCCTCTAACTAACAACGAACAAATCCGGGTGGCCCCCGGTGAGTCGACATCCATCTCAGGAGCCGGCCGCTCTCTCGATCTGGTCTCTACCGTCTGTCTCGGGTTTGGATAGCCGGTTAATCACACATGGGAAACCGGGTCCTCAGCCGAACAAGGTGGGCCAGCAAGGGAACTAAGTCCTCACTGGTCCGGGTTGGTTTGAAAACAACTGGTAGCTGACCAGCACACACACGGTTTCAAATGGTAAATCAGCTTGGGCCACCACTAGAAATGTTTGAAGCTAGGTAGGTAAGAAAAGGGGACCCCATAAAATCCCACACGCGGTTAGGCACGCTCAGTCTTAAAACCAATACCCGGAACTCGGATCCTAGGTGACTCGAATGGAACAAAGCGTCGGGGCGGGATAGCCTAGACCTTCCATCCTTCGTCGAATATAGTCAACATTTATAATAATCATATCATCAACAACAATATAATAAGGTGATATCCCAACCCAAGGAGAAACAGGGTAACATCGTAGCATCCTAAGCATGCATACTAAGCAGGGGCTGAGCAACGAGCAATAGTAACATAGCAGTACAAGGTTTGCTGGGAAGGGACATGGCTGTATCGGTTTAAAAGTGGTTGTAAACATGTGGTAGGATCAGACATCGAACCTAACCTATACTAGCATGAAAACCGCTGGTTGAAATAGAATGGATCATAAGTAATGTATAGTCCTTGCCTGTTGAAAAGTCGGGTTCCGAAGGTGTAGTTGATCGCAAGCTCGCATCGTCTCCGAGAGGTACCCGCGGGAGCACACAAGAAGGAAACACTGGAAAGCAATCAACGGTGCACCACTATTACTACGGAGCAATACAAGAGCAAGCATCAACAAGAAGTAACACGAGACATCGCACCTACCGTCGAGAGCGGTTACTAACGATTTAAGTGGGGTACTCGTCACACACGACGATACCGTGCATTTACGGTGGTTCAAGTTGTTTAGCTACAGGTGATCAAACAACGGTTATTAACATGGCAACTCAAGCAAGCATGGCATAGCACACAAACATGACAAGAGGTGAAGCACAAAGTAAACTATCTATGCTAGTCAATTTAAGTGAGGCACAACCTAAACATGGCATAACACTAAGTGTCGCACGTTGATTAAAAGATTTGGTACTGTTTTGTCCTAAACCATATTTTAGGTTGGTTAACAACAACAAACAATAGCATAAATACAAAGAACACGAAAAACTAATCAAGTTACATATAAAGAACACCCCAAACGGAGTTACGGTTAAAAGATATAAGCAAAACAAGTTACGGGCACAAACTGCCAACATCACGAAGCACACTTTAGAGCAATGCATAAACAGGATAATCAATGCAAACATGCTCACAAATGACTTGCAATTAAAGTAGACATGACAGGGAAGGCATGGCAAAAAGAATCATGCAAAAAGACATCATAGATTAAAAGATATTAAGCAAACAACATGGCATCACAAAGTAACAGACTTAGTGAAAATCAGAGGTGGCTGTCAAAACCAGCAGCATAGCAACTTTGGAGCTAAATAACTATATGACCAGCAAGCATATCATGACAATGCAATACATATAATTGAAGTAGACATGATGCTTAACAATATGCAATTGGAATCACTCAATTCCGATAAACGGTCGCGACACACTCGTCGACCGAAGTTGCAATAAAATAACAGTTTCAGCAACAGCAGCACATTAACAGCAGGGTAGCTACTTTGGAGCAAGATACAATCATGATGCAGCAAGCAATTATGGCATGTGAGTGCATGAAACTGAAGTAGAAACATTTCTTAACGCAACGCAAAAGGAATCACTCCATTCCGACGTACGGTTGCGACACAACCGTCGTCCAAAGTTTCAACAAAATAACAATTTCAGACAGACTTAACAGCAGTTTCGGTTTAACGATCTGGTGCCCTGTTTGACAAACAATTGCACAAGCAAGATGACCTCGGATCAAGATGCTCACAAAAGATGGATTAAAGAGCACAGAGAGCACAACAATACAAAAAAAGATTCACTTCGTTCCGAACTACGAGTCAACGGGAAATCGCGTTGCAAGAGAGGTACTTGAAGCAGAAATTCTGGGACTTAGGATTTTACAGGGGGTCGAGCTCGGGTTGGACCACGTCCATGGCGGGCTGGTGGTGCTCAGATCCGTGACGGCGAGGGCACGGGAGGCCAGGGAAGGCTCGGGGATGGCCAGGGGCGGCGGAGGACGGCCTAAGGGCGCCGGATCCGGGCCGTAGGTCGCCGGAGGCGGCCGGATCGGGCGGTGCGGCCCCGAGCTCGAGCTCGGGCTCCATGGTGGCCATGGCAGCTCGGACCTGCTCATGGAGAGGAAGAAGAGGGTGAGAGGAGGAGGGAGGAGGAAGGAGAGGGAGCAGGAGGCGCGGGAGGAGGAGAGGAGCTCGCCGGGGCGCGGGGTCGCCGGTTGGAGCTTGCCGGCCGGCGAGGCGGCGGCTCCACCATGGCCAGGGCGTGGGAGGCGATGGAGGCTCGGCCCGGCGGCAGACGGTGGCGGGCCCACGGGGCCCGGATCGGCCCGGCGGCGCTGGGGGGCTGCTGGCTGTCTCCGGGCGCGACGTGGCGCGATCTGGGACCTCCGTTCCCAGATCTGACGGCTCCGGACGGCTGGGAGGCTAGGGTTTCGAAATTTGGGGGATTTGGGGCAAATTTTGTGGCAAAACTGAGGGGGTGGCTGCAAATTTCACTTAGGGAAACCCTAATTGGGTGTGGGAGGTAGGATGGTCTTTATATAGGCAGGTTGGCTGGCCTGTTTACGCAAATGCCCTCGGTACCCCTCTCGCGCGTCCGGCGATCGCGTTCGTGACCGCCGAGACTCCGTACGGACTCCGATTCCGACGAAATCTCGAACCACGCGCTCAGCGCGTCGAGCCCGTCGATCATACCTCACTGCGGTGACATTCCGACAACATTTTTCGGCGCCCCATAAAATAATCCGTTTATTAAATAAATGGGGTTTTTCGTTCCGTTGGCTGCGGCTGGTCTCGTGCGGTTTTCGCGACGGTGATCGGGTGAAACCCGGTGTCGCAAAGGTCGAGTGTCAGGGTGGCAAGGGTCCGTCTCCGTCCGGTACGAGATAAGAGGGGGAAAAATAATCGCCGGTTCGATAAATCGGGGATGCAAACACCGCAAACAAATCAGACAATCAGACAATTCACACCGAAAACAAAATTTTTAATTTTTGCAAAAACTGGGCTGTTACATTGCGTCACGGGGAATATATGGGAGAAGGGAGGCAGCCAGGGGGGGCACCAGGGGTCCAGGAGGCCCCCTGGCGCGGCCCCACTCTAGGGCGCGCCGGGAGGGCGCCTGGGGCCCTGGTGGGTCCCCTCTGCCCCCCCCTCGGTGATTCCCAAAGCTTCCGAAGGGCTGATTTTTATTGGATTTTCCCGAATTTTTGGAGCACTTTTAATATGTGGGAAACCTGAAATAGAAAAACAGCATAAAACATGAATTGTCACTGGGGTGCACTGAGTTAATAAGTTAGTCCAAATATGAGCAAAAGTGTATGGAAGTTCATCAATAACATAGCAATATCACACAAAAGAGGCATGGAGCAAGCAGAAATTATAGATACGTTTTGGACGTATCAGGGTCCCACCCTTTCTTGGGGTGGGGGTTTTCCCTCTAGGTTTTGGTCCTCTCCCACCTACCCCTCTCCCCTATATATACCCGTGTATTGTATGGAGGAAGACACACCAATTGATAATAAAGATATGTCCAGACTATTTCTCTGTGTCCCTTTACTTTTCGCATCTGTGATCAGTGGCGGAGCTAGCATTTGACAACAGGGTGGTCCACTTTAAAAAAACTAGATGATACCCCCCGCGCGTTGCTGCGGGAACACATGCTAAGTACTAAGATCTATACATGGATCATATGAAAAGCTATTTAGATTATCACTGAAAGTCGATAGGATTGCAACAAACAAAATAACCTTGTGTCCAATAAGCCACATATGATTTTTATAAAGATAGATAAGAGCAAAAGTGTAGAAGGATAAGAGTGGACATCCACTGAAAAAATGAAGATAAAATGACTATGATACATGAGATTCAATCCCATTGACATAAACATAAGATAAAGATTGCACCACCTCCCCAAAACTGAAATAATTTGTGTTGAAAAAATGAAAAAAAATCCGAGAGAGAGAGAGGAAGAATATAAAAAGGGAAAGGGCCCGCAACTTGCCTTGGAGTGCAGATTCGATTGGGGAAAAATTGTTGTGCAATCAAAAAGTAGAAGTTGCACGAAGCAAAACATGAGAGGAAATCCATAGCATTAATACAAAGAAATATATTTGATACATAATAACATGAAATCGTAGGATATACAACAGTGTGAATCAATAAGAGAGTCCTTGTTTTAGGCAAGGTATAGGACCTGCTAACATTAATATAATCTTAGTTTTGTTGTTGCTTGTTGTAACTTCAACCATGGAGTCTTTCTTCTTATATGCAACTACAATGCTCCTGCCGTTTTCACCAAAAAATAGGAAGGGATTAACAACATGAAAATATTACTTTGACATGTGACTACAACACCAGTAGCAAACATAACTATTAATGTATACTGCCCTAACCTATGACTGAATTCTGATGACAAAAGATAGTGTAAATCTGAATCATATGTGAAGTCAAGTAAACCAATAAAAGGAGATCATAAAATGGTTGCAATACATGAAAAATAGGGATGCTTACTTCCAATATTGCATCACTTTGCTTTTCTTCCTCTCAGTTTTTGCTAAGGATATACATCAATTGGAAAAAAAAGCAAAAGCTTGAGTTTGGTACTGAGGAAAGTGCAGTGTACCTCGTACTTGAAGGTTGCATCTTGTTCTTGGAATAAGTGTGTTGAGATTGGATATCCTCATGTCATGTATGGAGTGGTGTCTGCACATTAGAATAAAATGAAAACAACATGGGGATGGAAGAAATCAATTTAGCACATCATACTAAATTCCCATCATATTTTGACATGGAAACCAAATCAGGACCTCGAGATCAATCAACACCTACAACAATAGATAAGGATGTGGATCATAAGGCATCCTGGCGAATTAAAAAGGATGGTTGGTCTGGTCGTGGAGAAGCTCCTAATGGATAACTGTTTCCATCGGGGAAAGCTACCTGCGATTAAAACTCTGAACCATGTCATTTAGTCACAGCTGCATGGAGGCAAGAGGCAGGAGGTGTTAGAAGATAAAAAATATTTGGGTCTTTGGCGATGCCCACGGGAAAGAATGTGGATACTTGTAATATTTGGGTCTTCTTAAGGGTGAGAACGTCTCTGCATACAAAGAAACATAACCATAAAGGGATCAGACATACTACATCGTCCTTTGAGGAAAACAGAACGGAACGAAGACTGTAGGGAAGAACGAAAGGAATAGGAGAGGTGCACCGGCGTTCGTGCCATCAGAGACAAACCATCGACGACCAGAGTCATAGGTGCCCAACCGCAGCGGGACAACGGCCCGATTCAATCTCGGAGAGCCGTAGGAGGCGGTCAGCTGGTTGTGGCGGAACCGGAGAGCCGTCAGAAAGGAGTAGGAATGACCGTCGTGCAGGAACCGGGGCCGGACTGCCGGAGAGCCGTCAGAAGCGATCGCCGGCCAACCGCCTGAAAAAGCTTGATCTTATTTTATTGAGGAGAGACAAATCGATCTGTTAGGAAGACTAACCGATAGGTCTCGAACTTTTTTTATGGACAAATGACTCGATCAACTAGATGATACTCCGCGCGTTGCTGCGGGACTGCTAATAAATAATTTAATATTTTCAAATATAGAAAAAATTATGAAACACAATATAAGTTTATTATAATTTATTTGAAATTAATATTGTTTAGACTCAAAATATAAGATTTTTTTAAGAAAAACTGATGATAAATAAAAAATGAGTGTCTTTTACAAAATTTATTACCTTCACAATATATCGGTGAGATGATATGAAATAAAAAAACGTTGAATAGACACAATGGAGACATCACCTTTGATTAAACATATTACAAAGATAGCAATTACATATGTGTATTCATAAAAAAATATCGCATAGAAAAAATATGAGGTAACTTATAATTTGATTCTCTATTAAAAAAGGCACTTATAAATTTGAGTGCAAAATAAAGTTAATATTTATATGTCATAAGTTGTATGTGCATGTGAAGTTAATGGGAGCTCCCTTATGTGGCATACTTTGCATGGCCTAGTGGGAAAGGAAATTAAAATGATTGGCTTAGTAGGATGGTGAGGTGGACACCTTGCATGTTGAGAGAATTGGGACCAACTTCTTAAGAATGTTAGATGAGTTATAGCAGGAAACAAAGAGACGAAGCATTCAACTGAAGGAAACGGAACGCATGACCTGCCTGCATGCTACGATTTTTAAGCTGAAAGTTATTTTAGATTGCATGCTGCTGCTGATGTGGCATGATAGCTGACTTGGCATATGTGCATGTCAAGATAAATAGAGTAGTGGGGATCACTCTTTTAGGTATTATAGATTTGACAACAAATATGACATGTGAATGTTGTAACTAATTATCAATATCACATAGTAATAGATAAATATGGTTTTACAAGCATAATAAATTGTTTGCTCTTTCGCCACATTTGGTGGAGTATTTTTTTCCTATCTTCAAAATATTTCTATGAAAAAGATAAGCAATGTCCATTGTCCTCTTCATCTTCAAAAATTATGTAATGATAAATTCATTTCTACTGAACACAAAATGATCTGTAACATTAATCGTTTCAACTACTGGACACTAGACAACACAACAAAGTAGAACCTTAATTAAAATTGGGAAATGAGTGCCAAGCCCCAATCTGGTACCTCCAGTTTGCCTAGCATCGACTAGGCTGGAATGCAGACTAGGCGATGGGTTTCCGCTTGCAGCGGCCTGGGCAGAATCGTAACCCACAGGACATCAGCGGCAGGAAGGAGCGATTGGCGCGGCTGGTTCCGATCGGCAAGGCGCGCTGGACCTGAATGGCGTGGGCAATACCGCGGGAGGGAGGGGTGGCGAATGAAGGCGGCGACTGGCGAGGTAGGAGGGGTAGCGTCGAATGGGGACAATTTTGTGCGAGAGCATGTGTAGGTATATTGGGCATGTCTAAAATTCCAGGGGGCCGTGGCCCACCCTGTCCACCTTATAGATCCGCCCCTGTATGTGATTGTACCGCGTGTACGACTACTTCAACTACCCTCTCGCTCCACGTCTTTGGACCGGACTCGCCGGCAAAGGTTGTGGAACACACACAAAAATCTTATACCATTGATTTTAGAGAGAATTCCTTCTATGACACTACTCATAAATTTGATGCCTTATGTGACATTTTTAACCTTTTGCTTCCTTCTATGACCATTTGTGTAAAATTTATGCCTCATATGACACTCTAGTGTATTTTTAGAACTTACGGTGTCAACTTTCACATACAAAGTCACTTCTGCCCCTAATGCAATGTGTGGCAAAAATACAAGAAATATTGTTGTACTATGTAATATGGAACCGTGCACGTAGATTCATAATGACTGAAACGCTAATTCAAAAAAAATTCAAAAAAATACAGGGGAGGTTCTGCTGATTTTTTTAATTAGCGTTTTAGTTATTATGAATCTACATGCACGGTTTCATATTACATGGTACAATAATATTTCTTGTATTTTTGTCACACATTGCACCAGGGCAAAAGTGACTTTGTATGTGAAAAGTTGACACCATTAGCTCTAAAAATACACTAGAGTGTCATGTGAGACATAAATTTTACACAAGTGGACATAGAAGGAATCAAAAATTTAGGAGTGTCACATAAGGCATCATATTTTAGGAGTAGTGTCATAGAAGGAATTCTCTCTTGATTTTACATACAGATTCGTGTAGACATTTTTTTTCTTTTCTAGTTAGATTAAACCATTTAGATGTGCCCTAGCAAATTTCTTACTCTAATTGCATAACAAAAATTTGTATTACAAAAAATAATCTAAATGATTTTTAGACTTAATCATATGTTTGGAAGAAGGAAAATTAGGATAATGTTGTTCTCTAACTTTCCTTGTTATTAAAGCCGGTTTTACTAGTGTGGTCCGTCCGACTTAGCCGTCACGACTCGTCTGGACTCTCGACTCTCGGCCACAGCTCTCGCCTTCCTCCCTCCCTCCCGTTATCCCGCTCGCGCGTGCGGCGGAAGTGCCCATGGCGACCCCGCCGTCGCCGCGCCTCCTCTGCGCCCTCCTCGGCGACCGCCTCGGCGCGCTCTCCGCCAGGCCGCTGCTCCGCGCCGCCGCCCCAGGCAGAGGTAGGCGCCCCCTCCTCCTCCCCCTTCGCCCTTCGGTTCAAACGCTTGGTCGCCTCAGCTCCTCCGGGGGAAACATTTGCTGAGAAGGTGGCTCGGGTCTGCGCTCGCAGGGAACGGGAGGGTGACGTGCCATGCCACGAGGACCCTCTCCAGCCTGGTGGACGCCCTCTTCAACAGGAGGTGAGCTCCCGGTCCGTCCCCACCTCTACGGTTCCTTGCAAACTTCTCATCAGTGGATAGAAGTGAGAATGGTTTGTTAGCTGCCAACTTCCCTTCCTGGGCAAATAGAATGCTCATTTGCAACTGGTATGTGTAGGCATTAGGAGGAATTCAGGATAAACATACCTCTACAGTGATACAGCTTCACCAATCAATGATGAACACATACATACTGGACTGATTTTGACTGTTTCAGAGGAGCACACACATATGTTTCCCATCTCTTAGTTAGACCAAAGCTCCAAATTAAAGCTGTAGCTGAAATGCCAGTTTATTTATTGCCTATTTTAGTACATGGCAACCCAAAATCATCATTTGGCCCATCAATAAACACATAGATTTTTTTTGCACTGATGAACACATAGATATGGTCCCTTGTCTGCCAAATGTGCCCATCATTTGTAGGTCGCTGATATATGTATTTCCTATGTATGGAAGGTACATGTAGATTGACATTTAAGTTTTTATTTTCATTGAACTTCCACAGAAGTCGGGATGATTCTCTGGAAAGTAACCCTAGACGCCTACGACCTGGGAAAGTGTCTCCTCGTCTAAGTGTTCCCAAACATATACAACGACCTCCTTATGCCAATTCCCGTCAAAGACCTCACTTGAGCAATGGACCTGAAATACATGATGAAAAAGGGATTGAATGCATGAGGGCTTCTGGTAAGCTTGCTGCACAAGTTTTGAAGTTTGCCGGGACACTTGTAAAGGTAATGTTGTTATTTTCAGTATCTGATTATTCTTATTAATTGATGGAGCATTGCATTCTCAATCCATTTCCATTCATCCAATGCTTTGCTAAGAGAAAAGAACATACTAACTTACTAAGCAAATGCGTCCTCTGGTAATGGTTAGGTGCAGAACACAACTGATACACATTTTAGACACCTTTAAAGTAGTTTGTGAAGTACAAGTCCCTTCTTATCTTAAGTATTTGTGTTCGCTGCAAATTATCCTGTGTCAAGGGGGGCTGACCCTCACCACCACTTTCCTCTCCCCATTAGCGTGGTGTGGTATGTCAGTAGTTTTTATTGTGTCATTTGCTTTTCCTGTGGGCTATCTATATAAAAATACATGAGTAATTGTGTGTATCCCTTAAGGAATTATGATAATTGATTTTTCATACCCTTGATGTATGATCATGCCTGTTATTCTCTAACTTCCCATACACCAGGATGGTGTAAGACCCAAGTGTCCAAAATTGATATGTTCTTATTTACAGCCAGGCATCACAACTGATGAGATAGATAAAGCAGTGCACCAAATGATTATAGACAATGGAGCATACCCATCACCTTTTGGTTATTGTGGATTCCCAAAGAGTGTCTGCACATCAGTGAATGAATGCATCTGTCATGGGATACCAGATTCTCGTCCACTTGAGGTAAGCCATCCAGAGTCTGGAGATAATGACTTTGAACACTTACCAAGAAATTTACAGTTAATCTTAATCTTATTTTCTTGGGCAGGATGGCGATATCATCAACATCGATGTTACTGTCTATCTCAATGTAAGCCAAAGATGATCTGTACATCTGCTGACTGACTATTGTTTAGTACAAACAAAGAAAGAAGCTGAAGTGCTTATTTGTGGTCGATATCCTTTGTGATGACTTTCTAGAGGATATTTTTATTCTAGTGGTTTCGTACATGCTTGTGAACAAACATCCAACATTCCTTTTTCTATACGAGATACTGAAAACACTAGGTTGGGTGCAGATTCAGATGATATATTACTTTATTCCATCTTGTTATGGATATATGGAGTATTGTGGATTTAAAAAAAATGCTGAATCTTTAGTTGGTACCCGAATTGACCCATCACATTTTTGTGGTCTATGCATATTTGATTCCAGGGTTACCATGGTGATACATCTGCTACATTTCTCTGTGGTGATGTTGATGATGAAGCTAAGAAGTTAGTTCAGGTTATCTCAATTCTTTCACAAGAATGTTTGGTTTAATACTCTGTCAGACTGTCGCTATGCATTATTAGTTTACGAAGGCATGAACTCCTGCTGTTTGCTGGCATTAGCGATGTGCCTGAACTCTCTTCCATATTTTTCTTGTTTATTTGCCTCTTGTACTTCCACACGTGTTCATCTTTAAGCAGTCATATATATGCTATGCAATAGGGAATAAGTACCCATGCAATACATAATTGATTTTTATTTTAATGATACAATTGTACTAAGCCAGTTTATTTTCAGTCATATGGCAATAAGATCACATAAACTCTTCTTAGAAAAGCTAAAGGTTCTTTGCTATGCATTATTTTCTTCAAACTTATATGGAATATTCTTTTCCCAACCAGGTAACAAAAGAATCTCTTGACAAGGCTATATCGATCTGTGCTCCTGGGGTGGAGATCAACCGCATTGGTAGAACCATACAGTAAGTAAATGAGAGGCTTTTGCGCTTGTTTTTTCTCATTACTCTTTTGCAATCTGTTGATTCTGTAACCAAGGGATTCTATATTTCAAATGAACTTCAGAAACTTTCTACGGCAAAAGCTAGAAATCGTGCTGTTTGGTTCTCTTGCATCTAGCACATAACATGAATACTTGATAATACCCACTTTCTTGGACTTCGATTACAGTGGACATAAAAACGGTTACCTGTGTATGATAAGCGATAATTAATTATGTCCAGTAAACAAACTATATATTAGTATCATATACTCCCTCCGTTCCAAATTACTTGACATCATTTTAGTTTAAGCTTGGTTCAAATTTGAACTAAAATCACGTCAAGTAATTCCGAACGGAGGGAGTATTAAACATACTTTCCTCGCCACATTGGCTTGTGTTGCACTGAACTTGCCTTGTTACAATTTGGATATTTTGTGCCATTGCCCACACTGACAGAGGTAGACTGAATGCTCATTGATTTGATTTTATTTTATTTTAGACATAGAATGCTACTAGTTGACATAATTAAATTGAACTCTTATTCCTTCTATAGACTTCTAATTATGAGTATTATATACTGTGCTTACTGGATATCCTCACCATTTCTTCAAACGCACTATCTTACTGAAGATTTTCAAACTCTGAAGGGATCATGCAGACAAATTCAAGTATGGTGTTGTTGAACAATTTGTGGGACATGGGGTAGGAAAAGTGTTTCATGCTGAGCCTGCAGTACTTCATTTTCGTGAGTTCAACACGGGAAACCATTGCATTCAGCCTACATCAGTGTAGACATGGAATATGTGTGCTGCCATGGTACTAACGGCTCTGGAATTTGCAGGAAACAATGAGAAGGGCCGCATGATTTTGAACCAAACATTTACCATAGGTACATTTTTTCACCATCGCTACAGCCAGTGCACATAGTGTGTCCTTGTTTCAATCAGCTAGGGATTAAAGAATCTGCATGCTTGTTACATTGGGATCTGAATGGCTCATGTTAACTTTGGTTACCTCATGAATCACAACCGCATTGCTCCAATACATGTTTCTTTAATACCATTTGGGAATTCTACTCGAAATACTGACTTTTAATCATAGCCATCTCTCTGCAATGATCACAAACGCTGGTGATGACACTCCTGATTGAATTGCCACATGTGTCACGAGCATTATGTCCTTGGCTCCTGACATTGTCACTTGAGCATTAAACTTAAAAAAACTAAATAGCCTAAACGAACTTGATACTTGCGCAAGCATTCTTCAAATATCTGCTTTGCCCTCGATTGTCAGCATATGAACACTAACAGATTCTCCTGCCTATCAGAGCCGATGCTTACCATAGGGAGCACAAACTCGACCATATGGTCTGACGACTGGACCGCGGTGACGGAGGACGGCAGTCTGTCAGCGCAGTTTGAGCACACACTACTGATCACCGAAGATGGCGTGGAAATACTGACACAGTGTTAAGCCCGGCCGACGAACGTAGGTTGGGCATCGAACCGGCTGGACGGACGGGGCGGACAAGAGGTCCTGGATTTTTTTTGTGACTACTTTTAATCTCGATACGTCAGCACTCAGTAGGTTGATGTACAGATTAAGTTATGCATTATTGTTGGGGTTATAGGGTGAGCGAGCAGATCAAGCCCTCTTGGTTGTTGCGGGTAGGCCTGAATTCTGATTGAGTTGGTTGGTTCTGGGGTTGATGAAAGCCACCTTTTGCCGCATTTGTTGGCGAGAATGAAAAATAATATATGAAGATCTTCTTTGCTTTGCTGATACTTCTCCCCGATTGATTGTCAGCTTTGATACTCCCCTGGAGTTTCATCGAACCGGAGTTCGCACCATCTCGTAAGCAAATAATTGGAGGATGCTTGCTCCTAGCAGTATTCTGATTCCTATGAAGGTCCAGACATTAAGCAATGTGAAATGTCGCAGCGGGCAGCACACGTCCAAGCACGAATAGTAACGAACTCTAATTCAGAGCGACTGTTTGCTGGGGAAGATGGCAAGCCTGAATTATTTTGATGGCAAATTCTGTTTTTTTAGTACACGATCATGACAAATCGATGTAGTTTTTTTTTTCAATCTGAAAATTTTCAGTGCGCGTGGCTGAATTTGCCGTTTATGCGCTTTGCGTGACACCAAAAATTACCATCAAACCAGTTCGCGTTTGCCACCGTTGAGAGCGATTGACTACCGATAATTATTGATCTATTTTGTCAGTAAATGACAATCAACATTGCTTGCAATTAAAGCTAACAATGTTTTTGAAAAAGCCGTGTATGGAAGCTTTAGCTTTCCCCCTTCTCCCTTCGTGCAAAACCCTAGGGTTAGGGTGGCGGTACCGATCTACCTCCTCGGCAAAGCTGGTGGGAACCCGTTATTTTTAGATTTGTGATGATATGGCATGATTTTTAGTTTAGGGTTCGATTCGCAAACGTCGGGTGGTAAGGTTATGGCGCCGTCGTCGTCATGAAACGAGTTTGCCTTATGTGTGTCACGAGATTTGTTTTTTGGATGTGTGAGTTTTCTTCTACCGGTTTGTCTTGATGGTGTTGTTGTTATGCAGAGTGGATGATCTGATTGTGGGCCTCGGTCCTTCAACTCTAGTTTCGACTGATAAAGGTTGGTCAAATTCATCCTCGTCGAGAACACATGTGAGACTTGTGTTTCCCGACTCAATCCAGCTGGATTTGGTGCGCTATACAAGTCATCTTCAAAACAATGATTTTCTACGTAGACTAAGGTCGCCAACATTTCCGATCTACATTAGTCGACTTTCTAACCATTGCTACTACATGGTTTTAAATAACTTAGCTTTGATGCTATGGAGACTCAAAGACGAAAATAGGCGGAACCGAGTTTTGCTCATGACATGTTGTCAATGGATGCAAGAGGAAGACTTTTTTTTGGCATCTTCAAAGATTTTGGATGTATAGTTTAAGGCGGACGCTACGCATCGACGATCTAAGAAAAAAAGATCCACCGCTTTCCAGACCGTTTGATCAAGAGTGTATCTGTTATTCGATATGTACGCCACATCGCACCAACCTTTGTAACAAATGTTTTGTTGCTCTCGGATCTTTGCAAAAATACCTTTGTTGCAAAGTCTTTGAACTCTTTTTTTCTTTGTAGATCGGTTCCTTCTTTTTTTTATCGTAACACATCGACCTTTACAAGAAGGAGTTTGTTGCGCTCGGGCCAACGCCAACAAGACCCTTGTTGCAAAAGTTCCTTTCACCCCCCCCCCCCATCCGTCTACGATAGGCCACATGCTTCAAAGACATGATTGCAACAAAGGATTAGTTGCAAAGGTCAATACAAGTCTGATAATAACGATTTGATTGTGGTTTAATACAACGGTCACAAAGGTGGCAGATGCGTCGCGCGAGATCAGTCGGATGAGGCTGAGCATTTTCCATATTTTAACTATGCATGATTGTTTTTTAAGGGTTTATGTTACATAATCTATGGCCTTTGACTTATTTTTCTCTACAAAATGTCGGAGGATTACAATGTCCAATGGCAAACCTCCACATAGAAAGTTATATAGATCTACTGTAATCTCACCGGCCGTAACAAATCTCCCAAAACCGCCCGATCACGTTGTCGGCTGTTCTGTCACTGTCGTGTGGGGCCAACAACGCTGTCACGTGCCGGGACCCACGTGCCACAGAGAGGAGGAAAAATCCCCGCACCGGAAAATCCCACCACCTTCCCATGATATCTCTCCTCCGGTCCTCCTCCCCCCAACTTCCATTTGCGGAAACGGGAAAGCGGAGGGAGTTTCCACTCGTGCCCCTGCCCGCCGGGATTCCAGAAGCTTCCACCACTGTAGCAGCCGAGCGCCGCCGGGAGCGGCCGGGGCTGTAGCGTGGCCCGCGCGGCGCGTGCTCCTGCGGCCGCGGGCGAGATCGAGGAGGCGAGGAGCTCGCGAATCGGGGGCGGCGGCAGCGGAGGCGGAGCGCAATGCCGCGCCGGCGGCGGTAGGGATGGTGGCAGCGGAGGCGACATGGCCAGGGGCATAGCGCGGGCGGCTTCGTTCGGCGGCCGCGCGACGGCGTCGGGGTGGTTCTCGTACCGGCGCATCACCGTGGCCGTCTGCCTCGCCAACCTCGTCGCCGCTCTGCTCGTGCTCCGCTCCCTCACCTCCTTCGCCCCCGCGCCCAAACGTGCGGTCTCCCGCTCCCTCCTCGTCGTGCTCGCGACTCCGGTAGCATCCGCGATCTGATTCGGTGTTTTTCTTTTCCGACTTAATTTTAGGCGTCGAGGTGGTGCGGTACACGGAGGATCAGATTAGGAGGGTGGAGGAGTCGATCCGGATTCGCCGCGAGGCCGAGCCAGTCGAGCTCGTCCAGGCGGTACTGCTCTTCTCAAAGCCTATTGCAGAATTCGGTGGTTTTTATATAGCCGATTAGTAGTGCTAGTTGTCATTATGGTTTGCGATCTAATCTAATCCCCGAGGATTTTTGGGTGCCGAAGGTGAAGAAGCTGCGGAAGGTTTCCGCACGGGAGGAGAAGAGGCGGAAGGAGCTGCCTCTGGACCTGAAGCTGAAGGTATCCTATGAGATTTTGGGGCGGCTGAACGGCCTAGGGGAAAACAACAGTGTCATCCAGCAACGAGGTATTTTTGTTGCATATCTGGTTTCGAATTAGCAGCGTTTCTTGTACACCGAATTGAGCTTCAGACTTTCCTCATTGGATTTGAATCTGACTGTGATATTGCATAACACTGGTGCGTAACTTGGACTACGATATTGCATAACGACATAGCTCTACTTATTTCAACCGGTTTGTAAGATATCTATTGCATTGCAAGTGCTCCCTTGCAAGTGTCAATTTATGTGCTAGTTGATTTTTCACTGCTGTAGTCAGCATCTCTAATAGGGCAGCACCTTCTTTTTGGCAAAAAACGGCCTCCAGCAGCTGCCCCAAAACTCTAGTTTTCCTGCCCTATATTTGCATCACTTGTGCCGTGCCCAAAAAGCCCCCCCCCCCCCTCCCGCAGCCTCCTGCGCTCACCGTTGACTAATCCGCCCCGATTCAACCGCTGCTGGCCATTACCGACCAACCCCTTCGTCCCCGTGACTCCGGCCAACCCCGGCACCGCCCCAGCCGTGTCTTTGCGCCGCCCATAGCCGCCGGGAGCCGCCGATTTGAAGATCCATGCCGGAAGCAGCCGTCGTCGGTTTGGTCGACGTCGCCTCCATTGTTCCCGTCAACGGAGCACCAATGGTCGACGGTGCGGCGGCAGCAGCCGGCTGAGGAGGTCGCACGGCCTCCTCCTCCATCTTCCCGGCCGATCCCTCCCTGCCCCTACCGCGGCTGCCCCCTGCCCCGGCCGCGAGGATGTGCAGACCGAATTGAACGTTTTCTGAAGGTGTACCATGATATTAGAAATGCCGGCACACATGTAGATCTTCAGAAGGATCTCATGGAGGAGTGGTGGACATGGCATGGCGAGCAAAATGCCTAGTTGAAGTTGTGTGATGATGAGGAACTATTTGTATCGTTTCATGAACTATTTGTGTTGTTTGATGAACAATTTGTTTTGAATTTGATGAACCGTTGTGTTGTAATAATTTATTTGATGAACTATTTTATATTGCTATATATTTTAGGTTGATTTGTTAAGTTAAAATTCAACAGCTGGCTGCTGTGCTGCTACTGTTTGCTGCTGCTGTAGTACTGCTGTTGCTCGGCGGCTGTGTTTTTTGGGCAGCTGTTGGAGACGGCCGTGCCCAAAAAGGCGTTTTTTGGGCAGCTGTTGGAGATGCTGTTTTTTGTGCCCAATAAAAGCCCCTTTTTGCTGCCCAATAATATTGGGCACGCCCAAAACGCTGCCCTAAAATAGGGCAGCTGTTGGAGATAGGCAAGGTAGAATAGTGGGGTTTGAATACGAAAAATCCCTTCGGTGGACGAGCGCCAGGTAGGACCTTATCATGTCCGCCCACGCACGATCTGAAGCATCCACACCCCTGTATTCACGCTTTGTGTCTCCCTTGTCCACCCAGCCGACTGTATATTCAGGGACTCGTGACTGCGTCGAGCGCAGGGAATCAAACCCGACGTGCTCCCTTCTGACATAAAGCTACCTGTACCAGACGAGCGACGTGACCCTGTATCCAGTGAATTAAAAAAGAAAGTACGATTTGATCTAGCAAGTTACGAGCTGGGAAGGCTGCAGCACACATGTGATTAAACCGTGCCATCACACGTCACGAGCTGGGCACGCTGCAGCACACCAAGCGATTCTTGTCCATTCATAATATGCATTAGCGAGAACGATGAAATTAACCACCACTTTTCTTGTACATATATATTGTGTAATTTATATAAAACAATGGTTTTAAAAATAATACGAACTTGCATATCAAGTCAAGGACATATTAAATTTTTTGTAAAAAAAACAATTCAAATGATCACTTCTTCTACAAAGAAAAGGAAAAATAATCACAATCATTCATATAGACCAGTGTAAATTGTTCTCAACTTCAATAGTAAAATATAATATGCACACTTTGCTAAGATTTAATAATATTAGACACGACATCTTATGTGGGAGTCTATCCATGTGAGGATGAAATATTGCTTCATTTTCATTTAGAAACAACTGACGAGAACCGAAGACAATTTTGTAAGAAAACCGTTAGACAATAGGATTAATGATATATAACATTTTTAGCATGGTACTCTACATCATTTATTCATAGTTAATTTAATATGAAATAGAAAGTACCATCATTGTCATTCCCCCGCAAAAAAGAAGAAAGAAAGTACCATCATTGTCATTTAAATCCATAGTTATTTTAAACTAGCAGAACAAGCACCCAACCATGATAAAAATATCACCAAGTTAAAAATGTTATGCTACATCACCGGGTCATAGTTAATTTAATCTGATAGAACAAGTACCATCCTTTCACCGCAAAAAATATCATCCTTATTAAACAGAAAAGTATAATTTTAAATTACAAATAATAAACTCTCTATCAAGAAATCTCTAATATCACGGTGTCATTAGATATATCAATAATTGTTTGAACTTACTTACATTTTAAACACACACAAAAAGAACTTACTCAAATTTTATTAGTCATTATAAAAAATGTGATCCACAAGATCAATGTCCCGTCAGATCCATATAATGTCACTCTTTAAAAAAAGAACAAAACCACCTTGTTAGATTGTAAACACAGTTTACAATTCACTGTGCATTTTAGATTCGAATCAAAAATCATATCAGAATAAACTAAACCAAATCAACTTTATGGTTTGTGTTTTTTGGTGTGGTATGAAATGTTTATACCATTTAGGTTTTTTATATTTATGGTGTATAATGAAAAATCAAATGGTTTACAAATTAATAAAATATGCATTAGGGACGTTTATAAACAAACACAAGTGTGACTTCTCTAATAAATTATTAGCTACTCGCCAAATTTACTGGCTGGCTACTACTATGAAGACAAACTAATCATCAAATTAGCTGGCTAGCTACTCGCCAAATTTACTTTCATAAAAAAAACTATTCTATCTATTCCAAAATAACTGTCTTAATTTTGTACTAATTTTAATATAAAATTATACTAGAGTTAAAACACTTATTTTGGAATGGAGGACCTACTAATCATCAACATGACTTAAATAATACCAAGAAATGTATGATTTAACAACAGCCAGCTGGTAGTATTGCTACTCTACCTAATGTTAATTAGTAATTAAAATTGAATATTTATACTCAGAACATTCGATGGATACTAATCTCTGACATAATCACCATACGGACGAGGGAGGGTAGTGGGCTAAAACAAAGACATAGTTAGTCTAACTACCTGGAAAAAAAGACATACTTAGTCTAACATATGCTGGACGTGGAGATGTGAGGTGAACCAACTTCACGGGCTACAGATGCAGCGCACATGTCTGCCTTTCAGTACAGTCTTTTACTCTGCTCTAGCAAGGATATGTCTGTCCAACAGAGAAAACTGTACATGCATGTACCCTGTGCAGTAAAGGTGCAGCCACGGTAGTCTCGCAGGCGGATACATCACTGAGCCAGGTGTGCCGAGTGGATACAGACACTGGCATCCGGCGCGTGTATCCCGGTTGCATCGAGGGGACAACCGCTGACAAGCTCTGCTGGGTGTGTGAGTTTCACGGATCCAGGTGCGCATATGCATGGCCACGATAACGTCCGACCTGTCGCCCGTCCACCATACGTCCGCTCTCGGTTTGAATACTTCAAGTAGAGACATTCTATCCGTGAGCCGGAAAAGCAACCCTACTGAACATATGACAACTGCATGAGATGATTCCCTCTTCTTAATCGTCTCGTCATATAATTTACTTTTGTGTGTGTAAATGTCCAATTAGTGTATCAACCTAGCAGTGGTTCCATCTGTTATAATACATACGACCAGCAAGTGCTGCATATTGATTGACCTTTTTGGCAGAAAAAGGGTATATGAGTATGGTGAAATGCAGATAGTTAGGGAATTGTGTCTGCCTGATGGTATCAGCTGTCTGGAGTTGCCGTTATTTTGTTTTATTTGTGTTTTGTATAACTTTCTAAATTAGCACTAAAAGTGAATTCAGGTTTCGCTACATACAATGTCTGGATTTTTTACGCCTGTCAGAAATAGTGTTAATAGATTATTTAAGTTGTTGTCTTGGTTAGTGTTATATTGAAGTGCTTATGTTTCCATTCCCAAACATATGGCAGAAGCTCTGGAATCATGGCGTGTTGAGATGCTAAAAGATACAAAAAGTGCATCTATTCAGAATTCATCAAATTTGGGCCTCTCCAATGTGGAAGCACGTACGTGAACTTTACTGTTAGAAACTATACTCACTTCTATGTGTTTAAATTCTTTCTACAAATTTGGTACTCCCTCCGATCCATATTATTTGTCTTGAAATGGATGTATCTGGATCGGAGGGAGTATCTAATTTGAGTGCTTCTAAAGGGTTCCTTTTCTTTTGTTTCACAATTCTCAAATGTAATGCTTGGTTTCACCCTTCTCTGTAGGATTGTTAAAGCGAACCTTGGAGTTCAACTGGCATGCACTATTGATGGATCTTGGTCTTTGGATACCACTAGAAGTCCCACACACCGAGCATGATGACAAACCTGAGAATGAACCAGAAGGTTGCTTCTATACCATTGCCTGTGTTAATTATGTTTTACAAAGCTCAACAGATCAGTGGTATCAAGCCTGACCTGTTAGGTTTATAGTTACAGAATAGCTTTTGATTTGCTCAAAGAGATGAGTCTCAAATTAATTGTTGCAGAAGAAGAAATAATAGCCGGTCCACCTTTGCATCCACAATGCAACACTGAGCTACATTCCGATTATGGTGGTGCTGCTGTCAAATGGGGCTTAACGCACCACAAAGAATCTGCTGCTGATTGTTGTCAAGCATGTCTAGACCAGGCTAAGAATGCCAGGCCAGGTGAATTGAAGTGCAATATATGGGTATATTGCCCATCAGAGTTTGGTTGCTATTCACCAGATAAATATGAGCATAAACATCAGGAGTGCTGGTTGAAACAGGTATGCCTGCTTTTTTGCGAGTTTGTGTCTTACCATTGAAGCTATTGCCCTATATATTTGTATCTTTAGCCATATTTATTTTGGATCTGTTTTGCACCTGATTTTTTCAAATTTCTGTTTAATTTGGAGTACTCTATAGAGTGAGGGGAGAAAATGGTGTTTTATGGTCGCCAGTGATTTTAATAGCGGAAACAAAACATAGGTCTCGTGTGAACATGTGTCTTTACTGTACAGGAATTAGGAGAGAAACCATGTTATGGATGATCATTAGTGATTTGAATAGGAAAAAACAAAATTATAGGTCAGGCTTATACATGTGTTGTTATTCTACATGTGATGCAATACTGTCCTAATAGTTTAAACAGCAACATTAGTTATGGGCTATAATTCTTGAAAGTTTTAATTATCTGCGTTCCTGCAGCTGACTGAAGCGTGTACATTTTCAAGTGCATTTTATTGTTATTTTTAGCCATCCTCCCTTCGTTGTGTTGAACTTTTGAGCTAGTTTCAGTAATGATTTAGGATGATGCATTGGACAGGTTTGTGGTACATTCTTGATGGGCTAAATATAGCAAATATAAATCTCTACGGCAAACATGTCATGGCATAAATTTAAACTGCTGCACTCCAAATTGTTAACTTATATTTTCTGTTAAGATGATGTTTGTTGTCTATTGCTCTTCACTCAGGCTAATTATCTTGTGATGCTTTGCAGGCTGACCAGCCTAAACTGAACTTCAAAGACAAGTATTCAGAGTCTTACAGAGATTCTCATCCCAGAGCCCCTGTAGTTGTGCCCTGGATGTCAGGTGTCACCAGCGCATGAGCAGTTCATTCAGAGGCTGGGAGATTTGCAGCGAATGCAAGTCCACTGACGAAACTTCATATACCGATTCTTTCATTTTCCACGACACCGTTTTGTTTTTCTTGGTGTATATGATGTAAAACCTAGATTAGACACGATTTGATGATAGCAAAAGGCTCCTTTGAGGCAGGCTTGTTGAGGTCTAGGGGCCAAGGGACGTGGTGTAGATGAATTGAATCCAATGATGATTCAGCTCATGGTCACCTCCCACTTTTCCACTCCAGTTGGTTTTCTGTATTACCAGTGAGATAATACCAAGATCCATTTTCCATGTAAATTGCATTGACGGTGACGTATCAACATGGGTGTGCTAGTTCACACGCGAGAGCTATAAAAACGAAATTGTCAATGCAGTACATGTACCTTGAAAGTGCCAAGCTAGCTGAGGATGAATGAAAAATACAGATCTTTTTTACAAGAATAATGCTGATATCTCACTAACTCTGTCTTGCATATCTAGGACTTGACTTGCATTAGATTTAGAAATTTTCACCACTACAATGAATGGTGAGGTTATGGTCCTGTTTTTTTTAACGTAAATGTAAACTTTATTGAAGATTAAAAGCAGTGAACTGTGGAGAGTACAAAACCTAGAGGGTTGAAATTTGCTAGAAATTGGCAATCAGCTTACATATGGGAGGAACCATAGCAGCAAAATTCAGGCGCTAGGCCTTGATGAGCTAGGTTGTGGGCAACCCCATTTACATCTTTTTTAACATGGTAGATCGAAGACGGGGAGTATGAAGAAGCCGTCAGAAAACCGGCGAGGGCCGTCCTGATCTTTCCTAGCGTCAAATCATCAGTAATTTCTTTCTTGGCCGCCATCTTAGTAAGAGTGAGACAATCGAAGAGGAATGCAGGGTGCTGAATGTCCAACTTCTGTGCCAGCAGGCCAGCGAGAAGAAGGGCCTGAGCCTCGGCCTCAAGAGGAGTGGAGGTTGCTTGACAATGCGCTTGCACATAGATGGAGACTTGGCGCGAATCCTGCAAAAGAGGGATGTATACACCAATATCAGTAGCCTCATGATTAGGGGGGGGGGGGGCTTCGATTTTTTTTTTTGCATCAAAAGGCAACATCCATGAAGATTTTAGGTCCTGTAATGAGCAGGTCTGAAGCAACGGAGCAACCTTGGGGGGGGGGGGGGAGCTGCAATGAGATTGTTACAGAGCACACAAACAATAGGGTGATGAAGCTAGTAAGAGCATCAACCGCGGCAATGAGGTGGTGCGGTTTGCTTTCGTTCCTGTTAAACATATTGTCATTTCTACCTTTCCAGAGACACCACAACCAATTAAGAATGTTAGACATAGAGGCATTTGGATGACCAGAAGTAAGCATGGAAGTAATGACAACATGCATAGAAGTGTTAGACGGAAGAAGTAGGTCAATTCTAATGTTCCAGGGGCGGGCGAACCAGACAGATCTTGAGAAATCATAAAGGAAAAAGAGATGGAATTCATCTTCTGGCTGGCCACATCTGCAACAAAATTTTGATATATGAATAGAGAACCTACCTGTTCTCATCCCAGTGGGAAGAGCCTTTCTGAAGAGCCTCTAGGTGAAGGTTTTGACTTTTGGGATGACTTTCTTTTCCTTCCAGGTGGCTTTAAGCAGCGTCTTAACTTGGCTAGAGATGACAGTGGGAGAGTTCCTGGGATTGGCGTGAATGTCCTGCAAACACAGTTTGTATGTGGACTTGGAATTGCATTTTCTAGAGGGAGTGAGATCCCAGTAGAGAATGTCAGGACAGTCGTCATGAATAATTTCAGTTGTGGTAATGGCAGTAGCTAAAGGCTGTTCAAACAAAGAATTAATGAAATTAATGTTCTAGGTTTTAGAATTTTGATTCCACAAGTCAGAAATTTTAGCCAGATAATTAAACCCACGTGGTTGAATAATGTCCTGTTTGCTTACCTTTATCATCACCAAACATGCCCAGTGGGGCTAGTTCCCACGCACACGAGCCTTAAAGTCTACCTTCACCACCCCTATCTCTCACTCTCTCACTACGATGAATGATGTGGGAGACACAGAATCTAGCTTCACCCCCCCCCCCCCACACAAAATCCCCAAATTTACACCACTAGCGCTGGGATAAACCCAACCTTAGTTATTGGCACCGCATGCGACAATGATTCAGATCTACGAACACATCATTGACTACAATTTCTAACACCTCCCCTTCATCTTCGAGTCTGTCTCGTCCTGCTCGTCTTTGCCATGGGCGGGTCATCAACTTCAGAGGGTGTAAGAAACATACACTCCCATCTCTGTTACGTTGTTAGGTACGGTGTAGGGTCGATTTCGTCATTGATTACCACCACAAGTATAGGATGAATGAATGAAGCTAATTGTTCGAGCAACAACACTCATAGTTGTGATTCAACCCTAGATCGTGTTGGCCCACATGAGAGCTGTTCGTGGGATAAACAAGTCATTCTTTACGGTCCATTGTTTATCCGAGATAAGGAGAGGATGAGGAATCTAAACTACATATTAAAAGCAACAACATAGAGTGTCGAATGTAATTCCAACAGATCCCTCGGTATATCTTGAGCTAGATGATCAAGAGTCGATAGGTACATGAGACACAAAGTTACCCAGGTTTAAGCTCTCCTATGAGACATACCCTATTATGCTTGTTTTCGATTATGATGGAGTGTATGCAAAGTACAATGCACATATAGATTGTCTAAGATCTAATGTCTAAGATGTGTTTTATCGACTAAGCTTGGACCCGACTTATATAATATACCAGAGGTCTAGGATTACAAGAGTTCTAGTCGGCTACGTCAGTGGAGGGGAGTTCTCCACGGATTCAGAGCCATTGTCTTGAACGTCCAAGCTTCCAGAGTCTTCACGTAATGCGCCTGGACCGCCCAATGTGGCCCAGGACAGAACCGACATGATGAGAGACTCCTTAGCAGGATACTGCCAGTAGCCCCTGAACCGATCTTCAAGCTCGCATGACTCGGTTCATCCGATTTTCTCTTCGTCTTCGATCACCAGTCTTGAAACTGGTTCAACGAAAGCTTCCTCGAACAATGTTTGTGTGCAACCGTCCTTCACCCGCTCAGTTGCCATCCGAGGTGACATAGAACACCTCGGTCTTAAAAATGCTGAAAGAGTTGTCTGGCCTCCGCAGGAAAATGTTTTCCTCGGCTTCCGAGAGCTGTTTTTTCACAAAAAATTTCTGATCGATTCAATTTATTTTCTTCCGAGTTATATAGCCAGTAGACCTCAAGGTGCGTACCGCCCCCCAGACTTCGATCCGAGATGCACCTAAAGTTTGGTATAAAAACATCAGTATGGAGTAGCCCCTGAGACTTCGATCGAGCGCAAGCGGTTGACCCGAGGATCGAAATCGTTCTCATTAGCTTTTTAAATATTTAGAGAAAACTGATGATCCAAGTTACCCCGAGACTCGAGTCGTTTTACAAAAAACGGTTTGAGGATCGAATCTGTGCTTGGGTAGCATACTTAGGAAAAAAAATGTGATGTGCAATAGCTTCTGAGACTCAGGTCGGGCACGAGCGGCCGGCCTGAGGATCGAAATCGTTCTCAGATTGTCTATTGCACTTAGAATTAGAAACACACGCATGCACTAGCCCTCGAGGCTGAGGACGGATTGTAGTGGCGACCTCGAGATCGAATCTTCTCAGGTCATTTGCTAACCAACTTTGACAGAACGCGAATCCAATAGCCCTCGAGACTCAAGACGAACTAGAAAGCTGACATGAGGATCGATTATCTATGGGAGCATTTATCTGCGATACATGTGGATGGAAGATGGTGAGGTTCGGCCAGAACCCTCGGTAGGGTATCCCGAGCTAGATGATCAAGAGTTGATGGTAATCATAGGCACGGAGTTAACCAGGTTCAGGCTCTCTGAAGAGATAAAACCCTACTCCTTGTTTTCGATTATGATGGAGTGTATGAAAAATACAATGTACCGAGAGATTGTTCATTGTGCCTAAGACGTGTTCTATCGATGCCTAGACCCGGTTTATATGAGACACCGGGGAGCTAGGATTACAAGAGTCCTAGTTAGATGCCTTGGTGGAGAGGATGCCCCTAGTTCGGTGTCGATGAACTACCCCTATTGAGCCATATGATTATTAATTTGTGTTGCAATTTGTTAGTAGTTAGAATGAACTGCCATTTGTTTACTAGTTAGAACTGAAACAAAGTTTATCCATACATCATATGTAGTGTAATGTGTGGTAATATCATCACTAGCGAGAAGGGGTGAGCACAACATAGGACGTTCACAACCAAACTACGCGTAGTTCATCACCCAATGCAACGCTGGTCATCAAACGTTAGAGAAATTTGTTTCCCTAATGCAGCTAGGCCATGCAACCTACCAAACTATATGCAAAACATAGTTTTTAGGCTGTATTCACTTAGCCAAGCTCAATTCAGTCACAGATGTAAAAACGCAAAAAACCATGCAGAAAGTTGCGACGAAAATGAGGAAAGTGGACGGCGGAAAGAGTCATGGAATTAGCCCTTCATCATACCCCCGTGGAAGGAGAGATAGTTCTGACCCCAGGCAGCTTGCAAGATTCTACGAACGATATATCAGGGGGTGGTTAAGATCAGAGATGCTGGAAGTCACTCTTCGATTCTTATTTTTTGGTAGATCTCTGAATATTTATCTTTGGATGTGATTTATGTCAAGTAGTTTCAGGGAAAAAATTGTGACTGATTTATGCTCTTTGGATTCTTAAAAGAAGCTTAGTTATTTTTTTCGGAGATACATTTGTCTTTGTTCTATGACTAAATATTGCTCATGTGTCTATTATTACCTGAAGGTGGAGGTGGCCTTGCAGCTGCAGGTTCCTGGCTTCCTGCAGAGAAACGATACCAAGTTTGTCAATTTATAAGCTCCAACAAGTAACTACTGTGAGATGCTGTTTATATTTCTTATACGTACACCTAGAGATCATTTAAAAGATTGCAATTAAATTGAGATGTAATCTGATGGTTGCTGTGAATCATGGTATGGATTACATGTAAATTAAGCGATTCAATACTCAGAAGATTTTAAAATACAAAAAAAACAAGAAATTTATATTGTGACACAAGTTGTCCTGTTGTCAGCATCCCAAATTCCCAACCCATCATAAAAATAACTGTTAAGACAATACTTGAAAAAAACTAAAAGATACTATGAGCTAAAATTCACGTTGACTCAAATGTTGCTCTGAAAAGATTTCACGAGGTAGGGTTGTTTGGAAGCTTTATCTGGGACCTAGATCATGGATCTTCTGAAATAATATTTGCTTGGATTTTATGCGCTTTTGCTTTTCATTAGAACCACATGGAGCATTTTCCGAATCAGTGTTCACTGTAATAGCAGGAAGCTTTTTCCATGTCTCGCACATCATTTTGTGTTCTTGGTGAAAATCTTTTTCGCAGAACTTTCTCCCTGCCAATGTTACGGACCTTCTGAATCATCATCGGCTGAACTTATGCGCCTTCATTTTTCTCTCTATGAATCAGGGCAGCATTTTCGGTACCATTGCTCGCTGCAATGGTAAGTTCTGGTGCTGAACTGGTGACAGAGTGAGTGGAGCAGAGCTTGGTCAAGAACCAATGTTTGCCAAGTAACATTCGATGTCTAAATGTTGAACATTTACTACTACTACTACATTTTGGTAACACCTTTATACAAGAATTACATGGGCAAGAACTCCACATATACAAAGATGGAAGGGATAGTCTAGTGTCCATGTAAATGGTACTACAATAGGAGAATGTAACTATAAACTGAAGTGGTAAACCCGTATCAAATCGAAAGGCAATCACTGTCAATGTAGTTGCATGATACGTAAGAGCAAGTGAAAGTGAAGCATTACGAAGACCTACCTTTTTTTATTTAGGGGAGACGGCCTAATTAACATACCGACGCTAAATCACACTATGCCTAGTTCAAGGTGTAGTAAGTACTAGTTCTACAAAAGCGAGGGAGCCCATGGAACCTGCAGCTACAATGGCTCAGCGCTTCCTCTTACGCGATTTCAGGACATACTCAATGGCTTCTTCCAGCGTTGCTCTCCGACCAACCTTATAGTTCCATAGCATTGGCACAGGAATGCGGCCACTGGGGTTGTGCTCATTGATTTCGAGCAGCGCCTTCATTACCAAAGAGTATATTTCTTCGCCGTGCTCTTTTAACTCCTGAATCTTAGCATCATCCTCTAGAAGAATTTCCTACAGTGGATGATGCACATACTGTCAGATGGAATTGCAGAAATATTTGCGAGTCTGTAGAAAGATGTAAATGTTTACAGTAGCAGTGAGACTATCCATACCTTCTCTTTACCATCACCACCCATTGTGACCTTGAAAGGGTGCCAGTTTGGGTCTTTAATTTGAGCTTCCCATTTCGAACAAAGAACGGCGGAATCAACCTGTGCATCATCTTGTGATGAATCCTGCCTGCGAGCATTTGCAAATTCTTTCGGGTCAAGATCGCCCATCATTTTGACCCCTATGTTTACTCGTCCATTGGTGCCACTCCACAAGCCCTGCAAAAGATGCACAAGATCGATCACAGGGCAAATTACTGACAACATAGTGAGACATAATGCAACATCATTAATCATCACATGAACATGTGAGAGATTGTTGGAACAGATCTACCGCGAAGAGAATTAGTGGCGAGTGATGTGATGAAATGTGGGGCAGAAGTAGAAGGAACTACTAGTTAGTTGCTCACTTACATCTATTAACATTTTCCGGGCTTTTTGCAGCTCGAAGTTGCTACTTGTTTCCTTGATTTGCAGAACCGTGTTGTCTGACTGTAGCACATCATAGTCATCGCTTAGATCTTTCATCTGTTTCTGGATGTCTTGCAACTCATCGCTGCCTTTTCTTTCCTTGGCAACTAGATCCTTGTTGAATGAATCCAGCATGCACATCTCCGTTTTTAAATCCACCAGTTGCTTTCTGACATGTACTAGCTCGCTCTGAACCCTTTGCAATTCATCATTGTCTTTTGCTTCCTTGGAAGCCCCCATGGCCTGGTTGAGCAATTCGACGGCGCGCATCTCCTCCTGTAAAGGTGCTAGTTGCTTTCTCACACCTATTATCTCTTCATGTCCTCGTCGAAGTTCATCATCGCTTCTTGTTACCTTGTTAGCCAGAGCCTGGTTAAGTGACTCCACTGCCTGCATCTCATCCTTTAACTCTGCTAGCTGTTGGCTCACATCAGACAACTCTTTCAGAACTCGCTGTGTTTCATCCTTGCTCTCTGTTTCCTTGGAAAGCAGATCCTGGTTCAGCAGCTTGATTCTTTGAACCTCATCCTGCAACCTCTTCTTGTCTTCCTCCAGGTTCCTCAAGTCAAGGTGATGCCTTGCAGCTAGAGCATCAAGCTGCCTTGATGTCGCTTCAACCTGTGCTTCAAGCAGTTGTGATCTCTTTTCCAGCCCCTGAACCTTGGACTCCAGCTCCGAACAGAGTTTCTGATTGTCGTCGACATTTTGTGCCGGCGATGGCGCTTGCTCCGGTGGTGGCAACAAGAACAGGTCCGGCCTCTTGGCCCAGATGAGCCTCTGCAAGTACGCGCCGAAGCAGCACACCCAGTTGGTCCTCATCCCCTTCCCCAGCTCGAGCACCTCCTTCGCCACAAGCCGCCAGAGCAGAGACGTCCAGTCGACAGTATGCGCCATCCCATCCTTCACCCTTCGCGCCGCCGACTCGACGCAGGTGGGCAGCTTCCCTTGGTTGGTGGCCTCCCACGGCGTCGTGATGTACGCCTTCATGAACTCCGTCGCGGCGGAGGCCACGGCGGCGGGGTCGAAGCCGGCCGGGGGACCGTGATCGACGACGGACTTGGTGCTTCGCGGGGCCGGGAGGCAGAGCGCGTCCGCAAAGGTGCTGGGGGAGATGTCGAAGCCGGCGCCTCGCGCGTAGCTCCAGTCAATGATGGGAATGTAGTTTGCGATGAGCGCCGCGACGAGGTCGCCTCGCGGGGCGCCGGAGGAAGAGGGCGAGGACGAGGAGAGGTCGAGGCGGACGAAGTTGAGTAGGCCGAGAGCTTGGAGGCCGGCGGACTGGGCCGGGGCAGCGGGCGGGGGCAGGAGGCGAAGGTTGGCGCGGATTGCAGGGAGGCGCGCCGCCGCCGCCGCGCGATTCCTATCGTACAACGCGACAGGTGCCCCCAGAGGCGCCTCCCGCGGTGGCAGGTCCGGGTCATGCTCGGCAATGGCACTGGCCACGGGAAGAGATTGTGAGTAGGACGGTGGGGGATGCATCGCCAAAGATGGCTGGTGCCACACTGAATGGGGAATGGGACGTGCCACGACTCGTGAGTGAAAAATAGAGATTTTTTGATTTGAGAAACGAGGACTATGGTTTATTGGCAGGATTTGTTTTGGTTGGACGAGCAATTTCAATGCATGTTGCGAACATGCAAGGTGCATTTGGGGAAAGAAGTCCACGTGACCCCATGGGGTTTCATAAACCGGTTAATTCAATGGGACGTGCCGCGACCGATGAGTGAAAAATAAAAACTTTTTAGTTTGAGAAACGAGGACTATGATTTATTGCCAGGATTTTTTTGATTGGACGAGCAACTTCAATGCATGTGGCGAACATGCAAGGTGCGTTTGGAAAATGAAGTCCACGTGACCACATGGGGTTTCATAAACCGGTTAATTCAATGGGACATGTCGCGACCGGTGAGTGAAAAATAGAGATTTTTTGGTTTGAGAAACGAGGACTATCATTTATTGCCAGGATTTTTTTGGTTGGACGAGCAACTTCAATGCATGTTGCGAACATGCAAGGTGCGTTTGGGGAAAGAAGTCCACGTGACCCCATGGGGTTTCATAAACCGGTTAATTCACCCCCTCAACTGCGAAACCAATTAATTAACCCCTAACATTATTAATACCAGGCAAATCACCCCTGACGTTGATCTACTATTCTCAAAAAGTCAATCCTCACCACTAACATGCGAACACTTCACCTCGGCATTTTAGTTTTCACATCCATTAATTCTCCCAACATGCACATCCCACATCATCAAATGTGCATGTCAGCAAAAGAGCCACAGTGCCAATCTGTGTGACCACCTCGACTTGATTATTCTTTATTAGTATATGCATCGGTTCCTCTTATGCTAACGGGCGAGTGTTCTTTCGATCTTCTTATTCTTTTTTCACTTTAATTGACTAATCATGAGTCCAACATCTCCAAGAAAAATAAGTACTAACATAAACGGCTGGTTGTGGTTGTTCATATTCTCACTATCACAGGCTTCTTTAACTTCTCCATAAAACAAATCCGGAGTAACAGTCGGTGTGTGGAGTAATTATTTTTTCCATTTATGTAGAGTACCTCATTAGACTAAAGATGATACATGTCATTCATTCTCATGGGTACATACTTAGAGGCTCTCACGCTATCATTGTCGGGTAGATGGTGGCTAGTCTAATGGTGGCATCGACATCATTGTGTCTGTGGAAAACATTAGTGTTGTAGAGGATGTGGATAACAAGGAGGGCCAAGACGACGAATCAATGCATGCCGTCCACCATGTTGGTCGTGCTGGATGGGGAGGCGTGATGTCGTTGTCACTGAGGATGCTATCTACACCGAACCCCAAGAGAGCATAGGTACATAGGGCGATATCACAGTTCATGGAGCTAACTCAATCTTGACAACTAGGCTACCTTCTTCCTCGACATCATCAACCCAGTAGGTCACACACGCGCGTGTCACAAATTTCCTTCTGTTTTTCTTAAATCTTCTGTCTGATTTCAATCCCCACACGAGCACCCGAGCGGATCATCACACTGCAGTACTGGTACAAGCATACCAATGGGCCTCCGTCTGCACGATCACCTACTACTTGCAGCGTCTGCTGATTCCCTGGATCACGTGTAAATGGGAGAAAGAGCCTTCAAGTTCGGCTCTTAATTAGATCGATTCATTTGTATTTTTCTCACAAATTGCTTCATTAATAACACGTGAAAACATACTGTCACTTAAAAAAATGTTCTTACTCCTTTTATCCTTAGTTCGTGCCTCTTTCTTGTAAGCTCTTTGTTACACTAATATCCCGCGGCAACGTGTGGGGTATTAGAGCATCTCCAGCTGTTGCCCCCCTCCCCAACGAACCCGGCGATACCCTTCCTAGGATTTCGTCAGATATAATTTCGTCTTGGAGGGCTCGCGTTTCCAGTCACGCCCCTAGGTTCGGCGCCCGAAACACATTACAATTCAAAGTTTTCTTTCCCGCTTTGGCGATCAACATGCCAAATATCGGCGATCGAATGAGAAGTGCGGCGAACAAAAGGGCCGACGATCAGATCAACAGGGCCCGGAGGTCAAAAAGGGGTCGACGATCGGCGCCGCGCTCTCAATCGGCATGGTCCATCGCCGACATGTCGCTGGCCATCAGGAACGCTAGATTGGTGTTTCTCTTTTTCGCGACAACGTTGGTCCCGAGGAGGTCAAGTTTGGCGTCCTGCTTCGTGAGCAACGCCGACCACCTCGCCTCAGACTTCTCCTCTCTCATGGCGGCATGGCTATTGGCGTCGGCGAGGCACTGATCAATGGACGCCTGCAGTCGTTCGGCAACGGGCGTCGCGTCCTTTGCCGCTTTGGCTTTCTTGTTGCCGTCAGGACGCCCGTTTGACGCGGCCGTGACCGGCGCGTCCGGGTTGTAGACGGCGTACGTCCTTGGCCTTGGTGAGCGTGAGCCGTCACTCTGTACACTTGTCGCACATCTCGAGCCTGGCGAAGACGTGCAGGAACTTGGACTCGATGTTGTTGTTGTCCTGGCGAAAAATGTTGACCATGCACACCATCTGCACAGGAGAAAACCAAGTGTCGTCCAAGTACACGGAAGAGAGCTGGGACGGTTGATGACCCACAAGTTTAGGGGATTGCAACAGTCTTCGCAGGTAAGAATAACACAGTTTATAGATTCGACACAAGGGGATCCAAAGGATATTTATAAGCTTTGACAGTTGAGTTGTCAATTCAGCTGCACCTGAAAGATACTTGCTTGGTAACAATTTATTAGTAGCAACGGTGTGATGATAGTAGCGGTGGAAACGGAAATAATTGTGGCAAAACAACGAAAGTAAAGACCAAAAAATAAAGCAACTTATAACAGGCAGGATTAAAACACTATAGGCTGGGGGATGGATGATTGGGCGCTGCATGGATGAGATATAACACGTAATAGATTTAATACGGGGCAAGGCTTACAGAAAATTAATGATCATCTAGGCATATATCAAACATTAGGCATGTATCTCAAGGGTAGTTGTGCGTTCTTGCCATAAGAACTTGTACAACATTTTTTGTCCTACCATCCCGCTACCAACGGTGCCAAAAGGAAACTATGGAGATTAAGGTTCTCCCGTCAAAGAGCAATGGAAAAAAGCATTAACAATCGATGAATACATGTAATCCTCAAGTTATAGTCCATACCCTTTGGTGTGCCAAGATGTCACCATTGAGATCGCCAGTTCTGGACTATAACAGGTGCATACAACTTGTAGATAGGATCAACAACACAAATTTACCTACAAGAATAAATAGTGTTCCGATATGAAATCATGACATTCGGGCCCAAAGTGTAAAGCATGAAGATCAATAAGATGCAACAAAGATGATAAACACCATAGTAGATGATAGGCAACATGCCCCCAACAATCTAACGAACTATTACATGATCAATATAATCCAATCCCTACCATTCCCTTTGCCTACATCAGGGAATTACTCACACATGGATGGGGGAAACATGGAGGGATGATGGAGTGACGATGGCAACGATTTCCCCACACCGGAGGCCAAAACAACCTCCAGATTAGCTTGCCCCGAGAAAGAACAGAGGTGGCGGAGGCTCCGCGACGGAAACTGGGATGATGGCTTCTATTTTAGGGTTTCCTCATCGGGAGTAAAAATACCAACCGAATGGGGACATGGGGGGAGTCTCCACTGGTCTAGGCGCCTGGTGGCCGCGTCCTCTGGCGGCCTAGGACAGGGGTGAGCCCCCTCTGGTCCATCTTCTGGCTTCCTGGGTCTTCTGAAACGTGGAATTTTTGGGAATTGTTTGAGAATTTTTTGAGATGTTCCAATTTTCCCTTTTCCTGCACAAAAACCAGACATACATGCAACCCTGCTAAAAAATCGTCATTCCAGGTTAGTTCCATTCAACTCATGCAAGAATAAGGTCAAAATAATAGCAAAAGTGTTTGGAAAAGTTGATACGTTTAAGACGTATCAACGACGATACACGGCCATACCTTTTGCTTGACGTTCGTGCCGCTCTCCGGCGGGGCAGCTACCTCTTCTTGAATGTTGTGTCACTTGTTGCATGCTTGCTGGATGATCACCCAATGGTTGGCCATGGCTTTCTCGCCGCGATCCATGTGGATTTCGCTGAACGCCGGGTCAACAAGCTTGCTCTCGTCGAACGCCGCCTTGACCCTCCTTCAGTAGGTGTCGGCATTCTGATTTGCGCCGGTGATCGGGTCTAAGCTGACGGTCTTCCAGGATTAGGCGAGGCATTCGTCTTCCTTGGCCGTTCACTTGACGCGAGTCTCGCTGGACCACATATTATTTTTCCCTTTGGTCGTATGCTTCACCTTCGCCACTTCTTCCTCTTCCTCCTCCTCCTCGGTGTCGTCCTGCTCTTCGCCCTCCATCTCGCTGGTCTCCGTCGACTCCTCTTGGGTGAGAAACTTGGGGTACGAAGCGGCGGAGGCGGAGCCATTGGTGATGATCTCCTTCATCTCGGCCTCGGTGTTGCTGAACTGAGCCGTCGATCTTTGGCTTGGCGCGAATGGCAGGGCTCCACGGCGCAGAGTCGGAGCAGACGTCGAGTACATCGGCGAGTAGCTGTATGGGACGCTGAGGCCGGCGGTGAACGCCGACGCGCGGATCGAGGCTGGCGAAGGCGGAGGAGCAGCACGACGGGGTGGTATGTGGAAAGGTGAGGTTGGGGTCGAAGCCGCAGTGCGCGGCAACGTCGGTGTAGTCCGGCGAGGGCAAGTAACCCCACATCGGCGGCGAGAAGTTGGCTAACGACGCGACGCTCTGCTGGCTGGAGGGGCGGAACTGCGATGGAAGGAACACGCGCTCGTACGCCATGGCTGCGTGAACTTCCTCCTGCTCCGCCGCTGCTGCCGCGTCCCTGGCCTTCTTGCTGATGAGCCTATTGCGCCGGTCGGTGGTGGACGCCTCCCGGCGGTCAACGTCAGCCTTCCGCTCGGCGTTCGTCATGCCGGGAGGCCTAGGCATCGACGCCCTCGCCTTCCTCTGCTTCGGTGGCTGGAGGTGATCGGTGGCAAGGCGAAGGGCAACATATTTCTTCGATGGCATGGCGGGCGGATCAGGGGGAAATGGCGGGAGCTAAGGGGGAAGGAGTTGGTGGGAGGGAAAAACAAGAAACGGCGGGAGAAGCGGCTGGCGTCGCCGATAGGGCGGGTCCATGCGACTTTTCGCTTCGTCCGGCGTCCCCAGAAGCCACCGACGCGTTGGGTTCGGCTTGAGTTCGCCGGATGTAATTTCGGCCCAAACCGGCGAAAAACAAGAGTTTGGGGCCGCGACTGGGCGAAAAAATATGTGCGAGTCTGCAATCCTTTGTGTTCTTCCTCCCCTCCCAAATCCTAATTTCTCCTGGGTTGTGTTGTGTCTTGGTGTTCTCTTCTTCAGTTGTCTCAGTTTTGTTGAGAAGATAGAATTCAGAGAATGCAATTTGTTTCTGCAGATATACTTGTGAGTCTGCTATCTGTCGCATATGCACAGATATTTATAATCTAAATGCAAGTTTTTATTGCTTCCATGAATAATTTTTTTTGTTTGCTGACACTTGTTTCAACTATCATACTTGCAAATTGGCAGCAATTCTGTACATGCAGAATCATTGTTGCAAATTGGCAATAGCAGCTTTAAATAACAAGACATGACCATAATTATCTGTACATTTTTTAGCTTAAATTTGAAAGACTTTTTTCATAAGAACCAGATCTAAGATTTTGGAAGGATATATGGCTAGAAAATGCCACACTCCGAGATCAATATCCGACCCTCTATACCATCGTGCGACATAAGGGAGAGACGCTGGCCACGGTCATGCAGGAATCACCCCCTAATGTCGCATTCAGGAGAGACTTAATCGGTCCAAGACTAGCATCTTGGAACGCCTTGCTAGGACGGTTAGCGATAGTGCAGCTGTCACAAGGTCACGATGAGTTTCGATGGAATCTCAATAGGAATGGAAAATTCTCTGTGGATTCTATGTATAGGGTTTGTCCAACCTGAAATACCAGTCGATAATAATAATAAAATATGGCAAATAAAGATACCTCTAAAGATTAAAGTCTTTGCATGGTATCTTCGAAAAGGTGTCATTCTAACAAAAGACAATCTTGTCAAGCGCAATTGGCAAGGGAGTAAGAAATGTGTTTCATGTGCTCATGATGAGACAATAAAACACCTATTTTTCACCTGTAAGTTGCACATTCTATTTGGTCAGCTATCCAAATGGCTTCAAACTTATATCAACCCACATCCGTTGCTAACATCTTTGGCAATTGGCTGAATGAGATAGATAGTAAGATTAAAACCATTCTTAGGGTAGGAGCGCTCGCGGTAATATGGCCGCTCTGGCTTTGTAGAAATGACAAGATCTTTTCTGATAAAAAATTCACTTATTTGCAGGTTCTTTATCGATGCACGGATATTCTCCGTTCGTGGTCCATTACAACGGGTGGAATGTCGACGCCTTTTTATGGAGGCGTGTGCACGACTGGAAGCGGTGGCGAGGGATATTTTTACCCAACATGGGTGACCGCGTGACCTACACATAGAGCTACCTTGAGTGGCGATAGTTCTTCTTTGTAACTGGTCGCATACTCTTTTATTTTTCTGGTTTGGTGACTTGCGGCTGTGTGCATCTTAGTTATGCAGAGGCCGGGTGTACTTACTTAAACTTTGAGTAATAAAGCCCTTTATCCCAAAAAAAAAGACATGCCCAGATCATAGAAAAATGCATGTGTCATAAAACAGAAAAGAAGTGGTACCAGTACAAATTTTACATAATATAGCATGAACCAGGGCATGCTTAACTACAAGTTCAGTTCTGTTTCACCATAGCTAAATAACTAGAAGTTCAATTATAGCCACTTAACCACCACTGGAATCTTGATTGATTTGGCATTGGCTGAGATGCTGACTCAAGTGCTGGTTCACAAGAAGATGTTGCAAATGGAGGTTGAGATGGTTGTGCTTGTGCTTTCCTTCTGTTATTTGCTCTCTCATAGAAAGGTGCAGTGGAAGGACTTTCAGAAACAGGGTTTAGATATGATTTTCTATTTTTTCAAACTAAAGACCTCCCTGGAGCTCGTGAGACACAGTATTTGCATCGTCTGAATGTCCGAACTTTCCTGTTATTTCTTCTTCTATATATTCAGAATACAAAGGAGCTAATAAACTGACGAACTAACTCTGATTTATCTGCTCCACGATATATGTACGCCGCGCCATCCCAAGACTGCATCCTGTGTGACTTGCTAACCGGAGGACTAAATCAAACAGAAGAACATTTTTCAGAGTAACAACAACGATGAACTTATTTCAGTCCTACATACGCCACGTATCCCCTGTAAACCAAAGCTTGTACGCCACAGCAAGGCTGCTACGGCAGAAGATATACTTCCCACAATTGTTTACAGACCTACTCCCTCTGTTCCATAATATAAGATCGTTTTTTAAGCTAACATAGCTTGAAAAACGATACTATATTTGTGGGACGGAGAGAGTAACAAATATACTGACGCTAAATCACATTATATGTCTAGTTCAAGGTGTAGTAAGTACTAGCAGTTCTTAAAAAACCAGGGAGCCCATGGAGCCTGCAGGTACAATGGCTCAGCGCTTCCTCTTACGCGATTTCAACGCATACTCGATGGCTTCTTCCAGCGTTGCTCTCCGGCCATCCTTATAGTTCCATAGCACCCCTACGGGAACGCGACCAATGGGGTTGTGCTCGTTGATTTCAAGCAGCGCCTTCGTTACCAAAGTGTATATTCCTTCACCGTGCTCCTCTTTTAACTTCCGAAGCTCAATATTATCCTCTAGCAGAATTTCCTACACCAGATAATGCATGTACGGTCAGATGGAGTGACAGAAATGTTTGCGAGTCTGTAAATAAAAAGATGTAAGTGATTGTTTACACAAGTAGCAGAGAGACTATCCGTACCTTCTTGTTACCCTCATCATCAGTTGTGACCTTGAAAGGGCGCCAGTTTGAGTCTCTGATTTGAGCTTCCCATTTCGAGCAAAGCATGACAGAATCAAATTGTGCGTCATCTTGTGATAAACCCTGTCTGCAAGCATTTGCAAATTCTTTTGGGTCAAGATCCCCCATCCTTCTGCCACCTATGTTTGCTCGTACATTGGTGCCACTCTCCAAGCCCTGCAAAAGATGCACACGTTCGATCACAAGGCAAATTACTGACAATATAGTGAGACATAATGCAAAATCATCTCATGAACATGTGGGAGATTGTTGCAATCGATCGACCGCGAAGAGAATTAGTGGTGATGTGATGAAATGTGTTGCAAAAGTAGAAGGTACTAGCTAGTTGATCACTTACATCCATTACCATTTCCCGCACGTTTTGCAGCACCTTGCTTCTTTTTTCCTTGTCTCGCAGAACCTTGTAGTCTGACTCTAGCGCCTCATACTCATCGCTTAGATCTTTCATCCTCTTCCGGATGTCTTGCAGTTCGTCGCTGCTTTCTCTTTCCTTGTCAAGTAGAGCCTTGTTGAATGAACCCTGTGTGTGAATTTCCTCTTGTAAATCCACCAGTTGCTTGCTTACCTTGTTAGCCAGAGCATGCAGGTCAAGTGACTTCACTGTCTGCATCTCATCCTTTAACTCAGCTAGCTGCTTGTTCGCATCAATCATCTCTTTCAGAACTCGCTGTGCTTCATCCTTGTTGCAGTCTGTTTCCTTGGAAAGCAGAGCCTGCTTGATTGTGTGCACCTCATCCTGCAAAAGTTTCTTTTCCTGCTCGAGTTTCGTCGTGTCGTCGCGATACCGTGCAGCTAGAGCATCAAGCTGCCTTTTGTTATCTTCCAGAACTCGCTGCATTTCATTCTTGCTCTCTGTTTCCTTTGAAAGCAGATCCTGATTCAGCAGCTTGATTCTTTGAACCTCATCCTGCAACCTCTTCTTGTCTTCCTCCAGGTTCCTGATGTCATGGTGATGCCTTGCAGCTAGAGCATCAAGCTGCCTTGATTTCGCCTCAACCTGCGCTCCAAGCAGCTGTGATCTCACTTCCAGCCCCTGATTGTCATCGACATTTTGTGCCGGCGATGGCACTTGCTCCGGTAGTGGCAACAAGAAGAGGTCCGGCCTCTTGGCCCAGATGAGCCTCTGCAAGTACGCGCCGTAGCAGCACGCCCAGTTGGTCCTCGTCCCCTTCCACAGCTCGAACATCTCGTCCACCACAAGCCCCCAGAGCAGAGACGTCCAGTCGACAGTGTGGGCCATCCCAGCCTTCACCATTTGCGCCGCCGACTCGACGCAGTTGGGCAGCTTCCCCTCGTTGGTGGCTGCCCACGGCGTCATGATGTACGCCTTCATGAACTCCGTCGCGGCGGAGGCCAGGGCGTCAGGGTGGACGCCGGCCGGGGGACCGTGATCGACGACGGACTCGGTGCTTCGCGGGGCCGGGAGGCAGAGCGCGTCCGCGAAGGCGCTGGGGGAGACATCGAAGCCGGCGCCTCGCACGTAGCTCCAGTTCATGACGGGAATGTAGTTTGCGATGAGCGCCGCCACGAGGTCGCCTCGCGGGGCGCCGGAGGAAGATGGCGAGGACGAGGAGAGGTCGAGGCGGACGAAGTTGAGTAGGCCGAGAGCTTGGAGGCCGGCGGACGGGGCCGGGGCAGCGGGCGGGGGCAGGAGGCGAAGGTTGGCGCGGATTGCAGGGAGGCGCGCCGCCGCCGCCGCGCGATTCCAGTCGTGCAACGCTCCCGGTATCCCCTGGGGCGCCTCCCGCGGGAGCAGGTCCGGGTCATCCTCGCCGGCAATGGCACTGGCCACGGGGAGAGATTGCGAGTAGGACGGTGGAGGATGCATCGGTGGGGAACGGGACGTGCCGCTGGTGAGAATGGTGAGTGAAAACTATGGATTTTGGGGTTTGAGGGGTGAGGGCTATGGTTTTTCCATTTTAAAAGCGACTATGCCATTTATTTGCCAGGATTTTTTTTGGTTAGATGGGCAAATTCAACACTTCATGGGATGGATGTGTGTGTCAATGCATGTTGCGGCAGGAACATGCAACGTGCGTGTTTTGGGTATCTCATCTTAGTTGGTTTATTATGGGAACAACAAATGATACTTATTGTTTAAAAAAATGGTACTTCATCCATATTAATTGACGCACATTTGGTATAATTTTGTACTCCCTCCGATCCATATTAGTGGACTTAAGTTTGTCTAGATACATATGCATCTAGTCTAAATACTTAATTAGATACATACGAATCTAGATAAAGTTGAGTCCATTAATATGGATCGGAGGTAATACTAAAGTTAAACTACGTGTGTGTCAATTAATTTGGATCGGAGGAAATATTTATTATTATCCGCAAAAAAATGCTACTTATTGTAGAGAGAGATAAATGCATGAGTGGTCGTTGAAGTTGTTTATACATTGTTGTGCTTAATCAACGTCTTTGAAATTTGTATGATCAGCTAAAAAGCGATAAGACCTTTTTTTTGTCGGCCAGCATCTATAAACCTAATATTTCATAGTAATTGTTTAGAATTTTTGGAGTTAGAGAAGTACCCGAATTAATTGAGTCTTAGATTGGTTTGTTTCGATAGATTGTTATAATAACTGCATTGATTGCTTATGTTTGCATTTTCATGGTTCTATTAGGGGATAGTGGCGTTAAAATATGTAGACATACAATGTCTAATGTTTTGTTATATTTTTCCATCTCGCTGCAGTGGAGCATGTTAAAGTTTCGGTGTTATTTTCAACCAGTCTATCTCATCAATTTATGTGAATGTTTTTGTGAATTAAGTTTTAAAGACCCAAGGAGACTGTGATATGCGAAAAGTTGAGGAGTCACTGTTAAAGTTTCGGTGTTATTTTCAACCAGTCTATCTCATCAATTTATGTGAATGTTTTTGTGAATTAAGTTTTAAAGACCCAAGGAGACTGTGATATGCGAAAAGTTGAGGAGTCACAAAAGCTCGAGCTTGGGGATATCCTGAAAATCCAAGTAAAAAAAAACTCAAGCAGTTAAGCTTGGGTGTGTCTCGAAAGGAATCCCACCTTTCTTGAGCAACAACCGTCGGTTAGTGAAGGTTGTGCTTATGTCCTTTTTGTGGTATACTTGCAGCAGCTTTTATATTTATTTTGCAAGTTATAATCAATCATCACATCACTTGAATTTACTATTTGTACTTGAAGTCCTTACATGTATATAATCATTTTTCTGCACTTATATCTGTTTTAGACCGACGTCGGTCTGTAGAATTTTTTAAAAAAACTCTCATGTTTCACTTATATCTATTTTGAGAGTTCAATAGTTATTGGCTTGTTGCATTGATTAATTATTTAGTGATAAATATGTCAGGTGGTATAATTGCATAAGTTAATCTAAATCATTAAAGTTGAAGATATGGTATGTTTGCAATAGTTTGAGGTATTAGAGGAATAATGGTGAATGTGTTACTCTCTCATGAGCGACACTTATTATGGATCGGAGGGAGTAGTAAATAAGCTAGCGAGAATTAATTAGTGATAGTTATTGTATGCTAGCTCAATGTGCCCTGTTTTCTGTATAAAAAACAAAAATAATAGTTGCTAATGAAGTGTCACTCGAATCAATCCACATTGATTTGTATCTATAATACCTAAATAGTTCATCCCCACTAACCTTTCTATCTTGACATGCAAGCTATCCACATAATCAAGTAGGTCCACCATGCAAAAACTAATTTCCACCAACTCTTCATGCACATGCTCCCATTAATTCTCCATGCATCACAAATAAATATTTATAAAAATTATGCACTTAGCTCCACGATTTATAAATGATTTCTTTATAGAAAATCAAATTATAAGTTACCTCGCATGTCATTTTTTTATTCGACAATTTTTTTATGAATGCACATCTGTAGTTGCTATCAGTGTTTTAGGTTTAGTCAAGGGTGGAGATGTTTCCACTATCTCTACTCAACTTCTTTTCGTCTCTTATCATCTCACCGATATATTGTCAAGGTAATTAATTAACAAAGCAAAAAATCACACATATTTTTGGATTTTCATCAAATTATCTTAGTTTTGTACTCTAAACAATATCTTTAAAAAAATTATAATCAAATTATAATATGTTTCATCATTTTTCTCCTATTTTAAAACATTACAGTATTTGTTAATAGTTTCCGCAGCAACGCGCGGGGTATCATCTGGTTTCATAGTAACCCCTCACGTAGGATGGGCTGAGACGCGCAACGGATAACCACTCCCGTCAAACACTCTAGTAGGGAACACATGAGTTACATGCTAATTCTTAAAGTAAACTATGATAAGATCATAATAAGTGTTTGAGTTCTTTATGAATAATGTGATTCCACGATCTTCTTGCCCTACCACATATCCATATTTGCTAGCCTCTACAAAATCGTGCATTGCCCACTCTCTCGTCGAGTTTTGGTGCACACTTCACGGTACATCAACCTCTGTGTGAGAACTTCATCTAGTTCTCCTACATATAAACCCATATTCTTTCTCAAAACAGTCACATACCTATCTATTATAGCATTTCCATGTCCATTCCGAGTATATTATTACCATGCAAATTCAATCATCAGTTATCACATGACTAGAGATGTTTAGTGTCATGTAGCTT
Source organism: Bromus sterilis (assembly GCA_950022295.1). Classification (NCBI taxonomy): domain Eukaryota; kingdom Viridiplantae; phylum Streptophyta; class Magnoliopsida; order Poales; family Poaceae; genus Bromus; species Bromus sterilis. The sequence continues at coordinate 29,276,148 of OX465599.1, read as the reverse complement.
CGCATGATCGTAAGATAGCTAATTTGATGATTATATGGTTATCCATTTTTGCAGCGGCGGATCCAGGACCCAGGCCGGGGGGGGGGGGGCTGGGCCTGGGGCATGACTCTAGGATCCTTTGTTTACTGTACCAACTAATACACTGTAGTAGTAATGTAAAAGCCTAGGGCCCTGGGCTTGGCTAATTCCTGGATCCGCCCCTGCATTTTTGTATGTCATTGCTACGCTAGATCATTGCATAAATTGGAACACTGCTAGTGGCTTCCATTAGATGTTCCCATGTCATGTTCTTCGTTGAGTTATGAGTACCATTATTGTATTTCTCATCATTTTAAAGTGTTTCCCTTACTATGAGGGGAAATAAAAAGAAAAGAACCATGGAGGCCACAAAAAAACATGGAGGCCAAAGAAGAAAAATAAAGATAATAAATAAAGAGGGAGCACACTATTGTCCTTTCTGTATGCATAAGTTCTTCAAAGTAGCACCATGCATTCCATATAGAGAGTTTCATATGCTACTTGTTATATACTAGTTGTGGATTTTCCCATTACAGAACTTTCCTTGCATATTCTCATGATGAGCTTCCTCAAATGCTCTAGGGTCTTCGTGAGCAATCAAGTTGGATGGACACACCACTAGACCATTACAGAGTTGCATGCATTCATAGGTCTAGAGCATCTGTTGCATGATAATCCTTACTCCTTGCACCAACTTCAATTACAATACCTCTCCATTTCCAAATGATCAACTGCATTGGTTTGAGACTTTATCATGTTTGACTTCCTAAACCCTCATCATCATTCTATTTTTCATTTAGAGTCAAGAAGAATGATCGCACTCATTCATTTCACTAGTGGTTTTATGATTGAAAAATGTTATGACCATGTAGCTTATGTATTTGACCGACACTCTAGGATAGTGTTATGATAAGATTGCCATTAGATTATGAGAAAGATAAGAATTAACACCGAGTTCTCAACACTATATTCTTATCTTTGAATCTTCCTTTTATGGCACGAGAACTCTTACCGGAAACATTTATTCATGAAAAGCAATAGCTTGTTTGTAAATGTCTTTATTTATTATTTATTTAATATCAATTGTAGACTATTGCTTCACATCACTATACTTGAGTTTACAAATCATGTTACATTATATTGATTACAATTCATGCTTATTATATCCACTATAAAAAATTCTTGTATTATCATCTACTTACTCGTGATGAGTAAATATTAAGCTTGTGGATGTTGATACTTCTCAAACGTATCTATAATTTGTGAATGATCATGCATGTTTATACCATCTTTATACCAAAGTTGTATGCTTTTACCACCATTTTTATCAATTTCCTGGACTAGCATGCTAAGCGATGACCCATACCAGTTTCTGTTTTCCCATGTTTTTGGACTTTTCATAATATGCTAATTTAAGGAGAGGTTCTATAGGACATTGGAGTCAACCGAGAAGGGCCACCAGGTGGCGCCACGCCCCTAGACGCTAGCCAAGGTGGCACAACCAGGATGCACAGGCCCCCTTGGACCTCCTCTCCACCGTCTCTAGACGCATATATTTATCATCTGTTATAGAAACCCTCGGTATGGGTTTTTCTTGGGGTTTTCGCCGCCATAACTTTTTGTACATTGGCGATCCAATCTAGGGGAGGCTGTTCTAGAGATATGTCAGAAGGGGAAGGACTCTCGGTAGCCATATTCATCATCTTGGAGGTCACCATGCCCGATCGTGAGTAGTTTCTTTTGGACCTAGCTAGGGTCCATGAGAGTAGCTAGATTGTTTTTCTCTCTCTTTCAATCTTCAATACAATGGTCACATGAGCTGACCTACATGATTGTGATTTATATAATGTTATCTTTTGGTGTGCTTATGGTGATGTGATTGGATTATCACTTCATGATCGGATTTATTCATGATTATATTTGAGATATATTTGATTTTCTATATCCATAATTCTTATTCATATATGCTCTCCGATCTATCTTTCTTTATTTGGCCAAGTTTGAGGAGTGATCTCCAAGTGGAAGTTGTGTATGATAGGTGAGTTCAATCTTGCAAGTAATCTACCATAGTGATAGAAAATGGAAATGTCTTATATTGTATTGTTCCATTAGGGATGAAATGATGGTTGAGAGGTTGTCCTTTTGAGAGCAGGGTGAAGACCATGCACCATATACTCCATGTCACCATACTTCATGAAATACTATGTTTGTTCTTAATACTTTAAGATGCCTTCTGGATAGTGGTCTTGGGTGGAGTATTAGCTATAGAGGCAGTTGGATAAAAACATATGGATGTTTGTACATGATGCTCATATGCTGATTACTTCTTGTAGTTGATATTTAGAAGTATTATTGGTGAAAGATTCATAGTTCAATCTGTTACTCATTTATTTACCTTCACTGATCATGATCCATATGATGTGTTGTGAGTGGTTCAGTACGTTCTTGATAACATGCGATCAATCATGTTGCTAGTAATCTTGTGAAGCTGAATCTTGCTTGATGTTTTGATGTTATGTTGTGGTCCAATTCTCTAGTGGGTGAATGTGCAAGAATGTTCAGAGGGGGTGAATGGGCTTCTCTAAATTAGGATAAGTCTCGGTAACATAGTGGAATAAGTTTTAGAGGAAATTAAACAAACGAGAGATGTGCAACAGAAAAACATGACAACATAAAACATGACTAACATCACAGAGTAGTAACAAAGAATACAAGAAAAGTACTTGATATAATACAAGAATAATGTAAAGTAGATGAATAATCGAAGAACAAGCTTAATGCGTTGATGTTTGATAAACCAGTCCACACTCTGTAAAGTGTTACGTTTGGTTGGAGGGACTTATGATTGAACATAGGATCAAACCTCAATTCGTACTATTCTCCACAACTGCAAGTTCCTCGAACTTGAGTTGTCCTTTAATTGTGGTAGATACTCGAGGCTATCACTAAAACCTTCACAAACTTGTTCTCGCAACCACGGTCTTGTCAGTTGCCGAGGAACTGGCGCATAACCGTCTAGAGAGTATGCAGACACTCTTAAATGCTACGATAGATCATATACTTATGTGATATCAACGGTGCCTCTTGATAGACTCTGACCTAGACGGATCTGAGTTTGAAGACCGGTTCAGGGGCTACTGGTGCTGTTACGGCATAGGGGTGACTCGTCATACTAGAAGTCGACCTGAGTATGCCGAATCGAGGCCCTCGGTATGGTTTAAACTATGGATCAATGTCCGAGCCTATGTGTCTAGTATCCAGAGGCGACAGGAACCGGATGCGATCTTCCTGTCTGAGACACATCTGAATAATGAGAAGGCAGAAGTTTTGCGGAAGAAGTTGAGAATGGACCACATGATCGTCTCCCCGAGCGAGGATGGAAGGAAAGGTGGCCTTTTGCTAGTCTGGAAGAAGGAGGTTAGGATCTACTTCCGGGCATCAACGCTTGAGTATATTGAGGTGAATGTGGAAGAAGAGAATGGAAGTATCTGGAGGATGACGGGCATCTATGGCGAGCCTAGCTGGGACAACAAAGAGCGCACTTATCAGATTCTCCGTGACCTAAAAATGCAGTCAAATCTTCCATGGACTGTCATTGGCGATTTCAATGAGATCCTTTTCTCTTTTGAAAAAGATGGAGGAGCACCACGTCCACAAAGCCGTATGCAATCTTTCCAAGATGCATTAACAGACTGTGGACTTGAGGATATTGGATACACAGCTGATATCTTCACCTGGTTCAGAGGAGGGCTGCGTGAGCGGCTGGACCGGGCAGTCACAAATAGTGGATGGAGGAGTTTATTCCCACTGGCTGGGTTGTGCAACCTTGAGATGGGAAAATCCGATCATCGACCAATCTGTTTGGACACGTCTTTCTTAGAAGAAGTGGCGGTTGATCGCCCACCGTACGGGAGAAAATTCGAGGCTAGATGGCTCTCAGAAGAAACTGTAGAAGAGGTAGTCAAAACGACATGGAGGAAGGCGCAAGCATGTGATAATAGCCGGGGTATCTCATCAAAGCTCTCGTAAATCCATAAAGATTTACACAAGTGGGACAAGTCGGTTCTAAAGGAGCCGAGATTTAGGCTGAGGAAGGCACAAGCAGAACTGGAGGAAATAATGAAATCTAGCCCAACTGTTGATACGAGATTGAAGCAGAAAGAATTAGCTCTTCTGATTGAGAACCTACTGGACCAAGACGAAATCTACTGGGCGCAACGAGGACGTGTTAGTTGGCTTCGAAAAGGTGATCGAAATACTTCATATTTTCATCACCAAGCATCGGCCCGGCGCAGACGTAACCTCATAAAAAGCTGAAGAACGACTCGGGACTTTGGCTGGAAGGGAACGCAGATCTGAAACCACATATCAGAGAATACTTCAGTAATCTTTTTTCGTCAAATCAAGTGGAAGTGGATGATTCTTTGTTGAATGCAGTCAAACCGCACGTGAGTCAAGCGATGAATGCTTTATTAATGGCCGAATATACTAGGGAGGAAGTAAAAATGGCGATGTTCCAAATTGGAGACATGAAGGCTCCGGGGCCAGATGGATTGCATGCAGTATTTTTCAAACGGTTTTGGCATATATTGGGGGAGGAGCTAACGGACGAAGTTCTTGATGCAATCAATAAGAGGAAAATACCACAAGGATGGAACGATACTAATGTAGTTCTAATCCCAAAGGTAGCCAGCCCGGAGATGATCACACAGTACAGGCCTATCAGTTTATGTAACGTAGTGTATAAGGTGATTTCTAAGATGCTTGCGAATCGGCTCAAGAAAATCCTTCCAGAAATCATATCTCCAACACAAAGTGCTTTTGTCCCTGGTCGGTTAATTACGGACAATGTGCTGGTGGCGTATGAGTGTTTTCACTCTTTAAAAAAGAAAACCCATGGTTCTAATGGTATGTGTGCGGTTAAACTGGATATGAACAAGGCCTATGACAGGGTAGAATGGATCTTCCTCCAAAAAATTATGCTGAAGTTGGGATTCTCAGAAGATTGGGTAGAGCTAATAATGGACTGTGTGTCTTCGGTAAAATATACTATCGGATTCAACAACACTGAAACAGATGAAATTATCCCAACCCGGGGATTGAGGCAGGGGGGTCCTCTCTCTCCCTACCTGTTCTTGCTTTGTTAAGAAGGACTCTCAAGCTTACTTGATCATGAACAAGAGATAGGAGGCTTGGAGGGTGTGAAAGTGTGCAGGAATATACCTCCGGTAACGCATCTGCTCTTTGCGGATGATTCTCTAATTTTGATGAAGGCAGATCTACACAACGCTAATACTCTGAAGAGAATTCTAGAAACCTACTGCAAAAGCTCGGGGCAATTGGTGAGTATGGAAAAATCAAATATATTTTTCAGCCCGAATACTAATGTGTTGACTCGTGAAAGTATCTGTGGAGAGTTGAACATCCTAACAGAAGCTATGTACGACACATATCTGGGCCTCCCTACAATGGTGGGGGTAGACAGAAGTGATAGTTTTCAACACCTGGTTGATAGAATCTGTCAGAGAATAAAGGGGTGGAAGGAAAAGACTCTATCTATGCAAGGGAAAGAAATCATGGTGAAAGCAGTTTTGCAGGCTATTCCCTCATATGCTATGTCAGTTTTTAAATTTCTGAAGAACATCTGTAAATCAATCACAGATGAGATCTCGGGGTTTTGGTGGGGAGATGATGAGGAAAGGAGGAAAATGCATTGGTTTGCTTGGTGGAAGCTTTGTGTCCCTAAGAGGAATGGAGGTTTGGGTTTCCGTGACATACACAGTTTTAATCTTGCTATGTTAGCAAAACAGTGTTGGCGCTTAATCCAGAATCCAGACTCGCTATCTGCACAAATCCTAAGAGCAAAATATTATCCAGACGGAAATATTCTTAAAGCAGGACCGAAGAAAGGATCCAGCTTTACTTGGCAGAGCATTGTGGCGGGAATCCAAACCTTTCAACGAGGATGTATCTGGAGAGTAGGGTCGGGTGAACAAATTAACATTTGGCAAGACCCTTGGATCGCTTCTAGTCCCTCAAGGAAAATCATTACCCCGAGGGGGGGGGGAAACTTGATCTCCTCTGTGGGTGATCTTATAAATCCAGTGACAAATTCTTGGGATGTTGATCTGGTGACTGATATCTTCTCACCAGTTGATGTGCAGAGAATCCTACGGATTCCCCTGAACCAGAATATTACGGAGGATTGGATAGCATGGAATTACACAAAGAGTGGTACATTCTCAGTACGATCAACGTACTTCCAAGAATTTGAGCACCAGCACGGGCAGAGATCATCCCGGACAGATGGCCAGGGAGTATAGACCTGAACCCTATCTGGAAGGAGATGTGGAAGCTAAAAAATCTAGGGAAGGTTAAACATTTTGCGTGGAAAGTTCTGCACGGGGTTCTTCCAAGTCTAATCACGCTGGCAAACCGGCACATAAAATGTCCGGTGCTCTGTCCAATGTGCAAAACAAGTGGAGAGGATATTCAACATTGCCTGTTTACTTGTCCCAGAACAAAATTAGTTTGGAAGCACCTTGGGCTACAAGGAAGAGTACAAGAATCTTTGGCAGCTGATAGATCGGGTTCAGTAACATTGGAGGTGCTTGTACAAATGACGGGCGAATCGGATGGTTTACCTATAGCAGAACTAGCTACTATTACTGCTTGGTATATCTGGTGGCAACGACGTCAGGTGGTAAAGGGTGATGAGATTGCTAATCCGGAGAAAACTGCTCTTGGAATCAGGGTACTAGCAACAAATTTCCTTCGTTCCCAAAACACAAAATTCGTTCCAAGAAAGAGAGAAATGAAGTGGAAGAAACCAAACACAGGAGAGGTGAAAATAAATGTGGATGCTTCTTTTCACCTTTCGAGCTTATCGGGAGGCACAGGAGCGATCGCTCGTGATGAAAGAGGAGAGTTTATAGCAGCAGCAAACTGGGTCTTGCCCTGGGTGTCGAATGCTGACTCGACAGAAATCACGGCGATCAAGAATGGACTGTACCTGGCAGCACATCTAGGCTGCAATGCGATTATCATTGAATCGGATTCTATTGGTGCGGTGGAGTCCATTACACATAAGGAGGCATATCTTGGTCCCGAGTATGCTACTATCTTGGAGTGCAGAGAACTGATACAACAATTTGGATCTTTTAAAATCCAACATTGTTTCCGGGAGGCTAATATGGTAGCACATGAACTAGCTAGGGTAGCTCATGATGATAACTCTTCTGGTGTTTCTTAAACGATTGTAAATGACTTATCTATTATTTGAGGAATAAAGGTTGTTATGGTGTAAAAAAAAACTACTGCTGATTAGTCAGCCATAAGCCATTGCTGCGTGGAGTTATAGTGTAGAAAAGACAACAGATGATCAGACACTTTGTAATTTTATTGTCGCAATGGCTATCTTTGGAATCAGGAAATTTACAGTTCAATTCCCACTGATATCAAGAAGAGAAAGTTATATGTTCCAGAAATGGCCTTGATCAACCCAGTTGCGAAAACGTGTATATCTTTCGTGTAGCCAATTACAAAACATTCAGCTGTAAATTCGAAGCAGGTTCTCATCAGCTCTTGATCTTCTGTCAGCAACTCGGTGTACAACCGGCTTGTTTGAGCACCTGTTGCAGAGGGGAAAATGCAGCAATGGGACTCTGTTTTTAACTAATGTGCTTCGCTCAACACTCTGAACTAATTATTATTTTCCCCTAAAAATGGGCGCAAAAAAACAAAACACCGTAAGTAACCGGGCCACAGCCAATGTGATCTCATGTTACAGCGCCAGACTATTCTTCATCAGTGCTCGGCGCAGGCAGTTCCAGGCTAGAACCCTGCACTTTGAGGATGAAATGTTGCAAGCTGCTTTAAACCTCCAAGGTAATGCAACTGCATATTTTCAATACCTCCCTGCATCTCATCTTTTCCCAAAAACTGATTCTACCATCTTTCCAACAATTGCACATATGGCTGCATTAGAAGAAATTCATGAGGAGAACACAAGCATTGTGCAGCAGGAGAAAACCAAGGAAAAAGTGCAAGTTGATGTACTACAGGTGCATGAAACTCTTGTTGGGAAACGTAATAGAAAACAAAAAATTTCGGCCTACGAAACAAGAACCCAAGATCATCCAAGAAGATTGCATACAAGGTTTTAGGTCATGGCTCATCAACCGATGTAGCGGAAGTAGAGTTGGTGAAGCTCGTGGACGTAGTGTAAGTAGATCTCGCAAGTTCTCCCACGAACAGTCCCTCGAGCAATCCCACGAACAAGTCCCGCGATCTAGTCCCACGGACAAGTCCCATGAACAAGCTCCTCGAAGAAGGGTCGAAGGTACAACCCCTCCATTAGTATCCACACATCTCGTAGAAGAAATCCAGCAGCGCTCCGCCTTCCAGAGATGAACGCCACCGAGAAAACTAGAGGGAGAAAACCCTAACGGATTCCGATCTAGAACAGCGTCTAAACCGGGGTCTAATTGTGGAGCAACGGGGTTTAGAGGAGGGAGGGTGGCGCATAGGCCTTGGGGACAAGTTGTCTTCCTCTCCCTCTCCCCCTGGCTCACCTTATATAGGTGGCCAAGAGGCCTAGGGCGCAGCTCAAGGAGGATTGGGAGTCCAACTTGGACTCCCAAGCCTTCCAAACCTTCCCACACCTTCCCACCGGAAACCTGCCATAATGTGATTTGGTAATTCCACCTGGAGGAGGATTCCTTCCCCTTGGTGCGCCCCCCACCCCTTGGCCGGCCAGGGCAGCCTAGGTGGCTTGCCCCCCAAGGATAGGGGCGCAGGGGAGTGGGTGGTACTGTCCTGAACCTTCTGGAACCTTCCATGACCTTCTAGAAGCTTCCAGGACCTTCCGGGACATACCGGGACCGTTTCGGGACATTCCGGACACTTCTGGAGCACTTCCAGGACCTTCCGAGACCGTTCTCGGACGTTCCGAAGCCATCCGGATAGTTTCCAAGACCATCCGAGTTACAGTTTAAGCCACCGGATGACCGCGAAGGTTGTCGGGACGCCCTGCGATTATCCGGAAACTATTCCGGTTGATCCAGGACTTCCCCAGTACCATTCTCATATGTTCCGGAACCACCTGGGACTACTCCAGAGTGATCCGGACATAACCTTAAATACCCAGAACTACTTCTGGTGCCCTTATGAACAATTCCATAAATCTCCGGAACTACTTCCGGTACCCGTATGAACTATTCTGCTTTGCTTCCACTAAACCTTCTACCATACTAGTATTCTAACAGACTACTGCTCGTTAAGTGTGTGACCCAATAGGTTTGGTATAATGCGGACATGACTCAGAACATCTTCCGGACATAGGTCAACAGCCTTTTGTCAATAGCCAATAATCAACAGCGGAGCCATGGACACCCATGTTGACTCCCGCACATACACGAAGAAACTTCGAGTGAACCATTATGTTTAGTCATGTACCATTCCCTTTGCTTCGCGATATATGACAAAGTTAGAGGAGAGAAGTTTGGCACCCATGTGTAACAACTTTTGAACACAAGCCACTCGTTATCCTCTTTGCTCGTTTGTCCCTTTTCTCGTTATCGTATTCCGGTATCCCCGTGACTGAATCACAATGCGTCTGGCCAGACTATAATGGATACCGTCATACTGAGTGGGCCCGAAGTGAATATCTTCTTCATCGTGAAGGAGCAAATCCCATTCTTGAACTATCACAGTCACTAGCCACACCATCTGACATACCCAGAACTTATTTTACTACTTCCCATTTACGGGAGGATTCATCTAAGAACCAAAGCATGTCTTCCTGTGTGAAGCAACTCGATACTCTCATGGTCTAAGGAATTACGTATATGATAACATTTCATGATATGACTTATAACGTAGTTACGATGTGATCTCTAAGTATATCATTCAATACTGGGGTCGGTTCAACATCATTGTTCTGCTAACAATATGTTCCCATTGCTACTGACATCCTTGTTACAAGAACAATGTCCATGATTAAGAAAACGTAATCATCAGTTAGCACATGAGCTGGTCTTAGAGGCTAAACCAGGAACTCTTGGTGTTTACATTTCCACACATGCAAATGAGTTTTCTTCTGAATCTCACAGTCAGGGTCATTGCAATTATAGCACAGAAATATAAACATTAATTACGAACGTGGAAATATATATATAATAACATTTTATTATTGCCTCTAGGGCATATTTCCAACAGTCTCCCACTTGCACTAGAGTCAATAATATTGTCAGTGCTTGAGCACTTTACACCTATGGCATACCGGTGTAATAAATGCCTCATTTGTGGTATAGACCTCATCTTCGGATCTGACGTTTCAGGCCCGTTTGTATCTTGCATATCTTCGCGTTTTCACGCTATCATAAAATTCACTAATTTTATTAGTTTAGCTTTGTATATGTTTGAATCATTTGGTAGGACCTTGGTTCCTTAGAATAAGTCATGAAATCATTCATCAATGTTCCATGAGCTTCAAGCATATAGAAACCATACCATGTTCATAAATGAACTGATGATTCAAAACACCCTCCCTTGTTACTTCTTTAAGCAACAATATACTTAGCCTCTGTTATAGAATTCGCCACAGTATCTAACTTTAACACAGTTCCTTCATACTGTGCCACCCTTATGTGTGAAACACATAATCCCAATTAAAATCGAAAATCGATCGGAGTAAGTATGAAGACTGAATTGGTGTAACTGTTTACATCAAAATTCAGCTGGTGTAACTTCTTACAACGAGCTCTTCATTATCTCCATTTTTCGAGAAACATATCTTATCTATCATAAGTTTAACTTTTCACTGTTTGTCCAATGATCAACATATTGATCACTTTGGTATCTTGCTCATAACCTTTTGAAGCACTGGACATATCTGGTCGTTTTACATATTATGGTGTACATGATTAATCCAAACACACGGGTGAGTGGAATTCAATTCACGTGTTTTTGCTTATCTGTGTTCATCAACACCGATTTCTGCAAACAACTTTTCACCACGACTTCGGCAAGAACATGTTTCTTGGCATTTCATACTAAACTACTTTAGTATCATGTCAATATGTAGGGTTGGCTTTAGCATGATCAGGCACTTACTATCTTCATAGATCACTATGCTCAATACTAATGCTATATCAGCCCAAGTTCTTCAACTGAAAACTATTTCCAATGAAGTCCTTATTCGTGTCAAGAAATTTATATCATTTCTAATCAACAATATGTCATCTACATAAGGTTTTAGAAATATTATTCAGATCCCACTTACTTTCTTGAATATTCAAGCATCTTCGTTATTCCTGATGAAAACAAACTCTTTTGGCAATTTCATCACAACGAAAATTCCAACTCCATTATGCTAGCTCCAGTCCATCACTGGATATCCAAGGCTTGCATCTATTTTAGCATCCTTTGAATGGACAAAACATTCCGGTCGTATCACGTATACGTCCTTTGTTATATTTCCATGTAGGAACTTTGTTTTGACGTTCATTCTACCATATCCTATAAATGAGATATGTAGTAATTGCTAGTATAACCCGAACTGACTAAAGCATTTCTACGGTCGACACTATTTCGCCGTAGTCAACCTTTGAACTTGCTAGAAAACAATTTTCCAACGAGTTGAGCTTTATGGATAAAACAATTTCATCCGAATCAATTATAGATCCATGTATATATTCTTCAGACTTTTAGTCTTTCCGAGGGTCTACCAAGTTCAAAACTTGACTTACTTCCATGGATACTATCTCGGATTATTTGGCATTTAGCCAAATCCCGGAGTCAGGGCCCATCAACGCTTCTTTGTATATCACAGGTTTATCATTGTCGAACAACAATATCTCGTTTTACATATCATGAATGTTTGTACGATTTTTGTCTAACCTGTGTGGTTCAGCTGCGTACTTCTCTGAAGATTCAACAATCTTTGACAAGTTGCACTGTCCTCCCACTCACTCTTTTGTAAGAAACTATTTTTCTTCAAAATACATTGTTCTTAACAGCAAACAGTTTTTCTTTTGTGTAGTGATAGAGGAATACCAAAACTTTTTGGCATAACCATAACAAAGTAGCACTTATCTGATTTGGGGTTTTGAGTATGTCAAACATATGCCTCATATACCGAAATTTTAAGAAAAGACAACATGGTTTTAACAGTCCATACCACATCTAATATGGTGTCGTTTCAACAGATTTGATGGTGCTCTTTTCAGTGTAAAAGCCGTAGTCACTAACGCATAACTTTAATAAGTATAATGGCAATTTGATAAACGTCATATTTGATCTTACCGTGTCATACATGGCTTGATTACATCTCTCGAACACTTTACTCATAGTGGTGTTCCGAGAGACGCAAGTTATGACACTTCTTCACAACTCATCAGACGTTCGCTAAACTTGTAACTCAAATATTACTTTCTACAATCTAATTTGCAGAAGCGTTATCTTCTTGTTACAATGAATTTCTATTTCACTCTAAAATTCCTTGAACATTTCAAAGATTTCAGACGTATGTCTCTATTGAACAGATATCCACATATCTACTTCAACCCTTGAGTGAAGATAGGGAATCCACTGCACACAACTACACTTATTGGACTACACACATCATCATGTATGATTACCAATGGTTTAGTTGCCCTTTCATGTATGTCCTATCAACGGTGTTTTAGTCACATTACATCGAGACAAAGATCGCAAGCGTCAAGTGATTCATAATCATATGACTCGAAAGTCCATCACTTATGGAAATTCTTCATGCATGTTATGTCACTTGTGATAAACGGCAGTGCCACATCTATGTGGTATTTCTGTTAGTCTTGCGACGTTTAGCGTCAGTGTTATGGATGTTTAGTATTATTATCAAGATTCATAACATACAACCTATTCATAATGGAAGTATGGCCTTTACGTTATTCATAGCTTTGAACAACTCTCTTGCAACAAACATGATTCAAAATGATGTTTTGCAACAAGGCTAAAGTGTAGTAAAAATTTACTCAACTCTAAAATGAATTATGAAGATAATCATAGAGTCAACACACGGTATAGTAAACCTTTTACCGTGTTCCCGAGCGTGTCAAAACTCATCATTAGCTAGTCATAAAGGCCATAGTATTTCTTGCATCGAGTTGCAACAATATGCAATCGATGTGATATTACGGTGATCAACAGTTTAATCACAATATACAAAATCCACAATTAACTGCTTAATCATGATTCCCAAGAATTACATCTCTTGACCAACAATGAATTCATCTATAACTCCGTATGACTTTCATTTCTGAGCTGGTTATTCCAGTCTTCTTTCGTTTTGCCTTTATACGTATCATAGTTCTATTTCCAATGTCACTCCTACTCACAAAAGATCACACATGATCAAGGGTGGCGCAGGCCATGGACTTTCCGGCGTGTAAGTCTTACTAACACCCCATGGAACTTCCTTTCCCTTAATCCTCATCATCATATGATCAGTGTTCTTCTGGATCCCACACTTATCAGTTTCGTTAGAGCATAATGAACATTTTCACTAATGCTTACAATCATACATTGTACTAGATATCTTATATCCAACATTAATTGTCTTACCACTGAAAACAATTTTTCAGTTCCATGAATATAACATAACTATCCCAAACTTTTCGAAGTTCGGGTTTCATGGTGGTGAAGACAATGCACTTAGCTGTGGTGGAATTCTAGCATTTTTGGATTATGGACGTAAGTCACATCATCCATAGCATCAGCGGGAGAGCATCAAAAATTTGCGATAGGACATGGTCCTTCTCGGCACTATTGAGGATAGTCCTCACAATACGGTACCAATCGTAAAGTTTTTACCAGATAATACAGTTAATCAAAATCAATTGGGAAGGTGGTAACGCGAGCCATTATTCTACAACGATAATGCAAATACTAATACTTTGTTCATAATTAAGTTGCACTTGTGATTAATCAATTTAATTACTTAGTGCGCTCCCACTCAGATCAATATCTCTCGTAATTGATGCTGGAGTGATTCAAGATCCAACCCAATCGTCCGCCATTGATGTGACATCACTGATGACTTAGACTGGACCGGTAGGCCAACTTGCCAATCACGCCAAAGGTGATTCTTGTTCATATTTCGATGGGCGTGTTCCGGTAGCAAACTTTTATCCAAACCGTCAAGATAACCAAGTGTAATGTGATGTGTGTTCTTTTAACACACCCGTCTTTTATGCCTCACACCGTGTGCACCCATGTGACATGACCTGCTCCGATGTGAAACATAGTATAGACGGTGCTACAGTTGGAAGAACACTATCAACTTGATATTGTTTTGCGAGAGATCACCCTAATAAAATACGACTATCGCGCATCAAACAAGGGTGCATCAAAGGGATAAACATCACAGGCAGTTCATAAAATTTTGTGATATAGTATAGCCCTTTGCTTCGTGAAGTCTTCATTGTCTTCACGTCGTCGTGGTTGAAGTCACCGTGTCCAAAAACTTTGTCCTTGGCGCCGGGAACATCACCACGACTTCCGGCATGTGCGTCGGGGTCCACCTCCGCATCGTAGATCATCACCTTTGCATCTATCTATTGCTTTGCCTCGAGCTAATAAACAGTTCTGGCACACAGGCCATAATTAAGTGACAATCATATGACTCCAATCATCATGCCATACCACGACACGCAGGTCGCGAATAAATATTACATAACATATAGCATCTCATACAAACACATTGCAAATCTTGAAGGCTATACCACATCACATGCATACTCTGCAAAAACGAGTTAGATCGCCATCTACACGGGTTGTTGCAACTTTTATCGTGGTTGTTAAGCAGGTTTACAAGGCAAACAAGAAACCCTAGACAAAACAAAAACATGATACTTCTTTTGTTGCTAGTTCAACATACGGGGTGCGTGTAGCAACTAATGCCACAAGCCAAACTTCGTTAAACGCGTGACCCCCGTGTGGATTTGAGTTCATAAAATCCACAAGCCCGTTCATGTAAAATTTTCTATAGCAAGACTAGGATGAGATCCAAGGAATTTGATGTAGTCCATGATCAAGGCAACCAGCATACTAAGAGCAGCATAGAGGGATCATGGCAAAACTCAAACCTTGTAGCAAAATCACATCATGCCGTCGAGCAAAAGAAAAGATCACATGATAGGGAAGCAAACAAGAAAATCAATGCCTCATATCAACATATGATCTACCTAAACATGCATCTAATCAAGGATCGCTCATGATACCACTGTTGGGAAACGTAGTAGAAAACAAAAAATTTCGGCCTACGAAACAAGAACCCAAGATCATCCAAGAAGATTGCATACAAGGTTTTAGGTCATGGCTCACCAACCGATGTAGCGGAAGTAGAGTTGGTGAAGCTCGTGGACGTAGTGTAAGTAGATCTCGCAACTTCTCCCACGAACAGTCCCTCGAGCAATCCCACGAACAAGTCCCGCGATCTAGTCCCACGGACAAGTCCCATGAACAAGCTCCTCGAAGAAGGGTCGAAGGTACAACCCCTCCATTAGTATCCACACATCCCGTAGCAGCAATCCAGCAGCGCTCCGCCGTCCAGAGATGAACGCCACCGAGAAAACTAGAGGGAGAAAACCCTAACGGATTCCGATCTAGAACAGCGTCTAAACCGGGGTCTAATTGTGGAGCAACGGGGTTTAGAGGAGGGAGGGTGGCGCATAGGCCTTGGGGACAAGTTGTCTTCCTCTCCCTCTCCCCCTGGCTCACCTTATATAGGTGGCCAAGAGGCCTAGGGCACAGCTCAAGGAGGATTGGGAGTCCAACTTGGACTCCCAAGCCTTCCAAACCTTCCCACACCTTCCCACCGGAAACCTGCCATAATGTGATTTGGTAATTCCACCTGGAGGAGGATTCCTTCCCCTTGGTGCGGCCCCCACCCCTTGGCCGGCCAGGGCAGCCTAGGTGGCTTGCCCCCCAAGGCTAGGGGCGCAGGGGAGTGGGTGGTACTGTCCGGAACCTTCTGGAACCTTCCATGACCTTCTAGAAGCTTCCAGGACCTTCCGGGACATACCGGGACCGTTTTGGGACATTCCGGACACTTCTGGAGCACTTCCAGGACCTTCCGAGACCGTTCTCGGAAGTTCCGGAGCCATACGGATAATTTCCAAGACCATCCGAGTTACAGTTTAAGCCACCGGATGACCGCGAAGGTTGTCGGGACGCCCAGCGATTATCCGGAAACTATTCCGGTTGATCCAGGACTTCCCCAGTACCATTCTCATATGTTCCGGAACCACCTGGGACTACTCCAGAGTGATCCGGACATAACCTTAAATACACAGAACTACTTCTGGCGCCCTTATGAACAATTCCATAAATCTCCGGAACTACTTCCGGTACCCGTATGAACTATTCTGCTTTGCTTCCACTAAACCTTCTACCATACTAGTATTCTAACAGACTACTGCTCGTTAAGTGTGTGACCCAATAGGTTCGGTATAATGCGGACATGACTCAGAACATCTTCCGGACATAGGTCAACAGCCTTTTGTCAATAGCCAATAATCAACAGCGGAGCCATGGACACCCATGTTGACTCCCGCACATACACGAAGAAACTTCGAGTGAACCATTATGTTTAGTCATGTACCATTCCCTTTGCTTCGCGATATATGACAAAGTTAGAGGAGAGAAGTTTGGCACCCATGTGTAACAACTTTTGAACACAAGCCACTCGTTATCCTCTTTGCTCGTTTGTCCCTTTTCTCGTTATCGTATTCCGGTATCCCCGTGACTGAATCACAATGCGTCTGGCCAGACTATAATGGATACCGTCATACCGAGTGGGCCCGAAGTGAATATCTTCTTCATCGTGAAGGAGCAAATCCCATTCTTGAACTATCACAGTCACTAGCCACACCATCTGACATACCCAGAACTTATTTTACTACTTCCCATTTACGGGAGGATTCATCTAAGAACCAAAGCATGTCTTCCTGTGTGAAGCAACTCGATACTCTCACGGTCTAAGGAATTACGTATATGATAACATTTCATGATATGACTTATAACGTAGTTACGATGTGATCTCTAAGTATATCATTCAATACTGGGGTCGGTTCAACATCATTGTTCTGCTAACAATATGTTCCCATTGCTACTGACATCCTTGTTACAAGAACAATGTCCATGATTAAGAAAACGTAATCATCAGTTAGCACATGAGCTGGTCTTAGAGGCTAAACCAGGAACTCTTGGTGTTTACATTTCCACACATGCAAATGAGTTTTCTTCTGAATCTCACAGTCAGGGTCATTGCAATTATAGCACAGAAATATAAACATTAATTACGAACGTGGAAATATATATATAATAACATTTTATTATTGCCTCTAGGTCATATTTCCAACAACTCTACCAACACAACCTGAAGAAAACAACACCCCACAGGAAGAACAGTCCATCAATAGGGAAGGTAATTCAGATGTCCCACCTGGATTTCCTTTTCCCTATTTTAAGCATGGTAGCTCATGATCCACATCTGCAGATACTGAACAAAGCGCACAACATGAGGTATATGAGGAATTGAACCAGCAGGGAATGATGCACTGGAAGGCACACTTTGCTCCACCACAGGACTATCCTGCTATTCAGGTGCCATTTGAGTGGTTTAATTTCATTATTTTAGCTCTCACCTCACCTAATAGTTTTGACCGGTGCAAAGATTTATTAAAATCTAAGATGTGGCAAATCATTGCTGAGGCAGAAGACCATAAGGATTTCATCACAGTTCACATCCCTGACTCTTGCCCACTTTCTCAGGCACCCACTTGTCAGGATATGGATATTGCACAGGCAAACAAAACCAACCTGAGTGCTGATACTCAGCATTGTTCACATGTAGCAGACAAGATTGTGCCACCTGCTATCCAGTACAGAAGGAAAAGGAGAGACAAAGCTCCTATTGTGGACAATGAGGTAAGGAGCTGCAGAATACAAGTTATTAACAAAGGATTTAATAAACCTATCTGTGATAACAAGCACTGTTTCACATGCAACACTGAGCCCCCTCAGTTACCACCTAAGATAGTAAAATATTTGTCTGTGTCTTTCTGCAAGGTGGCTGATAAAGATTGCCAGGAGGATTTACTGAAGAAAACTAAGAAGAAGAAGATTGATGTGACTTCCAGCAAGGGGGCTGGCAAGTAAGAAGGGGAAAGACTAAAGCAGAGCAATATTTTGAAGTGATAAATTGCCTGATCCTAGTAGTTGTAATAAAGTACTTTTATTCTATGATGTATCAGACATATCATATGTCTATGAAGTGGGATGTAATAGAAATTATATACATCACATTCTATTGCATTCATGAGTTTATCTGGTCTCATAAAATAATCTATCAGTTTGTTTGGATTGTGCATCAAGGTATCATTATCTTTCCCAATGAATAGAACCTGGAATTTTATAAATTGGAATATCAGAGGTATAAATGACAACAAAAAAATGGTTAGCACTACAGGCTAAGATCAGAGAAATAGGATGTGATATTATCTGTATCCAGGAAACCAAAAGAGAGAATTTTGACAGCAGATACCTGAGCAATTTCTGCCCCAGACAGATCAATAAGTTTGACTTCACACCATCAGTGGGAGCATCTGGGGGAATTCTTACTGCATGGAATGGGAACATGTTTTCTGGGGAGACATTATTCAAAAATGATTTTTCATTATCTATCAGACTTATTTCCAAAATGATTGGAGATTCATGAATTTGACTAATATATATGGTCCATGTCAGGAGAGTAGTAGAATGGATTTTCTCAATTGGTTTCAAAATATTGACATGCCAGATGACACTAAATGGATGCTTATGTGTGATTTCAACTACATTAGATACCCTAGTAACAGAAACATAATTGGTGGGAATTTCCAGGACATGATGAAATTTAATGAGGCCATAAGTACACTTGGACTTGTGGAAATTCCAATTAAAGGGAGAGAGTTCACCTGGAGCAACATGCATAATGCACCTTTACTTCAGAAACTTGATTGTGTTTTCACTTCTGAAGCATGGACCACTATTTTCCCCAATACCATGGTTATTCCTTTGGCCAAGCCTATATCTGATCTTACCCTGTGTGATACAAATCAACACTCATATCCCTAAAGCAACTATATCCATGTTTGAAAATTATTGGCTTAAAATGGAAGGATTCAAAGAATTTTCTAAACAGAACTGGAACCAACCCACTCACATTCAGGACAGTGCCAAAATCATCACATCTAAGTTTAAAAGACTGAGACATGGGATTAAAATATGGCCCAGGAACATATCCCAGCTTAGCATGACAATTAGATGCTCAAATGAGCTTCTCCTCTTCTGGGATAAAATTGAGGAATTCAGACCATTGACCACTGTGGAAAACAATGGTAGAGATATCATCAAGGCACATATACTCCACCTCTTACAACTACAGATGATTTACTGGAGGTAGAGAGCTACCATCAGATGGGTTAAATTTGGTGAAGCTAATACCAAATATTTTCAGGCCAAGGCTACTATTAAGCATAGAATCAATTTTATTGATTCACTTCAGGATGAACAGGGCAATATCCATAAAGACCATCAAAGCAAATCACACATACTCTCTAATGCATTAAAAAAAAGACTGAAAAATACAAGGGTACCTGTAACAGCCCAGATTTCACAAAAATTAAATTTTTTGTTTTCGGTGTGAATTGTTTGATTGTCTGATTTGTTTGCGGTGTTTGCATCCTTGATTTATCGATCGACGATCATTTCCCCCTCTTATCTCGTACCGGACGGAGACCGACCCTTGCCGCCCTGACACTCGACCTTTGCGACACCGGGTTTCACCCGATCACCGTCGCGAAAACCGACACAAGACCAGCCGAAGCCAACGGAACGAAAACCCCGTTTAATAAGTAAACGAGATATTTTTATAGCGCGCCGGAAAGTGTTCTCGGAACGGTTCCAGCGCGTGTTGTACGCCACCGGATCGACGCGTTGATCGCGCAGTTCGAAGTTTTACCCGAATCGGAGGTCCTGCGGACCCCGGCGGTCAAAAACGTAAACACCGCGCGCGCGAGAGAGAAACCGGGGATGTTTTTGCAAACTAACAGCCACCTGGGTTATATATAGACCACCACTCCCCCACCTATTTCTAGGGTTTCCCCTAACACAAATTGCAGCCACCCCCTCAAATTCCTCCCCAAATTCTGCCCCAAAACCCCTCAATCCCGAAACCTTAGCTACAGCAAAATCTGACCATTGGATCTGCAAACGGAGGGTCCAGAAGAGGCCACGTTGCCCCGAAGGGTCTTCTCCCACCTCCAGTCGGATCCTGCGCCGCCGGGCCTCGCGGGCCCGCACCACCGTCGATGCAGCCCGCCCTAACCCAAATCGGGCCGAAGCCGCCTCCGCCCAAGCTCCTCCGTGGAGGCGGCCGCCACCCCAACCCCGTCGAGCTGCCGGCAGGCCGCAACCGCCCCCAGGTCGCGCCCTCCTCTCCCCTCGTCGCCTTCCTCCTCCTCTCACCCGCCTCCCTCTTCCCTGACAGGGTCGTCACGCCGTCGTCGCCATGGAGGAGCAGTCGCAACCCCGAGCCGAGCTCGTCGCCGCGCTGCCCCCTGGAGGCCGCCCCCGCCAGATCCGGCAAGGGCCGGCCGGATCCGCGCCTCCCTCAACCCTAAGCCTCTCCTCTGCCCTCGCCGGACCACCCTCGAGCCTCGCCGGAGCCTGCAGTTCGCCGCCGCCATGCTTCCCGCGGGATCGAGCGTCCCGCAACGAACCGTCGTTGCCAACGTGTGGGCCAGTGCCCCACTCCGGCCCAGCAGCCTCGCGCGACCCCGACCCAGCAACGACGCCCCAGCGCCTCGGCCCGATTCGCCCCAGCCGCCCTCTTGCGTCTTGGGCTCGGCCCAGCGGGGTGAGGCTGCTGATCTTTTTTTATTTTTGTTATTTGTTGTTGCGTAGTTGGGCTCAGCCCATTAGACTAGCCACTGTGTTGCGCCCTGGGCACTAGTTTACTATTCTGCGCCTCCTGTGTAGGCCCATTAGCTATAGATTCGGCCCGTTAGTTTTTTTTTCTTTTTCAGGATATATTAATTGACAAATTAATAGTTTTTTTGCGGTGCCCGTATCTTTTTAACCGTAGCCCGGATCGCGACGCTTTAAACATGAAAGTTGCTTAGTTTTTTGTGAAGATTAATAAAATGTGCTCTTTAGCTATGTTTGAACTTGTGTACATGTTGTTTTCCTGCTAATTACACTGCTTGCCACTGTAAAATGTAATCTGCCATAACTTTTTAACCGTTGCTCCGATTAAAATGTTTTTTATATGTAACTTGATTAGTTTTTTTGTGTACTTTGTGTTTATGCTATTGTTTGCTGCTGTTAACCAACCTAAAATATGGTTTAAGAAGAACAGTACCAAATCTTTTAATTGTTGTGGGGTACTTAGTGTATTGCCATGTTTAGGTTGTGCCTCGCTTAAATTGACTAGCATAGATAGTTTCCTTATGCTTCACCTTTTGCCATGTTTGTGTGATATGCCATGCTTGAGTGTTATGCCATGTTAACAACCTTTGCTCATCTTGTGTAGCTAAACAACTTGAACCATTTTAAACGTGCGATATCGTCGTGTGTGACGAGTACTCCTCTTAACCTGTTAGTAACCGCTCTCGACGGTAGGTGCGATGTCTCGTGTTGCCTTCTTGTTGATGCTTGCTCGTGTTTTCTTCTTAGTAATAGATGCTTGCTCGTTGATTGCTTTCCAGTGTTTACCATCTTGTTGCTTCTGCGAGTACTCTCGGAGACGTTGCGAGCTTGCGATCAACTACACCTTCGGAACCCGACTTATCAACAGGCAAGGACTATACATTACTTATGATCTATTCTATTTCAACCAGCGGTTTGCATGCTAGTCTAGGATAGGTTCGATGTTTGATCCTACCACATGTTTACAGCCTATTTCAAACCGATACAGCCATGTCCCCTCCCAGCAAACTGTGACACCCTGGATTTTGTAACTTTCTTTTTCCAAAAACTTTTCGGATTTATTTTTGGATTTGCGATTGGATTTGATTTTGATCACCTCGTTGGACTTGAAACTTGAGCATATCTTCTTTCCATGCTCAAGTGACCCTTGATCTCAAGCCTTTCCAATGCCTTTCCATGGACCCATCTCATCCAAGCCACCATTTGATGCAAGCCATATATTCCTTTTCCAATAAAAGGGATATTCCTTTTATTTGAGGTTTGTGAAGCAACCCCTATTTATATTGCTCCATAAATCCCCAAATAATGCCACATGTCATTGACATCATATCTTGCCAAATTCTCCAAAAACATTTCATAGCCCAAGTGGATTTTTTCCTCTAGAAAAAATCATTTGTCTATGGGGGCATATTGGAGCTTTGTGAATGGAGTGCCACTTCTCTTGATCCATTGCTGGTGAAATTCTTTGTGCAATCTCATATGATCATATGATTGATCTCCACCAAATTCCACAACCATTTTCTTAGCCAAACTCCCACAATAAATTACCAAAGTTTGGGTGCAACAAAGGGGCATTGTGAAGCAAGTGCATGATAGGGGATCCCATTTTCCTTGAAACTTTTTGAGCATGATCCTACCACCAAATAACCCCACCAAACCAGATTTTAGTCAAATCCAATCACCCATGTGTGTACACCATCATGTTTAAGTTTCTGGTCAGCAGGACACCTTGTGAAGCAAGTGCTACCTAGGCTTGTCCAATGGCCATGAAATTTTATACACATGTGCACCATAACAAATAACCAAGCTACACCAATTTTCAGCCAAATCAAACAATCCAGTGAGATGCTAGCCTCACCAATGCATTATGACCTATTTGGTGCTTTACAAAGGAAGTACCAAAAATATTGCTCCAAATGATGTGAAACTTGGCATACATACTCATCCTAATGTATGTTTGAGCTCTGCAAAATATCATGCTTAGGGGAGCTATGTACAGGCCACAACCCAGTACAAACACCTTCTGAAGCATTGTACCATTTACAAATCAAGTACCATTTACATTGCTTTGTTTGAGCCCAAAATCCACAGGAGCCTAGTTCCTTGTACCCCTAGCCCAGAAGACATCTTTCTCCTATCCAAATCCACCCCATGTGAGCTTTGCTTCTGCTCAAATTTTGCTGCATCAAACTTCAGGAAGAGATAGAGATCACCACAGTGCCCCATCTTGCCAACCAAGCATACCCATGTGATCAGCACTCGAAGGACTATAACCCATAAAACATTGGACACGAAGAAACCTCCCCCAGATAACCCTTCCCTTTGGTGGCCATGCTCTTGGACGCACACGGCATGCTCTGGCCGCGCTCCGCGCGTGCCCGTCACGTCCACCTCGTGCTACAGAGCTCCCCTGTCCTCTTCTCCGTGTCCACTTGCGCCGCATGGCTTTGCTCAGGACGCGTGCTCCACGTCACCCCCTCTGGAATCTCCTCGGCGCCTCCAGCTCACCCGCCGTCGTCGTCTTCCCCATATGGCGCGGCCCTGCCGAGCATCTCGCCGTGGCTATAAGAGGGGCGCAACCCCGAGCACCTTAGAGAACACCCAACAGCTCCCTACCTCTCCTAGATCCCTTCCCCCTCTTCAACTCGTCCCCGGAGCCCCCGTGTTGGCGCCGCCCACCTCGGCTCGAATTCGAGCAAGCCGGCACCTCCCTCTCCCCTTGGACCACCTCCCCGCGACCTCCTTGCCACACCTCTCCAGCCCGGAGCCCTCCTCCTCGCGCCCAGATCCTCTCCCGCCTCGCCGTGGCCGGGCTCGCCCGCGGCCACACACCCAGGCCGCCTCGCCCTGCCGTGGTGCCGCCCCGCTCGGCCCGCGACCGCAGGCGGCCGCGCACCGGAGCCGCGCTCCGGCGACCCCCCCTCCTGCGCCGACAGCCTCCACGGGCCCCGCCTTGCCGAGGCCTCCCCTGTTCCAGCGTCGTGGAGAAGAAGAAGGCAGGGGAAGAGAGAGAGAACGGCCTGACGAGCAGGCCCTGCTTGTCAGCGCCATAAGTTCCGAGCTGTTTTCTTTCTAGTGGAGGCGGTATTCCAGAAGTGCGTTTCCCCCCAAGGAAAACGTATTCCCTACTCCTTCGGAGAATAATACGCTTTCATGTACTGAAAACGTATTTCTATCCTCTGCAGCCCGAAGTACGCTTTCCCTCAACAGAAAGCGCATTTCTATCAAAAATCAGCCCCCCGACACCGTTTCGTCGATATCTCCGCAACCGTAAGTCCAAATGGGGTGATTCTTTTTGCGTTGGTTTCCTTTCGAGCTCCTCTTCGCGTTGGCGTAGATATTATGCCTTGGATCTTTGTGCTCTTTTGTTGGTCAGGTCAAAGTGGTTTGACCCCCCTTCTCGACGTGTCTTTTGTCTGGTTTTTGCAGGGCGTTGTCGGCGTCCAAGACCGAGGGTGTTTCACACCTTGTTGGTGAAGGCAAGCCACAATACCCTTTGCACCTTTGCAAAGATTTGACGTGCTTCTAAAATTGTTGTTCGATGATATGCTTATGATTATGATCATGTTGCTATGCTATGATTGATGTTATACTGCCATGCTATCCTTGAATATGCTCCTCTTATGCCATGTTTTGCCATGTTACATTCATGCTATGCTTAGATCATATCATTGCCATGTTATGTCATGAACCATCGTAACCACAACAACACCATGTCAAGTTGATCATGTTATCTTTATGCTAGTTCATGCTATGCCTAAGTTATGCTTAACTGTATTCGTAATGTTGCCATGTTAATAACTGAATCTTTTTAACACGGATAAGTTCACCATCTAAAATGTGCTTGATCATATCTTGAACTCTCATGTTAACATGCTATGCATTGTTATGATCTGATACTCATGTTGAACCTGATACTTGTGTTCACTGTTGGAGATATGCTTCGTGACAAGTTGATCAGGTGCCACCGAACCGGGCTTATCCGTGCAGCCACATTTGCCTGTATGGGCGGGCCTTGATTCGGTCTGCCGGTGGGTTCTCTTATTTGTATCACCAAGTAGGGGGGCTACGCGCACGCGCTGCCCTGATCAGGCAGGCGGCGGTAGTCCTGACAGCCAGTGTTGTTATGAGCTCAGTCCCCGTTGGGACAGTATTTGCCACAAGGTGGCCAAGTGGTTCTGGTGGTAACGTGGACACCTAACCACAGGGCTACCCAAGACGGAATGTCGGTGATACGGTAAGAGGGACACTCGGTATATCGGTCTCGTTGGAGAAGTCCTAGTTCACTCCTGCGGTGCGAGTTCCAAGGATCCTGTGGGACAAGTACCGGGGTGCTGGATGGAGGAAGAACTCCATAGTGTGAGTAAAGTGCACAAACTCTGCAGAGTCAAAATCTATTCGAATAGCCGCGTCCTCGGTCATGGGACACAGTTCGTACTAGGCCACACCATATGATCAACTTGGGTACGGTGGTAAGTTTGTGGTAAGTAGATGGTCATACGATGAGTGGATTGGTTGGGTGGTAATGAGGGACACCTAACCCATTGAATGGTCGTGCGATGACCCGTTCGGTCATGCAACGACCCATGGAAGTGATTGGTCACGAAGTGACCCGGTGCTTGAGTCTGTAAGGACTCCGAGGTAAGCCACGTGATCGTGCGACGATCATGTGGGGTCCATTGTGCGTGCATTAGTCTTAATACTGTTATTATGCTTGATGATTATCTGCATGCATGATATTGTTGCTCACCTGTTTAATTCACTAATATACTTTAACCTGTTGCCATGTTATTGTTTTGCCTTGTTGCATGGTTGTTGTGAGCTTGCAAGTACAT
This sequence comes from Bromus sterilis, assembly GCA_950022295.1. Classification (NCBI taxonomy): domain Eukaryota; kingdom Viridiplantae; phylum Streptophyta; class Magnoliopsida; order Poales; family Poaceae; genus Bromus; species Bromus sterilis. Next base: position 29,250,280 of record OX465599.1, on the reverse strand, counting down.
TCAATGTACTGACCTGGCGTGTTATGCCAGATTTGCAGGCCGTGCTTTGGATGCGTAGGACGGTGTTCCCGGTGTTTGCGAGCTAGGGGGTGTCCCAGGAAGTGTCCCTGTGGATTGGAGTTCGTCATCGCTGTTATTGTTCCGCTGCCGTCGTTATTCCGCTGCTAGAGTTATGCTGCTGGTTGGTGTAGAGCTGAGGTTAGCCTGAGGAGCATGCTGTGTCTCCGCTAGCGTTGTAATAGACCTCGTGTACCCCTATCTTCGGTAATAGAAAGCTGTTCAGTTCTATATCAATCAGTGCCGTGCTCCAGAAGACTTGATCTCTGGGCTGGTGCACGGGGCGTTCCGGTCCTCTGAGCCGGGGTGCCACACAAACCTTGTACTGCTATGTTACTATTGCTCGTTGCTCATCCCCTGCTTAGTATGCATGCTTAGGATGCTACGATGTTACCCTGTTACTCCTTGGTTTGGGATATCACATTATTATATTGTTATGGATGATGTGATTATTATAATGTTGACTATATTCGACGAAGGATGGAAGGTCTAGGCTATCCCGCCCCGACGCTTTGTTCCATTCGAGTCACCTAGGATACGAGTTCCGGGTATTGATTTTAAGACTGAGCGTGCCTAACCGCGTGTGGGATTTTATGGGGTCCCCGTTTCTTACCTACCTAGCTTCAAACATTTCTAGTGGTGGCCCAAGCTGATTTTACCATTTGCAAACCATGCATATATGTCTGTCGGGTTGCTCCTAGCAGACATCCTTTAAGACAACTCGGGCTAGCAGAGACAGAGTTCCTTTTGTTGGTCCACACTTGGAAGCTCTGGGGCTGCCCACAGTGATGGGTTAGTTACCCCGACCTCGTCCAGTCGGAAGAGTCCGATCCGATAGCGCGACCGGCCTTTGGATTGGGTGTCGACTCCCCGGGGGCCACCCGGATTTGTTCGTTTTTAGCTAGAGGGACCTGTCATTTCGGATCTCTCGGAACTAAATCATAAAATGGTTGCCTATGATGGGTAGCAACTGAGAGAGATGAGCGTGCGTGCGGAGTCTTGTAATGGGCAGTTGGTACACCCCTGCAGGGTTAAATCTTTTCGAGAAGCCGTGTCCACGGTTATGGACGACTTGAGACCTACTCCTTGTTCATAGACAACAACAACTGAGATAATCTTAATATAACTTGATCAACGTGTGTGTGCCTTGACTGCTTCTTCATCGGGATGCGAAGAGGAGGACAAGGATAGGATAGGTGTTATGCTTGCGTAAGTAGGCGGATAGCAGACTTGTTGGAGGCGATTCCTCATCGAATGCTTGGCTTCTTATCTTACTCTCTAGATCGTTAGCCACTTCATAAATGCTAGTGCGGCAACAACCTCACCACTTACCCCATCCTTACCGTAAACTACTAGTTGTCCTAGAATGACGAGTGATGAAGTCCTTGCTGGGTCAGTTGACCACTACAGTTGGATGCTGAGTACTTCTGTACTCATGATACTACCCCAAACTCTTTTCAGGGTTCTTGATCGACAACAGGTATGGTGATCAACGTTTCACATGGAGACTCGACGACGACTAGTTAGGCGGATTCCGGCGGAGGGCTTGGACCCGTGCGGTTATGGGGATCGATGATTTTCTCTTTGCCAGTAGGCATTTGATTGTAGTCTGTACTCAGACATATACCTTCCGCTGATGTATTGTATTTAGGGCAGTTGTATGCCGATTGTATGAGATGTTGTATCCTTGTATCTGTAATGTTGTGATATCATGTTGGAAATCCGGGGCATATGGCTTCGTCATATGTCGCGGTGGGACCGATATGTGCTTCGTCCCCGGATCTGGATGGAAACATCTAGATCTGGAACAATACCGCATATGGGGCCTTGCAGTACCCACTTTCAATATACTACAATTTGATGAGTTGCTAAACAGACATGAAGATATGGAGGACATGGAAGTGATGCGCGAGAGATGATAATGGCATGTCGCCCTTCATTGGTTACCCCAAGTGAAAGGTGAGATGTAGGATAGCAGAAAATTTCCCCTAACGTAGAGGATAGGGTTTGTCTCCCGTAGGACTCCAAGGTCGACAAGTAGGTGGTTTGGCAAGTGAGGTGTTGTATCACTTGCTTCGCCTGGACCTGCACACACAACAAGTAGCTTTGCTCCCAACTAAGTTCAGAGAGGTTGTCAATCTCTCCGGCCTTGTTGTTTACAAAGGATCAAACGCAAGAGATAAAGGATAATAGTGATAACTGCAACTGGAAAGTAAAAGCAATAAGTAAATTGAGGGTGTAAACAGTGGTGGAAATATGGACCGGGTCCCATGATGTTCACTAGTGATGTCTATCTCCCAAAAGACGATAACACTTCTACGCGAGGTAAACAAATCACACCTGGGCAATTGACAGGATTACGGACGCAAACCAATGCTAACTATGCTACAAAGAAAGGAAGAGGCTCAAAAGCATGGGCAGTACGCCAAAATAAGTAGACCGAAATCCATCTGTATCTACTACCAATCATCCACCTTGAGATATCTATCCATAACTTCTCGCTGGTATTAATTTGCGAGCCCCATCCAAAGTGTAAACCAAAAGCAACAGACAACTGCATTAAAAGAACTTTGCGTAAAGTAAACAATCTTTGCAACCGCGGTTACAAGCACCGTTGTTTTCCCCCTTGTGGCAACAACACATCCCCTAGACTCATGTTTCTGTCACTCAAGCTAGTCATTAGGGGGCATGAACCCACAATCAAGCATAACGCTCCCTCTTGGAGTCACTACCTACTACTTGGACAAAGCAATAAACAACAACGGAGAACATGCAAGAATTAATCAAGAACAAAAATATAAAAGAGAAGAACTAAATATATTACTCAATCACAATCTGAACATAGTCTCATAATCCATCAGATCCCAACAAACTTAGCATAGCAACAGTAGAAAGAATTACATATGTGCCTTGATCATGTAGGGCAGCTCACAAGGTCTAATCCATGAAGAAAAAAGAGGGGAGGAGAACATCACATAGCTACTGATCATGGACCCATGGTCCAAGGTGGACTACTCACGGATCATCCGGGAAGCGTCCATGGTGGTGGAGAAGCTCCCGGAGGTCAATCCTCCCTCCGGCAGGGTGCCGGGAACAGGTGTTCTGGTGGTCCCGATCTTGGAAGCGCAACGGCGGCGGAACAGAGGCGAGATCGCGAAAAAGGGTTCTGTCTCGGAGGTTTCGGGGCGAATGAAATATATAGGCGAAGGGGGGAAGCCAGGGGGGCCACCAGGAGTCCAAGCAGCCTCCCGGTGCGGCCCCACCCTAGATCGCCCCCCGGCCACCTGGGCAGCATGTGGGGCCCCTCTGACCCCCCTTCGGGACTCCAGAAGCTTCCGTTGCACTGATTTTTATTGGATTTTTCCAGAATTTTTCTGGCATTTTACGTAATGGAAAAACCTGAAATAAAAAGACAACAGAAAATAGGAACTGGCACTGTGGTGCACTGAGTTAATAGGTTAGTCCAAATATGATCAAAAGTGTATGAAAGTGTACGTAAAACATAGCAATATCACACAAAACATGCTTGGAGCAAGCAGAAATTATAGATACGTTTGGGACGTATCAGGAAGCACGATTTACTAAAGAAGAATTTGATAATGTGATCAAGAATCTCCCTTTGGACAAATCACCAGGACCAGATGGTTTCACAAATAATTTTGTGAAGGAATGTTGGGATTTTCTGGCACCTGACTTTTACAAGATGATCGATGATTTCTACAAGGGCAGGATATCATTGCAAAGAATTAATGGATCATTTATTGCAATTATTCCTAAAAAAGATGCTCCAATGGGACCACCAGATTTCAGACCCATATCCCTTCTGAACTGTTCATTCAAAATTCTCACAAAGTTGCTTGAAAACAGGCTGCAGAAAATCATACTGAATTTGTTCCATGCTAATCAATATGGTTTCTTGAATAACAGATATATTCAAGATTGTCTAGCATGGGCATATGAGTTTATTCATCAATGCGAGACATCTAAGAAAAATTAATCATCCTCAAGCTTGATTTTGAAAAGGCTTTTGACATATTGGAACACCAAGCCATCATGGATATTCTAAAGGCTCAGGGTTTTGGGCCCAAATGGCTGATATGGATCAAGATGATACTTGACACATGATACTCATCGGTTCTACTCAATGGAGTTCCTGGAAAACAATTCCTATGTAAAAGAGGAGTGAGACAAGGGGATCCACTGTCACCACTACTGTTTGTCTTGGCAGCTGATATGTTTCAATCCATTCTCAATGAGGAAATGAACACTGGTCTGATAGAACATCCCATGCCAAATAACCCTTGCAGAGATTACCTAGTAATCCAATATGCAGATGACAGAAAGTCCAAGTATGTGATCAGAGGGGAGGGGGTGAATGATCGCTTCAAATTTTAGTGTGAAGCTTTGAAGTGAAGCATAAACTCAGCAGAAAAGGATTACTGAAACAATTAACTGGAAAGCAAAACTAGTAGAGAAACTAAACTCAGCGAATCAAAACACGTTGAAGCTTAACTGGAAGCAAATGCAATGCAGAAAGTAAATGCTTGAAGTAAAACGAACTCTTGACTCGACGATGTTTGTTCAACCAGTTCACGCTCTGCAAAGCGCTACGTCTGGTTGGAGAGGCCGGTGATTGAAAACCTGGAGCAAAACTCTCTCTGTCCGTTGCTCCACCGCACCAATCTCCTTGAGCTTGGCCAGTTTTGACTCAGGGTAGATTATCAAGGGAATCTCCGAAACCTTTGACAAACTTGAACTTCGAGGCAAGAATTACTCTTCGCTCTCTGAAGACGACACTCTAACCGTCTAGGAGAATTGCGGTTCTCCAAGATAAAAAGGCTAGCAAGCTTTCACCTAAGTCATAGAGAATCTACTCAGATCAATGGGACTTAGGATTCAGTGGTTGGCTTTTGGGTTTTGCTTCGGTGGCGTTCTTGGGATGCTCTCTTCAGTCTCTCTTAGGAATAATCTCAAAGCAGCCACCCGCAAATGGAGGCGAGGCGGCGTATTTATAGTTGGCGATCCCGAGGTGCGAAATGGCTAATTTGACCCGAAGCCACAGCTTGACGCGTGTCCACAACGGTCGGATTAGTCATTAATGCGCAACTTTACTTGCGGAACAAGTAAAGCTGACTCACGGACTTAGTTCTGCTTCGGAAGCCAAAGAACGCAGTCTTTGCTACCGAAACTTAACTCAGTGCACATGATATTTCTTCACTCTGGCTTCTTACTTGGTTTAGATTTGATCTGAGCATTTTCTCAATAACTTTGGTGTCCAAAAACTAAAAACCCCTCTTGATAGTACAGTTTGTCCTATGACTCAAAGAACAGAAAAAGAACTACACAAAAACATCTAAGTCTTGCGCCGTCTTCTTCATTTCCTTCGATGAGTTGAGCTTCAGGACACCTTCATTTTTGGGGGCCATCCTTCGTGATTAAGCTTCGCTCAAAGGGAAATGCTTCGGTATCTTGAAAACCTTCCTTGAAGCTTTATCACATAACTTGTCCTTCAGGAACCTAACCAACTGTTTACACTAGAAAACGTTGTTAGTTCCTCTACTGTCTTGTCCAACAATATCCAAAACACATGGGGGAAAAACTTTGCTCTTACAATCTCCCCCTTTTTCGACTATTGTTGACAAAATATGCATCGATAAAAGATAATTAAGTTTTTGTGAAGTGATGGGACAAACTCTAAGATATGAAGTTTTATACTCCCCTGAATTCAAGCATCAAAGATTTATATAATCTAAGTAAATGCTTTGAGGAATATTTCTTTGTTGGGGAGCAAAACAAATATCTTAGCGAAGTCAATTGTATGGGTGAATAAAAATCCAGATGAATGTGCAATTCCTTCCAATGACCTATGACTTAAAGTAATAACCACCTGCAAGATAGAGAATATGAAGCAATACTTGCAAGAAAAGGGGGTTATTAAAACTTAAGTGTAGCACAGTGATACGTCTAATGGCTTCTCGCCCCTCGTTGGTTACCCCAAGTGGAAGGTTTGAGATGCAGTGCAGCAGCAAGTTTCCCTCGGTGAAGATACCAAGGTTATCGAACCAGTAGGACTCAGGAGATACAAGTAGGTGGCAACGTCGCCAGGAATTTCTTCCTGACTAGGGTGTTGTCGTGGACCTGCACACAACAACAAATAACTTTGCTCCCAGCGAGTAGAGAGGAGTTGTCAATTCCTCCGGCCTTGTCGTTTACAAAGGATCAACGCAAGAGATAAAAGGTGCAAAGGAAAGTAAAAGCTGAAAGTAAATTGAGGGTGTGAACAATAATGTGAAGATGGACCGGGGTCCCTTGATTTTCACTAGTGATGTCTCTCTCCCCAAAGACGATAAAAGTGCTAGCGAGGTAAACAAATCACAGTTGGGAAATTGACATGATTATGAAGGCACCGCAATGCTAACTATGCTGCAAAGAAAGGAAGGGCTCTAAAGCAATGGGCAGTACGCCAAGGTAAGTAGACCTAAATCCATCTGCATCTACTACGAATCATCCACCTTGAGATATCTATCCAGAACATCTCGCTCGTATTAAGTTGCGAATCCCACCCAAAGTGTAAACTCAAAGCAACAGACAACTGCATTAAAAGAACTTTGCGTCAAGTAAACAATCCTTGCACCCGGAGGTACAAGCACCGTTGTTTTATCCCTGGTGGAAACAACACATCCCCTAGTCTCATGTTTCTGTCACTCAAGCTAGACATCCAGGGGCTGAACTCACAATCGAGCATAACGCTCTCTCTTGGAGTTGCAAATAAAATACTTGGCCAAAGCAAATACCGCAACGGAAAACATGCAAGAATTTACTCAAGAACAAAATATAAAAGAGAAGAACCAAATATATTACTCATCACAATCTGAACATAGTCTCATAATCCATCAGATCCCAACAAACTCAGCATAGCAACAACAGAAATTACATAGATGCCTCGATCATGTGAGGCAGCTCACGAGGACTCAAAAGTGGAAGCACAAAGGGGGGAGAGATTCATCACATAGCTACTGGTCACGGACCCATGGTCCAAGGGGGACTACTCACGGTATATACGGGAGGCGTCCATGGCTATGGATAGTCTCCCGGAGGGGGGTTCCTCCTTCCGGCAGGGTGCCGGGGCAGCTTCTCTAGGCAGCCCCGATCTTGAAACGGCGGCGGCGGCGGTACAGAGGGGAGTTCGCGAGAAAGAGATCGATATTAGGGGGTTCCACCCCGAGGGGTAAATATAGGCGAAGGGGGCATCGAGGGGACCCACGAGGCAGTCAGGAGGGTCCCTGGCGCGGCCCAGGGTGGGGCCGCGCCACCTTCCCTCCTGGCTGCCTGGTGGTGGCCCCACTTCCCTCTCTTGGTGATTCCGGAAGCTTCTGTTGCGCTGATTTTTTATATATTTTTCCCGGAATTTTTGGAGCACTTTTAATGGCCGGAAAACCTGAAATACAAAAACAGCAAAAAATAGAAACTGGCAACTGGGTGCACTGAGTTAATAGGTTAGTCCAAATAGGTTCAAAAGTGTATGAAAGTTCAAGCAAAACATGGCAAAGTCACACAAAACATGCATGGAGCATATTTGGACTAATCTATTAACCCAGTGCACCCAACTTCCAGTTGCTGTTTTCTGATGTTTTTGTATTTCAGGTTTTCCGGCCATTAAAAGTGCTCCAAAAAATCCGGAAAACTCATATAAAAAATCAGCGACCCGGAAGCTTCCGGAATCACCAAGGTAGCGGAGGGGGGCCACCACCAGGAGACCAGGAGGGTCCCTGGCGCGGCCCCACCCTAGGCCGTGCCAGGAGGCCTCCTGGCTGCCTGGTGGGTCCCCTCGACACCCCCTCCGCCTATATTTAGCCCTCGGGGTGGAAACCCCTAATATCAAAGTACTTTTTCTAGAAGCGATTCCGATCTCCGCCGCCATCGCCAACAAGCTTCGGGGGACCATAATTCTCGTGCTGGCACCCTGCCGGGACGGGGAAGTGCCCCCGGATTCATCTCCATCGACGTTGCTTCCTCCCTCCATGAAGCGGGAGTAGTTCTCCCTCGGGTCTGAGGTTTCTACCAGTAGCTATGTGTTCTTCTCTCTCTCCCATGATGTGATCTTCATTGTGATCATAGGCTATGTTAATCTAGGGTGATCCCATGATATTTCCCCTTCCTCTATGTATTGGATTGATGTACTCAATTGATCTTATTTAGTATAATCCCCAAGACCAAGGTGACAGCGGTCTATTGGACATGGGTTAGAAGAATATTATCATGAGTGATTTCTTCTTTTGTGTGTTGATTGAAGATTGAGAGTCTCTTGGTGCTTGTCTTTGACTATCCTTGAGATATGTTGTGGTGATTGTGGTACTCTCTTTGGATGGCTACAGTGACATTGGGAAATCCATAGATTGAGAACTACGAACTTTGAGGTGTGCTTTTGTAGCCCTACATAATTCTCATCCTCTCTTGACCACAAAGGAATGACCTCTGAGTGCGTCTCCATTGCATGTTTTATGGGAAATATCATGTGATTAGACTAAGTTAATGTTGTTGGGAGTTGCCACTAGTGAAAGTATGAAGCCTAGGCCTTGTTTCCACCATTGTTACACCGTTTGTGCTCACTTTTGTCACATGTTTGCTTGCTGCACTTTTTATTATAGATTTATATTACCTTGCTTTGCCACACCTATCACTCGTATTTTACCATCTCTTCGCCGAACTAGTGCACCTATACAACTCCTAGTTGTATTAGGTGTGTTGGGGACACAAGAGACTTCTTGTATCTTAATTGCAGGGTTGCTTGAGAGAGACCATCTTCAACCTCTACTTCCCTGAGTTCAATAAACCTTAGGTCATCCACTTGAGGGAAATTGCTGCTGTCCTACGAACCTCTGCGCTTGGAGGCCCAACATAGTCTACAAGAATAGAAGCGTGCGTAGACATCAAGCTATTTCTGGCGCCGTTGCCAGGGAGGTAAGGTTTGAAGGTATATCTTTAGATCTTGCAATTAAATCTTTTCGTGTCTTGTTTTTATTTTCACTAGTTAGGCTTATGGAAAACAACAAAAATATTACGAGAGAGCTTTATGAGCTCTACCTTGAGTTGGGACATGAAGTGTTTGAAGAGAAAATAAAAAAGCCTATGGAGCTTTATTATTTGCACAACACTCATGATAGTAGCAATGTTATTAGTATGTCTTCTTTGAATACCTTTGATGTTAATGATATGCAAAGTTATAAGCTTAGGGATGCTACGTTTTATGAAGATGATCTTTGTAGCCCCCCAAGTTTTGACGAGGAATTTTATTTTGATGATAATTTGCCTCTTATCTATGATGATTATTGTGATGACACTTATGCTATAAAGAATAAATGTTTGCAAGTGTATCAGGATAAGAATGATTCATGTGATAGCTGTTTTCTTGAGTTTTCTCCCACTACTACTAACGAGAAGGATTTTGCTTATGTGGGGAGTAATAAATTTTCTATGATTATGGATCATGATAAGAATGTTTTATGTGATACTTATATTGTTGAGTTTATTCATGATCCCACTGAAAATTATTATGAGAGGGGAACATATGCTTATAGATATTTCAATAATATCAAGTTCCCTCTCTTTATGTTGAAGGTTTTGAAGTTGCATTTATTTTGCCTTCCTATGCTAATATCTTTATGCTTCAATGAGTTTTTCCTCTACAAGATCCCTTTGCATAGGAAGCATGTTAGACTTAAATGTGTTTGTTATTTGCTTCTTGATGCTCTCTTTTGTTCTTGAACTCTTATTCCTTATTCCTATGAGAGCATCATTAAAATCTTAAGCCTATCTTTATGGCTATAAAGAACGAGCTCTAGGGAGACAACCCTTGTTATCTTTAGTTTGAGTTTTTTACTTTCAGTTTTAGTGGTCTTGATGATTGTTACTACTGTAGCAACTGATACGTCTCAAACGTATCTACTTTTCCAAACACTTTTGCTATTGTTTTGGCTTCATTCTTGCATGATTTGAACGAAACTAACCCGGACTGACGCTGTTTTCAGAAGAGCTACCAATGCTGTTTTCTTTTGTGCAGGTTTCTGGATATTTAGGTACGCTGGAAAAATCCCAAAAACATATATAAAAAATCAGCGTTCCGGAAGCTTCCGCGAGTCCAAAGGGGGGCCACAAGGCAGCCAGGGGGCAGCCAGGAGGGTGCCTGGCGCGGTCCAGCCCCTGGCTGCGCCACCTGCCCTCCTGGCTGGGTCCCACACCCCCTGGTTCCCTACCTTGGCCCTATTTATTCTCCCGACGCAGAAACCCCAGAACAGAAGTCTCTTTTCCAATCTACGTCGCGGAGCCACCGCAATCCTCTGTTCTTCTCCGGGAGAGCTAATCAGGAGGCTGCTTTGGCCTCCGGTGAGGGGAAATCATCGCCATCGTCATCATCATCGCTTATCCATCACCCCTCCATGACTTCCTCTCTCATGTGTGAGTAATTCCCTGTTGTAGGCAAAGGGGATGGTAGGGATTGGATGAGTTAGATCATGTAATAGTTCAATCAGATTGTTGGGGGCATGTTGCCTATCATCTACTTGGTGTTTATCATCTCTGTTACAACTTGTTGCTCTTAATGCTTGCCACTTTGGGCCCGAGTGCCATGATTTCAGATCTGATCACCCTTTTGTTTCTTGAGTTTGTGGTGTTCTTGATCTTATCTATGAGTTGTATGCACCTATTATAGTCCGGAACCGGCGATCCCAATGGTGACATCTTGGGACACCAAAGGGGATGGACTATAATTTGAGGATTCCGTGTATCCATGAAGTGTTAATGCTTTGTTCCGGTGCTCTTTGACAGGAGTACCTTAATCTCCCTACGTTCCTTTTGGCCCCGTTTGTAGCGGGAGGGTAGGACAAAAGATGTTGTGCAAAGTTCTTATTGCAAGCACATACAACTACCCTGGGATACACGCCTGATGTTTGATATTTGTGTTGGATATGTGCCCTAGAGGCAAATTAATAAAGATATTTGTCACATATCTGTTTGTTCATAATACGTTATATATTGTGCTAGAACTGTATTAAGCGGAAACATTAATACACGTGTGATATATAACAACTTGGTCCCTAGTTAAACTCAGGCATACTAGCTCATTGGGAAATTGATGATCAAGGTTTCCTGATCATGAGAACATAATAGTCTATTGACAATGAGGTCATATCATTAGGAGAATGATGTGATGGACACACACCCACCTTAAGCATTGCAGTGTGATCAAGTCACATAAGTTCAACATTGCGATGACTTAATAACATAGTGACTGAATCCTTAGACCGTGATGATCATACATAATTGCTATTTATTAGGATGCTTTGAGTGCATTAACCGTTACACTAAAACATGGTAACTGAAAAGGTGTATCTTGGGTATTACGAAGTAGATATGTTGAGGAGTATGAAATAGATCAGAGCGGGATTTGTCAATCCGAGTGACGGATAGGTACTCTGGGCCCACTCGGTGGTGTTGCATCAATAGCTTGCAAGCAAGTGACTAGGTCACAAGAGATGTAATATTCTCAGACGAGTAAACATGTTATGTCAGAGACGAGGAAGAACTAGGTATTGGATACCGACGATCATACCTCGGACAAACATAGTACCAAAGCACAAAGGGATCAAGTCATATTGTTAACGGTTCAACAACGATGAAGTTTATTCGATGGAAGCGTAGGGGCACATCAAAGATTGTGACCAGATCCCACATGATGGTCATTGGTCAGAGAGTGTCTCGATCATGTCTACTGTTTCCCGGATCGTAGGGTGTCACACTTAAGGGCAATCGATGCATTAAGGATTGATTCGGGATCATCGGTGAAAAGAGAGAAAACACCGGAAATGTACCGGGAGGTGCCGGAAGTTGTTCCGGATATTTTGAAAGGTTCAAAATAATATATATTAATGTTTAAATATGTTTTATTATTTAATTGACAGAATTAAATATTAAAAATGATTTAAATAATTAATTAAAAAGGTGAAAAGGTATTTGGGCCTAACAAGGCCCATGAGGGGAAGGGGGAGCCTCCCCCCTTGGGCTTGGCGCCAAGGGAGGGGCCTGTTGGAAATATGCCCTAGAGGCAATAATAAAATGTTATTATATATATTTCCATGTTCGTAATTAATGTTTATATTTCTGTGCTATAATTGCAATGACCCTGACTATGAGATTCAGAAGAAAACTCACTTGCATGTGTGGAAATGTAAACACCAAGAGTTCCTGGTTTAGCCTCTAAGACCAGCTCATGTGCTAACTGATGATTACGTTTTCTTAATCATGGACATTGTTCTTGTAACAAGGATGTCAATAGCAATGGGAACATATTGTTAGCAGAACAATGATGTTGAACTGACCCCAGTATTGAATGATATACTTAGAGATCACATCGTAACAATGTTATAAGTCATATCATGAAATGTTATCATATACGTAATTCCTTAGACCATGAGAGTATCAAGTTTCTTCACACAGGAAGATGTGCTTTGGTTCTTAGATGAATCGTCCCGTTACTTGGAAGTAGTAAAATAAATTCTGAGTACATTGGATAGTGTGTCTAGTAACTGTGATAGTTCAAGATTGGGATTTGCTCCTTCACGATGAAGAAGATATTCACTTCGGGCCCACTCGGTATGACGGTATCCATTATAGTCTGGCCAGACGCATTGTGATTCAGTCACGGGGATACCGGAATACTATAACGAGAAAAGGGACAAACGAGCAAAGAGGATAACGAGTGGCTTGTGTTCAAGAAGTTGTTACACATGGGTGCCAAACTTCTCTCCTCTAACTTTGTCATATATCGCGAAGCAAAGGGAATGGTACATGACTAAACATAATGGTTCACTCGAAGTTTCTTCGTGGATGTGTGGGAGTCAACATGGGTGTCCATGGCTCCGCTGTTGATTATTGGCTATTGAGAAAAGGTTGTTGACCTATGTCCGGAAGATGTTCTGAGTCATGTCCGCATTATACCGAACCTATTGGGTCACACACTTAACGAGCAGTAGTCTGTTAGAATGCTGGAATGGTATAAGGTTTAGTGGAAGCAAAGCAGAATAGTTCATACGGGTACCGGAAGTAGTTCCGGGAATTTATGGAATAGTTCATAAGGGCACCAGAAGTAGTTCTGGGTATTTAAGGATATGTCCGGATCACTCTGGAGTAGTCCCAGGTGGTTCCGGAACATATGAGAATGGTACTGGGGAAGTCCTGGATCAACCGGAATAGTTTCCGGATAATCGTTGGGCGTCCCGACAACCTTCGCGGTCATCGGGTGGCTTAAAATGTAATTCGGATGGTCTTGGAAACTATCTAGATGGTTTCGGAACGTCCGAGAACGGCCCCGGAAGGTCCTGGAAGTGCTCCAGAAGGTTCTGGAATGTCCCAAAACGACCCCGGAAGGTCCCGGAAGCTTCTGGAAGGTTCCAGAAGTTTCCGGGCAGTACCACTCACTACCCCACGCCCCTAGCCTTGGGGGGCAAGCCACCTAGGCTTCCCAAGTCGGCCATAGGGTGGGGGGGGGGCGCCATAAGGGAGCAATCGTACTCCAAGTAGGATTGCAATCCACTTTGGAGTAGGATTCCCCTGTGGGAAGGACTCCCTTTGGGAGTAGGAGTCCCATAGGGATTCCACACCTCCCTTGGCCTGCCAAGGGGCCTCTTGGCCACCTATATAATGTGGGGGAGGTGTGGGGACCGCAGCACAACTTGTCCCCAAGGCCTATGCGCCACCCTCCCTCCTCTAAACCCCATTGCTCCACAATTAGACCCCGGTTTAGACGCTGTTCTAGATCGGAATCCGTTAGGGTTTTATCCCTCTAGTTTTCTCGGTGGCGTTCATCTCTGGACGGCGGAGCGCTGCTGGATTGCTGCTACGGAACATGTGGATACTAATAGAGGGATCATATCTTTGGTCCTTCTCCGAGGAGCTTCTTCTTCCTCGGAGATCTTGTTCGAGGGACTTGCTCGAGGAACTTGTGCGTGGGACGGATCGAGGTGCTTCTTCTTCCTCGGTGATCTTGATCGAGGGACTGTTTGTGGGACGATCCGCGAGATCTACTTCAACGAGCTACACCAACTCTACTTCCGCTACATCGGTTGATGAGCCATGACCTAAAACCTTGTATGCAATCTTCTTGGATGATCTTGGGTTCTTGATTCGTAGGCACGATTTTTTTTGTTTTCTACTACGTTTCCCAACAGGGCCCATCCCCCCTCCTAGCCGCACCACTCCCCCCTTGGGGGTTTAGTCCCACATGGGGGAAGGGGAGGGGGTGGAGCCCCTCCTTGGCCTATATAAGGAGGGGTGGGGGTACCTTTTTCAATACAACATTGAGTTTCTCTCTCTCTCTCTCTTTCTCCGACCTAGAGCGGACTCCCCTGGTTTGGAGTTTGCACCTAGTTGGGGGTTTTCACCATCATCCGTACGCCGCCGCGCTGCCGGAATCGGGATCCGGATCAATCTTCTTTCCGCTGCTCTTCTGGTTCGGAGCCCGGAGGGACGTCGGTTGCACCATACGTGTGTAATCCCGCGAGGCACTACACGTGTGGTGCTACTTCATCGTCGGAGGTTCTTCAACATGACAGGGAGGTCGTAGGATCAGAGTCTATGCCAACCACGTTCGAGGAACGTTTCCCTCTTTCGGTCTTCAAAGGTATGAACACCGATTTCTTCCGTTACATACATCAACATAGCATAGATCTTGGGTTCGGGACTCGTAGGTAGGAAATTTTTTGTTTTCTGCGTCGATCCCCAACAGTGGTATCAGAGAAAGGCTATGCGTAGATGTATTGTACGGGTAGAACACATCTAGGATGTGGGCATGAATTCTCCAATTGTTACCCTCCCACGTGTACTCTTTTAGCATTGCGGCAATGTCCTGATGAAGCGGCCCCGACCGACCTTACGCGTTTACGCGAGAATGGTTCCATGCTTGACATATGGCTTGTACCATATAAGTGGCTGGGGGGTGTCTGCCTCTCTAACATTAGCGACGCGAATACGTTTGCAACGGAGGGCCCCGACAGGGGTGTAATAGAGACGATTGCAGGATTGGTGTTATGGCTTGTTTTCGCAGGATAGAAAGCGGTTCTCTCTCGAAACCCCTTAGCAGCCACGTAAAACTTGCAAAAGATAAAATAGAAGGCGTTTTAACTTTAATTTGCATGTAAGGGGGGATCATGGCTTGTATGATTTACAATTTTACTTCCTGTCTTGCTAATATGCTAGATATGCGACGGTAGCATGATAGGATAATCTCTCTCAATACCATGATTGTATTCTCCCTTAGTGGGCACCGCCTGGAAGGATCTCTTTATGATAGGCATGCCGTGACGATCGGGTGTCATACATACATTAGCGATCGCATGAGGTTGGGTTTGGCAAGCCTAGCATATGCAGATATGGCCTTGCTGAACAACCATACACTAAGGTTCGACTGGCAGGCTTGACATATGTAGATATGAGCTTGGGATACGGATGACCAAAAGGTTAAGAATGAGTCATATAACGGATATGATTGGCATGATGGCCTACCTAGGGAGATGTGTCGTCGGCCGTGTGATATTCGAGGGCGATCATTCAAACTAGGATTATGTTAATCACTTAGTAAATTTGGAGAGATGTTTAACTAAGTGGGAGTTTGTGAATTAATTAAAATTGAACTCCAATTATTAACAAAGTCTAAATATGTGTTTTGCAAATAACCATTGTAGATGGCTGCACCTTGCCCCTCATTCAACTTAGGGTCATTCCAAGACAAAGACAAACTGAAAACCGATGGGTCAAACTTCACCAACTGGTTCCACACTCTGAGGATTCTCCTCGTTCCCCTCAAGATGGCATACGTACTAGAGGCCGCGTTAGGTGACGAACCACCAGCAGACGCTAGTCAGGATGAGAAGAATGTCTACCTCTCCAAGACAGATGATTACAACCTTGTCCAGAGTGGAATGCTTTACTCCATGGAGGCTGAGCTGCAGAAACGCTTTGAGAGGATGCGTGCATATGAGATAATCACCGAACTCAAGGCCGTCTTTGCACCCCAAGCCATGCCTGAACGTTACGAGGCTTCTGAAGCTTTCTTCTCAGCAAAGATGGATGAGCATAGTAGTGTTAGTGAGCACGTGGTCAAGATGTCTGGCTACGTTCAACACTTGAATGCTCTGGAATGTCAGATTCCAGATGAACTTGCTGTTGATAGGGTGCTGCAGTTGCTGCCCCCTAGCTACAAAGGCTTTGTGTTGAACTACAACATGCAGGGGATGACTAAGACCCCTTCTGAGTTGTTGGCCATGCTGAAAACTGCTGAGGTTGAGATTAAGAAGGAGCATGCTGTATTCATGGTCAACAAGACCGTTGAATTGAAGAAGTCTGGCAAGAAGGAGAAGGGAAAGAAGGGAAGCCCGAAGAAGGGCGACAAGCCAGTTGTCACTCCTCGTAAGGCACCCAAACCTGGACCCAAGCCCGGCGTTGAGTGCTTCTACTGCAAGGGTGATGGTCACTGGAAATGCAACTGCCCCAAGTACCTAGAGGATAAGAAGGCTGGCAAGATTGTTAGAAGAGACAAAGGTATATTTGATATACACGTTATTGATCTTATCTTAACAAGCGCTGGGAACAAATCCTGGATATTTGATACAGGATCTGTTGCTCATATTTCTAACTCCTCTCAGGGGCTACGGAATAGGCGACGCTTGATGAAAGATGAAGTGACGATGCGCGTGGGAAACGGCTGTCGGATTGAAGTGGTGGCGGTCGACACGAAGCATCTTAGTATCCCTTCGAGATTAGTTTTGATTTTGAATAAGTGCTACTATGTACCCGCATTGAGTGTGAACATCGTTAGTGGTTCTTGCTTGAAGCGAGACCAATATTCTTTTAAGTCAGGTACAATTGGTTGTGCGATTTATAAGGATGATGTGTTTTATGTTCACGCACCGAAGAAAAATGGCTTATTCATTCTTAATCTCGATTGTGATATACTTCATATTGATAACGTAGAGGCCAAAATATTAAAACCTAGTGGCGAAGAACACATGACGATGTGGCATTGTCGACTTGGTCATATTGGTGAAAAGCGCATGAAGAAGCTTCTTGATGATGGACTTCTGGAGTCATTGGATTTTGGATCCCTTGACACATGTGAACCATGCCTTATGGGCAAGATGACAAGGACTCCATTCAATGGAACAATGGAGCGTGCGGAAGACTTGTTAGGGATCATACATTCAGATGTATGTGGACCTATGAACGTCCCTACACGCAATGGTCTTCGTTACTTCGTGACTTTCACAGATGACTTAAGCAGATATGGGTATATCTACTTAATGAAACATAAGTCTGAAACCTTTGAAAGGTTCAAGGAATTTCATAGTGAGGTCGAGAATCAACTCGGGAAGAAAATCAAGCACCTTCGATCCGATCGAGGAGGTGAGTATTTAAGTCACGAGTTTGGCGATCATCTTAAGACTTGTGGCATCGTACCACAACTTACGCCGGCAGGAACACCTCAGCGTAACGGTGTTTCTGAGCGACGTAATCGAACTCTATTGGATAGCGTACGATCGATGATGTCTCATACCGACTTACCTGTGTCATTCTGGGGGTATGCATTAGAAACTGCCGCTTACATTCTTAATAGGGCATCGTCCAAATCCGCAAAGACAACACCATTTGAGGAATGGCATGGCAAGAAACCAAAGTTGTCTCACTTGAAGATTTGGGTTTGTGAGGCTTATGTTAGGAAACTTCAGCCTGACAAACTCGAATCAAAAGCGGATAAGTGCATCTTTGTGGGATATCCAAGGGAAACCGTTGGATACACCTTCTACAACCAGTCTGAGGGCAAAACGTTTGTCGCCAAGACTGGATGCTTTCTTGAGAAAGAGTTTCTTTCGAAAGAATTGAGTGGGAGGAAAGTAGACCTCAACGAGATGATTGACCAATCACTCCAAGTGGAAGAAATGGCAATGGAAGTTGTTCCGGAACCATCTTCCGTAGTGTGAGCTAAAGAGAACGGTCATCATGATATTCATAACGATCATGACATACATGATGATCATGATCAAGATGAAGAAGATCCTATTGTACCCCGCAGGTCATCAAGAGCCCGAGTAAAAACTCAGTTTTATGGGCAACTTGTCAATGCAATCATGTTAAATGAACCTGACAAACTACAAAGAAGCAATGGAGGGACCCGAGTCCGAGAAATGGCTGGAAGCCATGAAATCCGAGATAGACTCCATGTATGCCAACAAAGTATGAACTTTGGTGGATATTCCCGAGGACCGAAAGGTCGTCGAGAATAAGTGGATATTCAAGAAAAAGACTAACGCAGACGGAAACGTATCTGTCTATAAAGCTTGACTTGTCGCAAAAGGTTTCCGACAAATTCAAGGAGTTGACTACGAAGAGACTTTCTCTCCCGTAGCGATGCTAAAGTCTATCCGGATATTGCTAGCAATTGCTGCCTATTACGATTATGAAATATGGCAGATGGATGTGAAAAACGTGTTCCTAAATGGAAACATTGATGAAGAGTTGTATATGGTACAACCGAAAGGTTTTATTGATCCTAAGGACGCTGGTAAGGTATGCAAACTTCAACGGTCCATTTATGGGTTGAAGAAAGCATCTTGGAGCTGGAATCTTTGTTTTGATGAGGTGATCAAAGCTTTTGGATTTGTCCAAGATGAAGAAGAATTCTGTGTTTATAAGAAAGAGAGTGGGAGCTCTGTGGCATTCCTAGTACTATATGTGGATGACATATTATTGATAGGGAATGATGTAAAATTTCTAGATGGGGTAAAGGAATATTTGAATGGACAATTTTCCATGAAGGACCTAGGTGAAGCTGCATACATATTAGGCATTAAAATCTATAGAGATAGATCAAGACGCCTATTAACACTCAGTCAGAGAACTTACCTTGAGAAGATATTGAAGAGGTTCAATATGGATAACGGCAAGAGAGGCCTCTTGCCCGTTATGAAAGGAAGTAAATTGAGTGTGACTCAATGCCCAACAACAGCAAAAGAAAGGGAGGAAATGTCCTCAAAGCCCTATGCCTCGGCCATAGGTTCTATCATGTATGCTATGATGTGTACTCGACCAGATGTGGCCCTGGCGGTTAGTCTGACTAATCGTTTCCAAAGTAATCCTGGAATGGATCATTGGATTGCAGTGAAGAACGTCCTTAAGTACTTACGAAGAACTAAGGATCTGGTTCTTGTCTATGGAGGACATGAAGAAGAGCTCGCCGCAACAGGTTACGTCGATGCAAGTCTTGGTACTGATCCCGATGACTCAAAATCCTAGACGGGATACGTGTTTATGTTGAATGGTGGTGCGATTAGCTGGAGGAGCGACAAGCAGTCAGTCGTCGCCCAATATACGATGGAGTCGGAGTATATTGCCTCTTGAGAAGCATCAAATGAAGCGCATTGGCTGAAGAAGTTCGTCATCGAGCTTGGCGTATTCCCTAGTTGCACTGACCCTGTTAGCATTTATTGCGACAATACGGGTGCCATTGCTAACGCAAGGGAGCCGAGGACTTACTCTACAGCCAAGCATATTCTCCGATGTTTCCATGTGACGCGGGACTACGTCAAGGATGGTCATACTAGGATTTGCAAAATACACATGGATCTGAATCCGCCAGACCCAATGACTAAACCTCTTCCACAAGCCAAGTTTGAACAACACCGAGAGACTATAGATACATACCAGATGTAAACTAGTGTAATTTGTAATCTAGTGCAAGTGGGATACTGTTGGACATGTACCATAGAGGAAAATTAATAAATACATTTGTCACATATCTGTTTGTTCATAATACGTTATATATTGTGCTAGAACTGTATTAAGCGGAAACATTAATACACGTGTGATATATAACAACTTGGTCCCTAGTTAAACTCAGGCATACTAGCTCATTGGGCAATTGATAATCAAGGTTTCCTGATCATGATAACATAATAGTCTATTGACAATGAGGTCATATCATTAGGAGAATGATGTGATGGACACACACCCACCTTAAGCATTGCAGTGTGATCAAGTCACATAAGTTCAACATTGGGATGACTTAATAACATAGTGACTGAATCCTTAGACCGTGATGATCATACATAACTGCTATCTATTAGGATGCTTTGAGTGCATTAACCGTTACACTGAAACATAGTAACTGAAAAGGTGTATCTTGGGTATTCCTAAGTAGATATGTTGAGGAGTATGAAATAGATCAGAGCGGGATTTGTCAATCCGAGTGACGGATAGGTACTCTGGGCCCACTCGGTGGTGTTGTATCAATAGCTTGCAAACAAGTGACTAGGTCACAAGAGATGTACTATTCACAGACGAGTAAACATGTTATGTCGGAGACGAGGAAGAACTAGGTATTGGATACCGACGATCATACCTCGGACAAACATAGTACCAAAGCACAAAGGGATCAAGTCATATTGTTAACGGTTCAACAACGATGAAGTTTATTCGATGGAAGCGTAGGGGCACATCAAGGATTGTAACCAGATCCCACATGATGGTCATTGGTCAGAGAGTGTCTCGATCATGTCTACTGTTTCCTGGACCGTAGGGTGTCACACTTAAGGGCAATCGATGCATTAAGGATTGATTCGGGATCATCGGTGAAAAGAGAGAAAACACCGGAAATGTACCAGGAGGTGCCGGAAGTTTTTCCGGATATTTTGAAAGGTTCAAAATAATATATATTAATGTTTAAATATGTTTTATTATTTAATTGACAGAATTAAATATGAAAAATGATTAAAATAATTAATTAAAAAGGTGAAAAGGTATTTGGGTCTTAAAAGGCCCATGAGGGAAGGGGGAGCCTCCCCCCTTGGGCTTGGCGCCAAGGGAGGGGCCCATCCCCCCTCCTAGCCGCGCCACTCCCCCCCTTGGGGGTTTAGTCCCACATGGAGGAAGGGGAGGGGGTGGAGCCCCTCCTTGGCCTATATAAGGAGGGGTGGGGGTGCCTTTTTCAATACAACATTGAGTTTCTCTCTCTCTTTCTCCGGCCTAGAGCGGACTCCCTTGGTTTGGAGTTTGCACCTGGTTGGGGGTTTCCACCATCATCCAGACGCCGTCGCACTGCCGGAATCGGGATCCAGATCAATCTTCTTTCCGCTGCTCTTCTGGTTCGGAGCCCGGAGGGACGTCGGTTGCACCGTACGTGTGTAATCCCGCGAGGCACTACACGTGTGGTGCTACTTCATCGTCGGAGGTTCTTCAACACGACAGGGAGGTCGTAGGATCAGAGTCTATGCCAACCACGTTCGAGGAACGTTTCCCTCTTTCGGTCTTCAAAGGTATGAACACCGATTTCTTCCGTTACATACATCAACATAGCATAGATCTTGGGTTCGGGACTCGTAGGTAGGAAATTTTTGGTTTTCTGCGCCGATCCACAACAATTTTCCTAGATGATCCTTGTGACACCCCCAAAATCAATCCGTGTACAGTAATTGTACATGCAGGGTACACGGCTGAGATTAGGGTGCCACGGTGAGAATATCACAGCACAACACTAAACACAAAAGGATAAACCAATATGTTACAATAAAGGGGGTCGCGCGGACCCGAATACATAAGTTATACAAGCCATAATATCTGAGTATAGACATAGTTAGTCAAGTTTTTCCTTAAGAAGGCTAGCACAAATAACATCAGAGATACAGATCGAAAAGGCAAGGCCTCCTGCCTGGGAGCCTCCAAAACTACTCATGGTCCTGGTCAGCGGGGGTCTCGACGTAGTAGTATCCGCCTCCTGGGTACTCCTGCTCTTGGGCTCCAACGTCGAATGCAGCGGCCGATCAGGCAAAACATAAAGGGGGAAATAAAGCAAAGGTGAGTATCTAGCATACCCGCGAGTCTTACGTCCGCTACTAAGCATTATGCATTTATATCAAATGGAAAGGGGAGGCTGTATATAGTGGACCGCAAGATAGAAATCAGAATAAGGGTAAGAAGCTAGGCCTATCGAAGACTAGCATCTTCCGACGATGTCTTGCAGCATGAGAAGAGAAACAACCAACAGTTCATATAAAGCAATAAAGTAACAATGAAGCAGAAGTTTCTGCAACATTGTATAATAGTAAGTTGTAATGATTAATAATAATAATGCATCCGAGTTCTCATCCTCGACTTCCCTGCGAGGAATAAAACCCGGAACCATACAGTTTAATAGTAATAGTTTGTAGTGGTAAGATCCAGCTTCAGCATAAAGCGTCTTGTTACCGTGGACACGGCTATTCGAATAGATTAAACTCCCTGCAGGGGTGCACTACTGTTCAGCCTGCACGCTCGGATCTCCAGGGCGGCGTACACCTTGTTAGGGAATGCCCCACCGAGGCTATCCGACACATCGCATCCCATCCTAGGCTCAGCAGAGAGGCCATCCGCCGGACTAAATCCTATGCGCCAAGGGGTCTAGGTCCCTCACCCTTGCACGCTCTTGCACGGTACGAGACTGGCCGGTGAAGCAAAAGCAAATCCAAAACACACGTGCTGCAGCAAATAAGACAAGACCGCTTCCCGGCTATCAGCCCGTGGTACTGCTGACGTCTGAAGAGCTTTCGAACGAACTACGACGCGGAGGGCCCACACCGTAATCCTTTGTGGCCTCTCAAGTCATCCGCCGAACCATTTAGCGTTTTAATATTATCTCGCAGACAACCGTTATCGCTGTCTGACTAACAACACAACGGACAACGAACAACAACAAGGCCCACCGGTAACGTCGGGGCCTGCCCTATCGTCACGTCAAAGTGCGCGGTTACCGACAAGGTGAACAGTCTCCTTACCTTGTCTCGCGTGTGCTCTTGGTAGAGCTCGGCTTTTTCATGGTTTGGTAACTCTCGCGAGTTACGAGCAGGGGCCAAGCATGCCAGTAACGTCGGTCGTACCCTCCCTGTCGCTCCCGACAATATACCGCTCGCGGGCACCGTTGGGTCGCCCGACTTCTTACCTTAAGGACAACCGGGGCTCAGGTACCTAGAGCGGCTATACAGAGCCAGCAACGAGTGGAGTACAAGGATTACTCCTTGATAGCTCAGACTCGCTGGTGGCTCGGCAGAGCCATGCTAGGGGGCCTTAGACGGTGTCTGCATTGTACCGTACCTGTGCAGTTGTAATAAGGTTTATCCGCGTCACTCCCCTGAGTGGCCACGGCCCGCTATCTAATCCTAGCTAACAATGCGCAGGGCTCACTGCTGAATAATGCATAATTATATAGGCAGCATAGGATAAAGGAGGTACATCAAGGGTCATCGACGAAGTAGTCGTACCCGGCGGCGGTGTAGTCGACGACGGCAGTGGGGTCTACCGGAGAATAAGGGGGATAAACACAGTAAATACAAAGCAATCATAGCAAACAAATACATGTCATGACGTATTCAAAGTTAGCGGTGTTCTAACGCAGTGCAATGCACGTTGCTCAGAGCCGGAATTCATCCGGGGATGAACTACCGGCTCCGGGTGATTACCGGACAGGGTGTCCGGAGGGGGAAGGGTTCATGCCGGAGGTGTCGTGGACATCCGACAAAGATAAGGGGGGTGTGTCCATGTTAGTTGAACCGTTCCGGACAACTTTCGTGTTCAGAATAAATTCATCCGGCAGGTTTTTACCGGCACCGGGAATTATCGACAGATAGCCCGGAGGGGGGAATGTCGATGACCGGTGTGGTAAGGGGGTGGGGTAGACATACGGATAGCGTATCCGTATTCGTTATATTTTTCTGATAAATTTTAATGTATAAACTTTTCGAATCTGACTTACGGTTTAAAAGATATTTAAATTCAAAGTTTTAAATCATTTAAAAGGTTTTCTAGAATTATTTTTATTATTAAAAATCCAACATTATCCACAGGCAGTTGACTGGTCAAACCTGACTAGTGGGTCCCACTGGTCAGCCTCACATGTTAATAAGCATTTTAATTAAATCTAATTAACAGTGGGGGCCCACATGTCATACACTGCTATCTATTTAATTTCATTTTATCTAATTAATCAGTACAGGGGGCACACCTGTCAGTGACAAATGGGTTTAATTAACAGGTAAATATTAATCCAAGTGTTATTTTAATAGCTGGGCATTGACACAACGTTTTATTTCTAATTAAACATGACAGGGGGTTATTAGTGAGGGGTGGGCTCCACTGTCAGTGAGGGGGGGGGGGGGGGTTAGCCCACGGTGGTTAAGAAGAGCTCGCCGGCGGCGAGTACACAGGGGAGGCGCCGACGACCTTGCGCACGCTAGGGGCCCCCATTCCGCGCGCCGTTGAGCTCTGCGGGTTCGTAGCAATGCGTCGCATCCGTTCCCGCAACCCGCGCGAGCCGAGGTGGCCGGAGCTGAGCTCCATGTCAAAAATGGTGGCGGCGGTTTTACTGGACCGGCGGTGAACTCGAACGGGGGCGATTCAGGGGGCGTGGGCTAGTCACGCGGGAGGCTATCGTTCCATAGCCGCGCGTGGGTGCCAGCAGCGCGCACTGGAACGCACGAAGGCGTGCGCAGCTCAAGCCATGGCGGCGGCCGGAGCTGGGCCAGACGGAGGCGACGAAAACGGCGATGATCTCGAGCGCAACAAAAGGGTAAATGGAGAGAGGCTCACGGAGAAGCGAGTAGTGGAGGCAGCGGGCTCGAGGGAGCTTCGCAGATGGCGAATCGCGCGGTGGCAGCCGACGGCTGTGGCGGACTTGGCGGCGCGATTCGTGTGGTGCAGCGGCCATGAGCTCGAGCTCGTTGCACGAGAAGAAGAGGACGTGCGCGGGCGAGCTCCTGGACGTCTTCTCGTGGCGTGGGAATCTTGTTGGCTGCGCCGGCGGCGAGGGCGTGTCCACGGGTGCGCGGGCGGGCGTGATCCAGAGAGAGAGGGGAAAAATGGAGAGGGAGGCTAGGGTTAGGGTTCCCCGGGGCAGAGGGGGGGTCCTTATCCGCGTCGTGGGGGCTCCGGATGCTCGACACGGCGCCGAGGGGTGGCCATGGCGCCATAGATTGCTGCCACGCCATACCCATGTGTATGGAGGTAGAAGAAAACAGAGAAGTGGGAGTGGGCTCCAGGTGGGCTGGGTGGTGGGCTACGCCCTGTGCGTTTTATAGTCATTTTGCATTTTCTTTATCTCACCTGTGCTCAAATTTATCTGTTTGCAATTGTTTTAATGGCTTGGGCATTTTTGCTAAACATGAAACTTGATTCAATAATATTGTTGCATATTACTGAGATGCCACAAAAAGTTTTGTGCCAATATAAAATCAATTGTATTTTTGTTTTATTTAAAAGGGATTAAATGCCACTGGTTTGGCTACTTTTTTAATTGTTGATTTATTTTATAGCTCAATAAATTCCCAAACCCACATGGACATGGTCCACTGAATATTGGTGATTTAACAAAATTGGTTTCATAATTTTTGGACAATGTTTTATTTCCACTTATTTTTAATATTCATCCAAAGGCATTTTGGGTTTGTTTGAATTCAGAGATGAACAAGGCATGATCAAAGGTGATTAGAGGCTTGCTAATCAGAGAGAATTATATTAACAAAAGTTTTACAGATGCCTGACACAGAGGGTGTTACAAATCTCCCCCCACTACAAGAATTCTCATCCCGAGAAGTTAAGCGGTAGAGGGGAAAAGATCGGGGTATTCCTCACGAAGAAAATCTTCGCGTTCCCAAGTGGCTTCATCTTCAGAATGATTCGACCACTGAACTTTGAGGAACTTGGTTGTCTTGTTGCGGGTTTTGCGTTCAGACTGATCGAGAATGCGGCTCAGATGTTCTTGATAAGTCAAGTCCTGTTGCAATTCAATCATATCATGTTCCACTTCACGAATAGGGTCCTTGAAGCAGCGTCGGAGTTGGGACACGTGGAAGACATCGTGGACTTGGGAGAGGTTCGACGGCAATTCCAATCGGTATGCCACTGGTCCACTCCGGGAAAGAATACGGAACGGGCCAATGTAGCGAGGAGCTAACTTGCCTTTGATTCCGAAACGATGAGTGCCTCTCATCGGAGTGACACGAAGGTACGCGTATTCGCCAGGCTGATAGACCATTTCTTTGTGCTTGCGGTCATAGTTGCTTTTCTGATGGGACTGAGCAGCTTTCAAGTGTTCACGAATAACGCGAACCTAATCTTCTGCATGCTGTATGATGTCCGGACCAATGAGAGTTTGTTCTCCAGTTTCTGACCAATTCAGAGGGGTTCGACACTTACGTCCATATAGAACTTCAAAGGGTGCCATCTTCAGACTAGGTTGATAGCTGTTGTTGTACGAGAATTCCTCAAATGGAAGAGATTCCTCCCATTTCTTACCGAATGAAATGACACAAGCTCGAAGCATATCTTCGAGCACTTGGTTGTCTCGTTCGACTTGGCCTTGCGACTGGGGGTGATAAGCGGTGCTGAAATTTAGGTGAGTGCCCATAGCTTCTTTGAAACTATCCCAGAACTTAGAGGTGAAAATGCTGCCTCGGTCGGAACTGATCTCCAACGGAATACCGTGGAGCGACACGATTCTGGAAACATACAAGTCTGCCAACTGGCTAGCAGAGATCGTCTCCTTGACAGGCAGAAAATGAGCAACCTTGGAGAATCGGTCGATGACGACAAAGATGGCATCATGACCCTTCTGTGATCGGGGAAATCCGGTGACGAAGTCCATTTCAATCTTGTCCCATTTCCATTCAGGAATAGAGAGTGGTTGCAGAGTACCAGCAGGTCTTTGATGTTCGGCTTTGACGCGACGGAAAACGTCACACTCATCAACATAACGAGCAATGTCTTGTTTCATGTTAGACCACCAGTACCGCTGACGAATGTCTTGGTACATCTTGGTACTACCATGGTGAATCGACGAAGGTGTATCATGAGCTTCTTTCATGACATCAGAGGCGTAATTCAGGTTGGCCTTGGCTACCGGAACCACTAAACGACCCTTGAAGTACACCGCATTATCATCATTTGCATCAATAGTGAAGAATGAGGGCTCTCCGCTGGCGACACGACGCTTAATCTTCCAAATGTCAGAGTCATAATGTTGTACCGTCTTGATGCGGGTGTCGAGGTCTGGTTTGACCACCAGGGATTTCACATATCCCTGCGGAACAATTTCGATGTTCAGCTTGCGGAGCTCTTCATACAGACGTGGCTGCTCTACTTGAACTTCCAGTTCACTACAATAGGCTTTGCGGCTTAAGGCATCGGCCACCACATTAGCTTTTCCAGGGGTGTAAGAAATTCCCATGTTGTAGTCGGATATTGTCTCGAGCCATCTCTGTTGGCGGAGATTCGGGTCGGGTTGCGTAAACAGGTACTTCAGGCTTTGGTGGTCGGTGTAGATCTCGCAACGATTACCGATGAGGTAATGTCGCCACAGCTTCAATGCATAAATTACCGCTGCCAATTCAAGATCATGTGTTGGATACTTATCTTCGTGAGCACGCAGTTGACGAGAGCCATAAGCAATCACTTTGCGCTCTTGCATTAGGACACAGCCTAATCCTTGACGAGACGCGTCACAATAAATCACGAAGTCCTTCTGAGTATCAGGAGGAGCAAGCACTGGGGGAGAAGTGAGCTTGTCCTTGAGGGCTTGGAAACTTTCTTGACATTTATCAGTCCACTCAAACTTGACGCCTTTGTGAAGCAGATTAGTCAGAGGCTTGGAAATCTTGGAGAAATTCTCGACAAAACGGCGGCAATAGCTGGCAAGGCCGAGGAAACTTCTGACTTGCTTGACAGTCCTGGGCGGAGTCCAGTCAAGAATAGCCTGAATACGTTCGGGGTTGACGGCAACGCCATCCTTGGAAATCACATGACCAAGGTAGGTTACTTCGGGAAGCCAGAACTCACACTTAGAGTACTTAGCATAGAGTTTGTGTTCTCGAAGCTTTTCCAGTATAAGACGAAGATGTTCAGCATGTTCTGCATCGGTCTTGGAGTAAATCAATATATCATCCAGATAAACCACGACAAACTTGTCAAGGTATTCCATAAATATATAGTTCATCAATCTGGAGAAAGTGGCTGGGGCATTCGTCAAGCCAAAGGACATGACAGTGTACTCGTATGAACCATAGCGAGTAATGAATGCGGTCTTCGGAATGTCCTCATCACGGACCCGAATCTGATGGTAACCCAACCTTAAGTTGAGTTTTGAAAACACCGTGGATCCAGCAAGTTGATCATAAAGATCGTTGATCCGAGGGAGGGGGTACTTGTTCTGTATCGTGGCCTGGTTGATAGGTCGGTAATCTTGGACCAAACGGTTCGTGCCATCACTCTTCTTGACAAAGAGCGAAGGTGCTCCCCAAGCAGAGGAACTAGGACGGATGAAGCCTTTCTCGAGGGCCGTGTCGATCTCCTTCTTCAATTCAAGGAGGTGGTGAGGTGGCATCTTATATGGGCGCTTGGCAATAGGGACGGTGCCGGGCTTCAAGTCGATGACGAATTCAACTTCTCTGATCGGGGGTATCCCCGGTAGTTCTTATGGGAATACGTCGGTAAAATCACAAACGATGGGAACTTTCTCTATCCCTTCGAGAGGTGCGACATTCAAGGCATTCAGAGCATATATACGAGCTTCGTCATTCATCGACACAATGGCTGTGTGACTCACAATCGCGCCAGAAGGATGAAAGAGTTGGATGACCTTGGTGCCACAATAAAGTGCGGCATCGTGGGCTTTCATCCAATCCATACCCAAGATAAGGTCAATAGTGGATGTTTTCAGAATATGTGGGTAGACAAGGAACTCAATCCCTTCGATCTCGACGGTGAGGTTAGGTGCTAGCATGTCAACGTGACACATGCCGCTGGGTGTTTTTACGGCCAAGGGAGTACGCATATTTTCGTGATATATGCCATGCTTAGATGCAAATGCTCCAGACATAAATGAATGTGATGCTCCTATATCAAATAAAACAATAGCAGGTATTGAGTTAACGAGGAGGGTACCCATCACAGTAGCGGGATGTTCCTGAGCTGCTTCAACTTCAATCTTGTAAGCATGACCACGAGCATGAGTATTGAACCCAGTATTATAGTTGAGGGTCCCATTGTTGCCACGACCATTTCCGCGGCCAGCAGGGTGAACTATCAGTTGATTCTGTCGCTGGGGGCAGTCCCTGGAAATATGACCTGGCTGACGACACTTGAAACACAGGCCATCTTGAGGACGGAGGGGTGCAGTCTCAGTCTTCGGCTGTCTCGGCGGGGGCGGAGGCAGACGGGGTGCAACATATGACGGCCTTGGTGCAGGGGCAGTTGGGCGGAACACACTGTGTGGAAGCCAAACGCGCTGCTTCTGCGCTGTGCCCGAAGATGAGCCAGCATCACGGGGGCGCTTCGGCGAATCACCGAACTTAAGTTGAGCGGTCTCGAGAGTGATAGTCTGGTTCACCATGGTGGCGAAGTCGGGGAAGACGTGAAAAGCCAGTGCAAGCTGGAGATCTGGGTTGAGTCCATCACGGAACTTCTCTTGCCTACTTGCATCATTGGGGAGGTCACTTGCAGCATAGCGAGAGAGACGGAGGAATTCCCTTTGATATGCCTCGACAGTTTTGTTGCCCTGAACAAGGTTGCGGAACTCGGCCTTCATACGGTTCATAATCGCCTGGGGAACATAATGAGCACGGAAGGCAGTCTTGAAGTCATTCCAGGTGACTACGGTCCCTTCAGCTAGCGAGCCCTTGTAAGTGTCCCACCACTGAGCAGCGGGGCCACGCAGGAAATAGGATGCGAAGTTGACGTAATCAGCAGCGCTCACATTAGCGAACTCCAGCTGACGAGTGATGTCACGAAGCCAATCATCGGCATCCAACGGTTGTTCCGGTTGGTGGAAGAGAGGGGGATTGAGACGCATGAACTCCCGCAGAGTAACCACAGGCGGTTGGTTCTGGTGCTGGTTCTGGTTCTGATTCTGGTTCTGGAGCTGATCTATGACTCCTTGCATGAACACTTGGTTCATCTGAAACTGTTGCATCATCGCGGCCATGTAGTCTGGCGGCGGAGGTGGATCGTTGGCACCACGACCACGACCACGACCACCACGACCAGCCATCCTGCTAGAATTTAACAGGGGTATTTCAGCGATGAACATTTATCGAAATACTGGAAACGAGTAAGAGGTAAAGCGACAACAAAGAGGAGGCGCGGATATATAGGAGTAGTCATACAAGACATACACATCCACACATAGAATCAATCGAAATTCGGGCAGCGTAACGTCGTAGAAATTAAGGAAAAAGGACACACTAGGCGGCGCGCAGACCGCGGTAAGGATTACACGACGCGACATAGATTCCACTATGTCAATCACGCTGCAAGAAAACTGTTGGCCACAGGAGTTAATGCCAGAGGACGCGCGGCCTGCCCAGAATGAGAATGGGATCCGCGGTCCGGGACCTGGGGTAGAACTCCTGCGACACGACTCAATCAATGGGGAAGCACCAAAACGCCGGATGGAATCAAGAGAACGTGATCCTAATGTCAGAGTTTGTAAAACTTACCAGCAAGGATAAGAGAGCAGAGTCCCAGCACATAGGTAAGGAGAAAAGGATCCTAATACCATAGATATCACACGTAGTGACATCGATGTGGGCCCGTATGCCAAACATTAAGTTAGCAAAATAGTTTTTCAAAGTCTAGACTCAACTTCGACCAGGTAGTGGTGGGGTGGCTTCCTATAGGCAGTCGGCTCTGATACCAACTTGTGACGCCCCCAAAATAAATCCGTGTACAATAATCATACACGCAGGGTACACTACTGAGATTACGGTGCCACGGTGAGAATATCACAGCACAACACTAAACACAAAAGGATAAACCAATATGTTACAATAAAGGGGGTCGCGCGGACCCGAATACATAAGTTATACAGGCCATAATATCTGAGTACAAACATAGTTAGTCAAGTTTTGCCTTAAGAAGGCTAGCACAAATAACATTAGAGATACAGATCAAAAAGGCAAGGCCTCCTGCCTGGGAGCCTCCGAAACTACTCCTAGTCCTGGTCAGCGGGGGTCTCGACGTAGTAGTATCCGCCTCCGGGGTACTCCTGCTCCTGGGCTCCAACGTCGACTGCAGCGGCCGATCAGGCAAAACATAAAGGGGGAAATAAAGCAAAGGTGAGTATCTAGCATACCCGCGAGTCTTACGTCCGCTACTAAGCATTATGCATTTATATAAAATGGAAAGGGGAGGCTGTATATAGTGGGCTGCAAGATATAAATCAGAATAAGGGTAAGAAGCTAGGCCTATCGAAGACTAGCATCTTCCGACGATATCTTGCAGCATGAGAAGAGAAACATCCAACAGTTCATATAAAGAAATAAAGTAACAATGAAGCAGAAGTTGCCGCAACATTGTATAATAGTAAGTTGTAATGATTAATAATAATAATGCCTCCGAGTTCCCCTCCTTGACTTCCCTGCGAGGAAGAAAACCCGGAACCATACAGTTTAATAGTAATAGTTTGTAGTGGTAAGAACCAGCTTCAGCATAAAGCGTCATGTTACCGTGGACACGGCTATTCGAATAGATTAAACTCCCTGCAGGGGTGCACTACTGTTCAGCATGCACGCTCGGATCTCCAGGGTGGCGTACACCTTGTTAGGGAATGCCCCACCGAGGCTATGCAACACATCGCAGCCCATCCTAGGCTCAGCAGAGAGGCCATCCGCCGGACTAAATCCTATGCGCCAAGGGGTCTAGGTCCCTCACCCTTGCACGCTCCTGCACGGTACGAGACTGGCCGGTGAAGCAAAAGAAAATCCAAAACACACGTGATGCAGCAAATAAGACAAGACCGCTTCCCGGCTATCAGCCTGTGGTACTGCTGACGTCTGAAGAGCTTTCGAACGAACTACGACGCGGAGGGCCCACACCGTAATCCCACGTGTAGGTAGTACGTACAGGCCTTTGCGGTCTCTCAAGTCATCCCCCGAACCATTTAGCATTTTAATATTATCTCACAGACAATCGTTATCGCTGTCTGACTAACAACACAACGGACAACGAACAGCAACAAGGCCCACCGGTAACGTCGGGCCCTGCCCTGTCGTCCCGTCAAAGCGCGCGGTTACCGACAAGGTGAACCGTCTCCTTACCTTGTCTCGCGTGTGCTCTTGGTAGAGCTCGACTTTTTCGTGGTTTGGTAACTCTCGCGAGATACGAGCAGGGGCCAAGCATGCCAGTAACGTCGGTCGTACCCTCCCTGTCGCTCCCGACAATATACAGCTCGCGGGCACCGTTGGGTCGCCCGACTTCTTACCTTAAGGACAACCGGGGCTCAGGTACCTAGAGCGGCTATACAGATCCAGCAACGAGTGGAGTACAAGGATTACTCCTTGATAGCTCACACTTGATGGTGGCTCGGCAGAGCCGAGCTAGGGGGCCTTAGGCGGTGTCTGCATTGTACCGTACCTGTGCAGTTGTGATAAGTTTCCGCGTCACTCCCCTGAGTGGCCACGGCCCTCTATCTAATCCTAGCTAAACATGCGCAGGGCTCACTGCTGAATAATGCATAATTATATAGGCAGCATAGGATAAAGGAGGTACATCAAGGGGTGACAAAATCAGGCTATGCAATTGAATAGGATTGTAACATAGCAGCAACAGTAACAATGCCTAGTGCAAGAAAGTACGGAAAGGTAGGCGATATCTGGGGAAGAGAATGGCTCTGCTTGCCTGGAAGCTCGACGGTAGGGGTAGGGTCGTCGACGAAGTAGTCGTACCCGGCGGCGGTGTAGTCAACGACGGCAGTGGGGTCTATCGGAGAATAAGGGGGGTAAACACAGTAAATACAAATCAATCATAGCAAACAAATACATGGCATGACGTATGAAAAGTTAACGGTGTTCTAACGCAGTGCACTGCACGTTGCTCAAAGCGGGAATTCATCCGGGGATGAACTACCGGCTCCGGGTGATTACCGGACAGGGTGTCCGGAGGGGGAAGGGTTCATGCCGGAGGTGTCGTGGACATCCGACAAAGATAAGGGGGGTGTGTCCGTGTTAGTTTAACCGTTCCGGACAACTTTCGTGTTCAGAATAAATTCATCCGACAGGTTTTTACCGGCACCGGGAATTATCGACAAACAGCCCGGAGGGGGGAATGTCGATGATCGGTGTGTTAGGGGGGTGGGGTAGACATACGGATAGAGTATCCGTATTCGTTATATTTTTTTGATAAATTTTAATGTATAAACTTTTTGAATCTGACTTACGGTTTAAAAGATATTTAAATTCAAAGTTTTAAATCATTTAAAAGGTTTTCTAGAATTATTTTTATTATTAAAGATCCAAAATTATCCACAGGCAGTTGACTGGTCAAACCTGACCAGTGGGTCCCACTGGTCAGCCTCACATGTTAATAAGCATTTTAATTAAATCTAATTAACAGTGGGGGCCCACATGTCATATGCTGCTATCTATTTAATTTCATTTTATTGAATTAATCAGTACAGGGGGCCCACCTGTCAGTGACACATGGGTTTAATTAACAGGTAAATATTAATCCAAGTATTATTGTAATAGCTGGGTCCACCTGTCATTGACACAACATTTTATTTCTAGTTAAACATGACAGGGGGTTATTAGTGAGGGGTGGGCTCCACTGTCAGTGAGGGGGGGGGGTTAGCCCACGGTGGTTAAGAAGAGCTCGCCGGCGGCGAGTACACAGGGGAGGCGCCGGTGACCTCGCGCACGCTAGGGGCCCCCATTCCGCACGCGGCGAGGGCGTGTCCACGGGTGCGCGGGCGGGCGTGATCCAGAGAGAGAGGGGGAAAATGGAGAGGGAGGCTAGGGTTAGGGTTCTCCGGGGCAGAGGGGGGTCCTTATCCGCGTCGGGGGGGGGGGCTCCGGATGCTCGACACGACGCCGAGGGATGGCCATGGCACCATTGATGGTTGCCACGCTATGCCCCTGTGTACGGAGGTAGAAGACAACAGAGAAGTGGGAGTGGGCTCCAGGTGGGCTGGGTGGTGGGCTACGCCCTGTGCATTTTATAGTCATTTTGCATTTTCTTTATCTCACCTGCGCTCAAATTTATCTGTTTGCAATTGTTTTAATGGCTTGGGAATTTTTGCTAAACATGAAACTTGATTCAATATTATTGTTGCATATTACTGAGATGCCACAAAAAGTTTTGTGCCAATATAAAATCAATTGTATTTTTGTTTTATTTAAAAGGGATTAAATGCCACTGGTTTGGCTACTTTTTGAATTGTTTGATTTATTTTATAGCTCAATAAATTCCCATACCCACATGGACATGGTCCACTGAATATTGGTGATTTAACAAAATTGGTTTCATAATTTTTGGACAATGTTTTATTTCCACTTATTTTTAATATTCATCCAAAGGCATTTTGGGTTTGTTTGAATTCAGAGATGAACAAGGCATGATCAAAGGTGATTAGAGGCTTGCTAATCAGAGAGAATTATATTAACAAAAGTTTTACAGATGCCTGACACTGAGGGTGTTACAATCCTTTCTTTTCTGTAAGCCTTGCCCGTGTTAGAATCTATTACATGTTTGTTCTCATCCAAGCAGCGCCCAACCATCCATTTCCCTAGCCTACACTGTTTTCTTTCCTGCTGGTTACTAGTTGTTTACTTTTGCTGTTTTACTTTTGCTGTTTCACCACCACCATCACCACTATTATCACCACCACTACTACCACTGTATCACAGTTGCTACTAATACCTTTGTGCAAGTAAGTGTTTATTTCAGGTGCGGTTGAATTGACAACTCAATTGTCAAAGCCTGTACGTATTCTTTGTGTCCCCAAGTGTCGAATCAATAAATTGGGTTATCTTGCCCGCGAAGACTATCTCGATCCCCTGCAGTTGAGGGTTATCAAGCACTGTTTTCTGGCGCCGTTGCCGCGGACCATAGCTTTATTTACAGGTCTACTTGAAGTATCCTACCTGCTGCACGCTATCCACTATGGGTAAGAAAGGAGACCCCAAGGTTCCGATCTTACCATCCCGTACGAGAAGAGGTACTACTCTTAGCACTAGTGCTAAACTTGATTCACCTTCAGTTATGAGTCAGTTTGATTCACCTCAGTTACATGCTACTTCTGCTGAGTCTGGCAATATGTCAGATACTTTTGATGATGCTTCTACTACCTTTGAGACTACAGGTTCACTTGGTTCTTTTATTGAAGAACAGATTGCTGCTGCTGCCCGATTCTCGGGTGTTGAAATTCCTGTTACCCAAACACCTATTGGAAAAACTCATAGCTTTGCTGGCCTTAAGGAGACACTCCTTGAGGATGATTATATTATGCTTGATGATGATTTTTGCAGGGAGCTTAATGAATGTGCTGATTCCGACCCTGCTACTATAAAGAAGTTGCTAGCAAAGCATTCCCTGAAGAACAAGTTTACTCCTGATCCTACTTTTGCTACGTCTCCTATATGCATCACTGATCCTGATTATGGTTTCTCTATTGATCTTTCACTTATATCATTTTTCCTTGAAAGGAGACGCTAGAGCATGGTATGATGCACTACCATGTGGTTCCATTCAAAGTCCTCAAGATTTGTCTATATGTTTCGTTGATAAGTATTTTCCTGCTCATATGCAACATGCTGCTTTGCAAAGAATTTATAACTTTAAACAGTTGCAGGATGAGCATCTCCCTAAATCTTGGGGGAGATTTTGCAGTTTGCTAAAGGCTAGACCGGGACATGAGATCCCTAAGAATGAATTACTTGATATATTTTATGTTGGTCTAACCGATGGGTCTAAATCCTATCTAGATAGTTGTGCTGGTTGTGTTTTCAGGCAAAGAACACCGGACGATGCGGAAGAATTGATGGGCAAGATTGCCAAAAACCATGAAGATTGGTCCGTGCCTGAACCACCTCCACCACCAAAGAAGAGGGGCATGCTTGTCTTAAGCCCCGAAGATATGCAAGAAGCAAAGAAGTCTATAAAAGAGAAAGGAATTAAAGCTAAAGACGTGAAGAATCTACCCCCCAATTGAGAAGTTGTGTGAGCCTACCACTCACCCACCTATGGTAGAGGTACACTCTCTTTTAGATTTCAATGCAAGTGACATCCCTAAAGGTAAACCTCCTGACCAATGTTTAGATGAGCTTGATAATTTTATTATGAAGCAGAGTCACTTCAATGAGAAGATACAAGGTCAGTTGCATGATAATACTCTTTCTATCAAAAGTTTGCTTGATATTCTAGGAAGAACAGTTAATGATGTTAAATGTCTTGTGAAGCATTTTAATAT
This sequence comes from Bromus sterilis, assembly GCA_950022295.1. Taxonomy (NCBI): domain Eukaryota; kingdom Viridiplantae; phylum Streptophyta; class Magnoliopsida; order Poales; family Poaceae; genus Bromus; species Bromus sterilis. The sequence goes on along the minus strand of OX465599.1, from coordinate 29,213,919 downwards.
GGTTCAAACTCAACTTGAACAAATTTCTAATGTGCAAAAAGATTTGCTTGCTAATAATGCCAAATTGGACAATTTACAAGCTTATGGTATAAAGACCCGGGGTGGAACACACACCCAGGACCCTCTCTACCGAGAAGGGCATCCGAAGAGGATCGAGCAAGATTCTCAAGTGCAGGAAGAAGAAATTGTTAGCTCTCCAAAGAAGAAGAAGAAGAAGAAGAAGAAACACAAGGAAGCTGACAATTCCAATGATCCTATAGAAGAAGAAGAAGAAGAACAAGTTGTTGATCCAAACAGCATATCTACCTCCGATGCTGAGATTGAAGACGGTGTTGAACCTGAAAAATATGCTGAAAAGAATGATCCACCCGAGGTTCATGAAGAAGAAGCACCCGATAAGCGCAAGAAGTATACTAGAGAAGACTTTCTTGCAAGGAGACATGGGAAGGAACGAGAACCATGGGTACAGAAACCCATGCCTTTCCCAAGAAAGTCCGTCAAAACCAAAGAAGAAGAGCACTACAACAAGTTTTGTGAGTGGATGAAACCTCTTTTTCTTCAAATCCCTTTGACTGATGCTATTAAGTTACCTCCTTACTCTAAATATAGGAAAGATATTGTTACTAATAAAAGAAAAGTCCCTAATGAGGCAATATCTACTATGCTTGCTAACCACTCTTTCAGTGGCAAGATTCCTGAGAAGCTCGGTGACCCAGGTATACCCACCATTCCTTGCTCCATAAAAATAATTATGTTAGAACTGCTTTATGTGATCTTGGTGTAGGAGTGAGTGTTATGCCTTTTCTCTCTACAAAAGACTTTGTTTAGAGAAACTAATTCCTATAGATATCTCTCTCCAGATGGCCGACAAGTCCACGGCCGTCCCGATCGGTATTTGTGAGGATGTTCCTGTTGAAGTTGCCAATTGCTTAATACTTACTGATTTTGTTGTGCTTGACATGCCCGAGGATGGGAGCATGTCCATTATCCTTGGTAGACCTTTTCTTAACACCGCAGGTGCTATTATTGATTGAAATAAAGGGAAGGTTACCTTCAACGTGAATGACAAAGAACACACGGTGTATTTTCCGAAGAAGATCACAAAAGGCATGGCCTTAACTCCATTGAGAATATCGAGACCGTGAAGATTGGAGAATGGGATTGTCCACTACATGTATACCATAAATACAAGACAATTATGGTGGGGACAATGTCCATTAAAGTGAGAGTGCAATGATCACTTCATAAGAGGCGAGATTTTCTGCGCTATATACCACAGGTTTGTTGGTAAGACTTGATCAACCTTGCTAACTAGCATGTTTTATATAGGTAAAAAGTTGAGCTTGTTATGTTTTCATTTCCTTTAGCTTTTATTCTCCTTGATGTACCCAAGTTTTTTTGTTTAAAGCTTCACTTGTTCTAACTTTTGTCTCAAGTTAACGAAAGTTTTGCAGCTTTTTGAACTTTGAAAAATTCTCTACAGTGAAGTTGCCCAGAAAATTCCATAAAAATCAAAATCAAAATTTCCAGGTAAAAAGCCATCAGGAGGCACCTGAGGCTGACCAGGGGGGTCCACCCCTGGCCCAGGAGGCCAGGTGGCGCGGCCCGGCTCCTGGCCGCGCCACCCACCCTCCTGGGGCCCACAGGCACCCCCTGTTGGCATCTCTTCTTCCACTCTCTCTCTCTTTCAACCCAAAAACTCGTGTTCTTGCTCTGGTTTCGTGTTCTTGCTGTTCTTGAGCACGGAACTTCGATCTCCCTCTACAGCCACTCATTTGAGCTGAAATTTGGAACAAATACTCTCTGGTATGTGACTCCCTCACCCCTCCAATTAGTTTTCTAGTTGGTGGCTTCATTAGTGAGTATTTAGTGGTTCTTGGTGCTGTTTAGTTGAGCTTAAATGTTTGTGTAGAAATTTATTTTTCAAGTTTTGTTGCTAGTTTGAGCCTTGGTAAAGTAAGTAGAATGTTTTTCCCAAACTAGTTTTGCTTAAATCTTCGTTTTTGTGAATTATTAAAAATTTCAGAAATGGAGAGGCTAGGAAAGTGGCTTGGGAAGAAGAAAGCCGAGCGCTCTAGTCGTGTTACGCGTTCCGCAGCTTCACCTTCGACCACTAGGGTGAGCTACAATGAAGATATCGTACCCATAGAGATGTTGGACGCGTCACCCGCGAGAGCCATGGCATTTCCATGCGAAGAATTCATGGAGGATGTCGGCATACGAGAAGAGTTCTATGCTCTTTGTACCAATGCATGTTTGACACAACTTGTTACGAGCCATGTACCACAGTACGAGACACTCACCGCTATTTTTGTTAAAAGTTTTAGATTTTATTCTGACAATGATAATGTGGTGTTTCGACTTTATGAAAGATTGCTGATCATGCCTATGAGTATATTTTGTGAAGCTTTAGGTTTGCCAGGCTTGGTCGAGAAGAAGAAGAGGAAAAATGTCCAAAATGTTGCACTCAACGCCCTCCTCGACTCGTTCTGTAACACTGAAGTGAGGGTATCCAACCGTCAGAAGATTTCCAACATTATGTTCCCTCACCTCAGGTATTTCGCCTATTATATTGCTAGAGGAGTGTTGGCTCGAGACAACACGAGCAGCACTTCTACGCCTGATACTGCTATCATGGCGAATGCCCTCTCAGGGAAGCACGAGTATCATGTGGGTTCGCTTATTGCGAAACGCCTTGCTACTAATAGTAACAAGGGGGACCTCTTTGGTGGCGTCTATGCCACACTTCTTTTTTAGTTTCTCCAAGGAGAACCGCGCCCAGATGATACAGTCTTTCCTTTTGTTAGCCTTGACTTGGCTGCCATGAAGAGGCATTTCTTTGTTACTAAGACCTCTGACCGCTATACACTTGATTATATTTTGCGGTTTAAAGACGGTGTGGCACACACTGTCCGTCTACCTGCACCACTTGTGTTTGATTTTTCTCGCAGGAACGGATTTCGTTTTTCAGTGGCCGAGTTTGATGAGATCACGGGGAGATACCAGTTTCACGACCCCACGGAGGGGGTCGAGCCAGACGAGGAGGAGCGCGTCGTATATCCGCCCGTTCAGGAGGAGACCGTCACCCCCTGGGGTGAAGGGTCTTCCTCTAGATGGGGGGCGGGACCTTCCTCTTCCACGTGGGAGGATCCTAGGACTTCAGTGTACGCACCGGAGGGTTCATACAACCCTTGGGCTTACCATTACCCCGGAGCAGGAGGCTCCTCTGGACCGCAGTAGACGAGCCCAACTTAGGCAAAAAGCCTAAGCTTGGGGGAGTACGTGCTCTCCTCCCCTTTCCATTGTATCTACCGTTGGTTCGCTTTTATCTTTTTGCAAGTTTTTGCCTGTTCTTCTTTGCTCTTTTAGTTTGCAAAAACCCAAAAAGATTTCTCCTTTCTTTTGCTTTCGTTAAACCTTAAAAAAACCCAAAAATATGTTTCCTTTGCTCTTTAGTTTTCTTTGTTTCAGAGTTCAGCTCGAGTCCGTGATGATTATAATTTCCTACGTTCGATCGTGCAAGTGACAAGGCAGTAATGACGAAGATCGACGGAAGGGATGCAACAAGGAAAGCCGGTATGAACTCTTTTTGTTTCTACTTTTTTACATATGCCTGTACTTATGATTAGAGACCATCTTGTAGCGACATAGTGCTATGTTTACAATGCTTTCCCAGTGGTTCATGCTTTCTTTGTGGTTAGTCTCAAATAGCTAGAGTTTATAATGTATTGCTTGAAATGATTGACATGCATTGCATTGTTCATGGTGTGGCATATTGAAGTGGTATTTCCCTCCGGGGGATTCTTGGATTGAATTGGCACATGTTCACGCATGTTAAGACTAAAAAGTCTGTTCTGCCTTGATGATCTTTTTACTTCAGAGTGAGCTATATCACTTTCATGCCTGATTCAATGTTGCTTTATCGCTCTGCATGATTATGACCGTTATGCTCTCTGGTTGGTCGCTTCCCCTTATTTTGCTAGCCTTCCTCCAGCACCAAGCAGAATTCTGCTTGTGCATCCAAACTCCTTTTCAAACCAGTTGTTCCATTTGAATCCACCATACCTACCTATATGTGGTATTTACCGACCACTCCTAACTTAGACTTTCTTGTGCCATCTCGAAATTTATTCAAAAGCTTCCCCTTTGTAACCGTACAAGCTCATGGTGCGGTGAGGGAAAATCAGTATCTTTCATGCCAAAAATATTTTGACGGAAGTTTTAACTAGTCAATAAAAAAATATGAGAGTTACACCTCCCCCATACTTGATGATGGAATGAAATGGACCAAATGCTGCTTATGATGGATGGAACGATATCCTCCTTCCATCCTTGAGGCAAAATAAAAGGTTATGTAGACCATCAAAGGATTTATGGATTAGGGAACATGTGTAAGAAAAAGGCATTAATATGGTTGGCATGGGAGATATTGAGTGACCTTTACCGTTCACCGTTGACTGGAAAGTTGCACTTCTCAAAAGTGTTTTATCTCTGTTTTCAAAACCAAGAGCTCTGGCACATGTTTAGTATTTGCTTCCTTTCACGGGTTTTCAACCTTGCCATAAAAATCCACGGTTCGAGAGTCTCCACCTTCCTTTCTCCAAAGCACCAACTATGAGAGCATAATTGTCATCCTTAGTGTAACATGCATTGTCCCAAAGTATCACACTGTCTTCTGCATGCTTGTGATGTTTCTTACTTTGAGTTCTGAGTTCTAGTCTCCTTTAAAACTCCGGAGGAGTTTCTGCATTTATGTTTTGATTCACTCATGGAGGCTAGCGAGATACCACTCTGATATGTTCATGCTATGTGCATTGTGATTTTGAATTGATTCTCAACAGCATATTATTTACTTTTTGTTTGTTTGTGACTGATTACATGAAGGATTGCTTCGTGCATTGTCCTTGTAGCATGGTGTCAAAACTTGCTAAACTCTTTCGTAGTGCATGCTTATATACATCTAATGAAGCAAAAGAGTTCGTCAAAGTTTTCTTTGTCGCGTCCAGTTCGTTGAACTGAATTTCTTGAGGACAAGCAATAGCTAAGCTTGGGGGAGTTGATACGTCTCAAACGTATCTACTTTTCCAAACACTTTTGCTATTGTTTTGGCTTCATTTTGCATGATTTGAACGAAACTAACACGGACTGGCGCTGTTTTCAGCAGAGCTACTAGTGTTGTTTTCTTTTGTGCAAGTTTCTGGATATTAAGGTATGCTGGAAAAATCCCAAAAAATTATATAAAAAATCAGCGTTCCGGAAGCTTCCGCTAGTCCAAAGGGGGCCACAGGGAAGACAGTTGGCAGGCAAGAGGGTGTCTGGCGCGGCCCAGCCCCTGGCCGCGCCACCTGCCCTCCTGGCTGGTTCCCACACCCCCTGGTGCCCTACCTTGGCCCTATTTATTCTCCCGACGTAGAAACCCCAGAACAGAAGTCGCTTTTCCAATCTACGCCGCGGAGCCGCCGCAACCCTCTATTCTTCTCCGGGAGAGCTAATATGGAGGCTGCTTTTTCCTCCGGTGAGGGGAAATCATCGCCATTGTCATCATCATCGCCTCTTCATCACCCCTCCATGACTTCCTCTCTCATGTGTGAGTAATTCCTTGATGTAGGCAAAGGGGATGGTAGGGATTGGATGAGTTAGATCATGTAATAGTTCAATCAGATTGTTGGGGGGATGTTGCCTATCATCTACTTGGTGTTTATCATCTCTGTTACAACTTGATGCTCTTAATGCTTGCCATTTTGGGCCCGAGTGCCATGATTTCAGATCTGATCACCCTTTTGTTTCTTGAGTTTGTGGTGTTCTTGATCTTATCTATGAGTTGTATGCACCTATTATAGTCCGGAACCGGCGATCCCAATGGTGACAGCTTGGGACACCAAAGGGGATGGACTATAATTTGAGGATTCCGTGTATCCATGAAGTGTTAATGCTTTGTTCCGGTGCTCTTTGACAGGAGTACCTTAATCTCCCTAAGTTCCTTTTGGCCCCGTTTGTAGAGGGAGGGTAGGACAAAAGATGTTGTGCAAAGTTCTTATTGCAAGCACGTACAACTACCCTGGGATACACGCCTGATGTTTGATATTTGCCTAGATGATCCTTTCTTTTCTGTGAGCCTTGCTCGTGTTAGAATCTATTACATGTTTGTTCTCATCCAAGCAGTGCCCAACCATCCATCTCTCTAGCCTACAATGTTTTCTTTCCTGCTGGTTACTAGTTGTTTACTTTTGTTGTTTTACTTTTGCTGTTTCACCACCACCATCACCACTATTATCACCACCACTACTACCACTGTATCACAGTTGCTACTAATACCTTTGTGCAAGCAAGTGTTTATTTCAGGTGCGGTTGAATTGACAACTCAATTATCAAAGCCTGTACGTATTCTTTGTGTCCCCAAGTGTCAAATAAATAAATTGGGTTATCTTGCCCGCGAAGACTATCTCGATCCCCTACAGTTGAGGGTTATCAGCAATATCATTGTATCTTTATTTTCAATCTTTGTGCCAAGTCTAGCCTCCGATTGCAAGAAAGTTCAAAAGTTGTGACATGCTGTCCAGAAAACAGATTATGTCCTTGGACGGAAAAATTAGCCTAAAATCACCAGATCATCTTTTTGATCTGAATTTTTTTGACAGCATGCTCCATACAGTTGAATTTCGACCGTTTGTTCTGAGTTTTTTGATTCGAGTTGCAGAAGTACCCCTAAAAAATTCTTTACTACCTGATGTACTGTTTTTCACAGATTCTGCCACGTTTTGTCTCTCCTAACTTTTGCAAACCTTAAGCTTGCTTTTTCTTTGCAAAAACTATTTGGCAATCTTGAGAAACAGTAGATCTTCAAGAATATCTTTATATCCAATGGGAAAAAATTTATTTATTAAGGGTACTAACCTCGCTAATCAGATTATGATGAGTTATGTATGAAGGGAGTTTTCAAGTGTGCGAGTGAAGATGATAATAGAAGATTCAGGAGTGTCAAACGCTCAAGCTTGGGGATGCCCCATGCACCCCCAATAAATATTCAAGGAGACTCAAGCGTCTAAGCTTGGGGATGACCCCGTGCATCCCCTTCTTCATCAACAATTATCAGTTCGTCCCTCGTTGCACTATATTTTTATCACTTCATGCGTTGTGTGCTATGCTTGGAGCGTCTCGCTCTTTACTTTTCTAGGTTTGTTTTTGCTTTGTTTGCTGTAGTAACAAGTTAGACCCCAGCTTACTCTTTTGTGTGGGAGAGATACACGCTCCGCTTGAACTAGAACTCCTCACAGGATTTACATGCTTATTCTTTTAGCTGTGAGTTGTTCTTTTTTCTTTTCTTAGCTGCTGCTTTGTTTAGTTGTAGTGCTTTAGTTTTTCTAGTGCTTTTCTTTTGTCTTAGGTTGAAATTTCTATAGGTTGCATGTTTTATCTTGTTAGAGAGTTTGCCTGTTGCACTGAGTTTTGTGTCTTGACTAGAAAGTAGGTAGTTGAAGTTGCTATTCTCTTTATAGTAGTAACTTGCAATAGTTTTGAGGTATTGACTAGAGTAATGTTTGAACTTTAGGTGTCAAATCTCGAGCCAATTAGTGATAGATGTCGTATTTTGGGCAATCCGTGTGATTTTCGAAAACGAAAACCCCTGTTGAGAACTCTAGCTACTAGATGGATCACTAACCTCTAGAGGGTTCGAATATTAGAGTACACTCACGTACCATGAGTCGAGGATGCGCAAGGATAACCAAACCCCCATACACTCCTCCTCGGGGTACTTGTCTCTTTGTGAACCTCCTGATTAGATTGAGAGTTACCGATAATAAGTGCATGAGTTCTTCGGACTAATGTGAGTATTCGAAAGTTGACACTTCCACCCACCTATACTTTTTCTAGCCTCTTCGGTACCGTGCATTGCCCTTTCTCACCTTGAGAGTTGGTGCATACTTCGCCGGTGCATCCAATCCCTTGGCATGATACGCTCTGTCATCATAAGCCTCCTTATATGTTTCCTCAAAACAGCCACCATACCTACTTACAAGGCATTTCCATAGCCTTTCCGAGATACATTGCCATGCAACATCCACCTTCTCATGACTTGATCCTCATGTCATACATGCTACTTGCTTGATCGATGAGCCGCATGCTAGTTGGGCCTTGCCCTAATCATTGCTACATGACGCGCTAGTATCATTGCGTATCCTGCTATCCTGGCAGAGGCATACATTTGCATCATGATAGTTATACCTTTGTAAAGTGTGAAAGATCTCATATATTCTTGTAAAATATAGAGTGTTGCTCCTAAAGTGAGGAAAAGATCCCAAAGAGGAAAAAATCAAAAGATCCCAAAGAGGACAAATGAGAGTTAAATAGAAAGAGCCATTGAGGCCACCAATTTTTTTAAAAAAAATAGAAAAAAGAGAAAAAGAAAAATAAAAAGAGAGAATGGGGCACACTACTATTCCTTTTGAGAGATCCACACTAGTACTTCATCCTCTATCCCTTGTACTCCATAGAGATCATCATCATGCATATAGCTATGTGGGGACCTTCACACTATAGAACTTGGCTTGTATATTCCAATGATGAGCCTCCTCAAACGAGCACTAGGTCTTCTTGAGCAAGCAAGTTAGATGCACCCCCACTAGTTCCCTTGGAGAGCTTTTAGCTCACATGTGCATCCGTTGCATGGCAATCCCTACTCCTCACATCATATCTATCATATGGCCTTATCTCGCCTATGATTGTCCTCATTGATGTGAGCCTTTCACACCTTTTTGTCTTCCTCCTCCACCTTCTTTCTGTTTCGCCTTTTAGGTGTCAACTTTCTTGCTCACACTCATCCATTGCATGAGTGCTCAAAATATCGAAAGGGAGTGGATCAGTTTGACTTGTACCTGGCTAGTGGTCTGGGGACGAGTCAAGATAAGAATCCAAAGGAGACCAAGTGTGAAACTTTAGTAGATAGTTGTTCTCAACAACCTTTTTCTCTCTTTTTCCCAGTCCACTGCTTGCACGCAAACACCATCTGGAGACATTCGAGTCACGGATAGCGAGAGCTCTTGCACCTTTTGTTCTTTTGTTGCGTGTGTCAATGCTGATATAGACTCTTGCTTGTTAAGACTTGAATTGAATCGCGTGCTTTGATTGCTTTACTTAAAAGTCCTTATATGGTTGTGTGGCATGTCACCACAGAAATTATGCTTGTTATCATTTACCTACTCGAGGACGAGCAGGAATTAAGCTTGGGGATGTTGATACGTCCCAAACGTATCTATAATTTCTGCTTGCTCCATGCATGTTTTGTGTGACTTTGCCATGATTTGCTTGAACTTTCATACACTTTTGAGCATATTTGGACTAATCTATTAACCCAGTGCACCCAGCTGCCAGTTGCTGTTTTCTGCTGTTTTTGTATTTCGGGTTTTCCGGCCATTAAAAGTGCTCCAAAAAATCCGGAAAAATCAGATAAAAAATCAGTGACCCGGAAGCTTCCGGAATCACCAAGGTAGCGGAGGGGGGCCACCACCAGGAGACCAGGAGGGTCCCTGGAGCGGCCCCACCCTAGGCCGCGCCAGGAGGCCTCCTGGCTGCCTGGTGGGTCCTCTCGACACCCCCCTCCGCCTATATTTAGCCCTCGGGGTGGAAACCCCTAATATCAAAGTACTTTTTCCAGAAGCGATTCCGATCTCCGCCGCCATCGCCAACAAGCTTCGGGGGACCAGAATTCTTGTGCTGGCACCCTGCCGGGACGGGGAAGTGCCCCCGGATTCATCTCCATCGACGTTGCTTCCTCCCTCCATGAATCGGGAGTTGTTCTCCCTCGGGGCTGAGGTTTCTACCAGTAGTTATGTGTTCTTCTCTCTCTCCCATGATGTGATCTTCGTTGTGATCATAGGCTATGTTAATCTAGGGTGATCCCATGATATTTCCCCTTCCTCTACGTATTTAATTGAGGTACTCAATTGATCTTATTTAGTATAATCCCCGAGACCAAGGTGACAGCGGTCTATTGGGCATGGGTTAGAAGAATATTATCATGAGTGATTTCCTCTTTTGTGTGTTGATTGAAGATTGAGAGTCTCTTGGTGATTGTCTTTGACTATCCTTGAGATATCTTGTGGTGATTGTGGTACTCTCTTTGGATGGTCGTGGTGACATTGGGAAATCCATAGATTGAGAACTACGAACTTTGAGGTGTGCTTTTGTAGCCCTACATAATTATCATCCTCTCTTGACCACAAAGGAATGACCTCCGAGTGCGTCTCCATTGCATGTTTTATGGGAAATATCATGTGATTAGACTATGTTAATGTTGTTGAGAGTTTCCACTAGTGAAAGTATGAAGCCTAGGCCTTGTTTCCACCATTGTTACACCGTTTGTGCTCACTTTTGTCACATGTTTGCTTGCTGCAATTTTTATTACAGATTTATATTACCTTGCTTTGCCACACCTATCACTCGTATTTTACCATCTCTTCGCCGAACTAGTGCACCTATACAACTCCTAGTTGTATTAGGTGTGTTGGGGACACAAGAGACTTCTTGTATCTTAATTGCAGGGTTGCTTGAGAGAGACCATCTTCAACCTCTACTTCCCTGAGTTCGATAAACCTTAGGTCATCCACTTGAGGGAAATAGCTGATGTCCTACAAACCTCTGCGCTTGGAGGCCCAACATAGTCTACAAGAATAGAAGCGTGCGTAGACATCACACAGTAGTAGCACAACCGGATGTAAACTTAAGTTACAACCCAATCGAATGGAATGGAATGTTTGTAACTGGACAAAAAACGAGTGCAAACCAAAAGCAGAAGCCCTATCCCCGATGCAAAACTAACTGGTCGATGCCAACATTCTCCCCCTTTTTGTGAATAATTGGACAAAAGGTTGGGAAGTGGATCGAGAGAACTACTGCGCGGCATCAGCACCCTTGGAGTCCGACGAAGCACTTGACGAGGAATCGCCCGAAGAAGATTGATCTCCTGAAGATTGTTCTTCCGACTCAGGCGAAGGAAGAACTTCGAGGTTCTTTTGGGTGATGAGGTCGATGTCGAGGTCGCTGTCGTCGAGATCGGCGTCGTCCTTTGAAGTGACAGAGTCGTTCTCGGAGACGGTGTCGGGCCTGATGGGATCGGGTTCGTTGACGAAGAACACTTCATCAATCTTGTGAAGGGGCGGGAGCTTCTTATTCGGCCGGTCAACTGTGTCATCTCGTAAATAGTTTCGCTGAAGGTGTTGATATTCCTTGAAGATGCGAGTAGTGCGAAGAGCTTTTACTAAGTTGAAGTTCCTCAGCCCTTTCCAGGAGTGGCGTTTGAGCACACGAAGATATTGATTATTATTCAGTGTAATGTTGCCGAGATGGTTGACTTCATCTGCCATGAACTGCATCTGGCGCTGATTTGCTTCAATGAAGTTCTCGAGAAATTGTTGCGTCCAAAGATTTACTTCCAATTGATGGCAGTCTTTCTAGAAACGCTTCGAAACATTCCTCTCCTTAACTTCATGTCACACCCCAACATAGGTTGCAAACATGTCGTTGGGTTTCCTTAGCAGTTCCAAAGTATTACGCACGGGAGGTGTGAAAAGCTTCGGATGATGACGCGCCACAAAGTCTTCACTGCCTGCGTCCATACTTGAAGACAAATTGCAGCCAGGGAGCATATGGCTTCAAAGTAAATGGGAGTTCTGCAGCATGCACTAGGTTGCGAAGGAAGCAGTCCCCAAAGTCAAACACCAGACCATGTTTGAGATTCATAATTCTATGCCGAACTTCAGGATAAAGATTCGATTCCTCCGAAGCAGTACTCAACGGGATCAAAGATTTCGACTGGATATTGAACCAAGTCTTGGAAATCAAATGCTTCGGGCGAATGTTTTCGGGGATATAATCAGCCGTGATCTCTGTGTCTAGCAAAGTTGAAAATTGTTCTTCAGTGAGATCTGGCTCCATGTGAATCATTTCAAGTTCTCATGTGTGCCTAGGGATGTTGACTATCTCCATAAATTCTTCTGAAGTCATTCTGAAGATTTGACCTTGTATCATCCATTCAAGTATCCAGGTTCGTGGCACATGTGCATCACCCGAAACGTATAGTGTGGCATAAAACTGCTTAATGAGCTCAGAATTAAAGGGATTGCTCAAGGCAAACAGTCTGGTCAGATTCTGATTCTCAATTGTTTCGGTGATGTTCTGGAAGCATGTAGCGGTGGAAAGACTTTGCATATCAAGATAGCGATGGCGAAACAACACACCTTTCTGGCAGTAGACTTTGGTATACAGAATCTGTTGTTCTGCTGTCCAAAAGTGAAGGTCATCTGCGGTGCGTTCGGAAGCATAAGGGCTTACGCCAAAGAATCGATGCCTTTTCTGATTCTATTCAAGACTGAACTCTGGTCCATGGCATGAATAACAACCATCACCCTTGAAAATGGGAAAAGTTTCGCGAGGGTAATTAGTGTCGAGCTGGGTGTCTTGGCTTGGACGACAGGGAGGTCGAGTCCTTTGAAGGGGAGCAGATGGGGCAACTTGAGTCTGAGCAACAATCAAGGCATGTTCCTGCGAGGAGTTGGGGATCTACACTTGTTCATTCTCTTCATCATGTGCTTCTGGCTGGGGCACATGGGCTTCAGACTCTTGAACAGATCTGGCGGAAGAATAATCACACGAGTTGCGCGTTCTTGAGTTTGAAGGAGAGGGTTGGTGAGGTTCATTTGCTTCCGGGGGGAGTTCTGGGGAGCTGGTGAGCGAGGCTTATCAGCAGCAGGTGGGTTGGAGATTTTTGTGGTACGGTGGAGGGAGCATGCGGTGGAGTTGGATCATGGAGTGGAGTGGGTTCTGTGGCGGATGGAGTGGGTGCGGGAGTGCGGGGAGCAGGGGTTCTCTTGGGAGTTGAAGCTTTTGGTGGAGGTGTGGGAGTCTTGGAGGGTGGAACTGGAGGCTTTTGTTGTTTGGATGGCTTGGGCTTCGGCTGAGGGGCAGGAGGAGTGGGAGTGGGGTCTTGCGTCTACTGGACAGGAGTTTCATCACTTATGTCCATATCTGCAGCCGAGGTTAGATTCATCTTGCGCCTCTTGGTGGTCCTCTTCTTTGGTGAGGGATTTGCAGGTTTTGCTTCCGAAGGTATTGCCGCAACTGGTTCAGCTTCAAGCGCGTCCTTGCGCTTCTTGGAATCCCTTTCCATGATTGAGGCATTATGGGTCTTGACCATTTCGTCGACAGCAGCTTTGATCTTCCCTTTGTAGATCTTAATGTTGTCTATGGTGGTGGTGTTCACATCAGTCACCTTTTGAAGAAATTGCAGAGCATGCGCCTTGAAGTCTTCATCAGTTTCAGCTTCGGCGCGCTGTTGGTAGTTGTGAATCTTGGTTGTTTCATCCATGTCAAGAGAATGCAAATCCTTCAGCTGGCTGATCATGGTGGTCATCATTGCTTCGATGGAGCCTACTATATATACTTCACTGAGATCTAGTGCTTCAGGATCTTACGCCTCGCACTTCTTCCAGATTGCTTCAGCAATGCCCAGGTGATCCCAGAGTTCTCCTTCACGGGGATCAGGAAATTGATGCACACTTTCGCGATCTTGTTCTTCATGAGTTTCGGGCAATGAAATCCCTTTCTTCTTCAGCGGATTTGCTTTAGCAGGAGGAGTCATGTCCATCGTAGCCTTCTTCTGAGCAGCTCTGGCTGCTTTCTCAACTTTCTTGGTGTTGAGGACAGCAAGTGCTACTTTCCTCTTGGCTTCATTTTCAGCTAACTGTTTTGCTTCAGCAGCAGCTTTCTCTTCGTTCTTTTTGGCTTCGTCAAGCTTTCACTTTGTTTCAGCCTTTTCTGCTGCAAGATTGGCAGCGTCAAGTTCGCGTTGTTTCTTGGTTGCTTCTTGTGTTTCCCTATGATTGACAGCAGATTCATGGGAAAGAATGCTTCTGTCAAGTGCCTCCTCGAGGTCTTTCTATTTCAGCTCTTCTTCCGAGAGCTTTCGCTTGGTCGAAGGCTTTGGAGCACCAGAGGGCTTTGGCTTCACTGGGGCAGCTTTCTCAGCCTGTTGTTGCTTCGATGGGCCGTGCCTCTGCTTTGAGCGCCTCTCAGTATTGAGGTTCTCAGCACGTGGCTTGGAGGCCAATGGCTTTGCAATTACCAAGTTTGTGGTGTCGATCACAGGGTGAGCTGCGGGCTTGTCTGTTGGATCTTGAATCCTTAGCCCCTTTGAAGCAGGTATTTCTCCGGGCTTCTTCAAATGAACGTGAAGCTTTTCTTGCTTTGGAGGAGCGGGCTCAGATTCATCATCTGCTTCAGCATCTGATTCAACATTAGCTTCAGCATTGGACTCAGCATGCATCGAGTCTTCAAGAGTGACTTGTTCTTGTTTGGCTTGCTCATCTTCATCTGTGAAGGCATGAGAAGGTGAGGCTGATTTCTTCCTTAGCTTCCTGGTCCGTTTCTTCTTCTAACTTTGTCCTTCTCCAACTGCTTCGGCAGCAGCTAGCTTGGCGGCCTTCTTTTCATCCTTGATGCGCTTCTTTTCAGCAGCAATCTCCAAGAGTAGTTCTTTCAGATAATTAGCAGGAGTTTTGATTGTGTTGGGATGAGGAAGCTTCGGTGGAACTGGGTAGTACAGATGTCGATTTGCTTCGGTATACTTCCCGCACATGTGGGAAGTGTACAGATAAGGTGGGTGGAAGGCAAACTGCATTTCCCACTTCCAGTCCAGGATGCTTTTGTAGTTGTACCACCTGATGGCCCAGTACCTCCGAAATCCTTGAAGGTGAAGCTTGCGCTGATCTTTATCTTCTTCATCTGGGGTGTCATATCCGAACTTTTTGCGAATTGCTTCAGGAATTCCACGAGCATTTCTCTTAGTCTTCGTTCTGCCCCCTTTTCTTTTCTCGAACTTTTGCTCAATAGCGTCTTCTTGAAGGTTATCCAATACAGGTGACTCATCACCATATCCCAGATCTACAAACATCCTGTGAAAAAGCAAAGGGGAAAATAAGTAAAAAAGACAAGGATATGGATTGAGCACTAGCAAAAGTTTTCGACCAAATCAAACAATTTTGACAAGAGATTCAGGTGGGTAGAGGTGAAGATCCTGGTCTGTTCTGAGCTAGACTAAGTATGAACCAATTGAAGATTCTATCAGCTACGAACCCTAGCACAGAACAGATACTGGACTGAACCCTAGATACAGACTTGAACAAAGATGGGAATCTTTTGATGGCTAGAACAGGATTCCCACAAGTTCACGGATCCAAAGGATCAAACAACCTAACAAAATCAAGCAGAAAACCCTCAAAACACTTGGATCCAATTGAGAAGATGAACAAGGGGGGAGATTGGATCGAAGTCGCTCGGCGTACCCTAATCCGATGGCATCGAGCAACTACGGCGGCGAGGAGCGGAGGAAAAGTGCTCATCGACGGCGTGAAGTGCACGGCGGCGGCTGTCCGGCAGCGAAGCGGCGCAGTCGTCGGCGAGGAGGAGGAGCTCGGAGGCGCGCTGATACGTCCAAAATGCATCACTATTTTATATTGTAATTTCATCCTATTCATTGATATATTCCACTTTAAAGTATTATTCTTATGTTGTTTGGCTTGTTTTACAAAGTTTACAACTTTCCGGTGCCGAAGCAGCAGAACCAAAATTCAGCGGTGAAAAGTGGACACCAAGTTGCTGAATCAGATCAAGTCCAAATGCGATGAAAATTTACGGGGAGTGTTTTTATGAAGATTGACTAGGGATCACCGAGGATGGAGGTGAGGGGACCCACAAGGCAGCCAGAAGGGTGGCTGGCGCGGCCCCCTCCTGGTCGCGCCAGGCACCCTCCTGGATGCCTGGTGGCCCCCCTCGGTGCCCCCTCTCGCCTATAAGACCCCCCTGGGGTAGAAACCCTAAAGAGATAAGAGTTTCCGTGTTTCGCCGCCGCCACGGGGCGGAAACCTACAGAGGAGAAAAGCCATCTCCGGCGGGCAGATTCCGTTGGGTAGATCACCTCCCGGAAGGGGAGATCGTCGCCATCATCATCATCGTCGTCACGGGCATCATCGAGATCATCATCAACATCATCCCCAACATCAGCACCATCTCCATCTCCATCCCATCTCATCTCACAATTGCAACTTGTGTTGTAATCCGTACTATCTATCCTCTCTACTCTGTTGGTGTTGATTACTACTTTGTGGTGAATGCTATTGAGTTTTGTTGGAGAAATATCATTGTGTCCAGATTGTTTGCCACCCATCTATCACCTCTGATCATGATCTCTTTTATGTCTTGTGAGTAGTTACTTTAGTTCTTGAGAACACGGGAGAAGTCTAGTTTTTAGTAGTCATATGATGTTGAAGTGTTATGTGTTGTTTGATACTTAAGTTGTGTTGTTATTTCTCTAGTGGTGTTATGTGAGTCGAACACTTAACACTTCACCTTTCATGGGCCTAGAGGAATACATTGTGCACAAAGGATGCTTATGGTGGGTTGCCGGAGTGACAGAAACCTGAACCCCAGTTCGCACACTTTTGCACAAGGGAGTTATGGATCCTTGATCGTAATGTTGTGGTTAGGCTTATGCCTTAATAACTACCTTGTATTTGCGGATGCTTGCAAGGTGTGTAATCATAAGAGTACACTTATCTTAGTCTAGAAGGTGTACTAGCATTGATCCACCCACCGACACTTATCAACACAATACATATTACTTGGCGGAGTATGGTGAAAGTAACTTGGCTATCTCTCCCATGTGTTCTCGAGAACGCTTTAGCTTTTATAATTTAGCTCCTAGGCTTATCCTTGTGAAAGGATTGGGCCACTTGCTACTCCTCAGTTACCCTGTTTACTTTGCTTGTCTTTTACTTTTCTGTTGCTTAAACCAAAAACCCCTAAATATTTACCTTTGAGTGTGTGCAGCTTTTCCTTATCCAATATAACTTATCAACATCTTCTGCTCCTCGTGGGATCGACATCCTTATTTATCGAAAAGCTACAATTGATCCCCTAGACTTGTGGGTTATCAAGAATCGTTTATTGGCGCGGTTAACAGGGAAGGAAACCCAACTAAACCTATTAACTTCTCCACCATCAACGAGCTTTTCTGGCGCCGTTGCCGGCGAGTGTAGCGCTATTGGTAAGTGAAGCCGGTAAGGAAACCTTTATTTTTCTGTTGTTACCTTCAGTCCTTATGGACTCTTCTACTGTTGGTTCGTTGCTGGTAAGGAGCCGCCCCACGACTGTGGTTGTCACTCCTACCCCTACTGAAATTGTGCCCTATAAAATACCATCTGGTATTATTGATTATGTCTTGGCTAATCGTTATACAGGAAAAGGACATCCGGGAGAACACCTGCTATATTTATCACAATTATGTTCTTTATTTAAGCTTGTAGGTGTAACAATGGACTTCGTCATGAAGAAACTATTCTCCGCATCACTCAAAGATAAAGCTTCAGATTGGTATAAGCTACTCGATAACTCTGATCTGCTTGAATGGCCAGAGCTTATGTCTCTCTTTTATGCAAAGTTTTATCCTGTTCGTGAAATTCACCAGGACAGGAACTACATCTACAACTTTTGGTCTCGCGACGGAGAGAGCATCGCTCAAGCTTGGGGGAGACTGAAGTCCCTGATGCTCAAATGCCCAAACCATGAGCTCCCCAAGGAAATTATACTTACAAATTTTTATGCCAGGCTTTCTCGTCAGGACAGGGAGATGTTTGATGCCTCCTCTAACGGGGTATTCCAGACCAGAAGTATGGAAGAAAAATGGGATCTTATAGAAAGGATCCAGAAGAACACTGAAGACTGGGAAATTGATAAAGGTATTGAACCCGCTATAAACTATGAGCATGACTATATTGAGAGTTATGTGAAGACTGATTACTTTAATACCTTTTGCTCTAAAATTGGTCTTCATTCCCAGCTAATGGTTGACTTTTGCAAGGACTTTTCTTCTCATATTGATTCTTCTAAGAAGAAGGAGAGTCAACATCATAAACCTTTCAAGGAGTCACCTATTGAGATTAATGTTACTGATCCTGTTTTACCTGCAGTTGTGTATGAACAGCCTCATTATCCCTCAAGGATAAAGGAGCACTCTTTTATTACAGGTATTCTAAACAAAAACGGAAGGACCACTGACGAACCTGAGGACATGATCAAGGTCAAGCCTCAAGTTGCAATGGTCAAGGATCTGGTAACCAGTGATATTGAAGAATCCATTATTAGTTTTTGTGTTGTTTCCACTAACATTGTCACAGCCAAGAACAAAGGCCCAATTTCAGGTACACCAGTTGTATCTGTCAAAATAGGAGATCATAATTACTATGGGCTATGTGATTTGGGATCTAGCATTAGCGCTATTCCCTTCACACTTTATCAAGAGATCATGCACGAGATTCAGCCGTGTGAGACCGAGGACATTGATGTCACGATTCATCTTGCAAATAAAAAAACGATCTCTCCAGTTGGGATTGTGAGAGATGTTGAAGTACTCTGCGGGAAGGTAAAATATCCTACTGATTTTCTTGTGCTTGGTTCAGTGCAAGAGAGTTTTTGCCCTATTATCTTTGGTAGTCCCTTCCTCAGCACTTGTGGAGCTATAATAGATTGCAAGAAAGGTAAAGTTTCTGTTGAATTCAACGGTGAGCCGTATGAATTTAATTTTTCTAAGTTTTCTAAGCAGCCTCGTGGTACTGACTTATCAAGTAATGACAATTATTGAAGAAATTTCTTCTATTGCTATTCCGCCTGATGATACTTTGCAGCAATTTATGGAAGACCACGAGAATGACATACATATGCAGGAGAGAGATGAACTAGAAGACATATTTGTAAGATAAACTCCTATCCTAAAGCACAACCTCCCAGTTGAACCTTTAGGAATCCTCTCGCAACCAAAAGAAGACCCGGTGTTTGATCTAAAACCACTACCCCATACGCTCAAGTATGATTATTTAGATGAAAAGAAAGTATATCATGTTATTATCAATTCTAACCTTTCAGGGTATGAAGAAGAGCGATTATTGGAGACACTCCGCAGACACCGAGGTGCTATTGTCTATAATCTTGATGATCTCAAGGGTATTAGTCCATCCATTTGCCAACATACTATCAATCTCGAGCCTGATGCTAAACCAGTTGTTGATCATCAACGACGGTTGAACCCAAAGATGAAGGACGTGGTTAGGACGGAGGTTCTCAAACTTCTAGCTGCAGGTATCATCTATCCTATAGCTGATAGTAAGTGGGTAAATTCCGTTCATTGTGTTCCTAAGAAAGGAGGTATGACTGTTGTTCCTAATGATAAAAATGAACTAATACCTCAGAGGACTATTATTGGATATAGAATGTGTATTCATTTCAGGAAGTTGAACAAGGCCACCAGGAAGGACCACTATCCTCTGCCCTTTATTGATCAGATGCTCGAGCGGCTGTCTAAAAACACCCACTTCTGCTATCTTGATGGGTATTCTGGCTTCTCCCAGATTCATGTTAACACATCGGATCAAGAGAAGACCACCTTTACGTGTCCTTACGGTACTTATGCTTATAGGCGTATGGCTTTTGGTTTGTGTAATGCACCTGCTACTTTTCAGAGGTGTATGTCTGCAATATTTCATGGTTTCTGTGAGGAGATTGTAGAAGTTTTCATGGACGACTTTTCCGTCTATGGAAACTCCTTTGACCACTGTCTCCACAATCTTAATAAATTTTTGCAGAGATGTGAAGAAACGAATTTGGTGCTCAATTGGGAGAAGTGCCATTCCATGGTTAACGAAGGGGTAGTTCTTGGACACAAGATTTCCAAAAGGGGAATTGAAGTGGACAAGGAAAAGATTGAAGCTATTGAAAGGATGCCCTATCCAAGAGACATCAAAGGTATTCGTAGTTTTCTAGGTCATGCTGGTTTCTATAGAAGATTTATCAAGGACTTTTCTAAGACCTCGAGACCCCTTTCCAATCTTCTCCAGAAGGATTCTCCTTTTGTATTTGATGAAGATTGTAAGGAAGCTTTTGAATTTCTAAAGAAAGCCTTGATAACCGCTCCTATAGTACAACCACCTGACTGGAATTTTCCCTTTGAAATTATGTGTGATGCTAGTGATTTTGCTGTTGGAGCTGTTTTAGGACAAATGGTTGACAAGAAGCTGAATGTCATCTACTATGCCAGCAAGACACTTGATAGTTCTCAAAAGAATTATGCTACTACCGAGAAGGAATTCTTGGCAGTGGTGTTTGCTTGTGATAAGTTTAGGCAGTATATTGTTGATTCTAAAGTTATTATTCATACTGACCATGCTTCCATTAAGTACCTTATGCAGAAAAAGGACGCCAAACCAAGACTCTTAGAGGGGTACTCCTTCAAGAATTTGATTTGCAGATTGTCGAAAGAAAAGGAGAAGACAATCCGGTGGCAGATAATCTTTTAAGGATGGAAGATATCCCGCACGATCCTATTCCAGTCAACGACAGTTTCCCAGATGAACAGCTTGCTGTTGTAAAAGTACAATATCATTCTGACCCTTGGTTTGCAGATTATGCTAATTTTATCGTTGCAAAGTTTTTGCCTCCAGGTTTTACATTTCAGCAGAGGAAGAAATTCTTCACGGATTTGAGGCACTTATTTTGGGATGATCCACATCTTTACAGAGAAGGTGCGGACGGGATCGTAAGAAGGTGTATACCGGAGCACGAGCAGCAGGACATTCTTCGACAATGTCACGATAGTCCCTATGGAGGACATCATGCCGGTGAAAGGACCGGACATAAAGTTTTACAATCAGGTTTTTATTGGCCTACTCTTTTTAAGGACGCCCGAAGGTACGTTCTATCTTGTGATAAGTGTCAGAGAGTTGGTAACATTAGCAGGAGAAATGAGATGCCTATGAATTACTCACTAGTGATCGAACCTTTCGATTGCTGGGGTTTTGATTTTATGGGTCCTTTTCCTCCTTCACACAAGTACACACACATCTTAGTTGCTGTTGATTATGTAACCAAGTGGGTTGAAGCAATCCCCACTGAGAGTGTTGATCACAAGACATCTTTGAAAATGCTCAAGGATGTAATTTTTCCTAGGTTTGGAGTACCAAGGTACCTCATGACAGATGGAGGGTCACACTTCACGCATGGAGCTTTTAGGAAAGCTCTAGCCAAGTACGATGTCAATCATAGGATTGCATCACCGTACCACCCTCAAACTAGTGGGAAAGTTGAGCTCACCAATAGGGAGATCAAGTTGATCTTACAGAAGACAGTAAACATTTCTAGAAAGGACTGGTCAAAGAAGTTAGGAGATGCTTTGTGGGTGTATAGAACTGCTTACAAAAACCCCATGGGCATGTCTCCGTATAAAATGGTCTATGGCAAGGCTTGCCATTTACCATTAGAGTTAGATCAAAAGGCTTTCTGGGCTGTCAGAGAGCTAAATGCTGACCCAAAGTTAGCTGGTGAAAAGCGTCTCATGAACTTGACTTCTCTAGATGAGTGGAGGAGTGAAGCTTACGAGAGATCTAAAATGTTCAAGGAAAAGGTAAAGAAGTGGCACGATAAAAGAATTATGAAACGTGAATTTAATGTTGGTGATAAAGTTTTGTTGTTTAGATATCGTTTCAGGTTTTCTCCAGGTAAACTACTTTCCAGATGGGAAGGGCCTTTTCATATCGAAGAAGTATATCGGTCTGGTGCAATCAAGATCAATAATTTCGAAGGCACCAAACCTCAAGTTGTGAATGGACAAAGACTCAAACATTATATGGCAGGTGATCCAATCAATGTGGGTACAAACATGATATATACAAAGACTCACGAAGAACATGTTGCCGCCAGTTTCAGACTCCGGCAGGAGCAGAATAAGAAAAGGTTATAAAGATGGGCACGGGTGCACTTCTTGAACACAGAAAAATTCGCAGAGAATTCAATATTACTCCGAATTGAGATCGTTCTTCACCGATCTTCTCCCCTCTCTTGTCTCTCTCAAGGGGGGGCCCTTGTCTGGAACCTGTGCTGGGATTGAGGCTTCTCTGCTATGCGGACGCCGTCGTGCTGCTGAAACTCCGGTTCCGGGAGGTCTACTTCCGCCACCTTCGCTGGATCGGAGAACGGAGGTCGTCATCGAGTCCGTACGTGTGCGAGTACTATGAGGTGCTGCACGTGCGGCACTATGTAAGGCCCGATATGCGGTACTGTTCCAGATCTAGGTGTTTCCACCCAGATCCGGGGACGAAGCACATATCGGTCCCACCGCGACATATGACATAGCCATATGCCCCGGATTTCCAACATGATATCACAACATTACAGATACAGGATACAACATCTCATACAATCGGCATACAACTGCCTCAAATATAATACAACAGCGGAAGATACATGTCTGAGTACAGACTACAAGCAAATGCCTAGTGGCAAAGAGAAAAACATCGATCCCAATAACCACACGGGTCCAGGCCGTCCGCCGGGATCCGTCTAACTAGTCGTCGCCGAGTCTCCACGTGAAACGTCGATCACCATACCTGTTGTCGATCAGAACCCTGAAAAGAGATTGGGGGTAGTATCATGAGTACAGAAGTACTCAGCATCCAACTGTAGTGGTCATCTGACCCAGCAAGGACCTCATCACTCGTCATTCTAGGACAACTAGTAGTTTACGGTAAGGAAGGGGTAAGTGGTGAGGTTGCTGCCGCACTAGCATTTATGAAGTGGCTAACGATCTAGAGAGTAAGATAAGAAGCCAAGCATTCGATGAGGAATCGCCTCCAACAAGTCTTGCTATCAACTACTTACGCAAACATAACACCTATCCTATCCTTGTACTCCTCTTCGCATCCCGACGAAGAAGAAGCAGTCAAGGCACACACACACGTTGATCAAGTTATATTAAGATTATCTCAGTTATTGTTGTCTATGAACAAGGAGTAGGTCTCAAGTCGTCCATAACCGTGGACACGGCTTCTCGAAAAGATTTAACCCTGCAGGGGTGTACCAACTGCCCATTACGAGGCTCCGCACGCACGTCCATCACTCTCAGTTGCTACCCATCATAGGCAACCATTTTATGATTTAGTTCCAAGAGATCCGAAATGACAGGTCCCTCTAGCTAACAACGAACAAATCCGGGTGGCCCCCGGGGAGTCGACACCCAATCCAAAAGCTGGCCACGCTCTCGGATCGGACTCTTCCGTCTGGCTAAGGTCGAGGTAACTGATCCCCTCACATGTGGGCAGGCCTCTAGCTCACCAGGTGTGGACCAACAAAGGAACTATGTCTCCGCTGGCCCGGGTTATTTTAAAAGATATCTGCTAGGAGCGACCCGACAAGATATATATGCATATTTTCAAATGATAAATCAGCTTGGGCCACCTCTAGAAATGTTTGAAGCTAGATAGGTAAGAAAAGGGGACCCCATAAAATCCCACACGCGGTTAGGCACGCTCAGTCTTAAAACCAATACCCGGAACTCGGATCCTAGGTGACTCAAATGGAACAAAGCGTCGTGGCGGGATATCCTAGACCTTCCATCCTTCGTCGAATATAGTCAACATTATAATAATCATATCATCAACAATAATATAATAATCAGGTAATATCCCAACCCAAAGAGTAACAGGGTAACATCGTAGCATCCTAAGCATGCATACTAAGCAGGGGCTGAGCAACGAGCAAAAGTAACATAGCAGTACAAGGTTTGCTGGGAAGGGACATGGCTGTATCGGTTTGAAAGAGGCTGTAAACATGTGGTAGGATCAAACATCGAACCTAACCTATACTAGCATGCAACCGCTGGTTGAAATAGAATGGATCATAAGTAATGCAAGTCCTTGCCTGTTGAAAAGTCGGGTTCCGAAGGTGTAGTCGATCGCAAGCTCGCATCGTCTCCGAGAGGTATCCGTGGGAGCACACAAGAAGTAAACACTGGCAAGCAATCAACGGTGCACCACTATTACTACGGAGCAATACAAGAGCAAGCATCAACAAGAAGTAACACGAAACATCGCACCTACCGTCGAGAGCGGTTACTAACGATTTAAGTGGGGTACTCGTCACACACGACGATACCGCACATTTACGGTGGTTCAAGTTGTTTAGCTACAGGTGATCAAACAACGGTTATTAACATGGCAACTCAAGCAAGCATGGCATAGCACACAAACAGGTCAAGAGGTGAAGCATAAATAAACTACCTGGGCTAGTCAATTTAAGTGGGGTGAAATCCTAGACATGCAAACTATTGCGGACCCCACGATAAATATTGCATTTGGTACTGTTTTGCCCTAAACAATATTTTATTATTTTTATTAGCAAGCAAGAACAGCAAAAACACAATCTACATGCAATTCTAGTCAAGTTACATATAAAGAACAATTTAATCAGAGCAACGGTTAAAAAGTTATTGCAGTTACAGTTTACAGTGGCAGGCAGTGTAATTAGCAGTCAAACAGCAGGTAAACAAAGTCAAACATAGCAACCAAGCACAAATTATTAAACTAGACACAATTCTACGCAAGTTTCGTATTTAAATCGTCGCAATCGGAGCTACGGTTAAAAAGTTACGAGCACCGCAAAATAAACAACTAAAACTGCCTAAATAAAATAAAATAAACAACTAACAGAAAAAAAAACCTAACTGGGCCGAAACTAGACTATTGGGCCCAACAGTAAAAAAAACAGATCTAATAATAAAAAAAAAGGGGCTCACCAGCTGGGCCGTGGCCCAAAGTGGCCTGGAGGCCTGGGCTGCTGGCGCCTGGGCCGCTGGGGCGTGGCCGGCCCACGTGCGGGCACGAGCGGGCGAGCGGCGCAGGACCTGCTCGTCCTCGTCCTGGACAGGACCGACGGCGCCGCCGCGGGCGCAGGCGGCCTCCGGCGACCGGAGCGAGGAGGAGGGGGCGGAGCGGCACGGGGGCGAGGTGGAGGCGGCGCTGCAGGCGTCGTGGGCGGCCGGAGGGAGCGGCGCCGGCGTGCTGGTCTCCACGGGCACGCGGCTCGAGCTCCCTCGGGGCTCCAATGGCGGCCGCGGCGCGGACCTGCGAGGCGAGGCAGAGGGAGAGGGGTCAGAGGGAGAGGGAGAGGAGGAGGGAAGGAGGAGAGGGAGACCTGCGGGGCGGCGGCGCACGGCTGCTGCCGGCCGGAGTTGGGCTGCGGCGGCAGCTCGGGAGCTCCACGGGCACGCGCGGTTGGTTCCATGGGAGGAGAGAGAGAGGCTACGGGGCGATCCGGTGCGTCCGATCTGCGATCCGACGCCCGAAAACGGATCTGGGAGCTAGGGTTTCGGATTTTGGGGGTGGTTTTGGGTAGATCTGAGACAGATCAGGGGGGTGGCTGCAAAATTGGCTTAGGGAAACCCTAAGTGGGGGTGGGAGAGTGGTGGTCTATTTATAGCATGGTTGGCTGGCAGTTTGCAAAAACATCACCGGTTTTACTCTCGGGCGCGCGGTGCTCACGTTTCTCACCGCCGGGGGTCCGCAGTACCTCCGATTCGGGTAAAACTTCGAACTGCGCGATCAGTGCGTCGAGCCGGAGGCTTTCACCTCGCGCTGGAACTGTTCCGAAAACACTTTCCGGCGCGTTATAAAAATATCCCGTTTAATTATTAAACGGGGTTTTTCGTTCCGTTGGCTTCGGCTGGTCTCGTGCGGTTTTCGCGACGGTGATCGGGCGAAACCCGGTGTCGCAAAGGTCGAGTGTCAGGGTGGCAAGGGTCGGTCTCCGTCCGATACGAGAATACGGGGAGAAAATAATCGCCGATCGATAAATCGGGGATGCAAACACCGCAAACAAATCAGACAATCAAACAATTCACACTGAAAACAAAATTTTTAATTTTTGTGAAATCTGGGCTGTTACACACTACCACCCAACAGGGTGCTAACACAGCCAGGGGGCTGTGAAAGGTTTACGGCTTCATCAACCACGTTTGCGGGAACGTTTCCCGCGCAACGGACTACACCCCGAGGTATGTTTCCACAAGTCTTTCCGTTACGGCATTACAGCTAGATAGATCTTGGGTTAAGGGCGACGCTAGTTAGAAAATTATTGTTTTCTGCTGCGAGACCCAACAGTGGTATCAGAGCTAGATCTATGCTTCGTATTGTTGTACAGTTAGAACACATCGGGGATGTGGGCGTTGATTCTACGATTGTTACCCTCTCACGTGTACTTGTTATATCTGTGGCATTATTTGATGAAGCGGCCCCCGACCGACCTTACACGTACGCTTACGCGAGACTGGTTCCACGCTTGACATACGGCTTGTACCGTATAAAGTGGCTCTGGGGGTGTCTGTCTCTCTTACTTTAGCGGATATGGCATTTGCAACGGAGGGCCCCGTACGGGGTGTAATAGAGACAATCTATAATCAGCGTTGTGGTTTAATGTTCGTAGAAACGGTTGATCTATGAAAAGCCCTAGCAGCCACGTAAAACATGCAATATACAAATATAGAGGCGTCTAACTTTATATTGCAGAGGGGGCTATTGTTGTTAGCTTAATCTTGATGTAGTGATAGTTTTGCTATGTGTTACTAGAAAGTAGTAAACGTTCATCATGATGAAGCAAACTTAAATGGAGACACTGTAGACTTAGTGCCACCATGATCATACATCTTAAAACTTGCTAGTATAGGATACACGACGGTAGCATTAAAAATAAGATGATCCCTTATAAAATGCCAAACATAAGTATTCTACCGAAGTGTGCACCACCTGGAAGGTTCTCTTTATGATAGGCAGGCCGTGACGATTGGGTGTCATACATACATTAGATTTCGCATGAGGTTGGGCCTGGCAAGCCTAGCATATGTCGATATGGACTTTCTAAGCAGCATATAACACTAAGGTCAATTTGGCGAGCCTAGCATATGTAGATATGGCCTCGGAATACTAGAGATCGAAAGATCGAGCATGAGTCACATAGAGGATGTGATCGCACAAACTAGTTTTCTACCTTTGAAACTAATCCGTCGGCCTTTGTGATATTCGAGGACGGATAGTGAATCTGGATCATGTAATCACTAAAACTTCTTAGGGATGATTGTTTTAGTGTGAGCTCATCTATAATATGATTATTATGAACTCATTGTTATGAACTAGTCTTAATTGTTTTCCTTGCAAATATTTTGTAGAAAATTAAAATGGACATGAATAAGTATCATGGATTGGTTACTTTCTTACGTGGTGAAAGACTTAAAGATGATGGGTCAAATTTCGTTGATTGGTACTTATACCTTAGGACTGTGCTCAAGAGAGCTAACCTCTTGTTCGTAATACAAGAGCGTATGGGAGACCCTCCAGTAGACAACATGGATGAAAAAGTAATGCTCGATTACCATAATCGTCGAAGGACTTAGGCCATGGTTAAAAGTGTCATAGAAACTAGCTTTCTGCAAGATTTACGTGAATAATATGCGGATATGGACACGTTTGACACAATCGACATGATGAAGTCATTGTTTATACATCAGTTCAGAGTGGCAAGATTTGAGTTAGAAAATGAGTTTCTTACTACAAAGATGGAAGAGAACACTTGTCTGAAAACTCACGCAGCCAAGATGCATGGGATACATCTGAAACTCGTGGAGGACTTTGACTATTGGACCACAGAGGAGTCTGCTATAAACACGGTGCTACACTCGCTTCCACCGAGTTACACAGACTTTGTCCATGACTATGTCGGAAGAGGTGAAAGCCTTCAGTTCTTTGATTTCATGGTCAACCTCCGAGATTTAGAGGTTGAACCCATTGAAGGAGAAATTGTTAATGGAGAAGGTATATATTTGATATACTCGTTATAAATTTTTGTTCCCTTATACAACATTTGCAGTTTAATAAGTATTTGATACTTGTTCTGTTTTATGAAAACAGGGCCTGCCGTTGCATGGACGGGAAGAGGTGCGATCCAGGATTGATGGCAACCAAGACAGTTGATGGCCACCAAGATTTCACCAAGACATCTATCATAGGATTGTACTTAGAGTATTAGATAAATCTTTTGTAATCAATCGAATATGAACACTTAGTGGTATGTCTTGCATCTCGCGAGACAAAGTTATTCATGTTTTGAGACAAGTCAGTTGTTCCAGTTTGATGAATAAAGTGTGCTTATACTATGATTGCAATTGAGTTTATAATATGATAGAAGCATTTATAAAACACCATAATTGTCAAGTGGTATTCAATGTTTAATGATTAAGTTATTATGAATAACAATATGGTCAAAAGTCATAACTATACTAAATGCATGAGATGAATTCATAAATGATGAAGTCATTAGATACTCGATCTATTAACTCATGAATTTATTATCAACCAAGATGACTAATGACGGAGTTCTAGCAAAGTAGAACTTGCGCCAAACATTGTACATAAATGATGTATTAACCAAGCGCATAAATAATCATTAAAGATGCTTCGCATGATTAATTGAACAAGGCATTCAATTAAGATCATAAATCTGAGATTACGGAATCACAGTGAAGTTGGATATAAGAATACAAATCACCACGATGTGATCAAAGTGATGAGTATTATAGTTGACATAAATGGGAGACTTGTGGAAATAATGCCACAAATTACGATGGAAGTTTAAAGTGCTCAAGCACCTGAACCATTCGTAGTCATACTAAAATGTAGTATGGTATAAATACATTCCCCTTATGCTAATGCTATTTTGAATGAACAAAGTGTTGGGGAACGGGGCAGAAAACAATAATTTTTCATGACCTACGCGTCCCGAACCCAAGACCTATGCTATGGCGACGCAAGTAACGGATGGAGATAGGTCACATACCAGTATGTAGTCCGTTAAGCGGGAAACGTACCCGCGTGAACGTGGTTGATGTAGTCGTACCGGCAATCCCTGATGCCGCGCAGATCCACGATGACTCTTGAGGCCACCCGGTCCTTGAAGACCGATAACGGGATTACGTCCCCGTCGGAACGTTGTCGGTGAAGACGTCGCGACACGGCCTCAACGATGAAGGGGCACCACAAGTGTATCGCCTCGCGGGATTACACGCATACGGTGTACCCGAAGTTCCCTCCGGGCTCCGAACCAGAAGAGCAGCGGAAAGAAGATGGATTCGGATCCCAATTCCAGCAGCACGACGGCGTGCGTATGGTGGAGAAACCCCAACCAAGTGTAGACTCCAAACAAGGGGAGTCCACTCGAGGAGGGAGAAAGAGAGAGAAGAGAGATCTGAGAAACTTGTCTCAAATCAAAATTGTGTGTAGAAAAAAGGCACCCCACCCCTCCTTACATAGTCCAAGGAGGGGTGCCACCCTCCCTCCCTTTCCCATGTGGTACTAAACCCTAGGGAGGGGGGGTTGGTGCGGCTAGGGGAGGTGGGCTCCCTCCCTTGGCGCCTTGGCCCAAGGGGAGCTCCATCCTTCCCTTAACGGGCCTCTTTAGGCCCATATGCCTTTTAATTCATTTTTAATTATATTTAATCATATTTTAATATTTAATTCTGTTAATTAAATAATAAAACATATTTATACATTATTTTGAACCTTTCAAAATATCCAAAAAAACTTCCGGCACCACCCGGAACAATTCCGGTGTTCTCTCTTATTTCACCGATGATCCCGAATCGATCCTTATTGCGTCGAATACCCTTAAGCGTGACACCCTACGGTTCGGGAAACAGCAGACATGATCAGACACTCTCTGACCAATGACCATCATGTGGGATCTGGTTACAATCCTTGATGAGCCCCTGCGCTTCCATCGAATTAACTTCATCGTTTGAACCGTTAACGTTGAGTCCTGATCCCTTTGTCATACGGTACTTTGTTTGTCCGAGGTTTGATCGTCGGTATCCAATATACCTAGTTCCTTCTCGTTACCGACAAACATGTTTACTCGTTCCCGTGATATTACAACCCCGTGACCTAGTCACATGATTGCGCAATCTTTATGATGTAATATCACCGAGTGGGCCTAGAGTACCTATCCGTCACTCGGATGGACAAATCTCATTTTGATCTATTTGCATACTCATCAACATATCTACTTCGGAATACCCAAGATGCACCTTTATGGTTACCATGTTTCAGTGTAACGGTTAATGCACTCAAAGCATCCTGGTAGATAGCAATTATGTATGATCATCACGGTCTTAAGGATCGGGTCACTACGTTTATAGTTATCGCAATGTTGAACTATGTGACTGGATCACATTGCAACACTTCTGGTGGGTGTGTGTCCATCATGTCATTCTCCCAATGACATGACCCCATTGTCAATAGACTGTTCACATCTCATGATCAGGAAACCTTGATCATCAATTGCCCAATGGACTAGTTTACTAGAGTTAACTAGGGAGCTAGTTGTTTGTATACTGAAATGAGTGTTTGCTTATTAAATTAATAACTCTAAACAATAATAACGTAACTCGGTAAGACATAACTTATACCATACACTATTCAATAGAGTATGATTATAATGTTCATGCACATCAACAATATTGAAGTGTCTTAAGCATTGTGATTTGTGGAACAACTTTCACACAAGTCCGTATGCCCAAGGCTAACTCAAAACATTTGTCACTTTGATCAAATCATAGAGACTTGTCTTTCTTGTTAATTCAATACCCGTCTTCATTCTGAAATCCCTTTGATCACATCAAACTGTTTCAGACTCATGTTTCATTAGTGAATACACATATTCATCTAAGTCCACATATGAAGTTCATGAAATAATGAAATTCACTACATGCTGAAATATGATACATCACTATGTATGATATACAACAATCATTGCAAACTCTATTTTTACCAGAATGCGAGGTTTCAGTTATCTCACCTAAAGAGGCATGGTTTGCATGTGTCAAGAGATCAAGTATCTCAAGACTTCATCAAACCAATCATGACTTAAACGGTAGTGTCATTACTAAGTTTGGATAATTCTTGGCATTACAATATTTCTTATAAATGATCAAAATACTACCATCAATATAAGAATAGCTCATTCATAACCGCAATGTGACCATAAAATATATCATTCATAAAAGGAGAACAACTGACTTGTTTCTCACTAATATGAATAATGGTCTTCGCGAGATGCAAGACACACTAATAAGGTTCACACTCAAATGATCATAAATTTATTCATATACTAATCAAATGATAGATGTAGAGGGAGAGTGTTGTCGACCATCAACTATCTTGATTACCGTCAGCACACATTGTCACCTCATCCCTTCCAAGCCACTCTTTAAGCAGTGAGTTCAAGCATCGAATACTTAATCAACCACAATCAGTGTTTTGTGGGGAAAGACATTTATAACCCGTGTATCAAATATACTTTCTCCGTCAATGACTTATTCCTGCATTGGTTCTACCTTTAAAGTTCACAACTTTAACCATGACATCATGACAGGTGAATGATTCTCCTTCATGACATAGTCTAGACGCGGTCTTTGTAGCTGGGAGGAAGCGAATGCAACTCCCCAGTTATCGCAAAGTAACCAGTCATTCTGTAGTCCAAGTTGTACACAAGGTGTTCATGTATCTTATACATTTTCCAAGTGACTTTCTCAGCAGGTTGTTCCTTCCACCATGGTTGAAAGAAACCCCGTCCATATACTCATATTCCATTACTCTGATTTGTGACTTAGTGCTTTTAAGATCACCTAGCACGTCATACGTGTTGGTGTCTTAATCATGCATTCACAATTCAGATTCCATAGAATGAAGTATGGTGTATCGGACAGTCATTGAATAAGAGACGATGAATACGATACTTATCATCATCTTCCTCAATTACGGAGTTATCCGGTGTATCTCCTAGCAGTTCTCGTATTATGTTTTAACAAGTCATTAGTAATGAGTATGTCTCTAACGGTGTTGGTACACATCAATGAAGTAAGACCCATTTTCCTTAAGTTCTACATCACACTAAAGAGCCATGGTTATAAACATTGGTTATGACATTATCTACAATGAAATTTGCTAAGACATGCAGATTAAGTTCATAATAGGAGTTCATGTTTTAAACAATTCTAGAACTCCCACTCAGACAAACATCCCTCATAGTTTATTCTAAGTGATTACACAATCCTTGAGAACTATACCTCCCCCGTGTGACACGACCATCAGTATATTCTCAAGGTAGGCCATCATGCCAATCACATCATCCATGTGACTCATGCTCGATCTTTCGATCACTGTGTCCCGAGGCCATATCTGCATATGCCAGGCTCGCCACAATAACCTTAGTGATTATATGCCGCGTATGCAAGGCCATGTTTCTAGACATGCTAGGCTTGCTCCACCCATCTCATTTGAACGCTAATATGTTTGACACCTGTGTGACACACGATGCCTCCATAATGGAGATCTTTCCATATGGTGCTTCACTAAGTAAGGACACTTTGTAGGATTAGTGAGGGATCATCCTATAATGCTACTGTCGTATATCTAATACAAGCAAAACAGGATGCTATAGTATAAATCATACTAACTATGATGACCCCCTGCAAATTAAAGTTTAGACGCCTCTACTTTATCTTTTGCAAGTTTTACGTGGCTGATAGGGCTTTCCAGATAGAACCGTTTCTATGCCTACGAACATACAACCACAACACCAATCCCGCAATTGTCTCTATTGCACCCCTGTCGGGGCCCTCCATTGCAAACGTCTTCGCATCGCTAATGTTAGAGAGACATACACCCCCCCAGCCACTTATATGGTACAAGCCATATGTCAAGCGTGGAACCAGTCTCGCGTAAACGCGTAAGGTCGCTCGGGGCCGCTTCATCAGGACATTGCCGCAATGCTAAATGAGTACACGTGAGAGGGTAACAATTGGAGAATTGATGCCCACATACTAGATGTGTTCTATTTGTACAATACATCTACGCATAGCCTTGCTCTGATACCACTGTTGGGGAAAGGGGCAGAAAACAATAATTTTTCATGACCTACGCGTCCCGAACCCAAGACCTATGCTATGGAGATGCAAGTAACGGATGGCGATAGGTCACATACCAGTATGTAGTCCGTTAAGTGGGAAACATTCCCGCGTGAACGTGGTTGATGTAGTCGTACCAGCAATCCCCGATGCCGCGCAGATCCACGATGACTCCTGAGGCCACCCGGTCCTTGACGGGATTACGTCCCCATCGGAACGTTGTCGGTGAAGACGTCGCGACACGGCCTCAACGATGAAGGAGCACCACAAGTGTATCGCCTCGCGGGATTACACGCATACGGTGTACCCGACGTTCCGTCCGGGCTCCGAACCAGAAGAGCAGTGGAAAGAAGATGGATTCAGATCCCGATTCCAGCAGCACGACGGCGTGCGTATGGTGGAGAAACCCCAACCAAGTGTAGACTCCAAACAAGGGGAGTCCACTCGAGGAGGGAGAAAGAGAGAGAAGAGAGATCTGAGAAACTTGTCTCAAATCAAAATTGTGTGTAGAAAAAAGGCACCCCCACCCCTCCTTATATAGGCCAAGGAGGGGTGCCACCCTCCCTCCCCTTCCCATGTGTGACTAAACCCTAGGGAGGGGGGGTTTGGTGCGGCTAGGGGAGGTGGGCTCCCTCCCTTGGCGCCTTGGCCCAAGGGGGAGCTCCCTCCTTCCCCTAATGGGCCTCTTTAGGCCCATATGCCTTTTAATTATATTTAATCATATTTTAATATTTAATTCTGTTAATTAAATAATAAAACATATTTATACATTATTAAACATTATTTTGAACCTTTCAAAATATCCAGAACAACTTCCGGCACCTCCCGGAACAATTCCGGTGTTCTCTCTTATTTCACCGATGATCCCGAATCAATCCTTATTGCGTCGAATACCCTTAAGCGTGACACCCTACGGTTCGGGAAACAGCAGACATGATCAGACACTCTCTGACCAATGACCATCATGTGGGATCTGGTTACAATCCTTGATGAGCCCCTGCGCTTCCATCGAATTAACTTCATCGTTTGAACCGTTAACGTTGAGTCCTGATCCCTTTTTCATATGGTACTTTGTTTCTCCGAGGTTTGATCGTCGGTATCCAATATACCTAGTTCATTCTCGTTACCTACAAACATGTTTACTCGTTCCCGTGATATTACAACCCCGTGACCTAGTCACATGATTGCGCAATCTTTATGATGTAATATCACCGAGTGGGCCCAGAGTACCTATCCGTCACTCGGATGGACAAATCTCGTTTTGATCTATTTGCATACTCATCAACATATCTACTTCGGAATACCCAAGATGCACCTTTATGGTTACCATGTTTCAGTGTAACGGTTAATGCACTCAAAGCATCCTGGTAGATAGCAATTATGTATGATCATCACGGTCTTAAGGATCGGTTCACTACGTTTATAGTTATCGCAATGTTGAACTATGTTACTGGATCACATTGCAACACTTCTGGTGGGTGTGTGTCCATCATTTCATTCTCCCAATGACATGACCCCATTGTCAATAGACTGTTCACATCTCATGATCAGGAAACCTTGATCATCAATTTCCCAATGGACTAGTTTACTAGAGTTAACTAGGGACCTGGTTGTTTGTATACCAAACGTGTATTAATGTTTCCGCTTAATACAGTTATAGCACAGTATAAAACTTATTATGAACTAATGGAATACGCCAATAAACATATTTTATTTGCCTCTAGGGCACATTCCCAACACAAAGTTGTTATAATTTATTAAGTTAAAACACCCACTTCATGAAATAAGGAAACCATTCTGAATTTAATGAAGCTGATGACTCCATATGATGATGGTGTTAGAAAGTTTCTAGAAGTTTTATATGATATAACTTTCTTTGTATTAGAGTTGTGAGCAATTTTAAAACACACCTTCCCAAATAGCAAAACTTGTATTGCTTGAATTGGTGAATGAGAAGATGGTTCTCAAGGAATAAACCAATGGGAGAAAAGTGAATTCTTTGACCAGGGTGATTGACCCTGCCTCCAGATAGCAGAGTAACGCAACAGAAAACGTTCCGCTGCAATGACTCCATGAAAAGAGGAAATATGCTATTGATGATGATCATGGTATATAAGTTAAAGCCTTAGTTTAAAGATAAGAAGATTGTCATGAATATGTTCTGTACAGAACAATAATCATGAGTCTTCTTAAGTGAAACAAAAGGGACACTGCTCATAAATTACGAAGGATTGGTGGTTACCTAGGAAACGAGGAGAAATGAAATCATATTGAGTTGCATATGGGATGGCTCACATCCTATGAAATAAAGTAGTTATTTCACATTCCGAATAACCAGGAAGTTATTAAGAATGATGCAACACATAAAGGCATGATTTGGCACATAAAAGATGTTATGGGTAAATTCAATAATGATTGACTACGGAAGCGTAGTAATGCTAAATCAATATGGGTATTTCATTCACGAACACTATGAAGGGACCATAGCTTGAAATTGCATCACATTCAAGTTGTGGAATTTGAAGAGAAATAGCAATTGGCATAACGAAAAAATGTTTTGATAAGATGGACCATAGTACCTCAAGGCAGAAACTCTCAACCTTGATTTGATCAAGTGATTTTGAAGTAATCAAAATATTGAGATGGACTGCAATTTCATGAAACTGAGTGGGAGCTTTGGAGACTTCCTGAAAACTTGGAATGCAGAGAGCATTTTCTGAGTGGGAGCTTTGGGAGAAATATTATTATGTCTGACATAAATAGAATAGAAACTTAATAAAATCTTACTTACAGATATATGTCGGATATATTTGAGTGGGAGCACAATGTCAATTTCATATATATACGATGATATATGTGAAAACAATCTCATATATATATATATATATATATATACGTTGATATACATGGAGATTAAGGCTAATAAGATGAAAGGAT
Source organism: Bromus sterilis (assembly GCA_950022295.1). Lineage (NCBI taxonomy): Eukaryota > Viridiplantae > Streptophyta > Magnoliopsida > Poales > Poaceae > Bromus > Bromus sterilis. The sequence goes on along the minus strand of OX465599.1, from coordinate 29,178,104 downwards.
TACGAGAATCTTATATGAACGAAATACAGATGTGTCACACACTAAAATCTATAAGGATAGATTAGGACACGTGTAATGAACATCAAAAGGATTGGATTGATATCCTAAACAAGAAAAGGTTCTTGTGGCTAGGAATTATATAAATGATGTAAAACCTTAATATCACAAAATAATGTTTTAATGGAAGAATAGGGATGCACTTTGTCTCAAGACATGTGATCCTATATGACCTTTGACATATGATTCTACCATAAAACGGAAGTTGTGAATCCAATAACAGAATGACTCAAAGGTTCTTAGAAGAAGAACAGGTTCCGATGTGCTTGGTTGGCAAAACACAGAACCTGAGCAAAGTCCAAGCATTCAGTATCTGAAGAGAAACTGAGGAAAATACTCTAAAAGATAGAAAAGATAATATACTTGAATGTAATACTGTATTACGACTGCAAGCCTTATTATGGGTCTATATAAATTAGAGATATCACCAAAAGGAATAGAAAGGAAATGTGAGCTATAATTTCACGAATCAAAACTCTACAAAATATAAATATCTACTTAAGAAAGTAGAAGGTTGAATAAAGTTTAGCGTAAGAAGTTTAGACTTCTGTCTGAGTGTATATTTCAGTATACATGACTATGGGAGTCCTAGGGACTAAAACATTTTGTCATTAGAGAATACTGTAAAATAAGAAGTCTCACTCTCCCGCCAAACTTATAATTCAAGCATTATTAGAAAATGAAGGGTATATCAAGCAAGTTGACCAATACATGTTGCAAAGGAACATACGAATCTGAACGGGTACAGATCGTTGACGAAACCTCTTACATGAGCAAGCATGATCAATAAACACTTATATGATAAGATGATTATGATCAAGAAAATATGCAGCTAGATTATTTGCTATCTAGTGCAAGTGGGAGACTGTTGGATATATGCTCTAGAGGCAAATAATATATGATTATTCCAATATATCTAAATAAGTTCATGACCAGTTTCATACTGTGCCGGAACTGTATCAGTGAAACAATGATACAGGTGTGGTATAGAAACAACCAGATTTCCTAGTCAGCCTATCATGATGACTGGTTTATCGTCAACTGATGATTGTGGTTTCACGATCATGGACAATCAAGTCAATTGACGGTAAGGTCACCTCATTAAATGAATGACGTGATGAACATTACCCAATGCAAGCATTGCAACATGATCAAATCGTAAAAGTTCAGTGTTGTAATTACAGAACGTAGTAGCATGTTCCTTTGACCGTGAGATCACGCATAATTGCTATCTTCTGAGGATGCTTTGAGTGCATTAACCCTCACACTGAAACATGGTGACCATAAAGGTGTATCTTGGGCTATCCGATGGGATATGTTGAGGAGTGTTGATTCAAGAGCGGGATTTGACAATCCATATAATGGAAAGGTACTTCATGGCCAACTCGGTGAGATTTCATCCATAAAGCTGCGCAGCGTGTGACTAGGTCACAAGGATGAATATCACGGAACGAGTGAATAAGATTTGTCGGTAACAAGATAGAACTAATGCATTGGATGAAGTTGATCGAATCTTGGACTAATCTAGTATCGCATGACAAAGGGAATGGTATACAACGTGTACGGTTCAATCGGTTACTTCCGGAATGCACAGGGGTCATTATGGGCATCCAGGTCCCGCTATTGATCATTGGTCGTAGCCTTTGTCTCGGTCATGACTGGAGTGTTCTCGGACCGTAGGGTAACACACTTAAGGGCTCGATGAATATCGGAGACCTTTTCAGAACTATCGGAGTTACCGGAGAAGAGAGAAAGACGTACCGGAAAAGTTCTGTGTTGGTCCGAAGGACGTTCGGAGTGAGCTGGAAGGAGTTCCGGATCATCGGGAGATGAAATAATATATATTATTTATTAATTAAGTGAATTAATAATTAATAATAATTTATTTCAGATTAAGAAGTGCAATGGGCCTTATTTGTGAAAGAAGCCCATTAGGGGAAGGAGGAAAAGAAAAAAAAGGGGGCGCCATGGGCCTTGGGGCCCATGTGGGTGGCGCCCCACTTCACCCCTCCTCCTAGCCGCACCCTCCCCCCTTGGCAAGGGATTAGTCCCACATTGCCAAGGGAAGGGGGGTTGACTCCTTCCGTCTGCCTATATAAAGATGGGCAGGGGTGCACTTCTTGAACACAGAAAAATTCGCAGAGAATTCAATATTACTCCGAATTGAGATCGGTTTTCACCGTTCTTCTCCCCTCTCTCGTCTCTCTCAAGCCGGGGTCCCCTTTTCTGGAACCTGTGCTGGGATTGAGGCTTCTCTGCTACGCGGACGCCGTCGTGCTGCCGAAACTCCGGTTCCGGGAGGTCTACTTCCGCCACCTTCGCTGGATCGGAGAACGGAGGTCATCATCGAGTCCGTACGTGTGCGAGTACTACGAGGTGCTGCACGTGTGGCACTACCACCCAACAGGGTGCTAACACAGCCAGGGGGCTGTGAAAGGTTTACGGCTTCATCAACCACGTTTGCGGGAACGTTTCCCGCGCAACGGACTACACCTCGAGGTATGTTTCCGCAAGTCTTTCCGTTACGTCATTACAGCTAGATAGATCTTGGGTTAAGGGTGACGCTAGTTAGAAAAATTATTGTTTTCTGCTGCGAGACCCAACACTTTTCACATCCATTTGATAAAGAAGGATACCATTGAAATTTTCAAAAGCAAGCATAACACGAATGGATTCGAGACGAGCAACTAGAGCATAAGTTTTGCCGAAATCGATACCTTCAATTTGGGTGTACCCTTGTGCTACTAGTCGTTCTTTATTTCTTACCACAATACCGTCCTCATCTTGCTTGTTGCGAAAAATCCACTTAGTACCAATGATGTTTTGTTTCGTGGGATCAGGTCTTTCGACTAAGGACCAGACTTTTTTTTGCTCGGATTGGTTGAGTTCTTAGAGCATAGCAGTTAACCAGTCTGGGTCCTTCATGGGTTCATCAAACTTTGAAGGTTCTAGCATGGAGACAAACGAAAAAATTCCACAGAAGTTAGCCAAACGATTATGAGAGCGATTTGTGAGACGACCTGGTTGTTGAATTTCTTCAAGGATCGAATCAACATCAACTCTTCTTCGCACTCGAGTCAGTGCATTTAAATTTGCTTGTGGCTCTGGTTCTTCTTCGGGATCAGCATTTCCTTCGGGATCGGCATTTCCTTCAGGATCTGCATTTCCTTCAGGATCAGCATTTCCTTCGGGATCTGCATATTCTTCGTTCACGGGTTCTTCTTCATCATGTCTATCATTAGCTTCAGGATGTTGATCTCCAGCGCCCCGGGCTATGTGTGGGAACATTGGATCATCATCATCTTGATTAGCTTGACGAGAGTTTGCTTCGACGGGACGAATTTCTCCAATAGCCATAGACCTGATCACTTCATCAAAAGGAGGTTCATCTAGATCATGAGGCAAATGCTCTTTTTGAGAGACATTAGTTTCATCAAACCTCACATTCACAGTTTCCATAACCTTCCCAAAGTGGGAGTTATACACTCTGTAAGTGTGAGAGTTTGAGCCATAACCTAGTAGAAAACCCTCATGTGCCTTAGGGGCAAATTTGGAGCTATGATTCATATCTCTAATAAAACAAGGAGCACCAAATACCATAAGATATGATACATTGGGCTTGTTACCGGTGATAAGCTCATGTAAAGTCTTTTTCAGAAATTTGTGAAGGTAAACTTTGTTGATGATATGACATGCAGTGCTAATTACTTCGGCCCAGAACCTGATAGGAGTCTTGTATTCAGCAAGCATTGTTCTGGCCATTTCAATAAGAGTTATATTCTTCCTTTCAACTACACCATTTTGTTGAGGTGTATAAGCAACAGAAAATTCATGAGTAAAGCCATGATCATAAAGAAAATCTTCAATATGAGTATTTTTTAATTCAGTTCCATTATCACTTCGGATATGCTTCAGAGATAATTCATATTCGGTTTGAGCTCTCTTAGCAAATGACTTGAAGATTTCAACAACTTTGCTCTTGTCATCCAGAAAGAAACCCCAAGTATAGCGAGAGAAATCATCAACAATGACTAGACCATATTTGTTTCCTCCCAGACTTGCATAGTTTTGAGGACCGAAAAGATCCATGTGAAGCAATTCAAGGGGACGAGTAGTAGTCATGATAGTCTTCACTGAATGATGTTTCTTCGTAATTTTGCCAGCTTCACAAGCACTGCAGAGACGATCCTTATCGAATTTTACTTCGCTAAGGCCAATAACATGCTTCTTCTTCACTAGAGTTTGAAGATTTGCTCATCCCTGCATGACCAAGTCTTCTATGCCATAACCATCCAGATGAAGCTTTTGCCATTAAGCGTGTGGATACAGCAGGGCCCGAAGAAGAATCAACAATATATAAATCTCCTTTTTGGTAACCCTCGAAGACAAACGTATAGTCATCCTGTGAAAACACAACACAACGCGAAGCAGAAAATAGAACAAGCATACCCATATCACATTAACTTTGAAATAGACATGTGATTATAACCAATGGATTGAACAAGCATAACTTTGTCAATATGCTTATCTTTTGATATGGCAACAAACCTAAAACTTTACCCTTGTTGTTATTACCGAAGGTAATGTATTTCTGAGAAGATTGAGATATTTTTTATTCGGTGAATAACTCCTTGCCTCCGGTCATATGATTAGTGCAACCACTTTCCATGACCCATTCGGATCCACCGGAGACATAGCCCTGCAGAAGAAATAGTTCTTCTTAACCACCCACAAACGAGCAGGTGACTGAGAAGAGGTGGAAGCACTTGTTGAAGCAATATTAAATCGAACAGGTTTATATTGCCTAGGGGACCATCAATTACACCATAAATGTAATTCTTCTGCAAAGGGTTAGGATATGAATGAGCATATGCAATCTTATCATTATTATCACGGTGTCGATAAGTGTAGCGACCAGTGCGATAGTATTCCTTTTGAGGAACATTTTATTCGGGCACCAGAGAATCATTTCTCTCCTCAAGAGAATAGAAGTGTTTCGGTGGTACCGAAAAACTTTCCCTGCATAGAATGGTTAGCAGGCAATTTATCAACGAGTGACTTGCGCACCCAAATTTGTCTCTTATAGAAACCATTCTTTGGAGGGGCACCAATGTATTCGGCCGAAACCTTTCATTCCTGGTTCTTGACAAGCTTGTAGTCAGAATCAAGTGATTCATCAACAATAGCCTTATCAATTTTGCAGTTGTAACCTGAAAGATTAGCAATATCTATAGGCTTATCCTTCGCTAGGACCCATACAGTTTTTGGGTACTGCTCAGGTTCGTAGTAAGTGCCATCAGGGTTTAGCTTCCTTTCAAAGCTAACACCTTTGTTCCCAGGATTCCTGTGAAGGAGTGCCTTCTTCAGGATATCACAAAGATACTGGTGTCCCTGAACACTCTTGAACAGTCCTGTTTCAAACAAATCTTTCAATATGAGGAGTTCCTCAGTAACAACAGAGTTTTCCTCATCAGAGGCATTAGTATCATCAATAACAATAGGTGTTTTGCCTTTAGAATCAGTTTTGCTTCGTTCCAAACAAGTTAAGCATGGTGAATCAGAATTATGATTTGCTTCAGAACCTTGTTGATCCATGAGAGAGAGATTGACGTTTTACAGCTCTTCATGAGCCTCTTTCTGTTTTTCGAGAGCCATTTTCCTCTGAAGAAATTCATAGGTGAGCTTGTCATAATCAACTGAAAGAAGATCATGCCGAGAGGATAGTTCTTCAAACTTCTCCTTCATAGAAGCATGCTCATTAGTTAAAGTTTGACCTTTCTCTATCTCATCGATCAACAGGGTCTCTGATTTCTTAATAGTTTTTCTTAGCGAATCAAGTTCATCTTGTTGGATTGAAGCAATTTTAGCAAGTTTAGCATAGCTTATCTTTGAGTCAATTTCATATGAAGAGCAATCAGAAGTATCATAGATAACTTTGGATGAAGATACCTTTGCCTTGGCCATAAAGGAGTGTGCAGGAGTTTCATCTTCACTGCTGTTGTTGGTGAATAAAGAGCTCGAAGCACCGGCCGAAGCAAATGCCAATCCAGCAACACCATCAGACTCAGATCCTGACGCTGATCTTGAGCCAGATTCTGCTTCGGACCCAGAGACTTCTTCTTCAGAGTTCATCTCTTTACCCAGATAGGCCTTGGCGCGGTGAGAATTGCTTCGTCGAGACGAGTGTGTCTTCGAAGAAGAACTCTCACGCTTCTTGTGATACTTCTTTTTCTTGTCATCATCAGAATCTTTCTTCTTGTCTCTTCTTGAACTGGAATCATGTCTCTTTGACTCATAGCTTCTGGAGGATCAGTGAGACTTTCTTGAGGAATCTCTGAGTGAATGCTTTGATTTGTTTTCAGCTTCCCACAATGGGCAGTCAGCAATGTAATGACCTGGTTTCTTGCACTTGTAGCAGCAGTTGTCCTTCGATGGAGAGCTTCTTGAGGATGAACGATGAGAAGAATTGCTTGACTGTCTTGAAGAGTAATTCTTCTTTGGTGAAGAAAACCTTTCCTTTGAAATCGGTTGAAGTGTTTCATGATTAATGCCAAATCCTTCCCAATTCTTGCAGGATCATCAGATTCAACACCGGAAGCAGAACTAACTTCATGTGAAGAGTGGTGTGAAGCTCTTTCTTTAAGTGCGTGAGGTCTTCTTCGAGAGAAGATTATATCATGTTTCTCTACTTCTTCCATCTCAAAGGTGTTGAGTCTCTCAAGAATATCAGCGGCAACGAGATTTCTGAAATCAGTCCTTTCCTTGATCATCAGCACAATGTGGTCGAAAGAACCATCCAACGAGCAAAGCAAAGTTCTCACCACCAAGTGAGGGGTGACGTCATCAGCACCGAGGGAAATCACCTCATTTGAGAGAGCAGTGAATCTGTTGTAGATGGAGTTGACTTTCTCACCCTTGTTTCTCTTGAATCGATAGAATTTGCTTCAGATGGTGTCAATTCTAGCATCTTTCTGAGTGGAAACTCCTTCTCCAATCTTTTCAAGATAGTCCCAGACACCTTTGGCAGATGAGATATTTTTCACTTCATGATACTTCTCTGGAGTCAAATGATTTGTGATGAATACCCAGACTTCAGAATCAAGATCCATCAGTTTAGACTCATCAGAGGTGATGACTTTCTCATCCTTGATTGTGACTCCACTCTAGACAACTCGCCAGGCAACTGAATTGATAGCAATGATGTTTCTCTTCATCTTGTCCTTACAGTAAGGATAGTCCTTTCCATTGAAAATAGGAATAGGTTCGCCGGAGCGAATAGCTGCGAAAGACATACTTGAAAACACTCCAGGAGATTAATCCAAAACACACAGAATGTAGGGAGTGCCTAGCTCTGATACCAATTTAAAGTCCAAGTATGTGATCAGAGGGGAGGGGGTGAATGATCACTTCAAATTTTTGAGTGAAGCTTTGAAGTGAAGCATAAACTCAGCAGAAAAGGATTACAGAAACAAGTAACTGGGAAGCAAAACTAGTAGCGAAACTAAACTCAGCAAATCAAAACATGTTGAAGCTTAACTGGAAGTAAATGCAATGTGGAAAGTAAATGCTTGAAGTAAAACGAACTCTTGACTCAGCGATGTTTGTTCGACCAGTTCACGCTCTGCAAAGCGCTACGTCTGGTTGGAGGGACTGGTGATTGAACACCTGGAGCAAAACTCTCTCCGTCCATTGCTCCACTGCACCAATCTCCTTGAGCTTGGCCAGTTTTGGCTCGGGGTAGATTATCAAGGGATTCTCCGAAACCTTTGACAAACTTGAACTTCGAGGCGACAATTACTCTTCGCTCTCTAAAGACGGCACTCTAACCGTCTAGGAGAATTGCAGTTCTCCAAGATAAAAAAAAAAGGCTAGCAAGCTTTCACCTAAGTCATAGCGAATCTACTCAGATCAATGGGACTTAGGATTCAGTGGTTGGCTTTTGGGTTTTGCTTCGGTGGCGTTCTTGGGATGCTCTCTTCAGTCTCTCTCGGAAATAATCTCAGAGCAGCCACCCGCAAATGGAGGCGGGGCGGCGTATTTATAGTTGGCAATCCCGAGGTGTGAAATGACTGATTTGACCCGAGGCGACAGCTTGACGCATGTCCACAACGGTCGGATTAGTCATTAATACACAACTTTACTTGCGGAACAAGTAAAGCTGACTCGCGGACTTAGTTCTTCTTCGGAAGCCAAAGAATGAAGTCTTTGCTACCAAAACTTAACTCAGTGCACATAAGATTTCTTCACTCTGGCTTCTCACTTGGTTTAGATTTGATCTGAGCATTTTCTCAATAACTTCGGTGTCCACAAAATAAAAACCCCTCTTGATAGTACGGTTTGTCCTATGACTCAAAGAACAGAAAAAGAACTACACAAAAACATCTAAGTCTTGCGCCGTCTTCTTCATTTCCTTCGATGAGTTGAGCTTCAGGACACCTTCCTTTTTGGGGGCCATCCTCCGTGATTAAGCTTCGCTCAAAGGGTAATGCTTCGGTAACTTGAAAACCTTCCTTGAAGCTTTATCACCTAACTTGTCCTCTACTGCTTACACTAGAAAACATTGTTAGTTCCTCTATTGTCTTGTCCAACAATATCCAAAACACATGGGGGCAAGACTTTGCTCTTACAATATTGGTTATGCCTGCATCAGCAAGACAACTATCACAACTGAATGCACTTCTCATGCACTACGCCATGTTTGCTGGACTCAGAATAAACTATGCTAAATCTATGATGGTTCCAATCAATGTTGAAGAGTATAAAGTGAATCTGTTGGCTAATCAATTTGGATGCAATATTGCTAATTTCCCCTTCGCTTATCTGGGACTACCATTATGTGTGACAAAGCCCAAACTGCAAGATTTTGCCCCTATTATTCAGAGAATTGAGAGAAGACTTGCAGGATGTTCAACACTTTTTTCCCAAGGTGAAAAATAAGTACTGATCAAATCTGTATTCACTAGTCTTCCTGTTTTTTACATGAGTACCCTCACATTGCCAATGGGCATTATTGACCAAATCAACAAGTATCTCAAGCACTGCTTTTGGCGCAAATATGGTATGGAGGACAGAGGTACGGCTCTCATTAAATGGGACAAGGTTTGCAAACCTAAAAGATATTAAGGTCTGGGTGTACTCAACTTGCAACTACAAAATAAATGCTTGCTGATGAAGTTTATTCATAAACTCATCAATCACCATGAGCTCCCATGGGTACAATTGATTTGGGATTCATATTACAATGATGGCATTATACACAACAGACCAGTTGGGTCATTTTGGGGGAAGAGCATTTGCAAGTACATGACTGAATTCAAAAAAATTTCCACTGGCAGAATAGGAGGAGGAGATAATATTTTGTTCTGGGAAGATGACTGGGGACAAGGTATAATACAGACTAGATATCCTGAACTATTTTCTTATGCTAAGAAAACTAGGATCAGCATAAAACAATATTTGGATAACCAAGACATTGGACATCACTTTCAGCTCCCCCTATCCACAATTGCATACAATCAGCTGCAAGATCTTACATCAGAGATGACACATATTTTATTGTCAAATGAGCATGACTCGTGGTCCTATTCTTGGAGCCAGACAGGTTTCTCATCATCAAGATTATACCAGACCATTCACCCAATGTAAATTTGCCCACAAGTGATCAGAAACATCTGGAATTGCTCCGTGATACTCAAATATAAGATCTTTTTCTGGCTCATGATTTTTGATAGAGTAAATACAAGGAATTTGCTACACTGGAAATCATTTCATATGACATCTTATAATTGTGTGTTGTGCACACTCAGCACTGAAGAGACATCATTGCATCTCTTTTTGGATTGCCCATTTTCCTTGCAATGTTGGGATCACATAGCACCACAGAGATTGAGAGGTATATCGAACTTGGACCGAATTCAGTTGATACAAAGATGCCTACCCAAAGACATTGCTGCAGAAATTATCATCATGGGATGCTGGCATTTGTGGATGCAAATAAACAATTGGATTTTCAGAGGGATATTTACATCCATTGCCTCATGGAAAAAGCACTCATAAGTGATCTCATGTTACTGGACCATAGGATCAAACACAAATTCAAGAATAAGCTCAGCAATTGGATTGATCACAACTTGAATAGTGACCTCCAATAAGTTTTTGAAACCAAGACCACTTTATTTTTTATGATTACGCATAGAACTGGCATTGGTTGAGTTTTACTCAACTTTTTTGTAACTGTACATTATTATTTATATATATATGTCGTAGAACGATTGTTCTATGATCTTGGTTTCAAAAAAAAGAACCCTGCCTGGGTAGGAACAGAGAGGCCTCACAAGCACTTCTTGATGTCTGAAAATAACGACTTCTCTTTTTTTGCTGCTTCAACGTCGTCAGGCGATGCCACAAAGACACACTCATAGATCTAGGACGCCGACAGCTGCCGAACGTTCGGCCGAGATTGGCTGGCCCGAACGCCTGAACGCTGCATCTAGTGCCAGCTTTTGTGATTTTCTGTTTTTAAAATGTTTTATCTTTGAAATAAAAATTCCAAATAAAATTCTGTTTTCACCATTAAACCCGTCGCGACAAGATCTTTGAAACTAGATCTCATATCAATATGTTTTGACAAGTTTTTTTCGGGTTAAAAATTGCCATGTCTATTGCACGTAAATTGCCATGTTGTTTGCACTAAAATTACCGTCATTTGCTTCAACTACATTTTTTGCACGTTTTCTTCAACGTTCTAAGTAAATTTGTCGTAATTCATAAAATAAAACTTTATAAACTTACCTTGGGTAAATACATGTTTTTTTCCCATGGCAAAAACACATCTTAAATTGTCATGGCGAAAGATATGTTAAATTTGCCATGGACAAAAAAAGGAAATAGTTTGCCATTGGTAGATAGAAAAAACTTGGGATGCTGATAACTACCACATGTGTGACACGAGTACATGGCAATCCCTGATGTTTTTGATGACAAGTTTAGTAATGTGAGGATGGCAACTTCAAGTTATAGACGCTAGTCCTGCGAATAAAAATTGTCCTGTCATATGAATAAAAATTGTCATGTCCTATGAATAAGAATTGCCAAGTCCTATGAATAAAATTGCCATATATAGGAGGCACTTCCGCCCACATGTTTTTTAAATGCTAATTTTAGGTGTACATGGATGGAAATTATTAACCTAAGTTACCATGTATTTATTGAAGTTGTCATGTTTTAGCAGAAGTTGTCATCTCACATGTGCTAAAGTTTCCACCAAAGCGTGTAGGCTTTCCATTTTTTTCACCCACACGTGTGGCACGTTTTTATGGCAATGCTGATAACTACGACATGTGTGACACGGGTACATGGCAATCCCTGATGTTTTTTATGGCAAGTTTAGTTATGTGAGGGTGGCAACTTCAAGTTGTAGACGCTAGTCCAGCGAGTAAGAATTGCCATGTCCTATGAATAGAAATTTACATGTCCTATGAATAAGAATTGCCATGTCCTATGAATAGAAATTGTCATGGGCACAAAAAAGAGTCGCCGCCAGAGCAGCACCACACCGTCGACAAACTCTCCCCCCCCTCCATCCATGTCCCCTCCCCCACCGTCACGCGTTGAGATGCGTCGAAGGATCTCCTCGACGCATTCGTAACCTAGGAGACCGTCATGTCGCGCACCCCCCCCCCCCAGATATCTGCTCGGGGTCCACTGAGCATCACCGCAGCTCTCCCAGTCCTCGACGATGAGTCAAAAGGCGTTAAAATACAATGGTTCCTTTAAATCTAGAAGAAAAAAATAGACGAAAGAAATCATGTCAACTTTAGTGTAAACAGGATGACAACTTCAGTGTAAACAACATGGCAACTTTTGGTCCAAAAAAAGTTCTCGAAACATATCAATATGACATCTAGTTTTGAAGATCTCGTCGAGACGAATTTAATGGTGAAAACAGAAATTTAATCAAAAATTTTATTGAGATAAAACTTTTTTAAATGCGAAAAACGTTCGGTGATTATCGTTATGGTAGATCTAAGCTACAAAGAGTAGAAAGCGATTGAACTTACAACCATTGGAGTAGGTAGGAGGCATGGTTATTGAAGGCGATTGAACTTACAACCATTGCAGCGATGCCTCTATACAGTGATGATGCTCCCAATTACTCCCACTGATTTCTGAGGTTGTTCGCGAGCTCACGCCATCTCCCTGTGCGCACAAGCTCAACGCCGCGTGTAGGGTGCATGAGGAGCGTAGCTGAGGGGAAACTGCCAATTCAGGCTTCTCTTGCGTGTCTGGCTGGGGAGGTGCTTGAAGAATCATATTATGCAGGCCCAACAACGCTCACCGGCTACCAAACAGGCCAAAATTGCATCCTCAGGGCCTGGCTAGGGGATTGCGGGCAACCAAACATGCCCTAAGCTACGAAAAAACAAAAAATAATGCTATATTCTAAATATAACTTTGGCGATTTGAAATTTGAGGGCCATATAACACAATTCAAAGACCATGAACTGATGCAGGGTTTAAACTCTGGGATGAGATATTTGCTAGATCAATATATAAGGTGAAAAGTCTGAAGGATTAGTCACAAAAGCTGTTTGATAGAAAGCGTGTGTATTCTTAACACAAAGTCAGTACCCGAGCATGTAACTGAAACAACACAAAAGTTACAGGTTCCTCCGGAAGGCAATGAACAACAATATTTGAGGATTAATTTTGTTACAGCCTAAAAGTACTAAAATATGATACTGGTGGTGTCAATAATCGCAAGCATATTAGAAAAATTAAGAGTACAACACAGTATCGCTAGATGCACCATACAGGAATGCCACTGCACACAACCGCTGCAACATCTAGATACGAACCTCTGGGACATGCAGGATCTTATGATGCATTTTGTTAGCAACCCAATTACTCCTAAACTTATTGTGCAAGTCCAGCAGCCAAAGCTTCTTCAGGGTGGGAAGGCATTCAATGCCTTGAGGGTACCTATCAAGCTTCGACAGCGACATGATGTACAAACTTTCGATGCATGGAAGAGCTCCATTGATGATTCTTAGGTGGCTGACATTGGGCATATGGTTCATTGTGAGTGTTTTCAGGTTGGGAAAGTAATCTGGAGAAATGGCCAAAGTATTTGCACTATGCATGTTGGTAAGCTTTAGATATTTGAGGTTCGGCAGGTGTGGTGCGAGCATCCCCAGTGGATCTTCCCCGAGGTAACACCAGCTTATAGATAGATACTTGAGGTTTGGCCCATGATTGCGAAATATCGGGCATTGTAGTGTCCCCTTGGCCCACTGTCCTCTGACAATCAACCTGTATAGCTCGGTAGACGCTGGCTTGAGAGCCTCGAAGCAAAGTGCTTCATTCTCATCCCGTGCAAAAAGAAGCAAGCTGGAAAGATGCGGCATATTTGACAAAGTAGCAAACAGATTTGTACAGTCGGCAGTACTTATGTTGCCAATCCACAAACTTCTTAGTTTCATCAGTTTCTTCAGCTGCTCGGACAATCCATTACTTGATCCCACGGTCTCGAGAGTTTGAAGTTCTTCCAAGTTCGAGAGCTTTTCAGGTGCTTGCACTCCAATAAAACACGGGAATTCCGTCTGCTGCTCATCATCATATCTATCGGCTAAAAGGTGCCGTAACTTCTTGATCTTAACAATCCCTCGTGGTAGCTTCTCAATTTTCGTTTGCTTGATGTCCAGAGTGTGGAGATTAGACAAATTCTCGATGGAATCAGGGAGTGATTTAACCTTGGTGCGTCGTAAGCCGATGTAACGCAGATTGAACAGCTTCCCTATGGATGCTGGCACTTCAGTGACTTCAGAATCTTGAAGCTCAAGAACAGTAAGATAGCTAGATTCAGACAAAATTGAAGACAACATGTCATGGGAGGACGAAATTCCTCCGAGTGAAAATAAAGTTTGAAGACTTGGAAGTTTAATTTTGGGGGCAGTTTTGTCTTTCCATCCACATAATGACAGCCGGCGGACATCCTTATCCAGCTGTATCATTGTTCCGTAGTCATTCGCTGAAGCAAATCTCTCTTCTTTAGCAAATGAAATAGCGAGTTCACGCACAATACCATGCATCTGACAGGTGTTAACCCTACCAAGCTCATCGTACTCCACGACTTCAAGCATATTGCGGTGGATCAATTCCATTAAATTACCCTCAGCTACAACCTCTGCTGTGTTCTTTTCTCTACTCAGCACAAAGCCTTCTGCAACCCACAGCCGCACAAGGCTTTCACGTGACATGGGGTGGTCTTCAAGTAAGAGACTGCAGTACAAGAAGCAGCTTCTGAGGTCCTCTGGAAGATCAAGGTAGCTCCGATATAAAATTGCTCCAACATGATCATTGTTTGACAACTCGCTCTGAAGCTGATTGTACTTTTGTGTCCAAATGTCTAATTGTTGACTTGAAGACAACATGCTACCGATGGCAACAATTGATAGGGGTAGACCATGGCACCTGTCAACTATATAAGTAGCAATACTCTCAAGATGATTGGGGCACATGTGGTCCTTCTGCTTGTAAAAAGCCCTTCTGCAGAACAGGTCAAATGCATCAGGCTGACTCAACGGCTGGAGCTCAAGGCGACGAGTGGGAGAAGAAATTGCAGCGACATGGTCCTTCCGTGTCGTAATGATGACCCGACTTCCTGGGAGACCCTGCATAGCAAGATCTATTTGGAAGTATGCCTCCTGCTCCCAGACATCATCCAGCACAATCAAAAAAATTATGTTCTTAAGTCTCCGCCGTATTTCCTGCTTCAAGTCATACATGTCCATTGTTTCAATGCCTGCTGACGATGGTAGTTCGGTGTATCCAATCTTCCACAGTAGCGTCCTCAGCAGGGCATCAACAGTGTAAACTTGTGACACAACGATCCATGCATGTGCAAGGAAGTTTGTCCTTTCACGTTCATAAACATTTGAAACAAGGCTAGATTTGCCCAACCCACCCATGCCTGACACTGTTATCACACTATCCTCTGTCCCTGGCTCTTTGGAGTACAACAACCTAGTCAGTAATATCCTGTTTTCTTCAATTCCTACTAGATGTCCATCTTTTACAAATTCTGGGAAGATGTCTTGGGGCCGCTCTCTTTCCATCCCAGCAAATGGTGATTCAACAAGCTGGAAGGGCTGCAACAACTGCACTTTCATCTTTACAACTAGCTGGATCTCCTTCTCTACCTCAACCAGTTCATCTGTAATCTCACTGAAAACTTTGACATAATTTGTTCCTCTGATGAAGAATTTCTTCAGGAACCCTTCTTCCTTAAGTTGAAGAGCATGATATAAGAATTTATCCATTACATCTTCAACATGGCAGGCCACATTGCGGACCTCCCTAATCCAAGTATGGATACATTCGTCTATTGTGCCTTCTATTTGCCTTATAACATAGCTCACCATATTCAGTTGCTTTCTTATTTGCTCAACCTTTACCTGTAGTTCCTTAAGATTAGTAACTTTTTTAGACAGCTTAGCTATAATGGACATGATGGCTTCATCTCCTAAAATGGAACCAATCTTAGTCGCCGCAAGAAAAAGGGCTTCAGGCATAATTGCTGCACAATAAAAACAAGGATCATATTAGTTGAAGTACAAACTTAATCGAATTTTAGTTCTCACTGTCATATATAAAGATGAATATTCTCCCATATCTCATTTATTACTTTTCACTGCTCCCTCCAATCGAAAATGTAAGACATACTTTAAGGATGAGGATTTGTGATCAACAGTTATATGTGATACAAAATCGCACTCATAAGTTCTCAAGGACTGTTCAAATAACAAGTTATTGAGTAGGAAAAGTTCTTGGCCAGTCTCCTGTTACAACTCATGGCCAGCAAGCATTCCTCAGAAAAATGTACGGATCGAGTTTTTTTATTCCCGAGTCCTTGGCTGTGACCATCAAAGTCAACTTTTTCTACCACAAAAATCATGTAGTCAAGGTGAATTCAATCTCAGCTTCAAGGGATTGATCGGTGAAGTGACGGAGTTCCGCGTCCCTACTGCTCTCCTCCAAGTGCTTGCATGGTGGATCTGGAGAGTCTAGACACGGCGGCGAGCGGCCGCCAAAGGGAAGGGGGTGACTCTGCGAAGACATGCTTTGCTGAGTTCCGCCTACGTCTCACAAAGACATATTTTTCTTATTTTCTTTGAGAGTGGTTTTTTATGCCCAGATATACTTTACCCTTTGTTCTTACCATCCAGCATTGCTTTGAGATCTGTGCTAGCTAACTAACTTGCTACATGAAAGTTTTTCTTTTTTGTTTCTATCAACTAAAACAACATATGAACTTCAAACTTTGCAGGTCAACCAAACTTTAAAAATACAATATGTGAAAAAAGTTTTAGATGTTTTTGTTGAGTATGTTGATTATATTAGAAAATATGAGATATAGCAGGATTCTACATTGTACTTCAAGTAGATCATTGTACTCCTATATATGTCCATGAGGCTCAAGCAATAATCAACGATTCCACCAATCTCTCTCTATCCTTCTACATGGTATTAGCCTAACCTGTCCAAACTCTAGCCGTCGCCACCGCTTCCGCCCCGCGCCGCCCCCAGGGCCGATCTCTATGATCGCCACCGGGGGATGAGCCGCCCGTAGCTAGGGTTCATTCGGCAGTCCTGTGGATCGACTGCCCTAAAGTCTTTTTTCCCGATCCTTTGATCTGGGATTTCTTCTCCCGCGTCGAACGCCTTTCTCGGCATTCTTTTTTGGTTTTTCGATCTAAGATTGGTTTGCGTCGCCCACCGCCGCCGTCATTCTCGGCGCATCTACTGCAACTCCAGTACGACTGACGGCCTCTTCATCAACACAGCAACCCACGCGCCGCGCCTCGGCCCGCAACAACGGTTGTCCGCGCGGCCTCTTCGTCGCCTTGGTACTTTCGCGTGATGCGGCGGCCCGTGAGGGCTGCCTTCCACGCGCCCTCTCGCTCGGCGGCGCCCACGCGCGATGCGACGACCCGCAATGGTCGTCTTTCGCGCGTTGGCACCACACGACGGAAGCGCCGACCATCATCGCCCTGCTCTGATCGGGACTCCTCCACCAACCTGGACGCCCTCACGCGTGGCACCGCGTTGGCGAAGTCGGCGATCCCCGCCAGCCGTCGCCTGTGCTGGCCGCTCAGGTCTTCGCCGCGGTCGTCTGTTCACCCGCTTGGGCGTCGACGCCACGCATCATTTGCACCGACCGCAGCCGTGTTGTTCTTCTCGGCCCCACTCCATCGTACGCACCACGCCGCCACCATCATGCCGAGCAGCGCCTCCTCCACCTCACGGCGATCGGATTGATCATCAGCCCGCCCACGATCGGCCCGATCCACGTCGTGCAGCCGACCCACGTAGTCGTGCGTGTGCGCCTCCACATGATCCCGTGAAGCACATCCTCAAATATGAGCGTTTATCCACTGATCGAGCAACGACCCGCCGCAGCGTCGCAGCTTCAGGCTGCAGCGCCGCCTCCCCGTGGTTCTCCCGGCAGCTACCTCGACCTGCATGTTGTCGCTACGTCGCCCCTATGGGACGCATCACCGCGTCACGCAGTCCACGCCGCCGCCCCAAGGTCGTTTCGTGGCTGCACTGACACGCACGCCGCCCCTTTCGGTTGTAGCGCTGCGGCACGCGGTCCACGTCTCCGCCCCGAGGTCTTCCCCGCAGTCGCCCGACACGCGCATCGCCGCTACGTCGCCCCTTCGTGACGTAGTGCGTGACACGCAGTCTACTCTACCGTCCCCGCGCGTTGACGTCTCCGTGGTATGCGCCGCGCCGCCTCCCTTGATGCGGGAACGCCACCGTCCGTGCATGGTCACGTTGTTTAGTTCTTCTTGGCCTACTTCGAGCACCGTCGTCGTCCCGCCACCCGCACTGCTGCCGCTCACCCGAGCCGCGCCGACACCTTGTTCGCCGCTGCTGCTCACCCGAGCCACGCCGCCTCTACCGATGACCGACGTGGCCCCCCACGGGTTGGCTCTGGTTCCGCCGACTACATCGTTTTCCACCTCTTCGTCTTCATCGAGCACCAGCTCATCGCTAGTGTCGCTGTCATCTTCCCCAACTACTTCATCTCTTCCGAAATTTTGTGTCACATCAAAACTATGTCGATCGGCGCCACAACCGCCGTTGAGTCCTTCTCTGCTAGCCCCCTCGACATGACGTATAGCTCGTACCAGTTCTCGTCTACACATGCCAGGTGCTGGAAACACCGATGTGTGCCTTCATCTACGACATGTCCCCGGGCCTGGCAATCCTGGTGCGACGCTTCGTCAACATCGTCTTCGTCTGTCTACGCATGCCCGGTGCTGGCAACACCGACGCGTGCCTTCGTCCACGACATGTCCCCGGGCTTGGCAAACCCGACGCGAAACTTCGTCAACACCGACTTCTTCCGGATGTCATCACCATCTTCTTCCCGATGTACCGCGCTACGACTAACGACCACCCTCCAGTGCCGCTCTTCCAAAGTCACGTTGCGCCTCTGACTAGCTGGCACCACTTGCACCCGCGGCTCCTCGGCGACTACCTTGACACCGGCTACCCCAACTCGACATTGACGACGACATTCCTCGCACGGCTACCTCAACTATGGCCTCACCACCATACGCTCTCGGCTACCTCGACATCGGCACAAAAGGCTACTGTCGGCTTGGGAACTTCGTCAGCTTCTACTCCAGCCACAACTTTCGCAATGCGTCGACCGATACGACTGTGGTGGGGATGTCCATCGGCTCCGCCTTCGAATTCTTCTCTAGTCTCACCGTCTGTGTCGCTACGTTGTGACCGCGGAGGGATGTTGAGTATATTGATTATTAGAAATAGAAACTATAGTAGGATTCTATTCTACCTTGCCTTGTACTCTACATACCATTGGATCATACCTTGATTTCATTGATAAAGGAGGTATGCATTAATACCTTTTCATGTAAGGTATGTATTAATACCTAGAATTGATGTATAATTAGGAAACAAAGCAAACATATCTTATGCTAATTAAGGTGTTCAAGCACCTAGGTGACCCAAATAATTTACCTGTATATATATATATACTCCCTCCGTCCCAAAAAGAATGTCATGGTTTTAGTTCAAATTTGAACTAAAACCATGACATTCTTTTTGGGACGGAGGGAGTATTATGTTACATCGGGGCCCTTATAGCCTTATAGGGCCGATCCGTGCCAGACTTTAGAAACAGGTTTGAGTACGCGTTCACTCCACCAAAGGAAAAATAGAGCAACCCCACTGCGCCCGGCTCGCGAATCCCATCCCCCTCACCGAACCTGGCTTCTTCCGCCGGAGGCGTCGTCGCGAGCGAGGGCGGCAACCAGAGCGAGGGAGCCCGCGGCGCCGTGACGGCTCGCCGCCGGATCTGTTGCCAGCCGCCTCCCGACCTTCCACCGCGACACCTCCACCCAGATAACGCGCACCGCCTCCTTCCGGCGACCAGGCCGCGATCCCGCCTTCTTCCTTCCGTCTGACTCTCGCTTCCCCGTTGCCAGATCTCGGCCGCGCTGCTGGATCCGCCCGGTCGTAGGCCCCCACGACGTCTCTCCTAGCCATGGTGGCCAAGAGTGCTCCGTGAGGGGATCTGCGTGAGGAACGCCACGCTGCCCTCCCAATCTCCTCCAAGCACAGATCCGGTCGTGGATCCACGACGTGGTGGCGGTGGACGAGGACATGTACAACGGCTGCACCACGCCGTAAAATTGCAGCCACCGGTGAGCACATTGAGTAACAAGGAGCGACCCGATGTTGGTAATGGCATCAGCTTTGACCAGCGGCGCTGCGCCTCCATGGTCGCCGAACGCTCCGGCGGTAGGAGGCGCCGAACGCAACTACAGCTGGAGCTGGTTCCTTTCGGCAACAAGCATTCCCCTAGGACTGCGAATGTCATCGCACGACCGGCGCCCATCAAGCCCCTGCTTCTGGCATCCCTGTAGTGCACTGAATTTCCTTTTCAATAGGAAAGATGCACATGAGCCATGACCTCTCTCTCCCCTCTTGTCGTACTTGAACTGATGGCCGGATTATCTTGCATCATCTTTCTCTCCCTCCTCCAGTACGTGTAACAAACAAGTGGCATATTGCTTTCCATCATTGCTGGCCACTATCCATATTGCTCAAATAAATATATGATCCATACTAGCACTTTTATCCTAGGGAACTTTGTTGGAAATGTGTATATGACATGATTGATACCTGTCACGTAAGAGCAGACAGAGTGAGTTTATCATCATGCTGGAAGCATGAGGTGATGTTGCCACTTATTTTCGCTGCTTCTCACTCAATCTGATTGCAATTTTGTGCAAAAATGTGATGCTCTATAGGCTCTTATCAAAATGCTCGATACATGTTCTGTGTCTACTCTGTATTATTCAATTCGCAGAGATGTGTATGTGATTTTGGAACTTTGCATTTGTATGTGTAGTTTTTGGGTTAGCATAAATAAAATTAATGTGCAGTAATATATGAAAGTCATGTCAAAAGAAAGTTCACATAGGAGTAAAAATATCATTGTTAGAAAAGGTTATAAATTTTAAAGAGCATTGATAAGTTCATTTATTTGATTTGGGCGTGCTAGTTAAATGAAAAGATCAGCATCAGTTCATCGGGATGAACTAACATCAGTACATCAGGGCTCAGTGTGTGTGGAATGTGTGTGTTAAACTGTTAATCGGTAAGGTGTTTTGTTTGATATTGTGGACACATGCTCGGCGAAAAAAACATATAATGTTCAGTTCATGTATAAATACGAGTAGAGTTCAAAAACAGAAACTTCGTAAGTTCAAAAACGATAATTTAGTAAGTTCCAAAAATCAACCAAACCATAGAAGTTCACCAAAAAAATGGTTCCTTGAAATGCCAGGGATGCTCTGCTCTAGCCTAGTTTCTAGGAGGATCTTTGCAAATTGATTCCCTTGGTCAGTGCTCCTGTTATTGGTCTGAACTAGATGCATATGATGCGGTGACTTCCTTCCCTGTAGCTTACGATTCTTGTAGCAGATCGACCCGCTACTAGTGCCTTGAGCTACGGGTGATTGTGTGTGTAGAGAGCAGATGTTTGAGCTGTATGGCTTAAATATGATGTGAGTGAGAGAAAGAGATAGCAAATGAAATGATCTTCCACATTGCCTAACTCGTGGCACACTCAATTCAATTTCTTGATTTAGTTCAATTCAATTCTAAATTTGGTTTCAGTTCAAAGATTGCTGTTGTTTTTTGCCTAACGCCACAAGGAATGATCTTCCACATTGACCAAATCACGAGAATTCCTGCCCTAAACTCCAGTTTGGTAAGTTCTTTTGCAGTGACACACTCAGTTCAATTCGATTCTTATTTTGGTCTATCTTCTTGTGCTTCCATCCAATCTGTTGTCTATGGATTTCTGACATGGATATGGAACTGGCCTCTGCTCACTTAATTGGCAAACAGGTTGCAGAATGCAGATGATGTGTTGGAGAAGGCCAAGGCTTCAGCTCATGCAACGCGTGGAGAGATGAGACAAACGCTGATTGAAGGAGCATGTACCGACGGATAGTAGATGCTATGAGGGTGATAGACAGGATGCCCCACGGAAAGTTTGATGCTGACTTGTGCTGTTCAGGTTCTGATGAATGTACATTAAGCCATTGGCTGGAGTCACCCTGTTCATCTTTTGTTGTTAGATCGCATTTTAGTATTAGTATGAAAAAAGGAAAAGGAGCAGCCACACACCTATACTAATTAGGACGATCTGCATCTTTGTATGGTCTAATGTGCTGCTTGTTAGTTCCTGAACATAGGTTGGCCAAATTTCAGGATAAGAGGTTGGAGGCCGATGTTATTTCTCTTGCTCAATTAATTTGGTTTTCCTTTTAGACATTCATGCTATGTGAAAGGGTTGGTTGGATATATTTGTGTGTAAATGTGATACGTGCGTACATCTTGTGGTGCTTTATTCCTTTTAGATCGATTCAAACACAGTTGCATAGTCAATACGACTATGACACGCAGTGCGTTGCTGGCTCACTTCGGCTTCCCCCATGAAAAATATATATAGAGAAAATGGGGCATATGGCTTCACCAACATACCATACAATCAGTACAAGAACGTTTGTGCCTTCAGTACAACTACCACCTAACTTGGATGGGGGAAATCAGTACAAGTGCGGATGATTTGCTAGTAAGGGTAAGACCTAACTCTCATGGGTACAATAAGTTCAAACTAAGACCAAACCAAAAAGTTAAGTCTCGGACTCTCCTGCACACGCGACACCACGCCATGTCGTGTCGTCGCCTGCTCCATCTCATTCCTAGATTGGCCTCACGCTAAAGCGGATGGGGCAAGCTGCACCGTCGAGACGACTATGACACATGGTGCGGTGCTGGTTATTCTATTTAGACCCCTCACACGCCATAAATTAAGGATCGGGTTCGCCTCTACATGTGATACCGCAACACGTTGCTTCATCACATGCTCGGCCTCACCGGGGGTCCTCGTGCCTAACTGACGCTCACCACGGGCCCCACGCTTGGACTCGAGCTAACACCAATTGGACAATCAATTCAAACATGAACGCACCATCAGTATGACTATGATACACGCTTTGTTCAATAAGAATTTCATCGTGTTTAAAACCGTTCTTATATCGTATTGAATTTTAAAAAATGTTCAATTTGAAAAATTATGCTTCTTTCAATAGGTTTTCAACGTTATATCATTTACTTAATTCTGAGAAACGGTTGAAAAGTTACGACTAAAACAGTACCAAAAAAACAGAGTAAAGTTTAAACTGTCAAACTTCTCAGTTCAAACCCGTAGATCACTCAGTTCACATACTCTGTTTTTCAGACAAAAAACAACACCATTTATTTTGTGGCGTTTCAAATTACTCTTAAACCTTTAAGTATTTGAGAAAACTTGCAACGTGAAAGGTTTCACATTTTTCGCTATCTTTTCAACGGTATATTATTAGCCCTATTCCGACAAACTAGCAAAAAACTTTGTATTCAAAACTAGCAAAAAACTTCGTATTCAAAACCATATTTTACCGTATTCGAATTTTCTTTACAACTGTAACGAATTAGAAAAAACTTTCTATACAAAAAAGTTTTGCATTTTCTATAGCTTTTCAACGCCATATCATTTGCGTCAATCTGATAAATGATTTGAAAAAATCGGGGAAATATGATCCGCCCAGAATTTTACCGTTTTCAAATTACTTTTAAACCATTTAAAATTAGAAAAAAAAATCTATATGTAGAAGTAGAGGAATTTCATAAGCTTTCCAACGCCATCTCATTTGCTCAATTTCGACAAACATTTTAAAAACTACGTCAATAATACGATTCGCCTTTTTGAATTTGAAAACAAACATATTTTCAAAACTGCTCATAAACAGTGAGGATTTTGGAAAAATGTTGTAGATTAAGTGTAATGGCGTTTTCAAGGGCTTTTCAACGATATATTACAGGCCCCGTTCCGATGAAAAAATATTCATAACTTTTTTTGAATTAGAGCGATGCACAGTTTCGCCTTTACGTGCGTCAGTTCAAAGTCGTACATTGATCAGTTCTAAGTTGGTAAAAGAATAATATTTTGTTACTGGTAATAGAATAGCTCGTGTGTATATATATATATATATAGCTAAATTATTTAGGACGCCTAGGTGCTTGGACACCTTGATTAGCATAAGGTATGTTACTTTGTTTCCTAATTATACATTAATTCTAGGTATTAATACATACCTTACTTTAAAAGTTATATTAATTCTAGGTATTAATACATACCTTACTTAAAAAAGGGTATTAATGCTACCTTTGTTATCAAGGAAATCAAGATATGATCCAACGGTATGTAGGCAAGATGCCTGGACACCTAGGACGCCCCTATTTATATATATATACATTAATTCTTGCAGTTCATATATATATGCCCACGAGGCTGAAGCAATAATCAACGATTCCACCAATCTCTCTCTATCCTTCTACAATTTTAGTCAAGTATAAATATACAAAATGAGAATTGTTTTGAGTAGAACAATTTATTTCAAGTATTTAGGGTGCACAAAAAAATCTTCAAAATTTATCCCACATTGTAATTATAAGTTTTTATCCTACAAAGTTTGAAGTTCATGTGTTGTTTTATTTAAGAGAAAACAAAAGACAGAAATGTGTCTACACGGACCACAATGCAGAAAATGAGTGGCTAGGTAAAGCAGCGGTGCAATGCCCGTGGGCTCAGCCACAACTTTCCTTTTTTCTTTTTCTTTTCTTCATTTTTTTGTATATTATTTGTTCTTTTTTCCATTTACACTTTGTTCTTTTCTATATTCTTTTCTTTCCCATCTCTATTTCTTTTTATAGCCATTTTATGCGCTTTTAGGCATTCAATGAATATAAGTAAAAATTGAACTGTAAATGCATGAAAATAATGGCAAGATTGGGTTGAAAAATTATACGTAAGTTTTTTCTTCTATATTTAGGACTTATCCAAGAAAGGAAAAGAATTCCAAACATCTAGTGCCTAGACTCGACCACGAACATGAACGTTATTGGGTTTTAATTTCAAAACATACAATCAAAATCTAAAAACCATGAAACCTGGCGCGGCACCCTCAAATGTCACCAATATGTTGTGGTAAGAATTTGGGGATTTTGCAAAAGTTGCGATGTGAACTTCTTAGAAACTGAAGCATCTTCGAGGAAAAATTGTTAGCAACCGCTGCATCATCCGTTGGCCTTGAAATTTTGTATACATTCAAGATACACCATTACATGCTTGATATTAAAAATTGATATTTTTAGGATCCGTTTTCTACATTTATGTTATTTAATACATTTTGAAGCATTTAATGAATATTACTAAAATGTAAACTGCAAGTGTGCGGAATAATGACAAAATTGGATTGAAAAACTCATTAGTATTCTTGAGCCTATGTTTTGGCTTATCTAAGAACGATAAAGCAATTCCAAAAATGAGTGTGTTAAAATTCAACCCAAAACGTGGACACCGTTTGTTTTTTAATTCTGAAAAATCTATTAGAAGTCTGAAACTCAACATGATGTCATTATATGATCCTTAGAGGTTGTATTTAAAATTTAGAAGGTTTCGCAAAATTTGTCACGTACACAGATTAGAAATCGGATCATCTCCTCGGAAGGATCGTGGTTTCGAGAGAGAACGGGCCAGGTTCGAAGGCAAAGTGACCGTTTTTCCTCATTTGTCTTGAAATTTCGTATAAAGTCAAGATATACCATTACATGTTTCATGTCAAAATTTGGCATTTTTCAGAATCCGTTTGCTATATGTAAGTATTTCTAGCATTTCTGGACATTTAGTGAATATAACAAAAAATTGAACTACAAGTGCATGAAGTTTTTGATATAATAGTGTTGAAATTCGATTTATGTTTGTAAATCTATGTTTAGGCCTTTTCCAAGAAGGGAAATAAATTCTAAATATGGGAGTGCTAAGACTCGACCCGGAATGTGAAGGTTATTGGTTCTTTAATTATGAGAAATGCAAACGAAGTCTATGAAACTTGGCATGGTGCCCATGTATGATTGTTAGTGGTTGTGGTAAAAATTTGAAAAGATTTCACAGAAGTTGTGACGTACTCTTAGAAATCAGACCATCTGCGAGGAAGAATCATGGCTCAAGAAGAAAGGGGTCAACTTCGAAGGTGAATCGACCGGTGCACCAACAGTTGGCATTGAAATTTCTTATACACTGAAGGTACACCACCAAATATTCCTTATAAAGATTTGTCATTTTTCAAAGTTAGTTTCTGTATTTAAGTCACATAGTGCATTTTTAGACATTAGTGAATATAGCTAAAATTTGAGCTGCAAGTGCATGAATAAGTTGGCAAGATTGGGTTGAAAAGTCCTATTTATGTTGTCAAATCTATGCTTAGGCCTTATCCAAGAAAAGGGAAGTGAGTCCAAACATGAGGGTGCCAAGACTCGACCCAAAACATGAAGTTTACTGTTTTCTAATAAAAAAAGTGCCAACAAAGTCCCCAAACATGAAACTTGGCATGATTGCATTTATGATCCTTAGAGACTGTAACAACATTTCGAGAAGGTTTCGCAATAGTTTTGACGTGCATTACTTGAAAATCGAACCATCTTCGAGGAAGAATCGTAGTTTTGAGAGACGACGGGTAAGGTTTGAAGGCAAAGTGATGGTTGTTTAATTTGTTGACCTTGAATTGTTTTTCTAAATTCAACGTACACACATATTTTACAACCAAATTCAGCACCTTTTCAGGTTTTTTATATTCAAGCCATTAAGTGCATCTGGACACATTCAACATATATTACTCAAATTTGAATTGCAAATTCTGAAATAAAGACAAAATTAGGTAGCAAAATCATATTCATGTAATGACCATTATTGGAATATGATACCAATGTGACATTTTTACTAAGACGAACAATGGGCAAAGCATTCACAGAAACAAATCATGGACAAAAAAAGAACACAACACATGTGCATACCATTTATTATAAAATAAACTATAAAAATATACAAAAAATGGAGATAAATCATTTTCTTATCCGTGCTAGACAAAAGTAAGTAAATAAATAATGGAACATAATTCACAATTTCAGCATCTTTCATCTAAGTAGAATGCGGAAATAGATGTTGAACTTTGAGATACAAATAAAGATTTTAACTTCTTGGATGTCAACCTAATTAATGTGTAGAAGTTTTGTCTGTCTTTCAGATTTTCTGACCCAATTATCATTTTAATGGTTCACCTGAGTATTTAATACTGTAAGATGTTTGATTGATATTGTCATATTGGGCATGTAGTATGGAAGTACCTGGTTGTGGTTGGTGCACAAATAAGAACTCCTGGTAGCAACAGAGATAAGTTTATATTCCGTCAAAATAATACAAGACAGTAAAAATTAATACATTGTGAAGACGGTAAAAATTAAATTCTTCATATAAATATTTTTACGAAACTATGGGTTAATTACAAACAAAATCATGACAAATCTAGCTACACTGTTTTCTTTTAACCAATCTACTTTCTTATGCCTGTAACAATATTTAATGAAATTTTTGCCAAGTGTTAGCAATCGTGAGAGAATATTTAAAAAATACTCATGTGTCTGGAATTATGAATTACTATGGATGATAACACACTTAGAGGTTGTGTTGTCCTAATGTAACGGCAAATGCCATAGGGATGGCTAAAGTAGTGGGAAGGACGCGATGGACGTCGATGGTACCGGAAACGGGATTGGGCACAATCACAGGTGGAGACACTGCGGTGTACCCACGTTCACGGCCCTCGTGTGGAGGTAACACCCCTAGTCCTGCATGGTGACTATGGTGAAGCACATAGGCTACAATGGTGCTCCTTGAGTTGTATCCGAGGTGGGAGAAGAGGGCTCTAGGCTCTGCTCTCTCCCGGTCCTCGTGAGTAAATGTGTGGAATGATTCTAACAAGGTCCGACCCTCTCCTTGGAGGGCCTCCTGGGGGGTCTTATAGGCCGACCCCCCCAGGTTACAATATTGCTGGAAAGGGAGTGGGGACCT
The DNA here is from genome assembly GCA_950022295.1 of Bromus sterilis. Classification (NCBI taxonomy): domain Eukaryota; kingdom Viridiplantae; phylum Streptophyta; class Magnoliopsida; order Poales; family Poaceae; genus Bromus; species Bromus sterilis. The sequence continues at coordinate 29,150,488 of OX465599.1, read as the reverse complement.
AACGCCAGTCTCTCCGGGTCTTGGTGGGGCCCGCAGACTGTGAGGCCCACCGACTGTGAGTTCTCCGGGTGCGGGGTCCTGTAGTAGCTCCATCTTGGTCGTCATGTGTGGGTCCCGCCGGATGCGGGCTCCTGTAGCAGATACGTCCTCGCCATCATGGAAAAATTTTAGCCCATAGCTCACGGTGTAGCCTGTAGGCAGACGTATGCTGCTACAGTGACGGGCCGTCCGGGAGCCGGTCGCTCCGACCAGCGATGTTGGGAAAACTGTAGCCATGCCCAGTGTCTTCGGGGACGTGGATCTTTTGTACTGTGCATGGTTAATACGGGGTCGTTGTTGACTCCATCGAGCCGGCTGCGGCCAGCCAACCGTCGGCAGGTGCAGACCATCCGGCAGACGACAAGCGCAGTCGGGCCCCGTTTGTCTAGAAACAATGTTTCACCGACCTAGGGTCATCCCCCCAAAAGTAGCTCCTGAAGTTGTGGAGGTCCTACAGTCTCCAACTGGAGGGACTCCGCTGGTTCCTTCTGCAGATATGTGTTGTTTGAAGAGGATGTGTCGATTGCGCCGCCAACCGGCTGCTTCCCCGCACCAGCGGGATGGGCCCGTTGGCCTCGTCTGGCCATTTGGGAAACCAACGGCGCGTTGATTCGCTTCCGGTCAGCAAGTGGGTGACTATCTACCATGTGTTGTTGATGCAGAGTCCTTGGACCCACTAAACCACGCGTGACAACACGCCGCCACAAGTCTCGGCCTGCGTGCACGGGATTAATTGCGCGTGTGGGAGAACAGTTGCGCTTCCCCGCGCGCACGATACACTCCATAATTACGAGGGGAACGGCAATCGCCGCGCAAAGCCGATCCCACTCCCCACCCTTCTGGCCTATAAAGAGGGGAGGGGAGGTAGCGGTGCACGCCACCACGCGCATTGCCTTCCCGCCTCCTTGCTCTCCTCTTCCTCTCTGCTCCTCTCGCGCAGATGTAGCTTGCACCGCCGCTGCCGTCGACGCGCTCCCGGCGATCGCAACGCTCGGTGAATCCTCTCCTTCATTGCCGCCTTCTAGCCGCCGATTCCTCGCACTCGCCGCCGCACTAGAGGCCGAGATGGCCGGCAATTGCGGGGCGTGGGAGGGCTCAGAGGTGACAGAGTACGACATCTACCGCCTCCGTCGCTCGCGTAAGATTCCCAACGGCGTTGACTATCGCGTTCCCGTCGACGAGATCCAACCGGCATCGACCGAGGGAGAGGTCATGATCTTCACATCTCACTTCTCTCGCGGTTTCGCGCTGCCGGCCTCACACTTCTTCCGGCTGTTTCTTGAACGCTTCGGCCTGCAGCCGCACCACCTCGGCCCAAACGCCATCATGTTGGTATCTTCCTTCGTCGCGTTCTGCGAGGGCTACCGCGGCATGCGGCCAATGTGGACCCGTGGTGCCGATTGTACTTCTTGAGATCCAGTCGGCCAGCGCGGCGATGAGCGACTGTGGATCCGCCTCCGTCTACACCCGGAGGAACACCGGCCACCCCATCGTGAAGCCAATCTAGTCGGTGAAAAAATGTCAAGGGACTTTCTTCTACACGAAGAAGGTTGAGCCGGACCGAGACTTCATCAACTTGTCGGCCTTTGTGATTGCCCCTCCGACTGCGATGCAGAACTGCGGCACGAATCCTGGGCTCAACTTTCCGGAATTCGCCAACATCATGAGGGGCTGAACGCCCGGATCTGGGTGCGGCCTTCGTCGCGCGCCGGGTGCAGCCGCTTCAAAGGAGGCCGCATCGAATATCCAACATGACGCTCCGGCGGGATCCCACCCAGACGTACACCGCCGAGTTGTCGCAATGGTAGGTGGTCGACCGGGCGAATACCATCACGGACCTAAAGCCGGCAGACGACTAGTGGTTCGTCAAGGAGCTTACTGTCGGAACCTTCCAGCTCCCGCGAAACGTGACCATCTTCGATCGTGTCTCCCATTTCTTTTTTGGTTCGCTTGTTTCGACTCCGGCTTTGACGTCCGACTGTAGTTGTTTACCTCGCAGGACACCCGCGATGGGCCCCATCCGATTGCGAACCTCCTGCCCGACCGATCGCAATCAGACAGTCAGTACAATGAGGAGAGCAGCGAGGAGGAAGAGGAGAGCGAGCTCTCGCACCACCTCCCTGGGCCTCGACTTCAGGCGGCCAGTAAGTTGGGTAGAATGTGTGCCGTTGAGGATTGGTCCGACGACGACTCCAGATCATCTTCAAGAATGAATGTTGTAGAATTGTGGCCGGAGGCGGGAGGACCGAACATCAACTCCCCCAGGCGTCAACACCGCGAGGCGACAAGGCACACGCCGGGTGGGGCGTGAAGGGCCAAGGGGCAACCATCCCGCGTGCGATCTCCTGAGTGCCTCAACCCGCCGCTGGACGAGTCGCCGCTGAGCATCCAGCTGCCTCTCGGCAAATGTCGGATGCCCACGCCCGTGGGGTAAGCTTCCTCTTCCCACATCTTTTGCTTCCATCTTTTTTCTTATTTTTCTGACACCACATCCGGGACTTGCTGGTGCAGGGATCCAATCAAGTTCTCCAGGATCGCCACCACCAGCCATCTTGGGGGCGCATCCGGCCGGCCGGATGCCAACGTCGTCCAGGCATGGTCGAATGAAGGTTGCACGGAGCGGGCGAAAGGAACGGATTCCCCGGCACAGGCGGCGCTAGGCGGCATGAGGAAGGCCCGCAAGAGGGCCCAGGAAGAGACCGTTCGTGCCGAGCATCGCAAGAAGTATCAATAGGATTCGGCTTACGCGAAGGAGCCGATGCGCACGAGCACGGAGGGCGCAGTTTCCACTGAGGAAGCTCGGGAGATCCCGCTCGCTCAGGATCCTCCAGCTAGGGTGGAACCGGAGACGGTCGTGCTGCCTCCGTCCGAAGATGCTGTTGGGGGGAGCACTTCATCGGCAAACGTTGGGCCGACGACAGCTAGAGCAAGCATAGACGACACTGGTGTTGCCGGCACGGACGCGGCCGACGCTGGTCCCGCCAGTAAAGGACCCGCTGGAGTCCCCCCCCCCTCCGACGACGACCGTGGCTGCCGCCAAGGCCGCGGAGGAAACCGCGGTTCCGCCTCCAAGAGTCGACGTCCTGGGGGAGAACAAAAGCTAAGGCGAATGGCCCCGAAGGGAGCTCGACCTCGACTGCTCAACTACAGAGGGACTGGGCGAACGAGACTGTCGACTCGGCGTCCAACGAGATGGTTGTGGTCGGAGGCGCTGGAGCCGTGTCGGTTGCTAAGGCCACCCCTACCGCCACGTGGGGCATATTGCCACCGCGTGTAGCCGGGCGAAGGCCCTTGGCCAAGGCATCCTCGACGAGCTCATGCAGGTGGAGCGTTCGGCCATGGTTAGTATTGCACTCCTCTCATGTTTTACGTTTTCTTCGTGGGACGGCTGGGGCGCGCAGCCGACTGCTAGTGGCGGTCAGCTGTGCACTCCAGTCGGGGTGGCTTTCTTGCGGTGGGGTGCGCGAGCGCACCCATTGGGTGTAGTCCCCGAGATCCAAGTCGGTTGCGCAACAGCCGGGTCGGATATTTCCGATGCTCTTCCCTTGATTTTTCTTCAGGTGGGGGCGCGCAAGCTCACCCACTGGGTGTAGTCCCCGAGATCCGGGTCAACTGCGCAACAGTCGAGCCGAATCTTATTGATGAGTGTCTTATTTATCCTTATTTTCTGCATGCTATTAGACCAGCAAGGCCAGCTATCTGGGCCTTAAAGGCTGACTCGAGGCACAAACGACGGAGCTGGAGCGGTAAGAAGGTATGCTCCGATTGCACCACTTTCCTTCGTTACTTGGTTCTGACTTGGCTTTGGTCTTGTTTTGCAGCCGCTGCGGTCGATCCGGATGAGGTGGGGAACCTGAAGGGTCGGATCGCCGAGCTGGATTGGCAGTTGGGTGAGCGTGAATCCTAGCGCGGCCAAGCCTCTGAGGAGCGTGACCGCTTGTTGCACGTCGAGATCGATCTCAACAACATTGTCAAGCGGCTCACGTCTGAGATGGCCACGCTAATAACAGCACACCTCAAGGAGTTGGAGGGGTTGCTCGAAGCCCGTCAGGTGGTTGAAGAGGAGCTCCAGCTCAAGTATGAGAAAACAGTCGGCAAGCTTCAGAGCGCAACGGAGGAGCACCAATGCCAGCTTGTTGCAGTGAAGCGCAGGGTGGAGGTTGTGCACTCTGAGATGCGTCGACTCGATGAGTTGATTGCTGGTAAGTACATCTTCGGCCGACTACGCCCAGTCGATTATGTGAAACGACTGATCGTTTGCTTTGCTTTTTATTAGACGGGTGGTCCGACACCCAGGACGCCACTGAGAAGGCGGTGGAGGAGCACCAGCGAATTCGGCGCCGGGAGGGCGATGAGGTCCAGGACTGACCCCTGGGTGCTAGAGGAGGTTCTCATCGCCACCCGGGCCCGAGTGCCCATGCTAAAGGAGCTGGTACTCTGGTTCCGGGATGGGGTGCTGCAGCTGGCCCAGCGTCTGTGGTCGGCTGGCGGCGACCCCCATGCCCCGGATATGGTGTTGAAGGTTATCTGGCTCCTCAACGCCGCCCCAAGGCAATTTGACGCTTGGAGGGCTACTTCAACTCGAGCCGGCGAGGAGCTCGCCCTTGGGCTGGTGCTATCTTGGTACCCAGAGGTTAACCTAGACCAGTTGGTAGCGTTGCAAGACACAATCAGTGTCCAGGCCAGCGATGTTGCCGCGTAGAGCGCGTATGACGAGTTCATCCTGGCTCGGGGATGAGGACTGCGCAGAGATTCCTAAAGCTAGGCTCTGCGAGATGGAGCGAAGCGTTGGCTCCGGTGATGAAGATGATGAGCCAGAGACAAGGCCCAACGAGGGGATCGACTCCTCGAACGGCGGCTCCAACTGTGAGTCGGGAGCGGCTGCCCAGACAGGCATCTATCCACCCCCGCAGGCTCAAGTCCTTGAGCCCACTGTCCAGCAGCTGGAGCATACTGTGACAGGCCCTTCTACATAGCCGCCTCCGAAGACGTCTGTTGCCTGAACTTGTACCTTCACTTGTGCTCTTTTCTCTTTTGAAACATTTGTGATTGTTAATTCGGGTTGTTTGGAATCCACCCACTGGGGGCAGTTGAATTCTTTGAAAAATCATTCGGCCATGGGCAACTTATGTTGAATGTAATCTTTGCTTCCGTACGCATAATTTGACTGTGGGCTCATTTTTCTCCTGTTTGTTCCTTTGTCCTTTTTTCCTTGCCTCTTTCCCTCTTGGTCATGTGCTCCCGCCAGCCGAACAGTCGGGTTGTGGTCTGTGACTGGATCAAGGAGTGGGTCGCGAGGGTCGGCGTTAAGTACTTTAGACCTTAGAAACTCTTACATTCAAACGAGGGAGCAGCTGGTCGACTACGATCCTGTCGACTGTAGTTCAGCGGGAGGTTGTGCAATTGGCTGAGATTGCAATCGGTTTGTCTGAGCTGGAATTACCCTTAAAGTGTTTTTCGTGTGATGGTTCCGCCGGCTTTTGCTCTTTCCAGCAGTACAGCTGGCTTGTGGTCTGCAGTCGGAGCAAAGAGTGGGCCCTTAGGGCCGCCACACCACTAATCGTCTTTGGGGGGGGGGGGGGGGGGGGAATAGCGCACCGGGGACCACAAAAAACAGCAATGCTATATAATAGAGACGATCGAAGACTACCCTCATGGAGGCCTGATGAGTTCATTGATAATGCAAAAGATGGTTGCATGCATATACCGCTCAACTGTAAAATGGGTGTAGAAGCTCGGCGTTCCAAGGGCACTCCGTTTCTTCTCTTGAGGTGTCCTTGTGCCTAGTGGGCTGGTGCGCGTCGATGAGGTAGTACGCATTGTTGTGCAAGGCCTGGCTGATGATGAATGGACCCTCCCAAGGGGAGGACAACTTGTGATGGGGGTTGTTTGCTGGACTCGGTGGAGCACCAAGTCGTTGTTGGGGTGATCGCCTGAGGTGGAGCCAGCCATCATTAGCTCTGCTCGAATGCAGGGGATCAGGCCGCCTAACGCTGCACGGCAGCCCCCAGAAGGCATGGGCTCGGTGATGCCAGAAAACACGAGCACCTCGCAAGGGTACTCGTCCGTGACATCCTGACGAAGATGTCGTGGCTGCCGAGTGGCAGGATGATGCCACGAGGAGGGAGAGCTGCGCTCCCGAACCGCGCGGCGGTGTCGATAACATAGTCCAGTCTCCCAAACCTGAGAACCAGGCCGGAAGAGAAGTGCCCGCTAGACGAGAAGGATATTCACGTCTGGATCAAAACTCCAGTCGGCGCCACGATCTGCTCCAGGATGGGCGCCAACTATCGTCGTAATGTAAGATGCTATGGTGATAGCTAAAGTAGTGGGAAGGACTCAATGGACGCCGATGGTACCGAAAACAGGATTGGGCACAATCACAGGTGGAGACACTGTGGTCTACCCACGTTCAGGGCCCTCGTGTGGAGGTAACACCCTAGTCTTGCATGGTGACTATGGTGAAGCACATAGGCTACAATGGTGCTCCTTGAGCTGTATCCGAGGTGGGCGAAGAGGGATCTAGGCTTTGCTCTCTCCCGGTCCTCGTGAGTAGATGTGTGGAATGATTCAAACCGGGTTCGACCCTCTCCTTGGAGGGCCTCCTATGGGTCTTATAGGCTGACCCCCAGGTTACAATATTGCTGGAAAAGGGAGTGGGACCCTGACGCCAGTCTCTCTAGGTCTTGGTGGGGCCCACCGGCTGTGGGGCCCGTTGTAACGCCTCGGTCACAGCCACTGGTTCCCGGTCGTTACGCCTGGCAGGATCTAGACTATCCCCATAGACCAACACTAGTCTTTCCTGCGCACTTTTTCCTCACTCATGCACACCTGGGAAGAACTTCCCAGTCGGTCACCCATCCACAAATCGCTCCAAGCCAAGCACACTTAACTTTGGAGTTCTTTGGAGACGAGCTTCTAGAAAAGAAGATGCACCTTGTTGATATGAGTATATCATATTAAGCCAGGATGTCACACCCGTCGACTGCGGATCCTCCGGGTGCGGGGTCTTGTAGCAGCTCCGTCTTGGTCGTCACGCGTGGGTCTCGTCAGTTGCGGGGTCCTATAGCAGGTACGTCCTCATCGTCATGAAGATACTGTAGCCCGTAGCCTACGGTGTAGCCTGTAGGTAGACTTATGCTACTACAGTGTTGGGTCATCCGGTAGCCGGTCGCTCTGACCAGCGGTGCTAGGAACACTGTAGCCACGCCCCCCGTGTCTTCGGGGACGTGGGTCTTTGGTACGGTGCGCGGTTTATACGGGTCGCTGTTGACTATCGAGCCAATTGTGGTCAGCTGGCCGCCGGCTGTGGCCAGCTGGCCGCCGGCTGATGCAAACCATCCGGCGTCCGGCAAGCGCAGCTGGCCCATGGGCCAATCAGCCCACGGCGTTGGGCCACCCCGTTTGTCTTGAAAGGTTGCTTCGCCTCTCTGGGCCTACCTGGGGTCATTCGCCCAATAGGTTGTCTCTGCTGAAGCCATAGGCCTATCTTGATGCATTTCGCTCAGAGCATTTTCTGCCTGTTCAAAGAACTGATTATATCCAGTCTCTCTAAGCAGCAAATTAAAGTGCATGTGGGAGATGTACACTAGGTATTAAGATTAAGTTTTGTGGGAGGATGTCACAGATGTAGCAAGTGAATACCTGTTGTGAAGTAATCGCATCAGCTTCAACATATCCGTCCATTATCTCTGTTTCAGCGAGTCTACTGATTATATGTTGTGTACTATGTGGTCTCTTTGCGGGGTTGAATTCAGCGCACTCTATTCCTATCTCAGCACATACTCGTACTTGTTTTAGCTGTATGCTACTCTCTGATATCTCCAATCTATTACTCCAACTTTCAATAACCTACGAATTGAATTTGTGAGTTAAGAAAAGAGGCACCATCTTCTTCGATATGAGATTAAAGTATGCAGCACTATATACTAGCGACACAACACAACGCTTCAATGTTTACACAAAACCACATCAATTAGGACTTCATACTAACAATAAAAAATCATCAAGAGCTTAACTAGTGTGAGGCGCTAGTTTCTTCTCACATATCGAAAGAACGCATACAAATATGAATACAAATACAGGTTCAAGATAACTTGAATACTGATTATGACATTGTACAGCCACTCTCCACAAAAAATAAGCTGGAGCTTCTTTTTTTATATATAGACATAGGGCCATGTAATTTTTCATTCCACCATTCATCAAAATTCTATAGAATGTGTTTCTGTAAGGAGCATGCTCATTTTTGTTTCGTTTATCAACCTCGGTGTTATCTGGATGCTCTGAAAGTCGTGAAGAAATGTTGTTTAACCCTTCCATACCTAGTTTTCTCTAGGTGGGGTTTGATGTGTTGCCAAGAATTATGTTAAGTTTCACATGAAAGTAAGAACAAAAGGTTGGACCATTTATTTGTTACAAATCACATGGGGAAGCATGTTCTTACGAAAACGCCACTTGCGCTAACTTTTACAGATAAATCCTGATTTGAACTTTGTTGTTAATTTGTGTTGTTTTGAGTTGCTAAATATTGGTGCTGGTGAGACTTAAATATCTACTTCAACATGACTTTCTCTTCACAATATAGTGTGCAACCACCTAGTGCTGAAGTGTAGTAGAGTTGTGGGTGCCCACCATCCACCCAAGGTTCAAATCCTAGTTTTCATATATTTATAATGTCATGGGATCTCTTAAGTCTTCTGATCAGAATATATGGTCCAGAGTGGATATAGTACTAATAAAATAGAGTGATAGGGTGTGTTGCATTTAAAAAGAGAAAACTATAATGTGGAGAGTAATGCATTGGTTTCAAGTTGAGCTCTTTTTTCTAAAGAGGGCCTAAATTGTACTTACTTCATCAATATCGTGGTAACCCTTCTTCCCAGTGAGTATCTCTATAATTATAACACCAAGACTATAGAGATCAAAGCGGTATGTGATTTCACCATTACTGAATTCTGGTGCCAAATGTCCGCTGCACAAACATATATCTGTGAGATTGCTAAATGAGCAAGGAAATGCAATGCTACACAATTCATAGCAAGAAAAAAGTTGAACTTTCAAGAGTCTTAGCAAACTTACAATGTTCCACCTACATTCACAGTAATAGCTCGACTTTGCGTTTCATTAAAGCACCTTGATAGACCAAAATCGGTGATTTTTGGAACGAAGTTATCATCCAACAATATATTTGGGGGCTTTAGATCTAAGTGGAGAATATTATTCTGATGAAGATAATGTAACCCTTGACAAATTCCTTTAATAATCTTATAGCGGGTTCTCCACTCAAGTCCATGAGATGAATCTATGAAGGGGAGACGATAAAGGGAGTTCAGTTTCATTTGACATACTTTGATTCCTTAATATTCGAAGATAGATAATAAAACAACAGCATGAATAATATATATGGGATATTGAACCATGTAATCTTTCAATATGAAAACAAATGTTAAAAGGGACTTCATGTATCACTAGAACTATATGTAGGATAACGAACCATATAATATCTAACAATGAAAATAAAACTTAAAAAGTAACTTTGCGTGCTACATGAGCCTACCATTGATATACTTATCAAGACTTCCTTTAGAAAGATACTCGAAGCAGAGCAACCTTTGTTGTACATCCGCCATGACAAATTTTCCACCGTGCCTTTGCATACTCCCTTGTGTGTCGGCACAATACCCTAAAAACCGTACTACATTTTTGTGTTTCACCACCATGAGACATTCAACTTCTTGATTGAACTCCTTCTCATGTTTATACGTGTTGGACATCCTCTTCACAGCGACCTTCCCATTCACAAGCATTCCCTTCAGTCACAAAATGAATTGACCAGATCAACTTGAGAATTAGGAACAACTTTGATCAGTTCTAAGTCAGTTGAGAGTTGTGACGTACCTTGTAGACCACTGCGAACCCACCTTCTCCAATTTGCCGCAGATCAGAGAAACCATCTGTGATTTCTCCTAGAAGTGATAATGGTAGGGCCTTCGGCTCTGCCGTTTCGTCAAATAGAATGCGCTCCAGGTCCAGTTTTGTTGTAATTATTTCCATCTGCAATTACATGCTTGCTACATTATCCTTGAGAGTGAATGACAAGAGAAACACTAATTTCTTAAGTTCAGATTGAGTTTATGAACTGTGTGGTATTGTTCTTTTTTTTAATCTGGTGTGAGAAATATCCACGAAACTGATTATAAGTTTGTTAAATATGAGTACAAAAATAGGTAGAGACTCGTTGAATAATTAAGCTAGATTTTTAGAAGGATTTTAAGAAAAGCTAGATTCCTGCTTGCACAGACGCCCATTTTGGTACAAGCCGACCGAATTCAATTCGAGGTTACTGGGTGGCATTAGGGTGTGCCCAAACAAAGCCACAATCAATGATTTACCACATCGATGAGACAAAACGACTGGATAGGACAGTGCAGTATATGAAGACAATAATGATCATAGTGACCATCCAATTGATACCTAACAGTGCAGTATATGGAGTACTTTTTAGTCTTGTTGGTGTGGCTGAGGAAACGTGCGTGGAACGGAAGACTGGAAGTATCCAACGGAGCCCTGCATTGATGATGGTAAATAACTGTCAGTGCATGTTCTGAACTGCAAAATCTAGAAATAATAAGCCGGTGAGAATGAACAGAAAATAGTTGCAACAAGATCCTTTTCTAAATCAGAACAAAAGTCGAGGACTCTTTTTGCCTCTTTTGTTCAACCGAAATTTCCCTCAAATAGAAAGAACTTAACACGGGGGCAACTTGTATACGATCAGTGTTATAAAATAAAATTGAACCCGATCAGGCCTTCGGATGCGACCGTATGATCCATACATCAGGGGCATCCAATGGCGATCCTATGGTACAGATTGAGCAAGCTGCAGACAGAGGTGCTACACATTTTGCACGAAACACCTCGACGTACCGAAATATAGCAGCCCGAGCCCCTCTTCACCCCACGACTCTACTACAGTCAAAACACCAGCGCGAGCGGCCGGAGTGCATCGCCGTGAGTCGCCCCGACGTGCGCCGCCGACCTCGCTGGATCAACCAACCGGAGCCTCACAGCTCCCCAGATCCGACCATCCCAATGCTTCATGTCGCTAGATCCGGCAGTTTGCAGGCACACTGCCTCCATCTCCGCCCTCCACGAGACCCACCGTCTCCCCTCTTCCAAGCCCCGGTACCCTTGGCCGCGGATCTGGCTGGCCACAGCTCACTTGTTCCCCCTTTTGCCAGATCCGTTTCTCCAGCGTATGCGTATGGACTCTTCTCGTCCCGGCTCGATGTGCACTGGACTCCTCTCGTCCCTTCATATGTCTTTGTTGTTCACTAATTTTATGCATACTTCTTTGCGTGTACTCGTACATCCAATCAATCCTCTTTAATTCGTACGTAAGCCAATTTGTCAGTGAACGCAAACATTTTAATGACAATTTTAGTTGTCGCGTTCTTGGAAAAATAATTGTCACGAAGATGACAAAGATGGTAATTTTATAGTTAGTAAGGATGTGTTCGGTTGAGCGTGTGAGCCTGTGTCGCATCGAGCGAGCGGGTGGTCGAAACGAGCGATTCGCGCGGCCGCGAGCGAATCTGGCAGACACCCTTAACCAAACACATCCTAAGTGTAGCAATTTCGCTGCAGTTTTGCTTTTCTTTGTTAAAATATTGGCATACTTGTAAACTAAAGTTATCATCATCTTGATAACTAAAATTCCATCAAAATATTAATGTTTACCTTAAAATATTCGTATTTCGCGTCCCTAACAGCTAGTGTTCGCTCGTTATCATTAGAGGAGTGTTATCATTATCGATCGTTTTAACACACTAGTGGTATTCGCACATGAATCCCGGATCTCATTCTAGTCTTCCCCAACTTAACACACCAGTCTCCCTCAAAAGTAATACTATTACATAGATCAACCCTACAAGGGTTGAAACGGTTGTGAATAAACCAAAAGAATCTAAGGAAAAGATCGGCCTTTTTCTCCTTCAAAATTAAACCCATCGAATCTCCATTGGGAAGTCAACTCACACAATTGCTGAATCGAAAAGGACCAAATTTTCTTCGATGCAAAAGAATAAAACACCCAGGTTTGCAACCTCGACGCAAATCTGAGGAAAATGATGAGCAACCACAATCAAGCAAGATGATGCAGGAAACTCCCGGTAAGAATAGCTAAACCTTGCAATCGGCAGAATCGGAGAACTTAACAAAACTGCAACCGCTTGCGAACTAATTCATCAGAGAAGAACCATAAGATGCATATAGATCTGCTAGGAATTTGCACACCTGGTTGAGTGGTTGACTTCGGTGAAGCACCCGCTGGTTAGTGAAGACTTGGAGAGAAGGTCAGGTCAGGCCCTTTGAGATGAAACTGATCCATCATATAACCTCATGCTTATTTATTTATTTTATTTTTGAGGATAACCTCATGCTTATTTGTTTGTTTACTGAACTATACAACCACTTGCTTTTTTCTTTATTCTATTAGTACTCAAATATGTCTTTGATTTTTTCAAACACATGGACACGGCAACAACCATCAAGTCTCTAGTCTGTATCCACGTCAAAAATAAAAATAAAAAAGTCTCTAGACTGTATCCGCACCAGATCACATAGGCAATACCACCATCCCACCCAAGTCGGGGTAAGGGGGTGATTCGTACGATATTTGTTAGAGCATCTTCGATAAAACATATAGATGTAAATATAACTAATTTTTGCATCATTTGAGGTTTAAAAATGTTGCTTCAACACATAATGTAGATTTAATAATAAAATACATCTCTACCTCTCAAAGATGTATCTTATGACATTTCGCGGTACAAATTGCATCTCCAACTACAGGTACTTAAACAGGATATGTTTTGTAGGCTCGTACCGATGCATCTTTTACTAACAAGGAAGCAAGCCCATCAGTCGGGTTGATGAATTCTGACTACTGAGCCAAAGCGTGATTAACGGCTAGGATTCGCCTGATGATGCAATCTGATGGCTGTTAATGATCGTTTCTGCCTAGCTCACACCTGTGCAGGGTGGCCCAGTGCTGGCCAAAAAAACTATAGAAGATGTAAAATTGTGTTTGTTCGCCATCCGCCCAACCGCCACTTATTTTCTATTATGTGCGACCAGTCGCCGTCCGACTCCCGCCCGCCCCTCACCGCCATGGCCGACGCCGATGACCCCGCCGTTGGTGCACTAACCGACCTCGTTGTGGTCGCCGCCTCCACCCACCACCTCCGCTCGCCGTCGATGCCCCGACCCACCTCGCCGTGCCCGCCCGCCGATTCGGCCTCGTCGCTGTCACATTCGTCGCTCTGGTTGCTCCTTCACCGGCCCTACTCTGTCGCGGCCCCACCCCACCTCCGGTCGTCGCCATGCCGCTGAGGAAGACCCCGGGGAAACCAGCCGTCACAACAGTCGCGCGGCGACCGGTCGGTTTTGCATCTACAGTTTACATCAACTGTTGGAGTTGCACTTTTACATCTTCGTTTTGCATTATCGGTTGAAGTTGGGATTTTTCAACGATGTAAAGGGTACTTTTTAGTAATGTATATTATACACCAACTAGTTTTACATCTTTAAATTTACATTTTTTGTTGAAGGTGCAGACCTGCAGGGGATTAAGAATCCGGTTTTTCTATTGAGAGGTGATGTATTTGAAATTTGACTGTTCAAAGGGTATGTGCACTTCTTTGTACTCCGTATCATACATCATACATCATACATTCTTAAGAAGTTGGTCTCTATTTTCTCAACACACAAATATGACACCTCATTATTTTACCTGCATGAGAAAAACTCACCTCAATATACTACTATGCATTTCTCTCAACATGCGAGCATGCTACCTCATCATTTAACATGCATGAGAAAGACCTACATTAATATGCCACTATGAATAATAAAAACACACATGCAACATGCATACATGGAAAATTTTATTCTATTATGATATTTATATTAAATCCATATATTAGTTAAAAATATTATTTCAAATATACATGTTTTAGCAAGAATGCGGGGCATCATCTACTCCTACCTCCTCATCCTCGCAACAAACTGGAGCTACCTCCGCTCCTACCTCCTCATCCTCGCCAGTTGCCACTAGTACTACCTACCGATTCTAATCCGCACCGCCGCCGCCGCAGCAGCAGAAGAAGACATGTCGGGCGGCGGGCGGCGAGGCTGGAGCCCGTTCGACGCGATCCGGAGCTTCCCTTCGAACCCGGAGTCCCTCATGTCCCAGATCGACGCCGCCATCGCCTCCACCGAGTACTCCCGGGCCTGCGCCCTGCTCGACCCCGCCTCCGCCTCCACCTCCTCGCGGCCTCCGCGCGGCGAGGGGGACAAGGACCGGGATTCCGCCGCGCGGGCTCCGGCTACTCCTCCTTCCCCTGCCGCCGCCGCCGCCGCCGCCGCCTGCCACGACGCGAGGGTCGCGGACGAGGCCTACCGCGCGGCGTGCGCGGCGCTGGGGGCAGGCCGGCCGGACGCGGCCGTGCGGTCGCTGCGGGCGGCGCTGGCCAGCTGCCCGCCGGAGAAGGCCGCGGCGGTCGCCAAGGTGAGGTCCATGCTGGCCATCGCCTCCGCGCAGCTGCACAGGCAGCAGCACCAGGCTCAGCAGCAGAGCGGCAGGAAATGAGATGATACTCTCTTTTTTTTGGTTTCCTCAATTTCGATCCTTGTTGTTACACATGTAACTCGGAGAAGTAATTAGTACTGCTGATTAGTAAACCACAAGGTGCATGGAGTTGTAATGCAGAAAAAACATTATTAGATGCATTATTATACTCATTCGGATAATCGGATCCACAATAAATGCCGTTCGTCTAGTACAAACTTTATATTAACTTAATACAAAATCAGCGATACTTATTATCTTCGCCATGGATGCCTCGCAAAGCAGATTTTTACAGTTCCAACTCCCCATGAAATCAAGAAGAGAAAGTGATATGTTCCAGAAATGGCCTTGATCAACCCAGTTGCAAAAACGTGTATATCTTTCGTGTAGCCAATTACAAAACATTCAGCTATAGTTCGGAGCAGGTTCTCATCAGCTCTTAATCTCCTGTCAGCAACTCAGTGTACAACCAGCTTGTTTGAGCACCTGTTGCAGAGGGGAAAACGCAGCAATGGAACTCTGTTTTAACTAATGTGCTTCGCTCAACACCCTGAACTAATTATTATTTTCCCCTAAAAATGGACGCAAAAAAAAACACCATAAGTAACCGGGCCACAGCCAATGTGATCTCATGTTACAGCGCCAGACTATTCTTCATCAGTGCTCGGCGCAGGCGGGTCCAGGCTAGAACCCTGCCTGGGTAGGAACGGAGAGGCCTCACAAGCACTTCTTGATGTCTGAAAATAACGACTTCTCTTTGTTTGCTGCTTCGACGTCGTCAGGCGATGCCACAGCGACCACAACCCCGTTGTCATTGATCGTTTCGACGGCATCAGCAAACTCTTTAAAATCCTTCACGCTGCCACACGAGAAACAACAATGATAAGCGATTTTGCCCAAACAACATAACCATGGGACGATTCCACAAGTGTACTGAAAGTATGTGCAATCTATGTACACCACAGAAATATCTACCTGGTTGCGAGTATCTCTTCACGCCTTTGCTGGCGTTCCTCCTCAGTGATGCCCAACAAATATCGCATCAGACTGAAAACAGAAAGAAATAAACAATTTAGGATAAGAGCATAATATGTATTTGCAACAATAATCCAAGTCAAGACTTATACAAACCCTACTAGAAAGGATTATCTCCAACAAAGAACAATCAGTCCGTAAGGACATGCATAACAAATGTTCAAGGTTGCATATCAACATTGGTTACTTAAAAAATAATCTTTATGGGCACAATTTCATGCAATATGCCAATCAGCAATAAGCCACTGGTTTACATAAGCCCATATCGGCAGCTTAGTGCACTACGCGAAATAGAGAGGATGATCATGTACCTGCTGTAACCTTTAGCATCTGGTAGCTGGTACGAATCAACATCCCCTATTGTGCCAATAATAGCTTTCGTGAGAGCATCATCATCTACCTCTAATTCTCTGAGGAACTTCGCAGTCCCATCATAGACCTCTAGTGTTTTTAGCAAGTTTGGATCACGGTATGACAAATAGGAAAAGACCCCTGCAAAAGCCAAAAGGAGACAAAATATTTACAATAATATAAAACTAGCACAGAATGAATGACATGAATGAGGTCCGATCTTAACAAGGTTCGAGTGTGATAAAATAGTATGGTACTCCCTCCGTTCCAAATTAGATGACTTCCATTTGTCTACATGTGTATCTAGACATGTATACAAATGAAAGTCATCTAATTTGGAACGGAGGGAGTACTACTTAACTATGACATGAATGTAAGCGGGGCCAAGTAGATTCTCCAATCTTACCAGCTACCAATGAATGAAAAATATGAGGGCGAGAACAGGCATAAGATCAAAATACCTGAATGGGTGTCAAAATCACAAAACCCTCCATATGCGCCACCACTAACTCGAACACGGTCCCATAACCATGTATTGCTTATGTGCTTGGATATGACATAGGCGCTTCCATTAAGCTGGTATCCACTTTGGTATAGGTTTCCAGCTTTTCCAACATAATTAACCTTCAGGCAACAGATAAATTGAGCATCATTCAGTATGTCAATGAGGGAATAATCATCTTACAGTAAGTGCTCAAAGCTAATGCCAGAGAGCCAGACAAATTAGCCTTACCTGTGTAGGTATAACAATGGCTTCATTAACGGAAGGCAGTCGAGAGAGCCATGGATCACTTCCCAGGGATGGGGTACTTGGCAGTGAATCAAGAAATTTGGCAATATATTGACCAGATTTTTCAAGATTTTTTGAGTCGCTTGTTATGTTTATCAAACAACCTTCCTTAGAAAATAGAGACTGCCTCGTTTCCTCGAGTGAAGCAGATATTCTGTCCCAATCTTGGTCAATCCTCGTCTCCAGGTCTCGTAGATACTCAAGATAACTAGCAATAGCAATAAATACACCAACATTAAAAACGTGACGAACATGATAGTGTCACCTATTAGATCTGTAAGTGGTGAGAAATGTGAAATCTAAAACAAAATGTCCTGTGTATCAATAAAATTGCTACTAGTGGCTTGCTAAGGACAAACAAAGCATATTAGATAAGCAACCAAGACTATCAAAATTCAAAAGTTAAAGTTATGATACACTAGGTGTAGTCATGTAAGTATGCTCAGTTGCTCACAAGGTCATAATCACTTAAAAAACCAGCTAACTTAGCGACCTGCAAATGGTGTGTGTATACATAAAGAATCTTACCTAACACCACCCATTTGTTCAGAAATCCATCCAGCTGCATTTAACTTAGCATCCATTCTGGCAGCTGCTATACCGTGGCCACTACCCCTCAATCGATTCTGTATTTAAGGAAAGATTAGACAACAAGATACATGCATGCGTATAGTAGTCTATATAAAAATATATACTAGTGTTGTACCTCCATCCTTGCTTTACTTTGGGAAACAAACTGCTTGAACCTCTGTTGCTCTGTGAACTGAACATCTTGGAGAAGGCAGTTCATCTGCATGAACAGAAGAAGGATTTTTTTCATGATGCAAATATAAGATCAGTAATGGTGACTACAGTATATGGTAATTTTCATATAGAGAGATGAGCATTTAACAGAATAAGCATGTCATCTCTACCCTGTCACTGCCTTTGGTCGTATCATCTACACAGACAAAGATCATAAACATACCAGGTGAAACAAATCTTCCACTCGCGTTGACATTGCCTTCCCCCGAACGACAATACGAGTAAGAGGATCTTCTTTTCCCTTTATTGAAGATGTTAATGGGTAAACTGATATGCCCCCAGTTTTTCTTCCAATTAACTGATTAAGCTGCACAAAGTCCATGTCTTTTGTGCCCATCTCCAGTAAGGATTGGCTGGAATGAACATCCAATTAGTTGGAAATACCACATAGTATATGTGAAGCACAGAAAAAAGCAAAATGTGTTCAGCCAATGTATTTGATCAGACTTCAGAGCTCACCAGAACAAAGGCAACAGCTGTAGATGTTCTTTCTTCATTGAACCCATATCGAATACAACTTCAGAGTAGATTACATCATTGGTGAAGAGGTCATGTTGCAAAACCTTGACACCATTTATCTCCCCAACCTAAATATGGCATTCCAGAATGAAGATTATACTATCGCCTAAACTAAAACAATAAAGTAATAGATAGTACAAACATGCTTCAGGAAACAAAAAGATAGCACTACGTCCTAATATTAGTTCATAACTCCAACATTGTCAAACCATCGTCTGTACTTTTTAAAAGGAACCCCTCTATATGTACTAATGCCTAGTCCTGCTGAACTCCAGATTCCATTCTAGGGTTGAGAAACTGAATCTAATCATAACAGATTCAGGATCTTAGATTGATAACTTCAAACTTTGGCCTGCGAAAAGAAGAACATGTAGCTTCTGACCAATCTGCTGGACAGATTCTGCTTGGACCTTGGATCTCTTGCTTAGTCAGGCAATCGATCTTAGCATGTTTGGTATGGAGGCTATTTGCCAGTCTCCAGTTAGCTTATGTTGTGGTGATAAATTATTGTCTATGAAAGTTACCTTAGCTGAGCAAAGGACTCTTTATGCGAACACACGGTCAAATTTACCTTTTACTGCAAGCAAGGTTTGGGGAAGGAGGGAGTCTGACAGGCCACATCACCATGTCATCACATATCAACTCTATCAGCCACCATTATTACTTATATATTACAGTGCAATCAAGTTCAGACTCTTGCAAATGCTAGATTATTTGAGGGGGAAACATCACAGCGCCCAAAATCAGTAGCTAAAAAACAAAGCATCTTGATAAGAAACGTAGAACCAGAAAGTTCTCATTGAACTTTGATCTATGTAAGCAGGCCTCTAGTTCCTTTCCCAATCAGGATCTGGAAAACTAAGAACCACGATCCAATCATCTAACTACACATGGAACTCAATTCATCATTTACTATAGCTCAACTTGACCCGGAATTTTGAGCCAACCTGGCCTAATACTTTCAGTGGACGTAAAGATATCCGCACCCCATTGCCCAAATAGGGCAAAAGTGTAAGTCAAGAAATTACCTCTATTGGTACATGAATAGGCTTTTTAGGGATATCTTGTAGCGACAGGCTAGGTACAGCTTTCAGAGCTTCTGGAGGATCTGGAGTTTCTTGTTTGTCCTTCAACTCCTTTGTAGCACGTGCCAACTCTGCAAGATCCTCCTGAGTCATGCTGGATTTTACTTGTTTTAGAATTTCTTTCTCAGCAGCTTCATCGCGTGAGGCTTTCTCTGGATCAGGCTGCACAACGAAATATTAAATCTTAAAGAGGTAACAACAAAAGGCTCACTTAATATAGAACTCTTAGGTGGGAAGTTATCTATAAACCTGCATTTCAACTGTGACACGATGCACATTGTTCAAAATATATTTTTCAATGAGCGGGGAGAATACTGCTTTGGATCCCTTCTCTGCAATGCGTGCTTTGAGTTGCTGCAACGGCTCTTCATATTTCAGAGGCTCGAAAGGGTCCATGTCGTATATCCATTTTCCCTGCAATTTTTGTGAAGTCGAAGAAAATATGAATATGTCCAAGCATAATTGTCTGTTTCTGTTTTACATATCACGAATCGCATACCATCGAACGAAGCATTAGTGACAGCCCTCGAGGAAATGATCCCGTGTTATTCTCCCTCAGAGAGAATTCGATTGTGTTCATAGATGCTTCCACTGCTTCTGGTGCAAATCCCTCCTCTGCCAGATTCTTCAAAACTTGCATAACGAGTTCTTCAACTTTCTCAATGCTATCCTCAGATACGCCTTTCAAGCCTATACTGAATTGTGGTTGAAGAAGCTCATCCTCAACACCACCTCCCACAATAGCCTCTCCTAAACCACTTTCAAGAAGAATTCTTCTAAGTGGTGAAGCGGGAGTGCCCAGTAACAGGTGATCCAGGAAGCCAAGTGCAAGCTCGGTTTCTACGTCTAGTGGCTCCTCTGACAAGAGCCAATTAGTGCAAACCATATACTTCTTTTTCAAATCACCTTCCTCGCCAGCAGGATACTTCTCTGCAATCCTCACTGGCTCTTTGAATAGTCTCTGAGGCATAACCTTTGATTCATTACGAGCTGGGCTGGCTTCAAACAGGTCAAGGTATTCTGTAGAAGAGAGGCAAGATAAGAAAAAATATATAAAACCAAAGGCTCAACCCTGTCAATAAGCATGACTAACTACTGGATGGACACATTACCACTTAGAATGCGCAGTCGCTCTTTTGTGTCATCATCACCGTAGAACCAGATCCTAGCATTGCTTGGATGATAAAACTTACTGTGGAACTCCTGAACATACAACACCAAAAGATTTGGATTTAAATTTGAACAAATTAATTGACCAATGCAAAGCTTAAGGTGCACTAATAGAAAATTGGACTCAATGGTCCTAGAAGCAATTCTTCTATGCTTTGAGAAATCACTGAAACTTATAGTTGTAACTATAGAGGAGCAGAAGGAAAAGACCCTTCCTCGCCCATAACCATGAAAGAAGACATCGCATAATTTTGAAAGTGCTTGAATATAAGAGCAAATGATAAATAAATATCATGTCATGAAAATACCTTGAATTCTTCGAACGTAAGCTTTGGGATTTCATTTGGGTCCCCACCACTATCCACGCCATACGTGTTGTCAGGAGAAAGTGCCTGTAGAAATCTCAAATAAGTTAAATACTTCTACTTGTAGTCCACTAGCATCTAAAATTGTGATAAGAGAAATTGGCAAAAAGAACTAAAATCTGAATAAGAACAGCACAAAGGGATATTCACCAATGGGACTATTAGCACAAATGAATAGACAAGGAAGCATCAACTAAAGAAGTATAGAATAGAGATAGTGAACCTACAACTTGGTAATGTACAGGTGGAAATACAACAATAATCAAAAAGCAGAATGAATACAGGAGGAGATGCAACAGCCTGGATCCGGCGCATACCAGTGCTTAGAAAAGCAGCTCGTCATAAAAATGCGTGCAGTTTATCAAGTAGGAAGCCTGAATTTAATCCTAACTGATAAAACTATTTGCCAATATTTGATTAATCTCTACAATTGAAACAACCATAGGAATAAATGTGTTGGAAAGATTCTAACCACATTAGACTAACTAACAAGGTGATTCTAGTTTAACTGTGTGGCAAGCACAGTAAGCAAAAAAAGTCATTCTAGTGCACTATCATGCAAAGGATGACAAAACACGTAAGCTAAATATCCTATTGAACTCAAAGCCAGACTGAAAAACGGAATTCAACAAATTGCTTACCTGTTGAGACACACGCCCCATTATGTTATCAGGTTGAGAGTAAACTCCTTTCATCTCGTTGAATACAACACCTACAGTCACATGTTAAAGGTTGCATTCAGGTGCCTTCCTGAGGAATGAGCAGATATAGCTCACGAAAGTGTTTTCTTTATTAAAATAGCCTGAGTAATCAAACCTTTGTAGGATATCTCTTCTTCGGGATTGTTAAGCTCATAATGCCAACCTTCCTGTTGAAACGTTTGGAAGTCGTCGACGCACTTAGGGAAAAACACGGCATCAAGGTATACATCAACCAAGTTATAGAAATCCTGCAAAGCAACAATGGAAATGATGATTGTTGATAATGCTACAAAAGGAGGTTCTGAATAAATGACTAAACAAATCAGTGATTAACAGGTGTCACCTTGGTGTTTGTTGATGCAACTGGATAACATGTCCGATCCGGATAGGTGAACGCATTCAGGAAAGTATGCAGACTACCCTTTAAGAGCTCAACAAATGGCTCTTTCAAAGGGTATTTTCTTGATCCACAGAGAACACTATGCTCAAGAATGTGAGGTATGCCAGTCGAATTTTTGCTGATCATAATAAAGGAAACTTATTCAGAAACCACATAACAGTTTGCATGCAAATATATGTTCTTTACTTCATTCCTATCTGTGAATAAGCCTCACTGGTTCACTTTTTGCACTGTAATATATCAACAATAGCACGAGGCAAGGACTAGATGCACTTACGGAGGAGTACGGAACACAATGCCGAACACTTTGTTCTCATCGTCGTTTGCCACGGACATCACTTCTGCACCTGTCTTCTTGTGCTTGTAAAGAACAGCACTGGATTTGCACTCGTCTATGACTTGTTCAGATACCTTTTCGAAGCCTAGCTTTGCTGCATATTCGTGGACATCATCCGTATCTGCTTGCAGAACAATGAAAAGGTCACGCACCCGCACATTCATTCTCAAACTGCAACTTGTATCATATAGTCCAAACTGAGGTTACACGAACAACAACCAACCAGTATATTCCCAGCTTCCACACTAGAAATTAATGAGCAGAGCAGAATACAGATGCAGAAAATTCGATGGTATAAAGCCGAAGCTGAGACTCAACACAATGCAACATTAGACCATTGGTATTACTATGCACCTACACGCTACTCGATTCATTGAAACTGCAGGTAAAAAACAGTACTGCTACATAAGCTACTTCACGCATAGGAGAGTTGGGGGCAGAGCAGACCCTCACCGCTGGGCACAGGGGAGGGGGAGGTGGATACGGCGGGGACGGAGAGGCGCCTGGCGAGGCCGGGCGCGGTGAGCGGCCAGTACCGGCCCGCGGAGTGCAGGTGCAGCGGCGCGGCCGCGGCCAGGAGGCGCGACGAGCCGCCTGACGACGAGAATGAGGAGGAGGAGGATGAGAGCCGGCGGCGCGGCGCGGAGGAGGAGGAGGAGGCGGCGGGCCGGAAAGGCCTGGGCCTGGCGCAGCGCTGGAGGAGGCGGCGGCCGGAGGTGCGGAGCAGCGCCACCCGCTCCATGGCGTAGGTGTCCAGCTTGCCGTCGGCTCTGGCTGGGGTGGGGTGGGGTTTGGTTTGCGGCGTGGATTGAAGGAGGGGGCAGCACGCAGGCAGACGTGGATTCGATCGGTGCGGCTGGCTGGCTTGGCGGCTTTCTTCCCTGCTGGGCTTTTTTGCTTGGGCTAGAAGAAGAAGAAGAAGAAGAAGGCGAGAGAGGAGGAAAATCCTTGGTTTTTTAGCCTTTTGGAGGATGGATGAATTTCGATGCGGAAAAAAATTCGTGTGGTGGATAGTAGGGGTAGGAGGGGGTGTGAGAGTGAACCATGGTGCACGGCAACGCGAGCCTGTCGAAAAATTTGGCGTTTTTTGGACGTGTTTGCAGCGTGTACACTGAAGGATACGTGGAGTTTTGCAAGTCTTTCGTTGAATACTCGTTTGTAATGTTTCACTACAAAATCAAGTTTCCTGGTTTTAAAAAAATAGAAAATAATAAATGTCGAACGCTCAAGGCGGAAGCCCCCGCCCTAACATTTTTTTGAACTAAATTTGTCATTAAAAAAACAGAAAATAAAACAAAAATTACCCTCTCTGTAGAAAATTGTCGTGACCTTACAACTAAATTTTTTCAAGAAGCTCATGATCGTTCTCCTGAAGCCTTCCTGATTGAGGAAATCAAGGAACTTCTTAGATGCGATAGACAAGTGTTTATTCAAGCTGTTAACGTCAATCATGAGCTGGCTAGACTTGGCCGCGTAGAGAGGATGACGGTTGTTTGGTTTAGGTTTGGGCCAAGCAGTGCGTTAAACCTGTGTTCTTTGGATGCTTTTGATTCGGTTTAATAAGACAGACCACTTTATCCTCGCAAATTTTTTTTGCCAACCAAGACGTTCGGAATTGCCATCCCTTTTGCCCTGACGTTTGGCACTTATTAGGGTCCTAAAAAAATTAACTATCTTGAGAAGTACTCGTGGGAGCACCTCAAAGATCATTTTTAATGTGTTAAGAGTGTACCACGTATCGCGTCTCAAGCGCTTTCTCGTAATTTTGTTTTTTTATGTGTTTGCGGTATTTAGATGGGGTTTTACGCTTTTCGCATAATTTCTTTTACATTTATTGAAAATTATTCAAAAAAAATAGGCAAGATCGTGTCTCTTGTGAAGGCGCGGGTTTACTTTCGTAAGAGGCACGCTCGTTCCTCTAAAAAGGAAAAAATGCAGTGTTTTCTGTTTTTCAGAGAGGCGCGGCCATGCCTCTTGTGGAGGCACAGATTTACTTCCGTAAGAGGTATGTCATGTGCCTCTAAAAATGAAATTTTTGTTTTCTTTTTTCAGAAAGGCACGATCGTACCTATCGTGGAGGCATAGGTTTACTTCTACAAGAGGCACACCCAATGCCTCTAAAACATTTTAAAAAATAGTGTGTGTGTTTTAAGAGGCGTGATCATGCCTTTCGTGGAGGCATAAATTTGCTTTCATAAGAGGTACACTCCGTACCTCTAAAAAAAGAAAAATATGTTTTATCTTTTCCAGAAAGGAACGATTGTACCTCTCATGGAGGCGTAGGTTTGCTTCTGTGAGAGGCACACCCACTGCCTCTAAAACATTAAAAGAATAACGTGTTTTCTCAGAGGGGCGCGATCGTGCCTGTCGTGGAGGCATAGATTTGCTTTCGTAAAAGATACACTCTGTGCCTCTAAAAAAAGAAAATTATGTTTTTTTCCAAAAAAGGCACGATTGTGATTTGTGCCTCTCGTGGAGGCATAGGTTTTCTTCTGCAAGAGGCACACCCACTGCCTCTAAAACATTAAAAAAATAGTGTGTGTTTTCACAGAGGCGCGATTGTGCCTCTCATGAAGGCACGTATTTGCTTCCGTAAGAGATACGTCACGTGCCTCTAAAAAATAAAATTATGTTTCTTTTTTTCCAAAAAGACACGATCGTGGCTCTCGTGGAGGCATATGTTTGCTTCTGCGAGAAGCACACCCACTATGACGAGGGGGTGACCCCACGACTCCTATGGATGGGCCTACCCGGTGTACTCGAAGACAGAAGGCCCACAAGGATGCCGCCTGGGTCCAGCCTTGACCCACTAGTGGCACCGACGTAGGAGTCTGCTACTCATAAGGAAGGTGCAAACTTGCCGTACGATACAAGATCAGGGTTAGGAAACCCCCTTTGTAATCCAAGACGGACTCCCCGAGACCTAGCTTAGTATATAAAGGCTAGGAGGGGAGACGTCAAGATCATCCAATACACAATCTGTAACCCTAGCCTTGCGCGCATCAGCCTTGGCTCCCCTGTAATCGCCATCTCCAAGCAATAATATCGAGCAGGAACGTTGTAACAGCCCAGATTTCACAAAAATTAAAAAAATTGTTTTCGGTGTGAATTGTTTGATTGTCTGATTTGTTTGCGGTGTTTGCATCCCCGATTTATCGATCGGCGATTATTTTTCCCCCTCTTATCTTGTACCGGACGGAGACTGACCCTTGCCACCCTGACACTCGACCTTTGCGACACCGGGTTTCGCTCGATCACCGTCGCGAAACCGCACGAGACCAGCCGCAGCTAACGGAACGAAAAACCCCGTTTAATAATTAAACGGGTTATTTTTATAACGCGCCGGAAAGTGTTCTCGGAATGGTTCCAGCACGAGGTGAACGCCGCCGGCTCGACGCGCTGATCGCGCAGTTCGAAGTTTTACCCGAATCGGAGGTCCTGCGGACCCCCGGCGGTCAGAAACGTAAACACCGCGCGTGCGAGAGAAAAACCGGGAATGTTTTTGCAAACTGCCAGCCACCTGGGCTATATAAAGACCACCACACTCCTACCTCTTTCTAGGGTTTCCCTAGCCACAAAATTCGCAGTCACCCCCCTCATTTTTGTCCAAATTTTGCCCCCTAGTCCTTCTCTCCCGAAACCCTAATCCCTAAGCAATTCTGGCCATTGATCTGTGAGATCAAGGGCTCAGATCTAGCCTCAACCCCTCCACAGCAGCCTCCACCGCGCTCGGGCCCCGCAGGGCCGGGATCCACCGCCGTGGGCCCACCGAGCCCATCTGGCACCGCCGGACGCCCGAGCTCCTTCTCCTCCCGTGGAGCAGTGCCGCCGCGCATGGCTCCGGCTAGATCGCCGTCGTCCGCCGCCGGGTGAGCACCTCCAGCTCGCGCCCCCTCGCCTCCTCCCCTCCTCATCTCTCTCTTCCTCTCCCTCAGGTCACCGGCCGACCTGCAGCGCCGCCGCCGCCACGGGCCAGCGCCGCCGCCCGCCATGGCTAGCCTGAGCAGGCTCGAGCTCGTGTCGCCGCCATGGAGAGACCGCACCCCTCCCGGGACCTAGCCGTCGCGCTTCCCTCCGGCGGCCTGCGCCCGTTAAGCCCCTCCGGTCTTCCTCGCGCCGCGCTGCTCGCCTCGTCGGCGTGGTCGCCGCCGGCAGCCGCCAGCCTCGGCCCCGATCCGATCTGGATCGGGCGAGGTGGAGCCGCCACCACCCCTGTGGGCCGCCACAGCCCAGGTCGGCCTCCTCCCCTCTCCAGGCCAGTGGGTCGAGCCCAACTGGGTGAGGTTCCCTTTTTTCCTTTGTATTTTTTCCCCTGTCATATTTCTGCTATTTTTTCTAAGTCTGGAAAATATGTGCTACTGATTCAATTTTGCGAGTAGATTTGCGAGTAAACCGTAGCTCGGATCGCGTTGCGCCCAAAAGAAAAATTGCTTAGAATTGTGTGTACTTTAGTTCATATTTTGTGAGCATTTTGATTTGAGTCCATCTTGATGTTGTTAATCTGTGTTGAAGTGGGCACCAGGCCGTTAAACTGCTACTAATTCCTGTTAAGTGTTGCTGTTATTATTTTATTGCAAGTTTGCATGATGATTGTGACACGTCCATGAGGCCTATTGCATTGATTCTTTTTGCATACTGTTAAGCATCATGTCTACTTCCATTACATGTATTGCGTTGTCATGATATGCTTGCTGGTCATATAGTTATTGAGCTCCAAAGTTGTTATGCCGCTGTTTTTGACAGCCACCTCAGTTTTTCACTAAGTCAGTAACGTCACGATGCCATGTTGTTTGCTTAATATCTTTTGATCTGTGATGCCTATGACCTTGATTCTTGTTTGTACCTGATCATCATCATCTCTAGTTCATGCTCATATATTGCTACGTCATGTTGCTGCACTTTTGCATGTAGCTTTACCCATGTTTGTACAGCATAAAAATAACAGTTTCGGCCATGTTTCTCTGATTTTCACTAAGTCCTTGACCAGTAATGTTTTGTTTCATTTTGCTTGGGCTATAACTAGTTGTTCATGATGCCTATGTGCATGATTCTTTTTGCCATGCCTTCCCTGCCATGTCTACTTTAGTTGCATATCATTTGTGAGCATATTGTAAGGCCCGATATGCGGTACTGTTCCAGATCTAGGTGTTTCCACCCAGATCCGGGGACGAAGCACATATCGGTCCCACCGCGACATATGACAAAGCCATATGCCCCGGATTTCCAACATGATATCACAACATTACAGATACAAGGATACAACATCTCATACAATCGGCATACAACTGCCTTAAATACAATACATCAGCGGAAGGTACATGTCTGAGTACAGACTACAATCAAATGCCTAGTGCAACGAGAAAAACATCGATCCCATAACCACACGGGTCCAGGCCCTCCGCCGGGATCCGCCTAACTAGTCGTCGTCGAGTCTCCACGTGAAGCGTCGATCACCATACCTGTTGTCGATCAAGAACCCTGAAAAGAGTTTGGGGGTAGTATCATGAGTACAGAGGTACTCAGCATCCAACTGTAGTGGTCATCTGACCCAGCAAGGACTTCATCACTCGTCATTCTAGGACAACTAGTAGTTTACGGTAAGGATGGGGTAAGTGGTGAGGTTGCTGCCGCAGTAGCCTTTATGAAGTGGCTAACGATCTAGAGAGTAAGATGAGAAGCCAAGCATTCGATGAGGAAATCGCCTCCAACAGGTCTGCTAACCACCTACTTACGCAAGCATAACACCTATCCTATCCTTGTCCTCCTCTTCGCATCCCGACGAAGAAGAAGCAGTCAAGGCACACACACGCACATTGATCAAGTTATATTAAGATTATCTCAGTTGTTGTTGTCTATGAACAAGGAGTAGGTCTCAAGTCGTCCATAACCGTGGACACGGCTTCTCGAAAAGATTTAACCCTGCAGGGGTGTACCAACTGCCCATTACAAGGTTCCGCACGCACGCCCATATCTCTCAGTTGCTACCCATGATAGGCAACCATTTTATGATTTAGTCCCAAGAGATCCGGCACGACAGGTCCCTCTAACTAACAACGCACAAATCCGGGTGGCCCCCGGTGAGTCGACATCCAACTCAAAAGCCGGCCTCGCCCTCGAATCGGCCTCTACCGTCTGGACGAGGTCGGATAGGTTGCCCAAACAGATGTGGACAACCCCCTAGCTCCCTGGGGTGGACCAACAAGAGAAACCATGTCTCCGCTGGCCCAAGTTGTTTGAAATCTGCCGGCCGCGGACCAGTCACACACACGTTTTCAAATGGTAAATCAGCTTGGGCCACCACTAGAAATGTTTGAAGCTAGGTAGGTAAGAAGAGGGGACCCCATAAAATCCCACACGCGGTTAGGCACGCTCAGTCTTAAAACCAATACCCGGAACTCGAATCCTAGGTGACTCGAATGGAACAAAGCGTCGGGGCGGGATAGCCTAGACCTTCCATCCTTCGTCAAATATAGTCAACATTTATAATAATCATATCATCAACAACAATATCATAATGTGATATCCCAAACCCAGGAGTAACAGGAGGTAACATCGTAGCATCCTAAGCATGCATACTAAGCAGGGGCTGAGAAACAAGCAATAGTAACATAGCAGTATAAGGTTTGCTGTGAGGGGACATGGCTGTATCGGTTTAAAAGAGGTTGTAAATATGTGGTAGGATCAAACATCGAACCTAACCTAGACTAGCATGCAAACCGCTGGTTGAAATAGAATGGATCATAAGTAATGTATAGTCCTTGCCTGTTGATAAGTCGGGTTCCGAAGGTGTAATCGATCGCACGCTCGCAACGCCTCCAAAGGTGTTGGGAATGTGCCCTAGAGGCAAATAAAATACGTTTTATCGAGCATATTCCATTAGTTCATAATACGTTTGATACTATGCTATAACTGTATTAAGCGGAAACATTAATACAGGTGTGGTATACAAACAACCAGGTCCCTAGTTAACCCTAGTATACTAGTCCATTGGGCGATTGATGATCAAGGTTTCCTGATCATGAGACAATGGCGTCTGTTGACAATGGAGTCGTATCATTGGATAATGATATGATGGACATACACCCACCAGAAGTTTTGCGATGTGATCAAGTCACATAGTTCGACATTGCGATAACTATAACGTAGTGACCAGATCCTTTGACCGTAATGATCATACGTAATTTTCATCTATGAGGAGACTTTGATTTGTATCCCACCGCCTGACTGAAATATGCTGGCCATAACGGTGCACTTTGGGTATTCCGAAATAGATGGTTGATGAGTATGCAAATAGATCAAAGCGGGATTTGTCCATCCGTGTGACGGATAGGTACTCTAGGCCCACTCGGTGATATTGCATCATAAAGTTTGCAAACGTGTGACTAGGTCACGGAGTTGTAATATCACGGGAACGAGTAAACTTGTTTGTTGAGAACGAGGACGAACTAGGTATAGTGGATACCGATGATCAAACCTCGGACAAGCAAAGTACCCCAGGACAAAGGGAACAGGCACACGGTTAACGGATCCAACAGCGATTGAAGTTCATTCGATGGAAGTGCAGGGGCTATCAAGGATTGTAACCAGGTCCAATTGATTAGTCATTAATCAATGAGAATTGTCTCGATCATGTCTGCTGTTTCCCGGACCGTAGGGTGTTACACTTAAGGGTACTCCACGCAGTAAGGATTGATTCGGGATCACCGGAGAAATTGGAGAGAACACCGGAATTGTTCCGGTGATGACCGGAATTGTTCCGATGAAGGCCGAAAGTTGTTCCGGGTATTTTGAAAGGTTCAAAATATATTTAATAATGTTTAATATATGTTTTATTATTTAATTATCTGAATTAAATATTAAAATGTATTTAAATATAATTAAAAATGGAAGAAAAGGCACATGGGCCTCATAGGGCCCATTAGGGGGAGAGGGAGTCCTCCCCCATGGGCCATGGCGCCATGAAAGGGGCCCACCCCCTAGGGCTGCGCCATTTGCCCTCCCCTTGGGATTAGTCCCACCCCGGAAGTGGAGGGGAGGGTGGCACCCCTCCTTGGCCTATATAAGGAGGGGTAGGGTGCCCTTTTTTCTTCATACAAATTGATTTGAGACAAGTTTCTCTCATCTCTCTCTCCCTCCTTTCTCCTTCCTCGAGTGGACTCCCCTTGTTTGGAGTCTACACTTGGTTGGGGATTTCTCCACTATACGCACGCCGTCATGCTGCTGGAATCGGGATCCGAATCCATCTTCTTTCCGCTGCTCTACTGGTTCGGAGCCCGGAGGGACCTCGGGTATACTGTATGTGTATAATCCCGCGAGGCACTACACTTGTAGTGCTACTTCATCGTCGTGGTCGTATCGCGAGGTCTTCATCAACAACGTTCCGACGGGGACGTAATCCCGTCATCGATCTACAAGGATCGGGTGGCTACAGGAGTCATCGTGGATCTGCGCGGCATCAGGGATTGCCGGTACGACTACACCAACCACGTTCATGCGGGAACGTTTCCCGCTTAACGGACTACGTACTGGTATGTGTTCTATTTCTGTCTGTTACTTGCATCAGCATAGCATAGGTCTTCGGTATGGGTCTCGTAGGTTATGAAAAATTTGTGTTTTCTGCCCCGAACTCCAACAGTGGTATCATGAGCAAGGCTATGCGTAGATGTATTGTACGGATAGAACACATCTAGTATGTGGGCATCAATTCTCCAATTGTTACCCTCTCACGTGTACTCATTTAGCGTTGCGGCAATGTTTGATGAAGCGGCCCCGACCGACCTTACGCGTTTACGCGAGACTGGTTCCACGCTTGACATATGGCTTGTACCATATAAAGTGGCTGGGGGTGTCTGTCTCTCTGCATTAGTGATGCGAAGATGTTTGCAACGGAGGGCCCCGACAGGGGTGTAATAGAGACAATTGCGGGATTGGTGTTGTGGCTTGTTTTCGCAGGATAGAAAGCGGTTCTTTTCTCGAAACCCCTAGCAGCCACGTAAAACTTGCAAAAGATAAAGTAGAAAGGCGTTTTCAACTTTAATTTGCATGTCGGGGGGGGGGGGGGGAATCATAGCATGTATGATTTATGTTGCATCCTGTTTTGCTAATATGTTAGATATACGACGGTAGCATAATAGGATGATCCCTCACTAAAACCAACATAGTGTCCTTACCCTAGAGAGCACCACCTGGAAAGTTCTACATTATGGAGGCACCACGTGTCACACGTGTGTCAAACATTTTTTCGTTCACATGAGGTGGGTGTAGCAAGCCTGGCATATGTATATGATATGGCCTTGCATGACACAGCAACAAATCACATAGGGTGTGGTGGCGAGCCTGGCATATGTATATGATATGGCCTCGGGACACAAGAGACCGAAAGGTTGAGCATGAGTCACATGGATGATGTGATTGGCATGATGGCCTACCTTGAACAACATACTGATGGCCGTGACGATCGGGGGAGGTATGGTGTTCAAGGATCGTGTAATCACTTAGAATAAACTATGAGGGATGTTTGTCTGAGTGGGAGTTCCAGAATTGTTTTTGAAACATGAACTCCATATTATGAACTTAATCTTCATGTCTTTGCAAATATCATTGTAGATAACGTCATACCAATGTTTAGAACTATGGCTCTTTTAGTATGATAGAACTTAAGGTAAATGGGTCTTACTTCATTGATGTGTACCAACACCATTAGAGACATACTCATTAGTAATGACTTGCTAAACATAATACGAAGAACTGCTAGGAGATACACCTGACAACTCCGTAATCAAGGAAGATGATGATGAGTATCGCACTCACCGTCACTTATGAATGACTGTCCAATACACCATAATTCATTCTATGGAATCTGAATTGTGAATGCATGTTAACCAACACGTATGACGTGCTAGGTGAACTTGAAAGCACTTGGTCACAAATTAGAGTAATGGAATATGAGTATATGGACGGGGTTTCTTTCAACTATGGTGGAA
Organism: Bromus sterilis; assembly: GCA_950022295.1. Lineage (NCBI taxonomy): Eukaryota > Viridiplantae > Streptophyta > Magnoliopsida > Poales > Poaceae > Bromus > Bromus sterilis. Next base: position 29,118,277 of record OX465599.1, on the reverse strand, counting down.
GGAACAACCTGCTGAGAAAGTCACTTGGAAAATGTATAAGATACATGGAACACCTTTGTGCATAACTTGGACTACTGAATGACTGGTTACTTTGCGATAACTAGGGAGTTGCATCAGCTTCCTCCCAGTTACAAAGACCATGTCTGGACTATGTCATGAAGGAGAATCGTTCACCTGTCATGAGGTCATGGTTAAAGTTAAGAACTTTAAGAGTAGAACCAATGCAGGAATGGTCATTGACGGAGAAGGTATATTTGATATACGAGTTATAAATGTCTTTCCCACGAAACACTAATTGCGGTTGATTAAGTATTCGATGCTTGAACTTACTGCTTGAGAGTGACTTGGAAGGGATGAGGTGACAATGTGCGCTGACGGCAATCAAGATATTTGATGGTCGGCAACACTCTCCCTCTACATCTATCATTTGATTAATATATGAATAAATTTTATGATCGTTTGAATGAGGACTTTATTAGTGTGTCTTGCATCTCGCGAAGACAATTATTCATATTACTGAGAAACAAGTCAGTTGTTCTCCTTTTATGAATGATATCTCTTATGGTCACATTACGATTATGAATGAGTTATTCTTATATTGATGATAGTTGTTTGATCATTTATAAGAAATATTGTAATGCCAAGAAATATCCAGGCTTAATAATGACACTACGGTTTAAGTCATGAATGGTATGATGATGTCTTAAGATACTTGATCTCTTGACACATACAAACCATGCCTTTTAGGTGAGATGACTAAAACCTCGCATTCTGGTAAACGGGATGTGTACTGATTGTTGAGTATCATACATTGTGATGTATCGTATGTCAGCATGTGGTGAATTTCATTATTTCGTGAACTTCGTATGTGGACTTAGATGAATATTTGTATTCACTAATGAAACATGAGTCTGAAATAATTTGATATGATCAAAAGGGATCTCAGAGTAAAGATGGATATTAAATTAACAAGAAAGACAAGTCTCTACGATTTGATCAAAGTGACAAATGTTTTGAGTTAGTCTTGGGCATAAAGACTTGTGTGAAAGTTGTTCCACAAATTGCAATGTCTTGAGACACTTCAATATGATTGACGTGCCTGAACATTGTGATCATATTCTATCGAAAAGTGTATGGTCTAAGTTATCTCTTACCAAGTTACGTTATTATTGTTTAGAGTTATTAATTTAATATGCAAACACTCACTTCAGCATAGGGAACCATCTGAGTTTGTGGAAACCAACACTATATATGTCATGGTGTGTTGTGGTTTCTAGGAAGCTTGATTTATGTAAGATAAATTATCTTTGTAGTGTATCCTTAGACAACTATGGATGCATCTTCCACAACTAGAACCAAAAGGAGCAAAACTTGTATTGCTATGTTTGGTGTTTGTCAAGAATTGTTCTTGATAAATGTGGTAATGGAAGAAAAGTGAAAGTTCAACCAAGGTAATTGTCCTTGCCTCCAAATGTCAGAGTAGTGCAACGGAATATGTTCTGGAAGCAAAGCTCTACAATAAGAGGAGAAACTAATGATAATGATCATGATCTTCTGATGGGAGATTTTACTGAGAAAGGTAGGATTCAAGAATATATATTTGGCCCTGGTGAAAAATGATATTCATGATTCACTTGTCATGTTAATGGAACAAGACATTCCTATGAACTACAAAGAAGCGATGGTGGACCTAAGTACGAGATATGACTACGAGTCATGAAATCCTGTGTTGAGTTACATTTAAGATTGCTTGAATCTTATCAAGTAAGGAGGTTACTTGATATTCACAATAACTTCAGAGTTATGAGGAATAAATGTGAACATCAAAGGGACGTTGGGATTGGTTTGTCACAAAGATTGTTTCTGACAAATTCAATGGGTTGACTACAATGTGTAGAAATGCTTGAGTCAAATGGATATTCACCACGATTGATCCAGGATTGTTATCAATACCATGACTTCCTCAAATCCTGTATTTGAAGAAGTGTTGTAATTGGTACAACAAGAAGGTTTTGGAAAAACATATGGATACTAGTGTCTCGTAAACTGAATTCTCATTTTGATGGATGATCAAAGGATTTTGGACTTAACCAAAATATCGAGGAAACATTCATTTGCATGAAACTGAGTGGGAGCTGAATAGTTTCCTGAAACTTAACATGTAGACGACATATTTTGAGTGGGAGCTATGGGAGTATTATCCTAGACTTATATGTAAATGACATATTTGAGTAGGAGCCATATGGTTAGTATCCTGAACTTAATATGTGTCTGACATATCTAAGTGGGAGCCATGTGGATGTTATCCTTGTCTTATATGTGGCCGACATATTTGAGTGGGAACAATATGAGTGTTATCCTATAACTTAATATGTGCATGACATATTTGAGTGGGAGCATGATAACATTCTCATATATGGATAACATATTATGAATGGTGCAGTTGGTGTTAATGATTATTTGAATCTTTCATAAATGAAGATGAATAAGTATTAAGCATTGAAGATCTATTAAGATAGATATGTGTTTAATAACATTGAGTCGTAATACTTTCCTGGATAAGATTCTGAAGGAGTTCAGAATGGGACAAGTCAAGAAGTGGTCCTTACTTGTATATCCAAGAGAAGTGTTGAGTTAATCTCAGTACAAGAACAATGGTTAATGGTTAATGAAAGAAATGGATGTGTTGGATCCTCTATGCCTTTGTCATAGGTTCTTTCATATAAAACCAGAGTTATGTACTCGACGTAATGTGACCCAAGTTCTTAGTAGTAAGAACATGTTGTGATATGATTTATGAGTAAATCATTGAACAAAGAGTTAAGTTTATCCTTCAGTGTCTGAAGAGAACTGAGGATACATCTCAAATTTGTAAAGGATAGTGGACTTGACCATAAATGTTATGCTGGTTCAAGTTTTGACACAAACCTAGAAAATTGAGATATCATACTAATGAATGCCTAAGTTGAAAGAAACATGGTTAGAAATCGAAGTTGCATACAATGCACTAAGGTTTGAATCTACATTGATGTGGCTGCTTTAGAAGTAGCAGGAGTTATATTATGGCTTAAGAAGTTCGACTTCTAATTGAGTGAGTTTCAAGTGTGCATGACTATGGGAAAGTCCGCGTGACCCACCGGATGTCATTGCAATGACACAGCAAACGAAGTCTCACTTCACCGCCAAATATATATACCTCATCATTATAGTGGATAATGAAGGAATGTCAAATTAGGTGACATTATGATTTGCAAAAGGACATACAGTTCTGAATGGTACCTAGACCGTTGATACAACCTCTTCCACGGGCAAGCATGATCAATAAGGAGTTATGATCCAGAGAAAATGCAACTAGATTATTTGTACTCTAGTGCAAGTGGGAGACTGTTGGGAATGTGCCCTAGAGGCAAATAAAATATGTTTTATCGAGCATATTCCATTAGTTCATAATACGTTTGATACTATGCTATAACTGTATTAAGCGGAAACATTAATACAGGTGTGGTATACAAACAACCAGGTCCCTAGTTAACCCTAGTATACTAGTCCATTGGGCGATTGATGATCAAGGTTTCCTGATCATGAGACAACGGCGTCTGTTGACAATGGAGTCGTATCATTGGATAATGATATGATGGACATACACCCACCAGAAGTTTTGCGATGTGATCAAGTCACATAGTTCGACATTGCGATAACTATAACGTAGTGACCAGATCCTTTGACCGTAATGATCATACGTAATTTTCATCTATGAGGAGACTTTGATTTGTATCCCACCGCCTGACTGAAATATGCTGGCCATAACGGTGCACTTTGGGTATTCCGAAATAGATGGTTGATGAGTATGCAAATAGATCAAAGCGGGATTTGTCCATCCGTGTGACGGATAGGTACTCTAGGCCCACTCGGTGATATTGCATCATAAAGTTTGCAAACGTGTGACTAGGTCACGGAGTTGTAATATCACGGGAACGAGTAAACTTGTTTGTTGAGAACGAGGACGAACTAGGTATAGTGGATACCGATGATCAAACCTCAGACAAGAAAAGTACCCCAGGACAAAGGGAACAGGCACACGGTTAACGGATCCAACAGCGATTGAAGTTCATTCGATGGAAGCGCAGGGGCTATCAAGGATTGTAACCAGGTCCAATTGATTAGTCATTAATCAATGAGAATTGTCTCGATCATGTCTGCTGTTTCCCGGACCGTAGGGTGTTACACTTAAGGGTACTCGACGCAGTAAGGATTGATTCGGGATCACCGGAGAAATTGGAGAGAACACCGGAATTGTTCCGGTGATGACCGGAATTGTTCTGATGAAGGCCGGAAGTTGTTCCGGGTATTTTGAAAGGTTCAAAATATATTTAATAATGTTTAATATATGTTTTATTATTTAATTATCTGAATTAAATATTAAAATGTATTTAAATATAATTAAAAATGGAAGAAAAGGCACATGGGCCTCATAGGGCCCATTAGGGGGAGAGGGAGTCCTCCCCCATGGGCCATGGCGCCATGAAAGGGGCCCACCCCCTAGGGCTGCGCCATTTTCCCTCCCCTTGGGATTAGTCCCACCCCGGAAGTGGAGGGGAGGGTGGCACCCCTCCTTGGCCTATATAAGGAGGGGTAGGGTGCCCTTTTTTCTTCATACAAATTGATTTGAGACAAGTTTCTCTCATCTCTCTCTCCCTCCTTTCTCCTTCCTCGAGTGGACTCCCCTTGTTTGGAGTCTACACTTGGTTGGGGATTTCTCCACTATACGCACGCCGTCGTGCTGCTGGAATCGGGATCCGAATCCATCTTCTTTCCGCTCCTCTACTGGTTCGGAGCCCGGAGGGACGTCGGGTATACTGTATGTGTATAATCCCGCGAGGCACTACACTTGTAGTGCTACTTCATCGTCGTGGTCGTATCGCGAGGTCTTCATCAGCAACGTTCCGACGGGGAAGTAATCCCGTCATCGATCTACAAGGATCGGGTGGCTACAGGAGTCATCGTGGATCTGCGCGGCATCAGGGATTGCCGGTACACCAACCACGTTCATGCGGGAACGTTTCCCGCTTAACGGACTACGTACTGGTATGTGATCTATTTCTGTCCGTTACTTGCATCAGCATAGCATAGGTCTTGGGTATGGGTCTCGTAGGTTATGAAAAATTTGTGTTTTCTGCCCCGAACTCCAACAGAAGTTACCCGCGGAAGCACACAAGACGGTAAACACTGGAACGCAATTAACGAGCAAGCATCTATTACTACGAAGCAAACACGAGCAAGCATCAACAAGAAGGCAACACGAGACACCGCACCTACCGTCGAGAGCGGTTACTAACATGTTAAGTGGAGTACTCGTCACACACGACGATACCGCACATTTAGAAAGGTTCAAGTTGTTTAGCTACACAAGGTGAGCAACAAAGGTTGTTAACATGGAAACTCAAGCAAGCATGGCATATCACACAAACATGGCAAGAGGTGAAGCACAAAATAATGTATCTATGCTAGTCGATTTAAGTGAGGCACAACCTAAACATGGCATAACACTAAGTGTCGCACGACGATTAAAAGATTTGGTATTGTTCTGCCCTAAACCATATTTTAGGTTGGTTAACAACAGCAAACAATATCATAAACACAAAGTACACGAAAAACTAATCAAGTTACATATAAAGAGCACTCCAAACGGAGTTACGGTTAAAAAGATACAAGCAAAACAAGTTACGGGCACATTCTGCCAACATCACGAAGCACACTTTAGAGCAATGCATAAACAGGATAATGAATGCAAACATGCTCAAAAATTATATGAAATTAAACTAGACATGACAAGGAAGGCATGACAAAAAGAATCATGCAAAAAGGCATCATAGATCAAAAGATATTAAGCAAACAACATGGCATCGCAAAGTAACAGACTTAGTGAAAAACAGAGGTGGCTGTGAAAAACAGCAGCATAGCAACTTTGGAGCTCAATAACTATATGACCAGCAAGCATATCATGACAATGCAATGCATATAATGGAAGTAAACATGATGCTTAACAATATGCAATTGGAATCACTCAAATCCGATAAACGGTCGCGACACACTCGTCGACCGAAGTTGCAACAAAATATAAACAGAAGCACACTAACAGCAGGTTAGCTACTTTGGAGCAAGATACAATCATGATGCAGCAACCAATTATGGCATGTGAATGCATGAAACTGAAGTAGAAACAATGCTTAACGCAACGCAAAAGGAATCAAACAATTCCGACGTACGGTTGCGAAGCAACCGTCGCTCGAAGTTTCAATCAAGCAACAGTTTCAGCAGCAGTTAATCAACAGTTTGCAATTAACGACCAGTGGCCCTGTTTACCACACAATTACACAATAAAGATGATCTAAAACGGAAAACTTTCTACATACGAATGCTAGAGCACGCAAAACTGAGCAACTTTCATTTTGGGCGCACGTTCATCGGAGCTACGGATCAACGGGAAATAACGTTGCAAAAACGTAGCAACAACAATAATAAAGGGACTTAGCAGAAATTTAGATAAAAAGAAAAAACAGACAAGGGAAAAAAGGGGGCGGCCTGGGCTCTCACCCCTATCGGGCCGAAGCCCACTTGGCCTGGAGGAGGAGGTGGGTCGCGCTGGTCGAGCTGGCCCACGTGGGCGCGCTGGGAGCCGGCCCAGCCACGGTGGCGGTTGGATCGGGAGCTCGGGCTCCTCCCGATCCCGACGGCGGCGGCGGCGGCTCGCGCAGCCCGGTGGCGCGCCGGCCACCGGCGGCGAGGGCGGCTGGAAGGAGGCGCGGAGGAGGGCTCCGGCTTGGCCGACGGCGAGCTCGTGGCCGGGAGGGCCACGGCCATGGCGCGGGCGGTGCCTCCTTGCTGCACAGAGAGAGAGAGAGAGAGGTGAGAGGGAGAAAGAAGAACAGAGGAGAGGGAAGAGAGGAGGGGCGCGGGAGAGGTGGTGGCGCCGGCGGCTGGCCGAAGGAAGGGCCGGCGGCGGCGGGGAGGAGAGAGGAGGCAGATTTGGTGGGGAGTTTTTGGGGTGACGTGGCGCGACACGAGCCCTCCGATCGCGCGATCCAATGGCTGCAATTGGATCTAGGCTAGGGTTTCAGATCTGGGAGGGGAATTTTGACAGATCTGGGGTCTTGTGAGGGGGGTGGCTGCAATTTGTGTAAGGGGGAACCCTAGAAGAGGGGTGGGAGTGTGGTGGTCCTTATATAGCCCCGGTGGCTGGCAGTTTGAAAAAACATCCCCGGTATTTTCTCTCGCGCGCGCGGTGCTCACGTTTCTGACCGCCGGGGGTCTGCAGTACCTCCGATTCGGGTAAAACTTCGAACTGCGCGATCAGCGCGTCGAGCCGGCGGCGTTCACCTCGCGCTGGAACCGTTCTGAAAACACTTTCCGGCGTGCTATAAAATATCCCGTTTAATTATTAAACGGGTTTTTTTCGTTCCGTTGGCTGCGGCTGGTCTCGTGCGGTTTTTGCGACGGTGATCGGGTGAAACCCGGTGTCCCAAAGGTCGAGTGTCAGGGTGGCAAGGGTCGGTCTCCATCCGATACGAGATAAGAGGGGGAAAAATAATCGCCGATCGATAAATCGGGGATGCAAACACTGCAAACAAATCAGACAATCAAACAATTCACGCCGAAAACAATTTTTTTTATTTTTTTGAAAACTGGGCTGTTACAATACAACACCACCAACAAGGGATCTCGTCCCGAGATCCAGGACGATCCGGGGGAGAGGGGAAGGGGGAAAGAAGAGAGTCGACAATCTTCAACACCACCAACAAGGGACTCTGCTCCATGTCGACGGTGAACTTCTGTCGAGATAAGTTTCCGCAGAGAGACGGTAACGTCGGAAAACGAAACCACCAGTGTCAAGAGGAAGAACGACAATTCAAAGCGACGAGCAAGGAAGTACTCTGACGGAAATCGTGAGGATACTGGGCAAGAGGTTTGAAGTCAACAGACGACCAAGATGTTTACCCAGAGTCGGAAGAACTAAAGGTACTACAGGAATTCCCAAACCTGAGATCGGAATCGAAACAATACGCTGCAAGCAAGGCATTGTAACGATTCCGAAACTCCACACACTCGAGATCCTAAAGTTTGAAAGGGGATAAGTCAAGAATAAAACACTTACGACACTTGTCCTGACCAGAGCAAAGGTAAGGAGTAAAAAGAATCCTACTCTCCGATAACTAACTTAGTAACTACAAAATTAGTTTTTGTCTAGACTCGACTTCCGCCAGATAAGGGATCCTACGGTCGGTAAGGCTCTGATACCAAGTTGTAACGCCCGATATGCGGTACTGTTCCAGATCTAGGTGTTTCCACCCAGATCCGGGGACGAAGCACATATCGGTCCCACCGCGACATATGACAAAGCCATATGCCCCGGATTTCCAACATGATATCACAACATTACAGATACAAGGATACAACATCTCATACAATCGGCATACAACTTCCTTAAATACAATACATCAGCGGAAGGTACATGTCTGAGTACAGACTACAATCAAATGCCTAGTGGCAACGAGAAAAACATCGATCCCATAACCACACGGGTCCAGGCCCTCCGCCGGGATCCGCCTAACTAGTCGTCGTCGAGTCTCCACGTGAAACGTCGATCACCATACCTGTTGTCGATCAAGAACCCAGAAAAGAGTTTGGGGGTAGTATCATGAGTACAGAGGTACTCAGCATCCAACTGTAGTGGTCATCTGACCCAGCAAGGACTTCGTCACTCGTCATTCTAGCACAACTAGTAGTTTACGGTAAGGATGGGGTAAGTGGTGAGGTTGCTGCCGCACTAGCGTTTATGAAGTGGCTAACGATCTAGAGAGTAAGATGAGAATCCAAGCATTCGATGAGGAAATCGCCTCCAACAAGTCTGCCAACCACCTACTTACGCAAGCATAACACCTATCCTATCCTTGTCCTCCTCTTCGCATCCCGACGAAGAAGAAGCAGTCAAGGCACACACACGCACATTGATCAAGTTATATTAAGATTATCTCAGTTGTTGTTGTCTATGAACAAGGAGTAGGTCTCAAGTCGTCCATAACCGTGGACACGGCTTCTCGAAAATATTTAACCCTGCAGGGGTGTACAACTGCCCATTACAAGGCTCCGCACGCACGCCCATATCTCTCAGTTGCTACCCATCATAGGCAACCATTTTATGATTTAGTCCCAAGAGATCTGGAACGACAGGTCCCTCTAACTAACAACGCACAAATCCGGGTGGCCCCCGGTGAGTCGACAACCAACTCAAAAGCCGACCGCGCTCTCGAATCGGCCTCTACCGTCTGGACAAGGTCGGATAGGGTGCCCAAACAGATGTGGACAACCCCCTAGCTCCCTGGGGTGGACCAACAAGAGAAACCATGTCTCCGCTGGCCCAAGTTGTTTGAAATCTGCCGGCCGCGGACCAGTCACACACACGTTTTCAAATGGTAAATCAGCTTGGGCCACCAGTAGAAATGTTTGAAGCTAGGTAGGTAAGAAGAGGGGACCCCATAAAATCCCACACGCGGTTAGGCACGCTCAGTCTTAAAACCAATACCCGAAACTCGGATCCTAGGTGACTCAAATGGAACAAAGCGTCGGGGTGGGATAGCCTAGACCTTCCATCCTTCGTCAAATATAGTCAACATTTATAATAATCATATCATCAACAACAATATCATAATGTGATATCCCAAACCCAGGAGTAACAGGAGGTAACATCGTAGCATCCTAAGCATGCATACTAAGCAGGGGCTGAGCAACGAGCAATAGTAACATAGCAGTACAAGGTTTGCTGGGAGGGGACATGGCTGTATCGGTTTAAAAGAGGTTGTAAACATGTGGTAGGATCAAACATCGAACCTAACCTAGACTAGCATGCAAACCGCTGGTTGAAATAGAATGGATCATAAGTAATGTATAGTCCTTGCCTGTTGATAAGTCGGGTTCCGAAGGTGTAGTCGATCGCACGCTCGCAACGCCTCCGAAGGTACCCGCGGAAGCACACAAGACGGTAAACACTGGAAAGCAATCAACGAGCAAGCATCTATTACTACGAAGCAAACACGAGCAAACATCAACAAGAAGGCAACACGAGACATCGCACCTACCGTCGAGAGCGGTTACTAACAGGTTAAGTGGAGTACTCGTCACACACGACGATACCGCACATTTAGAAAGGTTCAAGTTGTTTAGCTACACAAGGTGAGCAACAAAGGTTGTTAACATGGAAACTCAAGCAAGCATGGCATAGCACACAAACATGGCAAGAGGTGAAGCACAAAATAATCTATCTATGCTAGTTGATTTAAGTGAGGCACAACCTAAACATGGCATAACACTAAGTGTCGCACGATGATTAAAAGATTTGGTACTGTTCTGCCCTAAACCATATTTTAGGTTGGTTAACAACAGAAAAAAATAGCATAAACACAAAGTACACGAAAAACTAATCAAGTTACATATAAAGAACACTCCAAACGGAGTTACGGTTAAAAAGATACAAGCAAAACAAGTTACGGGCACAATCTGCCAACATCACGAAGCACACTTTAGAGCAATGCATAAACATGATAATGAATGCAAACATGCTCACAAATGATATGAAATTAAACTAGACATGACAAGGAAGGCATGGCAAAAATAATCATGCAAAAAGACATCATAGATCAAAAGATATTAAGCAAACAACATGGCATCGCAAAGTAACACACTTAGTGAAAAACGGAGGTGGCTGTGAAAAACAGCAGCATAGCAACTTTGGAGCTCAATAACTATATGACCAGCAAGCATATCATGACAATGCAATACATATAATGGAAGTAAACAATATGCTTAACAATATGCAATTGGAATCACTCAAATCCGATAAACGGTCGCGACACACTCGTCGACCGAAGTTGCAACAAAATATAAACGGCAGCACACTAACAACAGGTTAGCTACTTCGGAGCAAGATACAATCATGATGCAGCAAGAAATTATGGAATGTGAATGCATGAAACTGAAGTAGAAACAATGCTTAACGCAACGCAAAAGGAATCAAACAACTCCGACGTACGGTTGCGAAGCAACCGTCGCCCGAAGTTTCAATCAAGCAACGGTTTCAGCAGTAGTTAATCAACAGTTTGCAATTAACGACCAGTGGCCCTGTTTACCACACAATTACACAATCAAGATGACCTCAAATGGATAAACTTTCTACATACGAATGCTAGAGCACGCAAAACTGAGCAACTTTCATTTTGGGCGCACGTTCATCGGAGCTACGGATCAACGGAAAATAACGTTGCAAAATCGTAACAGCAACAATAATAAAAGGACTTAGCAGAAATTTAGATAAAAAGAAAAAAACAGACAAGGGAAAAAAAGGGGGGCGGCCTGGGCTCTCACCCCTATCGGGCCAAAGCCCACTTGCCCTCGAGGAGGAGGTGGGCTGCGCTGGTCAAGCTGGCCCACGTGGGCGCGCTGGGATCCGGCCCAGCCACGGTGGCGGTTGGATCGGGAGCTCGGGCTCCTCCGATCCCGATGGCGGCGGCGACGACTCGCGCAGCCCGGTGGCGCGCCGGCCACCGGCGGCGAGGGGCGGCGAAGGCGGCTAGAAGGAGGCGCGGAAGAGGGCTCCTGGCGGCGGGGCGGGCTCCGGCTTGGCCGACGGTTAGCTCGTGGCCGGGAGGGCCACGACCATGGCGCGGGCGGTGCCTCCTTGCTGCACACAGAGAGAGAGAGGTGAGAGGGAGAAAGAAGAAGAGAGGAGAGGGAAGAGAGGAGGGGCGCGGGAGAGGTGGTGGCGCCGGCGGCTGGCCGAAGGAAGGGCCGGCGGCGGCGGGGAGGAGAGAGGAGGCAGATTTGGTGGGGAGTTTTTGGGGTGACGTGGCGCGACACGAGCCCTCCGATCGTGCGATCCGATGGCTGCAATTGGATCTGGGCTAGGGTTTCAGATCTAGGAGGGGAATTTCGCAGATCTGGGGTCTTGTGAGGGGGGTGGCTGCAATTTGTGTAAGGGGGAACCCTAGAAGAGGGGTGGGAGTGTGGTGGTCTTTATATAGCCCCGGTGGCTGGCAGTTTGCAAAAACATCCCCGGTTTTTTCTCTCGCGCGCGCGGTGCTCACGTTTCTGACCGCCGGGGGTCTGCAGTACCTCCGATTCGGGTAAAACTTCGAACTGCGCGATCAGCGCGTCGAGCCGGCGGCGTTCACCTCACGCTGGAATCGTTCCGAAAACACTTTCCGGCGCGCTATAAAATATCCCGTTTAATTATTAAACATGTTTTTTTGTTCCGTTGGTTGCGGCTGGTCTCGTGCGGTTTTCGAGACGGTGATCGGGTGAAACCCGGTGTCGCAAAGGTCGAGTGTCAGGGTGGCAAGGGTCGGTCTCCGTCCGATACGAGATAAGAGGGGGGGGGGGAATAATCGCCGATCGATAAATCGGGGATGCAAACACCGCAAACAAATCAGACAATCAAACAATTCACGCCGAAATCAATTTTTTTAATTCTTGTGAAAACTGGGCTGTTTCACATATTTGCATTCATTATCCTGTTTATGCATTGCTCTAAAGTGTGCTTCCTGATGTTGGCAGATTGTGTTCCAAACTTGTTTTGCTTGTATCTTTTTAACCGTAACTCCGTTTGGAGTGTTCTTTATATGTAACTTGATTAGTTTTTCGTGTACTTTGTGTTTATGCTATTGTTTTATGCTGTTAACCAACCTAAAATATGGTTTAGGGCAGAACAGTACCAAATCCTTTAATTGTTGTGCGGCACTTAGTGTTATGCCATGTTTAGGATTGTGCCTCACTTAAATTGTCTAGCATAGATTGTTTATTTTATGCTTCACCTCTTGTCATGTTTGTGTGCTATGCCATGCTTGAGTGAGATGCCATGTTAACAACCTTTGTTGATCACCTGTAGCTAAACAACTCGAACCTTTCCAAATGTGCGGTATCGTCGTGTGTGACGAGTACTCCACTTAACCTGTTAGTAACCGCTCTCGACGGTAGGTGCATGTATCGTGTTGCCTACTTGTTGATGCTTTCTCGTGATTGCTTCGTAGTAATAGAGTGCCTGCTCGTTGATTTCTTTTCAGTGTTTAGCGTCTTGTGTGCTTCCGCGGGTACATCTCGGAGACGATGCGAGCTTGCGATCAACTACACCTTCGGAACCCGACTTATCAACAGGCAAGGACTTTACATTACTTATGATCCATTCTATTTCAACCAGCGGTTTGCATGGTAGTCTAGGATAGGTTCGATGTTTGATCCTACCACATGTTTACAACCTCTTTCAAACCGATACAGCCATGTCCCCTCCCAGCAAACCTTGTACTGCTATGTTACTATTGCTCGTTGCTCAGCCCCTGCTTAGTATGCATGCTTAGGATCCTACGATGTTACCCCCTGTTACTCCTTGGTTTGGGCTATCACATTATTATATTGTTGTTGATGATATGATTATTATAATGTTGACTATATTCGACGAAGGATGAAAGGTCTAGGCTATCCCGCCTCGACGCTTTGGTCCATTCGAGTCACCTAGGACCTGAGTTCCGGGTATTGGTTTTAAGACTGAGCGTGCCTAACCGCGTGTGGGATTTTATGGGGTCCCCTCTTCTTACCTACCTAGCTTCAAACATTTCTAGTGGTGGCCCAAGCTGATTTACCATTTGAAAACCGTGTGTGTGCTTGGTTGGCCCCCCAGCAGTTTTAAAACAACTTGGGCCAGTGGAGACATGGTTTCTCTGTTGGTCCACCTGATCAGCTACGACCCGGCCTCATGTGAGAATTACCGGCAATCCGAACTGCGTCATACGGAAGAGTCCGATCCGAGAGCGTGGCCGGCTTTTGGATTGGGTGTCGACTCCCCGGGGGCCACCCGGATTTGTTCGTTGTTAGTTAGAGGGACCTGTCGTTTTGGATCTCTCGGAACTAAATCATAAAATGGTTGCCTATAATGGGTAGCAACTGAGAGAGATGGGCGTGCGTGCGGAGCCTTGTAATGGGCAGTTGGTACACCCCTGCAGGGTTAAATCTTGTTGAGAAGCTGTGTCCACGGTGATGGAAGACTTTAGACCTACTCCTTGTTCATAGACAACAACAACTGAGATCATCTTAATATAATTTGATCAATGTGTGTGTGCCTTGACTGCTTCTTCTTCGTCGAGATGTGAAGAGGAGGACAAGGATAGGATAGGTGTTATGTTTGCGTAAGTAGTTGATAGCAAGACTTGTTGGAGGCGATTCCTCATCGAATGCTTGGCTTCTTATCTTACTCTCTAGATCGTTAGCCACTTCATAAATGCTAGTGCGGCAGCAACCTCACCACTTACCCCATCCTTACCGTAAACTACTAGTTGTCCTAGAATGAGGAGTGATGGAGTCCTTGCTGGGTCAGTTGACCACTACAGTTGGATGCTGATTACTTCTGTACTCATGATAATACCCCCAAACTCTTTTCAGGGTTCTTGATCGACAACAGGTATGGTGATCGACGTTTCATGTGGACACTCGACGAAGACTAGTTAGGCGGATCCCGACGGAGGGCCTGGACCCGTGTGGTTATGGTGATCGATGTTTTTCTCTTTGCCAGTAGGCATTTGATTGTAGTTTGTACTGAGAAATGTATCTTCCGCCGTTGTATTGTTTTAAGGCAGTTGTATGCCGATTGTATGAGATGTTGTATCCTTGTATCTGTAATGTTGTGATATCATGTTGGAAATCCGGGACATATGGTCGCGGTGGGACCGATATGTGCTTCGTCCCCGGATCTGGATGGAAACATCTAGATCTGGAACAGTACCGCATATCGGGCCTTACAAACGTATCCTCCTGTTAGCCGACAAGCTATCGTCCAACCTGTGCCTCTCATGACTAACCAAGGGTCCCTGACCATGGGATTTGCCGGGGTACATCCCCGTCAATTGGCGCCGTCCGTGGGGACTACACAGGTTGGAATTACGATCGACGCGGTTCCGTCTTCAGCAAGCCACAACTCAAGTGCAAGAACCAGATGCAATCCACCAAAAGAATTCAAGATCACGGCAAACATCTCTGCCGCCCCAGCGAGATCGCTCGGCCTGCAGCTGTGCCAGGACCAATACTATGGCGGCAACCGAGCCCACCACCAGCGAAGGAGAACTCGACGACCCAAAAGAAAGGCGCCAGGGTCCTACACAGAGGTCCCGGTCGACGAGCTACAGCACGAAGCAGAGGACCCGCCGACCACTCGACGACCCGCCACCACCCAGGCACCAGCCGCACAACAAGACGCCGACTCCGAGCTCGAGATCAGCGATCGTCAAAATCATCACCAAAGAAGGAATCGACGACCCAGAAGACATGCACAAGGATTCTATAAAGAGTCCCCACTCGACGAGTCGCAGTATACAGCTCCGCGATCGCCTACCACTCGACGACACGCCGCATGGACAGCTGTCGCCCACCAGGACAGCGACTCTGACACTCAGACCGGCGAATACTACGACCCAAATCGAAGACCAGACAAATTTGCCAACCTTATCAAGAACCAGAATCTGAGCGCGGGGATCGAAATCGATCCACGAGTCCATGAGCACCCGACGGATCACGCGTTGTTCTTCCGAATCTCAAGGAGAAAACGGCACGCCGGATCCAGCAAACTCACGGTCAGGGAGCAGATAGAAGGACCCTGCACGATGCTCTGCTTCGAAGACGACCGGGGATACATCAAATCGGGCCACACTCTGGGAAACTGCCGCCTGTTCAACGAACTCGCCGACAGCCTCAAGGAGGAAAAACGACGAGAAGCAAAACGCACACGACGAACCGAGCAGTCGTCGACTCCAAGTCCTGAAATACGCTCAAACCCGACTCAAGGACAGGTGTACACGACCCAAGAAGGCAGGGTATCGCAAGCCCGACAGGACGCCTACACCCTGCAAGCCAGAGCAGCCGAGAACCTAAACACAGTCGAAGTCTACCAGCTCCACGACGCAGAGACCAGCATCACGTTCGACCAGAGTGATCACCCACCTGCAGTCCCAAGGCCGGGGCACGCGCCCCTGGTACTCGACGCTCAAATCGGAGGGTACGACAAGGATAGAATCTTCATGGACGGAGGCAGCAGCATGAGCATAATCTTCGTCAACACCCTACACAAGATGCTGATCCCACGATCAGTATGGAAGAAATCAAGCACCGTGCTATACGGAGTAGTCCCAGGAGAAGCAGCTACTTCCCCTGGAATAATCGAGCTCGAAGTTGTTTTCGGCAGCAGACGCAACTTCGCAAGACGCACCCTCGAGATCAAAGTACTCGATTGGCAGTCGCAGTACCACGCCATACTGGGACGTCCATCATTCACGCAATTCATGGCGATTCCGCACTACGCCTACCTCAAACTCAAGATGCCAGGATCTGCGGGTGTCATTACAGTCAACGGGAGCTTCACCAAATCAGACCAATGCGATCGCGATTTTCACAAAGTCTCCGACACCTTTGGAGCCGAGCAAGAACTCACAGAGATAGCCATGGCGACGGACAAAAGTATCTTTCCACTAGCAAGTCGAAGCGAGTCAAAAGAGTACGGGCGAGACTTCAGGATCGACAGCGACACG
Source organism: Bromus sterilis (assembly GCA_950022295.1). Taxonomy (NCBI): domain Eukaryota; kingdom Viridiplantae; phylum Streptophyta; class Magnoliopsida; order Poales; family Poaceae; genus Bromus; species Bromus sterilis. The sequence continues at coordinate 29,101,664 of OX465599.1, read as the reverse complement.
GTCACCCACCAAGTGCACCCGACGGACCCAGAAAAAACAGTCCGCGTGTACGCCCACCTCCCGGAAGAGCAAGCGACTGCCCTCATCGCTTTCCTCCGTAAAGAATGGGAAATATTTGCCTGGTGCCCAGCCGACATGCCAGGAGTACCGCGCGAGTTCGCAGAACACACGCTGCGTATCAAGCCAAACACCAAGCCAGTGAAGCAAGCACTACGAAGATTCTCAGAACCCAAACGCAGAGCAATCGGGGAGGAAGTCAACCGATTACTCGACGCTCAATTCATCCGAGAGACGAAGAAAGCCACTTGGATCGCCAACCCTGTGCTGGTCCCCAAGAAAGACACAGACGTGCTACGAATGTGCGTCGACTACGGGCCAGTCAACAAACACTTCCCAAAGGATCACTTTCCCCTGCCAAGAATCGACCAGATAATCGACTCGACAGCAGGATGCGATCTACTATCATTCCTCGATGCCTACTCAGGATACAATCAGATCAGAATGAAGGAAGAAGACGAAGAGCATACAACGTTCATCACCCCTGAAAGGGCATGTGCCCTTATGTTTGGTTTTGGTAATTGATGACAATCTTTATGGACTAATGGTTTCCTTGAGTTATACTTTAAGGTTTGTCCATAGGCAACGCTTGAAGATCATATGGTGGCTTCAAGGTTGTAAGATGAAGTTTACGTGTTGACCAAGGTGTTCTTCATGGAGCTATCCAAAGATTGGTCAAGTAAATGTGTGCAAGGTCAAGAGGAGCATCACGAAGATATTGTATGCTTGGAGCTTGCCGACCATTTGGTGATAATGGTCGTGTGAAGATGTGCCTAAAAAGAGGCTCACCCATAATGGAGTATGGGGGAGCTATCTACAAGTCTTCATCGAGCCGGAGGAATCAAGGAAGATGTTCCAACTTGAGGCGGGCATGATCGTCATCATCAAGCTCAAATGGATTATGCGCAAGACAAAGATTTGACTAGATATGTGTCTAGTTTACAGGTCTCTTGGTAGTAGTTAGGAGACCGTGTTATAGGCTAGGCCGAGTCGTTCGTGGAGATCTCAAACCTTTTGCATCCTTGGCATCATCTTTATTGGTTCTTGTTTGGCTTTTCTCCGTGTGAGTTTTGGAGCTTGTGGTCTTCTTCATGACAAGCTCTTGTTCATCGAAAACGGATTTCATATGCGTCTTCTCGTATGTTTTTCGATGTGGGAGATTTGTTGGGTCGTCTCGGTTAGAGATTTCACACCTCTATTTGTTTGACATTTCTCCCTTGTCACTTCTAAATATTTCCGTCGTGATTAGGCAGCTCTATTCGTTAGCTTTCCATCAAGCTTGAGTTTGCCTTAATCGGAGTTCATTTGCAGAAGTTGTGGCAGTTCAGGGTTTTCCTGTTTCATTTGGAGTTCATCTGTTGTGTGGCCTGGGCTCCCTGGTTCTGCCAGGGCGGTAGTACCTCTCTTGGAGCGGTAGTACCGCGCCACGGTAGTACCGTGGGCGAGTACCGCACTCACTACCGTAAGTCCACTGGACTTTGCGGTAGTGGGCACGGTACTGGCCCCCAATAGTACCGTGGGGCGGTAGTACCGTGCCACGGTAGTACCGCGGGAAAGTACCGCACTCACTACCGTAAGTCCACTGGACTCTGCGGTAGTGGGCACGGAACTAGGCTTCAGTAGTACGGTGGGGGCGGTAGTACCGCACCACGGTAGTACCGCTCTCCGAGTGATAGTACCGTGGTTGGTGGGCTGCCAACGGTTCCCAACGGCTGGATTCGTGGGGGACTATAAAAGGGGGTCTTCTTCTTCCTTTGTCCCCACCGGTTTTGTGCAAGTTCTTCCCCCCATTGTTGACCTCTTTGAGCTTGCTTACTCTCTTCCCCTCCTATGATTCTTTCTCCTTTTTGAGGGAAAAGAGAGAGGAGGTCTAGATCCACATTCTCCACCAAGTCATCTCTCCTCTAAGTGAGGGGAACCTTGTGGATCTAGATCTTGGAGTTCTTGGTGTTCTCCTTGTTCTTCCTCTCATATTCCTCCATAGCTTTTGTTGCTTTGGTGGGGTTTGAGAGTTGGGGACTTGAGAACTTCGTGTGCTCTTGCCATTGCATTTCGTGCATCGGTTTGAGTTCTCTCCGAGGATTCGGTGTAGAAGTGAAGTTGAGAAGATAGCTACTCTTGAGTGTGTTGGCACTCTAGAGCTTGTACCTCGTGGGTGCGTTGGCACCTAGAGGCTTGTTGTTGTGGAGCTCAATCATTGTGGTGGAAAGCTTTGGGACGCTACGGGAGCCTCCAATTCGGTTGTGGAGATTGCCCCGAGCATTTGTACGGGTTCGGTGATGATTCCCCACAGGTGTAAGGGATCAAGATAGTCTTCGCGGGTAAGCTAACCCAATTTATTGATTCGACACACGGGGAGCCAAAGAGTATTTATAAGCTTTGACAGTTGAGTTTTCAATTCAACCGCACCTGAAATATACTTGCTTGCAACAATAGATAAGTGGTAATGGTGATATGATAGTGATGATAGCAACAACAAAAGTAAATAGCAAAAAGTAACAACTAATAACCAGCAGGATTGAAAACACTGTAGGCTAGGGAGACGGATGGTCGGGCGCTGCATGGATGAGAGTAAACATATAATAGATTCTAACACGGGGCAAGGCACACAGAAAAGAAATGATCATCTAGGCAAATATCAAACATTAGGCATGTATCCCGTAGGTAGTTGTGTGTGCTTGCAATAAGAACTTGCACAACATCTTTTGTCCTACCATCCCGCTACGAACGGGGCCAAAAGGAACTTATGGAGATTAAGGTACTCCTGTCAAAGAGCACCGGAACAAAGCAATAAACTCAATGGATACATGGAATCCTCAAATTATGGACCATCCCCTTTGGTGTCCCAAGATGTCACCTTTGGGATCGCCGGTTCCAGACCATAATAGGTGCATACAACTCATAGATAGGATCTAGAACACAAATATATTCATGAAAACACATAGGGTTCAGATCTGAAAACATGGCACTCGGGCCCAAAGTGACAAGCATTAAGAACAACAAGTTGTAGCAAAAAAGATAAACACCAATCTAGATGATAGGCAACATGCCCCCAACAATCTGACGAACTATTACATGATTAAACTCATCCAATCCCTACCATCCCCTTTGCCTACAGCAGGGAATTACTCACACATGTGAAGAGAAGTCATGGAGGATGGATGGAGTGATGATGGTGATGACGATGGCGACGATCTCCCCTCTTCGGAGGCCAAATCAGCCTCCAGATTAGCCCTCCCGAAGAAGAACAGAGGGTGGCGGCGGCTTTGCGACGGAAACTGGGAAAACGACTTCTGTTCTGGGGTTTTCTCGTCACGGGGATAAATAGGAGCTTCGGTAGGGCACCAGAGGAGGGGGGAGCAGCCCAGGCGGCTTGAGGGCGCGGCCCCACCCCTGGTCGCGCCAGGGGGGCGCCTGGGGCCCCCAGGGCTCCCCTCTGGTCCCACTTCTGGCTCCTGGCTCCATCGGGTGCGTGGATTTTCTGGTATTTTTCTGGGAATTTTCCGGGATGTCTAAAAATCCATTTTCTTGCACACAATAAAACCATACAGGCAGCTCTGCTGAAAACAGCGTTAGTCCGGGTTAGTTTCGTCCAAATCATGCAAGAATGAGGTCAAAACAATAGCAAAAGTGTTTGGAAAATTAGATACGTTTGAGACGTATCAGGTGACCACCCCCAAGGGTTGCCATTTGTACGGGTTCGGTGACCGCCCTCAAGTGTCCTAATAGTGGAATCACGGCATCTTGCATTGGTAAGAGCGTGAGGAGAAATAGGGTGGCCCTCGTTGGCTTCGTGTGAGCATTGTGCTCCTCACCCTCTCCAAACGGAGACGTACTTCTCGCAAGAGAAGGAACTTCGGTAACAAATCCTTGTCTCCATCGGCTCCACTTGCGGTTATCTCTACCTTTACTTTGAGCAAGCTTATTACATTGTTTATCTTGTGCTTGCTCATATTATTGTACATTGCTTGTCCCATAGGTTGTTCTTCTAGACAACCTATTTACTTGTGCACCTACTTTGTGATAGCCATAGTGCTCTTGTCATATATCTTGCTATCACATAGTTGTTTATCTTCTTAGTATAAGTTGTTTGTGCACATAGTTGAGCCTAGCTTATTTAGGTTTCTTGCTTGGAAAATTAAACGTTAAGTTTTATTCCGCATTTGTTCAAGCCGAAACCGTAATTATTTTAAACTCCTGCTCACCCCCCCCCTCTAGGCGACATCCACGTCCTTTCAACCCCTTACGGCGTATTTTTCTACAGGACAATGCCCTTCGGACTCAAGAACGCCGGTGCCACATACCAGCGGATGATGCAAGCCTGCTTGAAGGAGCAAATCGGAAGAAACGTGCAAGTCTACGTGGACGACATCGTCATCAAAACTTACAGTGCAAACACGTTGCTCGACGGCCTACGCGAGACCTTCGCAGCACTCAACAAGTACAGAATCAAGCTCAACCCGAAGAAGTGCGCATTCGGCGTCCCAGCCGGAAAGTTTCTTGGGTACATGGTTTCCGCCCGAGCAATCGAAGCGAACCCCGAGAAAGTTCGAGCAATCGCTAGGATGCAGGAGCCAACCAACATCACAGGCGTACAACAGCTCACCGAAAGACTCGCAACCTTGAGTCGTTTCATCAGCAGATTGGGAGAGTGCACACTGCCATTCTACCAGCTGCTCAGAAAAGGGGAAAAATTCGAGTGGACCGAAGAAGCCCGCAAAGCATTCGCGGACCTGAAACAGACACTCTCGACCCCACCGATCTTAGCGGTACCCAAAGAAAGAGAAAAATTGTACCTCTATGTGGCAGCACGCAACAGCGTGGTAAGAACAGCACTCGTCGTCGAGCGCACAGAAGAAGGCAAGGTCCAGAGCATACAAAGGCCGATCTATTACCTCAGCATGTGATACGTCCCAAACGTATCTATAATTTCTTCTTGCTCCATGCATGTTTTGTGTGACTTTGCCATGATTTTGCTTGAACTTTCATACACTTTTGAGCATATTTGGACTAATCTATTAACTCAGTGCACCCAGCTGCCAGTTGCTGTTTTCTGCTGTTTTTGTATTTCATGTTTTCCGGCCATTAAAAGTGCTCCAAAAAATCTAGAAAAATCAGATAATAAAAGCAGCGACACGGAAGCTTCCGGAAGCACCAAAGGAGGGAAGGGGGGCCACCACAGGGACTCCAGAAGGGTCCCTGGCGCGGCCCTACCCTAGGTCGCGCCAGGGGGCCTCCTGGCTGCCCTGTGGCCCCTCTCGGTGCCCCCCTTCGCCTATATTTACCCTCGTGACGGAAATCCCTAAGACGAATCCCTTTTCCACGATCTCGCCTCTGTACCGCCTCCGCCGCCGTTACTAGATCGGGGCTGCCTGGAGAAGCTGCTCCGGCACCCTGCCGGGAGAAGCTACCCCCTCCGGGAGACCATCCATAGCCATGGACGCCTCCCGTATGTACCGTGAGTAGTTCCCCTTGGACCATGGGTCCGTGACCAGTAGCTATGTGATCTATCTCTCCCCTCTTTGTGCCTCCACTTTCGAGACCTCGTGAGCTGCCTCACATGATCGAGGCACCTTTGTAATTTTCTTCTGTTGCTATGCTGAGTTTGTTGGGATCTGATGGATTATGAGACTATGTTCATATTGTGATGAGTAATATATTTGGTTCTTCTCTTTTATATTTTGTTCTTGAGTAAATTCTTGCATGTTCTCTGTTGCCGTATTTTACTTTGTCCAAGTGATTTGTTGCAAGTCCAAGAGGGAGCGTTATGCTTGATTGTGGGTTCAGCCCCTTGATGTCTAGCTTGAGTGACAGAAACATGAGACTAGGGGATGTGTTGTTTCCACCAGGGATAAAACAACGGTGCTTGTATCCGCGGATGCAAGGATTGTTTACTTTACGCAAAGTTCTTTTAATGCAGTTGTCTGTTGCTTTGGATTTACACTTTGGGTGGGATTCGCAACTTAATACCAGCGAGATGTTCTGGATAGATATCTCAAGGTGGATGATTCGTAGTAGACGTAGATGGATTTCGGTCTACTTACCTTGGTGTACTGCCCATTGCTTTTGAGCCCTTCCTTTCTTTGCAGCATAGTTAGCATTGCGGTGCCTTCATAATCCTTTCAATTGCCCAACTGTGATTTGTTTACCTCGCTAGCACTTTTACCGTCTTTTGGGAGAGAGACATCACTAGTGAAAATCACGGACCCCGGTCCATCTTCATGTCACTGTTTACATCCTTAGTTTACTTTTCAGTTGCTATCACTATCATTATCTTTTGCGTTAATCCTTTGTAAACAGCAAGGCCGGAGGAATTGAAAACTCCTCTATACTTGTTGGGAGCAAAGTTATTTGTATCTGTGTGCAGGTCCAGGTGAAGTTAGCAACCCTCGGTTGTGAACGACGCCATTGTTCACTTTACCACCTTCTTGTATCTCTGCGAGTCCTACGGGAGACAAAACCTATCCTCTACAAAGGGGAAATTTGATGCTACGCTACATCTCACCTTCCACTTGGGGTAACCAATGAGGAGTGAGAGATCCTCACCGTATCAGCATGCTCTTGAAAAAATCCCAGCAGCGGTACCCGCACTATCAGAAGCTACTACTGGCCATCATCACGACCTCAAGAAAGGTGTCGCACTACTTCGATGAACACCCTATCACAATCGTGAGCAGCGCACCACTCGCGGACATCCTCAACAACCCCGGAGCGACTGGGCGAGTCGCCGAGTGGAACATTGAGCTCAGCCCGAGGGACCTGCAGTTCAAGCACCCAACAACAATCAAAGCCCAAGTCCTCCCAGATTTTCTGGTCGAGTGGACGGAGGTCCAGACACCAGGCCCCCTGGACCTATCGAACTCATGGACAATGTTTTTCGATGGGTCTAAAAGACATCAAGGAGCCGGAGCAGGAGTCGTTCTGGTCTCCCCCAAAGGAACGAAGCTCAAGTACGTCCTCCAGATCAACTTCAGTCACGCCTCCAACAACGAAGCCGAATACGAGGCACTAATCTATGGCATGCGCATGGCCTAAACATGTGGTGCCACTCGCCTCGTAATCTATAGAGACTCCAACCTCGTCGTCCAGCAGGCGATGAAAGACTGCAATGCAGTAGCCGACAACATGGCGGCCTATCAGAAGCTCTACAACACGCTTGAAGGAAGTTTTGACGGTTGCGAGCTCAATTATATCCCCAGAACAAACAACACAGAAGCCGACGAACTTGCAAACATCGGCTCGACTCGAGGACCAGTACCACCCGACGTCTTCCTCGAAAGCATCAGCCAGAGATCCATCAAGGTAAAAGCAGCAGCACCCGAGGGAGCTGTAGATGACGACACCACTGAGCCAGCACATGTGGCATCAGCGAGTCCATCCGAGGGCAGCAGCAGCCAAGCGGTCGAAATCCACGAGGGTACCTGTGGGAACCACGCGAGCAGTCGAGTGCTCGTGTCCAAAGCATTACGAGCAGGGTTTTATTGGCCCACTGCGATGAAAAACGTAGAAGACATTGTGCGGCGTTGCATCGCGTGTCAAAAATTTGCCAGCAGACCGCACTGACGAGGGGGGTGACCCCATGACTCCTATGGATGAGCCTACCCGATGTACCCGAAGACAGAAGGCCCACACAGATGCCGCCTGGGCCCAGCCTTCGCCCACTAGTGCCACCGATGTAGGAGTCTGTGAGTCATAAGGAAGGTGCAAACTTGTCGTATGGAACAAGATCATGGTTAGGAAACATCATCTGTAATCCAGGACGGACTCCCCGAGACCTAGCCTAGTATATAAGGGCTAGGAGGGGAGACGTCGAGATCAAGCAATACACAATCTGTAACCTAGCCTTGCGCGCACTAGCCTCAGCTTCCCTGTAATCGCCATCTCCAATCAATAATATCGAGCAGGAACATATCCTCCTATTAGCCGACGAGGTTATCGTCCAACATGTGCCTCTCATGACTAACCCAGGGTCCCTGACCATGGGATTTTCCGGGGCACATCCCCGTCAATTGGCGCCGTCTGTGGGAACTACACAGGTTGGAATTACGATCTCGGCGGTTCCGTCTTCAGCAAGCCGCAACTCAAGAGCAAGAACCAGATTGAATCCACCCGAGGAATTCAAGATCACGGCGAATATCTCCGCCGCCCCAGCAAGATCACTCGGCCTGCAGCCGTGCCAAGACCAATACTACGGAGGCAACCGAGCCCACCGCCAGCGAAGGAGAACTCGACGATCCAAAAGAAAGGCGTGAGGGATCTATGAGGAGATTCCAATCGACGAACTACAGCATGAAGAAGAAGACCTGCCGGCCACTCGACGACCCACCGCCACCCAGACACCCGCCGTACAACAAGACACTGACTCTGAACTCGAGACCAGCAACCGCCAAGATCATCGACAAGAAGGAAGAAAACGACGACCCAGAAGACAGGCGCGAGGATTCTACGAAGCGACTCCACCCGACGAGTCGAATTATACAGCCACACGATCGCTGACCACTCGACGACCCGCCGCCGAGCGGACAACCATCGCCCGCCAGGACAGCGACTCTGAGACTCGGACCGGCAAATACTACGACCCAGATCGAAGGCCAGACGAATTCTCCAACCTCATAAGGAACCAGAATCTAAGTGAAGGGATCGAAGTCGACCCGCGAGCCCACGAGCACCCAGCGGACCACGCGCTATTCTTTCGAATCTCAAGGAGGAAACGGCACGCCGGATCTAGCAAGCTCATGGTCAGGGAAAAACTAGAAGGACCCTGCACGATCCACTACTTCGAAGACAAATGGGGAAACATCAGATCGAGCCACACTCTGGGAGACTGCCGCCTGTTCAATGAACTCGCCGACAGCCTCAGGGAGGAAAAACAGCAAGAAGCCAAGCTCGCCCGACGAGCCGAGCAGTCTCCCACTCAAGGATAGGTGTACACGATCCAAGAAGGCAAGGCATCGCAAGCCCAACAGGACGCCTACACCCTGCAGGCTAGAGCAGCCGAGAATCTTAACGCAGTCGAAGTCTACCACCTACACGACGCAGAAACCAGCATCACGTTCTCCCAGAGCGACCACCCGCCAGCCGTCCCAAGGCCGGGGCATGCGCCCCTGGTCCTCGACGCCCAAATCGGAGGGTACGACATGGACAGAATCTTCATGGACGGAGGTAGCAGCATGAACATAATGTTCGTCAGCACCCTGCGCAAGATGCTGATCCCTCGATCAGTATGGAAGAAATCAAGCACCGTGTTATACGGAGTAGTCCTAGGAGAAGCAGCTACCTCCCTTGGACTAATCGAGCTCGAAGTCGTCTTCGGCAACAGACGCAATTTCGCAAGACACACCCTCGAGTTCGAAGTACTCGATTGGCAATCACAGTATCACGCCATATTGGGACGACCAGCGTTCGCACAATTCATGGCGACTCCACACTACGCCTACCTCAAACTCAAGATGCTAGGATCCGCGGGCTTCATTACAGTGAACGGGAGCTTCATCAAGTCAAACAAATGTGACCGCGATTTCAACAAAGTCTCTGACACATTCGGAGCCGAACAAGAACTCACAGAAACAGTCACGGCGACAGATAAAAGCACCTTCCCACTAGCAAGCAGAAGCGAGTCAAAAGAGCATGGACGGGACTCCAGGATCGACAGCGACGCGGTCAAACACCAAGTACTCCCGGCGGACTCAGGAGAAGCAGGCCGCCCCAAAATGCCCTTCGTCTTAAGCAACGCAGGAGCAATACACCAGCGAATGGCGCAATCACACATGAGAAACCGGATCGGTGGAAACATTCAGACCTATATAGACGAGACCATCAACACAATCAAAGGACTTGGACCAGAAGCAGACACGGAGGATGACAACACAGTCGAGCCAGCACAAGTGGCAGCCGCAGACCCAATAGTTAATGAAGAAGCCCACAACGCAGACGAGGAGCCAGAGCCACCCGCACCAGAGGACCAATCTTGAAGAGAGCTACTCCACAGGTTCCTAATCGACGGCATCCTACCGCAGGACGTCGCAGAAGCCAAACGCATTATTCGGCGCTCCAAAATATTCACAGTAATCAACGGACAACTCTACAAGCGCGGCGTTTCCCAGGTCCTACAAAAATGCATAGACGAGGAAGACGGCAAGACCCTACTACTAGAGATCCACGAAGGCACCTGCAGGCACCATGCCTGCAGTCGAGCACTCGTGGCAAAAGCCTTTAGAACAGGACTTTATTGGCCAACAGCCATGAGGAACGCAGAGGACATCATGCGGCGTTGCATGGCCTGCCACAAATTTGCCAGCAGACCACACGCTCTAGCCTCAGAATTCAAGACCATACCACCCTCATGGCCGTTCTCCATCTGGAGACTCGACATGGTGGGCCCGCTCAAAAAATCTTCAAAGCGAGGAATAACCCACCTGCTAGTAGCAGTCGACAAATTCACCAAGTGGATCGAAGCAACACCCATTACCAGCACTACAGACCTCACGGCAGTAGATCTTATCAAATCAATCACCTTCAAGTTCGGAAAGCCGCACAACATCATCACGGACAACGGTATGAACCCCAAAGCGGCAGAACTCCAGAACCTCAGCAAAGACCTGGGCATCAAAATCAATTATGCATCAGTCGCACACCCGCAGTCCAACGGCCAAGTGGAGAAAGCAAATGGCTTAGTATGCGGGCGAATCAAAAAACGACTCCTCGCACCGCTCGAGCAGGCCGCAGGCAACTGGGTAGAAGAACTCGTCGCAGTACTCTGGAGCCTACGCACCACCCCAAATACTGCAACCTAGTGCACACCTTTCTTCATGATGTACGGGTCGGAGGCAGTGCTACCACATGACCTCAAATTTGGGGCTCCACAGATCTCAGGGTACGAAGAAGAAGAAGCAGAAGAAGCGCTGCAAGATGACAAGGACACAGCAGACGAAGCAAGGGACACAGCCCTAGAAAAGTCAGAGGGGTACCAGGACAAACTGCGCACTTATCAAAGCATTCGCCTGCGCACTAGAACCTTCAATAAAGGCGACCTTGTCCTGCGGCTCATACAAGAAAAAGTTCACAAGCTTGCCCCCCAATGGGAAGGACCGTTCATAATCACATAAGTCATAGGAGGAGGCGCCTATAGACCGAAGAACCCGAAGACTGGAAAGGACGTGGGAAATCCATGGAACGTAGCGAACCTACGCCTGTTCTACCCATAGTCCCCACCAGTCATGCTCATCTGGCAGCTCATGTAAACCTTCGATGCAATAAAATGATGTTGCACAAATTCTACCCCAACAAAGCGCTCGGGGGCTCGAGCACAAAAACTCCCCCCAAGAGACGCTATCGTCGCAATCGCGATCTCTTACCAAAGCACTCGGGGGCTCGAGTATAAAAACTCCCCCCGAGAGACGCTATCGTCACAATCGTGATATTTTACTAAAGCACTCGGGGGCTCGAGCACAAAAACTCCCCCCGAAGGACGCTATCGTCGCAATCGCGATCTTTCACAAAAGCACTCGGGGGCTCGAGCACAAAAACCCCCCGAGAGACGCTATCGTCACAATCGTGATCTTTTACTAAAGCACTCGGGGGCTCGAGCACAAAAACTCCCCCCGAGAGACGCTATCGTCGCAATCGCGATCTTTCACAAAAGCACTCGGGGGCTCGAGAACAAAAACCCCCCGAGAGACGCAATCGCGATATTTCACAAAAGCACTCGGGGGCTCGAGCACAAAACCCCCCGAGAGACGCTATCGTCGCAATCGCGATCTTTCACAAAAGCACTCGGCGGCTTGATTGCAAAATCTCCTCCCGAGAGACATCATCATCGCTCACGCAGCCCGAAGCTCAAAAGGGTCCAAGCAAAAACCCATCGACAAGCGCCACCCGTTGAACTCTGTCCGGAATCAAAAGGAAAGACACGGCTACAACCAGATGGAACACCCTGTACTCTGAAGAAATACGGACGGAGCGCAGGACGCAGACAAATATTTAAGTCTTCACCTAATTGCGAACGATCACCTAAAGACTCGGGGGCTACTCCCATCGGGAGCGCCGCCGTGCACCCGATAAAAGACAGAAAATAATGGAAGAATGACAAAGGAAACAGATCTCAGCCTACCTTCGACTCTTCCACTCAAACGTAGCCTCGGGGGCTACTCCCATCGGGAGCGCTGTAGCGCACCCGATAGAACCCACAGTGCGAAGTTTTGATGGACTTGAAGACAGCTCTCGGTTGCAAAGGACTCGAAGACAGCTCTCGAACACCAAGGACTCGAAAACAGCTATCGGTTGCAGAGGGCTCAAAGAAAAATTCCATTACAAAGGCTCAAGCACAAGTTCATATCACAAAGGATCACTTTCAGTACAAAAAAAGGATTCAAAAGTACATTGGATAGAAGGCAGCTCTGATTACTCGAAGGCAATCCTCATTACATGGAGAAATTACCTAGGTACAGAGGCACAACAGATGATAAGCTTACAAGGAATTATGACTTCTGATGGCTTCTCGCCCCTCGTTGGTTACCCCAAGTGGAAGGTTTGAGATGCAGTGCAGCAGTAAGTTCCCTTCGGTGAAGATACCAAGGTTATCGAACCAGTAGGACTCAGGAGATACAAGTAGGTGGCAACGTCGCCAGAAATTGCTTCCTGACTAGGGTGTTGTCGTGGACCTGCACACAGCAACAAATAACTTTGCTCCCAACGAGTACAGAGGAGTTGTCAATTCCTCCGGCCTTGTCGTTTACAAAGGATCAACGCAAGAGATAAAAGGTGCAAAGGAAAATAAAAGATGAAAGTAAATTGAGTGTGTGAACAATAATGTGAAGATGGACCGGGGTCCCGTGATTTTCACTAGTGATGTCTCTCTCCCAAAAGACGATAAAAGTGCTAGCAAGGTAAAAAAATCACAGTTGGGCAATTGACAGGATTATGAAGGCACCGCAATGTTAACTATGATGCAAAGAAAGGAAGGGCTCAAAAGCAATGGGCAGTACGCCAAGGTAAGTAGACCGAAATCCATCTGCATCTACTACGAATCATCCACCTTGAGATATCTATCCAGAACATCTTGCTGGTATTAAGTTGCGAATCCCACCCAAAGTGTAAACTCAAAGCAACAGACAACTGCATTAAAAGAACTTTGCGTCAAGTAAACAATCATTGCACCCGCAGGTACAAGCACCGTTGTTTTATCCCTGGTGGCAACAACACATCCCCTAGTCTCATGTTTCTGTCACTCAAGCTAGACATCAAGGGGCTGAACCCACAATCGAGCATAACGCTCTCTCTTGGAGTTGCAAATAAAATACTCGGCCAAAGAAAATACCGCAACGGAGAACATGCAAGAATTTACTCAAGAACAAAATATAAAAGAGAAGAACCATATATATTACTCATCACAATCTGAACTTAGTCTCATAATCCATCAGATCCCAACAAACTCAGCATAGCAACAGCAGAAATTACATAGATGCCTCGATCATGTGAGGCAGCTCACGAGGACTCGAAAGTGGAAGCACAAAAGGGGGAGAGATTCATCACATAGCTACTGGTCACGGACCCATGGTCCAAGGGGGACTACTCACGGCACATCCGGGAGGCGTCCATGGCTATGGATGGTCTCCCGGAGGGGGTTCCTCCTTCCGGCAGGGTGCCGGGGCAGCTTCTCCAGGCAGCCCCGATCTTGAAACGGTGGCGGCGGTGGTAATGAGGGGAGTTCGCGAGAAAGAGATCGATATTAGGGGTTTCCACCCTGAGGGGTAAATATAGGCGAAGGGGGCATCGAGGGGACCCACGAGGCAGTCAGGAGGGTCCCTGGCGCGGCCCAGAGTGGGGCCGCGCCACCTGCCCTCCTGGCTGCCTGGTGGTGGCCCCCTTCCCTCTCTTGGTGATTCCGGAAGCTTCTGTTGCGCTAATTTTTTATATATTTTTCCCGTAATTTTTGGAGCACTTTTAATGGCCGGAAAACCTGAAATACAAAAACAGCAGAAAACAGAAACTGGCAACTGGGTGCACTGAGTTAATAGGTTAGTCAAAATAGGTTCAAAAGTGTATGAAAGTTCAAGCAAAACATGGCAAAGTCACACAAAACATGCATGGAGCAAGCAGAACTTATAGATACGTTTTGGACGTATCAACATCCCCAAGCTTAATTCCTGCTCGTCCTCGAGTAGGTAAATGATAACAAGAATAATTTCTGTGGTGACATGCCACACAATCAAATAAGGACCTTTAAGTAAAGCAATCAAAGCATGCAATTCAATTCAAGTCTTAACAAGCAAGAGTCTATATTAGCATTGACACAAGCAACAAAAGAACAAAAGGTGCAAGAACTCTTGTTGTGCGTGACTCGAATGTCTCCAAATGGTGTTTGCGTGCAAGCAAGGGACTGGGAAGAAAGAGAAAAAAGGTTGTTGAGAACAACTATCTACTAAAGTTTCACACTTGGTCTCCTTTGGATTCTTATCTGGACTCGTCCCCAGACCACTAGCCAGGTACAAGTCAAACCGATCCACTCCCTTTCTATATTTTGAGCACTCATGCAATGGATGAGCGTGAGCAAGAAAGTTGACACCTAAAAGGAGAAATAGAAAGAAGGTGGAGGAGGAAGACAAAAAGGTGTGAAAGGCTCACATCAATGAGGACAATCATAGGCGAGAGAAGGCCATATGATAGATATGATGTTAGGAGTAGGGATTGCCATACAACGGATGCACATGTGAGCTAAAATCTCTCCAAGGGAACTAGTGGGGGTGCATCTAACTTGCTTGCTCAAGAAGACCTAGAGCTCGTTTGAGGAGGCTCATCATTGGAATATACAAGCCAAGTTCTATAGTGTGAAGGGTCCCCACATAGCTATATGCATGATGATGATCTCTATGGAGTACAAGGGATAGAAGATGAAGTACTAGTGTGGATCTCTCAAAAGGAATAGTAGTATGCCCCCTTCTCTCTTTTTTATTTTTTTTTCTATTTTTTGGTGGCCTCAATGGCTCTTTCTATTTAACTCTCATTTCTCCTCTTTGGGATCTTTTGATTTTGTCCTCTTTGGGATCTTTTCCTCACTTTAGGGGCAATACTCTATATTTTACAAGAATATAGGAGATCTTTCACACTTTTCATAGGTACTCACATAAAGAAAATATAACTATCATGATGCAAATGTATGCCTCTGCCAGGGTAGCAGGATATGCAATGATACTACTGCGTCATGTAGCAATGATTAGGGCAAGGTTCAACTAGCATGCGGCTCATCGATCAAGCAAGTAGCATGTATGACATGAAGATCAAGTCATGAGAAGGTGGATGTTGCATGGCAATGTATCTCGGAAAGGCTATGGAAATGCCTTGTAGGTAGGTATGGTGGCTGTTTTAAGGAGAGATATAAGGAGGCTTATGATGACAGAGCGTATCATGCCAAGGGTTTGGATGCACCGGCGAAGTATGCGCCAACTCTCGAGGTGAGAAAGGGCAATGCACGGAACCGAACAGGCTAGAAAAAGTATAGGTGGGTGGAAGTGTCAACTTTTGAATACTCACATTAGTCCGAAGAACTCATGCACTTATTATCGGTAACTCTCAATCTAATCAGGAGGTTCACAAAGAGACAGGTACCCCGAGGAGGAGTGTATTGGGTTTGGTTATCCTTGCGCATCCTCGACTCATGGTACGTGAGTGTACTCTAATATTCGAACCCTCCAAAGGTTAGTGATCCATCTAGTAGCTAGAGTTCTCAACAGGGGTTTTTTGGTTTTCTAAAAACACACGGATTGCCCAAAATACGACATCTATCACTAATAGGCAAGAGCTCTTGACATCATAAGTTCAAACATTACTCTAGTCAATACCTCAAAACTATTGCAAGTTACTACTACAAAGAGAATAGCAACTTTAACTACCTACTTTCAGTCAAGACACAGAACTCAGTGCAACAGGAAAACTCTCTAGCAAGATAAAACATGCAACCTATAGAAAGTTCAACCTAAGACAAAAGAAAAGCTCTAGAAAAACTAAAGCACTACAACTAAACAGAACAATAGCTAAGAAAAGAAAAAGAACAGCTCACAGCTAAAAGAATAAGCATGCAAATCCTATGAGGAGTTCTAGTTCAAGCGGAGCGTGAATCTCTCCCACACAAAAGAGTAAGTTGGGGTCTAACTTGTTACTACAACAAAGAAATCAAAACAAACCTAGAAAAGTAAAGAGCGAGACGCTCCAAGCAAAGCACATAACGCATGAAGTGATAAAAAATATAGTGCAACGAGGGATAAACTGATGATTGTTGATGAAGAAGGGGATGCATCGGGGGCATCCCCAAGCTTAGACGCTTGAGTCTTCTTGAATATTTATTGGGGGTGCACATGGACATCCCAAAGCTTGAGCGTTTGACACTCCCGAATCTTCTTTCATCATCCTCCATCGTGCACTTGAAAACTCCCTTCATACATAACTCATTGTAGGCTGATTAGAGAGGTTAGTACCCTAATAAAATAATTTTCCTCTACTGCAAATAAATATTTCCAGGAAGAGCTACTGTTTCTCTTGCCTGCCCAAAAAAGTTTGCAAAGAAAAAGCAAGCTTAAGGATTGCAAAACTGCGAAAAGAAAAATCGGGGCAGAAGCTGAGAAAAACAGAACAGCAGAGAAAGGAGAATTTTTTCGAGGTACTTCTGCAAGTCAAATCAAAAAAACTTTGAACAGACGCCTGAGAGGTAATTGTATGGAGCATGCTGTCAAAAAAATTCAGATCAAAAAGATGATCTGGTGATTTAATGAGAATTTTTCTGTCAAGCAGACAGAATCTGTTTCTGGACAGCAAGCACCAACTTTTGACCTTTCTTGCAATCTGAGGCTAAACTTGGCACAAAGCTTGAAAAGTAAAGATACAATGATGTTGCTACAGTAGTAACAATCATCAAGACCACTAAGAACAGAACAAAAGCAAAAATAAAAACCTAAATTCGTTGCGGGCTGCCTCCCGAAAGCGCTTCTTTAAAGCCATTAGCTAGGCATGAAGATTATAGAAGATGCTCTCACAAGAATTAGTATTTGAAGCAAAAGAGAGCATCAAGAAGAAAATATGAAACACATTTAAGCCTAACCCACTTCCTATGCATAGACATCTTGTAAGAAAATAAATCAAAGAAGCACAAAGTGATATGCATAGGAAGGTGGAAAAAGAACAACTTCAAAACTTTCAGCATGAAGAGAGGTGTTTTAGTAATATGGAAGTTTCTATAACCAAACTTTCCTCTCTAAAGTAATTTTTAGTAGTATCATGAACAACATCAAGAATATAACTAGCACATAAATCATATTGTTCATGACCTACAAGCACACGTGTATTGTTTTCAACACGGTTTCTAGGATCATAAGAAAAATGCAACCCATCACATTGAGCTTTGATAAGAGGAAAATTCTCCGGAGTTGGAGATTTCAAAAGGATAAGAGGGACATCAAGTGTGGGTGCAATAGCAAAAATTTCATGCTTGACGTAAGGAACTATAGCAAGTTCATTTTCGCAAGCATAATCCATAGTGGCATCACGGCCAGAAGCATAGAAGGTATCAACTTCATCAAAAAGGGATATTTCAAAAGAATCCATGGGATCATAACACTCATATAAGGTAAGACTCAAAGAGTTACTCTCATTAGAAGGTAGACGTGGATGGCTCCATTCTTCCTCCTCTTGTTCCTCACTCTCCTCCTATTTTTCAGCCAAGGATCTTTCAGGTTCAGTAATTTCTTCTTCCATAGAGTCCTGCAAATCATTAGTCTCTTCCTTTGGGGGAGAGATTCTCTCAAGATGATCAGTAATATAATAATTTGCATCATAATTTTCCAAACGATAGTTCAGTATAGCAAGACTCTCAGATTTGTAAGGGGCATCATCAATATTTTAAGAAGAGAAGTAATTTCATAGGCACCCTTATAAGCAACAAATTCTTCTATTTCCTCTGCATCATAAAAATCATACTTTCTCTTAGCATAAGAAGCTAAGGTTTCATCATCATTGTACTCACATTGGAAAGAAATGTGTTTGTGCCTCATAAAGCAACAAGATTCATCCATGCAGAAAGATATATTATATATTGAGCACAAGTTTCTAGCATACTCATACAACTGATGTATTTGTTTCCATAAGTGTATCCCCTTTTGAGTCAAGCGGTGTTCCTTGTACCACTTTTATTGATCCTCGGTAAATCCTCCATGCCAATAAGATCTGGTTTAAAAGAAATCAGACATTGATTGGCAAGTAAGGAACTAGACATAATATATATTTTTGGATTTTTGATAAAGGACACTAAAGTAAAAACTGAAAGATAAACTAACAAGACTAAAAAGCAAAGATAAAAGATAGTGTGCAGCTCCCCTATCTTGTAGACTTGAGTCCCCGACAACGGCGCCAGAAATTTGCTTGATGGCTTCTCGCCCCTCGTTGGTTACCCCAAGTGGAAGGTTTGAGATGCAGTGCAGCAGCAAGTTTCCCTCGGTGAAGATACCAAGGTTATCGAACCAGTAGGACTCAGGAGATACAAGTAGGTGGCAACGTCGCCAGAAATTGCTTCCTGACTAGGGTGTTGTCGTGGACCTGCGCACAGCAACAAATAACTTTGCTCCCAACGAATACAGAGGAGTTGTCAATTCCTCCGGCCTTGTTGTTTACAAAGGATCAACGCAAGAGATAAAAGGTGCAAAGGAAAGTAAAAGCTGAAAGTAAATTGAGGGTGTGAACAATAATGTGAAGATGGGCCGGGGTCCCGTGATTTTCACTAGTGATGTCTCTCTCCCAAAAGACGATAAAAGTGCTAGCAAGGTAAACAAATCACAGTTGGGCAATTGACAGGATTATGAAGGCACCGCAATGCTAACTATGCTGCAAAGAAAGGAAGGGCTCAAAAGCAATGGGCAGTACGCCAAGGTAAGTAGACCGAAATCCATCTGCATCTACTACGAATCATCCACCTTGAGATATCTATCCAGAACATCTCGCTGGTATTAAGTTGTGAATCCCACCCAAAGTGTAAACTCAAAGCAACAGACAACTGCATTAAAAGAACTTTGCGTAAAGTAAACAATCCTTGCACCCGCAGGTACAAGCACCGTTGTTTTATCCCTGGTGGCAACAGCACATCCCCTAGTCTCATGTTTCTGTCACTCAAGCTAGACATCAAGGGGCTGAACCCACAATCGAGCATAACGCTCTCTCTTGGAGTTGCAAATAAAATACTTGGCCAAAGCAAATCCCGCAACGGAGAACATGCAAGAATTTACTCAAGAAAAAAATATAAAAGAGAAGAACCAAATATATTACTCATCACAATCTGAACATAGTCTCATAATCCATCAGATCCCAACAAACTTAGCATAGCAACAGCAGAAATTACATAGATGCCTCGATCATGTGAGGCAGCTCACGAGGACTCGAAAGTGGAAGCACAAAAGGGGGAGAGATTCATCACATAGCTACTGGTCACGGACCCATGGTCCAAGGGGGACTACTCACGGCACATCCGGGAGGCGTCCATGGCTATGGATGGTCTCCCGGAGGGGGTTCCTCCTTCCGGCAGGGTGCCGGGGCAGCTTCTCCAGGCAGCCCCGATCTTGAAACGGCGGCGGCGGCGGTACAGAGGGGAGCTCGCGAGAAAGAGATCGATATTAGGGGTTTCCATCCCGAGGGGTAAATATAGGCGAAGGGGGCATCTAGGAGACCCACGAGGCAGTCAGGAGGGTCCCTGGCGCGGCCTAGGGTGGGGCCGCGCCACCTTCCCTCCTGGCTTCCTGGTGGTGCCCCCCCTTCCCTCTCTTGGTGATTCCGGAAGCTTCTGTTGCGCTGATTTTTTATATATTTTTCCCGTAATTTTTGGAGCACTTTTAATGGCCGGAAAACCTGAAATACAAAAACAGCAGAAAACAGAAACTGGCAACTGGGTGCACTGAGTTAATAGGTTAGTCCAAATAGGTTCAAAAGTGTATGAAAGTTCAAGCAAAACATGGCAAAGTCACACAAAACATGCATGGAGCAAGCAGAAATTATAGATACGTTTGGGACATATCAACTTCTACATGAGTGCCCATGCTGGGATGACTGGCACTAAGACACCGAGCATCATCACAGACAAAGGAGGAGTCGAACCATCACTGCCTGTATCTGTCCAGTACGGATCCATACGGTTGCCGCTCGGGTCAAAAGCGCGGATGAAAAGAGTATCATCGCCATCAAAACGGCAACAGAGTGTCACCATCACGCAAATTCAACCGACGAGCAACAAATTTCCAGCCAGAGCCAAGAAAAATCAAGCGAGAACTATCGATCTCCAACTTAACATAAGAAGGAGAATGATCGCACCCCTGAAGACGAAGCAGCAAGCCATCAAGACTGCGCTCAGAAAGAAGGGCAGAAAAAGCAAAAGGAAGCAGAATGCGAGCAGCGTTCCGGCCACAGACGCGCAGGAGGAAATCATAGCACCAAAAACCCTCCTCTGAAGAAGAGGAGTCAGGTGTCGACGGTGTACCACGACGGCCACCGCGAGAAGAACGCGGAGTACGACCACCGCGACCACGGCGAACCTGGCCGCGGCTAGTCGTACCTGCACCTCGCTTTGGCCCCATGAGAAGATGAAGAAGAAGAGAAAGATGGGCAGAGGATAAACACTACTGCAAGACGAACAAAAGGGGGCTATTTATAGCACAAGCCCAAGAGCACGGAGAAGCCCAGACAACGGAAGCAATTAATTCAAAGACCAAAGCATGCTGGGCGATTCGAATTCCGAGACAAAGATGCCTTCACACGGGCGGCACAGTGTGCTGGACGCTTCAAATCTCGCGCGGTTTCAATGCGTGCATCGATAACTCAACAGACGGCTGCAGCACGCCACTAAAAGCCATCATTATGACCGGTGATGTAGATATGACGGTTAGCAGCCAGAGAATCTTTTGACGGTCCTGCAGCAAGGAGATATTTATCTTCACCAAACAAGAGGTAAATTAAAGAGGCAGTCAGTAGAAGAGGCAGCTTGCAAGCACCATTTTTTTGCATAGTTTAAATACATTTTTCAAATATATCTAACTCCCATCGGGGACGTATCCACCTGCAAGAGTTTCGGGTGCTCCCTCACCCAGAAGAAAAAATGTGCTCGAGTGATCACTCGCACCTACGAGAGTCTCAGGCGCTCCCTCACCTAGAAGCAAAAACGTGCTCGAGTGATACTCGCACCCATGAGAGTTTTCGGGTGCTCCCTCACCACGACGCGAGATGAGCAGACTTGCACTCGCCAGATCGAGCGGTCCCGGAGTATCGGGTGCTCCCTCACCCGAGAGCAAAAGCGATATTCGAGTGATTCCTCGCAAAACTCTATATACTCAAGCACTCGACGACCTCCCGAGTTAATATCCCTATACCCCCGAGCACTCGGAGAAGCTCCACGAGTGACCTATAAAACCGCCCACTTGATTGTTTATTCCAAGTGGGTGCATTATCTACTAGGCTCCGCGCCTCAATAAAAATATATATTCCTGGAACACGATACACTGTGCCCAGATGCCACACAAGCTTAGCGTGTAGGTAAGACCCCGCTGCGAAGATCGGCCGGGCTGGGACTTGCCGAAGAGCGATTTCACTCCCAACCTTTTCCATGCGCATGCATGATAAAAAAGCCGGGCGGACGCGCCTAGGCTACGAACTTTACTGGCAGCAATTGATCACTGTAAGACCTGCAACGGCATGACTTATGCTAGACACCAGTGTTCCAAGCTCATGTCGAGGGACATGGGTTTGATTGGGCTACTGCGGTTTTTGCCACTAGTGCAATTCACCAAGGCTCGACCAGTCGACACCTTGGGCCCTTTCAACTTAGCATCCCTCGAAACAGGTTTTGTCATGGCCCCAGACTGCCAGCGACCCGCGGTTGAACCGTGCATACATCAAAACAACGCAAGAGTGGATTCGAGTCCCTGCGCGCCTCTTCGAGTCCCCCAGGCACTCGGGGGCTACTGACGAGGTGGTGACCCCACGACTCCTATGGATGAGCCTACCCGATGTACCCGAAGACATAAGGCCCACACAGATGCCGCCTGGGCCCAGCCTTGGCCCACTAGTGGCACAGACGTAGGAGTCCGCGAGTCATAAGGAAGGTGCAAACTTGTCGTACGGAACAAGATCATGGTTAGGAAACCTCATCTGTAATCCAGGACGGACTCCCCGAGACCTAGCCTAGTATATAAGGGCTAGGAGGGGATACGTCGAGATCAAGCAATACACAATCTGTAACCTAACCTTGTGCACACTAGCCTCGGCTTCCCTGTAATCGCCATCTCCAATCAATAATATCGAGCAGGAACGTATCCTCCTGTTAGCCGACGAGCTTATCGTCCAACCTGTGCCTCTCATGACTAACCCAGGGTCCCTGACCATGGGATTTTCCGAGGCACACCCCCCGTCACGCACGCTCCAGCCTCAGAACTCAAGACCATACCACTATCATGGCCGTTCGCCACCTCGGGACTCGACATGGTGGGCCCGCTCAAGAAATCATCAAAGGGGGGAAGAACACACCTGCTAGTAGCAGTTGACAAGTTCACCAAATGGATCGAAGCAGTCCCCATCACCAGCTCCACAGCCCTCACGGCAGTAAATTTTATCAAATCAATCATCTTCAGGTTCGGAGTACCACACAACATCATCACGGACAATGGTACAAACTTCACAGTGGCAGAATTTCAGAACTTCTGCGAAGAACTGGGCATCAAAATCAACTACGCATCAGTCACTCACCCACAGTCCAACGGCCAGGTGGAAAAATAAAATGGCCTAGTATGCGGAGGAATCAAAAAACGGCTCCTAGCACCACTCGAGCAGGCCGCATGCAACTGGGTAGAAGAACTCCCTGCAGTACTATGGAGCCTGCGCACTACCCCAAATACCGCAACCCAGTACACACCTTTCTTCATGGTGTACGGGTCAGAGGCAGTACTACCACACGACCTCAAATTCGGGGCACCCCGGATCTCGGGATACGAGGAAGAGGAAGCAGAAGAAGCACTGCAAGATGACAAGGACACAGCAGACGAAGCGAGAGACACAGCCCTAGCAAGGTCAGAGGGGTACCAGGACAAGCTGCGCACTTACCAAAGCAGCCGCCTGCGCACCAGAACCCTCAACAAAGGAGACCTCATCCTGCGACTGATACAAGAGAAAGTCCACAAGCTTGCCCCACAATGGGAAGGACCATTCATAGTCTCAGAAGTCATAGGAGGAGGCGCCTATAGACTGAAGAACCCGAAGACTGACGAAGACGTGGGAAATCCATGGAACGTAGTGAACCTATGCCTGTTCTACCCATAGTCTCCACCCGTCACGCTCAAACTGGCAACTCATGTAACCATTCGACGCAATATAATGATGTTGCCCAAATACTACCACCCCAAAGAACTCGGGGGCTCAAGTACAAAACTCCCCCTGAGAGACGCTATCGTCGCTCACGCGATCTTTACCCAAAGCACTCGGGGGCTCGAGCACAAACACTCCCCCCGAGAGACGCTATAATCGCTCACGCGATCTTTCACCAAAACACTCGGGGGCTCGAGCACAAACACTCCCCCCGAGAGACGCTATCATCGCTCACGCGATCTTTCACCAAAGCACTCGGGGGCTCGAGCATAAAAACTCCCCCCGAGAGATGCTATCATCGCTCACGCGATCTTTCACCAAAGAACTCGGGGGCTCGAGTACAAAAATTCCCCCTGAGAGAAGCTATCGTCACTCATGCGATCCTTCACCAAAACACTCGGGGGCTCGAGTACAACCTCCCCCCGAGAGACGCTATAGTCGCTCACGCGATCTTTACCCAAAACACTCGGGGGCCCGAGCACCATCTCCCCCCGAAACGCTATCGTCGCTCACGCAGCCCGAAAATTAAAGGGTCCAAGCAAAAACCTCTGACAGGCGCCACCTGTTGAAAACTATTCGAAATCAAAGGGAAGACACGGCTACAACCAGATGGAACACCAAGTACTCTGGAAAAATATGGATGGAGCGCAGGACACAGACAATTCTTTAGTCTTCAACTGATCACCAACGATCACCTAAAGACTCGGGGGCTACTCCCATCGGGAGCGCTGTCACGCACCCAATAAAAACGGCAGTTAACAGAAGAACGACAAAAGAAGCACATCTCAGCCTACGTTCGACTCTACGACTCAAACGTAGCCTCGGGGGCTACTCCCATCGGGAGCGCTGTCGCGCACCGATAGAATCCACAGTACAAGAACTTGATGGAATCGAAGACAGCTCTGATTGAATGATTTAAAGACAGATCCCATCGCAAAGGACTCAAAGACAGATTCCATTACAAAGACTCAAACACAGTTCACATTACAAGGACTCGAAGATCATTCTCAGTACAAAAAACTCGAAGTACATTGTATAGAAGGCAGCTCTGATTACTCGAAGGCAATCCTCGTTACATGAAGAACCAACCTAGTTACAAAGATGAAACAGGGGACAAGATTACAGTACCAATCACCCAAGGAATTATGACTTCTACATGTGTGACCATACTGGGGAGATTGGCGCCAACACGACAGGCATCATCACAGACAAAGGAGGATTCGAAGCAGCCAACTCATGATGTCAATAACATAACAAAAGGTGAAGCTCGACTTATTTGCACGAGCACCGAAGCTGATGCTCCACCAGCTTCTTCTCCTGCTCCACCAGCTTCTTCTCCAGCTCCACCCGAGCTGCCGGCAAAGATGACGCCACTGCCTCCAGTTCTACAAGGTCGCCTGGCGTGGCCGCTTGATTGGTGGCTTGACGTCGAGGTCCTCTCCAGAGCCGGAGGGCACACCAGCACCACCCGAGGAATCACCGGAGGAGGAAGCAGTTGAAGACGCAGGCGTAGGACTCCTCGACCTATCGGAACCGTCGCTGCTCGTCTCCTGCCAGTGCGGATCCATGCGATTGCCACTCGGGTCAAAAGCACAGATGGTAAGAGTATCTTCGCCATCAAAGCGGCAACAGAGAGCGTCACCATCACGC
This sequence comes from Bromus sterilis, assembly GCA_950022295.1. Lineage (NCBI taxonomy): Eukaryota > Viridiplantae > Streptophyta > Magnoliopsida > Poales > Poaceae > Bromus > Bromus sterilis. Next base: position 29,076,581 of record OX465599.1, on the reverse strand, counting down.
AAGTTCAAACGCCAAGAAAACAACTTCCATCCAAATCCAAGGAAAATCAAGACGGAACTATCGGTCTCCAACTCAACATAAGAAGGAAGCCGAGAACACCCCTGAAGACGAAGAAGAAGGCCACCCAGACAACGCTCAGAAACAATGGCAGCAAATGCAGAAGGAAGAAGAATGTGAGCAGCGTTCCGGCCACGGACGCGTAGGAGAAAGTCATAGCGCCAAAAACCCTCCTCTGAAGACGAGGAGGAAGGCGTCGACGGCGCACCACGACGGCCACCGCGAGAGGAGCGCGGAGTACGACCACCGCGGCCATGGCCACGGCCTTCGCCTCTGCCGCGCCTCCATTAGCCAGCGTCTGCTGCCAGATTCTTCTCGCCCTTGTCTCCGGATTCATCCTCCACCGCCCTGGAAGACGCCATGACCGTCGCGGATGAGAAATCCGCCGCCAGCCGTGGCCGGTGGAAAGGCTCCACCGTCAACGACGACGAGATCCGCCAACTTCTCCACGCGCGCAAGATGCCGGTTGGCATCCAATGGCGTGCCCCCGGCGAGGATATCATGCCAGAACCGCGCGTCGGCGAGCGCGTGGTTTTTGTGGCGCACTTCGAGCGTGGCTTCGGGCTGCCGGTGAGCACCTTTTTCCGAGAATTCTTGGACTTCCACTGATTGCAACCGCACCATCTCGCCGCCAACTTCATCATGACGATGTCGGGATTCGTCACCCTCTGCGAAGGCTATCTCGGCATCCGGCCGAGCATCGGGCTGTGGAAGCGCCTCTTCCACCTCCGAGGTCACATAGCTCGGACCGGGAGAATGCTGTCGAATCCAGACGGAGAAGACAACGCACCGATTCACGAGACCGCCATGACCGACTGCGGCGGCTGCCTCCTTCACTCTAGCAAACAGGGATATGAGTTCCCTGCCATCATTCAATCGGTCAAGGACTGGCAGACCACCTTCTTCTACGTCCGATCTCCTGACAAGGGCCCCGACCTCATCAACTTGCCCGAATTCCAACTCGCTCCTCCGGTTGAGAAATACCAGTGGTCGACCAAGCTTGGGGTCGGCGACTACGACATTGATTCTCAGGTGGCTCGGATTGCTCGGCTTGAAAAGGATGGCCTTAAGGCGTACGATCTCGTGGCCACCTGGCTCCAGGTCCGAGTGATGCCGCTTCAGCGCCGAGTGCACCGCATCTGCGACATGGCAACTTGGAGGGATCCCACTCGGATTTGCACCAAGAAGCTGAGCAACAGAGCGTTGCGCCTCCGAGTGAAAGCACTCACCACCACTCCCTTGCCAAAACCATTTCGATTCGGCCTGAAGTGCCTTCACCGTGGAGTTAATCCTCCAGAGGTATGCTCTGATTGCTTTCTCATTCCGCCCGATTGCTCGGTTTCTCATTTTCTCTTCTGATGCTTTGCTCATTCTTCAGTATTTTATCGCGACTGCGCGATGCAAGACGGCCAAGTTGCTAGCGAATTCGCCCCTGATCGCGAGAAGGAGGACCCAACCGACCTTGAATATGATGACTCCCCCGCCTCCGATTCCGACGCCGAGGACAACCCCGCCGACGCCGGTGCGGCTGATCAAGGGGGTATGCATGATTCCTCCTTCGACAGATTTCTGGATGAATGGAGTGATGATGACAGCGCCTCAAAGGTTGGAGGTTCCAGTGTAGATTCGCATCCCGACCCCAAGAAGGCGCTGCTCAAACGCTCCCGAGCTGACGGCTCGTCAATCGGTGCTGCACCGAGCAAGAGCGTGAAGACAGTGGTGGTCGCTCCGAGAGGGAAATCCACTCAGACTAGGCGCACTCGGGTTCAGCAGACTGGGAAAGCTCCCGGTGCCAAGCCCAAGGTCGGCCCTGTTCTGCAGGAAGCTCCTCTGGATATCCCACCTCTGCGCTTCCGGATGCCCCGAGGGGCACCGATGACTGTAGGGCAATTATTTCTCCATCCTGCTCTTCCTTGACATTTTCTTTTCCTTTGTTTCTTATCTCTCTTTTCTGTTCAGGGCTGCTATTGACCTGGATGACATTGACCGAGACATCCCTGCCTTCACCGGCCCGGCTCCTTCTGCCACCTCCATTCATGCTGACAATACGAGAAAACGGCCGCTGATTTCTCCTCTCTCGACCAAGGATGCCGAGCGCAAGGCTAAGAAACTTCGTGCCGACCTCGCCAAACCTCCGAGCAAGCCTCTGCCCAAAGTTGCAGTGGCTCCCAAGGACATCGTAGACCTGGAGTCCGCCGATGCCGAGGGATTGCAACCGGATCCTCCGATTGCTCCTTCCCCGCCGCGGTCCTCCAGTCGGATCCCGACTGCCATCGTCACGACCACTCCGCCGATTGTGACGGTGTCTCCTCCTTCAACAACTGCTCCGACACCGAGTGCTACTGCCCCGCCAGCCACCTCGGCGCCGCCCTCGACTGCTGTTGCTTCCAAGGCTTTGATCCTTCAGCCGACGTCGACGATGACCTCCTCTGCTGCTCCCGAATCGCAGATGCATTCGGTGGAGCACTTCCGCATGGCCTACTCCCACACCGGTCCTGCCTACTCCGAGCCGTACGCCTCGCACCGCTTTCCCTTGGCCTCCCATGGCACTATGGCTTCAGCTTATGACCGAGTGAAGGCACTCTTCGCCGGCGTGCTTCAGGAGCTCGAGCTCGTCGACCGCAATGACACTGTAAGTCATCTTTTCCAAGTGGGGGCGCGCAAGCGCACCCACTGGGTGTAGTCCCTGAGATTCGGGCCGATTGTGTGCAATCATCTCGGATCTTCTTCTTACTTTTGCTTTCCTGAGCCGTCCTCAGATTGGTGGATCTGCCCTCGAGTGGGTGCCCGCAAGCGCACCCACTTGGTGTAGTCCCCGAGATTCAGGCCAATTGCGTGCAATCAGCTCGGATCTTCTCTCGAATTTTGATCTCGTCAACTTTCTTGCTGACTCTCTTTCAATGCATAGGCTGCCGCCAAAGAAAAACGCAAGGTTTTTGAGACTTTGCTCGAGTCCTATGCCGCAAGCTTGCGACTCCTTGCCTCCGCTCAGCTTCAGGTGAACCAACAGACCGCCAAGGTTGCCGAACTGACAGGTAATTCTGCTGATTCCCAACCGACCGATTTCATTTTCCGACTCTAACTTTTTCCTCTGTCCCACATTGCAGCTGTTGCCGCATCTTTGCCCACTATTACCTCTCTTCAGGGTCGTGTGGCCGAGATGGTGGAGCAGCTCGGCCGTCAAGGCCCCGAGCTTGCCACTGCTCAGCAGGAGCTTGAGCGCCTTCGACCGCTGAAACTGATTTATCTCGCACTGCCGAGCGGCAGCGAAGTGAGATGGCTGCGCTCAGAGCCAGTCACAAAGCCGAACTGGAGGCGGTGATCTCGTCCCATGCCACGACTGCCGAGGTCTTGCGCTCGGAGCGCGATGCCGCGGTGACAGCTCGGACTGCTATGCAAGCTGAATGAGATGACGCGGTGGCCAAGCTGGAGGCTATGAAGCTGCGCCACAATGACGAGCTAACCAAGGCCCGACGCGAGGCCCGAGTTAATCTCGAGGGACTTCGTGAGATGGATTCTCTTCTTTCTGATGAGCCATCTCTCTTGTCTCGGCTCTCCTGTCGGTTTCTTCTCTTTTGCATCTTCTCACCCTTATCTTCCCGATACAGAGCATTGGCCTGCCTCCGAGCCCGCCGCTCAGCACGCAGTTTCTGAGGAGAAACGAATCCGAGTCGAAGAAGGCTGGTCTGTGAGGACTGAGGCTGAAGGATGGAGTCCCCGGGAATTCATCATTGCCACCGAAGCTCGCATCCCTGTCATCCTTGGCAGCGTCTTCGCATTCAAACTGGGCGTTATGAAACTCGCCGAGTTGCTTTGGGGGCCTGCCGAACTGAAGCACGCACTCGGGCGCCTGCACCATGGTGAAGGGTCCTCAGCAGGCACACATGACTCCGACGACGAGGATTCGGAGCAAGGGGATGCCCCGACTGCCACTCATGACCAGGTACTGATGCTGCTGAAGGCCGCTCCCCGCCGAGTCGAGGCTTTTCTTGCCTTAGCCACCCGGACTGACGCCGAGATGGTGCTTCAGACCGTGCTGAGCTGGTATCCCAAGCTGAGCCTGGCTCGGCTTTACACTATACGAGACGGGGAGACCGACCTCCTTGAGACGGCTTATACCCAGGTGAACCGCCTTGCCACGACCATGGCCGGGTGGTTCCCTCATACTGAATACACCCCTGTTCTTGACGACGACGGGATGCCGATTGCTCAACTTCCTATCACTGCCCTGGCCGACGATAGCCCTTCTGCTGGCAGACGTGCCCGAGGAGGTCAAGGCAGTCAACCTGCGCGCTCTTCAAGCTCTCATATTTACCATGATGACTTATCTGATAGCAGCTCGTCTCATACTTCACCCAAGGCCACCTCAGGACGGACGAGTGCCAAGCCAGCTGATGCCAAGCCCTCCAAGGCGAAGGAAGATTTGACGGAGCCTAAGCAATCGGAGGTGGCTACTGTGCCAGAGGGTCCGACTGTGCTGGAGCAAAAAGTTCCGACCGTTACACAAACGCCATCCACTGCTCCGACTGCTTCGACCGTGCTGCCGACCTCTACCGTTCCCGACGCCTAGCGAGTGAACTCTATGTCTTTTACCGCGACTTTCGCAAGACTTTGCTAAATTTCAAGGACACCCACTGGGGATATTCTGATGTAATGAACTCACTCGGCCTTGAGCCTCTTATCTTTGCTTATTGCACAACTTTCTTATGTGATCAACTTCCTGCTTTTTGCTTTATCGTTTTTGCTCTTTGCCATTTTCCTTTGGGGGCATGATTCCATGTTTGCCAACAGCCGACGTGCAGTCTGGTATCGTCTCACAGGATCATACACCGCTAGGATTTGATCATTGAGGTTGAACTGTTCTGGCGTTAGCGCGGAAGAATTCTGTAAAGACTTAGTCAGCCGATTGCTCCTTGCCGATTGCTCGTTGCATCAATCGGGGATGCAATCGGCGGATGGCGCCGTCGGCCATGGTCCTCTTTCCATAGTGTTTTTACGTTATAGATGCGGTACCGCAGGTCCGACCAGCTGTTGCTTCATCGATGCCACAGTCAATTTATGATCTATTCTCGTGTCACATGCTAGCATGGTTTCGAACCTGCAGTTCTCGTGTTTTTACTTATTTTACAATTGCGACCGCGCGGTCGGCCAGTCCCCGAGTGAGATTTTTCGCACATCTCGGGAGTGACAAGGCTTTGCCAACTGAGGCTTGCCCAAAAACGAAAAGCTCATATAAAGACGATTGAATGCCATCTCTTAGACGCATGACAGCTTTACTGATTGAATGCTTGATAGCATGAATACACTCGCATGACTCAACTGTAAAATGAACATAATAGCTCGGCGTTCCAGGGACGCTGCGTCTCAACTCCTGAAGTATCCTTGCGCCGAGTGCCTTGCGTGCAATCGATGAGGTAATATGCATTTTTCTTGAGTGCTCGGCTAACGATGAAAGGACCCTCCCAAGGTGATGATAACTTGTGCTGACCATCTGATTTCTGGATTCAACGGAGCACCAAATCGCCTTCGCGGAAAGCGAGGGGGCGGATCTTCTTGGTGTGGTAGTGCCTCAGCCTCTGCTGGTAAATTGCCGACCTGGACAGAGCCAACAGGCAAGCTTCTTCCTTCAGATCAACACCGTCCTCTCGCGCTTCCTTGGCTTCTGCGTCAGTGTATAGGGCACACCTAGGTGAATCAAACTCGATGTCGGTTGGGATGACTGCTTCTGAGCCATATACTAAGAAGTATGGGGTGAATCTGGTTGATCTGTTGGGTGTGGTTCTCAAGCTCCACAAAACTGCCGGAAGCTCATCAATCCATGCTCCAGGTGCTCTTTCAAGTGGCTCAATCAATCTGGGCTTGATGCCTGCAAGGATGAGACCATTTGCTCTTTCTGTTTGGCCGTTTGGCTGGGGGTGCGCTACTAATGCCACATCGAGCCGAATGCCGTACTCGGATGCATACCGAGCCAATGCCCCCTTTGCAAAGTTCGTGACGTTGTCGGTGATGATGCTGTTTGGCATTCCGTATCTACTTGCGACGTCGGAAATGAAGCGAACTGCTGTCGGACCATCCAGCTTCTTGATCGGGCGTGTCTCAATCCACTTGGTGAACTTGTCGACTGCAACTAGTAGGTGGGGTTAAACCACCCCTTGCTCGCCTGAACGGCCCAACCATGTCCAACCCCCAAACTGCAAACGGCCATGTTATTGGGATTGTTTTGAGCGTCGACGCCGGGAGATGACTCTTGGCCTTGAACCGCAGACAACCATTGCAGTACTTAACCAGATGCTCTGCCGCGGCTCGCGCTGTCTGCCAATAAAAACCATGGCGAAATGCCTTGGCTACTATTGCAGCTGCTGATGCGAGATGACCGCATTCGCCTTGATGAATATACCGGAGCAGCTCGAGCCCCCTGTCCTCTTCTACACATTGCTGGAGAACTCCAGTTACACTTCTGTGCATCAGTTCATTTTTGATGATGGTGTATGCACCAGATCGGCGTTGTATCTGCCTGGCTTCAACTTCATCTGGGGGAAGAGTCCCGTCGACCAGGAAATCTCTGATCGGCTGCGCCCAGGTTGGAGCGGTGACGACTACCATGACCATTGCATGCTGTGGTGCGACTGCTTCTTCTGGCTCGGCTTCTTGTACTTCTATCATCTCGGAGTCAATCTCCGGGCTGATGATTCCAGCTTGTGGCTTGTCGTCGGCAACCCCTGGTATTGCTTGCTCCGCTGAGACTTGAGCCTCAGGATCTACTGGCTCTTCCCTTGAAACCGGTATCTCTAGATCGCAATCGGCAGCCCCTGGTGTCGATAGCTCGGATGAGTTCCCGACACCTGGTGTTGCTGCTGCTTTTGCCTTCGACTTCTTCTTCTTGCCGAGATCGTCAGCCCCTACATTTGCCGGACTTGCCGAGGCCGCAGCTTCCTGGGCGTTTGATTGCTTCTTCAGAATCAGAATCTTCATTGGTTGAACTAACTTTGCTTGCCTTAATGCCTCCAGGTTGGTTTCTGATATGAAAATGGACTCGGACTCTGGCGAAGGCGTGATAGAGGGCTTCTTGATGTGCTCCAACGATACCCCTGGTGGAATGCTTTGCCTGGTGGAGCCGAGCTTGGACAGGGCGTCTGCTGCTTCATTGTTTGCTCTGGGCACATGATGAAATTCGCAGCCCTCAAAATATCCACTTAGCTGATGTACCAGGAAACGGTAGCTCGCCATATTTGCATCTTTGGCATCCCAATTGCCTGTACACTGCTGCACCACTAGGTCGGAGTCGCCAAAATATTCTATGTTCCGAATGCCGATCTCCTTGGCCAGCTTGATGCCATGCACAAGGGCCTCGTATTCGGCAACATTGTTTGATGTCGCGAAATGGATTTGCAATACATAGTGCAGTCGGTCTCCTTTTGGTGATGTGAGAACAATGCCGGACCCTAGACCATTCTTCATCTTGGACCCATCAAAATGCATTCTCCAGAAGTCCGATCCTGGGAAGGGTGGCATGTACTGAGTTTCAGCCCAGTCCACCAGGAAATCGGCTAGCGCTTGAGACTTGATTGTTGTTCTCGGCTCATACTGGATTCCGTGGTTGGCGATCTCAATTGCCCATTTGGCCACTCTGCCGGTTGCATCTCTACTTCCAATGATGTCGGCTAGTGGGGCCGAGCTGACCACCACAATCGGATGAGCTTGAAAATAGGGCTTCAATCTCTTAGCCGCCATGTAGACTCCGTAGCACATGTTCTGGTAGTGGGGATAATTTTTCTTGGATGTTGATAGCACCTCGCTGATGTAATATACTGGCCGTTGAATCGGTTGCGCTTTGTCCTTCTCATGACGCTCTACCACCATCACTGCACTGATCACCCAATTGGTTGCCGCGATATACAACATCATCGGCTCCTTCTCAATCGGTGCGACCAGAATCGGTGCGGTGGAGATCATACATTTCAGCTCCTTGAATGCCTCATCTGCTTGTGGAGTCCAGGTGAACTTCTCCGTCTTCTTCATGAGTTGATACAATGGGATTGCCTTCTCTCCCAGCCGACTGAGAAATCGGCTGAGCGATGCCAAGAAACCGGTGAACTTCTGTACTTGCTTCAAATTCTTAGGTCGATCCATTCGCTCGATTGCGACTATCTTCTCGGGATTGCATTCGATTCCTCTTTCAGAAATGAGAAATCCCAAGAGTTTGCCGGCTGGAACACCAAACACACACTTCTCTGGATTCAGCTTGATCTGGTAGACGTGCAAATTGGCGAATGTTTCCTTGAGATCATCCAGGAGTGTGACCCCTTTGACCGTCTTCACCACAAAATCATCTACATACATATGCAAGTTTCTGCCGAGCTGAGAATGTGTGCAACGCTGGATGGTGCGCAGATAAGTAGAACCTCCATTCTTCAGACCAAAAGGCATGGTGATATAGCAATAAGCCCCAAAGGGGGTTATAAAGGCAGTTTTTATTTGATCTTCCACAGCAAGTTTGATCTGGTGATAGCCAGCAGTGGCATCCAGAAATGACAACAGCTTGCAGCCGGCCGTAGAGTCAATGACTTGATCTATACGGGGCAGAGAAAACGGATCTTTGGGACATGCCTTGTTCAGGCAAGTGTAATCGATACACATGCGCCAAGTCTTGTTCTTCTTCATCACGAGGACTGGGTTTGCCAGCCACTCGGGGTAGAACACCTCCATGATGAAGCCTGCAGCCTTGAGCTTGGCGATCTCCTCGTCGATTGCTCTTCTCTTGTCTTCAGAAAAACATCGAAGGGGTTGCTTGGCCGGTTTAGAACCTGGCGGAATGTGGAGCTTGTGCTCGGCGAGTTCCCTCGGCACTCCAGGAATGTCTTGTGGAGACCATGCAAAGATGTCCCGGTTCTCACGGAGGAACTCGATGAGCTCGCCATCCTATTTGTTGCTAAGTCCTGTTCCGACCACAATGAACTTGGCTGGGTCGGAGGGATCTAGAGCAACCTTCTTGCTGTCCTTCGACGCATGAAATGCAGTCTCCTCATCTGCTCGCTTGGTTGGGCCGACCGGAAGGGGAACCTTGCTTTGAGCCTGGGCCATTGCCACCACCTTGTCGAGCTGACGCTTCTCTTCAACCACCACTAGGGAGTCGGCTAGATTTGCACCGGCTGATGAGCACTCGAGAGATTTCCTGAAGTCCCCGGCAACAGGGATGATGCCGTTTGGACCTGGCAGCTTCATTTTCAGGTAAGGCATATATGAGTTAAGCATGAACTTGGCGATTGCGGGAAATAATAATAGGACATGGTATGGGATGCTGAGGTCGGCGACCTCGAACCAGATCGGCTCTCTCCTAAAATTCTCCTCTGTCCCAAAAATCACATCCAGCCGAATGCGACCCATAGGAGTGCATGACAAACCAGGAACAATCCCATGGAACGTCGTCCGACTGCGCTCCAGGTCTCTCTCCGTGAGTCCCAACTTGATCATTGTGTCCCTGTACAGAATGTTGATTGTGCTTCCTGGATCAATGAGCAATCGGGAAAACATACATGAAAACTTTGGTGTCGCAAACAGGGCATCCACCACGAGCGGATAGGTGCCTGGATTCGGCATGATTCTTGGGTGATCCTCCCTGCCCCAGGTAATCTTGCAATCGGACCAGTGCATGTACTGGGGAATCGGGGGCATGGTGGCATTGACCTCCTGAGCTCGGGCTCTCCGACTGCCCTTGTCACTTGACTCGCTGGTAAAAATCATATATGCGGCATCTTGCCGCGGGAACTGGTTTTGCGCCTGAGGTGGTGCTCTGTTCTGAGGTGGTGGTGGGGGTGGAGGTGGTAATGCTTCTGTCGTGGTAATACTAAAGGCATACCCCTAGGCAAGGGAAACCAAGGGGTACCCTTAAGCCCTTGGTTCTCCAAATACTCCCAAACAAAATAAGACCAGTAAAAAACATGGAGCATCAACAATCTCCGAGTAACAAGTTACTCGGAGATCAGAAGCCACTTCCGAATACACGGCTACTCGGAAGTCCAGCAAGATCCGAGTAGATCACCACTCGGAAGCAATCGGCGAGTCCTCCCCTACTCGGAAGACAGGAACGCAACGGACAAGAAGCATTCAATACCGCGGGCGTTTCTTCTCCTTTATTAGTAGTAATGGGCAGACCGTTTCTGTATTTAAGTACGCATTCAATCTTGTAATTAAGACCCATTTAAGCCGAGGCATTAAGAGGGCAGGGGCGCACTCTATATAAGCCCCCCTCCCCTCCGGCCTGGGCACGCGCAACATTCTCCATTTCTCAGGATTTCTGAAGAAAGAACACCCCAGTCAGCTTGGGACAGGACTAAGGTTTTTATCTCTACGGAGAGGCCTAACCTGTATAATCCTCTTGCGTCAACCCTCTCTACATACAGATTCATTTAGCTCTGTTCATACCCCTATATCTATTGTCAGGATTATATCCACGACAGTTGGCGCCCACCGTGGGGCTGAGTTGATCAGCAATCGTAGAGATGGCGTTTTTCTCATCCTCTTCGTCGGTTCACGGCCCCGAGCTCATCGTCGGAGAGGTTTTCCATTTCGGATCATTAGCTTTCATGGCTGATGATTCGGCCTGGTTGGTGGATTCCCCCCTCCAGGCACAATTGTTGCCTTCAAGAGGCAGTGTCCACTTCCGAGCTGACGAGTCGGGGGCCATGTGCCTCCAACTGTCGGCCCATCGCCAAGCACCCGCGCTGTTATCTGTCCGCCACAAGAAGAAGCGCTCGGGCCGCCCGCGCGTTCATCATCGTGGAAAACCGGTCGAGATTCAGCAAGTGGCAGTCATTGACTCGGTGGAGTCAGCCCAGAAGTCCCTGGACGAACTGATCGCAAGAGAAGGCTCCACAACATCTCTCTTGCCTCTGTTCGACTCGGTCGAAGAAGAAGGCATGGCGGCATCTGACCCCGAGTCAGGCGCCAAGCAAGAAGGCAGCAGCGACGCCCCAGTCGCGGTTGCAGAAGTATGCATGGCCGAGACCCCGCCCTCTCAGCCATCGCCAACTCGGGACAATCACGCCCGAGATGAAGCTAACAGCCCATCCAGGGCTGGTGCTCGGGAGCCGACCCGGCGTGTATCCGCTTTCCGAAGGTTAGAGCTCGGAGACACAAGTCGACAACCCCGCCCCCTTACTCGGGAGGAGCGGGAAGAAGCAGAAGCGGCCGAGCGGCTGCTAAACACCCCCATTGACACAAGCACTCCAGAAGGGCGAGGCCTGGAGGCGGCCAAATTAACTAATTTGGCTGAGCGAGAGCGCCTGGCCGAGCTAGAAAACACTTTAGAGCGTCAAGCTCGGGAGGTAGCTCGGCTCAGGCAAAGCAAAACGAGTCGGCAACTGCGAGGCCCAAGCTGAGAACCTTTCCGGGCTATGGGTACCCCAGTAGAGAATCTCATAGAGGCAACTCGGATTGCGAACTCTCTGCAGCCCAGTGGATCGGCGGCAGAGGAAATCCAACACCTGGCATTCTTGTTGCAAGCCGCGGTCGATCAAAACGCTACTGTCAGTCAATCACAGCAGCAAATTCATTCCCAAGTCCCCCCTGCAAGGACGTCACTATCGGTGCACACGCCCTATGGGGAAGCACGGAGGAGCAAGAACAACTCGCCCCGGCGCAGAGATGAACCCCGAGGTCGCCGCCAAGAACAACATAGACATGAAGATCACGGGAGGACAGAAGTTCACGGGACGGGACGGCCCGCACCACGGAGAGAGGAGTTACCTCAGCACCGAGACGACCGTTATTTTGATATTGAAGACGACGCCCGAAGCCATCTAGTACAGAGCCGAGTCGACCGCGCCAGGTCACATCGCCAGGATCAGGCTCGGCCCTCAATGGCCACATGGCCGGTTTTCTTCAGTGAAAGGATTCGATCTACCCCTATTCCGCCCCACTTCAGGATAGCTCAAGGGGTGGATAAGTACCGAGGTGATGCTAATCCCCAGACATGGTTGGATGATTATAGAATAGCCGTGCAAATCGGAGGGGGCAGGGACGAGATAGCCATGATGCACCTACCGTTGATGCTAGAAGGCTCAGCTCATGCATGGCTGAATCAGCTCCCCCCGAGTAGCATCTGGGTTTGGGAAGACCTCGAGAAAGTGTTCAACAAGAATTTTGAAGGGACCTACAAGAGACCCGGAGGCCTAACCGAGCTGCAATTATGTGTCCAGAGCAACACCGAGTCCACTCGGGACTACATCCAGAGATGGATCACACTCCACAACTCGGTTGAAGGCGTCTCCGAGTTCCAGGCCATCCACGCCTTCAAACAAGGGGTTAAGTACAGGGAGTTAAGTCTCAAGCTGGCCAGATCACCTCACATCACCTCACTCGGGAAGCTGATGGAGATAGCAAACAAGTATGCCAACGGTGAGGAGGAGATCCGGCAGAAGAACCAGCAGCATAGAGGAGGCGGCAACTCGGCACCAAACCCGAAGCAGAAGACCGCAGGCAACAACAAGTGAAAGGCAGAGGACGCCCCAACGGACGCAGAGCTGGTGGCTGCAGCAAACGCTTCTGGCCTTCATGGCAAGGGTCAAGCACGAAAGGAATGGCAACCTCGGCAGAAAAAGACGTCCAATGATGATGAAGTTCTGGATCAACTTTGTCCTCTCCACACCACCCGAGATGCCGAGGGAAAATTGGTTATCCCAAAGCATACAGCTCGGCAATGCCGCCTGATCAAGAGAGCGGCCCAGAACGCAAGGACAGGTCCTCAGCAGGATAAGGACACCGGAAAAAAGAAAGTGCCCAGCCCCGAACTGGACAGCGAAGGCTTCCCAAGAGAAGAAAGAGTACTGGTCATCTTCCCAGGGAGAGAATCGAAGAGGGTAGAAAAGATACGGTTCAGAGAAGTCAACTCAGCAGCTCCGGCAGTTCCGAGTTACATGAAGTGGGCCGACGTCCCAATCACTTTCGACCAGTTGAATCACCCTCCTCTCATCCCTCACCCAGGAAGGCACGCTCTGATTGTGGATCCTTTGGTGGAAACAGGGAATGGGAACTTTAGGATCAGAAACGTTTTGATGGATGGTGGCAGTGGAATTAACATCCTATATGCAAGCACGCCGAAAAGTATGAACATTCCAATGACCAAGCTTCGCAAAAGCTATCTGGAATTTCATGGGATAATCCCGGGGAAAAAGGCGTATGCACTCGGAATGATCTCCCTCGATGTGGTCTTTGGTACTCCGAGTAACTTCCGGAAAGAAAAGATCACCTTTGAAGTAGTGGACTTCCCGAGTACATACCATGCCTTACTCGGAAGGCCAGCCTACGCAAAATTCATGGCCATCCCCTGTTAAGTTTATCTGAAGCTAAAGATGCCTGGCCCGCACGACGTGATCACTGTATCGGGAGACTACAACCAAGCCGAAGAACTGCTGAAGAAGGGGTCCCTGATAGCTGATCAGCAAATGGCTGAGGTCGAGCTGGCCGAGTAAAAAAAAGTTGTTGACCCGTCCGAGTTGCTGCAGCCGAAGAAGACATCTTCATTCGAGTCAGCCGGAGAGACCAAGAGGGTACAGATACATCCCACAGATAAGGACAAATACACCAACATTGCCACCGATTTGGATCCTCAATAGGAACTCGAGCTCGTCAACTTCCTCCGTGAGAATTGGGACATCTTCGCATGGAAGCCTGCCGATATGCCTGGAGTCCCAAGGGATTTGGCCGAGCACAAGTTACACGTGGATCCAAAATCAAGACCGGTGAAAGAGTCCCTCCGACGGTTTTCCTCCGAGAAAAGGAAGGCCATCGGACAGAAGATAGCTAGACTATTAGCAGCCGGATTAATTAGGGAAATCTTCCACTCTGAGTGGTTAGCAAATCTTGTAATGGTTCCGAAGAAAGATACATCTTGGAGAACTTGTGTTGATTTCCGTCATATCAATAAAGTTTGTCCAAAAGACCATTTCCCTCTTCCTCGCATTGACCAGATTGTAGACTCCACATCAGGTTGCGAGAGATTATGTTTCCTCGATGCATACTCGGGTTACCATCAAATCCGACTATACGAACGAGATGAACTTAAAACAACATTCATAACCCCATTCGGATGTTTTTGTTATATCACGATGCCATTCGGACTAAGAAACGCAGGCGCCACGTACCAACGCATGATGCAGAATTGCTTGATCTGGCAAATCGGCAGAAATGTGGAGGTCTATGTGGATGACATCGTGATCAAGTCGGTTAAAGGAAGTAGTTTACTAGCCGACTTAGCTGAAACTTTTCAGAGCCTCCGAGCCTACAGCCTCAGGCTCAATCCTGAAAATGCGTTTTTGGTGTGCCAGCGGGGAAGTTACTCGGATTCATGGTCTCCGAGCGAGGGATAGAAGCCAACCCGGAAAAAATCACGGCAATTCAAAACATGAATCCTCCCAAGCAGCTCCGAGACGTCCAAAAATTGACAGGCTGTCTCGCAGCACTTAGTCGGTTCATCTCCAGATTGGGAGAGAAAGCCCTACCTCTCTACCAATTGATGAAAAAATTTCCGAATTTCGTTTGGACGGAAGAAGCCCAAATGGCGTTCGAAGAACTCAAAAAGCAATTGTCAACTCGGCCAGTCTTGGCAGCACCCCAAGAAAAAGAAACACTCTTGTTATACATTGCAGCCACAAGCCGAGTTGTCAGCGTAGCCATAGTGGTGGAAAGGGAAGAAGAAGGAAAATCACAAAAGGTACAAAGACCGGTGTACTGCATCTCCGAAGTCCTCACACCATCCATGCAGAGATATCCCCACTACCAGAAGATGGCAATGGGAATTTACTTGGCATCACATAAGCTCGCACATTACTTCCAGTATCATTCCATCACAGTGGTTTCTGAAGCTCCCCTGGCAGAAATTATGAACAACAAATACTCAACAGGCAGAATAGCAAAATGGAGTTTGGACCTACTACCCTTTGACCTCAATTACCAAGCTAAAAAGCAATCAAGTCACAAGCACTGGTGGATTTCCTGGCCGAGTGGATTGAGGTCCAACACCCCCCACAGCCCACACTAGAGCATTGGACGATGTTCTTTGATGGGTCCAAGATGCTGCACGGGGCAGGGGCAGGAGTGGTACTGGTTTCACCAAGGAAGGACGAGATGAGATACGTCCTCCAAATCCATTTCCCAGCAAAAAATAACGAAGTCGAGTATGAGGCCCTCTTGTACGGCATGCGAATGGCCATTTCACTCGGAGTTAGGAGACTTATGATATTCGGAGATTCAGACCTAGTAATCAACAAAGTAATGAAAGAGTGGGACATCAGAAATCCAGCCATGAAAACCTATTGTGTAGCAGTGAGAAAATTGGAGAAAAAATTTGATGGGCTGGAGCTCCATCACATTCCAAGAGTTAAAAACCAGGCAGCAGATGACCTAGCCAAGCTAGGTTCTACCCGGGGTCAGATCCCGCCAGGGATTTATTTGGAGCACCTGCATTCCCCAACAGTCAAGGAAGACCCTTTCCTAGAAGCCGACCCAGATATGCTGCCTGACAAGAACATTCCCAACAAAGAAGATATACCTGCAGTTGTTGACATGGTGTTCGATGTGGAGGTCATTCCCCCCGAGTGGACACTTCCAATCCTTGCTTATCTGCAAAAACAGGATTTTCCTGATGACGAGATAGAAGCCAAGCAGATTGTCCGCAAATCTAAGTCTTACTCGGTGATCAACGGGGAGCTATACAGAAACAGCATCACTCATGTCCCCCAGCGATGCATCTCCGAGGAGGAAGGCCGCTGCATCTTACAAGACATCCATGCGGGAGATTGCAGCCATCATGCCTCAAGTCGGACGTTGGTAGCAAAAGCTTTCCGAGTTGGTTTCTTCTGGACCGACGCCCTAAGCGATGCTCGGTACATCGTGGACCACTGTGAAGGCTGTCAGTTTTATGCTAACCAGCTTCCGAATTGAAGACAATCCCCCTAGCCTGTCCATTTGCAGCATGGGGACTGGATATGATCGGACCACTCCGAACGGGCAAGCACGGTTTCACCCACATTTTGGTCGCAGTAGACAAGTTTACCAAATGGATAGAAGCAAAACCGATCAAGGCCCTCGACTCCGCCACAGCAGTCAGCTTTATGCAAGGCATCATACATCGATTTGGTGTTCCACATGACATCATCACTGATAATGGATCGAACTTCAACTCGGCCGAATTCAAGAAATTTTGTTGGACCAATGGCATTCAGGTCAACTTCGCCTCAGTTGCACACCCGCAGTCCAACGGCCAAGTCGAGCGAGCCAATGGATTAATCCTCAAAGGAATCAAGCCTCGTCTACTTCGGGAACTAAAGGAAGCAGCGGGCGCCTGGGTTGATGAACTCCCTTCGGTCTTGTGGGGATTACGTACAACTCCTAATAGCTCAACTCAGTCAACCCCCTTCTTCCTCGTCTACGGTTCAGAAGCAGTCCTTCCGAGTGACCTCAAGCACAATACCCCCCCCCCCCGTATAAGCCAGTACACAGAAGCCGAAGCTGAAGAAGCACGACAAGATGGCGTTGGTCTCTTGGAAGAAGAACGAAACCTAGCTCTCACCCGATCGGCGTTCTATCAGCAAGACCTTCGACGATACCACGACCGACATGTCCGAGCTCGCTCCTTCCAAGAGGGAGACATGGTACTTCGCATCAAGCAAACTGCGGACCACAAACTAGCTCCCCCATGGGAAGGCCCATATGTCATCTCTAGAGTACTGCATAATGGGGCCTATCACCTATACGATGTAACTAATAAGATAGAAGAGCCTCATGCATGGAACGCCCAGTTATTGCGATGTTTCTATGCATGAGCACGCTTGTAAGATTTGAATAAATATTATTTCGTACACATAGTGTGCCTTGCTCAATCTATTTTTTATAAAAGCAGGTTTTCCTCCGAGATGTGCGCAGCTCGGACGAAAACTATCAATCAGGTTTTCCATCCGAGCTGCGCGCAACTCGGACGAGAACTTAGAAAACTTATTATAAGTGCTCACCAACGCCCCACGGGCTTGAGGAAGCACAACATCATCTGCATTGAGGATCTTGTCTACAAGATCATCAATAGAAAAAATTTCTAAGTACTTTCAAGTCTCAGGAGACTTGGAGGCTGCATAAAGTTATAAAAGCAGGTTTTCCTCCGAGCTGTGCGCAGCTCGGATGAAAACTATCAAGCAGGTTTTCCTCCGAGCTGTGCGCAGCTCGGACGAAAACTATCAATCAGGTTTTCCATTCGAGCCGCGCGCAGCTCGGACGAGAACTTAGAAAACTTATTGTAAGTGCTCACCAACGCCCCACAGGCTTGAGGAAGCACAACATCATCTGCATTGAGGATCTTGTCTACAAGATCATCAATAGAAAAAAATTCTAAGTACTTTCAAGTCTCAGGAGACTTGGGGGCTGATTAAAGTTATAAAAGCAGGTTTTCCTCCGAGCTGTGCGCAGCTCGGATGAAAACTATCAAGCAGGTTTTCCTCCGAGCTGTGTGCAGCTCGGACGAAAACTATCAATCAGGTTTTCCATCCGAGCTGCGCGCAGCTCGGACGAGAACTTAGAAAAATTATTGTAAGTGCTCACCAACGCCCCACAGGCTTGAGGAAGCACAACATCATCTGCATTAAGGATCTTGTCTACAAGATCATCAATAGAAAAAATTTCTAAGTACTTTCAAGTCTCAGGAGACTTGGGGGCTGCTTAAAGTTATAAAAGCAGGTTTTCCTCCGAGCTGTGCGCAGCTCGGATGAAAACTATCAAGCATGTTTTCCTCCGAGATGTGCGCAACTCGGACGAAAACTATCAATCAGGTTTTCCATCCGAGCTGCGCGCAGCTCGGACGAGAACTTAGAAAACTTATTGTAAGTGCTCACCAACGCCCCACAGGCTTGAGGAAGCACAACATCATCTGCATTGAGGATCTTGTCTACAAGATCATCAATAGAAAAAAAATTCTAAGTACTTTCAAGTCTCAGGATACTTGGGGGCTGCTTAAAGTTCCAAAAGCAGGGTTTCTTCCGAGCTGCGCGCAGCTTGGACGAGAACTTAGAAAACTTATTGTAAGTGCTCACCAACGCCCCACAGGCTTGAGGAAGCACATCATCATCTGCATTGAGGATCTTGTCTACAAGATCATCAATAGAAAAAAAATCTAAGTACTTTCAAGTCTCAGGAGACTTGGGGGCTGCTTAAAGTTCCAAAAGCAGGTTTTCTTCCGAGCTGTGCACAGCTCGGCCGAAAACTATCAATCAGGTTTTCCATCCGAGCTGCGCGCTGCTCGGACGAGAACTTAGAAAACTTATTATAAGTGCTCACCAACGCCCCACAGGCTTGGGGAAGCACAACATCATCTGCATTGAGGATCTTATCTACAAGATCATCAATAGAGAATTTTTCTAAGCAGGTTCAAGTCTCAGGAGACCTGGGGGCTGCTTACAGCGATAAAATCAAGTTTTCTTCCGAGCTGTGCGCAGCTCGGATAAAAACTTAGAAAATTCATACACACAAGAAAGGAAAGCATCGGCAGAAATATTTGTTTCCCACTAAGAAACAGAATGCGAGTTCATCAACCAAACAAAGGAGTGCCACGACACAACCACACAGTGCAACTTATTACAGATCCACTCGGCATACCGAGGCAAATTTCAAACAAGTGTTTTTTTCATCACACTCCACTCATTCCTCGCCCGCCTCGTCAGACTCACTGGTTACGCCAGTTGACTCAACAAAGAATTCCAGATCGGGCATCAGGGCAATACGGCTGGCAGTTTCAGCATAACGTGAAAGGAAGGAGGTGCAGCTCTGACCTTCTTTCGGATCTCCACCTCCAACCCGCTCAAGATTATGGACCGCTCCGGAAAATGCGCCTTGGTCAAAGCCAGTGCGTAATTCGCACCGCTCCGTGCCGCTGAGCGTTTCCACCGGGCCAATTGATGAGGGGCCTCTCGGAGGACGGGCACAACAGTGTCCAATTTCACCCTGCTTCCCTCATCAGGTGACAGCTTGCTCTTCAAAGCCAGGGTAGCACCCATAACTTCTTCAGCAAATTTCTTTGCTTTAGCGCACCTCATGGTCAGCAGACCCCGAGCCAGAGCAAATTCTATGGTCACTTGCGTGTAATTATCCCTCTTCATCATTTCCGCAAAATCGGCCATGCGCGCTTGCTCGGCCTCCGGGTCCGTCCCATATGTTGCATCAAAGGAAAAGATCGGTACACAATAGAAGACTCGGGAACAAGTCCCCCTCATAACTCGGACCGTAAAACTCACCGGACAAGGTTTCACTGAACACGGCAAATCGCCCAGCGCAATACTCATCAGCTGTCTTCACCACCTTCCGAGTTGTTTCCAACTCCGCTTGATGTTTTTTCTCATCCTCGACACGCATCTCAGATAACTTCTCCAAATCCGACTCCAGTTTCGCGATGCATGCTTCGTTCTCCTTCACCGCCTGTTTATAAAAACGCAAACTTGTCTCCAGAGCCTTCTGAGCCTTGGTCTGTTTTTCAACCTGGTCTATCTCCTTCTTCATCTTTGCAACGAAATCATCATTCTCTTTAACCTTGGCGTCAAAAGCTTTCTTCGCCGCTTCTGCAAGAAGAAGTCAAAACGGATACACAGGACGATGAGATACACCAATACAGGAATGAAAGGGCCCTTACCATTGTCTTCAACATGCTGTTTCTTAAGTTTGTTGTGCTCTTCAAGCAGCACCTCATACGCCTCTTGGCAGCGGTGTTCTCCTCCTGGATCTTCACGAAGGCCGACCGAAGCTTGCACGCCTCCTATGAAGACAAGAGGAATACCAGGCTTAAACAAAAATCTCCTATCAAAAGACTCCAAATAACTTCGCAAAATTACTCAGAGCCTTGGGGGCTACACCCAGTGGGTGCGCTAAGAAGTGCTCCCACTGGAAGTTCACTGAAATAAAAATCTCCTATAAAAATACTCCGAATAACTTCGCAAAGTTACTCGGAGCCTTGGGGGCTACACCCAGTGGGTTCAATAAGAAGTGCTCCCACTGGAAGTTCACTGAAATAAAAATCTCCTATCAAAATACTCCGAATAACTTCGCAAAGTTACTCGGAGCCTTGGGGGCTACACCCAGTGGGTGCACTAAGAAGTGCTCCCACCGGAAGTTCACTAAAATAAAAACCTCCTATCAAAAGACTCTGAATAACCTCGCAAAGTTACTCGGAGCCTTGGGGGCCACACCCAGTGGGTAGGACAACTTACGTAAGTACTTACGTGCATGTTGGACTTCACCAACTTGGCCTCGGACGCTAGCTCCCGCAGCCGCAGCTCAAATTGAGTCGCCCTAACCAAAGACTCCTTCAATCCACTAACAATAGCACCCTCCACTGGGTCTCCGACTGGAATGGCTACCGATTCAGCAGGTCCACCCCCTCGAGCAGCCACCGAGGCAACAGGGGTCTCCTTAACAGCCTCCCCAGCCGGAACATCAGGTGCGTCAGCTCGGGAACCAGACCCAGAGCATATCGCCCCCTCAGGAACAATCACCTCAGGAGGAGTGACCCCAGCAGCGGCGGGCTCGGTAGCAATCCGAGTTGGGTCAGCAGTAGAGTCAACATCCATGTCTGCAGCAGAAACAACAAACAATTAAAAGCGAAAAGACGACAATGGTAAAAGTCTCAACAAAAACAGCGAAGAATTCTCACCAACAGCCGCAATATCTTCTGGAATAGTGTCCATTCCAGGAAAGTCAGTCACCTCGCAAGTGCTAACATCCTCCATAGCTTCGACCTCGGGATCCTCGATCCCAGGCAACGTCTCAGAACCACTCGGACGAACACTGCAAAATGAAACAACTAAGAATGGGTCTGGGAAACCAACAGAGCGTCAAAGCATATGAAAGCTAACAGCCTTACTTGTGGACGGTCTTCAAGCTACGCCTCGGGGGAGAGACCTTGGCCGGACCAGATCCGGCCCCCTTGGCCTTCTCAACAGCAATACCCCTGGGGGATTAGCCTCCCGACCCCCAAGTGTGACAAGCCTCTTCTTCTTCATAGGCGCAACCTTCCCAGAACTGAGGCTCAAGGGTGGAAGTTTCCCGCTGCCCTCTTCGCCACTCGGAGTATGACCCCT
Source organism: Bromus sterilis (assembly GCA_950022295.1). NCBI lineage: Eukaryota > Viridiplantae > Streptophyta > Magnoliopsida > Poales > Poaceae > Bromus > Bromus sterilis. Next base: position 29,055,417 of record OX465599.1, on the reverse strand, counting down.
TTTACGGGTCTGAGTAAGCCCCTCCCGCGCCGACTCACGGTCCTGATTGTTCTTCGAGCGCTGCTCGGACGCTGCCTGAACCCGAGCGGCCTCAGACTCCAGCTCCTCCCCTGCCTCAACTCCGACCCCCGCACCAGCAGTACTGTCTTCATCCTCCTCAACGGGATGCTGCGGTGCCAGGGGAATAGAAGAGCGGAACTGGGTAAAATCCTAGAAAAAAATAAGGAGGTCCGAGTTAGAGCCACCAAGTGGAACGCATTCAAGATACATATGGCACAAGTCGGCATACCAATGTAGGATGATTCTCGATGCTGAGGGGTCTCACTCGGCCTGTCGTCTAAAGACCGTGGGTCACGCTGGTTATTATCTTCATCTGAAGTTCAAACTCGTCCAGAGGCATCTCGGTATTTCTATAATGGGTGTCGTCCTGCAACCCGGAATATGTCCACATCCCCCGAGCTCTGGCCTGGAGAGGCTGAATCTTCCGAACCACAAAGGTGGCTATCAGATCCATGGCGTCTAAGCCGTTTTTCTTCAGCCTGATGACTTCTCGCATCAAGGGGAGCACCTGCTCCTTATCAGCGTTGGTAAGTCGGGGATTCCAGCCCTGGGAGGAAGTTAGCCTAACGTCCGATTAAGGCGGCAAGGTACGCACCCCCGGCCCCTCGGCCACCTTGCAGTAGAACCAACTGTTCTGCCAGTTCTTGACAGAATCAGGCACACTAGAAGGGAAATACTGTACCCCTTGCTTCTTGGCCAGAAACAGGCCGCCGCAAAGATGATTGAACTCAACACCGCCACCCTCCCCAGACTTCTTCGCCTTGTGAGGCTTGATGGCGTATATGATACGGAAAAGATGCCAGTGGGGCTCTATGCCTAAGAATCCCTCACAAAGGGTGAAAAAACTAGAGAGAAGGGTAATGGCGTTGGGGACAATGTGATGAAGCTGGGCACCCGTGAAAGCCAAAAAGTCCAAGAAGAAGGGATGAGGAGGAAGAGAAAATCTGCGATCCACATGCGAAAGCAAAAGGACTCTCTCACCGTCCCGTGGAGGAGGCTCGTCTTCCCCGGCCGCGGGAAGGCGGCAACCATCGCGGGGCACCAGACCGGCGTCCTGGTACCCCAGCAGCATGTCCTCCGTCACGATCGACGGAAGCCATTCCCCCGCAGACATAGTCTCGGCGGCGGCGGAGGGGCAGCGCGAGTGACGGCCTCCCAGGATGGAGCACGGGCGGCCGACGGAGGCGTCTCGGCGGCGAGATCAAGCAGGCAAGGAAGAGGCGAGGCGAGAGGGAGAAGTGGGAACGGCTGCGCGGGGGGGGGGATGAGCGGATCTACCCCAAACCGAAAGGTAGGGGCGGTTTTATAGCTCGTAGTGGCAACCGCCACGCGTCAGATCCGCGCCCCACTAATGGGCCTGCCGGTTGCACTCCCCATAAAACCGCTCCGCTTCCCCATAATCCCTCCCACTTCCCCACAGGCAGTTAATTATTACCCTATAAAACCGCCACGAGAATCGAGGAGACAGGACCAAACAGTGCGCCCACTTGTCTGGGAAAGAAGATTCTCTGACAAGGCAAGATCCTTTGTAAAAGACCAAATCTAACTTTGATCCGAACCTCGAAACCACCCCGACTACCCGGAAGACACGAAGCGTAACGCACTTCGCCAAACTCTCCGAGCACGCCATCACTCGGAAGAAATTACTAAGCTCCCGCAGCGTCTGAGTAAGCTGTCACTCGGAAGTACCACGAAAAGAACCACTTGAGGGTTCCCCGCGAGACGAAAAACCTCGCACCCAGTTACTCGGGCCAAAATCCGAGTAACTAGCTCGCTGGTGGCCCGTCTCTGACGTAGAATGCCAGGCCACCAGTAAGACCCGGCGCAGGGGGTAAAGAATCAATGTCCCACGTGGCATGGCCTAGGGCTCGTCACGATGTCCTAGGGCATTGAACTTTACAAATTTGGTTCATATGGAGTTTAAGGCCTTTTACTCCGAGACACGCCTTCCGGGGCCTCAGTCCACCTCTTCCGAGAGACGTTTGAGTGTCGCCAAATTTTTCCACTAACCTTCCCAACTCATACTCGAGGGAAAAGTTCAAACATCAATAAAGCCCTTCCGGGCCTCTTACTGAGTTTAATCTTCGCATACCTCAGAAAAGCTAACAAGTGTCAGCCACCTCAATCACGAGCACCCTAAAGCGCTTGGGGGCTACTGTCGTGGTAATACTAAAGGCATACCACTAGGCAAGGGAAACCAAGGGGTACCCTTAAGCCCTTGGTTCTCCAAATATTCCCAAACAAAATAAGACCAGTAAAAAATATGGAGCATAAACAATCTCCGAGTAACAAGTTACTCGAAGATCAGAAGCCACTTCCGAATACACGGCTACTCGGAAGTCCAGCAAGATCCGAGTATATCGCCACTCGGAAGCAATCGGCGAGTCCTCTCCTACTCGGAAGACAGGAACGCAACGGACAGGAAGCATTCAATACCGCGGGCGTTTCTTCTCCTTTATTAGTAGTAATGGGCAGACTGTTTCTGTATTTAAGTACGCATTCAATCTTGTAATTAAGACCCATTTAAGCCGAGGCATTAAGAGGGAAGGGGCGCACTCTATATAAGCCCCCCTCCCCTCCGGCGTGGGCACGCGCAACATTCTCCATTTCTCAGGATTTCTGAAGAAAGAACACCCCAGTCAGCCTGGGACAGGACTAAGGTTTTTATCTCTACGGAGAGGCCTAACATGTATAATCCTCTTGCGTCAACCCTCTCTACGTACAGATTCATTTAGCTCCGTTCATACCCCTATATCTATTGTCAGGATTATATCCACGACAACTTCTCCCTTTGCTATGCGCTTGACGAAATCGCATTACCGAGTGGTATGCGCCGCTGGCTTGCCTGGACTGTTGTGCATCTTGCATGGTTGGTCCAGCATGTCCTCGAATGTATACTTGGGCTTCATTGGCCATTGCGGCTTTGCATTCGGCTTCATCTTTCGACTGCCTCCTGCAGGCTGCAGCCCCTTGTTCCTCTTGATCTTGGACAGCGGCCACCTGCCGACTGCCATACTGAGCATCTGGCTGCTCATCCTTCCTCTTTCCGCTATTTTGTTGGTTGTTATTCCGATTGATATCTCTGCGCTCTCGCCGACTGAGCCCTTGGTTTCCTGTCTCTGCCGCTTGCGCAGCCCCTTGTGTCTAAACCACACCGCCGACGCCGAGCTGAATAGGCTCGCACATTGCGGAATCAGAGAAAACAAACGCATTGGCCACCTTCATGAGCTCGTCCAGTGACGAAAAATCTTTGCGGGGCAGCTTGTGCTTCAGCATTGATCCCGCCAGACACCCATCAGTGAAATACTGGATGGCCTGGATCTCATGGACTCCTTCACATGAATTCTTCAGCTTGATCCACCGAGCTAGGTATTCTCGGAGTGGCTCATCCTTGCCTTGCACGCACATGGCAAGCTGCCGAGTAAGATGCGGCCGATCATACGTGCCGGTGAAGTTGCGAATGAAATCTTCCAAAAAATCTTCCCAGCAGTTGATGTTGTTGCCGGGCAAACTGTTCAGCCATGTCCGAGCTGACCCCTGTAGCATCAGAGAAGCATAGCGTACAGCTACACGCCGACTGCCGCCGGCGATGCCGACTGCGGTCATGTAATTTTTCAGCCAGTCCTCTGGCTTAACGGAACCATTGTACTTGGGGTGTCTCTGGGCAAGGTGAATCCCTTGGGGAACTTCTCAGTCCGAAAGCGGTGCCCGAAACACGCTGGGCCGGCTGCTCCCTCCTCTTCTTGATGTGCATCTCTTTCCAACAGCTCAATGCGATGCCTGGCATCATTCTGGCTGATCTGACGAGCACCGAGTCGATTGCTGATCGCTGGTCTTGCTTCCGGCTAACGAGGTGGATCATTGCGCTTGCTGCTCAGAGCTGGCTCTTCTGCTCTACGGTTCATGACTGGGGACCCCGGTTGCTTCTGACCCTGCTCTCACGTCGGGACTGGCCTTGCTGCCTGTTCTGACGCGACGCATTAGGCCGCTGACTGACCTCTGGAGCTGGCCTCGCAGTCCTTCTTGATGCTTTAGGGCCTGCCCCCGGATCGTCCAAAGCCGCCTGTTGCTGCTGCTTCGCCGACGCCAGCAGCTCACGCATTCGGCGAGTTTGCTGACGCCGCTCTTCGCCTTCCAGATCTTCCAGCTGGTTTGCAATCTGCTCGGCAGCTCGCAAATTCTTGTCGGGCGTGCTGTATGCTGGCCGCTGGACGAATGCCGACGCTGCCGGTTGCTTGGCCCCTGACAGCTCTCTACCGACATCGCGGCCTCTACTCCTGAGATCTTCTAGGACTGTAGGTGCAATCGGCCGCTGCTAGCTGGCGTGCGTTGCATTGTATTCTCTGGTGATGGCTCCCAGCCTACGCTCTTCTGCCAGCACGTGCTCGGCCCTGTGAGCGAGAGCGAGCCGTGCCGTCTCCAAATCAGTGTGAACTTGATCGGGATCATCATTCCTGGTCACGACTGTGTACAACACATCCTGCAACGCACTAGTGCTGACTCTTTCCGCAGCGTCCGCCGCCTCCTTGGCCTTCCTAGCCGCACTCGCTGCGCCTTGATTGCTTGACGCAGTCGTTCCCGCCATCATGAAGGCTGCATGCACACGCGACTCCTCTCCACCGGGAGCTGATGTGCAGCCCCTGGTCGGGAGAGGATCTGTGGCATTGGAGAAGACGCGCACATCCCTGGGATACGCCTCAGGGAAGCAGCTGATGAAGAGACGATGACTACCGATCTGCAGCGATACGCCTGGCGGCACGGGTGCGCCGACCCCAAATCGCGTAGCGTAGTCCACCACAAAGTCGACTGCCCCATGCCTAAAGATCAGGTCGGAGGCGTGGCTCATGCTCGACGACGAGGATGATCCCGTCCGGATCAGAACTCCAGTCGACGCCTCGGTCTGCCCCATGGTGGGCGCCAACTGTCGTCGTTTAGTAACAACAGATGCCATAGGGATGGCTAAAGAGAGGGGAAGACTCGAGGGAGAACTATGTCGATGGTGCCGGAAACGGGTTGGGCACAAGCACGGTGAAGGACACCACGATGTACCCAGGTTCGGGGCTCTCCTGAGAGATAACACCCCTACTCCTGCTTGTCTGCTTGCTATAAATGATCTCACTGACTACAATCAATGCTCATGGAGCTGCTCAGAGGAAGCAGAGACCTGTCGTGGGCATGGCTCTCCTCTTCTTCTCTACGGGAACTAATGTGGGAAGTAAATGCAAATGGGGCGTCCCTCTCACAGGAGGGGTACCCCGGGCTCTTATAGTGTGAGCTCGGGGTACTACGGTCATTCCAGTCGGGGGCTGGCCTCAGCTGTCATCCTCTCGTCGGCTGGGGTCCACCGACTGCAAATCTCCGGTTGATCCAGACTTGTCAAGCGGCTGCCCATGTTGTAGCTTCTAGGTAATGATGATGAACAGTGGAGCTATGACCTCTGGTCTTGTCGTCCTGTCTCCGGATTCAGACGAAAAGGGTGACAACACTCCTCTGACAGATCGGCGAAGTGACTTAGCTTACTGCCACCCGGATCTCTCGGGATCCTGCATTTATGACCTTGTACCAGAGGCGTCCGACCTGGACAAGGTCAACTCTTGAGCCGATTGAGGAGTGGGCCGATTGCGCCTGGGCCGACTGCTCGCATCCGGCATGGTCGATTGCTTGGGAGCAATCGGCCATGCGACTGCCAAGCTCGGCCCAGCAGCAGCCCAATCGGCCTCCTCCTTGTCTTGAAATATTGCTTTCGTCTAGGTGACCCTACCCGGGTATCATTCCCCCGACAATAGGATCAAGTGTATATTGCACCGAAAAGTTCCAAAGAGATTGATATAAGATCGGAGAGAAAATCAAAAAACTTTCAAAGAAAACGAAAGTGTTCTGTGAAGGTTTTGTTGGGAAAATAAGGAAAGCTGAAAGTCCATAAATGTTCCTAAGCGATTCAAATCTAATGAAAGTTTGTTTCTAGTGAACTTATAGAAATTCTTAGAATTAAAAAAATGGTAATTGATACGCGAGATAGGATTGCTTCTCGCCCTTCGTTGGTTACCCCAAGTGGAAGGTAAGATGCGGCGTAGCAGCAAGTTTCCCTCGGTGAAGATACCGAGGTTGAGTATCGACCAGTAGGACTCCAGCGATGATAAGTAGGTGTCAGCGGCGCACCTGACGCGGACCTGCACACAACACAATTAACTTTTCTCCCAACGAAGTTCAGAGAGGTTGTCAATCTCTCTGGTCTTGTTGTTTACAAAGGATAAAAAACACAGGATAATGATAATGATAGCAACTGAAAGTAAAAAAGCAATAAAGTAAATGAGTGGTAAACAGTGATGAGAATATGGACCGGGGTCCTGTGATGTTCACTAGTGATGTCTCTCTCCCAAAATACGATAAGACTGCTATGCGAGGTAAACAAATTACAGAAGGGAAATTGACAGGTTATAAACGCACCGCAATGCTAACTATGCTACAAAAGAAAGGAAGAGGCTCAAAAGCATGGGCAGTACGCCAAAATAAGTAGACCGAAATCCATCTGCATCTACTACTAATCATCCACCTTGAGATATCTATCCAGAACATCTTGATGGTATTAAGTTGCGAGCCTCATCCAAAGTGTAAACCCAAAGCAACAAACAACTGCATCAAAAGAACTTTGCGTAAAGTAAACAATCCTTGTAACCGCGGTTACAAGCACCGTTGTTTTCCCCTTGTGGCCACAGCACATACCCTAGACTCATGTTTCTGTCACTCAAGCGTGTCATCAGAGGGCATGTACCCACAATCGAGCATAACGTTCCCTCTTGGAGTCACTACCTACCACTTGGCCAAAGCAATAAATAGCAACGGAGAACATGCAAGAATTACTTCGGAACAAAAATACAAAAGATAAGAACCAATTATATTACTCTATCACAATCTGAACATAATCTCATAATCCATCAGATCCCATCAAACTCAGCATAGCAAAAGCAGAAAGAATTACATATGTGCCTCGATCATGTAGGGCGGCTCACGAGGTCTAAACCATGAAGAATAAAGAGGGGAGGAGAACATCACATAGCTACTGATCACGGACCCATGGTCCAAGGTAGACTACTCACGGCACATCCGGGAAGCGTCCATGGTGGAGGAGAAGCTCCCGGAGGTCGATCTTCCCTCCGGCAGGGTGCCAGGAAGGGTCCTGACGGTGCTCCCGATCTTGGAAGCACGGCGATGGCGGAACAGAGGAGAATTTGCGAAATAGGGTTATGTCTTCGGAGTTTCCCCGTGACGGAGAATAAATAGGCAAAGGGGGGCGACCGGGGGGGGGGCACCAGGGGTCGAGGCGCCCCCCTGGCGCGGCCAGGCCCCTGGCCGCGCCAGGTGGCCGCCTGGGCTCCTGGTGGTGGCCCTCTGGCCCCACTTGGGTGCTTCTGGAAGACTCCGTTGCGCTGGGTTTTTTATTCAATTTTTCCCAAATTTTTGGAGCATTTTTAATATGGGGAAAACCTGGAATAGAAAAACAGTAGAAAACAGGAACTGACACTGGGGTGCACTGAGTTAGTAGGTTAGTCCAAATATGATCAAAAGTGTATGAAAGTGTATCTAGATCATAGCAATATCACACAAAACATGCATGGAGCGAGCAGAAATTATCGATACGTTTGAGACGTATCAGATCCTAACTGGACTGCCCCTCACTCGGGTAGCCTAAGTTGAGGACAATCACTTGGTCCAAGGAGCCCATAAAGTTTACCCCCTTCTTGAGGGCCAAGGAACCATAGTACGCCTCCCTTTGGGTGCAAGAAACCCCAGGACGCCTCCACTAAGGGAGAGAAACCCTAGATAGGGCAACCCCAAGGGTTGCCTCCTTCCATATTTTGTCCCCCCCTATCCCATCTATTCCCATCTATAAATACAAGGGAGGGGCAAACCCCTTCATACACAACTTTGTGCTCAAGGGTTGCCCCTCTACCATCTATCTCTAATCTAGCAATAGTTCTTCGAAGGGCTGATCCTCCCTCTTCTAGTCCTTTGGTGGTTCCGAGCTCTGGACAGTGAAGCTCTACCGGATCGATTTCATTGTACGTGTGGACGTGTAGAGAGATTGCTTCTACACGCTTCACCAACTCTCCATCCTCTATGTTCCGCTGCGTGGGATAACTTGACAAGGTAAACGAATCACTAACCTCTCGCATCTAGATAAAAAATTTGGGACACCATTTTCAAATATCCTTTTTATTTTTTAATATGAATTCCAACAAATAATATCTTTTACATCCATGTATGAGGCTTGGTCCTGATGTAATATGATCCAAATTATGCACAAGAAAATTCTCATAATAATTTATGGGCTCTTCTTAGCATCTATTTCATATGCTTTTCTTGAATTCATTTCCCGCATTCATAAAATTCTCTATGATTCTCAAGGAATCACCTAAACTCCACCTTTGGACCATGATTTTATTTTCACTTCACTAATTTCCCATCAAAATCTCATGATTTTTATCCCAAGATTTCATATGGTTATAGGTCAAATCCATTTGAAGATAATTCAAATATACTCAAACTTAATTCATCCAAATTGGTTGAAACCCTTGAAGCCCTTCTCACCTGAAGCAATATGTCTCCGCACGCGGCCGTGGGATCTACGTAACACTGTCGGGATTGGATCCCATCCATGTCGTCATCAAGTACTAAAATGAAGCGGCACCGAGCATGCCGTCCTGCATGCTTCATGTCGACACCGCCCCCTTTCGTCCCGCCTTCATATAAATACTCTCATCTCCTCCCTAAGCCCTAACCCTCCACCACTCCATCCCTCTCTTCACCGTCACCCCATCTCCTCCAAGTCCAGCTTGAGTTCCTCGGTCATGCGCAAGAATTGGCGTGTCGCCATAGCCGGCACGCTCATCACACTCTTTAGCGTCGGTCGGCAAGTTCATCGGCTTCACCACGACCATTTCAGCGTCCTCACCGATGATCGCTACCCCAGGCGTCTCCGAGATGGCGAATTTCACCTCAGTCTCCTCCTCCGCCACGGTGATGCCTTCCTCGAATTCAATGTCGGTGGCCTCTCCCCCGACCTTCGGATTTGCCTCGACAATGTCCAACTACGGTGGCTACCTTCTCCATGGATAGGGTCAGAAGGAGTTCACACAGATCGATATCGTTGGGCTAGCCGCCCCACGTTCCATTTCCGCATAGACGTAGCGCATTATTAGGAAGACGTAGCTCATCGAAGACATCCTCGCGCTGTTTCGTTTGAATCAAAGGTGAGGCATAAGTTATCTTCTATCAGCATCATAGTTCGTCGAGTTCGGAAAGTTTGAACCAACAACATGGTGGCAGCGACATGTATCTCTGAACGTAACGACAAGAGTTCCAATCCGCGCGGGGACGACAACATTGACTACGTGAGTTTCCGTAGATTGTGAGGCCATCGCCCGCCTCCACCACGACCATTGGCCGCCGCACAGCGCTCGAGAGCTCGGCATGACCACTGCTGACCTTCTCCATGTGACCCTGAAACCATCACATGGCCGCCTTCCTGTTGCAATCACGACACCAAGAAATCTGTGACATGCGTCGGCAACGGCGACGATGGCGCATTTCTGCAACATTATCTTCATTGTAAAATTTCTACTACTACAACATAATTTATGTTGCAAAAGTTTTCTTTTGCAACAACATCAATGTTGCAAAAAAAATAAAGATGCGAAAAAACAATTGCAACATAATCTGTCTTGAACATATTTCTGTAACATAACCTTTATTGCAAGGGGTCGTGTAACATTATCTTTATTGCAATGATAAGAAAGACACTCTATTGTTCATTGAGGTTTCTTTTTTGACGTTGTTTATTGATGTTAAATTCAACAACATTAGTCAATAAACATTTGACATGTTTATAATAATTATCACATTTAGATGAGCCTTAAACAACAACATTAGCCGCCGATGTGTACACTCGTTTAAACGGGAGATGATTGCGCGTCGACCGGGCAGTACAACACGTCGAATTACAATTTATTCTCCTCACCCCGATCGAGGCGACAAGTGTGATGGATGGATCCCGGAGAGGCGCTGCACCAAAACCAAAACATGGCGGGCGACAATCCCGCCCTCCTTCCTTCCTTTTAAGTCCCCGCCACGTTCCCTCCTTCCTTTGATCATTTCTCGCCTCCTCTCCCTCCCCTTCCCCTACTTACCTCCCTCCCGCATCACAGCCTCGCCACCACGCACCGCCCACACCAGCCCGACGTACGTGCCCGATGGAGATCGCCACGCAGCCGCCGGAGTTCCGCTTCGACGCCGCCGCCTACCCCGCGGATCAGTCCGCCAGCGCCAGGAGGAACCCGTTCTTGGGCTCCGCGGACGAGATGGACGACGGCAACCCGTTCATGCTGGCCGCCACGGCGGCCACCGCGCCCCCCTCGCCCAACCCGTTCGGGCTCCTCCCGCCCGACGTCTCCGCCGACGGCCTCTCCGACGGCGCCGACCCCTTCGACCTCTTCCAGCACTTCGCCAGCGCCCCCGCCAGCCCCTCCCGCGCGGCCGCCATATACGCGCAGTTCTCCGCCGCCGACGATCAGGAGGACGTCGGGTTCCAGCCCCGCGCGTCCTACTCCGCCCGCCGCACGGTCGCCTCCGCCGTGCCGTTCGACTGGGAGGAGAAGCCCGGGACGCCCAAGCCCGCGCTCGGCTCTGGCGCGGCGGCGGCCGGCGGGGACGGCGAGAACGTTAACGCGGACTTCGACTTCGGCGTCCTCCTCGACCGGGGCGCGCAGGAGCCGGACCAGCTGACGACGGCCGACGAGCTCTTCGACGAGGGCAAGATCCGGCCGCTGAAGCCGCCGCCGCGCCTGCTCGACGGCGGCAGCGTCGGGTCATCCCCACGGTCGGCGAGGTCCGTGATGTGGTCTCCCCGGCTCCGGGGCCTGTCCGGGTCCGGGCCCGGTCCCGACTTCGACCCGTTCGCGGCGGCCATGGCGAAGGCGTCCAAGGCGGCCGCGCCGTCCCCCCTCGGCCCAGCCATCAAGGACGCAGCCGCCGCCGACGCCGCAGCGGACACCGCGCCCATGAATCCCGACTCCGTCGCGTCGCCACGCTCCGTGCCACCACCGACCACAAACAACGGCGGGAGGAAGAAATGGCGGCTCAGCGACCTGCTCCTGTTCCGGAGGCTATCGGCCAAAGGACGCGCCGGCGGCAGCGGCACCATCAGCAGGGAGCCGGTCTTCAAGTACTCGCCGGTGCAACATCTCGGCGCGGCGGCGAAGAAGGCCGAACCCGCAGCCGCCAACGGCGACGCCTCGGCGGCGGGCGGGAAGCAGAAGAAGCAGGGCGGCAAGCACGGCGCGACGACGACAGGCGCAGAAGACGGCGCGGCGCGGCGCGGGCTGAGCCTGATCGGCTGCGTCCGGCTGAACCCCGGGCTGCACCGGCTGGCCAAGGGCCTCAACGTCTCCTCCACGTCGCACTTCCGCCGCCGCACCGCCACGTCGGCCATGCACAGCGGGTAAATCAACCGAGAACCCGTTCGCCGTCGATCGATCGCTGCCCTAGCAGAACAAGAATCGCTGTTCTTTAATCCCTTTTCGTCCCAGCATTTCGCCATTTTCCTTGGACATGCCCTTGAAACAAACACTGTACGAAGCGACTCATCATCAGAGAAGAGACAACAGTTTTCAGTTTTTCACTGTGATTTTTTTTACCGTGTTTTGACTTGAGAATTGCGATGAACACTCCGTAGTCCGTACGTTGCTTGGCACTAAAAAGAGCTGGGTGGGGGGTGCGGGACATGTCGTGCGCGATCGTTTGCTGTTAAGGTAACGCTAGATTCGGAGGATTGTTCATTAGTTTGACGAGATCGGGTCAAAAGGGCAGCAAGGTGACGACGATTCCTGCCTGCGAGTCCACGCCAACTAGCCAAACCAGGCCATGCCATGCACGAACAGGTGTTCCCCTCGCCTGACTGACGTAGCGCCCGGACATTCCCTCCACCCACGCCACGCGCGGCGCCGCGGCCACGACGTGCGGCGCATCTTGTCGAGGAAGATAATGTGTGTGAGTGTGACCGGGGAGGGGAGGGTTCGATTCGGATGCACGACGCCGTGGGTGTCGGGCAGGCGTATCTGGGGGACATGGGACGGACGGCAGCTCAAACTGGTTGCTGCTCCATCGCGGCCGGAGCTTTTTCAACGGCATCGTTGTCCTGCCGACCGAGACGGTGGTTGGTGCAGCTAGCGTTTGGATTTTGTCTGTTTTGTAGTGCGTTCTTGCGGGGCTGCGGGTGGGCAAAGTGAACCATACCATCGTTACCGACAGATGATGCATGCGACAGTACTTTCCAGGAGAACCAACCAGAAAACAGGCTTTCGGCCCTTTTATAGATATAAAAGACGTAACAGAGTATACAGCTGATCGATACAGGATGATAACATAGTATTTTAATAAAGCTCATCTTATATGTAAGCAAGATAAGATATTCAGCGCATGTAAGCACCTATGCGGCTTACAAGAAGCGATACGAAAACTAAAAACACGTACGTAACACCCTAACACATTTAAGCTCCACAACAACGCCTTTAAGAGAAAAGACGACGCAAAGTGTCACCGTTGTCGAGTCCAACCGAACAGGGGTCTTCACGTGGAGTCTTGATACAAAGAGTAGATCCACGACAAGCATGGAGCCTTCGCTCGGTAACTCGCCCGTACCACCGATGCCGCCAAAGGGTTACGCGGAAGCTAGCCCAAAATCGAGACCAGGACACCGCCCCCTAGGAGACATGTCCGGGATACCCACCGCTTGACATGTCTCTTTGAATGTGAAAATTGGCATGACCCTACGAGGAAGTCAAGCAACGATGGCAATGAAATCACCAAACACCCAGATGAATTGTCAAGTAGATAATTCCGATCGAAATGTTGCAATCGCTCTGAGGTGATACAGGCTCAAACTGCTCTTACCCATCCTGGATTATGTAAATTATTTTGATCGATACATGGTTGAGGAGATTGGATCCTGAACAGGAAAATCCTAGAAAGGCAAGGCTACGACGCCTTGCATATGTGTAGTAAGAGGGCGCTTATTCCTCACCGATGGATAGGAAGGTGGGGGAACGAGCAATCACCGACACGACACCATATGACTGTCGCTAGCCTAGGTTGGGCTTTGTCAGGTGAGTGTTTTTTTGTTTCCACGGGGCTACCAATGTCTTTTCCCTCATGATTGGTGTTTTTAGACATGCTTGAAACTATTGAGTGGACGGCGGTTTTTCCTCGGATGGCCTGAGGGTTGCAGCCTCTGCTGTTTGCCGAGACAGGGAGGGCAGACTCCTGGGATCATCTTCACTGGTTATCAAGGGCCTGATCAATCCAACTACTTTGGAAGCCATAGCAGTGAGGGAAGGCCAAGCGCTGACGGAAGATATGGGGCTTCAAAAAGTTGTTCTCATTACGGATTGTAAACCCTTGGTGGCGGATATCAAAGACGACAAAGGAGGACATCACAGTTCGATAGTGAAGGAGATAAACCTAAGGAGTAGGAACTTTGTGTCTTGTCATTTCATGTACGAAGGGAGATCCTCCAACACGGATGCCCATAGTTTAGCAAAGTTTAATGCTGGTCTGGATCTGGGTCGCCACCTGTGGTTGTTATACCCCTACAGTAACTTTTGTATTCCGTTTTAGTTGATCAATAAAGTAGGGTAGGTAGTTTCTAAAAAAATGAAACTATTGAGTGTGGAAATGTGATAATTTAGCAAAGTGTAGTGTCATTTTTGCAATTACAATGTACAACGTGTTTTAGTAATATGATTTTTTAGGGGATGTTAGGGCATCTCCAACGTCGACTCTCAAAATGGACAATTTATTCGTTCGTGGGTTGGTTCGGACTAGTCCAAAGACAATGATATGGCAACCGATCATTCAATCTTAGTCGCAAATATCCGTATGTATTTCAACTATTTATTTATTTTGCAAATTCGAGCAAATTTATATAAACTTAGATGAATTTCATTGAGAATAATTCACACAAATGAACGATATTCTATCTGTTGAACTAATAATACTTAAATAAAAATAAAGATAATAATCTCTTCGAACTCCACGGTACTTTCCATGTCGTCGTGCTCCATCTTCATCTCCTTAGTCGGCTCCTCATCATCCTTCAGGTCAGCGAAGAGTTCCTCAATCCTCTCCTCTCTCTCACGAAGGTGGTGGCGGTTTCCTTCCACCGCACGCTTCAAATGGATGAAGTTCAGGATTACATTCCGCTCTACCATACAAGATTTGCCAAGACGACCGCCTCGACCGCATGTCTGTCCTGCAATCCCCTGACTACCGTGTGTCGGTGTGCTGAAGTCAGTTCCTCCTCCTCCTAGGCTAGCGCAACCTCCTGGTGCGTCGGCACGTGTAACAGCCCGGAAATTTCACCCTAATTAATTTTTTTTGCTTGTTGCTTCATTGTGTTGATCGTTAGAATTGTTTGTAGTATTTTTTCACCAATTTATTATTTCGTGAATTATTTCCCCCTTCTTCTCTCTTGTATGTACTCTATGCAAACGATCTTGGACTACAGAGGAGCCTGATGTCCCTCCTTCCGAACGCCTTGCGGAGACTCGACGACGACTAGTTAGGCGGATCTCGGCAGAGAGTCTGGACCCGTGTGGACATCAGAATGGTGTGTTTTATCTTTGCAACTAGTCATTTGATTGTAGTCTATACTTAGAAATATATCTTCCGCTGATGTATTGAATTAAGGCAGTTGTATGACGATTGTATGAGACATTGTATCCTTGTAGTTGTAATGTTGTGATATCATATTGAAATCCGAGACATATGATTTTGTCATATGTCGCGGTGGGTCCGATATGTGCTTCGTTCTCGAGTCTGGATGAAAACGTCCAGATGTGAAACAATACCGCACATCGGGTCTTACAACTTGGTATCATAGCCTTACCGACCGTAGGATCCCTTTTCTGATCGAAGTTGAGTCTAGACAAAAACTATTTTATAGTTACTAAGTTAGTTATCGGAGAGTAGGAATATTTTTTACTCTTTACACTTGCTCTGGTCAGGACAGGTGACATAAGTGCTTTAATTCGCGCCTTATACCCTTCAAATTTTATGATCTCGAGTAAGTTGAGTATCGAAATCGTTACAATGTCTTGCTTGCAGCGTATTGGCTCGATTCCGATCTCAGGTTGGGAAATCCTATAGTAACTTTAGTTTCTTCGACTCTGGTGTATATCATGGTCATTCTTTGCCCTCCATCCTCTTGCCTAGTGTCTTCACGATCTTGAGTGGGAACACTATCCTTTGATCCGGATCCCGCTGTCATTCTTCCTCTTGACACCTAATGGTCTCGTTCTCCGACGTTGCCATCTCTCTGTGGAAATTTTCTTGATGGAAGATCGTTGTTCGACATGGAGCAGAGCCTCTTGTTGGTGATGTTGAGAAACGTCGTCTCTCTTTTCTCTGCCCCCTTTCCCCTGGATCGTCCTGGATCTCGGGACGAGATCCCTTGTTGGTGGTGTTGTATTGTAATAGCCCGGACATTTCACCCTAATTAAAAATTTTGCTTGTTGCTTTATTTTGTTGATCGTTAGAGTTGTTTGTAGTATTTTTTTTCTCCAATTTATTATTTGGTAAATTATTTACCCCTTCTTCTCTCTTTTATGTACTCTGTGCAAACGGTATTGGACTACATAGGAGCCTGATGTCCCTCCTTCCGGACGCCTTGCGGAGACTCGACGACGATTAGTTAGGAGGATCCCGGCGGAGAGCCTGGACTCGTGTGGACATGAGAATGGTGTGTTTTACCTTTGCCACTAGGCATTTGATTGTAGTCTGTACTCAGACATATATCTTCCGCTGATGTATTGAATTAAGGCAGTTGTATGCCGATTGTATGAGATAATGTATCCTTGTAGTTGTAATGTTGAGACATATGGCTTTGTCATATGTCGCGGTGAGTCCGATATGTGCTTCGTTCTCGGGTCTAGACGGAAACGTCCAGATCTGAAACAGTACCGCATATCGGGTCTTACAACACGCCCTGCTCGGCCATGTGCCATGCCTTCTCCTCCTCCGCCGCCAAAAGCTCCATGTGGCTCATCAACATGAGCATTTTGTAGGTGATGATCATAGATGGAGCCATGGCTACCAGCTTCCTTGTTTTGAAAGATGAGATAAAAGTTAGACACGTATGAGTTGGAGCGGATGTGATAGCTATGGGGGCTCGCCGTCACGATTATATGGTCGCGGTGAAGCGGACGACCGGATTCAATACGACCGAGGTAGGCTTCTCGATCACCGCGGCTACATTGTAGCGGTGTCGTCGCTTTGGAGACGTCATGTCGCGTTTCTTCGGCATTGAACGCGCGTGAAGAATGGAGCGCTGGTCTGCATTGCCCTCGCTTCGACGCCACCACGCCGTGTCTCTTCGGCATTGAACGACATAAATAATCACGACAATTGCTTCACCTGTAGAGCGGGTTTTTGATGCAGTGGAATTTGGCTGGCTCTTGGGTGTCAGGCGTGGACGTGGTGATGATCCGAGCTCCCGTAAAGCCCCTTTCCAATTTGCATTTGTTTTACAAAAAAAAGATAGATGTACCAGTTGGATGACAGAATACATACGAACCAAATGATCCAAATGTTTATGAAAGATTTGAAGAATAATGTCAAAGATGCCCTTATATACGGCCAAGAGGTGAAACCATGTACAGTAAATTTTTGTAGAGCCGATACAGGATGATTCTGTTGGGAAACTAGGCCCAGTCCACGCGAGGGCGTGGGCGGCCGGTGCGGGAGCGTTGGCTCCGCTCGGTTTGTTTTCCCTCTTTACGAAGCGGGCACTTATCCATCTCCTTTATCCCCCTGTATAAACAGAAGGCTCTCCCTCTTTGTACGTACAGTTGATCCTAGATTAATAAAGAGAGCTTCACCCCTACATCTTTGTGTTCATTCCTTGTGATTGTGATTGTGTGCTTCGCCTTCGACTACATCGTATATGTTGTACAACCCCTGCCGGCTGGCCGGTCCCGAGGGTGTACAGTGTAAACGATGTAGTCGAAGGCGAAGCACACAATCACAATCACAAGGGATGAACACAAAGATGTATGGGTGAAGCTCTCTTTATTAATCTAGGATCAACTGTACGTACAAAAAGGGAGAGCCTTCTATTTATATAGGGGGATAAGGGAGATAGATAAGTGCCCACTTAACGTAAAGAGGGGAAACAAACCGAGCGGAGCCAACGCTTCCGCACCGGCCGCCCACGCCATCGCGTGGACCGGGCCTAGTTTCCCAACACTCTCCCTTGGGTACTTAACCGTATATCCATGTCTCAAAAACTCCGAAAAACCCAGATGGTCACAGCAGCTTTGCCGGACGAACTGCCGCGCGTCGGCCACCCGCACCCGTGTTCGGCGTGATCCAGATGATCACGGTGCCGCTGCGCCGCATAAGCCACGCCTGCTGCGTCGTGACGCCAAGCATTGTGTTGCGCCGCAGGACCCGGCCAAGCATTGTGTTTACGTGAGAAGTCCCCCAGTGTTGAAGATGATGGAGTAATGCCTATGCATGCACTCGAATTCACTTTGCAGACGCAGAATAAGGTGCAAATTGAGGCTGTAGCTGCTGTTACTCCGGCCGATTTGGCATGTACGCAGCCATGTGTGGAAGCTGGGCCATGCATGCAGCAAGCCGCTGCCATGCAGGACGTGCATGTCGCTAGCACGGCCGGACTGGGCTGCATGCAGCCGGCCGAGGCCGAGCAAACCATGCAGGCTGCGTTTGCTCCACTTGCGGGTGGCCGGCGTTGGGATGGAGTCCGCCCCAATGGGTTGTCCTCGCGTCAGCTCGAGGACCCGGCGACCGCCCTGCAGGTGCTGAAGAGGTGTTCCTCGGCGTCCTCTGCAGCTGAGATGGTGCATACCTTTTCACCGGTTGGGCCTTATGCGCCCTCGCCTGATGAGACGGCTGTCGTCGGAGTGGGGGTGTCTACACCGACTTCACCCACACTTTCGACAGTCAATCACACGCATGATTCATCGCCGACACCTACACCTCTTCGCCGCAGCAGCAGGCACGCGGCTAATGCAGATGGGTGTGCGGACACCGACGAGGATTCTTTGGCCAAGGCGATGCGGCGCAAGGCTATAAACAACCTCGACGGGGAAGGTACTTCTTCTTCCAAGTCCTTTTTATGCTTTTCTAATTCTGTCATAAACTTGAAGCTAAATAATGTTGGTGTTAAACTTGGGAGTAGTGATAAAAAGGTTGTTATTTCTTCTAATGCTTTGAAACGTATGGAGTTTGACCGATTAAAGGTAACTCCACACGCTTCTAGCAAACCATTGTCTCCACTGTTAGATGAGGAGGAGTTGCACGCCACAATAGATGGTCAACTCCTCTCTCATTTAATTGGGGAGGTGTCGGAAGTAGGCCTTGAGGAACCTGGACTTAGTTCATTTTGTGAACTTACAACATCCGGACGTAAATCAAAGGCTAAACATCCGAAGAAAGGTAAAAAGTCCTTCACGAGGACCAAAATATCTACACCCCCTATTGTTTCCCAATGAATGGCATGTTTTATAATAGCAGAGGTCTTGGTGACTTGGCTAAACATCTATTCATTGCGGAATGTAGTAGGGATCATCGTTTAGACTTTTTTGGCAATCTCTGAAACGGGGAAACGAGACTTCTCGGTAAGTCTGCTTGACCGCATATCTGGCGGGATAGACTTCACGTGGATTTCTCGGCCCCCAAGAGGCCGTTCTGGGGGCATTCTTGTCGGTGTGAGAGAAGATAATATGGATGTGTTAGCCAGTGAAGATGGAGAGTACCATATAAAACTCCATATCCGAAACAAGGCTAACAACTTCATCTGGTCTCTCGTGGCCGTTTATGGAGCTGCCCGGGATGAATTTAAATTTGATTTTCTTCGTTAGTTGGTGAATCTGGCTAAAGATAATCCACATCCTATATTAATAGGCGGGGATTTTAATCTTCTAAGATTCCAACACGAGAAGAGTCGGGTCCGGTTTGATAATCATTGGCCTTTCCTTATCAACGTTGTAATTGACAGCCTTAATCTGCGAGAGGTATCCATGACCGGAAGACAATTCACATGGGCGAATAGTCTTCCGGAACCGACATACGAAAATCTTGATCGTGTCTTAATGGACACCGAATGGGAAGCCAAATTCCCTATGGTGACTGTGAGAGCGCTAGCACGTATAGAGGCTCTATCAGACCACGCACCCATCCTCCTCACCACTGGTACTCCTCGCCCACAGTGTAAACGCAAGTTCAAATTTGAACTAGGTTGGTTACACCGCGACGGCTTCCATGACATGGTGAAGGCAGTCTGGGAGCAGCATGTTGCTGGTCACACCCCGATCCATAAATGGAATAATAAAATACGTGCCACGCGTAAATTCCTTGGCGGTTGGGCTAGGCATACCGTTGGAATCCTCAAACAGGAGAAACTTCGACTTTCGTCTATTATTGACGAACTAGAAGCTTTCGCAGAGAATCGACCGCTAACGGCGCATGAAATTGAGACTAAGAGTCAATCGAATGCGCAGTTAGCTAAGATTCTTAGAGAGGAAGAAATAAAATGGTACCAACATTCTAAATCTACTTTTCTCCTCAAAGGGGATTCGAATACAGGATACTTCCAGGGTATAGCCAATGGCAGACACCGGAAGAAACTTATTCATTCCCTGGTTCAGGATGATGTTATAATTGAGGGCCAGGAGCAACTAAAATCCTACATCACCGGTTATTATAAAAACCTGTTCGGAGCACCAGAAGAAGGAAACTTCTCGATGGATGAGTCCCGAACGGAGGATATCCCCCAGGTTTCTGAGGAGGAAAACAACCATATTACTACTCCATACACTGAGGAAGAGGTTAAGAAGGATGTTTTCCAAATGGAACATAACAAGGCGCCGGGGCCAGATGGCTTTCCTGCTGAGTTTTACCAGAACTTTTGGGAGGTTATCAAATCAAACCTTCTAGACTTGTTTGGATATCTTCATTTAGGACAACTAGAATTGTTTCGTTTAAACTTTGGTGAAATAATTTTATTACCTAAGATTAATGAGGCTGAAAGGATTCAACAATACAGACCTATATGCCTCCTTAATGTTAGCTTTAAAAATTTCACGAAGGTGGCGACGATTCGGTTGAACTCGGTGGCTGACCATGTAGTTCGTCCCACACAGACAGCTTTTATGCAAGGTAGGAACATCCTTGATGGAGTTGTAATCTTGCATGAAACTGTACACGAACTTCATCGGAAAAAGCTAAATGGGGTAATCCTCAAGATTGATTTTGAAAAAGCCTATGACAAAGTCAAGTGGTCTTTTCTCCAACAGACTCTCAGAATGAAAGGTTTTTCTGCAGAGTGGCGCGCTCTAATCCATAATTTCTTTTCTGGAGGTAGTGTGGCTATTAAAGTCAATGATGATATTGGCAACTACTTCCAGACGAAAAAAGGATTGCGACAAGGTGATCCTCTATCCCCCATGCTATTTAATATAGTGGCGGATATGTTGGCTATCATGATCGAGCGTGCAAAGGTTGATGGCCAAATTGAGGGATTACTTAACCATCTTGTGGATGGGGGACTATCAATACTTCAATACGACGACGATACAATCCTCTTTATGGAACATGACTTAGAAAAAGCAAGAAACCTGAAACTGATATTGTCAGCTTTCGAGCAACTTTCGGGTCTGAAGATAAATTTCCATAAAAGCGAATTGTATTGTTTTGGCGAGGATCAACACGACGCACACTTGTACGCTGAATTATTTGGCTGTGAACAAGGATAGTTTCCTATTAGCTATTTGGGCATACCGATTCATTATCGGAGACTCACCAACGCTGAATGGAAACACGTCGAGGAGAGACTACAAAAGAGGTTAAGTAGTTGGAAAGGAAAACTCTTATCCCTTGGTGGAAGATTGGTTCTCATAAATTCAGTACTCAGTAATATGGTACTATATATGATATCATTCTTCCAACTTTCAAAAGGAGTATTACATAGATTGGACTATCTCCGATCTAGATTCTTTTGGCAAGGTGATAACGAGAAGAGAAAGTATCGACTGGCGAAATGGAGTGTCGTTTGCAGACCTAAGGATCAAGGAGGCTTAGGAATCCATGATCTTGAGGTAAAAAATTCAGCCCTCTTAGGCAAATGGCTATTTAAGCTTTTGACTAAGGAAGGTGTATGGCAAACCCTTCTAAGGAGGAAATATGTTGGCTCCAAGGCAATATCCCAAATACTGTGGAAACCTGGGGACTCACTTTTTTGGGCCGGATTGATGGCCACAAAGAAAATTTTCTTCCGCTTTGGATCCTTCGTTATTAAGGATGGATCGGAGATTAGATTCTGGGAGGATAAGTGGTTGGGTAATACCACTCTTCGAGAACAATATCCTGCTCTATACAACATTGTTCGTCACAAAGGTGAGACTATCGCCACAGTCATGGAAACCTTCCCTCCTAATGTGACGTTCAGAAGAGATTTACTCGGCACTAGACTAGAATCGTGGAATACATTGGTACAATGCCTATCCGCAATTCAGTTGTCACCAGGGTCCGATGAATTTCGATGGAATCTACAACCGAATGGTATATTCACGGTAGATTCTATGTATAGAGCCTTACTCCAACCTGAGATACCTCTTGATAATAATAAGATGATCTGACGTATGAATATGCCTCTGAAAATAAAAATATTCACATGGTATCTTCGTAGGGGAGTGATTCTTACTAAAGATAATCTTATCAAAAGAAATAGGCATGGTAGCGCACAATGCATTTTCTGTCATCATGACGAAACAATTAAGCATTTGTTCTTTCAATGTAAATTTGCTCGATCTATTTGGTCAGTCATCCAAGTAGCTTCTGGCCTGTATCCCCCAAGAAGTGTTGCTAACATTTTCGGCAACTGGTTGCATGGGATTAATCACAGGTTTAGAACTCCTCTTAGGGTGGGGGGCGCTAGCCATTATTTGGTCGCTATGGCTATCTAGAAATGATAAGATTTTTAACGCTAAGACAACTTTCTTTTTGCAGGTTATCTACCGGTGTACCAGTATTCTCCGTTCATGGTCGTCTCTACAACGTGTGGAGTATCGAGACCGGTTTATGGAGGCGTGTATACTGTTGGAGGACACGGTGAGGGATATTTTTCCCGACGTGGATGGCAGCATAATCTACGGATTGGACCTCCTCCGTCGACGGCGATCAACAACTCCACATAGTGCTTGTACTTCGCTGTTTTTATATTTTGCTTTTATGCTCAGATTTGATACGGCTGTGTGCATCGTAGTTATGTAGAGGCCGGATGTAATACTTAAGAATTTTAAGTAATAAAACGCCCTTTATCAAAAAAGCATTGTGTTGCGCCGGCCGCGCTCCCCAGTACCTGTTGTGCCGGGACAACCGCATGCCCGCGCCTGCTGCGCCGTGCCGGACGCGCTCTCGTACAACGCCCACGTCCTGCTGGCCGCGCTCCCGTGCAGCGCCCACCCGTGCAGCGCCGTGCGTCGGTCGCGACGCCGCGCGCGCCATGCACCGCGTCGCCCGTTGTGGCCACCTCCCCGTCGACCCCGCTGGTCATCTGACCACCATCGTACCGCGCCTCCTCACGAGCACCGCTGGCGTGGCCTGCTGCCATGCGCGTGCCACCGCAACGACCAGGCGTGTCCTGCACCGATACGTCGCGAAGTTGGTTGCATCTCGCTTGTCAGTTGGGATAAGATGGAGCAGCAACTAATGATTGCGGTCGTGGTGTGTGGGGCCCATCCACCAGGAGGGAACCTGCAGATGCGCCATGCACTGCGGTAATCGCGCCCGTGATGAACGTGTGCGTTGTTTCACTGTCCAGTGGAACGTTTTTGCATGGCAACTTCATATCAATCTATTACTAGCATATAGCATCTATTTACTAGACGTGGCTGCGCGTATTAATCTATCACGTGAACAGCGATCTGTCAGAATTAGCATTTTTCATGTAGCTAATTTTGTCGGCATAAATCCATGCTGGTGCCGGTAATGTTTTATCTGTATATGCAGTTTAATAACACGAGCGTCTCTCTCCATATGTTAGATATATGTTTCTTGTACGAAGCACCAACAATTTGTTTTCGTGAGAGGATGTCATGCTAATTTTATGAGGCGCATGAGTAATCTAGATGGATACACTTAGAATAATATCTCGATGCACATGCTTTTATATCATGTTTTACTGTAGACTTTTTTTGCAGGGTGTTTTACTGTAGAATTTAATTATGAGTAGAACCTTTTTAGCATGTCTTTTAAATTTTGGAACGCCGTCCTATTGAAATTTTTGTATCAACATCGCTTTATGCAAATGATTACCTGTTGTAATCTAATACATTTTGCATAAATCGCAGATGACCGGAATCATGAACCGTGAGTTCGAGGAGCTGGCCCAGAACGGCCTGAACTACCTGACCTGGGCCTCGGACGTTGAGATCGTCCTTGAGGGCCGAAAAATCAAGGGAGCATTGGTCGCGGGGACCCCGACGGCCCCCAGCACCACCTCTGCGGCGGACAACGCCAATGCATTGCATTTCCTCCGCCATCACATGAGCCCGACGCTCAAAAATGAGTATATGGCCGAACGGAGTGCCTCAGCCCTGTGGGCCGCCCTCAAAGCGCGGTTCGCAAGGTTGAAGTACCCTATTCAACCAAAGGCGGAGGCGAAATGGATCCATTTGAGGTTTGTGGACTTCAAAACGGTGGGAGAGTACAATTCCGCGTTACACCGGATATGCACCTCTCTTTAGCTCCGCGGTGCCACCATTACCGAGAGCCAGAAGATTGAAAAGACTCTCTCAACATTCCACCCGAATGCTCTCCAGAGTGCGCGGAATTACCGCCAGGAGAACTTCACGCAA
Organism: Bromus sterilis; assembly: GCA_950022295.1. Lineage (NCBI taxonomy): Eukaryota > Viridiplantae > Streptophyta > Magnoliopsida > Poales > Poaceae > Bromus > Bromus sterilis. Next base: position 29,031,424 of record OX465599.1, on the reverse strand, counting down.
TATGCAGCTCTCATTGACGCCCTCCAGGTGGCTGAGGCGCAGGATGAGGTTCTGAAAAAGAACTTCAACGCGCGGCCTTTTGGAGGGGGTCCAAGTCAGGAAGCTCACGCCGGCGCTTACAAAGTGCGCAAGCCCAACTTCAAGAAGCGTGGTCAGAAGGGGAAGAAGGGGCCTAATCCCCCCCCCACCCGGCCAAGAAACAACAGGCGGGCAAGGGGGATGCAAGGCCCCAGGATTGCCGTCGCTGCGGCGGAAATGATCACTGGTCTAGGCAGTGCCAGGCTCCCAACCATGTTGTGGCGGCATTCAAGGCCAAGAAGGCGCGCGAGGCGCACCTCGTCGAGGTAGAGACACCACCAACCCCTGCTGCGGCGCCCGCGGTGATCCCGACGTCCACTGAGGCGCCCCAGATGGCGCCAACCATGGCACCTGTGGATACACCTTTGGCGGTTCCCACGAACGCCGGTGTTCCCATGGAGGTTGAGCACCTTGTGCCCCCTTCAGTGCCCCAGTTGGACATCGCCGCTGCCTCGACGATGATAGCCAACGAAGAGAAGCTTAGTGAGTTGGAGATATCTGCAGAAGTGAATGGGTTCTTCGCAGAATCTACCTAGCTTCACCTCGTTTCACTCATTCATGATTTCCCCTTTTCCAATAATTGATACATTATTTTCGATATGGTTGTAAGCTTTATGAGAGCAACACATTTATTTATTTTGGCGATTGGATGACATTCATTTATTCCATTATTTAATAAGAGATAGTTATGTTATGTTCTGGAATGTTTATGTGTTTACTTACTTAATGTCGCTTTTTCCTTGCTTCATTATATTAACTAGACACTACATTTTAGAACACGTGTGGCGCCTGAATGGAGGAAACATGCCTTGCCGATAGTGGCACTACGAATACCATCTTAAGAGAAACAAAGTACTTTGAGTCTATTACCAAACATCCAGGTAATATAATGACGATCGCCGGTTGCGGTCCGAATATTGTTGGCTCCGGAAGAGCAACTATTATACTCCCGAATGGAACAACTCTGCTCATTAATGAAGCATTGTTGTACCGGGAGTCGACTCGTAATCTCTTAAGTTTTAAAGACATCCGCGCAAATGGTTTCCACATAGAGACCGACAATGATGATAATGGTAAGGAGTATCTACTCATCACCAAGCGCGATGAAAATGGTAAACATGTTGTCGAAAGGCTTTCTTCATTGGCTACAGGGTTGTACTACACCAAGATCGTAGCACCCCCCATGTACACTAGCCTTGAAACTGTGTTTAGAAGATCTGAACTATTTTGCCTATGGCATGATAGGTTAGGCCACCCCGATCTTAGGACGATGAGGAATATAATTAACAACTCGGATGGCCATAATGTTAATGTAAAAAAAATCCTGAATCCTGATGATTTCGTATGCTCCGCATGCGCTACGAGGAAATTAATCATTAAGCCACCCCCCTTAAAAGTGAAGGATGAAATCCCTGCGTTCTTGGAACGTATCCAGGGGGACATATGCGGTCCAATTCAGCCCCTCTCGGGGCCGTTTCGGTACTTCATGGTGCTCATCGATGCTTCCTCTAAATGGTCCAATGTTTGCCTGCTGTCAACAGGGAACCATGCTTTGCAAAATTCATCTCGCAGATCATACAAATAAGGAATAAATTTCATGATCATCGTATTAAGTCTATTCGCATGGACAACGCTGGTGAATTTACTTCTAAGACGTTCGATGATTATTGCATGGCAATGGGAATCAAAGTCGAGCACTCTGTGCCGCATGTCCACACACAAAATGGACTTGCGGAGGCATTGATTAAAAGAGTTAAATTCATTGCCAGACCGCTCCTTCAGGGTTATAATTTACCAACTACATGTTGGGGTCACGCCGTGTTACACGCGACTAATCTCATCAACTTTCGACCATCGGCCTACAACATCCACTCTCCTATGCAGCTTGCGCAAGGGTCGGCACTGAAAATTTCCCACCTTCGAGATTCGGTTGCCAGGTATATGTACCAATACCGCCCCCTCAGCGATCAGCAATGGGTCCGCTTCGTAAGTCGGGGATATATGTTGGTTATGAGACTCCGTCCATAATCAGGTTTTTGGACCCTGCGACAGGTGACTGTCATACGACCCGCTTTGCTGATTGCATTTTTGACGAGGATCTTTTCCCGACTTTAGGGGGAGATAATCAACCCCTTGATGATAAAAGTCGTGAAATCACGTGGCAAGCCATGGGGATCCACGCTCATGACCCGCGCACTGCTGAGACTAACAGAGAAGTCCAAAAGATAATAGATTTGCACTCGTTAGCGAATCAACTGCCTGATCATTTCAGTGACTTAAAGACTGTGACAAAGTCGCATGTGCCTGCGCGCAATGCACCAGAAAGGGTCGAAATACCAAAGAAAAACAATGGTATACCCGCTCTCGTCCTTAGGCCTAAAAGGACGAGGAATCCGGTTCCTCAAATCCCAAGTACTCGGGGACGCCCGAAGAAAAAGGATAAGAGGGATTTATCGCGGTCTGCCCCAGAAGAGGCGAGCCAGTTGAGACCTGGCACAAGTACGGAAGTTTCAGTGCACGAAATTCCGGACTTGAATTTTCCTATATCGGAAATACCTAGCAAAGATGTGTGCGCACACATCGGAGCGGGAAAGCTAAAGGACCTTGCTCCTGGATTGGGAAATCCGGTGGAGGAAGGGAATGTGCCCGATGCACCCCATGACGAAATGGCCATTAACTATGTTAATTCGGGCGAGTCAATAAACCAAGCCATGGCAAATGTCGACATTTATTTTGCCAAGAAAATTGCCTCAATCATAGATCTTGACCCCGAGCCTAACACGCTCGCTGATTGTAAGAAAGGTCGGATTGGAAAGATTGGCAGAAGGCAATAACTGCTGAGTTATTTTCTCTCAACAAAAGAGAGGTGTTAGGACCTGTTTGTCTAACTCCTCCCCACATACACCCTGTTGGCCACAAGTGGGTTTTTGTCCGCAAGAGGAACGAAAATAACGAGGTAGTACGGTACAAAGCAAGGCTCGTTGCTCAAGGTTTCTCTCAACGACCAGGTGTCGACTATGAGGAAACTTACTCCTCTGTCATGGATGGAATTACCTTTAGATACTTGATATCAATGGCAGTAAACTTGGACTTGAAAATGAAACTTATGGATGTTGTCACCGCTTACCTATATGGTAACTTGGATTCGGACATATACATGAAGGTACCCGAAGGTATTCCTGTCCCGAACCAGGATAGAGCAAATAGAAGTTTATACAGTGTTCAACTTAAGAAGTCACTGTATGGACTTAAGCAGTCAGGTAGAATGTGGTATAATCGTTTAAGCGATTTCCTTCACCAGAAGGGTTACACGAGCAATGAAAATTGCCCATGTGTTTTTATACGGAGATCACAAGATGGTTTCTGTATTATCTCGGTGTACGTGAACGATTTAAACATAATCGGTACACCTGAGAATATTGAGGAAGCGAGTTCTTACCTGATGTCGGAATTCGAGATGAAAGACTTGGGCAAAACCAAGTTCTGCCTAGGTCTGCAACTTGAGCATTCCCCTGCTGGGATTCTAGTGCACCGGTCTGCCTACACCCAGAAGGTGCTGGAAAGATTTGGTTTTGACAAAGCATATCCTTCTAAGACTCCGATGATTGGGAGATCTTTACAACAGGACAAGGACCCGTTCAGGCCTAAAGAAGAGGGGGAGGAAATTCTGGGACCAGAATTCCCCTACTTGAGTGCAGTTGGCGCACTCATGTACCTCGCAAATTGTACACGGCCGGACATTGCGTTTGCCGTCAATTTGCTTGCTAGGTACAGCTCTGAGCCAACCAAAAGACATTGGAAAGGCATTAAGGACGTCTTCCGATACCTACAAGGGACCAAAGATCTTGGCTTATTTTACCGAAGAAATCAAGATCTCTCGATTGTAGGCTATGCTGATGCTGGGTACCTGTCGGACCCACATACTTCCAAGTCTCAGACTGGATATGTTTTCCTTTGTGGTGGAACTGCAGTTTCCTGGAAGTCGTCTAAACAAAGTCTTGTATCGACTTCGACGAACCACTCGGAAATCATAGCATTATACGAAGCATCACGAGAATGTGTGTGGCTTTGTCGGATGATCAGCCACATCCAGAAGACATGTGGACTGAACACCATCCAAACCCCCACTATTATCTATGAAGATAATGCCGCTTGTGTTGCACAAGTTCAAACGGGTTATGTGAAGAGCAATCTCACGAAGCATATCAATCCCAAGTTCTTCTATGCACATGAATTGCAAAAGATGAACGAAGTAAGAATTTTGCATACTAAGTCGTGTGAAAATCTTGCTGATTTATTCACTAAATCATTATCGGCATCGTCTTTTGAGAGATGTGTGCGTGGAATCGTTATGATAAGGCTTAGGGAGTTGCAAGGTTCAGGGGGAGAAACTTCACAAACTCATTGTTAAATCTCGATCCCACTGATCAAGTACTCAACTCAGCGGTTGAGTGAATTGTATTCTTTTTTCCTTGAGTGAGTTTTCCTGATGTTTCTCACATAAGGTTTTTAACGAGGCAATTCGTGCAACTCAGCAATGTATGCTATGTGCTCTTTCTCCATATTTTTTCCCACTGGATTTTTCGGAGTTTTTGAGACACGGATATACGGTTAAGTACCCAAGGTGGAGTGTTGGGAAACTAGGCTCAGTCCACGCGAGGGCGTGGGCGGCCGGTGCGGGAGCGTTGGCTCCGCTCGGTTTGTTTCCCCTCTTTACGTTAAGTGGGCACTTATCCATCTCCCTTGTCCCCCTATATAAACAAAAGGCTCTCCCTCTTTGTACGTACAGTTGATCCTAGATTAATAAAGAGAACTTCACCCTACATCTTTGTGTTCATTTCTTGTGATTGTGATTGTGTGCTTCGCCTTCGACTACATCATGTACGTTGTACACCCTCGGGACCGGCCAGCCCGCAGGGTTGTACAACAGATTCAAAACCAAAATGAGAACCACGAAATTCGAAACTGAAACCGCCCCTTGCCGGTTGCTTTGCCGCACGTAGAGAGAGTGTAAAACGCAAACCCCTCACCAAACCAAACCCTTCTTCTCCCCACTCTTCCTTTCCACAGACAACACAAACAAGCGGGGGCGAACAAATGGCGATCGCGATCTCGCAGGAGGCCTTCGACGACATGGTCCGGGAGAACATGGAGGACCTCGGCATGGACCCCGACGAGGCCCTCGCCGACGCCGTGGACGCACTCACCCTCCAGGGCGCCAACCTCGCCGGTACCCACGGGCTCCTCCTCCCCAGATCTCCGATCTCCCTTACACAACGCGGTGGGCTAATCCTCTCGCCGCCTCTGCAGGGATCATCAGACGCGTGCCCGGGGAGGCCGCGGCGGAGGAGGTGAACCCGGTGATGCGGGCGCTGGACCAACTCAAGGCCTCCTCCAGCGGCAGGTCGGGGGAGGATCTCGACAGGCTGCTCTCTTCGATCGACGAGCTGCTCGAGCTCTGCTCCGGCGACGAGGCGGAGAATGCGGCCGTAGCGGCGCGGAACGGAGGCGTGGAGGCGCTCGTCGCCCTGTGCGCGTCGGCTGGGGTGACGCAGGAGAGGCTGCTTGCTTCAGGCTTGAAGGCGCTGAGCTCCCTGATCCGGGGTACGTTGCTGCCTTTGTGAATGTTCTCGGATACGAGGATGTTCTATTGATTGTTGGCATTCCACGAAGGATAGATGTGGAGATTTTAATTTGAACTGATATTATTTTTCAACTACCAGAACAGCATTTTTCTGGTTGTTTTCTGACATTTGGGGATGAACTCGATCTGCAGATGTTGGGAGCACCGAAAAGTTCAGGCAAAGCCAAGGCCCCAAAATTGTCATGGATATCTTGAAAGGAGCCCTGGAAAATTCAGATATACTGGATGGCGGTTTTAGGGTCGTCGCAGCGGCATCTGCTGGCAATGAAGTTGTGAAAGACGCCTTTATGGACTTGAAGGTCGATGAAGTCATTCTGGAGGTTATGAAGAACAAATCAAATAGTAGAGTGCAAAGCGTGTATGATGCCATTCGTGTTCTGTTGACACCTGACGATAACCGGGTGGTGGCTTCTCAAGTATGTCCTATATGCTTGTAGAACTATGTCAAGACTTGATATGATTTTACATTAGCAAGTGCACCATTTTGATTTGCACATTTATTACTCCCTCCGATCCATATTAATCGACACACACTTAATACAACTCTAGTACAAAGTTATACTAAGTGTGCGTCAATTAATTTGGATCGGAGGGAGTACTTGATTTTTTGAAATTTAACGACCATGAAATTGGTTTACCGAAGATAAATCCACCTAGGGAAATTGGATTGAGTTATAATAAGCGGTTGTCTGTATGAGATGCACAGGAAATTAAATTTAGATGCTAAAATAGAAATTTGGCTGTTTTAATTTTACTCCAATCAAGCATTATGTAGAAATTTCGGTGGACATCTGAATTTAGTTAGATTTCATATCCGCAGAATATTAACATGAACTTGTGGTGATAGTTAAATACTGGACAGAATGTTCAACAAAAATAATACTCCCTCCGATCCATATTAATTGACGCACACTTAGTACATCTCTAGTACAAAGTTGTACTAAGTGTGTGTCAATTAATTTGGATCGGAGGGAGTAGCCAACTTGATATCACATGGTTTCCTGTTTTGAACATTCTGTTTTCTCAGTGTCACCAACACACGCACATGTTGCATTCTTGCTTGCAAGCTGACACTGTAAATTGCTTATAGCACCCAATACATTTGATTTTAATATGTTCAGTTTGTGGCTTAATCATAAAATCTTGTACATTGACAATTTGTCTATTAAGGAATTAGGCCTTCTCGTATGAATGGAGTTTGGTCCATAGAGAGGAAATTGACAGACTTGTGATGCAGGTATATGGATATTCGCGGAAATTTGCAGAAATTGGCATCGCAGAAGTTCTTGTCACTGCACTCCGTGAACAAGTTGCTCCATCCAGCTTACCATCAGCTTGTGCTGCTTTGAAGGCAATTGCTGTTAATGTAAGAATAAACTATGATTCTATACATATCCCAAAAATGATACTAATTGATAGTAAGTTTTTTGTTATGGTTTCAATTTTTGCAGTAGTGAAGCTTCATGTTTTCTAGGGTAATTTGTAGTGTCAGCAGTTTATAAACTGGCAATAGAATATGAATTGCAGGCAACTACCCTACATGAAAACCTTGATATATATAAAATCCCCCCCCCCTCATGTTATTGCCTTGCTTTTATTTTTTTTCATGTTTTTTAGTCCTGCGTATCGAAAATGTTTTTCCTCTATGAAATTGTGATAATAAATAAAACAAGTCATTCAACCTGAATTAATATGAGCTACATCAGGACAATATCACCACCTTTAGTTCTTGTGTCACCACAGGAAGAAATATGCCGGTCCATATCTGAAAATGGTGGGATTGATGTGCTTCTTCAGTGCATCGATGAGGCTGGCATACAGAAGAACAAAGTTATAGCGAAATCTTGCTGCTCTTTGTTGTCTAAGGTACGGTAGTATGGCACATCACTGCAACATTACTCTACCACAGGAATACCTACTTTTTGTATGATAAAATCCTACTTGGATTTAAGTCAAACTGACACCACATTCTGCTTGAAGCTGGCTGGAAGTGACGCAAACAAGGGCAATATCATTCAGCAAGATGGTTTTGATAGATTCTTGAAGTTAGCATCCAGATTTTCTGAAGATCCGTCAGTAATACAGGAGGTAATACACACAAATGTGTAATAGTGAAAGAATCTGTATACTGTATGAGCCACTTTGATATTCCGTACTGAGCTAACCGAACGTGCAGGTGATGTCTTTGGTGCAAGTCCTTACATTGCGGTCACCAGAATATGCATCACGTGCGGTCGCGCTAGGCTATGGCACTCTTGCCATACACACAATGCAAAAGTTCCCCTCCTCCGCCTTTACTCAGAAGCAAGCATGTCTTATGATTCGTAATCTCGTGGTCAGGAACCCTGAAAACAGGTATGCTGTAGAAGCCCCCCCCCCCCCCCCCCCCACACACACACACACAAAATGTGCAATTGTCTATAGAACATAGTCAGCATCATCTGCAGCGGGCTTCTTACTCCTAATGCTTGTGCTAATGTTTCTACGTTCTACTGTACGTCTCAACACCTGTTTTACCACCGCAGGACAATCTTGCTTAACGAAGGCGTGGAGAAACTTATCAGGAAAGCCAAGGCAATACATGGAAGCTGCAAAGCTGCCGCCACGGATGCCCTGAGAGATCTGGGCTTGGACAACTACAACGCATAGAAAGCCTAGGTAGCCTAGCATGTGTGTAAATTTGCCTATCTGAGGATGGCTTACAAAAATACACGTTGCGTTTGGGTTCCTAGAACTGGGATGCTACGTTTGTGTCTGTTTCTGGTCCCACTTTTGTGAAAATTTTGAGTTGCATGGTTTCATGTTATGATTAAATTACATACGCGTGTTTGAATGTGACCAACAAATGGAAATATTATGAGCTAAATCTGAATACGTGTCCTGCTGCATGAATTAGTAGGAAAAACTCAACACCTGCTATGATTTTATCTGCTCCATTCAGTTCTTGAAAAGCTGATGTGTTGCAAATGGGTGTAATTAAACTTTTCTAGTACCTACATCTTTAAATTGGATGCTTCAAAGACATTTGCATACATTTGTTTCCAGTAATGGTAGACCTAGACCAAGACCAAGTTGTTTGAAAATGGAGTAGACCACAATTCGTGACGATGGCCAACTATTCCGTAGTCTGAATCCTGAACTATTGATGACGATTTTAACTAACTGTTGTAAGAATTCGTCACGGGTCACACCTATCTGAATTATGCAGTGTCATTGCTTGTAACAAAACGAGGTTGTTTTGGTAGGGTTCTTGTGCCTCTAAATGCATTGGGCAAGTGCAAAGATACACAAACAGCATGCAGAAAAGACATGTCATATTGTCGATAATGTTTCCAACCACGTTTCATTACTTCTCACAAAAAGGTTCCGTCAAAAGAAGTTGCCAATTAGAGGAGATATCCAAGAGTTCAAGTCAATGGAAGACATTTCCTTCGACAGCATTGTGACCACTTCTATACTGAAACACAAAAGGTTCATGTCCCGCCAACCCCCCACACCACCACTGTTTTCAGCCTGTTTTGAGTTGTTTCTCCCGCGCAAACTCCATCAGTGTAACTGCAAGGAATAAAGCATGAAAGTCAGAACGTACAGATAAACTACAAGGCATCAGCATTCAGCACCCAAATAGTTCATTGCCTATTAATTCTGTGCCCAAAGGTCCAAACCAGAGAATTTAAATGGATGTGGTATTAGGAAAGTACTTCATCGTTTGTCTCTGAACTTCCTGGAAGCACTTTTTCGCTTTTCTCTGAACTTCCTGGAAGCACTTCATTGCTTTTCTCTGAACTTCCTGGAAGCACTTCATCACTTCTCTCTGAACTTCCTGACGTCTGGAACATCTTGGAAAACGCCTTCCGCTCCAGATTGCGTCTGTCAGTAACCTGGGGTAAACACGGATGACATGTCAATAAACCATCCACTAGTCCCAAAATTAATATCCGCAATGAACTAACCTTCTTCTTTGCAGCAGCCAGCTCCCGTTTGATTCCCCCTGAGGATCAGAAATACAAAACCCAACATTCTTAGCTGCAAATGGGAAAATAATGTACTAATAGTCAATGAGGGGGAAGTAGGATATACAAACCATCGTTTGGCTCCAAATCCAATGCATGCTGGAAGCTCTCAACTGCAGCATCAATATTCTTGAGTACCATGCGTGCCTGCATCCCGATACCTTATTATTGACAAGCCAAGTTTCAAGTTTACGAGAAGGCGCTAAGAATAATATTCGCAGCACCAACACGACAAGGACTACAAATAATATTGTACAACGGCTGGCAAGAATGTAATACACATACACATAAAAAGATGTTCAGGTGGAACGAATGCAAATCCATTTTCCTTTTTATGGAAATGCGCATCTTCATGTCCAACATATAAAGTAAGATGTACTCAACAATGAGCACATGGAAACAAGCCAGTTTAACTTGCACATAAATGCAAGTAGTTTGAGTGTACAACAATAATATTGGGAAGATAAGCTGCGGTAGTCATAGTTTTGTCAAAACATGTTTGTAGTGCATACAATTTGCATGCCATTTGGTACGTGGATAATATATCACATGGAGGTTTAATACTAACCTGTCCTTGACGGAAAAAAGCTTTTGCGTTGCCGTCTGTTTCACGCAGTGCAAAGTCTGCATCTAACATAGCACCCTCCACATCTCCCAACTTCAGTTTGCATGCCTGAAGAAATTACAAGTGACTTCCATATACTAGACAGAGAATGATTTTACAAGGAATAAAAATTCTAGATCCACACGAAGAAATACAAATTATGTACAAAATAGAATTTCTCTAAAATGTTGTACCATAGAGGTACATGCATTTGTGATCCGTCCATGAACAAGTGGCAGGATGTGGAACTTACAGAACTATTTGTGAGTATAATTGACTTTGTTTTCCGTAGTGCTGAGCTGTTCTCTGCACAATAATAGGTTGTTAGGATTAGCAAGTGAAATGCACCTCTATCCATAAGTACTTTAACAAAAGTAAACAGCGATAAGAAGCTAAAGAATAGCTACCTTGATCTATCTCTTCTTTCTCCCAGCAAAGATCTAAATAGCGCATAGCTTTCCTGTACTTTCTGAGTGCAGCCTTGTAATCGTGTTTCTGTATAGAGGCAGAAACTTCAGTTGTAACTTGTAAGTTCCAAACAGGAAACAAGTTAGGTATATTATTTTTAGAGTATAAGATGATCTATTTACCCATTTTATTAGTGCATCTAGGCTTTAACTAAAGAATTGGCCAATTCATATTATAAATGCATTATACGCAACAACAATGAAACTTCCTCATGTGAATCAAATAAACTTACAAAAAAATGAACAGAAAGTATAGTCCATTAAGCAAAACGAACCTTAAAATATTCATTTCCGAAAGACTTTGCAGAATCAACAGCATTAATCCACCACAAAACATCTGCAGGCTTTTCATCGAGGTCAATAGGCCAATCAGGATACATGTCACCATCTTTGAAAAAATTTGCAACTCCTTCAGTTGAACCTGCTGGCAGTTCCCCACAATCAGCAATAACAATATCATCAGTTGGAAGGTCAGCTTCTCCAGCACAAACATGCTCCATTGCGCGAACCACTCCCATTCCTTTTACAACCCTCCCGAAAACAACGTGTTTCCCGTCAAGGTGCGGTGTTCGGGTGGTAGTGATGAAAAACTGAGATCCATTTGTGTTGGGACCAGAATTCGCCATTGATAACATCCCTTTCCTCTCATGCTTCAAAACAAAATTCTCATCCTCAAAATTCAATCCATATATTGACTCGCCCCCAGTTCCATCACCAGCAGTTATATCTCCACCTTGCACCATAAAACCCTTGATGATACGATGAAAAGATGAACCCTGGAGAGTAAAAGTTACCGAAAATGAGTACTTGAAAGGTTAAAGATCCCGTAGTTTACAAAAGGAAAAAATATGCCACAGTGGTCCCTAAAGGAAAAAAAATCATTGTTACCATGAAGAATAACCAACTCTAGTTCATACAAGAAAGGGTGCTTGCCTTGGTCATTCTTTCAGAAAAGAAAGAATTGCTGTTATAAACTTAAATTCGGTGGTTAGGATCATGCTAACTCTGTGCAGTTAACATCAAAATCACCACCATTCACTTACTAGAAAAAGGAAAATAAATTGGTGGCTGTGAATGAAAGCAGGGCAATCTTGCCTTCTTTCTAGGAAAGAAAATGGGCAATAAAGGATAGCCAACATGTGTTAGTCTCTGCCACCACGAAACACACGGTACAAAAGTGCCGTTATCCAAAGTTGGATCTCTGCTGCTCCAACAGTTAAGTGGGAGACTTATCACTACTTCACTAATGCTCTGCTCCACTTATGTGTGTCTCCCACACTATCATCCCAATTCATGATTAAATTTGAAGAACCTAAGCTTTTAAATGCCAAATCTCACTTAAGCATGGTTACACATTAACCAATACAGAGCTATCACCAAAAAAATAGTAAACCCACATTGACCACATTTTGCAAACTCTCAGTTTGTCGTTGAGTGGAACACTTGAAGCACAAATCAACTACTGTAAAGCTAGGTCTACTTGGTTCTGACAGATACTGCTTCAAGGATAATCTACAATGGACTTGTGCCAAGAAAAAAATGCCAGAGGCTGAGACTATATGTGCAGTTCGTGAGCCTTGAACATATGTCCAAAACTAGAAAACCCCGAGGTACTTTCTACCTAGTGAACTGCATATGACCACATAAAACCCTGTTTAAAAATATCAGAATCCTCCTTTTCATAGTGCACTATTCTATTGCCAACATAGCCAGTTGGCCAAAAAAAAAGTGAATCAGTTTTTCTAAAAACTTTGGTGCTTCCAGTTTTTCAACATAAGTACCACCACCAGTAGCAGGCCAAAGCAAGTATATTGGTTTTAAAGCAAGTAGATTACAAGTAGTAGGCCAAAGCAAGCATATTGGTTTGAAAGCAACAAGACTAATTGGAACGTTACAAGCACCAGTTATGCACGCTGAAGAGAGGACTAGCAGTCAGCAAAGGCAAAATCGTCCTATCAAAGCAAAAGGGCCTGCAAGGACTGATTTTTGGTCGATATATCGCCAGCCATAGACGGAATCACACTTCGCACAATGAAATTATCCAACCCGAAACCGCAGAACCGTGAACCAGATGATCTGATGTTGTTAGCGCTCACAATCTACGCGACCATGCGCAGAACGCACCCGCATTTTGGCCGGCCAGTGCTCGAAATCGAAATAACAGGAAGCGGGGCCTCGCTCAAGCACCCCCGCAGCACCGCTAAACCCAACCGCACCAGACATGCCCCGAACCCGAAAACCTGATGACAAGTGTATACTGTGGCGCCTCGCGCAGGGGAAGGCAGCCGGGACAAACCTTGTAGTGGAGCCTCGCGCCGGTGGCGGCGCTGACGCCCTTCTCCCCGGTGCAGAGCGCGCGGAAGTTCTCGGCCGCGCGGGGCACCACGGAGGCGTAGAGATCCACCACGATCCGCCCCTCCAAATCGCCGCCGATGCTGACGTCGAGGTAGACCCTCGGGTTGCTCGCCTCCGCCGCCGCCGCCGCCGGCGGGACCGGGACCGGGGCCGGGGCCGCGACGCCCTCGCCCTCGCCCTCCATCGCCGAGCTGAGAGGGAGCGAACCTGGGTGCGGAGGGGAACTCTCGGCGGCCGGGGGAGCAAGGCGGCGGCGTGCTTCGGGGAGAGTGAGGAGAGTGGGGTGGTGCGGTGCTGCGGTGCGTACGGTGGGGTGGGGTGGGGGAGTGGGGTGGGGTGGGGTGGGGTGGCTGATTCAAATAAGGAGGGAGGGGAACAGGAAAGGGCGAGGGGGTGTTTGGTTGGACAAGTTTGCTGTGATTCTACTGTTGCCAGAGGTAAGTGGGCCTGTGTTTGGTCTAGCCGAGGTGGAGGAGCATGGAATATGTGGTCATCTATGCAAGAGTACCATACCGAACCGGACGGCCGTGTTTTGATTGATCGAGTAAACAGGGTTTACATATGTTTTGGTGAGTATAAAAAAGGGAATATTACTTTAAGCCAAACACATTTAACTCTCAAGTTGCATGAGGGTAGATCTATTAAAAATAATGTACACTTTGTTGATATGATCAAGAGTCTATCATTTCTATTAAATCTGGAATATCAGATCCATGATGTACAATTTAGTGCATGCATCTATTGCATCAAACATAGTACCTGGTGCCTTTCATAATAATTTCTTATCTTGTATGTGCATGTAACGCATCACATAGTCGTCCACTAAGAACACTCATACCTTATCCGGAAAAAAATATTATTGGCTTCTTGGAATTTCCTATGATCTTCAAAAAAAATCAGCATTGATAGTACTAAAATGGAAAACTTTCAAAGCAATAAGCCACAACATGGCATTCACCTACCATCTCTTGAAGTGCACACCGTTAAAGTTATCCAATCTGAGTGCATCACATATACTAGTCATACTTAACTCAATTTTTCTTACAATTAGTTTTTTTTGCATTGTTGGACAATTAGGAAATTTTGTGATTCAATAAATCGTTCATGATTAGAATTATTATTAGCATGCATAGCCCTACATACTAGATGAATAAAACAACATCTCACATGCAACAATAACCATAATAAAAGATTGGACCACATCACATCACATCACACATACATGTTGTTTGCAGATGAAGTAGCTATATGTGTTACAAATGCGATGTTTTTATGATGACATTGGTAAACACCGTTCGAATCAGACATTGGTGATGACAACGGACAACAACACCTAATCGTTGAGGTAGATGGCCTATGGTGAAGTACATGAGTAGTGCCGTGAAGCACTTCCAAAAGCCTAATTTTTGACACTGTTGATGCGAGATCACAAGGGTGAGAGGTTGCAAAGACTTGATGTCATGCATGTTGGTGCACATAGGCATTTGGGATGGAGTAGACTATGGCGGAGGTGTACACAACGAGAAGAGGGAAAACCCTAATTTGATTTTGGCGTATCTTTAGCGGAGGTCGTAAGTCATATATATAGCAACGCCCACGCGGTCTCGTGTTCCAATCATGCATGATCTAAACCGTCTAGGTTTCCAACCTACCAACAAATGGACAATCAATTCTCCTGCAAGGAAATCAAAAAATAGAATGGAAAAAAGAAGCTATGTTCCCAGAAGGCCATGGATAAGATTTCAGCACACCATTCATGTGCATGCACATACATGAGCCTGATCAGGGCAGGTGATGTGATTGCGCACGCATGGTGCTCTCTTTCTTTCCTAATACAAATCACTAAGTATAATGAAGAGAATCCACTATATCAGGTGATATCTGATGTCTACGCACACTTCTATTCTTGTAGACTACGTTGGGCCTCCAAGCGCAGAGGTTTGTAGGACAACAACAATTTCCCTCAAGTGGATGACCTAAGGTTTATCGAACTCAGGGAAGTAGAGGTTGAAGATGGTCTCTCTCAATCAACCCTGCAATTAAGAAACAAGAAGTCTCGTGTGTCCCCAACACACCTAATACAATGGTAAATTGTATAGGTGCACTAGTTCGACGAAGAGATGGTAAAATATGGGTGATAGGTGTGGCAAAACGCTAATATAAATCTGTAATAAAAATTACAACAAGGTAGCTGAAAGGATCGAGATAGACCTAGAGGGGGGGGGGGGTGAATAGGTCTTATTAAAATTTTAACACTACTTAACAATTTTAGGCAATAATGCGGAAGATAAAGGTGTGCCTAACAATTGCAAGGTTTACCTAGTTGTGACAAGATAAACAATAAGCACACTATACTGAAGCAAGTGAGGGGCAAATAATACGGTAGTACAAGTAATAAGGGGAAAGAGTAGGGATAACCGAAAGACGCGAAGACAACGATGTATCCCGATGTTCACTTCCTTGGAGGGAAGCTACTCACCGTTCGGAGAGAGTGGGTGAAACCACGAAGGTACACCAACGCCACGAAGGCTCACTCTATTCCCCTTGAGATATCACCACGAAGGCGATTCCCAACAACTACTGGTTGACCTTAAAGGTGGTCACCAAAGCCTCACAAACTCAAAGGGGGTAATCACAATGGTCGATTCCTCTCCGAAGAACTCCTACCCTCCTAGGAGTCTCCAACCTCCAAGAGTAACAAGATCAATGGGGAAAGCTCAAGACTTGCTCAAAACACGATTTGCTTTGGTTGAAAGATGGGAAGGGGCGGATCTATCACGGGTTGAAAGATCCGTCAAGAACTCTCACGGGGCTCTCCGGGATCTGAGATTTGGTGAGGGAGAGTGTGAGAGGGAGCACATGTGTTCTTGGGCGTGTTGCAAATGAAGTAGTCGACCCTCTCATGTGGTGGAGAGGGAATATTTATAGCCCAAGGCCAGAAATGGCCGTTGGAGCATTCTTCCTGCATAAGTATCGGACGTTCGGTTTGCACCGGACACTCACTAATACACTGCATGCGCAGAAGAACACATCAGGTACCGGACGTCCGACAGATACCTGGCAGCCGATGACCGGATGTCCGATGAGCGTCGGAAATCCGATAAAACATTGAAAAACGCTACTGACCCCTCGGATCCTTAGTCCGACGCCAACCGGACGTCCGACCACCGGACATCCGACATGGACCGGAAATCCGATGAAATGGGAAAAAGCCCACTGACCTCTCGGACCCTTAGTCCGACGGTGACCGGACGTCCGAGAGCATCAGGTACCAGACGTCCGGTAGGGACCGGACGTCCGATGTGTGTATATTCAGAAGGCTTGTTTTAAAATGAGTGTGTGACAAGAAATTCATTTGTTTTGCGAGATGTTTGAGCAAGACTTAAACAGTACACCCACTGATCCCCTCTTAATAGTGCGGGGATCCCCATACTCAAGATAATCGGAAAAAGCTTACGCTTCAAATTCATTGGTTCCATCTCTTGAGAAATTGTAGATATCAATGGTCTATGATCCACCATCACAACGAACCGAGGACTAAAACCTGAGATAAACTTGACAAACATTATTAGTCCTCTATATGTATATTGTCATCAACATCAAAATATGATTAAGGGCATGATTGCACTTTCAATCTCCCCCTTTTTGGTAGTTGATGACAACATACATATAGCTCCCAAAGATGTACACATTTTAGTCTTAGTGGGAGCAAGTTTTATTATGAACTCCCCCTCAAAGTGTGCATGTAGGATTCTTGACTTTTAAGAAAGATGCACACCTTGAGAGTAGTCCCATCACACGGTATTACACATTCAAAGGACATCTTATTGATGCTAGCAATACATGAGTATGACAACGATAATGTATATTGCAAGCACAAGATATCAAAGATGACCAAAGAACCACCAACAATGCAAGCCAAGACATAAGACAACACCATGCATAGTACCAAAGGTTCACACGGTTCGCATAAGATCCTAGACACACACCAAGTTCAAACAACGACATAAAAAAGTAGACCAAACACAAGACTAAAGATCAACTCCTACAAACATAGATAAAACGCATAGAACGCATATGGCTCTCCCCCTTTGGCATCAAGTACCAAAAAGGGGGCAACACCAACAGGCACGATCTAGTGAGTGCCACTGCCACTAGCACCCGAAGTCTCCGGGAAGAAGTCAGCCCACTCCGGTCCCGTGGGGAAGTCGAAGCCGAGTCCAATAGGAGGAGCCTCCGGAAGACGCTCATCATCGCTGACATCAACCTCACCAGCTGCACAAAGACGGGCCTTGAGCTTGTTCTTGGAGGAGATGAGCCTAGTGACCACATCGTGGTTGGAGGTGCAGTTGAACGTGATAGCCCTCATCATAGCGGACTGGGCCTTGCCCAAGAAGTGAGCAATCCTCGGCATGGGCGCCTGCTCAGAAGAGTGGCGCCGGAGAGTGCCACCAACAATAGCAGACTCCGGAACAGCGCGAGTCATGGGAGCAGGGGCATCATAGTACATGTAGGTCGGAACGGTCCACATGGGGTGATGATGAGTGATCTCAATAGGGTGTGAGGCACGAGACTGAATGAGGGCCATGATGAACGGTGCATGAGGGAAACTGCGTTTAGTCTGAATGCTAGCAAGACGGATCTCATTGCAGATAAAGTGTGGTATATCAATAAGCTCCGTGAGGTGCGACTCCATGCGGCACATCAGATCAATGGCATAGCTGCTACAAGTGGATTTGTCCCCAAACTTCGGATAGAGTTCAAAGCACACATTGGAACAGAAAGTGAAACTGTGGTAGCCAGATGGACACATCATTGAGCTTCTTGTAGGCATCATCACCTTGCAGATGCGGCTTGATGAGACGAATGCAGTCTTCGTGAGTCATGGGCTTGTGCTCCTTGTTGGCAGAGTGGATGCGAAAACCAGAGCCCCGAAAGCCAAGGGCCTTCACAAACTGAGCATATGTAGCAGAGAGACGCTCCTCACCAGTCATCCACAAAATGGTCTTGTTCTTGAAGAAGCATGTGGCATAGAACCGAAGAATGACTGCTTTGTTCCAGTCACGCTGAAATCCAAAGGGCGCATCAAGACCCATAGCATCAATGATAGCACGGCCACCCGGAAACTTGGACGGGTTATCCCAAATGAACTAGAGTGGAAAGCAAGCATGAGAGTTGACCAACCCTTTATGCAGAA
Organism: Bromus sterilis; assembly: GCA_950022295.1. NCBI lineage: Eukaryota > Viridiplantae > Streptophyta > Magnoliopsida > Poales > Poaceae > Bromus > Bromus sterilis. The sequence continues at coordinate 29,013,066 of OX465599.1, read as the reverse complement.
CAACAGAGGAGAACACATCTACCTGCACATTGGTCCAAAAACGTGTATCCAGACAATCCTGCTCCACATCAAACTGGTTGACATCACGTCGCAATTTCTGATAAGCAGTGGCAGGCGACTTGGTGTAGTCCGAGGCAGGACGCCCATGGGTGGCAACTGGTTCACAAGAGATGTGAACACGGGCCACCGGTAGAGCGTCATCTGGGGCCACATCATCATCAGCATGAGCCCCCGAAGCAGAGGAGGAACCCCGAGCAGCGCGACGTGAACTCAATTTGGCACGCGCCGCCGGGCGAACGGGTTCATCAGGAATGAGGTCATCATACTCAAAGTCAACAACAAAGTCCTCGTCGACTTCCTCATTCTCAAACGTGATGTCGGGATCATCATGAGTGTCATCGCTGTCCTCGGATGATGCAAGGTGTTGAGGCTGTTTGCCACGAGAGATAACCCGACGAGCAAGGCGTTTGGGACGCCGATGTTCATCGGAATCCTCGGACCCCCTAGTAAAAATATACCGTGGATGAGTGAAAACTGATTTTGACCGGGATGGAACGGGGAAGAATCACTACAAGAAGTAGAGGCATACCCCGGGAGACGGATCTACCCACTCTCTTTTGCGCGGATTGCTTCGTGCGAACCATGGTGAAACCCTAGATGGGGAATAAGCAATGAGGCACAAATCCGGACACCATCCCAAAAAGTAATTGGAGGAAAGGATAGATCGAGGGGAAGGGTACCCGTGGCGCGAAGATCCGGAGGAGAGGGGCCAGGAGTCGGCATGTGGATTCACCGAAGTGAGCATGTGGATTGTTGATGTTGGTTCTCTTTGTGCATTTCGTAGAGAGGAGAGAACTCATGAATTGAGTTTCTCCCCCTACATATATTCCTACATCTAGACAAGTTATATGTTATGTGCATGAATGCGAGAAAGATATCCCTAGGCAGAAAAGCTATAACGTTCCAAGATACCAAGTTCACCTCTTAGTTGGCAAAACCTTGCTTCATCCAACGCCTTCGTGAAAATATCGGCAAGTTGCTTGTCGGTGCCCACATGTGCAAGAACAATATCACCCTTTTGAATATGATCCCGTATGAAGTGATGACGAATGTCAATATGCTTGGTGCGAGGATGTTGACACGGGTTGTTGGCAATCTTGATGGCACTTTCATTGTCACATAAGATGGGTACCTTCTTATAGGTGAGGCCATAATCCATCAAAGTTTGCCTCATTCATAGAACTTGAGTGGCACAACTTGCGGCGGCCACATACTCGGCTTCGGCGGTGGAGAGGGAGACACAATTTTGCTTCTTGGAGTGCCAACTTACCAATGAGCGCCCAAGAAATTGGCAAGAATCGGATGTTAACTTCCGATCCACCTTGTCTCCGGCCAAATCCGCAACGGTGTACTCCAAGAGATCAAACTTTGCTTCCTTGGGGTACTAAAGGCCCAACAGAGGAGTATGAACAAGGTATTTAAGAATGCGCTTAACCGCCAAATGATGACTCTCCATAGGAGAGGCTTGATATCTTGCACACATTCCTACGCTAAGCATGATATCCGGTCTAGATGCACAAAGGTAAAGCAATGACCCAATCATAGAACGATAAAGAGTAGCATCAAACGGAATACCGGAAAGGTCTTGATCTAGATATCCCTTGGTTGGCATGGGTGTCTTGCATGGCTTGGCATCCGTCATACCAAACTTCACGAGCATGTCTTGAATGTACTTTGTTTGGGAGATGAAGGTTCCTTCGGCAAATTGCTCGATTTGAAATCCAAGGAAGTACTTCAAGCTCCCCATCATGGACATCTCAAAGTTCTTGGACATAGTTTCCGAGAACCACTTGCACAAAGATGGGTTAGGGGAACCAAATATTATGTCATCTACATAGATTTTGCATATGAGAAATTCACCATTGGTTCTCTTGGTAAAAAGAGTGGCATCAATGACACCCCTCACAAATCCTTCCTCGAGTAAAAACTTCCTAAGATGGCGATGGTACGAATTCTCGTCCCTCGTTGGTTACCCAAAGTGGAAGGTTGAGATGTAGACAACAACAAGTTTTCCTTAGAGAAGATGCTAAGGTTTAGTATCGAACCAGTAGGACTCCAAGATCGACAAGTAGGTGGCAAGGAAACAATGGCACCGTTTTAATACAAAAGTTGCTTCCTTGACCTGGACCTGCACACACAACAAATAACTTTGCTTCCCAACGAGTACAGAGGAGTTGTCAATTCCTCCGGCCTTGTTGTTTACAAAGGATAAAACGCACGGGATAATAATGATAGTGATAGCAACGGAAAAGTAAATAAAGCATTAAATTGATAGTGGGTGTAAACAGTATTGGAAATATGGACCTGGGTCCTATGATGTTCACTAGTGATGTCTCTCTCCCAAAAGACGATAAAATAGCCATGCGAGGTAAACAAATTACAGCTGGGCAATTGACACGATTATGTGCGCAAACCAATGCTAATTATGCTATAAAGAAAGGAAGAGGCTCAAAAGCATGGGCGGTACGCCAAGACAAGTAGACCGAAATCCATCTGCATCTACCTACTAATCATCCACCTTGAGATATCTATCTAGAACATCTCGCTGGTATTAAGTTGCGAATCCTACCCAAAGTGTAAACTCAAAGCAACAGACAACTGCATTAAAGAACTTTGCGTAAAGTAAACAATCCTTGCACCTGCAAGTACAAGCACCGTTGTTTTCCCCCTTGTGGCAATAACACATCCCCTAGACTCATGTTTCTGTCACTCAAGCTAGTCATCGGGGGGCATGAACCCACAATCATGCATAACGCTCCCTCTTGGAGTCACTACCTATTACTTGGCCAAAGCAATAAACAGCAACGGAGAACATGCAAGAATTACTCTAGAACATAAATATAAAAGAGGAGAATCAAATATATTACTCAAACACAATCTGAACATAATCACATAATCCATCGGATCCCAGCAAACTCAGCATAGCAACAACAGAGACATTACATATGTGCCTCGATCATGTAGGGCAGCTCACGAGGTCTAATCCATGAAGAACAAAGAGGGGAGGAGAAAATCACATAGCTACTGATCATAGACCCATGGTCCAAGGTGGACTACTCACGGTTCATCCGGGAAGCATCCATGGTGGTGGAGAAGCTCCCGGAGGTGATTCCTCCCTCCGGCAGGGTGCCGGGAAGAGGTCTTCTGGTGCTCCCGATCTTGGAAGCGCAACGGCGGCGAAACAGAGGAGAGATTGCAAAAAAGGGTTCCCGTCACGGGGGTTTCACGTCACGAGGAATAAATAGGCGAAGGGGGGCAGCCAGGGGGGCCACCAGGTGTCCAGGCGTCCCCCTGGCGCGGCCGCACCCTAGGGCGCGCAGGGAGAGCGCCTGGGGCCCTGGTGGGTCCCCTCTGGCGCCCCCTCGGTGATTCCCGAAGCATCTTCTACGCTGATTTTTTATTGGATTTTCCCGAATTTTTGGAGCACTTTTAATATGGGGGAAACCTGAAATAGAAAAACAGCAGAAAACAAGAACTGGCACTGGGGTGCACTGAGTTAATAGGTTAGTCCAAATATGATCAAAAGTGTATGGAAGTTCATCAATATCATAGCAATATCACACAAAATAGGCATGGAGCAAGCATAAATTATAGATACGTTTTGGACGTATCAGATGGTCATACCAAGCCCTAGGGGCTTGCTTAAGACCATATAATTCCTTATGAAGTTTGTACACGTGGTGCTTGTGATGAGGGTCACAAAATCCGGGTGGTTGTGCTACATATGCATCCTCTTGTAGTGGACCATTAAGAAAAACACTTTTTACATCCATTTGAAATAATGGGAATCCATTGAATGCGACATAAGCAAGAAACATGCGTATAGATTCAAGACGGGCAACGGGAGCAAAGGTCTCATCAAAATCTAAGCCTTCAACTTGGGAGTACCCTTGAGCCACTAGCCTTGCCTTATTTCGAATGATATTACCATATTCATCTTGCTTGTTTTTGAAGATCCACTTGGTTCCAATGATGTTATGATCTTGACCGGAAGGCCTTTCCACAAGAGACCATACTTCATTCCGGGTGAAACTAGTGAGCTCATCTTGCATTGCAATGAGCCAATCCGCATCCTCAAGTGCTTGTTCAACCCTAAGTGGTTCAATGCAAGGCACAAACGAGAAGTGAGCGCAAAAGTTCATAAGTTGACGATGAGTAACTATACCTTGCCCCAATCCCGTGAGAATCTTGTCAATATCAACACGTCTAGCCACCAATGGCATGATGGAAGTTGGAGTTTCAATAGGCTCCACCCATTCGGGCTCATGAACAACATTTGGTTCATCATCAAGGGCGAAGCCATCATCAATTTCATCATTTTCTCCAAAGCAAATGCGGCCCAGCCGATCTCGTGGATCAACCGCATCATCAACTTGTGGTTGAGCAACCACATCGGATTGAGGAGGGTCTTGTTCTTGTTCTTGGATAGTGGGCTCATCATGAGCAATTGGATCTTGAGTGGTAGGAGGAGGTGCTTGTGGTGGTGGAACACTTGGCCCATCACACACCTCATCATCTCTAGGAACTTGGGAAATGGGCACAAGATCTCCAATGCCCATAGCCAAGATGTCTTGGGAATAATCTTCATTATTTCCTACATCACTTAGATCAACTTGCTCCCCATGGGAGCCATTAAATTCATCAAACTCTACGTCACAAGTTTCCACAACACATCCGGTGGATTTTTTGTAGACCCTCAATTGTTTTGGATTGAAAGTTAGCTAACTGGTCTTTCTTATTGAGAAAAAAACACTTACAACCGAATACTCGAAAGTATTTGACGTTTGGCTTGTGACCAGTTAGAAGCTCATAGGGGGTCTTCATCAAGATCTTGCGAAGGAAGAGTCGGTTTGATGCATGACATGCGGTGTTGATGGCTTCGACCCAAAAACTATATGGCGACTTGTACTCATACAACATGGACAGGGCCATCTCCACAAGAGTACGGTTCTTCCTCTCGGCTGCACCATTTTGTTGAGGGGTGTAAGGTGCAGAATATTGATGTTCTATCCCCTCATCACTCAATAATTCTTCCAAGGTGTAGTTCTTGAATTCGGAGCCATTGTCACTTCGTATTGCCAAGATAGCCATGTTGTATTTCCTTTGTGCTTTCTTGGCAAAATCAATGAAGGTGGCCTTCGTCTCGTCCTTGGACTTGAGAAAGAACACCCATGTGTATCTTGAATAATCATCAACAATGACAAGACCATATTTCTTCCCACCAAGACTATCCCATGATGGAGGACCAAAGAGATCCACATGAAGGAGCTCCAAAGGCCTTGAAGTTGACACGATATTCTTGGGGATATGCTTTGCTTGATGTTGCTTCCCGGCTATGCATGCACTACACACACGATCTTTCTCAAAAGACACGTTTGTTAGTCCGAGGATGTGTTCACCCTTTAGGAGATCTTTTAGATTTCTCATACCGACATGGGCTAGCCGGCGATGCCATAGCCACTGATACACGAGATAACTTCTCGCCCCGTTGGTTACCCCAAGTGGAAGGTGAGATGTAGATAGCGGCAAATTTCCCTTAACAAAAATGCTAAGGTTGAGTATCGTCCAGGAGGACTCCAACAGATACAAGTAGGTGGTGAAGTGAACAATGGCGCCGTTCACAACTCAAGGTTGCTTACTTCACCTAGACCTGCACACACAACAGATAGCTTTGCTTCCCAACGAGTACAGAGGAGTTGTCAATTCCTCCGGCCTTGTTGTTTACAAAGGATAAAACACACGGGATAATAATGATAGTGATAGCTACGGAAAAGTAAATTGATAGTGTAAACAGTGGTGGAAATATGGACAGGGGTCCCATGATGTTCACTAGTGATGTCTCTCTCCCAAATGACAATAAAATAGCCATGCAAGGTAAACAAATTACAGCTCGGCAATTGACAGGATTATGTGCGCAAACCAATGCTAATTATGCAAAACAGAAAGGAAGAGGCTCAAAAGCACGGGCAGTACGCCAAGACAAGTAGACCGAAATCCATCTGCATCTACCCACTAATCATCCACCTTGAGATATCTATCCATAACATCTCGCTGGTATTAAGTTGCGAATCCCACCCAAAGTGTAAACTCAAAGCAATGGACAACTGCATTAAAGAACTTTGCATAAAGTAAACAATCCTTGCACTCGCAAGTACAAGCACCGTTTTCCCCCCTTGTGGCAACAACACATCCCCTAAACTCATGTTTCTGTCACTCAAGCTAGTCATCGGGGGGCATGAACCCACAATCATGCATAACGCTCCCTCTTGGAGTCACTACCTACTACTTTGCCAAAGCAATAAACAACAACGGAGAACATGCAAGAGTTACTCAAGAACATAAATATAAAAGAAGAGACTCAAATATATAACTCAATCACAATCTGAACATAATCTCATAATCCATCGGATCCCAGCAAACTCATCATAACAACAGCAGAAAAATTACATATGTGCCTCGATCATGTAGGGCAGCTCACGAGGTCTAATCCATGAAGAAAAAAGAGGGGAGGAGAACATCACATAGCTACTGATCATGGACCCATGGTCCAAGGTGTACTACTCACGGTTCATCCGGGAAGCATCCATGGTGGTGGAGAAGCTCCCGGAGGTGATTCCTCCCTCCGACAGGGTGCCGGGAAGAGGTCTTCTGGTGCTCCCGATCTTGGAAGCGCGGCGGCGGCGGAACAGAGGAGAGATCGTGAAAAAGGGTTCCGTCCCCGAGGGTTTCTCGTCACAGGGAATAAATAGGCGAAAGGGGGCAGCCGGAGGTGGGCCAGGGGCTCCAGGCGCCTCTGGCCGCCTGGGCCCCCCTGGTATGTGAACCTTATGTGTTTTCATGAGTATATTTGTGTTCTAGATCCTATCTATGAGTTGTATGCACCTATTATGGTCCGGAACCGGCGATCCCAAAGGTGACAACTTGGGACACCAAAGGGGATGGTCCATGATTTGAGGATTCCGTGTATCCATTGAGTTTATTGCTTTGTTCCGGTGCTCTTTGACAGGAGTGCCTTAATCTCCATTAGTTCCTTTTGGCCCCGTTCGTAGCGGGATGGTAGGACAAAATATGTTGTGCAAGTTCTTATTGCAAGCACGCACAACTACCTACGGGATACATGCCTATTGTTTGATATTTGCCTAGATGATCATTGCTTTTCTGTGTGCCTTGCCCCGTGTTAGAATCTATTATATGTTTACTCCCATCCATGCAGCACCCGACCATCCATCTCCCTAGCCTACAGTGTTTTCAATCCCGCTGGTTATTAGTTGCTACTTTTTGCTATTTACTTTTGCTGTTGCTATCATCACTATCATATCACCGTTACCACTTATCTATTGTTGCAAGCAAGTATATTTCAGGTGCGGTTGAATTGACAACTCAACTGTCAAAGCTTATAAATACTCTTTGGCTCCCCGTGTGTCGAATCAATGAAGAGACAAGTACCCCGAGGAGGAGTGTATGGGGGTTTGGTTATCCTTGCGCATCCTCGACTAATGGTACGTGAGTGTACTCTAATATTCGACCCCTCAGAAGAGTAGTGATCCAACTAGTAGCTAAAGTTCTCAACTAATTTTGTAGATTTTTGAAAATAAACACGGATTTCCCAAAATACGACATCTATCACTAATAGGCTAAAGCTCTTGACACCAAAAGTCCAAACATTACTCAAGACAACACCTCAAAACTTTTTCAAGTTACTACTACAAAAAGAATAGCAACCTCAATTACCTACTTCAAGTCAAGACACAAAACTCAGTGCAACAGGCAAACTCTCTAAACAAGATAAACATGAAAACTCAAGAGAGTTCCAGCAACAAACTAAACAAAAGCTCTTTGAAAAGATAAACATGAAAGCTAAGAGCAAAGCATGACAGCAACTATGGAAAGATAAAGAACAAACACAACAAAGATAAGCAGGAAAAAGTCCTATGTTGTGTTCTAAATTTTGGAAGTGGAGCGTGTCTCTCTCCCACACAAAGAAAGCTGGGCTCTAAGTTGTTATGAACAGAAAGCAAAGCTAAAGAAAGGTAAAAACAAAACCTAAGAGCAAGACGCTCCAAGAATAGCACATAACGCATGAAGTGATAAAAATATAGTGAGACGATAGACGAACTGATAATTGTCGATGGAGAAGGGGATGCACGGGGGCATCCCCAAGCTTAGACGCTTGAGTCTCCTTGAATATTTCTTGGGGATGCATGGGAGCATCCCCAAGCTTGAACGCTTGACACGTCTTAATCTTCTTTCATCATCTTCCCTCGCACACTTGAAAACTCCCTTCATACATAACTCATCATAATCTGATTAGCGAGATTAGTACCCATAATAAAATAAAATTTTTCTCTATTGGAAATAAAGATAATCTTGAATATCTACTGTTTCTCAAGAGTGCCAAAAGGTTTTTGCAAAGAAAAAGCAAGCTTAAGGTTTGCAAAACGAAGAAAAGGCAAAACAGGACAGAATCTGTGAAAAACAGACCAGCAGGTAGTAAAGAATTTTTAGGGGTACTTCTGCAACTCAAATAAAAAACTCAGAACATACAAAGTTTCATAATTGTATAGAGCACGCTGTGTAAAAAATTCAGCTCAAAAAGATGAACTGGGATTTTTCGCTGATTTTTCTAGTCACGAGGACAGAATCTGTTTTCTGGACAGCATGTCACAACTTTCACTTCCCTTGTCGTATGAGTCTATAAAAGGCACAAAGCTTGAAAAGTAAAGATACAATGATGTTGCTAAAGTAGTAACAATCATCAAGACCACTAAAAACAGAAGAAAAACAAAAAGGAAATCCTAAGTTCGTTGCGGGCTGCCTCCTGAAAGCGCTTCTTTAAAGCCATTGGCTAGGCTTAATGCAAAAAGATCAAGTTGTATCAATTGAACCATCATCAAGATCATCAAAAAGCTCTTCAATAATACAACCGCTCTTAAGAGGTCTTTCAAATAAAGGCCTAAGAAAGATACTTCTAGGGATAAAAGCAAAAGGCGGAAAATCAATTGGAGTCTCATTCTCATTGAGGAGAGGTATTTCTTCCAAAGTTTTGACAGTTTCAACCCCTTTGGCAATAGATAAATTATTTTAGGAATGAGGACCCTTTGGAACGTAAACGAACCTAGGTTCCTTCTTTGCCGGATTTTCCACCTTTTGGTTTTGATTGAGGAGAAAGTAGTTCCTAGAGTGTCAATAATTTCCTCAATCTTATCAATCTTAGAAGGGTCCAGGTCATGGGATTTGATGGTCTCCAAGGTTTTGATTGATAGTGTAAACAGTGGTGGAAATATGGACCGGGGTTCCATGATGTTCACTAGTGATGTCTCTCTCCCAAAAGACGATAAAATAGCCATGCGAGGTAAACAAATTACAACTGGGCAATTGACAGGATTATGTGCGCAAACCAATGCTAACTATGCAAAACAGAAAGGAAGAGGCTCAAAAGCATGAGCAGTACGCCAAGAAAAGTAGAACGAAATCCATCTGCATCTACCCACTAATCATCCACCTTGAGATATCTATCCAGAATATCTCGCTGGTATTAAGTTGCGAATCCCACCCAAAGTGTAAACTCAAAGCAACGGACAACTGCATTAAAGAACTTTGCGTAAAGTAAACAATCCTTGCACTTGCAAGTACAAGCACCGTTTCCCCCCCTTGTGGCAACAGCACATCCCCTAAACTCATGTTTCTGTCACTCAAGCTAGTCATCGGGGGGCATGAACCCACAATCGTGCATAACGCTCCCTCTTGGAGTCACTACCTACTACTTTGCCAAAGCAATAAACAACAACGGAGAACATGCAAGAGTTACTCAAGAACATAAATATAAAAGAAGATAATCAAATATATAATTCAATCACAATCTGAACATAATCTCATAATCCATCGGATCCCAGCAAACTCAGCATAGCAACAGCAGAAAAATTACATATGTGCCTCGATCATGTAGGGCAGCTCACGAGATCTAATCCATGAAGAACAAAGAGGGGAGGAGAACATCACATAGCTACTGATCATGGACCGATGGTCCAAGGTGGACTACTCACGGTTCATCCGGGAAGCATCCATGGTGGTGGAGAAGCTCCCGGAGGTGATTCCTCCCTCCGACAGGGTGCCGGGAAGAGGTCTTCTGGTGCTCCCGATCTTGGAATCGCGGCGGCGGTGGAACAGAGGAGAGATGGCGAAAAAGGGTTCCGTCCCCGAGGGTTTCTCGTCACGGGGAATAAATAGGCGAAAGGGGGCAGCCATAGGTGAGCCAGAGGCTCCAGGCGCCCCCTGGCGCGGCCAGGGGCCTGGCCGCGCCCTCTGGCCGCCTGGGCCCCGTGGCTCCCCTCTGGCCCCTCCTGGGCTCTTCGCGAAGCTTCCGGTACGCTGATTTTTCCTATATTTTCCCGGAATTTTTCTGGTACTTTTAATAAGGGGGAAACCTGAAATAGAAAAACAGCAGAAAACAGAAACTGGCACTGGGGTGCACTGAATTAATAGGTTAGTCCAAATATGATCAAAAGTGTATGGAAGTTCATCAAAATCATAACAATATCACACAAAAGAGGCATGGAGCATGCAGAAATTATAGATACGTTTTGGACGTATTAGCCACCCCTTGTCGGCCTTGGCCATTAGACAAGTTGCATGGTAAGTACTCTCTTTCGAGAAATCAACCGTATAAAGGTTGCCATCCAACTCTCCAACAAAGGCCACTTCGAGAGTATCTCTCCTAAAGAATTTCACACTTGTTAGACCAAATAGTGTATCATAACCAACGGAAGCTAATTAACGAACGGAAAGCAAATTGTATTGAAGGGATTGGACAAGCATGACATTTGCAAGAGACATGTCATTAGTGATAGCCACCTTGCCCAATCCAAGTACCTTTCCCTTGGAACCACCAAAAAAGACAATGCTCATATATGTTGAATTGCATCCATGAAGTTCTTGAGCAAACGTCTTTCTCCGGTCATATGATTGGTGCATCCACTATCAATCACCCATTTGACCCCACCGGAGATAGCATCCTACACATAGATTTAAGCTTTGGTTAGAGGTGCCCATTTTGCAACGGGACCTCTAAGGTTAGTAACAAGGGTCTTTGGAACCCAAATGGTATAGAAACGGAAAGAATTACGGGGCCCAATGAATTTTGCAAACACCTCTCCATCCTTTGCCTTACAAAGTACATAGGATGGAGGCATCTTCTCCTTCTTCTTGTTAGAAGTGGGCTTGCTCTAGTGGCCTTCCCATTTCCAACACCAACCTCATCAACAATTTTCTTACCTTTGTCCTTGTGCCCTTCACGAACAAAGATCACATTTTGGGGAGTTGATTCCTTGCTAAGGGTGACATCCTTTGTCACACTCGTACTTGGATAAAACCCAAGTCCTTCCTTAGTAAAGGACTCCTTGTGATGACTTAACACACCATTTAGGTTTTTTCTCGCCTTGGGCACAAGTAAAGAGGCCCTTCTTTAGTTGAGCATTAAGAGCTAAGTTCTCCTCAATGAGAGATGCTTGATCAAGGGTAGAGTTAGTAACACAAGCATCAATATGCACAATAGTGGGAGGATACATCTTAGTAAGTGTTTTTATATGAGCAAGTTTGTGAGCCTCAAGATTTTTTCTTAAGGGTGGTGAGTTCCTCATCTTTTGTCTTGAGAGACACGGTGAGTATGTCAACATCCTTAGAAAGGGATGTGTTTAGCTCCTCAAGCTTCCTCATATCATTTGCAAGTTCCTTACATATTTCATTAGCCTTTTTCAAGGAGGCAACATGCTTGTCATTTAAGTCATTTGATGCGTGAACAACTTTGCCCAAGTTATCATTTCGAGCTTCCTCAAAGTCATTTTTTCACTCAAGGAGATTATAGTTATCCTTTTCCTCGGTGAGGAGGATTTCAAGGACCTTAATGGTTGTGGAGTGCTTACCCACCACATCCATAAGTAATTGAAACATTTTGAGCTTGTTGCCTTTGAGAGAGCTCATCATTTTGTTCACTTTAGCAAACAACAAATCTTCACAAATAGCATGTGAATCATTACTTTCCGCATCATGAAATTCATCATGAGATTCGTAAGAGAACATGAAGGACTCATCAATAGGAGTTACCTTGATCTTATCCGAGGAGGAGGGAGTGTCGTCATCAACCAACTTGGCCATGAGGCACTTGTGTGCATTTCCGGTGTAGTCACTCATGTAGTTGTAGTTCACAACTTCACCTTCCTTGTTGAGGAGCTTCAAGGTCTTTTGTGTATCTAGAGCAACTCCGGCAACACCACCAACATCCTCGGGATCGGACCCTTCTAGAGCCAACAATGCTTTCTTCTTGAACTTGTTGTTGAGAGGGTTTGGGATCTTCTTGGCAACTTCCTTCCGAGGAAATCGAGGTTTGTCCTCTCTTTTCTCATACGGACAATCCTCCGCAAAGTGTCCCGGTTTCTCATAGTTGTAGCAGTTTCTTGTCTTCTTCTTTTGGAATCTTCCCTTGAAGTCCACTTTGGTGAACCTCTTCACAAAGAGAGCAATATCATCATATGAGGGAGTATCATCGGAGTTATCATCATCTTCATACTCATATTCTTCCTCATCATCATCAAACTCCTTGAGCCTAGCCTTGAGTGCAAGGTTTGAGTACGGACCACCATATGTGGCAAGAAGTCTCTTGGACTCCTTTATGTGCTCTTCATATTGCAAGAAGGTGGCAATCACATCATCCGGTGTCATCTTGAAGAAGTCGGGCATGCGCCTCAATTCCCACACCATTTGATGAGAATACACCATGAGAGCATTCAACATCTTGTCCACAAGGTAACGGTTGGTGATTTGATATCCATCCAAAGATTTCTCACGTGTGAAGGACTGGACATGAGCAGAGAAAACTGTGAGACGCATATGAAGTTGTTGGGGCGTCTCATCTTTCTTCATGTGAAGGTTGTGCAATGCATGCTTTGCGGTCTCATATCTTGTCATTTGAAGCGACCCGGTGCCGGACTTGGCAATGAGAAGGGGATCCCACATTTCCTTGGCATTGGTGATATGAAGAAATGGTGCACGTGTCAACTCATCCATTCCTCTCTTCAATAACCCAATAGCCGCAAGGTTTAGATGTCGATCAAACACTTCACTTGGAGTAAGGTTGTTCAGATCAACGGGATAATAGCCTTTCCCGGAGTTGATGAGGTTCCACATGGGTTCGCACACAAACCTAAGATAATCTGCCATAAGACTTTTCCAATCCAAAAAGTTAGTGTTCTCGGTTAGTACCGACGGATTGACATTAAAGTTATACTTAGGTTCCACAAGCTTAGGAGCAGGATAGTCCCATTGGTAGGGACCACCTCTTTGCAAGGGAGCCTCGGAACCGGGGTGCACAAAGGTCGCTTGTGGGGACCTAGGGGTCGCACCACTTGACGTTTGTGACTCCGATGCCGAAGCCTTCAATCTAGCAAAGGAGGCTTCCATTTCCTTCCTTTGACTGTCCAATGCCTTTTGCAAGGCTTTTTCCATATCTCCGTAGGTGAACAACTTGGGATCCTCAATCTCATAACTAACATGCCCCGTGGAAGGAGGCAACGCAACTTGTGCGGCGACCCTTTGTTCGGCAGCCAATCTCTCGGCTTCCGAACTAGCGACATCCGCAGCAATTGCGACCTCCTCCACATTGGCACCCGAACTGTCGGGGATGCCGTTCTTGGTCATATCGCTCTAGGGTGGTTAAGCCACAAGAATAGAGCACGAGGCTCTGATACCAATTGAAAGGATCGAGATAGACCTAGGGGGGTGATGTGCGAGGTAATGATAGTGATTTCTCTCCCTTCGTTGGTAAACCCCAAGTGGAAGGCGTGATGTAGAACAACAGCAAATTTCCCTCAGTAAAGATACCAAGGTTTGTCTCCAGTAGGACTCCAGAGATGATAAGTAGGTGTCAGCGGTGCAACTGACGCGGACCTGCAAACAGACACAAATAACTTTGTTCCCAACGAAGTTCAGAGAGGTTGTCAATCTCTCCGGTCTTGTTGTTCAACAAGGATCAAACGCAAGGGATAATGATAGCAACTGAAAGTAAAAGCAGAAAAGTAAATGAGCGTGTAAACAGTAATGAGGATATGGACCGGGATACGTGATGTTCACTAGTGATGTCTCTCTCCCAAAAGACGAAACTGCTATGCGAGATGAACAAATTACAGAAGGGCAATTGATAGGATTATGAACGCACCGCAATTCTAACTATGCTACAAAAGAAAGGAAGAGGCTCAAAAGCATGGGCAGTACGCCAAAATAAGTAGACCGAAATCCAACTGCATCTACTACTAATCATCCACCTTGAGATATCTATCCAGAACATCTCGCTGGTATTAAGTTACGAGCCCCAACCAAAGTGTAAACCCAAAGCAATGGACAACTGCATTAAAAAGCACTTTGCGTAAAGTAAACAGTCCTTGCAACCGCGGTTACAAGCACCGTTGTTTTCCCCCTTGTGGCAACAACACATCCCCTAGACTCATGTTTCTGTCACTCAAGCGTGTCATCGAGGGGCATGAACCCACAATCGAGCAAAACGTTCCCTCTTGGGGTTACTACCTACTACTTGGCCAAAGCAATAAACAGCAACGGAGAACATGCAAGAATTACTTAGGAACAAAAATATAAGAGATAAGAACCAAATATATTACTCAATCACAATCTGAACATAATCTCATAATCCATCAGATCCCATCAAACTCAGCATAGCAACAGCAAAAAGATTACAAAAGTGCCTGGATCATGTAGGGAAGCTCACGAGGTCTAAACCATGAAGAACAAAGAGGGGAGGAGAACATCACATAGCTACTGATCACGGACCCATGGTCCAAGGAAAACTACTCATAAGACATCCAGGAAGCATCCATGGTGGAGAGGAGACTCCCGAAGGTCAACCCTCCCTCCGGCAGGGTGCCGGGAAGAGGTCTTCTGGTGCTCCCGATCTCGGAAGCGCGGCGGCGGCGGAACAGAGGCGAGATCGCGAAAAAGGGTTCTGTCCTCGAGGGTTTCACGTCACGGGGAATATATAGGCGAAGGGGGGCAGCCAGAGGTGGACCAGGGGCCCCAGGCGCCCCCCTGGCGCGACCCAGGGGGTGGCCGCGCCGGATGGCCGCCTGGGCCACCCCTGGCTCCCCTCTGGCCCCACTCAGGCTCTTCGCGAAGCTTCCTGTACGCTGATTTTTCCTATATTTTTGCCAGAATTTTTCTGGCACTTTTTATATGGGGGAAAACTGAAATAGAAAAACAGGAGAAAACAGGAACTGGCACTGTGGTGCACTGAGTTAATAGGTTAGTCCAAATATGATCAAAAGTGTATGAAAGTGTATCTAGATCATAGCAATATCACACAAAACATGCATGGAGCAAGCAGAAATTATAGATACGTTTTGGACGTATCAACATCCCCAAGCTTAATTTCTGCTCGTCCTCGAGTAGGTAAATGATAACGGCATAATTTCTGTGGTGACATGCTAGCAACCATATAAGAACTTTGAAAAGTAAAGCAATCAAGGTTAGAGATTAAATTCAAGTCATAACATGCAAGAGTCTATATTAGCATTGAAACAAGTAACGAAAGAACATTAGGTGCAAGCGCTCTCGCTGTCCGTGACTCGAATGTCTCCAAATGGTGTTTGCGTTCAAGAAAAGGGATAGGGAATACGAGAAAAAAACATTTATTTGTTGAGAACTCAATCTACTAAAGTTTCACACTTGGTCTTTTTCTGGAATCTTATCTTGACTCGTCCCCAGACCACTAGCCAGGTACAAGTCAATTTGATCCACTCTTTTTTCAATATTTTGAGCACTCATGCAATGGATGAGCGTAAGCACGAGAGTTGACACTTTGGATGGCAAAGAGATAAATAGTGTGGAGGAGGAAGACAAAAAAGGGTGAGAAAGGCTCACATCAATGAGGACAATCATAGGCAAGAGATGCCAAATGATAGATATGATGTGAGGAGTAGGGATTGTCATGCAACAGATGCACATACGAGCTAGGAAGCTCTCCAATGGAACTAGTGGGGGTGCATCTAACTTGCTCGCTCATGAAGACCTAGAGCTCGTTTGAGGAGGCTCATCCTTGGAATATGCAAGCATAGTTCTATAGTGTGAAGGTCCCCACATAGCTATATGCATAATGATCATCTCTATGGAGTACAAGGATATAAAGGGAGTACTAGTGTGGATCTCTCAAAAGGATAGCAGTGTTGCCCCTTTCTCTCTTTTTATTTATTTTTCTCTTTTTTCTATTTTTTTGTATTTTTTTGTGGCCTCAATGGATCTTTCTATTTAACTCTCATTTGTCCTCTTTGGGATCTTTTATTGTGTCCACTTTGGGATCTTTTCCTCACTTAAGGGCAACACTCTATTTTACAAGAAGGTAAAGGAGATCTGTCACAGTTTACAAGGTACTCAAAATCATAAAGAAGATGTAACTATCATGATGTATGCAATGTATGTCGCTGCCAGTGTAGCAGGAACATGTATGACATGAAGATCAAGTCATGAAGAGGTGGATGTTGCATGGCAATATATCTCGGCAAGGCTATGGAAATGCCTTGATAGGTAGGTATGGTGGATTTTTTGAGGAAAGATATAAGGAGGTTTATGATGACAGAGCGTATCATGCCAAGGGTTTGGATGTACTGGCGAAGGTGGATACCAACTCTCGGAGTGAGAAGAAGGCAATGCACGACACGGGAGAGGCTAGCAAAATATGGGAAGGTGGAAGTGTCAACTTTCAATACTTACATTAGTCCGAAGAACTCATGCACTTATTATCGGTAACTCTCAATCTAATAAGGAGGTTCACAAAGAGACAAGTACCCCGAGGAGGAGTGTATGGGGGTTTGGTTATCGTTGCGCATACTCGACTCATGGTACGTGAGTGTACTCTAATATTCGATCCCTCCAAAGATTAGTGATCCATCTAGTAGCTAGAGTTCTCAACTAGTTTTGTAGGTTTTGAAAATACACACGGATTGCCCAAAATACGACACCTATCACTGATAGGCTAGATCTCTTGACACCAAAAGTTCAAACATTACTCACATCAAAACTTCAAAACTATTGCAAGTTACTACTAGAATTAAATAGCAACCTCAATTACCTACTTCCAAGACAAAACACAACTCAGTGCAACAACCAACTCTCTTTAACAAGATAAACATGAAAACTAAAAAGAGTTCCAGCAACAGACTAAACAAAATCCAAGGCTCTTGCTAAAGACAAACTAAGACTAAAACTAAACATGGCAGCAGCTATGAAAAGATAAAGCACACACAACAACAAAAAGATAAGCAGGAAAAATCCTATGATGTGTTCTAGATTTTGAAAGTGGAGCGTGTTTCTCTCCCACACAAAGTAAGACGGGGTCTAACTTGTTATGAACAGCAAGCAAAACTAAAGAAAACTAAAAATAAAACCTAAAAGCGAGACGCTCCAAGCATAGCACATAACGCATGAAGTGATAAAAATATAGTGAGACGAAGGAAGAACTGATGATTGTTGATGGAGAAGGGGATGCACGGGGGCATCCCCAAGCTTAGACGCTTGAGTCTCCTTGAATATTTATTGGGGATGCATGGGGGCATCCCCAAGCTTGAGCGCTTGACACTCCTGGATCTTCTTTCATCATCTTCCATCGCACACTTGAAAACTCCCTTCATACATAACTCATCATAAGCTGGTTAGAGAGGTTAGTACCCTTAATAAAATAACTTTTCCCCGCTGGATATAAAGATATTCTTGAAGAGCTACTGTTTCTCAAGAGTGCCAAAAAGTTTTTGCAAAGAAAAAGCAAGCTTAAGGTTTGCAAAAGTTAGGAGAGACAAAACGTGGCAGAATCTGTGAAAAACAGAACAGCAGGTAGTAAAGAATTTTTTAGGGGCACTTCTGCAACTCAAATCAAAAAACTCAGAACATACGAAAGTTTCACAATTGTATAGAGCACGCTGTCAAAAAAATTCAGATCAAAAAGATGATCTGGTGATTTGATTCGAATTTTTCTGTCAAGGGACAGAATCTGTTTTCTGGACAGCATGTCACAACTTTGGCTTCCCTTATCATAAGAGGCTATAACTTGGCACAAAGATGAAAAAGAAAGATACAATGATGTTGCTACAGTAGTAACAAACATCAAGACACAACAAAATCAAAAAGAAAAACCTAAATTCGTTGCGGGCTGCCTCCCGAAAGCACTTTTTTTATGCCTTTAAGCTAGGCATGATGCAAAAGAAGAATCAAGTTTTATCAAGAGAAAGAGAATAACTAGCCCGTGTAACGGACTCAAAATGTAACTTGATTTTCTTTCTAGGGAAGTGTTCCATCCCCCTTTTGAATGGGAATTGGAATTTATATTCCCCTCTTTCATGTCAATAACCGCACCAACGGTGCGAAGAAAAGGACGTCTCAAAATAATTGGACACAAAGGTTCACACTCTATATCCATAACAATAAAATCAACGGGAACATAGTTGTCATTGACAATGATAAGAACATCGTCGAACTTCCCCAAAGGTTTCTTTACGAAAGAGTCAACAAGACGAACACCAAAAGAACAAGGCTCAAAGGGCTTCAATTCAAACATATCAAATATTCTTTTGGGCATAACGGAGGTACTAGCTCCAACATCACATAAAGCATAGCAAGAGAAGTTATTTAATTTAATCTTGATCATAGGGTCCCAACCATCATCTAGATTCCTAGGTATGGAGGCTTCTACTCTAAGCTTCTCCTCCCTAGCTTTGATGAGAGCATTTCTGATATGCTCCGTGAAGGCAAGATTAAGTGTGCTAGTGTGGGGGTCTCTAGACATTTTGTGTAGCAAGCTAATAACTTCTGAGAGGGTGCAACTATCAAAATTAATATCACTACTATCAAAGGTGGTAGTAGTGTCGTCTAGGCTCACTTGTTTGAAACCCTCTATGTTCATAGGAGTTTCTTCATCTTCGGTTGAGGTATTAGCATCACCATTAATAGGTCCAACGGGACTAGGAGTGCATTGGGTGCTAATAGTTTGGGTGTCCTCAACAATTTCGATAGTGGCAACTGTGTGGTGTGTAGGAAGGCTCTTAACTCTATCCTCTTCCTCTTTTTCTCTAGCCCACCTTTCTTTAAGTTTAGCCATCATCCTAATATTTTCATTAATTTGTAATTGGATAGCATTAATAGGAGTGGCCTTATTCTCCTCAAGGGGAGAGGTTCTAATTTTAAGCATCTCAATATCAAGGGCTAATCTTTCTACCTTCAAAGAGAGATTATCTATTTTAGCTAATTTCTCCTCTACATTTTTGTTGAAGTCTTTTTGGGTAGTGATAAAGTCTCTAAGCATGCTTTCTAATTCAGAAGAGGGGTTCTTGTTGCTAGGGTAGGTGTTGTTGTTCCCATAGTTTGATGGAAACGGTCTAGGATTGCTAGCAAAACTACCCCTATAAGCATTGTTGTTGAAGTTGTTTCTAGCAATAAAGTTCACATCTACTTGTTCTTGGGCAACCAAAGAATTTAAAGGGACATCACGAGGATCAATAGAGGGTTGCTTGGTAAGTAGAGACATAATTAAGTCAACTTTTTCATTGTGGGAGGTAATTTCCTCGACAGAGTTTACCTTCCTACCTGTTGGAGCGCGTTCGTTGTGCCATTGGGAATAATTGGTCATCATCTCATCGAGAAGCTTTGTGGCAGCACCAAGTGTAGTTGACATAAAGGTTCCTCCCGCGGCCGAATCTAACAGGTTCCACGAGGTAAAGTTCAAGCCTGCATAAAAATCTGGATAACCATCCAGGTAGTCAAACCATGTGTAGGGCATTTCTTAACAAGAGATTTCATTCTTTGCCAAGCTTGGGCAACGTGTTCATTATCCAATTGCTTAAAATTCATAATGTTACTCCTTAATTGGATAATTTTAGCAGGTGGGTAGTAATTCCATATAAAAGCATCTTTGCACTTATCCCAAGAATCTATGATATTCCTAGGCAAAGATTAAAACCAGATTTTAGCGTCTCCCCTTAAAGAGAAAGGAAAGAGCTTGAGCTTAACAATATCACCTTCTACTTCTTTATACTTTTGCATATCACATAATTCAACAAAATTGTTCAAGTGTAAAGCAACATCATCTCCAGCACCAGAGAATTGATCTCTCATAACAAGGTTTAGCAAGGAAAGTTTAATTTCATAAGAGGTAGCTGAAGTGGCGGTGTGGCAATGGGGGTGCAGATAAAGTCTTGGTTGTTGTGACTAGTGAAGTCACACAACTTGGTGTTTTCAGTGGAACCCATAGCAGCAGCAAGTGTGGCAGATTTTTTTTGTGATTTTTGAAATAAGACTCAAAGATAAAAACTGAAAGGTAAAATAACAAGACTAAAAAACAAAGGTAAAGGGTAGTGTGCAACTCCCCTATCTTAGCACTCGGAGTCCCCGGCAACGGCGCCAAAAATTTGGCTTGATGTGCGAGGTAATGATAGTGATTTCTCGCCCTTCGTTGGTAAACCCCAAGTGGAAGGCGTGATGTAGCACAACAGCAAATTTCCCTCAGTAAAGATACCAAGTCTTGTCTCCAGTTTTACTCCAGAGATGATAAGTAGGTGTCAGCGGCGCAACTGACGCGGACCTGCACACAGACACAAATAACTTTGTTCCCAACGAAGTTCAGAGAGGTTGTCAATCTCTCCGGTCTTGTTGTTCACAAAGGATCAAACGAAGGGATAATGATAGCAACTGAAAGTAAAAGCAGAAAAGTAAATGAGCGTGTAAACAGTAATGAGGATATGGACCGGGATATGTGATTTTCACTAGTGATGTCTCTCTCCCAAAAGACGATAAAACTGCTATGCGAGGTGAACAAATTACAGAAGGGCAATTGACAGGATTATGAACGCACCGCAATGCTAACTATGCTACAAAAGAAAGGAAGATGCTCAAAAGCATGGGCAGTACGCCAAAATAAGTAGACCGAAATCCAACTGCATCTACTACTAATCATCCACCTTGAGATATCTATCCAGAAAATCTCGCTGGTATTAAGTTGCGAGCCCCACCCAAAGTGTAAACCCAAAGCAACAGACAACTGCATTAAAAAGAACTTTGCGTAAAGTAAACAATTCTTGCAACCGCGGTTACAAGCACCGTTGTTTTCCTCCTTGTGGCAACAACACATCCAATAGACTCATGTTTCTGTCACTCAAGCATGTCATCGGGGGGCATGAACCCACAATCGAGCAAAACGTTCCCTCTTGGGGTTACTACCTACTACTTGGCCAAAGCAATAAACAGCAATGGAGAACATGCAAGAATTACTTAGGAACAAAAATATAAGAGATAAGAACCAAATATATTACTCAATCACAATCTGAACATAATCTCATAATCCATCAGATCCCATCAAACTTAGCATAGCAACAGCAAAAAGATTACAAAAGTGCCTCGGTCATGTAGGGAAGCTCACGAGGTCTAAACCATGAAGAACAAAGAGGGGAGGAGAACATCACATAGCTACTGATCACGGACCCATGGTCCAAGGAAAACTACTCACAAGAGAGAGGAGGTCCCCACCCGTTTTGTGAAAGTTCCCACCCGTTTTGTGAAAGTTCTTCCCCCCATTGTTGACCTCTTTGAGCTTGCTTACTCTCTTCCCCTCCTATGATTCTTGCTCCTTTTTGAGGGAAAAGAGAGAGGAGGTCTAGATCCACATTCTCCACCAAGCATCTCTCCTCTAAGTGAGGGGAACTTTGTGGATCTAGATCTTGGAGTTCTTTGTGTTCTCCTTGTTCTTCCTCTCATATTCCTCCATAGCTTTTGTTGCTTTGGTGGGATTTGAGAGTTGGGGACTTGAGCACTTCGTGTGCTCTTTCCATTGCATTTGGTGCATCGGTTTGAGTTCTCTCCGAGGATTCGTTGTAGAAGTGAAGAAGAGAAGATTGCTACTCTTGAGTGCATTGGCACCCTAGAGCTTGTACCTTGTGGGTGCGTTGGCACCTAGAGGCTTGTTGTTGCAGAGCTCAGTCATTGTGGTGGAAAGCTTCGGGATGCTACGGGAGCCTCCAATTCGGTTGTGGATATTGCCGCGAGCATTTGTACGGGTTCGGTGACCACCCCCAAGGGTCGCCATTTGTACGGGTTCGGTGACCGCCATCAAGTGTCCTAATAGTGGAATCACGGCTTCTTGCATTGGTAAGATCGTGAGGATAAATAGGGTGGCCCTCGTTGGCTTCGTGTGAGCATTGTGCACCTCACCCTCTCCAAACGGAGACGTACTTCTCGCAAGAGAAGGAACTTTGGTAACAAATCCTTGTCTCCATCGGCTCCACTTGCGGTTATCTCTACCCTTACTTTGAGAAAGCTTATTACATTGTTTATCTTGTGCTTCCTCATATTATTGTACATTGCTTGTCCCATAGGTTGTTCTTCTAGTCAACCTATTTACTTGTGCACCTACTTTGTGATAGCCATAGTGCTCTTGTCATATATCTTGCTATCACATAGTTGTTTATCTTGCTTAGTATAAGTCGTTGGTGCACATAGTTGAGCCTAGCTTATTTAGGTTTCTTGCTTGGCAAATTAAACGTTAAGTTTTATTCCTCATTTGTTCATGCCGAAACCATAATTATTTTAAGCGCATATTCACCCCCCCCTCTAGGCGACATCCTGATACGTCCAAAACGTATCTATAATTTCTGCTTGCTCCATGCATGTTTTGTGTGATATTGCTATGATCTAGATACACTTTCATACATTTTTGATCATATATGGACTAACCTATTAACTCAGTGCACCACAGTGCCAATTCATGTTTTCTGCTGTTTTTCTATTTCAGTTTTCCCCCATATAAAAAGTGCCAGAAAAATTCCGGGAAAAATATAGGAAAAATCAGCGTACAGGAAGCTTCGCGAAGAGCCCGAGTGGGGCCAGAGGGGAGCCAGGGGTGGCCCAGGAGGCCACCCGGCGCGGACACCCCCTGGGCCGCGCCAGGGGGGGCGCCTGGGGCCCCTGGTCCACCTTTGGCTGCCCCCCTTCGCCTATATATCCCCCCGTGACGTGAAACCCTCGGGGACAGAACCCTTTTTTCGCGGATGTCTTGTGAGTAGTTTTCCTTGGACCATGGGTCCGTGATCAGTAGCTATGTGATGTTCTCCTCCCCTCCTTGTTCTTCATGGTTTAGACCTCGTGAGCTGCCCTACATGACCGAGGCACTTTTGTAATCTTTCTGCTGTTGCTATGCTGAGTTTGATGGGATCTGATGGATTATGAGATTATGTTCAGATTCTGATTGAGTAATATATTTGGTTCTTATCTCTTATATTTTTGTTCCTAAGTAATTCTTGCATGTTCTCCGTTGCTGTTTATTGCTTTGGCCAAGTAGTAGGTAGTAACCCCAAGAGGGAACGTTTTTCTCGATTGTGGGTTCATGCCCCCCCGATGACACGCTTGAGTGACAGAAACATGAGTCTAGGGGATGTGCTGTTGCCACAAGGGGGAAAACAACGGTGCTTGTAACCGCGGTTGCAAGGATTGTTTACTTTACGCAAAGTGCTTTTTAATGCAGTTGTCTGTTGCTTTGGGTTTACACTTTGGGTGGGGCTCGCAATGTAATACCAGCGAGATGTTCTGGATAGATATCTCAAGGTGGATGATTAGTAGTAGATGCAGTTGGATTTCGGTCTACTTATTTTGGCGTACTGCCCATGCTTTTGAGCCTCTTCCTTTCTTTTGTAGCATAGTTAGCATTGCGGTGCGTTCATAATCCTGTCAATTGCCCTTCTGTAATTTGTTCACCTCGTATAGCAGTTTTATCGTCTTTTAGAAGAGAGACATCACTAGTGAACATCACCTATCCCGGTCCATATCCTCATTACTGTTTACACGCTCATTTACTTTTCTATTTTTACTTTCAGTTGCTATCATTATCTCTTGCGTTTGATCCTTTGTGAACAACAAGACCGGAGAGATTGACAACCTCTCTGAACTTCGTTGGGAACAAAGTTATTTGTGTCTGTGTGCAGGTCCGCATCAGTTGCGCTGCTGACACCTACTTATCATCTCTGGAGTCCTACTGGAGACAAACCTTGGTATCTTTACTGAGGGAAATTTGCTGATGTGCTACATCACGCCTTCCACTTGGGGTTTACCAACGAAGGGCGAGAAATCACTATCATTACCTCGCACATCAAGCCAAATTTCTGGCGCCGTTGCCGGGGACTCCGAGTGCTAAGATAGGGGAGTTGCACACTACCCTTTACCTTTGTTTTTTTAGTCTTGTTAGTTTACCTATCAGTTTTTACTTTTGTGTCCCTTATCAAAAATATCAAAAATATCTACAAATGCTATCTTCACCATGGGTGTGGAACCACCCAAATATGGTAGGATGGACATGTTTCACTTGGCTCGTCTTCGATCAATTTGTGCTCGCGCTAAAAACCCAACCGACTTGGTTGAGGGAAAATCATTGGATGAGCATGCTCATTATACGCGGCACCGCCTATCTCAGAAAGGGAAACACTTATGGGACCAAATACAAACTTCTTATTGCTATGCCGAGTGTTTATGCCACATTTATGATTTTACTTGCTGCTCTAATATAGAGCGTAAACACCTTCCTTTCCAATGTGAGTTTAATGAAAATGAGATCCTGTCTTCTTATGCCAACGGTGTTTATGATTACTTTGATGTTGAAAAAATTGAAGAGTTTGTTGCTTTTAAAGGTGCTTATGAAATTGCTTCTTTGATTGAAAAGTATTACTATACTATTCACAAGTCTGAAAACTTTGTTGTTCTTGCTTATTGCTTTGAGAATTATACTTCCAATGCTTATATTGAGGATTTTAAAAATAGAATGATTGCTGCCCAAGAAGAGGCTAATGATTGCTATGAAGAGGAATCTTATGATTCCGAGGACTCACTTGATACTTCCCTTTCTGATGATTTTGATACTTGCTTTGTTGATGGCCATGATGCCACTATGGATGATGCCTTTGTTTGACACGAAAAATAATAAAAATAACGAAGGCGTTATTATGTTATTATCTTTCTACGCCCCAGGGGAAATAAGTATTGCGGGCGTGCCAGTGTACAAGGTACACAAATACAAAGGGAAAAGAAAAAGGAAAAGGTGGAGCC
Organism: Bromus sterilis; assembly: GCA_950022295.1. NCBI lineage: Eukaryota > Viridiplantae > Streptophyta > Magnoliopsida > Poales > Poaceae > Bromus > Bromus sterilis. The sequence continues at coordinate 28,987,884 of OX465599.1, read as the reverse complement.
TGCTAGCGCGACTAAGTGATCAAGCGATCATGGTCTCCTGGTTCCTGGGTGCCTCGCAAAGCACCCGGTTAATTACTCCCGCAGATAGTACCGTGAGACACCTCCGATTAAGCTATGCAGTCGTCGTCTTCGGTCTTCGCTTCGCGTTCTCCATGCATGGTGGTGGTGATGTGGGTGGCGGCGGCAGAGTCCGTGTACTAGGTGGTACATGCGTCGTCGAAAGTGTGGCCTTTGCTCCGGCCACACCCGCCTACGCCGTCTTGCCTCGTCGGTGTCGAGCGGCGTTGATGTTGTTGAAGTAGTGGTAGCATGCATGGTTGAGCTTGGCTTGGACGTCGTCGATGACTTTGTAGCTTCGCCGAAAGTGCGAGGGGTACGCCCGCGGGAGTGGAAGATTGGGAGAAGAACGAGCGGACGTGCAACACATTGAGTGTGCACGTCAGGACATAGCCGCGTACACCGCCGCCAATAACGTTGAACTCGCCACCTCGTGTGCCGAATCGGTTTAGAGTGCCGCCTCAAGGGGATGCGTCTGGACTAGGCCGGGTGCCGCTTCGCCGAAGCGGACCCCGCGAGTGCAACGTACACCCGTGTTGTGGAAGAAGAAGAAGAGGCCGCGAGAGACGCCTCAACATGTCTTGTCCGAGGGTAGATGACTTCTCCGCCGCCAATGAAAGAGACAAGGTGTCGCCACGTCGAAGGATACGCCGCCTGCGCATCGGATGACACGTGTCACCGCCTCTCGTCTGCCCATGGCGCCTCCATGGGCCGACAAGACGACGACGAATGAAGCGCCCTTAGGAGGTGGTAGAAGGACGAGCGTCACACATAAGTGCGATCCAATCGCATTGCCGATGAAGAGTACGTCGAGAGCGCCGCACGCCAGTGCAACCCCGACACGTCGCCGAAGAAAAGTACGTCGAAAGCGCCGCACGCAAGTGCGACCCCGACGCGCTGCTGAAGAAGAGTACGTCGAGCACCGCACATTAGTGTGATCTCGTCGCGTCATCATGGAAGGGTACGTTGAGTGCCGCACATTAATGCAACCTCGTCGCATCGTCGTGAAAGGGTGCGTCGAGCGCCGCACGTAAGTGCGACCCCGACGCGTCGCCGAAGAAGAGTACGTCGAGCGCCGCACATAGGTGCGACCCCGACGCATCGCCGAAGAAGAGTACGTCGAAAGCGCCGCACGCAAGTGCGGCCTTGACGCGCCGCTGAAGAAGTATGTGCCGGGCTAGCACACGGGCGGCAGCCCTAGCACGGCGTCGATGTGGTAGAAGGACGAAGAGTGCGACGTCGCCGAAGTGCACCAGGGGTGCACATGAATGACATCCCGGCGTCGTGCCGCAGGACTGCCGAGGGGTAGCACACGAACAATAAATCGAAAGCCCCCGGCGCCCTAATCTTCTGCAGCATGGGAATCGCAGGTGTTGTACTACGAATAACGACCCCCACACGCCGTCTTCTTGAGCATCAAGGGGCAGCCACGACAGCCGGTCCCGCCACCGAACATGTGGTCACGGCGCTGACCACCACCATCTGGACGTGGAGAGAGACAAAGGAAGGAGAAGAGAGATTAGCTTCGATCCTTACCTTGAGAAAAGATGATCGGCATGATGCCAAGCTTTTCCTTCTTATCACACACACGAGCTGGCCTTCGGAAAGCCTCGCCCGGCTGCCGAACGAAGGGCGCCCTGTTTGCTGTGTGCGCCGGCCGCCGGGCCTTCTTCCCGTCGCGTGCGCGGCTCTCGCTGATGGGCGTGCTGCGTGAGGGTTGATGGATGGATCTCTCTATCGGGTTGTGGCCTCCTCTTGCGTGGCCTTTGGCTGCTTTATATAGGCAGCTAGCGAGATGCTTGAGGCGGTTGACGCCGGGTTTGTTTCCTCCGTATCCGGGTGGAACTCCTTTCCTTCGTTGGAGTTTGTTTAAATCTTCTTCATCACGCGTGAACGCTTATCCTTAACCTGCTCATCGTATCCTGTCGTACAAGTAAACAAGCGACATACGTATACGTACGCCCGGCATACGCGTACTGGAATTATACACGACAACCACGACGTGTACACGTACAAGTTTTGATGCATGTGCATGTGCTAGTAGCACACCATGACCCTGCATGTACTAGTACGTGGGCATTTGCCATGCATGCAAGCTAAACAACTTAATTAGTGCATGCATTCCTTAGCATATATGTACACATACGCATTCTTCGCTCCATATATATGCATATTGAAGAAGAATCTGTATATAAGATCATTAACAATTATTTATCTATGTTCGTTATTCCATGCTATTTGCGGCACAAAATTTCATCGAACAGCCTACGAAGATGAACTTGCTATAGTTCTTTATGTTAAGCATGAAATTATTTTTGTTGCACTCACACTTGATTGCCCTATTATCCTTTTGAAATCTCCAACTATTACGGAGAATTTTTTTCTTATCAAGGCTCAATGTGATGGGTTGCATCTATCTTATCATCCTAAAAACCGTGTTGAAAACAATACACGTGTGCTTGTAGGTTATGAACAACATGATTTATGTGATAGTTATATTCTTGATATTGTTCATGATACTACTGAAAATTATTTCGAGAGAGGGAAGTTTGGTTGTAGAAACTTCCATATTACTAAAATACCCCTCTTCGTGTTGAAAGTTTTGAAGTTGTTCTTTTTTCCACCTTCCTATGCATGTCACTTTGTGCTTCTTTGATTTATTTTCTTACAAGATGCCTATGCATAGGAAGTGGGTTAGGCTTAAATGTGTTTCATATTTGCTTCTTGATGCTCTCTTTTGCTTCAAATTCTTATTCTTATGAGAGCATCTTCTATAATTTTAATGCCTAGCTTAAAGGCATAAAAGAAAGCGCTTTTAGGAGGCAACCCACAGCGAATTAGCTTTCTTTTTGCTTTTGTTGTGTCTTGATGTTTGTTACTACTGTAGCAACATCATTGTATCTTTATTTTTTAGCTTTGTGCCAAGTTATAGCCTCTTATGATAAGGGAAGCAAAAGTTGTGACATGCTGTCCAGAAAACAGATTCTGTCCCTTGACAGAAAAAAAATCGAATCAAATCACCAGATAATTTTTTTGAGCTGAATTTTTTTTGACAGCGTGCTCTATACAATTGTGAAACTTTCGTATGTTCTGAGTTTTTTGATTTGAGTTGCAGAAGTGCCCCTAAAAAATTCTTTACTACCTGCTGTTCTGTTTTTCACAGATTCTACCACGTTTTGTCTCTCCTAACTTTTGCAAACCTTAAGCTTGCTTTTTCTTTGCAAAAACCTTTTGGAACTCTTGAGAAACAGTAGCTCTTCAAGAATATCTTTATATCCAGTGGGGAAAATTTATTTTATTAAGGGTACTAACCTCTCTAATCAGCTTATGATGAGTTATGTATGAAGGGAGTTTTCAAGTGTGCGATGGAAGATGATGAAAGAAGATCCAGGAGTGTCAAGCGCTCAAGATTGGGGATGCTATTTGCGGCACAAGATTTCATCGAACAAATGCCCCCTCATCGAGTTGGGTTCGAACGCAAAGCGAATCGGGCTCGACTCGATGAATATATATCCATTTATTGATGAACTGGACGCAGCCGGATAACTGCCGCCTTAAGTAATTTTTTACCTCGCATACGAAAGCCGAATCGTATTGGATCAGGAAACCACAGCTGCCCCTGATCGGCGCCGGTTCACCTCAGCTTAGGGTAGCAAGGGGTTCTTACTCTCTTTCCTTCAGGTGGTGTAGAAACGAGCACACCACGGAGGGAAAAATCTCATGAACGGTATAGGTTGAAATCATGGAAGTACATGTATGCATACCCACTTGATAGCGCGCCATGCGGAGACGCGGCCAACCACCCGCCGGCTAAGCGCCGGCTGACACCACGGTGCCGCTGTTGTGAGTAGGCGACGTTGAGAACTCTTTGGGCTCTTGGTAGGTGTTTCCACCAATGCAAAAAAGAGGGGTGAAACGTAAAACAAACACGGGGTACCTTGTTGGGCCACATTACTGCAGTGGCGCCTGACAACAAGGGCGGGCTCGAGTCTTCCTCGGTCCGCAGCGAAACTCCATGCCACGGGCCGAGGATTCCATCAGACAATTCTGGACCGTTTAGCTGCACGGTGCCAGCCGACAGACTGAAGGAAGAAAAAAAAACTGATGAGGTACCTTGTTGGGCCACATTGATGTAGTGGCGCCCTGGCAACAGGGCAAGCTTGAGTCTTCCTCGGTTTGCGGCGAAACTCCATGCCACGCGCCGAAGGTTTTATCAGACAAGTCGGGACCGTTTAGCTGCACGGTGCCAGCCGACGAGACTGAAGGGTTTCACAGCTTCACACTGACCGCACTGGCGCGCTATACTGCTCCCATTGCTAGGCTTGGCGTGACCATGTAGACGGGACATCGAAACGCAATCGATGTCCCGCCCTTTTGCCGAGCGTGACAGGCTGGTGGCCAAGGCCAACTTGGCCTAGGCCAACTTGGCCTGGTGGTGACAACGTTGTGCAAGCTAGTTGTTACCACCATAGGTATTTGAGGGCATAACATTGCCCCCGGTGATGTTGCTGAAGAGTTGTCGTGGTACCGACTACTGAGGGGCAACGCCGCCTTCAGTTTCAGCAACACCACTTGAAGGTTGTGTTGTCGTGGTTGATGGTGCCCATGACATGTGGTGTCGAAGATGACGTCGAGCGGCGGAATCGCCGCCGTCGCCAACGCTCGAGGGATTAGCGCTGCCCCCGGTGTTGTTGTGATGGTAACGAAACAACAACACTTAGGGGCAACAATTCCCTCAGCGTTGGCGACATATGTCGAAGTAGAAGGGCCGCCAACCGGTTGGCGATGAAGTTCGGCGTCATGTAGGGAACGCCGTGGGCGATGCGCCCCTTGCGGAGCCACCCAGGGTGACATCGTCTTCTAGGCCCCATGGTGATGTAGGGCCCTGGGTGCCGGCATGATTATCGGCGGTACACACGCGTGCGAGTGGCTTCCTGCTTGCGCCTAACTTAGTCGCCTCTGCATATGGTTAGGGAAACAGGCAAAAAATGGAAAATACCAAAAATACAAGCCAACTCGAAAAGACAAACAAAACCCAAAAGAAAAAGGATTTTTGTTGTTGTTGTTGTTGAAAATATTGGCTTTTCCGTCGAACACTAGCTATGGGTGTGACATCGAAAAAGGCTGCCGAAGGACTTAGTCATCGGGAATCGTCGCAAACCATAACGATTGCAATCTCAATAACTTATTTCCTTCTATGTTTGGTGTGTTTGTGTATGTGTATGTGTATCACGATGTCGTGATTGGCATGCTCCCGAGAGGCAGCAAAGATTCGTACCCTAGCCCATCAAGGCAATGAGTAAACCCCACGGCTCCACCATGCTCCCTTCAATGCCTCAAGAACCCAGAGGCTTGGGTGAGGTGTGTTTAGGGTAGGTGGTTTTGGGATAACGGCTGAAAAAAGATCTTCATGCCTTTGGTGAGGGGTGGTGGATGACTACCTCCCACCTTCTTTCCAGTGGTTCCCTTACTGCTTGGACTTTGGGACTTGCTTCTAGAATCTTTTTTTGTTCTTTCTCTTTTTTTTTCTTTTTTTTTGCTTGGACGAATTTGATGGTTGCGAACTTCATGGAGTTGCTTCCTCTTGGGAGGATTTCTTGAAACTTCTTGGGGATTTGCTTCTTACTTGACAAGGGAACCACCTTGAGAACTTGGAAGGCATTCATCCACCTATGTGGACTATGAACCCTCAGGCATTTTATCTGGAGCTTGTTGGCACGCCCCAGGGTTGTCAAGCGGCTACGCACCAAACCCAACTTTCGCTGAATTGGGAAGCCCTTTCTTGATCTTTTACCTACCGTCTTCCCCGGGGCGTGGAGTCTTTGAGAACCTGATCCACATCCAGGAGCATGGGGATGTGGGGCTTCATTACTGAGAAGCAACCCAAGTAGTCTTCTTCGCTGCCTCCGGGAGCATACATATGTGTGTGTCGTGTATCGTGGGTATGAGAGCCGCTCCACTTGTGACACAATGCATTATGCTTCCACTAGACAAGTCATAAGGCAGCCAAATCGTTCGTCACCAACTGAGTGTTGTTCGGTAAAAGCCATTTTTTGTAGGATTTTTCAATCCAAAAGAAGGGGAAGACGAAAGAAACACGGATAAGTCCGCGTTTGCAATTGTGAGTGCAATGCGGACCTATATGAGCCACAGAAAAGTCCCCTTCACGACAAGCGAAGGAAAAGGCGGAAGAAAGCACGAGGCAGGTAAAAAGGCAAAATAAGAAGGCAAAGACCCAAAACGGCACTTACGCGAAGTACTTTTTTAAGAACCTTCCATTGATCGACGACATCGGCCGGGCTCCTTGCGGATCAACCAGCTGATAGGCACCTCCATCGTATGCCTGCTCGATGGCGTATGATCCTTCTCACTTTGGCTCGATCTCGATGTCTCGATGGTGCACCACATAGCCTAAGAAAAGGCTAGAGTGTTCCGCAAAAGCACACTCGCGAGGGGCTTCATCTTCGGTTGATGTCGACGTAGTCGTTCGAAGACCACGCGAAGGTCCTCCTAATGACGATGGTGATCTTTTGTTTTGACCACCATGTCATCGAGGTAGCGTTCCACCGAATGGTGGATTAACTCGCCAAAAACGCGCGTCATGGCACGCTGGTACGTGGCGCCGGCATTCTTCAATCCGAAAGGCATTACTGTGTAGTAGAAGTTGCCTTTCGGAATTTTGAATGCGGTGTCGATGGCGTCCTCTGGGTCCATCTTGATCTGGTTGTAGCCCGATGAACCATCCATAAAGGATAGTGCGCCATGGTCGGTCGTGGAGTCAACGACCGTCTCCGGGATCGGCAAGGGAAAGTCATCTTTGGGGCAAGCTCGATTCAGGTCGCGGAAGTCCTGGCAGACTCGCATTTTCCCATTCTTCTTCTGCATCGGGACGATGTTCGCGAGCCATCGTGGGTACTTGATCTCCTTGATGAAACCGGCAGCGATTAATTTGTTTACCTCGGCAATAACTTGGTCTTCCAATTCCGGCCTCAAACATTGTGGTTTTTGTCTGATTGGCCGAAATTGTGGGTCAATCGCCAGCTTGTGTGTGGCCACAAGGGTCGAGTCCTGGCATTTCCTCGTAATTCCAGGCGAAGCAGTCTCGAAACTCCATCAAGAAGCTCTGATAGCTTTCCCACTCCTATTTTGTTAGCATGGCGCTAACAAAAGTGGGGCGAGGATCTTTGTCCATCCCTAGGTTGACTTGGACGAGCTCGTCGATGGTGGGTTGCCCCCCATCTTCTAACTCGTGCGGGGTCGGTGTGGCCTCGAACTCCTCGCCTAGCTCGTCCAGCTTGGAAGGTTGTTGGTGGAGAATGTTTGCGTCGTCCTCCGAGCTAACGGAAGTGGTGTGGCACGCGTCTCGAACATTGCCACGATGCCTGTCTTTTTCTTCGTCGGACTCATTGGGGTTGACATAACCAAGACCATATCTTGGCTTAGCTTTGCCCTTCTGCTTGATGCGGTCTTCTGATTGCCTCCACCACTCCTCGCATATGGAGGGTGGTGGCGGCATCCTGTTGTTGCGCAAGAGACGGATCCCGGCATGTGCCAGGAGACGAGCTATCCTAGCTCCGACCCTCACTGTTGAGAGTGTCTCCTCTGTGTCAAGACAATTGTTAGGGAATTCAAATATAGAGTCACATTGTTGTACCTCTGGGACCTTGTAGAAAATGGTGTGGACTTTGGGTAAAGATGAGCTCGGGATGGCCCACACCTCTAGTGGAGAAGTCACAGACACATAGAGCGAAGGGGGCTGCACGCCTTGAACCCCCTTTGCAACTTCACCTGTCTCTTTTATTCTTCTTTTAACCACTCCTTGTGTGGGCGCAGGATCCTCCTTAGGAGTGTTGCGTGCCCGTAGGGTGATGGTTGATGGCGCATCATTTCTGCCTGGGGGCATCATTGGCTCTTTGGGAGCACCTGCGGAGCCTCCAAGAGTTAAGCAACTAGGATCTTGGTGCATCAAGATCGACGGAGAAGTGGCAGCCTTACGTGAAGGAGCCGTGCCTGACCTCAACGTGAGTGGATTTGATGACGAGAACCTTGCCTTTAAAAGCAAGGGTGTTGCCGAGGAAAATGTCGAAGGTCCTCCTTCCAGCGAACTCGAGGTAGAACTCCCCTCCCATTTGAGGGAGGAGCTCTTGTAGTCGTGTTGGGCGGCCATGGATGGCCGCCTACGTCCATGATTCCTTCGATTCTGAGAGGACGATTTCTCCGAGTCATAATGAGAGGGTGTTATCATGAGGCGCTTCATATCAGCTACCGGGGCGACACCCGGTTTGACCAAGACGTCAACCGGCGGTGCTGTACGCCCCAGTTGCCGATCACCGTCTTGAACAGGGAAGTAATACTTCGCATCTGCATGGTGCGACTCCTGGACGGTGTAAGGGGAGACATTGACGATGATGCGTTGTTGTGTGCCGTGGGTGTCGAGGAACTTTAAGCATTGATGTAGCGTCGAAGGAACCACCCGGTACTTGTGGATCCATGGCCTCCCTAAGAGGGCCGAGTAGGAGGTGTTTGCTTCGATGACGAAGAACCGCACCTTGAAGTTGAAGGTGGACATCTGGATCTTCACCGTGATGGTGCCCAATGTGGGCTTGCCTTGGTTGTCGAAACCACATATCAACACGTCGGATGACTCGAGGTCATCCACCGTGAAACCTGCCCGAGTAAGGCTCCGAAGGGGCAGGATATTCACGGCGGACCCCGGGTCAACAAGGATACGACGGAGATATGCGGCGCCGATGTTACCTTCCACATAGAGTGGACGGTTGTGGTCAACCTCTTCCACGAGCTTGTCTTCTTCGTCGAACGTAATCTCGTTCACGAACAAGGGGTTTGAGAAGAGGCGATGTTTCGCCATGGACACCTCATAGAGTTCTGGAGTTTCAAGCGCCTTGATGTTTCGCCATCACGGAGTCCTTCAAAAGAGTGCGCGCCTCGAGCATAAGTTCGCGGCGCTCCTTCTTGGCCTTGGCTACCGCCCTCTTCTGTGCCTTCTTGGACTGCACGACTTGGAATTGAGACGGGTCATGCGCCTCGTGGAAGTAGAGCTTAGCGCCGTGCTTGAAAACGACCATCGGTGGGAGTGACCCGAATTGGATCACATCCGGAACCGAGTCGTCATTGCCACCAGAAAAACCACCTGCAGGAAGGTGATTCTTGATCAGCGTAGTCCAACGCCGATGATCTTCATGCAGCATGTTGTGCGGTTGGAGAAACAAGTGAAGACGAAGACCGCGACAACTGCGCAGCAGAGATGGGAGGATAACCACGTCCCACTGGGTGTGCCATTTTGTTTGACACGAAAAATAATAAAAATAACGAAGGCATTATTATGTTATTATCTTTCTACGCCCCAGGGGAAATAAGTATTGCGGGCATGCCAGTGTACAAGGTACACAAATACAAGGGGAAAAGAAAAAGGAAAAGGTGGAGCCTGCTAGCGCGACTAAGTGATCAAGCGATCATGGTCTCCTGGTTCCCGGGTGCCTCGCAAAGCACCCGGTTAATTACTCCCGCGGATAGTACCGCGAGACACCTCCGATTAAGCTGTGCAGTCATCGTCTTCGGTCTTCGCTTTGCGTTCTCCATGCATGGTGGTGGTGATGTGTGTGGCGGCGGCAGAGTCCGTGTACTAGGTGGTACACGCGCCGTCGAAAGTGTGTCCTTTGCTCCGGCCACACCCGCCTACGCCGTCTTGCCTCGTCGGTGTCGAGCGGCGTTGATGTTGTTGAAGTAGTGGTAGCATGCATGGTTGAGCTTGGCTTGGACGTCGCCGATGACTTTGTAGGTTCGCCGAAAGTGCGAGGGGTACACCCCGCGGGAGTGGAAGATTGGGAGAAGAACGAGTGGACGTGCAACACATTGAGTGTGCACGTCAGGACATAGCCGCGTACACCGCCGCCAATAACGTTGAACTCGACACCTCGTGTGCCGAAACGGTTTAGAGTGCCGCCTCAAGGGGATGCGTCTGGACTAGGCCGGGTGCCGCTTCACCGAAGCGGACCCCGGCGAGTGCAACGTACACCCGTGTTGTGGAAGAAGAAGAAGAGGCCGCGAGAGACGCCTCAACGTGTCTTGTCCCAGGGTAGATGACTTCGACGCCAATGAAAGCGACAAGGTGTCCCCACGTCGAAGGATACGCCGCCTGCGCATCGGATGACACGTGTCGCCGCCTCTCGCCTGCCCATGGCGCCTCCATGGGCCGACAAGACGACGACGAATGAAGCGCCCTTAGGAGGTGGTAGCAGGACGAGCGTCACACATAAGTGCGATCCAATCGCATTGCCAATGAAGAGTACGTCGAGAGCGCCGCACACCAGTGCAACCCCGACACGTCGCCGAAGAAAAGTACGTCGAAAGCGCCGCACGCAAGTGCGACCCCGACGCGCTGCTGAAGAAGAGTACGTCGAGCACCGCACATTAGTGTGATCTCGTCGCGTCATCATGGAAGGGTACGTTGAGTGCCGCACATTAATGCAACCTCGTCGCATCGTCGTGAAAGGGTGCGTCGACCGCCGCACGTAAGTGCGACCCCGACGCGTCGCCGAAGAAGAGTACGTCGAGCGCCGCACATAGGTGCGACCCCGACGCATCGCCGAAGAAGAGTACGTCGAAAGTGTCGCACGCAAGTGCGGCCCTGACGCGCCGCTGAAGAAGTATGTGCCGGGCTAGCACACGGGCGGCAGCCCTAGCACGGCGTCGATGTGGTAGAAGGACGAAGAGTGCGCCGTCGCCGAAGTACACCAGGGGTGCACATGAATGACACCCCGGCGTCGTGCCGCAGGACTGCCGAGGGGCTGCACACGAACAATAAATCGAAAGACCCCGACGCCCTAATCTTCTGCAGCATGGGAATCGCAGGGGTTGTACCACGAACAACGACCCCCACACGCCGTCTTCTTGAGCATCAAGGGGCAGCCACGACAGCCGGTCCCGCCACCGAACATGTGGTCACGGCGCTGACCACCACCATCTGGACGTGGAGAGAGACAAAGGAAGGAGAAGAGAGATTAGCTTCGATCCTTACCTTGAGAAAAGATGATCGGCATGGTGCCAATCTTTTCCTTCTTATCACACACAAGAGCTGGCCTTCGGAAAGCCTCGCCCGGCTGCCGAACGAAGGGCGCCCTGTTTGCTGTGTGCGCCGGCCGGCGGGCCTTCTTCCCGTCGCGTGAGCGGCTCTCCCTGATGGGCGTGCTGCGTGAGGGTTGATGGATGGATCTCTCTATCGGGTTGTGGCATCCTCTTGCGTGGCCTTTGGCTGCCTTTATATAGGCAGCTAGCGAGATGCTTGAGGCGGTTGACGCCGGGTTTGTTTCCTCCGTATCCGGGTGGAACTCCATTCCTTCGTTGGAGTTTGTTTAAATCTTCTTCATCACGCGTGAACGCTTATCCTTAACCTGCTCATCGTATCCTGTTGTACAAGTAAACAAGCAACATACGTATACGTACGCCCGGCATACGCGTACTGGAATTATACACGACAACCAGGACGTGTACACGTACAAGTTTTGATGCATGTGCATGTGCTAGTAGCACACCATGACCCCGCATGTACTAGTACGTGGGCATTTGCCATGCATGCAAGCTAAACAACTTAATTAGTGCATGCATTCCTTAGCATATATGTACACATACGCATTCTTCGCTCCATATATATGCATATTGAAGAAGAATCTGTATATAAGATCATTAACAATTATTTATCTATGTTCGTTATTCCATGCTATTTGCGGCACAAAATTTCATCGAACAGCCTACGAAGATGAACTTGCTATAGTTCTTTATGTTAAGCATGAAATTATTTTTGTTGCACCCACACTTGATTGCCCTATTATACTTTTGAAATCTTCAACTATTACAGAGATTTTTTTTCTTATCAAGGCTCAATGTGATGGGTTGCATCTATCTTATCATCCTAAAAACCGTGTTGAAAACAATACACGTGTGCTTGTAGGTTATGAACAACATGATTTATGTGATAGTTATATTCTTGATATTGTTCATGATACTACTGAAAATTATTTCGAGAGAGGGAAGTTTGGTTGTAGAAACTTCCATATTACTAAAATACCCCTCTTCGTGTTGAAAGTTTTGAAGTTGTTCTTTTTTCCACCTTCCTATGCATGTCACTTTGTGCTTCTTTGATTTATTTTCTTACAAGATGCCTATGCATAGGAAGTGGGTTAGGCTTAAATGTGTTTCATATTTGCTTCTTGATGCTCTCTTTTGCTTCAAATTCTTATTCCTATGAGAGCATCTTCTATAATTTTAATGCCTAGCTTAAAGGCATAAAAGAAAGCGCTTTTAGGAGGCAACCCACAGCGAATTAGCTTTCTTTTTGCTTTTGTCGTGTCTTGATGTTTGTTACTACTGTAGCAACATCATTGTATCTTTATTTTTCAGCTTTGTGCCAAGTTATAGCCTCTTATGATAAGGGAAGCAAAAGTTGTGACATGTTGTCCAGAAAACAGATTCTGTCCCTTGACAGAAAAAAAATCGAATCAAATCACCAGATAATCTTTTTGATCTGAATTTTTTTTGACAGCGTGCTCTATACAATTGTGAAACTTTCGTATGTTCTGAGTTTTTTGATTTGAGTTGCAGAAGTGCCCCTAAAAAATTCTTTACTACCTGCTGTTCTGTTTTTCACAGATTCTACCACGTTTTGTCTCTCCTAACTTTTGCAAACCTTAAGCTTGCTTTTTCTTTACAAAAACCTTTTGGGGAAACAGTAGCTCTTCAAGAATATCTTTATATCCAGTGGGGAAAAATTATTTTATTAAGGGTACTAACCTCTCTAATCAGCTTATGATGAGTTATGTACGAAGGGAGTTTTCAAGTGTGCGATGGAAGATGATGAAAGAAGATCCAGGAGTGTCAAGCGCTCAAGATTGGGGATGCCCCCATGCATCCCCAATAAATATTCAAGGAGACTCAAGCGTCTAAGCTTGGGGATGCCCCCGTACATCCCCTTCTCCATCAACAATCATCAGTTCGTCCTTCGTCTCACTATATTTTTATCACTTCATGCGTTATGTGCTATGCTTGGAGCGTCTCGCTCTTAGTTTTATTTTTAGTTTTATTTAGTTTTGCTTGTTGTTCATCACAAGTTAGATCCCGTCTTACTTTGTGTGGGAGAGAAACACGCTCCACTTTCAAAATCTAGAACACATCATAGGATTTTTCCTGCTTATCTTTTTGCTATTGTGTGTTCTTTATCTTTTCATAGCTGCTGCCATGTTTAGTTTTAGTCTTAGTTTATCTTTAGCAAGAGCCTTGGCTTTTGTTTAGTCTGTTGTTGGAACTCTTTTTAGTTTTTCATGTTTATCTTGTTAAAGAGAGTTCGTTGTTGCACTGAGTTGTGTTTTGTCTTGGAAGTAGGTAATTGAGGTTGCTATTTAATTCTAGTAGTAACTTGCAATAGTTTTGAAGTTTTGATGTGAGTATTGTTTGAACTTTTGGTGTCAAGAGCTCTAGACTATCAGTGATAGGTGTCGTATTTTGGGCAATCCGTGTGTATTTTCAAAACCTACAAAACTAGTTGAGAACTCTAGCTATTAGATGGATCACTAATCTTTGTAGGGATCGAATATTAGAGAACACTCACGTACCATGAGTCGAGGATGCGCAAGGATAACCAAACCCCCATGCACTCCTCCTCAGGGTACTTGTCTCTTTGTGAACCTCCTTATTAGATTGAGAGTTACCGATAATAAGTGCATGAGTTCTTCGGACTAATGTAAGTATTGAAAGTTGACACTTCCACCTTACCATATTTTGCTAGCCTCTCCCGTGCCGTGCATTTCCTTCTTCTCACTCCGAGAGTTGGTGTCCACCTTCGCCGGTACATCCAAACCCTTGGCATGAAACGCTCTGTCATCATAAACCTCCTTATATCTTTCCTCAAAACAGCCACCATACCTACCTATCAAGGCATTTCCATAGCCTTTCCGAGATATATTGCCATGCAACATCAACCTCTTCATGACTTGATCTTCATGTCATACATGTTCCTGCTACACTGGCAGCGACATACATTGCATACATCATGATAGTTACATCTTCTTTATGATTTTGAGTACCTTGTAAAGTGTGAAAGATCTCCTTTACCTTCTTTTAAAATAGAGTGTTGCCCTTAAGTGAGGAAAAGATCCCAAAGTGGACACAATAAAAGATCCTAAAGAGGACAAATGAGAGTTAAATAGAAAGAGCCATTAAGGCCACAAAAAATACAAAAAATAGAAAAGGAGAAAAAGAAATAAAAAGAGAGAAAGGGGCAACACTACTATCCTTTTGAGAGATCCACACTAGTACTCCCTTTATATCGTTGTACTCCATAGAGATGATCATTATGCATATAGCTATGTGGGGACCTTCACACTATAGAACTTGGCTTGCATATTCCAAGGATGAGCCTCCTCAAACGAGCTCTAGGTCTTCATGAGCGAGCAAGTTAGATGCACCCCCACTAGTTCCATTGGAGAGCTTCCTAGCTCGTATGTGCATACGTTGCATGGAAATCCCTACTCCTCACATCATATCTATCATTTGGCATCTCTTGCCTATGATTGTCCTCATTGATGTGAGCCTTTCTCACCCTTTTTGTCTTCCTCCCCCACACTATTTCTCTCTTTTCCATCCAAAGTGTCAACTCTCGTGCTTACGCTCATCCATTGCATGAGTGCTCAAAATATTGAAAAAGGAGTGGATCAAATTGACTTGTACCTGGCTAGTGGTCTGGGGACGAGTCAAGATAAGATTCCAGAAAAAGACCAAGTGTGAAACTTTAGTAGATTGAGTTCTCAACAAATAAATGTTTTTCTCGTATTCCCTATCCCCCTTCTTGCACGCAAACACCATTTGGAGACATTCGAGTCATGGATAGCGAGAGATCTTGCACCTAATGTTCTTTTGTTACTTGTTTCAATGCTAATATACTCTTTCATGTTATGACTTGAATTGAATCTCTAACCTTGATTGCTTTACTTTTCAAAGTTCTTATATGGTTGCTAGCATGTCACCACAGAAATTATGTCGTTATCATTTACCTACTCGAGGACGAGCAGGAATTAAGCTTGGGGATGTTGATACGTCCAAAACGTATCTGTAATTTCTGCTTGCTCCATGCATGTTTTGTGTGATATTGCTATGATCTAGATACACTTTCATACACTTTTGATCATATTTGGACTAACCTATTAACTCAGTACACCACAGTGCCAGTTCCTGTTTTCTGCTGTTTTTCTATTTCAGTTTTCCCCCATATAAAAAGTGCCAGAAAAATTCCGGGAAAAATATAGGAAAAATCAGCGTACAGGAAGCTTCGCGAAGAGCCCGTGTGGGCCCAGAGGGGAGCCATGGGTGGCCCAGGCGGCCACCCGGCGCGGCCACCCCCTGGGCCGCGCCAGGGGGGGCGCCTGGGGCCCCTAGTCCACCTCTGGCTGCCCCCCTTCGCCTATATATCCCCCGTGACGTGAAACCATCGGGGACAGAACCCTTTTTCGCGATCTCGCCTCTGTTCCGCCGCCGCCGCGCTTCCGATATTGGGAGCACCAGAAGACCTCTTCCCGGCACCCTGCCGGAGGGAGGGTTGACCTCCGGGAGTCTCCTCTCCACCATGGATGCTTCCCGGATGTCTTGTGAGTAGTTTTCCTTGGACCATGGGTCCGTGATCAGTAGCTATGTGATGTTCTCCTCCCCTCCTTGTTCTTCATGGTTTAGACCTCTTGAGCTGCCCTACATGATCGAGGCACTTTTGTAATGTTTCTGTTGTTGCTATGCTGAGTTTGATGGGATCTGATGGATTATGAGATTATGTTCAGATTCTGATTGAGTAATATATTTGGTTCTTATCTCTTATATTTTTGTTCCTAAGTAATTCTTGCATGTTCTTCGTTGTTGTTTATTGCTTTGGCCAAGTAGTAGGTAGTAACCCCAAGAGGGAACGTTTTGCTCGATTGTGGGTTCATGCCCCCCGATGACACGCTTGAGTGACAGAAACATGAGTCTAGGGGATGTGTTGTTGCCACAAGGGGGAAAACAACGGTGCTTGTAACCGCGGTTGCAAGGATTGTTTACCTTACGCAAAGTGCTTTTTAATGCAGTTGTCTGTTGCTTTGGGTTTACACTTTGTGTGGGGCTCGCAATGTAATACCAGCGAGATGTTCTGGATAGATATCTCAAGGTGGATGATGAGTAGTAGATGCAGTTGGATTTCGGTCTACTTATTTTGGCGTACTGCCCATGCTTTTGAGCCTCTTCCTTTCTTTTGTAGCATAGTTAACATTGCGGTGCGTTCATAATCCTGTCAATTGCCCTTCTGTAATTTGTTCACCTCGCATAGCAGTTTTATCATCTTTTGGTAGAGAGACATCACTAGTGAACATCATGTATCCCGGTCCATATCCTCATTACTGTTTACACGCTCATTTACTTTTCTGTTTTTACTTTCAGTTGCTATCATTATCCCTTGCGTTTGATCCTTTGTGAACAACAAGACCGGAGAGATTGACTACCTCTCTGAACTTCGTTGGGAACAAAGTTATTAGTGTCTGTGTGCAGGTCCGCGTCAGTTGCGCCGCTAACACCTACTTATCATCTCTGGAGTCCTACTGGAGACAAACCTTGGTATCTTTACTGAGGGAATTTTGCTGTTGTGCTACATCACGCCTTCCACTTGGGGTTTACCAACGAAGGGCGAGAAATCACTATCATTACCTCGCACATCACATCCATGTCCTTTCAATTAAGCTCTCTAATAGCCCAGAAAGCTTTGTGTTCTAATTCTAATGGCAAATGGCAAGCCTTTCCATAGACAATTTTATAGGGAGACTTGCCCATGGGGTTTTTGTAAGCATTTCTATACGCCCACAAAGCATCTCCTAACTTATTTGACCAATCTTTTCTATTTCTATTGACTGTCTTCTGTAAGATCAACTTGATCTCTCTATTGGTGAGCTCAACTTTCCCACTAGTTTGAGGGTGGTACGGTGAAGCAATTCTATGATTGACATCGTACTTGGCTAAAGCTTTTATAAATGCTCCATGTGTAAAGTGTGAAATCCCATCAGTCATGAGGTACCTGGGTACTCCAAACCTAGGAAAAATTACATCCTTGAGCATTTTCAAAGATGTCTTGTGATCAGCACTTTTAGTGGGTATTTCCTCTACCCAATTGGTTACATAATCAACAACAACTAAAATGTGAGTGCACTTGTGCGAGGAAGGAAAAGAACCCATAAAATCAAAACCCCAGCAATCAAAAGGCTCAATCACTAGAGAGTAATTCATAGGCATCTCATTCCTTCTACTAATATTACCAACTCTCTGACACTTATCACGGGATAAAAAATAACTTCTAGCATCCTTAAAGAGAGTAGGCCAATAAAAACCTGATTGAAGAACCTTATGTGCGGTCCTCTCGCCGGCATGATGTCCTCCATATGGACTATCATGACATTGTTTGAGAATGTCCTTCTGCTCATGTTCCGGTATGCATCTCCTCGCGATCCCATCTGGACCTTCTTTGAAAATATGCGAGTCATCCCAAAAGTAATGCCTCAAATCGTGGAAGAACTTAGTCCTCTGCTGAAATGTTAAACCTGGAGGCAAAAACTTTGCAACGATAAAGTTAGCATAATCTGCAAACCAAGGATCGGAGAGAGATTGTACTTTTACAATAGCTAGTTGTTCATATGGAAAACTGCCGTTGACTGGAATGGGATCATGCGGTATATCTTCCATCCTTGAAAGATTATCCGCCACCGGATTGTCTGCTCCTTTCCTATCGACAATCTGCAAATCAAATTCTTGAAGAAGGAGTACCCATCGGATGAGTCTTGGTTTGGCATCCTTCTTCTCCATAAGATACTTAATGGCAGCATGGTCAGTATGAATAATAATCTTAGAATCAACAATATACTGCCTAAACTTATCACAAGCAAACACTACTTCTAAGAATTCCTTCTCAGTAGTAGCATAATTGTTTTGAGCACTATCAAGGGTTTTGCTAGCATAATGTATAACATTCAACTTCTTATCAACCCTTTGCCCTAAAACAACTCCAACAGCAAAATCACTAGCATCACACATAATTTCAAAAGGTAAATTCCAATCAGGTGGTTGTACTATAGGAGAGGTTATTAAAGCTTTCTTAAGAACTCCGAAGGCTTCCCTGCAATCTTCATAAAAAACAAAAGGAACATCCTTCTGGAGAAGATTAGTGAGGGGTCTTGAAGTCTTAGAAAAGTCTTTAATAAATCTTCTATAGATACCAGCATGACTGAGAAAACTACGAATACCTTTGATGTCCCTTGGATAGGGCATCCTTTCAATTGCTTCGATCTTGGCCCTGTCCACCTCAATTCCCCTCTCGAAAATCTTGTGGCCAAGAACAATTCCCTCGATGACCATAAAGTGGCACTTCTCCCAGTTAAGAACCAAATTTGTCTCCTCACATCTCTGCAAAACTTTATTAAGGTTGTGGAGACAATGGTCAAAAGAGGTTCCATAGACTGAGAAATTGTCCATGAATACCTCCACAATTTCTTCGCAAAAACCATGAAAGATAGCAGACATACACATTTGAAAAGTAGCAGGGGCATTACATAAACCAAAAGGCATATTCCTGTAAGCATAAGTACCATAGGGACAAGTAAAAGTGGTCTTCGCTTGATCAGCAGTGTAAACATAAATTTGAGAGAAGCCAGAATAACCATCAAGATAACAAAAGTGAGTATTTTTGGATAACCTTTCAAGCATTTGGTCGATGAACGCTAATGGGTAGTGGTCCTTCCTGGTTGCCTTGTTCAGCTTCCTGTAATCAATACACATTCTGTATCCAATAATAATTCTCTGAGGTATTAGTTCATTCTTATCATTAGGAACCACGGTTGTTCCTCCTTTCTTTGGAACACAATGAACCGGGCTTACCCACTTACTATCAGCTATAGGGTAGATAATACCTGCGGCTAGAAGCTTGAGAATCTCAGTCCTTCCAACATCCATCATCTTCGGATTCAACCGTCGTTGATGAACAACAACTAGTTTAGCATCAGGCTCAAGGTTGATGGTGTGTTGACAAATACATGGACTAATCCCCCTAAGGTCATCAAGGGTATAGCCAATTGCACCTCAATGTTTGCGAAGTACTTCCAATAGTCGCTCTTCTTCATACCCTGAAAGGTTAGAATTGACAATAACAGGATATACTTTATTTTCATCTAAATAAGCATATTTGAGCGTATCAGGAAGAGGTTTAATATCAAACACTGCATCTTCTTTTGGTTTCGATAAAATTCCCAAAGGCTCAACTGGAAGGTTGTGCTTTAGGATAGCAGGTTGTCTTAAGAATATTTCGACCAGCTCATTCCTCTCCTGCATATGCAAATCATTCTCGTGGTCTTCCATATATTGTTGCAAAGGATCATTAGGAGGAATAGCAATGGAAGCAATATCTTCAATAATCTTATCGTTATTAGGCAAATTATTACCACGAGGCTGCTTAGAGAACTTAGAAAAGTTAAATTCATATGGCTCACCATTGAATTCAACTGAAACTTTAGCTTTCTTGCAATCTATTATAGCTCCACAAGTTTTGAGAAAAGGTCTACCGAAAATAATAGGACAAAAATTATCCCTTATTGAACCAAGTACTAGAAAGTCGGTAGGATATTTTACCTTTCTGCATAAGACTTCAACATCTCTCACAATTCCGATAGGAGAGATAGTTGCTCTGTTTGCAAGATGAATAGTAACATCAACTTCTTCAAGTTCACAAGGTGAAATCTCACCCATGATCTCTTGATAAAGTGAATATGGGATAGCACTAGCACTCGATCCCAAATCACATAGCCCATAATAACTGTGATCTCATATTTTAACAGATACTACTGGAGTACCTGAAATTGGGCCTTTATTCTTGGTTGTAACAAGGTTAGTGGAAACAGCACAAAAATTTATATTGGAATCTAAAGCATCATTAGTAACAACATCCTTAACAAATTCAACTTGAGGATCGACCTTGATCTGGTCCTCAGGCTCATCAATTCTTCACTCACTTTTATTTATTATGCCTGTCACAAAAGAGTGCTCCCTTATCCTTGCGGGAAAAGGGGGCTTTTCATATATAACTGCATGCAAAATAGGGTCAGCAACATGAATATCAATAGGTAATTCTTTGAAGGGTTTATGATGCTGATACTTCTTCTTCTTAGAAGAGTCAATATGAGAGGCAAAGTCCTTACAAAAATCAATCATTAGATGGGAATCAAGACCAATATTAGAGCAAAAGGTATTAAAGTAATCAGTCTTCACATAACTCTCTATATAATCATGCTCATAATTAATAGTGGGTTCAATACCTTTATCTATTTCCCAATCTTCGGTATTCTTCTGGATCCTTTCAAGGAGATCCCATCTTTCTTCAACGCTTTTCGTCTGAAATACCCCACTAGAGGAGGAATCCAACATCTCCTTATCCTGACGAGAAAGTCTAGCATAAAAATTTGTAAGTATAGTTTTCTTGGGGAGCTCATGAATAGGACATTTGAGCATTAGGGATTTCAATATCCCCCAAGCTTGAGCAATGCTTTCTCCGTCACGAGACCTAAAGTTATAGATATAATTTCTGTCTCGATGAATTTCATGAAGAGGATAAAACTTAGTATAAAAGAGAGACATAAGCTCTTGCCAATCAAGCAAATGAGAGTTATCGAGAAGCTTTATCTATAAGAGATACAGAGAAAAATTTCCTCATGACAAATTCCATTGATACACCTGCAATCTTAAATAGTGAGCACAATTGTGACAAGTATAGCAAGTGTTCACTCGGATGTCTGTCTCCTTCATAACGATTAGCCAAAACACAATCGATAATACCAGCTGGTATTTTATAAGGCACAATTTCAATAGGGGGAGGAACAACCACCACAGATGTGGGGTCTTTCCCCGCAAGCAACGATCCAATAGCTAGGTTGTCCATACGGACAAAGAGCAGCAACAGCAAAATAAAAACAACAGTATAAAAATTTCCTTACCAGCTTCACTTACCAATAGCGCTATGCTCCCCGGCAACGGCCCAGAAAACGTTACTTGATAACCCACAACCATAAGGGATCTATTGCAGTGTTTTCGATAAGTAAGAGTGTCGAACCCAACGAGGAGAGAAAGGTATTGATAAGTGATTTTTGACAAGGAATAACTGCAAGCACTGAAGGATAACTTTTTAGGGGTTTTCGATATAAGCAACAATAAGATAAAAGAAAGTAAAGTAAATAGTTCCGAGGAGCAGCAAATGGCCCAATCCTTCTGAGAAAAGGATAAGCCTGTCAACTGAACTTATAAAGACTAAAGCGTTCTTGAGGACACATGGGGAGGTAGTCACGTGCTTTCGCCATACTCCGTATTGATAACAAGTGTTGTTCTGATAAGTGTTGAGTGGGTGGATCTATGCTAGCACACCTTCTAGACTAAGATAAGTGCACTCTTATGATTAAACATCTTGCAAGCATCCACAAATACAAGATAGAAATTAAGGCAAAGCCTAACCACAACAATAAGATCAAGGATCCATTATTCCCTTATGCAAAAGTGTGCAAACTGGGGTTTAGGTTTCTGTCACTCTGGCAACCCACCGTAAGCATTATTTATGCACAATGTATTCCCATATGTCCTTAATAAGGCGAAGTGTTGAGTGTTCGACTCACATAACACCACTAGGAAAATAACAACACAACTTAAATATCAAACAACACATATTACTTCAACATCATATGACTACTAACAACTAGACTTCTCCCATGTCCTCAAGAACTAAAGTAACTACTCACAAGAGATAAAAGAGATCATGATCAGAGGTGATAAATAGGTGGTAAACAATCTGGTCATAACAATATTTATCCAACAAAACTCAATAGCATTCACCACAAAGTAGTAATGAACACTCGTAGAGTAGAGAGGATAGATAGTATGAGTTACAACGCAAGTTGCAATTGTGAGATGAGATTGGATGAAGATGAAGATGGTGCTAATGTTGGGGATGATGTTGATGATGATCTCGATGATGACCGTGATGATGGTGATGACGATGACGATGATCTCCCCTTTCGGGAGGTGATCTCCTCGGCGAAATCTGCCCGCTGGAAAGCCCTTTTCTTCTCTGTAGGTTTCCGCCACGGAGCAGCGGCCGAACTCCGTAAAAGCTTCTCTTTTTAGGGTTTGCGGGTAACGAGGAGCATATAGGCCAGAGGGGGGAGCCGGGAGTGGCCCCAGGGCTCCAGGCTCCCTCCCGGCGCGGCCAGGGGTGGGGCCGCGCCAGGTGGCCGCCTGGGGCCCCTGTGGCCCCTCTTTTGCGAGTCCTCGTCAATCTTCTAAAAAATATCCCCCGTCGATTTTCAGGTAATTTGGTGTTATTCTTCAGAAACTCGACGTCCACTTTTTACCGCTGAATCCTGCGTCTGCTGCTTCGGCACCGGAAAGTTGCAAACTGTGTAAAACAAGCCAAAACAACATAAGAACATCATCGTAATGTGAAATATATCAATGAATAATTATGATACAAAATAGTGATCATTTTGGACGTATCAATATGTGTATGAGGATATGAAAGTGTTGCAAAACACATAGAAAAGTCACCCTAATGAGCATGGAACAAGCAGAGATTATATATACATTTGGGATGTATCAACATCCCCAAGCTTAATTCCTCCTCGTCCTCGAGTAGGTAAATGATAACACAGATAATTTCTGTGGTGACATACTAACACACATATAAGAACTCCAAAGTAAAGCAGGTAAGATATGCAATTCAAGTCAAGACAATAACAAGCAAAAGTCTATATCTAGTATTGAAACTAGCAAAGTAAGAACATAAAGGTGCAAGAGCTCTCACTGTCCGTGACTCGAATGTCTTCAAATGGTGTTTGCGTGCAAGAAGTGGGAGATGAGTTCAGAGCATAAAAATACTATATAGTTTAATTGAGAACTCAATCTACTAGAACTTCACACTTGGTCTCCTTCGGAATCTTATTTTGACTCATCCCCAGACCACTAGTCAGACACAAGTCAAACTGATCCTCTCCCTTTCGACTTTGAGCACTCATGCAATGGATGAGCGCAAGCAAGATATGTTGGCACTTAGGATGGCAAAGAGAATAATGGTGGGGAAGGAAGACAAAAATGGTGTGAAAGGCTCACATCAATGAGGACAATCATATGCGAGAGAAAGCCAAATGATAGATATGATGTGAGGAGTAGGGATTGCCATGCAACGGATGCACATATGAGCTAAGGTAAGCTCTCCAATGGAACTAGTGGGGGTGCATCCAACTTGATTTCTCAAGAATACCTAGAGCTCATTTGAGGAGGCTCATCATTGGAATATACAAGCCAAGTTATATAATGTAAGGATCCCCACATAGTTTATGCATGAATGATATGAAATCTCTATGGAGTGCAAATACTATAAGGAGAACGACTGCGGATCTTTCAAAAGGAGTAGTAGTGTTGCCCCCTTCTCTCTTTCTATTTCTTTATATTTATTTATTTCTATTTTTTACATTTTTGTGGCCTCATTGGCTCTTTCTATTTATCTTTCATTTGTCCTCTTTGGGATATTTTAATTTGTCCTCTTTTGGGATCTTTTTTCCTCTTTGGGATCTTTTCCTCACTTAAGGGCAACACTCTATATTTTACAAGAATATAGAAGATCTTCACACTTTACAATAAGTACTCAACATAAACAAAAACTAAAAACTATCATTATGTATGCAGATGTATGCATCTGCCAGTGTAGAAGGATATGCAATAATACTAGCGCGTAATGTAGCAATTGATAAGGGCAAGGCCCAACTAGCATGTGGCTCCTCGATCAAGCAAAATCATGTATAGCATGAAGATCAAGTCATGAGATGATGGATGTTGCATGGCAATGTATCTCGGAAAGGCTATGAAAATGCCTTGATAGGTAGGTATGGTGGCTGTTTTGAGGAAGATATAAGGAGTTTTATGATGACAAAGCGTATCATGACAAGGGTTTGGATGCACCGGCGAAGTTTGCACGAACTCTCAAGATGAGAAAGGGCAATGCACGGTCCCGAAGAGGCTAGCAAAATATGGAAAGTGGAAGTGTCAACAATCGAATATTCGCATTAGTCCGAAGAACTCATGCACTTATTATCGGTAACTCTCTATCTAATCAAGAGGTTCACAAAGAGACAAGTACCCCGGGGAGGAGTGAATTGGGGTTTAGTTATCCTTGTGCATTGATGGCAAGAGAGTGTTAATACTATTCAAGCCCTCGTTGATTACCCCAAGTGCAGGGTGAGATATAGTGCAGCGACAAGTTTTCCCATGGCAAAGATACCAAGGTTTGTCTCCCGTAGGACTCCGAAGGATACAAGAAGGTGGTAAAGTGAACAATGGCGCCGAGGTTACTAAATTCACCTGGACCTGCACACAGATACAAATAACTTTGCTCCCAACGAGTACAGAGGAGTTGTCAATTCCTCCGGCCTTGCCGTTTACAAAGGATCAACGCAAGAGATAATGATAGTGGCAACTGAAAGTAAAGACTGAAAGTAAATTGAGGGTGTAAACAATGATATGAAGATGGACCAAGGTCACGTGATTTTCACTAGTGATGTCTCTCTCCCAAAAGACGATAAAAGTGCTAGCGAGGTAAACAAATCACAGTTGGGCAATTGACATGATTATGAAGGTACCGCAATGCTGACTATGCTGCAAAGAAAGGAAGGGCTCAAAAAATGGGCAGTACGCCAAGGTAAGTAGACCGAAATCCGTCTGCATCTACTACGAATCATCCACCTTGAGATATCTATCCAGAACATCTCGCTGGTATTAAGTTGTGAATCCCACCCAAAGTGTAAACTCAAAGCAACAGACATATGCATTAAAAGAACTTTGCGTAGAGTAAACAATCCTTGCATCCGCGGATACAAGCACCGTTGTTTTATCCCTGGTGGCAACAACACATCCCCTAGTCTCATGTTTCTGTCACTCAAGCTAGACATCAAGGGGTTGAACCCACAATCAAGCATAACGCTCCCTCTTGGAGTTGCAATAAATCACTTGGCCAAAGTAAAACACGGCAACGGAGAACATGCAAGAATTTACTCAAGAACAAAATATAAAAGAGAAGAACCAAATATATTACTCATCACAATCTGAACATAGTCTCATAATCCATCAGATCCCACCAAACTCAGCATAGCAACAGCAGAAGATTACAAAGGTGCCTCGATCATGTGAGGCAGCTCACGAGGTCTCGAAAGTGGAGGCACAAAGAAGGGAGAGGTAGATCACATATCTACTGGTCACGGACCCATGGTCCAAGGGAAACTACTCACGGTACATACGGGAGGCGTCCATGGCTATGGATGGTCTCCCGGAGGGGGTAGCTTCTCCCGGCAGGGTGCCGGAGCAGCTTCTCCAGGCAGCCCCGATCTTGAAAAGGCGGCGGCGGCGGTACAGAGGCGAGATCGCGAAATAGGAGTCTGTATTAGGGGTTTCCACCCCGAGGGGTAAATATAGGCGAAGGGGGGTGTCGAGGGGACCCACCAGGCAGCCAGGAGGCCTCCTGGGATGACCTAGGGTGGGGGGGTGCCAGAGACCCTCCTGGCCTCCTGGTGGTGGCCCCCCTCCGCTCCTTTGGTGTTTCCGGAAACTTCCTTGTGGCTGATTTTTTATCTGATTTTTACGGATTTTTTGGAGCACTTTTAATGGCCGTAAAATCTGAAATACAAAAACAGCAGAAAACAGCAACTGGCAGTTGGGTGCACTGGGTTAATAGATTAGTTCAAATATGCTCAAAAGTGTATGAAAGTTCAAGCAAAACATGGCAAAGTCACACAAAACAAGCATGGAGCAAGCAGAAATTATAGATACGTTTGGGACGTATCAACATCCCCAAGCTTAATTCCTGCTCGTCCTCGAGTAGGTAAATGATAACAAGCATAATTTCTGTGGTGACATGCCACAAAACCATAAAAGGACTTGTAAGTAAAGCAATCAAAGCATGCAATTCAATTCAAGCCTTAACAAACAAGAGTCTATATTAGCATTGACACAAGCAACAAAAGAACAAGAGGTGCAAGAGCTCTCGCTGTCCGTGACTCGAATGTCTCCAGATGGTGTTTGCGTGCAAGCAGAGGACTGGGAAAAAGAGAGAAAAAAGGTTTTTGAGAACAACTATCTACTAAAGTTTCACACTTAGTCTCCTTTGGATTCTTATCTTGACTCGTCCCCAGACCACTAGTCAGGTACAAGTCAAACTGATCCACTCCCTTTCAATATTTTGAGCACTCATGCAATGGATGAGCGTGAGCAAGAAAGTTGACACCTAAAAGGCGAAACAGAAAGAAGGTGGAGGAGGAAGACAAGAAGGTGTGAAAGGCTCACATCAATGAGTACAATCATAGGCGAGAGGAAGCCATGTGATAGATATGATGTGAGGAGTAGGGATTGCCATGCAACGGATGCACATGTGAGCTAAAAGCTCTCCAATGGAACTAGTGGGGGTGCATCTAACTTGCTTGCTCAAGAAGACCTAGAGCTCTTTTGAGGAGGCTCATCATTGGAATATACAAGCCAAGTTCTATAGTGTGAAGGGTCCCCACATAGCTATATGCATGATGTTGATCTCTATGGAGTACAAGAGATAGAGGATGAAGTACTAGTGTGGATCTCTCAAAAGGAATAGTAGTGTGCCCCCTTCTCTCTTTTTATTTCTTTTTCTCTTTTTTCTATTTTTTGTATTTTTTGGTGGCCTCAATGGCTTTTTCTATTTAACTCTCATTTGTCCTCTTTGGGATCTTTTAATTTTGTCCTCTTTGGGATCTTTTCCTCACTTTAGGGGAAACACTCTATATTTTACAGGAATATAGGAGATCTTTCACACTTTACAAAGGTACTCACATAAAGAAGATATAACTATCATGATGCAAATGTATCCTTCTGCCAGGATAGCAGGAACATGTATGACATGAAGATCAAGTCATGAGAAGATGGATGTTGCATGGCAATGTATCTCGGAAAGGCTATGTAAATGCCTTGTAGGTAGGTATGGTGGCTGTTTTGAGGAAAGATATAAGGAGGTTTATGATGACAGAGCATGTCGTGCCAAGGGTTTGGATGCACCGGCGAAGTATGCGCCAACTCTCAAGATGAGAAAGGGAAATGCACGGTACCGAAGAGGCTAGAAAAAGTATAGGTGGGTGGAAGTGTCAACTTTCGAATACTCACATTAGTCTGAAGAACTCATGCACTTATTATCGGTAAGTCTCAATCTAATCAGGAGGTTCACAAAGAGACAAGTACCCCGAGGAGGAGTGTATGGGGGTTTGGTTATCCTTGCGCATCCTCGACTCATGGTACGTGAGTGTTCTCTAATATTCGAACCCTCCAGAGGTTAGTGATCCATCTAGTAGCTAGAGTTCTCAACAGGAGTTTTTGGTTTTCGAAAAACACACAGATTGCCCAAAATACGACATCTATCACTAATAGGCTCGAGCTCTTGACACCAAAAGTTCAAACATTACTCTAGTCAAAACCTCAAAACTATTGCAAGTTACTACTACAAAGAGAAAAGCAACTTCAACTACCTACTTCTAGTCAAGACACAAAACTCAGTGCAACAGGCAAACTCTCTAACAAGATAAAACATGCAACCTATAGAAAGTTCAACCTAAAACAGAAGAAAAACTCTAGAAAAACTAAAGCACTACAACTAAACAGAGCAGCAGCTAAGAAAAGAAAAAGAACAACTCACAGCTGAAAGAGTAAGCATGCAAATCCTATGAGGAGTTCTAATTCAAGCGGAGCGTGTAACTCTCCCACACAAAAGAGTAAGTAAGCTGGGATCTAACTTGTTACTACAGCAAACAAAGCAAAAACAAACCTATAAAAGTAAAGAGCGAGACGCTCCAAGTATAGCACACAACGCATGAAGTGATAAAAATATAGTGCAACGAGAGACGAACTGATAATTGTTGATGAAGAAGGGGATGCACGGGGGCATCCCCAAGCTTAGGCGCTTGAGTCTCCTTGAATATTTATTGGGGGAGCACATGGGCATCCCCAAGCTTGAGCGTTTGACACTCCAAGATCTTCTTTCATCATCTTCCATCGCGCACTTGAAAACTCCCTTCATACATAACTCATTGTAGACTGATTAGAGAGGTTAGTACCCTAATAAAATAACTTTTTTCTCCACTGGAAATAAAGATAACCTTGAATAGCTACTGTTTCTCAAGATCTCCAAAAAGTTTTTGCAAATAAAAAGCAAGCTTAAGGTTTGCAAAAGTAAGGAGAGACAAAACGTGGCAGAATCTGTGAAAAACAGAAAAGCAGATAGAAAAGAATTTTTTAGGGATACTTCTGCAACTCAAATCAAAAAACTCAGAACATACGCAAGTTTTGTAAATGTATAGAGCACTCTGCGTAAAAATTTCAGCTCAAAAATATGAACTGGGATTTTTCATGATTTTTCTAGTCACGGGGACAGAATCTGTTTTCTGGACAGCATGTCACAACTTTCACTTCCCTCATCGTATGAGGCTATAAAAGGCACAAAGCTTGAAAAGTAAAGATACAATGATGTTGCTACAGTAGTAACAATCATCAAGACCACTAAAAACAGAAGAAAAGCAAAAAGAAAAACCTAAATTCGTTGCAGGCTGCCTCCCGAAAGCGCTTCTTTAAAGCCATTAGCTAGGCTTAAAGCAAAAGATCAAGTCTTTTCAAGAAGATAACTAGCCCGTGTGACGGACTCAAAAGGTAACTTAATCTTTTTCCTAGGGAAATGTTCCATCCCTTTCTTGAGAGGGAATTGGAATTTGATATTCCCCTCTTTCATGTCAATAACAGCACCAACTGTGCGAAGAAAAGGACGTCCCAAAATAATTGGACAAGAAGGTTCACATTCAATGTCCATAATAGTAAAATCAACGGGAACATAATTGTCATTGACAATGATAAGAACATCATCGATCTTCCCCAAAGGTTTCTTTACGGAAGAATCAACAAGACGAACACCAAAAGAACAAGGATCAAAAGGTTTCAATTCAAGCATATCATACATTCTTTTGGGCATAACAGATGTACTTGCTCCAACATCACAAAGAGCATAACAAGAGAAGTTATTCAATTTGATTTTTATCATAGGATCCCAACTATCTTCTAGCTTCCTAGGTATGGAGGCTTCTATTCTAATCTTCTCCTCCCTAACTTTGATTAGAGCATTGGTGATATGCTTTGTGAAGGCAAGATTAAGTGCGCTAGTGTGGGGGTCTCTAGACATCTTGTGTAGGAAACCAATAACTTCAGATAAAGTGCAGTTGTCAAAGTCTAGGTCACTACTATCAATCAAGGAGGTGGTGATATCATTTAGGCTCACTTGTTTGAAAGCCTCTATGTTCATAGAGGTTTCTTCATCTATAGTTGAGGTGGTAGCATCACCATTGATAGTTCCAGTGGGACTAGGGGTGTGATGGGTGCTAACAGTTTGGACATCTTCAACTACTTGGATAGTAGCTACTGTGTGGTAGGTAGGAAGGCTCTTAATTCTATCCTCTTCCTCTTTTTCTCTAGCCCATCTTTCTTTAAGTTTAGCCATCATCCTAATATTTTCATTGATTTGTAACTGGATAGCATTAATAGGAGTGACCTTACTCTCCTCAAGGGGAGAGGTTTTGATTTTTAACGTCTCAACATCAAGGGCTAAGTTATCCACCTTCAAACAAAGATTATCTAATTTAACTAGTTTTTCTTCCACGTTCTTGTTGAAGGCTTTTTGGGTAGTGATAAAGTCTCTAAGCATACTCTCTAGTTCAGAGGTGGGGTTCTTGTTGCTAGGATAAGTGTTGTTGTTCCCATAGTTGGATGGAAACGACCTAGGATTACTAGAAAAGTTGCCCCTATAAGCATTATTATTAAAGTTGTTTCTAGCAATGAAGTTCACATCTACTTGATCCTGAGCAATCAAAGAATTTAAAGGAACATTATGAGGATCAATAGGAGACTGCTTGGTAAGTAGAGACATGATAAGGTCAATCTTTTCATTTAGAGAGGAGATCTCCTCGACAGAATTTACCTTCTTACCAGTTGGAGATCTTTCGGTGTGCCACTAGGAGTAGTTCAGCATCATCTCGCCAAGTAGCTTTGTGGCAGCACCAAGTGTGGTCGACATAAAGGTTCCTCCCGCCGCCGAATCTAACAGGTTCCGCGAGGTAAAGTTCAAGCCTGCATAAAAGGTCTGGATAACCATCCAGGTAGTCAGTCCATGTGTAGGGCAGTTCTTGACAAGCGTCTTCATACGTTCCCATGCCTGGGCAACGTGTTCATTATCCAATTGCCTGAAATTCATAATGCTACTCCTCAATTGAATAATTTTAGCAGGGGGATAGTACTTCCCGATAAAAGCATATTTGCACTTATCCCAAGAATCTATGCTATTCCTAGGCAAAGATTGAAACCAGATTTTAGCTTCATCCCTCAAAGAGAAAGGAAAAAAGCTTAAGCTTAACAATTTCACCATCTACTTCTTTGTACTTTTGCATATCACAAAGCTTAATAAAATTATTTAAATACAAATCAGCAGCATCTCTAGCACTAGAGAATTGATCTTTCATAACAAGGTTTAGCAAAGAAGGTTTAATCTCATAAGAAGGTGTTGAAGTAGCAGGTGTAGCAATAGGAGTGCAGATAAAGTCACTGTTGTTGTGACTAGTGAAGTCACACAACTTAGTGTTTTCATTGGAACCCATAGTAGCAGCAGGTATTTTTGGTATTTTTCATAAGGGACACAAAGGTAAAAACTGAAAGGTAAACTAACAAGACTAAAAAGCAAAGATAAAAGATAGTGTGCAACTCCCCTATCTTGTAGGCTGGAGTCCCCGGCAACGGCGCCAGAAAACTTTTTGATGGCAAGAGAGTGTTAATACTCTTCAAGCCCTCGTTGATTACCCCAAGTGCAGGGTGAGATATAATGCACCGGCAAGTTTTCCCTTGGCAAAGATACCAAGGTTTTTCTCCCGTAGGTGGTAAAGTGAACAATGGCGCCGAGGTTGCTAACTTCACCTGGACCTGCACACAGATACAAATAACTTTGCTCCCAACGAGTATAGAGGAGTTGTCAATTCCTCCGGCATTGCCGTTTACAAAGGATCAACGCAAGAGATAATGATAGTGGCAACTGAAAGTAAAGACTGAAAGTAAATTGAGGGTGTAAACAATGATATGAAGATGGACCAAGGTCACGTGATTTTCACTAGTGATGTCTCTCTCCCAAAAGACGATAAAAGTGCTAGCGAGGTAAACAAATCACAGTTGGGCAATTGACAGGATTATGAAGGCACCGCAATGCTGACTATGCTGCAAAGAAAGGAAGGGCTCAAAAGCAATGGGCAGTACGCCAAGGTAAGTAGACCGAAATCCATCTGCATCTACTACGAATCATCCACCTTGAGATATCTATCCAGAACATCTCGCTGGTATTAAGTTGCGAATCCCACCCAAAGTGTAAACTCAAAGCAACAGACAACTGCATTAAAAGAACTTTGCGTAGAGTAAACAATCCTTGCATCCGCAGATACAAGCACCGTTGTTTTATCCCTGGTGGCAACAACACATCCCCTAGTCTCATGTTTCTGTCACTCAAGCTAGACATCAAGGGGCTGAAACCACAATCAAGCATAACGCTCCCTCTTGGAGTTGCAATAAATCACTTGGCCAAAGTAAAACACGGCAACGGAGAACATGCAAGAATTTACTCAAGAAAAAAATATAAAAGAGAAGAACCAAATATATTACTCATCACAATCTGAACATAGTCTCATAATCCATAAGATCCCACAAAACTCAGCATAGCAACAGCAGAAGATTACAAAGGTGCCTCGATCATGTGAGGCAGCTCACGAGGTCTCGAAAGTGGAGGCACAAAGAAGGGAGAGATAGATCCCATAGCTACTGGTCACGGACCCATGGTCCAAGGGAAACTACTCACGGTACATACGGGAGGCGTCCATGGCTATGGATGGTCTCCCGGAGGGGGTAGCTTCTCCCGGCAGGGTGCCGGAGCAGCTTCTCCAGGCAGCCCCGATCTTGAAACGGCGTCGGCGGCAGTACAGAGGCGAGATCGCGAAATAGGAGTTCGTATTAGGGGGTTTACACCCCGAGGGGTAAATATAGGCGAAGGGGGTGTCGAGGGACCCACCAGGCAGCCAGGAGGCCTCCTGGCGCGGCCTAGGGTGGGGCCGCGCCAGGGACCCTCCTGGCCTCCTGGTGGTGGCCCCCCTCCGCTCCTTTGGTGTTTCCGGAAACTTTCGTGTCGTTGATTTTTTATCTGATTTTTCCGGATTTTTTGGAGCACTCTTAATGGCCGGAAAATCTGAAATACAAAAACAGCAGAAAACAGCAACTGGCAGTTGGGTGCACTGGGTTAATAGATTAGTTCAAATATGCTCAAAAGTGTATGAAAGTTCAAGCAAAACATGGCAAAGTCACACAAAACAAGCATGGAGCAAGCAGAAATTATAGATACGTTTGGGACGTATCAACATCCCCAAGCTTAATTCCTGCTCGTCCTCGAGTAGGTAAATGATAACAAGCATAATTTCTGTGGTGACATGCCACAAAACCATAAAAGGACTTGTAAGTAAAGCAATCAAAGCATGCAATTCAATTCAAGTCTTAACAAACAAGAGTCTATATTAGCATTGACACAAGCAACAAAAGAACAAGAGGTGCAAGAGCTCTCGCTGTCCGTGACTCGAATGTCTCCAGATGGTGTTTGCGTGCAAGCAGAGGACTGGGAAAAAGAGAGAAAAAAGGTTTTTGAGAACAACTATCTACTAAAGTTTCACACTTAGTCTCCTTTGGATTCTTATCTTGACTCGTCCCCAGACCACTAGTCAGGTACAAGTCAAACTCATCCACTCCCTTTCAATATTTTGAGCACTCATGCAATGGATGAGCGTGAGCAAGAAAGTTGACACCTAAAAGGCGAAACAGAAAGAAGGTGGAGGAGGAAGACAAGAAGGTGTGAAAGGCTCACATCAATGAGTACAATCATAGGCGAGAGGAAGCCATGTGATAGATATGATGTGAGGAGTAGGGATTGCCATGCAACGGATGCACATGTGAGCTAAAAGCTCTCCAATGGAACTAGTGGGGGTGCATCTAACTTGCTTGCTCAAGAAGACCTAGAGCTCTTTTGAGGAGGCTCATCATTGGAATATACAAGCCAAGTTCTATAGTGTGAAGGGTCCCCACATAGCTATATGCATGATGTTGATCTCTATGGAGTACAAGAGATAGAGGATGAAGTACTAGTGTGGATCTCTCAAAAGGAATAGTAGTGTGCCCCCTTCTCTCTTTTTATTTCTTTTTCTCTTTTTTCTATTTTTTGTATTTTTTGGTGGCCTCAATGGCTTTTTCTATTTAACTCTCATTTGTCCTCTTTGGGATCTTTTAATTTTGTCCTCTTTGGGATCTTTTCCTCACTTTAGGGGAAACACTCTATATTTTACAGGAATATAGGAGATCTTTCACACTTTACAAAGGTACTCACATAAAGAAGATATAACTATCATGATGCAAATGTATCCTTCTGCCAGGATAGCAGGAACATGTATGACATGAAGATCAAGTCATGAGAAGATGGATGTTGCATGGCAATGTATCTCGGAAAGGCTATGTAAATGCCTTGTAGGTAGGTATGGTGGCTGTTTTGAGGAAAGATATAAGGAGGTTTATGATGACAGAGCATGTCGTGCCAAGGGTTTGGATGCACCGGCGAAGTATGCGCCAACTCTCAAGATGAGAAAGGGAAATGCACGGTACCGAAGAGGCTAGAAAAAGTATAGGTGGGTGGAAGTGTCAACTTTCGAATACTCACATTAGTCTGAAGAACTCATGCACTTATTATCGGTAAGTCTCAATCTAATCAGGAGGTTCACAAAGAGACAAGTACCCCGAGGAGGAGTGTATGGGGGTTTGGTTATCCTTGCGCATCCTCGACTCATGGTACGTGAGTGTTCTCTAATATTCGAACCCTCCAGAGGTTAGTGATCCATCTAGTAGCTAGAGTTCTCAACAGGAGTTTTTGGTTTTCGAAAAACACACAGATTGCCCAAAATACGACATCTATCACTAATAGGCTCGAGCTCTTGACACCAAAAGTTCAAACATTACTCTAGTCAAAACCTCAAAACTATTGCAAGTTACTACTACAAAGAGAAAAGCAACTTCAACTACCTACTTCTAGTCAAGACACAAAACTCAGTGCAACAGGCAAACTCTCTAACAAGATAAAACATGCAACCTATAGAAAGTTCAACCTAAAACAGAAGAAAAACTCTAGAAAAACTAAAGCACTACAACTAAACAGAGCAGCAGCTAAGAAAAGAAAAAGAACAACTCACAGCTGAAAGAGTAAGCATGCAAATCCTATGAGGAGTTCTAATTCAAGCGGAGCGTGTAACTCTCCCACACAAAAGAGTAAGTAAGCTGGGATCTAACTTGTTACTACAGCAAACAAAGCAAAAACAAACCTATAAAAGTAAAGAGCGAGACGCTCCAAGTATAGCACACAACGCATGAAGTGATAAAAATATAGTGCAACGAGAGACGAACTGATAATTGTTGATGAAGAAGGGGATGCACGGGGGCATCCCCAAGCTTAGGCGCTTGAGTCTCCTTGAATATTTATTGGGGGAGCACATGGGCATCCCCAAGCTTGAGCGTTTGACACTCCAAGATCTTCTTTCATCATCTTCCATCGCGCACTTGAAAACTCCCTTCATACATAACTCATTGTAGACTGATTAGAGAGGTTAGTACCCTAATAAAATAACTTTTTTCTCCACTGGAAATAAAGATAACCTTGAATAGCTACTGTTTCTCAAGATCTCCAAAAAGTTTTTGCAAATAAAAAGCAAGCTTAAGGTTTGCAAAAGTAAGGAGAGACAAAACGTGGCAGAATCTGTGAAAAACAGAAAAGCAGATAGAAAAGAATTTTTTAGGGATACTTCTGCAACTCAAATCAAAAAACTCAGAACATACGCAAGTTTTGTAAATGTATAGAGCACTCTGCGTAAAAATTTCAGCTCAAAAATATGAACTGGGATTTTTCATGATTTTTCTAGTCACGGGGACAGAATCTGTTTTCTGGACAGCATGTCACAACTTTCACTTCCCTCATCGTATGAGGCTATAAAAGGCACAAAGCTTGAAAAGTAAAGATACAATGATGTTGCTACAGTAGTAACAATCATCAAGACCACTAAAAACAGAAGAAAAGCAAAAAGAAAAACCTAAATTCGTTGCGGGCTGCCTCCCGAAAGCGCTTCTTTAAAGCCATTAGCTAGGCTTAAAGCAAAAGATCAAGTCTTTTCAAGAAGATAACTAGCCCGTGTGACGGACTCAAAAGGTAACTTAATCTTTTTCCTAGGGAAATGTTCCATCCCTTTCTTGAGAGGGAATTGGAATTTGATATTCCCCTCTTTCATGTCAATAACAGCACCAACTGTGCGAAGAAAAGGACGTCCCAAAATAATTGGACAAGAAGGTTCACATTCAATGTCCATAATAGTAAAATCAACGGGAACATAATTGTCATTGACAATGATAAGAACATCATCGATCTTCCCCAAAGGTTTCTTTACGGAAGAATCAACAAGACGAACACCAAAAGAACAAGGATCAAAAGGTTTCAATTCAAGCATATCATACATTCTTTTGGGCATAACAGATGTACTTGCTCCAACATCACAAAGAGCATAACAAGAGAAGTTATTCAATTTGATTTTTATCATAGGATCCCAACTATCTTCTAGCTTCCTAGGTATGGAGGCTTCTATTCTAATCTTCTCCTCCCTAACTTTGATTAGAGCATTGGTGATATGCTTTGTGAAGGCAAGATTAAGTGCGCTAGTGTGGGGGTCTCTAGACATCTTGTGTAGGAAACCAATAACTTCAGATAAAGTGCAGTTGTCAAAGTCTAGGTCACTACTATCAATCAAGGAGGTGGTGATATCATTTAGGCTCACTTGTTTGAAAGCCTCTATGTTCATAGAGGTTTCTTCATCTATAGTTGAGGTGGTAGCATCACCATTGATAGTTCCAGTGGGACTAGGGGTGTGATGGGTGCTAACAGTTTGGACATCTTCAACTACTTGGATAGTAGCTACTGTGTGGTAGGTAGGAAGGCTCTTAATTCTATCCTCTTCCTCTTTTTCTCTAGCCCATCTTTCTTTAAGTTTAGCCATCATCCTAATATTTTCATTGATTTGTAACTGGATAGCATTAATAGGAGTGACCTTACTCTCCTCAAGGGGAGAGGTTTTGATTTTTAACGTCTCAACATCAAGGGCTAAGTTATCCACCTTCAAACAAAGATTATCTAATTTAACTAGTTTTTCTTCCACGTTCTTGTTGAAGGCTTTTTGGGTAGTGATAAAGTCTCTAAGCATACTCTCTAGTTCAGAGGTGGGGTTCTTGTTGCTAGGATAAGTGTTGTTGTTCCCATAGTTGGATGGAAACGACCTAGGATTACTAGAAAAGTTGCCCCTATAAGCATTATTATTAAAGTTGTTTCTAGCAATGAAGTTCACATCTACTTGATCCTGAGCAATCAAAGAATTTAAAGGAACATTATGAGGATCAATAGGAGACTGCTTGGTAAGTAGAGACATGATAAGGTCAATCTTTTCATTTAGAGAGGAGATCTCCTCGACAGAATTTACCTTCTTACCAGTTGGAGATCTTTCGGTGTGCCACTAGGAGTAGTTCAGCATCATCTCGCCAAGTAGCTTTGTGGCAGCACCAAGTGTGGTCGACATAAAGGTTCCTCCCGCCGCCGAATCTAACAGGTTCCGCGAGGTAAAGTTCAAGCCTGCATAAAAGGTCTGGATAACCATCCAGGTAGTCAGTCCATGTGTAGGGCAGTTCTTGACAAGCGTCTTCATACGTTCCCATGCCTGGGCAACGTGTTCATTATCCAATTGCCTGAAATTCATAATGCTACTCCTCAATTGAATAATTTTAGCAGGGGGATAGTACTTCCCGATAAAAGCATATTTGCACTTATCCCAAGAATCTATGCTATTCCTAGGCAAAGATTGAAACCAGATTTTAGCTTCATCCCTCAAAGAGAAAGGAAAAAAGCTTAAGCTTAACAATTTCACCATCTACTTCTTTGTACTTTTGCATATCACAAAGCTTAATAAAATTATTTAAATACAAATCAGCAGCATCTCTAGCACTAGAGAATTGATCTT
The DNA here is from genome assembly GCA_950022295.1 of Bromus sterilis. Taxonomy (NCBI): domain Eukaryota; kingdom Viridiplantae; phylum Streptophyta; class Magnoliopsida; order Poales; family Poaceae; genus Bromus; species Bromus sterilis. Next base: position 28,950,520 of record OX465599.1, on the reverse strand, counting down.
TCATAACAAGGTTTAGCAAAGAAGGTTTAATCTCATAAGAAGGTGTTGAAGTAGCAGGTGTAGCAATAGGAGTGCAGATAAAGTCACTGTTGTTGTGACTAGTGAAGTCACACAACTTAGTGTTTTCATTGGAACCCATAGTAGCAGCAGGTATTTTTGGTATTTTTCATAAGGGACACAAAGGTAAAAACTGAAAGGTAAACTAACAAGACTAAAAAGCAAAGATAAAAGATAGTGTGCAACTCCCCTATCTTGTAGGCTGGAGTCCCCGGCAACGGCGCCAGAAAACTTTTTGATGGCAAGAGAGTGTTAATACTCTTCAAGCCCTCGTTGATTACCCCAAGTGCAGGGTGAGATATAATGCACCGGCAAGTTTTCCCTTGGCAAAGATACCAAGGTTTTTCTCCCGTAGGTGGTAAAGTGAACAATGGCGCCGAGGTTGCTAACTTCACCTGGACCTGCACACAGATACAAATAACTTTGCTCCCAACGAGTATAGAGGAGTTGTCAATTCCTCCGGCATTGCCGTTTACAAAGGATCAACGCAAGAGATAATGATAGTGGCAACTGAAAGTAAAGACTGAAAGTAAATTGAGGGTGTAAACAATGATATGAAGATGGACCAAGGTCACGTGATTTTCACTAGTGATGTCTCTCTCCCAAAAGACGATAAAAGTGCTAGCGAGGTAAACAAATCACAGTTGGGCAATTGACAGGATTATGAAGGCACCGCAATGCTGACTATGCTGCAAAGAAAGGAAGGGCTCAAAAGCAATGGGCAGTACGCCAAGGTAAGTAGACCGAAATCCATCTGCATCTACTACGAATCATCCACCTTGAGATATCTATCCAGAACATCTCGCTGGTATTAAGTTGCGAATCCCACCCAAAGTGTAAACTCAAAGCAACAGACAACTGCATTAAAAGAACTTTGCGTAGAGTAAACAATCCTTGCATCCGCAGATACAAGCACCGTTGTTTTATCCCTGGTGGCAACAACACATCCCCTAGTCTCATGTTTCTGTCACTCAAGCTAGACATCAAGGGGCTGAAACCACAATCAAGCATAACGCTCCCTCTTGGAGTTGCAATAAATCACTTGGCCAAAGTAAAACACGGCAACGGAGAACATGCAAGAATTTACTCAAGAAAAAAATATAAAAGAGAAGAACCAAATATATTACTCATCACAATCTGAACATAGTCTCATAATCCATAAGATCCCACCAAACTCAGCATAGCAACAGCAGAAGATTACAAAGGTGCCTCGATCATGTGAGGCAGCTCACGAGGTCTCGAAAGTGGAGGCACAAAGAAGGGAGAGATAGATCCCATAGCTACTGGTCACGGACCCATGGTCCAAGGGAAACTACTCACGGTACATACGGGAGGCGTCCATGGCTATGGATGGTCTCCCGGAGGGGGTAGCTTCTCCCGGCAGGGTGCCGGAGCAGCTTCTCCAGGCAGCCCCGATCTTGAAACGGCGTCGGCGGCAGTACAGAGGCGAGATCGCGAAATAGGAGTTCGTATTAGGGGGTTTACACCCCGAGGGGTAAATATAGGCGAAGGGGGTGTCGAGGGACCCACCAGGCAGCCAGGAGGCCTCCTGGCGCGGCCTAGGGTGGGGCCGCGCCAGGGACCCTCCTGGCCTCCTGGTGGTGGCCCCCCTCCGCTCCTTTGGTGTTTCCGGAAACTTTCGTGTCGCTGATTTTTTATCTGATTTTTCCGGATTTTTTGGAGCACTCTTAATGGCCGGAAAATCTGAAATACAAAAACAGCAGAAAACAGCAACTGGCAGTTGGGTGCACTGGGTTAATAGATTAGTCCAAATATGCTCAAAAGTGTATGAAAGTTCAAGCAAAACATGGCAAAGTCACACAAAACAAGCATGGAGCAAGCACAAAATAGAGATACGTTTGGGACGTATCACACATCCTCGACCCATGGTACGTGAGGGTACTCTATATATTCCAACCCCTCCAGAGGTTAGCGATCCATCTAGTAGCTAGAGTTCTCACTAATTTTTGTAGTTTTTTAAAATAAACACGGATTGCCCAAAATACGATACCTATCACTAATAGGATCAAGCTCTTGGCACCAAAATTCCAAATATTACTCAAATCAATACCTCAAAACTATTGCAAGTTACTACTACACTTATAATAGAAACCTCAATTACCTACTCATGCAAGACACACAACTCAGTGCAACAAGCCAACTCTCTAAACAAGATAAGCATGAAAACTCAAGAGAATTCCAAAAGAAACATAAATAAAAGATCTTATAAATATAGGCATGAAAATAAAGAGCTAACCATGACAACAGCTATGAAAAGATAAGCATGAAAACCTATGTTGTGTTCTAGGGTGAAGTGGAGCGTGTTTCTCTCCCAAACAATGAAGGATAGGGTCCAACTTGTTATGAACAACAAGCAAAACTAAAACCAACTAAAAAGTAAAGAGCGAGACGCTCCAAGCATAGCACATAACACATGAAGTGATAAAAATATAGCATGGAGAAGGACGAACTGATGATTGTTCATGGAGAAGGGGATGCACGGGGGCATCCCCAAGCTTAGATGCTTGAGTCTCCTTGGATATTTCTTGGGGTTGCATGGGGGCATCCCCAATCTTGAGCTTTTGACACTCCCATATCTTCTTTTATAATCTTCCTTCGCATACTTGAAAACTCCCTTCATACGAAACTCATCATAAGATGATTAGAGTGGTTAGTACCCATAATAAAATAATTTTTATCCACTGGAAATAAAGAATTTCATGAACGGATACTATTTCTCAAGATTGCCAAAAAAATTGCAAAGAAAAATCAAACTTAAGATTTGCAAAACGGTGAAAACGCAAAATGTGGCACAATATGTGAAAATAGACGAGCAGGTAGTAAATAATTTTTTCGGGGCACTTATGCAACTCAAATCAAAAAACCCAGAACATATGGCAGAAAGTAAATTTTATAGAGCATACTGTCAAAAATATTCAGATAAAAAGATGACCTGGTGATTTATGATGAATTTTTCCATCAAGCAGACATAATCTGTTTCTGGACAGCATGTCACAACTTTTGAACTTTCTTGCAATCGAATGCTAAAACTTGGCATAAAGCTTGAAAATAAAGATATAATGATGTTGCTACAGTAGTAACAAACATAAAGACCACTAAAAACTGAAAGTAAATATAACATGGGGTGCCCCCCAAGATCTCTTTCTTTATAGCCATAAAGATAGGCTTAAGATTTTAATGATGCTCTCGTAGGAATAAGAGTTGAAGAACAAAAGAGAGCATAATGAAGCAAATACCAAATACATTTAAGTCTAACATGCTTCCTATGCAAAGGAATATTGCAATATAATAATTCATTGAAGCACAAAGCAATAAGCATAGAAAGGCAAAACAAGTGCAACTTCAAAACCTTCAACAGAAACAAAGGGAACTTGATATTATTGAAATATCTATGAGCATATGTTCCCCTCTCATAATAATTTTCAGTGGGATCATGAATAAACTGAAAAATATAAGTATCAGATAAAAAAATCTTATCATGATCCACAAGCATAGAAAATTTATTACTTCCCACATAAGCAAAAAATTTCTCATTAGTAATAGTGGGGGCAAACTCAAAAAAGTAGCTATCACATAAATCATTATCATCATGATACACTTGCAAATATTTATTCTTTATAGCATAAGTTTCATCACAATAATCATCATAGATAGGAGGCAAAGTATCATCAAAATAAATTTCCTCATCAAAACTTGGGGTGGGGACTAAAAAGATCATCTTCATCAAAGTAGCATCCCCAAGCTTATAACTTTGCATATCATTAGCATCAAAGGTATACAAAGAAGACATACTAGTGACATTGCAATCATGAAGAGTATGCAATTAAATTTCCATAGGTTTTTTTATTTTAAAAGAACACATACTAGTGACTTCATGTCCCAATTCAAGGTAGAGCTTATAAAGCTCTCTCATTTTGTTGTTGTTTCCCATAAGCCTAACTAGTGAAAATAAAAACAAGAAACAAAAAGATCTAATTGCAAGATCTAAAGATATACCTTCAAGCACTCACTCCCCACAAGAAATAACTTCCTTGCGGGTGTGTGTGTGTGCCTCTTACCTTACTTTCCCGGCAATGGCGCGAGAAATAGCTTGATCTCTACGCACGCTTCTATTCTTGTAGACTATGTTGGGCCTCCAAGTGCAGAGGTTTGCAGGACAGCAGCAATTTCCCACAAGTGCATGACCTAAGGTTTATCGAACTCAGGGAAGTGGAGGTTTAAGATGGTCTCTCTCAAGCAACCCTACAATTAAGAAACAAGAAGTCTCTTGTGTCCCCAACATACCTAATACAATGGTAAATTGTATAGGTGCACTAGTTCAGCAAAGAGATGGTAAAATATGGGTGATAGGTGTGGCAAAGCAAGGTAATATAAATCTGTAATAAAAATTGCAGCAATATAGCAAGTGAAAAAAGTGAGCACAAACGATGTAAGAATTGTGAGAAACAAGGCCTAGGCTTTATACTTTCACTAGTGGAAACTCCCAACAACATTAACATAGTCTAATCACATGATATTTCCACTAAAACATGCAAGGAGACGTCGGAGGTCATTCCTTTGTGATCAAGAGAGGACGAGAATTATGTAGGGCTACAAAAGCACACCTAAGAGTTCGTAGTTCTCATCTACGTATTTCCCAATGTCATCGCGGCCATCCAAAGAGAGTACCACAATCACCACAACATATCTCAAGGATAGTCAAAGACAAGCACCAAGAGACTCTCAATCTTCAATCAATGCACAAAAGAGGAAATCACTCATGAAAATATTATTCTAATCTATGTCCAATAGACCGTTGTCACCATGGTCTCGGCGATTATAATAGATAAGCTCAAGTGAGTACATCAATCCAATAAATAGAAGAAGGGGAAACATCATGGGATCACCCTAGATTAACATAGCCTATGATCACAATCAATATCACATCATGGGAGATATAATTAACCACATAGCTACTATATAAGACCTCAGCACCGAGGAGGAACTACTCCCGCTGGAATAAGTTTTTCTCTGCCTAGCCCCCATCCCGATGGTGCATTTAGCATTGTCAGAGGGTGTGTGAAGGTTTGTCTCTTACAGATCTTGAGGGGGTCGACATTTGTCTTTAATGGATATACTTGAGTCCGGTCTTTGTTCATCTGCGTTCTTGTGTCTACATGTTGGATAATTATGATATATGCTTCTCTCCATCTGAAAGGACGTGGATGTCGCCTAGAGGGTGGGTGAATAGGCGCTTAAAATAGTTATGGTTTAGTCTTGAACAAAGTGGAATAAAACTTAACGTTTAATTTGCCAAGCAAGAAACCAAAATAAGCTAGGCTCAACTATGTGCACCAACAACTTATACTAAGCAAGATAAACAACTATGTGATAGCAAGATATATAACAAGAACACAATGGCTATCACAAAGTAGGTGCACAAGTAAATAGGTTGACTAGATGCGCAACAAGGTGAACAAGATATGGGAAAAGCAATGCAACAATAATATGACTAAGCACAAGATAAACAAGGTAATAAGCTTGCTCGAAGTAAAGGTAAAGCTAACGCCAAGTGGAGCTGATGGAGACTAGGATTTGTTACCGAAGTTCCTTCTCTTGTGAGAAGTACGTCTCCGTTTGGAGAGGGTGTGGAGCACAATGCTCACACGAAGCCAACGAGGGCCACCCTATTTCTCCTCACGCTCTCACCAACGCAAGATGTCGTGATTCCATTATAGGACACTTGAGGGCGGTCACCGAACCCGTACAAATGCTCGGGGCTATCTCCACAACCGAATTGGAGGCTCTCATAGCGTCCCGAAGCTTTACACCACAATGATTGAGCTCCGCAACAACAAGCCTCTAGGGTCCAACGCACCCAAGAGGAACAAGCTCTAGAGTGCCAATGCACGCAAGAGTAACTATCTTCTCAACTTCACTTAGTACAACGAATCCTCGGAGAGAACTCAAACCGATGCACCAAAGCAATGGCAAGAGCACACGAAGGGCTCAAGTTCCCCACTCTCAAATCCCACAAAAGCAACAAAAGCTATGGAGGAATATGAGAGGCAGAACAAGGAGAACACCAAGAAATCCAAGATCTAGATCCACAAGGTTCCCCCCACTTAGAGGAGAGATGACTTGGTGGAGTATGTAGATCTAAATCTCCTCTCTCTTTTCCCTCAAAAGGAGAAAGAATCATGGGAGTAATAGAGAGATAGAAAGCTCAAAGAGGTCAACAATGGGGGGAAGAACTTGCACAAAACCGGTGGTGACAAAGGAATAAGAAGAACCCCTTTTATAGGTCCCCACGAATCCAACCGTTGGCAGCCCACCAACCACGGTACTACCGCACTGCGAGCGGTACTACTGCACCGGGAGCGGTACTACCGAAGCCCAGTGTCGTGCCCCACTACCGTGAGTACAGAAGACTTACGGTAGTGGGTGCGGTACTAGCCTACGGTACTACCGCGGTGTGGTACTACCGCACAGGGAGCGGTACTACCTCCCCACGGTACTATCGAAGCCCAGTGCCATGCCCTACTACCGTTAGTACAGAGGACTTACGGTAGTGAGCACGGTACTAGCCCACGGTACTACCGTGGCGCGGTACTACCGCAGGCCGGGCGGTACTACCGCCCTGGTAGAGCCAGGGAGCGCATGCCACATAACAGATGAACTCCAAATGAAACAGGCAAACCCTGAACTGCCACAACTTTTGAAAATGAACTCCGATTAAGGAAAACTCAAGGCTTGATGGAAATATTTAAAAGTGGCAAGGGAGAAATGCCAAACAAATAAAGGTGTGAAACCTCTAACCGAGAATAACCGGCAAATCTCCCACATCGAAAAAAACACAAGAGAAGATGCATATGAAATCCGTTTTTGATGAACACAAGCTTGTCACGAAGAAGACCACAAGCTCCAAAACTCACAAAGAGAAAGCCAAACAAGAACCAATAAAGATGATGCCAAGGATGCAAAGGTTTGAGCTCTCCACGAACGATTCGGCCTACCTATAACCTGGTTTCATAACTACCACCAAGAGACCGGTAAACTAGACAACTATCTATGTCAAACCTTTGTCTCGCACATAATCCACTTGAGCTTGATGATGACGATCATGCCCGCCTCAAGTTGGAACATCTTCCTTGATTCCGCCGGCTCGATGAAGACTTGTAGATTGCTCCCCCATACTCCATTATGGGTGATCCTCTTTGAGGCACATCTTCACAAGACCATTATCACCAAATGGTCGGCAAGCTCCAAGACTATGATATCTTTGTGATGCTCCTCTTGAACTTGCACACATCATCCTGACCAATCTTTGGAAAACTCCATGAAGAACACATTGGTCAACACGTAATCTTCATCTTTCAACCTTGAAGCCAACATATGATCTTCAAGCATTGCCTATGGACAAACCTTAAAGTATAACTCAAGGAAACCATTAGTCCATAAAGATTGACATCAATTACCAAAACCAAACATGAGGGCACATGCCCTTTCACCATCGACGATGGTTGATGGTATTGTGAGGCTTTAGCACGATGATTTCCCGACTGTTTATTACAACAAGGTTTGCTCGACTCCGATAAGGGAGGGGTGAGGACGGTGGTGTGTGTGTCTTCGGTTCGCTCCACTACTTGTAGTCGTTTCTAGGTGGTCTATGAACCTAGATGTAGTTTATGTTATTTTTGGTGTTCTTTGTACTCCCATGAACATTAATGAATAGGTCAAAAAAATTGTTTGTAAAAAGAATAAGATTTGTACCCATATTTTACCATTTATTCATGGGCCTTTGGGATTTACTTTGTATTTTCTTAAAATGCACATGGGCCAAGCCCATCACTTCTATTATTAACAACCAAGGAGAACTTTGTATACACCTGATACGTTCAAATCGTATCTACTTTTCCAAACACTTTTCCTATTGTTTTGCCTCTGATTTGCATGATTTGAGTGGAACTAACACGGATTGACGTTGTCTTAAGCTGAGTTGCATTTATATCTTGATTTTGTGGAAAACAAAATATTATGGAAAAATTCTAGAAAATACAAAAATGAGGGTTTCAAGCCAAAAGAGCCCTGGAGCCAAAAGGGTCTCGGAGGGGGATACCACTCTGTCTCTCCTTTGGACTATATCTTCATCGTCACGAGAAACCTTGGAATATCATATCACTTTTCCTCTTGGCATCACGGAGCCGCTAGAACCATCTGTTCTTCGTCGAAAAGGTAATCTGGAGGTTGATTCTGGCCTCCGGAGATGGAAATTCGTCGCCATAGTCATCACCAACCATGATTCCCCCATCAATGTGGGATTAATTCCTTGATATAGGCAAAGGGGATGGCAGGGTTGGATGAGATTGTTCATGTAATAGTTTGATTGTTGGGGGCATGTTGCCTAGCATCCACTATTGTTGTTTATCAGCATTCCTGCATCTTGTTGATCTTAATGCTTGATACTAGGGCCTGAGTGCCATGACTTCATATCTGAACATGTTATATTTTCATGAATATATTTATGTTCTTGATCATATCTACAAGTTGTATGCACATATTACAGTCCAGAAACAGAGACCTAATGGTGACAACTTGGGATATGAAAGGGGAAGGGCTATATTTTGAGGAGCTCATGTATCCATGGAATGTTAATGCTTTGTTTCGGTGTTTGTGAAAGAAGTGTCTTAATTTCCATAAGTTCCATGATTGGCCCCGCTGAAACGGGATGGTTGGACAAGACATGTTGTGCAAGTTCTTATGCCCAACACGTACAACAATCTTTGGGATACATGTCTATGTTTGATTTATGCTTGGATGATCATTTATTTCTTTGTGTTGTGCCTCATGTTATGACTATTACATGAATTACCTTATCCATGCAGCGCCCGTTCATCCGTCCCAGAGCCTACAATGTTTTAATCCTGCTGGTGACTAGTTTACTTTTATTTGATGTTGTTACTTTTGTTACTTTGCTACTGTTACTATAACATCACTACTATCATCATATCACTGGTACTAATAAATTATACCGAGCAAGTATCTATCTAGGTGTCGCTGAATTGACAACTCCGATGGTAAGGCTTATAAATATTCTTTGGCTCCCCTTGTGTCGAATCAAAAAATTGGGTTATACTATCCTCGAAGACTGTTGCGATCCCCAACACTTGTAGGTCATCAACACCCTCTACTACGTCTAGGAGCAAAACATCGCTAGGTTGCGCGAGATGTGATCATCGAGAGATGATGGCCCACGTGCATCCAGGTAGTGACGGCATGAGTGGTGGAGATAGACCTAGGGCAATTGGGGATACAACCCTAGGCCTAGTAACAATAGCCTTAGCAAATTCATCTCACAAAGTATATATAAAATCATTGAAGTGTATAACTCAAGCTAGTTTAGCCCTCCGTGGATATGGTCCTAAGCGAGACACTTGTGAATATGGAGACTATGGTGCAAGAGGCCATCACGGCGAGGAACTATGATAAGATTTACCAGGACCTCATGGACTGGATGAACATGCAGAAGCCCACGAGGTTGATTGAGACACCAGTCATCGGGCTCAACAACCGCTCGAATGCACAGTCGATGTTGTTTCTTGTTCTCAATGAACCCTGATTTCGACTTCGGCTAAGCCACGCTGGTCATACCGGTGGATTTAAGCTCCACGAGGCTTTGTGTCATATGTGCACGACCGTAGACGCAGGGTAGCGGATCATCGGTGCATAAATATGGATGAGACTCACGCTAACACTCGAGTACGATGAGCAGTGTGTGTTCAAGCCCCTCATGGTGTACCATCAGCAACAAACATCCGCTGCCACCCCGCGTCGGCAAACATCATCCCATCCATCATTTTCTTCAAAGTTTCATATCAAAAAGTGACATCCTTCATATCGGCAATTTGAAAGCATCGACTTTATTATAAATTCTTTCTTATAAATTTTAAACATTTTGTTCCATGCAGCACTTTCGGCCGTTTTCAAAAAATTATATAGATAGGCCCTAACATCATAAAAATATAGCATAGCACTATATATAGCTACTAACTAAGGAACTATCAACTAATAACATTAACTAATACACACAACTACTGCCTAGCTTATTGATTCTCTCACACACACTAGCACGAGTACACACACAGGGGCACATTACTTAGTAATTATAGAAAAAATAACTAAATAGCTAAACTAACAACTACTAACTAATAACATAGTGATTATTTATTAGCAACAAATAAACATTTCAAAATGTACCTAATTTTTTGTTGAAGAAAGTTCACCTCTATTTGTTGCCAAAGCAAGAGACTGGAGGACATTGGCCGGGTGGAGGAGGAGTCGCATCTACGGAGGAGGCAATGTGAGGTGATGGATACAACTGTTAGCGTGAGACGCGAAGGAGGAGGCGGCACGGCGGTGGAAAATGCGATGGCGAGCCCAAAAGGCGGCGAGATCGAATGGGTGATGGTTGGTCCGGGCTCTGCAAGTAAAGGAGCCCGGTGAAGGGCAAAAATGGTACATTACGTAATCAACTTATGTAAACTTTTTGTAATCTTCAAAATAGCACCACCAATTCATCTTTTTTGTAAGTTACCTAAATACAGTTTTTAGGCATAGAATTTCGGGGAGAGAATGCGGGGGAAGGAGGGTGGGGTGTGTGGGGGCCTGGGGGGCGCCAACTTTTGTACATAACGGGGAGGACGGGGCAAAAGAGCGTGAAACGTATAATAAGTTTACTTTTTGGGTAGTGTCTGCTTAATTCCAACACTACCTTTTCCCTGGAGGGCTGTGCTTTTGGTTTGAAAATCATTTGATTTACACTTGGTTACATTTTTTTCTCCTAGAGAGCACATCTAGATGTGTTGTAAGTATTGATTTTATATGGAAATTCATGCAAACATTTTTATTATTTTTTCTCTTTTTTTCTAATTTGATTGAGCTACTTAGATGTGCAATAACTATGACACACTTTTTCACGGGAAGCGGAGTGGATTTATTTCGTGGTGCATGTTGGCATGGCAGACGTTTCACGTGAGGGACTAGTTGTCCATAAAACAGCTACTCGCTGCTCACGTCGGCGTATCGGCCATACCAGCAAGAACTTGATGGCTTCGCCTAAGTTGGTCGCCGAAGTCCATGGTCTGCCCATCCGTGTGGTGAGCCGCCGGCTCGTGAAGGCCTCTGATCCCTCCTTCCAGCCGCACGTGGTCGCCTTCTCCGGTCTCGACCTTCTCTCCGACGTACAAATGTCGATGACATGCGTCTATCCCAAACCTTCTTCCGGTGACTTCAACGCCGTCGTCGAGGCTTTCGAGGCTCGATTGCCGTCATATCTCAACCACTTCTTCAATCTGTCCGGCCGGATCATGCGCGATCCGAGCACCGGCCTGCCCGAGCTCCACTGCCACAACCAAGGCGCTGAGCTTGTAGTCGGATACGCCGGTGTGGAGCTGGGGTTGCTGAACTGGGCCTTCACCGAGAAGTCGTTGAAGAAGATCCCGCTGCCGTATGCCGAGGAGCTCCCGCTGTCGGTGCAACTGCTGTCCTTCACCTGCGGCGGCTTCGCCGTGGTGTGGGGAACGCACCACCTGATCGGCGACGGCTACTTTGGGGCGACGCTGGTAAGGATGGGATCCGAGGTTGTGCGATCCGGCACCGTCGCCGGAGAGCCCCCGACGCACGACCGGTCCGTGCTCTTCCGCCCACGTAACCCTCCGTCGTACAGCGCATCGGTCGCCGGGATGTTCACGCGGTGGGGCCACGAGCACGAGGGGAACGCACTGACAGCCCAGGAGAGCTTCGTCTACCGCCTGTACTACGTTGAGGACCACGACATCGCCAGGCTGCGTGAGACGGCGAGCACCGAGGGCCGGCGCGACCAAGGTACTAGAGTACCTTGGTCTCACCGGTGGCAATTCTAGTACGGACAGACCAGTCCCACTCCCACACAGGAATAGCGTTGTCCAACCACTAGGACCTTATATATGCACACAAGGTGATTGCTAATTCTCAATAGAAGATTTAACTAAGTCTTAATCGATGCTATATCCCTGAGATGATGCGTGGAGATTCGTACAAAAACTAAATTTAAATTTCTTATTTCTTTCTTTTTACATGTACTATCATTTGATTGAGACTTAATTAAGTTTTAGTCGATTGAGACCTAGACACACCGCACAATAACTATATGTAAGTAGATTGAATTTATAACTTGAATAAATCGATTTTGTGGAAGAAGAAAGGTCAAGGGAGAAGAAAAAAGATGACCATTGGATCTTAATCTAGTGGCCTAGAAAATTGACTTATTCAAAATAAATTAGGCATTTACTATATTTGTGATCTTAACTGGCACTTACTAATCAAATTTGCTCTTGATTTTTAAACGTGCTTAAATTTACCTATTTACAGCTATTTGCCCTCATAAAAATGTTTTTTCGTGTCGTTTTCGTCTGGTCAAAGACGTTTGACCTAAATTGACCGTTTCTTCAACAATTTTGCCCCTGACTACATGTGACACTTACATACAGAACACACTTAAAAAACATAATAAGAAATAAAAACAGAAGGACGTCGCTACGAAGGAGGAGTACTACGCGCACCTGAAGCTCCTCCTTGAGTGGTTAGTCATGGCCCACAGTCTGACGTTGCCCTCTCCGGCACATCAAAGAGAAGAAGGTGTCACTGTAGCCTCTCTGGAGCAATCGCGATGTCCAAATCGGGCACTGCGTGAAGGAGGAGCCAGTGTCGCTAGCGCAGAGCCGATATGCGCAAGGTCGGGCGCGATAAGATCATGAAGGAGGAGGTGCCCCCGGTGATGGTGAAGGCGCATAGGCGCTTCTTTTACTACGTCGTCTACAGCAGCAGTGACTTCTCGTTGTCGCAAAGCATCGTGACGGTGGAGAAAAGGGCGACCAGAGAGGCAGTATGAAGGGAACGGGGCAACACGGTGCATCAGGTGGCATTCGAGAAGCCCAACGAGGCATCGACCTAGATTCTCGCAGAGGCCTGGACCCGAGACTGATCGGTAACTACGGTGGATACTTTCGTGTGGCGACTACGCCTCCTCGAGGGGAGCTCACCAGGATCGGTGTGGATTGCTCCATGCATGACACCTCCATCACCATCGGCAAGGACAAGGCTTCCCGGGCATGGTCGGAGTTGGTAGAGGCGACCCTGCGCACGGCGCATGAGAAAGCTAAGTGACTCCTCCGTGAGCACCAGACAGCGGCCTGACAGGGTTGTCATCCTCTTTCGCCTCTTGAAGGACCACCTTGACAACGACGATTGCATGGATAGCAAGGAAGGTGTCGTCGAATAGGCTGGCCAAGCATACGAGGTCATTGTTCGCTACAAATTAGCTAGGATTTTTAAGTTCTAGTTGAACGGACAAAGTAGCATTCGGTTTAAGTAAATTATATCGAACTTATGTGAGTTTAAATGAATTCCGTCATGTTTGCATGAATTATATCTGGTTCTCTATTTAGCGGGCGCATGTTTGGGTCAACTGTTGCATGACCTACTCGTGTATCATTGTTGGGGGGGGAGAGGGGGAGTGGCGGATCTAGGCCCCAGGCCGGGGGGGGGGGGGGGGCAGGCCCGGGGCATGAGGCCCAAAGCCTTTGTATACTGTAGCGGCAGTATACGAAGGCGGCCCGCTGGGCTGCATCCGCCACTTGAGAGGAGGGCGGTGTTGAAGATGCCCTTATATGTCCGTGGACCCACCCCTTGAATGTCCGAGAGTGCAATCATATCCTACATTTCAAAATTCACAAATTTATGCCATCACATGCATGTTGATCATTTAATGATACAATTATAAATAACAATGAATACTGCGCACAAATAAAATGTATTCATAAAAAATAAAAAGTTAAAACATAAATTTATTTGATCTGTATAATTCAAACACAAGAAAGGCGGACATGTACTTCGTGCCTCTAAAAATCATATGTGCAAGCTACCCCTTAGCCCCCTTCCTTCACAATCACGTTTTGCAAGATTGCACAATATGTCATCAGTTTTCACAATGTTTCTGGTACCTATATCGTTGTAGATTCACGAACAATACCCCCAACGAGCTTGAAGCACTTCGAATACACTTTTCACATCTTTCCTAGCACCTTCTTGTGTATGCGTAAAGAGACATTGTTTGTTATCTTGAGGCTTGAATAGTCTTCACAAACTCCGCTACACTAAGGATAGATAACATTGTTAAGTTAGTATTCCCTATGTTTTTTTTAATTCTCGTATAAAAATTGTCTAGAGTTGAACTTCGTAAAGTTTTAATCAACTTTATCCAAAAAAAATCAACATTCATCATATCAAATCAATATCATCAAATGCATCATGAAATTAAATTTAAATCGTACTTTCTTCGTTCTAAATTAGATGACTTTCATTTGTGTATATGTCTAGGTACATATGTGAACAAATAAAAGTAACCTAATTTGAAACGAAGAGAGTATAACTTTAATTATTGTTGTAGATGTTTATATTTTTTAAATATACATTTGATCAAACTTTACAAATTTTATATATGAAGTAAAAAAACGTAGGGAGTACCAAATTTCATGTGTTATGGCTTCTTGAACCACAATTGACTTGAAACAATGGCAACTAGGATTCTTTTCCACACTAACCAATAGTACGAAGAGCTTACATCTCAAAGAGGAAAGGAGGCCAGAAAACAGAAAGGTTTCATTTTAGTTGTATGGCCTCAGTTTATTGTGATATGTTATCCTTGTGATCTTTTAAACCTATATTGTCTGGAACCCACATTTTCGCATAATGAGCATATTAATATTAATTGTAACAAAGTTTGTGAGTCAGACTGAAGTGTTGTTACTGGGACCCACACTGCCGAATGCTGTAAGCAAACATTAATTCCTCACCTCAAACGACCAGACACCAAACAACAATTGGCACGAAACAATTGCAAAGGATGTCATGTAAAGTTTCTAAAACCTGACAACAACAATAAATTCAAAGAGATGCCTTCTAACACAGTTCACCATTCTTTTTCAGCAAAATACTAGAACACTGACCACGGGATGTATATCATCATAATTTAAGACACCGACAAGGTACATACATAGAATGAAAAAAGTCAACAGCGACAGGATAAACATCAGGAAGCTCTAAATGTTTAGTTAAGATCCTAGCAAATGCCAAACAGTAAAAACGGGAACATCGCATCATGCAGCCACAAGGATGATAAATCAGGTTAACTGATCTCGCTTCCGCCGCAAAATTATTGCAGCCCAGATTTTTCCATAACACTAGAGCTTCTCCACTCATGTCGCAGCTTCATAAAGATCTGAACAGGCAACAACTGTTGTTACTTCCACGGCAACCTGCAAGAAATTATCGTTCAAAATGCTAAATTCCTTCACAAAATAGAAATACATGCAGAATGGAGGGAATCATGACAGAAGAAACTTTGGGTGGTATTACAATGCCCCACAAAAGTTTTTGTAATATTATTTTATAAACTGGGTATCTTTCAACCCTGTTTTAAGTCAAATTGACACATTCGTTCAAGAAATATAGATACATGCAGAATGGTGGGAGTCATGACAGAAAAAACTTTGGGTGGTATTACAATGCACCACAATTTTTTTGCAACATTATTTAAAAAACTGGGTATCTTTCAGCACTCTTGATTCAATTTCCACCTATTTTAAGTTGGTACAGTAGTATGCTGCATTTTGAAATTGTCATCCTTCAAGAGTTCGAACTTCATACCTGGCCATCATCTAACTGATCTGTTGCAAGATAAATAGTTTTTAGCAGTATTTCACATTTTGCAATAAATTATTATTCCTTTCCCAGTAAAAAGAAGGTTATCCCATTTCAGTAATTTCACGAGTACAATCAAAGGAAGGATGTGCCAACAGATTCTAGTCCCATGCGATCATGAGTTGCAAGAAAATAGCAAAAACATATGCTTACTTTTAGTACTAGGTAACTTAATAACATGATTTATTTGAACTCAGATACTAAGATCGTTTCAAAGTATCAGTTACCAATTTGAGTGGTTCCAGCTTGACAGAGATGCAAATAAACCTTGGTTTGATTCAAATCGAATCGAATTATATTTTCATCTGAATTTGCTATTTATGGATTGCCTCAATATGCAACTTGGATCAATTGATTTCTCCCAGTGCCTGAGGCTGAGACGGGAACACTGCAGCCACCAACTGCGTCCCCGCGAGGCCTCGTCACCGTGGTCAGCTATGATGTAGCCGCAGCATCGCAGGTGGAGGCGAGAGGTTTGACAAGTTCGGGTGGGAGAGAGGGGGTGCAGGGAGGTCGACGGAGACCGTGGTGGGGTACAGAGGAATGACCAAGGGTAACGGAGGTGGCAGCTCAGGGAAGGAAGAACCAGCACTTGGGAGGATGAATAGTGGATGGAGGAGGAAGTGCATTAGTTGGATTGCCATCCAACGGTTTGGACAGAATCGACTGAAACGTGAAAATCATTCAGTTGCATGATCATTCCATTAGTCTGGAATTAATAATCAAATGCAATTAATGGATAAGTGCTAAGCAGTCGATTGGGGTTAACCTATACATTGTCCGGGTCCAGGCAAGCCTATCAGATAAATTCGAGAAAAATCATAGTTTTAAATAGCGGGCTATGACAAATAGCGGCGGCCCTTCAAAACAGCCATAGCGGGGCTATAGCGAGGCTATAGCCGGCTATTTTAAATCTTTTTCGCACGATTGTACATGAATAGCGGCGAGCATCATTTAGCGGCACCATGCTCAAACAACCATAGCGGGGCTATAGCTAGGCTATAGCCGGCTATTTAAAACTTTGAGAAAAATAGAAGCAAACAAAAAGTGGCTGGGTTGCGAACTCCCATACAATAATTGTAACGTGTATGGTTATGGATCACAAACTAATCCTGTTTGATTAAACATGTGAGAAAACATGCATGATCCTATGCTTGACTAGAGAACAAATTTAGGAGTAACTAAATTAAGGGTAATTAAGGATATCCTAAAAATGATCCAGTATTTATTTAGTTTACATTTTTAGAATCCTTTAACAGAGCTCAGTTCATATGATCATACAAAACCATAAAACCAGGCAACTAAATATAGTAAGCAAATAACAGTACTATATGAATCAACATTCAGAAAAACTTAATAAGTAGTACGTGGAAACAACATTGCTCTTAGAAACTCACCCTAATTTCAAGGAAACATCAGAGCCATCATCATTATCCTGCGAGCTTCCGGAGTGTAATGCAGTCATGACAGATTCTGAGGACTGTCCATCCTCAGCAATAACATTTTCAGTATCAGCTGTAACTACTACCTTGCCAGCTGTTGGTATCTGGGATACCTGCATCCAGAAGTAACAATGCAAATAGAGATATGTATTCAGATGGACTGGATGGAAAAAACAATAACAGAGATGTTAGCTAAAGAAGATTCAGTTTTATATCCATACTTGGTTCCTCAGTTGCATGTTCTCCTCAGCCAGCTGTGAACTCTGTACAAAATATGCAAGTGGTGCAACATGTATATTAGTTTTACATATTATATCAACATACAAGGGAACTTCAAACCAATAAATTGACACTCTACTGTTAATCTAATTATGTATGTAATTAGCTTCTGAGTGACAGATCAACTGAACAACTACAACTTGCCACTGATTTTATTTTATTTCTTGTCAATGGTAACTTATTATTTCATCTTCATACTAATAAAAATATAATAAGTTTACGCAAGATGAAAAAGAGAAATCAAATCCAAACTACTATTATGGCATGGTAAACTGAAATCATAAGGACAACATCGAAATTCTTCCAAAATGTTAGGTGGACAAAGTAGTGTACTGGATAAAAATACTATAAGAATATTTAGTCATTACAGATGGAAAACCCAGGATCATTTTCCTGCCTAGGGATTGAGAGCTGTAAAGCTAGAAAGAATTCCACATATGTAGACACTAAATTCTTGTACTCTATCTTCTCACTTGTTTAAGCACACAAGCAAACTAGTACCCTATAATAAGTGTCGCTCATCTGGTACAAAGTTTGTACTAGTTTAGTACAAAATGAGCGACACTTATTACGGATAGGAGGGAGTACTATATTTGCTTTTAAGAGGATGCTGCTCAAGCTTTCACACTGAACATATCCCTAATTTTCTAATTATGTATACAAGGTTCCAATAATGTTGCAAGTATTCCAGTCCTACTGTCCAACCAACAAAAACATGTGTACTTTCTTCTTTGTTTGCGGAAAATACACTAACTAACAATATAGAGACAAATGTTTTTTATTAAGAATGAATCAGTGAATGTAAAAATGTAAACAGGTCCTGAGAAATTGATGCAACATTTTTTTTCCTCAAAACAAAGCTTGTGTAGTTGACACGAAACTAAAGTGTAAGGTTCTATTTATTCATAAACAAAATTGATGGTTCTTCACCTAAAATAACAAATTAATTTTTTTCTCTTGCAACAAGTTATACCTTTCGCTGTAGTTCGGTTATCTGTTCCAAGAATTGTTGATCCTGCAAAATCATACAGCCCAGTAAACAATTGCTCTTTTTAGCCTGACTATAAGGGAACTATGAAAAATGCCATGTTCAATCACCATACTTTTGTTTGAAGGACCTTGTGAAGACCATTTTCAAGATTTTTCTCCAACTGCTGGAGTTCATCAACACTCAATCCCTCGAGCTCCTCACCTCTCATCTGTCTGTAGGTTGGAAAAGAATTGTCATTATTATATATTGGATCATAACATAAATTCAGTATGTGGATCACGTAAAAACAAGGATAGAACATAACCTAAGTCGAAGACTAGCTTCCGCAAGCTGATCATTCAAATTTGCATACTTGCTATGTTCTAACTGAAAATAGGAAAGCACCAGCATGTCAGTACTAATTTGATTACAAAATATAACTAATAACCACATTGCAACTATCTTCCTAATAAAAGAAGTTTAATAATGTGTACTCTTAGTGGATTCAAGAAAAAACATTAATAATGATTAAGCATTAACTAATAAATTTTTCATTTTATTTTTCTTACAAAATGAAGAATCATTCCACTAACCCAGACACAAATTATGTACATGGATCATCCAAACAAAATTATTATTTTACACATGCGCTCTTCTTCATAGTGTAAAAAATCCATCAAAAATGAGAGAAGTGTAACATTTTTTACACCTATCATGAACAATAAAATACCCATCACTGGAAAAAATTTGGAAAAAGTTTAAAAGAAACAGTCGTTTCAACTTTCAAATACTCATCGCAGCCTATTAAAGGATCCAAAGTAAAATTTTGCTCCAAGAGTTTTAGATGGAAACATCACTTATATATAGCTTATGATATCTTAAGTCCTTCAAAACAAGACATTTTATTTGGGCCATATCCTAATATTGCTTATGTAGAATGGATAAATTTGTAAGTATCAGGATACTATAAACACAGAACTTTGCTAGAATCACTGTGAGAAAAAAAAAATGATTATTACGTTCAAGTCAAGAGAAGGCTGGTCTGCTTTCCCCAGGTTCTTAGAATGCGTGCTGTACTTGTCGATGATCTCATTCATACTGTCCAAGAAAAGGCAATATCAGTACCATAGGATGCTACAAGTAATCAACAAATGTTAAGATTTATACAGGGGCAGACCGTGACATTAGCTATCTTCTCTTTGACAGTTCACTGTAACAATGACTGTTACATATAGTTATCAGAAGACTGACAATGTACCATATCAGAATGAAAACAGTAAGTGGAATATTCCGAAAAACTAGAAATCACAAACAAGAGTCTGAAGTTGGGTTAAAGTGAAGAGTGAAGTCTGAAGTTAATGAAGAATCAGATAAGAAGCTATTAGTTCATAACAGATAACCCTTCTACATATATAAGATAATATCTCTTAGAACCAGACATAGAGATTGAACCAATGTTTTAAATAGCCGGCTATAGAAAATAGCCCCAACCCTCAAAATGGGGCTATAGCCGGAAATTGTACATGAATTCATTTAGCCCCAAGATTCTCAAAAGGGTATAGCCGAGCTATAGCCGGCTATTTAAAACATTGGATTGAACTAAACAAACAGAAGAAATGGGGAAAACATGCGTATTTTCATCAATAAAAGAAGAGTGACTCTTTAACCAGATAAAGTGTAATGGTATTTGAATCGAAACAGCAGACTAGGAAATCATCAGAATTGAGTCAACATTTTCCAATTACACCCATGTATGTACCTTTCAGTTCAAATTATTATTTAAATTATGTGGAAAAAACTAATTATTTGTAACACTCAAGTTCCTAGAAGTGATCAAGATAATTCATTGCGAAGAAAATTATAGCTGGACTCAAATGTTCATACAGTACTTTGCTCATAATGCTACGTAACCAGAAATTCAAAACGCCCATGAATCCTCACAACATTGCTATTGTTTAACTAGAAGGTTACTTTTTCAAGTAAAAGAAGTCGAGATCAGACAAACTAAACTAATTGATATTATCAATTCATGTTTATAAATTGAAAAGGTCTTAAGAGTAATACTACATATCATAGTGGAAGCAAATTCAAAAAATAAAATGATTTTTGGAGATGCTATATCACAACTAAGACTATTTCATATTTAATTCCTTCAGTGAGTGCAGTGGCATGGAAGTGCAGCACATAGGTTAAAATCTGTGAAGCATCCTTTGAAGTTATTACATAAGAATCTCATAAACAAACATGATGCTACTGTGTTAGAATACTAGCTATCTAGCCAACGGCCGCATTCAACAGCAGCGAATGGAACTTGAAGAAAGCAAGTGGATGACATCGGCAGAACAACCCAAGGACCACAAATATATATATGATTGCTTTCTACCCTCGAAACAGTAGTAAGCGACGAGCTAGCACTGCGTGCAGGAGAGTACAAATAATATCTCGTCGAACAAATAGTAAGCGACCCGAGTACAGATAAAAATACTTAACAAACTGCACAGAACACGAAGCCCAAGTTTGGATCAGCGGGCCGGCGATGCGACGTACAGCACATAAAATCACAACTCCGGCCGTACGCCATTAGCAGTCGCAAGTTTGCCCCACCGGGGTACTCGAGGGACGGACACCCTCTTCGGCACAAGAACCGACGATACATAAACATACACAGCAAATATAAACAGAAGCTGCAGCACCGGCCGGCAGCAAAGTTGGGCGCGCTCGCAACACACCGGTCCGGAGAAAAATAAAAGGAACTCAAGAGTAAAATCTGTAACCAGAAGCTACAGGAGCATTATACTACAGTAAACAGACAAATAATCCCCATTCCAGCGAGGAGCGCGACAGCCGCGCGCGGACGTAACCAGGAAATCCGTTACAGGCGGCGGTGCTAACCAACGCGATCCGTCTCGATAGCACGTCGCATGATCCCCGGAAGGCGCGCGAGGCACAGAAAAGCAGGCGAAACGGACACGCGGCCCGCGGGACGGCGCCGCATGAACCCTAGGCGGGCCGGATCCTGCGGCGAGGAAAGCGGGAGGGGAAGAGATCGAGGCGGGTGTAGATCTATCTACAGGAGCACGTCACTGGGAGGAACAGGATCACGGGAGGGAAGGAGGGACATACCTGGAGCTGGCGAACTGTGAGAGCTTGCCGGTGGAGGAGAAGACGATGAGGGCGACGTCGGCGTCGCAGAGGACGGAGAGCTCCTCCGCCTTCTTGAAGAGGCCCCGGCGGCGCTTGGAGAAGGTGACCTGGCGCGCCGCCGCGCTCTCTATCCGCTTTATCTCCCTCCGCTCCCTCGCCATCGCGCCCCTCCCAACCCAACCGATCGATCTCTCTCCTCGCCCCCGACCGACCGGCACAGACCTCTCTCTCTCTCACTCCCCGCCGCCACAACCCACACCGGGAGACGGCTAGCGCGCGTCGGCGAGGCCCATGCTATCACTCACCGGCGCGGCGCGGTCGCGGTCACGATGCGATTGGGGGGAGAGGGGAAGGAAGAAAGGATGCGAAAGGAAAGGACGGGAGAGGAAAAGGGGGGAGGTGGAGTGGAGGAGGCGACGCGGGGGGTTGGGGTCTCGAGACGGGGGGCTACTGGTGGCGCTTTGCTCCTATTGGCAAGGGTAATAAAACCCGGGCCAGCCAAGAGCCCACGCGAGGATGGATTGGGGGATTAAGCCGTAAACAAAAGCGGTTTGGCCGGCCCAGTCATTGTTTATGCATGCGACTGCGACGCGGGGCCCACCACGCCCCGCCCGCCCCGGAATTAACTGGCTGGCTACCTAGGGGGGAGTAGAGTAGAGTAGAGTGGGTGGGTGGGTGGGTGGATGGATGGGGGAAAGGGGGGAGGAAGGGGAGGGTGCCGGAAATGGAAAGGGAGGCGCGGCCGGACCAGAACAGTACTGACTGTAGCAGGCGGCCGTGCTGGAGGAAGCAAGGAAGGAAGGAATCGAGGGGAAAGGCAAGGACTCCCTCTCTATCTCTATCCCTCCCTAGCGTGAGTCGTAGGGAAGGAGGGAGGGATGGGGGATTGATTCCTTGCTGCTCGCTGCCGCGTGTGCGTGCGTCAGTGCATGGGCGGGCGGGCAGCAGCAGCACGGCCGCGTACCGCCACTGCAGACGCCCGGATTCCCTGTTCCGGCCGCCACTCTGTGCGCCGCGCTGCTGCTGCGCTTCCCAGGCCTCCTCCCTCCGGATCCATGCTTTCTCTCTTCTCTTTTTTTTTTTTTGCTTCGTTTCCCTTGGTTTTTTGCTGTCTGATCCTCTGGCGGTTTGGTTGGTTCTTCGTCTTCCTTCCACGCCCGTCCTCCGTCTATCTCCTCGTTTTGTTCCTGGTTGAGGAACCGCTTGCTTGATTCGCTTTTACTACCGTCCTCTGCTCCAAATCTGCGAGGACCAATTTCAACACGGACGATGGAGCTGATAAAATATTATGGTTGTGCAAAAATGCAGGTTCTCTGGTTCTCTTTTAGGAAAAATGTCTCCTCTCGCGAATGGTGGCTTGTAAAATGGAGTATTTCCCTTGGAATTCGAAGATATAGCTAGACTTTGCAAATGTTCCTTCAATCAATGGGGAGACCATTGCACGGCTTGTCAGTTTTCCCTGGAATTGAACCTTGCGCTCCATTTCTAAGCACAAAGGCGTCTCCTGCTTTTCCCCACTTGTGCTCAGCTTAATAATTGCCATTCCTATCTCGGGAGATCATGGTGAAGTTATACGGGTTCTCTAGAAGAATCAAATTTTACCACGAAATTTATGGATAAGCAATCTTGTTGGGTTCATTTTCGTCAGAATTGCCGGTTGTCCTAGGATCTTCTTAGGACCATAGAGGATATCATGAGAAAAAACTAGTAGCAACCCTACTCGTTCATTTTATTGTCAGATTAAATTCAGCATCTCGACCTAAGCGATCATGAGTCTATTGTATTTTCTTCGTTCCAAATTAGATGACTGACTTTTGTGTATATGTGTAATAATGAAGGGTCCGGACGCACATTCAGTGACTTTGAGTAATAGGCCAGACTTTGTTACTCAAAGTTACTGAAGCCACGTCCGAAAGGATCCACATAAGGAGCTTGCCATAATTTAAAGTACCAACGTGGTTAATATAGATCTCACCAAATGTAATGATCGGCGACGGGTGGATGTGGTCGAGGCCTAGTAATAAAACACAAGTAGGGCTCTATTGTTAGGGATAACGGACGACAAACGATTTGAAAATAAATGTTCGATTAGAAATTGATTTCGAATACGTACGAGTGAGGATAAAATGTGCATTAAAAATTAGTAACGAGTTGTGGGCCAATATAGATCACGCTAGGCGCAAGAGTCAATGACGATGGCTACGAGTAGGGCGTTATAGTAAACCACAAGTAGGGCCCTAGGATTAGGGATAACTATCGAAGCTAATTTTGCTAGGTCCTTCGGTAGGGTATCTCCAGCTAGATGGTTAGAAGTTGATTGTAATAGTCGATATTAATCTAATTTTTATGGAGAAGGATCCGATTATGTAGCTTGCTACTAGAATCAACGGTTATTTCTATAAATGTGAACTAAATCTTATTAGAGTGATTTGAATACTCGGTTGGTTGCTCGCGCTCGACCGGAGTGTCCAGGGCTACTGCATGCAGCGAAATTTTATACAAGAATCAAGGTGCATCTCGAATGTTTGGTCAACATGTGCCTCAAATTTTAATCAAGGTGCATCTCGAATGTTTGGTCAACATGTACCTTGAGGCCTATTTTCTATACACCTTAACAAAGAATAAATTGCATATATCATAAAATGACTGTGCTAAAAATCGGCTCGCCCAAGCCGACTTGGCGAAAAAAAATCCACGAAGACCGACTATCTTCATCGATAAGAATAGCCAGATAGGACAATATTTGAGAGGCAGCGTGGGAATTCTTCTCACCCAAGTAGCCAACGTCGCGGGAATATTCTTGAGGTGCAAGTCGACTACATTCTTTCAACAAGTTTGAGGCTGCGGTGGTTGTGTCACCTTCGATGGCTACTCAATCGATTGAGGATGGATGAATGAAGACATTGTTAGGGGAAAAGCTTTTGTTGATGAACCAGTTTCAAAATTGACAACCAAAGAGCATATCAGATGAACAGAGGTGTTGTTGCTTAAAGACCGATTTAGGTGCTACTGACGGTGTCTCGATGAAGTAGTCTCTCATCATGTTGGTTCCCGATCTGGTGGGCCGGGCTAAGGACCCTTAAGTTGGTTATGTCTTGGGACACATTGGGCGGTCCATGACGCGTTACATGAAGACTTTAGAAGCCTTGATGTTCAACTTTCCAATCGAACATTCATCCCCAAATTTCTCCGAGCCAAACATATTTAAATTTGAAGTTCCTTGTGAATGGATTTACGAAAAAAGAGTTCCTTATTGTATGAGTAGTCTACCATTTATACTAAGCCAAGAGGTTGCATGTACTTCCATTCAAAGAAATCGACGTACTCATCATCCCAGGAGAAACGACATTCCTTAGCATGCATTTATGCGCTTTAGTGCAAGCATCCACATGTGCCCATGCCATTTGTCACAACGAGCCACACAGGTGGTATGACCCTTTTTGTCTTAGCAACCTGTTGGTCAACCACCGCAACGAAATTTTATACAAGAATCAAGGTGCATCTCGAATGTTTGGTCAACATGTGCCTCAAATTTTAATCAAGGTGCATCTCGAATGTTTGGTCAACATGTACCTTGAGGCCTATTTTCTATACACCTTAACAAAGAATAAATTGCATATATCATAAAATGATTGTGCTAAAAAACGGCTTGCCCAAGCCGACTTGGCGAAAAAAAATCCACGAAGACCGACTATCTTCATCGATAAGAATAGCCAGATAGGACAATTTTTGAGAGGCAGCGTGGGAATTCTTCTCACCCAAGTAGCCAACGTCGCGGGAATATTCTTGAGGTGCAAGTCGACTACATTCTTTCAACAAGTTTGAGGCTGCGGTGGTTGTGTCACCTTCGATGGCTACTCAATCGATTGAGGATGGATGAATGAAGACATTGTTAGGGAAAAAGCTTTTGTTGATGAACCAGTTTCAAAATTGACAACCAAAGAGCATATCAGATGAACAGAGGTGTTGTTGCTTAAAGACCGATTTAGGTGCTACTGACGGTGTCTCGATGAAGTAGTCTCTCATCATGTTGGTTCCCGATCTGGTGGGCCGGGCTAAGGACCCTTAAGTTGGTTATGTCTTGGGACACATTGGGCGGTCCATGACGCGTTACATGAAGACTTTAGAAGCCTTGATGTTCAACTTTCCAATCGAACATTCATCCCCAAATTTCTCCGAGCCAAACATATTTAAATTTGAAGTTCATTGTGAATGGATTTACGAAAAAAGAGTTCCTTATTGTATGAGTAGTCTACCATTTATACTAAGCCAAGAGGTTGCATGTACTTCCATTCAAAGAAATCGACGTACTCGTCATCCCAGGAGAAACGACATTCCTTAGCATGCATTTATGCGCTTTAGTGCAAGCATCCACATGTGCCCATGCCATTTTTCACAACGAGCCACACGGGTGGTATGACCCTTTTTGTCTTAGCAACCTGTTGGTCAACCACCGCAGCGAAATTTTATACAAGAATCAAGGTGCATCTCGAATGTTTGGTCAACATGTGCCTCAAATTTTAATCAAGGTGCATCTCGAATGTTTGGTCAACATGTACCTTGAGGCCTATTTTCTATACACCTTAACAAAGAATAAATTGCATATATCATAAAATGATTGTGCTAAAAAACGGCTCGCCCAAGCCGACTTGGCGAAAAAAAATCCACGAAGACCGACTATCTTCATCGATAAGAATAGCCAGATAGGACAATTTTTGAGAGGCGGCGTGGGAATTCTTCTCACCCAAGTAGCCAACGTCGCGGGAATATTCTTGAGGTGCAAGTCGACTACATTCTTTCAACAAGTTTGAGGCTGCGGTGGTTGTGTCACCTTCGATGGCTACTCAATCGATTGAGGATGGATGAATGAAGACATTATTAGGGGAAAAGCTTTTGTTGATGAACCAGTTTCAAAATTGACAACCAAAGAGCATATCAGATGAACAGAGGTGTTGTTGCTTAAAGACCGATTTAGGTGCTACTGACGGTGTCTCGATGAAGTAGTCTCTCATCATGTTGGTTCCCGATCTGGTGGGCCGGGCTAAGGACCCTTAAGTTGGTTATGTCTTGGGACACATTGGGCGGTCCATGACGCGTTACATGAAGAATTTAGAAGCCTTGATGTTCAACTTTCCAATCGAACATTCATCCCCAAATTTCTCCGAGCCAAACATATTTAAATTTGAAGTTCCTTGTGAATGGATTTACGAAAAAAGAGTTCCTTATTGTATGAGTAGTCTACCATTTATACTAAGCCAAGAGGTTGCATGTACTCCCATTCAAAGAAATCGACGTACTCGTCATCCCAGGAGAAACGACATTCCTTAGCATGCATTTATGCGCTTTAGTGCAAGCATCCACATGTGCCCATGCCATTTGTCACAACGAGCCACACGGGTCGTGTACTTCCGCACTGCTAACTTGCGCACGGTCATGTAACCACGAGATCGACTCCGATATCATTTGTAACTCCCGATATTGATTCCCGACGGTTACGTTTGGTGGGTTTTTGTAAGGCCCGATATGTGGTACTGTTCCAGATCTAGGTGTTTCCACCCAGATCCGGGGACGAAGCACATATCGGTCCCACCGCGACATATGACAAAGCCATATGCCCCGGATTTCCAACATGATATCACAACATTACAGATACAGGATACAACATCTCATACAATCGGCATACAACTGCCTCAAATACAATACAACAGCGGAAGGTACATGTCTGAGTACAGACTACAAACAAATGCCTAGTGGCAAAGAGAAAAACATCGATCCCATAACCACACGGGTCCAGGCCCTCCGCCGGGATCCTCCTAACTAGTCATCGTCGAGTCTCCACGTGAAACGTCGATCACCATACCTGTTGTCGATCAGAACCCTGAAAAGAGTTTGGGGGTAGTATCATGAGTACAGAGGTACTCAGCATCCAACTGTAGTGGTCATCTGACCCAGCAAGGACTTCATCACTCGTCATTCTAGGACAACTAGTAGTTTACGGTAAGGATGGGGTAAGTGGTGAGGTTGCTGCCGCACTAGCATTTATGAAGTGGCTAACGATCTAGAGAGTAAGATAAGAAGCCAAGCATTCGATGAGGAATCGCCTCCAACAAGTCTTGCTATCAACTACTACGCAAGCATAACACCTATCCTATCCTTGTCCTCCTCTTCGCATCCCGACAAAGAAGAAGCAGTCAAGGCACACACACGTTGATCAAGTTATATTAAGATTACCTCAGTTGTTGTTGTCTATGAAAAGGAGTAGGTCTCAAGTCGTCCATAACTGTGGACACGGCTTCTTGAAAGATTTAACCCTGCAGGGGTGTACCAACTGCCCATTACGAGGCTCCGAACGCACGCTCATCACTCTCAGTTTCTACCCATTACAGGCAACCATTTTATGATTTAGTTCCAAGAGATCCGAAACGACAGGTCCCTCTAACTAACAACGAACAAATCCGGGTGGCCCCCGGTGAGTCGACATCCATCTCAGGAGCCGGCCGCTCTCTCGATCTGGTCTCTACCGTCTGTCGCAGGTTTGGATAGCCGGTTAATCACACATTGGGAAATCGGGTCCTCAGCCGGACAAAGTGGGCCAGCAAGGGAACTATGTCCTCACTGGTCCGGGTTATTTTAAAGGATGTCTGCCAGGAGCTACCCGACAGGCATATATGCATGAGTTTCAAATGGTAAATCAGCTTGGGCCACCACTAGAAATGTTTGAAGCTAGATAGGTAAGAAAAGGGGACCCCATAAAATCCCACACGCGGTTAGGCACGCTCAGTCTTAAAACCAATACCCGGAACTCGGATCCTAGGTGACTCGAATGAAACAAAGCGTCGGGGCGGGATAGCCTAGACCTTCCATCCTTCGTCGAATATAGTCAACATTATAATAATCATATCATCAACAATAATATAATAAGGTGATATCCCAACCCAAAGAGTAACAGGGTAACATCGTAGCATCCTAAGCATGCATACCAAGCAGGGGCTGAGCAACGAGCAAAAGTAACATAGCAGTACAAGGTTTGCTGGGAAGGGACATGGTTGTATCGGTTTGAAAGAGGCTGTAAACATGTGGTAGGATCAAACATCGAACCTAACCTAGACTAGCATGCAAACCGCTGGTTGAAATAGAATGGATCATAAGTAATGTATAGTCCTTGCCTGTTGATAAGTCGGGTTCCGAAGGTGTAGTCGATCGCACGCTCGCATCGTCTCCGAGAGGTACCCGCGGGAGCACACAAGAAGTAAACACTGGAAAGCAATCAACGGTGCACCACTATTACTACGGAGCAATACAAGATCAAAGAGGCAACACAAGGCACGGCAACGCGATATGGATCTATCGTCGAGAACGGTTACTAACAGTTTAAGTGGGGTACTCGTCACACACGACGAATACCGCACGTTTACGGTGGTTCAAGTTGTTTAGCTACAGGTGATCAACCAACGGTTATTAACATGGCAACTCAAGAAAGCATGGCATAGCACACAAACATGTCAAAAGGTGAAGCACAAAGTAAACTATCTATGCTAGTCAATTTAAGTGAGGCACAACCTAAACATGGCATACACTAAGTGCCGCACGACAATTAAAGGATTTGGTACTGTTCTGCCCTATACCATATTTTAGGTTGGTTAACAACAGCAAACAATATCATAAACACAAAGTACACGAAAAACTAATCAAGTTACATATAAAGAACACTCCAAACGGAGTTACGGTTAAAAAGATACAAGCAAGACAAGTTACGCACACATGCTGTATAAACAGGGGTAAATCTATATGCAAAAGTGCAGCAACATGACATAGCAATACATGGGATGAAAGTAGACATGATGCTTAACAAAATGCAATTGGAATCACGCAATTCCAATAAACGGTCGCGACACACTCGTCGACCGAAGTTGCAACAAAATAACAGTTTCAGCAATAGCAGCACAATAACATTAGGATAGCTACTTTGGAGCAAGATATAAACATGATGCAGCAAGCAAATATGGCATGTGAATGCATGAAACTGAAGTAAAAACATTGCTTAACGCAACGCAAAAGGAATCAATGCAATAGGCCTCATGGATTTGTTACAATCATCATGCAAAGTTGCAACAAAATAATAACAGCAGCACATAACAGGAAAAGTAGCAGTTTAACGGCCTGATGCCCTGTTCAGCACACAATTACACAATCAAGATGAGCTCAAATGCAAATGCTCACAAAAGATGAAAGCTAGAGCACGCAATTCTAAACAATTCGTCTTTTGGGCGCGAAGTCATCCGGGCTACGGATCGCTTGCTATCGTCAACGCGGAATCGAATCAGCAGCACAATTAACACAGACTTAGCAAAATTAGCAAAAAAAATAACAGCACAACAGAAAAAAAAAGGGCGGCCTGGGCCTCACCCCAACTGGGCCGAGCCCATCTGGCGGCCTGTTGGTGTGGATCTGGCGGCTGACTGCTGCTGCTGGGCC
The DNA here is from genome assembly GCA_950022295.1 of Bromus sterilis. Lineage (NCBI taxonomy): Eukaryota > Viridiplantae > Streptophyta > Magnoliopsida > Poales > Poaceae > Bromus > Bromus sterilis. Next base: position 28,920,355 of record OX465599.1, on the reverse strand, counting down.
TCGGGCCTGGCCTGGAGGCTGGTGGCTGGGCCACTTGGAGGCGGGGCGGCCCACCCGGGCGAGTAGCCTCGTTCCGAGCCGAGCCGAGCAGCGGCAACGGCGGCTGGCGGCGCGCCCTGCCGGCTCCGACGAGGAGGAGGCCGAGGAGGGGTGTGGCGGGCCGCGGTGACCGGGATCCGGCCGGATCCGGTCAGGGCGACGACCGGCGGCGGCCTTAGGGCGTGGATCGGGCGGCGTCTTCGAGGTCGCGGCGAGGTCCCGAGGTCGGCCATGGCGCGGCGGCTCGTCGGCTGAGCTCGCCGGCGGCTTCCTACAGACGGAGAGGGAGAGGTGAGGGAGGATCCAGAGGAGAGGAGGAAGGAAGGGACACGAGGGAGAGATGGGGCGCCGGCGGTGAGCTCCGGTGGCCTCCATGGCCGGGCAGTGCTCGGGTCCTCCATGGCTGCGGGAGAGAGAGAGAGGAGAGAGGTTGGCTAGGGCGCATCTGGAGCGTCGATCTCCAGATCCAACGGCTGAGATCGCCTGGATGGCTAGGGTTTCGGACTAGGGGGTGTTTTTGGGCAGATCTGAGACAGATCAGGGGGGTGGCTGCAAAATTGTGCTAGGGAAACCCTAAAAATGGGTGGGAGTGTGGTGGTCTTTATATAGCATGGGTGGCTGGCAGTTTGCAAAAACATCATCGGTTTTTGTCTCGCGCGCACGGTGCTCACGTTTCTGACTGCCGGGGGTCCGCAGTACCTCCGATTCGGGTAAAACTTCGAACTGCGCGATCAGCGAGTCGAGCCGGAGGCGTTCACCTCGCGCTGGAACCGTTTCGAAAACACTTTCCGGCGCGCTATAAAAATATCCCGTTTAATTATTAAACGGGGTTTTCGTTCCATTGGTTGCGGCTGGTCTCGTGCGGTTTTCGCGACGGTGATCGGGTGAAACCCGGTGTCGCAAAGGTCATGTGTCAGGGTGGCAAGGGTCGGTCTCCGTCCGATACGAGATAAGAGGGGAAAAATAATCGCCGATCGATAAATCGGGGATGCAAACACCGCAAACAAATCAGGCAATCAATCAATTCACACCGAAAATAAAAAATTTAATTTTTGTAAAAACTGGGATGTTACAGTTTTAAACTCATCCCACAAATTAATACGTACTAGTCTTTCATACGCACCGTGTCCTTACACGTACACACTCAAGATAAACTTTAGTCGCACATACTCAAACTTCTTTAATCCAATAATGCTTAACTTTAAGGTTCATTGCGAATGGATTCTCGAAAAAGAAGAAATTTCTTGTTGTTACGAGTAATCTATCATTCATGTTTCCGTTAAGACAAAATGTTACATTTACTTTGATCACTTGATGTTGCATTCACAACAACTAGTTGAATACGCTATATCGCAGTAATTATCTTACCATAGCAATTATTTAAGCTCGCCTTTTTTTGTTGCTTAAACTTGATTATAATCAAAAATTTAAAATTGTACCTATTTACTATTAAACTTTGAATGTAGACAAGAGTGAAACCATTGCTCATGTCAATATTTGATTACAAGAAATCGTTAGCCAAGTCTTTCTGGATCGAGCTGGTTTTCTTAGTAATAGTGTTTATGTTTCGAGTGAGGCCTTTTGGTTCTCGGACTCCACGAAGACTGATATTTTGAAGAAAAAAAACAAAAATCAATTTTTAAAGTTTCAAAAAATATAAAATAAATACACAAGTATTTTAGGTATATACTAAGTGTGTCTAAAATTTTACTATGAACTATGTTTTTATGTGGACTATACAAAAAAAAAATCCAAAATAATGTTTTTCTAACACAGTGACTATTTCTCCATAAAAACTTATTTCTCCATGATACTTGACAAACAAGTGATATACAATCATAAGTATATGTGTAATTTTTTAAGAATTTTTTGAAACCTAAAAACGTGATTGTTTCTAAGTTTCAAATTCTAGGTTTCATGGAGCTCAAGCTTCATTAGCTATTTCTCTTTATCTGCATCTCTTTTAAAAATATAACAAGGCAACTATCTTCTTACTAGTAGAGTGCCCGTGCGTTGCCACGGACTTGTGAATTTTTTTATTGGAGAACGGTACGGCGATAGATAGGTGCGTTTGTCACCGAAATCATAATGCACGCATCAAGTCAATTTTTTTCCCACGATAATAGTCTCACAAATGATTATATCATAATAATTTATTAAAAAACAACATTATCAAAGCATATATTAAGTTTTGCATCAAGATAGCACAACTCCAGTCAAGTAGTAATTCAAGCTCACTTTTCTTGCAATGTAAACTCATATAAATGTAATTTAACATTTGTGTCCATATAGATCAAATGATCCAACTTAACATCTGCATCAAATTAAGATCTACTTGATGCGCTTAAGAAATTCTCGCACAATATCAGGAAAGTTTTCTTTAGCTTCATTCACATAATGTTTGAGCAGATATAATAAGAACTCGATTCTCAACTCATATCCATCCTGCACAAACAATATATGTACTCAGTATTAATACTTCATGTCAAAGGTACTAAAATGTGTAACAGAAAGTACTCACCATGATAACCGGACGAACCAATTTTTTACCGTTCCACCAAAGCATAAAATAAAAAACAAAATAGCCAGACGCATCCCTGCAATTTATTAAATCAATATTACCTTGAGTATATAGTGATAACAAATGCTTATACTTAAAATATTATGATAATGAAATATATAAATTTACCCGTCCATGCTTGTTGGAATACCAGGCGGGAATAAACGTTGCCATTTAGATATATCTGAATTCCATCCGTGTTGCTTTATTTCAAGTGCGTCATTGAATTCCCTCGCAAATCTTTGTAATTTCACTAAATACCTTAGATTTTTAACCTCCGGCGATTGTGATATAAGGATAGGGTCCAAAATATTTACACGACGTGCATGTTTATCGATAACATACAACATGTATCGACCGACGGATGCATATGGGAGATAAATCTAGAAGTGGTAGCTATTAGAAACAATAAACTATGACAACCATGAAAACAGTGGACAAAAGATCTTACTTACCATGTTGCACGATGAGATATTGTAATCATTACCAGGCGGGCTATCGAACAGTGTTGCCAACATCTGAATAGTTGTCTTATCACAAAACTTTCGATCTCGTGTTGAATCTAATATTGTGGTCTGATTAAGAAAAATAACTTAGAAACATGTTGATACACAATTTTCTGAAGTAATAGTTGTGACAACTTACACAAAATCGTAGATCCATGTAGTGTTTAGGAGGGTCTAGGAACCCCAATAACTCATCACATCCCAGTAAACGCACCGCCATGTTGAAACAATCATTATTCATAGGTTGCTCCATGTTAAGTATACCTTGAATTTTTTCGAGACTTAAGCCCATTGGATAGGGTGTTGAGTTGCGCACCCATTCCTTCCTGAAAAATGTATGTTAGGAATCATAATAATGTATACCAACACATTACATATTCATAAATGATGCTTACTCACAACACTTTGCATCATCGATGGATGTGATGTAGTTGCAAAGCCCGATAATTAATTCATGTTGATCCACGGGCATGGCGGGGATTGCGGTAGGTCGTTTGTCTTCGACTCCGTGAGGTGGATCATCTAGTAACTCGCAATCAGAACTATGTAAACTTTTTTCATCATCAGATTGATAATATGTTGGATTTTCTTTTATGCGATTCAAGTCTGAATCGAGCAATATGACAGCTAATTTTTGTTGAAAGTGTTTCATATCCTCCTGTAGTCTTTTGAAATCAACTTCCATATAATATTTTGAGTTCAAATGACGAGATAGTCTATGAAAATGAAATACCTGAGTGAATTGATCAGATAATGCATCTCTTACCCAATATTCCATATAATTTAGCATAAACAGTCCACACGATACGCTACAATATTATAGAATGATGATTTAGAATATCATCCAGAAGAATCAAACTATTTGAACAGACAATAAGGTTCATTATACCCACCTACATGCGTCAATTAAATTTAAATTTGTCTTGATGATAGTTTTTATTATATGATATCTCAGTGTTCAAGGGTACAAAACACAATATTTTGTAATATATATGACAAAATCTTACCCATCTGTTTGCACTGCCTCTTCAAACTGTTCTACGATCGTCCATTTTGTAACATTGAGATCGGGCCATTTATGATCTCTGTTAAACCCTGGACTCTGTTCAACTAGTTTTAAACGCTTCTCAAGTCCTCGTAACTATTTTATATGAAAAATAAAGATTGAAGTACTAAACAAAAGATATGCCAAGGATACCAAAAATAAACGAAAGTTACCGTAGTAAGAAGGTCAATTTGTTTGACCTGAGCACCAAGTGAGTCCACTACACGAATCTCATGTTTTTTGGCATTGACAACTGATAGGTACCAGTGAGTCTGAGGAATGTTGATCGGAACGAATAGCTGGTGTAAATATCATATAAGTCGTAGATACAACACGGTAAATAGTAATAATAATTATACATATGAAGTAATTAAAAACAATAAATCATTATAGGTACATGCAATGAGGTGAGACTTACCATATCTTGTTGCAGAAATTTGTTAGCTTGTTGTACGATATGATGACATTTTGATGGGTCTATATATTTTTCTCCATCTATTTTTATCTGTCCACATAGATACGTGCTAATAATATGTACTTTATCACCCATCCTGTCTCGTAAATGATCATGAGCAAGCATACAATATATGTAAGCATTTATCACCTGCAATGCAATTGCCCATTTACAATATATTTTTATGATATTAGATATTACGCATAGGTTAATATTATTAAGTATAAAGTGTATGCGATTGATCTTACACCACCATTCAAGAACATATCGTCCTTTATAAGGCATTCCAACTCATCGTTTGATAACAAGACATCTCCAATATTGACAAACTTGGTCTTTGTAGGGGCAGACCTGATTGATTCAATGACTGTAATATCTCTAGGGGTACATATGTAATCTGTGGACATGATAAAAAATGAGCAAAATTAACCGAATACCAATTATATCATAGCACAAATGAAAGATAATCACATTGAAAACGAATACCTTCTGGGATAACATTTATATTTGCCCTTTTTGGTTTGTTATGAGCTATCATCGTTTGCACATCATTTTGTTTTATAATAGCGAGTGATTTCCCCTTTCCCTGCCGTTTTATCATCCTCGAAATCCTTGTCGTTGTAATTTTTTTGGATGTCACTACAATCCATCTCGATCTCTCTCATAACCTGTAAAACAACAATTACACATCTTTTATATTATATATATGATAATCATATGCAACATATAATTAAGGAGAACTATTTGTATGTACCTCTTCTGGTTGTGTAATAATCGATGAATTTTCAATCGAATCCATCATCGCTACGTCAACCAATGTTTCCAAAGAACCATCTAAATCCATCTGTTTTGTCTTTGATAAACAAAAGTAGTACATATAAGCATTTTTATAGTCAGGCTAAACAATAGGCTCACTTATAAATCATATTTAAGCCTATTTATTTAATATAAAAAAGTCTATAACATTTTTCACAGAAACCCTCGAAAACATTTCTCTCACAACAAACAATTGCATTTTTTATAATATATTAACTTTGCAAAAAAAACCTCAAAATCTATTGAAACTTAACCCACAGCCCTCCCCTCACTATCTCCGTTGCCTATCTCCCCCTCCACCACTCAGGAACCAGCTCGTCTGACTTTGCTCTTGCAAAGTCAGGGTCCTGACTTGGGCCATATCCACCGTCCACTATCCATCCAACGCCTCTGTTGCTTTTAGTACAGTTGTTGTTGTTGCTTGCTTGTGGAGGGCCCAACTTTGCATTGGCGCCAAAATAGGACCACCAGGACCAGCTCATTGGCACCAAAATGTGTGTATGCCCTTGCTGCTCCCGCACTTTCTCCTTTCCCTTGCTTCTCACACCTTTTTCCTGCCAATATGAGCACCCAGATTAGAAGAGCTAGGTGCAAGGTTTTGATCTGCTAAAAGTTCTAAGCTGCAGCAATCAGTCACTAATGGAGAATCAATCCAGTGCAGATTCAAACAAGTAAGAATAAAATATTTCATTTTTCCAAAAGGTGTTTGTTCTTTTTACAGATTTTTTATATGCATGTTTTTTTCAATTAAGTAGCAGATCTTGTTTTTTCAATTAAGTAGCAGATCTTGTTTTTTTCAATTAAGTAGCAGATCTTGCTTCACTTGCAGATTCAAACTAGTTGTGATTGTTGCTTTCTGTTTGTAAAATTAAATGACATAAATCTTGCTTAACTTGTGCATTATACAGAGAGAATGTACTACCTACTTGGATACCTCAACTTGGCAAGACATTTACCACCTTGGTCGAGGCTCGAAATTTTTGGGGCTATTATGGAGGAAGGACAGGGTTCAGCATTAGGCAGAGGTACACAAACAAAAGCAACTTCGATGGTAAATTCACATCCTGCAAGTATGTTTGTTCCAAAGAGGGAAAAAAGTTAGTAGATAAAAGGGATAATATGGTTAAGAATCCTCGAGCTGAGACTAGAACTGAATGCCCGGTTCGTATGACCCTTTCATTCAACCGCGAGACTGAAATTTGGGCAATATATGATATCTTTCTTGAACATAACCACATACTTCAATTGCCAGAAGCATGGCACCTACTGCCATCACAACGAATGATCTCCGAAGTGCAGGCGCTTGAAATTGAAATAGCTGATGACTCCGGTATTGCACCAAAAACTGCTCATGAGTTTGCTAGTCGACGAGTTGGTGGATCATCTAATCTTAGCTACACTCCCCGAGATCATATAAATCATTTGAGAACTAAGCGGCAAAGAGACCTTAAGTATGGTGAGGCGGGCAGCATGTTAAGATATTTTCAAGAAAGGGCTACAGAGAATCCATCATTCAAATATGATTTTCAGTTGGACTGTGATGAAAAGATGACAAACATTTTTTGGGCTGATGCGAAGATGATCATTGATTATGCTCATTTTGGTGATGTTATGACCTTTGACACCACTTTTGGAACAAACAAGGAACATCGACCATTTGGTGTGTTTGTTGGTTTCAACCATTTTAGAGAAACTGTTATCTTTGGTGCTTCTCTTCTCTATGATGAGACATATGAATCTTTCAAATGGTTGTTTGCTACTTTTTTATCAATACATAACCAAAAGCAACCTAGAACCATATACACCGATCAAGATCAAGCAATGGGAAAGGCAGTTGGGCATGTTTTCGTAGAAGCACGACATGGATTGTGTACTTTTCACATTATGCAAAATGTTGTTAAACATTTATCTAGTTACATGGAGAAAGAATCAACGCTTCTTGCGGAGTTTAGTGCATGTATGTATGAACATTGGCAGCAAGAAGCATTTGAACAAGCTTTTCAAAATATGAGAGGTCAAGTGCCAACACAGACTTGGTTGGATAGTATTTACAAAGTAAAAGAGAAGTGGGCTGAATGTTTCATGAAAAATGCCTTTACCTTGGGTATGAGGAGCACACAACTAAGTGAGAGTTTGAACAATGACTTGAAGCATCATTTGAAGTCAAATTTAGATATTGCCCGATTCTTCCAGCATTTTGAAAGAGCTGTCAAAGTAAAAAGGGATGTTGAGGTCAATTCAGAATTTGATTCTAGGATGTACTTACCAAAAATCAGAATGAAAACTCCAATGCTGGTGCAAGTCAGCAAGCTCTATACCCCTGTTATATTTGATTTTTTTCCAGAAAGAATACCAAAGATCCATGGCAGCCTGCGCCGAAGCACTAGATGAACAATCTGAGTACATGGTGAAAATTGGTTATCCTTTTGAGATACCAATATTTCAAGAAGAATGGAAAGTTAAAGGTAATCATTTGGAACAAATATCATCATGTGATTGTGGTCAGTTTGAGAGACTGGGAGTATTGTGTGCACATGCTTTAAAAGTCCTTGATTTGATGAATGTCAAGTTACTTCCAGAACACTATATTTTGAAGCGATGGACTAGAGAAGCACGAGCAGGGTTAGTTCAAGATAGTCAAGGAAGGATTGTAGTTGCAGATCCAAAGTTAGATGCCATGCACCGCACAAATTCCCTATCTCACAAATTCTACAACTTGGTGACCGAAGCATCCAATTCTAAAGAATGTTGCATTTTAATTGAAAATACACTTGATAACCTTAGCAAGGAAGTGAAAGAGCGATTGTTGAATGCTCAAGTGGCTACTCCAGCATCAAATATTCCATTGAATGTTCAAGTAACTACACCAGCACCAAATATTCCATTGGGTGATGCACTTCTAAAGAAAAAAGAGGTTCATAAACAAGACAAAGGTTCTAAGAGAAGTAAAAGCTGGACTGAAAGGCAGTACAAAGCAAAAAAGATAAGACCGAGTACAACTACTGCACCATTATCTAAGGTATATCAATCACACATTATATCATTGAAATGTAATTTACTATCACACTGCTATTTAAATTTTGACATGTAACAGGGAAAAAAAGCAGGGGAAAAAGGAAAAGAAGCTTAACACAAAAGAAAACCATTCTGCTAAGGCAAATTTACAGGAAGACTTGCATGTATATGATCACATTACAAACTTCAATGAATTACTCAATATGCCTAGCTCTGCACCATCCATTGGAGAAGACATATTTTGATCAAGCAAACAAGCTCTGAACCTATATTTTGTTGAGATTTTGCATGGACATGAGGCTATATTTTGTTGAGCTTTTGTAGACTGGTTGTCGATTTTGCAAGCAAGCATGAAGCTACATCAATTGTACAAACTTAATATTTTCTGAACATCAGCTGCAATAGAGAGTTGGGAGGCTGTATGTGTTACCTAGACGAGCACGGCCATCGCTAGCCACGGGCGGGGATGGGGACAGCCGCGGCGGCTTAGCGGCGAGTCGGCGGAGAGGGTGGCGACGGCCGCGGCGGATCAGCAACGAGTCGCCGGCGAGGGTGGCGACGGCCGCGGCCGCGACGCATCAGTGGCGACGGGCGGGGATGGGGACAGCCGCGACAGGTCAGCCGCAAGTCGTCGGCGATGGTGGCGACGGACGCGGCGGATCACGAGTCGCCGGCAAGGGTGGCGGCTGCCGCGACGAGTCGCCGGCGATGTGAGGTGGATAAAGGAGGAATATTCTAGAGTAGGGGCCCGGGGTGGGGTGGGGTGCTGAATAGCGGGGCGGCGGCGTGGCCATGGCGGCCAGTCTCTGGCGACGGGAGGCTGGGCAAGGGGAAAATTGGCCGGTGACCTGTAGAACGGCGGCGGCGGCGGCTAGTTCTTGGCGACGGATGGCTGGGCAGGAAAACAGAGCACGGCTTTGTTTTTATGGAAAATTCTGTTTCTATCGTTGGATGGATAGTGGACGGTGGATATGGCCCAAGTCAGGACCCTGACTTTGCAAGAGCAAAGTCAGACGAGCTGGTTCCCACCACTCACTCAATCTCTCCCTCATCTCTAACCGCGGCAGCCTCCGACCTCGCCTCCAGGGAACCTCGGCCTGTCCTCCCCGCAAAGGCCTACCCCCCTCCTCTCCACTCCTATCAATCCAGGGTAGCCGCGCTCCCCTCACAGCACTTGGTGGTGGCGTCGCAGATCGGGGAAAGTCGTCGCCGCAGCCCCCCACGGCGCTGGAGCTCTTCCCCGCGCTCCCACCTCCGCCGGCGAGATGCGGGCGACCCGGTGCTGGAGCCCGCCCTCCCTGTCCTTCGCGCGCGCCTCCCTGTCCTTCGCGCGCGCCGTCCCTGACCCTGTGCGATCCAGGGTCGCCGCAGCTCCCTGTGCTCCCCGCCGAAGCCCCTCGTCCGTGAGATGAGCCCACGCCGCCGTGGCGTGGGACGAGGAGGTCGGCGCCACCGGGGGCGCCCTGCTCACCGGAGTGCAGTCCAATAACGCCATCTTCCGCGAGGATCTCGGGAGGATCTACCTACTACGCGGCTGAGGCGGCCCACTGCGCCTCGCCTCGGCATTGCCGCCGGCGGCGACCACCCGTGCGTTTACAAGAGGAAGCGCGAGGCGGTGGGGAGGACCACGTCGCCGTACAAGGAGGGCAGCGATGCCGCCAAGGGGAAGAAACCCGGCAGCGGGGAAGCTCTATTCGGTGGAAGTCGTGCACATTCAGAGTTGGAATGACCATCCTGTTGCGATTCTATTAGGTGGTGGGCTGCGTGCTGTTCCCCGTGCAAGGCAGGACCAAATTCTTGTGTTTCAAACCAAGCCTAATGGTGTTCTTCTTCTGGAAGCTGTCCATAGTTTTACTACTGTACTTTTATTGCCTTGTGCTATTTCGTCCCTGAGATCGTCTGGTAGCGGATTCTCATCCATAAGACTGCTAAGGAAGGATTCCATGTCACCTATGAAGGAAAGATAGTACTCATCGTCCCTGAGATCATTAACTAATTCCATGCTACCCAGGCATAAGAAGGAAAGATAATAGAGTCCCAATGGTGTTAGAAGAAGGGTCGCCAACTTACCTTCAGTACGAACAGTGTAAGTGGGCATGCTTGCAGAAGGGTCGGCAACTGGTAAACCAGCTTTGGCCTGACAATCCGTAGTAGCTGTAGCTAAATCTGGAAGTGCTGGTGTGATGAATTCAGAGGAACCAGGGGTATTGTGTGTTGAAGGTTCGGTAGTAGGTGAAGTGGCATATGAGGTCGTTGTTGGTGTGTCCGAGGAATTTACACATGAATGCCCTAGATCAATGAGGATAGTGTTATTGTCCATGGTACTGCAACGGTACTCAGCTGCACCGATGCATAGCCACGTAAAAATTGCTTGAATGCATATGCACATAACAAAATGATAAAGATGAAAGAAGTACCGTCCATTTTGAAGGTGTACCCGAGTGTGCTCGGTGAATATGAGCTAGCTATATCTGGAAGCGGCATTGCAATGGATTGAGCGCATGGGATGTTCCGCATTTGCTTGTCCCGTTGTCTACGCTCAGCGCTCCTCTCTCCCTTTAACTCGGGTGTTAAGCTGTCTCGGCGAATACCATCTGTTTTCCGCCTCTTTGAGTTTATTTGTTCTTTTTTCTTCTCGTAATTGGCTCGTCTCTTAGCATTTATGTTATCCCTTTTTTCTTGGGATAATCCAGATGCAGAGATTCTTTCCTCTTCTCTTTTCTTCTGGTAACTTGCTCGTCTTCGTGCGTTATAATTATCCCTTTGTACTTGGGTTAAGGTTCTTTTAATCTGCATTTGGTCATTGTTGACAGCACCTGATGTCGCAGTGCCATCCATATGAAGTTCAGTATTGCTATGGTCATTGTGTTTCAACCCATCTTCATGTACATCAAAGTTTAGAGCTACAAGAGTTAAAAGTATCGTAATTAAATATGTAAAACATGATCGAAAAATTGACGGTAGTAGATAAGAGACAAAAGGATCATACAATGTGAACTACAGATTTGATTAGTGGTGAAAGCATGAGTGATATTGCTCGAATCATTGATGATATCGCCAAGAGGGCTTGTGCCGACCTTTGTCGCATTCATCGGAACATTATGCTTCGAGCTAGAAGGGTTTCCTGCACCTAATATGTTGGGAGTATCACAATTAAATGCTCAACAACGAAGATCAATGATAAAGTTGAACCACATTCAAAATTAGTTGAGTGTATCGCAAGCAGAGAGGATGTTTACCTGGTCTAGATAGGGGGAGTTTCTCAGCATTGCTGATATCGCCAAGAGGGCGGCGATCGACCTTTGTTTTTTTCATAGGATCATTTTGCTTCGAGCTAGAAGGGCGAACTCCCCCTAGTATTTTGAGAGTATCATAATTAAATGTTCAACAACAGAGAGTAAAATAGTTGAACCACATTTAAAATTAGTTGAGTGTATGGCAAGCAAAGAGGATGTTTTACCTTGTATACATTGGTGTCTTTTATCATGAGGCTGTCCATTTGTCGCATCCAACGTATCATTGATATTGCCTTCGTTAGCAAAATTAACCCTTTCCATTTGTCGCATCCAACGTATGACACCGCTGTTGAGAAACCAAAAGAACGAAGAACCGTAAGCATTTACGTATATTACTCCCTCCATTCACAATTATAAGATGTTTGCATTTTTACGTATTCAGCAATTTGGTTTTTGCCAGGTCTGGACAAAGGAGGCAATGGTGGTTATACCGTGACGTGCCGTGGAGCTTCTTCGGGATTCAAGAAATTTCAGCAATTACTCAGTTTCTTTCACCAATTCTTGAAGAACTTGCAAGTAGTCTTGCAACGCCTGTAGGAGATTAACACTGTTATATGTTGCATCGAGCAGCAAAAAGGAAACCCAACCCAAATTCGGTTTAATTTTTTATTTGCCAGGTCTGGACAAGGAGGCAATGGTGGTTATACTGTGACGTGCTGTGGATGAACTTCGGGATTCAGGTAAAAGACACTTCCAGTGTTCCAAGCTAACTGAGAATTAGCAAACAAGTGCGGTCCATATAAATCAACGTGTGCGCTCCCTATATGCAATGCCCGCTACTTGATCTACTCTCTCTTTTTATGATATAGTAATGCAACTTACGATAACTTACAGATTAACAAACCGATGGTCGCCCTGGTCGTCACCGGCAGCTTCTCAGGTCGTCCTCGTCGCGGGCGATCTTCAACAGTTCATATGGGCTACGGCCATTGCTTCAGGGAGGACCGACGTGGACGACGCTCCCATGTGCTGTTCAGGATGCCGCCTCGAACTTCACGGGCTGATGAACTGCTGAAGATCCATCTCCAGGGATCTCCGGGACGCCGGACAGGAATGGCCAGGAACTTCTCAAGTTCCTGCTTTGATTGATCCTTTGTGTACGCGTACTGAAGTTCCTGTTTTGATTTGATTTGATTGATCTTTTGTGTCCGCGTAGGTAAGTATTGATTTGTCTGATTTATTGACATACCATGTAGGATGTACCTGATTTTTATTGACGTGACGTGTACCTGTGTTAATCTGTTTTTTAGAGAAGAACCGGCTGGAGTAGAGACGGTGTTTTAGAGAAGGAATAAAAATCGTTGGGAGACCGATCCAGGGGAGGCGTGGGAGTTTTTCAATCGAGTGAGGAAGTCCTGTCGACGAGACGACGTACGGACTCCCCTTTAGGAGTAGAGATATTAAAAAATGGTGGGCACCCCCCCAGCCCCCTAGATCTTTATCATTAATCTCACATAATAAAAGAGGCTGTTAAAAATATAATAAAATCCGGCTGATTTCGAGTTAAAAACAGCTAGCTGAAACATGCAATGATCTACGAGCCTGCAAGAGGGACATAAAATCCAGCGAGAACCATTCAAGAGTAATATAAACTGGTGGCAACCACCAGTCGACAGTCGATGGTTGATGACGCAAGGCCCAAGTCGGCCGACACACATAATATCATCTCCTCCGCCTTTTGCTAGATTAGTCTAACTCAGCTTACTTACGGGATCATTAGCTCAAAAAAGAAAGGTATCTAGCGAAGCTTTCGGCACTAGTTTAGTCCAAAAGGATTAAAGGACCACATCTCCCCATCGTGCACAGCTGCTGGCTGGAAGTGGTAAACGGAATCCTTACTTTTTAGTAACAGCAGGATACGCCACGCACTATCTTAAAAAATTCTCTGAGTGGAAGATTTGTGTTTTTAGGATGACTTTGTTAGTATTATTCTCTAAGAGCATATCTAGCAAAGCACGTAAAAACGTCGAACTAAAAAATCTTTGCGACACCAAACCCGTATAGTTAGCCTGGCCCGTGTAAAGTATTTTCCGCCGATTGGAAATACACTATGCCGAACCCTACGTTTTATCGCGCGGCGACTCGTTTCCAGGTAACAGCATTAATCCTCGCAGTCGCCGCCACCGAGAAATCCCGTACAACCGTGCGCTTTTGTGAGAAATTCCTCACCGCAGATTCAACACAACAGTAGCGCCATATAGCCGCGCGGCTCCTCCTCTTCCTCGCGCGGCCTCATCGATGAGCTCACGGAGGAGTGACAGGTGTGTCACCTTCAACACCGCTCGAAAGCGCAGAGCGCTCCGGTACATACGGATGGGGCTGCTACCGCCGCGAGGTGGAGGAGTTTGATCGCCACCACGGTTGACACATGCTCGAGGAAGGGAGCTCCTCCGGCCCCGCACGATGCCTTCATTTGCCGCTGTTGCCGGTAAAACGGAGGAGGACGAGGAGCTCCCAGTGGAGGAGGCCGCTGGGGCATTCGACGCGAAGGCGGTCATTGGGACGGTTGGCAAGGAAGACTACGCCGTCGATGATGCCGCCGAAGTTGTGGTGATGGGGTTCCTTCTTGCGCACAACAAGCGGGAGGAGGCGGAGAAAGAGGCGCAGCACCGTCGTGACGCGGAGATCAACGAGCTACTGCTGGAGCAGGGCCTTGCCGTCAGGCGCGCCATGCGGTAGAAGGAGGACAAGTGACGACGCATCAAAGCGGACCAGGACAAGACCTACGTCGACCTTGTCTCCAACGAGGACTGAATCTTCGCTGTGATGGTGATCTCTTTTGTAAATGTAGATGATGTTGTAGTTATGAAGAACTAATTTGTAGTATCCGGATGAAGAACTAGTTACGGCGAGTATGAAATTTTAAAATTGACGGTTTTCTTTTGTGGTTTCTGTTCTACGCGGTGATAACTTAGTCTGTAAAAATCACGAAACTCGAACTATATCTTGAGTTAACAAAAAATGAGGCCATCCAGGACTAGCCCTTGGAGGTATATTTTTATAGAAGAATTCTCTAAGCATCCCGCTCGAACTCGGGTGGGCTAGCTGGCTCCATTATATCTTGAGTTAACAGTTGTACGGTCTAACAGTTCTACGGTAGATGTTGTGTGAACGTGTTGGACTACATGCAAAGGCGGCGTCGCTTTGCACGGTCCGGTGGCTGGCTGGCACCACGGCATCGCTCATTCTCCTATCTTTTCCTGGTCGCCGGCAGTCAAAGGCGCATCAGTCCATGACTCCATCTTGATCTGGGCGTACGCAGCGTGGCCCTTGTGTGTTGGCTGCTTTGACGACGTGGTGCGGCCGTACGCTCGGTCCTGACTCCTGACGCAGCAGTATCATCATCATCCACTAGCTTTACTCTGCACCCTTGTTTCAGCGTGACCCTGGGTCGTGTCCTCAGGTCGTCAGACGCCCATGGAGGGAGGAGGCGAGGCACACGGCATCCGCAAGTGGAAACCGCTATGCCTGGGCATCACGAAACCCTACGAGCCGTGCTGCCCCGAACCCACAAGTGGAAACGCCTAGTCCTGGCCGCCCCGAAAGCCTACCGTGATCCGCGACACGGATACACCTAGGCATGCACGTACCAGTAGGATTATTATTGCCGCCGATGATGGCTCGCCGAGCCGTCCCGTCCAATCCTCACGGGTGGAGGGAGCAGAGCTGAGTGATGCTCGCATCGTCGTACGTGTACGTGTGTGTACTTGGCCCTGTTCCGGGGGTACGCCTGCCTCGCTTTTGGACCCGAAATGACATGGTGGGATGGCTTTTGGGCACCCCTCCCTGCTCGCGCCCTGTTCCCATCTTTTTTCTTTACTCTTTACAGGTTTTAAAAAGACGACATGCCTTTTGACGAACCGGGCACACGGCCGGGCATCGCATTCTCTATCTTTTGGGCAGCAGCATCCGGCGTCGCCTCGTTTCAGGTTTTCGGTTTTCTGTCAAGCGCTTGTATAGAGCTGGGCGTTTTCTTTCTGTAGCTCCGGTAATCTGCTGCTGCAGCGTAAGAAAGAGCTGGGAGTTTTCTTTCTCGTTCGTGTACGCCAAAACGTATTAATCCTGGTTTGCTTGGTTCGTTCATCTGACCCGCTTCACTCAGACGTCAGGCTGTGGCGACATACTACTGCACGTCATGTACTGATCTGTTTGCACGGTCTTACAGTTTTTTTACAGCACTTATAGCTCAGCAGCTCATGCACACCCCCGCCAAGCAGTATAACGGATGTGCTGTTTTGGTTTGCACATGATAAAAAAAATGGTGTAGTTTCAAAAACCATGATGTGTTCATTGCACGGTAGAAAAATATTCATGTGTTCATAAAAAAATGTAAATATTCATGATAAAAAACACGGGTTGAAAATAAATATGACTATTTTTCTAAATTATCACAGCCAAGGGCCAAGGGCCAAGGCCCAACCTATGTGTGCCATTACAGCCCAAGATCAAGCAATAGGCCCAGTAAGGAGTACTTCCTCGTTACGTCTCTATTTCTCTCGTATTTCAAATGCAGTCGTAGCCCATTCCAAAATATGTTCATCGTGTAATTAGAAAGTATTTATCACATATTTAAAAATATCCATCATATTTGAAAATATTTGTCACGTATCAGAAAATATTGATCATGAAGTTATATTTTTCATTTTGTATTTAAAAAGTTCAAATGATATTTAAAAAATATCCAATGCCATTAAAATATTTTTTATTGTGTGTTTTAAAATATGCTCATCGTGTCATTACAAAACGTCTGTCGCGTAGTCCCAAAAACCATGATGTGTTCATTGCACGGTAGAAAAATATTCATGTAAATATTTAGAACGAGAAAAAAGGAAATACAAAAAATAATGCCATAAAAAAGTTTACATATTTCGATGTTGTGTACGAGTTTTGCTTCATGTGTTCATTCATATGGTGTACAAGTTTTGCTTCCGTACTACCCTCCACCCCCACCCCCACAATAGAAAAGGTTACCCCTTCAATTAAAAACTTTAGATTGTTCTAGAATATAGAATATAATTTATTCACCGTAAATGTACGAGAATAACATTTTTATGTAGCTTTAAGATTCGTGCAAACTTCTAAAGGGGGGTGTGCCCGAAGCAAAGCTCGTGGTGAACATTTTGCTTGACATTTCGTCACGCACGAGACTTTGCCTTTCCTTCTCCCACTTCTTCCTCGTCACGTGCTTATTCCTCTTTGGCTTGGTCCTTTGTCCATTGACCCCTTCACTTCGGCTCATTGTTGTCACCTAATTCAATAGATTGTTGAGAGATCGGGCTATCATTGGTCTTCATCTTTTTGGTGGGATTCTTGAGATCTTCATAAAGGATGTACCACTTTGGTTTCTCATTCAACACTAGCCATCAGTGGGACAGAGTGAATGAACTTTTCTCAACTTTATGGTATTTAAAAATACCTCCATGCGTACATATAATGATTATTTGTTCTTCTAATCTAATATAAACAGGGTTAAACTTATTTAAACATGCATGATAATGACATCAACATATAGGGTTTATTTTACTGGGCATTTTGACACATTATTTATATTTTTCTGATTGAATATGAATTAGTTATGATTTATACATGTTCACTTTATATTCTCTACAAGACAGAAAACTGCAGAATACGAAATTAGTCTTTTAAACTCTCTAAACTGGTCTCACTAACTTTGTTTAGATCTGAAGTAGCGTAGCCACTACACTGAAAACATGGACACATCATCTAGTTTCAAACACTACTAGGTAAGTGATGGCTTCCACCTTCTCCTAAAAACCTGAACATAGGTACTGAAGTACAACTAGTACTCCTAGCTCTCTCATCTTTCTGCTTGCTTGCTGTTGTAATTCAAAATTAGATGGTTCAGTTTGGCAAATAAGATATATGGACAACAAGAAATGGATTTTCAGAGATCAAACTAAGTTGAATCTGGGATTCTGGGGAAAGGGATACTAGACAAACTTTGTCTAGGAACAAAGCCCTGTCATGAATTAGAAGATCTGTTCTCACTTCCCATCTTAAATATTCTTTTCACTTCTAGGCAACGGCTTATCACAAGGAATGGATCTTAACCAAGGGAAATAATTACTAGTAGCCTCATATAGTACAAAGATACTTGACAAATATACATGCAGATACAGTCTTTTATGAAAGCTAAAATGAGTTGATACAAGCAAGCGACACACAGTAGTGCTAGAATTTAAGAGGCGTGTCTTATCTTGGTATATAGAAGCATAACTAACTTAGGGTTTAAGGGTCACACAAGAGTAAACCGGAAAGGACTGAGATCATTTTCTTGAACCCCTGCATCTTAATGTCCGACACCACTCCGCATGGGTCATATATGCAAATTGGTTCATTCCACACTCGCCCTCCGTACAAGTATTGTTGAACTCGTACACACGCCTTGCAGCATTTACTAAATGTCTTGAACCGGCGGGCCATCTCACTACGGTCACGCGGTCTGTTATGAAACTTGCACCAGTACTCGTAGAAGGCCCACATGGCTTCATCAGACTCAAATACTTTGGCATCAACAACAGGATATCCGACTTCTTCTTCTTCTTCAGACTTGAGGCCTCCTATCGTTCATTCAGTAGACATAGAATTATTATAACTTGATTTTTGAAAAATACATCATTTGGGAGTACTATTGCTCTCAGCGAAGTTAATATTATGGTTGACTAACAGTTGGTATTACTAAAGCAAACGACATGCTTGTTAGATGTGTGGTCTCCGATCCCTGCTTGTTTATTCCTTTTTCATTTTTGTGTGGGTAGCCTGGTTATTTCAAATATCTACCGATGACAAGAAATCATATTTGAATTTCAGGTATTGAATTATAGAAGCATTCATATCGAACTAAGAAGAAGTCCTTTGAGAATTTAATTTCGGTATTCAGGCTTCATACCCAAATTCGAAGAGCTAGGAATTACCTGCGGAGGAGACACGGATGGCGGCTGCAGGGCCAGCAGTACAACGAACGGCCGAGGGAGAGGCGCGGGTTGCGAAGGCCGCCTGTGCCAACTTGGACACGATGGAAGCCATGGCCTAGGTCTAAGAGGATAGATCTGGATTTAGGGTTTTTTTTTCTTTCTTGAGAACTCTTCTAGCGAGTTCTTTCTACTCATGTCGATCTGCTCCGCACCTGAAGGCCCGAAAATTATTTCGTCGCTTGTGCGGTAAGCTGGCCGCAGTCTTTGTTTTTTCTTTCTTCGATTGTGCGCCGTCTTTTTCTTTTTCACGCGTGCCTCATTTTTCTATCATCAGACTTTATTCTTTAATTAACGAAAAATGATAAGTGGCGAACGTCAGGGCGAAAGACCCCGCACACGTTTTTTAAATTAAAATTGCCACATAAAAAAACGGAAATTGTCTTTTCTATAGAAAATTGACATGTGCTTACAATGAAAGTTGCAAAATGCGTTTTCGGAATTGTCATTTCTTCCGCGCTGACGTTTGGCCTCGGCATACTGCCTAACAGTGGATGCACAATTTATAATGTAATCCTGACCAACTGCATGATAGTCGATGTATAACTTTTCTCCGTACTGTGTGGATGTGTAGTTTTTATGTTTCATCCGGCTTATTTTCTTCGACTATGGTAGTTGGTCAGGTCAGCAGATTAGTTGCACATCATACAAAACTGATTATCATAGTTGCTAGGTTTCAACATGCAACTTTAAAATTGTTTCACATTTTTTTTACACAATGCAGTACTAAAAGTTACATCATGTAGTAATATAGTTGCACCATGCAATACTAAAGTTGATTTTTTTCATTGAAACTTATACAAATAAGATCTAGTTTTGAAGATCTCTCCACAAATATATTTTAACAATAAAAAAGATCTAAATTTTGATAGAGGATTTGAAAGCTACCTCTGTACCGAATTATAGGTCTTTAGAGTATACTACACTAGTACACTCCAAAGGAATTTTTATTTCTTTGAAATCATCATTAAATGTAATACGATCCAATCAGCTCGTTCTCTCCAAATAGGGCGTACACACTTTTTAGTTTTTATGTGTGTTTTTATGGCTTGGCGACAATACATTTACATCATGGTAGTATAACTAAAAAGGAAAACACTTGTTTTCCACCGGATGAAAATAACACAACATAAATCGTCCTTCTCTTTCGCCATGTACCCCTGTGAGTTCACGCACGAATTCCTCTTTCTCCCCACCTTATTTTCTCTAACTCCCAGCCACACGTTCTTCTCCTCGCTCCCTCTCTCTCTCTCTCTCTCTTCGGACGCAACAACAACGATCCACGACCGGTCATCGCCGCTGCGTCCCGGCGGATCTCGTACGATGGAGAAGCTGCAGTGCAACGAAAGCGATACTCCCACCCTGGAGCTCTCCCGCGTCCTCGCAGATCGCGCGGAGCGGGGAGTTGGAGCGCAACACGTGTTGCTGCGACCAGTAGATCCCGTCGTCAGGGAATCTTCAATGCAACATGACGGGCGTCTACCCGGAGATGCGAAGCAGTTGCCTAAGGTATTTTGAGGCTGCAACACAGCGCTCGCTGGAACTTCTCAAAGTTACATGCAAACCAGAGGCGCTCGCCGGTGCTTCCCGAAGTTTCAACTCAGTGCTCGGCGACGCTTTTTGAAAGCTGCGATACAGACGGGACACTGCGACACAACACTCACGGCCGACTCCCCGGAGTTGCGATGTAGTGCTCGCTCGTGGTTTCATGGAGTTGTGATGCAACACTCACCGATGACCTTTCGAAGTTGCTACGCTGCGACGCAGCGCTCGCTGGCGGCTTCCCGAAGTTGAGATGTAGACGCGATGCTGCAACCCAGCGCTCGCCGGTGGCTTCCCAGAGCTGCTATGCAACGCTCACCACCGTCATCCCGGAGCAGGGGATTTGATCTGAAGAGTGTTGCTGTGTTGCGCCGGGGAAGAACCGATGTGAAACGTGGTTCTGATAAAGATCATGATTATTATCATAGATGTGATCCAACGGCCCTCAAGGCGGTTTAAAAGAGCCATTTATAAGTCGGATGATGTCTAGTGTCGGCCAACTAAAAAAGGGATAATACCTATATGCAATTCACATAATTTTACATGGTTTCAATCTTACTTTTTCCCAGCATTTGGAGAAGTTCGTTAGTACTGTATTTTCCAAAAAAGTACTGTATTTTCCAAAAAAGAACATTCCTACCTAAAAAAAATGAACATTCCTGCCTGGCATAATTGGGAAGAAATCGGGACGTCCATTCCATCCCTGCGCCGTCGAGCCACAGCGAAAATCTTCCAAGTTCCAACACGCGCAAACGCGTCGCCCCCACGCACTACTCTTCCGGGTCCTCCTCCTCCGCCGCCGCCACACGCCGCTCCGCCGTTCGTGCGGCGGGCTTCGTATCACCGGGATTCCCGGGTGCTTGGATTCGGCAGTCTAGGGTTCCACCGGTGGGGTTTGGTCGGGTCAGCGCCGAGCGAATCTAGTGGCCGATTTGAATCGCAGGTGCGGGTCTAGGGCGTAGGCGTCGGTCGCGGTTTGCTTGCAGGGTTCCCGATTCGGCCGTGATTCCGACTGAGCAGTATTCAGCTGCTTGCATACGCCCTGCGCTTGCGCTTGTGCTTGTGCTTGTGTTTCTGCGGTTCAATGGCGGGATCTGTGGGCACGGCCAAGGCGCCGTCTCCCAAGCGGTACAGCGGCATGGATCCGCCATTGTCTTTGGCCAGGCCGACCATGTTCGACCTCCAGAAGACGGCTGAGCTCGACAAGGTAGTTATTCATCTCTGACTGATTGCTTATGTTGTGCAGCTTTCTTTGCTAACATATCTCTGGTCCGTTGTGATGATAGTGTTGTTTTTGTGTGCAGTTCTTGGTTGAAATGGGCCTTTATGAGGGGGAGGAGCAGTCCGCAAAACGGGAGGAGGTGCTGCGGGAGATTGATGGGGTAATTAACCACTTTCGTCGCTCCTTGCTTACTTGATATCTCAGATTCTAGGGGATTGATTAGGAGGAGGTCGAACGAAAAGGGGACAATATAACTTCTGATATGTAAACTGTGGCAGCATTGACGTTTGGAACATCCTTTTTAATCAGAAAAGTTTGCGTTGCAAGACCATTTTGATAACTATGATATGTATAATAATTTGTTAATACTTCACTGTATCCACATGATTTTTGGTATTGTATTTCACTATTCATACATGATAACGTTTGATTAGTTTTATTTCTGTTACTCCCTCCGATCCATAATAAGTGTCATGGTTTTAGTTCAAATCGAACTAAAACCACGACACTTATTATGGATCGGAGGGAGTACCATTTTTCTGTTTTAGAAATGGCAATCCTATTTAATTTGTATCTGTAATATGTGTTATCTTTGTATGCTCTGCAGTTACTCTAACCTGTGCAGGCTTTTCATTGTTTTGCAGATAGTTAAGGAATGGGTGAAGCGGTTAACAAGTCAGAAAGGGCATCCTGAGCAAATGATTGAAAAGGCAAATGCAGTCCTTTTCACTTTTGGATCTTATCGATTGGGGGTAACTCTTTTCTGTTGCTGCCCTTTTCTTTTATTCCATACACCTTGCCCCTTCTGGCACAATTGGCTATCTTTTCTATTATCCCTTATTCTTATTAATGTGAATCAAGCGCCACCATATCATAATCACCTAAAAGTTCGCATGGTCTAGTAAGTTATCATACTTCAGTTTGTGAGTTAGAACTTGACTTGTTCTTTTCTCATATAGTTGCTTTTGCGTTTTCTAGGCTATTTCATCCAAATTGCACCCTACTAAAAGCCAGTTAGCAGTATAAATTCTGTAACCTGCTGCCAAAGTTCTGTTGCCTGTTGGGCACTTGGGCTGCTGTCAACTTGGCACTGCATTCCTCTTATATTGCATAGTTTATGTCAGGGTGACATTACTCTTCGAGACGCTGGATAACAAATGAAAAGTCAAGACCAAGTGCTACAATTGTTTATGAGAAGGTTTCTATAACTAGTTCTTGTGATGGAAATACCCAATGGGACACGGAGACCAGCGTGAATGGAATCAAGCCCGCACGTTTCTCCAAGATTCACGCTCGTTAAATACCGGAAATCATGTACCTCATCCAGGAAATCTCGTATCCCACATATATTGCACCAGAGAGTTAAGACTCCAGGCATAGCACATGCTTCAACAGTCACTAGTGATTTAATGCTCACCGACCAAACTGCACGTTTCCACTCATGCATGTATCTCGTTCACTTCAATCTCCCTCTCTCTACCTTCTCCAAGCGCATCACACACTGTTCATGTGCTCATACATGTAGAACTCAAAACTCATCAGCGCCGACAGCTCATCTTGTCAACGGCAAGGCGACATTCCCACTTATCCGCTGTATGGAATGCAGGAGTGTTCATATGCTCATCCATGTCAAACTCAAGTTCACTAATCCCTCCAGCTCTCGGTCTGGTGAAAGAGGTCACTCCACTCCCTCTAATCAGGGAAATCATGGGTCAGCTGATGAGATAACTAAATAATTGCAAGGAAGTTACCTATAAACATAGCTTTTAATCCATGCAATATCATCCGTGCTTTCGACACCCTCGCATCAATAATATGAGGAGCGTCGTGTCCATCAGATTTCGGTCGCCCTCTGAGTAATGATCCTTAGTGATCTTATAGATACTGTCCAGACTCCAGCCTCCCTGTATTGGTGCCAAAGACTGTCGAAGTGAAGTACGGTACAGGCACCCATGAACAGCAGGATCTACAGGGTGGTGGTTCTGTCCTAGGAGGCGCTAGAAGTCTAGAACAACAAGCCATGATCTGACTCTGTAGATATAAATATACCAAAAGAGCAAACGTAGCAGGGATTCATGCACTAATCTTCCACCAGCTGACGAAGTTGATTCCATGGTTTATGCTGAGTTTCTCGTCTCAGCGCACACAAGATTAAGGAAAGGGCTACTGTACAAACTGGGTCAGAGCATGGTCAGTACAGGCTTGCAGCCGTGCCGGACACAGTGTGCATTTATTCAGGGGAGTTATTCGCGGCAGATAATTAAAGCTGGCTCACAAGCTCACGTGTATGAGAGATGTATTCATCGGTATTCGACGCTTTATCAGCCGTTATTTCATCGGTATCCATTAAATCACTATATTAATTACAAATCGTGTAGCATGAATGAACATCACGGATGTCATTCTCGCTTGTCGCCGTGTCCCAAAGATCCACACAGGTTCTTGTGATCTATAATTTATCATAACCATTCCTCTTTAGTCCAATGGGTGAAACAAGTAATGTCACTGTAACATTGCTACACATTATGTCAGAGGATAAAATTTGTTATTGTGATTGCATGAGTATGGTGGACCAGTGGAGTAATTTCTATGCCATTATTGTGTACAATCAAGAGGGAGAAACAGATCACACAATAAACAATTTAATACCACCTATTCTGTGTGATATGAGCTAAACCGGCAACCAATAAGAAACAGTGGTCGTGCATTCAGTTTCTAAACTTTTTCGTGAATTGATGATATACCAGAATCAAGCAAGAATTGAGTTAGAAGGAGTTTGAAGTTATGAATTGTTTTAGTACATAGCAATCTGGTACTTGAACAGATATGTTACCTGGTTGGTTGTTGGTGGTATGTCCCTTGTTGAAGGAAACCTGACAGATGATTAATCCTGGTATGTAGGAAAGATAGATACAATTGAATTGTTTCTGAGATTTGATGTTTTGCATATTTTCATACAATATTCTTAAAAATGACTGAAGCAATAATATAGTATAACTATATAAGGAACATCTCTACTTTGTATGGCACTGGCGCATTCTTCCAATCTTCTGATATATGTAGTAAACTCATAGGAACAAGGCTACAGGGTAGTAGTTTGATTGCCAGTTCTTGTGCGGCATCTCCTTGTGCACCTTTCAGCATTCCACACATAAATACATATTTTGCTTAGTTTTTTTGTTCTTCTAAGTACTTTCCTAAGTTGCTGTAAGACAGTTACAGTATGATTTTTCGGCCTTCCGTAATAAATACTTCCTGTGTTGGCAAATTTAACCGAGTGTACTTCATAATGACCTCTTTGTTAGGTTCATGGGCCTGGAGCAGACATTGATATCTTATGTGTTGGACCTTCATATGTAAAGCGAGAGGTGACGTTTTCTTTCTTTTGCATAAAACTTGCTGTCCATAGATTACATATATCTTCATAATGAATGCTAATATTTCTGCAGGAGGATTTCTTTGTGACACTACTTGATGTATTCGCACAAATGGAAGAAGTGACTGAACTGCAACCTATACCTGATGCTCATGTACCTGTCATGAAATTTAAGTTCCATGGAATGGCAATTGACCTTCTCTATGCCAGTGTATCTCTTCCAGTAATACCACCAGTAAGTGTGCATTTTATGTACTATTTGTGTGTGTTCTCAAATGCTTCTGTTGCACTTGTAATAGTGTACTGTTATGCATACCGAGTATGCAATGCTCTCGAGGTATTGCTTTTGACTGCTCAAGCTTTCTTCTGTGAGGTCCCTTCCCTGCTTTAACTGTCTCTTAACTACTGAAATAGTTTTGGGAAATTATGATAAGACCTGCTCTTTTAGAATTGTTATAACTATTGATGGAGATCTATAGTGTCTGCTTCAACTTAAATGACAGTCGTTTGGGTAACAGTATTCAGGTGATGAGAAAGGAAAACTGTTTCACTTCATTGCAAGTCGTGCAACACGTCAACAGTTCATTTGCATGAAGTTTAAACAGTACCAATAAGTCAGTGATGCAAAGTTTAACTTGGGAGCACCCCTCCTCGCTGTAACATTCCCACAGGATTTCGACATCTCTGAAGGGTCTGTGCTTTGTGGTGTTGATGAAGCTACTGTCCGAAGTCTTAATGGGTGCAGGGTTGCAGACCAGATTCTTCGACTTGTTCCAAATGCTGAGGTTATTTAATTCAGGAATTGCTATTTGTTATGATATACTGTTCTACTTTGTCAGTATAATAAATATATTTTTGTAGAACTTCCGGACAACACTCAGGTGTTTGAAGTACTGGGCAGAGAGAAGGGGCGTTTATTCCAATGTAAGCATAGTTTTATCATCTATGATCCCTTTAATTTGCTAGCGAACTGTGATGACATGGCCTTTTCTGTTAGGTTACTGGTTTCCTTGGGGGTGTCAACTGGGCCATAATGGTTGCTCGTATCTGCCAACTCTATCCTAATGCTGTACCAAGTATGCTGGTTTCAAGATTCTTCAGGGTTTTTACACAGTGGCAGTGGCCGAATCCAGTGATGCTTTGTGCCATTGAGAATGGCGACCTTGGTATTTCTGTATGGGATCCACGTAAAAATCATCGTGATAGATCTCATGTTATGCCCATCATTACTCCAGGATATCCTTGCATGAACTCTAGCTACAACGTTTCTACTAACACATTGAGGGTTATCATGGAGCAATTTAAGCTTGCTAATAAAATTTGTCAGGTACACACTATTCATACCTTTACGTGTCAGATCTACTGTTTAGGACAATCATCATGGCTTATCTTTGATGCAGGAAATTGACCTTAATAAGGCCAGTTGGGCTGTTCTGTTTGAGCCTTTGAATTTTTTTGAGGCATATACAAAATATTTAGTGGTTGACATTGTTGCGGATGATGATGATGATCTTCGGCTTTGGAAGGGATGGGTTGAGTCTCGACTGAGACAGCTGACTTTGAAGGTTGCCTGTTGTTTTAGTTCTTTATTGTCCATCATTGTTAATTCCAACTACGGTTACTCTTTGTGATCATATATTAGGAACATTCATTATCAAGTCTATGTTCTTCAGTTCTTCCCCTGCAGTAATTTCTCTTTATAAAATGCAGATAGAGCGGGATACTAAAGGAATGCTGCAGTGCCATCCTTACCCATGTGACTATGCAAATCCTTCAGCACAGTGTGCTCATTGTTCCTTCTACATGGGCTTATCAAGGAAAGAAGGTATGAAAATACATGGGCAAAAATTTGATATCCGTGGAACGGTCGATGAGTTTATGCATGAAATCGGAATGTACACACTCTGGAAGTCTGGAATGGATCTAGCAGTCACCCATGTCCGTAAGAAGGAGATCCCGTATTATGTATTTGAGCAGGGTTACAAGAAACCTTGTGCGCCCATGCATGCAAACCAGCAAGAGCAGTCTGATAGAAACGACACTGAAGATGGCACACTGAGAGTATCTCTGGATGGCCAACTTAAGAGAAAGCGTAATTTTGATGGAGCTGGTCATATCGAATCACGTAAATCTGTTAAAAGGTCTTCAGTAAGCTCAGGCTATGAGGAAAGTCCGCCTGACTCTGGGAACATTGTTAGTCAAATTGTATGTGAGAACCCAGTCAAATCGGTTTCTGGTGCCCTTTCTAATGGAGTTCAGAATAGTCCATTGCATGGGGATGTAAATCTGGAATCGGCAAATTGCTCCAGTTCACCACATGGATCTGAGGAGTCCGCAGCATCAGGGACGAGCTGTGCAGCCATGGAAACTGTTGGCATGATTGATGAAACTGCCTGTCCTGAAAGCTCAGCGCCACATGTTGTCAATGATACAGTTCAGACTATGGCAGTGCACACACCTATAAATTGTGTGGCCGAGAAAGATGAACCTAAGTTTGAGGGAATTGATAGATTGGCGAGCAGTAATTGCGCAGAGTCTCTGGAGGAGGCAGAAGCGCTCACTGGGAACGTCCTTGGTGAGAGTATGCACTCAAGTGGGAATGAACTGAATTGAAGTGACCTTCCAAATAGAGGTTTTGCTTCCTATGCATTCTACCTGTTCAAATTATCATTCTATCTTGTTATTATCCAAAATCTGCTCACGTTCTTTCATTTCTGTTGTATTTAATTATTTTTGTCTGCAAAGCTGAGTGATGTGATTGAAGTAGTTTCTTAAGATCATGCAGGTGCTGAATCCGGTGTACCCAGCAGAGAGCTTCAATGAGGCATGTCTTTTAACCATAATCCTGTTGCATTTAGCATCTAAAATGCTCTATTTTGTTCACGCTTGTGCTTGGTATGTCTTTTCTTATTTCCAATTGCAGTTCTCATCAGTCCTGATCTGTGGTGTGGAGGATAGCAAAAGGAAACAATAACTGCTGACTAGTGAATGGAATCCGAATCGCTCTGGTCGGTAAGTTTGTTTACTCACAAAAATTGCTTGCTGAGTTGTGACACAGATTTTGTCAGAAGGGGGAGTCTTGAACGAAGCTGGTGCTGGTGCCGGCATGTTCAGTCAGCTGTGAAGATGTACAACAAATTTGTCTCAGATGCTTCTTACAAGGACAAGATGTTATCCAGAATTGTGAACCATGTACCGTTTGCATTACTTGAGCTTAGTATACAAAGTTGTTGTCAGCTTTTAAGGTGATGTTCTGCCTTAAACTAGTTACATAGGTTTAGGTCGGACTTAGGTAGCTCAGTTTTGGTCAGAGAATGTACACTCTTTACCAATGACAATTTTGAAAGGAAATTCTGAAAGCTTTGTTTACTCAGTTGTGAACTTGTGATTGCATTATCATGTTCCTTACAGCATCTACAACCGGATTGGGCTAATCTGTCACCCTATACTTTCATGGACATGATCGTGCCGGTTTGGTCCTAAAATGTTTGCAATCACAATTCATAATTTCTAATCTTCAAATCGATGCAAACACATACGCATGCACAACAAACAAAGGAATCAATAGCGAACTTGTACATAAATTACATAGATCAAACATAAAATTTATTCATAGTGCATAATTTAATCATAAAAGATAGAGTTTAATTGTTTATAGCGTGCATCCACATATGCTCTACTAGATCATGGAGAAGCTTCAGGTGCATTTGTTGATCTTGGAGTTATCAATGCATCTTAAAAGAGTTGGCAATATGTTCCGCCTCTTGTTTCGGAAGGAGGACCTGAACTCCGCGTTTCTCGAAATCATTTGTTTGGGCTGCCCCTTTCCCATCATCCTCGACAATCATGTTGTGTAAGATTGCACAACATGTCATGAGCTGCCAAAATATGTTCTGTTCTCACAACATTGCTCTCACATCATTGCAAGGGAAGGATCCTGCGAGGAAATACTATTTTCCTTCGGCTTCCTCTATTTTGTCATGTTTTATTGCTTTTTAATCTTAAATAGCACGTTTAGGGATGAACATTGCTTGTTTTGTGTCGGATGTATCTTAATTTGCATAATCATGTGTTGATGTATGTACATTTTTATGTTGCATTATTATGAGGCACACTGTTGTGGGCGCAGTAAAATAAGAGATGTCTGTCAGTGCCTGCGGACGCGTCTGCAGACTTTTAAGGACCGAATTAGATGGTCGCGACTGTAGATGCCGGACCCTCCCCCCCCCACCCAAACCAGCCCCATGTTCGGACTGACCGACGACCCGCATACCCAACCCATATGTGTGCGGATATGAAGAGGCTCGGACTCATACGCCACGATAGACTGATAGAACGGGTCCGGGGTCAAATGTGGTCAATAGATCCTGTCCTGGCCCGACCTAGCCTCTTCCTCTTTTCTATTCGTCTTCCCCGCAAAGTCGCCACCTTTGCTCTGACATCTTCCCCAACCAACCAACGTCGTCGTTCGTTCTACCTCTGGACGAGTTCATCGCCACCATTCTCCACCCTGGTACACGCATCTCCTCCGTACACCCCCCACACACTATGTGTTCGATGAAATGTTTGAGTTTTTTTCGTCAATTGCAGCTCATCGATGGCATCCTCGTCATATAGTGATGACCTTGATGGATTTATTTTTAATGAGTTCATCGATTCATCAGATTTGAATGAGGACGAGAAGATTCTTATGTTGATGAGTGAAAGGGCAAATGCCCTCATGTTTGGTTTTGGTAATTGATGACAATCTCTATGGACTAATAGTTTCCTTGAGTTATACTTTAAGGTTTGTCCATATGCAACTCTTGAAGATCATATGTTGGGCGAACGGGCATGTAGCCTAGTGGTTGCAGCAAACCTAGTAGCACGCCAGGTCCTGGGTTCGACTCCTTGTGGGAGCGAATTTAAAACAGGTCTGGAATTTCTGGAAATAAAATACTGTGGAGCTCATGCTTCACAGTCCTTAACTTCAAAAAAAAAGATCATATGTTGGCTTCAAGGTTGAAAGATGAAGATTACGTGTTGACCAAGGTGTTCTTCATGGAGTCCAAAGATTGGTCAAAATGATGTGTGCAAGTTCAAGAGAAACATCACGAAGATATCATATGCTTGGAGCTTGCCGACCATTTGGTGATAATGGTCTTGTGAAGATGTGCCTAAAAGAAGCTCACTCATAATGGAGTATGGGGGAGCAATCTACTAGTCTTCATCGAGCCGGTGGAATCAAGAAAGATGTTCCAACTTGAGGCGGGCATGATCGCCATCATCAAGCTCAAATGGATTATGCGCAAGACAAAATTTTGACATAGTTAGGTGTCTAGTTTACCGGTCTCTTGGTGGTAGTTAGGAGACCGGGTTGTAGGCTAGGCCGAGTCGTTTGTGGAGAGCTCAAACCTTTTGCATCATTGGCATCATCTTTATTGGTTCTTGTTTGGCTTTTCTCTTTGTGAGTTTTGGAGCTTGTGGTCTTCTTCATGACAAGCTCGTGTTCATCGAAAACGGATTTTGTATGCATCTTCTCTTGTGTTTTCCGATGTGGGAGATTTGCCGGTTCTTCTCGGTTAGAGGTTTCACACCTCTATTTGTTTGGTATTTCTCCCTTGACACTTTTAATTAGGCAGCTCTGTTCATTACCTTTCCATCAAGCTTGAGTTTGCCTTAATCGGAGTTCATTTGCAGAAGTTATACCGGTTCAGGGTTTGCCTGTTTCATTTGGGTTTCATCTGGCATTGTGGCAAGAGCTCCCTAGTTCTACCAGGGCGGTAGTACCGCTCGGAGTGCGGTAGTACCATGCCACGGTAGTACCGTGGCCTAGTACCGTACTCACTACCGTAAGTCTTCTGTACTCACGGTAGTGGGGCACGACACTAGGCTTCGGTAGTACCGTGGGGCGGTAGTACCGCTCCCGGTGCGGTAGTACCGCGCCACGGTAGTACCGTGGTCTAGTACCGTAAGTCTTCTGTACTCACGGTAGTGGGGCACGACACTAGGCTTCGGTAGTACCGTGGGGCGGTAGTACCGCTCCCGGTGCGGTAGTACCACCCGCAGTACGGTAGTACTGCCCGCAGTACGGTAGTACCGTGGTTGGTGGGCTGCCAACGGTTGGATTTTTGGGGACCTATAAAAGGGGGTCTTCTTCTTCCTTTGTCCCCATCGGTTTTGTGCAAGTTCTCCCCCCATTGTTGACGTCTTTGAGCTTGCTTACTCCATTTCCATCCTATGATTCTTGCTCCTTTTTGAGGGAAAAGAGAGAGGAGATCTAGATCTACATTCTCCACCGATTCATCTCTCCTCTAAGTGAGGGGAGCCTTGTGGATCTAGATCTTGGAGTTCTTGGTGTTCTCCTTGTTCTTCCTATCATATTCCTCCATAGTTTTGTTGCTTTGGTGGGATTTGAGAGTGGGGGACTTGAGCACTTCGTTTTCTCTTGCCATTGCTTTGGTGCATCGGTTTGAGTTCTCTCCGAGGATTCGTTGTAGGAAGTGAAGTTGAAAAGATTGTTACTCTTGAGTGCATTGGCACTCTAGAGCTTGTACTCTTGAGTGCATTGGCACTTTAGAGCTTGTCCCTCTTGGGTGCGTTAGCCCCTAGAGGCTTGTTGTTGCGTGTGACGCCCCCAAAATCAACCCGTGTACAGTAATCATACACGCAGGGTACACGGCTGAGATTAGGGTGCCACGGTGAGAATATCACAGCGCAACACTAAACACAAAAGGATAAACAAATATAATACAATACCAGGGATCACGAGGATCCGAATACATAAGTCATACAAGTCATAATATCTGAGTACAGACATAGTTAGTCAAGTTTTGCCTTAAGAAGGCTAGCACAAATCACATCAGAGATACAGATCGAAAAGGCGAGGCCTCCTGCCTGGGATCCACCGAACTACTCCTGGTCAACGGGGAACTCGACGTCGTAGAGGGCATCGGGGATCTTCATGTTGCGGTGGTCGGCATCGGGGATCTCCTGCTCCTGGACTCCAAGGCTCCAACGTCGACTGCAGCGGCCGATCAGGCAAAACAATAAAAGGGGAAAATAAAGCAGGTGAGTATCTAGTATACCCGCGAGTCTTACGTCCGCTACTAAGCATTATGCATTGTATCAACGGAAAGAAGAGGCTGTATATAGTGGACTGAAAGACAGAAATCCAGAGCAAGGGTAAGAAGCTAGGCCTATCGAAGACTAGCATCTTCCGATGATGTCTTGCAGCATGAGGTAAGAATCAGCCAACAGTTTATATAAAGCACAAAGTAACAATGCAGCAGAAGTTGCTGCAGCATTGTATAATAATAAGTTGTAATAATTAACTATGCCTCCGAGTTCACCTCCTCGACATCCCCGCGAGGAAGAGAACCCGGAACCATACAGTTTAATAATAATAGTTTCTAGTGGTAAGATCCAGCTTCAGCATAAAGCGTCCTGTTACCGTGGACACGGCTATCGATAGATCAATCTTCCCTGCAGGGGTGCACTTGTGTTACGCTACACGCACGGATCTCCAGGGTGGCGGGAACCTTGTTAGGGAACGCTCCACCGAGGCTACCCGACACTTCATAGCCCATCTTTCAAACTCAACAGAGAGGTCATCCGCCGGTCTAAATCCTAAATACGCCGGGCCTTGGACCCCAACCCGAACGTACTCCTGCACGATGCGTGGCTGGCCGGTGAAGTTAAAGCAAACCCAAATAAGACACCACCGCGCGAGCAAATAAGACAACACCACTTCCCGGCAATCAGCCCGCGGTACTGCTGACATCTGAAGAGTCCTCGGACGACACTAAGAAGCAGAGGAGCCCATAACTCGTAGTTCCCACGGGTAGGTAGTGCGTACATGGCATATAGCCAACTCAAGACATTCACTGAACCATTTAGCATTTTAATTAACCTGCGTGACAACCGTTATCGTTGCCTGGACTTAACCGACCCGCGGACAACGACAGCAGCCAGGACCACCAGTACATCGGTGCCTGCCCTGTCGTCCCACCAAGTCACCGCGGTTACCAACAAGGTGAACCGTCTCCTTACCTTGTCTCGCGTGTGCTCCTGGAGGAGCTCGACTTTCGTGGTTTGGTAACTCTCGCGGCCAACGATCAGGGGCCAAGCACACCGGTACACTGGTCGTGCCCTCCCTGTCGTCCCGTCGCAATACCTCTCGCGGGCACCGTTGGGTCGCCCGACTTCTTACCTTTAGGACAACCGTTTTCAAGACCCTATGGCGGTAAGACAAAGTCAGCCTCGAGTGGAGTACAAGGATTACTCCTTGATAGCTCACACTTGAGGTGACTAGGCATAACCCAGATAGGGGTCTTAGACGGTGTCTGCATTGTACCGCACCTGTGCAGTAATAATATTTGTATCCGCGTTCACTCCCCTGAGTGATCACGGCCCTCTATCTAATCCTAGCTAACAATGCGCAGGGCTCACTGCTGAATATAATATAAGTAATAATAGGCAGCATAGGAGTAAGGAAGGTACATCAAGGGGCGACAAAAATCAAGCTATGCAATTGAATAGGATTGTAAACGTAGCAGCAGTAGTAACAATGCCTAGTGCAAGAAATGTACGGAAAGATAGGCGATATCTGGGGAAGAGAATGGCTCTGCTTGCCTGCAAGCTCGACAGTAGCGGTACGGTCGTCGACGAAGTAGTCGTACTCGGCAATGCTGTCGTCGGCGGTAGCATCGGGGTCTATCGGAGAATAAAGGGGGGGAGAAAACAATAAATACACAACAATAATATACAAACAATTGCATGACATGACAGATGAAATGTTAACGATGTTCTAACGCAGTGCAATGCACGTTGCTCGGAACGGAAATTCATCTGAGGATGAACTACCGGCTCCGGGTGATTATCGGACAAGGTGGCCGGAGGGGGAAGGATCTAGCCGGAGGTGTCGTGGGTATCGGAAAACATAAGGGGGGGTGTATCCGTGCTAGTTGATCTATTCCGATAAACATTCGTGTTCGGAATAAATTCATCCGGGTACTCTAACAGTACCGGACAGTTTATCGGACAGACAGTCCGAAGGGGGGGGGGACGGTTCGATGTTCGTTGTGTTAGAGAGGTGTGGTGGGAGTATGAGTAACGTATTCGTAATCGTGGATCTATTCTGAGTAACTTTCGTATACAAAAGTTTTTCATCCGAACAACTTTTATCGGTACCGGGAATTATCGGCAGACGACCCGAAGGGGGGGAATGTCGATGCTCAGTACGTTAGAGGGGGGTGGTAGACATACAAATAGCGTATCCGTATACGTTATATTTTTCTGATCAATTTTGATGTATAAAGTTTTTGAATCTGACTTACGGTTTAAAAGATATTCAAATTCAAAGTTTTTAAATCATTTAAAAGATTTTCTGGAATTATTTTTATTATTTATTAAACATTATCCAAAACATTATCCACAACATTATCCAGAACAGTGCTGACATGTGGGACCCACATGTCAGCCTCTGTTATTTATAAAACATTTAATTAAATCAGAAAATGCCTCTAGATCCACATGTCAGTGACTGAAATTTTTAATAAACCTTTTAATAAACAAAATGACAGGTGGGGCCCGGGTGTCATAGACTCCAGTGATAATTAAACTTGTTTAATTAAGTCAAAAGGCCAGGGGCCCACATGTCATGGAGACATTATTTAAATTGCATATTAATTAATCCAGAGAATTAGCTTAATGGGATGGGGCCCAGTTGTCATTGACTCAGTGTTATGCTAACAGTTATTTATCTAACTTAATGACCTGGCCCCACCTGTCATTCAGAGAGGGTTTTATTTTCTGTTTAGTTTTATTAGTGGTTAGGCTAATGGGGGATTAGGAAGGAGGGTCCCACCGTCAGTGGGTAACCCCACTGGTTAACCGGGAGGGCTCTGCCCACGGCGAGCCTGCCGGCGACGAGGCCGACGCGGCGGCGCTGCCCGGCCGGCCGCTACGGTGCACCAAAATGGGTGCCGTTTGATCCTACGTGCGCAGGGCAACGAGTCGCACCCGCACGAGCCATCTGCGCAGGCTGGGACAGACCACAACGACTACGGCGACGAACCACGCGACGCCATGGCCACGGGCTCGCCGGGAAATAGCTACGGGGGCACGATTCAGATGGGGATTTAGGGGGAAGTGGGCGAGCGTCTCACATTGAGCTCGATGGCGCGGTCGGGGAGGGCCGAGGAGGTGCCTAGCCGCGGTAATCGACGAGGACGGCGGCGCGGCCGTGGTGGAAGAGCGGCGCGGTTCTTGGACTACGACGTGTCTCGGGCTCGATTGAAGGTGTAGGGCGACGTGGACGAGCATGGCGAAGATCCCGGACACACCGGCGTGGCTCGCAGTGGCCGGTGGCCACGCGCACGGCGGCGACGCGCCCACGGGCGGTTTCCTGGTCCGGTGATGGAGCGCGAGAGAAAGAGGGAGAGAGGAAGTGGGGAGAGGGAGATTCAGGGAGGGGTGGGTCACGTTGGCCTGGGTCTTATCCAGGGGGGGCAGGTGGAGGAGGGGAGGGAACAGGTGAGAGGGGGGGGCCGGCGGCATGGCCGTGCGGCCATGGTCGTGACGCCACGGGGGGGAGCAGGTGAGGGAGAGAGAGAAGAGAGGGGTGGGCTGGGCCCTGGGGTGGGCCTTGCCCCTGAGCGTAGCATAGGGTTTTTTTCGATTTTTCTTTGTTTTGTTTTTCTTTTCTTTTGTTTC
This sequence comes from Bromus sterilis, assembly GCA_950022295.1. NCBI lineage: Eukaryota > Viridiplantae > Streptophyta > Magnoliopsida > Poales > Poaceae > Bromus > Bromus sterilis. The sequence goes on along the minus strand of OX465599.1, from coordinate 28,884,797 downwards.
TATGTATTTGGCTATTGTTCCTTTTTTGTAAAATATGAATCATGCACCAAAATTGGTGATGCGTTTTATAACAATGCCACAAAAAGTTTTGTGCCCAAATAAAATCAATTGCATTTTTGTTTTATTTAAAATGGATTAAATGCCACTGATTTGACACTGTTTTTATTCGTTTAACATTTTTAAACATGGTAATAAAATCCCATTTCACTTTTAATATAGCTTACTGTTATTTAGGCATTTTATAAAATTGGTTCCATAATTTTTAGTTCATTTAAAATTCCCACTTGTTTATTTAATTTACCATAGCCATTTAATAATTCCCAAACATTTATTTTTATTTCATATTACTATACCATTTTAATAAAACAACCATTGCTATATTATCATGGCTTAAGATTGCTAGGCATTTTATAAATAGATTCCATTATTTTGGTTCAACTAAGATTTCCATTTTTATATTAACTTTCAAAATAATTGTTGATGACACCACAAGATTGGTTTCACAATTAACATAGACTTGTGATTATTCTAATGACTAAGGGTGACTTGGTTTAACCATGATCATGTTGATTGACTGGCATCCACAAGCTTTGGAGCAAGATTTACAATCCACATTTATTTGAAAATTTTATCAGGATTGGAATTTCAATGAGCTGTGATCAAAGGTGTTCAAGGCTTGATCATCAAAAGTAATGATCACTAACAGTGGAATCACCGTAGTGATTACTGTACTGGATCTGAGGGTGTTACAAATCTCCACCACTACAAAGAATTCTCGTCCCGAGAATTAAAAGTGGTGTAAGGAGTAGAGTTTCGGTTTCGCCTCCTAACAATTCTTCTGGTTCTTGTTGTCCTACTCGAAGAAATTAATCCTTCACGTTGAGGTCTTCATCTCTTTGCATCGGTGCATCTCGATGGTTTTTCATCCTTTCTTCGGGGGCTTCATCGCACTTACGAACAGGTTAAAAGATAAAGCTTAAGGGGGTCTGATCGATACAAGATCCATCAAATGGGGTTGTTCAAGGGTAGGGGTACAAAGTCCTTCCGAGTTTAACCTCAGGGAAGTATATCGTGAAATGTTTTAAGCGGATACGCACATATTCGATGTCGATGACGGATGATGGGAAAAGGGGCCCCGATCATCAGACACAAGCACTGAGTTTGATATCGGACGGAATATCACAAGGTAGAGGACAAGAGTCAGGTTTCGGTCCTGTGGAACTGTGGGTATGGGCCCACATAGAACCAGGGTGGTGACATTCAATGCGATCAAGTTGGAAGGTATGACGGAGAACAACTTGTTAACTATGTCGGCAACAACATCAGTGCCAAGGGCGAGGGACGAAGAGAACCATTTTCCTGCTCGTTAAGACGAGGCGGACCAATTGGCAAAGTTCTCGTCCATCGGTGGTCACCGAAAAGTCATCAACAATCGTAACGGGTTGTACAGACAAGGTAGCACACCAAAGTGTTTACATAAGCAGGGAATTTCACTGCTTAGATAAGATACATTACAAGAAAGATTAAACAGACCAATGAAAGGTAAAACATGGTTGTCTGATCAAACAGACCAACGGAAAGGTAAATGTCATTGTCTGATCAGCAGACCAATGGATGGGGAAAAGTGATGATACACAAGTATCACGTGTATATCTTTCCCAAGGGAAAGCAGAGCACGATATACACGACCAAGTTGTATTGGCAGAGGGTCAATGGGGTTGTCGATGATAACAAAAAGCATCGAGGGGAAAAGATGGTATTTCACATAATGAATACAATCGACACATGGAAGAAGCCATGTAGATTATTCGGATAATAATCCACCAAAGGTCAGGTGGTTCGCAAAGAATCTGATGTGAGTATCGACACTCAACCAAAAGGAGAAGAATGCAAAGGCATCGAGTGATAGAAGCATCAGAATAATCCGATGCTTAAGTACAAAGGAATTATGACTTCCAGATCGGGGAGGTGTATGGTATTATCCATACATACTTAGCGGTGGTAGGGGATTGCAATGGTGATGAACACGTAGGTTCTCGGGAGTTTATCAAAGAGTAATCTTCGGAATCTTCACGTGAATCAGTCGATCATCGGGAATGCAGAGGTCTCCGGAAGAAAGGAGGTACGTGAACCTAAGTCAGAGTTATTAAAAATTTACCAGCAAGGATAAGAGAGCAGAGTCCCAGAGCATAGGTACGGAGAAAAGGATCCTAATACCATAGATATCACACGTACTGACATCGATGTGGGCCCGTAAGCCAAATATTAAGTTAGCAAAATAGTTTTTCAAATACTAGACTCGACTTCGACCGAGGAGTGGTTAGGGGCTTCCTACAGGCAGTCGGCTCTGATACCAACTTGTGACGCCCCCAAAATCAACCCGTGTACAGTAATCATACACGCAGGGTACACGGCTGAGATTAGGGTGCCACGGTGAGAATATCACAGCGCAACACTAAACACAAAAGGATAAACAAATATAATACAATACCAGGGATCACGAGGATCCGAATACATAAGTCATACAAGTCATAATATCTGAGTACAGACATAGTTAGTCAAGTTTTGCCTTAAGAAGGCTAGCACAAATCACATCAGAGATACAGATCGAAAAGGCGAGGCCTCCTGCCTGGGATCCACCGAACTACTCCTGGTCAACGGGGAACTCGACGTCGTAGAGGGCATCGGGGATCTTCATGTTGCGGTGGTCGGCATCGGGGATCTCCTGCTCCTGGACTCCAAGGCTCCAACGTCGACTGCAGCGGCCGATCAGGCAAAACAATAAAAGGGGAAAATAAAGCAGGTGAGTATCTAGTATACCCGCGAGTCTTACGTCCGCTACTAAGCATTATGCATTGTATCAACGGAAAGAAGAGGCTGTATATAGTGGACTGAAAGACAGAAATCCAGAGCAAGGGTAAGAAGCTAGGCCTATCGAAGACTAGCATCTTCCGATGATGTCTTGCAGCATGAGGTAAGAATCAGCCAACAGTTTATATAAAGCACAAAGTAACAATGCAGCAGAAGTTGCTGCAGCATTGTATAATAATAAGTTGTAATAATTAACTATGCCTCCGAGTTCACCTCCTCGACATCCCCGCGAGGAAGAGAACCCGGAACCATACAGTTTAATAATAATAGTTTCTAGTGGTAAGATCCAGCTTCAGCATAAAGCGTCCTGTTACCGTGGACACGGCTATCGATAGATCAATCTTCCCTGCAGGGGTGCACTTGTGTTACGCTACACGCACGGATCTCCAGGGTGGCGGGAACCTTGTTAGGGAACGCTCCACCGAGGCTACCCGACACTTCATAGCCCATCTTTCAAACTCAACAGAGAGGTCATCCGCCGGTCTAAATCCTAAATACGCCGGGCCTTGGACCCCAACCCGAACGTACTCCTGCACGATGCGTGGCTGGCCGGTGAAGTTAAAGCAAACCCAAATAAGACACCACCGCGCGAGCAAATAAGACAACACCACTTCCCGGCAATCAGCCCGCGGTACTGCTGACATCTGAAGAGTCCTCGGACGACACTAAGAAGCAGAGGAGCCCATAACTCGTAGTTCCCACGGGTAGGTAGTGCGTACATGGCATATAGCCAACTCAAGACATTCACTGAACCATTTAGCATTTTAATTAACCTGCGTGACAACCGTTATCGTTGCCTGGACTTAACCGACCCGCGGACAACGACAGCAGCCAGGACCACCAGTACATCGGTGCCTGCCCTGTCGTCCCACCAAGTCACCGCGGTTACCAACAAGGTGAACCGTCTCCTTACCTTGTCTCGCGTGTGCTCCTGGAGGAGCTCGACTTTCGTGGTTTGGTAACTCTCGCGGCCAACGATCAGGGGCCAAGCACACCGGTACACTGGTCGTGCCCTCCCTGTCGTCCCGTCGCAATACCTCTCGCGGGCACCGTTGGGTCGCCCGACTTCTTACCTTTAGGACAACCGTTTTCAAGACCCTATGGCGGTAAGACAAAGTCAGCCTCGAGTGGAGTACAAGGATTACTCCTTGATAGCTCACACTTGAGGTGACTAGGCATAACCCAGATAGGGGTCTTAGACGGTGTCTGCATTGTACCGCACCTGTGCAGTAATAATATTTGTATCCGCGTTCACTCCCCTGAGTGATCACGGCCCTCTATCTAATCCTAGCTAACAATGCGCAGGGCTCACTGCTGAATATAATATAAGTAATAATAGGCAGCATAGGAGTAAGGAAGGTACATCAAGGGGCGACAAAAATCAAGCTATGCAATTGAATAGGATTGTAAACGTAGCAGCAGTAGTAACAATGCCTAGTGCAAGAAATGTACGGAAAGATAGGCGATATCTGGGGAAGAGAATGGCTCTGCTTGCCTGCAAGCTCGACAGTAGCGGTACGGTCGTCGACGAAGTAGTCGTACTCGGCAATGCTGTCGTCGGCGGTAGCATCGGGGTCTATCGGAGAATAAAGGGGGGGAGAAAACAATAAATACACAACAATAATATACAAACAATTGCATGACATGACAGATGAAATGTTAACGATGTTCTAACGCAGTGCAATGCACGTTGCTCGGAACGGAAATTCATCTGAGGATGAACTACCGGCTCCGGGTGATTATCGGACAAGGTGGCCGGAGGGGGAAGGATCTAGCCGGAGGTGTCGTGGGTATCGGAAAACATAAGGGGGGGTGTATCCGTGCTAGTTGATCTATTCCGATAAACATTCGTGTTCGGAATAAATTCATCCGGGTACTCTAACAGTACCGGACAGTTTATCGAACAGACAGTCCGAAGGGGGGGGACGGTTCGATGTTCGTTGTGTTAGAGAGGTGTGGTGGGAGTATGAGTAACGTATTCGTAATCGTGGATCTATTCTGAGTAACTTTCGTATACAAAAGTTTTTCATCCGAACAACTTTTATCGGTACCGGGAATTATCGGCAGACGACCCGAAGGGGGGGAATGTCGATGCTCAGTACGTTAGAGGGGGGTGGTAGACATACAAATAGCGTATCCGTATACGTTATATTTTTCTGATCAATTTTGATGTATAAAGTTTTTGAATCTGACTTACGGTTTAAAAGATATTCAAATTCAAAGTTTTTAAATCATTTAAAAGATTTTCTGGAATTATTTTTATTATTTATTAAACATTATCCAAAACATTATCCACAACATTATCCAGAACAGTGCTGACATGTGGGACCCACATGTCAGCCTCTGTTATTTATAAAACATTTAATTAAATCAGAAAATGCCTCTAGACCCACATGTCAGTGACTGAAATTTTTAATAAACCTTTTAATAAACAAAATGACAGGTGGGGCCCGGGTGTCATAGACTCCAGTGATAATTAAACTTGTTTAATTAAGTCAAAAGGCCAGGGGCCCACATGTCATGGAGACATTATTTAAATTGCATATTAATTAATCCAGAGAATTAGCTTAATGGGATGGGGCCCAGTTGTCATTGACTCAGTGTTATGCTAACAGTTATTTATCTAACTTAATGACCTGGCCCCACCTGTCATTCAGAGAGGGTTTTATTTTCTGTTTAGTTTTATTAGTGGTTAGGCTAATGGGGGATTAGGAAGGAGGGTCCCACCGTCAGTGGGTAACCCCACTGGTTAACCGGGAGGGCTCTGCCCACGGCGAGCCTGCCGGCGACGAGGCCGACGCGGCGGCGCTGCCCGGCCGGCCGCTACGGTGCACCAAAATGGGTGCCGTTTGATCCTACGTGCGCAGGGCAACGAGTCGCACCCGCACGAGCCATCTGCGCGGGCTGGGACAGACCACAACGACGACGGCGACGAACCACGCGACGCCATGGCCACGGGCTCGCCGGGAAATAGCTACGGGGGCACGATTCAGATGGGGATTTAGGGGGAAGTGGGCGAGCGTCTCACATTGAGCTCGATGGCGCGGTCGGGGAGGGCCGAGGAGGTGCCTAGCCGCGGTAATCGACGAGGACGGCGGCGCGGCCGTGGTGGAAGAGCGGCGCGGTTCTTGGACTACGACGTGTCTCAGGCTCGATTGAAGGTGTAGGGCGATGTGGACGAGCATGGCGAAGATCCCGGACACACCGGCGTGGCTCGCAGTGGCCGGTGGCCACGCGCACGGCGGCGACGCGCCCACGGGCGGTTTCCTGGTCCGGTGATGGAGCGCGAGAGAAAGAGGGAGAGAGGAAGTGGGGAGAGGGAGATTCAGGGAGGGGTGGGTCACGTTGGCCTGGGTCTTATCCAGGGGGGGCAGGTGGAGGAGGGGAGGGAACAGGTGAGAGGGGGGGCCGGCGGCATGGCCGTGCGGCCATGGTCGTGACGCCACGGGGGGGAGCAGGTGAGGGAGAGAGAGAAGAGAGGGGTGGGCTGGGCCCTGGGGTGGGCCTTGCCCCTGAGCGTAGCATAGGGTTTTTTTCGATTTTTCTTTGTTTTGTTTTTCTTTTATTTTGTTTCTATGTATTTGGCTATTGTTCCATTTTTGTAAAATATGAATCATGCACCAAAATTGGTGATGCGTTTTATAACAATGCCACAAAAAGTTTTGTGCCCAAATAAAATCAATTGCATTTTTGTTTTATTTAAAATGGATTAAATGCCACTGATTTGACACTGTTTTTATTCGTTTAACATTTTTAAACATGGTAATAAAATCCCATTTCACTTTTAGTATAGCTTACTGTTATTTAGGCATTTTATAAAATTGGTTCCATAATTTTTAGTTCATTTAAAATTCCCACTTGTTTATTTAATTTACCATAGCCATTTAATAATTCCCAAACATTTATTTTTATTTCATATTACTATACCATTTTAATAAAACAACCATTGCTATATTATCATGGCTTAAGATTGCTAGGCATTTTATAAATAGATTCCATTATTTTGGTTCAACTAAGATTTCCATTTTTATATTAACTTTCAAAATAATTGTTGATGACACCACAAGATTGGTTTCACAATTAACATAGACTTGTGATTATTCTAATGACTAAGGGTGACTTGGTTTAACCATGATCATGTTGATTGACTGGCATCCACAATCTTTGGAGCAAGATTTACAATCCACATTTATTTGAAAATTTTATCAGGATTGGAATTTCAATGAGCTGTGATCAAAGGTGTTCAAGGCTTGATCATCAAAAGTAATGATCACTAACAGTGGAATCACTGTAGTGATTACTGTACTGGATCTGAGGGTGTTACATTGCGGAGCTCAATCATTGTGGTGGAAAGCTTCGGGACGCTACGGGAGCCTCCAATTCGGTTGTGGAGATAGCCCCGAGCATTTGTACGGGTTCGGTGACCGCCCTCAAGGGTCACCATTTGTACGAGTTCGGTGACCGCCCTCAAGTGTCCTATAGTGGAATCACGACATGTTGCATTGGTGAGAGCGTGAGGAGAAATAGGGTGGCCCTCATTGGTTTCGTGTGAGCATTGTGTTCCACACCCTCTTCAAACGGAGACGTACTTCTCACAAGAGAAGGAACTTCGGTTACAAATCCTTGTCTCCATCGGCTGCACTTGCGGTTATCTCTACCTTTACTTTGAGCAAGCTTATTACCTTGTTTATCTTGTGCTTTCTCATTTTATTGTTGCATTGCTTGTCCCATAGGTTGTTCACCTTGTTGCACATCTAGTCAACCTATTTACTTGTGAACCTACTTTGTGATAGCCATAGTGATCTTGTTATATATCTTGCTATCACATAGTTGTTTATCTTGCTTAGTATAAGTTGTTGGTGCACATAGTTGAGCCTAGCTTGTTTAGGTTTCTTGTTTGGAAAATTAAACGTTAAGTTTTATTCCGCATTTGTTCAAGCCTAAACCGTAATTATTTTAAGCGCCTATTCACCCCCCCTCTAGGCGACATCCACATCCTTTCAATGAGCATTCATGAGGAATTAGAGAAGGATGAGGAACATGTATTGAAATTTCAAGGGTTCGATAAAGGGAAGAAGAGTTTTTGACTGATAGGATCGCTGGCGACGACTTCTTTACAATGCATACTTCAAACTAAACCCAACATACCATGAATGTTATTGTCGTCAACGCTAGCTATCAGATGAGTAAATATTTTTCTTGCACATAATGAATGATATGAAGGATGTTCATGACTATTGTAAGTTGAGGAAGGATTATTCTGCTAAGATTTCTGTATCTGCTCTCCAGAAATGCTCAATCGCTATTAAGATGCTTGCTTATGGTAAAGCCACATATGCTCTTGATTGAGATCCGGATGAGAGTGATCACAGTCTTGAACATCATGGTGCAATTTTCACGCACTATGGTGAATGTGTTTGGACCAGACTATCTAAGAGAACCAACTATGAAGAACATAGATAGATTACTAGCAATTGGAGAATCAAGATGATTCGTAGGTATTATCGGTTCAGTGGATTGCATGCAATGGAAATGGAAGAATTATCTCAAAGGTTTACATGGGAAATTGCAAGGTCACATCAAAGAGGCCACCATCATACTTGAAGAGTGGCATCGAGGAACTTGTGGATTTGACATGATTTTTTTGGCACGCCTGGATCTAACAATGATATTAATGCGCTCCAATGATCTCTGTTGTTCAATATATTATGCAATGGGAAAGCTTCGCCGTGCAACTACATCGTCAACGGGCACAACTACAACATGGGTACTATGTTGATCGTATCTATCTTCAGTGGGTTGCTTTTGTGAAGGTAGGAAACAATGTAATTTACACAAGCGCAAGAAAGTGCTAGGAAGGATATGAAGAGGAAATTTGGAGTTCTCCAAGTACGCTGGGGTATTGTTTCGTGAAGCTGCAATGATGTGGAAATATGAGACACTTTGGTAGCTCATGACATATTGTGTAATCTTGCACAACATGATTATAGAGGATGAGGGCAAAGAGCACTAGTAGAAAACAGAGCTTTGGTTCAGGCCTCTCCAGCCGATTTGTCCCGGTTGTGCCACGAACCGGAACCCATGGGGGTCATACGTCCCGGTTCGTGCGCCCGGGGGCCAGCCGGGCCTCGTGGAGCATTGGTCCCGGTTCGTCTGGGGGCATATGTCCCGGTTCTAGACAAGAACCGGGACCAATGGGCCTCGCTCCTGGCCCACAACCACTAGTCCCGGTTTGTGGCTCAACCCGGGACGAAAGGCTGGCCATTAGTACTGGTTCCAGCCACAAACCGGGACTAATGATTTGGCTATATATACCCCTCGCCGGCGAGTAGAGCACTCCACTGGTGCTTTGTTTTTTCGAGGAGGGCAAGGGGAGGGCTTTGTAGTGCTCTAGCTCACCTCTTATGCACATGAGGTGTTCGATGAAATGCCCGAGCCAAACTACTTAAGCTTTCTCCTCTCCAAACTCGACTTCCAAGCTCCATTTTTCTTAAGATTTGTCCAGATTTAGCGGTCCGTCATGTCCCATCCCCGTCTTCACCACCGTCGATCGCCCGCGCCGATCTCGTCGCCGGCACCACCGTGGTGAGCCTCTTGTTCTTATCTTCTTTATAAAAGAAAAAAAAATCTTACTTGTATGATTAGATAGATAATTGTCTAATTTTCTTACCTGTATTATTGCTTGTTATTATATAGTGCGATGGTTTTGGTATCCGCCCCCGTCGGCCCTCGTCCTCTCTATGATTCGGATGTGGTATATATTATCTTTTATAACTATTTGTTTCATTTAGTGTTTATGGTAATTATGCCGACACCAACTTGACATAGATGTATTTATCTAGGAGGTATGTGAACCGGATATTACATACGACCCTCTTGTCGAGAGGTTAAATTTAGTTGAAGAAGAAAACGAGTATTTAAAAGAAAAATTAAAAAGAGTTGAAGAAGGGAAGAAAAGAGTTGAAGAAGAGAAGATGATATTGGAGTTGCATGTTGCGGATGTCGTAGAAGGTCACAAGATCAAGATGGATGCAATGCGCTTGAAGATTAGAAAGTTTATAAAATATGCCATTCATAGCGAGGCTTGGTATCATTATGCCGTTGGATCAATTGTTACCTTGGTTGCGATTATGATCGCATTTGTTGTTGCATTGAAATGTTTTACATAGTTTCAATGTATGGTTTAATTAGATGCTCTGGAGAGCTATATGTTGTTCAATGAGAACTATGTATGTACTTTGGTTTTAATGTGATGATAAACTTCTATTAATTTGGTCACTTATATATTCATGATGTTTTGTAATAATGGTTTTTGACACACTTAATGCACGCAGATGAACCGGCAATGGATGTATGGTGACAGACACACCTCCGAGTACATTGAGGGCGTGCATGATTTTCTCGAAGTGGCTGAGGCAAACAAGCAGAATGGTTTTATGTGTTGTCCATGCTCTATATGTGGGAATACGAAGTCTTACTCTGACTGGAAAACCATTCACGCCCACCTGCTTTACAAGGGATTCATGCCACACTATAATGTTTGGACCAAGCACGGAGAAATAGGGGTTACGATGGAAGACGGCGAAGAAGAAGAGTACGATGAAAACTATGTGCCCCCTGAATACGGTGATGCTGCAACGGGGGAAGCTGAAGATCAAGAGGAAACGGACGATGTGCCTGATGATGATCTCCGCCGGGTCATTGTTGATGCAAGGAGACAGTGTGAAAGTGAAAAGGAGAAGCTGAAGTTCGATCGGATGTTAGAGGATCACAAAAAAGGGTTGTACCCCAATTGCGAAGATGGAAACACAAAGCTCGATACCGTACTGGAATTGCTGCAGTGGAAGGCAAAGTATGGTATACCTGACAAGGGATTTGAGGATGTACTGAAAATATTTAAGAAGAGGCTTCCAAAGGATAACGAATTGCCCGACAGTACGTACGCAGCAAAGAAGGTCGTATGCCCTCTAGGATTGGAGGTGCAGAAGATACATGCATGCCCTAATGACTGCATCCTCTACCACGGTGCGTACGAGAATTTGAACGCATGCCCGGTATGCGGTGCATTGCGGTATAAGATCAGACGAGATGACCCTGGTGATGTTGACGGCGAGCCCCCCAGGAAGAGGGTTCCTGCCAAAGTGACGTGGTGTGCTCCTATAATACCACGGTTGAAACATCTGTTCATGAACAAAGAGCATGCCAAGTTGATGCGATGGCACAATGAAGACCGTAAGAAAGACGGGAATTTGAGACACCCCGCTGATGGGTCGCAGTGGAGAAAAATCGAGAGAAAGTACCGGGCTGAGTTTGGAGATGACCCAAGGAACGTATGGTTTGGTTTAAGTGCGGATGGCATTAATCCTTTCGGGGAGCAGAGGAGCAATCACAACACCTGGCCCGTGACTCTATGTATGTATAACCTTCCTCCTTGGGTGTGCATGAAGCGGAAGTTCATTATGATGCCAGTTCTCATGCAAGGCCCTAAGCAACCCGGCAACGACATTGATGTGTACCTAAGGCCATTAGTTGAAGAACATTTACAGTTGTGAAATGGAAACGGTGTACGTGTGTGGGATGAGCACAAACAGGAGGATTTTGACCTGCATGCGTTGCTGTTTGTAACCATCAATGATTGACCTGCTCTCAGTAACCTTTCAGGACAGACAAACAAGGGATACCACGCATGCACGCACTGTTTAGCTGACACCGAAAGTATATACCTGGACAAATGCAGGAAGAATGTGTACCTGGGGCATCGTCGATTTCTTCCGACCAACCATCAATGTCGTAAGAAAGGCAAGCATTTCAAAGGCGAGGCAGATCACCGGAAGAAGCCCGTCATGCGTACCGGTGATCACGTACTTGCTATGGTCAATGATTTACACGTAATATTTGGAAAGGGTCCCTGCGGACTATCTATTCCGAATGATGACGAGGGACGCGCACCCATGTGGAAGAAGAAATCTATATTTTGGGACCTACCCTACTGGAAACACCTAGATGTCCACTCTTCAATCGACGTAATGCACGTGATGAAGAACCTTTGCGTGAACCTGCTAGGCTTCTTGGGCGTGTATGGGAAGACAAAAGATACACCGGAGGCACAAGAGGACCTGCAACGTTTGCACGAAAAAGACGGCATGCCTCCAAAGCAGTATGAAGGTCCTGCCAGCTACGCTCTTACCAAAGAAGAGAAGGAAATCTTCTTTGAATGGCTGCTCAGTATGAAGGTCCCGTCTGGCTTCTCGTCGAATATAAAGGGAATAATAAATATGGCCGAGAAAAAGTTTCAGAACCTAAAGTCTCATGACTGCCACGTGATTATGACAGAACTGCTTTCGGTTGCATTGAGGGGGCTTCTACCGGAAAACGTTCGATTAGCCATTGTTAAGCTATGTGCATTCCTCAATGCAATCTCTCAGAAGGTGATCGATCCAGAAATCCTACCAAGGCTAAGGATTGATGTGGCGCAATGTCTTGTCAGTTTCGAGCTGGTGTTCCCACCATCCTTCTTCAATATCATGACGCACGTCCTAGTTCATCTAGTCGACGAGATTTTCATTCTGGGCACCGTATTTCTACACAATATGTTCCCCTTTGAGAGGTTCATGGGAGTTCTAAAGAAATATGTCCGTAACCGCGCTAGGCCAGAAGGAAGCATCTCCATGGGCCATCAAACAGAGGATGTCATTGGGTTTTGTGTCGACTTCATTCCTGGCTTAAGAAGATTGGTCTACCTGAATCGCGGTATGAGGGGAGACTGGCTGGAAAAGGCACGATTGGAAGGGACTCAATAATATGCAGGGACGGACATTCTTGGCCTCAAGCACACTACACAGTTCTACAGAACTCTATCTTGGTGGCCCCGTATGTCGATGAACACAAGAACAGTCTGCGCTCCAAACACCCAGAGGAGTGTGACGACTGGATTACACATGAACACATCAGGACTTTCGGCGATTGGTTGGAAACACGTGTCAGAGGTGACAACACTGTTTCTGATGAGCTGTTCTCGTTGTCCAGGGGACCATCTTCAACTGTATTGACTTACAAAGGATACGAGATAAATGGGAATACATTTTACACGATCGCCCAAGATCTAAAGAGCACCAACCAAAACAGCGATGTCCGCTTTGATGCAGCAACCAAGAGGGGAAAGGACACATATTATGGTTACATAGTGGACATATGGGAACTTGACTACGAACATGATTTTAAGGTCCCTTTGTTTAAGTGCAAATGGGTCAATCTGTCAGGAGGCGGGGTACAGGTAGACCCACAGTACGGAATGACAACAGTGGATCTAAACAATCTTGGGTACACAGACGAACCATTCGTCCTAGCCAATGATGTGGCGCAAGTTTTCTATGTGAAGGACATGTGTACCAAACCGAGAAAAAGAAAAGATATGGAAGCGAATACATCATACGATGAGCCAAAGCGCCACATAGTTCTTTCAGGAAAAAGAGACATCGTGGGATTGGAGGGCAATACGGACATGTCTGAAGATTATGAAAAGTTTCATGAAATTCCTCCCTTCAAAGTCAAGGCTGATCCAAGCACCCTGTTAAGCGATGAAGAATATCCATGGTTACGGCGCAATAAGCAAAGGACACAAGCGAAGAAAAAGTGAAGACAGATGAAGTCAGAAAGGGTTGAAAATTGATGATGTGGCTTTGAATGGTTCATTTTGAACACACAAAAAATCTGGATTTCAAATAAGTTCAAAAAAAATGAAATCCCTTTGTAGATAGATCAACAAAACACACGGTTCTCCTGCATATAGCCCGACTGTGGCTCGTGAGTGCCCGCATATCAAATGCACCGTCGGGTTGTATGCAGGGAATCCGAATGATTTGTATTTGGTCGATGAACTGAAGGATTTCTAGATATATCAACAAAACACACGGTTTCGCATGCATACAACCCAACTGTGGCTCGTGAGTGCCTGCACATCAAATGCACCGTTGGACGTATGCAGGCCAATCCGAATGATTTGTATTTGGTCGATGAACTAAAGGATTTCTAGATATATCAACAAAACACACGGTTTCGCCTGCATACAGCCCAACCGTGGCTCGTGAGTGCCCGCACATCAAATGCACCGTTGGGCGTATGCAGACCAATCCGAATGATTTGTATTCGTACACACCGAGTGTCCGAGAGGTGGGATATATATAGGGGTCGTGTGCCTCTTTAGCCCAGGGTGCTAGCACAAACCGGTACTAGCGCGAGACCTTAACTGTGTACAGGCCGATTCCCAGATCCAACGACTCACAAGCCGGATCCAACGACTCACAAGCGCTTAAAATAAACACGTGATCCGTGTAATTCTTCCTGATTGGTGGGATTCAGACCTGGGTGAGGTTAAAAGCACGCGCAAAGCCAACCTCCACTATCCAGTTTTTGTCGTAACCCTCTCAACTTTTTAGCACATGCTATGTGGGTCAAATGATGATACCATGCCAAGTTTCAACATTTTCGGAGTTCATTTGTAGTGCTAGAAACTGGAAAATTAAATAAAGCAAAAAAGAAAACAAAAAAACTGGAAAAAAGAAAAAAAATGCCACCTATTGGGCCACCACGGCCTGAATACGACTAGAAACCCAACCATGGGCCAGGATTCAGGCCCGCAATAGGCCCAATAGGCCCACATGCAAGTAGTACCATATTAGGCCCGGAAGCCTGCAGTTGAGACGAGCTCGAGACGGTACGCACAGCAGCGCTTATAAACCGCTCGAGCGCTCCCTCGACTAGCGAGGTGGTACTAAACATCCCACCGGTCCGCGGCGCAAGGCGTTTGGTTCCGGTTGGTGGCACAAACCGGAACTAAAGGGGATCATTGGTACCGGTTCGTTCCACCAACCGGGACCAATGCCCCCCTTTAGTCCCGGTTGGTGGCACCAACCGGAACCAAAGGTCTCTGTTTGCCGCCTTTTTGGCTGTTGAAAAAAACCTTTGGTCCCGGTTGGTGTCATCAACCGGTACTAAAGGGGGGCATTGGTCCTGGTTGTTTGCAAGAACCGGTACCAATACTCTGGGTATATAAATGGCACTTGTAAATTTTCAGTTCTAAATCTCGCCATTTCCCCCGACGACGCCGGAGACGAAACCGACGCCGTCAGGCTGCCCAACCTCCGCCCGCCGCCCCCGTCGCACCCGCCGGAGACGACACCGACGCCGTCAGGCTGCCCCGACGCCGCCCGCCGCCCCCGACGACGCCGGAGACGACACCGACGCCGTCAGGCTGCCCCGACGCCGCGCGCCGCCCCCTCCGTCGCCGTCGCCACCGCCCGCGCCCGTCGTCATTGCGTTCTGGGTGAGCCACCGCCTCGTTTCCCCCTCCCAGCGCTCCTCCCCGCGCTCTCCTTCGCCTTCCCGCCGTGGACAGAGCTCCGGCCACTGCCGGGCTCGTCGCCGTGGTCGCGGGCTACCTGTGGGAGGCCGCGGGCTACCTGTGGGTGCCTTCCCCGTGCCTCCCCGTGCCCGGGAGCTCGACTCCGGGAGGGCGCCGCCACGCAAAGTGGCACCGGCGTCATGCCGCCGGCTAGCCCCTAATCCCCCTGCTAACCCCCCCCCAAAGCCACTGACATGTGGGCCATAATGCCTAATTAAACCAGCCGGTTTAATTTAACAGAGGGATTAAGACCCAGTCACTGACCAGAGGGCCCCACTGGTCAGTTGGACCAGTCAACCCCCCTTGCGTCAGCATGACGCATGCATGACACAATAAAGCTTAAATGATTTAATTTAAATCAGAAGTTCCAGAAACTTATGTACTTTACAAATGTTGAAAAATAAAAAAAAAACATTTATGTATTCATTGTTGCAATAATGGTGTATACAAACTTGAGCAATTTGAATAACTTTAGAAGTACCGGACTCTCAAGAGCCAAAACACCATTTGTAAAGCGCCGCCGAGGCCACCCAAATTTACCAAGTCGATGGTCGGAAACTAGGGTAAAGGGTCGAGGGTCACCGAGGGGTCGATGGTCGGGAACTAGGGTAGAGGGTCGAGGGTCACCGAGGGGTCGATAGTCGGGAACTAGGGTAGTGCCTTGTGTGAAAGTATTGAAGAAATCCATGGCTTCATCATGCCCCCATGTTTGGCTCAGGGCGCCATCTTATATAGATTTATTGTCGTGCCAAAAACTGGTGTCAACACATGCCCCCATGTTTTTCGGCAAAACTTGTATGTTTGGCACAGTAATATATCCATGCTATATATATCATGTTTGTATATTAAGTGTCATGTTGTAATTATTATTTTTCAGAAACTATGGACGGTCGTCAAAGAAACTTAGAACAAGAAGAGATGTTGGGGGAAATCGTACGCGAAGGACCGTTGTTGGTGGGCGACATCGTCCGGGTAGGAGGTGATGTCTTCCAATTTCTGAACGACACTGATGGTCTGGAAGAAGAGGGTGAAGCAGGCTCCGATGATCGTACAATGGAGGTGGAAGGACATGCTTATGATGGCTCCTATGAGCGAACGGAGGAAGGAGTTGTTGGAAAGTCCGGCGAGGTATATATAATAATTAAGCCTGTGCTGACTAGCTAATTGATGCATTAATTGTTTTGGACTGTGTACACATATTAACTCTCTTCTTTCTTCTTTTCTAGCCCTCCGTATCTGGATCGAGCCAAACTTCGGTAACGAGACGAGGCCCAAAGAAAAAGTTGCGCCCGGATGAAAGGTTCACGATCACCGACATCAATAGAGATGGCCAACCGATTGCACCCAGCCGGACCAAAGATGCATTTTCTGCTCAGTGCGGGGTTCTTGTTAGGGACATGATCCCGATCAGCATCCAGCAATGGAATAAGCCGAAGGCCGGAGACCCTGAAGTGTCTTTTGTCACCGATAGACAGAAAGATGATCTTTGGACCGCGCTGAAGGCAGATTTCACCCTACCGGAAGAGGAGTGTCCGGAAAAACCAGTTACAGAGCAAAAGATCAAGACTCATGCTCTTAAGAAGATGGCAGAGCTATTCAGGAGGTGGAAGAATGAGTTAAAAACAACGTTTGTCGACAAAGAGAAGACTCCAACATTCACCGGCCGATTTGAGAAGATAAGAGAACAGTGGCCCGCATTTGTGGCCCACAAGACATCGGAGAAGAGTAAGAAGATGTCAGCGATAAACAAACTAAATGCTGCAAAGAAGAAGCATCACCATTGCACGGGGTCAGGTGGCTACCACAAAGCCCGATTGTTGTGGGAGAAGGCTGAAAAGGACCTTCTTGACAAAGGGATCGTACCAAGGACATTGAACTGGCCAGAGCGTGCAAGGAATTGGTTCTTCGGGGTTGGGGGAACCTTGCACCCTGAAACAGGGAAGTTCTTTTGGACGAACGAACAACTGAGAGTACCGATCACCAAGCTTGAGGAGTTAATCGCCCAAACGGAGGCAGGGACGTTCGTTCCCGACAGAGAGAACGACGAGCTCACAATGGCCCTCGGGAATCCTGAGCATCCAGGACGAACACGAGGCACGGCAGGCTCCCTTACGTGGAAGCATGGGTTTCCCGACGCAGGCGGTTACAAAATCAGGGTGAGGAAGAGGAAACAGGAGCAAAGCGAAATACATAACCTGCATGCAAGAGTACAAGCGCTAGAGGAGAGGCATCGAGCTGACGAAGCTACCCTAGAAGCTACCCCGCCATCTCAGCGGAGAAGCAGCGTGGCTTCCACCGAGGTCATTGCGCAACCTGATTTGACGGTTTCCAGGTACCCCGTGGATGAAATCACGGAGTCTCAAGAATGCCACCTTAAGAAGCAATTGATGCAATTCAAACCCACGGTGGCTATCGGCCATGTTGTACCTCCTCGACCCAACGAAACTTTTCACTGTCTTCCGATTCCACAAGGCTATGCTGTTGTGATGGTCGATGAAATAATGGAGGGATATGAGGAGATCGAGCTTGACTACCCTACCGGCGAAGGGGAAAATCTCCTGCAGAATGCTCTGAGGACTTCATGTCTATGGCCAAAGGAATTCATCAAGCTTCCGAACTGGACGGCACCTACGCCTCGTCCTCCTCCTCCGGCGAGTAAGGGCCCGCCTCCTCCTCCGATGAGTAAGGGCCCGCCTCCTCCTCCGACGAGTAAGGGCCCGCCTCCTTCTCCGCCTACGTCGGCGGGTCCGAGCAGCCCATCTCCTCCTCCGCCTCCTTCTCCGCCTGCGTCGGCGCGTCCGAGCAGCCCGTCTCCTCCTCCGCCTCGTCAGCAAAAGCAGAAGAGAGCAGCCGTCGCTCCGGCGTCTAGCAGTACAACCAGTCGTGGGAGGCGATTCCAATACGGTCCATCATCTCTCAAGCCTCTTGAGCCGTTACCATACGAGAGGAGCGATGAGGAAAGCGCGAAGATCTCTAAAGGCGAAGTGGATGCCTTTTTTAAAAAGAAAAATCCACCTCCGAAGGAGAAGATAGATGAGGTGAAATTGAAGCGCACTTTGGATGCCCTGAAGCGACCAGCACCGGCTCCGCTGGATGACAACCATGTCCGCGCTCTTAAAAGGAAAGTGCAAGAAACGCGCCGGTCCGGAAGCACTGCAACTGACCAAAGGAGAGAACAACAAATTGCAAGAGGGAAAAAATTCCCCAGCTCGGCGAACAGGCGAAACAATTGTGCCCCCCCGCTGCAGGTGTCTAGTGATATCGTCGTCGCAAATCTGCCGGCCGGGATGGTGCCCGGTACCAATCCTGGTGATTACATGCCAGACGATATACAATTTGATCGACTCGAGGTGGACGAACTCAAATTCCGGGACGTGTATCCTCTCGTTAGACCTGATCAACAGCTACCAACGATGATGCAAAGATTCCATGAGTGGTACATGGACACCTGCAAGAACTCTGGGTTGGATAATGTGTTGCTTATGGTTAAAGACAAGCACGACCTCCTTGGAATTGACATGTTGTGTGTTCCATTTGAGGAGTTATTCCAGCTTTACAATGCAATGGCCATCGATAAAGTAATCGTCACTTGCTACTGTCCGTAAGTACTACTACTTCTTTAATTAACTCTCTATATATAGCTCAGCTCTTTCATTGCATGTACATATATATAATTCACTATATCATGCAGATTGAAGATCGTCGAATGCAAGCAAAGAGAAATCTATAATATTGGGTTCATTAACCTAAATCTCTTTGATGAATGGGAGATGGAAAATAATCTCAAACAAGCCGAGGCCAACTTGCTACAATCGTTGCTTCAACATCAAAACAAACAAAAAATAATCTTTCCTTACAACTTCGAGTGAGTGTTATACTATGCATATTCGGTTTTCCTTTATTTACTCGAGGTTATAGTAATGTAATTGATGAGTTATGCATGCGTGCGTAGCTTCCACTTTATTCTCCTAGAGATTAAGCTTGAGGAGGGACTAGTAACCGTGTTAGACTCAAGACGAAAAGATCCCAAGACGTATGTGATCATCACTGAAATGCTTAAGAAGTAAGTGCAATCGATCATTATCGCAGCATTTCGGCAACTTTGTTCATTTCCTGATATTAGGTAATAATTATTTTCTATGTCTGGTAGGGTTTGGATAACGTTCACCACAAAATCTCCGGGACTGCCGAAGGAGCTGGAATTTACACGCCCGAAAGTAAGTACTACTAGCTAGTTCCGCGCATCTCCCATTAATTTGATTCTAGCTAGTTTCATCAATACCATTTATATAATGCTTGATTATCAGTTTGATTGACCTCTATTTCTCGTAAAGTGGTTGTGGCAGCAAGAATGGACTAATCTTTGTGGATACTACGTATGCGATTACATCTACAACGCTACGATCTCTAAGCAACGCGGCTACTCTAAAAAAGTTTTTGATGTGCGTAAGCAATAATATTCACAATTTTATTTTATTACCATCATTTGTGTTGAGTTTCATTCATATATATGTATTGACCCCCTTCTTCGAATTAGCTTTGGGAGCTGCAAGAAGAACTCCTACCACAAGATCGCATAATAGCAATTCAAGAGGAATTGGCGGGATTCTTTCTTGAACACGTCATCAGGAAAGAGGGAGAATACCATATGAAACTTGATTTCAGATGTTAGGGTATTGTAAGAGATCTTATATTGTATATATGTAGCCAGTAGCGTCGGATAGATATACGAAAACTTGTTGTTCGAACAATCTCACTTCTCTCTGTATATGTTCATGACGATCTTCTGTACTTAATGGGTTTAATTCCTTCATTTGCTTACTAGCTAGCATGTCGAGTCCTCTCTATACGTATAGTACGTAGCGTCGACCAAGCACGGAGATAAGAGAGGGCACCTCTCTCTATTAGCTACAATATATGAAACCCCTAAATTAATTAACCCTACAAGACCCCCATCCCCCCTCTAAAAAAAACCCCCAGATACGAAACTGCTGACGCGTGGAGTCATTTTGGTCCCGGTTGGTGCTACCAACCGTGACAAAAGGCCCTCCTGCCCGGGCAAGCCGCAGAGGCCACATGGAGGCCCATCTGTACCGGTTCATAAGCGAACCGGGACTAAAGGTTTTGGGCATTAGTAACGACCCTTTTGTCCCGGTTCCAGAACCGGAACAGAAGGCCCTCTGAAACCGGGACAAATGGGCCTTTTTCTATTAGTGGAGGCATCCCAGATGAATGATTATTAGA
This sequence comes from Bromus sterilis, assembly GCA_950022295.1. NCBI lineage: Eukaryota > Viridiplantae > Streptophyta > Magnoliopsida > Poales > Poaceae > Bromus > Bromus sterilis. The sequence goes on along the minus strand of OX465599.1, from coordinate 28,864,282 downwards.
AGCCTGGAGTTCTTATTCTCCTATCGGAACAAGAGGCAGAGCCCGTTTTCAATTTTCTCAAGATGCATGAACAACTCTGAGATCAACAATGTATATGCAACTTCTTAATGATCTAGTGAAGCATATGTGGATGCTGGAAACAGCTGATTTTGATCTTCTATATTTAACTATGTAATTAATGTGTAAAATATTTATACCTTTGTCCGCTATTTATCTGTGGAATGATCGACGTGCTTGTATTTATATGATTTTATGACTTCAAAAGCGAGAATATGATTTTGCAAACAACCACATTTGAGGGTCGAACATTGCTTTCACGGATGCGATCGGACGCGTCTGCAGATGTATAAGAGGTCGAATTAGCCCAATCCAATTGTAGATGCTCATAGTCGCCGGAGTTTACGAGTTAGAGCAGGGGCGAATTTACCATGCGGGCACCCAGGGCACGTGCCCGGGCTCACTGGCCACAATTTTCGGAAGTATAGCTGGCTTTCATAGCGATTCTATGCCTAAAAAGCGCTTAAAATCGAATATATGATGAAAAATACGTAAATTGCTCAGCGGCTAGGCGTATTCTCTAGCTTTGGGCCTTACTCACGACAACTACATGGGCCACAACGTACTGCTAGTAGGCCTAGTTGTTAGCTCGTGAAAGGAGAATCTGAATCAATCAATCAATCCTGGCAGTTGCGTGTTCGTCTTCGCCTGCGGCTGCGCCCAGGGCCTCCGTAGTGGCGGTGACTGGCGAGGACACCGCCAGTCCTGATTACCTCCTTGCCGGAGCACCGTCGTCGGACAGGACAAGATCGGAAGCGATCAGGCCTCGTCTATGACTTCGGCGGCGGACAGCGGTCAACATCGGAAGCGCAAGCGCAGGTGCCAAGGCAGCGGATCCTTCGGATTCAATACCCAGAGTTCAATCCCAAATCATGATACAAGGGCAAATGATGGGTCGCCGCCATCGACACTTGCTGCACGAGCAACACTTGCAATCGCTCAACCTGTTCAAGGCCATGCCCGAGCAGGGGGCCAAGAGATATCAAGCAGGGCTAAGAGCAAGCGACAAGTAGGTAAATTATTCTTTGATCTTTGTAATTTACCAAGAAATTATGCATTTAGGCGTTGATTGTGCTGGACTACGATTTCTAATTATGCAATTACGACTCGTAAAAATTTCAGAGTTGAGCAGATTTTTTGTTAACACTAGAAGAAATTCACAAGTGAAACAGCCACAACACTCACATCGGTTGAAAGAGCTTTCTCGACGGTGAAGAAAGGGAAGTGTGACACCAACCAAGGATCCAGCTTTAACAGTAAAGATACGTTTACATTCCAACTTCATAAACATATCTTGCATTATTATTACATGGATCAAATAACAGTATTTCAACTTGATGGGGTGTCTGATGGGTGGGCAGACATGGAGGGAGTCCGCATCCCCATTCCGCCGCCGCCGCGGCCGCAGTTAACAGGATCTTTGCAACAGTCCATGCAGTCTTTCATCGTACGATAGCATTTGTCCGACACGAAACAACAATAGCAAAAATTGTCCTTGCAAGTTTCTGATTTCGGTTTATGGGCACACAATCCGTAAGGGAAATTAAGCTTCTCGCTGCCGACGCTTTCCGTACTTCCATCTGTGAAATTCCAAGCACAATCTTGAGTATAAACATATATATGCGGTTGCAGAATTATGCCGACTTATAACAAACGATTTAGCAAAGCATCATATCAAACGAAGGATACTACACATGATTTCTACTCTATCTATATCATCCACCCAGACACGCAAAAACTCATACTACTTCTAATTAACCTGTATCTACTGGAAGGAGAAATCAAGAGAGTTTAATTAGCAAACTTGGACTCTAACTTACATTGTGGATGGCTAGCAAGGCATATGAGAACAACAAGCAGAAGGACTGGTGCATGGGCGGACATCGTGTTTGCACCCATGGACAATACAGAACATCGGTGGTAGAATGTTTCTTCAGATCGAGATAAGTTTCCATGGATGCATCATATATATAGATGGAAACGGGAGGGATATCTGGTGCTATAACGTCTATTTCTTAATTACAGCGGAGAGATCATCCGTATCCTTCGACAATTGGTAACTGTGGCAATTAGCCCGGCTAGCTGTGGACGTTTGGATAGAAGAAAATCTCTTCTCTATCTCTACTATCTCTATCTCTATCTCTACTTACTTAAAAAGAATGTAAGGTTTTATGATCAATCTTTCTTTCCATCGTCCCTTCGTCCAACCTTCCATGTAGGATTATCAATTATATTAATTATTTACCTTCTTCATAAATTTCACATAAATTTACTTACCAAACGTTTCATCAAACATTAGATAAATTACATACATGATTTGATAAATATTTATGGGCATATAAATTATGAAATAACATATTACAATATTTATATTTCGTTGCAACTCACGGACATGGTCCTAGTCGTGTATAATGATACTTGTGGACGAAATACAAATCTGATCTCGAGCTCCATGCTCCTGAAATTTTATCCATTGGTAAGCGTTGTGATTTAAAACATATGATGTATATTCGCTCCGCTGCTACGTTTCGTATAGGATGCGTATTTGGCAGATGATGTGATGCACTATCAGGACCTTGCCATCTACGGACAAACCAATACAGCTCTGGGCGAGCGACGGAACGTGCGATGTTCTGTGCCGTGCTATACCGTCACTGGCAAACGAGCAGTTGACGCCCACCTACCCGCCTCTCCTCCCGTGTCGGTCTCGAAGTTGCGTGGAAGAACTGCAAAAGCACAAGCTGACGTATTGGACAACATCTGAAAGGGCCGATCATATAGATCTAAAGGTTACCCATTAGCATACTAGAGGAGTACCCTAAAAAAGTATACTAGAGGAGGTGTGGGCCAAACCTATAACGTTGACATTTTCTATAGGTTATGTGATCCAACACTAGGACCGAACCACACTGGACCATTTAAATCTTGAAAAAGGTTGGATAAATTTGCACATAGAAAATATAAGATGAAAACAAAAAGGAATTAATAAAAAGAATGACACACGTATGAAAAAGAGAAAATCACAACACACAAACAAACAAAGAAAAGACAAACAAACAAAGAAAAGACAAACAAACAATATAGCTAGAAGTATACTCTTCTGCTTTTGGGAGCATTTTCTTCCTCGTGAACAATAAAATAAGGAAAAAATCAAAAAAAATAAAAGAATCGATTATTTATATATATGCTTCAAATGATTGCAAAATTTTATCATGAAGCAACATTTGTGAAAGTCTTGGCAAAAAGTCATCACTTAAAAATACTTTCGAAAATAGCATTTTTGAAGCATTGGTTTTTGTGTGCCATGACTACCACAAATATTGTTTCAAAATGAAATTTCGCAAACAATCAAACATTTCTCTATATTTAGCACAAATAATCAATTAAAAAATATTTAATTTTTTATATAGATTTTATTGTTTATGAGAGAGCAAATGCTTGCAGTAACATTTAATCCGCACCAAAAAATTCTAAGCTGGCGCTACGCTTAATATGGTAGAGCCACCCTCTCCAACAGTACCTATAGATTCATGGGGCCGGATAGAGCCTACAGTTGACACATTGGCAATGCGGTAACGTTCCTCGGAAGGGTAGTGACGGTTAAACAGGCGCTACCCTAAAGGGTTAGTTAAAAAAAAGAATGGGTCACATACCAATTTATTTTCACCAAATGGTTATTTTTACGGAAATGATAAGGACCGAACGTTCGGGCCATGGGTTGTTGGCCCGGACATTTTATATGGCAATTTTAGTTATACGCAGATGGTAATTATGAGCCAAATTGCCATATTTTTTGCAAAGTTGCCATGTATTAGCAGAAATTGTCATCTACCACTTGAAAATTGCCATCTCGTCAAAACTAAAGTTACCTCCTAATCGTTCCGAATTGCCACCCCATGGTCTGAACATTCGGTTCTTATCAGAAATGATAAGGACCGAACGTTCGGGCCATGGGCTGTTGGCCCGAACGTTTTAGATGGAAATTTTAGTTATAAACAGATGGCAATTATGAGCCAAAGTTGCCATGTTTTAGCAATGTTTTCATGTATTAGCAGAAATTGCCATCTACCACCTGAAAATTGCCATCTCACCAAAACTAAAGTTGCCACCTAATCGTTCGGAATTGTCATCCCATGGTCTGAACATTCGGTTCTTATCAGGGTCCCTACGCAAATGATAGGTGTCGAACATTTGGGTTGGGAGGGGTTGGCCCGATCGCTTAATTACGCATGCATGGAATAAAAACAGAAGAGATGATGTTAGCAGAATCTTTTGCGTTTTTCGAATTTAAAAAAAGTTTTATCTCTTAAATAAAAACTCTGATTAAAATTATGTTTTCGCCATTAAATTCGTCGCGAGATCTTCAAAACTAGATCTCATGTTGTTTACACTGAAGTTGTCATGTTGTTTACACTAAAGTTGGCATGATTTCTTTTATCTATTTTTTTCTTCTAAATTTAAAGCTACCATTGTTTTTAACTCATTTTGACTCAACGACGAGGACCCTCGAAGAGTTGCGGTGATGTTCAGTGGACCCCGAACAGATATCTGGCGCGGAGGGGGGGGGGGCAGGGGGAGGGATGCGCGGCATGGCGGTCTCCTAGGTTGCGGATGTGATGGTGGGAGAGGTGACATGGATTGGGGGAGAGTTTGTCGACGGTGTGGTGTTGCTCTAGCGGCGACTCTTTTTTTGCCCATGGCAAATCTATTATACATACCACGACAATTTTCTTCTATCTACATATGGAAAACTTTTTTTCCAAATGTTAATGACCTGACATCAAGGCCGAGACACCTCGCGCTTACGTGTTTTTGGATGACAACTTTAAGAATGCGAGGATGACAATTTTTAGTAAAACGGATAACTCTATTTATAGCAAAAATAGTCTGAAACATGAAAGTTGTCATGGCTAGTGACTAAACTTGCCACCCGCGCATGATAAAATTGTCATAAAAACATGCCACACGTGTGGGTGGAAATATAACAAGCACATACATTTTGGTGACAATTTTAGCACATGTGAGATGACAACGTCTGCTAATACATGGCAACTTCGCTAAATACATGGAAACTTTGGCTAATAATTGCCATATATGTACACCTAAAGTTAGCATCTAAAAAACGTGTGGGCGGAAGTGCCTCCTATATATGGCAATTTTTATTCATAAGACGTGGCAATTCTTATTCATAAGACATGGCAATTCTTATTCACAGGACTAGCGTCTACAACTTGAAGTTGTCACCCTCACATAACTAAACTTGCCATCAAAAGCATCAGGGATTGCCATAAATTCGTGTCACACATGTGGTAGTTATCAGCATCTCAAGTTTTTTCTATCTTCCAGTGACAAACTATTTCCTTTTTGTGTCCATGAAAAATTTAACATATCTTTCGCCATGAAAATTTAAGATGTGTTTTTGCCATGTCAAATAAACATGTGTTCTATCCAAGACAAGTTTTTAAAGTTTTATTTTATGAATTACGAAAAATTTACTTAGAATGTTGAAAAAAACGTGCAAAAAAACATAGTTGAAGCAAATGACGGTAATTTTAGTGTAAATAACATAAAAATTTACGTGCAATAGACATGCCAACTTTTAACCCGAAAAAAAGTTGCCGATACATATCGATCTCGTTGCGACGGATTTAATAGTGAAAACGGTTTTTCAATTAGATTATTTATTTAAAAGATAAAACATTTTTAAAACTAGAAATCCCAAAAATTCCGCTGACATCATCTGTTTTATTTTTCTTCGCATGCATGCATTTTTAACTGCACAAACACACAAAGAAAGAAAAATATTGCGCCAGCTTCCCACGCGAGCACGCGGGGTAATTTTTTCCTGGCTTTCAGCTGGGGTGCAGCTCGACGTGAGTAGAAAGAAAACTCACAAAAAGAGTTCTCAAGAAAGGAAAAAACCCTAAATCCAGATCTATTCTCTTGGACCTACGCCATGGCTTCCATCGTGTCCAAGTTGGCACGGGCAGCCTTCGCAACCCGCGGCTCTCCCTCAGCCGTTCGCGGTATTGCTGGCCCTGCAGCCGCCATCTGTGTCTCGTCTGCAGGTAATCCCTATTTGGGTATCAAGCCTGAATACCAAAATTCCCAAAGGACTTCTTCTTATTTTGATAGGAATGCCATAGAATTTAATGCCTGAAATTCACATACGATCTCTTATTATTACCAGTAGGTAGATATTTGAATAAGCAGGCTGCCCACACATACATCAAAAGAAAGAATAAACAGGCAGGGATGCTGGCAGGGATCGGAGCCTCTATTCATTAGGAGTGGTTCTAATCACCACACTTGTAACAAGCATGTCGTTTGCTTTAGTAATACCAACTGATAATTTGCTATAACAACTCTGCTTCGCAAGGCTAAATCAAGCATAATGTTAACTCCGCTGAGAGCAATAGTACTCCCAAATGATGTATTTTCACAAATCAAGTTATAATAATTCTATGTCTACTGAATGAACGATAGGAGGCCTCAAGTCTGAAGAAGAAGAAGAAGTCGGATATCCTGTTGTTGATGCCAAAGTATTTGAGTCTGATGAAGCCATGTGGGCCTTCTACGAGTACTGGTGCAAGTATCATGACATATCGCGTGACCGTAGTGAGATGGCCCGCCGGTTCAAGTCATTTAGTGATACCGCAAGGTTCGTGTACAAGTTCAACAATACTTGTACGGGTGGCAAGTGTGCAATGAACACCTTTCAGGTATGACCAAGGAGGAGAGGTCAGATTTACTCTTGTGTGATCCTTAAGCCCTAATTTAGTTATGCTTAAGACATGCCTCTTGAGTTCTAGCACTTCTGTGTGTTGCTTGGTTGTATCAACTCATTTTCGCTGTAATAAAAGACTGTATCTGCATCACTGCATGTATATTTGTATCAACTCATTTATGCCTCTTTGAGTGGTACAGATAATATATGAGGCCATACATAATTGTTTCCCTTGGTTAAGACCCTTTCCTTATTTTTCCTCTGTGATGAGCCGCTGCCTGGAAGTGAAAAGAATATTTAAGATGGGAAGAGAGAACATTCAGATCTTATAATTCATGACAGGGCTTGTTCCTAGACAAAGTTTGTGTAGTATACCTTCCCCCCAGATTTTACTTAGTTTGATCTCTGAATATCCATTTCCTGTTGTGCAAATATCTTGCCAAACTGAACCATCGAATTTCAACAGCAACCAGAAAGATGAGAGAGTTGTACTTCAGTACCTATGTTCAGGTTTTTAGGAGAAGAGGAAGCCATCAGCTTAGCCTAGTGTTTGAAACTACATGTTGTGTCCATGTTTTCAGTCTAGTGGCTACACTACCTAAGATCTAAACTAAGTGCTGCCTAACAAAGATAGTGAGACAGTTTATAGAGTTTAAAAGACTAATTCTGCAGTTTTCTGTCTTTTAGAAAATATAAAGTGAACTCGTATAAATCATAGTTTAAATAACTTTGAACCCTAGAAGAACAATAATCATTTTATGCACACGTGGATATATTTATAAATATTGTAATAAATGTCATTTAAACTACTATTTATCTTTAGGGCTCAATTTCAATTCCTTTAAATGGTCATTCATACATATTGCGCATTGCACTGATGCAGTGCCTTGAATGTTGTTTTCCCATTTCATGTGATTTGCTTCTTCTCGATAAAGCACGAATCCGGAGTTGAGATCAAATAAAACTATGAGAAATCGATATGAAGACAAGCGTAATCTAACTTTTGAGCATCTCTTGCAGTCGACAAGCCAGAGAAATGTAATCATGTAAGACAGCTCATGTGATTGTTGTATTGAAGATTGAAAAACAGAGAGAAGCCATCTAACTACTTCCATGGACCCTACGTACAAAATAAACTACTAATTAGAGGCCATGGTCTTGATGAGGATGAAGACAACCACCGAGAAGTCCTTCCCCCTTCGGCAGAGCTCCAGCACAATCTCCCAGATTTGATCGCGAAGGTACAAAAAGTTTCGATGGTGGAAGGCCTGTGAACACTTTGTACCATGAAAGAATAATATAGGCGTGAAGATGCGGTAAAGAGGAGGGCCAAGACCACCACGCGAGCTCCTGGCTTACGTGCTAGGGGTGCGTGGGAGCTGGGGATGGCCCCTATGCCCTTTGCTAATTCCCCTGGAAGCTTCCCCAAGGATATATAATTTGGGAATTTTGTCAGGATCTACTGGGATTCGTAAATTGGGATTTTCTATAAAGCAGCCCAAAAACATGCAAAAAAAAACAGAAATTTTTCTAGACACTAGGTTAATAGGTTAGTCTAGAAAATTGATAAAAAAATGATGACAAAAGTATGCCAATTTGATATAAAGATGATACAAAGATTGCATGATTAATAAAAAAATGTGGATACATTTGAAATGTATCAATGTGAGGGTAGATTTCTAACCATAGGACCCCGTGCGCACGGGCTAAGTTAGCCCCATGCGCACCAGGTACTCACGAAAAAATCCACCACTCCGTGCGCACGGGGGTATTGGAGCCTATGGGCACAGGGTACCTAGGGGACTACGCACCACCCCGAGGGCACGGGGTTCAAAGACCCTGTGCGCAGGGGATACCCTGATAATTCATGTGCACCACATGCTCACGGGGTTACAGGGAACTTCCTGGGTGCACCCCTCTGAGTACTCTTACTCACACGATACATGGAGGACTTTTGGAGATGGGTATGGGATGGCTGGTGTAAGTGTTTAGCATGTTCCCACACAAAATTGTACCATCTTGAACCCTCTTAATAGTGTGGTTTACATATGACTCAAATCAAACCAAAATGAAACCTTCGAGCCACTGAAAAAACACACCTTTTGCCTTTAAGAAGTGGGATCTATTATCCTCCAAATTAAATGAATCATCGAGAGACCAACGACCAGAGATAATACTTTAAGTAATTTTTATTAGTCTCACTAACCACATTGTCATAATACCGAATCATCATTTAGGGATAAATGCATTTGCACCAGGTGGGAACCTGCGGCATCAGGGACAACAGTGGAATGTCATTTTTTATAGGCCTCTTAGACCATTAAACTTGGTGTGTACCACAACATAGGTTGCTTTCCTTGTATGATGTAGTGTTGGACCAGTGACCTATGCGTGTAATATTTTGCTATCTTCATTGTGATAAGAGTTCTATATATTTGGCTTTCAACCATAGAGTCAATGTTCTTTTACCGGTTGTTCCTATACCCACCTCGTGCATGATGCATGGATGGATATACAATGCACGAGAGGGGTTTAGGTTCTCAGTCTCGTTGTAATGCAAACTTGGTTATGGTTAGCAATATGGCGGTACGAGAAGTTGTAGTGACGATGTATCCCGATCTAGGTAGTTGTCGATGTGTTTCGGCCTACCCATCAATGTGTTTTGGTATGGGAGTGGTACCCCAGTAACCGTCACCTCAAGCATGTTTAATACAAATAACATATATTTTTAACTCTGATTTTGGGGTTCGACAACTTTGTTATAAAAAAGGTTTAGCTGTAGGAAACCCTTGCGATGGTGGAAGTTGAGTCTAGTCGTTGTGAAAACTATTTTTTAGCTAAAAGTGAGTTGCGGAAAGCTGCTTAGGATTCTTTTTACTCATTTCATGTACCGCTCTATTTTTGAGTTATCTTATCTCATTTTTATTGTAAAGGTGTTACTACCTTTTCAGCCACTTCAAATCATAGGATCTTAGGGTTCGGTTCCTCCTCTAATACCCGGTGTTAGGTTGCTTATGTTCTCAGGGTTTTCCAAGTTGATCGGTTAATCTGAAGCACTATATTTTGATGTCTTGAATCCAGATCCTTGTCTAGGCAATGTTCAAGGAGGACTTAGGGGGTTATGTATCATATTTGCAACCATGGTTATGGTTTGTAAGTCGGCGGGTTAGTATATAGGGTTTGTATGCTTTTCTAATGTCATTCTCGATAGGATGATATGCTAGATACCACATATCTTGCCCTCCCTACATCCGACCAATTCCATCACGTTCCTTCGAATCATGTCACTAATCCTTTTGGCCGTGGTAGCGGTTGGTCGTGGAAATGTTCCGGAGGAAGATGTCAATCCCCACTCCACCATCTATGGTGAAACTCTGGCGATCCATGAACCAAATCATGCTGACAACATGAGGTTCCTTGAAAGGATTGAGTGTAATATTGATCGACGTCAGGATATTGGAATCAATGATTTCATCCACCTTAATCCACCAATCTTTAGCAAGTCTGCTAAGCCACTCGATGTTAATTACTGGTTTCGTACCATTGAGCGTAAGCTCGATGCCCCCATGTTACTCAAGTTGACTAGGTGACCTATGTCGCATACCACCTTGAGTTGTTGGTCCGTGGTGGAAAACTTTCCGGTGATTTAACCAGTTGGTCACGTTGTGACTTGGCAGGAGTTCGAAGATGCTTTTCGAGGGTTTCATATTTCAAATGGTCTCATGGAGCTGAAAAAGGAGGAGTTCCTTAAGTTAAAGCAGGGAAGTGGTCTGGTACTGTGGCAATTTTAGCCACCTTTCATGTTATGCTTTAGAAGAGGTGTGCATGGATGCCAAGAAACGGGTCTTATTCCACAAGGGACTTGATCCTGAAATTCATCATGATCTTCATCTCCTGGATTTTCAAAACTTGCAGGATCTTGTTAACGAAGCTATGAAAGCAGAAAGGGAAAAGGTTGAGTATGAAGAATCTCGCAAGAGAGGACAATAGTAAAGCCTAGATATGGCAGGATAATGAGAACTAGCTAGAGCCATACATGCTCCCGCAAAGCATTTTCTGGTTTACGTTCTATTTGCGGAAAAACAAACATGTGAAATGATCTGGGGACACATATAGATATTCATTGGATAGCAAAACACGTTTAAACTTCGATCCAGATATTTACGAAAGATTTGAGAATCCGTATTAAATATGTCGTAGCCATAACCATATTGTCACGAGGCAGTTTTTTTTCTTTTTCGAAATGATAGCTATCCCGTATTCATTAAAAAAAAGTTGCTTAGTTAATTCAGAAAAATTGAATGAAAACCAGATCTTAATTATGAAGAACCGGGTTATAAAACGAGGCAGAATTATGATGACCTTTAGAATAGTTGGAGGGACCAAACAGACAAAACCATTACTACCTCCTTCTTCAGACCGCGGCTGAAACCTCTGGAATGCGGCACACCGCCGCCAGACTGGCAACGTTAAGAAGAGGCAAGTGTCGCCCTCTGCACCCGAACGAAGAAGCTGGCGCCGCGAAGCTTTCTTCTTTAATCCCGTGAAGCAATTGGAAGCAAGGGAGGAGGCAGCACGCAATTAGCCAGCCAGCCCAGTCTTTCTCGCCCGCCCTCACGCCGCTCAAGCTCAATTCAATTGACCCGAACCCGATCGATCCAGGAGTCGCCGGAGCCAGCGAGCGAAGATGGCCACCGGCAACCTGTCGAGCGTGGTGGTGGCGGTGGACGGCAGCGAGGAGAGCATGAAGGCGCTGCGCTGGGCGCTCGACAGCCTCCGCCTCCTCCCCGGCGGCGCGCTCGTCGTGCTCCACGTCCAGCCGCCACCCGGCATCGCCGCCGGCCTCAACCCCGGCCCCATCCCCTTCGGCGGCCCCAGTAAGCAAAAGCAAACTCGATCGTCCGTACTGTCTTCCCAGCGCTCGCTCTTGTCCGTTCCCTTAGCCTGCTTGCTGACGACTGCTCTGCAGGTACGGCGGAGGTGCCGGCGTTCACGCAGGCGATCGAGGCGCACCAGCGGCGGGTCACCGAAGCGATCCTGGAGCACGCGCTCAAGATTTGCTCCGACAAGAATGTAAGGATTGCGTAAGATTGCCGATTCCTGCTCTTCTCCCGGCTGTTCTTGCTTGTTTTGGTGATTAAATTGGGTTGGTTTTCTGCTCAAGGTGGAGGTGAAGACGCAGGTGGTGGTGGGGGATCCCAAGGAGAAGATCTGCGAGGTGGCCGCCGAGCTCAAGGCCGATCTGCTCGTCATGGGGTGCCGTGCTTTCGGGCCTGTCAAGAGGTACCAACTGAAATACAGTACAGTACTAGCTAGCACTGTCTTCAGCGCTTTGTTTAGCTGAATTTCTGATTGTTTAGTACGAACTGCAATGCAAAGGAAATTGCGGTCTCTAAATTCAGTTTTCGTGCCATTACAACACCTGTTGTGAAATGTGTTCGTCCTGAATTCGACTTCAGATATCAACTATATACTACTTATATGTTATCAGGCATCAACACCTCAACTGCGAAATGATTCTAGTACTGTAGTAAATGAATCAAATCCTTACTTATCTAGAACTGCATCATCTTGACATTCTTTAGTGCAGCCATGTAGTAGTGTTGTCTGCAGCGACCTACTACTACAGGCTCCTTTGGTTTACGGGAAAAACGTAGGAAAAATGGAGGAATACTGTTGGCACAGGAAAAATTCCTATCCAAGCGTTTGGAACACAGGAATGACCACAGGAAATTCGCAGGATAGGAATTGAGTTCCTACGCTTTTGGAGGAATTCCACGGGATTTGAAACATCCAGTGTGACCTCATTTTTTCTCTTGCGCGCGGAAGCCCGAGGCACTGCCGTACTTACCCATTTCATTAAGAAGCCAAATCCATAGATTAGAGACTTAGAGTTCGTCCGCGCTCAAGATGGGCAGAGAGAGTTCGTCTGCACTGCTCCCTGCCTGCCTGTGTTGAAGCTCCGACACCATGCGAAGCCCTCCCAAGCCGCTCGCTGTACTCTTCTATCGTCAGATGAAGTCAGTGCATGGTTTGTATATGTGGATGCTTGTACTACTGAAGGTATTGTATAAATTAACGTCAGATGAAGTACTATGTATTAGGGCCATTAGAAGATTTTATAACTAACCAAATTTATTACTGTGGGTATTAAGACTGCAGCGGTTTAAGCAAGTTTCCTGTGTTTTTTCTATCGTGTGTGCCAAATGAAATCTTCCTGTGTTTTCGTTCCTCTGTTTTCCACCTGCATTCCTTTCCTGTTCCTGTGTTTTTCCTATTCCTGCATTTTTCCTATCCTGTGTTCCAAAGAGGCCCTACTAGATGAGTTCATCTTGCAATCTAGTCGCTGCTGTATTTAGATGATGAAAAATTCAGTATATACTACTCCCTCCGATCCATAATAAGTGTCGCTCTAGTAGTACAAAATGAGCGACACTTATTATGAATCGGAGGGAGTAGTAATTGCCTGCCTGCTTGTCTGATAGCCAATATCTTTGCTATATGAAAGACACAAGCTGAGCTGATTCCTGTGATTGATTCAACAGGATGTTCCTGGGCAGTGTGAGCAACTACTGCATCAACAGCGTGGGCTGCCCCGTCGTCGTGATCAAGGGCACCTGACCCATCCTCGCTCGACCCACAAGCATTCGTTGTTTTGTTCCGGACAAAGTTTTCAAGGTTGCCACTGTGTTTTGTGCTCTGTACATTCTGCCTGTTCATGGAAAGTGTATCATTGGATTTGGATCTGTGGAAACGTGGAAAATGTATGATTGGATTTGGTTGTGGAAATAAGCCTGTGCCGCTGGTTGGCTGCACGTTGCTTGGTTTGTACATTAGTTGTTGTATGCTATCACCATATCAGCTACTGAATGAAACATGGTGCCATGGAGCACATGGTTTTGTAACACGGTGCGTGCAAGTTGCAAGCATCCCTGGTTTGGTTTCCTTGCCTGATAAATTTGGTTTACCTGCTGCACATGCATATCGGTCTGGCATGTCCCGTCGTCGTTGCCCTCGAGTACTTGGCCCAACTCACCGGTCTAGTGGGTTTGCTTCCATCCGTATCCCCTCCCTCGCACCTCCCTCTACCCTCTTATCCTCTGCCTTCTTCTTCTGGTGAGATGGGGGCGGAGTTGCTGCTGCTGGGCCTGGGCGGCAAGGTATCCTCCGGGGCAGCGTCGACCGCCCTTGCCGCCGCCTCCTCGGCGGGAGCTAGATGGCGGCAGCGGCTCGGACCGGCGACGCTGCGGCAGCGTGCTCCCGCGTTGCAATGGCGGCATAGTACGTGACCTGCCGAAACTTTGCATCTTGCAACATTTGGAGATTGTATAGTCGATTATACCCAATTACATCGGCTAAACTGTAATTTGGTTATTTTGCTACTTCCTCCGTTTCAAAATAACTGCCGTAATTTTACTACTACCTCCTCCGATCCAGTTGTACTAAGTGTGTGTCCATTAATATGGGTCGGAGGGAGTACAATTTTCTAGATAAAATCTAAGGTAAAAAATAATATAATACGGTTTTTTGTGCAAAAGAAAAAACAGAGTATATTCTTTTTTTAGGAAAAAAACAGAGTATAATACAGAGGTATAGTACCGAATATATTTTTTGGACGGGAAAGGATAAAGGGGGACACTTTGGGGGGATAAAAGCCGTGTGCGCGTTGCATTATCCCGAGGTGCTAAGAATATATCCTGAAATATTAGGTCTCGCCACCAACACCGATCAGAAGAAACCACCACACCAACGCTGCGCCGCCGCCGAACTTTGGAGAGGAGAGCCGGAGGACGGAAAGATGGGGTTCGAGAAGGAGATCATCAAAGCCGGCACCGGCCCCAAGCCCGTCAAGGGCCAGAAGGTCACCGTCCACTGCACCGGCTACGGTACGCCCCTTCACCCCTTCCTCCTCTTTCTCTTTTCCCTTTTCTTGGATCCGTCGATATGAACTTGGGGTTTGGAGTTCCATGCTTCCGGATCCGCCTAAAAGAGTGACCTTGATGTCGATCAGGCGTGATTTTCACCGGATGTGGAATTTTCAAGTTCTCTGGTGGTAGTTAGTCTACTAGATTCAGTTAAGAGTGGCAAGTGAACCTTTATCTTGCTATGTTGCACTGTGAAAAAATTCCTATTAGTTAAGTAGAATTTTGGTGCTAGCTAGTACCTTTTTCTGGTAGATTTCATACTTCCTGTTCTGTGCTGGTTAAGGGCTGGCTAACCTTTGTTTCTTGCCATGTTGCTCCTGCAGGGAAGGATGGTGATCTGTCCAAGAAGTTCTGGAGGTAAATCATTAACAGTCTTCTTGTTTTTCGTGATTCATAGATGTCGTAGCTTAGTGACCTGTAAACCATCTCTATAAACCATAAACTGGTGATCTGTCTAAGAAGTTTTGTGTATAAATCTTTCATCGGAAGGATTGTGCTACTGTGTCTTGTAAACCAATAAACGAAAAACTCTTGGATGCAACTTTGGTTAGAAATTTATCTGATGGGATTATGTTCGTTTTTTCAGTACCAAGGACCCTGGGCAGCAGCCATTCGCCTTCAACATTGGCCTGGGTTCAGTGATCAAAGGTGATCTCATTATCATAGAGCTATTCACTTTATACAGTCATTTGATCTGTATGTTGTTGGCCCATACGTTATTAGTTCGGTAATAATCGAAGCGTGCGATGTTTGCTCCTTCAGAAGATTCCACAAAGGAATAAGTTTAAGCTGCCTTGATTGTTTTACAACTAAAGAATAAGTTTGAGCTGCCTTGATTGTTTTACAACTAAAGAATAAGTTTGAGCTGCCTTGATGTTTTACAACTAAATATAGCATATTCTCCCTTCAAGTTACTAGTTTGGATGGTTGTTGTTGAGTCAAACCACAAGCTCAATGCTCTTTGCTTTGTGTGGTGCACTTCAGGCCATAGAGTATGTTATTTACCTTTGTTCATACTCCTGTTGTGTCTTCTCTCGGTGAAGTTCTCCTGTAAGGCCTGATTCATGCTGATTTACCTTTGTTCATACACCTGTTGTGTCTTCTCTCGGTGAAGTTCTCTTATAAGGCCTTGATTCATGCTGCTAACATCATAACATCATAATCAATAGGGCATGTTTTACCTATTTTCTTATAAATAAAGTGTACATTATGATGAATCGTCGTCGTCGAATATAATTTGACACATCAAGCTAACTTTCCGAACTAGCATTACACTAACTACTTCCTTGCTTACAGGATGGGATGAAGGAGTTATGACCATGCAAATTGGTGAAGTCGCCCGTATTACGGTATGTTCTTGGGATTAATTTGATGTGTTTGCATGGTAGCTTGTGTGTGCCAATTTCTTCCCTGATTCATTTCACACTTAATTACTACTGCCATTTTCCATTGTATTGGGTTGTTTAAACGCATAGACTGTGTTCCATCTTGCAGTGTCTAAAACAACTTATAATTTTGATTAACGGTCCTTTCCAATGCCACATCTTTCATATAAATGCCTAAGAAACCGTGCATAAGAAATCACTATTTCTAGGATTCTGATATTCTGAGTGTACTTGTTGCAGTGTACCCCAGATTACGCTTATGGATCCGGTGGCTTTAAAGCCTGGGGAATTCAACCAAACTCCACGCTGATATTCGAGATCGAGGCTCTTAGCGCCCAGTGATGCGCAATGCGATTCATGATGGATCCTTAGAACAACTGCCGTGTCGCTGTGCATCTCTATTACCGAAATAATTGTAACTTCACATCATGTTAATTGCCACATTATGGTGATGTTTGAAGTGCATCGAGTAAAACTTTCGTACCCTGTTATATAGTCTTGTGATCCTGGCACCAAGTTTGTGGGTGCTCTTGTGGCGAAATTTAAGTTGCAAGTTGAGATGGTGGTGTGATCCTGGTTGAAATCTTGGATTCCCTCAGAGCCCAGCCAACAGTTTGAATTCAATTGTTCCAGCTTAAGACATATTCGAAACTACATTGTGTAGAAGTTTTAAATTTGCTGTGATTTTGTTTATGTGGATTTCTTCGTTCCAAAGCCCAGGCAGGTGCTAGAAAGGTAATTCCATTGCTCACACAGATAAGCCTCGTCGGTCATCACATAACTGAAGAAAAGCAGAGTCATAAATAACCTGTTGGAATTTGAATTCGTGGGACTAAAGAAAAGCAGAGTCCTAAGTAACCTGCTGGAATTTGAATTCGTGGGACTACTGGCATGATCCATATATCTATGTAACATTCTCAACCTGGGCGCTACACTGACTCAAGAAACTGAACATATTGAAGTTATGTAATAAATCATATTCATTCAGGAACTGAAACCTGCATGAACCATCTGGATTGCAAAGAGCAAAATGTAAATAGTATTCCTTCCGTTCCAAAATAACTGTCGTGGCTACAAATTTAGACTAGAACTAATACAAAGTCTCAGTTATTTTGGACCAGAAAGAGTACATAGCTAAATGAGGAAAAAAATATTAATTTCAAAAATTGGCAGGGGCCGCGCGAACGCGTACCCCCTCTATCACAAATTACGACGTCCACTCTTCCACTTGGAAAGATGGTAGATCAACGCACTCACCAAGTGCAATGTGAGCCATTGATCTAGGCCACGGCCCTTCTTGATCGGCTGTCGACCCCGTCCAGGTAAGTATGTTGCTAGGGTGCAGGTATGGCTCATTGTATAGGCAACTCCTCGCCTCTGCCTGCTCATGTTGGCGAGGTGGTACTATTCTAAACCAGAGTGACATTGTTCAGCCGTGGGGGTGGATGGTCGTGGGCCTAATTATAGTGGGCCTCGGTGCTACGGCCTAGCAGCAGCAGCTGTGGGGGTATAAAAATATGGACTTCAAACAGGCTGGGCTAGGCTAAAGTGCTGAACACGTGGATCCCCCATCCATAAATGGTCAGGCCTCGTTAGGCCAAGGTGTACTAGAATGTGAACGAAGATTTCACTTTGCAAAAATGCGCATGCGAGCTAGCTAGCTATCGTGCGCTCATGGATGACTTATTTCTTTTCCTTCTCTTCTTTTTAAGCTGGATGAATGCCTTATTTCAGGAAACGAAGTAGCACAAAGAATAAGAGTGCGGAGTTAGAGTGCCCGTGCTGCATGGATCCCTTTAATTTGAATATTTTAAATACATATTTTTCAAGTTTTCAAATAATGAAAAATAATTATGTGAAAACTTGTACATGTTCGCGATGGATCTGTAAATTTTCGTTCAAATATATTATGACTTGTAAGCTACACACACACACACAAATCCCATCCCGACAAAAAAATTAGACCATTTTCATCTATATTTTTTTATGTACACCACGTATAAAAATATATTGTTATGGAAAAATTCATGAGCATATTATACATGTAGTTTTGTATGATATATTTGTTGAAATTTTGTTTCTGTAGAAATATGGTAATCAGAAAAGGGCTCTATGAAGCCCGTCCTTCATTAGGCGTTTTCAAAAAAATAACCATTTTGTGCGTTGAAACTTGATATGACGAAGACTTACAATAGATTGAAGTAGCCATAGTGGCAAGCCATCATGGGAAAGTTGGAGTTGCCCCTTCTTGGATTTCAATAGTGATGGGGATGAAGTCAATGTATTTTTCTTTTTCTTGTGAGATTTTTTTTTCTTCAGTTCTATTCAATTGGGAAAATCTTCAATGGTTTATTAAAGGTCTTAGACAGGGAGGCCTAATATCCATTTAACTTTTCTTGATAGCAGCAGAGGGTCTTTCATGCCTTTTAAATTTGAGTTCTTAGTCATTGTTATGGCAGCATGTGCCCCAACAGTTAATCATCTCTTACTTGTGGATGATTGTTTTTTGCTTTTCAAATCAAATGTAGAGGGTGTTGTTGCAGTATCAAACTTGTTACACACATATTTGCGTTTGGACAACATGTTAATCATGACATGTCATCGACATTTTTTAACAAAGGTTGTCCACTAAAGGTACATTATAGTGTCAAGAAAACTTTTTGTGTCCAGAATGAATAATTATTTGATAGCTATATAGGGATGCCTGCTAATCTGGATCACTCAAGGAACAAAAGTTCCATATACTTGAAGGATTGAGTATGCAGAAATGTTAAACAGATGGATGGAAAAGCTTATTTTGGGCGCAGAAAAATAATTTTAATCAAGCCAATTACCCATGCATTGTAGGCTTACTCTGTGGGTTCCTCGTGCTACCAAGGGGGCTATACGAGATTTGTAAAATCTATTATCGATCAATTTCAGTGGGAACGCAAGCAAGGTAAGAGGGAGCCTTGTTGGGTTGCTTGGGACGTGATGATTAAACCTAAATATCTCAACGGCCTAGGCTTTCAAGGTCTTGAAGTCTTTAACCTATTTTTATTATACCGACAAGGCTCATGAATTCTGTAGGAGTGAGGTTCCCTCAGTGCAAGAATTTTAAAGGTCGTGCATTTCCTTAAGGTGACAATCTTTGATGTTGAGTTGGTATTGCACCCACAATAAATATGAAGGTCTATCTTGGATGACATGGACGTAATGGTTCAAGGCATAGTTTGAAGAATGGATGACGGTGAACCAAAAAAGGATATCGAGAGAACGTATGATGAAGTCGATTATTTCTTTGGTCCCTCATCTGCTTTAACTTATTTTAGAGCTGAGTGAATCTACTTCTGCGTCTTGGAGGAAAAAGATTATGCGGTCTGTTTTCCTACTGCTAGGTGTTCAAGCGTTCCATCTCAATATTTTTGCCATATCTTCAAGCGTTGCAAAAACTGTTTAAACTAACGCCAAAAACAGAAGCACATGGACAACTCGATGGTTGGACCTCATTAAGGATCTAACAAAGATTAGTGTTGTTGTTGTAGTATCTAAGAGACAATCAACTGGCACTTTAGTTGGAATTTGTTGTTATTATCCTGAAACAAACTTGAAGCATCGATATGTTTATAGAGGAGGGAAAGGTCCTACAACTCTGAAAGCGAAGCACTTGCATCAACCAAAGATATCTACATTCATTAGATACACATCATGTTAAACTGTAAAGTGGTGACTAGTCATATTAGGGTCGACGATGAGGTATGGTGCTATCGTACATGAAATCGGACAAAGTTTCAAAACTCTATTTTCATGTAGTTTTGCTCGTGAGCTTAGAAACTTTAGGACCCTGATATCCACCGAACGTGTGGTGGGGAGGGTGGCAATGTGAATGATTTTGATGGCAATTTTAGTTAGTGATAGATGGCAATTTTCAGGTGGTAGATGACAATTTCTGCTTATACATGGCAATTTTGCTGAACACATGATAACTTTATCTCTTAATTGTCATCTATGTGCAACTGAAGTTGTCATAAGAAAATCGTTCGGATTGCCACACGTTTCAGTGAGTATCATTAGTTCATTACCGAAACTTTAATTTTAAAGCTTACAACATTACAAAACATGCTTTTAATTCAGGCCTGCACCGCAGTGTTTGGTTAGGCCAACCTTACCATCCTATGCTTGTTCTTGTACACATTTTGTCCAATGAATAAAGTTTTGCAAATTTGCCTTAAAATAAAAAAGACAATCGTGCGTGCTTGTGCTCTCTTTGTCTTTCTTCCTCCCATCCCCCCACTCCCACCCGCACCGATGGACCCCGCACCGGCGGCGCCACCGCCACCGCCGCCGCTCACGGTACACCTAGTCACCGGCGACGCTTCCTCGCCGGAGTTATCCCACCTCCTCCACTCCCTAGCCACCGCCCGCATCGTCGCCTTCGACGCCGAGTGGAAGCCACGCTGCCGCGCTCCTTCCACCCCCGCCTCGCCAGCGCCCCCGAATCCGACGCAGTTGCCGACCGTCACGGTTCTCCAGCTGGCCTGCCGCGGAGAAGACGGGGGCAACGAGGTGTTCGTCGTCGACCTCCTCGCCGTTCCGCTCGCCGACTTGTGGGCGCCGCTGAGGGAGCTGTTCGAGCGGCCCGAGGCGCTGAAGCTGGGGTTCCGGTTCAAGCAGGATCTCGTGTACCTCTCCGCCACCTTCACGGCCGCCCTCGGACCTGACTCTGGATTCAACAGGGTAGGGTGCCTGCCGTGCAAATTGTTTTATTACAGTACCACTTTTTTGAAAAGATAGTTCACAGTGTTCTGGTAGAATATCCCAGATCCCTCTATCTTAGGCAGCATTGCTGTAAGTTCAATTGGGTTAAAGCTTTGAAGACTTTGTCTGATGCTTAATTTATCAGCTACATGATCACTGCTGTCTCTCGGCTGATTTTTTTTCAATTGGGTTAAGCATTATTTTTTTGTGAGTAACACTGCCGCCATTCATCTTGCAAGGTTGAGCCTTTCTTGGATATCACCAATGTTTATTACTACCTCAAGGGGCATGACACACAAACGAGACTTCCGAAGGAGACCAAGAGTTTGGCTTCAATATGCGAGGAACTGCTGAATGTCTCTTTATCGAAGGTTAGTCTACTACATAAGTTCGTTGCCTTCATGTCCAGGACTTGCATTTTGCCGTGGATGGTTGCATTAATCGCCAAGTTCAATTGCAATATGGAACCAACTGCTGGCAAACATTTGCAGGGCAGTAGAGATTTATGCATCTGTAAACCAGCGGGAATGTAGGTGTAGAATAGCCTTGCCAAATCCAGTTGGTTTTGCTTACTACTAAGTACTAATTTACTTGATTTAAAGCAGTATTCTTACAGTACAAATTAACATACCAGATTATAAATTCCTGCCTCCTTGAGTTTACTTGAAACCTTGCTCATAATTTCAGTTATAGTATTCAGTAAATTGCTACTCTGTACTACATTGTATGTTCATACATGGCTACCCACTTGTGGTATCCTATCTTAGCACCTGTGACCAGACACATTACCCGAGCAAACCTTGAGCTAGTCTGGCACAAAGGCTCATCACAAGTGTCATATGGGTGTTCACCTCAAGCCTGGTCCTTTCAATATGAGGGCTTGGTTGCTGGTTTTCATTTTCCTCACATAGATGTGTCTTGAAATGTGAGTTCTTTACCTGGCTCAGTTGCAAATAGATTTTGATCTTGTGGCCCAGTTGAACTCGAGTTTAATGTGGAGCCAAATTGAGCTTGGTCTTCCTGCACAGCCCAGCAGACAAATCAATCTTATTTCTCTTTTTTTTCACTAACCAAAAAATAAATTGCTCACATTTATCTGTTATCTGTTAGCATTATTATTTTAAGGGGTTACCCAGTTATTATCCTTATTTTTCTCACTAGGAACTGCAATGTAGCGACTGGTCATGCCGGCCTTTGAGCGAAGGGCAAATACATTATGCTGCATCAGATGCCTACTACTTGCTATATATATTTGATTTATTCCATCAGAAGGTCAGCATTGAAGGTATTTTTGTCATGCTTAACACAACTGCTTTGATCATGGGAATTTAGTGTTCTTTTCTTTGTATTTATGCAAATATTTTTTTCCCATCGGACTTTTAAGGGCTTATCATTAATAAGAGCTAAGAAGATTTAACCACTAACAATTTTTGTGGCATTTTTGTAATTATTTTTTTCTACCGCAGAAAATTGTTTGCCAACGGCTGAAGCTTCAGATGAAAATTGCTCACAAAGGGCAAGTGAATGTTCATCGTCAGGAAATGACATTTTCTTTGATGGGTATTCGACATCCATTATAACAAAGTACAGCGACAGGATTTTGTTGACTGAGTCAGATAAGAAAGCACATCCCTCAAGACGAAAAGAAAAGCAAAAGCTTTCTACTGATGCCAAGTGCAAAGAGAAGTTTGATTACAGTACTGAATGGAAGGGCCCTCCTCCATGGGATCCTTCGGTTGGTGGAGATGGATACCCAAAGTTTCTGTGTGACGTGATGGTAACTGTTTTCCTATTTTTCCTAAACTAAATCTTCGACAAGCTTGTGGATTTTGTTTGTTTCATCAAATACCATTGCATAAGATGAAAACGAAGTATGACAGATTTTACCACCTTATATGTTAGTCAAGTAGCCAATTTGTCCTCTATATTTGTAATGGCTGCTAGATTTGATGTCAACAAAACTCAACAGATTGAGGGTCTAGCTAAGCACTTGAGATGTGTTGGATTAGATGCCGCCACTCCATCTTGTAAAAAACCTCAACCAAGGTCTTTCCCTATACTTTCTACAGCAATATTTGCAACACTCTTCATGTAGTTTCTTATTAAGAGAACTTTTTTTGTTAACTTATTTTTTTAAATCTACTCAACTGTAGGGAATTATTAAATCAAATCTATAAGGAAGGAAGAATATTACTAACACGAGATGCCAAGCTCTTAAAGTATCAGTATATGTCGACTAATCAAGTATACAGAATGAAAAGCCTGCTCAAACATGATCAACTGGCTGAGGTATGTGCTTATTTTGATATTTTCTATCTTTCATTTGATCCGTCTGCATGAACTTTTGAAATTACTATAAATTGCTCTTTATGGATGATTTTTTTCTTAATATTTTTATACCCTTTTTTAGATTTTGTGCACAGAAACCTTGTAAAACCTCAACTGCTAATATTCAAAAACTAATTGAAGAGTTTGAACTTGTTATTTGCATATGGTACTACTAGAGTTTTCATAAAAAGGCTTTTATCTCACTGTGTTTATTATAATATTTACTAGCATGTAAATACAGAAATCCTATGAATACCAAATGCAAATACAGAAAGTAATGGTCAAAGCCACAAACAAGTATACTGGAAGACCATTTCACGTCGAAAAAGATGAGTAAACAAAGGAACTGATGTAACATTGTAAGTGTTTACTTGAGAAATAACGTGGAAATAGACCAATGCTGACGAGAACATCTAAGAGCAATGGTTTGAAGTAATAAAAACCATGGATCACTGTTTACATGTGATACTCTCTTGCAGTTGTCGCATTTGATTTTGTTGCCCTTGTCATGAACCTTTTGAGGGTAATAATTGCGGATTAAAAGGCTTGTGTGTTATGAAGACCAGAGTGCTGAAGGCAGATATACTCATTTAGACATTTAGTCATTCACTAGTATCTCTATCTACTACATACTTATAAAACCGAGGCAAAAAACCAAAAAAGAAAATTAAAAATAAATTGAGGCAAAAGATTTGCCTATTTCATTGATTATCGTGTGCAATAAAAAGAATTAGAAAAAACTGTGTTGCCCTCCTCGAACTCTGTCTGAGTTGCACACTGCCACTTGAACACAAGTTCACTTAGCATCCCAGCAGTCTACGCTGAGAAGCCAGTTTCGACAGTGAGCTCATGACGAGAAAGTATTGGGCTCTGGGGCCGCTGCCCTTACCCGCAGGGGCAGCAGAAAGGGGAAATGAAGATGGGCTGAGGAGTGGACACATCCTTGGCCACTATCGTTGCCAAGGAGGCGAGGAGAGTGATAGGGGAGGCAGAGATAGAATTTCTTTTCTAGTACTTATATCTGTGCATTGTGCCATAAGGAAAGGAAGGAAATAGATTAACTTGCTTGTTGCAGGTGATTGACACCTTCCAGTTAAAGATCTCTGAAGACCGACTAATGACTAGATGTACAAAGTGTAACGGAAGTTTCATTCAGAAACCACTAACGCTGGAGGAAGCCATGGAAGCCTCCAAAGGTTTTCAGGTCATCCCCTCATGCCTCTTCAACCGAAATATGGAGTTCTGGAAGTGCACTGACTGCAACCAACTCTACTGGGAGGTACTTTGTTGTCCTATGTTCCGTATTTCCCGTCAAAGTACTTCCTAGTTCCTAGTATCGATTCTGCCTCTTGTATCCAACAATCTGACAATTTCCACAGGGAACCCAGTACCATAACGCAGTTCAAAAATTCATGTCGGTCTGCAACATCAGCGAGTGAGCATTGCAACATTTCATTCGTAAGAGCGTCGTCAACTTGCTCCATGGATGCCATCACTACAAGACGACTGTGGCAAACCTTTTATTAGTTGGTGTGCGATACATTGTTTTTTGTTCTTTCGCTGTACATGTGTCTGTGTTGTTTTGTATGTGAAATTCAACATGTAGTAGGAAACTGATGTTCCAATAATGTCACCATCTGTGCTTTTGGACAAATCCAAATATATATACCAAACATCTCGTCCACACATTGGCATCCATAATTAGTGTTACAGTCTACACTCCAAGAGCTTCCTGGACAGTTCTCTCTTAACCTACAGTACAAATATTACAGGCTACCAAACCAAACTGTTAAAACAAGGTTAACTCAAATCTACTAGAGCAGCAGAACACAATTTTCAGTAAAAGATTCCCTCTCTGGTGCGTCCGTCCCCCTTTACTCAGCTACTTTGAAACCGACGTCACCCCCGCTGCGTTAATTGCCTCAGGAACTAGGAAGTACTTTGACGGGAAATATTTGTGGCTGTCATTGTCAATTTTAATGAATCTTTGCGTTCTGGTCCACGCCATTAGGGAGAAGGATCGGAGAAGACATGGCCCATGAAGATTTAATTAGAGATGCCCTTAGTTAAGTTGAGGAGCTAAATTTGGGGTCTTGGCACCATGTTACATTTACCACTCCAACCACAATGATAATCACAGTAGAATACATTTACTCAACAGCAAACGCCATGTTGCATCCAACCACAGCAAGAAACTATATGCAACAGTTCATCACTTCGCAAGCAAATTGATGACCATCAAAGGTTGCTCTCTAGTAATTTTAGTAAGATAACAAAATTAATATAATCCAGTCTACATATTTAGAAAACAATATTAGCAATTGTGAAATATCAGCTAGCTAGGTGCTACCAGTGAAACATACACTACTCCCTACCAGTCCCCCTCCACATGCAGACCATCCCACAGGCAATGGGAAACACATATTTGAACCTGGTTAGCCAGCAAAGCACTATTTGATGGATTAGCAAGATAGGCCAGCTTCTCAGATCATGTATTTCACCAGTAGCCCTATGTTCTATTTCTTAGTATCCTATTGTCTTGTCGTCTTTACAAAGAACTCCACATTGTCACTTTGGCCTTTTCACCATTTCCCAGATGCACATTCTGATGTGCATTCATATGTACACAGCAAAATGCTCAATAGTAGAAGCCCGAATTCTTCTGCCGGGGAGCGTCTTTGCAGAGAATTGACCTCACTTCCATGATGGACCTAGGCGGCTCCAGTTCTTTTTGCTGGAGTGTGTTGCCAAGCAACTGCTGCATCTGGGATGCAAATGTATCATCGAGCACCTGAAGTGTTTACATGTTTATATTACCATACCAGAAAAGAGGAGCAAAAACAGGAAGGCACTCAAGAAAAGGATTCTGAAAAGTAAAACAGGACTACAAAGAAAATGAACTTACCGATACTGCAACTCTCGCGCCTTTGTACCAGGCCTTGTTCTCTTTGCGGTTTTCCAGGAAACTCAATACGTCCTAAATCAAGGTTAATTAGTAACTCATATGATAAGAGGAGAAACAATGGTGATATTGAACTTTCATATACCTGCCCCATACGGTCCCAAAAGCCTCGGCATATGGCTACAAACACATGAACTTCCGAGACTTTGTGCACATGATTTATTGCCTCGATTAGCTGATCATTCAACTCCTGCATCCTGCCGCGTATATCAGACTCCAAGACCAATCCTTTTGAGTCTTGGATGATCTTCTTGAGCTTTGTGGTGTTCTGCATGCGAGTCTGCCATAAAAATAACAAAATATTGTAACCAAAAGTGTTCTGAGTCTAGGACTAGATATACGAAATTGCAGAACTTGCAAACACTGTAAAAGGCTACCAAAACTTGCTATTAGAAAGCTTAATTGACCAAAAGTATTCCTCAATGCAATCGCCATATCAGTGTTGTTTCAAATTCTGCAAAAACACTTACATTTTCAGAGAGCTTCTCAACAACTGCTTGCATATAGTTTCGGAATTTGGCCCTCAATGTCACAGTAACCTCACTAAATCTTTCGCCGATGGCCGCTGAATTTCCTCCATGAGGTATACAGGAACTCCAGGACCTCAGATGGCTTTCAATCCGTGGCCGCAACACATCCAATAGTCGTTTCATTGTGTTCAACAAGATTCCAAGCTGAAAGCAGATAGGGGTCAGACATCAAAATCGGGAATTCTAACAATGTGAATGCATAGAAAAACTTACATCTTCAGGTACAATATAAGGGCACGTTGAATTGCGCTTTGCTAGCTTTTGTATAGATTTGAGGCCAAATTTCTTTGGGGCAATACAATCCTTAAGTGGGGCCAAAATATCCACGTACTGCTTTTCAAGAGAGTCAATTACCGCTTTCTCGATATCTGCAATGGCCTTTTTAACAACATTCACAATATCAAAAGGTAATGTCAGATTCCATTCTGATGCAAACAAAATCAATTAAAGGATCTGCAGCAAGGGAATCCTCACATACATTCTCAAGAACAAATATGTATTCTGGCCATCGGCAAATGATAACCTCATACTCTGTTAATGTGTTCTTCAGTAAATCATACATCTCATCCACAAAAGGTGTTGTCATATGCTGAGTCCTAACTCCTGACCATTTAACCTGATAATCAGCAAAGGTATTGCAGGATGAGACCCCAAAATTACTAAATACTGAAAAGCTGGGTGCACCCATAAGATATTGTACAGTAATTAGTACGGCAACCTTAATCTAATTGCTCGAGCTTTTTTAGTTATTAACTATCAGTGGTTCCACTAATAACCAAGCCAATGTCATTCAAGACACAATAGATGGAAATAAACGAGAAAGAAATGGAGGACTTGCAATTGGTCACCACCAACAGAATATTGGACATTTATCACTTTTTAATGATTTATCATATGGTTGCACCAACCATTTATCACAAGAATGAACCAAAAGCAAATAAAAGAGAACCATTTACCTTATCCAGCCTGCAATTTTCCAGCAGTGCTCTGCGTTTATCTTCAATCCATAATACAATGTACAAATGGAACAGCTCTTTTGCATCGACACCAGATTTAATAGGGCTGAGAATAAATCAAAAGATCAGTCTTGAATAAACAAGACACGAGTACAAGAACAGAACCAAGTTAAAAGGATACCCCCTCCTGAAACTAATATAAGATGTTTTAGATCACTAGTTTAGTTATCTAAAACATCTTATATTAATTTACAGAAGGAGTACTTACCAAATGTTCCAGCTGGCAAGGTCCTTCTGAAAATCTGCAGTGGCGATCACCAGATCTGCCACAGGTGATGAAGGCCCAGTAGGAGGGCATGCAACAAGGAATGAGCGTAATCTATTTGAGAGCTCCACACTATAGATGGCGGTTGTCAAATTGGGGAGGTCGACAAAACTGTGGAAACAGAGGAATAAACAGAGAATATGAATATGAAATAAAGCAAAGGTAACAGAATCATGTTATAGTGAATGCTTCTCCTAGAGTCTTACACACGGAAATGTGTCTAAAAGATGAACAGCAGGCCCAGAAACAACAAGATACCTGGGAAGTATGTGCTGGTTATGAATTTCAATGTCTGTAAAAATTTCATTGCGTATATTATGGCACAATGATTTCATCTTCTGGTAAGCCGTTGTGAAGGTCACCATGTCCATCTTTATGCCTTCAGAATTTCCCGCCACAAATTCATCAGTTTCAAGCATGTGCCTTCTTGATCGCTTCCTGGCAGCAGTCTGGTAATAAATTGAAACTTAATAAGTAACGGCATCTAGAGAAAAAGGTAAGATACATATACAGAACAGTTGAAGAATGACCTGGAAGTAACCACAGAGTCTCAGTTGGGCCTCCGGAGACAGCACATCATGGAGAAGACTGTACAGCTTTATAGCTGGCTCCAGGGCTGATGCGGCCAATCCAGTTGGAGGCCTAAAGTCTTCCGCCAGTCCAGAGACCAGTGACTCATCAAGACACTTGTAATTCTCAAAAACCATTGCTAAAGTTTGCTCAATTTGCTCCTCGACTTCCCCCAGTATTCGATTCTAATGAAGCAATCAGTCACATAATCATGTTGACATGTCAGGATCAGGTAATGAAGAGGCTAAAAAGAGCAGGATGGGTTTTATTGATTTCAGCTAACTAGATTAATTTTCTTGTTACAACGAAGTAACAACAATAGGATATTTACTCCCAATTTAAGAAATTTGCTACCTATCTTGTGAGAGGAAAACACTGTTCCAGCAAACAAAAACATCTTTTCATGGAGAAGGAGTGGTACCTCTTGATGGCTCAATGCGGCAGTACCATGGCTCTTCATTAGTACTGGCAGCAAGAGCTCATGAACCAAATTCAGCCAATCAGCGGTAGGGGTTGCAACATCCACAATATACGAGAGGTACCTTTAGGAAGAATGGCATGAGTATTTAAGGTAAGTTAAATCACACAGAAGTACAGAACACAAATATCATGCAAAAGGACTGGAAACAGTGAATAAAAGTGATAACGAAGAGACCAAAGAAGCTAGAAAGAGTTTGGACTACTGTAGCCAAGTACCTCAACTTAGTATATGCATCTGAAACCCCATAGTATGACGCAAATTCTGTCAGCAACCATTTCCAAGAACCTTGCAAGACAAGATTTCTTTGCTGAATGTGTTGTGCCTTCATTGCAACTTCCAAAACAATATCATACGCCACAGTCTCTGCAACGGAGCCATACTACAAGAACAAAGAAAAGTATGTTAAGAAATTGGTCAGCGTGTTAAAAGCATGACACATCCATTCACTTTATCATCAAGAAATGTATGTATTCAATCAGTTCTTTAATGATTGACATCGCGATAAATAGGCTTCCATTGTTACTTGTATTGAAATCGGTAATATTCCTCAGTGCAAGAACCTTTTACTTCACTGAGACAGATAATCTTAATGCACTAAACCCAAAACTAGCATTGTAACTAACAATAAAATTTAGCTATTACTACCATCTTCAAAATATATGATTTAAGTTGGTCTAGCCATGCATCAGTACCTTTGTGTTATTTTCATCTGCAGCAGTTGTATATTGGACATATAGATGTATGCGGCCCACAAGTTCATGCTCTGGCTCCCGGTATATTGACCACCAACGAAGCTTGTCAGTCTACACAAGAAAATTCATAAGCTTTCTGGGGAACATCAATTGCATAATAAGGCACAATTGGTACGTGGTATATCAAGAACCACCAAACTACTGAAAACTACAAGAACCTTTTTCTTTAAAGAACTTTCAAACAAGTAAAAACATGGTGAGGAGAATCTTACAGCTTCCTCTGCCATTGTAGCAACTTGAGCAACAACACGCCCACAAGGTTTTCCTTTGGTATCAGATACATCAATGATCAAATCATCTCCCAGGCTATCTGGAAAGCTGAAATGTCAACAGAAAGATATTCAGCTTGACACCAATTTCATAATATCTATACTTTGTCCTCACAAAGAATACTTCTCAACAAATATGCAACACATTGATTATGTCAGCTACATCATCAGATACACAGAAATAATAGTGGCATATATGTAATCAAATAACATGCTATATATTGACTTCTCTTTACGTACAAGACATGTGTTTCACCAGATCCTGGCTGCATTGGTACCACATCGTCTTCAGGTGAACTTTTAAGCCTCAGTTTGCACGAATATGTCTCTGAGGCAAGAATAGAGTGAGGTCGACTCAAGAGACTGCACGTCATGAAAGAAATAAAGCATTTTTTTTTAATCAGCATATTTACCTTGTTGTATTTCATCAGCTGAACTGCTGCGCAAGGTAGTCACGCCAACTTTTAGCAGACCAGATACCTGCTTTATATATTGAGCACTTGCTTGCATGTATGCTAAGCTATGCTTCGAAAATGAACTATTAGGAGGTACATGTGTTGCTACTTGAACTCTCCTAACTGACTCCCACCCAGATGTGATTGTTGATTGTACGTTGGACAAACGGTGCCGAACTGAATCGAATTTTACCACTGGCAATGATGAAAAACTACAACCAGAAGGCATGTCTACAGACATGCGAACTTTGCGAACTGCAATTGAAATTACATTATGTTAGCATTTCACATCTTGGCAATTTCTGAGAGTAGTTTATATAGATCATGTAAAAGAACTCATAACAGCTAGAATGATCTGCCACTCTACTAGAAGTCCTCGCAAACAGGAAGTGGGAAAAGGGAATGATTTTGCATGCATTTGGGAAGTGTATTACCTTGAACCTTCATTTTTCCAATTGTTCTCTTGGGTTTTGATGCTGCTCCTTCGGTAACTCGTTCTGATGCTTGTTTGCTCATGAGTTCCTCTTCTGATCGCAGTAACACATCTTGCAAGCTAAATGAAACATGCAAAAACATCAACTTACCTAGGTGTATAATTATTGACAGATTATGTTCATATTTGGTGCATTACATTTTCACTGCAGCATGTAAATAGATACTAGTATATTGACCAGCATGAACAAGCAACTTGCACTGTGAACTAATTCAAACCAATGAATGATATGCTTACAGAATACAGATAAGTACTTGCTTCAGCACTCCACCTTAGCAAAAGACTACATGTTATGAAGCGTTACTGGTGTTAATTAATGGTATTGTGAGTTTGCGACCATTCTTTTTTAAGCAGTGGGGATGATACTTGGCAATTTTGCAGTGTATTAGTTCAGTACATATTTGAAAGGTTGAATGATTGGCGTTCACAGAGACAGAAGCTATTTTGGCTGATTCTATGCCTCTTAATATTTACAGTTTGCATCAACAGAGGGACACTGAGCTTTCAATGGAACAAATTGACTTAAGTTTGAGCATGTATTTTGCTTCCAGAAAGGATTGCATCTAGTCATCAGAAGAACAGGTGAAGAGCTGCAATAGACTGATGAGACATGCTAGGAGGCCAGACAAGATCTTCAGAGGCACACTGGCTAAGAGAAGGTGCCCCATGAAGGCAGATGGATTAGGCTAAAGTTCAGAACAGGTTGGATTCAAACTTCTCATATCAGAAAATTTTATTCTTTAATAAATAGCTATTGTGCATAAGAATTACACACATTTCCAACATTGCTCATGGTAACTAAAACCAGTAAGAAAGGTGCAGCTAAAATATTTCATGACATCTTTACAGTTACTTGATTTTCATGAGTATGAAACAATTCGACCATAACTCACCTAAATGTATCTCTCAACAGTGTGCATTCATTTTCCAGAAAGACCGGAGCTTCCATACAGCCTCTTGCCCATGCATGAAGACAGAGGCGGACACAAGCATCATAAGCAAGCACAGAATACCAGGGCCCCTGTAAGCTGTTTTTTTATTAAACATGTTAGTAGAGAAATATGGAACAGTAAACAAATTATCATTAAATGTGTACTCTACATACCTGGCATGAAATGTGGGGAGTCGAACAGGAACTGAACTAGATGGCCTGCTGGCGTGCCTTCCATTCAAAGTAGTCCTACATGGTACAACACAGTCAGATCGACATGCCAACAGAAGAAATACAATTAATTTCTGAACAATGGTTTGATCGAGCATCTAGTATGACATGAGCTACCTATCAGTCTTTTCGGACAACTTAGCTCCCACGATATCATCACCATGGTCCTCCTTTTTCACAGTTGAACCATCCGGTGCACTTGCATTTGCACAAGTTCTGGTATCACTGTGAGGAGCTGGTGAAGTTTCCTGACTATAATCATGTATCGGTGGGGCACTCGGCACATCAGATGAACCATCCTGCACACAACCCATTGGATTCATCAGCAAAATGTACTTATCATGTAAATAACGGTATCATAACTTCACATTTATTTTTGAAAGCAGGTCAACAGATGACCCCTGCAACTTTATTGGGCCAATTGACCCACAAAGAAAGGAACAATTTTGGGCAGAAAAATTTAGTCCTAGGTTAAATCGTCGATTGGAAAAGTAATAAATACAATTATGATGCAGTTGAGGAAGTGAACTATTCTTGCATTTAGTTCATAATGGCAAGCAAAATCCAGTTCATAATGGCAAGCAAAATCTAGTTTCTCCAAATAATTGAGAAGAAAAAACAGATTGGCCAGATCATTGTCCAAGTGAACTAAATGCAGAAGCACGTCATCCTTAAGCATATAGTAACAACGAACAGTTTGTGTATCTTAACAGTAGTATCTGGAGAAGGTTTGGTTCAATGAGCAAAATATTTGTTGCAATATCTCTATGTTGAACAATTACAATGCTCAGTCCAATGCAAAGACATCTGTCACCGCCATATTGACCATGCAAAGACGATTGCTTGTGTATCTCAGAAAAAATGATGGAGCTTTCATATGCAGCCTAGGAGTGGAATTAGTACGGCCATTTGGTACGGCAGAGAATGAAGTGGGAACTAAAGAAAAAGAGAATGTCTTATCGATTAGCACTGAAAACTAACCATTTTTGGAGAAGATTTGACATCGCCTCGAGCAGGAACATGAGCAGAATAGTGTTCTTGCGGCTGGTAAGCTCTCGAGTTTGAAGGCTTGGGTGCCGTACGAGCCGCCTTAGGAATGGCATTGGTCGCTTCTCTCCGGACTGGACCAGTATGGGAGTACTCAGATGCATAGCCACCCCCCTTGGAGGCCACGCCATTGCTCCGGCCCGCCGCCTGGCTCGAGAACTCGGAGCTGCCCGCAGAGTCCGAGTACTCCTCCTCGGCGTACGCAACAGCCGCAGAACGCGCCTGTGGCCGCCGCGCCTGCTGCGGCTTCCCCCTGGGGAGCGCCGTGTCCCTGGAGGAGCTCAGATCCGAGTAGCCGTCGCTGGAGTAGTAGCTCTGCTGCTGGGCGGGCACGTTGGCGTAGCGGTAGAGGGGCACGGCGGTGCGGCGGGGTGCGTCGTCGCGGTGGCGCGGCGAGGAGTCGACGGAGTACCTGCCGCCGCCGCCGCCGCCGCCGCTGCAGACCTCGAGCTCGTCGGCGTCGGAGGACTCGTCCATGTCGGAGGCCGTGGAGGCGCTGCCGCCGGTGGAGCGCAGCGGGAGGTGGCCGCTCCTGAACTTCTCCGGCGGCGGCATGGCGTGGCCGAGGCCGAGGCCGCCCGCGCCGCGCGCGGCCCGGAGCGCGTCCATGCGGCCGTGGCTGTGCAGCGCCGCCGCCCCCGCGCCCGCGCCCTGGCCCTGCCACATTCGCGACAACCAACCACCACGAGTCAGAAACGGAAGCCCCAGCTCACTCAACCCCCAGCTAGGGTTCGGTTGGGCTCAGGCGAACCGCGCCGCTGCGACGAGGAAGGAAGGAGGCCACTCACCTCCCGCACCCACTTGAGCGCGTCCCGATCCAGCCCCTCCGTGAACATCATCGCCGGCATGCAAAATCCCTCGCCGCCCTGCCACACCAACAAATCCAAATCAGCGGGCCGCCCCGCACCTCGGCCAAATGCCGCGCCCCTAAATCGCGGCGGACGGAAAAAAAACTCCCCGAAATGCCGGCACGAGCGCGCGGATCCGGGACCCGAATCGGCGGCCGGTAACTTACCAGGGAAGCCAAGCCGGCGGCGAGGGCTCGGCGGCGCGTGCGACGCGAGCTCCTGCGTTCGAATTCGTTCGAAAATCCACCGGCAGCAGCGGAGGCGAGCGGACAGCGACGGCAGCGTGGAGCGGCGCCGAGTGGGGAGAAGAGACGAGAAAGAAAGGGGAGCAAAGGGGGCAGAGAGGAGGAGGGGAGTTTTATTATTTAGTGGGGGGAGGAAAATAAACTAGACGGACGGAAGCCATGGTTAAATATTCGAATCAATTAATGACGTGAGGGAGACGGCGCAGTTTGTTTGCAGGGAAGCCCCTGGGGAGGGAGGGAGGGCGGTCCGTTTTGGAAAGTAATGGTGGCAGGTGATCCTCCCCCACGGGGGGGATTAGCAGCGCAAATGGGGAAACTATCTACTTCACAAGGTTAAAACTGATCGTGTTATCCCCTCGTATCTCCCCTTCAGATCTCTTGCATCGAATCTTATTCGTTACGGTAAATCCTTCTTAGTTGTAAATGCATGTTAGTGGTACATTTTTAGTTGAAATTGAATATTAGTACTGTACTACTACTTGTTAGGCGTGCTGTGCGATTTGGGGGGAACGGAGGGGCCTATCGGCAAAAGGAGGAGGAGGAGGGTGCGTGCGTCAGCCCCAACGGGAGGGTGTTGACGGCGTCAGTCCCCTTCGCTCGTAACGGTCGGACGACGAGGACGTGGTGTTGATGGTGGGAAGTGGGCGAGCGCCACGACGACCCGGCTCTCCCTCTCTCTCTCTATCTCTCTACTGTGGAGTGGAGTGGACCCGTGTGAACGCGGCTACCTCCTCTGTGCCGTCCGTTGCAGATCAGATGAAATCTGGGGCGTTGGTTCCGGTGTTGGGTGTTTGGGCGGTGCGCGGACGGGGTGTGGGGCACATGCGCGCGGGGCCCCCGGTGCCGGGCCCTTTTTTTCGAACGGCGTGGTCCGAGGGTGCATGGGAATTTCCTGGGACTGGTAGTAATACGTTGGATGGACGGGTTTGCCCCTGGCTTTTCTGAGAAATTGCGGAGGTGCGGTTAAGTAATTGCCACTGATGGAGTGACACGCTACGAGCTTTCGGCGTCGCACTTTTTTTTAGGCGACTGTGATGGGGCGTACGGGTGGGGACGGGGTGATGAGCCGCAGGGGAGCATGTGGCCAAAGTGCCACCATCACGCTCCCGCTCCATCGATTGGCACCTTGCTGTACTCCCATTTTCGTTCTAAGAACGTTTTTGGGTGATAATTAAGCTACACTCTACACTGCTTTTATTATTTTAATAACTGCACTCTCAACTACAAATTCTGATCAAATGGCATTCCAGTCATCTTCCAGTGCGTTTCTCAGTCACGCGCGTTGCCATTTGCCAAGCAAGCCAAAGCCATTTGAGTTGAGCGAGCGGCGCTTTTTTCCCCTTTGTGCCGCCCGGGAAAAGGGAGCGGTTCGGTCGGGTTAGTAGAATTGGACCGGTAGTTAGGTGATGGCCGAGCTCTCTCGCGTCGTCACATGGAACGTGTTGCGAGCGCGAGCTGGACCCACGGAAAGGTTGCGCATGCCCACCCGTCCATCACACTGATAGTAGTAGTAATAATAATGCGTTTAACCGCCGGGTAATTACGTTAATTCCTTCATTACTGGAGTAGTAGTGCTAGTAGTAATATTGGAGTATTATTATTATTGACCGACTATATATATTCTGACACCCTTGACCTGCGTGGCCGGCCGGAGTTTCTTGTCGATCTCGCGGCGTGTGGAGTGGAGGTGTGAAGGGCTGGCTCACATGGAGGCGAAGCATCTTCCTCGACGGATCCTGCTTGCTTCGGTGCCAAGGAAGGGAATGTCAGTCAGGCCCGCGGCGAGCGGAGGTTCTAGCAGCAGCATACATTTGCCGTTTCTGGTTTTTGGTAAGGGCAAGTGGACCGGGATGCGGTGGAGAGATGTAGACGAGGCGCAAAGGGTCCATCGGAACATGGGACCTCCAGGCTGTGCAACCAAACAAGGCAAAATTGCCTGGAAAACCAAGGCCGCTCACACGATGCACTAGTCTCTAGTAGTAGTACGAGCAGCTAGCAAGTACCGGCGAAAAAACGTACTGTGGTACAGAGATGAGTAGCTAATAGAGTACTAGTACATGGAATGGAAACTAGCTTAATACCCGTGCGTTGCCACGGATTAACAAACGAATCTATCGCGAGCAATGGGCTCAACTCTTTGATCATTGTATCATCCTTTTAACAGTGTTGTCATCCCGCCGTGAATCCGCTTGTGATTTTATTCCACCAAACTGTGAATCGGCTTGTGTTTTTTATTCCACCAAGCTGTGAATCCGCTTGTGTTTTTTATTCACCAAACTACTGTTGTTATTCTCAACAAATGGATCTACCATGACCCTTTTGACTTCAGTTCTTCAATCATTACTCCCTCCATTTCAAAAGTATAAAGTTGTACTAAGACTAAGACAGTTATTTTGAAACGGAGGGAGTACATCACTGCTCTGCTACACCGTTATCCCGGTGCAAATTTTCATATGTTTTTTTTTCAGTCTTCCAAATTAGCAATAGTCATTTCCATTGCCTTTAACTCAATCAAGAAAATCACGTCCAATGGCACCAGCGGCAACCTTGGATAGCAGTTGCCAATGCAAAATCCCCCATTCCAAGGAAGATTCTACCACTGCCGCACATCTGAACATAGCGTCCTCTCACCTTGCGGCTCTCTTCAATCTGCACATCTACACTATGAAAAAAATGTCTTTTGTATCTATAACAACTTACTGCAATATGAGAACATTCAGTTATGGCTAAGGGTGAGTGATGAATAAAAGTAGCATGCACATGGTCTTAACTCGCTAGACTATATTGTCTCAAAACAGGTCTCGACTCCGGGGCGCAACCTAGCGCGCCGCCGCAGGCCTTCACCAGGGCCCTTCCCCGCCGCCGCTGCCGCCGGCGTTCGCCGCGGTGGCGGCGGGACCCGGCGCCGAAGGGGTCGGGGGAGAAGGAGCGGAGATGGATCCCTGGCGGCGGCTGGGGACGGCGTTCGGCGGATCGATCTCGCGCGGCGGCTGGGGCGGCGACCCCAGGCGTGAGGCGGCGACGGCTGCCGCTGGTGCGTGGAGGCCGCCGGTGGAGGTCGCCTGCGGGCAGCAAGGGCGACGCCCAGGTCTGCGGCGGCGGTCCTCCCATGGCTCTCCGTGCGTGGATGGTGGTCGTGGCCGTAGGTCTAGGCCTCCCGCCTAGATCCGCCATCGGAGTGGCCGTCGGTCGTCCGGAGGTGCGTGAGGAGGCTGGTCCTAGGGTTACTCTGACACAAAAACGAAGAACTACCTTGCGCCTGTCCTCTTTGATTTGGCTAGATTGTCGGGTTCCGGAAGGCTCCGCCGACGATCTCCCTCTGGCGTTAATGCCTGGAGATTGCTGGATCGGGTGGTATTCGGTCGTGCCGGAAAAATCGACGCGAAGCTCTACTCTGTTGCCATCATGGAAAATCCATGATGAAGTCAGAGGGAGAATGTCATGGAAGCTGTGATCGGAGGACTGGCAATGGTATTCGGAGTCTTTGCGTTGATGAAGAACTGGCTCGGAGTTTCAGGAATCGTGGCAGCAGTATGTAAGAGGGGGCGACAACACATGTGAAGTTCCAAGTCCTACCTTTCACGGTGAAAATCTAAGGTCTGGCCTTAATTGGTTGTGCCTGACAATGGTCTTGCTGTAGACATTGTTTTGAGAGCGGGGTCTATCTTCAGGGTGAAAACCCAAGGTCTGGCCTTAATTGGTTGTGCCTGGCACTGACCTTCTTGAAGGCGTTGCTTTTGAAGAATCGGAAATCAGGTGTTGGCTTGGTGGTGTTTGTGCTGCGGCTGCAAGGATTGTAACTCTGTAGCGGGACTTTTCTTTTTATTTCTTTTCTTTTTCTTTTGGTTGGCTGAGTGCATCCGTAGTGCCTTTTGGGCATTGTGTAGTTGCAGAGGCCGGGTGTAATTGGTATCTTTTCGATATTAATATATTCTCCTTTTCAAAAAAAAAGTAGATATATTTACCAATCCTGATTGAATAAAAAAATGGTTAAAATATTCACCAACCATGAAAATTTAATTTTCAAGGGAAGCTTCACTTACCAAAGAAATTTATGCAAAACTTAATATTATGCAAGTTCATTCTCTTATACAAAGACCTAAAAGGAAAATCTCATTGACTGTTATCAATAAACTAATATGCATGATTATGCAAATCAAACTCAAAAGTTAAACAGCTGCAGCTGCCTTGGAAACATGCATTGTAAATAAGATGATAGCGGAAAAAACTTGATCACACATGAACATACAAATTTGTTAATAAAATTGCCATGAAAGGGAACACCTTACCCAAGATTTGCATGTTGCTACAATATCTACAATATGGCCACCATCCAAAATTAAGGAGTCATGCTCTTCGGTGTGGGGCACGTCTTCGGCTTGAGTGTGTTGATGAATGATCCCATCCGCTATGTGACATAGAAATACTTATACTTTAAAATAAATAGTAGTGGACATTGTCTTTCATCATCATATCCAAATAAAGAAGTAATGGAATCCTATTCCCGTATAGACCGGAGGCAGCGGATCATCTAATTTATTTACAACTAAAAAAGCACGGTCGCCTATTTTAAAATTTATGAAACCTTATTCATATATAGTCTTGAGTAAACGGGTTATCTAAATTTTTTACATCTGAGAAAACATGATCGCTTATGTTGATCCGCAAATATTCAAATAAAGAATTTATGAAACCTACTTCATA
The DNA here is from genome assembly GCA_950022295.1 of Bromus sterilis. Lineage (NCBI taxonomy): Eukaryota > Viridiplantae > Streptophyta > Magnoliopsida > Poales > Poaceae > Bromus > Bromus sterilis. The sequence continues at coordinate 28,825,324 of OX465599.1, read as the reverse complement.
TATAGAGTGGAGGCAACGGGTCAAGCAATTTATTTACAACTGAAAAAAGCACTATCGGTTATGTTGGTTTGGAAAATTCGGTTGAAGTATATATTGATACAGACAAATGAATGATTGATAATTACATAAGTTTTTCTTGCCTTCGATTGGGGGAGTTGGCTGTTCAACGTACAATGTACGACGTCCATCTTACGGGCTTGGCTACTAACTACTACTCCATCACCAACTCCCTTTTATCAAGCAAAGTTATTTGCAGGCCACACATACTTGGGTATTAATGGAAGAAATAATATGAGATTAATATATAATCATATGACATCAGTGGTGCCCAAAAGATAGGAAAACAACATGCATAGTAGTGATATAGTAATGAAAAAACAATTAATATTTTGCATGCATCACTTGAATTTGATCTCTAATTTTCAGGTACAAAGACTGGCTAGCTATATATGGATGCATCTAGACTTTGATGAATACTAAATTTATATAGCTGGCAAGAAACCTGCAGCCTAGCAGCACACACAAGAAAACCCAGACCTTCTTAGTATGTACATACTTCTTAGTACTTGCACTACATTAGCCGAATATATCAGATGGTAACACTTAGTGCATGAAAATCATTATTGATGCTTTTATTGCAAGAAGTAAGTGTAAATACATCTGATGGGTTTACATATCACATCCATATGATCTTGAAATAAAATAAAGATAACTTCCCATAAGCAAACAATGATCGAAAGAAACATCTCTAACATTTTGTTGTGTTCTTTGACAGGAAAATGAGTGAGGGATACAAAAAGATTTGATACCAAGTGTTAATGCAATGCAATCTTATTTGATAGTTTTTACACGAATAAATAGCCAAGTAATAAGAAGGAAAAATGGACTATCAGACAACAATGATATTTGTACAAATGACCAAACATAATTGAAAATTTCAGCTAGAAACATAAGCTGAGAAGGTCAACATTTATCTTCTTGCTACGATGAGTTGTAAACTTTACCTCAAAAGTATGAATATTGGACCACTCCATTAATGTAAATTAAGGAAAATTGTGTGAAAATCACCTTCTCCAGCCATCGCTGTGAATATCTTAGTGTTGATACATATCCTCTTAACTTCTGCAATATCATAAATCATCTCAAACATAATCTGGATGCAAGAACAAAATATTCAAGCAGCCTTACGAAGAGGTTACCATCAATCCTAAATACGTTTGTCTAGTCACATACTAACATATATTCTTGTGGGATGTACTTACAATGGAGTCAGAGGGAGAGAAAGTTGGAGATATGAGTATGTGAAAGAGAAATAGTAAATTAGAGAAAGAAATAGATATACCTACAGATTGCACGGAGTGAAAGTCAGAAATTTATTTGTTGCGACTGCTAGATCGCAGGTGGTACATGACGGATAGGGCATTCGATAGAGCTCGTGCGTCACAAGTTCACAAGGGGAAACGGCTTCAGGCCAGAGATGTACTCATATTTAACCTTCAGGCAATCTAAAATGGTGTTGTCATGATGAGCTATATCCCACTGAATATTGTTTTTCTCACTAAGAAATCCTAGCAACATCTGGCTACAAATCCAAGGGGGAACGACATAAACTTAATTTGAAGGTTAAAACCAGTAGAAGTAATACAAAATTGTATGAAGTGTTAGCATATGTCCAATTAACAACCTTGTACAAAACCATAAAGATAGAATTAATTAATAGTTGCAGGTGAGCACTCAAGCCACTCACACGGAAGCTAAACACAGTTGAAAAGTCATTTTCTCTCTCTCAAGTACAACTACAGTTTCAACACCTACAACGACAATGATTTCCCATCTCAATTTTCACAGAATGTTGTTTTCATATATCAAGCATCTACATTCTATATCCTATATATGTAAAAAACTACACACCTTGATGTACATAACAGATAGATTTTCTCCCAGGAAATTACCATTTTAATAGATGCATGACTCCTAAATAGAGCAAAGCTAAAATTGTGTATAGTGAATGCACGTTGTTTTTTTGGTAAGACAAGGAACATACCTGCACTATTGTTGTGCTGCTGCTGATATATATTGCATGCAGTTAATTTCTTAAAGCCCAACTGAATGAGACCTCAAAAAATAATATCACCCCCTGATCAAGAGAATTAGCAAATGAAACAGACATATAGATCAGCTTTCCTGGCTATGAATAGGCAGCGACGCCTTGCCCACGTCTCATCGATATCCACATCCACTTGTACAAAGCAATGAAGTGTACATCTGGTATTGGAAGGAGAAATGAGTGGCAGTACCTTGATATCGATCTTGACGAAGCAGACGCCTGAAGGTGGTTAGCTGAAACAGCGAGGATGTCTGGTGATGGCAACGGCGGTGGTGGTGGCCCAAACAGGCTGCTTGGTCACACTCAGACCTCGGCATGACAACTACAGGAGGAAGGTCGACGTGAGGGATGCGCTCAATAGGACGACGGCAGGACGAAGGTCGAAAGAATCCATCTACCTAGTCTTGCTGCCCCGTGGCCGAGGCTAGGCGGTGCAGAATCGATGGGCGCCGTCGTGGAGGGTGGTAGATGACCAGCGAGGGCGGCCACCGAGCGGGGGCAGAGATAGCATCCATGGGAAGTACAGCACAGGGGAGCGACGGCGGCTGGAAACCTAGCCAGGTCGGGAGGGAACACAGAGAGAGGAGGGGGTGAGGGTTCGTGTACGGTCGGGTGGGAGACAAATAAACCGGAGCGAATGAGTTCGGCCGTCCGGGTGGAGAAAAATTCTGGGAGAAGCTAAAGAAAGTGGCGATTCTGGGAGAATCGTCAAAAAGAACTGGCCCCTAATTTGATTAGGATCATCCTATAAAACTAATCCCAGATGTCCTTGGGGAAGTCAAACACCGTTTTCCCTCCTCAACTTATCGGCAGTGTGTTGTGAGTGAAGCTCGATGCCGCCTCTAGACCTTCACATCATCGGCGAAAGTAGGAAAACATCGTCAATGCTTTGGTCAAAAGGTAGAAATCGAAGCGAGAAGATGTCGCGACAACAATATGAGAGACGATACGAGGAAGGGGGTTGGACGATCAATGACGAGACTAGTTGGATACTAGAAAGACGATCAATGACGATATGAGGAAAACCAAATCGTGTAGTGTCATTGTTCTGGTTCCAATTTCGACACTAGAAAGGGTAAGCAGAACGAGCATCATCTATCGAGCTGCAAACGGGTGACACAGAAAAGTTCAGGTTTCTCGCGATGGAGATAACAACCCTACGTCGTCTTATGCTTCGAGAGGCTTTCTTTGTTTATGTACAAATTAGAAGCTAGAGGAGATGATTGAGAGAACAAGAGAGAGTGAGAAGTGGGAGCCCGTGTCCCCTGTCTAAGTGGTGAGGGTGGATTATAAAGAGTGCCCCCCCCCACACACACTTCACCTCCTATGTTACAAAGTGAACCGTCAAGATCGTTATTTCAGCCCACTACAAGGGTAACTTCCATGTTATTAGTAATGTATGTTTCCACTTAGTGACGTTGATCCTACTAAATCTTTGTGTGCTCGTTGTGCTCCCTTTATACAAGTGCTTGTTTTCCGAGTACCTAGGAGTTCCTTGTCCGAGTGCGGTGATACAGAATCTCCGTCCGAGTGAAATGGCGTATTGTCCTCATATGAGTGGATTTATGTCGCGCCGTCGTCCGACGGATCAAGACATGTTGATGTTTTAATATTTTTAACCGGTGGACTCGGGGCCCTTGGGATTCCACGAGTCACAGTCATCGTGGGCCTACCCACATGGTAGGTATCCCCAACATTAGCCCCCGAATTCGTGAGGATCTTGAGTGACATGCTCTAAAATTTGTTGGATCCAACTAGATGTTATTGGGAGTTTGAACCAGAGGGTCAACTCATCGAGCTCACGCTGGAGGACGACCGCCTCCTTGGTCACCGCACGCTGGAACACGACCTCCTGCGCGTCCTCTGCTGCCACCATATGCGGCGAGATGACGGTTGACATCTCGTGTAGACGTCGGGCCACATCTCCTGCCAGGTGCGGGGACCGACACGCGTTCACGACTCATATGCCACCCCGTTTGGCAGGTGAACGTTCAACCTTTTCAGCGAGCCACGTACTCCAGTAGTGTCATCACTGGTGCGCCTGCGGTATATACAATTTCTAGGAGGCCACGATGACAACGGCGAAGGGACATCTCATCGGTGGTGACACTGCTATTGGATGTGGTAAGGATGAATAGGGACGCGAATGAAACAGTCCCACCATGGGCGTGGTCATATTTTAAAAAGGACCGTCTGGTAGGTTTGGCGCAAACATGAAGGGATAATGAGTTAACACAAACGAACACGCGCTGCGTTCACTCGATATTTGCGTTGCTGAATTTTCATCGCAAATATAAACCGAAAGTGCGTCGACGCAAACACCGAACGAACACACATTTTGCGTTTGAATCACCGTGTTGACCGCGTTTTTTAATTGGCGCGATCCAAACGAACGCGTGAACCAAATGGGCTGTGCCGGTAAGGCACGTGGATACCATGGCTAGGACACACAAGCCCGGATCAGCTAAGGTCATGTTTGTTTGAATTTTTTTTACTGCTTTTACAACTTTTACACTTTAGGAAATAACCATAAAAGCTCCAAAAACACCTATTTAAGATATTTTATGACTTTTAACAAATTAATATAATAAGATTTAGGATTAAAAACTATAGATTTTTAAAAACATTTATTTAGATGCTTTTATGAATTTTTTTAATGGTAGCTTTTATGGCTTTTAAAATGAAAAATCTGCAAAAAACCAACAGGCAACAGAGCTAAGTTCTTATTTTCCCAAGGCTAGGCCAAAGACCCAAACAAAGAAGTTCAGGCGAGGGGCCACGCGTCGGGCGTGTCAAATCCTGCTCCAGTCTTCTTCCAACGAAAATCGGGAAGGAGACGACGAAAAAAATCTAGAACCTTCCCTGGTTGCGGCGAGCCCACGAAATCCAACGACCGCCAGACTGCCACGGCCGTCCCCTGGACGAAAGGAATCCGGGAATCCACTCCGGCAGGACCCGCCGAGCAGCCGCGGCGAGGGGAGGGAATGTTGTGGGAGTGGGAGGACGGCGACGAGGCGGCGCGGCCGGGCGACGAGGTCCCCCTCGATTTCGACTTCTTCTCCTTCCTCTCCAAGCCCAAGGTGAATGAGCGCCTCTGCCCCCTTCGATTCATCCGCCGCGAACATCGCGGCCCGCTTTCTCCTAGGGCAGGCCGGGCGAGCCCCCCGCCGCTTTTGGGTCTTTGCAGATTGTTAGAATTTTTGGTTTTAGAGGGGGCGGGTCGTGTACATGGAATGCGTCGAATTCCTTTTCTCATTTCTTGCACGCGCAGGATTACTACAAGATACTGGAAGTTGATTATGATGCGTCGGACGAGACAATCAGGTCGAGCTTCATCCGTCTCGCACTGGTCAGTGTTTGCCCCAGCACACCAAGCTATCTGTTTCCCATTATTAAAGTGTGCAGTCTGAATCCTGCGGCGGAAATTGCTTGCCTGAAACTGTATTTATGTTCATATAGTTACAAATCTCAACTTGTCATTTTTGTTACAATCTCAACACTGAAACTTTGACCTAGAAACACTGCTTAATTTTTCAGGCAACTGCTTCTAGATTTCTCTTATAGAGTTTTTTTAATTTTACTTTTGTATTTGTGTGTTGAAGCCTTCATGGTAGTGACCAGTTTACTATCTTCTCATGTAGAAATGGCACCCTGACAAGAAACAAGGTGAAGAAAAGGCAACATCTAGATTTCAGGACATTAATGAGGCATACCAAGGCGAGTTTTTAGTTAATTGATAAGTAATTCAGTACATTTATGTTTAACTCTGGGACATAATGTATATTCTACATGATGTTTTGATCTATTTTCTACCATTTCCGCGTAATGGGCAAGCATCATCCCATGTATCACTTCAGTTTGCCTTTTTTGTTGCTTGTTTCTAATATTCCATATTTATTACGAACATATCAAATGTGATGTTTTACTAATGTGCAAGAGTTCATCGATGAGTAGTCCTAAACACTATACATTAGACTACATGGGCAATTCATTCGGTCCCTTTTCAATTTAGATGTGCTGAACTACTCTGGATTTTGTGTTACCTGGTGGAGTGTTTTAAAACATGACTACCACACGGCTAAGAATAGTCCTTGTACCTTTTTTGACTAAGAAGATAGAAATGTGGTTTCGAATTGCGATAAATTTGTTTAGGGACTAAATAGTTCTGTGTTGTACAGTTTGCACATGCTTGCGAGCACATCATCTTGTATTCAATCGGTGAAAGTTATCCCTAGTGGCCGAGTTAGCAAACCTCTTGGAACTCTCATCTACATCCATTTAGGATAAGTCACTCATTGCCTCATGCAAACAGGCCATGAAACTATGTGCTTACATCATACTAAGAAATTAGCGGAAACATGATTTATTGGTCATCACATGAGCCAGACTTGTTGCACACCTTGAACGTCTAGATAACATGCATTAGTAGCAAAAATTGACCATCATTTATTGATCACTTGGTAATATAATTATTTGCGGTTTTGTACTGACTGTTAAAACGCATTTTATGACATAACAAAAAAAAAGTCTAAAGAAGGTTCTTTCACGATGCATATGCTTTAGCTTTCTATATTGTGAAACCGAGACAAGCAAGGTAGGATAATAGGTGTATGATACATCATGTGCTTCCATTCATGGCATCTCTTGTTTTTAACAGTTCTCAGCAATCCAGTAAAACGGCAGGAGTATGACAAGAAAGGCGTTTTGTATGTTCAGGATCAGAATGCGGCAGTGAGTACACCTCCTCACCCCCATTCACCAACTGAATACACATTTTTTATTCTCATGTTTTTTTCTTTTACTTCCCAGGATTACCTGAACCGTCACAAGGGTTTAATACTTACATGCAATGGCCTTGGTGTAAGGTACTCAGTGTGGTGAGCGTCTATTTGCGATCTTGGATGATGTGTGTAGCTGTAAAATCCTATCTAGTTCACGAAATTTGGCACGGTGCTAGCATTTTGGAGGGGGCTTAGTTTCATCCTACAACAGACACAATTTATATTTGTTGAGTGTCTGTTGTAGATTGCAAGAGGCATAGATGTCCTATGTTGCACATTGCTCCTGAAACACTGTTCCCATCCTATGAAATGAAAACATCGGTGTTCATAAATGCCTTGCCATTTTACTCATAGCATTGTGTGGTTGGATGTCAGGAAATGCTTACTGTTGACCGCTATGTTCTTTACCCCCCAGAACTTCTTCTTCCCTTACAAGGGAGAAATAAATACGGTTAGTCTCAGCATTAGCATTTTCCTTTTCTCTCGGTAATGAAGTAACTTTTGATGTATCTTGTGCTTGGAGAGATGCTCAGCGAAATGAATCAACCTTTTCTTACCGTAAAAGAGGATGGCATTGCCAGAAATTGCTTTTCGATCCCGAGCTCATGGCATTGGTGCTTATTGTTTTGAAGTTTTTTTTGCGGGAATTGAAGTTTTAAGTATTAGATACCAACGTTTGAGAACTGATTGTATAGTTAACTTGTACATAAGCACATCTTGAGAGTATGAATTTATGTGATAAATTATCTTAGCACCAAAAATGAGAGGGCTCGCACTGTAGCAGATGAAATCTGCAAGGTGCTTGACGATGTGGCTATATTCTCGGACTGGAGTTTATGATCTCAAACTCACATGCATCCTATGAACAGTAAAACTATAAGAAATTAAAAAAAGGGTTTTTTGAAAGAAACATTGTTGAATGTTCTGTATATGTGCAAATTTTCACGAAGAAATAACAGTAAAACCCTAATGTTCATGTTTGTTGTAAAAAAATCTTCTTATTTATTTATTTTTATCATTTTACTGTTCATGAGGGTGCATCCGTGCATGTGAGATTAGAAGAGCACTTTCTTCTCTCGCTTTAAGCACTCACATGTAGACGCGTTGTGCCCTCCAGTCCAGAAATCAGAGGCTGTTTATATCACTAGATCAAACTTTGTTGAACCGTGCCTCATTTTAACTCAGAATTTCTCTAACATATTTTGAGGGTTAACTTTGTAGATGGTTCCCAGTGACTCTTATTTTCCCAATAATAATTAGAAGGAAATTTTGCGCTGAGCTGAAGTAAATAATCAGTCAAACCTTTTGACAAACTTGGTGCTTGTAGTCAGGATTGTGAACACTGGGTAAGTAACCGAACCAGAAATGTTTTTTTTTCAGACAATCAGAAAGACTTGGGCAAGCACACTACTGGTAAAACTCAGATATCTCATTACAGTTGATGAGAGAAAACGGATTACAACACACTTTTTTTCTTCCTTTCAGTAATAGTTGAAAAGAGAAGGCCTAACATAACAAGCTGGCTGTAAAGCCTAAATGTTCTAAAGCATCATTCTTCCCTTGCTCAAATGATCATGTCTTTCAGATTTTCGTATTTCGCAAACAGTTCGTCTCTGCTTTCCTGCATATAGTGAAAGCCGATCATTAAGCACACACACCAGGCATGACTGACACTGGATCTGTTATTATGATAAATGGAAACATACCTTGAAGAGGAGGTACCGCGTGGTGAACCAGATTGAGTAACCAGTTCCAACGAGTTCCAGCACATTTGGGAGCTGCAACAAGTAATTCATGTGGTTTATCATACTTGGAGCATTAAGTTTGTAAGTGCATCGAGCGATGGCATAACCACGTACCAGGGGAACAGAGTCAATTGCAGAGATGATTTTAGATAGAATCAAGAGAGCAATCAAAGCGCCACCTCCGAAGAGGACATAAGTGGGTGTCACTTCAATGTCCAACTGAAATGAGCAAGGTGAAAGTAAGTGTGACTGTGTGAGCAACATACAACAATTAACTGCTTCCAAGACTGCAAAGTGTATTCAAGAACAACAAAGGTGCGTGATATCGTTACCAAGTTTTGTCTGGAAAGCAGAAAAATTGTCTTCTGAGTGTAGACGAATAGAAATAACCAATGCGGTATGTTGATACTTTTTGATACGTCATATATGCTGGGTTCATTTCAGCATCAGAGTTTAAGTTATTCTGTATGGCATCTGATTAATACAGTGCAACTTCATGACGGTTTGTGCAAATAGATCTCTAGATCTCAGCATATCGGTCGCTCAGCTTAGCGATTCTAACATCGTGTTTGCAAGCCGGTGGCAGAACCATTTTTTGCACAGCCATGGTGTACTTTTGTTGTTCTTGATTTCATCTGAACAGCCACGCCGAGATCTACCGTAAGCTCGAACATGGATGTTTTTACCACTACAGTACAGCTATGATCAATCACGTAGAAACTGCATAAGTAAACATTTGTCCTGCTCAAAAGCATCATTTATTTTCTGCATCAGTAGCCGCACTAGTATTTCAGTTTGATGCACTCCCGCATCATTGCCGCTGTGTTCAAGTGGGACATCTAATTGCAGTTCTGGTCCAAGTGTACGTCTTTGGAGAACAGGATTCTGAATTCTGTCTAAGTGGCCACATGATTGTGGTTGAGTTTAATATGGTGGTAAAATCTGAATTCTGTCTAAATGCGCATCTTTGGAGAAGAGGATCTTCATCCAGTTTGGACCAAACTATCATGGTCCCTGGACTGGAGCTTGGGTATCCTCTATTCAGCTACTGTATTTTCTAAGCATAAGCAGATAAGCCATCTCTCTCCCAAAACATGGAAAGCAAAGCAGCAAACGAGGAGTAAACGTTCAGCGGGGCGCTACTACCTTGCCGAGTATGTCGTCCACGCCGCCGCTCTCCTCGGGCACTTCCGGCGGCGACACCGGCGCATCTACCACCGTCGCCTCCACAACCGACGCATCGGGCTTGTCCGTGACGAGGGTTGCGGTGGTGGTGGTGGTGGACCCCGACGCGGGCTCCTCGGACGACGGCACCGGGTCAGGGCTGGCCGGCGCGGCGCAGCGGCAGCGCCAGCCTCGCGCCGGGGCGCGGAAGGCCACGGAGGCGGGCAGCGGCCGGCGGTGCACGCGGGCCGAGGATAAGGGCGCGGAGGCGACGGTGGAGACGAGGACCTCCATCTTTTTCTCTCCCTCCCTCTGCTGCCTTTTCTTTTGTGTCTGGTTGGGGTTGGAGGTTTTTGGCGAGCTGCGGGGGCGAGGGCGGGGGGAGGATGAGGGGTGGTGGGCTGGCTGGGTGCCTCCGTCTCCGTCGTCCGTCCCTCACTGACGTACTGACGTGCCTCCACACTGATGCCATGCCACTGCTGTCCTGTTGTCTTGGCTGTTCCAACGCAAGAGGCGTCGCTTTTCCCTGGCCCCGGGCGGGTTCGTGACAGTGTGATACTCGTCGCGCTCTTTGGCTTTGGCCGCATCCTCCTCTCCTTTTCTCCGTTTTGGCTTTTGGAAATTAATGATGTGTGTGGAATCTCACGAGCAGAGCCCTCTGGAAAGTACTACGGGAATTCATTCTGCTAGAATACAATTATGTGAACAGTGGTTGTGGAACAGGTGGAGCGTCCTGGTTTTCTTTTGCTCCTCCGTTTGTGAATGATGAGTTCTCTCGCATAACTCTGCACCGGCTGCGTTTTACAGCTGCTAAGGGCATCTTCAAAGTCGCGACGCATTTGTTCGTTTTTGAGGCATTTGTTCGTTTTTGAGTCGTTTGGGTTGGTGAAGTTAAACAACACGGTTCAACCAGGTGATCTAAACTGAGGGAGATCCGCGTTTGTTTGCTTTTCGGTTTATCGTAACCCAAACTGGATCCAAATTTAAAGTCATTTTGCGTTCCCGCAGATAGGAGGCGGACCGTCCGTGAGTCCGTACGCATCCATCCGCTTCCGTCCCGACTCCGTCTGACAGCCACACATCGATCCTTTGACTGTTCATGCGACATGAACCGGCCCTATTTAATAGGACCGGCCGTTCCCCACGGGTTCGTCAAGGCCATGGTTGGGGCAAAGATTTATGAGTTCAGAAACACACATCCTCCCCCAACTCCTCCAACAGGCTATACAATTATGCGGGAGCTTGTCAAGTCATTTTTTGGTCTTCTTTAAATACCATCGGAAAAGCTTGAGTATAACATATTGTGTGTACACATCTTCCGGTTTTAAACTACCACGAAGCGTACGTGTATCTAGTGCCCTTTGTAGGTTTTCGGTGATTTATGACAAAAATTGTTAAGGAATTAATGTGTTTACGAATATACACAAACAAAAGCCCGTGAAGATTTGGTTTAATTACTACTATAAGTGACAAGCCTAAAAATGTTATGGAAATATTGAAGAACTTGATGTGCCTATTGAAGAACTGGCTGGAAAATTGGTGTATGAACACTTAGGGCATATCCAAGGCAAACCCCTAAAAATGGACAACGTATATGTTCACGGACTGGTCCAGAGCAGTCCACGGACACTGATACGGAAACCGACCATCCAACCATGTCCCCTAAAATTTTGCTCCTAGTTTATTTTTCCTAAAGTTGACAACACTTCAAATTTATATCTAAATGTTTCAATTCAATAATATGTTCAAATAAAATAGTTTGAACATGAATTTAACTTAAATTTATGTTTAATTGTCTTCTTTATCAACCCACTAATGCTCAATCATGTATTCCTTGAGCTGCTCATCAGTTGCATGTTGTTGAATTTGTTGACGCATTTGGATAAACTCCTTAAATGTGGCCGGATCCCGAGCTAGAATTTGAATATGATCGCCCATGCTCTCAAATTTAAGACATCATGCGACACTTTCACCCTCATCCTCCACAATCATGTTGTGCATATCACACAACATGTCATCACCTCCCACAAGGTCTTCGGATCTCATATTTTTTTGCATGTCTTCTGATAACTGCAAAACGAGTTGGAGCACATCTAAATGCCCTCTCCACATCCTTTCTAGATCCTTCTTGTCTTTGGGAAAATTGAGCTGTTTTTTACATATCCGCTCGTAGAAGATGGTCTTGACGAAGGTCATCCACGAAGTATAGATGTCATCAACCAGGTAGTAGCCCATGTTGTACTCATGCCTGTTGATAGTACAGTTACATAGAGGAGCTTGTCCTTCAGTCAACCGAGCAAACAATAGAGATTGATGCAGCACATTGAAATCATTGTGAGACCCAGGCATACCAAAAAAACATGCCAAATCTAGAGGTCATGTGAAGCAACTACTTCAAAATGATGGCGGGCTTCTTAACATGGTCCTGATAGTGTCCTCGTAAAGCATATAAACACTTCTGCCACCTTCAATGCGTGCAATCGAGAGATCTGAACATATCTGGACATCCTCTTGCTTCCGACCTTTCTGTGTCTGCGATAATAGGTTCTCTCAAGTACTGAGGGGCAAACACCTCCACCACTGTATTAGCAAATTTCACCATGGCGTCTAGGCATGTGCTCTTGGACATCCAGAGGTACTCGTCCCACGAATCCATAGTCGTGCCATATGCAAGAATCTACAATGTTGTAGTACACTTTTAACAATCAAAGAATCCAATAGTCCCCACGTCATTCTTCTTCAAGATGAAGTAGTCATCATAGGACCCGACGACATGGTAGAGGCGATCGAACATATTCTTTCACATCAAAACCGCATGCAAAAATTGTTCGTGAACAGGACATCCAGAGCAAATTAATCGTCCATCAGCATCAAGTGCTCCCATGCCATGTTTCGATTGAGCACTCAATGGCCCTCGATCGATCCCTTGAAATGGAGAGCCTTCTCTTCCACATGCTTCACATCTGCAAGGACCGCCTGCATAATCTTCGTTTCATCTGGATAGACATCCTCATCGAATGAATCATCCGACGACTCGATGAAGTTCTTATACATGTACTCCATGTTCGAATCGGTTTCTTGAAAGAAGAGAGAATAATTGTCAAAAAATTTAGCACGACCATTTCAACAAACACTTACTGGGCGAGATCATCACCACAGACAGCGTCCGCATGGGAGGATGGTACCTACGCGGCGAACGGACGAGAGGAAGAACAATGGTGTTTGCAAAGCGGCGTGGAACTCGATGACACAGGTGAGCTTCGACAAGGCCTTGGTGAACACTAGGGTGATGCAGCGGTAGTGTCCGACATGGACCAAGTGAATACATAGAAAGGAGGGATTGGCAGAATCACGTGTTTGTGAGAGATTTTTGAGTGGGTTGGGGGTTCCAAATTCCCACGTGGCGGCATTCCGAACTCCCGCAAGCTTGCTTTAGGTTTGCGGGAAAACGAACAAGCAAACCGACCCACAGATGGTTACATGACCGCGTTGGATGGTAAAACAGATCCGAACAGTTGCGGGAGGTTTAAGGATCGGTGTTGGAGATGCCCTTAGGTCTTCGCTAGTTTTTATTATGTTTCTCTGAGTCAATAGGACAAACCGTCTGTTAAGGGAGAGGGGGGGGGGTCCAAGTATAGTAAAACAATATGTGTTTCAATTATGCTCAGTCAAACCTATTTCTTCAGAGTGAAAATTTTGGATTCCTTTGTGTCAAAGGCTTCAAGCGTGTGTGACAAAGGTGATATTTTTTTTGAACATTAGACACTTTATTAAAAGACTAGGCGATGCCCCGCATCTACGCAGTGGCATAGAGGTGTCGTGGCGTCGTCTTGGTGTCATGCAACCTTTCGAATGTACCCCCGACACAGGTGGCGTCGTGGCGCTGTGCAGTCTCGGTTGTGTGGAGCCTTTCGATTGTGTCGACGGTGCAGTGTCGTGGCATGGTTTGCTTGGCGATGCCCTGACTCCGCTAATGGCACACTGGTGCCGTGGCGCCGTCTCGGCCTCGCGTGCCCCTTCGAATGTGCCCCGTGACACATGTGGTGTCGCGGCGTTGTGCAATCTCGGATGCGCGGAGCCTTTCGTTGGCTTTGGCGGTGCAGTGTCATGGTTTTGTCTCGGCTGGCCGATGCTGTTCGATTTCTCCTGGGGTGCTCTTTCTTGTGTTGTGTTGCGTTTTCCCTTCTTGTACCCCCTTGTTTGTGTGTTGTGGAGTGTGTGGATTTTCCATTTTATCTCCTCTTTGTGCCCCCTGTACTTCTGGTTCACTTGAACCTATCTTGCAAAAGGCTGCTAAAGCCTTATAGGCAAAAAAATGAATACAATTCAGGCCCCCCCCCGGGTGAAAATTCAAAAAAACAAACAATTAATTAAGTATTTAAAATAAAAAAAATATGAAACTCAGTATAATTTAATTATTAAATATTTGTTAAAATAAATATTCATTAAAGTAATAAATCTATTTTTTTGATGAAAAATCTATGAGTATGTTTTTTTACTGATTTATTACCTTAAGAATATACCGGCGAGACGATATGAGACGAAAACAACGTTGAGTGAAGGGAGTGGAAACATCACACTTAGCTAAACCTAAAACAACAATATCAACTACATATGTGCATTCGTAAAAAAATTCGCATAAACAAATAAAATGCGAGATAACTCGAAATTTGATTTCCTATAAAAAAAACCTTCTAAATAGTGAGGCTTAGTGCATAAAAAAGTAAATATTTATTTGTGATAGATTGCATGCACATGTGAATTTAATGCAAGCATGTGCATAAAGAATTGATGATGTGGATAACTTGCATGTCAAAATAAATAACTTTGTTAGGATGAACTATTCAGGTACTATTATAGATATCATTTTTCTAGTGGAAATATGCATAAGAGTAAATCAAAAAGCTAGGGCACAGAATATTGCTACCCCGCACATATAGCGCTGAGGTTAGGGGCTCCCGCGCCAAAGGCCCAGCAACATTTTGTTTTTTCTGCTGAGAAATCCCAGCAAGATTTTATTCTGTGCCCTAGATTTTGCCCGGGCCGACGCGAGACCCGGCGAGCAAATCACATGGAATCCTTCCTTTTAACCTGCACGCAGCGGACTCAATCTCCCGAGGTGGGACAAAAAAAATGCTCGTCGTGAGCGGCAGAACTCGCGATCTCCATCCACGCGATCCTGATCTTCTCCGAGTCGCTTCTCTCGTTCGTCGTGGTTCGTCGTCCTCCTCTGGCAGCCGCCGCCGAGGCAGGCCGGAGCGCTCCGCACCTCCGGTAAACTACCCCGTGTCCCCTGCCGGCGCTCCCCACACCCCACGAGATGTTGCCGGCGTGAACGTTGGGGCCCCGAAGTACTTGCATTGCCTCGATTGGCGACCACCCTCGCTAGCTAGGGGTGGGCAGGCAACGACCAGATGTCACGGGGTTGGACATCTGATCGAGTTCATGAATTTTCGGAAATCAGCTTCACTAGTAAGAAGCTATGTCATGTTTTTTCAAAAGATTGCAACTTTCTTCTTTACCCAAAAAGAGTTCCCCCTTAGATAAAGCCATTATCGCATAACAACATTGTAACGGATACAAACACACACCACCACCACACACAACACACACACCCAAGGTAAGATACATAGTGTCGGGCACTCTACGACGAAGCCAGGTCTTCAAGACGGCGCCTCCAAGAAGGTAACGATCGCAGACGGCTGCCACCGCCGATTTGGTAGATCAAGTTTTCGCCTGGAGCAAGACAGAGGGAGGGTGAACGCCGCGACGAAGCCTTCAGAAAGGTTACGCCATTCGCGGATGACGCCCCCGTCGGCCAGATTAGACTGGCCAAGTGATGTACCCCGACACACACGTTCCCCCGTCTAACCCAAGCTTCGCCATCCTCATGGCCATGGATGCACACCCGCACCTGAGACGCGTGCTCCACCCAAGAACGCCATGCCTCCCGCCACTCAGGCCGCCTCCTGACATACAGACATCCTCCAGAACCAACCAAAGAGGCCGGCTTTGGTCTGAAGGGACGCCCACGGCTGACAAAACCGCACCTTCATTCCGCCTTGAACATCGTCGGAGCTGTCGCCGCACCCAAACGGGTAGAGAATGGGGAGGAGGGGAAGCGAACGCATCCATGACTGGCACATCTCGTGCCGGCGACGAGCAGCCCTAGCGCCGATGCCGCTCATCCCTTCCACCAAGCTCGCCAAAGCTCCACCGCGGCGGTCAAAGCAACACCGCGCAAGGCCACCAATGTCGACTCGGCCGCCGACCAGGGGACCCCGAAGATCACCGCCTACCGCCAAGGTTGCTCGTGAGGACGCCCATCCGCGTCGACCGCCGCCGTCCAGCCGCAAGGGCCCGACCGGATGGAAAACTCCCGCAACCGCCCCCTGCCGCCCCGCCCCCTGCCAACGAGCCACGGCAAGGAGGGCCGCCTGCGACCTGGTCATCCACGACCCGCAGCGCTCGGAGAAGATCGATCGCGTCACCACCGCCACCGTCAGTCCTCCATCCCGCCCCACCTTGAATCGAGTCGTCGGTCGCCCAGCCACCACCCACCGCCGTTGGCCCACGCCGGGGGCGCCGCTGCACCCGGCCCCGAGCGCCACGCTCCGGCCCGGTTGTAACACCCTCAGTTGCTGTAACAGTAATCATCATCACTGTTGACCATCACTGTTTGTTAATCACTGTTATCCCCTGTCCCTAATCAAACTTTGCTTCTGCTCTTTTCAAACCATGTTGGTTGGTAATCAAAACCCTAATCCCAATGCATCTCCCTCATCAAGAAACTATCCCCTAGTTGAAACTACTTTGAATGAAAAATAAAACAAAAGTGCTCAATTAAAGTTGTTCCAAAAATCATGGAACTATTTTTGTAAATTGCCTAAAATCATTATAATCATGTTGGACCAACTTTGGTAATTTTTGGAGTTGCAGAAAATTCCAAAAAATTCAAACAGTAGGTTAAAACCCTTGCTTTGGGCATTTAAAAATTAATAGAAATATCTAATGATTTTATTTTGCTGCAAAAACTTTTGTGGCACCTTAGTAATATGTAACCCTAATTTACAAACACTAATAACCTTTTACAAAAATTCTAGGGTTAATAGATCAATTACAGAAAGAAATAGAATAAACAGCAACACAAAACAAATGGAAAAATCCTTAAAGCTCGCCTGGGGCGAGGCCCACCTCAGCCCACCCTACCTCCCCCTTGTCTTCTTCCTCCCCCACCTGCTCCCACCTGCCCCGTACGGTGGCCGCCGTCGCCACGACGCTGCCAGCCCGACCCCGCCCTCCACCTGCTCCCTTCCGCCGCGGACGCGATAAGCACGCCACCGGCCACCTCCTGGACATCCTCCCCCTCCCTTTCCCCTCCTCCTCTTCTCTCACGCTTCGGGGAAAATTTCCCGAGCGCCGCCGTCGCCATTGTCGTGGCCAGACGTGGCCAACGGGCACGGTCCGCCCCGACATGGTGTCCAGCGGCTGCGCCGTCGTCGTCTTCGTCGACTACAGCATCCAATCGAGCCCGGGGAGCACCGCAGGCTTCGCCCGCGTCTTCTTCCCCCACCCCGGCCGCTGCAACCTCGACGTCGATTCCGGCCGCCTCAGCCCCTCCCCGAGCCCGCTGCCAACCCCGACGCGTTCGTGGTGAGCAGCTCTGTCATCGCCAACTGTCCGTAGTTGCTCGAGAAGCCCGTAGCCTTTTTCCCCAAACTCGCTTGCTCCGGCCGCCGTGGCACGTCGTCGTAGTCGTCGATTTGGGTCGTCCCAGCCCGCGCCAAGTGCACTAGTAGGATCCCCGTGGTGCGTGTGTTCGTTTTGGACCGGTAGATAGCTCGATTTCGTCTTGTATGAGCATGCGCCATTGGAGCCCGACACCCTTCGCCGCCATTGTTGAAGCTGCACTCACCTCCGTGCGTCCCAGCCCGCGAGACCACTCCAGATCGATGCGGCTTCGAGTCCTTCGTCGACTGCCACCAGCGGCGCCTCAAACGGCGCTCGGAATCGCGAGCTAGCTCGACCTCGCCGCCGGCGAGCCTCCGGTGAGCCCTCCGGTGAGGCTGCCAGGTGGGGCCCCGGTGTCAGTTAGTTAATTAGGGCTTAACCCAGACCCCTAAGCCACTGACAGTGGACCCCCCCGGCTAATTACTCTGTTAGTTTAACTGAGAAGATTAACAGAATAATAAACCCTCTCAGACACTGAACTGTGGGCCCCTGGCCATTTAACTTAACTAAACAAGTTTAGTTAGCACTGGAGTCACTGACTGCTGGGCCCCAGCTGTAAGTCATTTTGGAATAAATAAAATTGTAAAAATTGGGTCACTGACATGTGGGTCTAGAGGCATTTTCTGATTTAATTAAATGTTTTATAAATAACAGAGGCTGACATGTGGGTCCCACATGTCAGCACTGTTCTGGATAATGTTGTGGATAATGTTTCGGATAATGTTTAATAAATACTAAAAGAAATCCAGGAAATCATTTAAATTGATTTAAACTTTGAAATTCAATAACTTTTAAACCGTAACTCGGATTCAAAAACTTTATACATGAAAGTTGATCAGAAAAATATAACGAATACAAATACGCTATCTTTATGTCTACCACACCCCTCTAACAGAACGAACATCGAACATTCCCTCTCCGGACCGACTGTCCGATAAATTGTCCGGTACTGTTAGAGTGCCCGGATGAATTTATTCCGAACACGAATGTTTCTCGGAATAGATCAACTAGCACGGATACACCCCCCCTTATGTTGTTCCGGTAACCACGACACCTCCAGCTTTATCCTTCCCCCTCCGGACACCCTGTCCGGTAATCATCCGGAGCCGGTAGTTCATCCTCAGATGAATTTCCGTTCCGAGCAATGTGCATTGCACTGCGTTAGAACACCGTTAACATTTCATCTATCATGACATGCATCTGTTTGTATATGCTTGCTGTGTATTTACTGTTTCTTCCCCCCCTTAATCTCCGGTAGACCCCGCTGCTGCCGTCGACTACACCGCTGCTGAGTACGACTACGTCGTCGACGACCCTACTACTACTGTCGAGTTTGCAGGGAAGCAGAGCCATTCTCTTCCCCAGATATCGCCTATATTTCCGTACTTTTCTTGCACTAGGCATTGTTACTGCTGCTGCTACGATTACAATCCTATTCAACTGCATAGCCTGATTTTGTCGCCCCTTGATGTGCCTTCCTTTATCCTATGCTGCCTATTATTATTATGCATTATTCAGCAGTGAGCCCTGCGCATTGTTAACTAGGATTAGGTAGAGGGCCGTGATCACTCAGGGGACTGAACGCGGATACAAATATTATAACTGCACAGGTACGGTACAATGCAGACACCGTCTAAGGCCCCTATCTGGGTTATGCCTAGTCACCTCAAGTGTGAGCTATCAAGGAGTAATCCTTGTACTCCACTCGAGGCTGACTTTGTCTTGCCGCCATAGGGTCCTGTAAACGGTTGTCCTTCAGGTAAGAAGTCGGGCGACCCAACGGTCCCGCGAGAGGTATTGCGACGGGACGACAGGGAGGGTACGACCAGTGTACCGGTGTGCTTGGCCCCTGATCGTTGGCCGCGAGAGTTACCAAACCACGAAAGTCGAGCTCCTCCAGGAGCACACGCGAGACAAGGTAAGGAGACGGTTCACCTTGTTGGTAACCGCAGTGACTTGGTGGGACGACGGGGCAGGCACCGATGTACTGGTGGTCCTGGCTGCTGTCGTTGTCCGCGGGTCAGTTAAGTCGAGGCAACGATAACGGTTGTCACGCAGGTTAATTAAAATGCTAAATGGTTCAGTGAATGTCTTGAGTTGGCTATATGCCATGTACGCACTACGTACCCGTGGGAATTACGAGTTATGGGCTCCTCTGCTTCTTAGTGTCGTCCGAGGACTCTTCAGACGTCAGCAGTACCGCGGCCTGCGCCGGGAAGTGGTGTTGTCTTATTTGCCGCGGCAGTGTGATTTGTATTTGCTTTGATTTAACTTCACCAGCCAGCCTCGCACCGTGCAGGAGTACGTCGGGGTTAGGGTCCAAAGCCCCGCGTACATAGGATATAGTATGGCGGATGACCTCTCTGTTGAGTTTGAAAGATGGGCTATGAAGTGTCGGATAGCCTCGGTGGAGCGTTCCTAACAAGGTTCCCGCCACCCTAGAGATCCGTGCGTGTAGCGTAACACAAGTGCACCCCTGCAGGGAAGATTAATCTATTCGGATAGCCGTGTCCACGGTAACAGGACGCTTTATGCTGAAGCTGGATCTTACCACTAGAAACTATTATTATTAAACTGTATGGTTCCAGGTCCTCTTCCTCGCGGGGATGTCAAGGAGGTGAACTCGGAGGCATTGTTAGTTATTACAACTTATTATTATACAATGCTGCAGCAACTTCTGCTGCATTGTTACTTTATGCTTTATATAAACTGTTGGCTGATTCTTACCTCATGCTGCAAGACATCGTCGGAAGATGCTAGTCTTCGATAGGCCTAGCTTCTTACCCTTGCTCTGAATTTCTGACTTTCAGTCCACTATATACAGCCTCTTCTTTCCGTTGATACCATGCATAATGCTTAGTAGCGAACGTAAGACTCGCGGGTATACTAGATACTCACCTGCTTTATTTCCTTTACTGTTTTGCCTGATCGTCCGCTGCAGCCGACCTTGGAGCCCAGGAGCAGGAGTACCCCGGAGGCGCCTACTACGACGTCGAGTTCCCCATCGACCAGGAGTAGTTTGGTGGATCCCAGGCAGGAGGCCTCGCCTTTTCGTTCTGTATCTCTGATGTGATTTGTGCTAGCCTTCTTAAGGCAAAACTTGACTAACTATGTCTGTACTCAGATATTATGTCTTGTATGACTTATATATTCGGGTCCGCGTGACCCCCTCTATTGTAATATATTTGTTTATCCTTTTGTGTTTAGTGTTGTGCTGTGATATTATCACCGTGGCACCCTAATCTCAGTCGTGTACCCTGTGTGTATGATTACTGTACACAGTCTGATTTTGGGGGCGTCACAAGTTGGTATCAGAGCCGACTGCCTGTAGGAAGCCACTCCACCACTACCTGGTCGAAGTTGAGTCTAGACTTTGAAAAAACTATTTTGCTAACTTAATATTTGGCTTACGGGCCCACATCGATGTCACTACGTGTGATATCTATGGTATTAGGATCCTTTTCTCCTTACCTATGCTCTCGGAATCTGCTCTCTTATCCTTGCTGGTAAGTTTTATAAAAGCTGACATTAGGATCACGTTCTCTTGATTCCACCCGGCGTTTTTGGTGCTTCCCCCCCCCATTGATTGAGTCGTGTCGCAGGCGTCGTACGCCAGATCCCGGACCGCGGATCCCATTCTCATTCTGGGCAGGCCGCGCGTTCTCTGGCATCAACTCCCGTGGCCCACAGTTTTCTTGCGGCGTGATTGACATAGTGGAATCTATGTCGCGTCGTGTAATCCTTACCGCGGTCTGCGCGCCGCCTAGTGAGTCCTTTTTCCTTAATTTCTACGACGTTACGCTGCCCGATTTTCGATTGATTCTGTGTGCGAATGTGTATGTCTTATATGACTACTCCTTATATATCTGCGCCTCCTTTCGTTGTCGTTTTACTTCAGGATTGATTCCGGTATCTCGCTAAATTTTCATCGCTGAAATACCCCTGTTAAATTCTAGCAGGATGGCTGGTCGTGGTGGTCGTGGTCGGGGTCGTGCTGCCAACGACCCACCTCCGCCGCCGGATTACATGGCCGCGATGATGCAGCAGTTCGAGATGAACCGTCAGTTCATGCAGAATATCATGGCTCAGTTCCCCCAGCCGAATCAGAATGGGCACCACCATCAGCATGCCACCGTGACTCTGCACGACTTCACCCGCCTCAACCCCACTATGTTCCGCAACACTGTTCAGCCGCTGGATGCTGATGACTGGCTTCGCGACATCACTCACGAGCTGGAGTCTGCTAATGTCGATCCAGCCGACTATGTGAACTTTGCGTCTTATCATCTGAAAGGCGCCGCTGCTCAGTGGTGGAGCACCCACAAGCGTTCCCTGCCAGTTGAAGAAGTCATCACTTGGGATGAATTTCAGTCTGCCTTCCGTGCCCGCTACATTCCTCAGGGGATCATGGATCGTAAGGCGGAAGAATTCCGTAACCTCACTCAGGGCGACATGACCGTTGAAGCCTATCAGCGCGAGTTCCTCAACCTCTCTCGCTATGCGGAAGGAGAGATCACCACTGATGCTCGCAGGCAGCAGAAGTTCCGTCGTGGCCTCAACCCAGAACTCAGGCTCGCTCTTGCCGTTCATGATTTCGCCAACTTCGCCACCTTGGTGAACAAGGCTATCACCGTCGAGACTGCCCAGATGGAGCACAAGAACTCTCTGAAGCGTTATCGTGACGTTGGCTCATCTTCGGGCGCAACGCAGAAGCGTCGTATCTGGCTACCTACCAGTGTGACTCATTCAACTGTCCCTGCTCCAAGGCCGTCTTATGCTGCACCCCGTCGGCCTCCACCACCGCAGATGCCAAGAGCTCTGCCTGCACCACCCAATGCTACCCCACTTCGTCCTCAGGATGGATTATGCTTCACGTGCCGCCAACCGGGGCACTTTTCCAGGGAGTGCCCCCAGAAACAGAAGCAACTGGTAGTTCACCCCGCTGGCCGTGGAAATGGTCGTGGCAACAACAGGACCCCCAACTATAATACTGGGTCTGCTGCTTATGCTCGTGGACATGCTAACCACGTCAATGTTGAAGAAGCTCAGCAACAACCCGCTACCGTGATGGGTACCCTTCTTGTTCATTCCGTACCTGCTGCTGTTTTATTTGATACAGGAGCATCGCATTCATTCATGTCGGAAGCATTTGCATTTTCGCATAACTTCAAGTACGAAACGATGAAACCACCGATGGTTGTTCGCACCCCGATTGGCCAATGCCGAACCACCATGATAGTGCCAAACACCACCATTGAAATCGAAGGAGTTGAATTCTTTGCGTCGCCCATCCTCCTGAAGTCTTCCACCATAGACCTCATTCTGGGAATGGATTGGTTGAAATTTCACGATGCCGCACTATATTGTGGCACCAAGTCTGTCCAGCTTTTTCACCCCTCCGGTGGGATTGTTAACCACACCGCCCGAGTTACCCGTAATGCTGAAACACAGATCTTTATGATGAATGCTTTGAATGTCTCACCTTTGAAAGGCATCGAGAACGTTCCGGTCGTTCGCGATTTTCCCGACGTCTTCCCAGAAGAACTGCCGGGAATACCCCCGATCAGAGAAGTTGAATTCGTCATCGACTTGAAGCCAGGCACTGTTCCTATTGCCAAGCGTCCTTACAAGATGCCGCCACATGAACTCCTTGAGATTAAGGAGGAAATCGACAAGGCACTTCAGAAAGGATTCATTCGCCCCAGTTCCTCAGCTTGGGGAGCACCTTCGCTCTTTGTCAAGAAGAGCGATGGGACAAACCGATTGGTCCAAGATTATCGGCCCATTAACCAAGCCACCATCCAGAACAAATACCCACTTCCCCGGATCAACGATCTGTATGATCAACTTGCCGGATCCAAGGTGTTTTCTAAACTCGACTTGAGGTTGGGTTATCACCAAATCCGAGTCCGTGATGAGGACATTCCGAAGACTGCCTTCATTACTCGCTATGGTTCATACGAGTACACCGTCATGTCCTTTGGCTTAACCAATGCTCCATCCACCTTCTCCAGATTGATGAATTATATTTTCATGGAGTACCTCAACCAGTTCGTCGTGGTTTATCTGGATGATATATTGATATATTCCAAGAATGAAGAAGAACATGCTGAACATCTTCGTCTTATACTGGAGAAGCTTCGAGAACACAAACTCTACGCTAAGTATTCTAAGTGTGAGTTCTGGCTTCCCGAAGTAACCTACCTTGGACATGTGATTTCCAAGGATGGCATTGCCGTCACCCCAGAACGTATCCAGGCTATTCTTGACTAGACTCCTCCCAAGACCGTCAAGCAAGTCCGCAGTTTTCTCGGGCTCGCTAGCTATTGCCGCCGTTTCGTCGAGAATTTCTCCAAGATTGCCAGGCCTCTGACTAATCTGCTTCACAAAGGCGTCAAGTTTGATTGGACAGATAAATGTCAAGAAAGTTTTCAAGCACTCAAGGACAAGCTAACTTCTCCCCTGGTGCTCGCTCCCCCTGATACTCAGAAGGACTACGTGATATATTGCGACGCGTCTCGTCAAGGATTAGGTTGTGTCCTATTGCAAGAGCGCAAGGTGATTGCTTATGGCTCTCGTCAGTTGCGTACTCACGAAGAAAAATACCCAACACATGATCTCGAATTGGCAGCAGTAATTTATGCATTGAAGCTGTGGCGACATTACCTCGTCGGTAATCGTTGCGAGGTCTACACCGATCACTAAAGTCTGAAGTACCTGTTTACTCAGCCAGACCTGAATCTTCGTCAACAACGATGGCTCGAGACAATAGCCGACTTCAACATGGATATTTCGTATACCCCTGGCAAGGCTAATGTGATGGCCGATGCCTTGAGCCGCAAAGCTTACTGTTCTGAACTTGAGGTTCAGGTGCAGCAACCACTTCTGTATGAAGAGTTTCGCAAATTGAACCTCGAGATTGTTCCTCAAGGTTACGTCAATAACCTGGTTATCGAGTCAAAACTCGACGCCCTCATCAAGAGTAGACAATCCCTGGCCCCTGACATTGTGAAGATCAAGCAGGACATCACCGAAGGAAAGCCCTCCTATTTTACCATTGATGCTAATGATGGTGATACTGTGTACTTCAAGGGCCGCTTGGTAGTTCCTGTGAGCCTGCCCCTCATTAACTGTGGTCCGGATATCATGGAAGAAGCCCATAATTCTCCCTTGTCAATCCACCCTGGCAGTACCAAGATGTATAAAGACCTTCGTCAACGGTACTGGTGGCCTTACATGAAGCAAGACATCGCCCGCTATGTTTCTCAATGTGACGTTTGCAGTCGCGTCAAAGCCGGACATCAGAAACCTGCTGGTTGGTTGCGACCACTCCCTCCTCCTGATTGGAAGTGGGACAAAGTCGAGATGGACTTCGTCACCGGTTTTCCTAAGTCACAGAAAGGTAACGATGCCATCTTTGTCATCATCGACCGATTTTCCAAGATTGCACACTTCCTGCCGGTCAAGGAGACGATCACTGCTAGTCAGGTAGCACACTTGTATATCTCCCGAATTGTGTCACTCCACGGTATTTCGATGGAGATCAGTTCAGACCGTGGCAGCATTTTCACCTCACGATACTGGAATAGTTTCATGGAAGCTTTCGGGACTCGTCTGAATCTCAGCACCGCTTATCACCCCCAGTCGCAAGGCCAAGTTGAACGAGTTAATCAAGTGCTGGAAGACATGCTTCGCGCTTGTGTCCTTTCTTTCGGCATGAAATGGGAGGATGCCCTCCCGTACGCGGAATTCTCGTGCAACAATAGCTATCAGGCTAGCTTGAAGATGGCCCCCTTCGAAGTTTTATACGGACGTAAATGTCGAACCCCCCTGAATTGGTCAGGAACTGGGGAACGACCCTACTTCGGACCGGATCTTGTCCAAGAAGCTGAAGAACAAGTTCGCATTGTGCAAGGAAATCTCAAGGCCGCACAGTCTCGTCAGAAGAGCAACTATGACCGCAAACACCGTGAAATGGAGTATCAACCTGGTGAATACGCTTACCTCCGTGTCACTCCCATGAGGGGCACTCATCGCTTCGGTATCAAGGGCAAGTTGGCTCCTCGCTACATTGGCCCGTTCCGTATCCTTTCCAGGAGTGGACCCGTGGCATACCGGTTGGAATTGCCGCCGAACCTCTCACAAGTCCACGATGTCTTCCACGTGTCTCAACTCCGTCGCTGCTTCAAGGATCCTATCTGCGAAGTGGAGCATGATATGATCGAGCTGCAACATGACTTAACTTATCGAGAACATCCGAGCCGCATTCTCGATCAGTCTGAGCGTCGAACCCGCAACAAGACCGTCAAGTTCCTCAAGGTTCAGTGGTCGAATCATTCTGAAGATGAAGCCACCTGGGAACACGAAGATCGCCTTCGCGATGAATACCCCGACCTTTTCCTCGCTACCACTTAAATTCTCGGGACGAGAATTCTTGTAGTGGGGGAGATTTGTAACACCCTCAGTTGCTGTAACAGTAATCATCATCACTGTTGACCATCACTGTTTGTTAATCACTGTTATCCCCTGTCCCTAATCAAACTTTGCTTCTGCTCTTTTCAAACCATGCTGGTTGGTAATCAAAACCCTAATCCCAATGCATCTCCCTCATCAAGAAACTATCCCCTAGTTGAAACTACTTTGAATGAAAAATAAAACAAAATTGCTCAATTAAAGTTGTTCCAAAAATCATGGAACTATTTTTGTAAATTGCCTAAAATCATTATAATCATGTTGGACCAACTTTGGTAATTTTTGGAGTTGCAGAAAATTCCAAACAATTCAAACAGTAGGTTAAAACCCTTGCTTTGGGCATTTAAAAATTAATAGAAATATCTAATGATTTTATTTTGCTGCAAAAACTTTTGTGGCACCTTAGTAATATGTAACCCTAATTTACAAACACTAATAACCTTTTACAAAAATGCTAGGGTTAATAGATCAATTACAGAAAGAAATAGAATAAACAACAACACAAAACAAATGGAAAAATCCTTAAAGCTCGCCTGGGGCGAGGCCCACCTCCCCCTTGTCTTCTTCCTCCCCCACCTACTCCCACCTGCCCCGTACGAGGGCCGCCGTCGCCACGACGCTGCCAGCCCGGCCCCGCCCTCCACCTGCTCCCTTCCGCCGCGGACGCGATAAGCACGCCACCGGCCACCTCCTGGACATCCTCCCCCTCCCTTTCCCCTCCTCCTCTTCTCTCACGCTTCGGGGAAAATTTCCCGAGCGCCGCCGTCGCCATTGTCGTGGCCAGACGTGGCCAACGGGCACGGTCCGCCCCGACGTGGTGTCCAGCGGCTGCGCCGTCGTCGTCTTCGTCGACTACAACATCCAATCGAGCCCGGGGAGCACCGCAGGCTTCGCCCGCGTCTTCTTCCCCCACCCCGGCCGCTGCAACCTCGACGTCGATTCCGGCCGCCTCAGCCCCTCCCCGAGCCCGCTGCCAACCCCGACGCGTTCGTGGTGAGCAGATCTGTCATCGCCAACTGTCCGTAGTTGCTCGAGAAGCCCGTAGCCTTTTTCCCCAAACTCGCTTGCTCCGGCCGCCGTGGCACGTCGTCGTAGTCGTCGATTTGGGTCGTCCCAGCCCGCGCCAAGTGCACTAGTAGGATCCCCGTGGTGCGTGTGTTCGTTTTGGACCGGTAGATAGCTCGATTTCGTCTCGTATGAGCATGCGCCATTGGAGCCCGACACCCTTCGCCGCCATTGTTGAAGCTGCACTCACCTCCGTGCGTCCCAGCCCGCGAGACCACCCCAGATCGATGCGGCTTCGAGTCCTTCGTCGACTGCCACCAGCGGCGCCTCAAACGGCGCTCGGAATCGTGAGGTAGCTCGACCTCGCCGCCGGCGAGCCTCCGATGAGCCCTCCGGTGAGGCTGCCAGGTGGGGCCCCGGTGTCAGTTAG
This sequence comes from Bromus sterilis, assembly GCA_950022295.1. Classification (NCBI taxonomy): domain Eukaryota; kingdom Viridiplantae; phylum Streptophyta; class Magnoliopsida; order Poales; family Poaceae; genus Bromus; species Bromus sterilis. The sequence continues at coordinate 28,797,889 of OX465599.1, read as the reverse complement.
TTAATTAGGGCTTAACCCAGACCCCTAAGCCACTGACAGTGGACCCCCCCGGCTAATTACTCTGTTAGTTTAACTGAGAAGATTAACAGAATAATAAACCCTCTCATACACTGACCTGTGGGCCCCTGGCCATTTAACTTAATTAAACAAGTTTAGTTAGCACTCGAGTCACTGACTGCTGGGCCCCAGCTGTAAGTCATTTTGGAATAAATAAAATTGTAAAAATTGGGTTACTGACATGTGGGTCCAGAGGCATTTTCTGATTTAATTAAATGTTTCTTTTAGTTAGCACTGGAGTCACAACACTGCTCTGGATAATGTTGTGGATAATGTTTCGGATAATGTTTAATAAATACTAAAAGAAATCCAGGAAATCATTTAAATTGATTTAAACTTTGAAATTCAATAACTTTTAAACCGTAACTCGGATTCAAAAACTTTATACATGAAAGTTGATCAGAAAAATATAACGAATACAAAGACGCTATCTGTATGTCTACCACACCCCTCTAACACAACAAACATCGAACATTCCCCCTCCGGACCGACTGTCCGATAAATTGTCCGGTACTGTAAGAGTGCCCGGATGAATTTATTCCGAACACGAATGTTTCTCGGAATAGATCAACTAGCACGGATACACCCCCCTTATGTTGTTCCGGTAACCACGACACCTTCGGCTTTATCCTTCCCCCTCCGGACACCCTGTCCGGTAATCATCCGGAGCCGGTAGTTCATCCTCAGATGAATTTCCGTTCCGAGCAATGTGCATTGCACTGCGTTAGAACACCGTTAACATTTCATCTATCATGCCATGCATCTGTTTGTATATGCTTGTTGTGTATTTACTGTTTCTCCCCCCCCCTAATCTCCGGTAGACCCCGCTGCTGCCGTCGACTACACCGCTGCTGAGTACGACTACGTCGTCGACGACCCTACTACTACCGTCGAGTTTGCAGGCAAGCAGAGCCATTCTCTTCCCCAGATATCGCCTATCTTTCCGTACTTTTCTTGCACTAGGCATTGTTACTGCTGCTGCTACGATTACAATCCTATTCAACTGCATAGCCTGATTTTGTCGCCCCTTGATGTGCCTTCCTTTATCCTATGCTGCCTATTATTATTATGCATTATTCAGCAGTGAGCCCTGCGCATTGTTAGCTAGGATTAAGTAGAGGGTCGTGATCACTCAGGGGACTGAACGCGGATACAAATATTATAACTGCACAGGTACGGTACAATGTAGACACCGTCTAAGGCCCCTATCTGGGTTATGCCTAGTCACCTCAAGTGTGAGCTATCAAGGAGTAATCCTTGTACTCCACTCGAGGCTGACTTTGTCTTGCCGCCATAGGGTCCTGTAAACGGTTGTCCTTCAGGTAAGAAGTCGGGCGACCCAACGGTCCCGCGAGAGGTATTGCGACGGGACGACAGGGAGGGTACGACCAGTGTACCGGTGTGCTTGGCCCCTGATCGTTGGCCGCGAGAGTTACCAAACCACGAAAGTCGAGCTCCTCCAGGAGCACACGCGAGACAAGGTAAGGAGACGGTTCACCTTGTTGGTAACCGCAGTGACTTGGTGGGACGACGGGGCAGGCACCGATGTACTGGTGGTCCTGGCTGCTGTCGTTGTCCGCGGGTCAGTTAAGTCGAGGCAACGATAACGGTTGTCACGCAGGTTAATTAAAATGCTAAATGGTTCAGTGAATGTCTTGAGTTGGCTATATGCCATGTACGCACTACCTACCCGTGAGAATTACGAGTTATGGGTTCCTCTGCTTCTTAGTGTCGTCCGAGGACTCTTCAGACGTCAGAAGTACCGCGGCCTGCGCCGGGAAGTGGTGTTGTCTTATTTGCCGCGGCAGTGTGATTTGTATTTGCTTTGATTTAACTTCACCGGCCAGCCTCGCATCGTGCAGGAGTACGTCGGGGTTAGGGTCCAAAGCCCCGCGTACATAGGATATAGTCTGGCGGATGACCTCTCTGTTGAGTTTGAAAGATGGGCTATGAAGTGTCGGATAGCCTCGGTGGAGCGTTCCCTAACAAGGTTCCCGCCAGCCTGGAGATCCGTGCGTGTAGCGTAACACAAGTGCACCCCTGCAGGGAAGATTAATCTATTCGGATAGCCGTGTCCACGGTAACAGGACGCTTTATGCTGAAGCTGGATCTTACCACTAGAAACTATTATTATTAAACTGTATGGTTCCGGGTCCTCTTCCTCGCGGGGATGTCGAGGAGGTGAACTCGGAGGCATTGTTAGTTATTACAACTTATTATTATACAATGCTGCAGCAACTTCTGCTGCATTGTTACTTTATGCTTTATATAAACTGTTGGCTGATTCTTACCTCATGCTGCAAGACATCGTCGGAAGATGCTAGTCTTCGATAGGCCTAGCTTCTTACCCTTGCTCTGAATTTCTGACTTTCAGTCCACTATATACAACCTCTTCTTTCCGTTGATACCATGCATAATGCTTAGTAGCGGACGTAAGACTCGCGGGTATACTAGATACTCACCTGCTTTATTTCCTTTACTGTTTTTCCTGATCGGCCGCTGCAGCCGACCTTGGAGCCCAGGAGCAGGAGTACCCCGGAGGCGCCTACTACGACGTCGAGTTCCCCGTCGACCAGGAGTAGTTCGGTGGATCCCAGGCAGGAGGCATCGCCTTTTCGTTCTGTATCTCTGATGTGATTTGTGCTAGCCTTCTTAAGGAAAAACTTGACTAACTATGTCTGTACTCCGATATTATGTCTTGTATGACTTATATATTCGGGTCCGCGTGACCGCCTCTATTGTAATATATTTGTTTATCCTTTTGTGTTTAGTGTTGTGCTGTGATATTATCACCGTGGCACCCTAATCTCAGTCGTGTACCCTGTGTGTATGATTACTGTACACGGTCTGATTTTGGGGGCGTCACACCGGTGAGCTGGCCCGCGCCGGCTCCGCCCGAGCGGGAGAACGAACCGCCCCGCCGCCGCCAGCGACGATCGGGATTTGCCCGGCCGCCCCCCCTGACGACGGGGAGGGAGAGGGAAGGAGGAGGGGAGGGGGTGCCAGAGAGCTTGTGGGTGAGGCCCTCCCCGTCGCCTCGCGGTTGGCGGCGCGGGAGGGGAAACCCTATTTGGGTCGGGTTGTGCCTCCACAACTTTCTTCTTTGTGCTTTCGTTTCGAGGAATAACCAAACAATTTTCAAAGGGATTGTTTGTGCCCCCATATGGAGGCTGGAGCATCGATCGTATCAAGCTTGCGGACTCCTCAAAGAGAGAAAAGTTCACCCACGGGCATTTAAGTTGAGACCAAAATTTACTTTGGTTCATGTATTTAGGAATATTCGAAATACGATCATTAAAATTGTATTTGAACACCGTCAACCACCGTCATACACTTTGATTACGTGTTTTACATATGAGGCATATTGTTTGACCAATAGACTATTCACGTATGCTAGCGGGTCTAAAACTCATTGGCTGTGACTGGACTTGTCTTGATAATTTTCTAGCACATTGGCTATGAATGGAAAACATATGGTGGAGTCCAATACTACCCTTCCATATGGTGTGACTGGACTCCACCATATGTTTTTATTGTTTAATTAGTTACCAAACGTGAGCTGAAGAAAAGGAAACGAATAATCATGAGCTAACAGCTTCAATTCCGCATATTTATTGCCTTGTATTCATATGACTTGGAGCGCTGCATGCACTGGCTATGAATGGAAACCGTGAGAAATTGGCAAGTTTTTTTAAGGAGATTAATTAGGCTCAAAAACTGATCTGGAATGAGGGATTTTCTCACCTTCCTTTTTTCCTCTCTACTCCCATGAATCCTTCTAGGGGCTTTTTAGTCCAACCACAGCCAAATATGCTCTTCAAACCCCTGCGTTAATAATCGTGCGAGAAAACTATACACCTTACTTCAAGGAACGGAGGGAGTATTACATAAGTGAGATATTTCCACAATAAATGACTGCAAGGAAAGTTGCTCTAAAATAATAGCAACATACAAACTCCTAAAATAGTTGGCATTTAAAGCCCTTGAGTTATTTTAGTGCATCAAACTAATCGTATTTATTAAAATGTGTTGCTATGTCATTTGGGATGAACTCTAAAAAAGCTAATGGAGCTCAAGCTTCATAGACGCTAGGTTTCTAAAATTCCCAACAAACTGAATTTTTTTATTAAAAAGAGAGTGACACAAAAAATAAAATTTATGACTTTTCAACATGTATGTATTGTTCATTTCTAAAAATTCCATGGTTTGTTTTTGTGTGCAGCACGAAGTTCATGTTTTTTTATCATAAAAATTATACACGCATACATTACATCCCTGTGTTTTAGAAAATTGATACACATTCAAATTAATTAGAATTATTTATACAAAATGGATTCACAATATATATTTAATTTGAGTTAAATAACAAACCTATAAGTGATTAAGGTTTGGTGTGTTACTATTTCAACGCAATCTAGGGTGATATTGCTAAAAAAATAGACACAAATTTAAAAGGTTTGTATCAGATATTACATGAGTTTTTTCCACAATAAATTATTGCAAGGGAATTTGTTCAAAAATAATAGCAGCATACAAACTCCTAAAATAGTTGGCACTTACAACCCTTGAGGTATTTTAGTGCATCAAACTAATCGTATTTATGATAATTTTTTGCAATATCATTTGGGATGAACTCCGAAAAGGCTAATGGAGCTCAAGCTTCATGGGCGCTAGGTTTCGAAAATACCCAACAAACTGATTTTTTTTATTAAAAAGAGAGCAGCACAAAAAAAATTGGTGACTTTTCATCATATATATATATATATATATATTTCATTTCTAAAAATCCATGGTTTTATTTTTTTGGGCAGCACATAGTTCATATCTTTTTTATCATAAAAATTATACACACATACATTACATCCTTGTGTTTTTTCAGATATTTTTAAAACTTGGCCGGAAGCCATATTGCACCATGAAGCTCAATGAAAGGGAGCGATAATTTAGAGATGGGCCAAGCCAGCCCAGACATTGTTTAAAACATTTTTTCTATAACTTGAAATATACTGCGGGTTGATTCTGAGAAAATCGAGGGCCTTTTTTGCAAAACTACACAAACAGTTTTTTCCGTAACTTAAAAGTGTACTGCGGGTTGATTCATATAAACATCAAGGAATTTTCTATAAAATTGCCATGACGGACGGAAAAAAGGAAGAAACGCACCTTCCTTTATTATTAGGTATAGATAGGAAGATTACAACATAGCTTACAAAAGAACCCTACTAAAGTAGAAAAGTACAACCAAGTCCTTGGACTTTTGCAAGAACGACCCTGGAAAGATAGAAAAAAAGCGATCCGGTCCATCTTCATCTCGCCGGATACACCTCGCCGGCGCCGGGGAACGGGCCACTTGGTCCGACGAGGGCGCCACCACTCATGGCTACCAACAAGAAGAAGCAGTGCCTCACAAGGAGGAAAATAACTTGGTTGCCCTTCAGTCATAGGATGCAACATCTCGGCGTCGTCAACGCAATCACCATGAGAGATGCCGCCATACGCTCGAACCCCATCAGCTGCAGGGAAATCAGAAGATGTCCAATAAAGAAGAAGAGCCAAACTAGTGCCTCTTTCCTTCATGGAACTGGAGACGAAAACGCAGCAGCACAGGAGCCAGATTGACCACCAACCCAAAGCAAAGCAAGACAGGTAAACTTGCCTCCCCCCAAAACGCCATCTCCATGACAGCCACAAGAGGAGGGGGATTTGATCTCTTGCCCCACCTTACTTTTCCATTTGATGATTTGCCCCCGGGTTGTCTCAATGACGGATGGACCCGGGCCCCACTTGTCATTCTCAGGGGGGGAGGGGGGGGAAGGGCAAATTATCAAATGACAAAGTAAGGTGGGGCAAAAGATCAAATTTGCCACAAGAGGAGGAGGAGGAAATCACCCCATCTAGCCTACCGGGGGCAACATCGTGCTTATTTGGGCAGGATCCACCAGATCCACCATCTCCTCTTCTTCTTCACCATGGAGACGAAGCCAAGGACAAATCCAGTAGCCATGGAGTGCAGCAAGGGGCCCTCCAGATCCTGCAATGACACGGCATAAAGCCAAGACAATGACTACTACTAGATTCGGCGCCTTTCCTCCGCCATCTCCGGCCGGCCACGCCGTCGGGGAGGGCTCGGGATCGGCCTGGCAAGTCGCCGGCGATTCTCAACAGGGAGGGGGGAGGTGGGGAGGAGGAGGGACGGGGGCAGCGAGAGGATACAAAGGTGATACTTGATCTTACATATACATAATGTTGATTTGAGAAGCCTGGAAAACATGTCCACCTGAAACAAGAGGCATGCCATGTTTGTGCAAGAACCCAATGATCGTTGATCTTGTGAAGCATTTTTTAGTTCGTCATGAATACTATTAAATTCATGATGTTCTTTGAATTTTATGTTTCAACTGCTCTGAATAACATTTATGTTTGAATTATGTATTTTTAAATATAGACTATTTATTTCTAAGTTCGATCTATAACTTTCTAGTATTCAACAAGTTTGATTACAAAAATGTGAAGTGCAACAGAAGGAAAATGAAACGGACAAATGGAACTCAACTATCTGTTGTCTTTCCACTCGTCCACGGAGATGCTCTCAGTGTGTTACCAACACATGGGGTGGAGTGGGGAAACAGTACAGCATGGGGCAAACAATACGCTATTGCTGCTAAACAATAATGTATTTGTCGAGAATGCTATACTTGGCTTAATCTACTCTATGACTATAATCGTCCCCCGAGTAATGTAATTGCAAAAGCAGACATAACTGCAAGATCACACGCAGTTTCGCTTTTAGCATTTTCTCTGGAAGCTCAAGCGGATGCAGTTACAAGTGCTGGGCTTTCATAGCTGCCATTTGCCAGTTTGGCGTATCTTGGCGGCAATAAGGAATCCACATGGGTGAAGTACTCTTGCTCGGTGGATGGCTCCCTCGATACTGGTGCGTCAAGGACAGAGTCAGGAATGGCGTCAAGAGTTTCCTCCAAGAACTGTGCAAGTGTCTGCACACCGAAGAAGAACAGCAAACGTTTTAAAGATCCAAACAACTATTTCAGAAACGACACAGTTGAAAAAATTCTATTTGAGAAGCACAACATCATTTTTTACGGTGTGGATATTGCTACTATTGGAGAAGGGCAGCAAAGAGTACTCATTTTGATAGCTTACCTTGCAATGACGCAACGTAGAATCAGCCTTACGTTTCCACAGAGTATTACCAGTTTCTGAGTGGAACAAATGTAACAATGGCTGTGTCAAAAGAAGTGCTTCTGTCAGCCATCAATGAACAACCAAGTGTTCGCGTAATATCATGTAACAAAATAATGAAAAGGCTATAATACATGTGATACAGCAGCTTAAACTAAAATACTACTATTATCTGTATAAAACCAAAAATGCAGCAGTTGAAAGTCCGACGTCTTGATTAAGCACCTGACAATCAAGGATTAACAAATAAATTTTCTTTACCATTGCAAATGCTTTCTAGTTCACTTAGTGTTTTACCAACCTTCTCTTTTTGTTTTCTGTTTCTGTTATATGTTTTTTTTAAAGGAGGATAACCCCCAATACCACTGCTCCACGTGATCATACAATTATGCTATCTGTGTCATTAAATGTAGACTAACTCTTGTATGAAAGAAAAAAGGAAAAAAGAAGAACCTTCACACCTTAACAAGTTGCCGCACGTTTGGCCTGCTGATGCCATACTGTCCAATTATAGAATCACCATAAACTTGGTAGCTCTCAAGGATCTAAAGCAGATTTTGGTCAACAGAAGAAATAACTCATCAAAGCAAAATTCGACTCTGTTTAATTTTAAACCTGGCGACGCGAAGGGCAACATGTTGGCATGCCATAAATTTCAGTATCCACGTGCCCCAGCATGTTCCATGGACTGCAACATTTATCCACCAAAATGATAACATAAGAACAACAAATGATACTATAAGAACAACAACTGAAATTGGAATTAGCATCCAACGTAGTTTTCATCAGAAAAGGAAAACAATAACAAATGGGATCAACATTAGAAGTTGATTTTGACTGTTGAAAAGGGAGCAATTTTTGTTTAAGGTTAGATAGGAAAGTGGGGGGATGGAACTTTAACACATTCACCAACGGTCTTTTTAAGTAGCAAAAATTGGCAATTTACCAGAATGAAAGAGGTTTCCATGTTATTGGTCTTTCACTTGTCATTCGTCCCCATGGTCCGTTTTTGGAAGGGCTGATTGAATTATGTTATGAGATGTATACAAGCAATTCAAATTATGTGTTATTTGTGTATTCCCTGTTTGGCACCTACCATAATGATTCTGCTTAATGTTCCTGAAGCAATAGAAGCCAGCACGTCCAAATTTGCAAATATATTTCAGTACAAAATGAAGTTCACAATAATTTCTTTACTCTAATCTCATAAGTATCTGAATTGGTGGCCGTCTGTTCACCTCTTGCGTATGAGGAATTAGCACCATTCTTATCCATTTTATGGAGGACATATGGTTGTTTCAGTTGATGCCAGGGACTGTGGTAGCACCGTTCTTTAAGATAAAAAAAATCATTTTGCCTGGGACTGGTGGTAAAACCGTTTAACAACTGATAATATATAACAAAAAAAAAGTACATAGCAATGCCCAAGCATATAGCTAGTACAATAGTAAAAATCAAATTAAAAATTGTACGCAGTCGACACAACATGCAAAACATTTTAGAAGAATTAGAAAAATATTTTACAATTTAATATGACAATCATTAATGCTTTAAGGTGAGATATGATGTGTTCTCGCTCAAGCACCCTTCTTGACCTCCTGTTTTAATTCATTATTCTACAGCAATTATTAGAAAATACTTTTGACATTGGTGACCATTGAGTAGAACTAGCTATTGGGGACCTTGTAGCAGATTGGATATCAGTGCTACACAAATTGAAGGATTCTATTAGAATTGTCAGTTGAGCTTATGACCACTTGATTGCTAGAGAGGTGCAGATCTCAGCAGCTAGGTTGAAGGCACATTGTGAATAAGTGGGGATGACCATCTCCTCATCAGCCTGATTCATCATCTATGACTAGTATAGCCACCTAGTTACCTGCCAACAACATTGGATGGTACATTCCATAACATGGCCTGACCCTTTTCTAAAGCCGGCAAGTATAGTTGCTGAGCCCTGGCCAGACCAATTTGGTAGGAGGAGATGGCCGTGCCCATGTGTAAGAAGATGACGATCCCTTCATTCCTACACGATGTGGATCTGGTCCTTTTTTCCGGTTCTCCAGAAATGAGCTTCAGGGTTTTGTTTGCCCGTGTTAATATTTTACTCTGAATCTCTTTGAATTTTCAAAACTATCGAGATGCATGAAATGAGAGTTGAGTATCAATACAGGGATTTTTTAACAACCAAAATGGAAATTCATACTTATTGTAAGCAGCACGACCAACCATAACTCGATGGGCTCCTTGTCTTATGGATGCACTAACCTGCAGCCAAATGAAGGTCTTCAGTGCAACTCCCGATAAACTTGCTCGTAATGTACACAACCAACTACAAGTGATTCAAGGTTGAGACATCAAAATGGTTTAATCCCGATAAAATGTACAGTAATCAAATCCTGGTAAACTAGCTAGTAGTGTGCTTCATAGGAGAACAACCCAACTAAGCCATGCAAAATGTCAATAATGGTGAGCTATATTATGTTTCCATGTAGCATGTATAGTTTCCCCGTAGTATAAGGGGCTTTCTGCATATATTCCACATGTACATTGCACTATATATACTGGACTTTGCCCCCCACAAAATACAAGGTACATATTTCCTAATATGGTACTAGAGCTTAGGTCAGTTTTTTCGCCCACTGTCCCCTGCCTAGCTCTGCACCCACGTCCGCTCTCCAACCACCACGGTACACTTGCCACCACGTCTCCCAGGAAACCGCACCCCAGGATCAACACGAGAGCTTCCTCGTCGTTATTGTTTTCCCTCAAGGACGACAACCGCTGGAGCCTCGCATCTTCGTTCCCAAATCGCCTGAGTTTGCCGTCTCCAGGTCAAGGTCGTCGCTGCCCGTGCAAGACTTGGCTCATCCAGATCCTGCCCCTCCCCTCCCCCCCCCCCCCCCCCCCCCCCTACAGGAGCTCTTCGCCCGTGCACGCTTCCTTCGCCGTCGCCCCATGCAGGATCTCTCCGATAACTTCACCCAGTTGCCCCGCCGACAGCTCTATCCTGCCGGTTTGCCCCCTGTGCCACAAGGTGGACACGGTCCGGTCCCTGATCGAGCCACCGTTTTGATCGGCCACCGGCGAGCTGGACTGGACCAGACCGAGCAGGTTGTCGGTCCTCTTTTCAGCGACCAGACCAGCTAGGCAAAAGCCCGGGCTGGACCGGCGGACCGACCAACCTTCCACCAGCGGCAAGGTGGTGACCATGGCATCGGTGAGTGAAGGCTCCTGGCCATAATCGAAAGGGGAACAAAGGGCAAACACGCAGTGACTCACGTAGAGCTCGATAGTGTGGCCGGGTAGGCCGTGGATGCAGCAACGGCGACGCAATCGACGACGAATGATGGTGGTCGAAGTTCGGGAAGGAGGAAGATGGCGACGGCTTCGGGACAAATCCGACAGATTCAATGCGTGGGGAAGGAGATCCCATGGTGGTGGAGCTTTCTGGACATGGTCATTAGTCGTGGGGAGGCCGGTGGCCACGTCGGCAAGAAGCCGTGTGGTGGACGGCGGCGGCCACGTCGCAGGTGCGTGCCCTGGGTGTTCTTCTGCTTCTACCGTGCATGCCCTGCGTTCTCATGTGTGTATCCTGTGTGTTCTGCTCGACTAGCGACGACCACAAGCATGAGAAGGCAACCAACGATGATTTGGTCATGGTCGTGGTCGTGCAGCTCGCCTATGCGTGTGCCTCGCGTGCATGCCGTGCGTGCCCCACGTTCCCGGTGTGCGCGTTCTCTACGTTGCTTGACCAACGGCCATAGCCAGGGAGAGAAGGCAGCTAGGGAGGGCGTGGTTGTGGTCGTGCAAGTCGCGTGCGCTGCATGCGTGCGTGACGAAGATCGGGCAGGGAGGCTGGGAGGGCAGGGAACAAAGGAGAGGATATTGCTGCACACGACAACAACGGCGAGCGGCGGCGCCCATGGCGGCGACGAGAAACGCGGCGCCGGCGACTGTTTCCTCAATCCACTCGATCAAAACTCGAACCGGACCGAACTTTTTTCTAGCCGAAATTCCCAACTCGGCTCAACCACTTTTTCCAACGAGGCCGAGACCGAATGGCCCGATCCAGAGCGGACCACGAGCGGACCGAAAAGTCCGCTCGGTACGTCCAGGCTGACCTGTGCCTTGATTTGGTCTCCCACGTAGGCGTCCCGCGGTTGTGCTCGTGACATTGGCTCCTATTTTGATAGCAGTTGAATCGAGCCGCTTTATCTATAGATTGGTTCATCCAAAAAATCATAACAAAAAAATAGGTACGATGTTTTCATCGGATAGGCATCTCCCTCGCCGCCCACTCTTGTCAGTGTTCCCTATATAAATCTCATCTCGCACACGCGTTGTCTCTCAGGGTCCTCAGTGCTTGTTGTTCGTTCGCTTGTGACCTCGTCCCCTCCGGTGTCTTTCGTCGCCTGTGTTGGTCACTCTTTGGCGATTCCTGTCGTGACCTCCGCACATGGTGATTATCGCTCTATACCAGTTCCTCTCGCGACTTTCATCGGCAGTGTTGGTGCATATGGCTTTGTCGACTAAGCTTCGCACACGCGCCTTCCCTTGGCGCTTGGTACTTATCTACATGCAACCTCGTCTCCTCCATCGGCCTCTACACATGATACTAGTCGTGCTACATCGCCTTCTTTAGCGGCCTCCACAGATGGTGACTGCTCCACGGTGCTGGTATGTCGACTATTTCATTTGTCTTTCACTTAGGAGTAGATTGTGCAACTTCGTGGCCTACTTATTGCCACCGGTTCTTCCTTGTTGGGTGTAGCTACGTCAGTCATTTCAGTTGAGCCCCTGATTGAGCAGGAAATCACGCGATTTCAATGTCTGATATCTGTGTCATCTGGTTCTCCACAATAAGGATCCTCTAGTGACTCTTCTAGCATTGTTAGACCACCTTCTAAACATATAGGTACATCCCTGATATATTTGTCCTCTGGTTCTCCACCATCAGACTCCGCTAGTTACTCTTCTAGCATTGTGAGACCACCTTCTAAACAGACAGGTACATCTCTATGGATTCTTGATACTGGAGCATCTTTTCGTATGACTCATCATTCATTCACTATGTCTTCAATTCGACCTCCCGATTCTCATGTTCACGTTCTTACTTCTGATGGTACCTCCCTCCCGGTTAATGGCTGAGGCACTCTTAGCACTTCGTCTTTTCATGTTCCTGGACTTACCATGTAGCTCATTTTCGTGGACTGATTGTTTACTCTGGTTGTAGGGTCATTCTCAACTTTGACTCATGTTATGTTCTGGATCGTCATACTGGTGCTCTCCTTGGTGAAGGCCCATTGCATCATGGCTCCCAGAGCCTCTGGGAGCTTAGCTGGCTCCACCTTCCCCCCGCTACCACTATTGCCAGTCTTAGCCTCTGTTGCCTTGTCTACTAGCTCTTTTCAGCAGTGGCATCATCGCCTTGATCACCTGTGTGGCTCTTGTCTCTCATCCTTAGTTCAATGTGGTCTTCTTGGATCAATCTCTGGTGGTGAGTCTTTAGACTGTGAGGGTTGTTGGCTTGGTAAACTGGTCCAGTTACCTTATCCTCATAGCCAGATTGTGTCTCGGTGTCTTTTCAACCTTGTTCCCTTTAATGTCTGGGATTAAGCTCCCTTTGCCTCGAAAGGAGGTCATCGCTACTATATTATCTTTAGATGAATTCTATCGACACACATGGCTATATTTTACATCTTCTCATAGTGAGGTCTTATCAATATATGATTGTTTTGCTGTTATGGTTCACACTCAGTTTTGTACGCTTATTTGTTTCGTGTTGACTCTGCCGGAGAGTATATATCTCAAGATGCTGGGTGGAATCCTTGCTAAGCAAGGTACTCTTGGTCAGTTCTCTTGCCTTGGTGATCACGCTCATAATGGTGTTGCTAAGCGCAAGCATCGTCACCTTCTTGAGATGGCTCATGCATTAATGACCGCCGCATCCCTTTCGCCTCATTTTTGGGCTGAGGTTGTCTCCACTTCCACCTATCTCGTAATAAACCTTCAACCATCCACTGCTCTGCAAGGTGGCGTTCCTTTCGAGCGTCTCTTTGATTGTACTCTTGACTATTCGGCGCTTCGTTTGTTTAGTTGTGTTTGCTATGTCCTTGTCCCTCGTGAACACACCAAACTGACTACATAGTTTGTTGAGCGTGTCTTCTTAGGATATAGTGATGAGCATAACAAATACTCCCTCCGTAAATTAATATAAGATGTTTAAGATCACTAGTTTAGTTATCTAAAACATCTTATATTAGTTTATAGAGGGAGTATCATTGTTGGGATCTTGTTGGTCTTTGGATGCATATTTCTCGAGATATGACTTTTGATGAGTCTCGTCCCTTCTACCCGCATCCATCTTCCTCGATCAAGCGAGCCATCTGCTTGTACTTCTCAGGGACGCAGCGGAGGAGCTTCACGGCAGCTCTCTCCTCGCCATAGGTGTCATCACCTAACTGCTCCATCTTCTACAGGAGAGGTTGAGACGAAGAGCAAAGTCATCAACGTCCTCACCTGGCTTGAAGGCCGGGTTCTCCCACTCCTTGCGAAGGGCCTGCAGAGTGGACTTGCGGGCGCGGTCGCTGCCTATGCGGGCCGCAGTGACGACGTCCCAAGCCTCCTTGGCAGTCCGCTTGTTTGAAAGCGAGAACTGCATCTCGGGCGGGACTGCAGCGATGAGGGCGTCCAACGCCCGTCGATCCTCATAGTAGTCGACGTTGCCATGCTGAACCGGCTCCCAAATGTGTCGCACCTAGAGCCTGATCCTCATGACCGCAGCCCACTCGACATAGTTGGCTTTGGTGAGGGTAGGCCACCCAGCATTGGGGCCAACGTCCCTGACCATAGTCCGGACCCCGTAGGGGCCATGGTCGTGGTCGTCCCAGCCGCCGCGGTGCACGCCTCCTCCGGGAGCGCCGCCACTGTGTGCGCCTCTTCCGGGAGCACTGCCGTGGTGTGCGCCTCCTTCGGGAACGCCACCACTGTGCACGCCGGCGTGCTCAGCTGCCCACTGCGCTGTCCGCTCTCGCACTGCTCCATCACAGTCTGCGTCGACACAGTCGTCAACAAAGACGAAGTTGTTGGTGTTGTCGCGCAACACCTTGACCTTCGTCGCCGCCTCACGTGCGACGTCTGCTGCAGCTGTTGTTTCTGCTTCCGCTCTGGCGCTGCCAGTCTCAACGCCCTTACTGCCGCGGCAAGCTCGGCCTCGTGCCGACGCCGCGTACTCGAGGTAGCCGTGTGCTGAGAGCGGCCTGCAGACATGGCTCACTACTGGGGGACTACTGCAAGAAGGGCGGGTGGCTGCTGACGAGCTGCTGCTCGACTGCGTGGAGGGAGAAGGGTGGCCAGGGGCAGCCGGCGCCGCTGCTGCTCTTGGGGCAGCCAACACCGCCGCTGCTCTTGGGGCAGCCGCCGCCGCTGCTACTGCTCTTGGCTAGGGATGCTCCTTCCCAAGGGAAATGGGTGAGAAGGAGATGCTCAAGCTACAGGATAACCTGGCTCTGATACCACTTGTTAGCCGCTTGAATCTTACTCTCATCTAGGAAGAGGATGCCACTGGGAGTCGGGGCAATTTTTCTGGTTTATTTCTCACACAATGCCATACCAACGTGAGGGGTTAGGGATACATATTTATAGGCTGCTAGCCAGCCAAGCATATGCTAAATGCTATTCTAAGATGCTAACTGCTAGTCTAAGATGCTGGTCTAAGATGCTATCCTAACAGCCACAAGGACACAAGGACCATGTGTTGTGCAGAGAATCCTAACAGCCTAACAGCCACAAGGACACAAGGACCATGTGTTGTGCGGAGAATCCTAACAGCCTAACAGCCACAAGGACACAAGGACCATGTGTTGCAGCCCCACAAAGACTGTAGTACAAAGACTTATCCATCAACTTCACAGGTGCTATTAGTATTGCATGAGCATGAGCTCACCAAGCATATTGGTGTTGATGCTTCTTTTGTACGCACAGGTGTGAGGATAAGGTTATTGCTCCATAGTATGTGTGTTCCGAGTTACAATTGGCAGATTTCTTTACGAAGGCCAAGACTCGAGCACAACATGGATTTTATCTCTCCAAACTCAGTGTTGTGGAACAACCATGAGTTTCAAAGGGGGTGTTAGTTATATTATGTTTCCATGTAGCTTGTATAGTTCCCCATATTATAAGGGGCTTCCTGCATATTTGCCACTGTACATTGTATATATTATGGCCCCTAGAAAATACAAGTTGCATATTTCCTAAAAAATAACTCGGTATCTTGAGATCTTTTTATAGATATATCCAATTGAAACAACTTATCTCGACGTTCGTTCTCATGGTGGTTCTGGCTGCTGACCAGCTATTGCTACGGATCAAGACGACGGATTCTCCTTCAATAAGCTCGGCTGGTTCTTGTTTTCAGAGGTTCTCCGCCCTTTCCCTTGCTTCGTAAGTCGGCGTGGTGGCTAACGCAGGGTGAGAGAGAAGATGGAGTCCCAGATCGGGTTGGAGCTCATCCATGGTGGCTGATTTGGCATATGGCGCCTGTTTTGGCGGTTGGTCACCAGCCGGCTTCATCTCGAGTCGTTCTTCTACCTCCAGGCCAAGGAGCCAAAAGGGAGGCAGCGCTGCTTCTTCATGGGGTCTACGTCAGAGTCTCGGAGGTCGTACCATCCCAAATGGTGTCGTCCATGGTGATGGTGAGACTACGCCCATGGAGAAGGAGTTTTGGACCTGAATGCATTTTCATCAATTTTCCAGGGTCCTCCTTGTAAGAGACAGTAGCCGGTTTGTTATTTTCCTTTAGTTGTGGGTCCTGGTGTATGTTGTTGTGTACCTACTCGTCTTTATTAATGCAGCAGCGAGGTCCTTCTGGACCCTCTTTCACCAATAAATAAATAAATTGAAACCACTTCAATAAAATAGCCTCATGTGTAACAAAACAACAAATGATTCTCCAGCATAGAAATGTCCACGAGTCATGAAGATTGAAGAGATGAGTGCTAGAGAAAGTATGGCATGCTAAATCACCATGTTGCGTACTCCTATTGTGGAGAACGAGTATGACAGAGGGAGCAAGGTGCAGGAGGGGTCTTGGTAGAATTCCTAATGATAGGGGTCAAGTTAGTCTACCGAGCATGACATTAACGAGCTGGTAACGATAGTATCTACCAGGGAATCAGCCACACAACCTCTGCCATGGAGCTTCTAACGCAGACAAGAAAAACGGCAGTGGCAACATGTCAGTTTTTGGTGCTCATGTGAAGACACTGGAGGACAGGGCAGATTCAGCGACACATAGCCAAACACCGGCAACAACACCCTTGCTGCCACAAGTGAAATCGGACTCAACCTGAACTGATAAATATACTGTTCAATGTGGTCATACAGATACCAACTTCCAAGAATTGCAGCAACAGGACTTAAAAAAAAAGAATTGCAGCAGCACAATTAGAATGTGACGTTCCCATTGTTACCTACTCCTATTTCTCACAGTAAAAAAAAACAGAAGTTAACTTACTTGTTCAATAGTCGTTAAGCCTCCATTTAGTGTAAAGTGCACCTCTGGAAAGTCCCGCAATAAAGCATAATAGTACTCATATCTGCAATGATATCCATAAGAAAACCAGCAAATTATAAACTGAAATACTACTGGAACATATATAACATTTAATAAAGGCGAGTCTAATCCGAATTCCAACATAGCAACCTATTACGAGGTACAAAGGCCAGGATTAACTATTCAGAACTCAGCCTTCCCCAGAAGTAAACTTCAATTACTTATAATACAGTCTGGGTGTGTAAACCAACAAATTAAGTATGAATATTTCGACAAGCAAAGCTGGAACCACATAACAGTATTAGCATGGCACATAAAGGAATGATTCTTAGTGCCAACCATTTATTACAGTTTGTACATATGTCTTGCAGGCTTTGAGGATACTGGTGCTGCCATTGTGTGTATTCTATGGATATCTTTGCATACAAGATGAAAATGGAATCAAGCGCAAACATACTTTAAAGGAGGAATCTTCCGATTCTCCGCAGGACTGAGGCCACTGAGCAACGCCTTCCGAGCATGAATGATAAAATGCCTAGTTGGTGACTTAGAAACAACCTTATCTACAAATGTACCTGGTAAATTGTGAAAACAAGTTAATTGCACTTATAAAAAGCATGTCACTATATGTCAGCAGTCAGCACCCAGAACATGGGAAAATATGTAACCATCAAGACAGAGACAAACTTCCAAAGAGAATTGGAAAACCCAATAATAATCCTCTATAAAACGAGCTAGCTAACTATATGCGTAGGGAAAAAATGCAGAAGTAAGGCACTGCAAAAATGTACGTTTAGCGCATGATTACTTCTATTTTAAGATTATATTTTATAGGTTTACTTATTCTATAGTTACGAAAGCGTATTGTTCGCTTGTAGTGCACAAATTTATTTCCTGATATCTAGAAGAATTTAACGGAAAATCGAGGTACTTTGAAGAAATCTCACAAAGTTCTTCGTAGGAGTCACGATCGTCAACTCCAATTCTGCACTTAACGCTCACAGGGACATCACAATTGGCAGCAATAGCTGACATAGCATCCCCTACAAACTTCAGGAACCGTATCAAGTTTTATGCAGGAGGAAAGGAGCAAGCATTCATACTACACGATGGTTTTGTAGTTCATGAAGCAAACCTCTGGATCATACATTAAACGAGCACCGAAGCAACCGTGGCCAGCAACTTTGCCGCTGGGGCAACCACAACTAACACAAAAGTCCACAAGAATTTGTAAATTATATAAAGCTGTAGAATGTACTGCATAATCAGGTGAGACATGACTGAGGATGTTACTTCAGGTTGATCTCATCATATGAATAAGCACTTGCTAATTCAGTTGCCTTCGCCAAATTGTCAAGATTACTTCCACCAATTTGTAACACAATAGGATGCTGTTCAGCAGGAAATGCTAAAAATCTATCCTGCATAATTTGAAAATTAAAATTAAATACCAACTTTACATACGAGCTGTGTATAATGATATCAAAATGGAGCAGATTCACTTTATAGATTCATTCATATCCAGAAAACAACAACTGCCAATAATATATACAAATGAAAACTAAGTCAATAGTGATTTACATAGTAATATCAATCAATAGTGACCCCACAAAAAAAAATCAATCAATAGTGGTGGCATGTGTATCAAATTGAGGTAGCTCCTACACATGTCAGCTACCACATAGGAAGTCCACTGCTGCTTTATCATGTAGGAGTATAAACAATGAAGGACCATTTATCGTATTTCCAGTGGTTTGAACACGCCTTCGTAGATTCTTGGATGTTATTCATCAGACTTTACATGTTGGTATTGCATGATGTTTTGACATAAACAATATTCATTTCTAGGAAGAGCTGACTGAAGGTGAACTCCTCTTATTTTAATGTTCAGGCTTACTCCAATTTATGTAAGAATATAGATACACATTAAAACTAGATGAACTAGATGTCTGCAGTATAACTGAACTGATTTTTAAACAGAATATGCAGCACGTACTGAGGTTCAGCAGAATGTCATCATTGGTTCTAAAATAAACCAATGGAATGTCAAGTTCAACTCCACAATGAGATAGATTCTGGTTATTAACTCAGGAAAGTACTTCAGATAGCTCATAGGAATTCAACAAAAAAATGCATGGTGAAAAGCACAGCAGATGAACTATATTACACGGAATCAAGTACTGTTAAAAAAGGGCTGAAAATTGCACGTGTCTTAGTAGAATCCATGAGCTGCACGACTATTACACACGTAATGAAACTGGAGAATATACATGACTAAAGTTTAAACACAACCAGATATACAACATAAATCACACAATCTGGTAAGGTAAATCCCGATCTGATAAATTAAATCCTCAAAGCTATGATGCATTGGTATATTTTTAACCAATTATTTTTAGATTGTTTCTCTTGTAATGTCTTCAAAATGGTTAGGGGATACAATAACTGACTATTTCTGAATAAATTGCAGATACTCCTTCCGTAAACTAATATAAGATGTTTTAGAACACTAGTTTAGTTATCTAAAAAATCTTATATTAGTTTACCGAGGGAATATAACCTTATCTAGAGCATATGAGCAGTCCGAATCTAACATCTGTTTGTCTTTAGTAACAGTAAACATCAGCTCTCTACAGAAGTTGTTGCTTGCCACTATCAATGCCAACACTTCTAACCCCCATCAGTTTGTCAGCTCTCTCAGAAATCAATGCCAACACTTCTAACCCCCATTAATCGAAATATCAGAGTCAGGTTAAGTAGAATTAGTTATCTCAATGCACTTTAAGCTTAATGGCACCGAACCAAGAAAGACCAAAAGTAGTAAACTGACCAACTTATCTTTCTGATGCACAATGGTCTCGGCGACCACCATCTCCGTGTACAACCAGGCGTGCCTGGATATCAGCCGCGCGAGCGTCCTGTAGTGGTTGTCTGTCCAGTCCATCATCGGCGCCACGCTGCAGGGGCAGGGGGGCAAGAAAACAGGCATCAATCATCTCCGACCATGGCCAGATACATCAACCGGCCTCCTAGTGCCTTAAAGATCCGATTCCTCTCACCTGAACAAGGGAGGAAGGTACTCCCCGGCGGGCAGAGAGCTCGCAGCGCGACACGGCCGCAAGCCGTGAGCGTGTGACAAGAACCGCCCGGGCTGGCTGCGGAGGAACAAGATGCCGGGGTTGGCAGGCACTAGTGACGGGAGCAGGGCGTGCCACGCGGCGGACCTCATCGCGGTGGCTATCAGAGTCCCCGCTCCCGCACGAGGCGGCGCCGCCTCTCGCGCGTTACGCTCGGTTACCGGTGAGTGGGCGGCGGCTTGTTGCCGGTCAATCCGAGGGTGGGGTGACGACTGTGCAAGCGTGTAGCGCCGCGGGCCACTTCCAAGTCAGGTTAGGGCAGCGCGACCCAAACAAACCGTCATTTTATTCGCATTTTGTTTGGTTAGGTCGCTAAATGAACCAATATTCGCTATGTTCACCTATGCGAACGCGACGCATTTGTTTTTTTTTTCTTTTTGAAAGTAAATGCAATTTATTGAATTTAGAAACAGTTTACAGCAGATATTACAAATTGAGATACATGAAGAGCAGCTAGTGCAGAGACTAGTTGACAGTTTTGTGAGCTATGGTTTGAGGCATAGCACACAAATTGGGGAGAGATGCATTGGTGTGCCAAGTTGTGGGCAACTCCATTTATGTCCCTTTTGATATGAAAGATGGAGGCTTGAGAATGCTTGGTAGCATCAAAGAAGGTTGCCAGGGCAGGTCTGATTTTTCAGAGGGAGCTTGGGCTCCTAATGTCCCTGGTAGCTGCCAATTTAGTGAGGGAAAGGCAGTCTGACAGGAAGGTTGGGTGCTGGAGATTCAGACATTGAGCAACTTTTGTCGCCATGCCAAGAGCCAAAGCTTCAGCTTCAAGAGGGGTAGAGACAAGAGTTGTGTGGCCCTGCACATAGATGGATGCTTGCCTTTGGTCCTGTAAAAAAGAACAATAGACTCCAATCCCTGTGGCCTTCTGTCCAGGAGGGAGGCCATGAATGTTGGCACAGGCATGGGCAGCATCAGAGTAGACCT
Organism: Bromus sterilis; assembly: GCA_950022295.1. Classification (NCBI taxonomy): domain Eukaryota; kingdom Viridiplantae; phylum Streptophyta; class Magnoliopsida; order Poales; family Poaceae; genus Bromus; species Bromus sterilis. The sequence goes on along the minus strand of OX465599.1, from coordinate 28,777,003 downwards.
TAGTCCCTGTAATTAAGAGATCAGAGGAAATATTACTCCCGAGAGGAGGGAGGTTAGAGGGATTAAGGGCTGGAGTAGGATCATGTTGCACAGAATCAAGTTGCTGAGAATCTTGAGAAAGAGCAAGGTTGGCAAATTCCATAATGGCCTTGACAGCATTGTGAATGTGATGGGGCTGGGATTGTTTCTTCCTGAATAGAGTATCATTCCTGTCCTTCCAAATACACCACAGGAAATTGAGAATGTTAGTAATATTAGCTTGCGGGTGGTTGGAAGAGAGCATAGTAGAAAACCAATCAGTCATAAGAGTGCCTGTAGTGATGAAATTATCAATGATAATGTTCCATGGAGGACAAAACCACACAGCTCTAGAGAAAGGACAGAGGAAGAAAAGGTGGAACTCATCCTCCTCCTGGCCACATCTCACACACATTTTAGAAATGTGTATGGAGAAGCGGCCAGCTCTAAGACCTGTGGGCAGAGCTTTTATAAGCAGCCTCCAAGCAAACGCTTTCACTTTTGGAATGATCATCTTGTTCTTCCAGATTGTTTTCAGCAGGAACTTTGTGTTTGCTGCAAGAGAAGTAGGGGCATATCTTGGGTTTGAGTGGATGTCCTGCAAACAAAGCTTGTAAGTAGATTTGGAATTGCAAACTCCTGAGGGAGTAAGATCCCAACACAGAATATCAGGACGGTCATCTTGAATAACAGGGGTATTCATAATGTCTTGAGCAAAAGGTTGCAGAAAAATATTGTTAATTAGTTCAGCATTCCACTCGGTAGTGCCAGGGATCCACAAATCAGAAATAGTGGCAGGGTAAGTGAAAGGAGAAGCCTGAATAATCAGATTATCATGCACATTTTGCCATCCATTGCACCAGGGAGAGCTCCAGACTGAGTTGTTACCCTGGGTGATTTGATAAGAAGAATGGCCTATAAGCTTAGGCATGAGCTTCATAACAGAAGACCAGAAACCAGATTTGGGCACAGTAGCATTAGCTTTCCAAATGGAAGAATAATAATAGTATTTAGCTTTGAGAACCTGGTATAAATGTGAGGTAGGCTTGCTCGCAATCCTCCAGGCAGTTGCAAGGATCAGACCCTCGTTGATGGCTTGCAAATTCCTGATTCCAAGCCCCCCTTCTTCTTTTGGAATACAAACATCTTTCCAAGCTCTGAGACAGAGGCTTCTGCCAGTAGTTTGATTGTCCCTAATACCTGACCACCAAGAAGTTCTTATGATGGCAGTGAGCTGGGTGATTTGTTTCTTAGAGAACAAAATGTTAGACATAAAGTACACAGGTATGGAGGAGAAGACTGATCAGATTATTTCAATCTAGCAGCATGGGAAAGCATGTTGGCTTTAAAGGCAGGAAGTTTATTTCTGAACTTATCAATTACAAAGTTGTAAGCTGAGGATCTGCTTTTGGCAGGCAGAATAAGAGGGTGTCCTAAATGAGAAAAGGACCCATCCATATCAGGCACTCGAAAAATCCCTTTAAGCAGAATCTTGACATCAGAGGGGACCTTATTGCTGAATAAAATGGAGGATTTCGCCCAGTTTGGAACTTGACCAGAAGCTGCACAAAAGTTCTGGAGCACATTGTACATAGAAGTAGCCTCTTGCATGTTAGCCTGTCCACATATTAAAAGGCCATCTGCAAAGATGGTTAGCATTAAGAGCATCATTAAGGCCAAGTGAGAGCTCATTGATTGCAAGGACAAATAAATAAGGGGATAAAGGACATCCTTGTCTGATTCCTCTCCTGCTTTTGAACCTCTGAGTAGGTTGGCCATTAATAATGACAGAGAAGGTGGGGCTAGAAATGCAGGCATGAATAAGGTTGATGAAATGACCATGCAGCCCTTTACGTAGCAGAGCGTGTACAATGAAATTCCATTCAATACGATCAAAAGCTTTAGCAAGATCAATTTTAACCATAAAGGCTTGGTGGTTCCAAGAGGACAGAGAGAAAGAGTGGGTGATTTCTTGAGCAATGATAATGTTGTCACTGATTCTACGGCCTTTAATAAAAGCTTGCTGAGCTTGATCCACATAATCAGGAAGGTGAGGTTTAAGTCTATTTGCAATGGCTTTGGCAATAATCTTGTAAATCACATTGCAAAGACTAATAGGCCTAAAATCATGGGGAATGAGTGGCACTAGTTTTTTTGGGATTAGAGCAATATTCGGCAATGAGGAACGAAACCTGTGCCGGAGGCGGATGCGCCCATGGCGACGCATTTGGTTAGATCGCTCTCTGATCTGTCTGTTTGTGTCCCAAGCATGCTCCGCATTATAGTTCCCCAATTTAGTTAAACATCGTCGATCGAGGGATCACGTAGGTGTTTGTAAAAAGTTGCTTGGTATTCACTTTAGTATTATAGCAAAACCAGCAATGTATCCTCATATAAAGACCGGTGTTACGATGGTACATCATCATAGCACTGGTCTTCATGTGAGACCATAATATTGTAGTTGTTATAACTTTTAATTTTGTAATTTTTTTGGATAAAGAGTTTTATTACTTAAAAGGTTTAAGCAAGTACACCCGGCCTCTGCATAGCTAAGATGCACACAGCCGCAAGTCACCAAAAGGAAAAAACAAAAGAGCGTACGACAAGTTACAAATGAAAGAACTATCGCCAATCAAGGTCGCTCTATGCGTAGATCACGCGGCCACCCATGTTGCATAAAAATATCCCTCACCACCGCTTCCAGTCGTGCACACGCCTCCATGAAAAGGCCTCGATATTTTACCCGTTGTAAGATGGACCACGAACGTAGAATATCCGTGCATCGATAAAGAACCTACAAACAAGTGAATTTTTTTCCGAAAAGATATTGTCATTTCTACATAGCCAGAGCGACCATATTACGGCGAGCGCTCCTACCCTAAGAATGGTTTTAAGCTTATTATCTATCCTGTTAAGCCAATTGCCAAATATATTAGCAATGGATGTGGGTTGATATAAGTTTGACGCCATTTGGATAGCTGACCAAATAGAACGTGCAACCTTACAAGTGAAGAATAGATGTTTTATTGTCTCATCATGAGTACATGAAACACATTTCTTACTCCCTTGCCAGTTGCGCTTGACAAGATTATCTTTCGTTAGAATGACACCTTTTCAAAGATACCATGCAAAGACTTTAATCTTGAGAGGTATCTTCATTTGCCGTATTTTATAATTATTATCGACTGGTATTTCAGGTTGCACAAGCGCCATATACATAGAATCCACAGAGAATTTTCATTTTTATTGAGATTCCATCGAAACTCATCGTGGCCTTGTGATAGTTGCACTACCGCTAACCGTTCTAGCAAGGCATTCCAAGACGCTAGTCTAGGACCGATTAAGTCTCTCCTGAATGCAACATTAGGGGGTGACTCTTGCATGACCGTGGCCAGCGTATCTCCCTTATGTCGCACAATGTTATAAAGGGCCGACTATTGATCTCGGAGTGTGGCATTTCCTAGCCATATATCCTCCCAAAATCTTATCTCCGACCCGTCCTTAATCTTGAAAACCCCAAAGCGATAAAAGTCTTTCTTTGTCGCCATGAGACCAGCCCAAAAATGTGAATCTCTAGGCTTCCATACAACCTGAGATAACGCTTTTGTGCCAATATATTTTCTCTTAAGGAGCGTTTGCCAGACACCATCCGAAGTCAGTAGCTTATATAGCCACTTACCGAGGAGAGCAGAGTTCTTGACCTGTAGATCATGAATACCCAACCCCCCTTGGTCCTTCGGATGGCAAACGACATTCCATCTGGTTAGTCGATACTTCTTCTTCACGTTATCCCCTTGCCAAAAGAATCTCGATCGGGAATAATCCAATCTATGTAAGACCCCTTTAGGTAACTGAAAGAATGATATCATATACAGTACCATGTTGGTTAAAACTGAATTTATGAGTACCAATCTTCCACCCAGGGACAACAACTTCCCTTTCCAGCTAGCTAGCCTTTTTTGCAAATGTTCTTCGACGTGCTTCCATTCCGCATTGGTCAGTCTCCTATAATGTATGGGTATCCCCAAATACTTAATAGGGAAATGACCTTGCTCGCATCCAAATATCTCGGCATATTGAGCTGCTGCATCCTGGGCCTCACCGAAATAAAACAATTCACTTTTATGGAAGTTAATCTTCAATCCGGATAACTGCTCGAATGCTGATAATATTAGTTCAGATTCACTGCTTTATCTAGATCGTGTTCCATAAAAAGTATTGTGTCGTCCGCATATTGAAGAATAGATAATCCCCCATCCACTAGGTGTGGGACTATTCCCTCAATTTGGCCGTCTAGCTTGGCGCGTTCAATCATGATCTCTAACATGTCAGCCACAATATTAAACAATATGGGCGATAAAGGATCACCTTGCCTTAATCCCTTTTTGGTTTGGAAGAAGCGTCCGATTTCATCATTGATGTTAACGACAACACTTCCTCCCGAAACACAACTATGGATCAAAGCACACCACTCCTCTGAAAAATCTTTCATTATCAGAGTTTGTTGGAGGAACGGCCACTTCACTTTATCAGAAGCCTTTTCAAATTCAATTTTGAAAATGACTCCGTTAAGCTTTTTAGTGTGCATCTCATGAACGGTCTCGTGTAAAACCACGACTTCGTCGAGGATATTCCTACCTTGCATAAAAGTCGTTTGTGTAGGTTTAACCACATGATCAGCCACCGAATTTAATCTAATGGTTGCGACCTTCGTGAAAATTTCAAACCTAACGTTAAGGAGGCATATTGGTCTATACTGTTGTATCCTTTCTGCCTCCAAAACCTTAGGTAGCAAAATAATTTCCCCAAAGTCAAGACGGAACAATTCAAGTTGTCCAACATGCCAGCATTGGAACTCAATAAGGTTCATCTTAATGGCATCCCAAAAGTGCTGATAAAACTCAGCAGGAAAGCCATCTGGCCCAGGAGCCTTATTATGCTCCATTTGGAAAACCGCCTTTTTAATCTCCTCTTCAGTGAAGGGGGGTTTAAAAAGGTATTCTCCTCATTAGAGACCTGGGGTATGTCTTCCGTCCGAGTCTCATCCATGGACAAGATATCTTCAGTTGGAGCGCTGAACAGTCCTTTATAGTAGCTTGTAATATAAGCCTTAAGTTGTTCCTGACCTTCAATCATACATTCATCCTGGTTTAGAGAATTAATACCTTTTTTCCTATGTCTGCCATTGGCAACATTCTGGAAATATTTCGTATCCGCGTCTCCCTTAAGAATGAAGTTAGATTTTGATCTTTGGTGCCATCTGAGCTCTTCCTCCCGCAGCATTCGTGCCACCTCCGCATTGGATTGGCTTTTAAGCTCAATCTCCTGCTGGGTTAGCACTCGTGTTTCTGCCGCGCGATCAAGCTCGTCAATGATGGTGCACAAGCGTCCCTTCTATTTTTTAAGAATCCCGGTTGTGTGCCTAGCCCATCCACGAAGATATTTACGCAAGTTACGGATTTTTGCGTTCCATCTTCGAACAGGACTATTACCCGGGATCGGAGCTGACCACACCCTTTTAACCATATCATCGAAACCATCCCGCAGCAACCATCCCAGCTCAAATTTAAAGCAGTGTCACGCGTTTGGTTTCAATGTTCCGGTTGATAAGAGTAGAGGGGCATGATCCGATAGATCCTCAATACGTTCAAGGGCGCGTACTGTTACTAATGGGTATTTGTCTTCCCAATCAGCGCTCATCAGTACACGGTCCAATTTCTCGTATGTCGGTTCAGGTAGACTATTCGCCCAGGTGAATCGTCTACCTGTCATATGTACCTCTCTCAAGTCCAAACTATCAATGACAGCAGTGAACAAGAAAGGCCAATGATTATCGAATCTCCCCTTGCTTTTCTCATGAGGAAACCTTAGTAAATTGAAATCTCCACCTATTAAAATAGGATGGGGATCATTATTCGCTAGGTTTACCAACTCCCGTAGAAAAGCAGCCTTTTGCTCCTCTTGAGCGGCTCCATACACAGCGACCAAAATCCATACAAAATTATCGGCTTTGTTACGAATGTGGAATTTTATATGGAATTCCCCAGTCGTATAAGCCAACACTTCCATGGAGTCTGTGAGGACACCAAGTAAGATGCCACCAGATCTACCGCGAGGTGGGATAGAATGCCATGTGAAGTCCATGCCACTAGAAATGCGATCAAGGACACTCAATTGGAAATCCCTCCTCCCGATTTCGGAAATAGCCAAGAAATCCAAGTTATGATCCCGAACATATTGAGCAATATTCAGATGTTTAGCCAAGTCACCAAGACCTTTGCTATTCATGAAAATGCCATTCATTGGGAAAAAATGGATATTTTGGTTGTTTCTCAACCTTTTTCATTTTTTATTCTTTATGTCTTTAGTGGATTTGGATTTTTGACCGGAAGCATGCAGATCATAGATAGATCCTAGCTCGTACACATCCAAATCCACCTCCGGCACCTCACCCATGAGATGTGGTAGAAGTTGTCCATCGATAATGGCATTCGCCTCATCACCTACTAAGGGTGTGGTAACCGACCTACTAGAAGCACCTGGGTAGACTTTTAGTCGGTCATACTCCATATGCTTCAAAGCATTGGTCGAGACAACAAAATCATCTTCAATTCTGCCTAAGTTTACACCTATGTTTGCTAAGATGGAAGAATAAGCAAAAAAAGAAGTAAGGGGTATGGACAAACCTGCGGGAGTAGGTTCCGTCCATGCGCTCGAGTTCTCCGAGCACACCGGCTCGCCGACTGCGCGCACGGCCATCCGATGGAGGGAGGGGGAACGAAGAGGCGGCGTCCCGACGGTGGCGGCCGATCCGATCTAGACACGGCAGCAGCGGCCGATCCGGTCTGAACGGGATGGTGGCGGCTCCAACATGGAGACGAGAGCTGCGGCGGCTGCATGAGGAGACTCGACAGCATGCCTGCTCCTCCGTCGTCGCCTCCAAGTCCGCACACGCCGGCGCCGCATTGGTCCCCGGCGGGGCCCGCCGATGAGGCCGCGAGATGCTGCAGCCCTACGGTCCGCGGCCACCGCGCCATGACGGCGTCGCTCGAGTCCCCCATGTCCTCGGACGCTCCTCCGGCCCCCGCAGCGGCGGTAGCAAACCCCGCGCCGCCGCCGATGAGGCGCTGCGACCTCCGTTGCGGCGCCAACTTGGCGGCTGGGTGTGGTTGTATCGGATCGCGCGAGTCCCGCGGCGGCTCGTCGATCCGGCGGCGTCGGGTCCCAGATCCACCAGCGTGAGAGGAGATGGCCGGGGCGGTTCGTGGAGCGCGGAGGCGGCGGCGGGGAGGAGCAGCAGGAGCGTCCGCAGGAGGAGGAGGACGATGGGCGGCCCTCCGTGGCGGCCGCTGGCCAAGGCGTCCTGGTCCCAAGCGGTGGTCGCGCGCAGATCACTACGGGCAACCTTCGCATGGCACTATTTGGCCGCCATTACTGAAGTCGAACCTAATTTTGTACATATATATATGATAATATTTTTAATTATAGCAACATCATCAAGTAGGCATTATAGTAAAACTTGTATCAACATCATCAAGTCGTTGCGTGGCCTATCTGGCCCACCTGTCTGGGTCTCTAGCTACCCCGCATCTTTTGTTTCTCAATGTTTAGTTCCATCTTGTTGATCAAGGGACTCTTGTAGGTGTTTATAAAGAGGGCAACATAGAATAGTTGTCTAATAACAAAGTTTAGAAAGGGTCGTGATCGTCGGAGTTGTGTTCTGGTGGTATGCTTGTATGATATGTAGGTGATTGAATTGAACAAATTGTTTTGTTTGTTCTCTATGTCAAGACATGTATATCACCAAAAGACGGTATTTCCTCATGAGCGGTCTGTACTGGCTTTGCTATTATTATTTGTCAATCGCATTTGTTGTCTACACATACATATACATATGAACCATAAAAATAACTTAATACAGATCTATTGTTTGTACTACATAATTTTCAGATAGATATGTAAAAAATAGAATTTTTTTAGCAAAGTCAACAATGAGTCTCGCACATGAGTGGTTTAGTTTTGGTAAACCAATACATGATCGATCACGTCCGAGTTCTTTTCTGATTTTGCTATAATACAATACTCCACGCTGCCCCCCTTATAAACACCTTTGACCTCTCTTCGGCCGACGAGGTGGGACTAAAAATGGTGCGTTGTGGCCTGAAGGGCGTGCTTGGGACGCAGACAGGCGGGCCAGGGGAGGACATCGAGGACGTTCATCTCGCGTCTGCTGCGTGTCCGTACGGATCAAAATCGGACGAGGATTTGGGCCGAAAATTGATCGCGGCAGACCAAAAAATGGACACTTGTTCATTTGCGGTGCCTCGTTGGGCTGCGATTTTGGTTCGCACCGACCCAAACGGATGTCGGTGGATAAAAAAGGGACAAATGGGTCGCACCTTTGGAGATGCCCTTAGGGAAGCTACAGCGGGAGAACCAAATGTCCCAATTTGGTCCTCCGGATTTCCTTTGAGTCCACATGGACAGAAAACACGGTGATTATGGTTCGTTTTTTATCCGTCGAGATCCATTTCCAGCTCAAATTTAAAGAGGATTTGGGTCTGCACGGACCCGCAGTGAACGCCCCTGGTTATCCCTTATCCTTCCTGGCCCGCATGTCCGCGTTAGAAACACCATCTCCCCACTCCCCTCAACTTTGATCTCCCTTGTGCACCACCGTCGCCACCTCATGCCCTGTTCCCACCCCACCGCTACCACTGTCGTCGCCCAACAACGACCACCACCATTCCCGCCACCCAATCCAGCCGCCCAGGCAGCGCAACTGGAAGAAGGAGGTCGTGCTGGTGGGAGACGGAGAGAGGACACCTTCGTGGTCATAGGAAGGAGGATCCCTACCTCCACCATCGCTGCCTGGAGCACGCTGTCGCCGTCACACCTAAGCATGCCATCGTGGTTGTGGTTCAGGTGTTTGGTCCAGAGTACTTGTGGAAACCAAATGCTTAGGATACGACCTGGTTGTTGGAGATGAATGTTGCGAGAGGCTTTTCGGGGATGCTAACTATGCTATAAAGAAAGGAAGAGGCTCAAAAGCTTGGGCGGTACGCCAAGACAAGTAGACCGAAATCCATCTGCATCTACCTACTAATCATCCACCTTTAGATATCTATCCAGAACATCTCGCTGGTATTAAGTTGCGAGTCCCACCCAAAGTGTAAACTCAAAGCAACAGACTACTGCATTAAAGAACTTTGCGTAAAGTAAACAATCCTTGCACCCGCAAGTATAAGCACCGTTGTTTTCTCCCTTGTGGCAACAGCACATCCCCTAGACTCATGTTTCTGTAACTCAAGCTAGTCATCAGGGGGCATGAACCCACAATCATGCATAACGCTCCCTCTTGGAGTCACTTCCTACTACTTGGCCAAAGCAATAAACAGCAACGGAGAACATGCAAGAATTACTCAAGAACATAAATATAAAAGAGGAGAATCAAATATATTACTCAAACACAATCTGAACATAGTCTCATAATCCATCGGATCCCAGCAAACTCAGCATAGCAACAGTAGAAAGATTACATATGTGCCTCGATCATGTAGGGCAGTTCACGAGGTCTAAACCATGAAGAACAAAGAGGGGAGGAGAACATCACATAGCTACTGATCATAGACCCATGGTCCAAGGTGGACTACTCACGGTTCATCCGGGAAGCATCCATGGTGGTGGAGAAGTTCCCAGAGGTGGTTCCTCCCTCCGGCAGGGTGCCAGGAAGAGGGCTCCTGGTGCTCCCGATCTTGGAAGCGCGGCGGCGGCGGAACAAAGAAGAGATCGCGAAAAAGGGTTCTGTCCCCGAGGGTTTCTCGTCACGAGGAATAAATAGGCGAAGGGGGCAGCCAGAGGTGGACCAGGGGCCCCAGGCGCCCCCTAGCGTGGCCTAGGGGGTGGCCGCGCCAGGGGGCCGCTTGGGCCACCCCTGGCCCCCCTCGGGCCCCACTTTGGCTCTTCCTGAAGCTTCATGTACGCTGATTTTTCCTATATTTTCCCGGAATTTTTCTCGCACTTTAAATAATGGGAAAACCTGAAATACATAAACAGCAGAAAACAGGAACTCGCACTGGGGTGCACTGAGTTAATAGGTTAGTCCAAATATGATCAAAAGTGTATGGAAGTGCATCAATATCATAGCAATATCACACAAAAGAAGCATGGAGCAAGCAGAAATTATAGATACGTTTTGGACGTATCAACATCCCCAAGCTTAATTCCTGCTCGTCCTCGAGTAGGTAAATGATAACAAGCATAATTTCTGTGGTGACATGCTACCAACCATATAAGAACTTTTAAGTAAAGCAATCAAGGCATGTAATTCAATTCAAGTCATAACAGGCAAGAGACTATATTAGCATCGAAACAAGCAACATAAGAACATAAAGGTGCAAGAGCTCTCGTTGTCCGTGACTCGAATGTCTCCAAATGGTGTTTGCGTGCAAGAAAGGGGATAGGGATATACGAGAGAGTAAAACATAGTTTTTATTGTTGATAACTTAATCTACTAAAGTTTCACACTTGGTATTCTTTGGAATCTTATTGCGAGAGGAGAGAAAGTTGTTGCGACCTGGTCTTCCTTGCGCATCCTCGACTCATGGTACGTGAGTGTACTCTAATATTCGATCCCTCCAAAGAGTAGTGATCCATCTAGTAGCTAAAGTTCTCAACTAATTTTGTAGGTTTTTCGAAAATAAACACGGATTTCCCAAAATACGACATCTATCACTAATAGGCTAAAGCTCTTGACACCAAAAGTCCAAACATTACTCATAGTAATACCTCAAAACTATTGCAAATTACTACTACAATCGAATAGCAACCTCAATTACTTACTTCAAGTCAAGACACAAAACTCAGTGCAACAGGCAAACTCTCTAAACAAGATAAACATGAAAACTCAAGAGATTTCCAGCAACAAACTAAACAAAAGCTCTTAAAAAGATAAGCATGAAAACTAAGAGCTAAACATGACAGCAGCTATGAAAAAGATAAAGAACACACACAACAAAGATAAGCATGAAGAATCCTATGATGTGTTCTAGGTTTTGAAAGTGGAGCGTGTTTATCTCCCACACAAAGAAAGCTGGGTTCTAACTTGTTATGAACAGAAAGCAAAGCTAAAGAAAACTAAAAAGGAAATAAAGAGAAAGACGCTCCAAACATAGCACATAACACATGAAATGATAAAAATATAGTGGAACGAAAGACGAACTGATAATTGTTGATGAAGAAGGGGATGCATGGGGGCATACCCAAGTTTAGACGGTTGAGTCTCCTTGATTATTTCTTGGGGATGCATGGGGGAATCCCCAAGCTTGAGCGTTTGACACTCCTGAATCTTCTTTTATCATCTTCCCTCGCACACTTGAAAACTCCCTTCATACATAACTCATCATAATCTGATTAGCGAGATTAGTATCATAATAAAATATATTTTTCTCTATTGGAAATAAGGATATTTTTAAGAGCTACTGTTTCTCAAGATTTCCAAAAAGTTTTTTGCAAAGAAAAAGCAAGCTTAAGGTTTGCAAAACGGAGAAAAGGCAAAACAGGACATAATCTATGAAAAACAGACCAGCAGGTAGTAAAGAATTTTTAGGGGCACTTCTGCAACTCAAATAAAAAAACTCAGAACATAAGAAAGTTCCGTGATTGTATAGAGCATGTTGTGTAAAAATTTCAGCTCAAAAAGATGAACTGGGATTTTTCTATGATTTTTCCCGTCACGAGGTCAGAATCTGTTTTCTGGACAGCATGTCACAACTTTCACTTACCTTGTCATATGAGGCTATAAATGGCTAATGGCGGTGAAGTTAATAGGTTTAGTGGGATTGCCTTCCCTGTTAACCGTGCCAATAAACGATTCTTGATAACCCACAAGTCTATGGGATCAATTGTAGCTTTTCGATAAATAAGAGTGTCGAACCCAACGAGGAGCAGAAGGTGCTGATAAGTGACACTGGATAAGGAAAGGCTGCACACACTCAAAGGTAAATATTTAGGGGTTTTTAGTTTAAGTAACAGAAAAGTAAAAGACAGGCAAAGTAAACAAGGTAACTGAGGAGTAGCAAGTGGCCCAATCCTTTCACAAGGATAAGCCTAATAACTAAACTTATAAAAGCCAAAGCGTTCTCGAGAACACATGGGAGAGATAGCCAAGTTACTTTCACCATACTCCGCCAAGTAATATGTATTGTATTGATAAGTGTCGGTGGGTGGATCAATGCTAGTACACCTTCTAGACTAAGATAAGTGTACTCTTATCATTACACACCTTGCAAGCATCCGCAAATACAAGGTAGTAATTAAGGCATAAGCCTAACCACAACATTACGATCAAGGATCCATAACTCCCTTGTGCAAAAGTGTGCGAACTGGGGTTCAGGTTTCTGTCACTCCGACAACCCACCATAAGCATCCTTTGTGCACAATGTATTCCTCTAGGCCCATGAAAGGTGAAGTGTTAAGTGTTCGACTCACATAACACCACTAGAGAAATAACAACACAACTTAAGTATCAAACAACACATAACACTTCAACATCATATGACTACTAACAACTAGACTTCTCCCATGTTCTCAAGAACTAAAGTAACTACTCACAAGACATAAATGAGATCATGATCAGAGGTGATAGATGGGTGGCAAACAATCTGGACACAATGATATTTCTCCAACAAAACTCAATAGCATTCACCACAAAGTAGGAATCAACACCAACAGAGTAGAGAGGATAGATAGTATGGATTACAACACAAGTTGCAATTGTGAGATGAGATGGGATGGAGATGGAGATGGTGCTGATGTTGGGGATGATGTTGATGATGATCTCGATGATGCCCGTGACGATGATGATGATGGCGACGATCTCCCCTTCCGGGAGGTGATCTCCCCGACGGAATCTGCCCGTCGGAGATGGCTTTTCTCCTCTGTAGGTTACCCCAAGTGGAAGGTGAGGATAGTTCTCTCACTCCTCGTTGATTACCCCAAGTGGAAGGTGAGATGTAGCGTAGCAGCAAATTTCCCTCGGTGAAGATACCAAGGTTTGTCTCCAGTAGGACTCGCAGAAATACAAGAAGGTGCCAACAGCGCCAGAAATTGGCTTCTGGCTCGGGAGTTGACAGGACCTGCACACAGAAACAAATAACTTTGCTCCCAACAAGTACAGAGGAGTTGTCAATTCCTCCGGCCTTGTTGTTTACAAAGGATCAACGCAAGAGATAATAATAGTGGCAACTGAAAGTAAAGTAAGGGTGTAAACAATAGTGTGAAGATGGACCGGGGTCCCGTGATTCTCACTAGTGATGTCTCTCTCCCAAAAGACGATAAAAGTGCTAGCGAGGTAAACAAATCACAGCTGGGCAATTGACAGAATTATGAAGGCACCGCAATGCTAACTATGCTGCAAAGAAAGGAAGGGCTCAAAAGCAATGGGCAGTACGCCAAGGTAAGTAGACCGAAATCCAACTGCATCTACTACGAATCATCCACCTTGAGATATCTATCCAGAACATCTCGCTGGTATTAAGTTGCGAATCCCACCCAAAGTGTAAACTCAAAGCAACAGACAACTGCATTAAAAGAACTTTGTGTAAAGTAAACAATCCTTGCACCCGCGGGTACAAGCACCGTTGTTGTATCCCTGGTGGCAACAGCACACCCCCTAGTCTCATGTTTTTTACTCAAGCTAGACATCAGGGGGCTGAACCCACAATCAAGCATAATGCTCCCTCTTGGAGTTGCAAGCAAACTACTTGGCCAAAGTAAAATATTGCAACGGAGAACATGCAAGAATTTACTCAAGAACAAAATATAAAAGAGAAGAACCAAATATATTACTCATCACAATCTGAACATAGTCTCATAATCCATCAGATCCCAGCAAACTCGGCATAGCAACAGTAGAAATTACAAAAGTGCCTCAATCATGTGAGGCAGCTCACGAGGTCTCGAAAGTGGAAGCACAAAGAGGAGAGAAGTACATCACATAGCTACTGGTCACGGACCCATGGTCCAAGGGGGACTACTCACTGCACATCCGGGAGGCGTCCATAGCTATGGATGGTCTCCCGGAGGGGGTTCCTCCTCCCGGCAGGGTGCCGGGGCAGCTTCTCCAGGCAGCCCCGATCTTGAAACGGCGGCGGCGGCGGTACGGAGGCGAGTTCGCGGAAAAGATATCGATATTAGGGGTTTCCACCCCGAGGGCTAAATATAGGCGGAGGGGCGTGTCGAGGGGACCCACCAGGCAGCCAGGAGGCCTCCTGGCGCGGCCTAGGGTGGGGCCGCGCCAGGGACCCTCCTGGTCTCCTGGTGGTGGCCCCCCTACGCTACCTTGGTGATTCCGGAAGCTTCCGGGTCGCTGATTTTTTCTTCTGATTTTTCCGGATTTTTTGGAGCACTTTTAATGGTCGGAAAACCTGAAATACAAAAACAGCAGAAAACAGCAACTGGCAGCTGGGTGCACTGGGTTAATAGATTAGTCCAAATATGCTCAAAAGTGTATGAAAGTTCAAGCAAATCATGGCAAAGTCACACAAAACATGCATGGAGCAAGAAGAAATTATAGATACGTTTGGGACGTATCAAGATCCCCAAGCTTAATTCCTGCTTGTCCTCGAGTAGGTAAATGATAACAAGCATAATTTCTGTGGTGACATGCCACACAACCATATAAGGACTTTTAAGTAAAGCAATCAAAGCATGCAATTCAATTCAAGTCTTAACAAGCAAGAGTCTATATTAGCATTGACACAAGCAACAAAAGAACAAAAGGTGCAAGAGATCTCGTTGTCCGTGACTCGAATGTCTCCAGATGGTGTTTGCGTGCAAGCAGGGGACTGGGAAAAAGAGAGAGAAAAGGTTGTTGAGAACAACTATCTACTAAAGTTTCACACTTGGTCTCCTTTGGATTCTTATCTTGACTCGTCCCCAGACCACTAGCCAGGTACAAGTCAAACTGATCCACTCCCTTTCGATATTTTGAGCACTCATGTGATGTCTACGCGCGCTTCTATTCTTGTAGACTATGTTGGGCCTCCAAGCGCAGAGGTTTGTAGGACAACAACAATTTCCCTCAAGTGGATGACCTAAGGTTTATCGAACTCAGGGAAGTAGAGGTTGAATATGGTCTCTCTCAAGAAACCCTGCAATTAAGATACAAGAAGTCTCTTGTGTCCCCAACACACCTAATACAACTAGGAGTTGTATAGGTGCACTAATTCAGCGAAGAGATGGTAAAATACGAGTGATAGGTGTGGCAAATCAAGGTAATATAAATCTGTAATAAAAAGTGCAGCAAACAAACATGTGACAGAAGTGAGCACAAACGGTGTAACAATGGTGGAAACAAGGCCTAGGCTTCATACTTTCACTAGTGGCAACTCTCAACAACATTAACATAGTCTAATCACATGATATTTCCCATAAAACATGCAATGGAGACGCACTCGGAGGTCATTCCTTTGTGGTCAAGAGAGGATGAGAATTATGTAGGGTTACAAAAGCACACCTCAAAGTTCGTAGTTCTCAATCTATGGATTTCCCAATGTCACCGCGGCCCTCCAAAGAGAGTACCCCAATCACCACAACATATCTCAAGGATAGTCAAAGACAAGCACCAAGAGACTCTCAATCTTTAATCAACACACAAAAGAGGAAATCACTCATGATAATATTCTTCTAACCCATGTCCAATAGACCGCTGTCACCTTGGTCTCGGAGATTATACTAGATAAGATCAATTGAGTACATCAATCCAATACATAGAAGAAGGGGAAACATCATGGGGTCACCCTAGATTAACATAGCCTATGATCACAACGAAGATCACATCATGGGAGAGAGAGAAGAACACATAGCTACTGGTAGAAACCTTAGCCCCGAGGGAGAACTACTCCCGCTTCATGGAGGAGGGAAGCAACGTCGATGGAGATGAATCCGGGGGTACTTCCCCGTCCCGGCAGGGTGCCGGCACATGAATTCTGTCCCCCCGAAACTTGTTTTCGATGGCGGCGGAGATCGGAATTGCTTCTGGAGAAAAGGGGTCTGGAATCAGGGTTTCCGCGACGGGAGAATAAATAGGGGCCAAAGTAGGGCACCAGGGGGTGTGGGACCCACCCAGGAGGGCAGGTGGCGCGGCCAGGAGCTGGCCCGCGCCAGGCACCCTCCTGGCTGCCCACTGGCTGCCCTATGGCCCCCTTTGGCCTAGTGGAAGCTTCCGGAACGCTGATTTTTTATATAATTTTTCCGAGATTTATTGGGCACTTTAATTATTGGAAAAACTTGAAATACAAAAACAGCAGAAAACAGGAACTGGCAACTGGGTGCACTGAGTTAATAAGTTAGTCCAAATATGATGAAAAGTGTATGGAAGTGTATGCAAAACATGGCAGAGTCACACAAAACATGCATGGCACAAGCAGAAATTATAGATACGTTTGGGATGTATCAACATCCCCAAGCTTAATTCCTGCTCGTCCTCGAGTAGGTAAATGATAACAAGCATAATTTCTGTGGTGACATTCCACACAACCATATAAGGACTTTTAAGTAAAGAAATTAAAGCATGCAATTCAATTCAAGTCTTAACAAGCAATAGTCTATATTAACATTGACACAAGCAACAAAAGAACAAAAGGTGCAAGAGCTCTCGCTGTCCGTGACTCGAATGTGTCCAGATGGTGTTTGCGTGCAAGAAGGGGGATAGGTAATACGAGAAAAAAAGTATATTTTTGTTGAGAACTCAATCTACTAAAGTTTCACACTTGGTCTCCTTTGGAATCTTATCTTGACTCGTCCCCAGACCACTAGCCAGATACAAGTCAATTTGATTCACTCCCTTTCGATATTTTGAGCACTCATGCAATGGATGAGCGTGAGCAAGAAAGTTGACACCTAAAAGGCGAAACAGAAAGAAGGTGGAGGAGGAAGACAAAAAGGTGTGAAAGGCTCACATCAATGAGGACAATCATAGGCGAGAGAAGGCCATATGATAGATATGATGTGAGGAGTAGGGATTGCCATGCAACGGATGCACATGTGAGCTAAAAGCTCTCCAAGGGAACTAGTGGGGGTGCATCTAACTTGCTTGCTCAAGAAGACCTAGAGCTCGTTTGAGGAGGCTCATCATTGGAATATACAAGCCAAGTTCTATAGTGTGAAGGTCCCCACATAGCTATATGCATGATGATGATCTCTATGGAGTACAAGGGATAGAGGATGAAGTACTAGTGTGGATCTCTCAAAAAGGAATAGTAGTGTGCCCCCTTCTCTCTTTTTATTTTTCTTTTTCTATTTTTTCTCTTTTTTGTATTTTTTTGGTGGCCTCAATGGCTCTTTCTATTTAACTCTCATTTGTCCTCTTTGGGATCTTTTGATTTTGTCCTCTTTGGGATCTTTTCCTCACTTTAGGGTCAACACTCTATATTTTACAAGAATATAGGAGAGCTTTCACACTTTACAAAGGTACTCACATAAAGAAGATATAACTATCATGATGCAAATGTATGCCTCTGCCAGGATAGCAGGATATGCAATGATACTAGCGCGGCATGTAGCAATGATTAGGGCAAGGCCCAACTAGCATGCGGCTCATCGATCAAGCAAGTAGCATGTATGACATGAAGATCAAGTCATGAGAAGGTGGATGTTGCATCGCAATGTATCTCGGAAAGGCTATGGAAATGCCTTGTAGGTAGGTATGGTGGCTGTTTTGAGGAAAGATATAAGGAGGCTTATGATGACAGAGCGTATCATGCCAAGGGTTTGGATGCACCGGCGAAGTATGCGCCAACTCTCGAGGTGAGAAAGGGCAATGCACGGTACCGAAGAGGCTAGAAAAATATGGGTAGGTGGAAATGTCAACTTTCAATACTTACATTAGTCTGAAGAACTCATGCACTTATTATCGGTAACTCTCAATCTAATAAGGAGGTTCACAAAGAGACAAGTACCCCGAGGAGGAGTGTATGGGGGTTTGGTTATCCTTGCGCATCCTCGACTCATGGTACGTGAGTGTACTCTAATATTCGACCCCTCATAAGAGTAGTGATCCATCTAGTAGTTAGAGTTCTCAACTAATTTGTAGGTTTTTGAAAATAAACACGGATTGTAACGCCCCGGCCACACCCACCGGTTCCCGGCGTACGCCTGGCGGGATCTAGATTGTCCCCACATACCAACACTAGTCTTTCCTGCACACTTTGTCCTCACTCGTACGCACCCGGGAACAACTTCCCGGTCGGTCACCCATCCTCAAATCGCTCCAAGCTAAGAACGCTTAACTTTGGAGTTCTTTGGATCTGGGCTCCCGGAAAAGAAGGTGCACCTTGTTGATATGAGTAGTCTATCATTCCTATTAAGCCAGGATGTCACATACACCCCCACTCAAAGGAACCGATGTCCTCATCGGCCCACAGGAACGTTCCCTCTTGGCACACGTCTGTGCGTCCAGTGCCAACACATGTCCCACATGTTCGCGCACCGACCCACACACGCCCGTATAACCGCAAGGGTCGGCTCTGATACCATTTGTAACGCCCCGGCCACACCCACCGGTTCCCGGCGTACGCCTGGCGGGATCTAGACTGTCCCCACAGACCAACACTAGTCTTTCCTGCGCACTTTGTCCTCACTCGTACGCACCCGGGAACAACTTCCCGATCGGTCACCCATCCTCAAATCGCTCCAAGCTAAGCACGCTTAACTTTGGAGTTCTTTGGATCTGGGCTCCCGAAAAAGATATGAGTAGTCTATCATTCCTATTAAGCCAGGATGTCACATACACCCCCACTCAAAGGAACCGATGTCCTCATCGGCCCACAGGAACGTTCCCTCTTGGCACACGTCTGTGCGTCCAGTGCCGACACATGTCCCACATGTTCGCGCACTGACCCACACACGCCCGTATAACCGCAAGGGTCGGCTCTGATACCATTTGTAACGCCCCGGCCACACCCACCGGTTCCCGGCGTACGCCTGGCGGGATCTAGACTGTCCCCACAGACCAACACTAGTCTTTCCTGCGCACATTGTCCTCACTCGTACGCACCCGGGAACAACTTCCCGGTCGGTCACCCATCCTCAAATCGCTCCAAGCTAAGCACGCTTAACTTTGGAGTTCTTTGGATTTGGGCTCCCGAAAAAGAAGGTGCACCTTGTTGATATGAGTAGTCTATCATTCCTATTAAGCCAGGATGTCACACGGATTGCCCAAAATACGACATCTATCACTAATAGACCAGATCTCTTGACACCATAAGTTCAAACATTAATCTAGTCAATACCTCAAAACTATTGCAAGTTACTACTACAAAGAGAATAGCAACTTCAACTACCTACTTCCTAGTCAAGACACAAAACTCAATGCAACAACCAAATCTCTTAACAAGATAAACATGAAAACTAAAGAGAGTTCCAGCAACAAACTAAAAAAAAGCCAAGACTCTTGCTAAAGAAAAACTAAAACTAAAACTAAACATGGCAGTAGCTACGAAAAGGTAAAGAACACACAACAGAGAAATATAGGCATGAAAAATTCTATGATGTGTTCTAGATTTTGAAAGTGGAGCGTGTTTCTCTCCCACGCAAAGTAAGACGGAATCTAACTTGTTATGACCAGAAAGCAAAGCTAAAGAAAAACTAAAAATAAAACCTAAGAGCGAGACGCTCCAAGCATAGCACATAACGCATGAAGTGATAAAAATATAGTGAGACGAAGGACGAACTGATGATTGTTGATGGAGAAGGTGATGCACGGGGGCATCCCCAAGCTTAGATGCTTGAGTCTCCTTGAATATTTATTGGGGATGCATGGGGGCATCCCCAAGCTTGAGCGCTTGACACTCCCAAATCTTCTTTCATCATCTTCCATCGCACACTTGAAAACTCCCTTCATACATAACTCATCATAAGCTGATTAGAGAGGTTAGTACCCTTAATAAATATATTTTTCCCCACTGGATATAAAGATATTATTGAAGAGATACTGTTTCTCAAGATTGCCAAAAGGTTTTTGCAAAGAAAAAGCAAGCTTAAGGTTTGCAAAAGTTAGGAGAAACAAAACGTGGCAGAATCTGTGAAAAACAGAACAGCAGGTAGAAACGAATATTTTAGGGGTACTTCTGCAACTCAAATCAAAAAACTTAGAACATACGAAAGTTCCGTGATTGTATAGAGCACGTTGTGTAAAAAATACAGCTCAAAAAGATGAACTGGGATTTTTCTGTGACTTTTCTAGTCACGAGGACAGAATCTGTTTTCTGGACAGCACATCACAACTTTCACTTCCCTTGTCATATGAGTCTATAAATGGCACAAAGATTGAAAAGTAAAGATACAATGATGTTGCTACCGTAGTAACAATCATCAAGACCACTAAAAACAGAAGTAAAAACAAAAAAATAAATCCTAAATTCGTTGCGGGCTGCCTCCCGAAAGCGCTTCTTTAAAGCCATTAGCCAGGCTTAAGATTTTAGTGATGCTCTCGTAGGAATAAGAGTTGAAGAACAAAAGAGAGCATCAAGAAGCAAATATCAAACACATTTAAGTCTAACATGCTTCCTATGAAAAGGGATCTTGTAGAGAAATAACTCATTGAAGCATAAATATATTAGCATAGGAAGGCAAAAAATGTGCAACTTCAAAACCTTCAACATAAAGAGAGGGAACTTGATATTATTGAAATATCTATAAGCATATGTTCCCCTCTCATAATAATTTCCAGTGGGATTATGAATAAACTCAACAATATAAGTATCACATAAAAAATTCTTATCATGATCCACAAGCATAGAAAATTTGTTACTCTCCACATAAGAGAAATCCTTCTCATTAGTAATAGTGGGAGCAAACTCAACAAAATAGCTATCACATGAATCATTCTTATCATGGTGCACTTGTAAAAAATTATTCTTTATAGCATAAGTTTCATCACAATAATCATCATAGATAGGAGGCCAAGTATCATCAAAATAAATTTCCTCATCAAAACTTGGGGGGCTAAAAATATCATCTTCATAAAACGTAGCATCCCCAAGCTTATGGTTTTGCATATCATTAGTATCAAAAGTATTCAAAGAAGACATGCAAATAACATTACTACTATCATGAGTGTTGTGCAAATAATAAAGCTCCATAGGCTTTTTGATCTCCTCCTCAAACACTTCATGTCCTAACTCAAGATAGAGCTCATAAAGCTCTCTCATGATTTTTTTGTTGTTTTCCATAAAGCCTAACTAGTGAAAAGTAAAAACAGGAAACGAAAAGATTTAATTGCAAGATCTAAAGATATACCTTCAAGAACTCACCTCCCCGGCAACGGCGCCAGAAATAGCTTGATGTCTACGCGCGCTTCTATTCTTGTAGACTATGTTGGGCCTCCAAGCGCAGGTTTGTAGGACAGCAGCAATTTCCCTCAAGTGGATGACCTAAGGTTTATCGAACTCAGGGAAGTAGAGGTTGAAGATGGTCTCTCTCAAGCAACCCTGCAATTAAGATACAAGAAGTCTCTTGTGTCCCCAACACACCTAATACAACTAGGAATTGAATAGGTGCACTAGTTCGGCGAAGAGATGGTAAAATACGAGTGATAGGTGTGGCAAAGCAAGGTAATATAAATATGTAATAAAAAGTGCAGCAAACAAACATGTGACAGAAGTGAGCACAAACGGTGTAACAATGGTGGAAACAAGGCCTAGGCTTCATACTTTCACTAGTGGCAACTCTCAACAACATTAACATAGTCTAATAACATGATATTTCCCGTAAAACATGCAATGGAGACGCACTCGGAGGTCATTCCTTTGTGGTCAAGAGAGGATGAGAATTATGTAGGGCTACAAAAGCACACCTCAAAGTTCGTAGTTCTCAATCTATGGATTTCCCAATGTCACCGCGGCCCTCCAAAGAGAGTACCGCAATCACCACAACATATCTCAAGGATAGTCAAAGACAAGCACCAAGAGACTCTCAATCTTCAAACAACACACAAAAGAGGAAATCACTCATGATAATATTCTTCTAACCCATGTCCAATAGACTGCTGTCACCTTGGTCTCGGAGATTATACTAGATAATATCAATTGAGTACATCAATCCAATACATAGAAGAAGGGGAAACATCATGGGATCACCCTAGATTAACATAACCTATGATCACAACGAAGATCACATCATGGGAGAGAGAGAAGAACACATAGCTACTGGTAGAAACCTCAGCCCCGATGGAGAACTACTCCCGCTTCATGGAGGAGGGAAGCAACGTCGATGGAGATGAATCCGGGGGAACTTACCCGTCCCGGCAGGGTGCCGACACAGGAATTCTGTCCCCCCGAAACTTGTTTTCGATGGCGGTGGAGATCGGAACTGCTTATGGAGAAAAGGGGTCTGGAATCAGGGTTTCCGCGATGGGAGAATAAATAGGGGCCAAAGTAGGGCACCAGGGGGTGTGGGACCCACCCAGGAGGGCAGATGGCGCGGCCAGGAGCTGGGCCGCGCCAGGCAACCTCCTGGCTGCCCCCTGGCTGCCCTGTGGCCCCCCTTTGGCCTAGTGGAAGCTTCCGGAACGCTGATTTTTTATATAATTTTTCCGGGATTTATTGGGCACTTTAATTATTGGAAAAACCTGAAATACAAAAACAGCAGAAAACAGGAACTGGCAACTGGGTGCACTAAGTTAATAAGTTAGTCCAAATATGATCAAAAGTGTATGGAAGTGTATGTAAAACATGGCAAAGTCACACATAACATGCATGGCACAAGCAGAAATTATAGATACGTTTGGGACGTATCATCATGCAATGGATGAGCGTGAGCAAGAAAGTTGACACCTAAAAGGCGAAACAGAAAGAAGGTGGAGGAGGAAGACAAAAAGGTGTGAAAGGCTCACATCAATGAGGACAATCATAGGCAAGATAAGGCCATATGATAGATATGATGTGAGGAGTAGGGATTGCCATGCAACGGATGCACATGTGAGCTAAAAGCTCTCCAAGGGAACTAGTGGGGGTTCATCTAACTTGCTTGCTCAAGAAGACCTAGTGCTCGTTTGAGGAGGCTCATCATTGGAATTGTAAGAGCAAGTTTTGCCCCCAAAGGTTTTGGACATTGTTGGACAAAGCAGAAGTGGAACTAATATTTTTTTTCCGAGTATAAACAGATACTTAGGTTCCGAAAGAATGGAGTTTGCAAGTAGAAGGTTGAAGGACAACTCACTGCAGCAGAGCTGCAGTCATCTACCGAAACCTTTGAAGGAAGACGACCCCTAAAAATGTAGTCGAAGAAAAAGTCTCTCTCGAGTAAAAGCGCAACGAGGAGAAAGCTGAAGCTGGTCGAAGACTTAGTCTTTTTACTAGTTTCTCTTTATTTTTCTTGAGTCGTAGGAAAAACTGTACTATCAAGAGGGGTTTTCTAGTTGAGATCTTAGTCGAAGTGAATTCGCTCTGCTCAACCAAAACCCACTAAAGCCTACCGAGAGAAATCTTATTGAGTCGAGTGAATAGCTCGAAGGCAAAGTCATCGCACTTCGTGCCTTCGAGAGAGAACTCGTTCGGTAAGTCAGCTTACTTGTTCCTCAAGTAAAGTTGCGCATTGATTGGAATCCGACCGTTGTGGACACGCGTCAAGCGGTTGCATCGGGTCACTTCAGTCATTTTACCCATCGGGATCGCCAACTATAAATACCCCGCACCTACCCGCCATTTCGAGTTGGCTGCTCCACTGAAGATTCTAAGACAGAAGTCTGTGAGCATCCCAAGAGAGATTCATCGAGAGAAAACAAAAATCCCAAGTCTGAGCTGAGTTGAGCTATTCACTATGACTTAGGTTGTGATTAGCCGATCTTTTTATCTTGGAGAACTGCAAGTCTCCTAGACGGTTAGGCATCGCCTGTCAAGCAGTCGAAGAGTAATTGTCGCTGCTGAAGGAAGTTTGTAAAGGTCTCGGAGATGTCCTGAATCATCTACCACGAGTGAAAACTGGACAAGCTCAAGGAGTTTGTTGCAGTGGAGAATAGGACAGAGAGAGTTTTGCTCCAGGTGTTCAATCACCAGTCCCTCCAACCAGACGTAGCACTTTGTAGAGTGTGAACTGGTTTACCAAACATCGTTGTGTCAGGCTCGTTTTCTTTCATGCGTTTACATTAAGTATTTACTCGTTGCCTGTTTGTCTTCGATGTTTTCCTTCGCTCCAAATCCTTTCGAACCATGCATTACTTTCGACATTGTATTTCCTTCGAGATGCCTTAGTCCTTCGCAGTTTGCATGAATTCCTTCTAAGTTCCTTAGAATTTTTAGAAGTGATCATTTACCCCCTCCCCCTCTGATCATTCTTGAGCTTTCAATTGGTATTAGAGCTAGGCACTCCCTACGCTCTGCGTATTTTGGTCTAACAACCTGGAGTGTTGTCAAGAATGTCGTTTGCAGTTGTTCGCTCGGGGGAACCAATCCCTATCTTCAATGGGAAGGACTATCCCTATTGGAAGGACAAAATGAAGAGGAATATCATGGCTATCAACTCTGCCGCTTGGGAAGTTGTCAAGAATGGTGTAACTGTCAAAGACACAAATGCCATCACTCCTGAAGAGGCAAAGAAGATAGAGCTAGATACTGAAGTCTGGGTCTTCATAACAAATCATCTGATTCCAGAGAAATACCATGAGGTCAAGAATATTCCTTCGGCCAAAGGTGTTTGGGATTATCTCGAGAAGATTGGTGAAGGTGTCTCTACTCAGAAAGATGCTCGTATTGACACCCTTCGAAGCAAGTTCTATCATTTCAAGAGGCACGAGGGAGAAAAAGTTAGCTCCATATACAGCAGACTCACTGCGCTGTCAAATGAACTGATTTCCCTCGGTGCCGAAGACATTACCAATCGGATTATTGTCAGAACTTTGCTCCGTTCCCTTGATGATTCTTTCGATCACATTGTGTTGATGATTAAGGAAAGGACTGACTTCAAGGATCTAGTTGTTGCTGATATTCTCGAGAGACTTAATACCTTCGAGATGGAAGAAGATGAAAAACGAGATATTAATGGGACACGAAGAAAATCTCATGCACTGAAGGCCAGAGCTTCACATCACTCCTCTCCTGAAGCTAGTTCTGAATCGGGTTGTGCCTCAGATGACCCCGAGAACATTGGAAAAGATCTGGCACTGATAATGAGAAGATTCAATCGCTTTCAGAGAAGGAACTCCTCTTCACCGAAGAAAAACTACTCTTCAAGACATTCAAGCAATTCATCACAGCATCGATCATCATCCAGAAACTCATCAACGAAAGATAACTGTTGCTACAAGTGCAAGAAGCCAGGTCACTTCATTGCTGATTGTCCTCTCTGGGAAATTGAACATAGATCAAAGCATTCTCACAGCAATTCTTCAAGCAAGTCTCATAGATCGAGCAAAAACTACGAGTCGAAGAGATATGATTCCAAGTCCAGAAAAGACAAGAAAGACGGTTCAGATGATGACAAGAAGAAGAAGTATCACAAGCATCGAGAGGGTTCTTCCTCGAAATCACATTCCTCTCGACGAAAGAATTCCCATCGTGCCAAAGCCTATCTGGGTAAAGAGATGAACTCTAAAGATGAATCATCCGGTTCCGAAGCTGAATCAAACCCAAGATCTGGTTCTGGTTCTGGTTCTGAATCTGATGGTGTTGCTGGTTTAGCATTTGCTTCGAGCAAGACTTCAAGTTCATTTTTCACCAACCAAAGCAGCGAAGATGAATCTCCAGCTTACTGCTTCATGGCCAAGGCTAAGGTATCCTCATCTAAGAATTCCTACGATACTTCTGATGGATCTGCTTATGAAAGTAACTCTAGGATAAGCTATGCCAAACTTGCCAAAATTGCTTCTATCCAACAAGATGAGCTAGATTCTCTAAGTGGAACTATTCAAAAATCTGAGACGTTGTTGATCGATGAGATTGAGAAGGGTCAAACTTTGACAAATGAGCATGCTGCTCTGAAGGAAAAGTATGACGAACTTTCCTCTCGTCATGATCTTCTCTCAGTGGACTACGAGAAGCTAACCTATGAATTCCTTCAAAGGAAAATGGCTCTCGAGAAACTGAGAGAGGCGAATGAAGAGTTGGAAAATGTCAATCTCACGCTCATGACTCAACAAGCCTCAGAAGCTAAAAATGAATCTACTTAACCTTGGTTAACCTGTTTGGAACGAAGTAAAATTGAGTCTATTTCTGAGAGATCGAAAGGGAATCAACCTATTGTTATTGATGATGCTAACCCCTCGAATGAGGAAACCATTACCGAGGAACTCCTTAGGTTGAAAAATTTATTTGAAACAGGCATGTTCAAAAGTGTGCAGGGACACCAGTACCTATGTGATATCCTACGAAAGGCTCTTCTTCACAGGAATCCCTGAAACGAAGGAGTTGGCTTCGAAAGGAAAATCAATCATGATGGAACCTACTGGGAACCCGAGCAGTATCCTAAAACCGTCTGGGTTCTTGCGAAAGAAAAGCCCATTGATATTGCTAACCTTTCAGGTTTCAGTTGCAAAATTGACAAAGCTATTGTTGATGAATCACTTGATTCTGACTACAAGCTTGTCAAAGATCAGGAAGGAAAGGTGTCAGCTGAATTCGTTGGTACTCCTCCGAAGAATGGTTTCTATAAGCGACAGATTTGGGTTCGCAAATCTCTCGTAGAAAAACTGCCCCCTAACCATTCTATGCAGGGAAAATCCTCGGTACCACCGAATCACTACTATTCTCTTGAGGATAGAAATGAACCCTTGGTGCCTGCTTCAAATGTTCCCCAGAAGGAATATTATCGTATCGATAGAAATGTTTATCGTCATCGTAACAATAACACCAAAGTTGCTGTTACTCATCAGTATTCTAACCCCTCGTCGAGGAATTATATTTATGGTGTGCTTGATGGTCCAGATAGACAATGCAATCCTGTTCGCTATAATATTGCTGCCCCATCTAGCTCTTCCATGCCTTCTAAGTCACCTGCTCGTTTGTGGGTGGTTAAGAACAACTAATTCTTCTGCAGGGCTATGTCTCCGGTGGATCCGAATGGGTCATGGATAGTGGATGTACAAATCATATGACCGGAGACAAAGATTTGTTCACCGAAGACAAACTTACTGAATCTTCACAGAGATACATTACCTTCGGTGATAACAACAAAGGA
Organism: Bromus sterilis; assembly: GCA_950022295.1. Taxonomy (NCBI): domain Eukaryota; kingdom Viridiplantae; phylum Streptophyta; class Magnoliopsida; order Poales; family Poaceae; genus Bromus; species Bromus sterilis. The sequence goes on along the minus strand of OX465599.1, from coordinate 28,749,814 downwards.
AAAGTAATTGGTTTGGGTAAGGTAGATATATCGAAGGATAAGCATATTGATAAGGTTATGCTTGTTCAATCACTTGGATATAATCTTATGTCTATCTCAAAACTTTGTGATATGGGTATGCTTGTACTGTTTTCTGCTTCTCGTTGTGTTGTCTTTTCACAGGATGATTATTCCTTCGTGTTCGAAGGATATCGCAAAGGTGATCTTTATGTCGTCGATTTTTCTTCGGGACCTGCAGTGTCCACATGTTTAATGGCCAAAGCCACTTCTGGTTGGTTATGGCACCGAAGACTTGGGCATGCAAGAATGAAAAACCTTCAAACTCTTATCTCGAAGAAGAACATCGTTGGAATTGATAATGTTAAATTCGATAAAGATCGTCTATGCAGTGCCTGTGAAGCAGGAAAGATTGCCAAGAAACATCACTCAGCAAAAACTATAATGACTACTACTCGTCCTCTTGAATAACTTCATATGGATTTATTCGGTCCTCAAAATTATGCTAGTCTTGGAGGTAACAAGTATGGTCTGGTTATTGTTGATGATTTCTCTCGATATACTTGGGTTTTCTTTCTAGATGACAAGAGCAAGGTTGTTGAAATCTTCAAAACCTTCGCAAAGAGAGCTCAGACTGAATATGAATTATCTCTCAAGCATATCAGAAGTGACAATGGTACATAATTCAAAAACACTCATATCGAAGATTTTCTTGATGAATATGGCTTTACTCATGAATTCTCGGCTGCTTATACACCACAACAAAATGGTGTGGTCGAGAGAAAGAATCGAACACTTATTGAAATGGCCAGAACAATGCTTGCTGAATACAAGACTCCTATCAGGTTCTGGGCCGAAGCAATCAATACTGCATGTCATATCATCAACAAGGTTTATCTGCACAAGTTTCTGAAGAAAACCTCACATGAACTTATTACTGGTAAAAAGCCAAATGTTTCATATCTCAGGGTTTTTGGTGCTCCATGTTATATCAGAGATATGAATCACAGCTCCAAGTTTTCCCCAAAGGCTCACGAAGGTTTTCTCCTAGGTTATGGTTCGAATTCTCACACTTACAGAGTTTACAACTCACATCTTGGCAAAGTTGTAGAAACTGTAAATGTTCAATTTGATGAAACTAACGGCTCTCAAAAAGAGAAATTACCTCTTAACCTGGATGAACCACCTTTGGATGAAGTTATCAGGTACATGGCTATTGGAGATATTCGACCTGTCGAAGGAAATGCACGTCAAGCAAACAAGGATGATGATGGTCCAATGTTCCCACACATAGCCCGGGGCGCTGGAGATCAACATCCTGAAGCAAATGATGTACAGGTCGAAGGAGAACGCGTAAACGAAGAAAATGTCCAACCCGAAGGAGAAGCTGAACCCGAAGGACAAGCTGATCCCGAAGGCCAAGCTGATCCCGAAGGACAACCGAATCCACAAGATGTTGATGGAGTTCTACCTCGTGTTCGAAGAAGAGTGGACGTCGACTCAATTCTCGAAGAGATTAGTTTACCAGGTCGTCCCACCACTCGTTCTCGTACTCGATTAGCTAACTTCTGTGGAAATTTCTCGTTTGTATCCATGCTAGAACCATCAAAATTTGATGAATCCATGAAGGACTCAGACTGGATGACTGCAATGCTCGAAGAACTTAATCAGTTCGAGAGAAATAAAGTCTGGTCCCTTGTTGATAGACCTGATCCCAAGAAGCATAATATCATTGGTACGAAGTGGATTTTTCGCAACAAGCAAGATGAAGATGGCATTGTGGTAAGGAATAAAGCTCGACTGGTTGCTCAAGGCTACACCCAAATCGAAGGTATTGATTTCGGTGAGACTTATGCTCCAGTTGCTCGACTTGAATCCATTCGTGTCATGCTTGCTTTTGCCAATTATAATGGTATACTGCTATATCAAATGGATGTCAAAAGTGCATTTCTTAACGGTGAAATCGAAGAAGAAGTATATGTTATGCAGCCACCAGGTTTTGAAGACCCAAAGAATCCTGATAAGGTGTACAGGTTGCACAAGGCCCTATATGGGTTAAAGCAAGCTCCTCGTGCTTGGTATGAAACATTGAAGGATTTTCTTCTGAAGAAGGGCTTCAAACCAGGAACAACTGATCCGACTCTTTTTACTCGTGCATACAAAAATGATCTTTTTGTGTGTCAAATTTATGTCGATGATATTAAATTTGGCTGTAATAACCCTGATATTAGCGAAGAATTTGCTCGTATGATGTCGAAGAAATATGAAATGTCTATGATGGGTGAATTGAAGTTCTTTCTCGGGCTTCAAATCCGTCAACAGAAGAATAGGACTTTCATCTCTCAAGAGAAGTATCTCAGAGATTTCCTGAAGAAGTTCGATCTTGTCAGTTGCAAAACTATCAAGACTCCTATGCCTACGAATGTTCAGCTAGATGAAGATGAGAAGGGCAAACCTTTCGATCAGAAGAAATATCGCTCGATGATCGGTTCGCTTCTTTATCTTTGTGCATCTAGACCTGACATTATGCTTTCAGTTTGTATGTGTGCTCGTTTTCAGGCAAACCCGAAAGAATCACATCATATTGCTGTCAAGCAAATTCTTCGATATCTGGCTCACACACCATCTTTGGGACTTTGGTATCCCAAGGGTGCCCAGTTTGATCTCGTTGGATATTCTGACTCTGACTGGGCTGGTGATCGAGTCGACAGGAAATCTACCTCAGGCACATGTCATTTTATCGGTAGATCTCTTGTCAGTTGGGCTTCGAAGAAACAGAATTGCGTATCTATTTCTACGACTAAAGCCGAGTATATTGCTGCCGGTTCATGCTGCACTCAGATTCTGTGGCTCAAGCAAACGCTGAAAGATTATGGTATTCTTGTGAAGAAAATTCCATTGCTATGTGATAACGAGAGTGCTATCAAGATTGCCCATAACCCTGTGCAACACTCTCGAACGAAGCTTATTGACATTCGTCATCATTTTCTTCGAGATCACGTTCAGCGAGAAGATATAGTTATCAGCCATGTTCGCACCGAAGATCAATTGGCTGATATCTTTACGAAGCCCTTGGATGAGAAAAGGTTCTGTGCACTAAGGTGTGAGTTAAACATATTGGACTCACGCAATGTGCAGTAAGATCATAACTATCGGTACTATGTATTATATGTTTTCTTTCCATGTTGTTTACTTACGTTAATTTTCTATCGTGTTTCTTTTTCGTTTGTTTTTGTTCGTTTGGTGTTGTCCTATACACTTACCACTCCGAGTTTTATCACTGTTTTCCCCTCGGATTGATTAAGCATCGGACCTTGTTTTCCCTCTATTCTAACCCTCAACCCCATCTGTGCTTTTCTCTCGTGAACATGTATATATGTACTCGATCAAGATTCCCTTCGAATGTCATTGATTCCGAAGGTAAATCTATCGAACTTTTATCTACTTTTATACTCGATGTTCGATGAGTTTGGTCTCGGACGTGGAGCAACTTTCCTTCGGTTCGTTGGGACTTTCCCGCGATTACCGCCACAAAATCCGTCCGATGAATGCGGAGAGACGCGAAATCTGCGCCGTTGGATCAGATCTGACAGTTATGTCAGACCCCCCTCCCTATAAATACTGATCCACGCCACCGGCTCAGACATCGCAATTTCCTCGACTACGTCTCTCTGCTCCCGAAGTTCTCTCTCGCGCGCCGCCGTGCTGCTCGTCGCTGTTGACTCCCTCGCTGCTTTGCTGCCGGAAGGAAGCCGCCGGAGACCTTCCCGTCGACGACGAACTTCATCCGCGTCGCCGTAGTCACCGTACATCACCAAGTTAGGGTATGCACGGCTCTAAGACTCGATTCCAATCTTTGTTGTTCATCGAGTCCTAGATTTGTTCTTGATTTTCTCTCTGTTTCTTAGGTCTGTTTGATCTGTTTGGATCATTGAAACTTGGGAAATCAGTTTCTAGCGTTTTCTGTCGATTCCCATCTGCGCTAGGTAAGAAATCCCTCGGATTCTCTCACTTTAGCAATTTCCTCAGAAACGTATCGATAGACTTGTGTTGTGCAATTCGTTCATACAGGTTCTTCGTTAGATTTGCACCCGATGGAAATCTAGCCTAGCACTTGCTTGAAAAATTTGCTGCAAGACATGCTTATTGATATGCTTACTGCACTCAAAATGATTTTCCTCGAAAACCGCTGGTACTTGTTCACAACTCTCCTATATTCCCTCGTACCTATCCTTTTCACAGGAAAATGTCTGGGATCGAAGGAAATGTCAGAGCACCCAAGCGTGTAGGAGGCCGAACAAGAATCACCAACAATTCTGAAGGATTATCAGAGGAATTGATCATCGAAAAGAAGTTAAGAACGCCTGAAGGTTCTGAGGATGAACGTACGGGAGAAAACCGTCTGCAAGAGATTCTAAGACTGCAAGTGCTTCGTTGGTATGAGTACAAGTCTCTTATGCCACGCTGGGAGAGGCTGTTTTCCATGAAAAATCCTTGGTCTGATGTCAAAGCTTTAAGGCCAAAGTGGACGAAAGATAATCGACCACCTCCTCCAGCTGATGCTCATCCATCCTCTCTGAAAACTCCTGCCGATTTTCAAGAGCTGGTTGATGCTCGGGAAGCACGAGCACAGAAAAGAAAAGAAGCCAAAGCTAAAAAGGAGGCTGCTGCTGCTGAGGGTACCGTGGATGTTGGCCCTAGTGCCAAATCGAAGGCTGGCAAGAAATCAGCCAAACGAAAGAAAAAGGTGGTAATTGTCTCGCCACCTGATGCGAGCTCCGATGAAGAAGTCAATTCAGATGATCAAGACCCTGGTACAGAGGCTGATGTCGAGGACATTCCTCTGAAGAAGAAGCCGAGCAGTAAAGGCATTAGGATCCAGGAGCCAGCCTCACAGGCTCCTCGAGCAAATATTGACTTGACCAACTTGGTCACTGATCCGCCCATTTCATCTGCTCCTCCAGTTCAAGCTCACCAACAAAAACCTTCTACTAAATCGAAGGGAAAGCAAGCTCAAGTTTCTGAGGATGAAGAAACACTTGTTCAACGTAAAGAAAGGCTGGCAAAGCAAAAAGAACAAGAAGCAAAGGACTTGACAAATTCCAAGCTCCTGAACTTTCACAGCCAGCCCGAGCATAAAAAGGCCCAAGTTGCTCAACAACTAGGCATTTTACATTTGGTCAGTGAAAAGTATCATCGACAAATTGCTGAAGGCAAAATTCCTGTTGCACCGAAAGAAAAGGTCGTGGCCCCCAGCGCCACCGAGAAAGTTGTGACTCCCACAGTCACGAAGGAAAAGGTTGCAGCCACAAGTGCTGCGAAGAAAAATGCTGAGGCCCCTAGTGCCTCGAAGGATAAAGCTGTGGCCCCTAATGTCGTCACCAAACCCATTGCTGCTGCCAAGGCCACCAAGGAGGCCGAGAAGAAAGCCAAGGAGGCTAGGCAAAAAGCTCAAGCTGTTCCAGTTCCTCGAGCCGCACCAGCTCCAGCTCCTGCACCTGCACCTGCTGCACCTGTTGTTTCCGGCCCTCGTGCCGATGAAGAGAGTTCAAACGAAGGAGATTCTGCTGCCCATGCTCCTTGGGATGCTGCAAATATTTCTCATATCCTCTGGAAGATGGCTACCACTCCGAGCAAAGTCACTGCCGAGGATGATGTCCCTGCTGAAATCCAAGAGCATGTTGCTCGATACATGATTCGCTGGGAAGGGTATATCACCCAGGATCGCAAGGACAAGGAGCAAGTGATTTTTTACTCCAGACAAATTCAAGAAGAAACCGAGGACATTGAGTCTCGAATTTTTTTCAAATCCAAGATTGCCACCGCTGAAGCATCCAGAAGGGCTCAGAAGGAAAACCTGACCGCTGTGTATGAAAAGGTTCGAAAAATTGTGTCGGCCGTATGCAAAGAGCACAATGATGCCCTGTACAAGAGACTATCTCGTAAGAGAAAGTCTGCTGCCCCAACCTTTGCGCGTGGGACACCAGAGATCGAGAAGAATGCAAAGAAGGCCAAGTCTACCGAGGTCGTTGCTGCATCAGCATGACAAGAAACTGCACCAACCCCCACCAAGGAACCAACTCCTCGTGAGAAAACTCCACCTCCACCTCGTCAAGCCACACCTCCACCTCGCCAAGCCACACCTCCACCTCGCCAACAAACACCTCCACCTCGTCAACCATCACCACCAAAAGGCTCGTCGCCACCACCAAAACCATCATCACCACCGAACATCATTCCATCAACCACCCCAGCCATCGAGACCCAAGTCCAAGCAGAGACCGAGCAACTTGCTCAGGTCGAGCAAGAACCTCAAGCCCCCATCTCCTCTGCTCAAAAATATTATTCCTCAGCCCACACTCTGCATGAAGGAGAAGACGCTGATGTTGATATCACGACAGTTTCCTCTCGTCAAGATGTTATCGAAGGACATAGTTCTGGAGATGACGGTTCAAGTGACAGTTCTTCCTCCTCCTCATCAAGTTCCTCCAACGAAGAAATGGTTGATGCTTTCGCACAACTAGACGAAGATTTGGAGGCCATGGAAAATGAAGAGGCCGCTCAGAATGCTAATGCCGACGAAGGAGTTGCCGTCGAAGCGCAGGCCAAGGACAATGCTCCTGCAGCCATCCCAGCTCAGGACATTGTAAACATTCCATCTTCAATTCCTCGTCCTGCTGAGCCTGTTTACCAGATGCCGGGCAATGCTGCCGAAGTTTTTCCTGTTGATGAGCTGCTCCATTCTGCACATCCGAGAGAAATGCTGCCCCTGTTCCGCTCAGATGTTCCTCGAGGAGGCCCCATCTTCAAAAGGCGCGAACACAAGCCTTTTTTCTTCGGGACCAATCCCTACGAGAAGCCCAGAAGTGCATATTCTCTTCGGTTTTGGACCCAAGAGCAAGCCATCTATTATACTCGTGTGATGTACAACAAGGCTAGAGTATTTCAACATCAATACCTCGATATGCCTTCGGTGTACTCCACTTCATGTTTCGAGAATGTTGCTGAAACAATTGATGGTCTGCATGCTCACAAGATGTTTGCTCTCGATTGTGGCTACAATCCCGAGCTTATCAAGCAATTTTATGCAACGCTCTATGTCACTGGTGATCCCGAAAACTCGAAGACGTGGAAATTTGATTATATGATTCAAGGCCAAGTATTTCATATGACTGTCGATCAATTTCCGGCCATCATTAATTTACCTCGGTTCGAAGTATTACCACACAAGATTCATGACTTACCTGCTCCAACTCCTGCTGAATTTTCAACGATAATGAATCCAGATGTCGTAGGAGATAACTATCCGACTGAGCCGAAGCCAAGACACTTAGTTTTTGAAGCAAAGGCATGGTTTTATATTCTTTCGAAGACTTTGATGCCAATGCTCGATGTGCATGATGATTTTCCTATTCCCAATGACGTACAACTTGCTCTGTTGAAGTTAGTCCATGGTCACCCTTTCGATTTTGAAGACTACTTCATCTGAACTTTGGTGTCTTGTGCTGACGATCACAATTCCCACAAGCCGTATGCACCATGGCTGATGGCTATCTGCAATTACTCTCGGGACGTGCCATTCCCCGTTTCTATTTTCCCAAAGATTTTCACTCCACCTGTTAGGGAAGTGTTGCAGATTGTTGCTCGACCCAACGATCAATATGCTGAGCACACTGGCATCCGCGCACATTTGACTGAGCGTAATGTTCGCTCGAAGTTTATCAAGCCAGTGCATCACATGGAAGTTTCTCTTCGGTCCCAGCAAATGCTTCAACATCACATCGACCAAGATTTCATTCAGAAGCAAGCTTTGATGGACGAGATTAATCATTTGCGCAATATTACCATGAACAACAATCAGATGTTGCGTGAATGTCTTCGCCGAGATTGGAAAGGTCTGCGGAAATTCAATTCCCTCGGTCAACTTCAACGATGTGGCTTCGAAGAATATCCTCCCCATCTGACCAGGAATTGGACTAATGATGATCGCGTAGATCGCCCGGATCCCAATATCCCTCGGTTGCCGAAGAATAGAGATGTACTCAGTGTTGATGACTATTACCACATCACTTTGGACACCTTCTCCTCCGACTCCGAAAAAGATGAAGCCCCTCGACGTCCAGAAAGAGTTTATACTCCACACCCTCGAAGCCCCAGGACCCCGCCGGAATCGCAGCTGGAATCTTCTGGAGATCAACACTCCTTCCGCACGAAGATCACTCCTCCAGGCGCTCGCCCAATTCGTCGTGCTCCAACGCTCGCCGAATCCTCTCGTCGTCGCCGGAGCCGTCACAGCGAGTAGGGATTTCTTTTGACCCTATTCTCTCGACTTTTTGTACGCTGTGACAAAAAGGGGGAGATGCAGTGGCATCGAAGAAATTAGTTTGCCTACGGGGTTAAGGGATTTGCTTTTCATTCGATAAACTTTTGAACTTTGAGGTTTTCTGAGTAGTTTCAACAAACTTTCGATTCATATTCGATCTGGTTGTAACTAACTCTAAGTAGGACTGTGAACTGCTACTCTTTTTCGTAAGATATCTATCTGCTGCTTGCGATACTTAACCCTTTTGCAGGAAGTTATCTTTCATATAAGTTCACAGGTCATTCGAGGAGATTGCATGTTTCTCATTGGATATTATCTGGAATGCAATTTCACTCGCTAAGATTATTGATGTTTTTCCCTCGACTCTACTTGTCAAATATGCACTTCACAGGAAACTCTTATCTTCCGTGCATACATCAAGGGGGAGTATTTCATCGATCTTAGCACTGGTTTATCATCGAAAACTAAAAAAAAATTCAATTATTTATCGATGCCTGTTTTGTCAACAATCGTCCAAAAAGGGGGAGATTGTAAGAGCAAGTTTTCCCCCGAAGGTTTTGGACATTGTTGGACAAAGCAGAAGTGGAACTAATATTGTTTTCGAGTATAAACTGATACTTAGGTTCCGAAAGAATGGAGTTTGCAAGTAGAAGGTCGAAGGACAACTCACTGCAGCAGAGCTGCAGTCATCTACCGAAACCTTTGAAGGAAGACGACCCCTAAAAATGTAGTCGAAGAAAAAGTCTCTCTCGAGTAAAAGCGCAACGAGGAGAAAGCTAAAGCTGGTCGAAGACTTAGTCTTTTTACTAGTTTCTCTTTATTTTTCTTGAGTCGTAGGAAAAACCGTACTATCAAGAGGGGTTTGCTAGTTGAGATCTTAGTCGAAGTGAATTTGCTCTGCTCAACCAAAACCCACTAAAGCCTACCGAGAGAAATCTTACTGAGTCGAGTGAATAGCTCGAAGGCAAAGTCATCGCACTTCGTGCCTTCGAGAGAGAACTCGTTCGGTAAGTCAACTTACTTGCTCCTCAAGTAAAATTGCGCATTGATTGGAATCCGACCGTTGTGGACACGCGTCAAGCGGTTGCATCGGGTCACTTCAGTCATTTTACCCATCGGGATCACCAACTATAAATACCCCGCACCTACCCGCCATTTCGGGTTGGCTGCTCCACTGAAGATTCTAAGACAGAAGTCTGTGAGCATCCCAAGAGAGATTCATCGAGAGAAAACCAAAATCCCACTGAGCTGAGTTGAGCTATTCACTATGACTTAGGTTGAGATTAGCCAATCTTTTTATCTTGGAGAACTGCAAGTCTCCTAGACGGTTAGGCGTCGCCTGTCAAGCAGTCGAAGAGTAATTGTCGCTGCTGAAGGAAGTTTGTAAAGGTCTCGGAGATGTCCTGAATCATCTACCACGAGTGAAAACTGGACAAGCTCGAGGAGTTTGTTGCAGTGGAGAATAGGACGGAGAGAGTTTTGCTCCAGGTGTTCAATCACCAGTCCCTCCAAGAGGACGTAGCACTTTGCAGAGTGTGAACTGGTTTACCAAACATCGTCGTGTCAGGCTCGTTTTCTTTCATGCGTTTACATTAAGTATTTACTCGTTGCCTGTTTGTCTTCGATGTTTTCCTTCGCTCCAAATCCTTTCGAACCATGCATTACTTTCGACATTGTATTTCCTTCGAGATGCCTTAGTCCTTCGCAGTTTTCATGAATTCCTTCTAAGTTCCTTAGAATTTTTAGAAGTGATCATTCACCCCCTCCCCCTCTGATCATTCTTGAGCTTTCAGGAATATACAAGCCAAGTTCTATAGTGTGAAGGTCCCCACATAGCTATATGCATGATGATGATCTCTATGGAGTACAAGGGATAGAGGATGAAGTACTAGTGTGGATCTCTCAAAAAGGAATAGTAGTGTGCCCCCTTCTCTCTTTTTATTTTTCTCTTTCTCTCTTTTTTTCTATTTTTTGTATTTTTTGGTGGCCTCAATGGCTCTTTCTATTTAACTCTCATTTGTCCTCTTTGGGATCTTTTGATTTTGTCCTCTTTGGGATCTTTTCCTCACTTTAGGGGCAACACTCTATATTTTACAAGAATATAGGAGATCTTTCACACTTTACAAAGGTACTCACATAAAGAAGATATAACTATCATGATGCAAATGTATGCCTCTGCCAAGATAGCAGGATATGCAATGATACTAGCGCATCATGTAGCAATGATTAGGGCAAGGCCCAACTAGCATGTGGCTCATCGATCAAGCAAGTAGAATGTATGACATGAAGATCAAGTCATGAGAAGGTGGATGTTGCATGGCAATGTATCTCGTAAAGGCTATGAAAAGTCCTTGTAGGTAGGTATGGTGGCTGTTTTGAGGAAAGATATAAGGAGTCTTATGATGACAGAGCATATCATGCCAAGGGTTTGGATGCACAGGCGAAGTATGCGCCAACTCTCAAGGTGAGAAATGGCAATGCACGGTACCGAAGAGGCTAGAAAAAGTATAGGTGGGTGGAAGTGTCAACTTTCGAATACTCACATTAGTCCGAAGAACTCATGCACTTATTATCGGTAACTCTCAATCTAATCAGGAGGTTCACAAAGAGACAAGTACCCCGAGGAGGAGTGTATGGGGGTTTGGTTATCCTTGCGTATCCTCGACTCATGGTACGTGAGTGTTCTCTAATATTCGAACCCTCCAGAGGTTAGTGATCCATCTAGTAGCTAGAGTTCTCAACAGGGGTTTTTGGTTTTCGAAAAACACACGGATTGCCCAAAATACGACATCTATCACTAATATGCTCGAGCTCTTGACACCAAAAGTTCAAACATTACTCTAGTCAATACCTCAAAACTATTGCAAGTTACTACTACAAAGAGAACAACAACTTCAACTACCTACTTCTAGTCAAGACACAAAACTCAGTCAACAGGCAAACTCTCTAACAATATAAAACATGAAACCTATAGAAAGTTCAACCTAAAACAAAATAAAAGCTCTAGAAAAACTAAAGCATTACAACTTAACAGAGCAGCAGCTAAGAAAAGAAAAAGAATAACTCACAGCTAAAAGAATAAGCACGCAAATCCTATGAGGAGTTATAGTTCAAGTGGAGCGTGTATCTCTCCCACACAAAAGATTAAGCTGGGGTTTAACTTGTTACTACAGCAAACAAAGCAAAAACAAATCTAGAAACGTAAAGAGCGAGACGCTCCAAACATAGCACACAACGCATGAAGTGATAAAAATATAGTGCAACGAGGGACGAACTGATAATTGTTGATGAAGAAGGGATGCACGGGGACATCCCAAAGCTTAGACGCTTGAGTCTCCTTGAATATTTATTGGGGGTGCACATGGGCATCCCCAAGCTTGAGCGTTTCACACTCCAAGATCTTCTTTCATCATCTTCCATCGCGCACTTGAAAACTCCCTTCATACATAACTCATTGTAGACTGATTAGAGAGGTTAGTGCCCTACTAAAATAATTTTTCCTCTACTGGAAATAAAGATATTCTTGAAGATCTACTGTTTCTAAAGATTGCCAAAAAGTTTTTCCAAAGAAAAAGCAAGCTTAAGGTTTGCAAAACAAAGAAAAGGAAAAACAGGACAGAATCTGTGAAAAACAGACCAGCAGGTAGAAACGAATTTTTTAGGGGTACTTCTGCAACTCGAATAAAAAAACTCAGAACATATGAAAGTTCCGTAATTGTATAGAGCACGCTGTGTAAAAATTTCAGCTCAAAAAGATGAATTGGTATTTTTCTATGATTTTTGTAGTCACGAGGACAGAATCTGTTTTCTGGACAGCATGTCACAACTTTCACTTCCCTTGTCATATGAGGCTAAACTTGGCACAAAGCTTGAAAAATAAAGATACAATGATGTTGCTACAGTAGTAAAAATCATCAAGACCCCTAAGAACAGAAGAAAAGAAAAAATAAAAAACCTAAATTCGTTGCGGACTGCCTCCTGAAAGCGCTTCTTTAGAGACATTAGCTAGGCTTAAAGCAGAAGACCATGTCTTTTCAAGAGAATAACTGATGGCGGAGAAGTTAATAGGTTACTTTCACCATACTCCACCAAGTAATATGTATTGTGTTGATAAGTGTTGGTGGGTGGATCAATGCTAGTACACCTTCTAGACTAAGATAAGTGTACTCTTATGATTACACACCTTGCAAGCATCCGCAAATACAAGGTAGTAATTAAGGCATAAGCCTAACCACATCATTACGATCAAGGATCCATAACTCCCTTGTGCAAAAGTGTACGAACTGGGGTTCAGGTTTCTGTCACTCCGGCAACCCACCATAAGCATCCTTTGTGCACAATGTATTCCTCTAGGCCCATGAAAGGTGAAGTGTTAAGTGTTCGACTCACATAACACCACTAGAGAAATAACAACACAACTTAAATATCAAACAACACATAACACTTCAACATCATATGACTACTAACAACTAGACTTCTCCCATGTTCTCAAGAACTAAAGTAACTACTCACAAGACATAAAAGATATCATGATCAGAGGTGATAGATGGGTGGCAAACAATCTAGACACAATGATATTTCTCCAACCAAACTCAATAGCATTCACCACAAAGTAGTAATCAACACCAACAGAGTAGAGGGGATAGATAGTACGGATTACAACACAAGTTCCAATTGTGAGATGAGATGGGATGTAGATGGAGATGGTGCTGATGTTGGGGATGATGTTGATGATGATCTCGATGATGTCCGTGACGATGATGGTGATGATGGCGACGATCTCCCCTTCCGGGAGGTGATCTCCACGGCGGAATCTGCCCGCCGGAGATGGATTTTCTCCTCTGTAGGTTTCCGCCCCATGGCGGTGGCGAAACACGGAAACTCTTCTCTTTTTAGGGTTTTCACCCCAGGGGGGTCTTATAGGCGAGAGGGGGCACCGAGGGGGGCCACCAGGCATCCAGGAGGGTGCCTGGCGCAGCCAGGAGGGGGCCGCGCCAGGCACCCTTCTGGCTGCCTGGTGGGTCCCCTCACCTCCATCTTCGGTGATCCCTAGTCAATTTCCATAAAAGTGATCCCCGTAAATTTTCATCGCATTTGGACTTGATCTGATTCAGCAACTTGGTGTCCACTTTTCACCGCTGAATTCTGGTTCTGCTGCTTCGGCATCGGAAAGTTGTAAACTGTGTAAAACAAGCCAAAACAACATAAGAACAATAATTTAAAGTGGAATATATCAATGAATAGGATGAAATTACGATATAAAATAGTGATGCTTTTTGGACGTATCAACTCCCCCAAGCTTAGACCTCGCTTGTCCCAAATCGATTGCTGAGCTCGGTAAACCTGTCCACAAGTTTAGAGAGTGAAGCGTCGATAAAAGAATATGGACAAGAAGCATCAAGATTTCTCACCAAGCTGAAGCATCCTCAACAACAACCTCAACTCATAAGGTCCTTATGAGAAAGTAGTAACAATTATAACAAAGTAGGACTTGGAAAACTCATCAAATCATGGCAAACATAGCCTTTGTCAAGGAACAACTAATAACTTTTTACTTTTGCTCTTTCACTTATAATGGAACCAGTTGAAGCTTTGGAAAGAACATGCTATTAGTCAAGAAGTGCACATGTTAACACAAAGGAAGATGTTTACTCAACATAAGCTTTTGTATACAACTCACTTATCAAAAGATAATGTCAACAAAGATGTAACATGCTAACTTTCGATGCAACTTTGTATGCAAGAATCTTTATTAACATCAAGTGTCTGTTCTCTCTCAAGAAGGAAGGAAGTAGGAAGGACTGACTCAGCACAAAATAAAGGATAAACCCCGTGCAAAAAGGGTAAGCAGGGAAAACTCATGTGCCATCTCTAGATCAAACAGAATAAAAACAAACTTTTGGGAGGTGCATGATCCGTCAACAACTGCTGATAGATAACTCACTCACTTCATTATTTGGACAAGTTTCAAGGAACGGCTCCCATGCGGGGACGATCACATCCCTTTAAATTCCTTTGTTTATCACTCATAAATGGGCGAAGGAACTTGTGTGTTAGTATTTATCTTTTACGAGCTGGGCACTCATGCCAGTCCCTTCTCGTATTAGGGGTTTGCAGATTAGGCATGCAATCCCAAGATAAAACTTGTCCAAATTAAGAAGATCATGGGTTACCCACCACTTCCTCATGAGCTGAATCAGTGGCACAAAACAGAAGATTTTGAACATCTAGAGATAACACACAAATTATATACTTTAGGAGTGGTAGTGGGATACCACAAATAGGAAGGTATGGTGGACTCAAGTGGAAGATGTTGGTTTCAGGGTATGGAAGTACAAGCAGAATTCTGCTTAGTACAGAGTTTTGTCTAGCAAAGCTTTGAGAGACCAGACAATTGATGACAACTTAGATGCAAGCAATGCAAAGCATAAACATTAAAACTAGCATGAAACATCAAGTTGTCTTCCTTGTCAACATAACACTTCAAGCATAGTAACACAAAGGTTTTGGCTAGGTCGCTACTTTGAGAAAAACATGCTTGTTGTTATGACCAAAGCTATACTTGCCAATATTTAAATAAAGTTTTCGAAGCCATACCTGATATAAGGTCAATACTCCCCATAAGAATCAGCTCATAATGTCGATTGCGTGAAGAGAATACCGAGTGCAGCGAAGAAACAAATAGACTTCTCATTAATATTCCTTCATAGACGACCCCACACTCACAGATACAAAGATCTCCACAAAAGGAGTGATAGACCTCAAAGCAACACCTATTTCATAAAGTAACTTCCCTAGACATGATACGTCTCTACTTGACTCCTAAAGAAAAAGATAAAGATAAAGATACCGAGCACTCCCCCAAGCTTGGAACAAGCTAAGGGGATGCCATTACCCGAGGAGATTTCACTCCTCATTCTTGTTCTTGTCGGTCACGTACTCCTTGGCGAAGCGCTTCCATGGCAGCTGCTCTCCAGTCTCAAAGGACATTCCCGTCTCCAAGATCCTGCACTCAGCACCAAAACCCATGCGCAGAAACTTTAGTTCATACTCACAATTCTGGTTCTGTAGATCATAGATCTGTGCTTGGAGCTCATAAACTTTTTCTTCTAGTGCGGCCAAACTTGACCACATCTCCTTCATCTCTTTCTTCTGGTAAGCCTCGATCTCGTTCATGATGTCGAAGTTAGCTTCAACACCACGCTCCACCATCTTGTTGAACTTGAAGACCTCATGTTCCATCTCCTTCAGCCGCTCCTCGGTGCTCCCTTCCTTGACTGGTCCCTTCAGATCTTCCTTATGGAGAACACCGTCCTCCACACGAAGGACCTGGGGGTGCTTCCTTACCTCTGCGAGGTAAGGGTTGATGACGTTGACGACGAACTTGTCGTTGGGGGAACTTGGGGAAGCCATGGCACCTAGATCTGCTGAAAGTTTTCCTGGCAGAAACAGACCGAGAAAGAAAATACGCGAAATCGAGAGATACGGTGCCGGGACTATCCGGGCAAATATATAGCAAAAATTTCCGCAACAGAAGGAAGATTTCAAGCCTAGGTGGAGTCGGAATCGGAGTCCAAGGCACCCAGGAGGCCTCCTGCGCCCCCTGGAGCTCTTCTCCGGTTCCACTCGGGCTTGGAATTTTCCTAATTTTGCAAAAACTTTGAAAAGTAGACTTTTTATTGACGTTCGCGATGTTTCCTTACCGTAATACATACCTTTTCTTATTCTGCTCCTGCCGGAGTCTGAAACTGGGCTGCAACATGCTCTTCGTGAGTCTTTGTATATATCATGTTCACATCCACATTGAGTGGATCACCTGCCATATAATGTTTGAGTCTTTGTCCATTCACAACTTGAGGTTTGGTGCCTTCAAAATTATTGATCTTGATTGCACCACACCGATATACTTCTTTGATAAGAAAAGGTCCTTCCCATCTGGAAAGTAGTTTACCTGGAGAAAACCTGAAATGGGATTTAAACAAAAAAACTTTATCACCAACATTAAATTCACGTTTCAGAATTCTTTTATCGTGCCACTTCTTTACCTTTTCCTTGAACATTTTAGCGCTCTCGTAAGCTTCACTCCTCCACTCATCTAGAGAAGTCAAGTTCATGAGACGCTTTTCTCCAGCCAACTTTGGGTCAGCATTTAGCTCTCTGACAGCCCAGAAAGCCTTGTGCTCTAATTCTAATGGTAAATGGCAAGCCTTGCCATAGACCATTTTATACGGAGACATGCCCATGGGGTTTTTGTAAGCAGTTCTATACGCCCACAAAGCATCTCCTAACTTCTTTGACCAGTCCTTTCTAGAACTGTTTACTGTCTTTTGTAAGATCAACTTGATCTCCCTATTGGTGAGCTCAACTTTCCCACTAGTTTGAGGGTGGTACGGTGATGCAATCCTATGATTGACATCGTACTTGGCTAGATCTTTCCTAAAAGCTCCATGCATGAAGTGTGACCCTCCATCTGTCATGAGGTACCTTGGTACTCCAAACCTAGGAAAAATTACATCCTTGAGCATTTTCAAAGATGCCTTGTGATCAGCACTCTCAGTGGGGATTTCTTCAACCCACTTGGTTACATAATCAACAGCAACTAAGATGTGTGTGTACTTGTGTGAAGGAGGAAAAGGACCCATAAAATCAAAACCCCAGCAATCGAAAGGTTCGATCACTAGTGAGTAATTCATAGGCATCTCATTTCTCTTGCTAATGTTACCAACTCTCTGACACTTATCACAAGATAGAACGTACCTTCGAGCGTCCTTAAAAAGAGTAGGCCAATAAAAGCCTGATTGTAAAACTTTATGTGTGGTCCTTTCGCCGGCATGATGTCCTCCATAGGGGCTATCGTGACATTGTCGAAGAACGTCCTGCTACTTGTGCTCCGGTACACACCTTCTTATGATCCCGTCCGCACCTTCTTTGTAAAGATGTGGATCATCCAAAAAGTGGTGCCTCAAATCCGTGAAGAATTTCTTCCTCTGCTGAAATGTAAAACCTGGAGGCAAAAACTTTGCAACGATAAAATTAGCATAATCTGCAAACCAAGGGTCGGAATGAGATTGTACTTTTACAACAGCAAGATGTTCATCTGTGAAACTGTCATTGACTGGAATAGGATCGTGCGGGATATCTTCCATCCTTGAAAGATTATCCGCCACCGGATTGTCTTCTCCTTTTCTATCGACAATCTGCAAATCAAATTCTTGAAGAAGGAGTACCCATCTAATGAGTATTGGTTTGGCGTCCTTTTTCTGCATAAGATACTTAATGGCAGCATGGTCAGTATGAATAATAACTTTAGAATCAACAATATACGGTCTAAACTTATCACAAGCAAACACCACTGCCAATAATTCCTTCTCGGTAGTAGCATAATTCTTTTGAGAACTATCAAGTGTCTTGCTGGCATAGTGGATGACATTCAGCTTCTTGTCAACCCTTTGTCCTAAAACAGCTCCAACAGCAAAATCACTAGCATCACACATAATTTCAAAGGGCAAATTCCAGTCAGGTGGTTGTACTATAGGAGCGGTTATCAAGGCTTTCTTAAGAACTTCAAAAGCTTCCTTACAATCTTCATCAAATACAAAAGGAGAATCCTTCTGGAGAAGATTGGTAAGGGGTCTCGAGGTCTTAGAAAAGTACTTGATAAATCTTCTATAGAAACTAGCATGACCTAGAAAACTATGAATACCTTTGATGTCCCTTGGATAGGGCATCCTTTCAATAGCTTCAATCTTTGCCTTGTCCACTTCAATTCCCCTTTCAGAAATCTTGTGTCCAAGAACTATCCCTTCGTTAACCATGAAATGGAACTTCTCCCAATTGAGCACCAAATTAGTTTCTTCACATCTCTGCAAAACTTTATTAATATTGTGGAGACAATGGTCAAAGGAGTTTCCATAGACGGAAAAGCCGTCCATGAAAACTTCTACAATCTTCTTACAGAAACCATGAAATATTGCAGACATATGCTTGCGTGTGAGGTGATGATGATTTCTCGCCCTTCGTTGGTAAACCCCAAGAGGAAGGTGTGATGTAGCACAACAGAAAATTTCCCTCAGTAAAGATACCAAGGTTTGTCTCCAGTAGGACTCCGGAGATGATAAGTAGGTGTCAGCGGCGCAACTGACGCGGACCTGCACACAGACACAAATAACTTTGTTCCCAACGAAGTTCAGAGAGGTTGTCAATCTCTCCGGTCTTGTTGTTCACAAAGGATCAAACACAAGGGATAATGATAGAAACTGAAAGTAAAAGCAGAAAAGTAAATGAGTGTGGAAAT
Organism: Bromus sterilis; assembly: GCA_950022295.1. NCBI lineage: Eukaryota > Viridiplantae > Streptophyta > Magnoliopsida > Poales > Poaceae > Bromus > Bromus sterilis. The sequence goes on along the minus strand of OX465599.1, from coordinate 28,731,200 downwards.
AGTAATGAGGATATGGACCGGGATACGTGATGTTCACTAGTGATGTCTCTCTCCCAAAAGACGATAAAACTGCTATGCGAGGTGAACAAATTACAGAAGGGCAATTGACAGGATTATGAACGCACCGCAATGCTAACTATGCTACAAAAGAAAGGAAGAGGCTCAAAAGCATGGGCAGAACGCCAAAATAAGTAGACCGAAATCCAACTGCATCTACTACTAATCATCCACCTTGAGATATCTATCCAGAACATCTTACTGGTATTAAGTTGCGAGCCCCACCCAAAGTGTAAACCCAAAGCAACAGACAACTGCATTAAAAAGCACTTTGCGTAAAGTAAACAATCCTTGTAACCGCGGTTACAAGCACCGTTGTTTTCCCCCTTGTGGCAACAACACATCCCCTAGACTCATGTTTCTGTCACTCAAGTGTGTCATCAGGGGGCATGAACCCACAATCGAGCATAACGTTCCCTCTTGGGGTCACTACCTACTACTTGGCCAAAGCAATAAACAACAACGGAGAACATGCAAGAATTACTTAAGAACAAAAATATAAAAGATAAGAACCAAATATATTACTCTATCACAATCTGAACATAATCTCATAATCCATCAGATCCCATCAAACTCAGCATAGCAACAGCAGAAAGATTACAAAATTGCCTCGATCATGTAGGGAAGCTCACGAGGTCTAAACCATGAAGAACAAAGAGGGGAGGAGAACATCACATAGCTACTGATCACGGACCCATGGTCCAAAGGAAACTACTCACGGCTGATGGCTTCTCGCCCCTCGTTGGTTACCCCAAGTGGAAGGTTTGAGATGTAGCGCAACAGCAAGTTTCCCTTGGTGAAGATACCAAGGTTTGTCTCCAGTAGGACTCCAGAGATGATAAGTAGGTGTTAGCGGCGCAACTGACGTGGACCTGCACACAGACACAGATAACTTTGTTCCCAACGAAGTTCAGAGAGGTTGTCAATCTCTCCGGTCTTGTTGTTCACAAAGGGTAAAACACAAGGGATAATGATAGCAATTGAAAGTAAAAGCAGAAAAGTAAAGATAGCGTGGAAACAGTAATAAGGATATGGACCGGGATACGTGATGTTCGCTAGTGATGTCTCTCTCCCAAAAGACGATAAAACTGCTATGCGAGGTAAACAAATTACAGATGGGCAATTGACAGGATTATGAACGCACCGCAATGCTAACTATGCTACAAAAGAAAGGAAGAGGATCAAAAGCACGGGCAGTACGCCAAAATAAGTAGACCGAAATCCAACTGCATCTACTACTAATCATCCACCTTGAGATATCTATCCAGAACATCTCGCTGGTATTAAGTTGCGAGCCCCACCCAAAGTGTAAACCCAAAGCAACAGACAACTGCATTAAAACGCACTTTGCGTAAAGTAAACAATCCTTGCAACCGCGGTTACAAGCACTGTTGTTTTCCCCCTTGTGGCACCAACACATCCCCTAGACTTATGTTTCTATCACTCAAGCGTGTCATTGGGGGGCATGAACCCACAATCGAGCATAACGTTCCCTCTTGGAGTCACTACCTACTACTTGGCCAAAGCAATAAACAACAACGGAGAACATGCAAGAATTACTTAGGAACAAAAATATAAGAGATAAAAACAAAATATATTACTCTATCACAATCTGAACATAATCTCATAATCCATCAGATCCCATCAAACTCAGCATAGCAATAGCAGAAAGATTACAAAAGTGCCTCGATCATGTAGGGCAGCTCACGAGGTCTAAACCATGAAGAACAAAGAGGGGAGGAGAACATCACATAGCTACTGATCACGGAACCATGGTCCAAGGGAAACTACTCACGAGACATCCGGGGAGCATCCATGGTGGAGAGGAGACTCCCGGAGGTCGGCCCTCCCTCCGGCAGGGTTTCGGGAAGAGGTCTTCTGGTGCTCCCGATCTCGGAAGCGCGGCGGCGGCGGAACAGAGGCGAGTTTGCGAAATAGGGTTCTGTCCTCGGAGTTTCCCCGTGATGGAGAATAAATAGGCGAAGGGGGGAAACCAGAGGTGGAACAGGGGCCCAGGCGCCCCCTGGCGCGACCAGGGGTGGGGCCGCGCCGGGTGGCCGCCTGGCCCCCCTGGATCCCCTCTGGCCCCTCTCGGGCTCTTCGCGAAGCTTCCTGTACGCTAATTTTTCCTGTATTTTTTCCGGAATTTTTCTGCACTTTTTATATGGGGGAAAACTGAAATAGAAAAACAGCAGAAAACAGGGATTGGCACTGGGGTGCACTGAGTTAATAGGTTATTCCAAATATGATCAAAAGTGTATGAAAGTGTATCTAGATCATAGCAATATCACACAAAACATGCATGGAGCAAGCATAAACTATAGATACGTTTTGGATGTATCAACGGCACATCCGGGAAGCGTCCATGGTGGAGAGGAGACTCCCAGAGGTCGGCCCTCCCTCCGGCAGGGTGCTGGGAAGAGGTCTGCTGGTGCTCCCGATCTCAGAACCGCGGCGGCGGCGGAACAGAGGCGAGATCGCGAAAAAGGGTTCTTCTTCTGAGGGTTTCTCGTCACGGAGAATATATAGGCGAAGGGGGGCAGCCAGGGGGGCCACCAGGGGTCCAGGCGCCCCCCTGGCGCGGCCAGCCCCTAGGGCGCGCCACCAGGGCGCCTGGGCCCCTGGTGGTGGCCCTCTGGCCCCACTCAGGTCCTTCCGGAAGGTTCTTCTGGGCTGATTTTTTATCTGATTTTTCCCGAATTTTTGGAGCACTTTTTATATGGGGGAAAACTGAAATAGAAAAACAGAAGAAAACAGGAACTGGCACTGTGGTGCACTGAGTTAATAGGTTAGTCCAAATATGATCAAAAGTGTATGAAAGTGTATCTAGATCATAGCAATATCACACAAAACATGCATGGAGCAAGCAGAAATTATAGATACGTTTTGGACGTATCAACATCCCCAAGCTTAATTTCTGCTCGTCCTCGAGTAGGTAAATGCTAACAGCATAATTTCTGTGGTGACATGCTAGCAACCATATAAGAACTTTAAAAAGTAAAGCAATCAAGTTTAGAGATTCAATTCAAGTCATAACATGCAAGAGTCTATATTAGCATTGAAACAGGTAACAAAAGAACAATAGGTGCAAGAGCTCTCGCTGTCCGTGACTCGAATGTCTCCAAATGGTGTTTGCGTGCAAGAAGGGGGATAGGGAATACGATAAAATATTTATTCGTTGAGGACTCAATCTACTAAAGTTTCACACTTGGTCTTTTTCTGAAATCTTATCTTGACTCGTCCCCAGACCACTAGCCAGGTACAAGTCAATTTGATCCACTCTTTTTTCAATATTTTGAGCACTCATGCAATGGATGAGCGTAAGCGCGAGAGTTGACACTTATGATGGAAAAGAGAGAAGTACGGAGGAGGAGGAAGACAAAAAAGATAGATGTGATGTGAGGAGTAGGGATTGCCATGTAACGGATGCACATAAGAGCTAGAAAGCTCTCCAATGGAACTAGTGGGGGTGCATCTAACTTGCTCGCTCATGAAGACCTAGAGCTCGTTTGAGGAGGCTCATCCTTGGAATATGCAAGCCAAGTTCTATAGTGTGAAGGTCCCCACATAGCTATATGCATAATGATCATCTCTATGGAGTACAAGGATATAGAGGGAGTACTAGTGTGGATCTCTCAAAAGGATAGTAGTGTTGCCCCTTTCTCTCTTTTTCTTTTTTTTCTTTTTTTTCTTTTTTTTCTATTTTTTGTGGCCTCAATGGCTCTTTCTATTGAACTCTCATTTGTCCTCTTTGGAATCTTTTATTGTGTCCACTTTGGGATCTTTTCCTCACTTAAGGGCAACACTCTATTTTACAAGAAGGTATAGGAGATCTTTCACACTTTACAAGGTACTCAAAATCATAAAGAAGATGTAACTATCATGATGTATGCAACGTATGTCGCTGCCAGTGTAGCAGTAACATGTATGACATGAAGATCAAGTCATGAAGAGGTGGAAGTTGCATGGCAATATATCTCGGAAAGGCTATGGAAATGCCTTGATAGGTAGGTATGGTGGCTGTTTTGAGGAAAGCTATAAGGAGGCTTATGATGACAGAGCGTATCATGCCAAGGGTTTGGATGTACCAGCGAAGGTGGACACCAACTCTCGGAGTGAGAAGAAGGCAATGCACGACACTGGAGAGGCTAGCAAAATATGGGAAGGTGGAAGTGTCAACTTTCAATACTTACATTAGTCCGAAGAACTCATGCACTTATTATCGGTAACTCTCAATCTAATAAGGAGGTTCACAAAGAGACAAGTACCCCGAGGAGGAGTGTATGGGGGTTTGGTTATCCTTGCGCATCCTCGACTCATGATACGTGAGTGTACTCTAATATTCGATCCCTCCAAAGATTAGTGAACCATCTAGTAGTTAGAGTTCTCAACTAGTTTTTGTAGGTTTTGAAAATACAGACGGATTTCCCAAAATACGACACCTATCACTAATAGGCTAAAGCTCTTGACACCAAAAGTTCAGACATTACTCACATCAATACCTCAAAACTATTGCAAGTTACTACTAGAATTAAATAGCAACCTCAATTACCTACTTCCAAGACAAAACACAAATCAGTGCAACAACCAACTCTCTTAACAAGATAAACATGAAAACTAAAGAGAGTTCCAGCAACAAACTAAACAAAAGCCAAGGCTCTTGCTAAAGACAAACTAAGACTAAAACTAAACATGGCAGCAGCTACGAAAAGTTAAAGAACACACTACAGCAAAAAGATAAATAGGAAAAATCCTATGATGTGTTCTAGATTGGAGTGGAGCGTGTTTCTCTCCCACACAAAGTAAGATGGGGTCTAACTTGTTATGACCAGCAAGCAAAACTAAAGAAAAATAAAACCTAAGAGCGAGACGCTCCAAGCATAGCACATAACACATGAAGTGATAAAAATATAGTGAGACGAAGGACGAACTGATGATTGTTGATGGAGAAGGGGATGCACGGGGGCATCCCCAAGCTTAGACGCTTGAGTCTCCTTGAATATTTATTGGGGATGCATGGGGGCATCCCCAAGCTTGAGCGCTTGACACTCCCGAATCTTCTTTCATCATCTTCCATCGCACACCTGAAAACTCCCTTCATACATAACTCATCATAAGCTGATTAGAGAGGTTAGTACCCTTAATAAATAAAAAAATTCCACTGGATATAAAGATATTCTTGAAGAGCTACTGTTTCTCAAGATTTCCACGTTCTCACAGGACGACCATCCACCCGCACTCCCAAGACCGGGGCATGCACCCCTAGTGCTCGATGCACAAATCGGAGGATACGACATGGATCGGGTCTTCATGGACGGAGGCAGCAACATGAACATCATCTTCGCCAGCACCCTGCAAAATATGCTGATCCCACGATCAGTGTGGAGAAAATCAAGCACCGAGTTGCACGGGGTAGTCCCAGGAGAAGCATCCACATCCCTCGGAGTCATCAAACTCGAAGTCGTCTTTGGCAACCGGCGTAACTTCGCAAAGCACGTCCTCGAGTTCGAGGTACTCGACTGGCAATCGCAGTATCACACCATACTGGGACGACCAGCATTCGCGCAATTCATGGCGGTCCCACACTACACCTACCTCAAGCTCAAGATGCCAGGATCATCAGGAGTCCTCACGATCAACGGAAGCTTCGTCAAATCAGATCAATGTGATCGTGACTTCCATAGAATCTTCGACACATTCGGAGCCAAAGAAGAACTCAAAGAAATAGCCATGCTGACGGACAACAGTACCTTCCCATTGGTGAGCCGAAGCGAATCCAGGGAGTACGGACGCGACTTCAGCATCGACAGCGTCACAGTCACTCATCAAGTGCACCCGACGGACCCGGACAAAACAGTTCGTGTGTACGCCCACCTACCAGAGGAGCAGGTTGCGGCTCTCGTTGCTTTCCTTCGAGACGAGTGGAAAATATTCGCCTGGTGCCCAGCCGACATGCCTGGGATACCACGCGAATTCGCGGAACACGCCCTTCGTATCAAGCCAAACACGAGGCCAGTGAAGCAAGCGCTGAGACGATTCTCGGAGCCCAAGCGCAGAGCAATCGGAGAGGAAGTCAACCAGTTACTCGACGCTCAGTTCATCCGAGTAACGAAGAAAGCCACCTGGATAGCCAACCCAGTGCTGGTGCCCAAGAAAGACATGACCGTACTGCGCATGTGTGTCGACTACGGACCAGTCAACAAACATTGCCCGAAGGATCACTTCCCCCTGCCTAGAATCGATCAGATAATCGACACAACAGCAGGGTGCGATCTACTCTCCTTTCTTGATGCTTACTCAGGATACAACCAGATCAGAATGAAGGAAGAAGACGTAGAACACACATCGTTCATCACCCCCTACAGAGTATTCTGCTACAAAACCATGCCCTTCAGGCTCAAAAACGCAGGCGCCACTTACCAACGAATGATGCAGGCCTGCCTGAAGGAGCAAATCGGAAGAAACGTGCAAGTCTACGTAGACGACATCGTCATCAAGACCTACAAAGCAGCCACACTACTCGACGACCTGCGCGAAACCTTCGCGGCACTCAACAAATACAGAATCAAACTCAACCCAAAGAAGTGCGCATTCGGCGTACCGGCGGGAAGGTTGCTCGTCTATATGGTCTCTGCCCGCGGGATTGAAGCAAACCCCGAGAAAGTCCAAGCCATCACCCGCATGCAAGAACCAACCGACGTCAAAGGAGTACAACAACTCACTGGAAAACTTGCAGCCCTAAGCCGCTTCATCAGCAGGCTGGGAGAACGCACGCTGCCTTTCTATCAGCTACTCAGGAAAGGAGAGAAATTCGAGTGGACGGAGGAAGCCTGCCAAGCATTTGTGGACCTGAAAAAGACACTCTCGACCCCACCAATCCTGGCGGTACCCAAGGAACGAGAGAAGCTATACCTCTACGTGGCAGCACGCAGCAGTGTAGTAAGCACAGCGCTCGTCGTCGAATGCGCAGAAGAAGGCAAGGTCCAGAGCATCCAGAGACCAATCTACTACCTCAGCATGCTCCTGACCAAATCCCAACAGCGGTACCCACACTATCAGAAGCTACTACTGGCCATCATCATGACCTCAAGAAAGGTGTCCCAATACTTCGACGAGCACCCTATCACAATCGTGAGCAGCGCACCACTCGCCGACATACTCAATAACCCTGGAGAAACCGGGCGAATCGCCGATTGGAACTTCGAGCTCAGCCCACGAGACCTGTAGTTCAAGCACCCAACAGTCGTCAAAGCCCAAGTACTCCCAGATTTTCTGGTCGAGTGGACGGAGGTTCAAACACCAGGCCCCCCAGACCTATCAAGCTCATGGTTAATGTTCTTCGATGGGTCCAAGAGACAACAAGGAGCTGGGGCAGGAGTTGTACTCATCTCCCCCAAAGGAACAAAGCTGAAATACGTCCTCCAAATCAACTTCAGTCACGCCTCCAACAACGAAGCAGAATACGAGGCACTCCTCCATGGCATGCGCATGGCCAAAACATGCGGAGCCACTCGCCTCATAATTTACGGGGACTCCAATCTCGTCGTCCAGCAGACGATGAGAAACTGCAACGCAATAGCCGACAAGATGGCAGCATACCAAAAGCTCTACAACGAACTCGAAGGAAATTTCGACGGTTGCGAGCTCAACTACATCACCAGGGACAACAACACAGAAGCTGACGAGCTCGCGAACATCGGTTCGACCAGGGAGCCTGTACCACCCGGCGTTTTTCTCGAAAGCATCAACCGGAGGTCCATTAAGGTGCAGGCAGCAACATCTGAAGCAGTCGTGGACGGCGAAGACGCAACAGAAATTGCGCAGGTAGCAGCAGCAACCCTATCAGAAGGCATAGGCACCAGCACATCCGAAAGCACAACCCCGGCAGAGTTCGAAGGACCCGTCTGGACAAAACCGTTCCTCCGATTCCTAATCGAAGCCACGCTACCACAAGACGTGGCCGAAGAACGACACATCAGCCGACGATCCAAGGCATTCATGGTGATAAACAGACAACTATATAAGCACACCATCACCCAGATACTCCAAAGGTGCATTGACGAAGAGGACGACAAAGCCCTCTTGCTCGAAATCCACGAAGGCACCTGCGGACACCACAAGAGAAGTCGAGTGCTCGTGTCCAAAGCATTCCGAGCTGGGTTCTACTGGCCCACATCCATGAAAAACGCAGAGGAAATCGTGCGACGTTGCGTCGTCTGTCAAAAATTCGCCAACAAGCCACACGCTCCCGCATCAGAGCTCAAGACCATACCACTATCCTGGCCGTTCGCCACCTGGGGACTCAACATGGTGGGTCCACGAAAGAAATCATCAAAGGGCGGAAGGACACACTTGCTCGTCGCAGTCGACAAGTTGACAAAGTGGATCGAAGCAGTGCCCATCACCAGCTCTACAACTCTCACGGCTGTCAACTTCATCAAGTCGATCATCTTCAGATTCGGAGTGCCACATAACATCATTACGGACAACGGCACGAACTTCACGGCCGCAGAATTTCAGAACTTCTGCGAAGAACTGGGCATCAAAATAAATTATGCATCAGTCGCGCACCCACAGTCGAACGGCGAGGTGGAAAAAGCAAACGGCCTTGTCTGTGGGGGAATCAAGAAACGGCTCCTCGCACCACTCAAGCAAGCCGCCGGCAACTGGGTAGAAGACTCCCCGCGGTCCTGTGGAGCCTACGAACCACACCAAACACTGCTACCCAATACACACCTTTCTTCATGGTGTACGGGTCAGAGGCAGTCTTACCACATGACCTCAAGTTCGGAGCACCCCGGGTCACCGGATACGAAGAAGAAGAAGCAGAAGAAGCACTACAAGACGACAAAGATACGGCTGACGAAGCAAGAGACGCAGCCTTGACAAAATCAGAAGGGTACCAAGACAAACTACGTACCTACCAAAGCAGTCAACTACGCACTAGAACATTCAACAAAGGTGACCTAGTCCTACGACTAATACAAGAGAAGGTCCACAAACTTTCCCCCCAATGGGAAGGACCATTCGTCATCTCAGAAGTCATCGGAGGGGGCGCCTACAGGCTGAAGAACCCAAAGACAGACGAGGACGTGGGCAACCCATGGAACGTAGCAAACTTGCGACTGTTCTATCCATAGCCCCTATCGGTCGGACATGACTGGCAATTCATGTAAATCACTTGACCGCAATAAAATAAGTGTTGTCTAAATACTGCCATCTCAAAGCACTCGGGGGCTGAAGAGGAAACTCCCCCCCGAGCAACTGCTATCGCATACGCGATCTTAATCGAAGCACTCAGGGGCTTAAGAGCAAAACTCCCCCCCCCCCCCGAGCAACTCTATCGCCTATGCGATCTTAATCGAAGCACTCGTGGGCTGAAGAGGAAACTCCCCCCCCCAAGCAACTGCTATCGCATACGCGATCTTAATCAAAGCACTCGGGGGCTTAAGAATAAAATCCCCCCGATCAACGCTATCGCTTACGCGACCTTCTTCATGAAGCACTCGGGGCCTCGAGCACAAACCCCACCCGAGAGACGACCATCAACACTCCCATGGCATCCACGCACTTTTTTGGAGGAAGCACAAGCTCATTTAGTCTTCACATGATCGCCAACGATGACCTAAAGACTCGGGGGCTACTTCCATTGGGAGCGCTGCCGCGCACCCGATAAAAAGACAACAAAGGAAACAAATTTAAGCCTACGCCTGACCCTTCGACTCAAGCGTAGCCTCGGGGGCTACTCCCATCGGGAGCGCCGTCGCGCACCCGATAGAACCCACAGTACCAAGCATAGGATGGACCCGAAGACAGTCCCCAGCAGCAAAAGACTCGAGCATAACTCTCAGTTACAAACGGATTCGAAGACAGCTCTTGATGGTCAAGACACAGTTTTCGGTGGCATAAAAGGCTCAAATATAAATTCCATTACAAAGGATAAAAGGACTCAACTACATTTGGATAGAAGGTAGCTCCTGTTACAAGAGAAAATCACCCAAGGAACTATGACTTCTACATGTGTGCCCATGAGGGGTAATCTACTCTAGTACAAGAGCATCATCACAGACAAAGTAGGAGTCGAAGCAGAAGGCTCATGATGTCAATGACATAACAAAAGGCGAAGCTCGAATTATTTGCGGAGGCAATGGAGACGTTGCTCCACCAGCTTCTTCTCCTGCTCCTCTAGCTTCTTCTCCAGCTCCACCCAAGCTGCCGGCGAAGATGACGCTGCTGCCTCCAGTTCTACAAGGTCGCCTCGCGCTCGTTTAACCGGTGGCTTGACATCGAGGTCTTCTTCAGAGGCAGAGGAGGAAGAAGTTGAAGACGGCTCACCACCACCACCAGAAGAGTCCCTGGAGGAAGAAGCAGTCGAAGGCGCCGGTGATGGACTTCTCGACTTTGTGGAGCTGTCGCTGCTCGACTCCTGCCCATGCGGATCCATGCTATTGCCACTCGGATCGAAAGAGCGGACAGTGACAGTGCTCTCTCCATCAAAACGACAGCTGAGCATATCACCATCCCGCAAATTCAACCGCCGAGCAAACAAACTCCAACCAGAGCCAAGAAAGATCAAGCGAGAGCTATCAACCTCCAAATCAACATAAGAAGGAGATCGACAGCTCCCTTGAAGGTGCAGAAGCAAGCCATCCAAGCCACGTTCAGAGACAATGGCAGAAAAAGCAGAGGGAAGAAGGATGCGATTGGCACTTTGGCCACGAACACGCAAAATAAAATCATAGCGCCAAAATCCCTCCTCCAAGGAAGAGGAGGAAGGCACTGGCACCGCACCATGGCGACCACCACGGCATGAGCGTGGTGTGCGTCCACCACGGCCACGACGACCACGGCCACGGCCAACACCTCGCCTAGGAACCATGAGCGGAAGAAGAGATGAAGAAAGAGGTGAAGCAGCGAGTTGGATAGAAGCGTGGAAGAGAAAGACCTATTTATAGAACAACTATCATCAAGGCACAGAGAAGCCAAAACAACAGCAACAATTAATTCAAAGACCAATCGTCCCAGCCGTCTCGGACTCCAAGACGAAGATGCTTTCTCACGGGACGCACTGTTGGAAATATGCCCTAGAGGCAATAATAAAATGTTATTATATATATTTCCACGTTCGTAATTAATGTTTATATTTCTGTGCTATAATTGCAATGACCCTGACTATGAGATTCAGAAGAAAACTCATTTGCATGTGTGGAAATGTAAACACCAAGAGTTCCTGGTTTAGCCTCTAAGACCAGCTCATGTGCTAACTGATGATTACGTTTTCTTAATCATGGACATTGTTCTTGTAACAAGGATGTCAGTAGCAATGAGAACATATTGTTAGCAGAACAATGATGTTGAACCGACCCCAGTATTGAATGATATACTTAGAGATCACATCGTAACTACGTTATAAGTCATATCATGAAATGTTATCATATACGTAATTCCTTAGACCATGAGAGTATCGAGTTACTTCACACAGGAAGACATGCTTTGGTTCTTAGATGAATCCTCCCGTAAATGGGAAGTAGTAAAATAAGTTCTGGGTATGTCAGATGGTGTGGCTAGTGACTGTGATAGTTCAAGAATGGGATTTGCTCCTTCACGATGAAGAAGATATTCACTTCGGGCCCACTCGGTATGACGGTATCCATTATAGTCTGGCTAGACGCATTGTGATTCAGTCACGGGGATACCGGAATACGATAACGAGAAAAGGGACAAACGAGCAAAGAGGATAACGAGTGGCTTGTGTTCAAAAGTTGTTACACCTGGGTGCCAAACTTCTCTCCTCTAACTTTGTCATATATCGCGAAGCAAAGGGAATGGTACATGAATAAACATAATGGTTCACTCGAAGTTTCTTCGTGTATGTGCGGAAGTCAACATGGGTGTCCATGGCTCCGCTGTTGATTATTGGCTATTGACAAAAGGCTGTTGACCTATGTCCGGAAGATGTTCTGAGTCATGTCCGCATTATACTGAACCTATTGGGTCACACACTTAACGAGCAGTAGTCTGTTAGAATACTAGTATGGTAGAAGGTTTAGTGGAAGCAAAGCAGAATAGTTCATACGGGTACCGGAAGTAGTTCCGGGGATTTATGAAATAGTTCATAAGGGCACCAAAAGTAGTTTTGGGTATTTAAGGATATGTCCGGATCACTCTGGAGTAGTCCCATGTGGTTCCGGAACATATGAAAATGGTAATGGGAAAGTTTACGATCAACCGGAATAGTTTCGGTGATCGGTGGACAACTTAAACAATATGTTGTGTTCACCGGACATAATAACCTTTGCCCGGATGGCTCCAAAACCCATTTAGATGGCTCCGGAACATTCGTTAGAGGTTCCGGAAGGTATTGGAAGTGCTCCAAAAGTGTCCGGAATGTCCCGAAACAGTCCCGGAAGGTCCTGGAAGCTTCTAGAAGTTTACGGAAGGTTCCGAGCAGTACCACCCACTGCCCTGCGCCCCTGGCCTTGGGGGGCAAGCCACCTAGGCTGCCCTGGCCGGCAAGGTGGTGGGGGCGCACCAAAAAGGGGTGGGAGATCCTCCAGGTGGGATTTCCAAATACCATTATGGAAGGTTTCCGGTGGGAAGGTATGTGTAGGTTTGGAAGGCTTGGGAGTCCAAGTTGGACTCCCAAACCTCCTTGAGCTGCGCCCTAGGCCCCTTGGCCACCTATATAAGGTGAGCCAAGGGTGGGGGAAGACAAAGACAACTTGTCCCCAAGGTCTATGCGCCACCCTCCCTCCTCTAAACCCCGTTGCTCCACTTTTAGACCCCGGTTTAGACGCTGTTCTAGATCGGAATCCGTTAGGGTTTTCTCCCTCTAGTTTTCTCGGTGGCGTTCATCTCTGGACGGCGGAGCGCTGCTGGATTGCTGCTACGGGATGTGTGGATACTAATGGAGGGGTCGTACCTTCGACCCTTCTTCGAGGAGCTTGTTCATGGGACTTGTCCGTGGGACTAGATCGCGGGACTTGTTCGTGGGATTGATCAAGGGACTGTTCGTGGGAGAACTTGCGAGATCTAATTCCACTACGTCCACGAGCTTCACCAACTCTACTTCCACTACATCGGTTGGTGAGCCATGACCTAAAACCTTGTATGCAATCTTCTTGGATGATCTTGGGTTCTTGATTCGTAGGCCGAAATTTTTTGTTTTCTACTACGTTTCCCAACACGCACTGTACGCAAGACGCGTAAATTCGCGCATGTTCCCAACGCGCGTATGGGAAACCCAACCGGCGCCTGCCGCACGCCACAGCGGCCATCATTATGACCGGTCCAGAAGATGTGACGGTTCAATGGCAGAGCATCACTGCCAGCCATCAAACAGAGGCATCACTGCCCCTCACAAGCAGCAAAGAAAAACCAAAAAGACACCAAGGCTCTGATATTCCATCTTTTAGATCTTTTCCCCAAGGAAGAAAAACATCTTACTCCCATCGGGAGCGTACATCATAAGAGTCCCGGGTGCTCCTGTTGGATATGTGCCCTAGAGACAAATTAATAAAGATATTTGTCACATATCCATTTTGTTCATAATACGTTTTATACTGTGCTATAATTGTATTACTTGGAAATACTAATACAGGTGTAGTATAAAACATGGTCCGTAGTTTAACTCGGGTAAACTATCTCATTGGGCAATTGATTGATCAAGCTTTCCTGATCATGGCGACACTTAAGTCCATTGACAATGAGGTCATATCGTTAAGGGGAATGATGTGATGGACATACACCCACCTAAAGTATTGCAATGTGATCGAGTCACATAGTTCAGTGTTGCTATGACTTTGTAATGTATGGCTTAGTCCTTAGACCGTAATGATCATACGTAATTGTCATCTATGAGGAGACTTTGATTTGTATCCCACCGCCTGACTGAAATATGCTGGCTATAACGGTGCACTTTGGGTATTCCGAAATAGATGGTTGATGAGTATGTTAATAGATCAGAGCGGGATTTGTCAGTCCTTGTGACAGGACAGGTACTCTGGGCCCACTCGGTGATATTGCATCAACACCTTGCAAGGACGTGACTAGGTCACAAGAGATGCAATGATCATGGATGAGAGAAGTTGTTTGTTGTGAACGAGATGTGAACACGGTATGTAGGATACCGACGATCAAACCTCGGACAAACAAAGTACCGCAGCACAAATGGATTACGTCGTATCGTTAACGGTTTCCAAAAGCGATCGAAGTTCATTCGATGGAAGCGCAGGGGCTGTCAAGGATTGTAACCAGGTCCAACTGACTAGTCATTGGTCAATGAGAAGAGTCTCGACCATGTCTGCTGTTTCCCGGACCGTTAGGGTGTTACACTTAAGAGCAATCGATGCATAGGACAGTTACGGGATCAATCGGTGAAATAGGAGAAATCACAGGAATAGTTCCGGAGGAGGGGTTTCCGGACATTTTGAATAGTTCAAAATAAAGTTTAATTGTTTTAATAAAGTTTTATTATTTAATTATCTGAATTAAATATTTAAAACATATTAAATAAATTTAAAAAATGGGAAAAAGGCTAAATGGGCCCATGGGTCCCATTAAGGGAGGAGGGGGTCTCCCCCCTTGGGCTTGGCGCCAAGGGTGGGGCCCATCCCCCCTATGGCCGGCGCACTCCCCCCCCCTTGGGAGTTTAGTCCCACATGGGGGAGGGGAGGAGGATCACACCCCCCCTTGGACTATATAAGGAGGGGTAGCCCCCCCTTTTTCCAACACACCAATATCTCCTTCTTCCTCCTTCTCCTTCCCGGAAGTGGACTCCCCTTGTTTGGAGTCTGCACCTGGATTGGAGTTCTCCACCATAAGGCAGGCCGTCGTTCTGCTGGAGTCGGGATCCGTAGCCGTCTTTCTTCCGCTGCTCGCCTGGTTCGGGGCCCGGGAGGAACATCGATTGTATCGTACGTGTATAATCTCTTCGAGGCACTACACCTGTGGTGCTACTTCGTTGCTGGAGGTTTACCGGGAGTCATCCTCGCTGGTGGTGGTCTTCTACACGACAGGGAGGTCGTAGTTCTGAGTCTACGCCAACCACGTTCTCAAGAACATTTCCCTCTTTCGGTCTTCAAAGGTATGAACACCGATTCCCTCCGTTACTTTACATCGCCATAGCATAGATCTTGGGTTCGGGTACCGTAGGTATGAAAAATTTGTGTTTTCTGCCTCGTATCCCAACAGTGGTATCAGAGCTAGCTATGCGTAGATGTATTATACGGGTAGAACACATCTAGGATGTGGGCATCGAATCTTCATTCGTTACCCTCCCACGTGTACTCATTTAGCGTTGCGGCAATGTTTGATGAAGCGGCCCCCAATCGACCTTATGCGTTTACGCAAGACTGGTTCCACGCTTGACATATGGCTTGTACCATATAAAGTGGCTGGGGGGTGTCTGTCTCTCTGCATTAGCGATGTGAAGATGTTTGCAACGGAGGGCCCCGACAGGGGTGTAATAGAGACGGATGGGAGACGGTGTTGTGGCATGTTTTTCGCAGGATAGAAACGGTTCTCTCTCTCGAAACCCCTAGCAGCCACGTAAAACTTGCACAAGCTAAAGTAGAAAGGCGTTTAACTTTGCTTTGCATTAAGGGGGATCATAGGTTGTATGATTTACAGTTTTACTTTCTGTTTTATGCTAGTATGCTAGATATATCGATGGTAGCACGAAACAGGACCATCTCTCACAATACCAACATTGTGTTCTACCTTGGTGGGCACCGCCTGGAAGGTTCTCCCATATGGCTTGATGCTCCGTACATACCGGAGTTGTCCTACATATTAAACGGAGTTCGCATGAGGTTGGGTTCGGCAAGCCTGGCATATGCAGATATGGCCTTGCTGAACAGCTAACATCAAGGTTCGATTGGCAGGCTTGACGTATGTAGATGCGGGCCTGGAACACAGGAGACCGAAAGGTCGAGCACGAGTCACATGCCTGATGTGATTGGCTTAGAGGCCTACCTGGTTCGCATACTGATGGCCGTGACGATCGGGGGAGGTATGGGGGCTGGGATTGTGTAATCACTTAATTAAATTGAGAGGTGTTTATCTAAGTGGGAGCTTTCTAGAATTTTGAGATTAAATTGAAACTCCACATTATGAACAAAAGTCTAAATATGTATCCTTGTGAATCAACCTTGTAGATGGCAGCACCTCGCCCCTCGTTCAACTTAGGATCATTCCTAGAGAAAGATAAGCTAAAAACAGATGGGACAAACTTCACCAACTGGTTCCGCACCCTGAGGATTCTCCTCGTTCCCCTCAAGATGGCATACGTACTAGAGGACGCGTTAGGTGACGCACTAGCAGATGATGCCAGTCAGGACGAGAAGAATGTCTATCTCTCCAGGACTGATGATTACAACATTGTCCAGAGTGGCATGATCTACTCCATGGAGGCTGAGCTGCAGAAACGCTTTGAGAGGATGGGTGCATATGAGATTATCACCGACCTCAAGGCAGTCTTCGCACCTCAAGCCAGGGCTGAACGGTACGAGGATTCTGAAGCCTTCTTCTCAGCAAAGATGGACGAGCACGGCAGCGTGAGTGAGCACGTAGTCAAAATGTCTGGCTACGTTCAGCGCTTGAATGCTCTGGAATGCCAAATTCCAGATGAACTTGCTGTTGATAGGGTGTTGCAGTCGCTTCCCCCTAGCTACAAAGGCTTTGTGCTGAACTACAACATGCAGGGGATGACCAAAACCCCTTCTGAGTTGTTCGCCATGCTGAAGAGCGCCGAGGTTGAGATCAAGAAGGAGCACACCGTCTTCATGGTCAACAAGACCACTGACTTCAAGAAGTCAAGCAGGCGGGAGAAGGCCAAGAGAAGTGGCCCCAAGAGGGATGGCAAGTCAGTTGCCACTCCTCCCAAGGCACCCAAGCCTAAACCCGGAGTGGAGTGCTTCTACTGCAAGGGTGAAGGTCACTGGAAACGCAACTGTCCCAAGTACCTAAAGGACAAGAAGGCTGGCAAGGTCGCCAAGAGAGATGAAGGTATATTTGATATACATATAGTTGATCTTCTCTTGACAAGTGCCGGGAACACATCCTGGATATTTGATACAGGATCTGTCGCTCATATTTCTAATTCCATTCAGGGACTAAGGAATAGGAGACGCTTGCTCAAAGATGAAGTGACGATGCACGTGGGGAATGGCTGTCAGATTGAAGTCTTGGCGGTCGGCACAAAGCATCTTAGTCTCCCTTCGGGATTGGTTTTAGTTCTGAATAATTGCTACTATGTACCCGCCTTGAGTGTGAACATCGTTAGTGGCTCTTGCTTGAAGCGAGACCACTATTCTTTTAAGTCTGATAAAATTGGTTGTTCGATTTATAAGGATGAAATGTTTTATGTTCACGCACCGGAGTTGCATGGTTTATTCGTACTTGATCTCGATGGTGACGTGTGTCACACTAAAAATATTGAGGCCAAAAGATTGAAGCATGATGAAGATCACATGAAGATGTGGCATTGCCGACTTGGTCATATTGGTATAAAACGCATGGAGAAGCTCCATAAGGATGGACTTCTTGAGTCATTGGATTTTGGATCCCTTGATACATGTGAACAATGCCTCATGGGAAAAATGACAAGGACTCCATTCAATGGCGTAATGGAGCGTGCAGATGTCTTATTGGGGATCATACACTCGGATGTATGTGGACCCATGAACGTCCCAACTCGCAATGGTCTTCGTTACTTCGTGACCTTTACTGATGACTTGAGTAGATATGGGTATATTTACTTGATGAAGCACAAGTCTGAAACCTTTGAAAAGTTCAAGGAATTTCAGAATGAGGTAAGAAATCAACTCGGAAAGAAAATCAAGCACCTTCGATCAGATCGAGGTGGCGAGTATTTGAGTCACGAGTTTGGCAATCATCTGAAGTCTTGTGGCATAGTACCGCAGCTTACGCCGGCAGGCACGCCTCAGAGAAACGGTGTGGCTGAACGATGTAATCGAACCCTATTGGATAGCGTACGATCGATGATGTCTCATACTGATTTTCCTGTGTCATTCTGGGGGTATGCATTGGAAACTGCCGTTCATATTCTTAATAGGGCACCATCCAAATCCGTAAAGACAACACCATTTGAAGAATGGCATGGCACAAAACCTAAGTTGTCTCACCTGAAGATTTGGGGTTGTGAGGCTTATGTTAGAAAACTACAGCCTGACAAACTTGAATCCAAGGCGGATAAGTGCATCTTTGTGGGCTATCCCAAGGAAACTTGTGGATACACCTTCTACAACAAGTCTGACAGCAAAACATTTGTTGCCAAGACGGGACACTTTCTTGAGAAGGAGTTTCTCGCGAAAGAGTTGAGTGGGAGGAAAATAGACCTCGATGAAGTAACTGACCAATCACTCCAATTGGAAGAAACAACTACGGAAATTGTTCTAGAACCATCTTCCATAGTAGGAGCTGAAGAGAATGGCCAGAACGACATTCATAACGATCATGACATTGATGATGATCATGATGAGAATGAAGAGGAACCTTTTATGCCCCGTAGGTCATCAAGAGTCTGTCAACCTACTGAGTTTTACGGAAAGCTTGTGAATGCAATCTCGGCTGATGAGTCGGATGAACCTACAAGTTACAAAGAAGCAACGGAGGGACCTGAGTCCGAGAAATGGCTTGAAGCCATGAAATCCGAAATAGACTCCATGTACACCAACAAAGTATGGACTTTGGTGGATATTCCCGAGGACCGCAAGGCCGTCGAGAATAAATGGATTTTCAAGAAAAAGACTGACGCAGACGGAAACGTATCTGTCTACAAAGCTCGACTTGTCGCGAAGGGTTTCCGAAAAATTCAAGGAGTTGACTACGAGGAGACGTTCTCTCCTGTAGCGATGATAAAGTCTATTCGGATCCTACTAGCAATAGCTGCATATCATGATTACGAGATATGGCAGATGGATGTGAAAACTGCATTCCTAAATGGCAACATTGAGGAAGAGCTGTATATGATACAACCAGAGGGGTTTGTCGATCCAAGGAACGTTGGTAATGTGTGCAAGCTTCAACGGTCCATCTATGGGTTGAAGCAAGCATCTCGGAGCTGGAATCTTCGATTTGATGAGGTCATTAAAGCTTTTGGATTTGTCCAAAACGTCGAAGAGTTCTGCGTCTATAAGAAACTGAGTGGGAGCTCTGTAGCATTCCTTGTGTTATATGTAGATGACATATTACTAATAGGGAACGATAAGAAATTCTTAGAGGAAGTGAAGGAATATCTGAATGGACAATTTTCCATGAAGGACCTAGGTGAAGCTGCGTACATATTAGGGATTAAGATCTATAGATATAGACCTAATCGACGGTTGGCCTTGAGTCAGAACACTTATATTGACAAGATATTGAAAAGGTTCAAAATGGATGACTCCAAGAGAGGTCTCTTGCCAGTTATAAAAGGTGTCAAATTAAGCGTGACTCAATGCCCAACCATAGCAAAAGAGAAGGAGGAGATGTCCTCAAAGCCCTATGCCTCAGCCATAGGTTCTCTCATGTATGCTATGTTATGTACTAGACCGGATTTAGCGCTGGCCATTAGTATGACTAATCGCTACCAGAGTAACCCGGGAATGGCTCACTGGACAGCAGTAAACAACATCCTGAAGTACTTAAGAAGAACCAAGGATCTCTTTCTCGTTTATGGAGGAGTTGATGAGGAGCTCACCGTAAAAGGTTACGTTGACGCAAGCCTCGGCTCAGATCTAGATGACTCGAAATCCCAGACGGGATATGTTTTCATGTTGAACGGTTGCGCAATTAGCTGGAGGAGCGGCAAACAGTCAGTCGTCGCTCAATCTACAATGGAGTCGGAGTATATTGCCGCTTGCGAAGCGTCAAACGAGGCGCTGTGGCTGAAGAAGTTCGTGATCGAGCTTGGCGTCTTTCCCAGTTGCACTGACCCCATGGGAATCTTCTGCGACAACACGGGTGCCATTGCTAACGCGAAGGAGCCAAGAACTCACTCTACAGCCAAGCACATCCTCCGAAAGTTCCATGTGACGCGAGACTACGTCAGGGATGGACACACTAGGATTCACAAGATACATACGGATCTGAACGCAGCAGACCCGATGACTAAACCTCTTCCACAGGGCAAGTTTGAAGAACACCGAGAGACCATTGGTGTTAGATACATACCTGATGTAAACTAGTGTAATTTGTACTCTAGTGCAAGTGGGAGACTGTTGGATATGTGCCCTAGAGACAAATTAATAAAGATATTTTTCACATATCCGTTTTGTTCATAATACGTTTTATACTGTGCTATAACTATATTACTTGGAAACACTAATACAGGTGTAGTATAAAACATGGTCCGTAGTTTAACTCGGGTAAACTATCTCATTGGGCAATTGATTGATCAAGCTTTCCTGATCATGGCGACACTTAAGTCCATTGACAATGAGGTCATATCGTTAAGGGGAATGATGTGATGGACATACACCCACCTAAAGTATTGCAATGTGATCGAGTCACATAGTTCAGCGTTGCTATGACTTTGTAACGTATGGCTTAGTCCTTAGACCGTAATGATCATACGTAATTGTCATCTATGAGGAGACTTTGATTTGTATCCCACTGTCGGGACCCGGGGTTAGCGTATGCAAGTCCAATTAAGACATAGTCATATGGAGAGCCGAGAACCGCACCCACTTGTCTAAGCAGACAAGGCCAAGCACTAAACATTCTCGGAAAGCATCGTACGTGAGGGGCATCCCATCCAGGCCGGATGATCAACTGAGATGGGTCCTCATCGTCCGCACACAAGTCTAATGATATGGGTGGTGAACTCCCATATTTAAAGACAAGTCGCCTCAATCATACTATCGACTATCCCAAAACTCTTACATAGACTTACTCCAGCCCGATCACTTAGTCGGGGTCTAGGGCGGGCTCGATCATACCACAAAGTGTGCACGAGACGGAGTCTCGAGCAATCGCATCGCGATGCCCCAAGCTGCGTGCATCTAAGGGCCACTTGGTGTATGAAAGACCGCCAGCCAGAACACAACTAAGGTCTCGAAAACCCATACAAAGACATTCATGTTATAAACATACACGCAGCACACATGCCTTGTATGAACAGCAGGTACCATTGCAATTCTCTACAAAGTGTACATTTTTATTGATAACTCTTATAGAGTGCAAACAGAGATCACAAACATGTGATCCAACATTACAACACAAACGGAAGCAAATTATGTCTGGGTACAGACAAGTTTAACAAATGGCTTAAGAAGCCTTATTTAAACACAAGCCCTCCACGAGGGAAACCAGTCGTCTGACTGGGACTAGACTAGTTGGTCTTCAGTCGTCCAGCTCGATGAAGAAGCCACCTTCGGGGTCAGTGGCATCATCTAAAACATAGATTAAGCAAACGTGAGTACAAAGTCGTACTCAGCAAGACTTACATAGGAGCTATACTACTATCAAGGTAAAGGGAGGTGGGGTTCAATTGCAGAAATGCCATCTTTGACTTGGCTAATCCTGAACTACGAGTACCAGACTTTGAGGTAAGAAGCGTACATGAGTCCACTACTTTCACCAACCAATACACCACTATGGTACCTTCCTCGACTTCCCACGAGGAAGCACGCCATAGCACTCACACTTATCTTGGTGTTATTTAGAAGTATCCGGTTCAAGTTATCTAATAATCAAGCTAAGCTTTCCAAGCAGTCCATAACCGCGGACGCGGCTATTCGAATAGTTTTGTTAACCCTGCAGGGGTGTACCGCTACACACACATGATCATCATTTACCGCCTTTGTACTCGACACCGTTCAAGAAGTGTCGGCGAGGATGCTCACCACAACTGTTACCTCATAGCCGATCTAGTCCAAGAAAGCCGCCTACTTGGGTTGGTTACCACAATCGTGAACCCGGCCGGTTTACCGAAGTGGACCCAAGTGATGTGTGCGTGGTGCATAAGCCGGTCTCGGATGAGCCGTTCTCTCACTTAGCAGCCAGGCCACAAACCTACCAGAACTCCGAACTATTGCGACATCTGGACATCGAAAGGGATGAGTTAGTAAGCTGAGAGGGGTTAGTGAGCCCAATGTGTGGTTGTACTCTTCATCTTGGATCACCACACAAGAACTCGTACTAGGGCGGTGTTCAACGATACAACCCACCGTGTACTCCTACACAGCCTCTCATCGTTCACCTTGTATTAGGGTCGATTCACCAACACTTTTCTACCATCCTCAACATGATCGTTCCCATCCCGACTCACATCACAGTAACAACATGGTATCATACTAAGCATGCAATAAGCAGTAACATTGCAGGGGCCACATGATCTCAAACAACTCCTACATTTGCTAGGATTGTGGTTTGCTTACTACTGTGACAAAATGATAGGTCATGCAAAGGAATGGGTTCATTTATGTGGTAGAAACGAATCATGGTGATCATCCTAAACAATGCATAAGCGAGACATGAGAGGGAAGTGGGATTTTATCGACATGATCAATGGGGGTTTGCTTGCCTTGCTGACGAGGTTCGGGTTCTGGATCTTCAACGAAGGGGGCAGCCTCCTGCTCCGGTTCCACCTCTACTCGACAAACAACAAGCAAAGTAAATACAATGCACAATCACATGATGGAAGTTTGAATCTTGATGTACATGCTTTGATGTGTGAAGCAATTCCATTTAAATGGAGTATATTGCAAATTGAATTGAAAATTCAAACTCCACATTTGGATTCAAATTAACCAAGTTGCATGTGACATTGTTTGATCATTTTGAACCTTTTGGAAATGTGTATGATATGCCTCTGAAGTGTGGTTGAATTGTAGCATAATTCCATGGTTCAAGTTGCAAAATCATTTGATTTGAATTTGAATTAATTCCAAATAATTCAAATGACATATGCTACTGGTCCCATTTTAAAATCAACTAAAACAGAGTTGAAAGTTGCATATTTGGAAATATAATTTTCTCCTGGTCATTTTTCATATATTATTTGTCCAATTTGGAGTTAATAAGAATTTTCTATGAGTTTCCAAAGTTTGGGGTATTTTCTGGAATTTCTGGAATTTCTTTAATTCAAATAATCTCTGGAAATTCATTTAAATTGATTTACTGCGTCAGTGCTGACGTCAGGGGGGGGCTGACAAGAGGGTCCCACCTTTCAGTGGCTGGGTGAGTTAATCCGTTGGGTTAATTAATCCAGTGGCTTAATTAAGCCACTAGGCCCACTTGTCAGTGACCCAGGGGGTCATTAGCCAGGTGATTAAGGGCTAACCCACTGGCGGTTAACCGCCGGCGACCAAAGCCGCGGTGGCGCTGCACGGGATCACGATTCCGGCCATCATTTGGAGCGCGAAGACCACCAGCTTGAAGCCCTCTCCTGCGCGCGTCGAACGGGACCGAATCCAAGAGCTGGGGTGCACGGTACGCTCGCCGGCGTCAAGTTTTGCGGCGACCTAGCTACGGCCGTGATCGAGATTCCGTTCCAGGGCACGACTGGAGGCGGGCTAGGCTGGTTCGACGAGGAGGAGCACGGGGAACACGTTGGACATCAAGGCGGGTTCGATTTCTTAGCGGGTGGACGTCGCCATGGATCCCGGTGGCGAGGAGCTTCGGCTCTCATGGCAACCAAGGCTAGAGGAAGCAATCGAAGGGGGAAGTTTAGGGGTTTTGAACCCGAGCTCATCAGGAACTCAGTAGAGGTGGTGGCGAGGGCCGGGGTGGCTCAACGGCGGCGGAATTGACGAAGTCCTTCACTGCGGCCGGCGAGAACTCGAGGAAGAATCTGGCGTCTACGCGGGCTCCGGGCTTGATTCCTTGCACTGCTCGACGAAGACGACGACGAGGAAGAACTTGGACACGGTCTTGGGGCTTCTCGGCGTCAATGGCCACGCGGGGCTCAACGGTGCTCCGGCGTGCTTCTCGGGCGGCGATGAATCGGGCGAGAGAGGAAGGGGAGGTGTTCCTGGAGGGAGGGGAAAGAAGCGGGGCGGTGCTAGGGTGCGTCCAGACGCGAGAAGAGGGCATGGGGCGGCCTGGAAGCTTGAAGACGTCGAGGTGTCGTCGTCGCCGCGCTCGGCCGCTCCAGCGAGCTGCTTGGGCGCGCGGGGTAGAAGACGACAAGGGGGAGGCTGGGCTGGGCCGGCCAGGTGGGCTGCGGGGAGTTAGTTGGGCTGCTTCCAGGTAAGTTCCTTTTCCCTTTTCTCTTCTGTTTTCTTTTCTGCTATTTGTTTTGCTGTGCTAAAATAATTAGCTAGGCATTTTATTAAATGCTGAAAAAATTTATGTGGCCTCATAATAATATAGACTAGCCACTTATAAAGTTTCAACATATTTAAAATTCAAATAATTTGAATCTTAAATCAAATAGGGGTATTTGATTAATTCCAAGGCACTGTTTGAATATTTGAAAAATCTATGAGCATGGGATGGGTCCCACATCACTTGATATGTGATCACACTCATTTATAAGACTTTTCCAAAATCTAACATGAATTTTTGGAGAAGATTTTTATCTGGCCTTTTGAATTAATTAATCTGGGGGGGTTCCTTCTCCCATTTTGATTTTGAAAAAGAATTTCCTTTGATTTCTTTTGAAAATGCAAAGTGAAATTGATCCTAGCACTTTACCTAACAGAGGGTTCTGACATCCACCGCCTGACTGAAATATGCTGGCTATAACGGTGCACTTTGGGTATTCCGAAATAGATGGTTGATGAGTATGTTAATAGATCAGAGCGGGATTTGTCAGTCCTTGTGACAGGACAGGTACTCTGGGCCCACTCGGTGATATTGCATCAACACCTTGCAAGGACGTGACTAGGTCACAAGAGATGCAATGATCATGGACGAGAGAAGTTGTTTGTTGTGAACGAGATGTGAACACGGTATGTAGGATACCGACGATCAATCCTCGGACAAACAAAGTACCGCAGCACAAAGGGATTACGTCGTATCGTTAACGGTTTCCAAAAGCGATCGAAGTTCATTCGATGGAAGCGCAGGGGCTGTCAAGGATTGTAACCAGGTCCAACTGACTAGTCATTGGTCAATGAGAAGGGTCTCGACCATGTCTGCTGTTTCCCGGACCATTAGGGTGTTACACTTAAGAGCAATCGATGCATAGGACAGTTACGGGATCAATCGGTGAAATAGGAGAAATCACAGGAATAGTTCCGGAGGAGGACGGAATGGTTTCCGGACATTTTGAATAGTTCAAAATAAAGTTTAATTGTTTTAATAAAGTTTTATTATTTAATTATCTGAATTAAATATTTAAAACATATTAAATAAATTAAAAAAAATGGGAAAAAGGCTAAATGGGCCCATGGGTCCCATTAAGGGAGGAGGGGGTCTCCCCCCTTGGGCTTGGCGCCAAGGGTGGGGCCCATCCCCCCTATGGCGGGCGCACTCCCCCCCCTTGGGAGTTTAGTCCCACATGGGGGAGGGGAGGAGGATCACACCCCCCCTTGGACTATATAAGGAGGGGTAGCCCCCCCTTTTTCCAACACACGAATATCTCCTTCTTCCTCCTTGTCCTTCCCGGAAGTGGACTCCCCTTGTTTGGAGTCTGCACCTGGATTGGAGTTCTCCACCATAAGGCAGGCCGTCGTTCTGCTGGAGTCGGGATCCGTAGCCGTCTTTCTTCCGTTGCTCGCCTGGTTCGGGGCCCGGGAGGAACATCGATTGTACCGTACGTGTATAATCTCTTCGAGGCACTACACCTGTGGTGCTACTTCGTCGCTGGAGGTTTACCGGGAGTCATCCTCGCCGGTGGTGGTCTTCTACACGACAGGGAGGTCGTAGTTCTGAGTCTACGCCAACCACGTTCGCAAGAACGTTTCCCTCTTTCGGTCTTCAAAGGTATGAACACCGATTCCCTCCGTTACTTTACATCGCCATAGCATAGATCTTGGGTTCAGGTACCGTAGGTATGAAAAATTTGTGTTTTCTGCCCCGTATCCCAACAGCTCCCTCACCTAAAGGTTAGCCACGTGCTCGAGTGAACATTCGCACTTATGAGAGTCTCGGGTGCTCCCTCAACCCGACGTAAGACAAACAAACATTCGCCAAGACCATACGGCGCTAAGAGTCTCGGGTGCTCCCTCACTCGAAGAGTCGAAACGGCATTCGAGTGATTACTCGCGAAAAACCCCCCGACTGAGCACTCGAAAACAAAGCTCCTCGGGTGAATAAGTGAACAGCTCGCTTGATGTTTTGTTCCAAGCGGGTGCAATGCTATAAGGCTCCGCGCCTGAAAAACACACATTCCTGGAACACGATACACTGTGCCCAGATGCCACGCAAGATTAGCGTGTAGGTAAGACCCCGCTGCGAAGTACGGCCGGGCTGGGACTTGCCGAAGAGCGATTTCACTCCCAACCTTTCCCATGCGCAGAGCATGATAGATAAGCCGGGCGGACGCGCCTTAGGCTACACACATTACTGGTGGCAAATGAACACCGTAAGACCTGAAGCGGCCGGACTTTTGCTCCACACCAGTGTTCCAAGCTCACGTCGAGGGACGTGGGTTTGATTGGGCTACTGTGGTATTTGCCCTAGTGCAATTCACCAAGACTCGATCCGTCGACTCCTTGGGCCCTTTCAGGTTAGAATCCCTCGAAACAGGTTTTGTCATGGCCACCAGACTGCCAGCGACCCACGGATGAACCGTTTATATCAATGAACGACAAATGAATATACTCGAGTCCCTGCGCGACTCTTCGAGTCCCCCAGGCATTCGGGGGCTACTGACGAGGGGGTGACCACACGACTCCTACGGATGAGCCTACCTGGTGTCCATGAAGGCAGAAGGCCCATGAAGATACGGCCTCGGCCCGCTAGTTGGCACCGACGTAGGAGTCCTCGACTCACAAGGAAGGTGCGAAGATCTGCCGTACGGAGCAAGCTAGGGTTAGGAAAGTTTACCTGTACACGTAGATGAACTCCCCGAGACCTAGCCCGGTATATAAGGGCTAGGAGGGGCGACACCAAAGACATCCAATCTCACCTGTAACCCTAGCCTTGAGCGCTCCGGCCTTGGCCTCCATTGTAATCGCATCTCCGCAATCAATAATATCGAGCAGGAGCGAGCCTTCCTGTTTGCCGACGAGCTATCGTCCAACCTGTGCCTCTCATGACTAACCCAGGGTCCCTGACCATGGGATTTGCCGGGGTTGATCCCCGTCAGCTGTTTTTGTATTTTAAGTTTTTCCAATAATTAAAATGCCCAATAAATCCCGGAAAAATTATATAAAAAATCAGCGTTTCGGAAGCTTCCACCAGGCCAAAGGGGGGGCACAGGGCAGCCAGGGGGCAGCCAGGAGGGTGCCTGGCGCGGCCCATCTCCTGGCCGCGCCACCTACCCTCCTGGGTGGGTCCCACACCCCCTGGTGCCCTACTTTGGCCCCTATTTATTCTCCCGTCGCGGAAACCCTGATTCCGGACCCCTTTTCTCCAGAAGCAATTCCGATCTCCGCCTCCATTGAAAACAAGTTTCGGGGGGACATAATTCCTGTGCCGGCACCCTGCCGGGACGGGGAAGTGCCCCCGGATTCATCTCCATCGACGTTGCTTCCTCCCTCCATGATGCGGGAGTAGTTCTCCCTCGGGGCTGAGGTTTCTACCAGTAGCTATGTGTTCTTCTCTCTCTCCCATGATGTGATCTTCGTTGTGATCATAGGCTATGTTAATCTAGGGTGATCCCATGATATTTCCCCTTCCTCTATGTATTGGATTGATGTACTCAATTGATCTTATCTAGTATAATCCCCGAGACCAAGGTGACAGCGGTCTATTGGACATGGGTTAGAAGAATATTATCATGAGTGATTTCCTCTTTTGTGTGTTGATTGAAGATTGAGAGTCTCTTGGTGCTTGTCTTTGACTATCCTTGAGATATGTTGTGGTGATTGTGGTACTCTCTTTGGATGGCCGCGGTGACATTGGGAAATCCATAGATTGAGAACTACGAACTTTGAGGTGTGCTTTTGTAGCCCTACATAATTCTCATCCTCTCTTGACCGCAAAGGAATGACCTCCGAGTACGTCTCCATTGCATGTTTTATGGGAAATATCATGTGATTAGACTATGTTAATGTTGTTGGGAGTTGCCACTAGTGAAAGTATGAAGCCTAGGCCTCGTTTCCATCATTGTTACACCGTTTGCACTCACTTTTGTTACATGTTTGCTTGCTGCACTTTTTATTATAGATTTATATTACTTTTTTTTGCCACACCTATCACCCGTATTTTACCATCTCTTCGCCGAACTAGTGCACATATACAACTCCTAGTTGTATTAGGTGTGTTGGGGACACAAGCGACTTCTTGTATCTTAATTGCAGGATTGATTGAGAGAGACCATCTTCAACCTCTACTTCCCTGAGTTCGATAAACCTTAGGTCATCCACTTGAGGGAAATTGCTGTTGTCCTACAAACCTTTGCGCTTGGAGGCCCAACATAGTCTACAAGAATAGAAGCGTGCGTAGACATCAATATGGACCGGGATACGTGATGTTCACTAGTGATGTCTCTCTCCCAAAAGACGATAAAACTGCTATGCGAGGTGAACAAATTACAGAAGGGCAATTGACAGGATTATGAACGCACCGCAATGCTAACTATGCTACAAAAGAAAGGAAGAGGCTCAAAAGCATGGGCAGAACGCCAAAATAAGTAGAACGAAATCCAACTGCATCTACTACTAATGATCCACCTTGAGATATCTATCCAGAACATCTCGCTGGTATTAATTTGCGAGCCCCACCCAAAGTGTAAACCCAAAGCAACAGACAGCTGCATTAAAAAGCACTTTGCGTAAAGTAAACAATCCTTGTGACCGCGGTTACAAGCACCGTTGTTTTCCCCCTTGTGGCAACAGCACATCCCCTAGACTCATGTTTCTGTCACTCAAGCGTTTCATTAGGGGGCATGAACCCACAATCGAGCATAACATTCCCTCTTGGGGTCACTACCTACTACTTGGCCAAAGCAATAAACAGCAACGGAGAACATGCAAGAATTACTTAAGAACAAAAATATAAAAGATAAGAACCAAATATATTACTCTACCACAATCTGAACATAATCTCATAATCCATCAGATCCCATCAAACTCAGCATAGCAACAGTAGAAAGATTACAAAAGTGCCTCGATCATGTAGGGAAGCTCACGAGGTCTAAACCATGAAGAACAAAGAGGGGAGGAGAACATCACATAGCTGATAATCACGGACCCATGGTCCAAAGGAAACTACTCACGGCACATCCGGGAAGCGTCCATGGTGGAGAGGAGACTCCCGGAGGTCGGCCCTCCATCCGGCAGGGTGCTGGGAAGAGGTCTGCTGGTGCTCCCGATCTCGGAAGTGCGGCGGCGGCGGAACAGAGGCGAGATTGCGAAAAAGGGTTCTTCTTCTGAGGGTTTCTCGTCACGGAGAATATATAGGCGAAGGGGGGCAGCCAGGGGGGGCCACCAGGGGTCCAGGCGCCCCCCTGGCGCGGCCAGCCCCTAGGGCGCGCCACCAGGGCGCCTGGGCCCCTGGTGGTGGCCCTCTGGCCCCACTCATGTCCTTTCGGAAGGTTCTTCTGCGCTGATTTTTTATCTGATTTTTCCCGAATTTTTGGAGCACTTTTTATATGGGGGGAAAACTGAAATAGAAAAACAGCAGAAAACAGGAACTGGCACTGTGGAGCACTGAGTTAATAGGTTAGTCCAAATATGATCAAAAGTGTATGAAAGTGTATCTAGATCATAGCAATATCACACAAAACATGCATGGAGCAAGCAGAAATTATAGATACGTTTTGGACGTATCAACATACACCTCTGAAAAGTAGCAGGTGCATTACACAAACCAAAAGGCATGCGCCTATAAGCATAAGTACCGTAAGGACACGTAAAGGTGGTCTTCTCTTGATCCGCGGTGTTAACGTGAATCTGGGAGAAGCCAGAATACCCATCAAGATAGCAGAAGTGGGTGTTTTTAGACAGCCTCTCGAGCATCTGATCAATAAAGGGCAGAGGATAGTGGTCCTTCCCGGTGGCCTTGTTCAACTTCCTGAAATCAATACACATTCTATATCCAATAATAGTCCTCTGAGGTATTAGTTCATTTTTATCATTAGGAACAACAGTCATACCTCCTTTCTTAGGAACACAATGAACGGGACTTACCCACTTACTATCAGCTATAGGATAGATGATACCTGCGGCTAGAAGTTTGAGAACCTCTGTCCTAACCGCGTCCTTCATCTTTGGGTTCAACCGTCGTTGATGATCAACAACTAGTTTAGCATCGGGCTCGAGATTGATAGTATGTTGGCAAATGGATGGACTAATACCCTTGAGATCATCAAGAGTATAGCCAATAGCACCTCGGTGTCTGCGGAGTGTCTCCAATAATCGCTCTTCTTCATACCCTGAAAGGTTAGAATTGATAATAACAGGATATACTTTCTTTTTATCTAAATAAGCATACTTGAGCGTATCGGGCAGTGGTTTTAGATCAAACACCGGATCTTCTTTTGGTTGCGAGAGGATTCCTAAAGGTTCAACCGGGAGGTTGTGCTTCAGGATAGGAGTTTGTCTTAAAAATATGTCTTCTAGTTCATCCCTCTCCTGCATATGTATGTCATTCTCGTGGTCTTCCATAAATTGCTGCAAAGTATCATCAGAAGGAATAGCAATAGAAGCAATTTCTTCAATAATTTTGTCATTACTTGACAAGTCAGTACGACGAGGCTGCTTAGAAAACTTAGAAAAATTAAATTCATACGGCTCACCGTTGAATTCAACAGAAAATTTACCTTTCTTGCAATCTATTATAGCTGCACATGTGCTGAGGAAGGGCCTACCAAAGATAATAGGGCAAAAACTATCTTGCACTGAACCAAGTACAAGAAAGTCAGTAGGATATTTTACCTTCCCGCAGAGTACTTCAACATCTCTTACAATCCCAACTGGAGAGATTGTTTGTTTATTTGCAAGATGAATCGTGACATCAATATCCTCGATCTCACACGGCTGAATCTCGTGCATGATCTCTTGATAAAGTGTGAAGGGAATAGCGCTGACGCTAGATCCCAAATCACATAGCCCATAGTAATTATGATCTCCTATTTTGACAGATACAACTGGCGTACCTGAAATTGGGCCTTTGTTCTTGGCTGTGACAATGTTAGTGGAAACAACACAAGAACTAATAGTGGATTCTTCAATATCACTAGTTACCAGATCCTTGACCATTGCAACTTGAGGCTTGACCTTGATCATATCCTCAGGTTCGTCAGTGGTCCTTCCGTTTTTGTTTAGAATACCTGTAAAAAAAGAGTGGTCCTTTATCCTTGAGGGATAAGGAGGCTGTTCATACACAACTGCAGGTAAAACAGGATCAGTAACATTAATCTCAATAGGTGACTCCTTGAAAGGTTTATGATGTTGACTCTCCTTCTTCTTAGAAGAATCAATATGAGAAGCAAAGTCCTTGCAAAAGTCAACCATTAGCTGGGAATCAAGACCAATTTTAGAGAAAAAGGTATTAAAGTAATCAGTCTTCACATAACTCTCAATGTAGTCATGCTCATAGTTTATAGCGGGTTCAATACCTTTATCGATTTCCTAGTCTTCAGTGTTCTTCTGGATCCTTTCTATAAGATCCCATTTTCTTCCATACTTTTGGTCTGGAATACCCCGCTAGAGGAGGCATCCAACATCTCCTTGTCCTGACGAGAAAGCCTGGCATAAAAATTTGTAAGTATAATTTCCTTGGGGAGCTCATGGTTTGGGCATTTAAGCATCAGGGACTTCAGTCTCCCCCAAGCTTGAGCGATGCTCTCTCCGTCGCGAGACCAAAAGTTGTAGATGTAGTTCCTGTCTTGGTGAATTTCACGAAGAGGATAAAACTTTGCATAAAAGAGAGACATAAGCTCTGGCCATTCAAGCAGATCAGAGTTATCGAGTAGCTTATACCAATCTGAAGCTTTATCTTTGAGTGATACGGATAATAGTTTCTTCATGACGAACTCCCTCGTTACACCTGCAAGCTTAAATAAATAACATAATTGTGATAAATATAGCAGGTGTTCTCCCGGATGTCCTTCTCCTGTATAACGATTAGCCAAGACATTATCAATAATACCTGGTGGTATTTTATAGGGCACAATTTCAGTAGGGGTGGGAGTGACCACCACAGTCGTGGGGCGGCTCCTTACCAGCAACGAACCAATAGTAGAAGAGTCCATAAGGACTGAAGGTAACAACAGAAAATAAAGGTTTCCTTACCGGCTTCACTTACCAATAGCGCTACACTCCCCGGCAACGGCGCCAGAAAAGCTCGTTGATGGCGGAGAAGTTAATAGGTTAGTTGGGTTGCCTTCCCTGTTAACCGCGCCAATAAACGATTCTTGATAACCCACAAGTCTAGGGGATCAATTGTAGATTTTCGATAAATAAGGATGTCGATCCCACGAGGAGCAGAAGGTGTTGATAAGTGACACTGGATAAGGAAAAGGCTGCACACACTCAAAGGTAAATATCTAGGGTTTTTTTGGTTTAAGCAACAGAAAAGTAAAAGACAAGCAAAGTAAACAAGGCAACTGAGGAGTAGCAAGTGGCCCAATCCTTTCACAAGGATAAGCCTAGGAACTAAACTTGTAAAAGCTAAAGCGTTCTCGAGAACACACGGGAGAGATAGCCAAGTTACTTTCACCATACTCCGCCAAGTAATATGTATTGTGTTGATAAGTGTTGGTGGGTGGATCAATGCTAGTACACCTTCTAGACTAAGATAAGTGTACTCTTATGATTACACACCTTGCAAGCATCCGCAAATACAAGGTAGTAATTAAGACATAAGCCTAACCACATCATTACGATCAAGGATCCATAACTCCCTTGTGCAAAAGTGTGCGAACTGGGGTTCAGGTTATTGTCACTCCGGCAACCCACCATAAGCATCCTTTGTGCACAATGTATTCCTCTAGGCCCATGAAAGGTGAAATGTTAAGTGTTCGACTCACATAACACCACTAGAGAAATAACAAGTCAACTTAAATATCAAACAACACATAACACTTCAACATCATATGACTACTAACAACTAGACTTCTCCCATGTTCTCAAGAACTAAAGTAACTACTCACAAGACATAAAAGAGATCATGATCAGAGGTGATAGATGGGTGGAAAACAATCTGGACACAATGATATTTCTCCAACAAAACTCAATAGCATTCACCACAAAGTAGTAATCAACACCAACAGAGTAGAGGGGATAGATAGTACGGATTACAACACAAGTTGCAATTGTGAGATGAGATGGGATGGAGATGGAGATGGTGCTGATGTTGGGGATGATGTTGATGATGATCTCGATGATGCCCGTGACGACGATGATGATGATGGCGACGATCTCCCCTTCCGGGAGGTGATCTCCCCGGCGGAATCTGCCCGCCGGAGATGGCTTTTCTCCTCTGTAGGTTTTCGCCCTGTGGCGGCGGCGAAACACGGAAACTCTTCTCTTTTTAGGGTTTTCACCCCAGGGGGTCTTATAGGCGAGAGGGGGCACTGAGGGGGGCCACCAGGCATCTAGGAGGGTGCCTGGTGCGACCAGGAGGAGGGCCGCGCCAGGCACCCTTCTGGCTGCCTGGTGGGTCCCCTCACCTCCATCTTCGGTGATCCCCAGTCAATTTCCATAAAAATGATCCCCGTAAATTTTCATCGCATTTGGACTTGATCTGATTCAGCAACTTGCTGTCCACCTTTCACTGCTGAATTCTGGTTCTGCTGCTTCGGCACCGGAAAGTTGTAACTGTGTAAAACAAGCCAAAACAACATAAGAACAATACTTTAAAGTAGAATATATCAATGAATAGGATGAAATTAAGATATAAAATAGTTATGCTTTTTGGACGTATCAATAACTAGCCCGTGTGACGGACTCAAAAGGTAACTTAAACTTTTTCCTAGGGAAATGTTCCATCCCTTTCTTGAGAGGGAATTGGAATTTGACATTCCCCTCTTTCATGTCAATAACAGCACCAACTGTGCGAAGAAAAGGACGTCCCAAAATAATTGGACAAGAGGGCTCACACTCAATGTCCATAATAGTGAAATCAAGGGGAACATAATTGTCATTGACAATGATAAGAACATCGTCGATCTTCCCCAAAGGCTTCTTTACGGAAGAATCAACAAGACGAACACCAAAAGAACAGGGATCAAAAGGTTTCAATTCAAGCATATCATACATTCTTTTGGGCATAACAGAGGTACTTGCTCCAACATCACAAAGAGCATAAAAAGAGAAGTTATTCTATTTGATTTTTATCATCGGATCCCAACCATCTTCTACCTTCCTAGGTATGGAGGCTTCTAGTCTAAGCTTCTCCTCCCTAACTTTGATTAGAGCATTGGTGATATGCTCTGTGAAGGCAAGATTAAGTGTGCTAGTGTGGGGGTCTCTAGACATCTTGTGTATGAAACCAATAACTTCAGGTAAAGTGCAGTTGTCAAAGTCTAGGTCACTAGTATCTATCAAGGAGGTAGTGATATCATTTAGGCTCACTTGTTTGAAAGCCTCTATGTTCATAGAGGTTTCTTCATCTATGGTTAAGGTGGTAGCATCACCATCGGTAGGTCCAGTGGGACTAGGGGTGTGATGGGTGCTAATACTTTGGACATCCTCAACTACTTGGATAGTGGCTACTGTGTGGTAGGTAGGAAGGCTCTTAATTCTTTCTTCTTCCTTGGGAATGACTTCTGGTTTGGCTGCCATCTGGTTTATCAAGGTAGATTGGGTGTGAGACATGTTTGAAACATAGGTCTCAATGGCAGTGAGTCTAGTTTGGAGGCTGGAAATGTCACTATTCAGGCTCTCAAGTTGTTTTCTAATGTTTTGCAGGATAGAGGAGTGCTCATCTAACTGTCTGGAAAAGGCCTTGTTTGTTTCAAACTGTGTGTGCATATAGCTTTTGGTGCCTTTTTCTATTTCTATAAGTTTCTCATAGCTGGGTAGGTCTCTTTCCCTATAATTCTGGCTGTAGAAGTTGCTATTACCATTCCCATAGTTGTTGGATGGGAAATGCCTAGGATTGTTGCTACCAAAATTACTCCTATAAGCATTATTGTTGAAGTTGTTTCTAGAGACAAAGTTCACATCTACTTGCTCTTGAGCAACCAAATAATTTAAAGGAACATCATGAGGATCAATAGGAGCTTGCTTGGTAAGTAGAGACATGATAAGGTCAACCTTTTCATTTAGAGAGGAGATCCCCTCGACAGAATTTACCTTCTTAACAGTTGGAGATCTTTCGGTGTGCCACTGAGAGTAGTTCAACATCATCTCATCAAGTAGATTTGTGGCAGCACCAAGTGTGGTTGACATAAAAGTTCCTCCCGCGGCCGAATCTAACAGGTTCTGCTAGGTAAAGTTCAAGCCTGAATAAAAAGTCTGGATAACCATCCAGGTAGTCAGTCCATGTGTGGGGCAGTTCTTGACAAGCGTCTTCATACGTTCCCATGCCTGGGCAACGTGTTCATTATCCAATTGCCTGAAATTCATAATGTTACTCCTCAATTGAATAATTTTAGCAGGGGGATAATACTTCCCTATAAAAGCATCTTTGCATTTACTCCAAGAATCAATACTGTTCTTGTGTAAGGATTGCAGCCACTCCTTGGCTCTTCCTCTCAAAGAGAAAGGAAAAAAGCTTCATCTTGACGATGTCTCCATCCACTTACTTGTACTTTTGCATATCACAGAGCTCGATAAAATTGTTTAAGTTCAAGGCAGCGTCCTCTCCAGCACCTGAGAATTGATCTTTCATAACAAGATTAAGCAGAGCAGGTTTAATTTCATAAGAAGGTGCTGAAGTGGCAGGTGGAGCAATAGGAGTGCAGATAAAGTCATTGTTGTTGTGACTAGTGAAGTCACACAACTTGGTGTTTTCATTGGAACCCATAGTAGCAGCAGGTATTTTTGGTATTTTTTATAAGGGACACAAAAGTAAAAACTGAAAGGTAAAATAACAAGACTAAAAAGCAAAGAAAAAGATAGTGTGCAACTCCCCTATCTTGTAGACTGGAGTCCCCGGCAACGGCGCCAGAAATTAGCTTGATACGGTGAGGATTGTTCTCTCACTCCTCGTTGGTTACCCCAAGTGGAAGGTGAGATGTAGCATAGCAGAAAATTTCCCTCGGTGAAGATACCAAGGTTTGTCTCTAGTAGGACTCGCAAAAATACAAGAAGGTGCCAACAGCGCCAGAAATTGGCTTCTGGCTAGGGAGTTGACAGGACCTGCACACAGAAACAAATAACTTTGCTCCCAACGAGTACATAGGAGTTGTCAATTCCTCCGGCCTTGCTGTTTACAAAGGATCAACACAAGAGATAATAATAGTGGCAACTGAAAGTAAAGACTGAAAGTAAACTAAGGGTGTAAAAAATAGTGTGAAGATGGACCGGGGTCCCGTGATTTTCACTAGTGATGTCTCTCTCCCAAAAGACGAGAAAAGTGCTAGCGAGGTAAACAAATCACAGCTGGGCAATTGACAGAATTATGAAGGCACCGCAATGCTAACTATGCTGCAAAGAAAGGAAGGGCTCAAAAGCAATGGGCAGTACGCCAAGGTAAGTAGACCGAAATCCAACTGCATCTACTACGAATCATCCACCTTGAGATATCTATCCAGAACATCTCGCTGATATTAAGTTGTGAATCCCACCCAAAGTGTAAACTCAAAGCAACAGACAACTGCATTAAAAGAACTTTGCGTAAAGTAAACAATCCTTGCACCCGCGGGTACAAGCACCATTGTTTTATCCCTGGTGGCAACATCACATCCCCTAGTCTCATGTTTCCGCCACTCAGGCTAGACATCAGGGGGCTGAACCCACAATCAAGCATAACGCTTCCTCTTGGAGTTGCAAGCAAACTACTTGGCCAAAGTAAAATACTGCAATGGAGAACATGCAAGAATTTACTCAAGAACAAAATATAAAAGAGAGGAACCAAATATATTACTCATCACAATCTGAACATAGTCTCATAATCCATCAGATCCCAGCAAACTCAGCATAGCAACATCAAAAATTACAAAAGTGCCTCGATCATGTGACGCAGCTCACGAGGTCTCGAAAGTGGAAGCACAAAGAGGAGAGAAGTACATCACATAGCTACTGGTCACGGACCCATGGTCCAAGAGGGACTACTCACGGCACATTCGGGAGGCGTCCATGGCTATGGATGGTCTCCCGGAGGGGCTTCCTCCTCCAGGCAGCCCCGATCTTGAAACGGCGGCGGCGGCGGTACAGAGGCGAGTTCGCGGAAAAGAGATCGATATTAGGGGTTTCCACCCTGAGGGCTAAATATAGGAGGAGGGGGGTGTCGAGGGGACCCACCAGGCACCCAGGAGGCCTCCTGGCGCGGCCTAGGGCGGGGCTGCGCCAGGGACCCTCCTGGTCTCCTGGTGGTGGCACCCCTACACTACCTTGGTGATTCCGGAAGCTTCCGGGTCGCTGATTTTTTATTTGATTTTTCCAGATTTTTTGGAGCACTTTTAATGGTCGGAAAACCTAAAATACAAAAACAGCAGAAAACAACAACTGGCAGCTGGGTGCACTGGGTTAATAGATTAGTCCAAATATGCTCTAAAGTCTATGAAAGTTCAAGCAAATCATGGAAAATTCACACAAAACATGCATGGAGAAAGCAGAAATTATAGATACGTTTGGGACGTATCAAACATCATATGACTACTAAGAACTAGACTTCTCCCATGTTCTCAAGAACTAAAATAACTACTCACAAGACATAAAAGAAATCATGATCAGAGGTGATAGATGGGCGGCAAACAATCTGGACACAATGATATTTCTCCAACAAAACTCAATAGCATTCACCACAAAGTAGTAATCAACACAACGAGAGTAGAGAGGATAGATAGTACGGATTACAACACAAGTGATGTCTCTCTCCCAAAAGACGATAAAACTGCTATGCGAGGTGAACAAATTACAGAAGGGCAATTGACAGGATTATGAACGCACCGCAATGGTAACTATGCTACAAAAGAAAGGAAGAGGCTCAAAAGCACGGGCAGTACGCCAAAATAAGTAGACCGAAATCCAACTGCATCTACTACTAATCATCCACCTTGAGATATCTATCCAGAACATCTCGCTGGTATTAAGTTGCGAGCCCCACCCAAAGTGTAAACCCAAAGCAACAGACAACTGCATTAAAAAGCACTTTGCGTAAAGTAAACAATCCTTGCAACCGCGGTTACAAGCACCGTTGTTTTCCCCCTTGTGGCAACAGCACATCCCCTAGACTCATGTTTCTGTCACTCAAGCGTGTCGTCGGGGGGCATGAACCCACAATCGAGCATAACGATCCCTCTTGGGGTTACTACCTACTACTTGGCCAAAGCAATAAACAGCAACGGAGAACATGCAAGAATTACTTAGGAACAAAAATATAAGAGATAAGAACCAAATATATTACTCAATCACAATCTGAACATAATCTCATAATCCATCAGATCCCATCAAACTCAGCATAGCAATAGCAGAAAGATTACAAAAGTGCCTCGATCATGTAGGGCAGCTCACGAGGTCTAAACCATGAAGAACAAAGAGGGGAGGAGAACATCACATAGCTACTGATCACGGACCCATGGTCCAAGGAAAACTACACACGAGACATCCGGGAAGCATCCATGGTGGAGAGGAGACT
This sequence comes from Bromus sterilis, assembly GCA_950022295.1. Taxonomy (NCBI): domain Eukaryota; kingdom Viridiplantae; phylum Streptophyta; class Magnoliopsida; order Poales; family Poaceae; genus Bromus; species Bromus sterilis. Next base: position 28,692,395 of record OX465599.1, on the reverse strand, counting down.
CCCGGAGGTCGGCCCTCCCTCCGGCAGGGTGCCGGGAAGAGGTCTTCTGGTGCTCCCGATCTCGGAAGCGCGGCGGCGGCGGAACGGAGGAGAGATCGCGAAAAAGGGTTCTCTTCTCGGAAGTTTCCCGTGACGGAGAATATATAGGCGAAGGGGGCAGCCAGGGGGCCACCAGGGGTCCAGGCACCCCCCTGGCGCGGCCAAACCCTAGGGCGCGCCACCAGGGCGCCTGGGCCCCTGGTGGTGGCCCTCTGGCCCCACCCAGGTTCTTCCGGAAGGTTCCTTCACGCTGATTTTTTATCTGAATTTTCCCGAATTTTTGGAGCACTTTTTATATGGGGGAAAACTGAAATAGAAAAACAGCAGAAAACAGGAACTGGCACTGTGGTGCACTGAGTTAACAGGTTAGTCCAAATATGATCAAAAGTGTATGAAAGTGTATCTAGATCATAGCAATATCACACAAAACATGCATGGAGCAAGCAGAAATTATAGATACGTTTTGGACGTATCAACATCCCCAAGCTTAATTCCTGCTCGTCCTCGAGTAGGTAAATGATAACAGCATAATTTCTGTGGTGACATGCTAGCAACCATATAAGAACTTTGAAAAGTAAAGCAATCAAGGTTAGAAATTCAATTCAAGTCATAACATGCAAGAGTCTATATTAGCATTGAAACAAGTAACAAAAGAACATTAGGTGCAAGAGCTCTCGCTGTCCGTGACTCGAATGTCTCCAAATGGTGTTTGCGTGCAAGAAGGGGGATAGGGAATATGAGAAAAACAATTTATTTGTTGAGAACTCAATCTACTAAAGTTTCACACTTGGTCTTTTTCTGGAATCTTATCTTGACTCGTCCCCAGACCACTAGCCAGGTACAAGTCAATTTGATCCACTCCTTTTTCAATATTTTGAGCACTCATGCAATGGATGAGCGTAAGCACGAGAGTTGACACTTGGGATGGCAAAGAGAGGAGTATGGAGGAGGAAGACAAAAAAAAGGAGGATAAAGGCTCACATCAATGAGGACAATCATAGGCAAGAGATGCCAAATAATAGATATGATGTGAGGAGTAGGGATTGCCATGCAATGGATGCACATACGAGATAGGAAGCTCTCTAATGGAACTAGTGGGGGTGCATCTAACTTGCTCGCTCATGAAGACCTAGAGCTCGTTTGAGGAGGCTCATCCTTGGAATATGCAAGCCAAGTTCTATAGTGTGAAGGTCCCCACATAGCTATATGCATAATGATCATCTCTATGGAGTACAAGGATATAAAGGGAGTACTAGTGTCGATCTCTCAAAAGGATAGTAGTGTTGCCCCTTTCTCTCTTTTTATTAATTTTTTATTTTTTTATTTTTTTTGTATTTTTTTGTGGCCTCAATGGATCTTTCTATTTAACTCTCATTTGTCCTCTTTGGGATCTTTTCCTCACTTAAGGGCAACACTCTATTTTACAAGAAGGTAAAGGAGATCTTTCACACTTTACAAGGTACTCAAAATCAGAAAGAAGATGTAACTAACATGATGTATGCAATGTATGTCGCTGCCAGTGTAGCAGGAACATGTATGACATGAAGATCAAGTCATGAAGAGGTGGATGTTGCATGGCAATATATCTCGGAGAGGCTATGGAAATGCCTTGATAGGTAGGTATGGTGGCTGTTTTGAGGAAAGATGTAAGGAGGTTTATGATGACAGAGTGTATCATGCCAAGGGTTTGGATGTACCGGCGAAGGTGGACACCAACTCTCGGAGTGAGAAGAAGGCAATGCACGGCACGGGAGAGGCTAGCAAAATATGGGAAGGTGGAAGTGTCAACTTTCAATACTTACATTAGTCCGAAGAACTCATGCACTTATTATCGGTAACTCTCAATCTAATAAGGAGGTTCGCAAAGAGACAAGTACCCCGAGGAGGAGTGTATGGGGGTTTGGTTATCCTTGCGCATCCTCGACTCATGGTACGTGAGTGTACTCTAATATTCGATCCCTCCAAAGATTAGTGACCCATCTAGTAGTTAGAGTTCTCAACTAGTTTTTGTAGGTTTTGAAAATAAACACGGATTGCCCAAAATACGACATCTATCACTAATAGGCTAGAGCTCTTGACACCAAAAGTTCAAACATTACTCACAACAATACCTCAAAACTATTGCAAGTTACTACTAGAATTAAATAGCAACCTCAATTACCTACTTTCCATACAAGACACAACTCAGTGCAACAACAACCTCTCTTTAACAAGATAAACATGAATACTAAAAAGAGTTCCAGCAACAGACTAAACAAAAGCCAAGGCTCTTGCTAAAGACAAACTAAGACTAAAGCTAAACATGGCAGTAGCTACGAGAAGATAAAGAACACACAACAGCAAAAAGATAGGCAGGAAAAATCCTATGATGTGTTCTAGATTTTGAAAGTGGAGCGTGTTTCTCTCCCACACAAAGTAAGACGGGGTCTACCTTGTTATGAACAGAAAGCAAAGCTAAATAAAACTAAAAATAAAACCTAAGAGCGAGACGCTCCAAGCATAGCACATAGCGCATGAAGTGATAAAAATATAGTGAGACGAAGGACGAACTGATGATTTTTGATGAAGAAGGGGATGCACGGGGGCATACCCAAGCTTAGACGCTTGAGTCTCCTTGAATATTTATTGGGGATGCATGGGGGCATCCCCAAGCTAGAGCGCTTGACACTCCTGGATCTTCTTTCATCATCTTCCATCGCACACTTGAAAACTCCCTTCATACACAACTCATCATAAGCTGATTAGAGAGGTTAGTACCCGTAATAAAATAATTTTTCCCCACTGGATATAAAGATATTCTTGAAGAGCTACTGTTTCTCAAGAGTTCCAAAAGGTTTTTGCAAAGAAAAAGCAAGCTTAAGGTTTGCAAAAGTGAAGAGAGGCAAAACGTGGCAGAATCTGTGAAAAACAGAACAGCAGGTAGTAAAGAATTTTATAGGGGAACTTCTACAACTCAAATGAAAAAACTCAGAACATACAAAAGTTTCACAATTTTATAGAGCACGCTGTCAAAAAAATTCAGATCAAAAAGATGATCTGGTGATTTGATTCGAATTTTTCTGTCAAGGGAAAGAATCTGTTTTCTGGACAACATGTCACAACTTTTGCTTCCCTTATCATAAGAGGCTATAACTTGGCACAAAGATGAAAAATAAAGATACAATGATGTTGCTACAGTAGTAACAAACATCAAGACACAACAAAAGCAAAAAGAAAAACCTAAATTCGTTGCGGGCTGCCTCCCGAAAGCGCTTTCTTTTATGCCTTTAAGCTAGGCAAGATGTAAAAGAAGAATCAAGGGTCTCCAAGATCAGAATCATAAAAACCTTCAAATTGATTTTCAATAAGCTCATTCTTCTTCTTCCTAGGAAAGAGGTACTTACCTTTCGCCATACTGCGTAAGCGTATGTGCCCGTTACCAATATCAATGAAGCCTTTCATAGCACGGAGGAAGTCTCTTTCGAGCACAATATTACTTTGGTTTGGCTCCATGATGAAGAAATCCATTGGTGCAGTTTTATGAAGGAATGCAACTTGGACTTCTTTTACCTTTCCTTTAATCTCTGAAATATCTCCATTAGAATTTTCATGATAAGATGATAATTTATCCATATCTAGCTTCAAAGAATCATAAACTATTTTTGGCATGGTAGAAACTGTGGATCCAATATCACAAAGAGCAAGGAAGCCTTGGTTAGAGATGCTAATCCTAACAAAGGGCTCCCAATCATCATCTATCTCCAACATTTCTTTCTTGTTGGACTTAAGTTCCTCTACTTTCCTCAAGTCTAGAGCATCCAATCTTTTTTCAATAGAGGCAAGTCTATCTATGACAGTATCAATACTACGATCATAAACAAAATAACTAGATAGACTATGCAAAATATCAAGAGCTCTAACCTCATCACACTCTAGAAAATCTCCTTCAGCTATAATATCAAGAGAGTGTTTACACCACTTAAAAAGACCATGGTAAAAATTTCTAAGCACAATTTTTATAGGTATCCAAGGCATAATTCTTTTATGTGCTTCAGAGATTCTGTCCCACGCCTTCTTCATATTTTCTCCATCTCTTTGACGGAAATCGAGAACTTCCGATTCCCGCAAAGCACCTAGCCCTTACATGTTCATCTAAACTAGGAGGACTACTAACAACAAGATAAACAATTTTTTTGTGATTTTTGATATAAGACACAAAGATAAAAACTGAAAGGTAAACTAACAAGACTAAAAAACAAAGGTAAAGGGTAGTGTGCAACTCCCCTATCTTAGCACTCGGAGTCCCCGGCAACGGCGCCAGAAATTTGGCTTGATGTGCGAGGTAATGATAGTGATTTCTCGCCCTTCGTTGGTGAGCCCCAAGTGGAAGGCGTGATGTAGCACAGCAGCAAATTTCCCTCAGTAAAGATACCAAGGTTTGTCTCCAGTAGGACTCCAGAGATGATAAGTAGGTGTCAGCGGCGCTACTAACGCGGACCTGCACACAGACACAAATAACTTTGTTCCCAACGAAGTTCAGAGAGGTTGTCAATCTCTCCGGTCTTGTTCACAAAGGATCAAACACAAAGGATAATGATAGCAACTGAAAGTAAAAGCAGAAAAGTAAATGAGCGTGTAAACAGTGATGAGGATATGGACCGGGATACGTGATGTTCACTAGTGATGTCTCTCTCCCAAAAGACGATTAAACTGCTATGCGAGATGAACAAATTACATAAGGGAAATTGACAGGATTATGAACGCACCGCAATGCTAACTATGCTACAAAAGAAAGGAAGAGGCTCAAAAGCACGGGCAGTACGCCAAAATAAGTAGACCGAAATCCAACTGCATCTACTACTAATCATCCACCTTGAGATATATATCCAGAACATCTCGCTGGTATTAAGTTGCGAGCCCCACCCAAAGTGTAAACCCAAAGCAACAGACAACTGCATTAAAAAGCACTTTGCGTAAAGTAAACAATCCTTGCAACCGCGGTTACAAGCACCGTTGTTTTCCCACTTGTGGCAACAGCACATCCCCTAGACTCATGTTTCTGTCACTCAAGCGTGTCATCGGGGGGCATGAAGCCACAATCGAGCATAACGTTCCCTCTTGGGGTTACTACCTACTACTTGGCCAAAGCAATAAACAACAACAGAGAACATGCAAGAATTACTTAGGAACAAAAATATAAGAGATAAGAACCAAATATATTACTCAATCACAATCTGAACATAATCTCATAATCCATCAGATCCCATCAAACTCAGCATAGCAATAGCAGAAAGATTACAAAAGTGCCTCGATCATGTAGGGCAGCTCACGAGGTCTAAACCATGAAGAACAAAGAGGGGAGGAGAACATCACATAGCTACTGATCACGGACCCATGGTCCAAGGAAAACTACTCACGAGACATCCGGGAAGCATCCATGGTGGAGAGGAGACTCCCGGAGGTCGGCCCTCCCTCTGGCAGGGTGCCGGGAAGAGGTCTTCTGGTGCTCCCGATCTCGGAAGCGCGGCGGCGGCGGAACAGAGGAGAGATCGCGAAAAAGGGTTCTCTTCTCGGAAGTTTCCCGTGACGGAGAATATATAGGCGAAGGGGGGCAGCCAGGGGGGCCACCAGGGGTCCAAGCGCCCCCCTGGCGCGGCCAAGCCCTAGGGCGCGCCACTAGGGCGCCTGGGCCCCTGGTGGTGGCCCTCTGGCCCCACCCAGGTTCTTCCGAAAGGTTCCTTCACGCTGATTTTTTTATCTGAATTTTCTCGAATTTTTGGAGCACTTTTTATATGGGGGAAAGCTGAAATAGAAAAACAGCAGAAAACAGGAACTGGCACTGTGGTGCACTGAGTTAATAGGTTAGTCCAAATATGATCAAAAGTGTATGAAAGTGTATCTAGATCATAGCAATATCACACAAAACATGCATGGATCAAGCAGAAATTATAGATACGTTTTGGACGTATCAGATGGTTGGGCGCTGCTTAGATGAGAACGAACATGTAATAGATTCTAACACGGGCAAGGCTCACAGAAAAGAAAGGATCATCTAGGAAAATATCAAACATCAGGCGTGTATCCCAGGGTAGTTGTACGTGCTTGCAATAAGAACTTTGCACAACATCTTTTGTCCTACCCTCCCGCTACAAACGGGGCCAAAAGGAACTTAGGGAGATTAAGGTACTCCTATCAAAGAGCACCAGAACAAAGCATTAACACTTCATGGATACACGGAATCCTCAAATTATAGTCCATCCCCTTTGGTGTCCCAAGTTGTCACCATTGGGATCGCCGGTTCCGGACTATAATAGGTGCATACAACTCATAGATAGGATCAAGAACACCACAAACTCAAGAAACAAAAGGGTGATCAGATCTGAAATCATGGCACTCGGGCCCAAAGTGACAAGCATTAAGAGCAACAATTTGTAACAGAGATGATAAACACCAAGTAGATGATAGGCAACATGCCCCCAACAATCTGATTGAACTATTACATGATCTAACTGATCGTATCCCTACCATCCCCTTTGCCTACAGATGGGAATTACTCACACATGAGAGAGGAAGTCATGGAGGGGTGATGGAGAGGCGATGATGATGACGATGGCGATGATTTCCCCTCACCGGAGGCCAAAGCAGCCTCCAGATTAGCTCTCCCGGAGAAGAACAGAGGGTTGCGGCGGCTCCGCGACGTAGATTGGAAAAGCGACTTCTGTTCTGGGGTTTCTGCGTCGGGAGAATAAATAGGGCCAAAGTAGGGCACCAGGAGACGTGGGACCAGGCCAGGAGGGCAGGTGGCGCGGCCAGGGGTTGGGCCGCGCCAGGCACCCTCCTGGCTGCCCTGTGGCCCCCCTTTGGACTCGCGAAAGCTTCCGGAACGCTGATTTTGTATATATTTTTTTGAGATTTTTCCGGCGTACCTAAATATCCAGAAACCTGTACAAAAGAAAACAACACTGGTAGCTCTACTGAAAACAGCGTCAGTCCGGGTTAGTTTCGTTCAAATCATGCAAGAATGAAGCCAAAACAATAGCAAAAGTGTTTGGAAAAATAGATACGTTTGAGACGTATCAGTTACCCAAAGTGGAAGGTTGAGATGTAGACAGCAGAAAATTTCCGTCGGTGAAGATACCAAGGTTTGTCTCCCGTAGGACTCCGACAACGACAGGAAGGTGACAACGGCGCCAGCAATTAGGCGGTTGACGTGGCCTTCACACACAACAGATAACTTTGCTCCCAACGAGTTCAGAGAGGTTGTCAATCTCTCCGGCCTTGTTATTTACAAAGGATCAAACGCACGGGATAATAATGATAGTTATAGAAACGGAAAGGTAAATAAAGCAGAAAATAAATAGTGGGTGTAAACAGTATTGGAAATATGGATCGGGATCCCATGATGTTCACTAGTGATGTCTCTCTCCCAAAAGACGATAAAATAGCCATGCGAGGTAAACAAATTACAGCTGGGCAATTGACAGGATTATGTGCGCAAACCAATGCTAACTATGCTATAAAGAAAGGAAGAGGCTCAAAAGCTTGGGCGGTACGCCAAGACAAGCAGACCGAAATCCATCTGCATCTACCTACTAATCATCCACCTTGAGATATCTATCCAGAACATCTCGCTGGTATTAAGTTGCGAATCCCACCCAAAGTGTAAACTCAAAGCAACAAACAACTGCATTAAAGAACTTTGCGTAAAGTAAACAATCCTTGCACCCGCAAGTACAAGCACCGTTGTTTTATCCCTTGTGGCAACATCACATCCCTAGACTCATGTTTCTGTCACTCAAGCTAGTCATCAGGGGGCATGAACCCATAATCATGCATAATGCTCCCTCTTGGAGTCACTTCCTACTACTTGGCCAAAGCAATAAACAGCAACGGAGAACATGCAAGAATTACTCAAGAACATAAATATAAAAGAGGAGAATCAAATATATTACTCAAACACAATCTGAACATAGTCTCATAATCCATCGGATCCCAGCAAACTCAGCATAGCAACAACAGAAAGATTATATATGTGCCTCGATCATGTAGGGCAGCTCACTAGGTCTAAACCATGAAGAACAAAGAGGGGAGGAGAACATCACATAGCTACTGATCATAGACCCATGGTCCAAGGTGGACTACTCAAGGTTCATCCGGGAAGCATCCATGGTGGTGGAGAAGCTCCCGGAGGTGTTTCCTCCCTCCGACAGGGTGCCGGGAAGAGGGCTCCTGGTGCTCCCGATCTTGGAAGCGCGGCGGCGGCGGAACAGAGGAGAGATCGCGAAAAAGGGTTCTGTCCCCGAGGGTTTCCCGTCACGGGGAATAAATAGGCGAAGGGGGCAGCCAGAGGTGGACCAGGGGCCCCAGGCGCCCCCCCTGGCGCGTCCTAGGGGGTGGCCGCGCCAGGTGGCCGCCTGGGCCACCCCTGGCCCCCTCGGGCCCCACTTTGCCTCTTCCCGAAGCTTCCTGTACGCTGATTTTTCTTATATTTTCCCGGAATTTTTATGGCACTTTAAATAATGGGAAAACCTGAAATACAAAAACAGGAACTGGCACTGGGGTGCACTGAGTTAATAGGTTAGTCCAAATATGATCAAAATTGTATGGAGGTGCATCAATATCATAGCAATATCACACAAAAGAAGTATGGAGCAAGCAGAAATTGTAGATACGTTTTAGACGTATCATGCATTCATCACATTTAACAAGAGAATTATCCCACAATTTTGTGTGCGCATATAAGATGGATCTATTGAAATCTCACGCCATGGTGGATTGGATTTTCTTGAAGCAAATGATGCAACAGTTAGGTTCCTCTGATCATTGGGTAGACTGGATTATGACTTGTGTCACTACGAAGAGGTATTCTGTCAAATTTAATGGCACCCACATGGATTCACTTGCACAATCACATGGTCTTCGACAAGATTAGCCATTTTCACATTTCTTATTATTTTTTGTTGTTGATGGTCAAACTGCTATACTTAATCATGACATCGATACAAATAATATTATTTGATTAAAATCTATCGAAGAGCTTCTAGTATTTCACATCTCCTATTTGCTAATGATACTATGCTAAATTTTTTAGGCTTCATATAACCAAATAGTACATGTTAAGGAAGATTTGGACTCTTATGAATATGTTACCGAGCAATGGCCCAATTATAATAAATGCTTTATTTTTTTGATAATGCATGTCCCATGAATGTTCAGCTAGAAGTTCATTCTGTTTTTGCAAGTTATTACTTCATGCTTTGAGGAGATGTATCTCGGGATGCTTAACCCTAAGGGACGAATGTCAAAAGGGAAATTTCAAAATAGTATGACTAAAAGATTAATTCAATGAGGCGACGAACATCTAGCATAGCATGGCAGAGAAGTTCCCATTAAATTAGTTGCTCAAGCTTTGTCTGCATATTACATTGGAGTTTTCAAACTTCCATACTCTGTAGGTGATGAATTACCACGAATGGTAAGAATCTTCTACTGGGATTAAAGAAGGGTGAAAGAAAGGTGCACTAGAAGGCGTGTGATCATCTTGAGCAACTGAAATGTAAAGGTGGCATAGGTTTTCATGTTTTTTGGCTCTTTAATCAACACTCTTAGATCGTCAAGCTTGGATACTAAATACCAGACCGGATAGCATGTGTGTCAAACTTCTAAAATATCGTTACTATCCGGATGGTAATATCGGGGATACAATCTTTTTCGGCAGTGCCTCCTCTTTGTGGACTGCTATATGACAGGGTCTCCATTTGCTCAAGAAAGGTCTTATCTCAAGAGTTGGGAATGGCAAAATCGGGAGAGATAATTGGATACCCAGGAAGAATTCTTACAAGCAAGTTACTCCCTAGGGTCGATGCAGAATTCACTTTGTGTCTGGGATGCTTAATGATAATAGATATTGGAACACACATATTTTAGAGTCATATTTCTTACCGTGTGATGTGGTTGAGATCTTAAAAATTTGAGCCTTCCCAAGACTACAAGAAGATACACTAGCACGGGGTCTTGGCTGGTATGGTCAATTTTTTATCAGAAGTGCATGCAACTTTGCTCTTGAGTAGGATCATGAGGACCCTTAGGTGCATCAAGTTCAAACCCAGATGGATGTAGAATCTTATGGAAGATTTTACGGTTCTATGAGGTACCCCCACGGTTTGCAATTTTGCATGGCGATTGTCAATAATTCTCTCTCCCAGCTGGAAAATAAAACCCGCAAGGATTTGTAAAGGTCCTCTTGATGTCTGATTTGCAGTAAAGGCATCGAGGACAACTTCCATCCTCTTCTCATATGCCTGAAGTCTTTTGAACTATGGAATGTGACAACCAATGTGTGAAACTTACCCATTATATCAGATGTATAAAACACTAGAATCGAATGGCTTCTACACTTGTTTGACAACCTATCTGACCTCGGCCGAAGCATGATACTGTTGGTGTTGTAGAGGAGTTGGTGTGTTCAAAATGACATATTCCATGACACAATTTCTCCTACTTTTGAAGCATTGAAAACTTTCTTTGCTGCTATTTGGACTCAATTTTGTGCATTAGGAACATATCATCCACTGACCCATGGAAGGGGGAAAACCCAATTGGACTTCCTTGGTTTCACGTAATTAAAATCATACATTCTCCTACTCAACTTCAGTGAGAATTTCCAGCTCAGGGTTGGGTGAAGCTGAATTGTGATGGGTCCTTTTCATCCGATGGAAGATTTGCCACTGGGATGGTTTTGAGAGATGATCGTGGTTCTATAACCCACTCGGTTTGTAGTCAAATATTTTCTTGTCATGAAGCACTAAAAGCGGGATTTGCATAGAAGGTATCTCTCAATAGTTGATGCAGTCTAAACTACCAATGCAATAGAGATGGACTCTTCGGTGGCAGTTCATGGATTCAATCTTGTGACATTGGCAGATCCTTATATTTCTTCTTAGTGAAAGAAATTAGGTATCTGATTAGCCTTCGTAGAACTGCCAAAATATGGATAGTAAATCTTTGGCAAACTTTGCTCGTAGTGAGGATAAAACTAGAGACCTCATAAAAGTATATGACTTTCTTTTTCGTAAATGGATAGAACTATCACCTTTACTGTGGAACCAGACGTTATTCCTTTCCATTCACAATAAACGGAAATACATTTTTATTCTAAAATAATTGTTTCTACTTTAATAATTATACAAGAGCTGAGACATTTATTTTACAACGAAGAGAGTAACAGTATCAAGCATTCAGGAAAGAGGATAGAACTATGAGATTAGGTTTTGGATCTCACGAAATCAAACCTTTTGGAGATGCCCTCATCAATGGGAAATAGGTTTATTTGGCCCCGACCCTGGTCGAACCGAACCAAGTAGGACGGGCCGCCTCTCGCTCCACGCTCTCACTCGCTTCTTCGCCTCTTCCTCTCCGCCGACCGCTGCCGCACCGGCATGGCGCCACCGCCGGAGCTATTAGACGAGCTCGTTGGTGAGGTCCTCCTCCGCCTCCCGCCCGACGAGCCCGAGCACCTCTTCCGCGCCGCCCTCGTCTGCAAGCCGTGGCTTCGCATCGTCTGCGACCCCGCCTTCCGCCGCCGCTACCGCGCCTTCCACGGAGCCCCTCCCCTCCTCGGCCTCCTCCACAGGCTCCAGGTACTCCAAGGAAGCCCCGAACCCCGCTTTGCCTCCACCACCTCGATTCCGGACTTCCCCTACCCGTGCTCCGACGGCCACAGCACGCACCCTGGGCCCCTCGACTGCCGCCACGGCCGCGTGCTCGTCCACATGTTTCAGGACGGATGTCGGGTTCTCCTCGTCTGGGACCTCGTCGCGGGCGACCGGCATGTCATCCCCGTGCCGGACATCGATTGGCTCATCTGCACCGCCGCTGTGTTCTGCGCCGCCGATGGCTGCCAACATCTCGACTGCCAAGGCGGCCCCTTCCGCGTGGCCTTCCTGGCCACCGACGACCACGTCTTGGTCGTTAAGGCGAGCGTGTACTCATCGGTGACAGGTGCGTGGACCTCGCCAGTTTCTCTCGACGATGGATGTGAATGCTATGCCCAGCACATTCGAGAGGACACTGCAGAAAACCACTTCCACCTGCCCTATGTCATGCCTCGGCGAGTGGCTGTCATTGGAGATGAAGTCTACTTCACACTTCGCTCTGCTCACAAAATCGTCAAGTACAACTTACCAAACAACTGCTTGTCCATGATTGACCCACCTACTTGCATTGTGTACCCAATGGCTCTCATGGTGATGGAGGACAATTCTCTGGGGTTTGCCTGCATCAAGGATTCTAGCCTTTGTTTGTGGTCAAGGAAGGTGGGTTCAGAAGCAGCTGCAGAATGGGTACAATGCAGGGTCATCGAGCTGGAGGCAATCATCCTGATTGCGAACGATCTGTGGTTGGTTCTGCAGAGGGTGTGGGTGTCATCTTCATAAGCACAGATGCTGGCTTATTCACTATAGAGCTGAAGTCAGAGCGGGTCAGAAAGGTTGATGAACCTGGAGAACACTTTAGCGTCCTACCCTACATGAGCTTTTACACTCCAGGTATAATGCTAGCCATTGCTTCTTGTCTGGTGTCTTGCATTTTCATTACAACTTCTGTATGTTTGCTTAATTTGTTGGTTGCAGTTTGTGAATAATTAGTCATAATGCAAGTAATATGTGTTAGTTGTATTCACACAGAGCTTGCTAAGGACAATTCTCTGTGCTAGAGAAAACTTAATGTATGAGACTGATAAACATAACATTGTGGAAAACATAACATGGTTTATGTTATGAGATTTTTTTTCATGTGAAGGACCGTGGCCATGCATTGGTCGAACTGCTAAATATGCACACAAACATGTTGATCTGGTACTATCCTGTTAGGCTGTTACCTTGCTTCAGACTTTATTATAAAAAATACTGTATATGTTATTTTGTGGCATAGCTGAAGATCATATCTCAAACCCAGTCTTGTAACCGTTAGAATTAGTACTAGGACATAGCGCACTAAAGTGGAATGTTAACTTGGAGTTGGTTATGAGTTTTGTGCATGATATATTTTAGATCATGGCACATTGTTATTGCTAGTAAGGACTAACTAATCAAAGTGTGATGATGGTTTCTTGTAGAGCTGCTACTACTAAGTATCAAGTCGTTTACTCTCTGTTCAGCAGTTTACTTACAAATTGTGCAAGTCCTTACGATCAAATGTTGATATCTTTTCGAATTCGTACTGATCATAATGTTAAACGGTTGTGTTTCAGATTTATGCATCAGGCATATTTCATTTACTGTTTTCCTAATGCTCGGCTCAGCTACTTGGAACAAAAAATTGTATGTAATCTATGTTGTTTCCCTTTCACTAAATTTTGATATGACTTCAATGTTGACCTCGTCTTCAAAAGATCTGTCGATTGGTGATACAAGGATCCAAGTCATAATTTAGTTTCACCATATGGCGTCTATTATTTTTAAATATATTCTAACGGATGTGGGACTCAGGTGTTTTTCACCTTAAGTAAACACTTGCAAACAGATGTCAGGTTGTGCTGTTGTAAAATAAAAGTCACCTATTGTTTCTGTGGCCATTTCTGAATTCTGGACTCGGGTCCGGTTATTATTGTGCCTGAAAACCTTGTGCTATTATATGGAGCAGTCCATGCGAAGCAGGGCCAATTGCATCATCACTCCTGGAATAAAACGTCCCTCCTTTTTTATACTGCTTTTGATTGGTCAAGTAGTTGTTGAAGCACAAAGTGCCTGCTAAGTTGAAATAAGTATTGCTAAATATTTAGTAACCTTGTTGATATTGTCTTATCAGTTTATCTTGCCAAATGCAGTCTTGTAACCTTTGGAACTAGTTATGAGTTAAATTCTTAGCTGGGCAGTTGGTTATGAGTTTTTCGCGTGTTTTTATTTTTTGCAGATCGTGGCAGATTGTTGTCGCTAGCGAGGACTAACTGATGTGCCGTTCAATAGTGATGCATTGCAGAATTGACAAACCCTTCGTCTTTGGTATGCTGCTGTCGGCTTCTTCCCAAGCTACTACTAATATGAGGTTGTGTGATTAAGCATGATGAGTGCAAGTCAGTTGTGATCACTCTTGCTGGTCCTCTTTCAGTTCATCCTGATAGCCCGGCTAGAAAACTGTGTTTTAGTTTATTGAGTTGAGGGGAAACAGCAGGTCTCTGCTGTGGATTTTTATTGATTTTCTGGAAAATAGTACTCAGTTTATTGAGTTGGCTTGTTGTCTGTTTTACATTTTAAGTGTGAATCGCGCAAGCTATCATATTCGATTGTGGTTATCATGTCGTATCCGTCCTGATCATACCGAGGCCTAACTGTATTTCTATTTGGCATGCCACCAGGCATACTCTATCACTGTTTCGGTTAGATGCTTGAGTCAGCCTACATGAAAGTAGAACTATGTGCATTCTGCTCCATTTCCATTTTCTGAAAACAATAATGATGGCATTCAGTGTTTCCTTGCCTTGAAAAATGCCGTCCACCAGCTAGCAGTGTAAGAGTTTCTGGACGCAGTGTGATGCAGTTATAAGAAGCAGCTCTTGTTGGTCCTGTGAGTTTTGGATTCAGAGCTCGGATCGCATGGTTTTCTTTGTTTTCCACACCACCGACCATCGATGCCGGCATGCGATCGATCTTCGCTCGGGGAAACAGAGGGAGGGAATGGGTTTGAAAACAGATTTGGTGGATCATCCTTGGATCGGGTGAAGACTGAAGAGATAGCTATCTGTCGAGCAGTTAGCTTTGGTTTTCGCCCATGGCGTGTTGCTACTGTCTCATGCTTATCTCCGCCGTTGCTTGCGTTCTGAGACTGAACGAACTTGGCTGCACAGGCACATGACCATCGCGATCCGGGTCATCACAGCTCGTGGCCGTGTCCGCCGCATGGGCCGAACCCTTCTTTGCCCACGTCCCGAGGCCGGCCGATCGAGGAGGCTTCTTCTTCACACGACCGATCCGCGATCGGCGATCCATCGTCGCCACGCGCACCTCACGATCCGCGCACACATGACACGGTACGCGCGCGCCACCGAGGCCTACTCAGTGCCCACACCACCACCCATGAGAGGCGCGCGTCTTCTTTTGACTCCCCCGCGCCAAAAGGTGCACCCGATCAGGCGCGATCCCATCCATACTCTCGATCCATTCCCGATCGATCGATCGACCGTCGATCCTACGTGTAGTACGGAGCACTTCTTTTCTATCCCCCGGGGATCGAACGATCGATCCGAGGTGCGGGCCAACGACGAGGCAGCTAGCTAGACTAGGACACTCGGTGGTACTCCATGCCTACATGCATGCGTTGGGATGCACGGTGGCGAGGCCGGACCGCCGGAGCAAGCAGCTAGGATGGGCCGGAGCGCGCGCGTGGTCACCACGCGCCGACGACGGATCGACCGATCGCGCGCGGAGGGCGGCATGAAAACGGCGTGCAGCGGCCGCGATGCCACGCCTTTGGCCTCGTCCGAGCCGCGCGCGTTTATAAAAAGGGCGTCGCCTCCGGTGCACGTGCGCACGCACACCCTGACGCGCCACGTCCGGCGGGCACGTCCCGCGCACCCAAGAAACAATCCAAGTTGCCAATTTGGCATGCCGCTCTAGCTCTCTCCCTCTCCACGCCTCGGCTCGCCGCTCGCCGCATGAATTTATAGGATCGAAAATATCGTCACTGCGCAATTCACATGCGATGCGATCGATAGTGGCAAAGAGATCGATCGAGTACGCCACGGCAGGTCATCCTCTCCATCGATCGATCGATCGATCCTATGTCTTCTGGTGGTCCTCCTCCTCCTCCTCCTCTTCTCCAAAGTCCAAACCAGACCAGGCGGCAGGCAGGCACCATAATTCCACTCTACTGCTGCTACTACTATCACTGCGTTCTATTACTACCACTTTTGCTTTTTTGTGTGTGTGGTATTTATACGCCCAAGCCCCAAGTCAGGGCTACGTACGTACTGCCTGCGAGTAGCAGCATACATACGATCAACATCGAGGAGGAGTATAACTGTACAGCTTGCTGGTGCAATACGGCTCTTCAATCCTCCACTGCTTACAGACATACAGTACTACAGTGGGAGCATTTTCTGAATCTCGAGGGCGTGTTCCCGGCCTGCAACTCTGCTTTATTACCGTCCTTGCCGAGCCTTGATTCACTTCAGATTTTGCAGCAGAGCGCAGCTGACCATGGCGATCCTCATTCAGGTCCAAGGATCTACCGCCATGGGGCCATGGATCTTGTGCTCCGATCACCGGTCGGATCGATCACGATAATTTACAACGCGGCAAAAATTATCATCGATGCCAACGTACTACTTACAACGCGACGTGGCTCGGTGCCTGCACGAAGCACGATCCACGCATGATGGATGATGGATTCATGCATTCAGCAAGCATGTGTGGTGCGGGGGCAAGGCAGGAACACAGCTCGATGAAATAATCCTGGGGGGCAGCAATGAAGCTACCACGCACGCACACGTGGTGGGGGTGGGATTATATCAATGATTCAATGGGTTTTCCCGCTGCTAAAAACTATATGGCTGATGATGATACGTAGTAATATTATCTGAGATTCTGAGGTATGGCCTCGATTTATGGCAGTCCCGATCGATCGACCGACAGGGGCATAGACGGAAAGCTCGAACGATCCCGACTTTTCCACATCTCTAAAATTCTCCTCCCTTTTTATCGTTTTTTCTTGAGAGGGTCTGAAGATATGCATTCAGGTTGATGGGGGAGAGCTGGTCTCTTCTACTATAGGATCAGTGATCAGCCATGCAGTGCATGGATGGACCATCGTCTACTGAACACTAGATTTGAAACCCGATGTGGTTGATTCGATCATACTCATAAATCTTGCATTTATGCTACGTTGTACGTACGCATGATAGACCGGTAGATAGGGTTCTGAGAGAAGTGCTGTGGTGCGTGGCGGTACAGATCGAGCAGGTGATCTTGATGCTTGCTCTGTAATCTGTAGGTGCGGTCCTTGGTGCGCACAGTGGTACGTGCATTCTGGCTTAACCGTCGTCCTAGCCTGCAGCACTTGTACCACACCTTGCTCTGCTGAACGATCACCTAGTGCAGAAACTTGCTCAGTCCTTATCACTTGTACAGTACTTTCCCACTTTATATTAACTTTTATTAAAATGGATGTATGTAATACTCCCTCCGATCCATATTAATGGACTTAAGTTTGTCTAGATACAAATGCATCTAATCTAAATACTTAACTAGATACATATTAATCTAGACAAAGTTGAGTCCATTAATATGGATCGGAGGTAATACTAAAATGCGCTTAAATACATTTATTTTAGCGACGATTGATGTAAATCTAAGGGAGTAGATACGTAGTACTCACTCCGTTTCTAAGCATAAGATTTTTAGAATTTTTAATTATATACGGAAGTGTGTATATAAACATATTTTAGAATGTACAGATTCACTTATTTTACTTCACATATGTAGTTTATATTGAAATCTCTACATATTTTATAATTAGTAACGGATGGAGTACATGCTAGCTTAACCATAGCTGAATTGATTAATTTAGTACGTAGTGCATTAAATAAGCACTTGGACTAATTCTAATATCAAGCTCGGAACATGCTATATACTCCAGTACTATGTTGTGGTGTTTGGTTGGAAGCTAGTTTAGGCGAGTTTCCCCGAGTTAGGTCATCGTTTGGTTTAGGCATCACGATGCATATTTCTTGGGAGGAAAGTTAGGCAAAATGCTTAGGCGAGATTCTCGCTTTGGCAAACTACATAAGCCTCGGCAGAGGCCGTCGAACCGGCGGCAGTTGAGATGAATTTCCCACTGCGGGTAGGTGAGAGGTGGGCAAAAGCGAGCAAGAAAGAGAGAGAGGCAGACAGAGTGACAGATCAACCAAGTTGCCGGGAAGATGCATACACGACGAGCGACGAACACCTTCCAGTGCCGCCATTAATGGCGTCTAGCTCCCTGCTCTACTACTGCTCGACTCCACGGAAAAAGTGAGCTGCGCCCTGCCAATAGGCTGCGTCGTCGTCGAGGCGTATATAGCTCCCTCTCCCTGCTCCTCCCTGCACGCGTACTCTCGTCCTCTCTGCCGCCGGAGCATGCAATGCACGGCGTCCACTTTGCACTTTGCAGGCGGAGAGACTGTAGCTGAGCATGGCCGCTGCCACATCCACTGCGTACTCCGGCCGTTTACTTGTCTTCTGCGGCGCCTACTGTTGTCTGTTGAGCGAGAGTCGCCTCGAGCAGAACGCGCGGCCGGAGACCACCTCTTTACCCTCCACTGCTCGATCGTAGCCATGATGCCGCATTCAACTCTCGCCGCCGGAGCCCAGCTTTTGCCGCATGCATGGCCGGCCGCCGCGCCCGTGTCCACGTTCCACCGCACGAACGAGGTCAACGGGCGACGATGAGCTAGCTCCTCCCTGCTACCTGCTCCCTACACACGCCTGTCGACGATGCTCGTCCTCTCCCAGTTGACATTTCTCCAAGCTCAGGATACATACACTTCTCGTTTTCAATTCTCCTCTGTACTACAACTCCCGCCAACGCCTGCGCCATGCACCGCTCACGCGTAGTAGGCGTACGCCTCTCCGACTCCACTGCGACTGCTAGCTGCTGCAGATTTTCTACTGTGCGGCGCCATGGGCAGCAGTCAACAGTTGCAGATGCTCTCCTCCTACCGCTAGCTCAGCTCCCTACTCAGGCCATTAATTTTGTATACTATCTTTCCCAGAGGAAGGATGGACGCACGGCCTGGTTGCCATTGCCATAGGTCAAACGGATCCAAGGATTCGCGCTGATAAGGAAAAATAAATTAACCATCGATATGCAACCAGTCGACATCCGCCACATCACCATCACCCCCGCCCCACGATCTGCAAAAAGAACGCATGCATCTTCCAGAAAGCCAAATGAAAACGGAGACGACGAGTCACGATCTTTCCCTTCCGGATCGATCGATCCAGCACGCGTGCGTGCGCTTATCACTCGAAAAGAAAAGGGAAAAAACACCCTGAAAAGAGGTTCTTGTCTGGTGTTCCTCCCTCGGCGGTGATGCGATACAGCATGTGGAGCTAGGAGCAGATTCGGATGCACAGCACGGCGTCTCTCGGGTTTGTTCTATTTATTTTCGTTATCTGCCTGAAGAAAGAAACGGGCAAGATCTGAGATGCTAGCTGCGACGGGGCGGCCGTACGGGAGAGGAAGCCAGTGGAGTCGTTTCCGCTCGATCCAAGGATGCGTGGACGCCACCGCCAAGACGCCATCGCATGAGAGATCTTAGCCAGTTCGTGATATTGTTTTCTCGTGTACTATTTTGCTTTAGTTGTTGCTAAGTTATTGGCACACTAGCGGAGTAGCCTGTAGTGAGTGCAAGCAAAGCGGAGGAGGAAGAAGCTGAGTGGGTTTTGGCCGTCCGTCCAGCACAAAAGAAGATGAAAGTCGGTCTCAGCTGAGGCCGGAGAGGGGAAAAGGGGGATCGGTGTGGGAAATTCACCCTTTTTTTTTCTGTCTGGATCGTCCGTCGTCCTTGTGGAAAAACCACCTTGGGGGTCTGGCCTACCCACGCACCTACCAGCTGCTTTCACCCGCATCTGATTCGCGCAGGTGCTCCACTCCACTTCGGTTTATTTCGTGTGGTTTTTTTTTCACATGAAATTATACTGAATGTGACGGGATGGAGCCAACAGGCAAGCTAAGGGAGAGCTGGCGGCCGCCCACTGAAATGAAATGCAGCTGTGCAGCAAGATGCGTTGGATGGGTCTGGGTCTGGGTCTCGCGGGTGGCTCCGTCCATTGATGATGGAATGGAAGTGTGTAGTGTCAGTAGTGGCGATCTGTTTCGACGTAAGCAAGCGCATGGTGCATGCATAATTGATTGGGGGTGTGGGAAAAGAAGGAGAAAACACATGGAATTGTCAGAGGTGGGGGGCAACGTGTGCGTGCTCGATGGTAGCACGTCGTCGCGGTCGCGGTCGCGGGACAGCCGAAGCGGATCGGCCAAGTAATGTTGTTGGGAGGAAGGCTCCGCGTGCACCACTGTTTGTTTGTTCCGGTGGGGGTGGGGTGGGGGCGCGGCGGCTCGATCGGGTCGGTCGGTGCCCGGCGCGCACGAGCGTGGCGATCGGAGGCGCGGATCACGTGAGAGTGGGTGTGACTCTGTGAGCAAATCGATCAAAGCTGTACAGCTCGATCGCCGGATCCACCATGCCAACACTGTCAAGTGTATCGTCGCCGGTGCCGCCGTCGGCCGGTCCTCGGTGTTACTGATGTCAGTCCTTTTCGCCTTATGATTCTTCAGAAACTATCAAAGAATGAAATGTTCAGTTTTTTTCTACGATTGTTGTACGGACAATTCATGTATCAAACGTTTAAAGTTTTTGTCGATTGGCTGGCCCGAGTGACAATGTGGCCGTAATTAACATGTTCAATAAAGATACTTGTTCAAAACAAAACGTTTTATTTTAAGGGGATGGTCAGAATCGCCAAGTTTTCAGGATTCTAGATTGCACTTTGGGTTGATTCTGGGTGATTATTGGGGTAGAGATGAATTCTTTTACGATTTTGATTTCCCAGACCTTGATTCTTCATAGCCGCATCAAATGAACCGGTCCTAAGCATGACTCCGACGTAAATTATCAAACGAACGGTATTAAATTTGCATGGAGAAAAGAAGTATAGGTTCTGCGCGTGTTCCTAGATCGTTAATTTAATCAAATTAGCATAAGTTGTATACCATTAGAAATATAGCTTTTAAACTTTTTAATTATGTGTTTAAAAAATATATAACTCGTATTACGTTGTTCAAATTAGCGATCTAGAAACATGTGCATGACATATACATTGGATCAAAGGAAGTATTTGAAGTCATAACATAATCAATAGAGATACTGGTTCAAAACAAAACAAAATCATTTATGTTGTGGCTAGGTCTCAGTCGACTGAGACCTAGCAAGGCCGTTTCATTTAAGAGGTTGGTTAGAATTGCCAAGTTTTCATGATTTTGGATTGCACTCTGCGTTGATTCTAGGGGATTCATATAGATTTTTTTTACGATTTTGATTCCCCGGACCTTGTCGCATCAAGTGAACTGGCCCTAAGCGTGACTCCAATGCAAATTATCAAACGAACGATACTAAATTTGCATGGAGAAAAAATGTATAGGTTCTACGCGTGTTTCTAGATCATTAATTTAATCAATTTAGCATAATTTGTATAACCATGTGTTTAAAAAAATATAACTCGTATTACATAGTTTAAATTAGCGAACTAGAAACACGCGCATGCCCTATACATTGTATCAAAGAAAGTATTTAAAGTCATAATACGACAGCGAACATCAATTTTTTGCATTGACTTTTAAAATATGTATGTCAAAAGTCCCTAATATTGTGTCGAACAACGATGAAGTGTCGTCTCACCCACAACATGATGAACCGAGGCGTCAATTGCTCCTCCATGGTGGTGTTCACCATGGCATCCTTCCGCCTTTCCTCTTTCAAGCGCTCTGGAAAGCTCGAAGGATGGTTGTCATCCATGTGGATTTGGTGTCGGGCCTCTGCGTTGAGGACCTGTACTGCGACTCAGATGTGGCGCGACGATGTGAGCCTCATGTATCACATAGCAAAGATGTGGCGCGACGATGTGAGCCTCATGTATCACATAGCAAAGGATTCGATCACGGTGACATCTTAAGGTGTTACGGGGCAACTTTAAGTAGCATGTACAGGCGAAACGAGGGTTTAAATGTAGGTGGTCGGAGTAGGCATCTCACTCACCATGCAAATCAACCGACATGAGTGTGGGTGAGTTGGCTTCCTATCCGATCACGTCCGCTCTGCACGTTTTGAATGAGGCGTCGACAAAAAAATCCTGTCAGGCGAAAGAAGAGGTTTTGGATGGAGAGTTGTGAAAGCTTGATGTGACAGAGACATCCAGACTTCCGCAAAGCCCGTCTAAGTGCTCAAATAATTCGGTTCAAACATTTTGCAATGGATTTGACGGTCCACTTTGAAATTACCGTTTGATGGCTTCCGCGGATGAAACTCGTGCGGCAACCACAAAGGCCATCTCATCTTATCACCTGTCTGATTATTATTTTTAACTTTGCCGAATATGAGTCTAGGCAAGCAATGTGCCACAATTGCGATGTGGTCTGTGTGGCCGGATCTGGAGGAAAAAAATCTGTGGGATATGAACGCGAGACACGAAGGATCTGTCGTATTTTTCTTTTTCTTTTTTCGGGCGGGAGACGAGCAAAGCGCGGGAAACGAGCAAAGCGAAACAAAATTGCCGGCTCGACGATCCAGCCAGCTCCTGGCTAACGACGGCCCAAGTCTCTGTTGATCGAGAAACGGCCCAAGTCTCACTAGCCGGCTCCGGATCACACGCCCGCCTTACACGACGGCTCGGGCTCACGGCTCACGGCTCACACGCTGCCTCCGGCTCTGCCCCCATCGTACGGAAAACATAACGCCGTTTGCTGTTTGCGCCGGTCGCCTCACCCGCGCAGGCGCAGAGAGCACCGCATACCGGTGGTGTTTTTTTTTGGAAAATATTAGATTCAACCAGCAGATCTTTAGCACATGTCGTCCGCCTGCGTGACCGTTCGATTCGGCCAGATACAACGGCGTGCGTAGCAACTAAGGCAAACTAAACCTTTGCAACAGAGGCTATGTTGCAAAGGTCCGATTGCAACAATGCCTTTGTTGCAAGGCTCGCATCGGTGATGACGAGAAGATTAAGAAAAGCCGAAGGTCATTTGCAACAGAGGCTATGTTGCAAAGGTGCGATTGCAACAGAACTTCTGTTACAAGGCTCACAGCGGTGCACGAAGAAGAAAAAAATAAAAATAATAATACATGAGGTCCTTTGCAACAGAGGTTATGTTGCAAAGATTCGATTGCAACGAAGGCTCTGTTGCAAAGACTCGTAACCGCGTGCGCGTTCGATCGGACGGCTCCTGAACCGGCGGATCTTTTTTAAACAACGTCCGGCAGACGCGTAGCGTCGCCCTTTTTTTTTATTTCTTGGCGGGGAATACCGGAACGAGTTGAGCACACTGGGTTGTTTCATTGCAATCGCGCACCATTAAATTTCTTTTGAAATTCGAAATACACAAAGAAACACGAAACGACTTTTAAAACACTTGTTTTGCGTGATTTTTATTAAAACACCTTTATACATCATATATCACACCCATATTTCGAGATGCAGATGTGAATAGTCTCGCAAA
This sequence comes from Bromus sterilis, assembly GCA_950022295.1. NCBI lineage: Eukaryota > Viridiplantae > Streptophyta > Magnoliopsida > Poales > Poaceae > Bromus > Bromus sterilis. The sequence goes on along the minus strand of OX465599.1, from coordinate 28,669,133 downwards.
ATAATGAATGCAACTGTGAACAATGCTAGGTTAAATTGAACAATATTCTGGTAAACGTAAAACAAAAATTTGGTATTACCTCCGATCCATATTAATTGACTCAACTTTGTCTAGATTAATATTTATCTAGTTAAGTATTTAGACTAGATGCATGTGTATCTAGACAAATTTAAGTCCATTAATATGGATCGGAGAGAGTATTTCTTCTTTGTGTGTGTCAAAGTAAATTTGATATTTTCTTCGACAGGGTATCTGTCGGGGGGATGGATTAGGCCCATAGACCCGGCATTAGAAACCTCCGGGCCGACTTACATATGAAGGCCCACAAAGAAGACCCGACCAGGAGTCTGACGTGCCAAGCGTGAAGATTGAAGCCCTAGAAGGAATTCGACTTACCTTGTATAGCACGTAGTAAACTTGTAAAGTAGAATAGAACTCCACATCGGAGTCGGACTCTAGGAATCCCGGGACCCGGCATCTTTATAAACCGAGGTCCACGGGAGCTAGAGCGAGAACTGACCTCAAACCAGGATTAGACAACTCGCGCTATAACCTAGATCTCCACGAGACTAAGGTTGCGAAACATCATCACTGTAATCGATACGATCGACTCTTCATATTGAGGAGTCGATCCCCCTATAGTCAAAAAGCAGGAGTAGGTCTTTACCGCATCGACGGGGCCGAACCTGGGTAAACCGCCGAGTCATGTGTCTATGTCGACTCTTTCCTCGAATTCGCCTCGCAGCAAAGGTCTCATGATAAGTCCGACTCTACGGACATCTGCCGTGACTTTCCAACGACAGTTGGCGCCCACCGTGGGGCCTGCGCTCGCAGGTGTTGAGATTCTTAGGGGAGCTCTGCAAAGCATGGAAGGATTCGTGACCGGACGAATCACCAGGAGCCGACGCGGAGAGCTCTGCATCGACGACTCGGCTTGGGGTCCCGACGCCGATTCCGTCGAATCCGGTTTCGGGTCCCGGTCGGATCTATTCATATCTTCATTGGGAAGACAGACGGATCTGAGCCAGAGCCGGATCCTGAAGTCCCCCTGGAAACCTCAAGTCGGCGACATGCCGGCTCAATACACCCTTTCGTCGGGTTCATCGCTAGATCTCCGGAGTCGGCACGCTCCGTCGAGTCTCTGACGCCCGACACCACGGGAGAAACATCTGACGCTGACTCACACCCCAGTGAAACAAGTTTCTCAGATACTGGCTCCATCCGATCCGCCGGGAGCAACAGACTCGGCACAGGAACAGCTGAATACAACCCCGACTTTCCGTAGTACGAGCCCCCATATTGTGTGACAGTGTTCATGGCAGGCACCGAAGAGCAGGGAAGCCAACCGGCTCAAAGTGAAGCACATAACCGGAATGTGGAGACGACTCACAACGCGGCCCCTAATCCAGATAGGTGAAAGGGCATGTGCCCTTATGTTTGGTTTTGGTAATTGATGAAAATCTTTATGGAATAATGGTTTCCTTGAGTTATACTTTAAGGTTTGTCCATAGGCAATGCTTGAAGATCATATGGTGGCTTCAAGGTTATAAGATTAAGATTATGTGTTGACCAAGGTGTTCTTCATGGAGCTATCCAAAGATTGGTCAAGTTGATGTGTGCAAGGTCAAGAGGAGCATCACGAAGATATCATATGCTTGGAGCTTGACGATCATTTGGTGATAATGGTTTTGTGAAGATATGCCTAAAAGAGGCTCACCCATAATGGAGTATGGGGGAGCAATTTACTAGTCTTCATCGAGCCGGCGCAACCAAGAAAAGTGTTCCAACTTGAGGCGGACATGATCATCATCATCAAGCTCAAGCGGATTATGTGCAAGACAAAGGTTTGACCTTTATAGGTTTCTAGTTTACCGGTCTCATGGTGGTAGTTAGGAGACCGGGTTATAGGCTAGGCCGCATCGTTCGTGGAGAGCTCAAATCTTTGCATCCTTGGCATCATATTTATTGGTTCTTGTTTGGTTTTTCTCTTTGTGAGTGTTGTAGCTTGAGTTCGTATTCATTAAAAGCCCTTCTTCATCGAAAACGGATTTCATATACATCTACTTTTGTGTTTTCGATGTTGGTGTTTTTGTCGGCTCTTATCTTGTGAAGGTTTCACCTTCTACCTTGTTGGTATTCTAACATTTCCATGATTTGCATCATTTCTTTTTTTTGATCTTGGGTGGTTATCTATGTGAGGTTCTAGAGCTTTTCCATAGCTTTAAAACAAGCCCAAGATCATCAAAATTGGAGTTCGTATGGAAAAGTTATGCTTGTTTTGGCCGTGCTATTTTTTCCTGTGAGGTAGTACCGCCCGGAGTTGAGGTAGTACCGTCCGGTAGAGCGGTAGTACTGCTCCAGCGGTACTACCGTGGTTAGTACCGCATCCACTACCGTATTCCTACTGGATAGGGCGGTAGTGGGGCACGGTACTGAGCCCGGTAGTACCGTAGGGCGGTAGTACCACTCCAGTTGAGGTAGTACCGCTCGCTGTGTGGTAGTACCGTGGTTGGTGGGCTTCCAACGGTTGGATTCGTGGGGACCTATAAAAGGGGGTCTTCTTCTTCCTTTGTCCTCACCCGTTTTATGCAAGTTCTTCCCCCCATTGTTGACCTCTTTGAGCTTTCTTACTCCCTTTCCCTCCCATGATTCTTGCTCCTTTTTGAGGGAAAAGAGAAAGGAGGTCTAGATACACATTCTCCACCAAGCCATCTCTCCTCTAAGTGAGGGGAACCTTGTGGATCTAGATCTTGGAGTTCTTGGTGTTCTCCTTGTTCTTCCTCTCATATTCCTCCATAGCTTTTGTTGCTTTGGTGGGATTTGAGAGTTGGGGACTTGAGCACTTCGTGTGCTTTTGCCATTGCATTTGGTGCATCGGTTTGAGTTCTCTACCGAGGATTCGTTGTAGTAAGTGAAGTTGAGAAGATAGTTACTCGTGAGTGCATTGGCACTCTAGAGCTTTTTCTCTTGAGTGCATTGGCACTCTAGAGCTTGTTCCTTTTGGGTGCGTTGGCCCCTAGAGGCTTGTTATTGCGGAGCTCAATCATTGTGGTGGAAAGCTTCGGGACGCTACGGGAGCCTCCAATTCGGTTGTGGAGATAGCCCCGAGCATTTGTACGGGTTCGGTGACCGCCCCCAAGGGTCGCCATCTGTACAGGTTCGGTGACCGCCCTCAAGTGTCCTAATAGTGCAATCACGGCATCTTGCGTTGGTAAGAGCGTGAGGAGAAATAGGGTGGCCCTCGTTGGCTTCGTGTGAGCATTGTGCTCCTCACCCTCTCCAAACGGAGACGTACTTCTCGCAAGAGAAGGAACTTCGGTAACAAATCCTTGTCTCCATCGGCTCCACTTGCGGTTATCTCTACCCTTACTTTGAGCAAGCTTATTACATTGTTTATCTTGTGCTTGCTCATATTATTGTGCATTTCTTGTCCCATAGGTTGTTCATCTAGTCAACCTATTTACTTGTGCACCTACTGTGTGATAGCCTTAGTGCTCTTGTTATATATCTTGCTATCACTTAGTTGTTTATCTTGCTTAGTATAAGTTGTTGGTGCACATAGTTGAGCTTAGCTTATTTAGGTTTCTTGCTTGGAAAATTAAACGTTAAGTTTTATTCCGCATTTGTTGAAGCCGAAACCGTAATTATTTTAAACGCCTATTCACCCCCCCTCTAGGCGACATCCACGTCCTTTCAATTGGTATTAGAGCCTCGTATCTCTTTATAGGGCTTCACCGCCTTGAGAGTAAGGATGTCGACTAGGGGACTAGGATTCTTTGACACTCTTAGTTTCGATGGCACAAATTTTGATGCTTGGAAAATTCGCATGCTTAATTATTTCCGGGGCATTGACCCGTGTATGGAGCGAATTGTAGATATGGGTTTTTCTCCTCCAAAGGATACTCAAAACCTATCCTTGGTGGATGAGGAAAACTCTTATCTCAATGCTCAATCTTCTAATGTGCTTGTTGATGCTTTGAGTAATGTAGACACATTTCAACTCATGCCGTTTCGGGATGCTCATGAGTTGTGGACAAAGCTTCAAGATAAATATGATGCGTCCAAGATTCGTGGGGATGATTTTTCTCCCTCCACCTCCGGTCACGATGCCTTCTCAACTTCTTCTACTTCACCAACATGTGGTTTTCCACAAGGTAATGAAATGGTGAGTAGTTTGAGTAATTGCAATGATGATAGTGAACTTATTGTTGATAACCCTTTATCACTATCTTATTGCAATGCCTCCTTGTTGGACCTCAACACTTCGAGCAGCATAAATGTTTTACATGCTTGTGTCGATAGTCCATGCATATCATGTAGAAATCACTTGAATATATCTCATGATGATATGCTTGCTATATCTTGTTGCCATGATAACCATGCCTCTATTTCCTCTAGTTATTGTGCTAACAATGTAGAGGAAAACCAACAATCCATGGAACATGACGTGGTCTTGAATGGTGCCTCAAGAGATCCTACATCATCATCTCGTGTTACTCATTTTTGCCTTATGGCGAAGGAGTTAAAGGTATCTCCTACTTTGACCCCCATATCTAGTGATGGCGATGATGTAGATAATGTTGAAGAGAATGATAATATTGCTTACTTAAAAATTAAGGGAGAAATGATTTTTAAAGCTCTTCATAAGAATAAAATTGCTTGCTCCAACTTCATGGAAATCATGTCTATTGCCATTGAGGGCAAGAAATACATTGAGGAGTTGGAAGCTCATATCGAGGAGAACGAGGCCACCATTGAGAAAATGGAAAGCCATGAGCGTGATTACGCTAATGAAATTGCGGATCTATCTCAAGCTCTTGAGTGTGAAGAAACCACCAAGGAATCTCTTGAGGAGACTTTTACTTTAGAGTTATCTAAAGTAAAGGAATCTCTTGATAGAACCCTTGAGGTGGCTAATTCTATCAAAACTAAACATAATAAGCTTGAGGTTGCGCATGCTAAACTCCTTGAGGATTTTGACCACCTCGGAAATGGCTCACGGGTCATTAAGGGTGAGATCATCAAACTCACCGAGTCACATGCTCAACTAAAAGCTTCATATTTGAAAGAGCTTGCCATGTCATCTTCTCCTTCCATTATTCTTGATGATGCTTGTGCTACTAACTCTATTTCTTGTGAAGCATCCATCCTAAAGGATAATGTTGAGCTAAAGTCTCAACTTGAGTTGCTAACTAGCAAGTATGGGAAATTGGAAGAAAGTCATGAAAAGATCTCAAGCTCTCATGAGGATCTTCTAGTCTCCCATAATGTGCTAAAGTTAGCTCATGAGGCTAAGGTTTCTAAATTAGTTCCTCATGTGGACATTAGCACTACTTCTACTCAATATGCTATATTGCCTTGTGCTAGTCCTTGTAATTCATCCACGCATAATGTTACTACATCTTGTGATGAATTACCTTCCTTGCCTTGTTTCTCTAACAATGCTTATACTTCCTCTAGTACTTGTATTGTTACTAACCATGTAGAGTAAATCAAAGAGCTCAAGGCCCAAGTCACTTCTTTGAAGAAAGACTTGGGAAAGGGTCATGAAGGGAAGTCTACACTTGACAAGGTTTTGTGTGGAAAAAAATCCCCCAATGACAAGGGTGGACTTGGATTCAACTCCAACAATAATAAGTCCATGTTAAACAAGAAGAAGGGCCAATCACAAGTCAATAATTCGGCCAAGATTATTTTCTTCAAGTGCAAGGTTGAAGGGCACCATGTTAGATCTTTCCCTTTGAAGAAGAAGCCCATGAGTGACAAGCAACTAGGGAAGAGGCCTCAAGTACAACCGCAAGGTGAAGTGAAGCCACTTCCCAAGAAGACTCTAGTAAATGATCTTCATGTTGAGAAATCAACCATGAAGAAAGGAAAGAGTATATGTTGCTACTTATGTCGTGAGAAGGGTCATCTTGCTTCTTCATGCACGAACGGTACCTTATCCAACCCTATTATAGTTGATGATGTTTATTCTCTTCGGAAGGATAAGGTTGGAAATGTGGTTGCCAAATTTGTTGGCACTCAAAGTGGTGACAAGAAAAGCACCATTTGGGTTGCCAAGCCTATTGTGACTAACCTCTTAGGACCCAACGTGGTTGGGGACCAACAAGCTCAAACTTGATCAATAGGTGTTGGTGGAGGGCATTGGAGACTTGGCTACATTATGAAGAATTAAGGGACCTTCATTAATCACATTATCTCAAGCCAAGTCATTTGGATTATCTTGTGTCTATCTTATATCCAATGTGCCCCCTTACGGTAACTTGTACTTAAATTGTTTACATTGAAAGTTACTTGCCTCTTTGCATGTTTTGGTTTTGTACCTTGCATGTGTTTGTATATGTTGTGCTTCCAATTATGTATATGTTGGTTTGCACATCATGTATGTTTGAGTGTTGTGTTGAGCCTATTTTTCATATTGGTTTTAACTTAGTTGGCTCTTGTGATAAATTAATGGTTCATCCCATTTTGGGGGAGTGATGTGCCTAGTGCACTTAACAATCCTAAAAATGTGTATACATGAGGAATACCACCTAGTATTGATAGTACAATATTATCTAGTCACTATGTGGTATGTCGTACTCATGAGAAATTCCAATTCTAAAGTATCCATTAATTATCTCTTGTTGGTATTTGTTTGCCCCTAGTTGTAAATTTTGGGATATCACATTATGGGGGAGTAATATGCTTTGTGCATATTGCACACCTATAAAATGTGTACATTTGGGGTTTGTGCCACTTAGAGTTGATATTGTAAATTATCTAGTTCCTAGGTGGCATGGTTACTCCTCAAGTTCCAATTTTCTTATATTGAATTTATTTCTCATCTTATGGTTCTTGAGTGTGTGAGATTTTCTTGTTACGGTTTCCCTCCAACATGTACTTGTATTTCCTATGTGGGAACCGTTTGCTCCAAGTTTTCTAGTCATTGCTTGCATGATTGGATGCATACTTGAAGCTAACAAGAATCTCGTTGTAAGCATTGTGGCCAATTCTTATCTTTTGCTACATGCTTATGGTTGTTGTTGTAAAGATGATAATTTATATTAATGCTATCTACCACCCGGAATTAATTCCATATAACTCTTATGCTTAACAATTGGTACTCTTATATGTGGTAGAAATTATTGATCACCTTTACATTGTCTTGTTTATAATTTCCTTATTACTTGCCAAGGTTTTATTGCGGTTTTAACTCTCATTGTCTTCCTAGCCACTTGTGGATCATGGGTTTTCGTGATCTTGTCTAGTGTTTCTCTAGATATAGTGAAAGTGATGATCCCATCTTGTGCATTCTATATTCAATTGGAAATTCTATATAATGCACATCTCTTGGGGGAGCTAGCATCTTATGATCCATATCATGTGTGTGTTATTGGAAGGCATATTCTCTTTGGTGCTTTGTGTCATCATAAATTTGTTGAGGGCATAGTTAGTTTGGAATTGTGCTCTCCTTTTGAGAGTTTGATACCTCTTTTCTTTGATATCTTTTATTTTTGGTATCATGCTCTCTATCAATTGATGTTTCAATTGATACCCCATTCCTTGATGAATCTTTTATCTGGTATAGTCCAAGTGACAAGTTTATTTTTGAAATCTTATTTTCAATTGGAATCTTATGGTCACTTGGTATCCTTTTCAATTGTTTTCCTATTCAATCATGTGTTGATTGGGTTGGAATTCAATTGGTATTTCTTCTCATTTGTTGGTGAGAGTAGCAATTGACCATGTGTTAATTGCTACGTGTCTCCTATCATGTGTTGATTTGGACTTTTGATATAATTTGGAAAACCTTATGTTGTGCCACCTTTGGTGTGCCTTCTTGGTTTACTTGGTGTCTTGTACAAATTGTATGTCCTTTGGTTCTTGAAAGTCTTGCGCATGCATATTTGCTATTTGTGTAGTACCTATGCCATGTTTTCTTTCTTTGATCCTATATACAAGTTAAACTCCATCCACTTCTTTATTGGCTAATATGTGCATGGAATTCATCTTCATGTCCATATGCACCTATTCGTGTAGAGTTTGTCCTATATATTTTTGTTCCTCTAAATCTTTGGTCCCAATGAGTCTGGGTACCATTTTGTTTGTTAACTATGGTTCTAGGAACTTTGAAGATGCAATGGAGGATCGTCTTAATCAAAAGGAAGGTGGTCTCACCATGTGCCTTTTGGAGTCATGCTAGGACGATCAATGATGACTTTATCTACTACATCATTCCCATGCTATCTCGGTAACAAGTATCTACCTCTTGCATACTTTTCTTGCTTTCAACCTTGTGTAGGTTGCATCATGGCATGACATTCTTCATTTGCAAGATATATTATTGGTTGTGATACTTGTTTCGTTGTTCAAAGCATCTCAACTATCTCTTGATACCTTGTTGCTAGTTGTGATGACTTTTAAGGTTGTTTGTGTGGATTTCATCCTTATACAATAAGATAATATTAAGCCATTGGATATGCTTTCAAGCAAAGATCTTATTCGTATATTTATGATTTCCATTTGGATATCGTGTTCTCTCCTTTTGTAACTATTTCAGGTGTACATGCTTCTTTGTGGATATAATCTACCTAGAATCTTATACACTTGGGAGAAGTTACACTTTTAGTGGATATCCTTGTTCTTTCATGTCCACCTTTTATTTTCAATGTTAAAGTCTTCGGTGGTTACATGAAAGCGCGTGTGTTTGAGTGTGTGTCTTAATTCTTTTCATCCTAGTGTGCACTCTTTTGGTGGTGAAGATTGTTGTCCTCATGCTTGTCTTGATGAGCCTATTATTGTATATCTTCACCATGGGGTTGTCACAAGCCTTGATTTTACTTTGCATTTTATTTAAGCTTGTGAACCCATTTGTTGTTTGTGTGTGTGACCTTCTCAACTTATGTTGGAAGGACATGTCTAGCATCTTGAGTCTCATTTCTTCAAGACTATATTGATGCTTAAATAGTCATCCTTATACGAGTCGTATCAAGTGCTTTGCCATGACTCACACACATCTTGTTGGTTGAGCCCATTCCTATGATTATCTCTTTTGCTATTTGCTCAACCATTGGTTTGGTGCAAGTGCTAGACTTTGTTTCATATCTTTGCACACTTGCACTTGTGTTGTGTTTCTATTGATTTTGGGGGAGTGATGATCCAATTTTTGTGAACTTTGTATTATAATACAAAGATTCTAAATAGTGCACAAATCTTGGGGAACTTCTCTATTTTCTTTTGAACACTCCTATGCTCAAATCATAATTTCTTGTAATCTTTTGGCATGTTGGATCGTTTGATTGCATGCATTTTCTTATGCCTTTGTGCCATCTCATCTTTTTGCAATCTTTGGATCCTCTATATAGTTTGCTTTTCCTCCCACCATGTATCTTTGGATATGTGTATTCTATTCCACTCATCTCTTGTGGTATACACCCCTTTGGGAGGAACACATTCTATATCGGCCTTCTAAGCTTTTCCGCCCATTTTGGCAATCGATGCCAAAGGGGGAGAAGTTTAGAGGGTTTTGTTTGAGGAGGTTCGTGCTTTGGTTTTGTTCTTAAGCATTTTCCTTCTTCTTCATGCATACTTACTTTGCATAATTAACATAATTCATCATGTAAACCCTCTTAATGTGTTTGTCATCAATTACCAAAATGGGGAGATTGAAAGGGCATGTGCCCTTATGTTTGGTTTTGGTAATTGATGACAATCTTTATGGACTAATGGTTTCCTTGAGTTACACTTTAAGGTTTGTACATAGGCAACGCTTGAAGATCATATGGTGGCTTCAAGGTTATAAGATTAAGATTATGTGTTGACCAAGGTGTTCTTCATGGAGCTATCCAAAGATTGGTCAAGTTGATGTGTGCAAGATCAAGAGGAGCATCACGAAGATATCATATTCTTGGAGCTTGCCGACCATTTGGTGATAATGGTTTTGTGAAGATATGCCTAAAAGAGGATCACCCATAATGGAGTATGGGGGAGCAATTTACTAGTCTTCATCGAGCCGGCGCAACCAAGAAAGGTGTTCCAACTTGAGGCGGACATGATGATCATCATCAAGCTCAAGCGGATTATGTGCAAGACAAAGGTTTGACCTTTATAGGTTTCTAGTTTACCGGTCTCATGGTGGTAGTTAGGAGACCGGGTTATAGTCTAGGCCGCATCGTTCGTTGAGAGCTCAAATCTTTGCATCCTTGGCATCATCTTTATTGGTTCTTGTTTTGTTTTTTCTCTTTGTGAGTGTTGGATCTTGAGTTCGTATTCATTACAAATACAAGCCCTTCTTCATCGAAAACGGATTTCATATACATCTACTTTTGTGTTTTCGATGTTGGTGTTTTTGTCGGCTCTTATCTTGTGAAGGTTTCACCTTCTACCTTGTTGGTATTCTAACATTTCCATGATTTGCATCATTTCTTTTTGTTGATCTTGGGTGGTTCTCTATGTGAGGATCTAGAGCTTTTCCATAGCTTTAAAACAAGCCCAAGATCATCAAAATCGGAGTTCGTATGGAAAAGTTATGCTTGTTTTGGCCGTGGTGTTTTTTCCTGTGAGATGTACCGCCCGGAGTTGAGGTAGTACCGCCCGGTAGAGCGGTAGTACCGCTCCAGCGGTACTACCGTGGTTAGTACCGCATCCACTACCGTATTCCTACTGGATAGGGCGGTAGTGGGGCACGGTACTGAGCCCGGTAGTACCGTAGGGCGGTAGTACCGCTCCAGTTGAGGTAGTACCGCTCGCTGTGTGGTAGTACCGTGGTTGGTGGGCTTCCAACGGTTGGATTCGTCGGGACCTATAAAAGGGGGTCTTCTTCTTCCTTTGTCCTCACCCGTTTTGTGCAAGTTCTTCCCCCCATTGTTGACCTCTTTGATCTTGCTTACTCCCTTTCCCTCCCATGATTCTTGCTCCTTTTTGAGGGAAAAGAGAAAGGAGGTCTAGATCCACATTCTCCACCAAGCCATCTCTCCTCTAAGTGAGGGGAACCTTGTGGATCTAGATCTTGGAGTTCTTGGTGTTCTCCTTGTTCTTCCTCTCATATTCCTCCATAGCTTTTGTTGCTTTGGTGGGATTTGAGAGTTGGGGACTTGAGCACTTCGTGTGCTCTTACCATTGCATTTGGTGCATCGGTTTGAGTTCTCTCCGAGGATTCGTTGTAGTAAGTGAAGTTGAGAAGATAGTTACTCGTGAGTGCATTGGCACTCTAGAGCTTGTTCCTCTTGGGTGCGTTGGCCCCTAGAGGCTTGTTGTTGCGGAGCTCAATCATTGTGGTGGAAAGCTTCGGGACGCTACGGGAGCCTCCAATTCGGTTGTGGAGATAGCCCCGAGCATTTGTACGGGTTCGGTGACCGCCCCCAAGGGTCGCCATTTGTACGGGTTCGGTGACTGATACGTCCAAAACGTATCTATAATTTCTTCTTGCTCCATGCATGTTTTGTGTGATATTGTTTTGTGTGATATTGCTATGATCGAGATACACTTTCATACACTTTTGATCATATTTGGACTAACCTATTAACTCAGTGCACCCCAGTGCCAGTTCATGTTTTCTGCTGTTTTTCTATTTCAGTTTTCCCCCATATAAAAAGTGCCAGAAAAATTCCGGGAAAAATACAGGAAAAATAGCGTACAGGAAGCTTCGAGAAGAAACCGGGAGGGGCCAGAGGGGAGCCAGGGGGGCCCAGGCGGCCACCCGGCGCGGCCCCACCCCTGGCCGCGCCAGGGGGGCGCCTGGGGCCCCTGGTCCACCTCTGGCTGCCCCCTTCGCCTATTTATTCTCCGTCACGGGAAAACTCCAGAAGAGGAACCCTATTCCGCAAACTCGCCTCTGTTCCGCCGCCGCCGCGCTTCCAAGATCGGGAGCACCAGAAGTCCTCTTCCTGGCACCCTGCCGGAGGGAGGATTGACCTCCGGGAGTCTCCTCTCCACCAAGGATGCTCCCCGGATGTCTCGTGAGTAGTTTTCCTTGGACCAAGGGTCCGTGATCAGTAGCTATGTGATGTTCTCCTCCCCTCTTTGATCTTCATTGTTTAGACCTCTTGATCTGCCCTACATGATCGAGGCACCTTTGTAATATTTCTGCTGTTGCTATGCTGAGTTAGGAGGGATCTGATGGATTATGAGATTATGTTCAGATTGTGATAGAGTAATATATTTGGTTTTTATCTCTTATATTTTTGTTCCTAAGTAATTCTTGCATGTTCTCCGTTGCTATTTATTGCTTTGGCCAAGTAGTAGGTAGTGACTCCAAGAGGGAACGTTGTGCTAGATTGTGGGTTCATGCCCCCCGATGACACGCTTGAGTGACAGAAACATGAGTCTAGGGGATGTGTTGTTGCCACAAGGGGGAAAACAACGGTGCTTGTAACCGCGGTTACAAGGATTGTTTACTTTACGCAAAGTTATTTTTAATGCAGTTGTCTGTTGCTTTGGGTTTACACTTTGGGTGGGGCTCGCAACTTAATACCAGCGAGATGTTCTGGATAGATATCTCAAGGTGGATGATTAGTAGTAGATGCAGATGGATTTCGGTCTACTTATTTTGGCGTACTGCCTGTGATTTTGAGCCTCTTCCTTTCTTTTGTAGCATAGTTAGCATTGCGGTGCGTTCATAATCCTGTCAATTGCCCTTCTGTAATTTTTTTACCTCGCATAGCAGTTTTATCGTCTTTTGGGAGAGAGACATCACTAGTGAACATCACGTATCCCGGTCCATATCCTCATTACTGTTTCCAAGCTTTATTTACTTTACTGCTTTTACTTGCTATCATTATCCCTTGCGTTTTATCCTTTGTGAACAACAAGACCGGAGAGATTGACAACCTCTCTGAACTTAGCTGGGAACAAAGTTATCTGTGTCTGTGTGCATGTCCGCGTCAGTTGCGCCGCTGACACCTACTTATCATCTCTGGAGTCCTACTGGAAACAAACCTTGGTATCTTCACCGAGGGAAAACTGCTGCTGCACTACATCTCAAACCTTCCACTTGGGGTAACCAACGAAGGGCGAGAAGCCATCAAGCAAGTTTTCTGGCGCCGTTGCCGGGGACTCCGAGTGCTAAGATAGGGGAGTTGCACACTACCCTTTACCTTTGTTTTTTAGTCTTGTTAGTTTATCTTTCAGTTTTTATCTTTGTGTCATTTATCAAAAATTTACAAAAAATCTGCCACACTTGCTGCTACTATGGGTTCCACTGAAAACACCAAGTTGTGTGACTTCACTAGTCACAACAACCAAGACTTTATCTGCACTCCCATTGCCACACCTGCCACTTCAGCTACCTCTTATGAAATTAAACCTGCTTTGCTAAACCTTGTTATGAGAGATCAATTCTCTGGTGCTGGAGATGATGCTGCTTTACACTTGAATAATTTTGTTGAATTATGTGATATGCAAAAGTATAAAGAAGTAGAAGGTGATGTTGTTAAGCTCAAGCTCTTTCCCTTCTCTTTAAGGGGAGATGCTAAAATCTGGTTTCAATCTTTGCCTAGAAATAGCATAGATTCTTGGGATAAGTGCAAAGATGCTTTTATAGGGAAGTACTACCCTCCTGCTAAGATTATCCAATTGAGGAGTAATATTATGAATTTTAAGCAATTGGATAATGAACACGTTGCCCAAGCTTGGGAACGAATGAAATCTCTTGTTAAGAAATGCCCTACACATGGTTTGACTACCTGGATGGTTATCCAGACTTTTTATGCAGGCTTGAACTTTACCTCGCGGAACCTGTTAGATTCGACCGCGGGAGGAACTTTTATGTCAACTACACTTGGTGCTGCCACGAAGCTTCTCGATGAAATGATGACCAATTATTCCCAATGGCACACTGAACGCGCTCCAACAGGTAGGAAGGTAAATTCTGTCGAGGAAATTACCTCCCTCAATGAAAAAGTTGACTTAATTATGTCTCTACTTACCAAGCAACCCTCTATTGATCCTAATGATGTTCCTTTAAATTCTTTGGTTGCTCAAGAACAAGTAGATGTGAACTTTATTGCTAGAAAGAACTTCAACAACAATTCTTATAGGGGAAATTTTGCTAGCAATCCTAGACCGTTTCCATCCAACTATGGGAACAACAATACCTATCCTAGCAATAACTCCTATAATCCTGCTTATACGAAAATAGACCTACCTAGCTTTGATAAATTGGTAGAAATAGAGAAAGCTACCAAGAACTATATGCACACCCAGTTTGAACAAAACAAAGCCTTCTCTAAGCAAATAGGTGAGCATACTGCCATTCTGCAAAACATTAGTGAACAGCTTGATAGCCTGAACAGTGAGATTTCTAATCTCCAGGCTAGACCTACCGCCACCGAAACCCATGTTTCGAATATGTCCCACACCCAATCTACTTTGATAAATCAAATGGCAGCCAAACCAGAAGTTATCCCTATGGAAGAAGATAGAATTAAGAGCCTTCCTACACACCACACAGTTGCCACTATTCAAATTGTTGAGGACACCCAAACTATTAGCACCCAATGCACTCCTAGTCCCGTTGGACCTATTAATGGTGATGCTAATACCTCAACCGTAGAAAAAGAAACTCCTATGAACATAGATGGTTTCAAGCAAGTAAGCCTAGATGACACTACTACCACCTTTGATAGTAGTGATATTGATTTTGATAGTTGCACCCTCTCAGAAGTTATCAGTTTGCTACACAAAATGTCTAGAGACCCCCACACTAGCACACTTAATCTTGCCTTCACGGAGCATATCACAAATGCTCTCATCAAAGCTAGGGAGGAGAAGCTTAGAGTAGAAGCCTCCATACCTAGGAAGCTAGATGATGGTTGGGATCCTATGATCAAAATTAAATTAAATAACTTCTCTTGCTATGCTTTATGTGATGTTGGAGCTAGTACCTCCGTTATGCCCAAAAGAATGTTTGATATGTTTGAATTGAAACCCTTTGAGCCTTGTTCTTTTGGTGTTCGTCTTGTTGATTCTTCCATAAAGAAACCTGGGGAAGATCGACGATGTTCTTATCATTGTCAATGACAACTATGTTCCCGTTGATTTTATTGTTATGGATATAGAGTGTGAACCTTTGTGTCCAATTATTTTGGGACGTCCTTTTCTTCGCACCGTTGGTGTGGTTATTGACATGAAAGAGGGGAATATAAATTTCCAATTCCCATTCAAAAAGGGGATGGAACACTTCCCTAGAAAGAAAATCAAGTTACCTTTTGAGTCCGTTACACGGGCTAGTTATTCTCTTTCTCTTGATAAAACTTGATTCTTCTTCTGCATTAAGCCTAGCTAATGGCTTTAAAGAAGCGCTTTCGGGAGGCAGCCCGCAACGAATTTAGGTGTTTTCTTTTTGCTTTTGTTGTGTCTTGATGATTGTTACTTCTGTAGCAACATCATTGTATCTTTATTTTTCAGCTTTGTGCCAAGTTATAGCCTCTTACGGCAAGGGAAGTAAAAGTTGTGACATGCTGTCCAGAAAACAGATTCTGTCCTCGTGACCAGAAAAATTCCAGAAAAATCCCAGTTCATATTTTTGAGCTGAAATTTTTACACAGTATGCTCTATGCAATTACAAAACTTCCGCCTGTTCTGAGTTTTTTGATTTGAGTTGCAGAAGTTCCCCAAAATTGTTTTTTACTACCTGCTGTTCATTTTTTCACAGATTCTGCCACGTTTTGTCTCTCCTAACTTTTGCAAACCTTAAGCTTGATTTTTCTTTGAAAAAACTTTTTGGAACTCTTGAGAAACAGTAGATCTTCAAGAATATATTTATATGCAGTGGATTTTATTTATTTATTAAGGGTACTAACCTCTCTAATCAGCTTATGATGAGTTATGTATGAAGGGAGTTTTCAAGTGTGCGATAGAAGATGATGAAAGAAGATCCAGGAGTGTCAAGCGCTCAAGATTGGGGATGCCACCATGCATCCCCAATAAATATTCAAGGAGACTCAAGCGTCTAAGCTTGGGGATGCCCCGTGCATCCCCTTCTCCATCAACAATCATCAGTTTGTCCTTCGTCTCATTATATTTTTATCACTTCATGCGTTATGTGCTATGCTTGGAGCGTCTCGCTCTTAGGTTTTGTTTTTAGTTTTCTTTAGCTTTGCTTGCTGTTCATAACAAGTTAGATCCCGTCTTACTTTGTGTGGGAGAGAAACACGCTCCACTTTCAAATTTAGAACACATCATAGGATTTTTCCTGCTTATCTTTTTGCTGTTGTCTGTTCTTTATCTTTTCGTAGCTACTGCCATATTTAGTTTTAGTCTTAGTTTGTCTTTAGCAAGAGCCTTGGATTTTGTTTAGTTTGTTGCTGGAACTCTTTTTTTAGTTTTCATTTTTATCTTGTTAAAGAGAGTTGGTTGTTGCACTGAGTTGTGTCTTGTCTTGAAAGTAGGGAATTGAGGTTGCTATTTTCTTTTAGTAGTAACTTGCAATGGTTTTGAGGTATTGTTGTGAGTAATGTTTAAACTTTTGGTGTCAAGAGCTCTTGCCTATTAGTGATAGGTGTCGTATTTTGTGCAATCCGTGTGTATTTTCAAAACCTAAAAAACTAGTTGAGAACTCTAGCTACTAGATGGATCACTACCCTTCTGAGGAGTCGAATATTAGAGAACACTCACGTACCATGAGTCGAGGATGCGCAAGGATAACCAAACCCCCATACACTCCTCCTCGGGGTACTTGTCTCTTTGTGAACCTCCTTATTAGATTGAGAGTTACCGATAATAAGTGCATGAGTTCTTCGGACTAATGTAAGTATTGAAAGTTGACACTTCCACCTTCCCATATTTTGCTAGCCTCTCCCGTGCCGTGCATTGCCTTCTTCTCACTCCGAGAGTTGGTGTCCACCTTCGCCGGTACATCCAAACCCTTGGCATGATATGCTCTGTCATCACAAGCCTCCTTATATCTTCCCTCAAAACAGCCACCATACCTACCTATCAAGGCATTTCCATAGCCTTTCTGAGTTATATTGCCATGCAACTTCCACCTCTTCATGACTTGATCTTCATGTCATACATGTTCCTGCTACACTGGCAGCGACATACATTGCATACATCATGATAGTTACATCTTCTTTATGTTTTGAGTACCTTGTAAAGTGTGAAAGATCTCCTTTACCTTCTTGTAAAATAGAGTGTTGCCCTTAAGTGAGGAAAAGATCCCAAAGTGGACACATTAAAAGATCCCAAAGAGGACAAATGAGAGTTGAATAGAAAGAGCCATTGAGGCCACAAAAAAATACGAAAAAATAGAAAAAGAGAAAAAGAAATAAAAAGAGAGAAAGGGGCAACACTACTATCCTTTTGAGAGATCCACACTAGTACTCCCTCTATATCCTTGTACTCCATAGAGATGATCATTATGCATACAACTATGTGGGGACCTTCACACTATAGAACTTGGCTTGCATATTCCAAGGATGAGCGTCCTCAAACGAGCTCTAGGTCTTCATGAGCAAGCAAGTTAGATGCACCCCCGCTAGTTCCATTGGAGAGCTTCTTAGCTCGTATGTGCATCCGTTGCATGGCAATCCCTACTCCTCACATCATATCTATCATTTGGCATTTCTTGCCTATGATTGTCCTCATTGATGTGAGCCTTTCTCATCCTTTTTATCTTCCTCCTCCACCATACTTCTCTCTTTGCCATCTTAAGTGTCAACTCTCGTGCTTACGCTCATCCATTGCATGAGTGCTCAAAATATCGAAGAGGAGTGGATCAAATTGACTTGTACCTGGCTAGTGGTCTGGGGACGAGTCAAGATAAGATTCCAAAGAAGACCAAGTGTGAAACTTTAGTAGATTGAGTTCTCAACACAAAAAAATACTTTTTCTCGTATTCCCTATCCCTCTTCTTGCACGCAAACACCATTTGGAGACATTCGAGTCACGGACAGCGAGAGCTCTTGCACCTAATGTTCTTTTGTTACTTGTTTCAATGCTAATATAGACTCTTGCATGTTATGACTTGAATTGAATCTCTAACCTTGATTGCTTTACTTTTCAAAGTTCTTTTATGGTTGCTAGCATGTCACCACAGAAATTATGTTGTTCTCATTTAACTACTCGAGGACGAGCAGGAATTAAGATTGGGGATGTTGATACGTCCAAAACGTATCTATAATTTCTGCTTGCTCCATGCATGTTTTGTGTGATATTGCTATGATCTAGATACACTTTCATACACTTTTGATCATATTTGGACTAACCTATTAACTCAGTGCACCCCAGTGCCAGTTCCTAATTTCTGCTGTTTTTCTATTTCAGTTTCCCCCCATATAAAAAGTGCCAGAAAAATTCCGGGAAAAATACAGGGAAAATCAACGTACAGGAAGCTTCGAGAAGAACCCGGGAGGGGCCAGAGGGGAGCCAGGAGGGCCCAGGCGGCCACCCGGCGCGGCCCCACCCCTGGCCGCGCCAGGGGGGCGCCTGGGGCCCCTGGTCCACCTCTGGCTGCCCCCTTCGCCTATTTATTCTCCGTCACGGGAAAACTCCAGAAGAGGAACCCTATTCCGCAAACTCGCCTCTGTTCCGCCGCCGCCGCGCTTCCAAGATCGGGAGCACCAGAAGACCTGTTCCAGGCACCTTGCCGGAGGGAGGATTGACCTCCGGGAGTCTCCTCTCCACCATGGATGCTCCCCGGATGTCTCGTGAGTAGTTTTCCTTGGACCATGGGTCCGTGATCAGTAGCTATGTGATGTTCTCCTCCCCTCTTTGATCTTCATTGTTTAGACCTCGTGAGCTGGCCTACATGATCGAGGAACCTTTGTAATATTTCTGCTGTTGCTATGCTGAGTTTGGAGGGATCTGATGGATTATGAGATTATGTTCAGATTGTGATAGAGTAATATATTTGGTTTTTATCTCTTATATTTTTGTTCCTAAGTAATTCTTGCATGTTCTCCGTTGCTGTTTATTGCTTTGGCCAAGTAGTAGGTAGTGACTCCAAGAGGGAACGTTGTGCTAGATTGTGGGTTCATGCCCCCCGATGACACGCTTGAGTGACAGAAACATGAGTCTAGGGGATGTGCTGTTGCCACAAGGGGGAAAACAATGGTGCTTGTAACCGCGGTTACAAGGATTGTTTACTTTACGCAAAGTTCTTTTTAATGCAGTTGTCTGTTGCTTTGGGTTTACACTTTGGGTGGGGCTCGCAACTTAATACCAGCGAGATGTTCTGGATAGATATCTCAAGGTGGATGATTAGTAGTAGATGCAGATGGATTTCGGTCTACTTATTTTGGCGTACTGCCTGTGCTTTTGAGCCTCTTCCTTTCTTTTGTAGCATAGTTAGCATTGCGGTGCGTTCATAATCCTGTCAATTGCCCTTCTGTAATTTGTTTACCTCGCATAGCAGTTTTATCGTCTTTTGGGAGAGAGACATCACTAGTGAACATCACGTATCCTGGTCCATATCCTCATTACTGATTCCAAGCTATATTTACTTTTCTGCATTTACTTTCAAGTTGCTATCATTATCCCTTGCGTTTTATCATTTGTGAACAACAAGACCGGAGAGATTGACAACCTCTCTGAACTTCGTTGGGAACAAAGTTATCTGTGTCTGTGTGCAGGTCCGCGTCAGTTGCGCCGCTGACACCTACTTATCATCTCCGGAGTCCTACTGGAGACAAACCTTGGTATCTTCATGGAGGAAAAACTACTGCTGCACTACATCTCAGACCTTCCACTTGGGGACTCCGAGTGCTAAGATAGGGGAGTTGCACACTACCCTTTACCTTTTTTTTAGTCTTGTTAGTTTATCTTTTCAGTTTTTATCTTTCTGTGTGTTATCAAAAATTTACAAAAAATCTGCCACACTTGCTGCTACTATGGGTTCCACTGAAAACACCAGGTTGTGTGACTTCACTAGTCACAACAACCAAGACTTTATCTGCACTCCCATTGCCACACCTGCCACTTCAGCTACCTCTTATGAAATTAAACCTGCTTTGCTAAACCTTGCTATGAGAGATCAATTCTCTGGTGCTGGAGATGATGCTGATTTACACTTGAATAATTTTGTTGAATTATGTGATATGCACAAGTATAAAGAAGTAGAAGGTGATGTTGTTAAGCTCAATCTCTTTCCCTTCTCTTTAAGGGGAGATGCTAAAATCTGGTTTCAATCTTTGCCTAGAAGTAGCATAGATTCTTGGGATAAGTGCAAAGATGCTTTTATAGGGAAGTACTACCCTCCTGCTAAGATTATCCAATTGAGGAGTAATATTATGAATTTTAAGCAATTGGATAATGAACACGTTGCCCAATCTTGGGAACGAATGAAATCTCTTGTTAAGAAATGCCCTACACATGGTTTGACTACCTGGATGGTTATCCAGACTTTTTATGCAGGCTTGAACTTTACCTCGCGGAACCTGTTAGATTCGGCCGCGGGAGGAACCTTTATGTCAACCACACTTGGTGCTGCCACGAAGCTTCTCGATGAAATGATGACCAATTATTCCCAATGGCACACCGAACGCGCTCCAACAGGTAGGAAGGTAAATTCTGTCGAGGAAATTACCTCCCTCAATGAAAAAGTTGACTTAATTATGTCTCTACTTACAAAGCAACCCTCTATTGATCCTGATGATGTTCCTTTAAATTATTTGGTTGCTCAAGAACAAGTAGATGTGAACTTTATTGCTAGAAACAACTTCAACAACAATGCTTAT
This sequence comes from Bromus sterilis, assembly GCA_950022295.1. Lineage (NCBI taxonomy): Eukaryota > Viridiplantae > Streptophyta > Magnoliopsida > Poales > Poaceae > Bromus > Bromus sterilis. The sequence goes on along the minus strand of OX465599.1, from coordinate 28,648,473 downwards.
AGGGGAAATTTTGCTAGCAATCCTAGACCGTTTCCATCCAACTATGGGAACAACAATACCTATCCTAGCAATAACTCCTATAATCCTGCTTATACGAAAAGAGACCTACCTAGCTTTGATAAATTGGTAGAAATAGAGAAAGCTACCAAGAACTATATGCACACCCAGTTTGAACAAAACAAAGCCTTCTCTAAGCAAATAGGTGAGCATACTGCCATTCTGCAAAACATTAGTGAACAGCTTGATAGCCTGAACAGTGAGATTTCTAATCTCCAGGCTAGACCTACCGCCACCGAAACCCATGTTTCGAATATGTCCCACACCCAATCTACTTTGATAAATCAAATGGCAGCCAAACCAGAAGTTATCCCTATGGAAGAAGATAGAATTAAGAGCCTTCCTACACACCACACAGTTGCCACTATTCAAATTGTTGAGGACACCCAAACTATTAGCACCCAATGCACTCCTAGTCCCGTTGGACCTATTAATGGTGATGCTAATACCTCAACCGTAGAAAAAGAAACTCCTATGAACATAGATGGTTTCAAGCAAGTAAGCCTAGATGACACTACTACCACCTTTGATAGTAGTGATATTGATTTTGATAGTTGCACCCTCTCAGAAGTTATCAGTTTGCTACACAAAATGTCTAGAGACCCCCACACTAGCACACTTAATCTTGCCTTCACGGAGCATATCACAAATGCTCTCATCAAAGCTAGGGAGGAGAAGCTTAGAGTAGAAGCCTCCATACCTAGGAAGCTAGATGATGGTTGGGATCCTATGATCAAAATTAAATTAAATAACTTCTCTTGCTATGCTTTATGTGATGTTGGAGCTAGTACCTCCGTTATGCCCAAAAGAATGTTTGATATGTTTGAATTGAAACCCTTTGAGCCTTGTTCTTTTGGTGTTCGTCTTGTTGATTCTTCCATAAAGAAACCTGGGGAAGATCGACGATGTTCTTATCATTGTCAATGACAACTATGTTCCCGTTGATTTTATTGTTATGGATATAGAGTGTGAACCTTTGTGTCCAATTATTTTGGGACGTCCTTTTCTTCGCACCGTTGGTGTGGTTATTGACATGAAAGAGGGGAATATAAATTTCCAATTCCCATTCAAAAAGGGGATGGAACACTTCCCTAGAAAGAAAATCAAGTTACCTTTTGAGTCCGTTACACGGGCTAGTTATTCTCTTTCTCTTGATAAAACTTGATTCTTCTTCTGCATTAAGCCTAGCTAATGGCTTTAAAGAAGCGCTTTCGGGAGGCAGCCCACAACGAATTTAGGTGTTTTCTTTTTGCTTTTGTTGTGTCTTGATGATTGTTACTTCTGTAGCAACATCATTGTATCTTTATTTTTCAGCTTTGTGCCAAGTTATAGCCTCTTACGGCAAGGGAAGTAAAAGTTGTGACATGCTGTCCAGAAAACAGATTCTGTCCTCGTGACCAGAAAAATTTCAGAAAAATCCAGGAGTGAAGGGAGTTTTCAAGTGTGCGATAGAAGATGATGAAAGAAGATCCAGGAGTGTCAAGCGCTCAAGCTTGGGGATGCCACCATGCATCCACAATAAATATTCAAGGAGACTCAAGCGTCTAAGCTTGGGGATGCCCCACCCCTGGCCGCGCTAGGGGTGCGCCTGGGGCCCCTGGTCCAGCTCTGGCTTCCCCCCTTCGCCTATTTATTCTCCGTCACGGGAAAACTCCAGAAGAGGAACCCTATTCCGCAAACTCGCCTCTGTTCCGCCGCCGCCGCGCTTCCAAGATCGGGAGCACCAGAAGACCTCTTCCCGGCACCCTGCCGGAGGGAGGATTGACCTCCGGGAGTCTCCTCTCCACCATGGATGCTCCCCGTATGTCTCGTGAGTAGTTTTCCTTGGACCATGGGTCCGTGATCAGTAGCTATGTGATGTTCTCCTCCCCTCTTTAATCTTCATTGTTTAGACCTCGTGAGCTGCCCTACATGATCGAGGCACCTTTGTAATATTTCTGCTGTTGCTATGCTGAGTTTGGAGGGATCTGATGGATTATGAGATTATGTTCAGATTGTGATAGAGTAATATATTTGGTTTTTATCTCTTATATTTTTGTTCCTAAGTAATTCTTGCATGTTCTCCGTTGCTGTTTATTGCTTTGGACAAGTAGTAGGTAGTGACTCCAAGAGGGAACGTTGTGCTAGATTGTGGGTTCATGCCCCCCGATGACACGCTTGAGTGACAAAAACATGAGTCTAGGGGATGTGCTATTGCCACAAGGGGGAAAACAACGGTGCTTGTAACCGCGGTTACAAGGATTGTTTACTTTACGCAAAGTTCTTTTTAATGCAATTGTCTGTTGCTTTGGGTTTACACTTTGGGTGGGGCTCGCAACTTAATACCAGCGAGATGTTCTGGATAGATATCTCAAGGTGGATGATTAGTAGTAGATGCAGATGGATTTCGGTCTACTTATTTTGGCGTACTGCCTATGCTTTTGAGCCTCTTCCTTTCTTTTGTAGCATAGTTAGCATTGCGGTGTGTTCATAATACTGTCAATTGCCCTTCTGTAATTTGTTTACCTCGCATAGAAGTTTTATCGTCTTTTGGGAGAGAGACATCACTAGTGAACATCACGTATCCCGGTCCATATCCTCATTACTGTTTCCAAGCTTTATTTACTTTAGTGCTTTTACTTGCTATCATTATCCCTTGCGTTTTATCCTTTGTGAACAACAAGACCGGAGAGATTGACAACCTCTCTGAACTTCGTTGGGAACAAAGTTATCTGTGTCTGTGTGCAGGTCCGCGTCAGTTGCGCCGCTGACACCTACTTATCATCTCCGGAGTCCTACTGGAGACAAACCTTGGTATCTTCATCGAGGGAAAACTGCTGCTGCATTATATCTCAAACCTTCCACTTGGGGTAACCAACGAAGGGCGAGAAGCCATCAGTGACCGCCCTCAAGTGTCCTAATAGTGGAATCACGGCATCTTGCGTTGGTAAGAGCATGAGGAGAAATAGGGTGGCCCTCGTTGGCTTCGTGTGAGCATTGTGCTCCTCACCCTCTCCAAATGGAGACGTACTTCTCGCAAGAGAAGGAACTTCGGTAACAAATCCTTGTCTCCATCAGCTCCACTTGCGGTTATCTCTACCCTTACTTTGAGCAAGCTTATTACATTGTTTATCTTGTGCTTGCTCATATTATTGTGCATTGCTTGTCCCATAGGTTGTTCATCTAGTCAACCTATTTACTTGTGCACCTACTGTGTGATAGCCTTAGTGGTATTGTTATATATCTTGCTATCACTTAGTTGTTTATCTTGCTTAGTATAAGTTGTTGGTGCACATAGTTGAGCTTAGCTTATTTAGGTTTCTTTCTTGGAAAATTAAACGTTAAGTTTTATTCCGCATTTGTTCAAGCCGAAACTGTAATTATTTTAAACGCCTATTCACCCCCCTTCTAGGCGACATCCACGATACTGGCTCCATCCGATCCGCCGGGAGCAACAGACTCGGCACGGGAATAGCTGAATACAACCCCGACTGACGAGGGGGTGATCCCACGACTCCTACGGATAAGCCTACTTGGTGTCCATAAAGACAGAAGGCCCATGAAGATACAACCTTGGCCTGCTAATTGACACTGACGTAGGAGTCTATGACTCACAAGGAAGGTGCGAAAACCTACCGTACGGAGCAAGCTAGGGTTAGGAAAGCTTGCCTGTAAACGTAGATGAATTCCCCGAGACCTATCCCAGTATATAAGGGCTAGGAGGGGTGACACCAAAGACAACCAATATCATCTGTAACCCTAGCCTTGAGCGCTCCAGCCTTGGCATCCCCTGTAATCGCATCTCCCCCATCAATAATATCGAGCAGGAGCGTGCCTCCCTGTTTGCCGACGAGCTATCGTCCAACCTGTGCCTCTCATGACTAACCCAGGGTCCCTGACCATGGGATTTGCCGGGGTTGATCCCCGTCAATTTGCGCCGTCTGTGGGAACCGCGCAGGTTGGGAACGCGATCTCGGCGGCCTCATCATCATCAGCACTCATCGACTCGACGGCTCCGGCAAGATCCAATCTGTTCGAGTCCCTCGGATTCACGGCCCACCTCCCGGCCCTCCAGCCAGTCTTCACCGATCTACACTCCGGCGTCAATCTGATCTTAGGAGCGTATCAGATCTACATCAACCATTGGGGGACTCTTCGCCTCACCGACGACACCTGCGCACCCACGGCAACACCTGCAACAGTGACCGGAGCGGACGCCGCCCGCACGGCCAGCCTATCTGGAAGCCGTAGCTACCCACCCAACTCAAGGCTCCACGCCACTCGCGACCGCCCGAGTGGAGCCCCAACATGGAGCAGCACCATCACACGTATCAGCAAGGAGGCAGCAAGGACGCCATCGCAGGTGTTCATGGCAGAAGTTGGCACACCAGCGTTAGGTAACAACGGGCGAGTCGACGACCCGGGCACTCGTCAAGACACTCCAACCACCAACAGGGCGGCAGGTCCCGGCAACACCTGTCAGATGGTCGTACAGCTATGAGAACCGGGGACCATACCAAGGAAAGTCCAGGTGGAACAAGGACCTAGCAATCAAAAAAGCAGTCAGCCGCCAAGCAGCAAACAGCAAGCACCCGGCCAAGGCAGCCAGCCATCACACAGCAGGCAGCAAACCCCGGTTGCAACGGCAGACGAACCACCCAAAGAAAAAATATACTTGTCCAAGGAATCAATGGCAATGGTAAAGGATGCATTCTCCCGCGGCAGGTTACTACCATCAGATGCCTCAAGGGACGAGCTAAGGGCATACAACAAGCTAGCGGGCGAGCTAACCCAGCAGACGAGACAGTGGCGCCTAGCCATGGAGAAGCAAGAAAAGGCGGAACTCGAAAAGAAAAGCAGTCGCAAACAAACTCCCAGAAGTGACTCACCAGGCCACGACTCCCCCACCCGCAACAGATCGAAACTCAACAACCTGCGGAAGACAGAAAGGGCGAGAGTGGTGCGGAAACTGGAAGACGACTTCAGATTAGAGGAAGACGACGACGAAGAAGAGCCCCTCACTCCGGCAGAAGCACTCATAAGCGGCCAAGACTACCTGTCCCGTGCCCAGAAAAGCAGAACGGGCAAGACGGATCACTACACTTCCATTGCTTTGCAGATAATGAAGGACGCCATCGATGCCTCGGTACCTAAGAAATCCAGCGCAAAACGGAAGACTCGCGAGCGGACACCGGACAGGGACCCCAGTTCACCAGACGACGACGACGACGACAGTAATGATGACAGGCGCAGGCGCCTCGACAGGTACAAGAAACAAGACAGCGACGACAACAACAGGCGCCGCAGCACTCGGCGAGATGCGCGAGACGACATCACGCAGAACAGAGTCAACCGCAGCAGGCGAAGACGCGCAGCACGCGAGCAATACTCGGACAAAGAAGCTTCCGACGAGGAAATTGAGCCATGTGGAGCACTATGCTTCACACGTGCCATACGTGAGACGCGTATGCCAAACGGGTTCAAACTGAACTCCACGACACTAAAGTACAACAGACTCGAGGAGCCGGAGGCATGGCTCGACGACTACCTAACAGCAGTCAAGTTTCAAAGAGGAACCAACGTCACGACAATGCAGTACGTGCAGCTCATGCTCGAGAGCTCTGCTCGACATTGGCTGAAGAATCTTCGGCGCGGATCCATCAGCTCCTGGAGCCAGTTCCGAGGAGCCTTCATAGAAAACTTCAATTCCACATACAAGCGACCAGTCTCACTCGAGGAACTGCGGGCATGCAAACAAGGAACGAGGGAGGCCCTGCGAGCATACATCCAGCGATGGAAGATACTCAAGAATTCAGCGGAAGACATCTCGGACGAAAGTGCGATCGACGCGTTCAGACGAGGCCTTCAGCGCGTTGAATTCAAGGAGCAGCTCGGACAGATGAAAGTCCGAACACTCGCACGGCTGTTAGAACTAGCCAACAGCTGGGCGGACGGAGAAGATTCCGTTCGTAACAAAACAGAAACCCACACTACACGATCAGAGTATGACTACGACTACAATGGAGATAGAGGAGCCGACAGAAGAAGGAAGCGACCCAGACGAAACTTCTATGACGACAGAGGACCTGACATGGTCGCCGCCGGTTTCTCGGACGATCGGAACGGCAGGCACCGCGATGACAACAGACCACAGCGAAGAGACAACCCAGAAGATGAGCCCCAGGCTCAGAGACGAGAATGGAGGACAAGGCAGCCACGCGACGGCACTCGCGCATTCCGCTCCGCCAAAGAACAAGTCAACGGACCGTGTTCTATACACGGATTCAGAAACGAGCGAGGAGAGCTCAGATCGTCCCACACCCTCAGGAATTGCAGAAGCTTCAACGAGTTGGCTGACGAGAAAAGCCGCTCCGCGGCCGCAACATCACAACCACTCGCAAGCATAGCAGTTGGGACAGTCTCCCACGATGTGCCACCAACCCCCCCTCTGCCAACAAGACAGGTGGCCGCCATCCAGGAATGGCAAAGGACACCAGAAGAGGAAAACCAGTACCCAGAAGCCCACGGGAGGATCTACATGATACAAGAAGGCAGACCTTCCAACAGGCAGCAGAAACAAGTCACCAGACAAGTCTTCCTGGCAACCTCCGCACACCCGGCCATCCCAGAATACCTGCGCGGGTCGGAGACAGAAATCGCCTTCTCCCGGGACGACCACCCGCCAGTCGTTCCCCAACCAGGGCACGCCGCGCTAGTACTCGAGGCCAGAATCGGAAATTACGACATGTCACGAGTATTCATGGACGGCGGCAGTGGGATCAACATCATCTTCACTCGAACACTCGACGACATGCTCATACAAAACAACGCACTCAAGTCCTCAGGCACAAACTTCCACGGGATCGTACCAGGAAAAGCAGTCTACCCCCTCGGAAGGATAAGCCTGGAGTTAGTCTTTGGGAACGCGACAAACTTCTGCAAGGAAACACTCGACTTTGAAGTGGTGGACTGGAAGTCGCAATACCACGCAATCCTCGGGCGACCAGCTTTCGCTCGCTTCATGGCCGTACCCCATTACGCCTACCTCAAGCTGAAGATGCCAGCCCCACACGGGGTCATCACAATCAGCGGCAGTTTCGTCAGATCCGACCGCTGCGACAAGGAATTCCACAAGATAGCAGAAACCTTCGTAGCCCACCAAGGCAGCAGGACCACGGGACTCGCAGAAGAAGCACTCCCGTAGAAGGAAAGGAAAATCGCCCGAAGAACCCAGGCACTCGGAGATAAAATTACCAGGCCTTTAAGGCCACTACATCATCGTTCTAAGTAAAAGGGATCTGTCCTCAACAGAACCCCCTACTCTTTGTAAGAGACAGCAGGAAAAGTATTACATAAATATTTTTCCCAAAATCTTTTGGCACTCGGGGGCTCGCCGAAGCAGCCACCCCCTGAGTCGTCCTCCGGAACCGCGGCACATTAACTTGGCACTCGGGGGCTCGCCGAAGCAGCCACCCCCGAGTCGTCCTCCGCAATCGCGGCACATTAACTTGTCACTCGGGGGCTCGCCAAAGCAGCCACCCCCCGAGTCGTCCTCCGCAACCACGGCACATTAACTTGGCACTCGGGGGCTCGCCGAAGCAGCCACCCCCCGAGTCGTCCTCCGCAACCGCGACACATTAACTTGGCACTCGGGGGGCTCGCCGAAGCAGCCACCCCCCGAGTCGTCCTCCGCAACTGCGGCACATTAACTTGGCACTCGGGGGCTCGCCGAAGCAGCCACCCCCGAGTCGTCCTCCGCAACCGCGACACATTAACTTGGCACTCGGGGCTCGCCGAAGCAGCCACCCCCCGAGTCGTCCTCCGCAACCGCGGCACATTAACTTGGCACTCGGGGCTCGCCGAAGCAGCCACCCCCCGAGTCGTCCTCCGCAATCGGGGCACATTAACTTGGCACTCGGGGGCTCGCCGAAACTGCCACCCCCCGAGGCGCTCTTCGCAACCGCGACACATAAAAACTTTTACACTCGGGGGCTTGCCGCGACAACCCTCTGGAACGTCCGCCGCAACTACAACGCAGACGACCCCCCAAAGACAACATGGAATATATACAACCAGGAAGAAGCATATACAACAAAGGGAAGCACCTAATCTTTAGGCTCCAACTTCGCCTTAATAAGTGCACCCAGATGACGGTCGTTCTCTTCGCAAACCCGCCTCACAACCTGGCGCGCAGGTTTATCTACAGCCATGTAGTGCTCATTAATCGAATGATCCCTACCGCCTGGAGGACCCGCCACCACCTGAGCAAAATCCACCCCCGGCCAATGACTATGGACCAAACCCAAAGCAGCTCGGGCTCCAGCACGAATCTGATGATCCATTACTCGACGTAACTCGGCAGGCTGAGAAAATATGAGATAGAGCCTCTCAAGGGACGAAGGAACCACCTCCAACGGATAGAACTCAGCATGGATACCACCCAGTACCTGCTGGCAGTATTTGAGAGCATCCGGTACCCGCTCAACACGGAGACGAAGCAAAGCAAACGCTCGTGCACGAGCCCCATCCGCCCAAAAGGGATTGCTCTCCCGCACTCTGGGATCATCAAGCCGCGACATCTCCAACTGAACGACCCTCTCTTCATCCCGAGTTCGCCCTGCCAACACTTCGAAAGTCAAAAACTACGATCAAGATAGAGACGGCAAAACCTACTAAGCGGAATCAAGCAACCAAGAAGATGCAAGACTCACCCCGCAGGAGGTCGGACAACTTCACCACCCACGAAGAAAGGCTCTCAACCACGGCCTCGGCACGCTCGCGCCGAGTACGCTGAACGGCAACAGATCCCTTCAGACGAAAAATCTCCCGCTCAACGTCCTTCAGTCGCAAGCAAACGGACTCGTACGTACCCTCGCGAGCGTCATCCTTCAGCAAAATCCACGAACGAAGAACGCCCGGAGTGGCCTACCGCAGGATAAACAAAACAAAGAAATCAAAAACAGCAAGAGGAACAGCCAAGCACTAACTCAGATAAAGGTAGCAAAAGATCAACCATCACAACGGAGTCACGAATTATAGACAAAGTTTCAACGCGACGCAACACTACTGTGCCTCCCCCTCACCTACGACAGGGGGATCCTGAGCATCTACAACCTGTTGCAGGCGACGAGCCAGCTTATCGGCTCGGTCGTCCTGCTCATCAGAATAGTCCGGGATGGTCTCAACCAAGGAATTATCAAAGGAAATCCCATGCCCTATAAGGACGACAAGGGCCGTGGAAGAACCACTCACCACGCTCTCCGCAACTAGCTCCACCATACGTTTCCCATCTGGGCCAAATGCAGCCACCCGAGCGCCCAGGCCATCAGGCACCTTTGAAACCTTCAGCATAAGGTGCTCATGCGCAAGCCCCACAAGATTGGAAGCCCGGGCGCAGACGTCCCCGACCACCGAAACAGCCTCTGCAACAGCATCCACAGCACCTTGGAGAATTCCAGACCCTGATGCAGCATCCTCTATCGGCTTCGCACCTATAGCAGCTGCACCAAGCAAAGAAAAGTCATCACGGGAAGACAGTAGGAACAACAAGACCAACAGTTGAATACCAAACTTACACACAAGCGAGTCCGCCAAGGCGCGAAGACGTTTGCCCTCGACTGCTTCCACCCGCGCACGCGCGTCCTCAGCCTGGCGAAGGCGAACCAGCTCCTCGTGTTGACCGTGCAACTCCGCCTCCTTGGAAGCCAAGGTAGCCTTGAGAATGGAAACCGTCTTCTCCGCCTTCTCGGCTTGCTTCTCGGCAGCCTGGCGACGGTCTGCAAAGCTAGACAGTACTCAGACACAGCGGCCAAAGCTCAGCAGCACAATAACGAAAACTCACCATCCATAGCAGACAAAGCATCCTGGGCAGAATCATGGGCTCGCTGCCAACGCTCAACATCAATCATCAAACGCTCGCAGTGTTGGAAAACAGGTTGCAAAAACCAGGCAATCGGGTGTTAAGGAAAGACAAGACTACAAGCAACTGCAAACAGTTACTTCTAGCCTCGGGGGATACTCCCATCGGGAGCACTGCCGTGCCCCCGATGATAAAATCGCACAGACACGAATCAATTTACCAGCTTGGAGACAAGGTCGAAAGCACGAGCCTTGTCTTCAATCGCCAGATCAAGCCGGCCAAAGTACGGAGGACTAAGTTCAGTTGGCTTGGGATCAGGAGTAACAGCACCAGGCACCTCAGAAGAAGGCACACCAGGAACTACACCCGCAGTCGAAACGGCAGGAGTCGCCGTCGGCCCAGATTGACCAGCGGCAGCCGAGAGGTCCTCAAGATGCTTGGCTGCGGCCCCAGAACTCATCGACTTCAGATCAGTAGTAGCTGCGCTGGTGCACGAAGCAGCTGGAGCAGGCGCAACACTACAAAATAAGCATTATGAGACGCAAGAACAAGGAAAAGGGAACGGGCACAAATCCAGCAGACTCTTACCCGACACGCACAACACGAGGGCGCCCTAGTCTCCCAAGCCAGACCCTCTTGGGAGGAGCGGCCGGAGCAGCAGCCGAAGGGGAAGGTCCAGCAAAAGGAGCAGCAGGCGGGACATCATCATCCAACGCAGCATGATCTTCAACGCTCAAGGGGTGCGACCGCTTCACACGGAATGGATTCGAATCCTCACTATCTCCAGTCTCCACCAGCACAATTTCAGCATCAACAGCCGACGCAACATCATCAACTGCAGAAGTACCAGGTTCTTCAAGAATATTGGCGTCCTCCGGCTGCGGAGGATTACACGGCACCGGAGCATGGCCTTGCGAGGCAAGAAATGTCAACAACAAAGAAAAACTAGGCACTTGTCCAAACAAATGAATGAACACGGACACCAACCGGCGGCGGAGAATGATCAGAAGCATATGGAAGGACAAGGCGCATTCGGAAATACTCGAGCACTTGGTGACGGGGATCAACCTCGGCAAATCCCATGGTCAGGGACCCTGGGTTAGTCATGAGATGCACAGGTTGGACGATAGCTCGTCGGTAAACAGGAAGGCTCGCTCCTGCTCGATATTATTGATGGGGGAGATGCGATTACAGTGGAAGCCAAGGCTGGAGCGCTCAAGGCTAGGGTTACAGGTGGTATTAGATGTCTTTGGCGTCGCCCCTCCTAGCCCTTATATACCGGGCTAGGTCTCGGGGAGTTCATCTACGTTTACAGGTAAGCTTTCCTAACCCTAGCTTGCTCTGTACGACAGGTCTTTGCACCTTCCTTGTGAGTCGTGGACTCCTACGTCGGTGCCATCTAGCGGGCCGAAGCTGTATCTTCATGGGCCTTCTGTCTTCATGGACACCAGGTAGGCTTATCCGTAGGAGTCATGGAGTCACCCCCTTGTCAGTAGCCCCCGAGTGCCTAGGGAACTCGAAGAATCGCGCAGGGACTCGAGTACATTCATTTGTCGGTTTATTAGTATGCGCGGTTCATCCGCGGGTCGCTGGCAGTCTGGTGGCCATGACAAAACCTATTTTGAGGGATGCTAAGCTGAAAGGGCCCAAGGAGTCGACGGGTCGAGCCTTGGTGAATTGCACTAGGGAAAATACCACAGTAGCCCAATCAAACCCACGTCCCTCGACGTGAGCTTGGAACACTAGTGTCGAGCAAAAGTCCGGCCGCTTCAGGTCTTACGGTGTTCATTTGCCGCCAGTAATGTGCATAGCCTAAGGCGCGTCCGCCTGGCTTTTCTATCATGCGCAGCGCATGGGAAAGGTTGGGAGTGAAATCGCTCTTCGGCAAGTCCCAACCCGGCCGTACTTCGCAGCGGGGTCTTACCTACACGCTAATCTTGCGTGGCATCTGCACACAGTGTATCGTGTTCCAGGAATGTGTGTTTTTGAGGCGCGGAGCCTTATAGCATTGCACCCGCTTGGAACAAAACATCAAGCGAGCTGTTCACTCATTCACCCGATGAGCTTGTTTCGAGTGCTCAGTCGGGGGGTTTTTCGCGAGTAATCACTCGAATGCCGTTTCGGCTCTTGAGGTGAGGGAGCACCTGAGACTCTTAGCGCCGTATGATCTTTGGCGAATGCAGGTTTGTCTTTGCGTCGGGTTGAGGGAGCACCCGGGACTCTTCGTGAGTGCGAGTGGTCACTCGAACACTTTGCTGACTTTTAGGTGAGGGAGCACCTGGGACTCTTATGATGTACTCTCCCGATGGGAGTAAGATGTTTTTCTTCCTTGGGGAAAAGATCTGAAAGATGGAATCTCTGGGCCTTGATGGCGTACTCAGTACGCCTTGCTGTGATATGACGTTGGCGTGGTCTTCTGCAATTTTTTTGACCGCTGCGGTCTGTCGTGGGAAATGACTTGCCGCTGTCCCGCCGAAATTTTCGCGTCGCGCGATCATGGTCCTCTTTTTGCGTGCGTAGTGGGCGGTGTTGTTATTGCACCGGTTGGATTTTCCATACTTTTCGCCTCTGTATGGGGTCGTTCCACGTTTTACTGGGCAAGAAGATTGCATGGTGGCCCTTCTTGCTAGGCTCTTTGAGTTAAATACCATGTGGCTGGGTAAATTGTATGTTTTACCCAGCCATTGCCTTCCTCCTCTTTCTCTGCTTCCTTCGTGTTCCTGAGCCTTCGTCTTTTCTCTTTTGCGTGTTGCTGTGAGATCTATGTCCAAGCGCCCCCGTGCAGCTGTCGAGTCGGCCAAGATGTCCGGCAAGTGGGAGCGGTCCACGTTCGGGGCTGGAGATCTGGATGCGCTGGTTGCTGATGGCATGGTGGTGGCGGGCGATGTCCGTCTTCCTGGTGATGAGTCGATTCCAGCGCCGGCGGCGGACGAGCGGGTATGCTTCCAGGCTTTCTTCCACTGTGGGTTTTCTCTTCCGCTGCATCCTTTCGTTCGGGGCTTGCTGTATTCCTATCGGCTCCAGTTGGATGACCTGACTCCCAATGGGATTTTGCACATTGCGTGTTTCATCACTCTTTGCGAGGCCTTCCTGGGGATTTACCCCCATTGGGGACTTTGGAGGCGCCTTTTTAATGTAAAAAGGACGAACTCTGAGTACGCCGTGGGTCGAGTGGGTATCTCCATTGGGGATAAACATTCATACTTTGACTTGGAGAAGATCGATTCCGTTAGTGGATGACGAAGAGGCTGGTTTTATCTGAAGGATCGCTTCGTTTTTGGTCAGCAATTTGGTCTTGCTTCTTTCAATCCGGGCACGCGGGTGGTCCGACAGCCTTCGTGGTCTTATTATTTGACCGAGGTGGAGTCGTCCGAGCTGATTCCGTTTTTGGAGAGGATTTCTGTGTTGAAGGATAACTTGACTGGTGGTCAGCTTATCTCTGTTTTTGTGGGGAGGCGAGTTCAACCGTTGCAGCATCGGGCTCACCCTATGTGGCAGTACGAGGGACTCGGTGACTCGACGAGATGCTCGCCTGAAGAGCTAGAACATGATGCCTTGCTGGCTCGTATCCAGCATGTGACCAAGTGCTCGAGTGTTTCCGAGATGCGCCTTGTCCTTCCATATGCTTCTGATCATTCTCCGCCACCGGTTGGTGCCCGTGTTCATTCATTTCATTGGACGAGTACCTAGTTTTGTTTTGTTGTTGACATTGCTTGCCTTTGCAGGGCCATGCTCCAGTGCCGTGTAATCCTCCGCAGCCGGAAGACGCCGATATTCGTGAAGAGCCTGATGCTTCCGCGGCTGATAATGCTACGCCGGCTGTTGACGCTGAGATTGTGCTAGTGGAGACTGGGGATAGTGAGGACTCGAGTCCCTTTCTTGTGAAGTGGTCGCGCCCCTTGGGTTCTGAATATCATGCTGCGTTAGGTGATGATGTCTCGCCTGCTACTCCTTTTGCTGGGCCTTCCCCTTCGGCTGCTGCTCCGGCCCTCCTCCCAAGAGGGTCAGGCTTGGGAGGCTAGGGCGTCCTCGTGCTGCGAGTGTCGGGTAAGAGTCTGCTGGATTTGTGCCCGTTCCTTTTTTCCTTGTTCTTGCGTCTGACAATGCTTATTTTGTAGTGCTGCGCCTGCTCCGACTGCTTCGTGCACCAGCGCAGATGCTACTGATCTGAAGTCGACGAGTTCTGGGGCGGCAGCCAAACATCTTGAGGGATTCTCGGTTGCCGCTGGTCAATCTGGGCCGACGGCGACTCCTGCCGTTTCGGCTGCTGGTGTAGTTCCTGGTGTGCCTTCTTCTGAGGCGCCTGGTGCTGTTGCTTCTGAGCCCAAGCCGATTGAACTTGGGTCTCCGTACTTTGGCCGTCTTGATCTGGCGATTGAAGACAAGGCCCGTGTTTTCGACCATGTCTCCAAGCTAGTAAGATGATTCGTGTCTGTGTTACTTTATCATCGGGGGCACGTCAGTGCTCCCGATGGGAGTAGCCCCCGAGGCTAGAAGTAACTGTTTGCAGTTGCTTGTAGTCTTGTCATTCCCTGACACCTGATTGCCTGGTATTTGTAGCCTGTTTTCCAACACTGTGAGCGTTTGATGATTGATGCTGAGTGTTGGCAACAGGCCCATGATTCTGCCCAGGATGCTTTGTCTGCTATGGATGGTGAGTTTTTTGTTTTTGCGCTGCTGAGCTTTGGGTGCTTTGTCTTCTGTTCTGAGTGCTGTCTTGCCTTGTAGATCGTCGCCGGGTAGCTGAGAAGCAAGCCGAGAAGGCGGAACAGACGGTTTCCGTTCTCAAGGCTGCCTTGGCTTCCAAGGAGGCAGAGTTGCACGGTTAACATGAGGAGCTGGTTCGCCTTCGCCAGGCTGAGGACGCGCGTGCGCGGGTGGAAGCAGTCGAGGGAAAACGTCTTCGCTCTTTGGCGGACTCGCTTTTGTGTAAGTGTTGGTTTTCAACCATTGGTATTTGCTGTTCCTACTGTCTTCCCCTGGTGACGTTTGTTTGCTTGGTGCAGCTGCTGTAGGTGCGAAGCCGGTGGAAACTGCTGCGTCAGGGTCTGGAGCTCTCAAAGGTGCTGTGGATGCTGTTGCAGAGGCTGTTTCGGTGGTCGGGGACGTCTGCGCCCGGGCTTCCAATCTTGTGGGGCTTGCGCACGGACATCTTATGCCGGAGGGTTCAAAGGTGCCTGATGGCCTGGGCGCTCGGGTGGCTGCATTCGGTCCTGATGGGAGACGTATTGTCAGAACCCTCTGTTAGGTATGTGCTAGGGTTAGCTAGTGCCTTTGCATCGTGTCAAAATTTCAAAAAGAAATCTTGGAATTCAAATTCAAAATGGGAGAAGGAACACCCCCCAGATGAATTAATTCAAAAGGCCAGATAAAAATCTTCTCCAAAAATTCATGTTAGATTTTTGAAAAGTCTTATAAATGAGTGTGATCACATATCAAGTGATGTGGGACCCATCCCATGCTCATAGATTTTTCAAATATTCAAACAGTACCTTGGAATTAATGATTTACCCCTATTTGTTTTAAAATTCAAATCTTTTGAATTTTAAAAATGTTGAAAGTTTATAAGTGGCTAGTCTGTATTATTATGAGGCCACATAAAAGTTTTCAGCATTTAATAAAATGATTTGGTATTTTTACCAAAGTCAAAACAAATATACAGAAAAACAGAAAGGAAAGATTAAACAGAAAAAGGAAAATGACTTACCTGGCGCCCAGGCGAAGCAGGCCCACCCCAGCCCAGCCGGCCCACAGGGGCAGCGGGGTCTTCTTCCCCCTCCCGCGCCTCCAAGCTGCTCGGTGGAATGCCACCGAGCTAGCTGGGGACGACACGTCGTCGTCGACGAGCTTCCAGGCCGCCCCGTGCCTCTTCTCGCGTCCTGGAGACGTCTTGCAGCCGCCACGTCCATCCCCCCCTCCACGAGCTCCCTCCTCTCCTCTCTCGCCCGTTTCATCGCCGCCCGAGGAACACGCCGGAGCGCCGTCGAGCACACGCGTGGCCATTGACGCCGAGAAGCCCCAAGAACGTGTCCAAGCTCTTTGTCGTCGTCATCTTTGTCGAACTGCAGAAGGAATCGAGCCCGGAGCCCGCGTAGAAGCCGGATTCTTCCTCAAGTTCCCGTCGGCCGCCGTGAAGGACTTCGTCGATTCCGCCGCCGTTGAACCACCCCAGCCCTCGCCACCACCTCTACTGAGTTCAGGGTGAGCTTGCAAGCGAATCCCCTCTGTCTCCCCCCTGGATTGCTCACTCTAGCCGGATCCGCCATGGTTGCCGAAGCATGTCGCCGCCATGGATGAGCTCGAGGTCGCCCCTGTGCCCCTTCGTCTCAGCCAGAGCGTGCGTTTGGCTCCTGAGCATGCCAGCGTTCGAACGCACGCGAGATCAGCCCGAACCGTGCACCGTAACGTCGACTACGACCTCGCCGTGGTTCTGCTTCCGCCGGAGTCGTCGCCGTCGTCGCTCCCGACCTCCCCTTGAACCCCTGATGCTTCCAGAAGACGCGGAAGATGACGCTGCATCCAGTGGTGACCTCCCCGTGGCTTCCCGTGGCCCCTAGCAGGTTCCGGCGAGTCGCCGCCGTGGCTCCAGTCGCCGGCGTCAAGCCGCCAGTGGATTAGCCACTAATCACCCAGTTAGTGACCCCCTGGGTCACTGACTAGTGGGCCCAGTGGCTTAATTAAGCCACTGGATTAAGTTAAACCACGGGTTAATTAACCCCAGCCACTGACAGGGTGGCCCCACTTGTCAGCCCCCCCCCCTGACGTCAGCTTTGCGCAATAAATCATTTAAATGAATTTCCAGAGATTATTTGAATTAAAAGAATTCCAGAAAATCCAGAAAATAACCCATACTTTGGAAATTCATAGAAAATTCATATTAACTCCAAATTGGAAAAATAATATATGAAAAATGATCAGGAGAAAATTATCTTTCCAAATATGCAACTTTCAACTCTGTTTGAGTTGAATTTAAAATGGGACCAGTAGCATATGTCATTTGGTTTATTTGAAATTAATTCAAATTCAAACCAAATGCTTTTGCTACTTGGACCATGGAATTATGATGTAATTCAACCACACTTCAGGGGCATATCATACACATTTGAATTCGATTCAAAATGATCAAACTATGTCACATTCAACTTGGCTAAGTTAAATTCAAATGTGGATTTTGAAATTGCATTTCAAATGCAATATACTCCACTTAAATGGAATTGCCTCACACACATCAAAACTTATACTTCAAGTTTTAAACATTCAATCATGTGCTTGAGCATTGCATTCATATTGATTGCTACTTCGTGCTTTGTTTGTCGAATAGAGGTGGAGCCGGAACCCGAGGTCACCCCCTACGTTGAAGACCCCGAACCTGAACCTCGTCAGCAAGGCAAGCAAACCCCCATTGATCATGTCGATAAAATCCCACTTCCCTCTCATGTCTCGCTTATGCATTGTTTAGGATGATCACCATGCTTCGTTTCTACCGCATAGATGAACCCATTCCTTTGCATGACCTATCTTTTTGTCACAGTAGTAAGCAAACCACAATCCTAGCAAATGTAGGAGTTGTTTGATATCATGTGGCCCCTGCAATGTTACTGCTTATTGCATGCTTAGTATGATACCATGTTGTTACTGTGATGTGAGTCAGGATGGAAATGATCATGTTTGATGGTAGAAAAGTGTTGGTGAATCGACCCTAATACAAGGTGAACGATGAGAGGCTGTGTAGGAGTACACGGTGGGTTGTCTCGTTGAACACCGCCCTAGTACGAGTTCTTGTGTGGTGATCCAAGATGAAGAGTACAACCACACATTGGGCTCACTGACCCCTCTCAACCTATTAACTCATCCCTTTCGATGTCCAGATGTTGCAGTAGTTCGGAGTTCTGGTAGGCTTGTGGCCTGGATGCTAAGTGAGAGAACGGCTCACCTGAGACCGGCTTATGCACCACGCACACATCGCTTGGGTCCACTTCGGTAAACCGGCCGGGTTCACGATAGTGGTAACCAACCCAAGTAGGCGGCTTTCTCGGACTAGATAGGCTATGAGGTAACAGTTGTGGTGAGCATCCTCGCCGGCACCCCTTGAATGGTGTCGAGTACAAAGGCGGTAAATGATGGTCATGTGTGTGTAGCGGTACACCCTTGCAAGGTTAACAAAACTATTCGAATAGCCGCGTCCGCGGTTATGGACTGCTTGGAAAGCTTAGCTTGATTATTAGACAACTTGAACCGGATACTTCTAAAACACACCAAGATAAGTGTGAGTGCTATGACGTGCTTCCTCGTGGGGAAGTCGAGGAAGGCACCATAGTGGTGTATTGGTTGGTGAAAGTAGTGGACTCGTGTACGCTTCTTACCTCAAAGTCTGGTACTCGTAGTTTAGGATTAGCCAAGTCAAATATGGCACTTCTGCAAGTGAACCCCACCTCCCTTTACATTGACACATGTGCATGAGTAGTATAGCTCCTATGTAAGTCTTGCTGAGTACGCCTTTGTACTCACGTTTGCTTAATCTATGTTTTAGATGACGCCACTGACCCCGAAGGTGGCTTCTTCATCGAGCTGGACGACTGAAGTTAAACTAGTCTAGTCCCAGTCAGCAGACTGGTTCCCTCGTGGAGGGCTTTGTGTTTAAATAAGGCTTCTTAAGCCATTTGTTAAACTTGTCTGTACTCAGAAATAATTTGCTTCCGCCTGTGTTGTAATGTTGGATCACATGTATGTGATCTCTGTTTGTACTCTATAAGAGTTATAAATAAAATGTTCACTTTGTAGAGAATTGCAATGGTACCTGCTGTTCATACAAAGCATGTGTGCTGCGTGTATGTTTATAACATGCATGTCTTTGTATGGGTTTTCGAGACCTTAGTTGTGTTCTGGCTGGCGGTCTTTCATACACCAAGTGGCCCTTAGATGTGCGCAGCTTGGGGCATCGCGATGCGATTGCTCGAGACTCCGTCTCGTGCACACTTTGTGGTATGATCGAGCCTGCCCTAGACCCCGACTAAGTGATCGGGCTGGAGTAAGTCTATGTAAGAGTTTGGAGATAGTCGGTAGTATGGTTGAGGTGACTTGTCTTTGAATATGGGAGTTCACCACCCATATCATTTGACTTGTGTGCGGACGATGAGGACCCATCTCAGTTGATCATCCGGCCTGGATGGGATGCCCCTCACGTACGATGCTTTCCGAGAATGTTCAGTGCTTGGCCTTGTCTGCTTAGACAAGTGGGTGTGGTTCTCGACTCTCCATATGACTATGTCTTAACTGTACTTGCATACGCTAACCCCGGGTCCCGACAGACTTGGTATCAGAGCAGGACTGACTGTAGGACTAGTAGCCTTGGCCGAAGTCGAGTCTAGCTTTCTATAGTTATATAGTTACTCTGGGTATATAAGGGAACAACGTAAGGCTTCTTTTTTCTCCTTACCCCCTTCGTTCTGAGTTCTGAGTCACCCTCATCTTATTCTACGGGAAGATAGGACTAGGCTCTCCTCTGTCTGATTAGAACATCTCGTTGTTTGCTTCCTTGTAGCCGTAGGAAAGTTGTGTTCGGTTTGTTAGATTGGTTATGCTCCCGGTTTTGTTACATCGTATGTAAGTGCTGTTTCCATGTTGTAAGAAATTGTCTTTTTCTTGCAATTACAGCCGTTATGCTGTCCGAGTCATTCCAGGTTATCTCATAATCTGATGCATTTGCAAACTCCTTTCTGTTTCAGATGGCAGATCTTCCCCCTCGGCAGATTGTTCGTTTGACCAGGTGCCTCGGTGTGCGTGGCCATCCCGCCACGTTGATCGAGATGATGTCCTATGTGGGATATCGATGGTACCCTGAGTACACCATCGAGGAGCAGTTCCACGACTTCAACCAGACGCAGTTCCACTGCATTGTCCGGATATATCCGCACAACGTTGGAGTCACCCAGCCTATCCACTTTGGACATGGCATTGGCGTTACCGAGAACATGGCTGTGCAGGATGCTGCATACTCATGTATGACACTGCTGAGAGAGGAGCACACTTTGCTGAGAGAGACCTCTTTCCGCTATATCCCTGCTGCACTTCCAGGAGAAGAGGGATATTACACCGGACTCTACTCAGATCACTCTGCAGAGGATCCAGCACTTTAGGTGACTGCTAGGTTTGCTAGTGACAGAGATCGCGATGCACGCGCTCTCCGTTTTGAGCTCCACGCCACCCGAGTTCGTCTGTACCGAGCACTGACACTTTTGGTTCCCTTTGTGAGAGTGGGATCAGTTGAGTTTGATGCGATCTATCCAGTAAGGACCCAGATGCCTTCTCGAGTTGCTTGGCCCGAGATTGGAGGAATTTTTCCACCCCGTGGTCCTTTGCTTCCACCCTACGCTGGACCTAGACCCCATCCTTGCCCAAATGGATATCAGGGTCCACAAGCCTCCGTGTTTTCCGATGGTCACCTCCAGCTACCGGGATACGCGGGTAACTTTTATGAGGACTACTATGGAGATGGAGATGAGTGAGACCGCCTGTGGTCTTACTTAGTGAGGATGTAGTAGTATCCTAGTATATTGTAAGCAAGGTGTCTAAGTTCCAGAGGCTTAGATAAATAATGTATAGGAAGTCAGAGTGCCTCTGAAGGATGTATCATCTTCATCACGTTTGTATTAGCTTGGCGCTTGTACTAAAACGATGTATGGTTTATATGACAGCTTGTGAATATATGGCTTGTACGATTTTATCACCATGTTGTCAAGATGATTACTTCCTTTGCTCTGTAATCCTTTCAGTACTTCAATACCTTGATTAGAATCTTCAAATCAACTCTGTTTGACTTTGGTTTTCACCTTCAGGATGTCTCAAGGAACCCGTGGCCAGATTGGTCGTAACCAAGGTCGTGGAAACGACCAGGAGGAAGGCAACCTTCCACCCCCACCCATGATGGCACAAGTTCTGATGGAAGTCGAGAGGAACCGCCGTGACTCTCACCACCTGTTGGAAGTCATCGCGCGCAACACCACTCAACAGCGCAATGAGTTGGTGTCCCTGAACGACTTCATCCGACTTCATCCCCCGGTTTTTAGTTACTCCACCGAGCCCCTTGACGCCGATGACTGGCTTCGCAGCATCGAGAGGAAGCTCCAAGCAGGCCGTGTTGCAAATGGCGACAAGGTCAGCTATGCCACCTATCACCTTGAAGGTGCAGCTAGTTCTTGGTGGGAGAACTTTCTGAATATGCGTCCCGTTGGACCGCCTGCATCTTGGGAGGAATTCTACACATCCTTCCGTGAGCACCACATTCCCAAGGGTCTTATGGACCGCAAGCGTGAGGAGTTCTGCAACCTCACTCAAGGCAGAAGGACCGTTGATGAGTTTAGTCGTGAGTTCAACCGACTGGCTCGTTATGCTACCGAAGAAGTCTCCACTGACTCCAAGAAACAAGAGAGGTTCCGTCGTGGCCTCAACACCAGACTTCGTCGTGAGCTCAATCTTCATGACTTTACCACATTCCAGGTCCTTGTCAACAAGGCCATCAAAGCAGAGGACATGAACACCCCCAACGACTTTCGCAAACACCCTAGAGATGATAGTTCATCCAGTTCTGGCTCCCAGAAGCGCAAGATCTGGATTCCAAACAGCATGTTCCGTCAGAACAACCCACCGAGGCCATCCTATGTGGCGCCTCGTCCACCCACCCAGTTCCACCCAGCTCCACCAAACAACCCAGCTCCACGCACTGTTTTCGGAGCCTGTTACAAGTGTGGTCAGGCAGGCCACTACTCTCGCGAGTGCCCCCAGAACCAGCTCCAACACCAGAACGCTCCACCCCGTGCCGGAGGCAACAACAACAACAATGTCCGTGGCAAGCCACCCCAGAAGGTCTACACCGCCAAACCCGCTCCTCCCGCCACTCGTGGACGTCTGAACCAGATTGCCGCCGAAGAGACTGACGACACCACTGACGTCATTCTTGGTACGCTCCCAGTCAATTATGTTCCTACTTCCGTTCTTTTCGACCCAGGAGCATCTCATTCATTCATGTCGGAAAGTTCTGCACTTCGTCATGAGTTACCCTTTGTTGAATTGTCCACCCCAATGATTATTCAAACTCCAGGGTCAAGATGGCAAACTAATAGAGTAAGCCATGGTAATCAAATTGCAATTGAGGGTTTAGTATTCCTTGCTTCACTCATAGCCCTCAAGTCTTCAGACATTGATGTCATCCTTGGCATGGATTGGCTATCAAGACAGAATGCCTACCTGGATTGCAGAGGCAAATCCGTGAAACTCACCCACCCTTCAGGAAAAACAATTAACTATACCTCACCCAGAACAAGAACCCAAGTGCATTCCTTGAATGTACTTCCCCTTCCCGAACTTGAAGATATTCCGGTGGTTCGTGACTTCCCGGATGTCTTTCCTGAAGAGCTGCCGGGCATGCCACCCGACAGGTGTGTAGAGTTTATAGTGGATCTAGTTCCCGGAACCGCACCAATTTCCAAACGCCCATATAAAATGGCCCCACATGAGTTAGCTGAGCTAAAAACCCAACTTGATGCTTCGTTGGCAAAAGGCTTCATCCGCCCTAGCTCATCGCCATGGGGTTGCCCCGTTCTGTTCGTAAAGAAGAAAGATGGAACAGAAAGGATGTGCGTAGACTATCGCCCACTAAATTTAGCGACGATAAAGAACAAATACCCACTGCCCAGGATCAATGATCTTTATGATCAACTTGCAGGATCCTCCGTCTTCTCCAAGATGGATTTGAGATTAGGTTATCATCAGATCAGAATCCGAAACGAGGACATTCCCAAAACGTCTTTTACTACTCGTTATGCTCTTTACGAGTACACCGTCATGTCCTTTGGTTTAACCAATGCCCCCGCCACATTCTCACGCTTGATGAATTCGATCTTCATGGAGTACCTAGATAAATTTGTTGTGGTTTATCTTGATGATATTCTCATCTACTCGAAGAACGAAGAAGATCATGCCGATCACTTAAGGCTGGTATTGATGAAGCTTAGAGAGCATCGCCTATACGCTAAATTCTCCAAGTGTGAATTCTGGCTACCAGAAGTGACCTACTTAGGCCACGTGATTTCTGCAAAAGGCATTGCTGTGAATCCCGAGAGAGTTCAGGCCGTCCTTGACTGGACTCCACCTGAAACGGTTAAGCAAGTTAGGAGTTTTCTTGGCCTAGCCAGCTATTGCCGTCGCTTCGTCGAGAACTTTTCTAAAGTTGCAAAGCCTCTAACTGAACTCCTCAAGAAAGATAAGAAATTCGTATGGACTCCCAAGTGCGAGGAAAGCTTTCAAGAGCTAAAAAGAAGATTGACTTCCGCACCCGTGCTTGCACCTCCAGACACCAAAAGAGATTTCGAGATCTATTGTGATGCCTCACGGCAAGGGTTAGGATGCATACTTCTGCAAGATCGACATGTGGTAGCTTATGCTTCACGCCAGTTGCGGCCACATGAAGAGAACTATCCTACCCATGACCTTGAACTCGCTGCCGTAGTTCATGCCCTAACAACTTGGCGACATTACCTCCTTGGTAATCGTTGTGAGATTTATTCCGACCACCAAAGCCTCAAATACATTTTCACCCAGCCAGATCTTAATCTCAGGCAAAGACGCTGGATTGAGTTGATAAAAGATTACGACGTAGTAATTTCTTACACCCCAGGCAAAGCCAATGTCATGGCTGATGCACTAAGTCGTAAGTCGTATTGTAACAACCTCATGTTACAACAGTATCAACCACTTCTTCATGAGGACTTTCGCAAGCTCAATCTTGAGATTGTTCCTCATGGCTATCTTTCTACCTTGGTGGCGAAACCAACTCTTGAGGATCAAATTATAGTTGCCCAAAGGCGTGCACGAGGTGTTCGCCGGATCAAGGAGAACATTGCTAGCGGAGTTGCTAAATGTTTCTCCACAGATAGCAAAGGAACGGTATTCTTTGAAAATCGTTTGGTAGTACCTAAGAATAAGGAACTAAGGCAACTCATCCTCAAAGAAGCCCATGACACACCCCTCTCGATTCATCCCGGTAGCACAAAAATGTACCGAGATCTACGCCAGATATTTTGGTGGACTAGGATGAAGAGAGACATTGCTCAATTTTTTGCCGAATGTGATGTTTGTCGTCGCATTAAGGCAGAACATCAAAGACCTGCTGGTACACTTCAACCTTTGTCTATTCCCGAGTGGAAATGGGACAAAGTCGGTATGGATTTCATCACCGGCTTTCCAAGAACCCAGAAAGGAAACAATGCCATCTTCGTTGTCATAGATAGGCTTTCCAAAGTTGCTCACTTCCTTCCGGTTCGCGAGTCTATAACTGCTAGCCAGTTAGCAGACTTGTACATCTCCAGAATTGTATCCCTTCACGGTGTTCCTTTGGAAATCAATTCTGATCGTGGTAGCCCTTTCACCTCTAGATTTTGGGGAAGCTTTCAGAATGCTATGGGAACTCATCTCTCCTTTAGTACAGCTTTCCATCCTCAGTCTAGCGGTCAAGTCGAAAGGGTTAACCAAATTCTTGAAGACATGCTCAGAGCTTGTGTTATCTCATTCGGAAAGAATTGGGAGAATTCTCTTCCATTTGCCGAATTTGGTTATAACAATAGTTTTCAATCCAGTCTGAACATGGCTCCTTTTGAACTCCTTTATGGACGACGATGTCGAACACCACTAAACTGGTCTGAAACCGGTGAAAGACAATTCTTTGGACCGGATATGATCAAGGAAGCAGAAGAGCAAGTTCATATCGTTCGTGAACAATTGAAAGCAGCCCAGTCTCGTTAGAAAAGCTACTATGATCGTCATCATAGGCAAGAGAGCTAAAATCTGAATAAGAAAGCTTACCTTCGGGTTACTCCTCTGAAGGGAACCCAACGTTTCGGTATCAAAGGCAAGTTGGCCCCACGTTACATCGGACCTTTCTGCATTATTGCTAAACGTGGAGAAGTTGCCTACCAACTTGAACTACCCCCGCACCTTTCCCGAGTACACGATGTATTCCATGTGTCCCAACTCAGGCGTTGCTTCAAGGACCCCATCCGCGAAGTCGACCATGAAACGCTTGATCTCCAAGATGACCTTTCTTATCGAGAATACCCCGTTCGTATTCTTGATTCAGCAGAGCGTGTCACTCGTCGTCAGAAGATTAGATTTCTGAAAGTGCAATGGTCACACCACTCTGAAAGAGAAGCTACGTGGGAAAGAGAAGACCGTCTCACTGTCGAGTACCCCACCTTCCTCCCGCAGACTTCTGAATCTCGGGACGAGATTCTTTTGAGTGGGGGCGAGTTGTCAGAACCCTCTGTTAGGTATGTGCTAGGGTTAGCTAGTGCCTTTGCATCATGTCAAAATTTCAAAAAGAAATCTTGGAATTCAAATTCAAAATCAAAATGGGAGAAGGAACACCCCCCAGATGAATTAATTCAAAAGGCCAGATAAAAATCTTCTCCAAAAATTCATGTTAGATTTTTGAAAAGTCTTATAAATGAGTGTGATCACATATCAAGTGATGTGGGACCCATCCCATGCTCATAGATTTTTCAAATATTCAAACAGTACCTTGGAATTAATGATTTACCCCTATTTGTTTTAAAATTCAAATCTCTTGAATTTTAAAAATGTTGAAAGTTTATAAGTGGCTAGTCTATATTATTATGAGGCCACATAAAAGTTTTCAGCATTTAATAAAATGATTTGGTATTTTTACCAAAGTCAAAACAAATATACAGAAAAACAGAAAGGAAAGATTAAACAGAAAAAGGAAAAGGACTTACCTGGCGCCCAGGCGAAGCAGGCCCACCCCAGCCCAGCCGGCCCACAGGGGCAGCGGGGTCTTCTTCCCCATCCCGCGCCTCCAAGCTGCTCGGTGGAATGCCACCGAGCTAGCTGGGGACGACACGTCGTCGTCGACGAGCTTCCAGGCTGCCCCGTGCCTCTTCTCGCGTCCTGGAGACGTCTCGCAGCCGCCACGTCCATTCCCCCCTCCACGAGCTCCCTCCTCTCCTCTCTCGCCCGTTTCATCGCCGCCCGAGGAACACGCCGGAGCGCCGTCGAGCACACGCGTGGCCATTGACGCCGAGAAGCCCCAAGAACGTGTCCAAGCTCTTCGTCGTCGTCATCTTCGTCGAATTGCAGAAGGAATCGAGCCCGGAGCCCGCGTAGAAGCCGGATTCTTCCTCAAGTTCCCGCCGGCCGCCGTGAAGGACTTCGTCGATTCCGCCGCCGTTGAACCACCCCAGCCCTCGCCACCACCTCTACTGAGTTCAGGGTGAGCTTGCAAGCGAATCCCCTCTGTCTCCCCCTGGATTGCTCACTCTAGCCGGATCCGCCATGGTTGCTGAAGCATGTCGCCGCCATGGATGAGCTCGAGGTCGCCCCTGTGCCCCTTCGTCTCAGCCAGAGTGTGCGTTTGGCTCCTGAGCATGCCAGCGTTCGAACGCACGCGAGATTAGCCCGAACCGTGCACCGTAACATCGACTACGACCTCGCCGTGGTTCTGCTTCCGCCGGAGTCGTCGCCGTCGTCGCTCCCGACCTCCCCTTGAACCCCTGATGCTTCCAGAAGACGCGGAAGACGATGCTGCATCCAGTGGTGACCTCCCCGTGGCTTCCCGTGGCCCCTAGCAGGTTCCGGCGAGTCGCCGCCGTGGCTCCAGTCGCCGGCGTCAAGCCGCCGGTGGATTAGCCACTAATCACCCAATTAGTGACCCCCTGGGTCACTGACTAGTGGGCCCAGTGGCTTAATTAAGCCACTGGATTAAGTTAAACCACGGGTTAATTAACCCTAGCCACTGACAGGGTGGCCCCACTTGTCAGCCCCCCCTGACGTCAGCTTTGCGCAATAAATCATTTAAATGAATTTCCAGAGATTATTTGAATTAAAAGAGTTCGAGAAAATCCAGAAAATAACCCAAACTTTGGAAA
Source organism: Bromus sterilis (assembly GCA_950022295.1). Lineage (NCBI taxonomy): Eukaryota > Viridiplantae > Streptophyta > Magnoliopsida > Poales > Poaceae > Bromus > Bromus sterilis. The sequence continues at coordinate 28,621,644 of OX465599.1, read as the reverse complement.
TTCATAGAAAATTCATATTAACTCCAAATTGGACAAATAATATATGAAATATGATCAGGAGAAAATTATCTTTCCAAATATGCAACTTTCAACTCTGTTTGAGTTGAATTTAAATTGGGACCAGTAGCATATGTCATTTGGTTTATTTGAAATTAATTCAAATTCAAACCAAATTCTTTTGCTAATTGGACCATGGAATTATGATGTAAGTCAACCACACTTCAGAGGCATATCATACACATTTGAATTCGATTAAAAATGATCAAACTATGTCACATTCAACTTGGCTAAGTTAAATTCAAATGTGGATTTTGAAATTGCATTTCAAATGCAATATACTCCACTTAAATGGAATTGCCTCACACACATCAAAACTTACACTTAAAGTTTTAAACATTCAATCATGTGCTTGATCATTGCATTCATATTGATTGCTACTTCGTGCTTTGTTTGTCGAATAGAGGTGGAGCCGGAACCCGAGGTCACCCCCTACGTTGAAGACCCCGAACCTGAACCTCGTCAGCAAGGCAAGCAAACCCCCATTGATCATGTCGATAAAATCCCACTTCCCTCTCATGTCTCGCTTATGCATTGTTTAGGATGATCACCATGCTTCGTTTCTACCGCATAGATGAACCCATTCCTTTGCATGACCTATCTTTTTGTCACAGTAGTAAGCAAACCACAATCCTAGCAAATGTAGGAGTTGTTTGATATCATGTGGCCCCTGCAATGTTACTGCTTATTGCATGCTTAGTATGATACCATGTTGTTACTGTGATGTGAGTCAGGATGGAAATGATCATGTTTGATGGTAGAAAAGTGTTGGTGAATCGACCCTAATACAAGGTGAACGATGAGAGGCTGTGTAGGAGTACACGGTGGGTTGTCTCGTTGAACACCGCCCTAGTACGAGTTCTTGTGTGGTGATCCAAGATGAAGAGTACAACCACACATTGGGCTCACTGACCCCTCTCAACCTATTAACTCATCCCTTTCGATGTCCAGATGTCGCAGTAGTTCGGAGTTCTGGTAGGCTTGTGGCCTGGATGCTAAGTGAGAGAACGGCTCACCCGAGACCGGCTTATGCACCACGCACACATCGCTTGGGTCCACTTCGGTAAACCGGCCGGGTTCACGATAGTGGTAACCAACCCAAGTAGGCGGCTTTCTCGGACTAGATAGGCTATGAGGTAACAGTTGTGGTGAGCATCCTCGCCGGCACCCCTTGAATGGTGTCGAGTACAAAGATGGTAAATGATGGTCATGTGTGTGTAGCGGTACACCCTTGCAAGGTTAACAAAACTATTCGAATAGCCGCGTCCACGGTTATGGACTGCTTGGAAAGCTTAGCTTGATTATTAGACAACTTGAACCGGATACTTCTAAAACACACCAAGATAAGTGTGAGTGCTATGGCGTGCTTCCTCGTGGGGAAGTCGAGGAAGGCACCATAGTGGTGTATTGGTTGGTGAAAGTAGTGGACTCGTGTACGCTTCTTACCTCAAAGTCTGGTACTCGTAGTTTAGGATTAGCCAAGTCAAAGATGGCACTTCTGCAAGTGAACCCCACCTCCCTTTACATTGACACATGTGCATGAGTAGTATAGCTCCTATGTAAGTCTTGCTGAGTACGCCTTTGTACTCACGTTTGCTTAATCTATGTTTTAGATGACGCCACTGACCCCGAAGGTGGCTTCTTCATCGAGCTGGACGACTGAAGTTAAACTAGTCTAGTCCCAGTCAGCAGACTGGTTCCCTCGTGGAGGGCTTTGTGTTTAAATAAGGCTTCTTAAGCCATTTGTTAAACTTGTCTGTACTCAGACATAATTTGCTTCCGCCTGTGTTGTAATGTTGGATCACATGTATGTGATCTCTGTTTGTACTCTATAAGAGTTATAAATAAAATGTACACTTTGTAGAGAATTGCAATGGTACCTGCTGTTCATACAAAGCATGTGTGCTGCGTGTATGTTTATAACATGCATGTCTTTGTATGGGTTTTCGAGACCTTAGTTGTGTTCTGGCTGGCGGTCTTTCATACACCAAGTGGCCCTTAGATGTGCGCAGCTTGGGGCATCGCGATGCGATTGCTCGAGACTCCGTCTCGTGCACACTTTGTGGTATGATCGAGCCCGCCCTAGACCCCGACTAAGTGATCAGGCTGGAGTAAGTCTATGTAAGAGTTTGGAGATAGTCGGTAGTATGGTTGAGGCGACCTGTCTTTGAATATGGGAGTTCACCACGCATATCATTTGACTTGTGTGCGGACGATGAGGACCCATCTCAGTTGATCATCCGGCCTGGATGGGATGCCCCACACGTACGATGCTTTCCGAGAATGTTCAGTGCTTGGCCTTGTCTGCTTAGACAAGTGGGTGCGGTTCTCGGCTCTCCATATGACTATGTCTTAACTGTACTTGCATACGCTAATCCTGGGTCCCGACACGTATGGTGGAGCTGGTTGCAGAGAGCGTGGTGAGTGGTTCTTCCACGACCCTTGTCGTCCTTATTGGGCATGGGGTTTCCTTTGATGATTCCTTAGTTGAGACCGTCCCGGACTATTCTGATGAGCAGGATGACCGAGCCGATAAGCTGGCTCGTCGCCTGCAACAGGTTGTGGATGCTCAGGGTCCCCCTGTCGTAGGTGAGGGGGAGGCATAGTAGTGTTGCGTCGCTTTGAAACTGTCTCTGTAATTCGTGACTCCATTGTGATGGTTGATCTTTTTGCTACCTTTATCCGAGTGACTGCTTGGCTGTTCCTCTTGCTGTTTTTTTTATTTTTGTGTTTTGTTTGTCTTGCGGTAGGCCACCCCGGGCGTTCTTCGTCCGTGGAGTTCGCTGAAGGATGACGCTCGCGAGGGTGCGTACGAGTCCGTTTGCTTGCGGCTGAAGGACGCTGAGCGTGAGATTGTTCGACTGAAGGGTTCTGTAGCCGTTCAGCGTACTCGTCGCGAGCGTGCCGAGTCCGTGGTTGAAAGCCTTGCTTCATGGGTGGTGAAGTTGTGCGACCTCCTGCGGGGTGAGTCTTGCCTCTGTTTGGTTGCTTGATTCCGCTTAGTGGGTTTTGCCGTCTCTGTCTTGATCGTAGTTCTTGACTTTCGAAGTGTTGGCAGGGCGAACTCGGGATGAAGAGAGGGCCGTTCAGTCGGAGATGTCGCGGCTTGATGATCCTAGTGTGCAGGTGAGCAATCCATTTTGGGCAGATGGGGCTCGTGCTCGAGCGTTTGCTTTGCTTCGTCTCCGAGTTGAGCGGGTACCGGATGCTCTCAAATACTGCCAGCGGGTACTGGGTGGTATCCATGCCGAGTTATATCCGTTGGAGGTAGTTCCTTCGTCCCTTGAGAGGCTCTGTCGAATATTTACTCAGCCTGCCGAGTTACGTCGAGTGATGGATCATCAGATTTGTGCTGGAGCCCGAGCTGCTTTGGGCTTGTTCCATAGTCATTGGCCGGGGTGGATTTTGCTCAGGTGGTGGCGGGTCCCCCAGGCGGTAGGGGTCATCCGATGAACGAGCACTATATGGCTGTAGATGAACCTGCGCGCCAGGTTGTGAGGCGAGTTTGTGAAGAGAACGACCGGCATCTGGGTGCACTTATTAAGGCGAAGTTAGAGCCTAAAGATTAGGTGCTTCCCTTCGTTGTGTATGCTTCTTCTTGGTGGTGTATATTCCATTCTGTCTTGTTCGCGTCGCTGGGGGTCGTCTGCGTTGTAATTGCGGGGGACGTTTGTCGCGGCTTGCCCTTGAGTGTAAAGTTTTGTATGTGTCGCGGTTGCGAAGGACGCCTCGGGGGGTGGCAGTTTCGGCGAACCCCCGATTGCTAAGTTTTGATGTGCCGCGGTTGCGGAGGACGACTCGGGGGGTGGCTGCTTCGGCGAGCCCCCGAGTGCCAAGTTTTGATGTGCCGCGGTTGCGGAGGACGACTCGGGGGGTGGCTGCTTCGGCGAGCCCCCGAGTGCCAAGTTTTGATGTGCCGCGGTTGCGGAGGACGACTCGGGGGGTGGCTGCTTCGGCAATCCCCCGAGTGCCAAGTTTAATGTGCCGCGGTTGCGGAGGACGTCTCGGGGGATGGATGCTTCGGCGAGCCCCCGAGTGCCAAGTTTAATGTGCCGCGGTTGCGGAGGACGACTCGGGGGGTGGCTGCTTCGGCAAGCCCCCGAGTGTAAAAGTTTTTATGTGTCGCGGTTGCGGAGGACGTCTCGGGGGGTGGCTGCTTCGACGAGCCCCCGAGTGCCAGGTTTAATGTGCCACGGTTGCGGAGGACGACTCGGGGGGTGGCTGCTTCAGCGAGCCCCCGAGTGCCATGTTTAATGTGCCGCGGTTGCGGAGGACGACTCGGGGGGTGGCTGCTTCGGTGAGCCCCCGAGTGCCAACAGATTTTGGGGAAAAATATTTATATAATACTTTTCCTGCTGTCTCTTACAGAGAGTAGGGGGTTCTGTTGAAGACAGATCCCTTTTGCTTAGAACGGTGATGTGGTGGCCTTAAAGGCCTGGTAATTTTATCTCCGAGTGCCTGGGTTCTGCGGGCGATTTTCCTTTCCTTCTACGGGACCGCTTCTTCTGCGAGTCCCGTGGTCCTGCTGTCTTGGAGGGCTATGAAGGCTTCTGCTATCTTGTGGAATTCTTTGTCGCAGCGGTCGGATCTGACGAAACTGCCGCTAATTGTAATGACCCCGTGCGTGCCAGGCATCTTCAGCTTGAGGTAGGCATAATGGGGTACGGCCATGAAGCGAGCGAAAGCTGGTCGCCCGAGGATTGCGTGGTATTGCGACTTCCAGTCGACCACTTCAAAGTCGAGAGTTTCCTTGCGGAAGTTTGTCGCGTTCCCAAAGACTACCTCCAGGCTTATCCTTCCGAGGGGGTAGACTTCTTTTCCTGGTACGATCCCGTGGAAGGTTGTGCCTGAGGACTTGAGTGCGTTGCTTTGGATGAGCATGTCGTCGAGTGTTCGGGTGAAGATGATGTTGATCCCGCTGCCGCCGTCCATGAATACTCGCGACTTGTCGTAATTTCCGATTCTGGCCTCGAGTACTAGCGCGGCGTGCCCTGGTTGGGGAACGACTGGCGGGTGGTCTTCCCGGGAGAAGGAGATTTCTGTCTTCAACCCGCGCAGGTACTCTGGGACGGCCGGGTGTGCGGAGGTTGCCAGGAAGACTTGTCTGGTGACTTGTTTCTGCTGCTTGTTGGAAGGTCTGCCTTCTTGTATCATGTAGATCCTCCCGTGGGCTTCTGGGTACTGGTTTTCTTCTTCTGGTGTCCTTTGCCGTTCCTGGATGGCGGCCACCTGTCTTGTTGGCAGAGGGGGGGCTGGTGGCGCATCGTGGGCGACTGGCCCAACTGATATGCTTGCGAGTGGTCGTGCTGTTGCGGCCGCGGAGCGGATTTTCTCCTCGGCCAACTCGTTGAAGCTTCTGCAATTCCTGAGGGTGTGGGACGATCTGAGCTCTCCTCGCTCGTTTCTGAATCCGTGTATAGACCACAGTCCGTCGAGTTGTTCTTTGACGGAGCGGAATGCGCGAGTGCCGTCGCGTGGCTGCCTTGTCCTCCATTCTCGTCTCTGAGCCTGGGGCTCGTCTTCTGGGTTGTCTCGTCGCTGTGGTCTGTTGTCATCGCGGTGCCTGTCGTTCCGATCGTCCGAGAAAATGGCGGTGACCATGTCAGGTCCTCTGTCGGCTCGTCTATCTCCATTGTAGTCGTAGTCGTACTCTGATCGTGCAGTGTGGGTTTCTGTTTCGTTACGAACGAAATCTTCTCCGTCCACCCAGCTGTTGGCTAGTTCTAACAGCCGTGTGAGTGTTCGGAATTTTATCTGTCTGAGCTGCTCCTTGAATTCAACGCGCTGAAGGCCTCGTCTGAACGCGTCGATCGCACTTTCGTCCGAGATGTCTTCCGCTGAATTCTTGAGTATCGTCCATCGCTGGATGTATGCTCGCAGGGCCTCCCCCGTTCCTTGTTTGCATGCCCGCAGTTCCTCAAGTGAGGCTGGTCGCTTGTATGTGGATTTGAAGTTTTCTATGAAGGCTCCTCGGAACTGGCTCCAGGAGCTGATGGATCCGCGCCGAAGATTCGTCAGCCAATGTCGAGCGGAGCTCTTGAGCATGAGCTGCACGTACTGCATTGTCGTGACGTTGGTTCCTCTTTGAAACTTGACTGCTGTTAGGTAGTCGTCGAGCCATGCCTCCGGCTCCTCGAGTCCGTTGTACTTTAGTGTCGTGGTGTTCAGTTTGAACCCGTTTGGCATACGCGTCTCACGTATGGCACGTGTGAAGCATAGTGCTCCACATGGCTCGATTTCCTCGTCGAAAGCCTCTTCGTCCGAGTATTCCTGGCGTGCTGCGCGTCTTCGCCTGCTGCGGTTGACTCTGTTCTGCGTGATGTCGTCTCACGCATCTCGCCGAGTGCTGCGGCGCCTGTTGTTGTCGTCGTTGTCTTGTTTCTTGTACCTGTCGGGGCACCTGCGCCTGTCGTCGTCGTCGTCTGGTGAACTGGGGTCCCTGTCCGTTGTCCGCTCGCGAGTCTGCCGTTTTGCGCTGGATTTCTGTAGGAGATATGCCCTAGAGTCAATAATAAATGTTATTATTTATCCCCATGTTCCTAATTATGTTTATATTCCATGCTATAACTGCAATGGTTCTCGAGTCTGCAATAACCACGCGGCTCGGAGGAAGACTCATATGCACGTGTGGAATAATAAACGGATAAAATATATATTCCTAGTCTCGCCTCTAAGACTAGCTCAAGTGTTGCATGATGGTTCTGTTTTCCTGATCATGGGCATTACTATGCCGGCAATTTTGAGGGCACAATGTTAGAAGAACATTTGTGTTGAATCGACCCAGATTGATGTTATGCTATGAGATACATTCGTCACAAGTTAATGGATTATAACACAGAGAAAGTTGAGCGTTTGCATAATTCCTTAGACCATGAGAGTATCGAGTTCCTTCGTACTTGCTTCGTGAACTTTGGGGTTTGTTAAACGTCATCTGTAAAAGGGTGGCTATTACGGCGGCTTACGGGTTCACGGAAAAGTATGACCAGGAACTAGGTAGCTCAAGATTGGGATTTGCTCCTCCGTCGATGGAGAGATATTCTTCGGGCCCTCTCGGTGTTACAGTATCCACCATCGTCTGGCCAGACACATTGTGATTTGATCACAGGGATGCCGGAACATGGGAACGAGAAAAGAGAACAATACCGGAAACGAGGTAACTGGCATAGTGGACAAGTTGTTGATTCACGGGGATGCCGATAAGTCTCACCTCGGGTGTTTGTAACATATCGCGAAGCAACAGGAATAGCACACGGCAACTGGAGGTTCACTCGAATATTTATTCGTGTGGGTATAGGGGTCAATATGGGTGTCCACGGCTCCGATGTTGATCATTGATCGGAAAGCGTTCTGGGTCATGTCTATACTTCACCGAACCTATAGGGTCACACGCTTAAGGGTCATCTATCTGCTGAATACTAGACAGGGAGTCTGAGAGAAAGACACCGAAAAGGTTTCGGAGAAAACGGAAAAGTTCCGGAGAGAGAACACCGAAATAGTTTCGGTAAAACCGAAAAGTTGTTTCGGAGTAAACCACTAAGCCGAAAAGGTTTCGGTAAGCACCTGGTACTTTTGGAGGGTGCCAGAATTGTTCTGGTAACTTCTGGAATTTTTCTGGAGAAAAGATTAAAATATTTTTTTCGGAAATATTTCGGAGCTGCCGGAAATGTTCCGGAGCTGCCGGAAATGCTTAGGTTGCTTTTCGCAGATGAAAATCACTAATCCGGAATTGTTTCGGAATGCGCCCAAAATCATTTTAGTGGGTGTTGGAATTATTCTAAGACCCACAGAAATATTTTCGGAATTTTCGGACGCGAAAAAGTGGTGTCATGAATAGTAAAAAGTACTACTTGAGATATTTTTGGAAAGCCTTCTAGAAGGACTTGGGAGCCAAGAAAGCCCCCTTGGGTTTCCTATAAATAGAGGTGTGAGGGCAGCCCCATATCCTTGATCCAAGCTCTCCCTTGAGTTCAATACACAAGCCATGCATGATCTGGCATTCTCTCTCCCTCCCCGCGAAATAGTTTCGTAGAGCCGAAAGGCTGTCTGGGTTCCGGCAGGAACTAGTTCTGGACGGCGAAGCCCTGCCGGATAGCTGACACCGTATGTGTGCAACCCCGTAGAGAGGTCGTAGTTTCGATCTTTTGCCCGAGGGGCTGTTCGAGGGTCCTCCCGAAGGGCTGTCCAAATTATCGTTCGAGTTTCAAGGGTCCTCCCGGAGGGCTGTCCGAGTTACCGATCGAGTTTCGAGGGGCCTCCCGAAGGGCTGTCCGTGACATCGTCCGAGGGACTGTCTGACCGCCTCCCTGAGCGCTGTCCGAGGAGCAGACGAGGGAATACATTCTCGCGGTTGGGAGGTTGTAAATCCTAGCTGCGGGGATCTGCACCGACGATCTACATCGACTCTACTTCCGCTGCGCTACGAGTCGGTAACGATCAGATCAAAAACCTTGTATGCAGTCTCCATAGTGGTCCTGGGCTGTTCGTAGTGCGGAATTTTTTTTGTTTTCTGCCGCGTTCCCCTACAGTGGCATCAGAGCCGTGCTATGCGTAGATGCATGTTGCGATCTAGAATACATAGAGATGTATGGGTATTGCATAATATAATTTTGGAGTAGATCAGATCTATTGCTGAAAATTATTTATGCGGGTGGCAGATGAAATCTGTTACCCGATGTTCTTGTTGCTTCCCTGGAATTTGTGTATTTCTGATCTCAATAACAGTATGGTGGAGTTTCAAAGTTCTGGCAATCTGCGATCCTGATTGATCAAAGAAGTGCTAACAGTTCGTTGAATTCCACCATAGTTAGAGAAAGAAGAAATTCTGCAGACTAAAGGGCAATGCAGATATGATCTGCACGGGGATCACGCGTATGACGAAGTTCAGTATGGGGCTCGAGATTTTATTATCTCGTGTTTCATACACCCCGCAAAGTTAATCTAGCGACTTGAATAATCATGCTTGATGATAAACGTTGGTAGCTGCGGTTTAAGTCAAAACCTTAGAAGCCACGTAAAATAAAATTTTGCATAAACCGATTAGAGGCGTCTAACTTGGTTTTGCAGGATGTGCATGTGATGTGGTATAGCAAAGCTCATATTAATTTGATTATGTATGAGATGACTATATAATGTAAATTTATTAACATGACCTGCGTGTCATGATTCGGCATGATGGCTGGAGCCATATGATTGTCACTTTAATGACCTGCGAGTCAACCTTATGTAATGCACTTATTTTATTAGCTATAAAAATAGCAATATTATTTGGTGCATCGACAAGGTGGTGGCACACTTCGCGAAGGTGAACTCCGACGCAAATGCCTAAGACGAAGAAATACTTGACTTCTCCGTCAGAAGGGGCTATACCATATCATGCAATTATGAATTACCTGAGATGTTTATCCCTTAAGTTGCACCCTTCTTGATTGCGCGGTAGTCGCTTTTTATTAGGGTGATCTCTCACTTAAAATATCAAGTAGTTAGTGTTCTCCCAAATGTAGCACCGTCACAGCATCTATCCTTTCGGGGTGCGCCATGGATGCATGGGTACGAACGATTGGAGAAATGTAAGGCGGGTGAGGTCAGACCTCGCAGCAAGATCACTTGGTTGTCTTGACGTTCATGGCAGGATCGTCCTGAGCTCGGAACACACGCATCAAAAGATGAACAAGAGTCACATAGAGATGTGATCGGCAAGTTGGCCTACCAAATCAAAATCCTCGTCATGAGATGATGATTCTATGGCGTTGTATTGATATTTGGATCTTGAATCACTCATAATCAATTTTGAGAGATATTGATTTGAGTGGGAGCGCATTTTAGAATTAACTTGTTTAATTCTGAGTGCAATTAATTATGAACACTGTCTAAGTATAATTTGCTAATAGTTGTAGAATAATGGCTCGCGTTTCCACCTTCCCTATTAAAATTGAATAAGCTGTTAAATATCTGGTCAAAACTTTACGGTTGGTAACGTAATGTGAGGATTGTCCTCAAGAGTGCCGAGAAGGATTTTGTCCTATCGCATGCTTTCGGTGTCCTCCCGCTAATGCTATGGATGATGTGACTCTCATCCTTCGTTCCAAAAGCTAGAATTCCATTGTGGTCAAGTGCAATACGTTTGCTTCCATAAAACCCGAACTTCACAAGTTTTGGGATAGTTATGTAATATTCATGGAACTGAAAATTGTTTTCAGATACAGACAAAGGCTAAAAGATATGAGATATCCAAAGCAACATTTGTTTGCAAAGTATTAGTAAAATGTTTACTGGGCATTTGACTGATAAGAGAGGGATCCAGAAGAACGCCTGTCATATGATGAAGGTGAATAAAACAAACAACTTAAAGAGAAAGGAAATGTCCCAAGGGTGTTAGTATGACTCACACGCCTAGGAAGTCCGGGGCTAACGCCACTCTTAAAGTTGGGTGCTTCTTCTGAGAGTAGGAGAAATATATTGAAAGTTAAACTGTTAAAAGTATAAGGGAAAAAAGAAAGAAGACTGGAATGTCCAGCTCATGTATAAAAGTCATGAAAGTTATTGATGTATGGAAGGCTGGTCAAAAAATAAATAGTTCTTGGGAATTGTGATTAAACAGTTAGTCCATGATTCTTGGGTATTATGATTAAAAGTTGATCACAAGAATACCCGCTCGATTGCATTCTGTTGCAACTCGATGCAAGAACCACTACGGCCTAAAATACTTGCCAGTAATGAGGTTTAGATACGCGCTGGGAACATAGTAAAAGTTACTATACCTTCCATCGGTGTATCACCATCTGTATTTATTTTCATAATTCGTTTTAGAGTTTTATACACTCTAGCCCATTGCATAAAGTATGTTGCAAGAAGGTTGTTCATAAAAGAACAATTGTTGTTCAGTATTATGAATAACATAAAGGGCCATGCTTCCATCGGGGATGGGATGTATGTTACGAATATTGATGGTAATATGATACATCCATAACAATGACGCTAATTGTCGAAAGACTAAAAGAATACCACATATGTGTGGCACTGCATTTGGTCACATTGGAGAAACCCGCATGGAGAAATTCCATAATGATGGATTTTGAAGTCATTTGATTATGAATCATCTCACACTTGCAACTTTCGTCCGAAAAGTTAAGTGACTGAAATACCGTTCACAGGCCATGAGGAACGAACAACAAACTTATTGGTGATCATACATTTGATGTGTGTAGTCCGATAAATGTTGTTAGTAGTGGATTTATCTATCTTCAGAAAAGACTCAAGTAGATATATGGATATTTACTTGATAAGACGTAAGTCTGGATCTTTTGAAATCATTCGAAAGGTTTTCAAAAATGAAGTGAAAGTTATTGTGACAAGAAAATTATGTTTCTACAATTCGATTGCAGAAAGGAATTTTTGAGTTACAAGTTTAGCCAATGTCTGATGAGTTGTGAAAAGAGTTTTCATAACTTGCACCTCCCGGAACACCACTGCAAGTGGAATGTCCTTGAAGATGTAATCAAACCATTTATGACATGGTAAGATCAAAGATGACATAAATCAATTTGCCATTATCCCTTTTAATGTAATGCTTTAGAGACTGCGGCTTTTACACTGAAAGGAGCGCCATCAGGTCTGTTGAAATGACGCCATGGTATGGTACGCCCAACCATGTTTTATCTTTTCTTAACATTTGGAATATGGGGCTTGTGTAAAAGATTACAAACCTATTCCAAATCAGACAAGTGCTACTTTGTAGGTTATCCCAAATTATTGGGAATTCCTCCACCACTATACCGAGGCAAGAGGTTTTGCCACAAAGAACGGTATGCTTTTAAAGAGAATGGTTCTTGAAAAAAGGTGAGTGGGAGGACAGTGCAACTCGATGAGATAACAGTATTTTCGTCATCAGATCAAAGGAAAGGAACCTTGGAAGTGATTCCAGAGTTTCCTACTGCGACTGATACGGAAGCTCCTACATGAGATGTATGGACTTCGGTCGAACTTGCAGCTGAACCACGTAGGCAAAACTCATGCAAACCTCTCAGGTGCGCAAACGAGATATTGTTGTTAGACAACAATATACCTACGATAATTAAGGAAGCAATGATGGGCCCTGACTCCGGAATTGGCTAAATGCCAATACAATCCGAGATAGTTTCCATATAAATAAATCAAGATTGTATCTTGATGGACCATTCGGAAGACTTTGAGTCTAACGAATATTAATGGAACTATAAACTGATACGGATAAAAATGTTTTATCCATAAAGCTCGACTTGTTGCTTATAACAATTTCAAGGAATTAACTACGGCGAGATTGTCTCTCCGTAGCGATGCTTAAAGTCGGTTCGGGTTAAACTAGCAATTAATACGTATTTCATTCATGAGATATGAAACATGGATGACAAAAGGATTTCCATGAGATGGAAATACTGCCTTGGAGATACAGTCCAAGGTATTTTGTCAGTCCAGAGGATGCTAGTAAGTATGCAAACTTCAGAGTTCCTGCGATGGACAAAAGAGAGCATAATGGAGTTGGAATCTTCGTTTTTGATGAAATAATCAAAAGAGTTTGATTTCATCGATGGATAACGAAGATGCTTGTGGCTACAAGAAAGTAAGTGGGAGCATAATAATATTTCTAAAAACCTTGTGTGCCTAACACATTGTTAAGTGGAAATAATATAAATTTCTTGACACAAATTAAGACTTCATTGAAAATAGTTTTTCGACGAAGTGCTTGGGCTAAGTAGTCTTGATATTAGGCATAATTATCTACGAGATATAATTTCCTAATAGGGCTAAGCCAAAATACATATTGACAAGATGCTAAAACAGTTTAGCGTTAAAAACGCCAAGGAGTGATTCTTGCCGAAGTCACATGGAAAGAGTTTTTGCAAGACTCGGTGTCCTATAACACTGATGAGCAAAATACATGATGGATATTCCATACACCTTTGTGTTTGGATTAACCATGTATTCCATGGTATATAAAACAACCAGATATGTCCAGTACTCCCAAGTTGTTGCGAATATAGATACCAAAGTGATCAAAGTACTGATCATGGGACAAAAGTGAAAAATGTCATTGAGTACTAAAGTAGCACTGATGACATGTTTTCTCGCAAGAAGAGATTATGAAGTGCTTGTTGTAAGTAATTACATCAATATAGTCTTCATCAATGCTCCATGCGATTTTCGATCTAAGTTAAGGGTTTTTGTGGGATACACGATATGGTGGCACAGTAAGTTGGAATTGTTCCAAACAGGTTACTGTGGCAAATTCTATGACAAATGCTGAGTATGATGACGCTTTAGAAGCGACAAAGAAGATGTTGAATCATATAGTTCATTCATGAACTTAGTATGGTTCCAAGATGGCTTTGGTCAATGGAACACTATTGAAGATAGTTGCTCCATAGCTCAGTCTGAGGAATCAAGGTTCGACCCGTGATTCACATATATACAAAGCCAAGTCCACACAAAATATGAATTTTGTGAAAGCGTGAAAACGCGAGGATATGCAAAGATACACACGGAGTTGAAGTTGTCAGATCCGTTGGACATCAGGCTATACCACATGTGAAGCATATTTTACACCAGTATGCCGTAGGTGTAAAGTGCATTAGCATTGACTAGATTATTGACTCTAGTGCAAGTGGGAGTCTGTAGGAGATATGCCCTAGAGGCAATAATAAATGTTATTATTTATCCCCATGTTCCTAATTATGTTTATATTCCATGCTATAACTGCAATGGTTCTCGAGTCTGCAATAACCACGAGGCTCGGAGGAAGACTCATATGCACGTGTGGAATAATAAACGGATAAAATATATATTCCTAGTCTCGCCTCTAAGACTAGCTCAAGTGTTGCATGATGGTTCTGTTTTCCTGATCATGGGCATTACTATGCCGGCAATTTTGAGGGCACAATGTTAGAAGAACATTTGTGTTGAATCGACCCAGATTGATGTTATGCTATGAGATACATTCGTCACAAGTTAATGGATTATAACACAGAGAAAGTTGAGCGTTTGCATAATTCCTTAGACCATCAGAGTATCGAGTTCCTTCGTACTTGCTTCGTGAACTTTGGGGTTTGTTAAACGTCATCTGTAAAAGGGTGGCTATTACGGCGGCTTACGGGTTCACGGAAAAGTATGACCAGGAACTAGGTAGCTCAAGATTGGGATTTGCTCCTCCGTCGATGGAGAGATATTCTTCGGGCCCTCTCGGTGTTACAGTATCCACCATCGTCTGGCCAGACACATTGTGATTTGATCACAGGGATGCCGGAACACGGGAACGAGAAAAGAGAACAATACCGGAAACGAGGTAACTGGCATAGTGGACAAGTTGTTGATTCACGGGGATGCCGATAAGTCTCACCTCGGGTGTTTGTAACATATCGCGAAGCAACAGGAATAGCACACGGCAACTGGAGGTTCACTCGAATATTTATTCGTGTGGGTATAGGGGTCAATATGGGTGTCCACGGCTCCGATGTTGATCATTGATCGGAAAGCGTTCTGGGTCATGTCTATACTTCACCGAACCTATAGGGTCACACGCTTAAGGGTCATCTATCTGCTGAATACTAGACAGGGAGTCTGAGAGAAAGTCACCGAAAAGGTTTCGGAGAAAACAGAAAAGTTCCGGAGAGAGAACACCGGAATAGTTTCGGTAAAACCGAAAAGTTGTTTCGGAGTAAACCACTAAGCCGAAAAGGTTTCGGTAAGCACCTGGTACTTTTGGAGGGTGCCAGAATTGTTCTGGTAACTTCTGGAATTTTTCTGGAGAAAAGATTAAAATATTTTTTTCGGAAATATTTCGGAGCTGCCGGAAATGTTCCGGAGCTGCCGGAAATGCTTAGGTTGCTTTTCGCAGATGAAAATCACTAATCCGGAATTGTTTCGGAATGCGCCCAAAATCATTTTAGTGGGTGTTGGAATTATTCTAAGACCCACAGAAATATTTTCGGAATTTTCGGACGCGAAAAAGTGGTGTCATGAATAGTAAAAAGTACTACTTGAGATATTTTTGGAAAGCCTTCTAGAAGGACTTGGGAGCCAAGAAAGCCCCCTTGGGTTTCCTATAAATAGAGGTGTGAGGGCAGCCCCATATCCTTGATCCAAGCTCTCCCTTGAGTTCAATACACAAGCCATGCATGATCTGGCATTCTCTCTCCCTCCCCGCGAAATAGTTTCGTAGAGCCGAAAGACTGTCTGGGTTCCGGCAGGAACTAGTTCTGGACGGCGCAGCCCTGCCGGATAGCTGACACCGTATGTGTGCAACCCCGTAGAGAGGTCGTAGTTTCGATCTTTTGCCCGAGGGGCTGTTCGAGGGTCCTCCCGAAGGGCTGTCCAAATTATCGTTCGAGTTTCAAGGGTCCTCCCGGAGGGCTGTCCGAGTTACCGATCGAGTTTCGAGGGGCCTCCCGAAGGGCTGTCCGTGACATCGTCCGAGGGACTGTCTGACCGCCTCCCTGAGCGCTGTCTGAGGAGCAGACGAGGGAATACATTCTCGCGGTTGGGAGGTTGTAAATCCTAGCTGCGGGGATCTGCACCGACGATCTACATCGACTCCACTTCCGCTGCGCTACGAGTCGGTAACGATCAGATCAAAAACCTTGTATGCAGTCTCCATAGTGGTCCTGGGCTGTTCGTAGTGCGGAATTTTTTTTTCTGCCGCGTTCCCCTACAATTTCTTAGGTACCGAGGCATCGATGGCGTCCTTCATTATCTGCAAAGCAATGGAAGTTTAGCGATCTATCTTGCCCTTTCTGCTTTTCTGGGCACGGGAAAGGTAGTCCTTGGCGCTTATGAGTGCTTCTGCCGGAGTGAGGGCTCTTCTTCGTCGTCGTCTTCCTCTAATCTGAAGTCGTCTTCTAGTTTCCGCACCACTCTCGCCCTTTCTGTCTTTCGCAGATTGTTGAGTTTCGATCTGTTGCGCGTGGGGGAGTCGTGGCCTGGTGAGTCACTTCTGGGAGTTTTTTTGCGACTGCTTTTCTTTTCGAGTTCCTCCTTTTCTTGCTTCTCCATGGCTAGGCGCCACTGTCTCGTCTGCTGGGTTAGCTCGCCCGCTAGCTTGTTGTATGCCCTTAGCTCATCCCTTGAGGCATCTGATGGTAGTAACCTGCCGCGGGCGACTGCTTCCTTTACCATTGCCATTGATTCCTTGGACAAGTATATTTTTTCTTTGGGTGGTTCGTATGCCGTTGCAACCGGGGTTTGCTGCCTGTTGCGTGATGGGTGGCTGCCTTGGCCGGGTGCTTGCTGCTTGCTGCTTGGTGGCTGGCTGCTTTTTTGATTGCTGGGTCCTTGTTCCACCTAGACTTTCCTTGGTATGGTCCCCGGTTCTCCTAGTTGTACGACCATCTGACTGGTGTTGCCGGGACCTGCCACCCTGTTGGTGGTTGGGGTGTCTTCACGAGTGCCCGGGTCGTCGACTCGCCCGTTGTTACCTGACGCTGGTGTGCCAACTTCTGCCATGAACACCTGCGATGGTGTCCTTGCCGCCTCCTTGCTGATACGTGTGATGGTGCCGCTCCATGTTGGGGCTCCACTTGGGCGGTCGCGAGTGGCGTGGAGCCTTGAGTTGGGTGGGTAGCTACGGCTGCAAGATAGGCTGGCCATGCGGGCGGCGTCCGCTCCAGTCACTGCTGCAGGTGTTGCTGTGGGTGCGCGGGTGCCGTCGGTGAGGCGAAGAGTCCCCCAATGGTTGATGTAGATCTGATACGCTCCGAAGATCAGATTTACGCCGGAGTGTAGATCGGTGAAGACTGGCTGGAGGGCCGGGAGGTGGGCCGTGAATCCGAGGGACTCGAACAGATTGGATCTTGCCGGAGCCGTCGAGTCGATGAGTGCTGATGATGATGAGGCTGACGAGATCGCGTTCCCAACCTGCGCGGTTCCCACAAACGGCGCCAATTGGCGGGGATCAACCCCGGAAAATCCCATGGTCAGGGACCCTGGGTTATTCATGAGAGGCACAGGTTGGACGATAGCTCGTCGGCAAACAGGGAGGCACACTCCTGCTCGATATTATTGATGGGGGAGATGCGATTACAGGGGATGCCAAGGCTGGAGCGCTCAAGGCTAGGGTTACAGATGATATTGGTTGTCTTTGGTGTCGCCCCTCCTAGCCCTTATATACTGGGCTAGGTCTCGGGGAATTCATCTACGTTTACAGGTAAGCTTTCCTAACCCTAGCTTGCTCCGTACGGCAGGTTTTCGCACCTTCTGTCGTTGATATGTAACGGCAGATGCCATGGGGATGGCTAAAGTGAGGCGAAGACGCGAGGAAGAAGATGTCGATGGTGCCGGAATCGGGTTGGGCACAAACACGGTGATGGACACCACGATGTACCCAGGTTCGGGGCTCTCCGGAGAGATAACACCCCTACTCCTGCTTGTCTCTTCTATATCAATGGAACTAAACTACAATAACTGCTTCTCTATCTACTTAGGGGAAGGTGAGAGCTGCCGTGGGCAAGGCTCTCTCCTGCTTCCCTGAGGAGGAACCACTAGCAGTGAATGAACTGAGCAAGATATGAGTAATGGTGCGAATTTTGTGGATCGTCCTTCACGCAGGAGGGGTACCCCGGGCTCTTATAGTGTGAGCCCGGGGTAAATCGGTAACTTCACTGCCGATTGGGCCCATCTGTCATCCTCTAATCGGCAGGGCCCCACCGACTGCACCTCTCCGGGTGATCCGGACACGACGAGCGGCGGCCTATGCTGTAGACTCGTAGGGCATGATGATGAACAGTGGTGCTAGGAGGTGCAGTCTTGTTGTCCTGTCCGCGGAATCGGCGGAGAGGTCGACAACGCATCTCTGCCAGATCTTCGAAGTGACTTGGCTTCTCTGCCACCCCGATCTCTCGGGATTGCGCATTTATGACCTTGTACTTGGACCTCCGACTGGTCTCGGGTCAACTTCTCCAGGGGTGGTAAGTTGTACCGATTGCGCCTGGGCCGACTGATGGCCCTCGGCAGGGTCGATTGCTCTAGGCAATCGGCCGCGTCGATGCCCATCCCAGCCCAGCTGCAGGCCAATCGGTTGATCGTCTTAGTGCTGAAAGGATGTCCCGGTTGCGCTTGGGCCGACTGCTGGCATTCGGTACGGCTGATTGCCTTGGAGCAATCGGCCGTACGCCTGCCCAGCTCGGCACAGCTGCAGCTCAACCGGTCCATCCTTGTCTTGAAAGGTTGCTTTCTGTTGGGTGAGCCTACCCGGGTACCAATCCCCCGACAGTAGCCCCTAAAGCTGTAAAGGTCCCACGGTCACTCGATTGTGGGGCCTTTGCAGTTTTCAATCTTTCTCCAACATCTTCCGAACGCTTTGGCCTCATCAAGTGCGTCGTTCCGAGTTAGTCGACCGACTCGGAGATCACACTCGGCTGGCCAAGGTTTCGTCCGATTTGACTTGTGCTGTCTCCGACTTCTTTCTTCACTTCTTGATAATCCTATCTCTCGCCGATTCGGATCTAATACGAACCGATTGCCTTCCAACGGTTACCTCTGATTCTTCCCGGGAGCAGTCAATGGACTGGGGCCCACGACCCACGCACGATTTGACGTAACTGCAGGCCTCGGCCCCCACGTCGCACGCCTCGCTTCCCATGCTGGGATCTCTTGCGCCGGTTTGCCGGTTGGACTTCTTGTGGGCGAGGCCACACCGGGCTACACGGCCGCAGCTAGGTCCCACTCCCCTCCCCCGCCGCCCATATAAGCCACAGGGGAGGGCCTCGGGCTCCTCCTTCTCGCATACGCCTTCTTCCTCCTCCGCTTCTCACTCTCGCTCACGCCATTGCTGCTCCGCCCCAAGCTTTCCATCGCGCTCGTGACTACCTCTCCGCGCACGGAATCCGCTCCGGCCGCGCACTCGTGTGCTCCTCCGCCACCGCGGTAACCTCTCACCGCCACCTTGCGCGGTATTCTTGCACTCTTCGTCTTCATTTTCCTCCCGCCCGCGAGTTCCATGGCGCCCGGGCGAGACACCTCCCAGGCCATCCGTGCGTGCTGGAAAGGTTCCAACGTCACCGCCGGTGCCATCCAGGCCTTGGTTCACGCCCGCAAGATGCCGGCCGAGGTCCAATGGCGTGCTCCCGGCGCCGAGCTCGTGCCCGATGCGTGTGCTAGCGAGAGAGTCGTTTTCCTCACTCACTTTGAGCGTGGATTCGGACTCCCCGCCAGCACCTTCTTTCGGGACTTCCTCAACTTCCACCGTCTGCAGCCGTATCATCTCGCGCCGAATTTCATAATGATCCTCTATGGCTTCGTCACGCTGTGCGAGGGGTATCTCGGCTGCCGCCCAAGCATCGCTCTCTGAAAGCGGTTCTTCAACCACCGAGCTCACAATGCTCGGACGGGAGCTGTGGTGCCTTCTGCTACGGAAGGCGCCGATCCGACGTTCGTGACTGACATGACCGAGTGCGGCAGTTGCCTCGTCGCAGCCGGCAAGCACAAGTACAAAGGTCCCGAGATCCTCCAGTCGTGCAAAAACTGGCAAACCACATTCTTCTATGTCAAGTCGCCCGACCAAGGCCCCGATCTCCTGAACTTTCCCGAGTTCTCCCTCGCACGGCCGACTGAGAAATACCAGTGGTCGCTGAATTACGGTGTCGGTGATTGCGATGTCGACGCTCATGTCGCCAGGGTTGCTCAGCTGGAGCAGGAGGGGCTCCTGCCGACTGACCTTGCTGCTGCTTGGCTTCAAGCCCGAGTACTTCCTCTGCAGCGCCGAGTGCGCCGCCTCTGTGACATGTCGGGCCCCCAAGATCCCACTCGGCTCTGCACATGGCGAGTGAAACTCGAAGACCTTTGCAACAGGCTGAAGACTATCACCGCCAGTCCTTCGCCCGACCCTTTCCGCTTCGGCCTTGAGTACCTTAACCGCCTGCAGAAACCGCCTGTGGTATGTTCCGACTGTCTTCTTTCTCCGATTACTTTTTCCTCATACCTAGTTTCTCTGATAACCTTCTTCTTCTTGCTCAACACTTAATTCGATCCAACTTGATGGAAGACGGCCAGGTGGCCAGTACGTACGCCCCCGACCGCAAGGAAGATGACCCCGCGGACTTTGAGTATGACGGTGAGGTTCCCCCATCCGAATCCTCCGATGACGGTGAATCCTCTGGGGAGTCCTCCGAATCCGAAGATCCAGCTGATGACGCCGACGCCGAGGCCGCCGACACCAGGAACGCCGACATCCGAACTGCAGCTCAAGGGGGTACGCCTGACCCTTCCCTTGAGCAATTTCTGGCCGAATGGAGCGATGACGACAGTGTCTCAAAGGTTGGTGATTCTGATGTAGATCCTCACGCCAAGCCCCCGAGGGTGCCGACTAAGCGTGCCTCGGCGACCGGCTCCTCCTCTGGTGCTGCTCCCAGCAAGGTTGCTAAGACGGCGCCGACTGCTCTCAAGGGCAAATAGCCTTAGGTCGCGGCCACTCGAGTGCCGACTGGTCAAGCTCCTCTCGGCAAGTCCAGGGGCGTACCTTTCCTGAGAGATGCCCCTTTGAATGTCG
Source organism: Bromus sterilis (assembly GCA_950022295.1). NCBI lineage: Eukaryota > Viridiplantae > Streptophyta > Magnoliopsida > Poales > Poaceae > Bromus > Bromus sterilis. The sequence goes on along the minus strand of OX465599.1, from coordinate 28,601,078 downwards.
CCCCGCTGAGATGTCGGATGCCCACGGGCGCCCCGAAAACCGTCGGGTATGCCTTTATCTTCACGCTTTTAACCTCATTGCCTTCTCTTATACTGATTCATCTCTTCTTTCTTCTTTCAGGGAGCCGATTAGTCTTGACGACGTCGACGCCGATATTCCTGCCCATGTCGGCACGGTCGTTGCTCCCGCCGCTTCTACTGCTGCGGCCCACAATCGGCAACCGGCTCCACATCGGTCCTCCAAGGATGCCGAACGCGTCGCCAAAATGGCCCGCCTCGAGACTACCAAGAAAGCTACCGCTTCCACCACTGCCTCCAAGACCTCCAAGAGCACGGCCGACCAGGGAGTTACTGGTGGCGAAGGAGCACAACCGGTCGATCCGATTGACCCATCTCCGCCGCGACGCTCCGACCCAGTCTCCGACCCCATGACGACTATCTCCTCGCCCATCCTGACGACCAGCTCGCCGATTATGACGACCACCTCGCCGATTATGACGACCACCTCGCCGATTATGGCAACCGGTCCTTCGACCTCGTCTCGTCCGACTCCGCCGCAGACACAACCGGGCGCCTCCGGCCTTCTGGCGACGTCGGCGCCACCGGACTCGACCATTGCCTCCTCTGCCACTGCGACCCAAACTCCACCGCCATAGCCGACCTCTTCCGCGTCAATAATTCTGATGCGCTCAGTGGACCAGTTCCGGGACGAGTACTCTCGCAACGGACGTGTTGGCGCCGATCTCGATGCCTCGCATCGCTTCCTGGTCCCATGATGACGGCCTACAACCGGGTGAACGACTTTGCCACCGCCATGGCTCAGGACCTCCAACTGCTCGACCGCAATCACGCGGTAAGCTCTTCAACCTTCCTTTATGGCTTCCTCAAATCGGGAGACTTTTCTTCCGGTGGGTGCGCGCAAGCGCACCCACTGGGTGTAGTCCCCGAGATTCGGGCCGATTGTTTGCAATCGGTTCGGATCTTTTATGCTTTTTGCTTCTTTTTCTTTCCTTTCTCCCGATCGGGAGACTTTTCTTCCGATGGGTGCGCGCAAGCGCACCCACTGGGTGTAGTCCCCGAGATTCGGGCCGATTGTTTGCAATCGGTTCGGATCTTTATGTCTTAGATATCCTTTGCTCATCTCTCCTGCCTTCCTCCTATCGGGAGACTTTGCTTCCAGTGGGTGCGCGCAAGCGCACCCACTGGGTGTAGTCCCCGAGATTCGGGCCGATTGTTTGCAATCGATTTGGATCTTCTTTTGGCTGCTGTGTCTCTAAAGTTCGTCTTGTTCTTCTTCTCAGGTCGTTATTGAAGAACGACACAAGGTTTTCGAGAAACTCCTCGAAGCCTACGCCGCCAGCCTCCGAACCCTCGCTCAGGCCCAGCTCGAGGTCAACAATCAGTCGGCCGAGATCAACAGGCTGAGAGGTAACCTCTTTATTACTTCTATCTTCCCTCCGATTGATAATTTCTCTTGTATTAATATCTTTATACCTTCCTCTAGTCTCTGTTCCCATGGTAGATGAACTACAAGGCCGCATTGCCGAATTGACCACCGAACTCGGCCAGCAAGGGCCCGCACTTGCCGCAGCTAAGCAAGAGATGACCCAACTGCAAGGGGTGGAGGTCGATTTGTCTCGTACCATCCAAACCCTCCGTTCCGAGTTCCTTGCTCTGAAGAAGCAACATTAGGACGACCTGGCCGCTGTGACTGCTGCTGGCGATGTACTTCGCGCTGAACGAGACGCAGCTGTGGCCGCCCGAGAGGCGATGCAGACTGAGAGGGATGATGCCCTTTCTGCCTGAGACGCCATCCGGACAGATCGTGACGAGCACATCGCCAAGTATGAAGACTTGGAGAAACGCAACTATGAAGAAATAACCCGACTGCGCCGTCGGGCTAAGGGTTTCTGCGATACGATGACTGAGATGGACGCCCTTTTTAGCGGTAAGTGTTTCTTTCATCCAAGTGCATTTTCCGACTGCTCCCTTCTTCTGTGCTCTTACTCACATCTTCCTTCATGATGCAGAGGCTTGGCCTGAATCTGAGGCAGCTGCTTATGCAGCAGTGATCAAGTCCCGAGAAGAGATCACCGCTGCCGGAGGCACCGCCCAAACCGAGACTGATGTCTGGACCCGGCAGGAATATCTGATTGGCACGGCGGCTCGCATTCCTGTTATCCAGGGAGTTGCACTGTCCTTCAAGCTTGGCATTATGAAGATTGCCGAATTGCTATGGCCGCCGACTGAGCTCAAGGTTGGGCTCCAGAGGATGAAGCATGCTGCTGGCTCCTTCGCCGAGACCCGCGAGCCGGAGACTTTGGTCGAGGAAGATTCTGACAAGGGAGAAGCTCCGAATGCTACCACCGAGCAGACTCGGATTCTTCTGAAGGCCATCCCACGTCAGATTGATGTCTTGCTTAACTCTGCCGGTCGGACTGGTGCGGAGACTGCCCTCCAAACTGTGCTGAGCTGGTACCCACAAGTGAAGCTTCCCAAGCTCTACAGCATCAGAGAGAACGCAGCCGACTTGTTCGAGAAGACTTATGCTGAGGTGAATCGGCTAGCCAGCACCATGGTGAACTGGTTCTCTCCCTATGATTACACTTCGTATCTCGACGAGGGAGGGAACCCATTGGCAACAACTTCCATCTCTGGCTTGGCCGATGAGCTTTCTGACAGCGGCTCGTCCCATACCTCTCCTAGGTCCAAACAAGCTGACGCCACGTCGACCGACGCACAGACGGAGCCGGATGCCGCTACTGCGCAAGCTGATCCGACTGCTCCTGCCACCTCGGCCGCTCCGACTGCGAGCTCTGCGCCACCAGCTGCCCCGACTTCTTGAGCCGTGCCACCGATGACGTCATCTACCTCTGCCGCCGACACCTGATCGGCCTTATCTTATTTTTATTTTCGGAACAGTTTCTTGTAGAACACGATTTTAATTCCGCCGACACCCACTGGGTGTGGTTCGTTGTAATGAACTTATTCGGCCTTAGGCCTGCTATCTTTATGCAATCCGCTTGCTCGTTGCAAGTTTTATTTGTGCGATCTACTTCGCGTTTTTTGTCGGTTTCCTTCATCGGTCTGCACTTGGGGGCGTCATGCCTTGTCCATTCTGCAGCCGACATGCGGTCTGCAGACGGATTGAAGGTTGATTTCCGGCCAAGGTTCGATAAGTTTTTTTTTGAGTTTACACGACAAAACTAGCGCGAAGGATTCTGCAATGTTGGGAGCCGATTGCTCACTGCCGGCTGCTCGGTGCACCGGTCTGCGGCACAATCGGTAGCTGACTTAGTCGTCTATGCCCTTTTTAGAGCGTTTCGATTTGTTTCTCGAGGATTTGTACTTCCGGCTGCCCCAACCACTACCCTTCTCAATTCCACAACCACTCTCGTGACTTGTGCTTGAGTCGGGTGCTAGTCCGAGTGCCAGCCCGCAGCCCCCGTGCCTCGTTGGCTCATTTTTCTGACCTTGTGGTCGGTCAGTCCCCGAGTGCGTTATTCACGTCTCGGGTATGACTAAGCGTTCCCGACTTGGGCTAGCTTTTCGAATAAAATCATGCAAAGGTAGTCGAATGCTCTTCTTCAGAGGCATGCTAGCTTTACTGATCATTTGCTGAGTAGCATACATACATTTTTGCAGCTCAACTATAGAATGGGCATAAGAGCTCGGCGTTCCACGGGCGCTCCGTTTCTACTCCTGACGTGTCCTTATGCCGAGTGCCCTTGGTGCAGTCGATCAAATAATATGAGTTGTTCTTGAGTGCGCGGCGGATGAAGAATGGTCCCTCCCAGGGTGAGGCCAGCTTGTGCTGCCCATCGGACTTCTGAATTCGTCGTAGCACCATGTCACCCTCACGGAAGGCGAGAGGACGAATCTTCTTGCTGTGGTAGTGCCGCAACTTCTGCTGGTTGACTGTTGATCTGGATAAGGCCAGCAGGCAGGCTTCTTCCTTGAGATCGACGCCGTCTTCTCGTGCTAACTTGGCTTCTTCCTCGGTCTACAAGGCATGCCGAGGTGAATCAAACTCGATGTCGGATGTGATGATTGCTTATGATCCATATACCAGGAAGAAAGGAGTGAATCCAGTCGACCTGTTTGGTGTAGTTCTTAAGCTGAACAATACTGCTGAGAGTTCTTCAATCCAAGCTCCGGGTGCCCTCTCCAGTGGCTCCACCAATCGGGGTTTGATATCCGACAGGATTAGGCCGTTTGCTCTTTCTACTTGACCATTCGACTGAGGATGTGCAACGGATTCAAGATCAAGCCGAATACCCTGCTGAGATGCATATCGAGCCAGTGCGCCCTTTGCAAAATTGGTGCCATTGTCGGTGATGATGCTATTGGGCACACCATATCTACATACGATGTCGGCCACAAAACAGACCGCAGTCGGACCATCCAGCTTCTTGATCGGGCGGGCTTCAATCCACTTGGTAAACTTGTCCACTACGACCAGGAGATGTTTCATGCCACTTCGGGCTCTCTTGAACGGACCAACCATGTCCAAACCCCACACCGCAAATGGCCATGCTATTGGGATTATCTTCAATGTTGATGCTGGCTGATGACTTTTTGCCTTGAACCGCTGGTAGCCCTTGCAATACTTCACCAGGTTCTCAGCTGCTGCACGCGCGGTCGGCCAGTAGAAACCATGTCGGAAGGCTTTGTTGAAAATGGCTCTTGCTGACGCATGATGACCGCATTCACCTTGGTGGATGTCTCTGAGCAACTCCAGGCCTCTGTCTTCTTCTACACATCTCTGAAAGACACCAGTTGCACTCTTCCGCACTAGCTTGTTGTTGATTATTGTGTATGCCCAAGACCAGCGACTGATTTGTCTTGATTCGGCTTCGTCTTCTGGAAGAACTCCGTCCACTAGGAAATCTCTAATCGGTTGTGCCCATGATGGCGCACTGATGACTACCATCACTAGTGCTTGCTGGGGTGCGACTTCTTCTTGGATCTCGGCTTCTTGGCCATTGGACTCCTGGATTTCGGCCTCTTGAACCTCTCCCATCTCGTCTTCTGTCTCTGAACTGCCGATTTCGTCGCCTAGCACGCATTCGGCAGCCCCTGGTGACAGCTGCTCGTCTGGAGCTGGAACTTCTTCGATGAAATCGGCAGTGCCTGATGTCATTGGCTCTTCTGAGGCTGTGCCATCTGGTGCTACCTCTGCTCGCTTCCCTTTAGCCTTGCTCTTTTTGCTGCATTTGGCAGCCCCTGGTCTGCAGTCGGCAGCCCCTGGTGCTGTCGGATATGCTGAGGCTAAAGCACCTTGGGCGCTTGACTGCTTCTTCAGAGTTAGGATTTTTGCCGGTTGAGCTTCTTTCGCCTTCTTCAACACTTCGAGATCAGTCTCCGAGATGAAGATGGACTCGTATTCTGGAGATGGCATGATGGAAGGCTTCCTGATGTGCTCAAGTGATACGCCTGGCGGAATAGCTTGCCTTGTTGAGCCGAGCTTGGACAATGCATCTGCTGCTTCGTTGCTTGCTCTCGGCACATGGTGGAATTCACATCCTTCAAAGTACCTACTAATCTGCTGCACTAGGAAACGGTAGCTTTCCATATTCGCATCCTTTGCATCCCAGGTGCCTGTGCACTGCTGCACCACTAAATCGGAGTCACCAAAACACTCGATATTCCGAATGCCGATTTCCTTGGCCAGCTTGATACCATGCACAAGGGCTTCGTACTCGGCAACGTTGTTTGATGCTGCAAAGTGAATCTGGAGCACATAATGTAGTTGATCTCCTCTTGGTGAAGTGAGCACTACGACAGCCCCTAGGCCGCTCTTCATCTTGGATCCATCAAAATGCATTCGCCAGAAGTCCAATGCTGGGACGGGTGGCATATATTGAGTTTCAGCCCAGTCCCCCAGGAAGTCGGTCAACGCCTGAGATTTGATTGCTGTTCTTGGCTCATACTGGATGCCATGGTTGGCGATCTCAATTGCCCACTTGGCCACTCTGCCTGTTGCATCTCTGCTGCCGATGATGTCGGCTACTGGAGCCGAGCTGACGACCGTGATCAGATGGGCTTGAAAATATGGCTTCAATCTCTTGGCCGCCATATATACTCCATAGCACATCTTCTGGTAGTGAGGGTAGTTCTGCTTGGATGCCGAGAGCACTTCACTGATATAATACACAGGTCGCTGAATCTGTTGTGCCTTGTCCTTCTCGGGCCGCTCCACCACCATGACTGCACTGATCACCCGATTGGTTTCCGCAATGTATAACATCATTGGCTCCTTCTCAATTGGGGCAGCCAGAATCAGCGCAGTGGAGAGCATGCTCTTGAGTTCTCGGAATGCTTCATTTGCCTGAGGTGTCCAGGTGAACTTCTCCGTCTTCTTCATGAGCTGATATAATGTGATTGCTTTTTCACCCAGCCGACTGAGAAATCGGCTGAGTGAAGCGAGGCAATCGGTGAATTTCTGTACTTTCTTCAGGTTCTTGGGTTGCTCCATTCGCTCGATTGCGGCTATCTTCTCGGGATTGCATTCGATTCCTCTCTCGGAAACGAGAAATCCCAAGAGCTTGCCGGTTGGGACCGCAAAATCACATTTCTCAGGATTGAGCTTGATCTGGTAAGTTCTCAGATTTGCGAATGTCTCTCGAAGGTCATCTAGGAGTGTGACTCCTTTGACCGACTTCACTACCAGATCATCCACATAGACGTGCAGATTTCTGCCGAGTTGTGTGTGTGTGCATCTCTGAATTGTGCGCTGATAAGTGGCACCTCCGTTCTTCAAACCAAAAGGCATGGTGATATAATAATAAGCCCCGAAAGGGGTTATGAATGCAGTTTTTATTTGATCTTCCACAACAAGTTTGATCTGGTGATAGCCATCCGTGGCATCCAGAAAAGACAAAAGCTCGCAACCGGTCGTAGAATCAATCACTTGATCCATACGGGGCAGAGCAAACGGATCTTTCGGGCACGCCTTGTTCAGGCAAGTGCAATCGATACACATGCGCCAGGTCTTGTTCTTCTTCATCACAAGGACTGGATTTGCCAGCCACTCGGGGTAAAACACTTCCATGATGAAACCTGCAGCTTGCAGCTTCGCAAAATCTTCGCCGATTGCCCTTCTCTTATCTTTAGAAAAACGTCTCAGGGGTTGCTTGACCGGCTTTGAGCCTGGCCGAACGTGAAGCTTGTGCTCGGCGAGTTGTCTCGGCACACCAGGCATGTCTTGTGGAGACCATGCTAAGATGTCCCGATTCTCACGGAGATACTCGACGAGCTCGCTTTCCTATTTGTCGCTAAGTCCAGCTCTGACTACAACGAACTTGGTTGAGTCGGAGGGATCTAGAGTGACCTTCTTGCTGTCCTTGGCCGACTGAAAGGCCGATTCCTCATCTGCTCTCTTGGCTGGGCCGACTGGGAGTGGAGCCTTGTTCTGCGCTTGCGCCATTGCTATCACTTTGCCGAGATGACGCTTCTCTGTTTTAATCACTTGGGAGTCGGCCAGACTGCCGCCAGCCGACGTGCACTCGAGGGACTTCCTGAAGTCCCCGATGACGGCGATGAGGCCGTTTGGCCCTGGGATCTTCATCTTTAGGTAAGTCTGTTGTGCATTGAACATGAACTTGGCGAATGCGGGTAGTCCCAACAGAGCATGATAAGGACTGCTGAGGTCGGCGACTTCGAACCAGATTGGCTCCCTCCTGAAATTTTCCTCTGTGCCGAATATGACATCCAGCCGAATGCGACCCATGGGGGGCAAGACAACACAGGGACAATCCCATGGAATGTCGTCCGACTGCGCTCCAGATCCTTCTCGGTGAGCCCTAGCTTGATCAAGGTGTCTCTGTACAGAATGTTGATTGTGCTCCCTCCATCAACGAGCACTCGGGAGAACTTGCATGAAAATCTTGGTCCTGCGAACAGAGCATCAATCACAAGCGGATAGTTGCCTGGATTCGGCAAGATGGTCGGGTGATCCACTCTGCCCCAGGATATGTCACACTTGGACCAATGCATGTGCTGAGGAATCAGTGGCATGGTGGCATTGACTTCTTGAGCTCGGGCTCTCCGACTGCCCTTGTCGGTGGACTCGCTGGTGAAAATCATGTAAGCGGCGTCTTGTCGCGGGAACTGGTTTTGCTGCTGAGGTGGTCCTCTGTTCTGGGGTGATGGTGGGGGTGGAGGTGGTAATGTTTCTCCCTTTGCAATCCTTCTCACAAAATCACACTGCCTAGTGATATGCGCAGACGGCCCGCCAGGAGTGTTGTGCAATTTGCACGGTGCATCCAGCATATCATCAAACGTGTACTTGGGCTTCATCTCTCCCTGTGGCCTCACATTCGGTCTCATCTTCCGACTGCCTCCTGCAGCCCCTGGATCTTCTTCATTCTGGACAACGGCCACCTTCCGACTGCCATACTGAGTATCTGGCTGCTCATCCTTGCGCTTGCCATTGTTCTGCTGGTTGTTGCTGTTGTTGCGGTTGTTCTCTCTTCTTTCCTTCCGACTGAGGCCTTGGTTCCCTACGTCCGACTGCGGAGCCCCTGGTGACTGGATGACACCTCCAACTCCGAGCTGGATAGGGCGCATCGCAGAATCGGACACAGCAAACGAGTTGGCCACCTTCATGAGCTCGGCGAGCGATGTAAAATCCTTGCGGAGAAACTTGTGCTTCAACATTGAATCGGCCAGGCATCCATCCGTGAAGTACTGAATGGCCTGGATCTCATGGACTCCTTCGCATGAATTCTTCAGCTTAATCCACCGAGATAGGTAATCTCGGAGGGTTCATCCTTGCCTTGCACACAAAGAGCCAACTGCCGCGGGAGGTTGGGCCGCTCATATGTGCTCGTGAAGTTTTCAATGAATGCACTTGTGAAATCTTACCAACAATTCACGCTGTCCTTGGGCAGAATATTCAACCACGTCCGAGCTGAACCCTGCAGCATCAAAGGTGCGTAGCTGACTGCCATGCGCCGATTGCCCCCTGCAATGCGAACTGCGGTCAGGTAGTCAGACAACCAATCTTCTGGCTTCACAGAACCATTGTACTTGGTGTGTCTCTCGGCAGCGTGAAGCCTTTGGGAAACTTCTCGGTCCAAATGTGATGACCGAAACACGACGGGCCAGCCCCTCCTTCTTCATCTTCTTGAGCTTCCTTCTCCAGGAGCTTGATGCGATGCCTGGCGTCATTCTGACCGATTTGGCGAGGACCAAGTCGGGCGCTGATTGCCGGTCTTGCTGCCGACTGCTGAGGCCGATCATTGCGCCTGCTGTTAATGGTTGGCTCTTCTATTCTTCTGCTTGCCGCTGGGGGTGGCCGATTGCTTCTGACCCTACTCTCATGCCGAGATGGGGCCGGTTGCTTCCTGTTCTGGCGCGATGCGTTCGGTCGCTGGCTAGCTTCCGGAATCGGCCTCACTGTTCCTCTTGATGCCCCAGGTCCTGCATTCGGATTCTCCATTGCCACCAGCTGCTGCTCCTGTGCAGCTTCCAGCAGCTCGCGCATTCGGCGCGGCTGCTGACGCTGTTCGTCTCCCTCTAGCTCTTCTAACTCGATTGCTATCTGCTCAGCGGCTCTCAGGTTCTTGTCAGGCGTGTTGTACGTCGGCCTTTGGAGGAATACCGACTGCACTGGCTGCGCCGGCCTCGCCGATTGCTCGGCTCCCGACAGCTGCTAATGGACTGCCCGACCTCGGCTTCTCAAATCTTCTAAGACCGCGGGCTCAATCGGACGACGCGGTCCGGCATGCGCTGCGTTGTACTCTCTTGTGATAGCTCCCAGCCTACGCTCTTTTGCCAGCACGTGCTCGGCCCTGCGAGCGAGGGCGAGCCGTGTTGTCTCCAGATCAGTGTGAACTTGATCGGGATCACCATTCCTGTTTACGGGTGTGTACAACACATCCCGCAACACACTGGTGACGACTCTTTCCGCGGCGTCCGCTGCCTCCTTGGCCTTCCTATCCGCACTCGCTGCGCCGCGGTTGCTTGATGAAGATGCTCCCGCCATCATGACGGCTGCGTGCACACGGCCATCCTCTCCGCCGGGTGCTGCATTGCAGATCCTGGTCGGGAGCGGATCCGTGATGCACGAAAAGATGCGTATCTCCCTGGGATATGCCTCGGGGAAGCTGCTGATGAAGAGGCGATGGCTGCCAACTTGCAGCGACACACCGGGCGGCAGGCGTGCGCCGACCCCATACCGCGCCGAGTAGGCCACCACGTAGTCGATTGCCCCACGCAAAAGAATCAGGCCAGAGGCGTGGCTACCGCCCGATGCAGAGGAAAATCCCGTCCAGATCTTTACTCCAGTCGACACCTCGGTCTACCCCATGGTGGGCGCCAACTGTCGTCGATATGTAACGACAGATGCCATGGGGATGGCTAAAGTGAGGGGAAGATGCGAGGAAGAAGATGTCGATGGTGCCGGAATTGGGTTGGGCACAAACACGGTGATGGACACCACGATGTACCCAGGTTCGGGGCTCTCCGGAGAGATAACACCCCTACTCCTGCTTGTCTCTTCTATATCAATGGAACTGAACTACAATAATTGCTTCTCTATCTACTCAGGGGAAGGTGAGAGCTGCCGTGGGCAAGGCTCTCTCCTGCTTCCCTGAGGAGGAACCACTAGCAGTGAATGAACTGAGCAAGATATGAGTAATGGTGCGAATGTTGTGGATCGTCCTTCACGCAGGAGGGGTACCCCGGGCTCTTATAGTGTGAGCCCGGGGTAAATCGGTAACTTCACTGCCGATTGGGCCCAGCTGTCATCCTCTAATCGGCTGGGCCCCACCGGTTGCACCTCTCCGGGTGATCCGGACCCAACGAGCGGCGGCCCATGCTGTAGACTCGTAGGGCATGATGATGAACAGTGGAGCTAGGAGGTGCGGTCTTGTCGTCCTGTCCCAGGAATCGGCGGAGAGGTCGACAACGCATCTTTGCCAGATCTTCGAAGTGACTTGGCTTCTCTGCCACCCCGATCTCTCGGGATTGTGCATTTATGACCTTGCACTTGGACCTCCGACTGGTCTCAGGTCAACTTCTCCAGGGGTGGTAAGTTGTACCGATTGCGCCTGGGCCGACTGATGGCCCTCGGCAGGGCCGATTGCTCTAGGCAATCGTCCGCGTCGATGCCCATCCCGGCCCAGCTGCAGGCCAATCGGTTGATCGTCTTGGTGGTGAAAGGATGGCCTGGTTGCGCCTGGGCCGACTGCTGGCATTCGGTACGGCTGATTGCCTTGGAGCAATCGGCCGTACGCCTGCCCAGCTCGGCCCAGCTGCAGCTCAATCGGTCTATCCTTGTCTTGAAAGGTTGCTTTCTCTTGGGTGAGTCTACCCGGGTCCCAATCCCCCGACACCTTCCTTGTGAGTCGTAGACTCCTACGTCGGTGTCAATTAGCAGGCCGAGGTTGTATGTTCATGGGCCTTCTGTCTTTATGGACACCAGGTAGGCTTATCCGTAGGAGTCGTGGGGTCACCCCCTCGTCACCCACATATTAGTGGAAGTGGATAAATTCACCAAATGGGTTGAAGCAGAGCCGGTCAGCAAATGTGACGCTGCGATAGCACTGAAATTCTTGAAAAAGATCATATACAGATTCGGGTACCCCCACAGCATCATCACTGATAATGTTTCTATCCTATAAGAAGGGGTTATGCAGCGATTCTGCCAGAACGAGCACATCCGACTCGACCTTGCATCAGTGGCACATCCACAATCCAACGGACAAGCCGAGAGAGCCAACCAAGAGTTACTCCGAGGCATCAAACCCCGACTCATTGTCCCCTTGAAAAGGACGCCGTGTTGCTAGGAGGAGGAATTACCCTCAGTACTATGGAGCATCCGAACGACTCCCAACAGGTCGACAGGCTATACGCCCTTCTTCCTGGTCTATGGAGCGGAAGCCGTACTCCCAAGTGACATACGTCATGACTCACCTCGAGTCATTGCTTATGTAGAAGCCGAAAACGAGAAAGAAAGACAAGAAGCCTTGGATATTCTCGATGAAAAAAGAGATTTGGCTGCTGCTCTATCGGCTATCTACCAACAAGATCTACGACGCTACCAGAGCCGTCGCATCACAAGTCGGACTTTCCAAGAAGGTGATTTAGTGCTCCGACTCATATGGAAAAGAGATGGAATGCACAAGTTATCCCCTCCTTGGGAAGGACCGTTTGTGGTCAGCAAAAATCTGTACAATGGATCCTACTACCTAGTGGATATACGCGAGAAGGTAGGCACGCGCACAAGCATGGAGGAGACTCCCAGGCCGTGGAACATTGCACAACTCCGTCCATATTACACTTGAGTAGAAACAGGAACATTACTGTACGCTTTAGTAAGTCGACACACGTCGCACTGGCTTTCGCCACAATATATATAAGCCGGCATTTCGTCGCGCTGGCTTTCGCCATCAAAATACACATAAGTCGACTCTTGTCGCACTGGCCCTCGCCACACATAACTAAGTCGACTTTCGTCGCGCCGGCTCTCGCCATATCGATTTCGCTTTACATTTTTTGTTTCATGTCATTTTTTGCATGATACATTTCATACATTACATTATTATATCTCAAAGACCTAGGGGCTTGATCTACCCCTCTATTGGCACTGAGCGTGTATATTGGTTATTCAGGGGAATCGGGGAGCTTAATGACAATCATTGACTCTTTATCCGAAAACTCGGCATATATATGTAAAAATCACAGTGTATAAGCTTATTCAGGGGCAGTAGGGGGGCTCGATGTCACTCATCGACTCTTATCCGAAGAAATCTCGGCATATACATGAAATGGCAAAACACGGCTTGGCCTGTATAGCTTAAACTCATACGATCTACGTGTACCCGGTTTATTCTACATACCTTGGGGGCTTACAACAATGCTTGCCGAGTCTGGTCTTAAGTATAGGGAGCACTAGTCATATGTAGACGGCTTACAGAGAAGACCTGACTCCTGGATAACCCAATAATCTATCTCAAATACAAGAAGATAAGGCATGTTGAATCCAGAGTCAACTTCTATATGAGCCTTCATATTTCTTTTTTGCAAACATTAGCATCATCACATACTCTTTTCATTTTTCATCCAAAAGATATATCTTGAGCATTAACCTGTGTGACTCGGTATGACACAAAAGATGCTCATACTGACTCATGGGGACTATAGCTCAAAAAAATCTCTATGACTCGGTATGACACAAAAGATGCTCATACCGACTCATGAGGACTACACCTTTTTTCATTGCATCTTCTGCATATATAAAGTCGACTTCGGTCGCGACGGCTCTCGCCATACATATAAAGTCGACTTCGGTCGCGACGGCTCTCGCCATACATATAAATTCGACTTCGGTCGCGACGGCTCTCGCCATATATATAAAGTCGACTTCGGTCGCGACGTCTCTCGCCATACATATGAATATCGACATTCGTCGAATCAGCTCTCGCCGACCTATTTGGAAGCAGGGAACACAATCCATCGTGTCATATTTATGTGACTTGGCGGTTTAAAAGATAGACCTATGTGACTCGGCATTGCACATAGATGCACACACCGACTCATGGGGACTACAATTCTAGTTTTCTTCTCAAATAGAGACTCGGTACGACACACAACTGTGCACACCGACTCTTGGGGAGTAACACTTCAAAAATTCTTCAGAAAATATGCAAGAAATTCTAAGTCCCAGGTTGTTGCAGGCAAGACAACCCGACACTTGGGGGCTACATAATTTCGAAGCAAAAGTTTCATAAACACAAAATTATTCTTTGATGACCCGGTACGACACGTAAACGTGACCACACCATCTCAGGGGGCTACAGATACATATACTATCATAAAAAATCGGCTCTCATACATTCTGAGAAACATTTCAAGTCAGGAATAAAACCGACTCATGGACTCATGGACTCAATGAAAGATCATAAATTTCATTCGTCAAACCAACTGGGTCTTACATCAAAGGAGACAACCTTACAAGCAAAAGCCAAAACTCGGCAAACTCCTACTAAAAGGAAAACATCTACAGCTTTAGACATCTTCTTTAGAGTCGGCTTCAGCCTCTGTTGAAGCTTCTTCTTCACTAAGGAGTTCTTCATCACTGGAGCTCTCCACACAACAGCAGGCTCGGTCTCCATTCGATTCAAAGATCCTATCTGACAAGGTGTCTTCACCATCAAATTTGAAGACAATGGTGTCTCCCTTGAAATATTCCTGGAACGAAGAAAAGTTTTCCAACCTTTCTCAAAAAACATGGTGCCATGGTTAGAAAAATTAACTGTCACCCAGACAGGCCCATGAGGACATCCATCAGATCGGAGCCAAAGACCCGAAGGCGTCGAGTCAATCACAAGTTGAGAAAAAGACTCAGGAAGTTTGATCCAGCGTCGAATTGTCCGGATATGAACCAAGAACTCACTCCTCTCAGAAGAAGAAGGGGGAGATTCAGAAGGAGAGGCAGCACGAGTACTTCTTCCTCTACCTCTCCCACGGCCACGACCACGACCACGGCCGCGACCTCGAGTACTTGCACGGGGGTCGGGCTCGTTGGATGCCAAAGGATCAGAGGTTTCTAGCTTAGGTGCCATGGGGAAAACAGGAAGAGGAAGAAGAAGATGGATGCGCTTGAAAGATCAAGCTATCCAAGGGATATTTATATTAGATTCATGGCGAGGATCCATTAATGCCATAAATAATACGGGGTAACTACCCATGGTAGATTGCATTTATGGAAAGACTCCTCGATTCCCACTACAAAAATCAATGCTTCTAGCCGGCGTTTCGGGAAGTGTGATCATAAAAACTAAACAGGATCTTTGACCAAAGGTGAAAAGAAAAAATCTTCAAGAAAAAGGAGATGTAAAGCTAAAAAGAGTCGGTGTCGACTTCTAGTAAAGCATCAGGTGATATTTGACTCAACCAGAAGAGCTGACTTCATGGATAAAGGAATTCAAGCAAGATTGAAGAGAGACGACTCCAACTCCCAATCAACGTCAAGCATAAAAGTCGACCCTAGATCCATGAAGAGCCGGCGGCAATGAAGAAAATAAAGAAGATTGCTGTGAAGACGGAAGCATCACAACAATCCTGGGGGCTAATGTCTGGGGGATGGATTAGGCCCATAGACCCGGCATGAGAAACCTCCGGGCCGACTTACATATGAAGGCCCACAAAGAAGACCCGACCAGGAGTCTGACGCGTGAAGATTGAAGCCCTAGAAGTAATTCGACTTACCTTGTATAGCACCTAGAAAACTTGTAAACTAGAATAGAACTCCACATCGTATAGGAGTCGGACTCTAGGAATACCAGGACCCGACACCTTTATAAGTCGAGGTCCACGGGAGCCAGAGCGAGAACTGACCTCAAGCCAGGATTAGACAACTCGCGCTATAACCTAGATCTCCACGAGACTAAGGTTGCGAAACATCATCACTGTAATCGATACGATCGACTCTTCCTATTGAGGAGTCGATCCCCCTATAGTCAAAAAGCAGGAGTAGGTCTTTACCGCGTCGACGGGGCCGAACCTGGGTAAACCGCCGAGTCCTGTGTCTATGTCGACTCTCTCCTCGAATTCTCCTCGCAGCAAAGGTCCCATGATAAGTCTGACTCTACGGACATCTGCCGTGACTTTCCCACGACTGTATCCCAGTTAGGGAAACAAGAGTGCAAATTATGTAGGTTTAGGCCTTCCGTATGACGAGAAATCCTACTTTTGCTCATAATGTATTATTGCGATGGAGCATATAAAGTGGAATATAAAATCAAAGGATTTATCTCAATGTAATCTGAGATGTCGAGTGACTAGCTTGGACCTAAATTGTAATATTAACTGGAGATTTGAACATAATGCGTGTTAAGTTTCACATGAAATGAAAAGATAGCACGGGTACAATCAAGTAGTAATTAAAGTTCACTTCACTTACAACGCAAATTCATAAAAAAACATTGTGGTCGTATAAATCAATGATCCAACTAAAAATCATTTGCAAATTAAGATATACTTAATGTGCTTAACAAAATATTGCACACTACATCTTGGCAAGACCATTGCTCACACTAAAGATGATAAGCTCACATTACTTGATTATTACATCCCCTGGAAGCCCGATAGTGAAAAATATCATAATACAGATACAAGGAACAACCGAGTGAAGTGTTACTCGAACACAAGGGAAGAACCGAGTAACGTGTTACCGGGGCACAAGGAGACTGATCCTTATCTGAGTAACACACAACTCAGTCATGGAAAGTTACTCGAGCAATAACGTCTGAGTTACAGATATCTCACACAGAAAAAACTACAACAACCATCGATACTGGAGAAGATTAGCAATCATTACCTCCACTATCATGGTAGTGGAATAGAATAAATGATGTACGTTTCTATGTATGTAACTAGGGCACTATCATAGCATTTATGGTAGACTTGATAACCCCCCTCCCCCCCCTAATGGAAAGAATGTAAACGGACGCAGGCGTACTCTATGTAAGTCGGTCCTAACCTACGGTTAGGGGGGTGGATTTCATCAGCGACATTCTACTATACGCAAGAACACCCCAAACACTGGGACATGATTAAGGTTTTTACCTCTACCACAGAGGGGCCTAACATGTATACTTTCCTTGCGTCACCATTTGTGTGTTTAGATCGATACTACCTCGTTCATACCCCCTCCTTATGTCAAATTTAGAACCACGACTGACGAGGGGGTGACCCCACGACTCCTGCGTACAAGGATACCCGGTGTGTATGCAGACAGAAGGCCCGCTGGGAAGCCTCGATAGGCCCACGTCTAGCCCAATCAAGACACCGACGTAGGAGTCCGCGACTGATATGGAAGGCACGACTTGGCGTACAAGGCAAGACTAGAACTAGGAAACTATCTCTGTAACCTAACACGGACTCCCCGAGACCTAGCCTAATATATAAAGGCTAGGAGGGGAGACGTCTTGATCATCCAATATTCAATCTACTCTCCCAGTCTTGCGAGAACTTGCCTTGGCCTCCCTTGTAATCGCCCCCTCACGCAATAATATTGAGCAGGAAGTGATTCTCCTGTTAGCCAACGAGCACCGTCCGACCTGTTCCTTCTCTATGATCAACCCAGGGTCCCTGGCCATGGGATTTGCCGAGGCTGATCCTCGTCAATTGGCGTCGTCTATGGGAACTACACAGGTTGGAATCACGATCTCGACGGTCCCGCCTTCAGCAAATCAGGACTCGAGGGCTAGAGACAGATCTAGCCCGCTCGAGGAGTTCAAGTTCACCACAAGAATCTCCATCGCCCCGTCAAGATCACTTAGCCTGTAGCCGAATCAGGTCCAGCACCTCGACAACCGCCAGACCCATCGCCGACGGAAAAGAACTCGATGACCCAGAAGACATGCGCGAGGACTCTACACTGGAACCCCACTCGAAGAGTCGCTCTCGTGACAGAAGACTCGCCAACCACTCGACGACCCGCCACCACCCGAACTCCCGTCGCGCGACAAGACAGCGACTCTGAAACCCAGACCGGCGAGTATTACGACCCAGACCGAATATCAGATGAATTTGCTAACTTCATCCGGAACTAGTCGCTCAGCGATGGGATAGAGCTCGACCCAAGATTCCACAACCGAACAGAAGACCACTCACAAATCTTCCAAGTCTCAAGGAGAAGAAGGACCATGCGCGATCCACTGTTTCGAAGACAGTTGGGGACGCCTCAGAGCAAGCCACACCCTAGGAGATTGTCGCCTATTCACCGAACTCTCCAACAACCTCAAGGAGGAAAAGCAGCGTGAAGCCAAGCGCACTCGAAGAAGCGCGCAGTCACCAGCACCAAGTACAGAAAGGCAATACCCCACGTCCCATAGACGAATCTGCATGATCCAAGAAGGAAGACCCAAAAAAACAAAGCAGGACGCTTACACCCTGCAGGTCCAAGTAGCCGAAGGCCTAAAGATAGCAGAAATCTACCAACTGTGTGGCGCCGGGACCAGCATCACCTTCTCTCATAGAGACCACCCGCCCACAGTCCCAAGGCCGGGGCACGCACCCCTGGTCCTTGAAGCCCAGATCGGAGGTTACGACATGGACAGAGTCTTCATGGACAAAGGAAGCAGCCTAAACATAATCTTCGCCAGCACCCTACACAAGATGCTAATCCCACGGTCAGTTTGGAAGAAGTCAGGCACCACAATACATGGCGTAGTTTCGGGAGAAGCAGTTGCCTCCATCGGAGCAATCGATCTTGATGTCATCTTCGGCAGCAAGCGCAACTTTGCAAGGCAATTCCTCGAGTTCGAAGTACTCGACTGGCAGTCGCAGTATCACGCCATACTCGGGCGACCAGCGTTTGCTCAATTCATGACGGTTCCGCACTATGCATATCTCAAGCTCAAGATGCCAGGACCCGCAGGAGTCATCACATTCAATGGAAGCTTCACCAAATCGGACCAGTGCGATCGCGACTTCCACAAAGTCTCCGACACGTTTGGAGCCCAAGAACAACTCAAAGAAATAGCCATGGTGACGGATAAAAGCATCTTTCCACTCGCGAGCCGAAGCGAGTCAAAAGAATTCGGGCGCGATTTCAGCGTAGACAGCGACACAATCACCCACCAAGTTCACCCAACATACCCAGAGAAGACGGTCCGCGTATACGCCCACCTCCCAGAAGAACAAGCAACCGCCCTCATAACCTTCCTTCGCGAAGATTGGAATTTTTTCGCATGGTGCCCAGCCGACATGCCAGAAATACCGCGAGAATTCGCAGAACACGCGCTACACATCAAGCCAAACACCAAGCCAGTAAAACAGGCGCTGCGACGATTCTCAGAGCCCAAGGGCAGAGCAATCGGAGAAGAAATCAACCGGCTACTCGATGCACAGTTCATCCGAGAGACGAAGAAAGCAACCTGGATTGAAAATCCAGTCCTAGTCCCTAAAAAAGACACTGAGGTACTGAGGATGTGCGTCGACTACGGGCCTGTCAACAAGCACTGCCCGAAAGACCACTTCCCCCTGCCGAGAATCGATCGGATAATCGACTCCACAGCAGGATGCGACCTCCTATCCTTCCTCGACGCATACTCAGGATACAATCAGATCGGGATGAAGGAAGAATACAAAGGCCACACCTCGTTCATCACCCCCTACGGCGTGTTCTGCTACCAAACAATGCCCTTTGGCCTAAAAAATGTCGGAGCCACGTACCAACGAATGATGCAAGCATGCTTGAGAGACCAAATCGACAGAAACGTGCAGGTCTACGTGGACGACATTGTCATCAAAACCTACAGCGCGAACACGCTACTCGACGACCTCCGGGAAACATTCGCGGCCCTCAACAAGTACAGAATCAAGCTCAACCCAAAAAAGTGCGTGTTCGGCGTCCCAGCCGGAAAACTACTTGGGTACATGGTCTCCGCCCGAGGAATCGAAGAAAACCCTGAAAAGGTCAAAGCAATCGCCAAGATGCAAAGGCCAACCAACATCAAAGGCGTGCAGTAGCTCACAGGAAGACTCGCATCACTGATCCATTTCATCAGCAGGCTAGGAGAAAGGACCTTACCGTTCTACCAACTTCTCAGAAAAGGAGAAAAAATTGAGTGGACCGAGGAAGCCTGCAATGCATTCGCAGAGCTAAAGAAAACCCTCTCTACTCCACCAATCTTGGTAGTGCCCAAAGAACAGGAGAAGCTGTACCTCTACATAGTAGCGCGCAGCAGTGTAGTCAGCACGGCGCTCGTCATCGAGCGCGCGTAAGAAGGCAAAATCGAGAGCATACAAAGACCAATCTACTACCTTAGCACACTTCTCACAAAGCCACGGCAATGGTACCCGCACTACCATAAGCTCTTGCTCGCCATTATCATGACCTCCAGTAAAGTATCGCATTACTTCGACGAACACCCCATCACAATCGTAAGTAGTGCACCACTCGCGGACATCCTCAACAACCCCGGAGCGACCGGCCGAGTCGCTGAGTGGAACATCGAGCTCAGCCCGTGAGACCTGCAATTCAAACACCCGACAACAATCAAAGCCCAAGTACTCCCAGACTTCTTGGTCGAGTGGACAGAGGTCCAAACACCAGCCCCCCCAGATCTGTTCAACTCATGGACGATATTCTTCGACGGATCCAAAAGACAGCAAGGAGCCGGGGCAGGCGTCGTACTAGTCTCCCCCAAAGGAACGAAGCTCCAATACGTCCTCCAGATCAACTTCAGCAATGCCTCCAACAACGAAGCAGAATACGAGGCACTACTCCACGACATGCGCATGGAAAAAACCTGCGGCGCCACTCGCCTCTCGATCTATGGCGACCCCAACCTCGTCGTCCAACAGACGATGAGAGACTGTAACGCAGTCGCAGACAACATGACGACCTACCATAAGCTCTACAACACACTAGAGGGAGGATTCGACGGCTGCGAACTCAACTACGTCCCCAGAGCAAATAACACAGAAGCCGACGAACTTGCGAACATCGGATCAACTCGAGGACCAATACCACCAGGTGTTTTCCTCGAGAGCATCAACCAAAGATCAATCAAAGTAAAGCCAGCGGCACCCGAGGCAGTCGGAGAGGCAGATGACGCAAATGAACCAGCGCAGGTGTCAGCAACGAGCACAGCCGACAACTCAAGCAGCCAAGCAACCGAAGTTGCAGAGCCAGCCACACTCGAAGACCCGGCCTGGACAAAACCATTCATTCGATTCCTAATCGAAGGAACCTTACCACAGGACATTGCAGATCCTCGACGCATTACTCGACGATCCAAAGCATTCACAGTAGTCAACAGACTGCTGTACAAGCGCAACATCTCTCAGGTCCTCCAAAAGTGTATCGATGAAAAAGACGGAAAAGCCCTGCTACTCGAGATTCACGAAGGCACCTGTGGGCATCACGCGAGCAGTTGCACACTCGTGGCCAAGGCCTTTTGAGCAGGTTTTTACTAGCCGACCTCCATGGGAAATATGGAAGATATCGTGCGAAGCTGCATCGCCTGCCAGAAGTTTGCCAGCAGGCCACACGCCCCAGCATCAGAACTCAAAACTATACCACTGTCCTGGCCATTCGCCACATGGGGACTCGACATGGTAGGTCCACTCAATAAATCCTCAAAAGGAGGACGAACACACCTACTAGTCGCAGTCGATAAGTTCACCAAATGGATCGAAGCAGTACCAATCACTAGCTCAACAGCCCTCACAACAGTCAACTTCATCAAGTCAATCATCTTCAGATTCGGCGTACCACACAATATCATCACAGACAACGGTACAAACTTCACAACAGCAGAGTTCCAAAAAATTTGTCAGGAGCTGGGCATCAAAGTCAATTATGCGTCAGTCGCGCACCCACAATCCAACGGCCAGGTGGAGAAAGAAAATAGCCTAGTATGCGGAGGAATAAAGAAACGACTCCTTGAACCTCTGGAACAAGCCGCAGGCAACTGGGTAGAAGAACTTCCCGCGGTACTATGGAGCCTGCGTACCACCCCAACCAGCTCGACCCAGTATACACATTTCTTCCTGGTATAAGGGGCAGAAGCAATACTTCCACACGATTTAAAATTTGGAGCTCCCAGGAGCTCAGGGTACGAAGAGGAAGAAGCAGAAGAAGCACTGCAAAACGATAAAGACACAGCAGACGAAGCACGGGACACAACCATAACAAGATCCGAAGGATACCAAGACAAGCTGCGCACATATCAAAGCAGTCGCCTGCGGACCAGAACCTTCAACAAAGGAGACCTCGTCTTGAGACTGATACAAGAAAAAGTTCACAAACTCGCCCCACAATGGGAAGGGTCGTTCATAATCTCGGAAGTCCTCGGAGGCGGCGCATACAGTTTGAAGAACCTGAAGACCAATGAAGATGTGGGAAACCCATGGAACATAGCGAACCTACGCTTGTTCTACCCATAGCTCCCCAAAAATTATAGCAGTACGGGAAGCAGCACCGTGGAGCGACCCATGTAATACCCGAAGAAATAAATTGGTGTTTCCCAAATATTATCACTTAAAAGCACTCGGGGGCTCGAGCATTGACTCCCCCCGAGAGATGCTATCCTCACTTACGCGACTCTTTACTTAACAAAGCACTCGGGGGCTCGAGCATTGACTCCCCCCGAGAGACGCTATCCTCGCTTACGCGACTATTTACTTAAAAAGCACTCGGGGCCTCGAGCACAACCCCCCCCCCCCCCGAGAGACGCTATCCTCGCTTACGCGACTCTTTACTGAACAAAGCACTCGGGGGCTCGAGCATTGACTCCCTCCGAGAGACGCTATCCTCGCTTACACGACTCTTTGCTTAAAAAAGCACTCGGGGGCTCGAGCATTGACTCCCCCCCCGAGAGACGCTATCCTCGCTTACGCGACTCTTTACTTAAAAAAGCGCTCGGGGCCTCGAGCATAAAATCACCCTGACGCTACCCCCGCTCACGCAACCTTCACTGCAGATACCGGGAAACCAGAACACAAGATTCCGCCCGAAGCACCAAGAGTTTTCCACAAAGAGAATCACACCGAAAAACGCAAAGTCCTTCAGTCTTCACCTGATCGCAAGCGATCACTTAAAGACTCGGGGGCTACTCCCATCGGGAGCGCTGACGCGCACCTGACAAAAAACTTGGAACAACTTAAAACACAGCCACGAGAAGGGACAACCCAGGTAGACAAAATCTCATAGCCTACGCCTGATTCTACAAATCAAACGTAGCCTCGGGGGCTACTCCCATCGGGAGCGCTGCCGCGCACCCGAAGGACAATTTTCATCGCAAAGGAGTCGAAGACAGTTTTTCATCACAAAGCAGTCGAGGACAGCTTTTCATCACAAAGCAGTCGAGGACAGTTTTTCATTACAAAGGAGTCGAGGTCAATCTTTCATTACAAAGGAGTCGAGGACAATTTTCCATTACAAAGGAGTCGAGGACAATTTTCATTATAAAGGAGTCAAAAGACAGTTACAAAAGGACTCAAGCAACTAGCAGACGGGTTACAATTATCCCAAGGAACCATGACTTCTACATGTATGCCCATGCTGAGATAATTGGCACTTTCGTACCACAACTTGACGAGCATCACCACAGACAAAGTAGCAACTCAGTCCGCGAAGAAGCAGGTCGCCGTCCTCCAGTTCTACAAGGTGCCTCGCCTATTGACGCAGCCGCTTGACGACCTTTTTGACGTCCAACTCATCTTTAGAACTTGAAGAGCAACCACCATCAGCCGAGGAATCGACCAAAGATGAAGTCACGGGAGAAGCAGGAGAACCACCACTCGACCCATCGGAATTGTCACTGCTTGTTTCCTCCCAGTACGGGTCCAGACGATTGCCACCAGCATCAAATGCACGAACAGTGAGAGTATAATTGCCATCAAAACGACAACAAAGGCTATCTCCGTCACGCAGATTCAACCAACGAGAAAACACCCTCCAACCAGATCCAAGAAAGATCAGGGATGAATTGTCAATTTCCAATTCCACCCAAGAAGAAGATCGAGCGCATCCTTGAAGATGGAGCCAGAGACCCCTCAAATTAAGCTCAGAAGCAATGGAGGCAAACGAGAACGGAAGAGGAATCCGGGCAGCGGTCCGGCTAAGAACACGCAAAAGGAAATCATAGCGCCAAAAACTCTCCTCCATGGAAGAAGAAGAAAGTGCCGATGCAGTTGACATGGGAAAGTCACGGCAGATGTCCGTAGAGTCGGACTTATCATGGGACCTTTGTTGCGAGGAGAATTCGAGGAGAGAGTCGACATAGACACGGGACTTGGTGGTTTACCAAGGTTCGGCCCGTCAATGCGGTAAAGACCTACTCCTGCTTCTTGACTATTGTGGGATCGACTCCTCAATAGGAAGAGCCGATCTTAACGATTACAGTGATGATGTTTCGCAGCCTTTGTCTCGTGGAGATCTAGGTTATAGCGCGGGTTGTCTAGTCCTGGCTTGACGTAAGTTCTGGCTCTGGCTCCCATGGACCTCGGCTTATAAAGGTGTCGGGTCCCGGGATTCCGAGAGTCCAACTCCTACACGATGTGGAGTTCTATTCTACTTTACAAGTTTGCTACGTGCTATACAAGGTAAGTCGAATTCCTTCTAGGGCTTCAATCTTCACGCTTGGCACGTCAGACTCCTGGCCGGGTCTTCTTTGTGGGCCTTCACATCTAAATCGTCCCAGAGGTTTCTAATGCCGGGTCTATGGGCCTGATCCATCCCCCCGACATTAGCCCCCAGGATTGTTATGATGCTTTAGTCTTCATAGTGTTGGATATATGCTCTAGAGGCAAATAATATATGATTATTCCAATATATCTAAGCAAGTTCATAACCAGTTTCATACCGTGCTAGAACTGTGTCAGTGAAACAATGATGCAGGTGTGGTATAGACACCCCCAGAGTTCCTAGTTAGCCTCTACATCGATAACTAGTTCATGGTCAACATGATGGTCGTGTTTTCGCGATCATGGACAATTAAGTCTCTTGACTATGAGATCACCTCACTAGTTAAGTGACGTGATGAACATTACCCAAAGTAAGCATTACAGCATGATCAAATCTTGTGAAGGTTCAGTGTTTTAATTACAGACGTGGTAGACCGTTCCTTTGACCGTGAGTACGTGCATAATTGCTATCTTCCCGGATGCTTTGACCTACATCCCACCACCTGACTGAAATATGCGGGTCATAACGGTTGTATCTTGGGTATTCCGTGGAGATATGTTGAGGAGTATTGTTACAAGAGCGGAATTTGTCAATCCATATAATGGATAGATACTCGGGGCCCACTCGGTGAGATTCCATCCTTAAAGCTGCAGCGTGTGACTAGGTCACGGGGATGAATATCACGGGAACGAGTGAATGAGGATTAGTTCAGAATGAGGTTGAACCAGACATAGGATGTCATTGATCGAATCTCGGAACAATACAGTATCGCGGACAAAGGGAATGCTATACGGCGTAAGGTCCAATCGGTGTTTGATATCCAGAATGCACAGGGGTCATTATGGGCATCCAGGTCCCGCTGATGATCATTGACTGTAGCCTCATCTCGGTCATGACTGGAGTGTTCTCGGACCGTAGGGTAACACACTTATGGGCTCGATGAAATCAGAGACCTTTTCGGAACCATCGGAGTAACCAGAGAATAAAGGAAACAACATCGGAGAAGTACCGTGTTGAACCGAACAAGTTCGGAGTGAACCGGAAGGTGTTCCGGAGCACCGGGAGATGGAATATTATGTTTTTAGTTATTAATTAATTGAATTAATAATTAAAATCATTTTATTTCTAATTAATATGTGCAATGGGCTTTAGTGGAGAAAATGGCCCATTAGGGGAACAAATAAAAGGGAAAAAGAAAAAGAAAAAAAAATTGAGTGGGGGGAGGCGCCATGGGCCCTAGGGCCCATGAGGGTGGCGCCCCCTCTCCCCCCTTGGCCGGCGCCCCCCTATCATGTGGGATAGTCCCACATTGCTAAGGGAGGGGGGTTGACTCCCTCCCCTACCCATATATAAAGAGGGCCATGGCGCACATATTTAATCAAGCCAAATACACAATAAATCGGATTACATTAGTATTTACTCCGAATTGAGATCGGTTTTCTTCGGTCTTCTCCCCTCCCTTGTCTCTTTCATGGTGGTCTCCCTAGTGTGAGCCTATAGTGGAATTGAGGCTTCTCTGCTAGAATCGGAGGCCGTCGTGCTGCCGAAGCTCCGTCCGGAGGTCTGCTTCCGCCACCTTCGCTGGATCGGAGAACGGAGGTCGTCATCGAGTCTCGTACGTGTGCGAGTACTACGAGGTGCTACACGTGTGGCACTCCACCCATCCGGGTGCTCAACACAGCCAGGGGGCTGTGAAACTTGATCGGCTACATCAACCACGTTAGCGGGAACATTTCCCGCGCAACGGACTACACCCCGAGGTATGTTATTTCCGCACTCCTTTCCGTTACGGTAATACGGCTAGCTAGATCTTGGGTTATGGAAACGCTAGTTAGAAAAATTTGTGTTTTCTGTTGCGAACCCCAACAGTGGTATCATGTGCTAGGTCTATGCTTAGTATTACTGTACGGATAGAACACATCGGGGATGTGGGCGTTGATTGTATGATTGTTACCCTCCCACGTGTACTTGTTCACATCTGCGACATTGTTTGATGAAGCGGCCCTCGACCGACCTTACGCGTACGCTTACGCGAGACTGGTTCCACGCTTGACATACGGCTTGTACCGAATAAAGTGGATGGGGGTGTCTGTCTCTCTACTTTAGCGGATGTGGCATTTGCAACGGAGGGCCCCGTGCGGGGTGTAATAGAGACAATCGCATGGTTGACGTTGTGGTTGACTCGTAGTTTAAAACCTGTTTAACTATGAAAGCCCTAGCAGCCTCGTAAAACTTGCAATATACAACTAGACCGTCTAAACCTTGTATTGCTAAGTGGGGGCTATCATTCGTTTGTTTGTGATGTAGTGATAGCTTTGCTATGTGTTACTAGTAAGTAGTAATCGTCATCATAAAACAAACTAAAATGGAGACACTGTAGACTTAGTGTTGCCATAGCTCAGACATCTTAAAACTTGCTAGTATAGGATACACGACGGTAGCATGTGATAAGATGATCCCTTAACAAAGCCAAACACAAGTATTCTACCGAAGTGTGCACCGCCTGGAAGGTTCTCCCATATGGCTTGATGCTCCGTACATACCGGAGTTGTCCTACATATTCAATGGAGTTCGCATGAGGTTGGGTTCGGCAAGCCTGGCATATGCAGATATGGCCTTGCTGGGCAGCATATAACATGGAGGTTAATTTGGCGAGCCTAGCATATGAAGATATGTCCTCGGAATACTAGAGATCGAAAGATCGAGCATGAGCCACAGTACATATAAGATAATGTGATCGCACAAGTTGTTGTCTACCTTTGAAACTGATCCGTCAGCCGTGTGATATTCGAGGTCGGGCAGTGAATCTGGATCATGTAATCACTAAAACTTCCTAGGGATGAATTGTTTTAGTGCGAGCTCATTTATAATATGATTATATGAACTCATTGTTATGAACTAGTCTTAATTGTGTTCCTTGCAATTATTTTTGTAGAAAATGAATGCACTAGAGCAACGTGAACTATATTTCTTCATGGAAGGTGAAAGACTTAGAGAAAATGGGTCAAACTTTGCTGACTGGTACTTACGCCTTAGGACGTCGCTCAAGAGAGCAAACATCTTGTTTACAATAGAAGTGCATGTGGAAGAACATCCGGACGATCATGTTGGCGATCAAGGGATACTTGATCATTATGCTCGCCGACATAAATGCTCCGTAGTTAGGAATGTCATGATCTTCAGCATGTCAGAGGTTTTGGGCATACAGTTTCAGGACACTGGCTCATATAACATGATGGACACGCTAAAGACAATGTTCGTACATGAATTCAGAGTTGCCAGTTTTGAGTTAGAAAGCAAGTTTCTATCTACAAATATGGAAGAACGCACAAGCCTTGGTGATCACTTGGACAGGATGCATGAGATGTACCTAACCCTGGTGGAGGACTATTAATATTGGACAATGAACGAAAGCACCACAAAAGAGTTTGCAATAAACACGTTATTGCACTCACTCCCTCCGAGTTATGGTGATTATGTTCATAGCTATGTCGGTAGAGGAGCTAATATGAGTCTCCAGAACTTCATGACTGATCTCTTGGCCGCGGACATTGCTCCTATCGAGGATGCATAAGTCGTGGATGGAGAAGGTATATACTTGATATACTTTATAAATGTTTACTCCCTTATACAACATTTGCAGTAAATGAGTATCTGATACTTATTCTGTTTTATGAAAACAGGACCTGCCGTTGCATGGACGGGAAGAGGTGAAATCGAGGATTGATGGATATCAAGTCAGTTGATGGCCAGCATGGATTCCGCCGAGACATCTATCATAGGAGATACTTAGAGTATTAGATAAACCTTATGTAATCATTATAGTATGAAAACTTAGTTGTGTGTCCTGCATCTCACGAGACAAAGTTATTCATGTAATGAGACATGCCAGTTGTTCCATCTTTATGAATAAAAGTGTGCTTATACTTTGATTACGTCTTGATTTATGATATGATAGAAAGCATTTATAATATTGCTATTATTGTCAAGAAATATTCAATGTTTAATGATAAAGTTGTCTTGATTATAACAAGTCAAAGATTTGATTGCATGAGGTGACTTCATAACTGATGAATTCATTAAATGTATGATCTATTAACTTGTGAGTTCATTATCGAATGAAAGTCATAACTTGATTGCATGAGATGGATTAGATACACGATCTATGAACCTCTGCAATAAATATAACCATGACAAGGTTCTAGCAAGTAGAACTTGTGCCAATCATTATACATAAATGATGTACTAAATGGGCACGTGAGTTATCATTAAAGACTTCATATGATTAATTGAAAGTTGTATTCAATTGAGATCATAAAACTGAGATTCAGGAATCACAGTGAGAAGTGAGAATACAAGGATACATATCACTACTCTACGATCCGAAGTGATAAGTATTGATATTGACATAATGGGAGACTTGTGGAAGTTGTACCACAAACTACGATGAAAGTTGAAAGTGCTAGACTACTTAAACCATTCGTAGTCATACTAAACTGTAGTATGGTCTAAACGTTCTTTCCCCTAGCACTATAGTTATTGTCGAATAAGGTTGCTTAATTCATTAAGTTAAAACACCCACTTCATGAATAGGAAACCATCCTGAATCTAACGAGACATGATAGCTCCATAACTGATGGTGTTATAAGGTTTCTTAAAAGAAAGAATTTCTTTGTAATAAAACTACAAGCAATTGAAATTACATATTCTCCCCGAATAGCAAAATGTGTGTTGCTTGATTGGTAATGCGAGAAGAAGTCTCTCGACACGGATCCAAAGGGAGATAATGGAAACTTTGACCGGGGTATTGGACCTTGCCTTCAGAATATCAGAGTATTGCAACGGAAGCATGTTCCACTGTAATGACACTGTATAAGGAAGGATATGCCATAGATGATTAATCTTGGTATATGAATTGAAGCCATTGTTGAATTTAGAAGGTTGTCATGAATACGTTCTGTACATAACAATAATCATGAGTCTTCTTAATAAAACAATAAAGAATAACATTGCTTGAGACACAAAGGAATGATGGTAGCCTAGAACACGAGGAGAAATGAAATAATATTGAGTTACATATAGGATGGCTCACGTCCCGTGAAATAAATCGGTTATTTCATATTCTCGACAAACTGGAGAGTTATTGAGAATAATGTAATGGGCATAAGGCATTATTTGGTTATGACCAAAGTTCAATGGTGATTGACTACGGAAACGTAGGAATGCTTTAATCAATAAAATATTTCATTTACACTACGATGGACCATGGCCTGAAATTGCATCTCAGTCAAATTTGGGATTTGAAAGAGAATTGCAATGGGCATGACGAAGGTTATTTCGTTAAAAGGATGGACTATAGTACCTCAAGACAGGAACCCTCAATCTTGATTTGATCAAGTGATTTTGTGATGACCAAAATATTGAGTGGGCTTGCAGTTTCATGAAACTGAGTGGGAGCTTTGAAGACTTCCCGGAAACTTGGAATGCAGAGGGCATTTTCTGAGTGGGAGCTTTGGAAGCTTTGTCATTATGTGAGACATAGTGAACAATAAAATGACTTGATGAAAGCTGAACCACAAATATATGAGTATATAATGGATATATTTGAGTGGGAGCATGATCATTGTCTCAAACATATATGCATTGATATGTGTGAAGAATGATCTCATATGTATATATATGGATATGCATTGATTGTGTATATAGAGAATCGTCTTATATACATATGTGCATTATGATATATATAGAGCATAAGGCAAATAAAATACAAGATTGCAAGAATCTTCTTTTATGTGAAATACCAACACATTGCACGTTGAAATCTATATGAGTAGATTAAGATACGGATAATGAAACGAACTGAAGGTTGGAATAATCTTCTAAGACAAGAAACATGTTCTTGTGGCTAGAAATTATATAATGGATGAAATCCAAATATCACAAGCAATGTCTTGATGGAAGAATAGAGATGCACCATGTACTGGACATGTGATCTTATATGTTCTTGACATATGATTCTACCATATAACATGCATTGTGAATCCAACAACAGAATGACTCAAAAGTTCCTGGAAGAAGAACAGATTCCGATGTGCTTTAGGAGTAAAACACAGAATCTGAATAAAGTCCATGCATTCAGTATATGAGGAATACTGAGGACTATCCTCTAAAATATAGAAAGGATAATGGACTTGAATGTAATGCAAGATTACAATTGCAAGCCATATTATGGGTCTATATGGAATTAGAGACATCACCAAAGACATGAAAGAAATGTGAGCAAAATTCATGGCACTACAAACATAATACTACTTAAGAAAGTAGACATATGGATAAAAGTTTAGCGTTAGAAGTATTGGACTTCTGGTTGAGTGTATTTCCCAGTATATATGACTAAGGATGAGTCTTCTAAAGACTGAACCAAGAGATCATTGGAGGATACTGTGACATAATAGTCTCACTCTCCCGCGAAACTGATATCCAACCATTATATGATAATGAGTGGTATGTCAAAAGAGCTTTTGACCTGTACCAATTGCAAAGGAAACATACGAATCTGAATTGGTGCAGTTCATTGACGAAACCTCTTCCATGAGCATGCATGATCAATGAACACTTATGTGATAAGATGATTCTGATCGGAAAAATGCGGCTAGATTATTAGCACTCTAGTGCAAGTGGGAGACTGTTGGATATATGCTCTAGAGGAAAATAATATATGATTATTCCAATATATCTAAGCAAGTTCATAATCAGTTTCATACCGTGCTAGAACTGTGTCAGTGAAACAATGATGCAGGTGTGGTATAGAAACCCCCAGAGTTCCTAGTTAGCCTCTACATCGATAACTAGTTCATGGTCAACATGATGGTCGTGGTTTCGCGATCATGGACAATTAAGTATATTGACTATGAGATCACCTCACTGGTTAAGTGACATGATGAACATTACCCAAAGTAAGCATTACAGCATGATCAAATCTTGTGAAGGTTCAGTGTTGTAATTACAGAACGTGGTAGACCGTTCCTTTGACCGTGAGTACGTGCATAATTGCTATCTTCCCGGATGCTTTGACCTACATCCCACCACCTGACTGAAATATGCGGGTCATAACGGTTGTATCTTGGGTATTCCGTGGAGATATGTTGAGGAGTATTGTTACAAGAGCGGGATTTGTCAATCTATATAATGGATAGATACTCGGGGCCCACTCGGTGAGATTCCACCCATAAAGTTGTAGCGTGTGACTAGGTCACGGGGATGAATATCACGCGAACGATTGAATGAGGATTAGTTCAGAATGAGGTGGAACCATACATAGGATGTCATTGATCAAATCTCGGAACAATCCAGTATCGCGGACAAAGGGAATGCTATACGGCGTAAGGTCCAATCGGTGTTTGATATCCGGAATGCACGGGGGTCATTATGGGCATCCAGGTCCCGCTGATGATCATTGACCGTAGCCTCATCTCGGTCATGACTGGAGTGTTCTCGGACCGTAGGGTAACACACTTAAGGGCTCGATGAAATCAGAGACCTTTTCGGAACCATCGGAGTAACCAGAGAATAAAGGAAACAACATCGGAGAAGTACTGTGTTGAACCGAACAAGTTCGGAGTGAACCGGAAGGTGTTCCGGAGCACCGGGAGATGGAATATTATGTTTTTAGTTATTAATTAATTGAATTAATAATTAAAATCATTTTATTTCTAATTAATATGTGCAATGGGCCTTAGTGGAGAAAAAGGCCCATTAGGGGAAGAAATAAAAGGGAAAAAGAAAAAGAAAAAAAAGGGAGTGGGGGGGAGGCGCCATGGGCCCTAGGGCCCATGAGGGTGGCGCCCCTCTCCCCCCTTGGCCGGCGCCCCCCCTAGCATGTGGGATAGTCCCACATTGCTAAGGGAGGGGGGTTCACTCCCTCCCCTACCCCTATATAAACAGGGCCATGGTTCACATATTTAATCAAGCCAAATACACAATAAATCGGATTAAATTATTATTTATTCCGAATTGAGATCGGTTTTCTCCGGTCTTCTCCCCTCCCTTGTCTCTTTCACGGTGGGCTCCCTAGTGTGAGCCTATAGTGGAATTGAGGCTTCTCTGCTAGAATCGGAGGCCGTCGTGCTGCCGAAGCTCCGTCCGGAGGTCTGTTTCCGCCACCTTCGCTGGATCGGAGAACGGAGGTCGTCATCGAGTCTCATACGTGTGCGAGTACTACGAGGTGCTACACGTGTGGCACTACACCCATCCGGGTGCTCAACACAGCCAGGGGGCTGTGAAACTTGATCGGCTACATCAACCACGTTTGCTGGAACGTTTCCCGCGCAACGGACTAGACCCCGAGGTATGTTATTTCCGCACTCCTTTCCGTTACGGTAATACGGCTAGCTAGATCTTGGGTTATGGGAACGCTAATTAGAAAAAGTTGTGTTTTCTGCTGCGAACCCCAACACATAGCAATCTTCTTTATTTTCTTCATTGCCACCGGCTCTTCATGGATCAAGGGCCGACTTTATGCTTGGCGTTGATTGGGAGTCGGAGTCGTCTCTCTTCAATCTTGCTTTGGCTCCTTTATCTCCATGAAGTCGACTCTTCCGGTCGAGTCAACTAATATTTCCAGAGTCCACGTAGACAGTAATAAATCTGACCTGCAAATGTTTCTTTGAGGGAATTTGAACGGTCTACCTCGATTCCGATGGCACAATTAATGTTGCCTAGGTTTTCCACGAAAATCGAGGGATTTCCTGCCGTTTAGCTGGCGGTTGGTGACGCCTCGGGTTTCAAGTAGAGGTCCTTTTATAAATAGACCCCCGTCCACATCCATTCACATCGTCCCATCCACATCATCTCTTCTCCTTCCTCGCGTACCGGAGAACAGGAAACTTTTACCTTCGTCTCCGTTCTGAGACGTTCTTCCCTCATCGTTCGTGCAAGACGGCCTGGGACCGTTTCATTCTCGTACGCAATTAAGGTAAGCTTATCATCACCTCCATCGTGCTGCAGTCTTTTACTCATCGCCATTGTCGCGAGCTTCAAGCTTTACTGTATTAGTAGATCGATACAACCCATTGGAGATGCACCATGCATGTTGGTAGATAGGATAGGATCAGTGATGGATAACTCCGGAAGTGATTACTTCGTCGAACAATCGTATTTACAGATCCGTTTTCATCTTGCAACTGTTCCCAGTTTTTCGCAAGCCGTAGATCTATTCATCATTTTTCGCCTATTTCTCAAGCTTGTTAGATCCAATTGTCCCGCTGTATTTTGTGAAAATTGTTTGTGTAGTTTCTTGTAAGTCGGTTTATGACCGACTCTAGTTTTCCTTTTTCTAGATCTGACTTCTGCACCATGGGTCGGAAAACCGCTGCTGATAAAGGCAAAAAAGAAGTCGTCGCGTACAAAAGCAAAAAGACAGCCGGCAGGGCTAGACCTCCAGCTCCGAGGCCGACTTTAGAGGCCAACTGGTCAAAGAGCTTGGTTACGGATGCCTTTTTGAAGGAGAGGGAGACAGAGGGGATTTTGCCTCCCCAATCTGAAATTGAGTGGCGGGCTCCTGGAAAGGAGACCCGGCCTCAGCCTCAAGCAGGCGAGGCCGTCGTCTTTGCTGATCATATCACCAGGGGCTTCCGTCCTCCCGGCGCTAAGTTTTTTAGGAGTGTTTTGCACTGCTATAAATTGCGTCCTCATGATCTAAGTGCTAACTCGATGCTCAATATCTGTCAGTTTCAAGTGTTCTGCGAGGCTTATCTGCAGATTAAGCCGAATCTGGCTCTGTTTGCCGAGTTCTATTACTGCAATAGGCAGACTGAATATAGTGGAGGTCCGGCTTTGGAATGCAGTGGAGTTACTATCCAGACGTGCGCCAAGTCGATTTACCCATCACTCAAGCTGAGCTCGCATGTGAAAACATGGCAAAAATATTTCTTTTATTGCACCGTTGTGACTTCCGAGAAAGAACATCCTCTGCCCGGCTTTCGTGAGAGTCGGCTTGAATTTCATGATGGCTTGAACATGTTTCCTTTGAATGCTCATAAGAAAAAGCATGAGCCGATTATGGCTCGGATAAAGTCCTTGTTAGCTCATGGTCATGCCGGAACAGACCTGATCAAATGTTGGATAGGTTGGAAAATCCAACCTCTTATCTTGAGGGATCGACTCATGTGTGAGTATTCGGGGCCAGACGACCCCATGTGTTTCGCGAAGAAGGAGATTTCTGGAGGAGTTCTACTGACAACTTGCAAGAAATTTCTTGCTGAGCGCATAGAAGACATGAAGAAAGTCGGCCTTCTACCGTTTTGTAAAGCCAATCCGGCTCTTCTGGCGTGTTTATTCGGTTATTCTTCCTTGACGTAATATTTGTTCAAATATTTTGATCTTCCAACTTCTTCCTTCCAGGAAAATGACCCATGGTGGAACATGGGCCAAGACCTCCCTATGGAGGAAGTCGATGCTAAAATTCCGAGTCATTCGGTAAGATTCACTTGATTGCTTCTTTTGTGATATCTTCTTCTTACCCTTTTTGTTCTTGTAGGATGACTCGGAGGAAGATGATGATGAAGACGAAGAAGAACAAGAGAAGTTCTCCCTGTTAGGACCGGCTTTCGTAAAGAGAGCCAAGTCGCCAATCCACCGGTAATGTCTTTTCCGGCTCTTCATGATGATTTTAGACAAGCTCGTGTCTTATGTTTTTGTTTACACGCACAAAGTCGCAAGAGGCATACCCGTAGTTCCGACTCGGCGGACCCTCTTGTGGTTTTGAGTGATGAACCTCGAAAGATCCGACAGAATCCTACTTTAGCCACGACTCCTTCTCATCAGTCGGCAGGGGTTTCTGAGGGACAACATCAGGGTGGTGACGCTGGAGCCGGTACCCCTTCTTCTGAGGGTTCTTCTGTCCATATATCGCCCTTCCCAATCAACCGTGGGTGAGTATTCCTTTCTTAGGATGGTAACTTGTCTTTTATATGCATGATTTGCTGACAAATTCTATTTTTGTCTTAGAGCAGCGCTCGAATTGATCCCAAGGATCTGGCTGACTCTTCTTTTGCCAAGGAGTCGGCTATTATATCTGAAAGATTGCTAGAAAGTTCGGTTTCTGAAGCTTTGAAGAAAGCTGGTTTAAATGAGTCAAGCCCATCAAGAATATACAAAGATAATTCTCCTGAAGCCGGTTTTGATAAGCCGTCAATTCCTTCTGAAAAACTGGAGGTTGCTCCAAGTTCTGTGCCGGCTCCTTCCAAGGAAAAGGCAGTTGTCAAAGATGAAGTTTTGATCACTGGGGCTCAGGTGGTAGGTCAGCCTAATGAGTTGATATCTGAGAAGAAATTTCTTGAGGAATTGTTCAAGCGGTCATTAGCTTGTTCTTTGGAGCAGCATGACATATTCCTCCAACTCCGGAGGCATTATGAGGTATGTATTTTTATTTGCCTGCACTGTCCTTGATGACATATATGCTAGCCCCCATAAGCCGGCTTGGTGATTGATTGCCATGCTGGGTTATAAACAACAAAATGTATTTTCCATGAGCCAGTATACCTATCTTGTGGTGTGCCGAGTTATGATAAGTTTGAATTGTAGCCCCCAGGGATCGATATACCAATTTTGTGGTATGCCGAGTCGTCATAGTTTTTTGAGTTGTAGTCCCCATGAGCCGGCAGGAAGTGATTACATTCTGTCGGGTCATGTATATTTTTTGTAGGTTTAGCCCCCAAGTGACTATTGAGGCAATAAGTCTAAGTGAATACTTGATGACCCTCAACATAAGGGATCTGTTGCAGCGTTTTCGATAAGTAAGAGTGTCGAACCCAACGAGGAGCGAAGGTATTGATAGGTGATTTTAGACAAGGAATAACTGAAAGCACTGAAAGATAACTTTTTAGGGGTTTTCGATATAAGCAACAATAGGATAAAAGCAAGCAAAGTAAATAGCGCTGAGGAGCAGCAAGTGGCCCAATCCTTTTGAGCAAAGGATAATCCTGGCAACTGAACTTATAAAGACTAAAGCGTTCTTGAGGACACATGGAGAGGTAGTCACGTGTTTTTGCCATACTCCGTATTGATAACAAGTGTTGTGCTTATAAGTGTTGAGTGGGTGGATCTATGCTAGCGCACCTTCTAGACTAAGATAAGTGCACTTTTATGATTAAACATCTTGATAGCATCCGCAAATACAAGATAGAAATTAAGGCAAAGCCTAACCACAGCAAAAAGATCAAGGATCCATTATTCCCTTGTGCAAAAGTGTGCAAATTGGGGTTCAGGTTTCTGTCACTCTGGCAACCCACCATAAGCATTATTTATACACAATGTATCCCCCTAGGTCCTTAATAAGGCGAAGTGTTGAGTGTTCGACTCACACAACACCACTAGGAAAATAACAACACAACTTAAATATCAAACAACACAAATTACTTCAACCTCATATGACTACTAACAACTAGACTTCTCCCATGTCCTCCAGAACTAAAGTAACTACTCACAAGACATAAAAGAGATCATGATCAGAGGTGATAAATATATGATAAACAATCTGGACATAATGATATTTCTCCAACAAAACTCAATAGCATTCACCACAAAGTAGTAATCAAAACCGATAGAGTAGAGAGGATAGATAGTACGGATTACAACACAAGATAAACTTGTGAGGTGAGATTGGATGGTGGTGGAGATGGTGCTGATGTTGGGGATGATGTTGATGATGACCTCGATGATGCCCGTGACGATGGTGATGCCGATGGCGATGATCTTCCCTTCCGGGAGGTGATCTCCTCGGCGGAATCGGCCCGCCGGAGAGCCCTTTTCTTCTCTGTAGGTTTCCGCCACGGAGCGGCGGCGGAACTCCGTAAAAGCTTCTCTCTTTAGGGTTTTCGCGTAACGAGGAGTATATAGGCCAGAGGGGGGAGCCGGGAGTGTCCCCAGGGCTCCAGGCGCCCTCCCGGCGCGGCCAGGGGTGGGGCCGCGCCAGGTGGCTGCCTGGGGTCCCTGTGGCACCCCTCTGGCCCCTCTTCGGCGAGTCTTTTTTAATCCTTCAGAAAATACCCTCTGTCGATTTTTAGTTAATTTGGAGGTATTCTTCTTCAGCAACTCAGCGTCCACTTTTTACCGCTGAATCATGTGTCTGCTGCTTCGGCACCGGAAAGTTGCAAACTGTGTAAAATAAGCCAAAACAACATAAGAACATTATCGTAATGTGAAATATATCAACGAATAAGGATGAATTACGATATAAAATAGTGATGCATTTTGGACGTATCAACACTTAGTAATATTTCGTTGTTTGTAGGATGTTGCCATGGACGCTGGGGAGTCAAAACTTCAGATGGAGGAACGACTCGCTGCGGAGTCGGCAAAGCTGAAAGGAGCTGATGAAGAAATTGGCCGACTCCGTGATGAGTTGGTAAAAAAGGACAAAGAACTGGAAGCCGTCAAAGATGAGATGTCTGAGGCCACAAATATTCTGACCAGAGCTGTAAATGATGCAGCGGCCCAGCATGATACAGCCGAGCAAAAATTAAAGTCGACACAAAAGAAGCTGGAGACACTCAAGGATAATATTCACCGACTTGTGTCAGCCATCTTTGGTGAGTCGGCAAGGGTGCTTTTTTGAATCTGGGTGTTCCAATTTTTTTGTTCCGTGCTGACTTTTATCTTTTGTTTTGTCTTTGTAATAGGCAAAGATCATGATATTCTAGGTGAGACGCCTACTATGAAGCTCACTTGTACGTTTGCCCTGGTCAAACAATTGTTTGAGGGTGCGTGTAAAGCAATATGTGCGACTCAGCCCAAGTCCCCAAGCATGAAGAGGATAACTGATATAATGGGTCCTTTCTCAGTTGTACCTGAGTGGGTAAGGCTGGGAAAGTGATCGGCTTGCTATATGGGGGTGATGCGTGGCTTAGAGCTTGCCAAGGCATATCATCCTGGATTGAAGCTGGATCGTCTGGCTGCCGGCTTCCCGGAGCTTAAGGCAGATGAGTCCAATTTTTCGAAGGAAGATTTCGTCAAGGTGCATAAAGAGACTCGTCCTTTTTCCACCAAGATTGCTGATGACATCGAGCTAAGCCGGATAGAGACAGGATATGATGAGAGCAGCAAGAGGCGTCAGATCAATCTTCCGACTCCCGTCGAGTTCTCTCTTCTTCCTCCTCCAAAGAAGGCTTCGGAGCCGGCGAATCCTGTGGAGCTGTTTCCAGGAGGGGAAGAGGACGACTTGATGATGGATGACATTGCTGATGGTGACTTAGTGGAAAGTTGCAACGAGATCTTGCCATCAGCGAATGTTGTCGGGTCTTCATCTCAGAGCCAGGCCACGTCCCATCGTAAGCCTCTTGGAGAGAGAAAAACTTTCATAATATTTGTGCGGCCGTAGTGCCAAGTTTGTAATATTGGGAAACATGTCCGGTGACTTGTGACCAACATGTGGTCAGACACTTTTATGCCGTTTCATCTGAAATTTTCCTTTTGGCTTTTTGAATGCCAACCTTCGTGATGCCTTCTGACTTTGCCTTTGACTTTATTTGTTGCTTGCTTGAAGAAGCTTTTCCTTCTGACGTGAGTTGTAGAAGAGAGCCGTGTTCCGGTTTTACCCTGTTCACCAACTGGTGTAACTCCTGAAAGTCGGTTGGTTTCATAGTGGAAGGTTTTTAGAGGTCGACTTGATGAATAGTCTGACCACCTTTGTTATATGTGAATCGACAAGTTTTTGCCGAGTCATAGATAGTTTCAAAGTATAATCCTCATGAGTTGGTATGATCGTCATTGCGTCATGCCGACTTACAGAGATAGTTTGAACTGTAGTCCCCACGAGTCGGTAAGAACATCTTTGTGTTATACCGAGTCACACAGGATAACGCTCATGTTGCAGTATGTCGGTGTTTCCAGTGGCAAAGCTAGTGTTTGTAAAGACACTTTTTTGAAGAAGGCTAGTATCCGTGCTAGCTTGCCATGGTTACAGCCGAGTCATATGCTTTTTTTTAAAGTCGGTGTGTGTGTCATAAGATTGCAAGGAAAAATAATAGCAAAAGAAAGGATGCTATGATGCATGCAAAAATAAAGTGCAAAGGCTCGTATAGAAGTCGACGCCAATTTTAACACGCCTTATCTTCTTGTTGAGATAGATTACTGGGTTATCTGTGAGTCGGTACTTCTTTGTAAGCCATCAAAATATGACTAGCGTTCCATGTACTTGAGACTAAACTCAGTAGGCGTTGCTGTAAGCCCCCAAGGTATTCAGACTAAGCCGGGTACACGTAGGTCGTATGTGCTTGAGCTATACAGGCCAAGGTTAAGGCGTGTTTAGCCAGTTCATGTATATGTCGGGATTTCTTCGGATAAGAGTCGATGGGTGCCATCGATCTCCCCTACTTCCCCTGAATAAGCTATATACATGCAAAATTTTACATATATATGCCAAGTTCTCAGATTAGAGTCGACAGATGTTATCGAGCTCCCCGATTCCTCTTAATAAGCGATATACATGCTCAGTACCAATAGAAGGGTTGATCAAGCCCCCAGGTCTCTGAGATATAAGTAATGCAAAGTATGTATGATGCAAAGATGATGAGAAAGTAATTGCATGCGAAGTATAGGATGTAATGCATGCAGGAGTCATTGAGACCGCAATCAATCGACGATGATTTCTATAGTGACAGCCGATGCAAACTGCAATCAACTTATTCATTGTATATGGCGAGAGTCGGTATGATGAGATTAAATTGTTTATAGTGTGGCGAGAGACGGTGCGATGAGAATCAACTTATATTGTAAACGGTGATGGCCTATTGCGACGTGAGTCGGCTTTTTTGAAGTGCGGCGATAGCCGATGCAACGAATGTCGACTTATATTTATTATAGTGGCAAGAGCCGGTGCGACAAATGTCGACTTATGTTTATATGACGAGAGCCGGTGCGACGAGTGTCGACTTATGTTTATATGGCGAGAGCCGGTGCGACGAGTGTCGACTTTTTTTTTGACGACTCTGGATGTAGTAGGGACGGAGCTGGATGATATCCCGTGTCCTTTCACTTGGTAATAAGTACATGGGCTGTCAGCTTCTTCGTTTGCTTCATGAGTCGGTAGGCTTAAGTGACCAGTATTTATACTATAGTGTAATAAGTTTTTCGGGTGTCTTGTCTGTCGGGGGATTGGTACCCGGGTAGGCTAACCCAAGCGGAAGCAAGCTTTCAAGACAAGGATGGGCCGATTGGGCTGCTGCTGGGCCGAGCTAGGCAGAAGTACGGCCGATTTCTCTAAGGCAATCGGCCATACCAAGTGTCGGCAGTCGGCCCAGGCGCAATCGGTCCACCCTTTTGTTCATTCAAGACGATCGTCCGATTGACCTGCTGCTGGATCGAGGTCGTTTCCTAGAAGACCGATTGCCCAGAGCAATCGACCTTACCCAGAAACCACCAGTCGGTCCAGGCGCAATCGGAGCTACCTGACACCCAGTCGGGGGTATGATTACGAGGTCATAAATGCCATATCCCGAGATATCTGGGTGGCAGGAAGGCCAAGTCACATCGAGGATTTCCGGGAGATACGATGTCGACCTCTCCGCCGATTCCGCGGACAGGCCGACAAGACCGTACCTCATAGCTCCACTGTTCATCACTAGACCCTACAAGGTAGCAGCATGGGTCGCCGCTCGTAGGCTCCGGATCACCCGGATAGGAGCAGTCGGTGGGCCCAGGCCGACTAGAGGTTGACAGCTGGGCCCATTCGGCACTGAAGTTACCGAAGTACCCTGGACTCACACTATAAGAGCCAGGGTACCCCTCCTGCGCGAGGGACGCCACACCTGAGATCTCATTAACTCTTTCTCCCTTCAGTTCATTTACTGCCCGTAGTCACTCCTTAGGGAAGCAGGAGAAGACCTTGCCCACGGCGGCGGTTTGCTCCTTCCCCTGAGAAGATAGAAGAGCAGTCATTGTAGTTCCTTCATTGATATATAAGAGATAAGCAGGAGTAGGGGTGTTATCTCTCCGGAGAGCCCCGAACCTGGGTACATCGTGGTGTCTTCACCGTGCTTGTGCCCAACCCGATTCCGGCACCATCGACATTCTCTCCCTCGTGTCTTCCCCTCACTTTAGCCATCCCCATGGCATCTGCCGTCACATATCGACGACAGTTGGCGCCTACCGTGGGGCAGACCGAGGCGTCGACTGGAGTCAAGATCCGGACGGGATCAATCTCTGCATCGGGCGGTAGCCACGCCTCTGGCCTGATTGTAAGGCGTGGGGCAATCGACTATGTGGTGGACTACTCGGCGCGGTACAAGGAAGGAGCTCCCTTGCCGCCCGGGGTGTCGCTGCAGGTGGGAAGTCACCGTCTCTTCATCGGTGCCTTCCCTAAGGCATATCCAAGAGACATCCGAGTTTTCTCATGTGCTACAGACCCTCTCTTGACCAGGGGCTGCGCCACAGCACCTGGCCAAGGGGAGGGCCGACTGCACGCTGCAGTCATGATGGCGGAAGCGTCGTCCTCGACCAATCGGGACCCGGCGAGCGCAGCAAGGAAGGCAAAGGAAGTGGCTGATGCAGCAGAGCGAATCGGCACCAGTACATTGCGGGATGTGCTGTACACACCCATGAACAGGAATGGTGACCCGGAGCAAGTGCATACCGAGCTGGAAACGGCACGGCTTGCACTGGCTCGCAGGGCCGAGCAAGTGCTGGCTGAGGAGCGTCGGCTGGGAGCCATCACTCGGGAATACAACGCAGCGCATGCAGGACCGCGTCGGCCGATTGAGCCCGCAGTCCTGGAAGACCTGAGAAGCCGAGGCCGGGCAGTCAACCAGCAGTTGTCTGGGGCGGAGCAGCCGGAGCGTCCGAGAAGGCCAGCACAACCGGAGCAACCGGTGCAATCGGCATTTGTCCAAAGGCCCACATATAGCACACCCGACAAGAATCTGAGAGCAGCCGAGCAGATAGCGCTTGAGTTGGAAGAGTTGGAAGGAGATGAGCGGCGCGAGCAGTCGCGCCGAATGCGTGAACTGATAGCAGCTGCAAAAGAGCAGAGGCCTGTGGAAAGGGGCAATCAGAACGCTGAGCTAGAGGCATCAAGAGGGACAATGAGGCCGAATGTGGGAGCCAGCCAGCGGCCGAATGCGTCGCGCCAGAATCGGCACCAGCCCGCGCCATCTCGGCATGACAGCAAGGTCAGAAGCAATCGCCCAGCAGCAAGCAGAAGAATGGAAGAGCCGGCTGTTAACAGCAGGCGCCATGACATGCCGCAGCAGTCGGCACCGAGACCAGCAATCAGTACCCGACTTGGCCCTCGCCAAATCGGTCAGAATGATGCAAGGCATCGCATTGAGCTCCTGGAGAAGGAGTCCCAGGAAGATGAAGAAGGAGAAGCTGGCCCAGCATGTTTCGGTCATCGCATTCGGACGGAGAAGTTCCCCAAAGGCTTTACACTGCCGAGAGATACCCCCAAGTACAATGGCTCGGTAAAGCCTGAGGACTGGCTGTCCGATTACCTGATAGCAGTTCGCATTGCGGGAGGCAATCGACGTGTGGCAGTTCGCTATGCACCGCTCATGCTGCAGGGTTCAGCTCGGACATGGCTGAATAGTTTTCCCAAGGACAGTGTGAACTGTTGGGAGGACTTCACGACTGCGTTCATCCACAACTTCACAAGCACATATGAAAGGCCCAACCTCCCTCGGCAGTTAGCTTTGTGCGTGCAAGGCAAGGACGAGCCCCTCCGAGATTACCTGTCTCGGTGGATCAAGTTGAAGAATTCGTGCGAAGGAGTCCATGAGATTCAGGCCATTCAGTACTTCACTGATGGATGCCTGGCCGATTCAATGCTGAAGCACAAGCTGCTCCGCAAAGACTTCACATCGCTCGCCGAGCTCATGAAGGTGGCAAATGCTTTCGCTATGTCCGATTCTGCGATGCGCCCTATCCAACTCGGAGTTGGAGGTGTGATCCAGTCACCAGGGGCTCCGCAGTCGGACACAGGAAACCAAGGCCTCAGTCGGAAAGAGAGAAGAGAGAACAACCGCAACAACAGCAACAACAACAACCAGCAGAACAACGGCAAGCGAAAGGACGAGCAACCGGACACTCAGTATGGCAGTCGGCAGGTGGCCGCTGTTCAGAATGAGGAAGACCCAGCGGCCGCAGGAGGCAGTCGAAAGATGAGACCCAATGTGAGACCCCCAGGGCAGATGAAGCCCAAGTACACGTTTGAGGACATGTTGGATGCACCATGTAAGTTGTACAGCACGCCTGGGAGGCCGTCTGCGCACACCACTCGGCAATGTGATTTTGTGAAAAGGATAGCAAAAGGAGAAGCTTTACCCCCACCACCACCACCACCACCGCAGAACAGAGGACCACCTCAGCAGCAAAACCAGTACCCGCAGCAGGATGCAGCATACATGATTTTCACCAGTGAGTCCACGGACAAGGGCAGTCGGAGAGCCCGAGCTCAAGAAGTCAATGCAACTATGCCACCGATCCCCCAATTCATGCACTGGTCAGAATATCCGATATCCTGGGACAGAGCAGATCACCCCACCATTTTGCCGAATCCGGGCAACTATCCGCTGGTGGTGGATGCTCTGGTCGCAGGGCCTAAGTTTTCATGCAAGTTTTCAAGAGTGCTAGTTGATGGAGGAAGCACAATCAACATCCTGTACCGAGATACGATGCTCAAGCTAGGACTTACAGAGAGGGATTTGGAGCGCAGTCGGACGACATTTCACGGGATCGTCCCTGGGTTGTCTTGCACCCCCTTGGGTCGCATTCGGTTGGATGTCATTTTTGGCACAGAGGAGAATTTCAGGAGAGAGCCGATTTGGTTCGAGGTGGCCGACCTCAGCAGTCCATACCATGCTTTGTTGGGATTACCAGCATTTGCCAAGTTCATGATCAATGCACAGCAGACATACCTGAAGATGAAGATCCCGGGGCCAAACGGCGTCATCACAGTCACCGGAGACTTCAGGAAGTCCCTCGAGTGCACATCCGCTGGCAGCAGTTTGGCCGAGTCCTTAGTGGTGGAGACAGAGAAGCGTCAGCTCGGCAAGGTGATTGCAATGGCGCAAGCGCAGAGCAAGAATCCACTGCCGGTTGGCCCAGCAAAGAGAGCAGAGGAGGAATCGGTTTTTCAATCGGCCAAGGACAGCAAGAAAATCGCTCTAGATCCCTCCGACTCGACCAAGTTTGTTGTGGTCGGAGCTGGACTTAGCGACAAATCGGAAAGAGAGCTCGTCGAGTTTCTCCGTGAGAATCGGGACATCTTTGCATGGTCTCCACAGGACATGCCTGGTGTTCCGAGGGAACTCGCCGAGCACAAGCTGCACAT
Organism: Bromus sterilis; assembly: GCA_950022295.1. NCBI lineage: Eukaryota > Viridiplantae > Streptophyta > Magnoliopsida > Poales > Poaceae > Bromus > Bromus sterilis. The sequence continues at coordinate 28,556,602 of OX465599.1, read as the reverse complement.
TCGGCCAGGCTCGAAGCCGGTCAAACAACCCCTGAGACGTTTTTCTGAGGACAAGAGAAGAGCAATCGGCGAAGAGATTGCAAAGTTACAAGCTGTAGGTTTCATCATGGAAGTGTTTTACCCCGAGTGGCTGGCCAATCCAGTCCTCGTCATGAAGAAGAACAAGACTTGGCGTATGTGTATAGATTACACTTGTTTGAACAAGGCATGCCCCAAAGATCCGTTTGCTTTGCCCCGAATTGACCAAGTGGTTGACTCTATGGCCGGCTGCGAGTTGTTATCCTTTTTGCATGCTACTGTTGGATATCACCAGATAAAGTTAGCCGTAGAAGATCAGATCAAGACAGCATTCATAACCCCTTTCGGGGCCTATTGCTATATCACCATGCCTTTTGGTCTGAAAAATGGAGGTGCCACTTATCAGCGCATGATGCAAAGATGCACACACTCTCAGCTCGGCAGAAATATCCACGTTTACATGGACGACTTGGTGGTGAAGTCGGCAAGGGGAGTCACATTGTTGGACGACCTCAGAGAGACCTTTGCAAATCTGAGAACCTATCAGATCAAGCTCAACCCGGAGAAGTGTGTGTTTGGAGTCCAAGCCGGCAAGCTCTTGGGGTTTCTCGTTTCCGAGAAGGGAATCGAATGCAACCCCGAGAAGATAGCCGCAATAGAGCGCATGGAGCAGCCCAAGACCTTGAAGCAAGTGCAGAAGTTCACCGGTTGTCTCGCATCCCTCAGCCGATTCCTCAGTCGGCTGGGCGAGAAGGCAATTCCCTTGTACCAGTTGATGAAGAAGACAGAGAAGTTTACTTGGACCCCCCAGGCAAATGAAGCATTCCGAGAGCTCAAGCGCATGCTATCCACGGCACCGATTCTGGCTGCCCCGATTGAGAAGGAGCCCATGATGTTATACATTGCGGCAACCAATCGGGTGATCAGCGCAGTTATGGTGGTGGAGCGGCCCGAGAAGGACAAGGCACAGCAAGTCCAGCGCCCAGTGTACTACATCAGCGAAGTGCTTTCGGCATCCAAGCAGAACTATCCTCACTACCAGAAGATGTGCTATGGAGTATACATGGCGGCCAAGAGATTGAAGCCATATTTTCAAGCCCACTTGATCACTGTTGTCAGTTCGGCTCCATTAGCCGACATCATGGGAAGCAAAGATGCAACCGGAAGAGTGGCGAAATGGGCAATCGAGGTGGCCAGTCATGGCATCCAATATGAGCCAAGGACTGCAATCAAGTCGCAGGCACTAGCCGATTTCCTGGTGGACTGGGCTGAAACTCAGTACATGCCACAGCTCCCCATGTCGGATGTCTGGCGAATGCACTTCGATGGCTCCAAGATGAAGAATGGCCTAGGGGCTGGGGTGGTGCTCACGTCCCCAAGGGGAGATCAATTGCAATATGTGCTCCAGATTCACTTTGCAGCATCTAACAATGTAGCCGAGTACGAAGCCCTTATGCATGGTATCAAGTTGGCCAAGGAAATCGGTATTCGGAATATTGAGTGCTATGGTGACTCCGATCTGGTGGTACAGCAGTGCTCGGGCACGTGGGATGCAAAAGATGCTAACATGGCGAGCTACCGATTCCTGGTGCAGCAAATCAGCGGATATTTTGAAGGTTGCGAGTTCCACCATGTTCCAAAAGCAAACAATGAAGCAGCAGACGCCTTGTCCAAGCTTGGCTCCACAAGGCAAGTAATTCCACCAGGCGTATCTCTCGAGCATATCAAGAAGCCGTCCATCACTCCATCACCAGATTCCGAGTCCATTTTTATCTCGGAGACCGATCTTGAAGCTCTGAGAAAGGCAAAAGAAGTTCAACCGGCCAAGCCTGCAACCATGAAGAAGCAATCCAGCGCTCAGGGTGTCTCGGCAATAGCACCAGGGGCTGCCGATTGCAAACCAGGGGCTGCAGAAGAGAAGAAGAAGAGCGATACCACAGAGAAGAAAACAGAGACTGCGCCAGAGGGCACAACCTCTGGAGAACAAGTGATATCAGAAATTGCCGATTGCAGTAATGAAGTTTCAACCCCAGATGAGAAGTCAGCACCAGAGGCTGCCGAATGCGTGCCAGGCGCCGCAGTCGGCAGTTCGCAAGCAGAAGAAGATATAGCAGAGGTTCAAGAGGCCGAGATCGAGCAGGCCAATGCTCAAGAGACCGAGATCCAAGAAGAAGCCTTACCCCAGCAGGCAGCAGTAATGGTAGTGGTCAGTGCGCCATCATGGGCACAGCCAATTCGAGATTTTTTGGCAGATGGGATCCTTACACCAGATTTGGCATTGTCCAGACAGATCAGTCGCCGATCTTGGGCATATACAATCATCAACAACGAGCTGATGCGCAAAAGTCCGACTGGTGTTCTTCAGAGGTGTGTTGAAGAGGACAGAGGCTTGGAGCTGCTCAGAGACATCCATCAGGGTGAATGTGGTCATCACGCGTCAGCAAAGGCAATCGCCAACAAGGCTTTCCGACATGGTTTCTACTGGCCAACTGCACTCGCAGCAGCTGAAAATCTGGTGAAGCACTGCAAGGGTTGTCAGCAATTCAAGGCAAAGAGTCATACGCTAGCATCGGAACTGAAGACCATCCCAAAAGCTTGGCCGTTTGCAGTTTGGGGTTTGGACATGGTCGGACCATTCAAGAGAGCTAGAAGGGGCATGACACATCTCCTGGTGGCAATCGACAAATTTACCAAGTGGATCGAGGCAAGACCAATCAAGAAGTTGGATGGACCGACTGCAGTCAAGTTTGTGGCCGACATCGTATGCAGATATGGTGTTCCTAACATCATCATTACCGACAACGACACAAACTTTGCAAAGGGGGCATTGGCTCGATATGCATCTCAGGAAGGCATTCGGCTTGATCTGGCATCTGTGGCACACCCACAATCCAATGGTCAAGTCGAAAGGGCAAATGGACTAATCCTATCGGGTATCAGGCCCAGATTGGTAGAGCCACTTGAGAGGGCACCTGGGGCATGGATTGATGAGCTCCCCGCAGTACTTTTCAGTTTGAGGACCACGCCGAATAGGTCGACTGGATTCACTCCTTTCTTCCTGGTATATGGTTCAGAAGCAGTCATCCCCTCCGACATCGAGTTTGATTCACCTCGGCACGCTTTATACACTGAAGAAGAAGCCAAGTTAGCAAGAGAAGACGGCGTCGACCTCAAAGAAGAAGCTTGTTTGTTGGACTTGTCTAGGTCAGCAATCTATCAGCAGAAGTTGCGGCACTACCACAGCAAGAAGATTCGACCTTTCTCTTTCCGAGAGGGGGACATGGTGCTCCGCCGAATCCAGAAGTCAGATGGGCAGCACAAGCTATCCTCACCTTGGGAAGGGCCGTTTATTCTAAGTAGAGCGCTCAAAAACAACTCCTACTACCTGATCGATTGCACCAAGGGAACTCGGCACAAGTACACATCGGAAGTAGAGACAGAGCGGCCGTGGAATGCCGAGTTGTTATGTCCGTTCTATAGTTAAACGACATAAATTTATGTAAGCCATTCGGCAAACAATCAGCTAAAGTTATCATGTCTCTGAAAATGAGCATTCGAGTACTTTCGTATAATTCCATTCGAAGAGCTAGCTGTAATCGGCAACGCTCCGTCAGACCCGAGATGTGCATAGCATACCCGGGGACTGGCCGACCACGAGGTCAAGAAAATAAGCCATCGTGGCACGGGGACTGCAGGCTGGTTCGCAATCGGACACCCAGCTCAAACGCAAATCACTAAGGGGTTTGTGGCATTGAAAAGGGTGACGAGTGAAGCAGTCGGTAGTACAAATCCCGGGAAACAACTCGAAACATGCCACCACAAGCAGCGCCGACGAGATAAAGTCGCCGATTGCGCCGCAAACTCGGACACTAGATCCAGAAGCGAGCAATCGGCGCCTGCTGTTGCAGAATCCTTTGCGTTAAGAATCTTGTCGTGTAAAAATAAAAACTCATCGAAACTTGGCTGGACGTTTTACTGTTGATCCGATCGGGGACCGCATGTCGGCAGCAAGATCGACACAGTAAACATCCCCAAGCGCAGCCGATGAAAGAAACCGGGAAAGACGCAAAGTTGATCGCACATGAAAACAGTTAAAACAAGCAATCGATTTGCATCAAAAGTAACAGGCCCAAGGCCGAGTAAGTTCATTACATCAAGTGGGTGTCGGCAGAATTAAAATTGTCTTACAAGGAAAAGTAAAACCGATCTAATATCGGCAGGTGGACAGTCCGAATACAACTCAAGAGGGCACATCTCAAGCAGTCGGAGGCACCGAGCTGGAGGATGGAGCAGACGGATCCGATTGAGCTTCAGAACCGGCAGCATCAACTCGTTTCGTCTTCGGAAAGGTCTGAGATGAGTCGCTGTCGGAAGGCTCCTCGGCTAGCGCAGAGATAGTTGAAGCAGGGAGTGGGTTCCCTCCGTCATCAAGGTATGGAGTGTAGTCATACGGAGAGAACCAATTCGCCATAGTGCTGGCTAGCCGATTGACTTCAGCGTAGGTTTTCTCAAGAAGGTCCCCGGCACCATCTCGGAGGCTGTATAACTTGGAGAGTTTCACCTGAGGGTACCAAGTCAATATTGTCTGAAGGGCGGTCTCCGCACCAGTACGACCCGCGGAATTCAGCAGAACGTCGATCCGACGTGGGATAGCCTTGAGGAGAATCCGAGTTTGCTCAGTGGTCGCATTCGGAGTTTCCCCTTGATCAGAATCTTCCTCCTCTTGTGGGTCGTCCTTGCGAACCTCGGCGGAGGAGTCGGCAGCATGTTCCATTCTCTTTAGTCCGTCCTTGAGCTCAGCCGCCGGCCATAGGGCTTCGGCAATCTTCAGAATTCCGAGCTTGAAGGACAGGGCCACTCCCTGGATGACCGGAATGCGAGCTTGAGTGCCGATCAGATATTCATGTCGGGTCCAGACGTTGTCCGCGCGGTCACAAGTCCCTCCGGCAGCGATATGATCCTCCCGAGACTGGGCGACAGCGGCGTAGGCAGCCGCCTCAGATTCGGGCCAGGCCTCTATGTCAAGAAGGAAAAATGTGAGAAATCAGATACAAGAAGAAAGCAATCGGAAAATGCAATCGGCATAAAGGAAGACTCACCGCTAAGGAGAAGATCCATGTCAGTTAGCGAGTCGCAGAAACCTTTGGCTCGGCGGCGCATTCGGGCATTCTCTTCAAGATGCTGCTTCTCCATTTCTTCATATTTGGCGATCTGCTCGTCGCGATCCTTGCGAATGGAATCCCGCGCGGCGACTGCTTCATCCCTCTCGGCTTGTAAAGCATCTCGGGCGGAGACTGCGGCATCCCGCTCGGCAAAAAGCCCAGCGCTAGTAGTCGTCACAGCAGCAACGTCCGCAAGATGTTTCTTTTCAAGAGCTGCCATCTCGGCGCAAAGATTGTGAATAGTCCGGTTCAAGTCAGTCTCTACCCCTTGCAGCCGAGTCACTTCTTCAGAAGCTTTGGCGAGAGCTGGGCTCTGCTGGTTAATTTCTGCAGTTAATTCAGAAATCCGGCCCTGGAGGTCACCTACCAGAGGAACAGTAGCTAGAAGAGAGCATAGAGATATGAGCGCTAGAGCAATCGGCTAGTGGAGAAAAGGCAGATGGGCTAGAAGATACCTTTCAGTTTGGAGGTCTCGGCTGACAGGTTGTTGACCTGCAGCTGGGCTTGGGCGAGGGTCCGGAGGCTGGCGGTATAAGCTTCAAGAAGTTTCTCGAAGACATTTCGTTTCTCCTCCATAACAGCCTGAGAAGAACAGTACGACAAAGTCAGTGATAGAGCAAAGAATATTGAAGACCCGAACCGATTGTAACCAATCGGCCCGAATCTCGGGGACTACACCCAGTGGGTGCGCTTGCGCGCACCCATCGGAAGGAAAGTCCACCGATTGAGGAAGGCAAATGAGAAAAGCAAAAATGCTAAAAGATCCGAACCGATTGTAACCAATCGGCCCGAATCTCGGGGACTACACCCAGTGGGTGCGCTTGCGCGCACCCACCGGAAGGAAAGTCTACCGATTGAGGAAGGCAAATGAGAAAAGCAAAAATGCTAAAAGATCCGAACCGATTGTAACCAATCGGCCCGAATCTCGGGGACTACACCCAGTGGGTGCGCCTGCGCGCACCCACCGGAAGGAAAGTCCACCGATTGAGGAAGGCAAACGAGAAAAGCGAAAGTACTAAGAAGATCCGAACCGATTGTAATCAATCGGCCCGAATCTCGGGGACTACACCCACTGGGTGCGCTTGCGCGCACCCACCGGAAGAAAAATGTCTAAAGTAAAAGAAGGAAAAGAAGGAAAGCAAGAGGTTACCGTATGATGCGAGGCGAGCTGTTGTAGATCCCGAGCAATGGCATTGGCGAAGCGGTTCACTCGGCTCAGCGCGGACGCCATGGGCTCTTGAGGAGGAAGCGCAGCGTCGGCCTCAGCACCAGCATGACGGGTGCGCATTAAAACTTCTGAGGCAGTGGTGGTCGGCGTCGGCGCTGAGGTTGGAATCGCGACGGAAGTGGCAGTTGTAAGAGCTGGTGGCACCGTCGTCACTCGAAAATCAGAAGCACCCGATTGCGGCGGTGGCACAATCGGGCGAGTCGGAGCAGCGGTAGTAACGATGACTGGGGGAAGAGTTGTGGTCGTCGGCGGCGCTGATAGAACAGCGGCTGGCGTGGTAGCAATGGTTGGCGGTGCCAACATCACAGTCGGCGGCGAGATCGTCACCATTGGTGCGTCGGGCACGGCGGTCGACGGAGCGGGAGAAGTTGTAGCAGCGGCGGCCGGGATGGAGCGGCGTGGCGGGGACGGGGCAATCGGATCGACCGATTGCATTCCCCCGACACCAGGAGATACCGGGTCGGCCGCACGCTTGATAATCTTTGGGGCGAGGTCGGAAGGAGACATCTTCTGGGCTGCTGCGAGCCGAGCTCTCTTGGCAGCACGTTCGGCGTCTTTGGAGGAGTGATGGGTGGCGGTCGGCCGCTTGCGAACAGCTGCAGCAGAAGCAGCGGGCGAGATGATGGCGCCGACACGAGCCGGGATCTCGGTGTCGATGTCATCAAGCCCAATCGGCTCGCTGAAGGGAGAGAGGAAGAAGAGTCAGTAGAAGCAGAGGTAGCAAAGTACTGCACAGAAAGTCAGAAGCATACCCGATCGTTCGAGGTGCGCCGGTAGGCATTCGGCAGCGGAGTGGGGCGTCATTCAGTGGCGCCTGAGTGGTCGGCCTTCGATCTGTCGTCTTCTGGGCCTGCTTGCCTTTGTGGGCAGTCGGCGCGGTTTGGATGACCTTGGAGGGAGCGGTACCAGAGGAAGAGCCAGCTGCCGAGATGCGTTTGTGTAAGGCCCGATATGCGGTACTGTTCCAGATCTAGGTGTTTCCACCCAGATCCGGGGACGAAGCACATATCGGACCCACCGCGACATATGACAAAGCCATATGCCCCGGATTTCCAACATGATATCATAACATTACAGATACAAGGATACAACATCTCATACAATCGGCATACAACTGCCTCAAATATAATACAACAGCGGAAGATACATGTCTGAGTACAGACTACAAGTAAATGCCTACTGGCAAATAGAAAAGCATCGATCCCAATAACCACACGGGTCCAGGCCGTCCGCCGGGATCCGCCTAACTAGTCGTCGTCGAGTCTCCACGTGAAACGTCGATCACCGTACCTGTTGTCGATCAAGAACCCTGAAAAGAGTTTGGGGGTAGTATCATGAGTACAGAGGTACTCAGCATCCAACTGTAGTTGGCATCTGACCCAGCAAGGACTTCATCACTCGTCATTCTAGGACAACTAGTAGTTTACGGTAAGGATGGGGTAAGTGGTGAGGTTGCTGCCGCACTAGCATTTATGAAGTGGCTAACGATCTAGAGAGTAAGGTAAGAAGCCAAGCATTCGATGAGGAATCGCCTCCAACAAGTCTTGCTATCCACCTACATACGCAAACATAACACCTATCCTATCCTTGTCCTCCTCTTCGCATCCCGACGAAGAAGAAGCAGTCAAGGCACACACACACGTTGATCAAGTTATATTAAGATTATCTCAGTTGTTGTTGTCTATGAACAAGGAGTAGGTCTCAAGTCGTCCATAACCGTGGACACGGCTTCTCGAAAAGATTTAACCCTGCAGGGGTGTACCAACTGCCCATTACGAGGCTCCGCACGCACGTCCATCACTCTCAGTTGCTACCCATCACGGGCAACCATTTTATGATTGAGTTTCAAGAGATCCGAAACGACAAGTCCCTCTAGCTAACAACGAACAAATCCGGGTGGCCCCCGGGGAGTCGACACCCAATCCAAAAGCTGGCCACGCTCTCGGACCGGACTCACCGTCTCAACAGGGTTTGGGTTACCGGTTAGTTCTCTTATGAGACCGGGCCCTCGCCGGTCAAAGGTGGACCAACAGGGAAACCATGTCTCCGCTGGTCCGGGTTGTTTTAAAAGATATCTGCTAGGAGCGACCCGACAAGATATATATGCATGTTTTCAAATGGTAAATCAGCTTGGGCCACCTCTAGAAATGTTTGAAGCTAGATAGGTAAGAAAAAGGGGACCCCATAAAATCCCATACGCGGTTAGGCACGCTCAGTCTTAAAACCAATACCCGGAACTCGGATCCTAGGTGACTTGAATGGAACAAAGCGTCGGGGCGGGATAGCCTAGACCTTCCATCCTTCGTCGAATATAGTCAACATTATAATAATCATATCATCAACAATAATATAATAATCAGGTGATATCCCAACCCAAAGAGTAACAGGGTAACATCGTAGCATCCTAAGCATGCATACTAAGCAGGGGCTGAGCAACGAGCAATAGTAACATAGCAGTACAAGGTTTGCTGGGAGGGGACATGGCTGTATCGGTTTAAAAGAGGCTGTAAACATGTGGTAGGATCAAACAATGAAGCTAACATATACTAGCATGCAAACCGCTGGTTGAAATAGAATGGATCATAAGTAATGCAAGTCCTTGCCTGTTGATAAGTCGGGTTCCGAAGGTGTAGTTGATCGCACGCTCACATCGTCTCCGAGAGGTACCCGCGGGAGCACACAAGAAGTAAACACTGGAAAGCAATCAACGAGCAAACACTCTATTACTACGAGGCAAACACGAGCAAGCATCAACAAGAAGCAACACGAGACACCGCACCTACCGTCGAGAGCGGTTACTAACGATTTAAGTGGAGTACTCGTCACACACGACGATACCGCACGTTTACGGTGGTTCAAGTTGTTTAGCTACAGGTGACCAAACAACGGTTATTAACATGGCAACTCAAGCAAGCATGGCATAGCACACAAACAGGTCAAGAGGTGTAGCAAGAATAAACTATCTGATCTAGTCAATTTAAGTGGGGTGAAATCCTAGACATGCAAACTATTGCGGACCCCACGATAAATATTGCATTCGGTACTGTTTTGCCCTAAACAATATTTTATTATTTTTATTAGCAAGCAATAGTAGCAAAAACAAAATCTACATGCAATTCTAGTCAAGTTACATATAAGAAACATTTTAAACAGAGCAGCAGATAAAAAGTTATAGCAGTTACAGTTTACAGTGGAAAGCAGTGTAATTAGCAGTCGAACAGCATGTAAACAAAGTCAAACATGGCAAAAAAGCACAAATTATTAATCTACATGCAATTCTAAGCAACTTTCATATTAAACGCGTCGCAATCGGAGCTACGATTAAAAAGTTACAGCTACCGCAAAAATCCTAATACAACTGCCTAAATAAATAAAAACAACTAGCAGAAAAAAAACACTAACTGGGCCGAAATCTACTGGGCCCAACTAACTAAAAAAAAGAAATAACAAAAAAAAAGAAAAAAAAAACGGACGCCTCACCATGGGCCTCGGCCCAAGCTTGAGAGGCCAGCCGGCTCGGGCAGATGGGCCGCCTAGGGGGCGCGCCGGCCCACCCGGGCACGAGCGGTTGGTGGCGGCTGGAGGGGCCGTCGTGCTCCTCCCGTCCAGGAGGCTGGCGGCGGCGGCTGCTCCCCCGGTGGCGCGCCGGCCACCGGCGGCGAGGGCGGCGGGGAACGGCGCGGAGGCGGGGGAAGGGGGGCGCGGCGGTCGGCTGGTGCAAGGTCCGGCGGGAAGGGCGGCGCGACGAGCTCTTCCCGAGCTCCCATGGCGCTGCGGTTGGTGAGCTCGCAGAGAGAGAAGAGGGAGAGAGTTAGATAAGGAGGAGGCAGGGGAGAAGAGCGCGGCGCAGGTGGGGCGGCTCACCGGAGCAGGGGCGCCGGCTGGCTCGCCGGGGTGCCGGCCGGAGGCGGCGTGGGGCGCGGGCGTCCATGGGAGGAGAGGGAGTCCAGGAGAGAGAGAGAGAGGAGAGGTGGGCTACGGTGCGATCCGGTGCGTCCGATCTGCGATCCGACGCCCGAAAACGGATCTGGGAGCTAGGGTTTCGGATTTTGGGGGTGGCTGGCAGTTTGCAAAAACATCATCGGTTTTTCTCTCGGGCGTCCGGTGCTCACGTTTCTGACCGCCGGGGTCCGCAGTACCTCCGATTCGGGTAAAACTTAGAACTGCGCGATCAGCAAGTCGAGCCGGAGGCGTTCACCTCGTGCTGGAACCGTTCCGAAAACACGTTCCGGCGCGCTATAAAAATAACCCGTTTAATTATTAAACGGGGGTTTTTCGTTCCGTTGGCTGCGGTTGGTCTCGTGCGGTTTTCGCGACGGTGATCGGGCGAAACCCGGTGTCGCAAAGGTCGAGTGTCAGGGTGGCAAAGGTCGGTCTCCGTCCGATACGAGACAAGAGGGGGAAAATAATCGCCGATCGATAAATCGGGGATGCAAACACCGCAAACAAATCAGGCAATCAAGCAATCACGCTGAAAACAAAAATTTTAATTTTTGCAAAAACTGGGCTGTTACAGGCAACACCACCAACAAGGGATCTCGTCCCGAGATCCAGGACGATCCGGGGGAGAGGGGGGAGAGAAGAGAGTCGACGATCTTCAACACCACCAACAAGGGACTCTGCTCCATGTCGACGTCGACTTCGGTCGAGATAATTTTCCGCAGAGAGACGACATCGTCGGAATAACAAAAACGTCAGTGTCAAGAGGAAGAACGATCGCGTAAACCAGATCAAGGGATAGTAATTTTTCGACGCAAGTCGTAAAAACACCGGTCAAAAGAAGGGATGGCAAAGAACGACCCAGATGATATCCAAAATCGGAGAAGCTAAAGGTACTACAGGAATTCCCACCTGAGCTCGGAATCGAGACAATACGCTGCAAGCAAGGCATTGTAACGGTTTCGAAACTCGACACACTCGAGATCCTAAAGTTTGAAAGAGGGTAAGGCGAGAGTAAAACACTTACGTCACTTGTCCTGACCAGAGCATGGGTAAGGAGTAAAAAGATTCCTACTCTCCGATAACTATCTTAGTAACTACAAAATAGTTTTGTCTAGACTCGACTTCGGCCAGAGAAGGGATCCTACGGTCGGTAAGGCTCTGATACCAAGTTGTAAGGCCCGATATGCGGTACTGTTCCAGATCTAGGTGTTTCCACCCAGATCCGGGGACGAAGCACATATCGGACCCACCGCGACATATGACAAAGCCATATGCCCCGGATTTCCAACATGATATCACAACATTACAGATACAAGGATACAACATCTCATACAATCGGCATACAACTGCCTCAAATATAATACAACAGCGGAAGATACATGTCTGAGTACAGAGTACAAGTAAATGCCTACTGGCAAATAGAAAAGCATCGATCCCAATAACCACACGGGTCCAGGCCGTCCGCCGGGATCCGCCTAACTAGTCGTCGTCGAGTCTCCACGTGAAACGTCGATCACCGTACCTGTTGTCGATCAAGAACCCTGAAAAGAGTTTGGGGGTAGTATCATGAGTACAGAGGTACTCAGCATCCAACTGTAGTGGTCATCTGACCCAGCAAGGACTTCATCACTCGTCATTCTAGGACAACTAGTAGTTTACGGTAAGGATGGGGTAAGTGGTGAGGTTGCTGCCGCACTAGCATTTATGAAGTGGCTAACGATCTAGAGAGTAAGGTAAGAAGCCAAGCATTCGATGAGGAATCGCCTCCAACAAGTCTTGCTATCCACCTACATACGCAAACATAACACCTATCCTATCCTTGTCCTCCTCTTCGCATCCCGACGAAGAAGAAGCAGTCAAGGCACACACACACGTTGATCAAGTTATATTAAGATTATCTCAGTTGTTGTTGTCTATGAAAGAGGAGTAGGTCTCAAGTCGTCCATAACCGTGGACATGGCTTCTCGAAAAGATTTAACCCTGCAGGGGTGTACCAACTGCCCATTACGAGGCTCCGCACGCACGTCCATCACTCTCAGTTGCTACCCATCACAGGCAACCATTTTATGATTGAGTTCCAAGAGATCCGAAACGACAAGTCCCTCTAGCTAACAACGAACAAATCCGGGTGGCCCCCGGGGAGTCGACACCCAATCCAAAAGCTGGCCACGCTCTCGGATCGGACTCTTCCGTCTCAACAGGGTTTGGGTTACCGTTTAGTTCTCTTATGAGACCGAGCCCTCGCCCGTCAAAGGTGGACCAACAGGGAAACCATGTCTCCGCTGGTCCGGGTTGTTTTAAAAGATATCTGCTAGGAGCGACCCGACAAGATATATATGCATGTTTTCAAATGGTAAATCAGCTTGGGCCACCTCTAGAAATGTTTGAAGCTAGATAGGTAAGAAAAAGGGGACCCCATAAAATCCCACACGCGGTTAGGCACGCTCAATCTTAAAACCAATACCCGGAACTCGGATCCTAGGTGACTTGAATGGAACAAAGCGTCGGGGCGAGATAGCCTAGACCTTCCATCCTTCGTCGAATATAGTCAACATTATAATAATCATATCATCAACAATAATATAATAATCAGGTGATATCCCAACCCAAAGAGTAACAGGGTAACATCGTAGCATCCTAAGCATGCATACTAAGCAGGGGCTGAGCAACGAGCAATAGTAACATAGCAGTACAAGGTTTGCTGGGAGGGGACATGGCTGTATCGGTTTAAAAGAGGCTGTAAACATGTGGTAGGATCAAACATTGAACCTAACATATACTAGCATGCAAACCGCTGGTTGAAATAGAATGGATCATAAGTAATGCAAGTCCTTGCCTGTTGATAAGTCGGGTTCCGAAGGTGTAGTTGATCGCACGCTCACATCGTCTCCGAGAGGTACCCGCGGGAGCACACAAGAAGTAAACACTGGAAAGCAATCAACGAGCAAACACTCTATTACTACGAGGCAAACACGAGCAAGCATCAACAAGAAGCAACACGAGACACCGCACCTACCGTCGAGAGCGGTTACTAACGATTTAAGTGGAGTACTCGTCACACACGACGATACCGCACGTTTACGGTGGTTCAAGTTGTTTAGCTACAGGTGACCAAACAACGGTTATTAACATGGCAACTCAAGCAAGCATGGCATAGCACACAAACAGGTCAAGAGGTGTAGCAAGAATAAACTATCTGATCTAGTCAATTTAAGTGGGGTGAAATCCTAGACATGCAAACTATTGCGGACCCCACGATAAATATTGCATTCGGTACTGTTTTGCCCTAAACAATATTTTATTATTTTTATTAGAAAGCAAGAGTAGCAAAAACACAATCTACATGCAATTCTAGTCAAGTTACATATAAGAAACATTTTAAACAGAGCAACAGATAAAAAGTTATAGCAGTTACAGTTAAAGTGGCAAGCAGTGTAATTAGCAGTCAAACAGCATGTAAACAAAGTCAAACATGGCAACAAAGCACAAATTATTAATCTACATGCAATTCTAAGCAACTTTCATATTAAACGCGTCGCAATCGGAGCTACGATTAAAAAGTTACAGCTACCGCAAAAATCCTAATACAACTGCCTAAATAAATAAAAATAAATAGCAGAAAAAAAACACTAACTGGGCCGAAATCTACTGGGCCCAACTAACTAAAAAAAAGAAATAACAAAAAAAAAAGAAAAAAAAAACGGACGCCTCACCATGGGCCTCGGCCCAAGCTTGAGAGGCCAGCCGGCTCGGGCAGATAGGCCGCCTAGGGGGCGCGCCGGCCCACCCGGGCACGAGCGGTTGGTGGCGGCTGGAGGGGCCGTCGTGCTCCTCCCGTCCAGGAGGCTGGCGGCGGCGGCTGCTCCCCCGGTGGCGCGCCGGCCACCGGCGGCGAGGGCGGCGGGGAACGGCGCGGAGGCGGGGGAAGGGGGCCGCGGCGGTCGGCTGGTGCAGGGTCCGGCGGGAAGGGCGGCGCGACGAGCTCTTCCCGAGCTCCCATGGCGCTGCGGTTGGTGAGCTCGCAGAGAGAGAAGAGGGAGAGAGTTAGAGGAGGAGGAGGCAGGGGAGAAGAGCGCGGCGCAGGTGGCGCGGCTCACCGGAGCAGGGGCGCCGGCTGGCTCGCCGGGGTGGCGGCCGGAGGCGGCGTGGGGCGCGGGCATCCATGGGAGGAGAGGGAGTCCAGGAGAGAGAGAGAGAGAGGAGAGGTGGGCTACGGTGCGATCCGGTGCGTCCGATCTGCGATCCGACGCCCGAAAACGGATCTGGGAGCTAGGGTTTCGGATTTTGGGGGTGGCTGGCAGTTTGCAAAAACATCATCGGTTTTTCTCTCGGGCGTCCGGTGCTCACGTTTCTGACCGCCGGGGTCCGCAGTACCTCCGATTCGGGTAAAACTTAGAACTGCGCGATCAGCAAGTCGAGCCGGAGGCGTTCACCTCGTGCTGGAACCGTTCCGAAAACACGTTCCGGCGCGCTATAAAAATAACCCGTTTAATTATTAAACGGGGGTTTTTCGTTCCGTTGGCTGCGGTTGGTCTCGTGCGGTTTTCGCGACGGTGATCGGGCGAAACCCGGTGTCGCAAAGGTCGAGTGTCAGGGTGGCAAAGGTCGGTCTCCGTCCGATACGAGACAAGAGGGGGAAAATAATCGCCGATCGATAAATCGGGGATGCAAACACCGCAAACAAATCAGGCAATCAAGCAATCACGCTGAAAACAAAAATTTTAATTTTTGCAAAAACTGGGCTTTTACAGTTTGGCTGGCACCCTGGGAGGCTTATCCCGAGGAGCTGCAGCAGGAGCAGCACCCGTTGAGATACTATCATCGTCACTCCAATCAGCCAAAAGTCGCTCAAGGGAAGAGTCGGGCGTACCCCCTTGAGCTGGCAGCCGAGTGGTGGTCCTTGGAGGGATGGCGCGCGCAGGATCATCATCTTCGGCGTCCATGGGGTCGGAGGATTCCCCAGAGGACTCATCTTCATCCTCATCATCTTCACTAAAGTCGGCGGAAGGGATCTCGCCATTGTACTCAAGGTCAATGGGGTCCTCTTCCGTGCGATCAGGAGCAAACACACCAGCTTCCTGGCCGTCCTCCATGCGGTCGGACTGAATGAAGTGCTAAAAGGGGCACAAGTGATCAGAGCAATCGGAAGAGCATGTAGTTGGGAGAAAAAGCAATCGGAAGAGCAGCCAGTCGGACTGAACGAAGTGCTGAAAAGAAGGCACAAGTAATCGGAGCATACCACAGGCGGTTTCTGTTGTCGGGTAAGGTAGGCAAGCTCGAACCGGAAAGGATCAGGCAGCGCACTGGCGGTGATGGCTTTCACTCGGGCGCAGAGGATCTCGGTCTTCATTTCCCATGTGCAGAGCCGAGTGGGGTCCCGAGGCCCCGACACGTCGCAGAGACGGTGCACTCGGCGCTGCAGGGGAAGAATTCGCGCGTGAAGCCATGCCGCTATCAAGTCGGTTGGAAGGAGTCCCTCTCGCTCCAGCTGGGTGACCCTGGTGGCTTGAGCGTCGACGTCTCAATCCCCAACACCGTGCTTCAGAGCCCATTGATGTTTCTCAACCGGCCTAGCGAGTGAGAACTCGGGCAGGTTGAGGAGGTCGGGGCCTTGATCGGGAGACTTGACGTAGAAGAACGACGTCGGCCAGTTTTTGCAGGACTGGACGATGTCGGGGCTGGGATATTTTATCTTGCCGGCTGCGGCAAGACAACTGCCGCAGTCGGTCATATCAGTCGGATAGGAGGGTTTGCCGCCTTCGATGGTGGGGGCAACGATCTCTCCTGTTCGAGCATTGTGGGCTCGAAGGTTGAAGAAGCGCTTGAAAAGTGCGATGCTAGGTCGGCAGCCGAGATAGCCCTCGCAGAGTGTCACGAACCCGGAAAGGTTCATGATGAAGTTGGCGGAGAGATGATGAGGCTGAAGTCGGTGGAACTCAAGGAACTCGCGGAAAAAGGCGCTTGCGGGAAGGCCGAATCCACGCTCAAAGTGAGCGAGGAAGACGACCCTCTCACCCGTGCGCGCACTGGGCACGACGTCGGCCTGGCCCGGGATCCGCCATTCGATCTCTGCGGGCATCTTTCGGGCGCGAATCAGTGCTTCGACGGCGACGGCGGTGGCTTGGGATCCCTTCCAGCACCCGCGGCTCGCCTGCGAGACGTCCCGTCGTGGCGCCATTGGTTCCGCAGAAGAGGAAGGAGAGGAAGCAGACCGAGGCGGAGCGCGAGGACGACGCCGGCGAACTGCTGCAGCGGCGGCGGAGGCGGCGAGGAGCGCGAATCAGTTGCCGGAGCAGGCGGGAGAGCAGAGGTCCGCGGGAGAGAAATCTGCGCGAGGAGCGGCAATGGCGCAGAGAGAGAGAGAAAGCTGGAGGTTGAAGGAGATGTGTTGGAGAAGGAAGAGGCGAGGCTCCCCCCCCGGTGGCTTATATGGGCGGCGGGGGAGGGGAGTGGGATCACCCTGTGGCCATGTGGCCCGGTGTGACCTAGGGCACAAGAAGGCCAACCGACAGATCAACACAGAGGATCCTGGCACAGAAGGCGAGACGTGCGACGTGGGGGTCGGCTCTTGCAGTCATGTCACGTCGCGCTTGGGTCATGGGTTCCAGCTCATTGATCACGTCGTGGGCAAGTCGGAGGTAACCGTTGGAGCGCAATCGGCAGAAGGAACTGTTCCAGAAAATGAAGATACGAAGCGAGAAGGAACCAAATCCAATCGGATGGGAACGAGGTCAGCCGAGTGTGATCTCTGAGTCGGCCGACGAACTCGGAATGACGCACTCGAAGAGGCCATAGCAGTCGGAAAACCTCAAGACAAATTGAAAAACTGCAAAGGCCCCGCGGTCAAGTGACCGTGGGACCTTTACAGCTTTAGGGGCTACTGTCGGGGGATTGGTACCCGGGTAGGCTAACCCAAGCGGAAGCAAGCTTTCAAGACAAGGATGGGCCGATTGGGCTCCAGCTGGGTCGAGCTAGGCAGAAGTACGGCCGATTTCTCTAAGGCAATCGGCCATACCAAGTGCCGGCAGTCGGCCCAGGCGCAATCGGTCCACCCTTTTGTTCATTCAAGACGATCGTCCGATTGACCTGCTGCTGGATCGAGGTCGTTTCCTAGAAGACCGATTGCCCAGAGCAATCGACCTTACCCAGAAACCACCAGTCGGTCCAGGCGCAATCGGAGCTACCTGACACCCAGTCGGGGGTATGATTACGAGGTCATAAATGCCATATCCCGAGATATCTGGGTGGCAGGAAGGCCAAGTCACATCGAGGATTTCCGGGAGATACGATGTCGACCTCATAGCTCATAGCTCCACTGTTCATCACTAGACCCTACAAGGTAGCAGCATGGGTCGCCGCTCGTAGGCTCTGGATCACCCGGATAGGAGCAGTCGGTGGGCCCAGGCCGACTAGAGGTTGACAGCTGGGCCCATTCGGCACTGAAGTTACCGAAGTACCCTGGACTCACACTATAAGAGCCAGGGTACCCCTCCTGCGCGAGGGACGCCACACCTGAGATCTCATTAACTCTTTCTCCCTTCAGTTCATTTACTGCCCGTAGTCACTCCTCAGGGAAGCAGGAGAAGACCTTGCCCACGGCGGCGGTTTGCTCCTTCCCCTGAGAAGATAGAAGAGCAGTCATTGTAGTTCCTTCATTGATATATAAGAGATAAGCAGGAGTAGGGGTGTTATCTCTCCGGAGAGCCCCGAACCTGGGTACATCGTGGTGTCTTCACCGTGCTTGTGCCCAACCCGATTCCGGCACCATCGACATTCTCTCCCTCGTCTCTTCCCCTCACTTTAGCCATCCCCATGGCATCTGCCGTCACATATCGACGACATTGTCCCTTGGCGTGTTTCCTAAGTTTTGATAACTCGGATCGACTCTCTATTGCAGACGAGTCCATGTTCTTGACCTCTTTTGGCTGTGTGAGCCGGTTGGTCCGTCATCATACTGACTCGCCTCTAGAATGTTTTTCTCGATTTGGCGTCTGTACTCCTATATGAAGTAGCACTGATCCCAGGTGTGGTTAGCGAGGCGACCCGGTCCGGAATATTTTGGGCAAGCTTCTTTCATAGCTTTTTCACAATCCCGGTGCCTTTTTTCCTTCCTTGGTGGCCGTCCATGTCTCTGGGAGTGGTTGCTACCGTATTCCTGCGAGGTCAGGTTGTGCCTGCGTTTTCTGTGGTGGGTCCGAAATTGAAGTTGGGACTCCTCATATTTGGCTTCACTGGACTCGGCATATCTGGCGACGGCATCCACGAGTCCCTTTAGGTCCTCGTCTACCTCCTTTATGCGTCTTAGTGTGTTGGTTATTGGTGTAAACCGAAGGCCTGTCGGCTCCTGAACCTTGTCATGTCGTATCTCCTGCGGAATTCGATCTTGCGCCTCTGTGATACTTTTATGTTCCCAGGCTATCTCTTCTTGTAGCATCATGGCCTTTTTCTGGTTTTCTTCTAATTCCTCGTCAGAGTCAGCTCTGTTCCGTCTCAGTCGCTGACACACATTGGTGGTTTGCAGTTCCGAGCCGTTTTCTTTTTTTGATGGATTTTGGGTGGTGTCGGCATTGTCATGTGTCTCATGAGCCGAATTGTTGAAGTAGGGAGCGTCTGGGTCGTATTCTTCTGGATCGGATCCGAGTCTGCCTTCCCCGATGGATCGGATTGATCCGTTGTCTAAGTATTTGTTTTCTTCTTGGTATGACTTGGCGTCGGAGAATTCATCCTTTTCGTGGTCTGGGGGTTCTGTCAGAGAAACTTGTAGTGATGAGGGGCAATATCAGGCCGACTCGTCTCTTCGAGAGAAACTTGTAGTGAGTCGGTTGACTGGGATCCGAACATGTCATCTGCACAAGTATGCACGTTTAGATTTATTTGTTTTTCGATGCAGCTCTGCCCTACCCGACGGTAGGTGGCTCCTGCGTTTTTCAGGCCGTATGACCTAATTGATGACTGTCTTGGCGTTTCCACACGGACTTCGTCTTGTTCAGGGAGTTCCGCCGAGTCATCATCCGTCAAGGTCTCGACGTAGGGTGCCAACTTCGGGGGTTCGTTAATGAACCCGATAAAGTCGCGACCGGAGCCGGCAAGTAACCGGCTTGCTGCTTCAGTAGGGGCATAGTGATCCGGTTCTGGCTCCGATGTGTTTAATCCACCGATGAACAGGTGGATGGAGCCGACTGGGATCTGATAACCAGACTCGATGAAGTCGGCTTCCGGACCCCATGTGGCGTCGTCGATGTAGAGCATCCCACTCCGGCTTCGGGTGATTCGCCAGCAACGAATCCTTCCGTACCTTGCAGAGCTCCCCCTAGAATCTCAACACCTGCGAGCGCGGGCCCGACGGTGGGCGCCAACTGTCGTGGGAAAGTCACGGCAGATTTCCGTAGAGTCGGACTTATCATGGGACCTTTGCTGTGAGACGAATTCGAGGAGAGAGTCGACATAGACACGGGACTCGGTGGTTTACCCAGGTTCGGCCCCGTCGATGCGGTAAAGACCTACTCCTGCTTCTTGACTATTGTGGGATTGACTCCTCAATAGGAAGAGCCGATCTTATCGATTACAGTGATGATGTTTGCAGCCTTAGTCTCGTGAAGATCTAGGTTATAGCGCGAGTTGTCTAGTCCTGGCTTGAGGTAAGTTCTGGCTCTGGCTCCCATGGACCTCAGCTTATAAAGGTGCCAGATCCCGGGATTCCGAGAGTCCGACTCCTACACGATGTGGAGTTCTATTCTACTTTACAAGTTTGCTACGTGCTATAGAAGGTAAGTCGAATTCCTTCTAGGGCTTCAATCTTCACGCTTGGCACGTCAGACTCCTGGTCGGGTCTTCTTTGTGGGCCTTCACATGTAAATCGGCCCAGAGGTTTCTAAAGTCGGGTGACGAGGGGGTGACCCCACGACTCCTCTACGTGAGGGTACCTGGTGCGTGTCATGGCTGGTGGCCCACCAGGGGCCCACTCGTGGACACCGACATGATGGAATAAGACGAGAAGCCAAAGACTTGAGGCGCAAGACAAGGACTCCTACTTGTAGTCGACTAGGATTCATGTAAACCCCTACCTGGCTATCTATATAAAGCGAGGCAGGGGCACCTTTCTAAATTTCAGCTCATAAACTCTAAATCCCCACGCATAGAACTAGACAGATCTCTCTCCACCAAAGCCCTCACGGCACCTCTGTACATCATCATCAATACAAGATCAGACAAGCAACATGTAGAGTTTTCCCTCCGGGGGCCTGAAGCTGGGTAAATCGTGTCCCATGTGTTGCTTGTCCACAATCTCAATACGCATCTACTCATCCTAGCCTTGCGAGAACTCGCCTTGGTCTCCATTGTAATCGCCCCCTCGCGTAATAATATCGAGCAAGAAGTGCTTCTCCTGTTAGCCGACGAGAACCGTCCAACCTGTGCCATCTCTATGACTAACCCAGGGTCCCTGACCATGGGATTTTCCGGGGTTGATCCCTGTCAATTGGCGCTGACCGTGGGGACTACACAGGTTGGAATCACGATCTCGGCGGTCCCGTCTCCAGCAAGTCACAACTCAAGGGCTTCTTCAACAACTACATCAAGATCTACATCAAGCTCACGGAGAAAACAAGAAAAATTTTGAGCTCGCCACTCGAAGATCGACATCAACAAAAACGCTCACGCGCAACCCACAGGACAAAAAAACGGCTGTGTTGCGGGCACTCGCGACGGCGACTCGGATCTCATCTCGACGATACCTTCAGTTGAAAGATGCGAAATTCAATTTTCGAAAATATGTGAAAATTCCAGCGAATTCCAACGGCTGGATCTCCCTCGGCGACCCGCACACTGAAGCACTCTCGGAATATGACGGAACTCCGCGCGACTCCAGCACAAAAATTCCCGCCATTGGCTCGGACATCAACTTGAAGATCCCTCCGGTGAAACCATGCGGGATTCAACCCCCCATCAGCACAAAACATTTCAGAAAATTCCAACGGTTAGATCTCCGTCAGCGGCTCTCGCACTGCAACGCGTTTTTGGATCTACGCGAGATCATGAATTCGGGTTCAATCTTGACCCACAAGGCTTCTACTTCAACTCGACCTGCCATGGATGACTCGCCAAGGTTTTTACATCGGCTCGCGCTTCTACAACGACATCATACAACAAGCAATCGAAGGATCCCGCCCGACGCGTCGAGTCCTTCTCGGTTGATGACCCACAACGTAAGGGATCGATTGCAGCGTTTTCGATAAGTAAGAGTGTCGAACCCAACGAGGAGCAAAAGGTAATAGCAAGTGACTTTGGTGAGGAGATAACTGCAAGCACTGAAAGATGACTTTTTAGGGGTTTTCTTGGTATAAGAAACAGGAAAGTAAAAACGAGCAAAATAAAAGGTACTGGAGAATAACGAGTGGCCCAATCCTTTCTGAGCAAAGGAGAGGCCTAGCAACTGAACTTATAAAAGCTAAAGTGTTCTTGAGGACACACGGGAGAGGTAGTCATGTGCTTTCGCCATATTACGTATCAGTACTATGTGTTGCGTTGATAAGTGTTGAGTGGGTGGATCTATGCTAGTACACCCTCTAGACTAAGATAAGTGCACTCTTATGGTTAAACACCTTGCAAGCATCCGCAAATACAAGATAGTAATTAAGGCAAAAGCCTAACCATAGCAATACGATCGGTGATCCATTGTTCCCTTGTGCAAAAGCGTGCAAACTGGGGTTTAGGTTTCTGTCACTCCAGCAACCCACCGTAAGCATTCTTTGTACACAATATATTCCCCTAGGTCCTTGATAAGGCGAAGTGTTGAGTGTTCGACTCACACAACACCACTAGGAAAATATCAACACAACTTAAATATCAACCAACACATATTACTGCAACATCATATGACTACTAGCAACTAGACTTCTCTCATGTCCTCAAGAACTAAAGTAACTACTCACAAGACATAAAAGAAATCATGATCAGTGGGGATAAATAGATGATAAACAATCTGGACACAATAATATTTCTCCAACAAAACTCAATAGCATTCACCACAAAGCAGTAATCAACACCGATAGAGTTGAGAGGATAGATAGTACGGATTACAACACAAGTTGCAAGTCTGAGACGAGATTTGATGGAGGTGGAGATGGTGCTGATGATGCGGATGATGTTGATGATGATCTCGATGATGCCCGTGATGATGGTGATGACGATGGTGACATCTCCCCTTCCGGGAGGTGATCTCCCCGGCGGAATCTGCCCGCCAGAGATGACTTTTCTTCTCTGTAGGTTTCCGCCACGGAGCGGCGGCGGAACTCCGTAAACTCCCCCTCCCCTAGACTTTTTGGATGACGAAGAGTATATAGGCCAGAGGGGGGAGTCGGGAGTGGCCCCGGGGGTCTAGGCGCCCTCCCGGCGCGGCCAGGGGTGGGGCCGCGCCAGGTGGCCGCCTGGGCACCCTGTGGCCCCCCTCTGGTTGTTCTTTTGCATGTCTTCGTGATCCTTCTGGAAAACAGCCTCCGTCGATTTTCAGGTAATTTGGAGGTATTCTTCTTCAGCAACTCAGCGTCCATTTTTTACCGCTGAATCCTGCGTCTACTGCTTCGGCACCGGAAAGTTGCAAACTGTGTAAAATAAGCCAAAACATCATAAGAATAGCATCATATCATGAAATATATCAATGAATAAGAAAGAATTACTATATAAAATAGTGATGCATTTTGGACGTATCAACTCCCCAAGCTTAGACCTCGCTTGTCCCCAAGCGAATACTGAGCTCGGTAAACCTGTCCACAAGTTTAGAGAGTGAAGTGTTGATAAATAGAATACGGACAAGAAGCATCAAGGTTCCTTCATCAAACTCAAGCATCCTCAACAGCAACCTCAACTCATAAGGTCCTTATGAGAAAGTAATAACAATTATAATCAAAAGTAGGGCTGAGGAAACTCATCAAATTATGGCAAACATATCCTTGGTCAAAGGACAACTAATAACTTTCACTCTTGCTCTTTCTTTTTAATGAAACAATTTGAAGCTTTTGCTCATGTTATTAGTCATGAAACGCAAATTCTAACACAAAGGAAGATGCTTGCTTGGCAAAAGCTTTCGCAAACAACTTACTTATCAAAAGATAATGTCAACAAGGATGTGGCATGGCAAAACTTAATGCAACTTTATATGGATGAATCCTCATCAACATCAAATGTCTGTTCTCTTAGGGAAAAGAAGGATGTAGGACAACTGACTCAACATGAAGGTGGAAGAAAGGCCTTGTAAAGGGCAAGCAGGGAAAACTCATGTGCTATCCTTAAATCAAACAAAATAAAAATAGATTTTGGGGCGGTGCATAGTTTGTCAACGAATGCTAATAGATAGCTCAATTACTTCTCAAGATGGACAAGTTTCGAGGAACGGCTCCTAAGTGGGGACGATCACATCCCCTTAATCTCCTTTGTTTATCACTGCCAAATTTTCTGATTTCTCATAGACCAAGCGTGAATGAGGGTTTGTCTGTTATATTATCTTTCGAGCTGGGCGCACCCATGCCAGTTCCTCCTCGTATTATGGGTTTGCAGATTAGACATGCAATCCCGGGGTAAAACTTGTCCAACCTAAGAAGATCATGAATTACCTACTACTTCCTCATGAGCTAAACAAGAGGCACAAAACAGAAGATTTTGAACATTTAAGGATAGCACATAAATTCTATACTTATAAGAGTGGTAGGGGAATACCACGAATAGGAAGGTTTGGTGGACTCAGATGGAAGGTAAAGGTTTCAGGGTATGGATGCACAAGCAGAAATCTACTTGGCAAAGAGTTTGGCTAGCAAAGGCTTTGAGAGAACAGACAATTGATGCTAATTTAGATGCAAAACATATAAGGCATAAACATTAAGGCAAGCATAACACATCAAGTTGTCTTCCTTGTCAACAAAACACTTCAAGCATAATACCATAAAGGTTTTGGCTATGTCGCTACTTGAGAAAACATGCATGTTGTCAAGACCAAAGCTATGTTTGCCAATATCAGAACCCTCTGTTAGGTAATGTGCTAGGATCAAAGTCACCTTCCATCATGTTAGAAAATTTAAAAAGAAATCAAATGGCAATCAAATTCAAACTCAAATGGGAGAAGGAAACCCCCCCCCCAGATGAATTAATTCAAAAGGCCAGATAAAAATCTTCTCCAAAAATTCATGTTTGAATTTTGAAAAGTCCTATAATTGAGTGTGATCACATGAAAAGTGATGTGGTAGAATTCCCATGCTCAAGGAATTTTGAAAAATTCAAACAGTGCCTTGGAATTAATCAAATACCCCTATTTGATTTAAAATTCAATTCATTTGAATTTTAAAAAGTGCCAAACTTTATAAATGGCTAGTCTATATTATCTTGAGGCCATATAAAAAGATTTAGCATTTTTTAAAACGCCTAGCTATTTAAATGGCATGGCCCACACAAATACAGAAAAAGGAAAAAAGAAAAAGGCAGAGAACACTTACGTGGCGCCCCAGGCGAGAGCAGCCCAACCAGCCCACCCGGCCCAAAGGGGCAAGGGGGTCTTCTTCCCCCTCCCCGCGCCTCCAAGCTGCTCGGTGGAATGCCACCGAGCCAACAGAGCACGTAGCTCCTCCTCCAGGCACCACCTGCCCCTCCCCGGCCCTTCTACGCGCCCCTGGAGACGCACCCGAGTGCCACGCCTCCATTCCTCCTCTCCAGGACCTCTATCTCTCGCTCCCTCGCCGAGCTCTACGAAGACCGAGCACCGCCGTCGCCATGGATTGAAGCCCGCGTTGCCACCGTCGTCCCCGAGCCGCGCCACCGTGTCCAGAAGAACCGCAGCAGACGTCTTCGCCATTCCCCCAGTCAATCGAGCCCGAGCGCCTCAGCAGACGACGCCAGCTTCGTCTTCAAGCTCCGGCCGCCGGGAAGCTCCATCGTCGATTGCTCCGCCGCCCAAGCCTCTCCGGCCTCGCCGTCACTTCCAGCAGCACCAGGGTGAGCTTCTGCTTCACCCAAACTATCTCACGGCCGCCCCCTTCCTCCCTATCGCGATCCGCCATGGATCCCGAGCTCACTCGCCGCCATGGTCAAGGTAGAGCTCGCTCTAGTGCCCGCCTTGATGCCCTAGAGTGCGCATATGGCTCCTGGCACTGCCAGCTCTCGAACGCGCTAACGCCCGCTCCAAATGGTGCATGTTTGCCCCCACCCCGATGTCGCCGGACTTCTGTCCCCGCCGGAATCGTCGCCGTCGTCGCCACAACCATTCCCCTCGAGCCCCAGCCACCACCGTTCAACGCGGGAGAACCCCAGCAACCCATCCCTGGTCTCCATTCCTTCTCCCGTGTCCTGTATCGCCGTGCCGAGCAACTCCGGTGAGGCACAGTACTCGCCGGCGACGAGCAGCGCCATTAGGGCTTAACCCAGCCCTTAATCACCTAGGCCCCACCCCCAGTGACACTGCCATGTGGGCCCAAGGCCACACTAATCCCTCTGATTAGCTTAATTCGAATTAAACCGGTTTAATTAAAACAACAGAGGATGACAAGTGGGACCCCTCTGTCAGAGGCCCCCTGACGCCATCATGACCTCATGCTGATGCAGTAATCCCTTTTCTATTTAATTTAAATCATAAATTGGCAGAAATTACTCCAAACTTTGAAAATTCATAGAAAATTCATATTAACTCCAAATTTAACATATAATATATGAAAAATGATCAGGAGAAAATAATCTATCCAAATATACAACTTTCATCTATGTTTGAGTTGAATTTAAAATGGGACCAGTAGCATTTGCTATTTGGTTTAATTGGAATTTAATCAAATTAAATTCAAATGCTTTTGCAATTTGAACCTTAGCAACATGCCACATTTCACTTGAACATCAGAGGCATATCATACACATTTCAAGATGAGTTACATTGATCAAACAATAGCATTTATAAATTGGCTAAATTGAATTCAAATTGGAGTTTGAATTTGCAATTTCATTTGCAATATACTCCATTTAAATGGAATTGCCTCACACATCAGAAGCATGCAAACTAAGTTTCAACTTTCAACCATGTGCTTGTGCATTGTATTTACTTTGCTACCTTGCTTGTTGTTTGTCGAGTAGAGGTGGAACCGGAACAGGAGGCAGCCCCCTTCGTTGAAGATCCCGAGACTGAACCTCGTCAGCAAGGCAAGCAAACCCCCATTGATCATGTCGATAAAATCCCACTTCCCTCTCATGTCTCGCTTATGCATTGTATAGGATGATTACCATGCTACGTTTCTACCGCCTAGATGAACCCATTCCTTTGCATGACCTATCATTTGTCACAGTAGTAAGCAAACCACAATCCTAGCAAATGTAGGAGTTGATTGATATCATGTGGCCCCTGCAATTGTTACTGCTTTTTGCATGCTTAGAGTGATACAATGTTGTTACTGTTATGTGAGTCGGGATGGTAGTGATCATGTTGATGATGGTGGAAATGTGTTGGTGAATCTACCCTAATACAAGGTGAACGATGAGAGGCTGTGTAGGAGTACACAGTGGGTTGTCTCGTTGAACACCGCCCTAAGTCCGAGTTCTTGTGTGGTGATCCAAGATGAAGAGTACAACCACACATTGGGCTCACTGACCCCTCTCAACCTACTAACTCATCCCTTTCGATGTCCAGATGTCGCAGTAGTTTGGAGTTCTGGTAGGTTTGTGGCATGGCTGCTAAGTGAGAGAACGGCTCAACCGAGACCGGCTAATGTGTGCGCACACATCATCTGGGTCCACTTCGGTAAACCGGCCGGGTTCACGATAGTGGTAGCCAACCCAGGTAGGCGGCTTTCTTGGACTAGATTGGCTATGAGGTAACAGTTGTGGTGAGCATCCTCGCCGACACTTCTTGAACGGTGTCGAGTACAAAGGAGGTAACCGATGATCATGTGTGTGTAGCGGTACACCCCTGCAGGGTTAATAAACTATTCGAATAGCCGTGTCCGCGGTTAAGGACTGCTTGGAAAGCTTAGCTTGATTATTAGACAACTTGAACTGGATAATTATAAAAATTACCAAGATAAGCGTGAGTGCTATGGCGTGCTTTCTCATGGGGAAGTCGAGGAAGGCACCATAGTGGTGTAATTGGTTGGAGATGTAGTAGACTCGTGTACGCTTCTTACCTCAAGTCTGGTACTCGTAGTTCAGGACTAGCCAAGTCAAATATGGCACTTCTGCATTTGAACCCCACCTCCCTTTACCTTGATACATGTGCATGAGTAGTATAGCTCCTATGTAAGTCTTGCTGAGTACGACTTTGTACTCACGTTTGCTTATTCCATGTTTTAGATGAACCCACTGACCCCGAAGGTGGCTTCTTCATCGAGCTCGACGACTGAAGACCAAGCTAGTGTAGTCCCAGTCAGACAACTGGTTCCCTCGTGGAGGGCTTGTGTTTAAATAAGGCTTCTTAAGCCATTTGTTAAACTTGTCTGTACTCAGACCTACTTTGCTTCCGCTTGTTTGTTGTAATGATGGATCACATGCTTGTGATCTCTGTGTGCACTCTGTGAGAGTTATCAATAAAATGTATACTTTGTAGAGAATTGTAATGATACCTGCTGTTCATACAAGGCATGTGTGCTGCATGTATGTTTATAACATGCATGTCTTTGTATGGGTTTTCGAGACCTTAGTTGTGATCTGGCTGGCGGTCTTTCATACACCAAGTGGCCCTTAGATGTGCGCAGCTTGGGGCATCGCGATGCGATTGCTCGAGACTCCGTCTCGTGCACACTTTGTGGTATGATTGAGCCCGCCCTAGACCCCGACTAAGTGATCGGGCTGGAGTAAGTCTATGTAAGAGTTATGAGATAGTCGATAGTATGGTTGAGGCGACTTGTCTGTGAATATGGGAGTTCATCACCCATATCATTAGACTTGTGTGTGGACGATGAGGACCCATCTCAGTTGATCATCCGGCCTGGATGGGATGCCCCTCACGTACGATGGTTTCCGAGAACGTTCTGTGCTTGGCCTTGTCTGCTTAGACAAGTGGGTACGGTTCTCGGCTCTCCATATGACTATGTCGTAGCGGGACTTGCATACGCTAACCCCGGGACCCGACAGCCAAAATGAAATAGAGTTTTCAAAGCCATACCTAATATAAGGTCAATACTCCTCCATAATAATCGTCATATGATGTCGATTGCGCGAAGAGAATACCGAGTGCAGCGAAGGAACTAATAGACTTCTCATTAATATTCCATTATAGACGACTCCACACTCACGGATACAATTTCTTCACAGACGGAGTGATAGACCTCAATGCAAACACCTATTTCATATAATAAACTCCCTAGACATGATACGACTCTACTTGACTCTAAAAGACTAAGATAAAGATAAAGATACCGGGCACTCCCCCAAGATTGGAACAAGCCAAGGGGATGTCATTACCCGAGGAGATTTACTCCTCATTCTTGTTCTTCTCAGTCAGGTACTCCTTGGCGAAGCGCTTCCATGGTAGCTCCTCTCCAGTCTCGAAGGACATTCCCGTCTCCAGGATCCTGCACTCAGCACCTAAACCCATGCGCAGAAACTTTAGTTCATACTCACAGTTCTGGTTGTGCAAATCATAGATCTGTGCTTGGAGCCCGTAAACTTTTTCTTCTAGTGCGGACAAACTTGACCACATCTCCTTCATCTCTTTCTTATGGGAAGCCTCGATCTCGTTCCTGATGTCGAAGTTGGCTTCAACACCTCGCTCCACCATCTTCTTGAACTTGAAGACCTCATGTTCCATCTCCTTCAGCCGCTCCTCGGTGCTCCCCTCCATGACTGGTCCCTTCAGATCTTCCTTGTGGAGAACACCGTCCTCCACACGAAGGACCTGAGGGTGCTTGTTCACCTCAGCGAGGTAAGGGTTGATGACGTTGACGACGAACTTGTCCTTGGGGGAACTTGGGGAAGCCATGGAACCTAGGTCTAGCTTAAAGATTTCCTGGCAGAAACAGATTGAAGAGAAAACACCCGAAATCGCGAGATACGTTGCCGGAACGATCCGGGCAAATATATAGCAAAAATTTCTGCAACAAAAGGAAGGTAACGAGCCAAAGTGGGGTCGGAGACGGACTCCTGGGTGCCCAGGCGGCCTCCCGGCGCGGCCAGGAGGTAGGCCGCGCCAGGGGGCGCCTGGGCCCCCTGGAGCTCCTCTCCGGCTCCACTTAGGCCTCGAATTTTCCTAATTTTGCAAAAACTCATAATATGGAACTTTTATGGCGGTTGGCGATGTTTCCTTACCGTAATACATACCTTTTCTTATTCTGCTTCTGTCGGTGTCTGAAACAGGGATGCAACATGTTCTTCATGAGTTGTTGTGCGTATTATATTTACATCAACATTGACGGGATCTCCCGCCATGTAATGCTTGAGTCTTTTCCCATTCACAACTTGAGGTTTGGTGCCTTCAAAATTGTTAATCTTGATTGCACCAGACCGGTAGACTTCTTCGATATGAAATGGCCCTTCCCATCTGGAAAGTAGTTTACCTGGAGAAAACCTGAAACGGGATCTAAACAATAAAACTTTATCACCAACATTAAATTCACGTTTCAGAATCCTCCTGTCATGCCACTTCTTTACCTTTTACTTGAACATTTTAGCGCTCTCGTAAGCTTCACTTCTCCACTCATCTAGAGAAGTCAAATTCATGAGATGCTTTTCACCAGCTAACTTTGGGTCAGCATTAAGCTCTCTAACAGCCCAGAAAGCTTTGTGCTCTAACTCTAATGGCAAATGGCAAGCCTTTCCATAGACCATTTTATAGGGGGACATGCCCATGGGGTTTTTGTAAGCAGTTCTATACGCCCACAAAGCATCTCCTAACTTATTTGACCAGTCTTTCCAATTTCTGTTAACTGTCTTTTGCAAGATCAACTTGATCTCCCTATTGGTGAGCTCAACTTGCCCACTAGTTTGAGGATGGTACGGTGAAGCAATTCTATGATTGACATCGTACTTGGCTAAAGCTTTTCTAAAAGCTCCATGCGTGAAGTGTGATCCTCCATCAGTCATGAGATACCTAGGCACACCAAACCTAGGGAAAATTACATCTTTGAGCATTTTCAAAGATGTTTTGTGATCAGCACTTTCAGTGGGGATTGCTTCAACCCACTTGGTTACATAATCAACAGCAACTAATATGTGAGTGTACTTGTGCGAAGAAGAAAAAGGACCCATAAAATCAAAACCCCAGCAATCAAAAGGCTGAATCACTAGTGAGTAATTCATAGGCATCTCATTCCTTCTACTAATATTACCAACTCTTTGACATTTATCACAGGCTAAAACATAACTTCTAGCATCTTTAAAGAGAGTAGGACAATAAAAACCTGATTGGAGAACCTTATGTGCGGTTCTCTCACCAGCGTGATGTCCTCCATAGGGACTATCGTGACATCGCTGGAGAATGTCCTTCTGCTCGTGTTCCGGTATGCATCTTTTCACGATCACGTCTGGACCTTCTTTGAAAAGATGTGGGTCATCCCAAAAGTAATG
This sequence comes from Bromus sterilis, assembly GCA_950022295.1. Taxonomy (NCBI): domain Eukaryota; kingdom Viridiplantae; phylum Streptophyta; class Magnoliopsida; order Poales; family Poaceae; genus Bromus; species Bromus sterilis. Next base: position 28,525,735 of record OX465599.1, on the reverse strand, counting down.
CCTCAAATCATGGAAGAACTTCTTCCTTTGCTAAAATGTCAAACCTGGAGGCAAATACTTTGCAACGATAAAATTAGCATAATCTGCAAACCAAGGATCGGAGAGAGATTGTACTTTAACAACGGCAAGTTGTTCATCTAGAAAACTGTCGTTGACTGGGATGGGATCATGCGGTATATCTTCCATCCTTGAAAGATGTCCGCTATAGGGTTGTCTGCTCCTTTTCTATCAACAATCTGCAAATCAAATTCTTGAAGGAGTACGCATCTGATGAGTCTTGGTTTGGCATCCTTCTTCGTCATAAGATACTTAATGGCAGCATGGTCAGTATGAATAATAACTTTAGAATCAACAATATACTGCCTCAACTTATCACAAGCAAACACTACTGCTAAGAATTCCTTCTCAGTAGTAGCATAATTATTTTGAGAACTATCAAGGGTTTTACTAGCATAATATATAAAATTCAACTTTTTATCAACCCTTTGTCCTAAAACAGCTCCAACAGCAAAATCACTAGCATCACACATAATTTCAAAGGGAAAACTCCAGTCAGGCGGTTGTACTATAGGAGCGGTTATTAAAGCTTTCTTAAGAACTTCGAAAGCCTCCTTACAATCTTCATCAAATACAAAAGGAACATCCTTCTGCAGAAGATTAGTGAGGGGTCTCGAGGTCTTAGAAAATTCTTTAATAAATCTTCTATAGAAACCAGCATGACCGAGAAAACTACGAATACCTATAATGTCCCTTGGATAGGGCATCCTTTCGATAGTTTCGATTTTCTCCTTGTCCACTTCAATTCCCCTCTCGGAAATCTTGTGTCCAAGCACGATCCCTTCGTTAACCATGAAGTGACACTTTTCCCAGTTTAGAACTAAGTTTGTATCCTCGCATCTCTGCAAAAATTTATTAAGATTGTGGAGACAGTGGTCAAAGGAAGTTCCATAGACGGAGAAATCATCCATGAAGACTTCCACAATCTCCTCACAGAAACCATGAAATATTGCAGACATACATGTCTGAAAAGTAGCAGGGGCATTGCATAAACCAAAAGGCATACACCTATAAGCATAAGTACCATAAGGACAAGTGAAAGTGGTCTTCTCTTGATCGGCAGTGTTAACATGAATTTGAGAGAAGCCTGAATACCCGTCAAGATAGCAAAAGTGGGTGTTTTTGGACAGCCTCTCAAGCATCTGATCAATAAAGGGCAGCGGGTAGTGGTCCTTCCTGGTTGCCTTGTTCAACTTCCTGTAATCAATACACATTCTATATCCAATAATAATTCTCTGAGGTATTAGTTCATTTTTATCATTAAGGACTACAGTTGTCCCTCCTTTCTTAGGAACACAATGAACTGGATTTACCCACTTACTATCAGCTATAGGGTAGATAATACCTGCGGCTAGAAGCTTGAGGATTTTGGTCCTCACAACATCCATCATCTTCGGGTTCAACCGTCGTTGATGATCATGTCGGGGGATTGGTACCCGGGTAGGCTCACCCAAGCGGAAGCAACCTTTCAAGACAAGGATGGACCGATTGGGCTGCAGCTGGGCCGAGCTAGGCAACCGTACCGAATGCCAGCAGTCGGCCCAGGCGCAACCGATCCACCCTATTGTCATCAAGACCATCATCCGATTGGCCCGCAGCTGGGCCGAGGTGGGCGTTAGCACGGCCGATTTCCTAGAGCAATCGACCCTGCCAAGGGCCACCAGTCGGCCCAGGCGCAGTCGATACAACCTACCACCTCTGGAGAAGTTGACCCCGAGACCAGTCGGAGATCCAAGTACGAGGTCATAAATGCGCAATCCCGAGAGATCGGGGTAGCAGAGAAGCCAAGTCACATCGAAGATCTGGCAGAGATACGGTGTCGACCTCTCCGCCGATTCCGCGGACAGGACGACAAGACCGCACCTCCTAGCGCTACTGTTCATCATCATGACCTACAAGTCTACAACATGGGCCGCCACTCGTAGGGTCCGGATCATCCGGAGAAGAGCAGTCGGTGGGACCCAGCCGATTAGAGGATGACGGCTGGGGCCCAATCGGCAGTGAAGTTACCGATTTACCCCGGGCTCATGCTATAAGAGCCCGGGGTATCCCTCCTGCGTGGGGGACGATCCGCTCATTCTAGCACTAGTACTCATATTCTCCTCAGTTCATTCACTGCTAGTAGTTACTCCTCAGGGAAGCAGGAGAGAGCCTTGCCTACGGCGGCGCTCACCTTCCCCTGAGAAGATAGAGGAGCAGTTATTGTAGTCCAGTTCATTGATATAGAAGAGACAAGCAGGAGTAGGGGTGTTATCTCTCCGGAGAGCCCCGAACCTGGGTACATCGTGGTGTCCGTCACCGTGTTTGTTCCCAACCCGATTCCGGCACCATCGACATCCTCTTCCTCGCGTCTTCCCCTCACTTTAGCCATCCCCATGGCATCTGACGTCACATATCGACGACAGTTGGCGCCCACCGTGGGGCAAGCCGAGGCGTCGACTGGAGTAAAGATCCGGACAGGATTTTCCTCTGCATCAGGCGGTAGCCACGCCTCTGGCCTGATTCTTAGGCGTGGGGCAATTGATTACATGGTGGATTACTCGGCGCGGTACGGGGTTGGTGCGCCCCTGCCGCCCGGTGTGTCGCTACAGGTCGGCAGTCATCGCCTCTTCATCAGCAGTTTCCCCGAGGCGTATCCGAGGGAGATTCGTGTCTTCTCGTGCGCTACAGATCCGCTCTCGACCAGGGGCTACAACGCAGCACCTGGCAGAGAGGATGGCCGAGTGCACGCTGCTGTCATGATGGCGGGGGCGTCGTCATCAAGCAATCACGGTGCAGCAAGTGCGGCAAGAAGAGCCAAGGAGGCAGCGGAGGCTGCGGAGAGAGTCGGCACCAGCGCGTTGCGGGATGTATTATATACACCTGTGAACAGGAATGGTGATCCCGATCAAGTGCACTCCGAGCTGGAGACGGCACGGCTTGCTCTGGCTCGCAGGGCCGAGCAGGTGCTGGCAGAAGAGCGCAGGCTAGGAGCCATCACAAGGGAGTACAACGCAGCGCATGCAGGACCGCGCCGGCCGATTGAGCCCGCGGTATTGGAAGATTTGAGAAGCCGAGGTAGGGCAGTCAACCAGCAGTTGTCGGGAGCTGAGCAGCCGGAGCGGCCAAGGAGGCTGGCACAGCCGGAGCAGCCAGCGCAATCGGCGTTCATCCAGAGGCCAGCATATAGCACGCCGGACAAAAACCTGAGAGCAGCTGAACAGATAGAACTCGAGCTAGAAGACCTGGAGGGAGAGGAACGACGAGAGCAGTCGCGCCGAATGCATGAGCTGTTGGCAGCCGCAAAGGAGCAATGGCTCGTGGCAATGGAGAATCAAAATGCAGAACCTGGGGCGTCAAGAGGAACTGTGAGGCTGAATCCGGGGGCTAGCCAGCGACTGAATGCATCGCGCCAGAACAGACAGCAGCCTGCTCTATCTCGGCACGAGGGTAGGGTCCGAAGCAATCGGCCACCCCCAGCAGCAAGCAGAAGAATCGAACAGCCAGCTGTTAACAGCAGGCGCAACGACATGCCTCAGCAGTCGGCACCAAGACCAGCAATCAGCGCCCGGCTTGGCCCTCGCCAAATCGGTCAGAACGATGCAAGGCATCGCATTGAGCTCCTGGAGAAGGAGGCTCAAGAGGATGAAGAAGGAGAGGCTGGCCCGTCGTGTTTTGGTCATCGTATTCGGACCGAGAAGTTTCCCAAAGGCTTCACGCTGCCGAGAGACACGCCCAAGTACAATGGTTCTGTGAAGCCAGAAGATTGGTTGTCCGATTACCTGACCGCGGTTCGCATCGCAGGAGGCAATCGGCGCGTAGCAGTCCGCTATGCACCTTTGATGCTGCAGGGATCAGCTCGTACGTGGTTGAATAGTTTGCCCAAGGATAGTGTAAATTGTTGGGAAGATTTCACTAGTGCATTTATTCACAACTTCACGAGCACATATGAGCGGCCCAACCTCCCGCGGCAGTTAGCTCTTTGTGTGCAAGGCAAAGATGAACCCCTCCGAGATTATTTATCTCGGTGGATCAAGCTGAAGAACTCATGTGAAGGAGTCCATGAGATCCAGGCCATTCAGTACTTCACAGATGGATGCCTAGCCGACTCAATGTTAAAGCACAAGTTGCTCCGCAAAGACTTCACGTCGCTCGCCGAGCTCATGAAGGTGGCAAATGCGTTCGCTATGTCCGATTCTGCGATGCGCCCTATCCAGCTCGGAGTTGGAGGTGTAATCCAGTCACCAGGGGCTCCGCAGTCGGACACAGGGAACCAAGGCCTCAGTCGGAAGGAAAGGAGAGAGAACAACCGCAACAACAACAACAACAACCAGCAGAACAATGGAAAGCGCAAGGATGAGCAACCTGATACTCAGTATGGCAGTCGGCAGGTGGCCGCTGTCCAGAACGAAGAAGATCCAGCGGCTGCAGGAGGCAGTCGGAAGATGAGACCAAATGTGAGGCCCCCGGGGCAGATGAAGCCCAAGTACACATTTGATGATATGTTGGATGCACCGTGCAAGTTGCACAACACACATGGCAGGCCGTCTGCGCACACCACTCGGCAGTGTGATTTCGTGAGAAGGATCGCAAAGGGAGAAGCTTTACCACCTCCACCCCCACCACCACCCCAGAACAGAGGACCACCTCAGCAGCAGAACCAGTTTCCGCAGCAAGACGCCGCCTACATGATTTTCACCAGTGAGTCCACGGACAAGGGCAGTCGCAGAGCCCGAGCTCAGGAGGTCAATGCCACTATGTCGCCGATTCCTCAGTTCATGCATTGGTCCGAGTGTCCTATATCCTGGGACAGAGCAGATCATCCCACCATCTTGCCGAATCCGGGGAATTATCCGCTTGTGGTTGATGCTCTGTTTGCCGGACCAAGGTTCTAATGCAAGTTCTCCCGAGTGCTCGTCGATGGAGGAAGTACAATCAACATTCTGTACAGGGACACATTGATCAAGCTAGGGCTCACAGAGAAGGACCTGGAGCGCAGTCGGACGACTTTCCACGGGATTGTCCCTGGGTTGTCTTGCACCCCCATGGGTCGCATTCGGCTGGATGTTATATTTGGCACAGAAGAAAACTTCAGGAGGGAGCCGATTTGGTTCGAAGTCGCCGACCTCAGCAGTCTTTATCATGCTCTGTTGGGATTGCCCGCATTTGCTAAGTTCATGATCAACGCACAGCAGACTTACCTCAAGATGAAGATCCCAAGACCAAACGGCGTCATCACCGTCACCGGGGACTTCAGGAAGTCCCTCGAGTGCACGTCGGCGGGCAGCAGTTTGGCTAACTCTCAGGTGGTTGAGACGGAGAAGCGTCGGCTCAGAAAGGTGATTGGAATGGCGCAAGCACAGAGCAAGAATCCACTACCAGTCGGCTCAGCCAAGAGAGTAGATGTGGAATCGGCTTTTCAGTCGGCCAAGGACAGCAAGAAGATCGCTCTAGATCCCTCCGACTCAACCAAGTTCGTTGTAGTCGGAGCTGGACTTAGAGATAAATAGGAAAGCGAGCTCGTCGAGTTTCTCCGTGAGAATCGGGACATCTTCGCATGGTCTCCACAAGACATGCCTGGTGTGCCGAGAGAACTCGCCGAGCACAAGCTGCACATTCGGCCAGGCTCGAAGCCGGTCAAGCAACCCCTGAGACGTTTTTCTGAAGATAAGAGAAGGGAAATCGGCGAAGAGATTGCAAAGCTGCAAGCTGCAGGTTTCATTATGGAAGTGTTTTACCCCGAATGGCTAGCGAATCCAGTCCTCGTCATGAAGAAGAACAAGACCTGGCGCATGTGTATTGACTACACTTGCTTGAACAAGGCGTGCCCGAAGGACCCGTTTGCTCTGCCCCGTATTGATCAAGTGATTGATTCTACGGCCGGATGCGAGCTTTTGTCTTTTCTGGATTCCACAGCTGGCTATCACCAGATCAAACTTGCTGTGGAGGATCAAATAAAAACTGCATTTATAACCCCTTTCGGGGCTTATTGTTACATCACCATGCCTTTTGGTTTGAAAAATGCAGGTGCCACTTATCAGCGCACAATTCAGAGGTGTACACACTCCCAACTCGGCAGAAATCTCCACGTTTACGTGGACGATTTGGTGGTGAAGTCGGCAAAGGGAATCACACTTCTAGACGACCTCAGAGAGACATTTGCAAATTTGAGAACTTATCAGATCAAGCTCAATCCGGAGAAATGTGTTTTTGGAGTCCAGGTCGGCAAGCTCTTGGGATTTCTCGTTTCCGATAGAGGAATCGAATGCAATCCCGAGAAGATAGCCGCGATAGAGCGCGTGGAACAACCCAAGAATCTGAAGCAAGTACAGAAGTTCACCGGTTGCCTCGCATCACTCAGCCGATTCCTCAGTCGGCTAGGTGAAAAAGCAATCCCGTTGTACCAACTGATGAAGAAGACGGAGAAGTTCACCTGGACCCCCCAAGCAAGCGAAGCATTCCGAGAGCTCAAGCGCATGCTCTCCACCGCGCCGATTCTGGCTGCCCCGATTGAGAAGGAGCCAATGATGTTGTACATTGCGGCAACCAATCGGGTGATCAGTGCAGTTATAGTGGTGGAGCGGCCCGAGAAGGACAAGGCACAGCAGATTCAGCGACCCGTATATTACATCAGTGAAGTGCTCTCGGCGTCCAAGCAGAACTACCCTCACTACCAGAAGATGTGCTATGGGGTGTACATGGCGGCAAAGAGACTGAAGCCATATTCCCAAGCTCACTCGGTCACGGTCGTCAGCTCGGCTCCATTGGCCGACATTATGGGAAGCAGAGATGCAACCGGAAGAGTGGCGAAGTTGGCAATCGAGATCGCCAACCACGGCATCCAGTATGAGCCAAGAACATCAATCAAATCGCAAGCATTCGACGATTTCCTGGTAGACTGGGCTGAAACTCAGTATATTCCACAGCTCCCAGGATCGGATTTCTGGCGAATGCATTTTGATGGTTCCAAGATGAAGAGCGGCCTAGGGGCTGGCGTAGTGCTCACTTCACCAAGAGGAGATCAATTGCAATATGTGCTCCAGATTCACTTTGCAGCATCAAATAACATCGCCGAGTACGAAGCCCTTGTGCATGGTATCAAGCTTTCCAAGGAAATCGGCATTCGGAATATTGAGTGCTTTGGTGACTCCGACCTAGTAGTACAGCAGTGCACAGGCACTTGGGATGCAAAGGATGCAAATATGGCAAGCTATCGTTTCCTGGTGCAGCAGATCAGTGGGTACTTTGAAGGATGCGAGTTCCATCATGTGCCGAGAGCAAACAACGAGGCAGCAGATGCGCTATCCAAGCTCGGCTCAACAAGGCAAGCTATCCCACCAGGTGTGTCGCTTGAGCACATCAAAAAGCCACCCATCACGCCATCCCCAGAGTTTGAATCCATCTTCATCTCGGAGACCGACCTTGAAGCGTTGAAGAAGGCAAAAGAAGCTCAACCGACAAAGATTCCAACCCTGAAGAAGCAGTCCAGCGCCCAAGGTGCGTCAGCAATAGCAGAGCCGACAGCACCAGGGGCTACCGATTGCAAACCAGGGACTGCCGATTGCAAGCCAGGGGCTGCCGAATGCCGCAAGAAGAGCAAGGTCAAAGAAAAGCAAGCAAAGGCAATGCCAGGTGGCACAGCCTCAGAAGAACCAATGATGTTAGAAACTGCTGATTGCAGTGAAGAAGTTCCAACTCCAGACGAGCAGTCACCACCAGGGGCTGCCGAATGCGTGCCAAGCGCCGCAATCGGCAGTTCAGAGGAAGAAGTCGAGATGACAGAAGTACAAGCGGCCGAGATCCAAGAGGCCAGTGGCCAAGAAATCGAGATCCAAGAAGAAGTCCCACCCCAGCATGCAACAGTAATGGTAGTTATCACTGCGCCATCATGGGCACAGCCGATTAGAGATTTCCTAGCAGACGGAGTCCTCCGAGAAGACGAGGCAGAGTCAAGGAAAATCAGCCGGCGATCTTGGGCATACACAATAATCAACAACGAGCTAGTGCGCAAGAGTGCAACTGGTATCTTTCAGAGATGCGTAGAAGAGGACAGAGGCGTGGAGTTGCTCAGAGACATTCATCAAGGTGAATGCGGTCATCATGCATCTGCAAAATCCATCGCCAGCAAAGCTTTCCGACATGGTTTCTACTGGCCGACTGCGCTCGCAGCGGCTGAGAATTTGGTGAAATATTGCAAGGGTTGCCAGCGGTTCAAGGCAAGAAGTCATCAGCCAGCATCGGCATAGAAGACAATCCCAATAGCATGGCCATTTGCAGTATGGGGTTTGGATATGGTTGGTCCCTTCAAGAGGGCTCAAAGTGGCATGACACATCTCCTGGTCGCAGTGGACAAGTTTACCAAGTGGATTGAGGCCCGCCCGATCAAGAAGCTGGATGGTCCGACTGCGGTCCGATTTGTGGCCGACATCGTGTGCAGATATGGTGTGCCTAACAGCATCATCACCGACAACGACACAAATTTTGCAAAGGGTGCACTGGCTCGATATGCATCTCAGCAGGGCATTCGGCTGGATCTCGCATTTGTGGCTCACCCGCAGTCAAATGGTCAAGTAGAAAGAGCAAATGGCCTCATCCTCTCGGGTATCAGACCCCGATTGGTGGAGCCACTTGAGAGGGCACCCGGAGCATGGATTGAAGAGCTCCCTGCAGTACTGTTCAGTTTGAGGACCACGCCGAACAGGTCGACTGGATTCACTCCTTTCTTCCTGGTGTATGGTTCAGAAGCAATCATCCCATCCGACATCGAGTTTGATTCGCTTCGGCATGCCTTGTACACCGAAGAAGAAGCCAGGTTAGCACGAGAGGACGGCGTCGACCTCAAGGAAGAAGCTTGTTTGCTGGCCTTGTCCAGATCGGCAGTCTATCAGCAGAAGTTGCGGCACTACCACAGCAAGAAGATTCGTCCTCTCGCCTTCCGAGAGGGCGACATGGTGCTACGCCGATTCAGAAGTCAGACGGGCAGCACAAGCTATCCTCACCCTGGGAAGGACCATTCGTCATCAGCCGGGCACTCAAGAACAACTCTTATTGTTTGATCGACTGCACCAAGGGTACTCGGCACAAGGACACATCAGGAGTAGAAACGGAGCGGCCGTGGAACGCTGAGCTGTTATGTCCGTTCTATAGTTGAGCGGCAGAAATTTATGTACGCCATTTGGCAAACGATCAGTAAAGCTATCATGCCTCTGAAAAAGAGCATTCGATTAACTTTGCATAATTTCATTCGAAAAGCTAGCCCAAGTCGGCAACGCTTAGTCATACCCGAGACATGTGTAATGCACTCGGGGACTGACCGACCACAAGGTCAGACGAATAGGCCATCGAGGCACGGGGACTGCAAGCTAGCACTCAACTTAGCACCTAACTCAAGCGCAAATCACAAAAGTTTTTGTGGCATTGAGAAGGGCAGCGGTTGGGGCAGTCAGCGGTACAAGTTCCCGAGAAACAACTCGAAACGCTCTGCAAAGGGCATAGTCGATAAATCAAGTTACCGATTGCGCCGCGAACCAAGGCATCGAGCTCGGTAGCGGGCAATCGGCTCCTATCGTCGCAGAATCCTTTGCGTTAAACCTTGTCGTGTAAATATGAAAAGCTTATCAAACCTTGGCTGGAAATCTACCTTTGATCCGATTGCAGACCGCATGTCGGCAGCAATACAGACAAGGTAGACACCCCCAAGTGCAGACCGATAAAGGAAACCGACAAAGACGCAAAGTCGATCGCACAAGTAAAAACTGGAAATGAGCAATCGGATTGCATAAGAGATAGAAGGCCTAAGGCCGAATGAGTTCATTACATCGAAGTCACACCCAGTGGGTGTCGGCAGAATTAAAATCATGTCTTACAAGAAACTAGTTGGAAAGAAAAAACAAGATAAGGACGATCCAAGGTCGGCAAGCTGCAGTAGGTGACGTCATCGGCGGCTTGGCTCAAGAAATCGGGGCAGTCGAAGGCGCAGAGCTGGCAGTCGGAGCAGTCGGATCGGCGTGTGCGGCAGCGACGTCTGGCTCCGACTGTGCATCAGAAGAGGTGGCCCCAGCACGCTTGGACCTCGGAGAGGTATGGGACGAACCGCTGTCAGAAAGCTCTTCGGCCAGGCCAGAAATAGAAGTTGCAGCCAGCGGGTTCCCTCCCTCGTCAAGATATGGGGTATAGTCATAAGGAGAAAACCAGTTCACCATAGCGCTGGCGAGCCGGTTCACTTCAGCATAGGTCTTCTCAAGCACGTCGGCGGCGTTCTCTCTGAGGCTGTGGAGCTTGGAAAGTTTCACTTGCGGATACCAGCTCAGCACAGTTTGAAGAGCAGTCTCAGCGCCAGTCCGACCAGCAGAGATAAGCAAGACGTCGATCCGACGAGGAATGGCCTTCAGAAGAATCCGAGTCTGCTCGGTGGTAGCATTCGGAGCATCTCCCTTGTCAGAGTCTTCTTCGTCCAGGGGAGCCGACGTGGGGATCTCGGCAGAGGAGCTGGCAGCATGCTTCATCCTTTGAAGTCCAATCTTGAGCTCAGTCGGCGACCACAACAACTCAGCAATCTTCAGAACGCCAAATTTGAAGGACAAGGCAATCCCTTGATGACGGGAATGCGAGCTGATGTTCCAATCAAATACTCATGCCGAGTCCAGACGTCGTCATCAAGCTGGCAGGACCCCCCCTGCCGCGATGGTCTCCTCCCGAGATTTGGCTATGGCTGCATAAGCAGCTGCTTCAGATTCAGGCCAGGCCTCTGCATCATGAAGAAAAGAGTGAGTAATAGCGCAAAAGAAGGATGCAGTCGGAAATGCACTCGGAGGCAAGATGCACTTACCACTGAGAAGGGCGTCCATCTCGCTCATTGTGTCGCAGAGGCCCTTGGCCCGGCGGCGCATTTTTGTGGTGTATTCATAGTTGCGTTTCTCCAGCTCTTCATATTTGGCGATATGATCATCACGATCCTTTCGGATAGAGTCCCGCGCAGCAATCGCTTCGTCCCTCTCGGCTTGCAAGGCTTCTCGGGCAGCTACAGCTGCATCTCGTTCAGCAAGGAGCCCGTCACCAACAGCGGTCACGGCAGCTATGTCAGCCAGATGTTTCTTTTCAAGGGCAGCCATCTCGGAGTGGAGGCCTTTGATAGTCCGAGTCAAGTCGGCTTCCACCCCCTGCAGTCAGGTCGCTTCTTCCTTGGCTTTGGCAAGTGCTGGCCCTTGCTGGTTGAGTTCTGCAGTCAATTCAGCGATACGGCTCTGAAGATCATCTACCATGGGAACAGAAACTAGAAGAAGACATAAAGATATTAGTACAAGAGAAATTGTCAAATCGGAGGGAAGATAGAAATGATGCAGAAGTTACCTTTCAGCCTATTGATCTCGGCCGATTGGTTGTTGACCTCGAGATGGGCTTGGGCGAGAGTTCGGAGGCTGGCGGTATAAGCGTCGAGGAGTTTTTCGAAGATCTCGCGTTTTTCTTCCATAACAGCCTGAGAAGAACAGCAAGATGAAATTTAGAGATACAGCAGCTAAAAGAAGATCCGATTCGATTGCAAGCAATCGACCCGAATCTCGGGGACTACACCTAGTGGGTGCGCTTGTGCGCACCCACCGGAAGAAAAGTCTCCCGATTGGAGGAAGGCAGGAGAGAGAGCAAAGGGCATAAAAGATCCGAACCGATTGCAAGCAATCGGCCCGAATCTCGGGGAATACACCCAGTGGGTGCACTTGCGCGCACCCACCGGAAGAAAAGTCTCCCGATTGGAGGAAGGCAGGAGAGAAAGCAAAGGGCATAAAAGATCCGAACCGATTGCAAGCAATCGGCCCGAATCTCGGGGACTACACCCAGTGGGTGCGCTTGAAGGAAAATCATAAAGGAAAATTCAAGAGCTTACCACATGATGGCGGTCGAGCTATTGGAGGTCCTGAGCAAGGGCGGCGGCGAAGTCGTTTACTCGACTAAAGGCTGTCGTCAGAGGGTCTTGAGTGCGATGTGGAGCATCAGTCTCGGTGCCAATATGGCGGGTGCGAGAATACTCGGCCCGGAATTGGTCTACCGAGCGCATCAGAATCTCCGATGCGGAAGAGGTCGGCTGTGGTGATGAAGCTTGCATCGCGGCAGCAGAGGTGATGACGGTAGAGAGCGATGGCGCCGATGTCGCCAAAAGGTCGGAGGCACTTGATCATGGCCGTGGCGCAATCGGGCGAGATGAGGTCGAGGTAGTTGCCACAATCGGCGGAGTGGTCGTCATGATAGGCGAGGTGGTCATCATGATCAATGAGGTGGTTGCTGCGGTGGGTGGATTTGTCGCTATGATCGGCGAAATGGTCGTCAGGACGGGCAAGGTGGTAGATAGGACGGGGGCAGAGACTGGGTCGGAGCGTTGTGGCAGAGATGGAGCAATCGGATTGGTCGATTGCGCTCCTTCGCCACCAGTAACTCCCCGGTCAGCTGTTTCCTTGGAGATCTTGGAGGCAGTGGCGGAAGTAGTGGTGGTCTTGGCTGCCGCGAGGCGGGCTTTCTAGGCGGCGCGCTCGGCGTCCTTGGAGGTTCGATGTGGAGCGGGAGGCCGTTTTTGAGTTGTAGCAGCAGACGCAGCAGGGGAGATGACTGCGCCGACATGGGCAGGAATGTCGGCGTCGATATCATCAAGGCCAATCGGCTCCCTGAAAGAAGAAAAAGAGGCAAATCAGTACAAGGGAAAACAATGAAGTTCATGGCGTGAAGACAAGGGCATACCCGACTGTTCTCGGCGCGCCCGTGGGCATCCGACATCTCCGGGGGGTGACGTTCAGAGGCGCTTGGCCAATCGGCACCCGAGTGGCCGTGGCTTGGGGTTGTTTGCCCTTGGAGGCAGTCGGCGTCGCTTTTGCGGCCTTGCTGGAGGCAGCACCAGAAGAGGAGCCAGTCGCCGAGGCACGTCTAGTCGGCACCTTCGGTGGCTTGGCGCGAGGAGCTGCATCAGAATTATCGACCTTTGAGACACTATCGTCATCGCTCCATTCGGCCAGAAATTGCTCAAGGGAAGGGTCAGGCGTACCCCCTTGAGCCTCAGTTCGGGTGTCGGCGTTCTTGGGGTCGGCGACCTCGACGTCGGCATCGTCAGCGAGATCTTCGAAGTCGGAGGATTCCCCGGAGGATTCGCCGTCGTCGGCATCATCATCATCGGATTCGGAAGGAGCCACGCCATTGTACTCGAAGTCCGCGGGGTCATCTTCCTCGCGGTCGGGAGCGTACATGCCAGCCACTTGGCCATCTTCCATCACATGGGATTGAAGGAAATGCTAAGCAAAAGAAGAAAATTGTCAGAGAAATCGGGTACGGGGCAAAAGCAATCGGAGAAGGGGTAAATCGGGACATACCACGGATGGTTTCTGTCGGCGGTGTAGGTACTCGAGGCCGAAGCGGAAAGGATCAGGCAAGGCGCTGGATGTGATAGCCTTCACCCTGGAGCAAAGGTCCTCGAGCTTCACCCGCCACGTGCAAAGCCGAGTGGGATCTTGGGGCCCCGACATGTCGCACATGCGGTGCACTCGGTGCTGTAGAGGAAGCACTCGGGCTTGAAGCCAAGTGGCAACAAGATCAGTTGATAGGATCCCTTCTTGCTCCAGCTGAGCAACTCGGGCAACTTGAGCGTCCACGTCAAGGTCTCCGACGCCGTGTTTCAACGACCATTGATGCTTGTTAGTCGGCCGGGCGAGGGAGAACTCAGGCAGATTCAGGAGGTCGGGGCCTTGGTCGGGTGACTTGACATAAAAGAAGGTGCTCTGCCAGTTCTTGCAGGACTGGACGATCTCGGGACTCTTGTACCTCGGTTTGCCGGCTGCGACAAGGCAACTGCCGCAATCGGTCATATCAGTCGGATAGGTTGGCTCTCCAGCTTCTGTAGCAGACGGCACCACTGCTCCCATCCGAGCATTGTGAGCTCGAAGGTTGAAGAACCGCTTCCAAAGAGCAACGCTTGGGCGGCAGCCGAGATATCCCTCACACAGCGTGACGAAGCCGGAGAGGATCATGATGAAGTTTGCCGCGAGGTGATGTGGTTGCAGTCGGTGGAAGTCGAGGAAGTTGCGGAAGAAGGTGCTGGCAGGGAGTCCGAATCCACGCTCAAAGTGAGCGAGGAAGACGACCCTCTCGCCAACGCGTGCGGTGGGCACGATCTCGGCGCCGGGGATGCGCCACTGGACCTCGGCCGGCATCTTGCGGGCGCGAACCAGAGCTTGGATATCGCCCGCGGTGACTTTGGCCCCCTTCCAACACCCGCGGCTGGCCTGAGAGGTGTCCCGCCGGGGAGCCATGGAGCTCGCGGGTGGAACGAGAAGAGGGAGGAGATGCTAGTGGCGAGAAAATACCGGGGCGGCGGAGCAGAACGCGAGCGCACGGCCGGAGCGGATCCCGTGCGCGGAGGCGGAGAGACGAGCGCGATGGAGAGCTTCAGGTGGAGCAGCAATGGCGCGTGCGAGCAGCAGGAAATGGAGGAGGAAGACGACGTATGGGAGAAGGAAGGGGCACAGGCCCTCCCCTATGGCTTATAAGGGCGGCGGGGGAGGGGAGTGGGATTCGGTTGCGGCCGTGTGGCCCGGTGTGGCCTAGCACACAGGAAGACCAACCAGCAAGCCGGCACAAGAGATCCCAGCGTGGGAAGCGAAGCGTGCGACGTGGGGGTCGAGGCCTGCAGTTATGTCATGTCGCACGTGGGTCGTGGGCCATGATCCATTGATTCCATCCCGGAGAAATCGGAAGTAACCGTTGGAAGGCAATCGGCGAAGGATGCTATTCTCAAAAAGTGAAGGCAGAAATCAGAGATGATTCAAATCAGAGACGAAATCTTGGCCAGCCGAGTGTGAGCTCCGAGTCGGCCGACGAACTCGGAATGACGCACTTGATGAGGCCACAGCATTCGGAAGATATTGAAAAAAGATTGAAAACTACAAAGGCCCCGCGGTCAAATGACCGTGGGACCTTTACAGCTTTAGGGGCTACTGTCGGGGGATTGGTACCCGGGTAGGCTCACCCAAGCGGAAGCAACTTTTCAAGACAAGGATGGACCGATTGGGCTGCAGCTGGGCCGAGCTAGGCAACCGTACCGAATGCCACCAGTCGGCCCAGGCGCAGTCGGTACAACCTACCACCTCTGGAGAAGTTGACCCCGAGACCAGTCGGAGATCCAAGTACGGGGTCATAAATGCGCAATCCCGAGAGATCGGGGTAGCAGAGAAGCCAAGTCACATCGAAGATCTGGCAGAGATACGGTGTCGACCTCTCCGCCGATTCCGCGGACAGGACGACAAGACCGCACCTCCTAACGCTATTGTTCATCATCATGACCTACAAGTCTACAGCATGGGCCGCCGCTCGTAGGGTTTGGATCATCAGGAGAAGAGCAGTCGGTGGGACCCAGCCGATTAGAGGATGACGGCTGGGCCCAATCGGCAGTGAAGTTACCGATTTACCCCGGGCTCATGCTATAAGAGCCCGGGGTATCCCTCCTGCGTGGGGGACGATCCGCTCATTCTAGCACTAGTACTCATATTCTCCTCAGTTCATTCACTGCTAGTAGTTACTCCTCAGGGAAGCAGGAGAGAGCCTTGCCTACGGCGGCGCTCACCTTCCCCTGAGAAGATAGAGGAGCAGTTATTGTAGTCCAGTTCATTGATATAGAAGAGACAAGCAGGAGTAGGGGTGTTATCTTTCCGGAGAGCCCCGAACCTGGGTACATCGTGGTGTCCGTCACCGTGTTTGTGCCCAACCCGATTCCGGCACCATCGACATCCTCTTCCTCGCGTCTTCCACTCACTTTAGCCATCCCCATGGCATCTGACGTCACATATCGACGACAGATCAACAACAGGTTTAGCATCGGGCTCAAGGTTGATAGTATGTTGACAGATAGATAGACTAATTCCCTTAAGGTCATCAAGGGTATAGCCACTTGCACCACGGTGTTTACGAAGTATCTCCAATAATCGATCTTCTTCATATCCTGAAATGTTAGAGTTGATAATAACAGGATATACTTTCTTTTCATCTAAATAGGCATACTTGAGCGTATCGGGAAGGGGTTTGAGATCAAACACTGGGTCTTCTTTTGGTTTGGATAGAATTCCTAAAGGTTCAACCGGAAGGTTGTGCTTCAGGATAGCAGGTTGTCTCAAGAAGATTTCATCAATTTCGTTTCTTTCCTGCATATGAGTATCATTCTCGTGGTCCTCCATGTATTGCTGCAAAGGATCATTAGGGGGAATAGCAATAGAAGCAATACTTTCAATAATTTTATCATCATTAGGCAATTCAGTACCACGAGGCTGCTTAGAGATCTTAGAAAAGTTAAATTCATATGGCTCACCATTGAATTCAACAGAAACTTTACCTTTTTTGCCATCTATAATAGCTCCACAAGTTCTGAGAAAAGGTCTACCAAAAATAATAGGACAAAAACTATCTTGTACTGAACCAAGTACGAGAAAGTCGGTAGGATACTTTACCTTTCCGCATAAGACTTCAACATCTCTCACAATCCCAATAGGAGAGATAGTAGCTTTGTTTGCAAGTTGAATAGTAACATCAATCTCTTCGAGTTCACAGGGTGAAATCTCACCCATGATCTTTTGATAAAGCGAATAAGGAATCGCGCTTGCACTTGATCCCAGATCGCATAGCCCGTAATAATTGTGATCTCCTATTTTAACAGATAAAACTGGTGTACCTGAAATTGGGCTTTTATTCTTGGCTGTGACAATATTAGTTGAAATAGCACAAAAATTTATAATAGAATCTGAAACATCATTAGTAACTAAATCTTTAACCATAGCAACTTGAGGATCGACTCTGATCAGGTCCTCAGATTCGCCTGTTCTCCTCTCACTTTTATTTATTATGCCTGTCACAAAAGAGTGCTCCCTTATCCTTGAAGGAAAAGGGGGTTGTTCATATATAAATGCAGGCAAAATAGGATCAGCAACGTGAATATCAACAGGCACTTATTTGAAAGGCTTATGGTACTGATCCTTCTTCATCTTAGAAGAATCAACATGAGAGGCAAAGTTCTTACAAAATCAATCATTAGATGGGAATCCAGACCAATCTTAGAGCAAAAGAATTTAAAATAATCAGTTTTCAAATAGCTCTCAATATAATCATGCTCATAATTTATAGCAGGTTCAATACCTTTATCAATTTCCCAGTCTTCAGTATTCTTCTGGATCCTTTCGATGAGATCCCATCTTTCTTCAACGCTCTTTGTCTGAAATACCCCGCTAGAGGAGGCATCCAACATTTCCTTATCCTGACGAGAAAGCCTGGCATAAAAATTGGTAATTATAATATCTTCGGGGAGCTTATGGATAGGACATTTGAACATTAGGGATTTAAGCCTCCCCCAAGCTTGAGCGATGCTCTCTCCATCGCGAGACCTAAAGTTATAGATGTAATTCCTGTCTCGTTGAACTTCATGAAGAGGGTAAAACTTTGTATAAAAGAGAGACATAAGCTCTTCCCAATTAAGAGAATGTGAGTTATCGAGGAGCTTATACCAATCTGAAGCTTTATCCGTAAGCGATATGGAGAATAATTTCTTCATAACGAACTCCAGTGACACACCTGCAAGCTTGAATAATGAACATAGTTGTGATAAATATAGCAAGTGTTCACCTAGATGACTATCTCCTGCATAGCGATTAGCTAAGACATAATCGATAATACCAGATGGTATCTTATAAGGCACAAATTCAGCAGGGTCAGAAGTGACTACCTTAGTTGTAGGGCAGCTCCCCAAGAACAACGATCCAATAGTAGGGGTGTCCATAAGGACAAAAACAGCAACAGCAAAACTAAAAAATGAAATATAAAAACTTCCTTACCAACTTCACTTACTAATAGCGCTACGCTCCCCGGCAACGGCGCCAGAAAACGTTACTTGATGACCCACAACGTAAGGGATCGATTGCAGCGTTTTCGATAAGTAAGAGTGTCGAACCCAACGAGGAGCAGAAGGTAATAGCAAGTGACTTTGGTGAGGAGATAACTGCAAGCACTGAAAGATAACTTTTTAGGGGTTTTCTTGGAATAAGCAACAGGAAAGTAAAAACGAGCAAAATAGAAGGTACTGGAGAATAACGAGTGGCCCAATCCTTTCTGAGCAAACGAGAGGCCTAGCAACTGAACTTATAAAAGCTAAAGTGTTCTTGAGGACACACGGGAGAGGTAGTCATGTGCTTTCGCCATATTACGTATCAGCACTATGTGCTGCGTTGATAAGTGTTGAGTGGGTGGATCTATGCTAGTACACCCTCTAGACTAAGATAAGTGCACTCTTATGGTTAAACACCTTGCAAGCATCCGCAAATACAAGATAGTAATTAAGGCAAAAGCCTAACCATAGCAATACGATCGGTGATCCATTGTTCCCTTGTGCAAAAGCGTGCAAACTGGGGTTTAGGTTTCTGTCACTCCGGCAACCCACCGTAAGCATTCTTTGTACACAATATATTCCCCTAGGTCCTTGATAAGGCGAAGTGTTGAGTGTTCGACTCACACAACACCACTAGGAAAATATCAACACAACTTAAATATCAACCAACACATATTACTTCAACATCATATGACTACTAGCAACTAGACTTCTCCCATGTCCTCAAGAACTAAAGTAACTACTCACAAGACATAAAAGAGATCATGATCAGTGGGGATAAATAGATGATAAACAATCTGGACACAATAATATTTCTCCAACAAAACTCAATAGCATTCACCACAAAGCAGTAATCAACACCGATAGAGTCGAGAGGATAGATAGTACGGATTACAACACAAGTTGCAAGTCTGAGACGAGATTGGATGGAGGTGGAGATGGTGCTGATGATGCGGATGATGTTGATGATGATCTCGATGATGCCCGTGATGATGGTGATGACGATGGTGACATCTCCCCTTCCGGGAGGTGATCTCCCCGGCGGAATCTGCCCGCCAGAGATGACTTTTCTTCTCTGTAGGTTTCCGCCACGGAGCGGCGGCGGAACTCCGTAAACTCCCCCTCCCCTAGGGTTTTTGGATGACGAAGAGTATATAGGCCAAAGGGGGGAGCCGGGGGGTCCAGGCGCCCTCCCGGCGCGGCCAGGGGTGGGGTCGCGCCAGGTGGCCGCCTAGGCACCCTGTGGCCCCCCTCTGGTTGCTCTTTTGCGTGTCTTCGTGATCCTTCTGGAAAACAGCCTCCGTCGATTTTCAGGTAATTTGGAGGTATTCTTCTTCAACAACTCAGCGTCCACTTTTTACCGCTGAATCTTGCGTCTGCTGCATCGGCATCGGAAAGTTGCAAACTGTGTAAAATAAGCCAAAACATCATAAGAATAGCATCATATCATGAAATATATCAATGAATAAGGAAGAATACCTATATAAAATAGTGATGCATTTTGGACGTATCATCGGTCACTCGCCGCACCGTCGACTCCAAGCAAACAAATCATCATGCGCCGAGCTCCTTTGTATGGGCTCTCCCGTACCGAGCTCCATCGCGCAGGAATCGCCGCATCGAGTCCTCTCGTCACTCGCCAGAACTATTCATCACGACGACTTCGCTACGCAACTCCGTCGCCTCAACACTCGGGGGCTCGCAGACTCGGGGGTTGAACGTCGTAGTCGCCGTCACATCGACTCCGTCCTCGCCTCGTCGACTGCTCGACTGCTCATCTTCGACATCCTCCGCGGCGTCGATCCTATAGCTAAGTTTTCTTTACACTCTTATATGCTATGATTCTAGAACATATATGCATTCTCGATCAGTCGCCAAAGACGACTATGCAGTCGCACACAAACATCTGAGGGCTATAAAATCATCATGCGGGCTATGCAGTCGCGCACAAACATCCGAGGGCTAAAAAATAATCCTGCCGGCTACGCAGTCGTGCAGAAATATCTGAGGGCTAAAAAATCATCCTGCCGACTACGCAATCGTGCAGAATCATATGAGGGCTACAAAATCATTCTTTGGATCATGCTCAGTTTTATATGTTGTTTATTCGCGTTTGTCAAAATAGTGAGGCTGGGTACCAAAAGGCCGCTCTTGTCTCCGGGTTCAACAAGACTGGCATAGCGTCCCTGTTACCCGGCAAGAGTATGCTACTGGAGGGCCTACTCATGAAAAGACATGCATAAACTTTATATGTTGCTACATTATCCACTCAACAAAAGTGCAACATCTGCAAATCATGCACCTTACAATTCTTTTGTATATCGCGCAAGTACATCAATGGGCCTGATCCATCCCCACGACAGCAGCACCATGACGTCCACCACGTGAAGAACGAGGCGTGCGGCCACGACCTGGACTAGGCACACCACCAGCACGCTTGGGCGCCATATGAAGAAGAAGCAGAAGAAGAGGAGCGAAGAATGGATGCCAAGGGCAGGCAAACCATAGGAGGTATTTATAACACAGTCCAAGGGCAAACCAGGAAAACACGCAGAAGCCCAGGCGGCGCCATCATTAATTCAAAGACCAAACACGCCGGGCGTTATGAATTCCAAGACAAGATGCCTTCACACGGTCAGCACTATTTAAAGTACACGTCAAATCTCGCATGTTTCCCATACACGCCTTGAAATCAAACAGGCAGCACGGCGCCCAAGTCGTCATTATGACTGGCGAGAAGATGCAACGTATTGAAGACCAAGCATCTTCATAGGTCACCAAATAGCATGACAACGCCTATCAACGTGACATCTCAAGAAGGACGAATCAAGATAAAGGAAATTGGAAAAAACAAAAGACATCAAAGGCTACCTATTTCTTGGTGCCAAAATTTTCTGATTCTAAAATCTTTTACTCCCATCGGGAGTACCTCTATTAGAGTTCGGGTGCTCCCTCACCCAGAAGGCAGACACGTGCTCGAGTGATTACTCGCACTAACAGAAACAGCGCGTTTTCAGAGTTCGGGTGCTCCCTCGCCCTGAAGACAGTAAAGCATTCGAGTGACTACTCGCAAAGACTCAAACAAGTATTCGACAATATGATCCCCTCGCGCACTCGACGACTTTACGAGTGGGCGCTTTCTTATTTTCCTCGCCTGAGTTCGCGAAAAGCTCTGCGAGTGACTACTAATAGCTCGCTTGATTGTTTATCCCAAGTGGGTGCATCGCTAACCAGGCTCCGTGCCTCTACAAAAAACAACTATATCAGGGCTACGACACACTATACCTAGATGCCACGCCTTAGCATGTAGGTAAGACCCCGCTGTGCAGAACGGCCGGGCCGGGACTTGCCACAGAGCGATTTCACTCCCGACCTTTTCCATGCGCTCGCATGATAGAAAGAGCCGAGCGGACGCGCTCAAGCTATTTGCTTAGACTAACAGCAATTGATCCTATAAGACCTGCAGCGGCATGACTTTGCTAGACACCGGTCGTTCGAAGTTCATGTCGAGGGACGTGAGCTTGATTGGGATACTGCGGTATTTTCCACTAGCGCAATTCACCAAGGCTCGACCAGTCGATTCCTTGGACCCTTTCGGCTTACCAATCCCTCGAAACAGGTGTTGTCATGGCTCAAAACTGCCAGCGACCCGCAGTTATACTGCGCCTACAAACAATAAAGCATTAAACGAATTCGAGTCCCTGCGCGACTCCTCGAGTCCCCCAGGCACTCGGGGGCTACTGACGAGGGGGTGACCCCACGACTCCTGCGTACAAGGATACCCGGTGTGTATGAAGACAGAAGGCCCGCTGGGAAGCCTCGACAGGCCCACGACTGGCCCAATCAAGACACCGACGTAGGAGTCCGCGACTGATATGGAAGGCACGACTTGGCATACAAGGCAACACTAGAACTAGGAAACTAACTCTGTAACCTAGCACGGACTCCCCGAGACCTAGCCTAATATATAAAGGCCGGGAGGGGAGACGTCTTGATCATCCAATATTCAATCTACTCTCCTGGTCTTACGAGAACTCGCCTTGGCCTCCCTTGTAATCGCATCCTCACGCAATGATATCGAGAAGGAAGTGCTTCTCCTGTTAGCCGACGAGTATCGTCCGACCTGTTCCTTCTCTATGATCAACCCAGGGTCCCTGACCATGGGATTTGCCGAGGCTGATCCTCGTCAACTACAGTTGGCGCCTACCATGGGGCTAATTTCGATCAGAATTGCATAGATGGCGTCTTCACCATCTTCGTTAGCAGCGACCGACCCTGAGCTTGTTTATGGCAGCTTGGCAGCGACCGGTAGCTTCCTGCATCAATCGTTCTATTGCGCAGTAGGTCGCTGTGATGGACTCCCTTGAGTCGGCTCAACAGGCCCTTAATGATCGCCTAGAACGTGAAGGCCACGATGAATCCCTCATGCCTCTGTTCGATTCGGTAGAAGAGGAGGATATGGAGTCATCAAAATCTTGGTCACAAGAAGAAGAGGTCAGTAGCAGGACCCCATGACGGGGATGTACCCCGGAAAATCCCATGGTCAGGGACCCTGGGTTAGTCATGAGAGGCACGGGTTGGACGATAAGCTCGTCGACTAACAGGAGGATACGTTCCTGCTCGATATTATTGATTGGAGATGGCGATTACAGGGAAGCCGAGGCTAGTGCGCACAAGGCTAGGGTTACAGATTGTATATTTCCCCCTCTCCACGTCTCCCCTCCTAGCCCTTATATACTAGGCTAGGTCTCGGGGAGTCCGTCCTGGATTACAGATGAGGTTTCCTAACCATGATCTTGTTCCGTACGGCAAGTTTGCACCTTCCTTATGACTCGCGGACTCCTACGTCGGTGCCACTAATTGGACAAGGCTGGGCCCAGGCGACATCTTTGTGGGCCTTCTGTCTTCGGGTACACTGGGTAGGCTCATCCATAGGAGTCGTGGGGTCACCCCCTCGTCAGTAGCCCCCGAGTGCCTGGGGGACTCGAAGAGGCGTGCAGGGACTCGAGTCCATTCTTGCGTCGTTTTGATGTATGCACGGTTCAACCGTGGGTCGCTGGCAGTCTGGGGCCATGAAAAAACCTGTTTCGAGGGATGCTAAGTTGAAAGGTCCCAAGGTGTCGACTGGTCGAGCCTTGGTGAAATGCACTAGTGGCAAAAACTGCAGTAGCCCAATCAAACTCATGTCCCTCGACATGAGCTTGGAACAATGGTGTCTGATACGTCCCAAACGTATCTATAATTTCTGCTTGCTCCATGCATGTTTTGTGTGACTTTGCCATGTTTTACATACACTTCCATACAGTTTTGATCATATTTGGACTAACTTATTAACTTAGTGCACCCAGTTGCCAATTCCTATTTTCTGCTGTTTTTGTATTTCATGTTTTCCGGATATTAAAAGTGCTCCAAAAATTCCGGAAAAATTATATAAAAAATCAGCGTCCCGGAAGCTTCCGTAATCACCAAGGAAGGAAGGCAGGGTCACCACCAGGCAGCCAGGAGGGTGCCTGGCGCGGCCCAGCCCTAGGCCGCGCCACCTGCCCTCCTGACTGCCTCGTGGCCCCTCTCGGTGCCCTCTTTGGCCCCTATTTTTACCCCACGGAGGAAACCCTGATTCCAGACCCCTTTTCTCCAGAAGCAATTCCGATCTCCGCCGCCATCGCCATCAAGTTTCGGGGGAACAGAATTCCTGTGTCGGCACCCTGCCGGGACGGGGAAGTGCCCGCGGATTCATCTCCAACGACGTTGCTTCCCTCCCTCCATGAAGCGGGAGTAGTTCCTCCTCGGGGCTGAGGTTTCTACCAGTAGCTATGTGTTATTCTCTCTCTCCCATGATGTGATCTTCGTTGTGATCATAGGCTATGTTAATCTAGGGTGATCCCATGATATTTCCCCTTCCTCTATGTATTGGATTGATGTACTCAATTGATCTTATCTAGTATAATCCCCGAGACCAAGGTGACAGCGGTCTATTGGACATGGGTTAGAAGAATATTATCATGAGTGATTTCCTCTTTTGTGTGTGGATTGAAGATTGAGAGTCTCTTGGTGCTTGTCTTTGACTATCATTGAGATATGTTGTGGTGATTGTGGTACTCTCTTTGGATGGCCGCGGTGACATTGGGAAATCCATAGATTGAGAACTACGAACTTTGAGGTGTGCTTTTGTAGCCCTACATAATTCTCATCCTCTCTTGACCACAAAGGAATGACCTTCGAGTGTGTCTCCATTGCATGTTTTATGGGAAATATCATGTGATTAGACTATGTTAATGTTGTTGGGAGTTTCCACTAGTGAAAGTACGAAGCCTAGGCCTTGTTTCCATCATTGTTACACCGTTTGCACTCACTTTTGTTACTTGTTTCTTTGCTGCACTTTTTATTACAGATTTATATTACTTTGTTTTATCACACCTATCACCCATATTTTACCATCTCTTCGCCGAACTAGTGCACCTATACAACTCCTAGTTGTATTAGGTGTGTTGGGGACACAAGAGACTTCTTGTATCTTAATTGCAGGGTTGCTTGAGAGAGACCATCCTCAACCTCTACTTCCCTAAGTTCGATAAACCTTAGGTCATCCACTTGAGGGAAATTCTTGCTGTCCTACAAACCTCTGCGCTTGGAGGCCCAACATAGTCTACAAGAATAGAAGCGTGCGTAGACATCAGTGTCTAGCAAAAGTCATGCCGTTGCAGGTCTTACAGTGATCAATTGCCGCCAGTAAAGTTCGTAGCCTAGGCTTTTTCTATCATGCATGCGCATGGGAAAGGTTGGGAGTGAAATCGCTCTTCGGCAAGTCCCAGCCCGGCCGATCTGCGCAGTGGGGTCTTACCTACACGCTAAGCTTGCGTGGCATCTGGGCACAGTGTATCGTGTTCCAGGAATATGTATTTTTATTGAGGCACGGAGCCTAGTAGATAATGCACCCACTTGGAATAAACAATCAAGTGAGTTGTTTTAGCGGTCACTAGCGGAGCTTCTCAGAGTGCTCGGGCGAGGAGTAATTGATGACCCACAACGTAGAGGGATCTATTGCAGTGTTTTCGATAAGTAAGAGTGTCGAACCCAACGAGGACCAGAAGGTAGTAGCAAGTGACTTTGGTAAGGAGATAACTGCAAGCACTGAAAGATAACTTTTTAGGCGTTTTCTTGGTATAAGCGACAGGATAGTAAAAACGAGCAAAGTAAAAGATACTGAATAGTAAAGAGTGGCCCAATCCTTTCTTAGCAAAGGAGAGGCTTAGCAACTGAACTTTATAAAAGCTAAAGTGTTCTTGAGGACACACGGGAGAGGTAGTCATGTGCTTTCGCCATATTCTGCATCGGTACTATGTGCTGTGTTGATAAGTGTTGAGTGGGTGGATCTATGCTAGTACACCCTCTAGATTAAGATAAGTGTACTCTTATGATTAAACACCTTGCAAGCATCCGCAAATACAAGATAGTATTTAAGGCAAAAGCCTAACCATAGCAATACGATCGGTGATCCATTGTTCCCTTGTGCAAAAGTGTGCGAACTAGAGTTTAGGTTTCTGTCACTCCGGCAACCCACCGTAAGCATTCTTTATACACAATGCATTCCCCTAGGTCCTTGATAAGGCGAAGTGTTGAGTGTTCGACTCACACAACACCACTAGGAAAATAACAACACAACTTAAATATCAACCAACACATATTACTTCAACATCATATGACTACTAACAACTAGACTTCTCCCATGTCCTCAAGAACTAAAGTAACTAATCACAAGACATAAAAGAGATCATGATCAGTGGGGATAAATAGATGATAAACAATCTGAACACAATAATATTTCTCCAACAAAACTCAATAGCATTCACCACAAAGCAGTAATCAACACCGGTAGAGTAGAGAGGATAGATAGTACGGATTACAACACGAGTTTCAATTGTGAGACAAGATTGGATGGAGGTGGAGATGGTGCTCATGATGGGGATGATGTTGATGATGATCTCGATGATGCCCATGACGATGGTGAAGACGATGGAGACGATCTCCCCTTCCGGGAGGTGATCTCAGAGATGGCTTTTCTTCTCTGAAGGTTTCCGCCACGGAGCGGCGGCGGAACTCCAGAAACTCTCTCTCTTTTAGGGTTTTTGGACGAGGAGGAGTATATAGGCCAGAGGGGGAGCCGGGAGTGGCCCCGGGGGTCCAGGCGCCCTCCCGGGGCGGCCAGAGGTGGGGCCGCGCCAGGTGGCTGCCTGGGCACCCTGTGGCCCTTTTGCGTGTCTTCGTGATCTTGCTGGAAAACATCCTCCGTCGATTTTTCAGGTAATTTGGAGGTGTTCTTCTTCAGCAACTCAGCGTCCACTTTTTACCGCTGAATCCTGCGTCTGCTGCTTCGGCACCGGAAAGTTGCAAACTATATAAAATAAGCCAAAACAACATAAGAATAGCATCATATTGTGAAATATATCAATGAATAAGAAAGAATTACTATATAAAATAGTGATGCAATTTGGACGTATCAGTAATGTAGAGGGATATTTGCTCGGGAGGTCGTCGAGTGCTTGAGTATATAGAGTTTTGCGAGTAATCACTCGAATATCGCTTTTGCTCTCGGGGTGAGGGAGCACCCGATACTTCGGGACCGCTCGATCTGGCGAGTACAGGTCTGCTCATCTCGTGTCGTGGTGAGGGAACACCCGAAACTCTCATGGGTGTGAGTAATCACTCGAGCATATCTTTTCTTCTAGGTGAGGGAGCACCTGAAACTCTCATGGGTGCGAGTAATCACTCGACCACATCTTTTCTTCTAGGTGAGGGAGTGCTTATTGTCTTCTCGCCCTTCGTTGGTTACCCCAAGTGAAGATCTGAGATGCAGTGCAACAGCAGTTTTCCCTCAGTGAAGATACCAAGGTTTGTCTCTAGTAGGACTCCGGAGATGATAAGTAGGTGTCAGCGGCGCAACTAACGCGGACCTGCACACAGACACAGATAACTTTGTTCGCAACGAAGTTCAGAGAGGTTGTCAATCTCTCCGGTCTTGTTGTTCACAAATGATAAAACGCAAGGGATAATGATAGCAACTTGAAAGTAAATGCAGAAAAGTAAATATAGCTTGGAATCAGTAATGAGGATATGGACCGGGATACGTGATGTTCACTAGTGATGTCTCTCTCCCAAAAGACGATAAAACTGCTATGCGAGGTAAACAAATTACAGAAAGGCAATTGACATGATTATGAACGCACCGCAATGCTAACTATGCTACAAAAGAAAGTAAGAGGTTCAAAAGCACAGGCAGTACGCCAAGGTAAGTAGACCGAAATCCATCTGCATCTACTACTAATCATCCACCTTGAGATATCTATCCAGAACATCTCGCTGGTATTAAGTTGCGAGCCCCACCCAAAGTGTAAACCCAAAGCAACAGACAACTGCATTAAAAAGAACTCTGCGTAAAGTAAACAATCCTTGTAACCGCGGTTACAAGCACCGTTGTTTTCCCCCTTGTGGAAACAACACATCCCCTAGACTCATGTTTCTGTCACTCAAGCGTGTCATCGGGGGGCATCAACCCACAATCTAGCACTACGCTCCCTCTTGGAGTCACTACCTACTACTTGGCCAAAGCAATAAACAGCAACGGAGAACATGCAAGAATTACTTAGGAACAAAAATATAAGAGATAAAGACCAAATATATTACTCTATCACAATATGAACATAATCTCATAATCCATCAGATCCCTCCAAACTCAACATAGCAACAGCAGAAATATTACAAAGGTGCCTCGATCATGTAGGGCAACTCACGAGGTCTAAACAATGAAGATCAAAGAGGGGAGGAGAACATCACATAGCTACTGATCGCGGACCCATGGTCCAAGGAAAACTACTCACGAGACATCCGGGGAGCATCCATGGTGGAGAGGAGATTCCCGGAGGTCAATCCTCCCTCCGGCAGGGTGCCGGGAAGAGGTCTTCTGGTGCTCCCGATCTTGGAAGCGCGGCGGCGGCGGAACAGAGGCGAGTTCGCGGAATAGGGTTCTGCTTCTGGAATTTTCCCGTGACGGGGGATAAATAGGCGAAGGGGGCAGCCAGAGGTGGACCAGGGGCCCCAGGCGCCCCCCTGGCACGGCCAGGGGAGGGGCCGCGCCGGGTGGCCGCCTGGGCCCCCCTGGCTCCCCTCTGGCCCCTCCCGGGCTCTTCTCGAAGCTTCCGTCACGCTGATTTTTTATCTGAATTTTCCCGAATTTTTCTGGCACTTTTTATATGGGGGAAAACCGAAATAGAAAAACAGCAGAAAACAGGAACTGGCACTGGGGTGCACTGAGTTAATAGGTTAGTCCAAATATGATCAAAAGTGTATGAAAGTGTATCTAGATCATAGCAATATCACACAAAACATGCAAGGAGCAAGCAGAAATTATAGATACGTTTTGGACGTATCAACATCCCCAAGCTTAATTCCTGCTCGTCCTCGAGTAGGTAAATGATAACAAGCATAGTTTCTATGGTGACATGCTAGCAACCATATAAGAACTTTGAAAAGTAAAGCAATCAAGGTTAGAGATTCAAATCAAGTCATAACATGCAAGAGTCTATATTAGCATTGAAACAAGTAACAAAAGAACATTAGGTGCAAGAGCTCTCGCTGTCCGTGACTCGAATGTCTCCAAATGGTGTTTGCGTGCAAAGAAAGGGGATAGGGAATACGAGAGAAAAAAATATTTTTGTTGAGAACTCAATCTACTAAAGTTTCACACTTGGTCCTCTTTGGAATCTTATCTTGACTCGTCCCCAGACCACTATCCAGGTACAAGTCAATTTGATCCAATCCTTTTCGATATTTCGATCACTCATGCAATGGATGAGCGTAAGCACGAGAGTTGACACTTAGGATGGCAAAGAGAGAAATATGGTGGAGGAGGAAGACAAAAAGGATGAGAAAGGCTCACATCAATGAGGACAATCATAGGCAAGAGATGCCAAATGATAGATATGGTATGAGGAGTAGGGATTGCCATGCAACGGATGCACATACGAGCTAAGAAGCTCTCCAATGGAACTAGTGGGGGTGCCTCTAACTTGCTCGCTCATGAAGACCTAGAGCTCGTTTGAGGAGGCTAATCCTTGGAATATGCAAGCCAAGTTCTATAGTGTGAAGGTCCCCACATAGCTATATGCAAAAAGATCATCTCTATGGAGTACAAGGATATAAAGGGAGTACTAGTGTGGATCTCTCAAAAGGATAGTAGTGTTGCCCCTTTCTCTCTTTTTATTTCTTTTTCTATTTTTTTCTATTTTTTGTATTTTTTTGTGGCCTTAATGGCTCTTTCTATTTAACTCTCATTTTTCCTCTTTGGGATCTTTTATTGTGTCCACTTTGGGATATTTTCCTCACTTAAGGGCAACACTCTAATTTACAAGAAGGTAAAGGAGATCTTTCACACTTTACAATGTACTCAAAACATAAAGAAGATGTAACTATCATGATGTATGCAAGGTATGTCGCTGCCAGTGTAGCAGGAACATGTATGACATGAAGATCAAGTCATGAAGAGGTGGAAGTTGCATGGCAATGTAACTCACAAAGGCTATGGAAATGCCTTGATAGGTAGGTATGGTGGCTGTTTTGAGGAAAGATATAAGGAGGCTTATGATGACAGAGTGTATCATGCCAAGGGTTTGGATGTACCGGCGAAGGTGGACACCAACTCTCGGAGTGAGAAGAAGGCAATGCACGGCACGGGAAAGGCTAGCAGAATATGGGAAGGTGGAAGTGTCAACTCTCAATACTTACATTAGTCCGAAGAACTCATGCACCTATTATCGGTAACTCTCAATCTAATAAGGAGGTTCACAAAGAGACAAGTACCCCGAGGAGGAGTGTATGGGGTTTGGTTATCCTTGCGCATCCTCGACTCATGGTACGTGAGTGTACTCTAATATTCGATCCCTCCAAGGATTAGTGATCCATCTAGTAGCTAGAGTTCTCAACTAGTTTTGTAGGTTTTGAAAATAAACACGGATTGCCCAAAATACGACACCTATCACTAATAGGCAAGAGCTCTTGACACCAAAAGTCCAAACATTACTCACACCAATACTTCAAAACTATTGCAAGCTACTACTAAAATTAAATAGCAACCTCAATTACCTACTTTCAAGACAAGACACAACTCAGTGCAACAACCAACTCTCTTTAACAAGATAAACATGAAAACTAAAAAGAGTTCCAGCAACAAACTAAACAAAAGCCAAGGCTCTTGCTAAAGACAAACTAAGACTAAAACTAAACATGGCAGCAGCTATGAAAAGATAAAGAACACACAACAACAAAAAGATAGGCATGAAGAATCCTATGATGTGTTCTAGATTTTGAAAGTGGAGCGTGTTTCTCTCCCACACAAAGTAAGAAGGGATCTAAATTGTTATGAACAGAAAGCAAAGCTAAAGAAAACTAAAAACAAAACCTAAGAGCGAGACGCTCCAAGCATAGCACATAACGCATGAAGTGATAAAAATATAGTGAGACGAAGGACGAACTGATGATTGTTGATGGAGAAGGTGATGCACGGGGGCATCCCCAAGCTTAGACGCTTGAGTCTCCTTGAATATTTATTGGGAATGCATGGGGGCATCCCCAAGCTTGAGCGCTTGACACTCCTGGATCTTCTTTCATCATCTTCCATCGCACACTTGAAAACTCCCTTCATACATAACTCATCATAAGCTGATTAGAGAGGTTAGTACCCTTAATAAATAAATAAATTACCCACTGGATATAAAGATATTCTTTAAGAGCTACTATTTCTCAAGAGTGCCAAAAAGTTTTTGCAAAGAAAAAGCAAGCTTAAGGTTTGCAAAAGTAAGGAGAGACAAAACGTGGTAGAATCTGTGAAAAACAGAAAAGAAGATAGTAAAGAATTTTTTAGGGGAACTTATGCAACTCAAATAAAAAAACTCAGAACATACAGAAGTTTCTTAATTGTATATAGCATACTGTGTAAAAATTTCAGCTCAAAATATGAACTGGAATTTTTCTGGAATTTTTCTGGTCACGAGGACAGAATCTGTTTTCTGGACAGCATGTCACAACTTTTACTTCCCTTGCCGTAAGAGGCTATAACTTGGCACAAAGCTGAAAAATAAAGATACAATGATGTTGCTACAGAAGTAACAATCATCAAGACACAACAAAAGCATAAAGAAAAACCTAAATTCGTTGCGGGCTGCCTCCCGAAAGCGCTTCTTTAAAGCCATTAGCTAGGCATAATGCAAAAGAAGAATCAAGTTTTATCAAGAGAAAGAGAATAACTAGCCCGTGTAACGGACTCAAAAGGTAACTTGGTTTTCTTTCTAGGGAAGTGTTCCATCCCCTTTTTGAATGGTAATTGGAATTTAATATTCCCCTCTTTCATGTCAATAACCGCACCAACGGTGCGAAGAAAAGGACGTCCCAAAATAATTGGACATAAAGCTTCACACTCTATATCCATAACAATAAAATCGACGGGAACATAGTTGTCATTAACAATGATAAGAACATCGTCGATCTTCCCTAAAGGTGTCTTTACGGAAGAATCAACAAGACGAACACCAAAAGAACAAGGCTCAAAAGGCTTCAATTCAAACATATCAAATATTCTTTTGGGCATAACAGAGGTACTAGCTCCAACATCACATAAAGCATAGCAAGAGAAGTTATTCAATTTAATTTTGATCATAGGATCCCAACCATCATCTAGCTTCCTAGGTATGGAGGCTTCTACTCTAAGCTTCTCCTCCCTAGCTTTGATGAGAGCATTTGTGATATGCTCCGTGAAGGCAAGATTAAGTGTGCTAGTGTGGGGGTCTCTAGACATTTTGTGTAACAAGCTAATAACTTCTGAGAGGGTGCAACTATCAAAATCAATATCACTACTATCAAAGGTGGTATTAGTGTCATCTAGGCTCACTTGTTTGAAACCCTCTATGTTCATAGGAGTTTCTTTTTCTATGGTTGAGGTATTAGCATCACCATTAATAGGTCCAACGGGACTAGGAGTGCATTGGGTGCTAATAGTTTGAGTGTCCTCAACAATTTGGATAGTGGAAACTGTGTGGTGTGTAGGAAGGCTCTTAATTCTATCATCTTCCTCTTTTTCTCTAGCCCGTCTTTCTTTAAGTTTAGCCATCATCCTAATATTTTCATTGATTTGTAACTGGATAGCATTAATAGGAGTGGCCTTATTCTCCTCAAGGGGGGAGGTTCTAATTTTAAGCATCTCAATATCAAGGGCTAAGCTTTCTACCTTCAGAGAGAGATTATCTATTTTAGATAATTTCTCTTCTACATTTTTGTTGAAGGCTTTTTGGGTAGTGATAAAGTCTCTAAGCACGCTTTCTAATTCAGAAGGGGGGTTCTTGTTGCTAGGGTAAGTGTTGTTGCTCCCATAATTGGATGGAAACGGTCAAGGATTGCTAGAAAAATTTCCCCTATAAGCATTCTTGTTGAATTTGTTTCTAGCAATAAAGTTCACATCTACTTGTTCTTGAGCAACAAAATAATTTAAAGTCACATCATGAGGATTAATAGAGGGTTGCTTGGTAAGTAGAAACATAATTAAGTCAACTTTTTCATTGAGGGAGGTAATTTCCTCGACAGAGTTTACCTTCCTACCTGTTGGAGCGCGTTCGGTGTGCCATTGGGAATAATTGGTCATCATTTCATCGAGAAGCTTCGTGGAAGCACCAAGTGTAGTTGACATAAAGGTTCCTCCCGCGGCCGAATCTAACAGGTTCCGCGAGGTAAAGTTCAAGCCTGCATAAAAAGTCTGGATAACCATCCAAGTAGTCAAACCATGTGTAGGGAATTTCTTAACAAGACATTTCGTTCGTTCCCAAGCTTGGGCAACGTGTTCATTATCCAATTGCTTAAAATTCATAATATTACTCCTCAATTGGATAATCTTAGCAGGAGGGTAGTACTTCCCTATAAAAGCATCTTTGCACTTATCCCAAGAATCTATGCTATTTCTAGGCAAAGATTGAAACCAGATTTTAGCATCTCCCCTGATAGAGAAAGGAAAGAGCTTGAGCTTAACAACATCACCTTCTACTTCTTTATACTTTTGCATATCACATAATTCAAAAAAATTATTCAAGTGTAAAGCAGCATCATCTCCAGCACCAGAGAATTGATCTCTCATAACAAGGTTTAGCAAAGCAGGTTTAATTTCATAAGAGGTAGCTGAAGTGGCAGGTGTGGCAATGGGAGTGCAGATAAAGTCCTGGTTGTTGTGACTAGTGAAGTCACACAACTTGAATTTTTCAGTGGAACCCATAGTAGCAGCAAGTGTGGCAGATTTTTTTGTAGTTTTTGATAAAAGACACAAAGATAAAAACTGAAAGCTAAACTAACATGACTAAAAAAACAAAGGTAAAGGGTAGTGTGCAACTCCCCTATCTTAGCACTCGGAGTCCCCGGAAACGGCGCCAAAAATACTCTTGCTTATTGGCTTCTCGCCCTTCGTTGGTTACCCCAAGTGAAGGTTTGAGATGCAGTGCAGACGCAGTTTTCCCCCAGTGAAGATACCAAGGTTTGTCTCCAATAGGACTCCGGAGATGATAAGTAGGTGTCAGCGGTGCAAATGACGCGGACCTGCACACAGACACAGATAACTTTGTTCGCAACGAAGTTCAGAGAGGTTGTCAATCTCTCCGGTCTTGTTGTTCACAAATGACAAAACGCAAGGGATAATGATAGCAACTTGAAAGTAAATGCAGAAAATTAAATATAGCTTGGAATCAATAATGAGGATATGGACCAGGATACGTGATGTTCACTAGTGATGTCTCTCTCCCAAAAGACGATAAAACTGCTATGCGAGGTAAACAAATTACAGAAGGGCAATTGACAGGATTATGAACGCACCGCAATGCTAACTATGCTACAAAAGAAAGGAAGAGGTTCAAAAGCACAGGTAGTACGCCAAGGTAAGTAGACCGAAATCCATCTGCATCTACTACTAATCATCCACCTTGAGATATCTATCCAGAACATCTCGCTGGTATTAAGTTGCGAGCCCCACCCAAAGTGTAAACCCAAAGAAACAAACAACTGCATTAAAAAGAACTCTGCGTAAAGTAAACAATCCTTGTAACCGCGGTTACAAGCACCGTTATTTTCCCCCTTGTGGCAACAGCACATCCCCTAGACTCATGTTTCTGTCACTCAAGCGTGTCATCGGGGGGCATGAACCCACAATCTAGCACTACGCTCCCTCTTGGAGTCACTACCTACTACTTGGCCAAAGCAATAAACAACAACAGAGAACATGCAAGAATTACTTAGGAACAAAAATATAAGAGATAAAGACCAAATATATTTGTCAGAACCCCAACTAGGGTAAGTGCTAGGGTTGCTTGTGTCTTTGCATCATGCAAAAATTTCAAAAGAAAATTCAAAAATGGGGAAAAGAAAAGCCCTGAGAAATTTAATTAAATGGCCAGACAAAAGTTTCTTCAAAAAATCCCTCTGGTATTTTTGAAAAGTCTTATAAATATGCATGATCACATATAAAGTGAAGTGGGTCCCACTGCATGCACCAAGATTTTTCAAATATTCCAAACAGGGCTTGGAAAATGAAAATAACCCCTATTTGAATTGAGATTCAAATTTATTGAATTTCAAAAATGCCCAAAAGTCATAAGTGGTTTGCTACTGACCGCCTAGGGTTTTTAAAATTATTTGGGCATTTAACTAAAAAGCCTAGATATTTTATTTCTAGGAAAAACAAAATAACAGAAAAACAAAATAGAAGAAAAATAGGAAAAGGAAAGAGAGCCCACCCCACCCACTTACCTGGCCCAGCCTGGCCAGAAGCCGGCCCAGCCCACCAGGGGCAGGATCGTCTTACTCCGGGCCAGCCGAGCACGCCACTGCGTGGCGAGCATGCGCTCGTCGCCGGCCACGCAGCAGCTTGGCCTCGGCGTCACCTGGCCGCCTGGAAGCCCCCCTGGTCACCCCATCTCCTTCCCCCTCTCTCTGTTTCCTCTCGCTCTCTCTCTCGTTGGATTTCACGGCCACCAGAGAGCACGTCGTCGCCGCCGTCGCGCGCAAGCACGACCACCATGCCCCATCCGTCGCCTCAAGCTGTCTAGCAGAACCGCCGTGGAGAGCTTCGCCGATTCGCGCCATCAATCGAGCCCGGGAACCTTTGGAGACGCCGCCTTCTTCACCGAGACGCCGCCGGCCGCCGTGGAGCTCTACGAGGATTGCGCCGCCGTCAAGCCGTCTCCGACCTCGCCGTCCCCTCCGCTGGAACCGCGGTGAGCAGCCGCCTTGAACCCCTCTCTCCGCGCTCCTCCTCGTCCGCGGTTATGGACTACTTGGAACCTGTACCTGATTATTAGACAACTTGAACTGGATACTTCTAAAATACACCAAGATAAGTGTGAGTGCTATGGCGTGCTTTCTCGTGGGGAAGTCGAGGAAGGCACCATAGTGGTGTAATTGGTTGGAGATGTAGTGGACTCGTGTACGCTTCTTACCTCAAGTCTGGTAATCGTAGCACAGGACTAGCCAAGTCAAAGCTGGCACTTCTGCATGATGAAACCCCACCTCCCTTTACCTTGATACTTGAGCATGAGTAGTATAGTTCTGATCTAAGTCTTGCTGAGTACGACTTTGTACTCACGTTTGCTTATTCTATGTTTTAGATGAGAAACCGGACCCCGATGGAGCCACCTTCGTGAAGCTCGACGTTGACTAAGTTAGCATTGTCCCAGACAACAGTCTGGTCCCTCGTGGAAGGGCATGTTTGTTTACAAGGATTCTCTAAGCCATTTGTTAAACTTGTCTGTACTCAGACCTAATTTGCTTCCGTTGTATGATGTAATGTTGATCACAGACATGTGATCTTTGTATACTCTATGTGTAAGTAAATAAAGAAGTACTTTGTAGAGTTATGTGATGATACCTGCTGTTCATACTAGGCATGTGTGTTGCGTGTATGTTTATAACATGCATGTCTTAGTATGGGTTTTCAAGACCTTAGTTGTGATCTGGCTGGCGGTCTTTTATACACCAAGTGGCCCTTAGATGTGCGCAGCTTGGGGCATCGCGATGCGATTGTTCGTGACTCTGTCACGTGCACACTTTGTTGTATGATCGAGCCCGCCCTAGACCCCGACTAAGTGATCGGGCTGGAGTAAGTCTATGTAAGAGTTAGGATCCAATCGATAACATGGTTGAGGCGACTTGTCTATGAGTATGGGATTCACCACCCATAATCATCTAGACTTGTGAGCGGACGATGAGGACCCATCTCAGATGATCATCCGGCCTGAATTGGATGCCCCTCACGTTCGATGCTTACTAAGAACGTTCTGTGCTTGGCCTTGTCTGCTTAGACAAGTGGGTACGGTTCTCGGCTCTCCATGCGATTGCATCGTGACTGGAATTACATACGCTAACCCCGGGTCCCGACAAACTTGGTATCAGAGCAGGACTGTCTGTAGGATTAATCAACCCTTGGTCGAAGTCGAGTCTAGCACTCTATAGTTATATAGTTACTTGGGTATATAAGGGAACAATGTAAGGCTTCTTTTTCTCCTTACCCTCATCGAACTGAGTTCTGGGTCACCCTTACCTTTTCTACGGGATGATAGGACTAGGCTCATTTATGTCTGACTAGAACATCTCGTTGTTTGCCTCCTTGTAGCCGTAGGACAGTTGTGGTCATCCAGACTCATCGTTCTGTTGAGTTCCTTGAAGAAGTTCTGTCCAATTTCTTCGAGGTTGTTTCATTTTCCATCCC
Organism: Bromus sterilis; assembly: GCA_950022295.1. NCBI lineage: Eukaryota > Viridiplantae > Streptophyta > Magnoliopsida > Poales > Poaceae > Bromus > Bromus sterilis. The sequence continues at coordinate 28,489,022 of OX465599.1, read as the reverse complement.
GGTGTAGCCGTTATGCTGCCCGATTTATCCCGTGATTCTATGAATCTTGTCCTTTGCATTACAATATTTTCCTCCTTGTTATGTCCTCTTGTCTTTGATTCCATCATACAACCTGTTCTGATTGTTGATTTTTATCACACAGGATGTCAAGTGGAACTCGTAGTGCCGTTCGTCGGAATCGAGATCGTGTTCGGAATCGGAATGATGATGAACCTCTACCACTGCCTTCTGCGGCGGAAATCATGATGGAAGCTGAGAAGAATCGACGTGATCAAACACGCCTTCTGTTGCTCATCGAGCGGAATACCGCTCATCAGCGTAATGTGGTTGTGAGCATTCAGGACTTCATCCTCCTCAAGCCACCGGTATTTCGATGTTCTTTTGAGCCCCTTGAAGCTGATGATTGGCTCCGTTCCATCAAGCGTAATCTTGACACTGCACATGTTGCTCCCGATGACCGAGTTATTTTCGCGGTATACTTCCTGGAAGGTGCTGCTATTCAATGGTAGTGACTTGGCAGGAGTTCTGTGTTGCCTTTCGAGGGTACCACATTCTGGATGAGTTGATGGAGCGCAAGAAGGAAGAGTTCTGCAACCTGACTCAAGGAGAGATGTCCATTCATGAGTATGTGAGAGAGTTCAACCATCTTGCTCGGTATGCCCAAGATGAGATCACCACCGATGCCAGAAAGCAGGCAAGGTTCCGTAAGGGACTTATCCCCATCCTTCGTCATGATCTCAACCTCATCGAATTTGCCACCTTTGAGGATTTAGTCAACAGATCCTTCAGAGCTGAGCATGGCAATGAAATTTACGAGGAATCTCGCAAGCATGCTCTTGAGCTTGCTCCTTCTTCTAGTTCAGCCCCCCAGAAACGCAGAATTTGGATTCCAACCAGAGCCATACCTCAAAACTTTCTGCAGAGACCACCATCCAATATATGCCATCCAACCCAACACATTATTCCACCCCGGAATGCTGGTGTGCAACCAAGTAATCCCACTCCCAGCAATTCAGACAGGGTATGCTTTAAGTGTGGTCTTCCAGGCCATTACTATCGTTAATGCCCTCAGGTCTTGATGGCACCACGTCATTCTCGACCCAAGCCTCCAAAGAAATCAACCACCAAAGCCTTTCTAGCAAAGCCTTCATCCACTAGTAGTGGTTATGTGAACCAAATCTCAGTTGAGGAAACCACTGCTGCTTCTGACGTCATTCTTGGTACACTCCCAGTCAATCATGTCCCCGCCTCCGTTCTTTTCGATCCAGGAGCTTCTCATTCATTCATGTAGGAGAGTTATGCACTTCGTCATGAGTTCGCCTTTGAAGAAATGTTTTCTCCAATGATCATTCAAACTCCTGGTTCAAAGTGGCAAACTAATAGAGTGAGCCATGGCAATCAAATTGCAATTGAGGTTTTAGTATTCCTTGCCTCACTTATAGCCCTCAAGTCTTCGGACATTGATGTCATCCTAGGCATGGATTGGTTATCAAGGCAGAATGCTTTCCTTGATTGTAAAGCCAAGTCAGTTAGACTCACCAATCCTTCAGGCCAGACCATTGACTACACATCACCCAGCTCTAGAATCCAGATGCATACTTTGAATGTGCTTCCCCTTCCCGACCTTGAAGATATTCCGGTGGTTCGTGACTTCCCGGATGTCTTTCCTGAAGAGCTGCCGGGAATGCCACCCGACAGGTGTGTAGAATTCATAGTGGATCTTATACCAGGCACAACCCCAATCTCGAGACGTCCATATAGAATGGCCCCACATGAGTTAGCTGAGCTAAAAACCCAACTTGATGCTTCGTTGGCAAAAGGCTTCATCCACCCTAGCTCATCGCCATGGGTTTTCCCCGTTCTGTTCGTAACGAAGAAAGATGGAACAGAAAGGATGTGCGTAGACTATCGCCCGCTAAATTTAGCGACGATAAAGAACAAGTACCCATTGCCCAGGATCAATGATCTTTATGATCAACTTGCTGGATCCTCTGTCTTCTCCAAGATGGATTTGAGATTAGGCTATCATCAAATCAAAATCCGAAACGAGGACATTCCAAAAACGGCTTTCACTACTCGATATGGTCTTTACGAGTACACCGTCATGTCCTTCGGTTTAACCAATGCCCCCGCCACATTCTCGCGCTTGATGAATTCGATCTTCATGGAGTACCTAGATAAATTTGTTGTGGTTTATCTTGATGATATTCTCATCTACTCGAAGAACGAAGAAGATCATGCCGATCACTTAAGGCTGGTATTGATGAAGCTTAGAGAGCATCGCCTGTACGCTAAATTCTCCAAGTGTGAATTCTGGCTACCAGAAGTGACCTACTTAGGCCACGTGATTTCTGCAAAAGGCATTGCTGTGAATCCCGAGAGAGTTCAGGCCGTCCTTGACTGGACTCCACCTGAAACGGTTAAGCAAGTTAGGAGTTTTCTTGGCCTAGCCAGCTATTGCCGTCGCTTCGTCGAGAACTTTTCTAAAGTTGCAAAGCCTCTAACTGAACTCCTCAAGAAAGATAAGAAATTCTTATGGACTCCCAAGTGCGAGGAAAGCTTTCAAGAGCTAAAAAGAAGATTGACTTCCGCACCCGTGCTTGCACCTCCAGACACCAAAAGAGATTTCGAGATCTATTGTGATGCCTCACGGCAAGGGTTAGGATGCATACTTCTGCAAGATCGACATGTGGTAGCTTATGCTTCACGCCAGTTGCGGCCACATGAAGAGAACTATCCTACCCATGACCTTGAACTCGCTGCCGTAGTTCATGCCCTAACAACTTGGCGACATTACCTCCTTGGTAATCGTTGTGAGATTTATTCCGACCACCAAAGCCTCAAATACATTTTCACCCAGCCAGATCTTAATCTCAGGCAAAGACGCTGGATTGAGTTGATAAAAGATTACGACGTAGTAATTTCTTACACCCCAGGCAAAGCCAATGTCATGGCTGATGCACTAAGTCGTAAGTCGTATTGTAACAACCTCATGTTACAACAGTATCAACCACTTCTTCATGAGGACTTTCGCAAGCTCAATCTTGAGATTGTTCCTCATGGCTATCTTTCTACCTTGGTGGCGAAACCAACTCTTGAGGATCAAATTATAGTTGCCCAAAGGCGTGCACGAGGTGTTCGCCGGATCAAGGAGAACATTGCTAGCGGAGTTGCTAAATGTTTCTCCACAGATAGCAAAGGAACGGTATTCTTTGAAAATCGTTTGGTAGTACCTAAGAATAAGGAACTAAGGCAACTCATCCTCAAAGAAGCCCATGACACACCCCTCTCGATTCATCCCGGTAGCACAAAAATGTACCGAGATCTACGCCAGATATTTTGGTGGACTAGGATGAAGAGAGACATTGCTCAATTTGTTGCCGAATGTGATGTTTGTCGTTGCATTAAGGCAGAACATCAAAGACCTGCTGGTACACTTCAACCTTTGTCTATTCCCGAGTGGAAATGGGACAAAGTCGGTATGGATTTCATCACCGGCTTTCCAAGAACCCAGAAAGGAAACAATGCCATCTTCGTTGTCATAGATAGGCTTTCCAAAGTTGCTCACTTCCTTCCGGTTCGCGAGTCTATAACTGCTAGCCAGTTAGCAGACTTGTACATCTCCAGAATTTTATCCCTTCACGGTGTTCCTTTGGAAATCAATTCTGATCGTGGTAGCCTTTTCACCTCTAGATTTTGGGGAAGCTTTCAGAATGCTATGGGAACTCATCTCTCCTTTAGTACAGCTTTCCATCCTCAGTCTAGCGGTCAAGTCGAAAGGGTTAACCAAATTCTTGAAGACATGCTCAGAGCTTGTGTTATCTCATTCGGAAAGAATTGGGAGAATTCTCTTCCATTTGCCGAATTTGCTTATAACAATAGTTTTCAATCTAGTCTGAACATGGCTCCTTTTGAACTCCTTTATGGACGACGATGTCGAACACCACTAAACTGGTCTGAAACCGGTGAAAGACAATTCTTTGGACCGGATATGATCAAGGAAGCAGAAGAGCAAGTTCGTATCGTTCGTGAACAATTGAAAGCAGCCCAGTCTCGTCAGAAAAGCTACTATGATCGTCATCATAGGCAAGAGAGCTAAAATCTGAATAAGAAAGCTTACCTTCGGGTTACTCCTCTGATGGGAACCCAACGTTTCGGTATCAAAGTCAAGTTGGCCCCACGTTACATCGGACCTTTCCGCATTATTGCTAAACGTGGAGAAGTTGCCTACCAACTTGAACTACCCCCGCACCTTTCCTGAGTACACGATGTATTCCATGTGTCCCAACTCAGGCGTTGCTTCAAGGACCCCATCCGCGAAGTCGACCATGAAACGCTTGATCTCCAAGATGACCTTTCTTATCGAGAATACCCCGTTCGTATTCTTGATTCAGCAGAGCGTGTCACTCGTCGTCAGAAGATTAGATTTCTGAAAGTGCAATGGTCACACCACTCTGAAAGAGAAGCTACGTGGGAAAGAGAAGACCGTCTCACTGTCGAGTACCCCACCTTCCTCCCGCAGACTTCTGAATCTCGGGACGAGATTCTTTTGAGTGGGGGCGAGTTGTCAGAACCCTCTGTTAGGTATGTGCTAGGGTTAGCTAGTGCCTTTGCATCATGTCAAAATTTCAAAAAGAAATCTTGGAATTCAAATTCAAAATCAAAATGGGAGAAGGAACACCCCCCAGATGAATTAATTCAAAAGGCCAGATAAAAATCTTCTCCAAAAATTCATGTTAGATTTTTGAAAAGTCTTATAAATGAGTGTGATCACATATCAAGTGATGTGGGACCCATCCCATGCTCATAGATTTTTCAAATATTCAAACAGTACCTTGGAATTAATGATTTACCCCTATTTGTTTTAAAATTCAAATCTCTTGAATTTTAAAAATGTTGAAAGTTTATAAGTGGCTAGTCTATATTATTATGAGGCCACATAAAAGTTTTCAGCATTTAATAAAATGATTTGGTATTTTTACCAAAGTCAAAACAAATATACAGAAAAACAGAAAGGAAAGATTAAATAGAAAAAGGAAAAGGACTTACCTGGCGCCCAGGCGAAGCAGGCCCACCCCAGCCCAGCCGGCCCACAGGTGCAGCGGGGTCTTATTCCCCATCCCGCGCCTCCAAGATGCTCGGTGGAATGCCACCGAGCTAGCTGGGGACGACACGTCGTCGTCGACGAGCTTCCAGGCCGCCCCGTGCCTTTTTTCGCGTCCTGGAGACGTCTCGCAGCCGCCACGTCCATTCCCCCCTCCACGAGCTCCCTCCTCTCCTCTCTCTTCATGGAGTACCTAGATAAAAATTTTGTGGTTTATCTTGATGACATTCTCATCTACTCGAAGAACGAAGAAGAGCACGCAGAACATCTTAGGTTGATATTGATGAAGCTTAGAGAGCACCGCCTTTATGCCAAGTTCTCCAAGTGTGAATTTTGGCTACCAGAAGTGACCTACTTAGGCCACGTGATTTCCGCGAAAGGTGTTGTAGTCAATCCCGAGAGAGTTCAGGCCGTCCTTGACTGGACTCCACCTGAATCGGTTAAGCAAGTTAGGAGTTTTCTTGGCTTAGCAAGCTATTGTCGCCGCTTCGTCGAGAACTTTTCTAAAGTTGCAAAGCCTCTTACTGAACTCCTCAAGAAAGATAAGAAATTCCAATGGACCCCCAAGTGCGAGGAAAGCTTTCAAGAGCTAAAAAGAAGATTGACTTCTGCACCCGTACTTGCGCCTCCAGACACCAAAAGGGATTTTGAGATCTATTGTGATGCTTCACGGCAAGGGTTAGGATGCATACTTATGCAAGATAGACATGTGGTAGCTTATGCTTCACGCCAGTTGCGGCCACATGAAGAGAACTATCCTACCCATGATCTTGAACTCGCTGCCGTAGTGCATGTCCTGAAGACTTGGCGACATTACATCCTTGGTAATCGTTGTGAGATCTATTCCGACCACAAAAGCCTCAAATATATATTCACCCAGCCAGATCTTAATCTCAGGCAAAGACGCTGGATAGAGTTGATAAAAGATTATGACTTAGGAATTTCTTACACCCCAGGCAAAGCCAACGTCATGGCTGATGCACTAAGTCGTAAGTCATATTGTAACAACCTCATGTTACAACAGTATCAACCACTTCTTCATGAGGAATTTCGAAAGCTCAATCTCGAGATTGTTCCCCGTGGATCTCTTTTCAACTTGGTGGCGAAACCAACCCTTGAGGATCAAATCATAGTTGCCCAAAGACATGCACGAGGTGTACGCCGGATCAAGGAGAACATTGCTAGCGGAGTTGCTAAATGTTTCTCCACAGATAGTAGAGGACGGTATTCTTTGAAAATCGTTTGGTAGTACCTAAGAATAAGGATCTAAGGCAACTCATCCTCAAAGAAGCCCATGACACACCCCTCTCAATTCATCCCGGTAGCACAAAAATGTACCGAGATCTACGCCCGAGATTTTGGTGGACCAGGATGAAGAGAGACATTGCTCGATTTGTTGCCGAATGTGATGTTTGTCATCGCATTAAGGCAGAACACCAAAGACCTGCTGGTACACTTTAACCTTTGCCTATTCCCGAGTGGAAATGGAACAAAGTCGGTATGGAATTCATCACCGGCTTTCCAAAAACCCAGAAAGGAAATGATGCCATCTTCGTGGTCATTGATAGACTTTCCAAGGTTGCTCACTTCCTTCCCGTTCGCGAGTCTATAACAGCTAGTCAGTTGGCAGACTTGTATGTCTCTAGAATTGTGTCTCTTCACGGTGTTCCTTTGGTAATCAATTCTGATCGTGGTAGCCTTTTCACCTCTAGATTCTGGGGAAGCTTTCTGAATGCTATGGGAACTCATCTATCCTTTAGTACAGCTTTCCATCCTCAGTCTACCGGTCAAGTTGAAAGGGTTAATCAAATCTTGGAAGACATGCTCAGATCTTGTGTTATCTTATTCGGAAATAATTGGGAGAAATCTCTTCCATTTGCCGCATTTGCTTATAACAATAGTTTTCAATCTAGTCTGAACATGGCTCCTTTTAAACTCCTCTATGGACGACGATGTCGAACACCCCTTAACTGGTCAGAAACCGGTGAAAGACAACTCTTTGGACCGGATATGATCAAGGAAGCAGAAGAGCAAGTTCGCATTGTTCGTGATCGATTAAAAGCCGCTCAGTCTCGTCAAAAGAGCTACTATGACCGTCATCATAGAGAGGAGAGCTACAATATTGATGAGAAGGCTTACCTCCGGGTTACTCCTCGAAGGGAACCCAACGATTCGGTATCAAAGGCAAGTTGGCCCCACGTTTCCTTGGACCTTTCCGCATTCTCGCTAAACGTGGACAAGTTGCCTACCAACTTGAACTACCTCCGCACCTTTCCCGAGTACATGATGTATTCCATGTGTCACAACTCAGGCGTTGCTTCAAGGACCCCATCCACGAAGTCGAACATGAAACGCTTGATCTCCAAGATGACCTTTCTTATCGAGAGTACCCTGTTCGTATTCTTGATTCAGCAGAGCGTGTCACTCGTCGTCAGAAGATCAAGTTTCTCAAAGTTCAATGGTCACATCACTCCGAGAAAGAAGCAACCTGGGAAAGAGAAAACCGCCTCCGTGCCGAGTACCCCTCCATCCTCCCGACGACTTCTGAATCTCGGGACGAGATTCTTTTGAGTGGGGGCGAGTTGTCAGAACCCCAACTAGGGTAAGTGCTAGGGTTTCTTGTGTCTTTGCATCATGCAAAAATTTCAAAAGAAAATTCAAAAATGGGGAAAAGAAAAGCCCTGAGAAATTTAATTAAATGGCCAGACAAAAGTTGCTTCCAAAAATCCCTCTGGTATTTTTGAAAAGTCTTATAAATTTGCATGATCACATATAAAGTGAAGTGGGTCCCACTGCATGCACCAAGATTTTTCAAATATTCCAAACAGGGCTTGGAAAATTAAAATAACCCCTATTTGAATTGAGATTCAAATTTATTGAATTTCAAAAATGCCCAAAAGTCATAAGTGGTTTGCTACTGACCACCTAGGGATTTTAAAATTATTTGGGCATTTAACTAAAATGCCTAGCTATTTTATTTCTAGGCAAAACAAAATAACAGAAAAACAAAACAGAAGAAAATTAGGAAAAGGAAAGAGAGCCCACCCCACCCACTTACCTGGCCCAGCCTGGCCAAAAGCCGGCCCAGCCCACCAGGGGCAGGGTCGTCTTCCTCCAGGCCAGCCGATCATGCCACTGCGTGGCGAGCATGCGCTCGTCGCCGGCCACGCAGCAGCTTGGCCTCGGCGTCACCTGGCCGCCTGGAAGCCCCCCCTGGTCACCCCATCTCCTTCCCCCTCTCTCTGTTTCCTCTCGCTCTCTCTCTCTCGTTTGATTTCACGGCCACCAGAGAGCACGTCGTCGCCGCCGTCGCGCGCAAGCACGGCCACCGTGCCCCATCCGTCGCCTCAAGCTGTCTAGCAGAACCGCCGTGGAGAGCTTCGCCGATTCGCGCCATCAATCGAGCCTGGGAACCTTTGGAGATGCCGCTTTCTTCACCGAGATGCCGCCGGCCGCCGTGGAGCTCTACGAGGATTGCGCCGCCGTCAAGCCGTCTCCGACCTCGCCGTCCCCTCCGCTGGAACCGGGGTGAGCAGCCGCCTTGAACCCCTCTCTCTGCACTCCTCCTCGTGGCCTCTGTTGCCATTTCCACATGGCCAGGCTACAGCCGCCGCTGCACCTCGTCGTCGGTGACGTTCCGGCAGTCCCTTGCCCCCCCCCCCCGTGTGCACAGTTTGACGCGGACGTGCACGAGGTGCACTCCCGTGGTCTTCCCGTGCCAAATGGTGGCCGGGAGGTTCATTCCGGCGAGACTCCGGCGGGTTACAGAGGACGCCGGCGAGCTCCTCCATTAGAGGGCCTAACCACCCTGCTAATCTCCCCCCTAGCACAATGACAGGTGGGCCCCCTGGCCCCCTAAACCCCTGAGTTAATTAAACAGAGAGGGATTAGCCCCTCTCCCACTGAAAGAGTGACCCCACCCGTCAGAGCCCCCATGACGTCAGCCATGCGTCATGCTGACGCAGTAATTAGAAAAAACATTTATAGAAATTACAGAAAAAGACAGAAAATCAATTAAACTTTGAAAAATCATAGAAAATTCATATTAACTCCAAATTGGACAAATAATATGTCTAAAATTGTCAGAAAAATACAAGAAATATGAATATGCAACTTGTTTCTATGTTTGACCATTTTAAAATGGGTGAACAGTAGCAAACATGCATATGGATCCTTTTTGAATTCAAATTTGGAGTGATTTTGCAAATGACTTTGCAACACACTTATTTTAGATGGATTCATCCACACATCAGAGACTTTGTTCCAACTATACAACATCACTTCATGATCAACCTTTTCAAATGAACTTTCGTGCATTCAAATGCATTTGAAATTCATCGATAAATCAAATGGAGTTTGAATTTGCATTTCAAATGCAATATACTCCTTTTAAATGGAATGCTCAACACATCAGTACCTTGAACATCACCATTACAATCTTATTCATGTGATTGTGCATTGTACGTTATGTTGATCCTATGATTGTCATGTTGCTGATAGAAGTGGAGCCGGAACCCGAAGCCACCCCCTTCGTTGAAGACACCGTACCGAACCTCGTCAGCAAGGCAAGAAAACCCCATTGATCGTATCTATAAAATCCCAATTCCCTCTCAGTCTCGCTTATGCATGTTTAGGAGATCACCTTGTATCGATTCTACCGCATAGTTGAACCAATATCCGATGCATGACCTTCATCTTGTCAGAGTAGTAAGCAAACCACAATCCTAGCTGACATAGGAGTTGATTGATATCATGTGGCCCCTGCAACTGTTAATGCTTATTGCATGCTTAGTGGTACAATGAGGTTGCTTTGATGTGAGTCGGGATGATGGTGAACATGGTGTTGATGAAAGTGAAACTGTGTTGCTGAATCCACCCTAATACAAGGTGAACGATGAGAGGCTGTGTAGGAGTACACAGTGGGTTGTCTCGTTGAACGCCGCCTTAAGCACCGAGTTCTTGTATAGTAATCCAAGACAAAGAGTACAACCACACATTGGGCTCACTGACCCCTCTCGGCCTAGTACCTTGATCCGTGTCGACGTCCAGGAGTCACATTAGTTCGGGCTTTCCATTTGACATCTGCATAGAAAAAGAATGAAGGAATGGTTGCATCATATAGATATGTGGGTGCACCTGTGAGGCAAGAAAACCATCTGCCAGAGGTGGCGTCTCGGTCACTTACATTGTTTGAGTCCGTTTCGTTGATCCGGCCGGGCTCTCGAGCGGAGGCAAACTCAGATAGTCGACTCCTGGAATAGACCGGTTGTGAGCGAAGTGTCGTGGTGAACATCCTCACTGTCACCTCTTGAACGGTGGCGAGACCTGGCGGTAACCGATGGTCATGTGTGTGTAGCTTACACCCTTGCAAGGTTAACAAAACTATTCGAATAGCCGCGTCCGCGGTTATGGACTACTTGGAACCTGTACCTGATTATTAGACAACTTGAACTGGATACTTCTAAAATACACCAAGATAAGTGTGAGTGCTATGGCATGATTTCTCGTGGGGAAGTCGAGGAAGGCACCATAGTGGTGTAATTGGTTGGAGATGTAGTGGACTCGTGTACGCTTCTTACCTCAAGTCTGGTAATCGTAGCACAGGACTAGCCAAGTCAAAGCTGGCACTTCTGCATGATGAAACCCCACCTCCCTTTACCTTGATACTTGAGCATGAGTAGTATAGTTCTGATCTAAGTCTTGCTGAGTACGACTTTGTACTCACGTTTGCTTATTCTATGTTTTAGATGAGAAACCGGACCCCGATGGAGTCACCTTCGTGAAGCTCGACGTTGACTAAGTTCGCATAGTCCCAGAAAGCAGTCTGGTCCCTCGTGGAAGGGCATGTTTGTTTACAAGGCTTCTCTAAGCCATTTGTTAAACTTGTATGTACTCAGACCTAATTTGCTTCCATTGTATGATGTAATATTGATCACAGACATGTGATCTTTGTATACTCTATGTGTAAGTAAATAAAGAAGTAATTTGTAGAGTTATGTGATGATACCTGTTGTTCATACTAGGCATGTGTGCTGCGTGTATGTTTATAACATGCATGTCTTAGTATGGGTTTTCGAGACCTTAGTTGTGATCTGGCTGGCGGTCTTTTATACACCAAGTGGCCCTTAGATGTGCGCAGCTTGGGGCATCGCGATGCGATTGTTCGTGACTCTGTCACGTGCACACTTTGTTGTATGATCGAGCCCGCCCTAGACCCCGACTAAGTGATCGGGCTAGAGTAAGTCTATGTAAGAGTTAGGATCCAATCGATAACATGGTTGAGGCGACTTGTCTATGAGTATGGGATTCACCTACCATAAGCATCTAGACTTGTGAGCGGACGATGAGGACCCATCTCAGATGATTATCCGGCCTGAATGGGATGCCCCTCACGTTCGATGCTTACCGAGAACGTTCTGTGCTTGGCCTTGTCTGCTTAGACAAGTGGGTACGGTTCTCAGCTCTCGATGAGATTGCATCGTGACTGGAATTACATACGCTAACCCTGGGTCCCGACAATATGACTCTATCACAATCTGAACATAATCTCATAATCCATCAGATCCCTCCAAACTCAACATAGCAACAGCAGAAATATTACAAAGGTGCATCGATCATGTAGGGCAGCTCACGAGGTCTAAACAATGAAGATAAAAGAGGGGAGGAGAACATCACATAGCTACTGATCACGGACCCATGGTCCAAGGAAAACTACTCACGAGACATCCGGGGAGCATCCATGGTGGAGAGGAGACTCCCGGAGGTCAATCCTCCCTCCGGCAGGGTGCCGGGAAGAGGTCTTCTGGTGCTCCCGATCTTGGAAGCGCGGCGGCGGCGGAACAGAGGCAAGTTCGCGGAGTAGGGTTCTGCTTCTGGAGTTTTCCCGTGACGGGGGATAAATAGGCGAAGGGGGGCAGCCAGAGGTGGACCAGGCACCCCCCTGGCGCGGCCAGGGGTGGGGCCGCGCCGGGTGGCCGCCGGGGCCCCCCTGGCTCCTCTCTGGCCCCTCCCGGGCTCTTCTCGAAGCTTCCGTCACGCTGATTTTTTATCTGAATTATCCCGAATTTTTCTGGCACTTTTTATATGGGGGAAAACTGAAATAGAAAAACAGCAGAAAACAGGAACTGGCACTGGGGTGCACTGAGTTAATAGGTTAGTCCAAATATGATCAAAAGTGTATGAAAGTGTATCTAGATCATAGCAATATCACACAAAACATGCATGGAGCAAGCAAAAAATATAGATACGTTTTGGACGTATCAGGGAGCACCTGAGACTCTCGCAGGTGGATATGCTCCCGATGGGAGTTAGATATATTGGAAAAAATGTATTTAAACTATGCAAAAAACGGTGCTTGCAAGCTGCCTCTTCTGCTCACTGCCCCTTTGATTTACCTCTTGTCTGGTGAAGATAACTATCTCCTTGCTGGAGGACCGTCAAAAGATGCTCTGGATGCTAACCGTCATGTCTTCATGACCGGTCATAATGATGGCTTTTGGTGGCGTGCTGCAGCCGCCTGTTGAGTAATCGATGCACGCATTGAAAACGCGCGAGATTTGACGCGTCCAGCGCACTGTGCCTCCCGTGTGAAGGCATCTTTGTCTCGGACTTCGAATCGCCCGGCATGCTTGGTCTTTGAATTAATGGCTCTCCGTCGTCTGGGCTTCTACGTGCTCCAGGGTTTGTGCTATAAATAGGTCCTTCTTCTTCATCTAGCAGCGGTATTCGTCCTCTGCTCATTTTGCTTTTCTTTATCTTCTTCTTCTCATGGCGCCCAAGCGTGGAGCTGGTATGACTGGGTGTGGTCGTGCTCGCCGCGGCCGTGGTGGTCGTACTCCGCGCTCTTCTCGCGGTGGTCGTTATGGTGCAGCGTTGGTGCCTTCCTCCTCTTCCTCGGAGGAGGGTGTTTGGTGTTATGACTTTCTCATGCACATCCGTGGCCGGGGCGCTGCTCGCGTTCTTCTTCCCTCTGCATTTGCTGCCATTGTTTCTGAGCGTGGCCTTGATGGCTTGCTGCTTCGTCTTCAGGGGTGCGCTCGATCTCCTTCTTACGTTAAGTTGGAGATCGATAGTTCCCTCTTGATTTTTCTTGGCTTTGGCTGGAAATCCTTTGCTCGTCGGTTGAACTTGCGTGATGGTGACACTCTTTGTTGCCGTTATGATGGCAAAGACACTCTTGTTATTCGTGCCTTTGACCTGAGCGGGCAACCGCATGGATCCGTACTGGCCGGAGACAAGCAGTGATGGTTCTGACAGGTCAAGGAGTCTGTCGCCTGCGTCTTCAACTGCTTCCTCCTCTGGTGACTCTTCGGGTGCTGATGTTGAGCCGTCTTCAACTGCTTCCCCCTCCGGTTCTGAAGAGGATCCCGAAGTCAAACCACCGGTCAAGTGGGCGCGCCAGGCGACCTTGTAGAACTTGAGGCGGCAGCGTCATCTTCTCCGGCAGCTCGGGTGGTGCTGGAGAAGAAGCTGGTGGAGCAGGAGAAGAAGCTGGTGGAGCAGCGTCTTCAACTGCTCTGCAAATAAGTCGAGCTTCACCTTTTGTTATGTCATTGACATCATGAGCATGTTGCTTCGACTCCCCCTTTGTCTGTGATGATGCTCTCTGTCTTAGTGCCAATCATCCCAGCATGGGCACTCATGTAGAAGTCATAATTCCTTGATGTAGGCTTATTGGCTGCTTTTGCCTTTTGTAACTAGGTTAGTTCTCCATGTAACGAGGATTGCTTTCGAGTAATCAGAGCTGCCTTCTATCCAATGTACTTTTGAATCTTTATGTACTAAGAATGATCTTCGGGTCCTTGTAATGCGAACTGTGCTTGAGTCCTTGTAATGGAATTTGTATTCGGGTCCTTTGCAAGCGAGAGCTGTGTTCGAGTCCTTTTGCCAATGAGAGTTGTCTTTGAGTCCGTCAGATTCTTGCACTGTGGGTTTTTATCGGGTGCGCGACAGCGCTCCCGATGGGAGTAGCCCCCGAGGCTACGCTTGAGTCGGAGGGTCGAGCGTAGGCTGAGATTTGTTTCCCTTGTCGTTCTTCTGTTAATTTTTGTCTTTTATCGGGTGCGCGACAGCGCTCCCGATGGGAGTAGCCCCCGATTCTTTAGGTGATCGTTGGCGATCAGGTGAAGACTTAAAGAATTGTCTGCGTCCTGCGCTCCGTCCATATTTCTTCAGAGTACATGGTGCTCCATCTGGTTGTAGCCGTGTCTTTCCTTTGATTCCGGACAGAGTTCAATGGGTGGCGCTTGTCGATGGGTTTTTTCTTGGGACCTTTTGAGTTTCAGGCTGCGTGAGCGATGAGGACGTCTCTCGGGGGGAGATTTTGTAATCGAGCCCCCGAGTGTTTTGGTGGGAAGATCGCGATCGCGACGATAGCGTCTCTCGGGGGGAGATTTTCTACTCGAGCCCCCGAGTGCTTTGGTAAAAGATCGCGATTGCGACGATAGCGTCTCTCGGGGAGAGATTTTCTACTTGAGCCCCCGAGTGCTTTGGTAAAAGATCGCGATTGCGATGATAGCGTCTCTCGGGGGGAGATTTTTTACTCGAGCCCTGGAGTGCTTTGGTAAAAGATCGCGATTGCGACGATAGCGTCTCTCGGGGGGAGATTTTCTACTCGAGCCCCCGTGTGCTTTAGTAAAAGATCGCGATTGCGATGATAGCGTCTCTCGGGGGGAGATTTTGTAATCGAGCCCCCGAGTGCTTTGGTAAAAGATCGCGATTGGGACGATAGCGTCTCTCGGGGGAAGATTTTCTACTCAAGCCCCCGAGTGCTTTGGTATGGTAGTATTTGGGCAACGTCATTTTATTGCGTCGATGGTTTACATGAGCTGCCAGATGAGCCTGACTGGTGGAGACTATGGGTAAAACAGGCGTAGGTTCGCTACGTTCCATGGATTTCCCACGTCCTCGTCGGTCTTCGGGTTCTTCAGTCTATAGGCGCTCCTCCTATGACTTCTGTGATTATGAACGGTCCTTCCCATTGGGGGGCAAGCTTATGAACTTTCTCTTGTATGAGCCGTAGGACAAGGTCGCCCTTATTGAAGGTTCTGGTGCGCAGGCGACTGCTTTGGTAAGTGCGCAGTTTATCCTGGTACCCCTCTGACTTTGCTAGGGCTGCGTCCCTTGCTTCGTCTGTTGTGTCCTTGTCATCTTGCAGCACTTCTTCTGCTTCTTCTTCTTCATACCCTAAGATCTGGGGTGCCCCGAATTTGTGGTCATGTGGTAGCATTGCCTCCGCCCCATACACCATGAAGAAAGGTGTGCAGTGCGTTGCAGTATTTGGGGTGGTGCGTAGGCTCCATAGTACTGCAGGGAGTTCTTCTACCCAGTTTCATGTGGCCTGCTCGAGTGGTGCGAGGAGCCGTTTTTTGATTCCCCCGCATACTAAGCCATTTGCTTTCTCCACTTGGTCGTTGGATTGCGGGTACGCGACTGATGCATAGTGGATTCTGGAGTTCTTCGCTGTGAAGTTTGTACCGTTGTCCATGATGACGTTGTGCGGTTTTTCGAACTTGAAGGTGATTGATTTGATAAGATTTGCTGCCGTGAGGGCTGTAGTGCTGGTAATGGGTGATGCTTCTATCCACTTGGTGAATTTGTCGACTGCTACTAGCAGGTGGGTTATTCCTCCCTTTGAAGATTTTTTGAGCGGGCCCACCATGTCGAGTCTCCAGGTGGCGAACGGCCATGCGGGTGGCATGGTCTTGAATTCTGAAGCTGGAGCGTGTGGTCTGCTGGCAAATTTGTGGCAGGCCATGCAACGCCGCATGATATCCTCTGCGTTCCTCATGGCTGTTGGCCAATAAAGCCCTGCTCTAAAGGCTTTTGCCACGAGTGCTCGACTGCAGGCATGGTGCCCGCAGGTGCCTTCGTGGATCTCCCGTAGTAGGGTCTTGCCGTCTTCCTCGTCTATGCATTTTTGTAGGACCTGGGAAATGCCGCGCTTGTAGAGTTGTCCGTTGATTATTGTGAATGTTTTGGAGCGCCGACTAATGTGTTTGGCTTCTGCGGCGTCCTGAGGTAGGATGCCGTCGGTTAGGAACCTGTGGAGCGGCTCTCTCCAAGATTGGTCCTCTGGTGCGGGTGGCTCTGGCTCCTCGACTGTGTTGTGGGCTTCTTCATTAACTATTGGGTCTGCGCTGCCACTTGTGCTGGTTCAACTGTGTTGTCATCCTTCGTGTCTGCTTCTGGTCCGAGTTCTTTGATTGTGGTGATGGTATCGTCTATATAGGCGTGAATGTTTCCACCGATCCGGTTTCTCATGTGTGATTGCGCCATTCGCTGGTGTATTGCTCCTGCGTTGCTTAAGACGAAGGGCATTTTGGGGCGGCCTGCTTCTCCTGAGTCCGTCGGGTGTACTTGGTGGTTGACCGTGTCGCTGTCGATCCTAGAGTCCCGTCCATGCTCTTTTGACTCGCTTCTGCTTGCTAGTGGGAAGGTGCTTTTATCTGTCGCCGTGACTGTTTATGTGAGGTCTTGCTCGGCTCCGAAGGTGTCAGAGACTTTGTGGAAATCGCGGTCACATTTGTCTGACTTGATGAAGCTCCCGTTGACTGTAATGACGCCCGCGGATCCTGGTATCTTGAGTTTGAGGTAGGCGTAGTGCGGAATTTCCTTGAATTGTGCGAACGCTGGACGTCCCAATATGGTGTGATACTGTGATTGCCAATTGAGTACTTCGAACTCGAGGGTGTGTCTTGCGAAATTGCATCTGTTGCCGAAGATGACTTCGAGCATGATTAGTCCAAGGGAAGTAGCTGCTTCTCCTGGGACTACTCCGTAAAACACGGTGCTTGATTTCTTCCATACTAATCGAGGGATCAACATCTTGCGCAGGGTGCTGACGAAGATTATGTTCATGCAGCTGCCTCAGTCCATGAAGATTCTGTCCATGTCGTACCCTCCGATTTGGGTGTCGAGGACCAGGGGCGCGTGCCCCGGCCTTGGGACTGCAGGCGGGTGATCGCTCTGGGAGAACGTGATGCTGGTTTCTGCGTCGTGTAGCTGGTAGACTTCGACTGCGTTAAGATTCTCGGTTGCTCTAGCCTGCAGGGTGTAGGCGTACTGTTGGGATTGCGATACCTTGCCTTCTTGGATCGTGTACACCTGTCCTTGAGTGGGCGACTGCTCGGTTCGTCAGGCGCGCTTGGCTTCTTGTTGTTTTTCCTCCTTGGGGTTGTGGGCGAGTTCATTGAACAGGCGGCAGTCTCCGAGAGTGTGGCTCGATCTGATGTTTCCCGAGTTGTCTTCGAAGCAGTGGATCATGGAGGGTCCTTCTAGCTGTTCCCTAACCGTGAGCTTGCTGGATCCGGCGTGTCGTTTCCTCCTTGAGATTCGGAAGAACAGCGCGTGGTCCGCTGGGTGCTCGTGAGCTCGCGGGTCGACTTCGATCCCTTCACTTAGATTCTGGTTCCTTATAAGATTGGCGAATTCGTATGGCCTTCGATCTGGGTCGTAGTATTCGCCGGTCTAAGTCTCAGAGTCGCTGTCCTGGCGGGCGGCGGCTGTCCGCACGGCGGCGGGTCGTCGAGTGGTCGGCGATCGTGTGGCTGTATAGTTCGACTCGTCGGGTGGAGTCGCTTCGTAGAATCCTCGCGCCTATCTTCTGGGTCGTCGATTTCTTCCTTGTTGGCGATGATCTTGGCTGACGGGGATCAACCCCGGCAAATCCCATGGTCAGGGACCCTGGGTTAGTCATGAGATGCACAGGTTGGACGATAGCTCGTCGGAAAACAGGAATGCTCGCTCCTGCTCGATATTATTGATGGGGGAGATGCGATTACAGTGGAGGCCAAGGCTGGAGCGCTCAAGGCTAGGGTTACAGGTGGCATTAGATGTCTTTGGCGTCGCCCCTCCTAGCCCTTATATACCGGGCTAGGTCTCGGGGAGTTCATCTACGTTCACAGGTAAGCTTTCCTAACCCTAGCTTGCTCCGTACGGCAGGTCTTCACACCTTCCTTGTGAGTCGCAGACTCCTACGTCGGTGCCATCTAGCGGGCCGAGGTTGTATCTTCATGGGCCTTCTGTCTTCATGGACACCAGGTAGGCTTATCCGTAGGAGTCGTGGGGTCACCCCCTCGTTAGTAGCCCCCGAGTGCCTGGGGGACTCGAAGAGTCGCGCAGGTACTCGAGTACATTCATTTGTCGGTTTATTAGTATGCGCGGTTCATCCACGGGTCGCTGGCAGTCCGGTGGCCATGACAAAACCTGTTTCGAGGGATGCTAAGCTGAAAGGGCCCACGGAGTCGACGGGTCGAGCCTTGGTGAATTGCACTAGGGCAAACACCACAGTAGCCCAACCAAACCCACGTCCCTCGACGTGAGCTTGGAACACTGGTGTCGAGCAAAAGTCTGGCCGCTTCAGGTCTTACGGTGTTCATTTGCCGCCAGTAATGTGCATAGCCTAAGGCGCGTCCGCCCGGATTTTCTATCATGCGCAGCGCATGGGAAAGGTTGGGAGTGAAATCGCTCTTCGGCAAGTCCCAACCCGGTCGTACTTCACAGCGGGGTCTTACCTACACGCTAATCTTGCGTGGCATCTGGGCACCATGTATCGTGTTCCAGAAATGTGTGTTTTTGAGGCGCGGAGCCTTATAGCATTGCACCCGCTTGGAACAAAACATCAAGCGAGTTGTTCACTCATTCACCCGAGGAGGTTGTTTTGAGTGCTCAGTCGAGGGGGTTTTCGCGAGTAATCACTCGAATGTCGTTTCAGCTCTTGAGGTGAGGGAGCACCTGAGACTCTTAGCGTCGTATGATCTTGGCGAATGCATGTTTGTTTTTGCGTCGGGTTGAGGGAGCACCCGCGACTCTTCGTGAGTGCGAGTGGTCACTCGAGCACTTTACTGACCTTTAGGTGAGGGAGCACCCGGGACTCTTATGATGTACTCTCCCGATGGGAGTCAGATGTTTTTCTTCCTTGGGGAAAAGATCTAAAAGATGGAATCTGGGAGTACTTGGGATTTGATGGTTGTTGGGTGCTTGAACTGCAGGTCCCGTGGGCTGAGCTCAATGTTCCACTCGGCGACTCGCCCGGTTGCTCCAGGGTTGTTGAGTATGTCAGCGAGTGGTGCGGTGCTCACGATTTTGATAGGGTGCTCGTCGAAGTAGTGGGACACCTTTCTTGAGGTCATGACGATGGCCAGTAGTAGCTTCTGATAGTGCGGGTAGCGCTGCTGGGATTTGGTCAGGAGCATGCTGAGGTAGTATGTCAGAACCCCAACTAGGGTAAGTGCTAGGGTTTGTTTGTGCCCTTTTCTTCATGCAAAAATTCAAATGAAATTCAAAATGGGGAAGCAGAAAGCCCTGAGAAATTAATTCAAATGGCGAGATAAAAATCTTTTTCAAAAAATCATATGAATATTTGGAAAATTCCTATAAATGATGGTGATCATTTTAAAAGAGGTTTGGGTTCTTTCCCAGCCTCATGGAATTTTCTAAAATTCAAACAGTGCTCTGGAAATTAAAGTTTACCCCTATTTGAATTGGAATTCAAATGTTTTGAATTTCAAAAATGACCAAATCCTAAAAGTGACTAGCTACTGGTCACCTAGTATTTATAAAATTATTTGGGCATTTTTATAAAATGTTTTGGTATTTTTACCAGAGCAAAACAAAAGGCAGAAAAAGAAAAACAGAAGAAAGCAAAGAAGAAAAAGAAAAAGAAAACCCAGCCCAACCCCTTACGGCCTCGGGCCCAACTCACCTGTCCGGCCTAGCCCACCTCTCCTCCCCTTGTCGTCTTCCCCGCCCGGAGCCAGAGCAGGCAGCTCGCCGCCGTGGCGACCATGCCCGCGACTGCCGAGCCTTCGAGGCCTCCCCTGCCCTATCCTCTCGCCCCGGAGACACGCAGCAGCCGCCACATCCTTTCCCTCTCTCTCCCGGTCGTTTCCCCCTCCAAATCTCGCTGTTCCCTTGCGAACCGAAGCTCACCGCCGGCCATCCCCTGCGAGAAGACGCGGCCACCGAGCTCCTCCTCCCTTGCCATGATGTCCAGGATGAAGCCCGGCCTCGACTTCGACTAGCCACACCCTCAATCGAAGCCCGGAGGCCACGAGCACGACTCCAGCCTCAAGAACTCGCCGCCGGCCGCCGCGAAGCTCTCCGTCGATTGCTCCACCGTCCGCCTTCCCCAGCCTCCCTATCCAGCACAGGCGTGCTCCTGGTGAGCTTCCATCTCGCCCTAGCTCCTGCGAGCTCCAATCCGTGCATAGCATCGCCATCACCGTCTTCCAGTGCTCCGGCCGCCGCAGGCTTCGTCGTTTCCATGGCCTGGAGCTTCTCCGAGGCCCCCCAGTTCCTTCGCGAGATGCGCACGGGCGAGGGCTTCCTCCCAGTACCACCCACGCCTCTCCCCGTGTCCAAATGGACAAGTCCGGCAATGCGCCGCCGTACCCAAGCCGCCGGGCACTTAGCCCTTAACCCCGCGCCTAACTACCCCCCCCCCCTAACCCACTGACCGCTGGGCCCCAGTGCCCCTAAACTAATCCAGGTGTTTAACTAAGAGGGGGTTAACCCCACTGTGGCTGACAGAGGTGGCCCACTGGCCAAAGCACCAGTGATGTCATCCACACGTCACTGCTGACGCATTAATGAGAAAAAGAATTAAAATAAATTCAGGAAATTATAGAAAATCCAGAAAAAGGCTTAAACTTCAATAAATCATAGAAAATTCATATTAACTCCAAATTAAACATATAATATATGAAAAATTACCAGAAAAATGCAAGGATTAATAATATGCACTTTGTTTCTATGTTGGACCATTTTAAAATGGGTGAACAGTAGCAAACATGCATATGGAGTTCTTTTGAATTCAAATTTGGAGTGAATTTGCAAATGATTTTGCATTCCACTTCTTTTAAATGGAATTGTACCCACATTTCAACCATGAACATCACCATTGCAATCTTATTCATGTGATTGTGCATTGTAATTTATTTTGATCCTATGATTGTCATGTTGCTAATAGAAGTGGAACCGGAACCGGAGGCCACCCCCTTCGTTGAAGACCCCGATACTGAACCTCGTCAGCAAGGCAAGCAAACCCCATTGATCATGTCTATAAAATCCTACTTCTCTCTCAGTCTCGCTTATGCATGGTTAGGAGATCATCGAGACACGTTCTTTCGCATAGTTGAACCCATTCCGATGCATGACCTATCATTTTGTCACCGTATTAAGCAAACCACAATCCTAGCAGATTTAGGAGTTGAATGATGAGCATGTGGCCTCTGCAACTGTTACTGCTTATTGCTGCTTAGTGATACAATGAGGATGTTATGATTGTGAGTCGGGATGGAATGAACACAGTGATGCTGACGATAACGTGTTGGTGAATCCACCCTAAAAAAAGG
This sequence comes from Bromus sterilis, assembly GCA_950022295.1. Classification (NCBI taxonomy): domain Eukaryota; kingdom Viridiplantae; phylum Streptophyta; class Magnoliopsida; order Poales; family Poaceae; genus Bromus; species Bromus sterilis. The sequence continues at coordinate 28,467,563 of OX465599.1, read as the reverse complement.
TGAACGATGAGAGGTTGTGTAGGAGTACACAGTGGGTTGTCTCGTTGAACACTGCCCTAGGCCCCGAGTTCCTGTTTTGTGATCCAAGACAAAGAGTATGACCACATGTAGGGTTTTATGGGAGCCCCGTTTGGCCTCTTTACGTACCCGATCCGGTCCAGGAGTCACACTAGATTCGGGCTTTCCATTTGACCTAACTAAGATATGTGGGTGGACCTGTGAGGCAGTGAAACCATCTGTCAAAGGTGGCGTCTCGGTCCCTTACATTATCTGAGTCCGTTTCATGGAACCGGCCGGACTCTCGAGCGGTGACAAACTCAGGTAGTCGACTCCTGGATTAGAGAAGGTGATGTGAGGGTAGTGCCTTGGTTTCATCCACGTCCGACACCCGCTTGAAGGGTGACAAGAACGAGGCGATAAGTGATGACACGCGTGTGAAGATGTACACCCCTGCAGGGTTAATGAACTATTCGAATAGCCGTGTCCGCGGTTATGGACTACTTGGAGACCTCTACTTGATCATAGATAACTTGAATGGATACTTATAAAACTCGCAAGATAAGCATGAGTGCTATGGCGTGCTTCCTCGTGGGGAAGTCGAGGAAGTAACCATAGTGGTGTATTGGTTGGAGACTTGGTAGTGGACTCGTGTACGCTTCTTACCTCAAGTCTGGTACTCGTAGTACAGGACTAGCCAAGTCAAAGCTGGCATTTCTGCATGTTGAACTCCACCTACTTTACCTTGATACTTGAGCATGAGTAGTGTAGTTCTGATGTAAGTCTTGCTGAGTACGACTTTGTACTCACGTTTGCTTATTCTATGTTTTAGATGAGAACCCGGACCCCGATGGAGTCATCTTCGTGAAGCTCGATGTTGACCTTGGTAGTATAGTTCCAGACAGCAGTCTGGTCCCTCGTGGAAGGGCATGTATGTTTACAAGGCTTCTCTAAGCCATTTGTTAAACTTGTCTGTACTCAGACCTAATTTGCTTCCGTTGTATGATGTAATGTTGATCACAAACATGTGATCTTTGTATACTCTATGTGTAAGTCAATAAAGAAGTACTTTGTAGAGTTATGTGATGATACCTGCTGTTCATACTAGGCATGTGTGCTGCGTGTATGTTTATATCATGCATGTCTTAGTATGGGTTTTCGAGACCTTAGTTGTGATCTGGCTGGCGGTCTTTTATACACCAAGTGGCCCTTAGATGTGCGCAGCTTGGGGCATCGCGATGCGATTGTTCGTGACTCTATCACGTGCACACTTTGTTGTATGATCGAGCCCGCCCTAGACCCCGACTAAGTGATCGGGCTGGATTAAGTCTATGTAAGAGTTAGGATCCAATCGATAACATGGTTGAGGCGACTTGTCTATGAGTATGGGATTCACCACCCATAAGCATTTAGACTTGTGAGCAGACGTTGAGGACCCATCTCAGTTGATCATCCGGCCTGGATGGGATGCCCCTCACATTTGATGCTTTCCGAGAGCATTCTGTGCTTAGCCTTGTCTGCTTAGACAAGTGGGTACGGCTCTCGGCTCTCCATGTGATTGTATCGTGACTGGAATTACATACGCTAACCCCGGGTCCCGACATAGTAGATTGGTCTTTGGATGCTTTGGACCTTGCCTTCTTCTGCGCGTTCGACAACGAGCGTTGTACTCACTACACTGCTACGTGCTGCCACGTAGAGGTATAGCTTCTCTCGTTCCTTAGGTACCGCCAGGATTGGTGGGGTCGAGAGTGTCTTTTTCAGGTCCGCGAATGCTCGGCAGGCTTCCTCCGTCCACTCGAATTTCTCTCCTTTCCTGAGCAGCTGATAGAAAGGCAGCGTGCGTTCTCCCAGCCTGCTGATGAAGCGGCTTAGGGCTGCGAGTTTTCCAGTGAGCTGCTGTACTCCTTTGACGTCGGTTGGTTCTTGCATGCGAGTGATGGCTTGGACTTTCTCAGGGTTTGCCTCGATTCCTCGGGCAGAGACCATATAGCCAAGCAGTTTTCCCGCCGGTACGCCAAATGCGCACTTCTTTGGGTTGAGTTTGATTCTGTATTTGTTGAGCGCCGCGAAGGTTTCGCGCAGGTCGTCGGGTAGTGTGGCTGCTTTGTAGGTCTTGATGAAGATGTCGTCTACGTAGACTTGCACGTTTCTTCCGATTTGCTCCTTCACGCAGGCCTGCATCATTCGTTGGTAAGTGGCGCCTGCGTTTTTGAGCCCGAAGGGCATGGTCCTGTAGCAGAATACACCATAGGGGGTGATGAACGATGTGTGCTCTTCGTCTTCCTCCTTCATCCTGATCTGGTTGTATCCTGAGTAAGCGTCAAGAAAGGAAAGTAGATCGCACCCTGCTGTTGAGTCGATTATCTGATCGATTCTAGGAAGGGGGAAGTGATCCTTCGGGCAATGCTTGTTGACTGGTCCGTAGTCGACACACATGCGCAGCACGGTCGTGTCTTTCTTGGGCACCAGCACTGGGTTGGCTATCCAGGTGGCTTTCTTCATTTCTCGGATGAACTGAGCGTCGAGTAACCGGTTGACTTCCTCTACGATTGCTCTGCGTTTGGGCTCCGAGAATCGTCTCAGCGCTTGCTTCACCGGCTTCGTGTTCTTCTTGATGCGTAGGGCGTGTTCCGCAAATTCGCGTGGTATCCCAGGCATGTCGGCTGGGCACTGATACGTCCCAAACGTATCTATAATTTCTGCTTGCTCCATGCATGTTTTGTATGATATTGCTATGCTTTTGATATACTTTCATATATTTTTATAACATATTTCGGAACTAACCTATTAATGGTTGCAAGAGTGCACAAGTTCATGTTTTTCTACTTTATGTGTAGGAATTACTTGGATAAAGGAAAAATCACAAAAAGGAGCCTTGTAGGAGTTGGATTCTAACTCTCCCGAAATTTGTCCCCACCAGACAGGTTTTAAAGATCGCCTCAGAAATGCTAGAAGACGGCCTCAAACGGAAAAACATAAAACTACAAAGTTGTAGGGAATTTTTTTATGGTGGATTTAGACATAAAATTCGGCCCAATCGGAGTTCGGATGCTTCCATAAACCCCGAAATACAGAAGACATAATCTGGATGACGGGAATCCGAGAGCCTATATAAAGAGAGGAAACCTAGGTCAAAGGGCACCACGAAAATTCCTCCCCCTTGGCAGACGTCTTGAGGGGGAGATCAATCTCCACAGCAGCACCATATCCAAGGAAGAAGAAGGGGCCAAGGGCCGTGGCCGTGGCCGTGTCCGCCGTCGTCGCCGTCTCCTTCATCTCCTCCGGGCTGCACCTCCATCAACAACTCTCCCTCTCACCATGTCCATGTGTAAGTAGTTCCGCTCGGGGCTAAGGCTTATATCTTGATCTATGTGGTTTCTCTCTCTCCCATGATGTGATCTTTGTTGTGATCATAGGCTATGTTAATCTAGGGTGATCCCATGATATTTCCCCTTCCTCTATGTATTGGATTGATGTACTCAATTGATCTTATCTAGTATAATCTCCGAGACCAAGGTGACAGCGGTCTATTGGACATGGGTTAGAAGAATATTATCATGAGTGATTTCCTCTTTTGTGTGTTGATTGAAGATTGAGAGTCTCTTGGTGCTTGTCTTCGACTATCCTTGAGATATGTTGTGGTGATTGTGGTACTCTCTTTGGATGGCCGCGGTGACATTGGGAAATCCATAGATTGAGAACTACGAACTTTGAGGTGTGATTTTGTAGCCCTACATAATTCTCATCCTCTCTTGACCACAAAGGAATGACCTCCGAGTGCGTCTCCATTGCATGCTTTATGGGAAATATCATGTGATTAGACTATGTTAATGTTGTTGGGAGTTGCCACTAGTGAAAGTATGAAGCCTAGGCCTTGTTTCCATCATTGTTACACCGTTTGCACTCACTTTTGTTACTTGTTTCTTTGCTGCACTTTTTATTACAGATTTATATTACTTCGTTTTATCACACCTATCACCCATATTTTACCATCTCTTCGCCGAACTAGTGCACCTATACAACTCCTAGTTGTATTAGGTGTGTTGGGGACACAAGAGACTTTTTGTATCTTAATTGCAGGGTTGCTTGAGAGAGACCATCTTCAACCTCTACTTCCCTGAGTTCGATAAACCTTAGGTCATCCACTTGAGGGAAATTGTTGTTGTCCTACAAACCTCTGCGCTTGGAGGCCCAACAAAGTCTACAATAATAGAAGCGTGCATAGACATCAAGCTATTCCTGGCGTCGTTGTCGGGGAGGTGAGTGCTTGGAGGTATATCTTTAGATCTTGCAATTAATTATTTTTGTTTTTTGTTTTTATTTTCACTAGTTAGGCTTTATGGAAAACAACAACAAAAATTATGAGAGAGCTTTATGAGCTCTATCTTGAGTTAGGAAATGAAGTGTTTGAGGAGGAGATCAAAAAGCCTATGGAGCTTTATTATTTTCACAACACTCATGATAGTAGTAATGTTATTTGCGTGTCTTCTTTGAATACTTTTGATGCTAATGATATGCAAAGCTATAAGCTTGGGGATGCTACGTTTGATGAGGATGATCTTTTTAGCCCCCCAAGTTTTGATGAGGAAATTTATTTTGATGATACTTTGCCTCCTATCTATGATGATTATTGTGATGACACTTATGCTATAAATAATAAATGTTTACAAGTGTATCATGATAAGAATGATTCATGTGATAGCTATTTTCTTGAGTTTGCTCCCACTATTACTAATGAGAAGGATTTTTCTTATGTGGGGAGTAAAAAAAATTCTATGCTTGTGGATCATGATAAGAAAGTTTTATGTGATACTTATATTGTTGAATTTATTCATGATCACACTGAATAGTATTATGAGGGGGGAACATATGCTTATAGATATTTCAATAATATCAAGTTCCCTCTCTTTATGTTGAAGGTTTTGAAGTTGCACTTATTTTGGCTTCCTATGCTAATATCTTTATGCTTCAATGAGTTATTTCTCTACAAGATCCCTTTGCATAGGAAGCATGTTAGACTTAAATGTGTTTGTTATTTGCTTCTTTATGCTCTCTTTTGTGCTTCAACTCTTATTCCTACGAGAGCATCATTAAAATCTTAAGCCCATCTTTATGGCTATAAAGAAAGAGCTCTAGGGAGACAACCCTTGTTATATTTAGTTTGAGTGTTTTACTTTTAGTTTTTAGTGGTCTTGATGATTTTTACTACTGTAGCAACATCATTGTATCTTTATTTTCAATCTTTGTGCCAAGTCTAGCCTCCGATTGCAAGAAATTTCAAAAGTTGTGACATGCTGTCCAGAAAACAGATTTTGTCCTTGGACGGAAAAATTAGCCTAAAATCACCAGATCATCTTTTTGATCTGAATTTTTTTGACAGCGTGCTCCATACAATTGAATTTCGAGCGTCTGTTCTGAGTTTTTTTATTTGAGTTGCAGAAGTACCCCTAAAAAAATTCTTTACTACCTGTTGTTCTGTTTTTCACAGATTCTGCCACGTTTTGTCTCTCCTAACTTTTGCATACCTTAAGCTTGCTTTTTCTTTGAAAAAACCTTTTGGAAATCTTGAGAAACAGTAGATCTTCAAGAATATCTTTATATCCAGTGGGGAAAAATTATTTATTAAGGGTACTAACCTCTCTAATCAGCTTATGATGAGTTATGTATGAAGGGAGTTTTCAAGTGTGCAATGGAAGATGATGAAAGAAGATCCAGGAGTGTCAAGCGCTCAAGCTTGGGGATGCCCCCATGCATCCCCAATAAATATTCAAGAAGACTCAAGCGTCTAAGCTTGGGGATGCCCCCGTGCATCCCCTTCTCCATCAACAATCATCAATTCGTCCTTCGTCTCACTATATTTTTATCACTTCATGAGATATGTGCTATGCTTGGAGCGTCTCGCTCTTAGGTTTAATTTTTAGTTTTCTTTAGCTTTGCTTGCTGTTCATAATAAGTTAGATCCCGTCTTACTTTGCGTGGGAGAGAAACACGCTCCACTTTCAAAATCTAGAACACATCATAGAATTTTTCATGCCTATCTTTCTCTGTTGTGTGTTCTTTACTTTTTCGTAGCTACTGCCATGTCTAGTGTTAGTCTTAGTTTTTCTTTAGCAAGAGCCTTGGCTTTTGTTTAGTTTGTCGCTGGAACTCTTTTTAGTTTTCATGTTTATCTTGTTAAGAGAGTTGGTTGTTGCACTGAGTTGTGTCTTGTCTTGAAAGTAGGTAATTGAGGTTGCTATTTAATTTTAGTAGTAACTTGCAATAGTTTTGAGGTATTGATGTGAGTAATGTATGAACTTTTGGTGTCAAGAGCTCTATCCTATTAGTGATAGGTGTCGTATTTTGGGAAATCCGTGTTTATTTTCAAAAACCTACAAAACTAGTTGAGAACTCTAGCTACTAGATGGATCACTAATCTTTGGAGGGATCGGATATTAGAGTACACTCACGTACCATGAGTCGAGAATGCGCAAGGATAACCAAACCCCCATACACTTTTCCTCGGGGTACTTGTCTCCTTGTGAACCTCCTTATTAGATTGAGAGTTACCGATAATAAGTGCATGAGTTCTTCGGACTAATGTAAGTATTGAAAGTTGACACTTCCACCTTCCCATATTTTGCTAGCCTTTCCTGTGTCATGCACTGCTTTCTTCTCACTCCGAAAGTTAGCATCCACCTTCGCCGGTACATCCAAACCCTTGGCACGATACGCTCTGTCATCATAAACCTCCTTATATCCTTCCTCAAAACAGCCACCATACCTACCTATCAAGGCATCTCCATAGCCTTTCCGAGATATATTGCCATGCAACATCCACCTCTTCATGACTTAATCTTCATGTCATACATGTTCCTGCTACACTGGCAGAGGCTTACATTTGCATACTTCATGATAGTTACATTTTCTTTATGATTTGAGTACTTTTTAAAGTGTGAAAGATCTTCTATACTTTTTGTAATATATAGAGTGTTGTCCTTAAAGTGAGGAAAAGATCCCAAAGAGGACAAAATCAAAAGATCCCAAAGAGGACAAATGAGAGAAATAGAAAGAGCCATTGAGGCCACCAAAAAAATACAAAAAAATAGAAAAAAAGAGAAAAAGAAATAAAAAGAGAGAAAGGGGCAACACTACTATCCTTTTGAGAGATCCACACTCGTACTCCCTCTTATATCTTGTACTCCATAGAGATTATCATTCATGCATATAGCTATGTGGGGACCTTCACACTATAGAACTTGGCTTGTATATTCCAATGATGAGCCTCCTCAAATGACTCTAGGTCTTCTTGAGAAAGCAAGTTGGATGCACCCCCACTAGTTCCATTGGAGAGCTTACCTTAGCTCATATGTGCATCCGTTGTATAGCAATCCCTACTCCTCACATCATATCTATCATATGGCCTTCTCTCGCCTATGATTTTCCTCATTGATGTGAGCCTTTCACACATTTTTGTCTTCCTCCTCCATCTTCTTTTTGTTTCGCATTTTAGGTGTCAACTTTCTTGCTCACGCTCATCCATTGCATGCGTTCTCAAAATGTCGAAAAGGAGTGGATCAAATTGATTTGTACCTGGCTAGTGGTCTGGGGACGAGTCAAGATAAGATTCCAAAGAAGATCAAGTGTGAACCTTTAGTAGATTGAGTTCTCAACAAAAATACGTTTTCTCTCGTATTTCCCTATCCCTTGCTTGCACGCAAACACCATTTGGAGACATTCGAGTCACGGACAGCAAGAGCTCTTGCACCCTTTCTTCTTTTGTTGCTTGTGGCAATACTAATATAGACTCTTGCTTGTTAAGACTTCAATTGAATTGCATGCTTTGATTGCTTGACTTAAGAGTTCTTATATGGTTGGTAGCATGTCACCACAGAAATTATGCTTGTTATCATTTACCTACTCGAGGACGAGCAGGAATTAAGCTTGGGGATTTGATACGTCCCAAACGTATATATAATTTCTGTTGGCTCCATGCATGTTTTGTGTGATATTGCTATGCTTTTGATATACTTTCATATATTTTTATAACATATTTTGGAACTAACCTATTAATGGTTGCAAGAGCGCACAAGTTCTTGTTTTTCTACTTTATGTGTAGAATTACTTGGATAAAGGAAAAATCACAAAAAGGAGCCTTGTAGGAGTTGGATTCTAACTCTCCCGAAATCTGTCCCCACCAGACAGGTTTTAAAGATCGCCTCGGAAACGCTAGAAGACGGCCTCAAACGGAAAAACTTAAAACTACAATGTTGAAGGGAATTTTTTCCGGTGGGGTTAGACATAAAATTCGGCCCAATCGGAGTTCGGATGCTTCCAGAAACTCCGAAATACAGAAGACGTAATCTGGATGACGGGAATCCGAGAGCCTATATAAAGATAGGAAACCTAGGTCAAAGGGCACCAAGAAAATTCCTCCCCCTTGGCAGCCGTCTTGAGGGGGAGATCAATCTCCACAACAGCACCATCTCCAAGGAAGAAGAAAGGGCCAAGGGCCGTGGCTGTGGCCGTGGCCGTGGGCGCCGCCGCCGCCGTGGCCGCCGCCGTCGCCGTCTCCTTCATCTCTTCCGGGCTGCACCTCTCCATCAACAACTCTCCCTCTCACCATGTCCATGTGTAAGTAGTTCCCCTCGGGGCTAAGGCTTATATCTTGATCTATGTGGTTTCTCTCTCTCCCATCATGTGATCTTTGTTGTGATCATAGGCTATGTTAATCTAAGGTGATCCCATGATATTTCCCCTTCCTCTATGTATTGGATTGATGTACTCAATTGATCTTATCTAGTATAATCTCCGAGACCAAGGTGACAGCGGTCTATTGGACATGGGTTAGAAGAATATTATCATGAGTGATTTCCTCTTTTGTGTGTTGATTGAAGATTGAGAGTCTCTTGGTGCTTGTCTTCGACTATCCTTGAGATATGTTGTGGTGATTGTGGTACTCTCTTTGGATGGCCGCGGTGACATTGGGAAATTCATAGATTGAGAACTACGAACTTTGAGGTGTGCTTTTGTAGCCCTACATAATTCTCATCCTCTCTTGACCACAAAGGAATGACCTCCGAGTGCGTCTCCATTGCATGCTTTATGGGAAATATCATGTGATTAGACTATGTTAATGTTGTTGGGAGTTGCCACTAGTGAAAGTATGAAGCCTAGGCCTTGTTTCCATCATTGTTACACCGTTTGCACTCACTTTTGTTACTTGTTTCTTTGCTGCACTTTCTATTACAGATTTATATTACTTCGTTTTATCACACCTATCACCCATATTTTACCATCTCTTCGCCGAACTAGTGCACCTATACAACTCCTAGTTGTATTAGGTGTGTTGGGGACACAAGAGACTGTTTGTATCTTAATTGCAGGGTTGCTTGAGAGAGACCATCTTCAACCTCTACTTCCCTGAGTTCGATAAACCTTAGGTCATCCACTTGAGGGAAATTGTTGTTGTCCTACAAACCTCTGCGCTTGGAGGCCCAACAAAGTCTACAAGAATAGAAGCGTGCGTAGACATCAGGAACCAGGCGAATATTTCCCACTCGTCTCGAAGGAAAGCGACGAGAGCCGTCGCCTGCTCCTCTGGTAGGTGGGCGTATACGCGGACTGTTTTGTCCGGGTCCGTCGGGTGCACTTGGTGAGTGACTGTGTCGCTGTCGATGCTGAAGTCGCGTCCGTACTCCCTGGATTCGCTTCGGTTCACCAATGGGAAGGTACTCTTGTCTGTCACCATGGATATTTCTCTGAGTTCTTGTTCGGCTCCGAATGTGTCGGAGATTCTGTGGAAGTCACGATCACATTGATCTGATTTGATGAAGCTTCCGTTGATCGTGAGGAATCCTGATAATCCTGGCATTTTGAGCTTGAGGTAGGCGTAGTGTGGGACCGCCATGAACTGCGCGAATGCTGGCCGTCCCAATATGGCGTGATACTGCGTTTGCCAGTCGAGTACCTCGAACTCGAGGACGTGCTTTGCGAAGTTGCGTCGGTTGCCGAAGACAACCTCGAGTTCGATGACTCCAAGGGATGTGGCTGCTTCTCCTGGGACTACCCCGTGTAACTAGGTGCTTGATTTTATCCATACTGATCGTGGGATCAGCATCTTTTGCAGGGTGCTGGCAAAGATGATGTTCATGATGCTGCCTCCGTCCATGAAGACCCCATCCATGTCGTACCCTGCGATTTGTGCATCAAGTACTAGGGGCGCGTGCCCCGGTCTTGGGACTGCGGGTGGATGGTTGTCCTGTGAGAACGTGATGCTGGTCTCCGTGTCATGTAGCTGGTAGACTTCGACTATGTTTATGCCCTCAACTGCTCTAGCCTGCAGGGTGTGGGCGTCGCGTTGTGCTTGTGGTACCCTTCCTTCTTGGATCATGAGCACCTGTTCTTGCAGTGGGCTGTGACGTCCTTCCGGGCTTGAGATCGGCGATTGTTCGGGTCGTCGGTTGCGCTTGTCTTCTTTATGCTTCTCCTTCTTGAGGTCGTCGGCTAGCTCGTTGAACAGGCGGCAGTCTCTCAAAGTGTGACCTGACCTGACGCGTCCCCAGTCATCCTCGAAGCTGTGGATCGTGCAGGGTCCTGCTAGCTGCTCTCTAACTGTGAGTTTTCTAGATCCGACGTGCCTCTTCCTTCTTGAGATTCTGAAGATCTGCTCGTGATCCTCCGGGTGTTCGTGCAAGCGAGGGTCGGTTTTGATTCCTCGACTCATGTCTTGGTTCTTGATGAGGTTGGTGAATTCATCCGGCCTTCGATCTGGGTCGTAGTACTCGCCTACAGGTGTCTCGGAGTCGCTGTCTTGGTTGGCGGCAGGTGCTCGCGCGACGGCGTGTCGACGAGTGGTCGTTGGTTGTGCGGTTGCGTGATGTGGCTCGTTCATTGGGGCCTCGCCGTAGATCTCCCATGCGCGCCTTTTGGGTCGTCGATTCCTTCTTCCTTGGCGGTGGTTCTGCTGATCGCTGGATTCGATCTCGTAGTCATCATCTTGATGTGCGGCGGGTGCCCGGGCGGTGGTGGGTTGTCGAAAGATTTGCGAGTCCTCCTCTGCGCGTCGCGGTTCGTCGAGTGGAATTCCTTCGTAGAGGCCCCTTGCCGTTCTTCTGGGTCGTCGACTCCTTCGGCGCTGGCGCTGCACTTGGCCGTTGCCGTAGTATCGGTCCTGGCACAACTGTAGTTCGAGCGGTCTTGATGGGGTGGCAGAGATGTCCGCCGTGATCCTTAATCCTTCGAGTGGGCTAGATCTGGTTCTTGCCTTTGAGTTGAAGCTTGCTGAAGACGGGACCGCCGAGATCGTGATCCCAACCTGTGTAGTTCCCACAGACGGCGCCAATTTACGGGGATCAACCCCGGCAAATCCCATGGTCAGGGACCCTGGGTTAGTCATGAGATGCACAGGTTGGATGATAGCTCGTCGGCAAACAGGAAGGCTCGCTCCTGTTTGATATTATTGATGGGGGAGATGCGATTACAGTGGAGGCCAAGGCTGGAGCGCTCAAGGCTAGGGTTACAGGTGGTATTAGATGTCTTTGGCGTCGCCCCTCCTAGCCCTTATATACCGGGCTAGGTCTCGGGGAGTTCATCTACGTTTACAGGTAAGCTTTCCTAACCCTAGATTGCTCCGTATAGCAGGTATTCACACCTTCCTTGTGAGTCGTGGACTCCTACGTCGGTGCCATCTAGCGGGCCGAGGTTGTATCTTCATGGGCCTTCTGTCTTCATGGACACCAGGTAGCCTTATTCGTAGGAGTCGTGGGGTCACCCCCTCGTCATTGGCGGTCGCTGATCTCGAGCTCGGAGTCAGTGTCTTGTTGTGCGGCGGGTGCCTGGGTGGCGGTGGGTCGTCGAGTGTCCGGCAGGTCCTCTTCTTCATGTTGTGGTTCTTCGATCGGGATCTCCGTGTAGAACCCTCGCGCCTTTCTTTTGGGTCGTCGAGTTCTCCTTCGATGGCGGCGGGCTCAGTTGCCGCCGTAGTATTGATCTTGACACGGCTGCAGGCTGAGCGATCTTGCCGAGGCGGCAGAGATATTCGCCGTGATCTTGAATTCCTCGGGTAGACTGCATCTGGTTCTTGCCCTTGAGTTGCGGCTTGCTTAAAACGGAACCGCCGGGATCGTAATTCCAACCTGTGTAGTTCCCACAGACGGCGCCAATTGACGGGGATATACCCCGGCAAATCCCATGGTCAGGGACCCTGGGTTAGTCATGAGAGGCACAGGTTGGACGATAAGCTCGTCGGCTAACATGAGGATACGTTCCTGCTCGATATTATTGATTGGAGATGGTGATTACAGGGAAGCCGAGGCTAGTGCGCACAAGGCTAGGGTTACAGATTGTATATTTCCCCCTCTCGACGTCTCCCCTCCTAGCCCTTATATACTAGGCTAGGTCTCGGGGAGTCCGTCCTGGATTACAGATGAGGTTTCCTAACCATGATCTTGTTCCGTACGGAAAGTTTGCACCTTCCTTATGACTCGCGGACTCCTACATCGGTGCCACTAGTGGGCCAAGGCTGGGCCCATGCGGCATCTTTGTGGGCCTTCTGTCTTCGGGTACACCGGGTAGGCTCATCCATAGGAGTCGTGGGGTCACCCCCTCGTCACCCCAGCTCCCGTTACTGAAGTATGTATGGCAGGTACGTCTTCGTCACCGCGTCAACCAACACCACCAATGCTAGTGAACCGCCTTAACTAAGACAAATGCACACTTACAATTAAACCCTTTCAAGCATCTGCAACTACAACAAAGTAATTAAGGTAAACCTAATCGTAGTCATAGACGTAACTCTAAGATCCTACACTCCCTTGTGCAAAAGTACATAAAATGGGGTTCAGGTTTCTGTCACTTCGGCAACCCACTGACGGGGATCAACCCCGGCAAATCCCATGGTCAGGGACCCTGGGTTAGTCATGAGAGGCACGGGTTGGATGATGGCTCGTCGGCTAACAGGAGGAGACGTTCCTGGTCGATATTATTGCTTGGAGATGGCGATTACAGGAAGGCCAAGGCTAGTGCGCACAAGGCTAGGGTTACAGATTGTGTATTGGATGATCTCGACGTCTCCCCTCCCAGCCCTTATATACTAGGCTAGGTTTCGGGGAGTCCGTCCTAGATTACAGATAGTATTTCCTAACCCTGATCTTGTACCGCACGGCAAGTTTGCACCTTCCTTACGAGTCGCGAACTCCTACGTCGGTGCCACTAGCGGGCCAAGGCTGGGCCCAGGCGGCATCTTTGTGGGCCTTCTGTCTTCGGGTACACCGGGTAGGCCCATCCATAGGAGTCGTGGGGTCATCCCCTCGTCAGTAGCCCCCGAGTGCCTGGGAGGCTCGAAGAGTCGCGCAGGGACTCGAGTCCATTCTTGCGTCGTTTCGATGTATGCACGGTTCAACCGTGGGTCGCTGGCAGTCTAGGGCCATGAAAAAATCTGTTTTGAGGGAATGCTAAGCTGAAAGGGCCCAAGGAGTCGACTGGTCGAGCCTTGGTGAATTGCACTAGTGGCAAATACCGCAGTAGCCCAATCAAACTCACGTCCCTCGACATGAGCTTGGAACACTGGTGTCGAGCAAAAGTCATGTCGTTGCAGGTCTTACAGTGATCAATTGCTGCTAGTAAATTTCGTAGCCTAGGCGCGTCTGTCCGGCTTTTTCTATCATGCAAGCGCATGGAAAAGGTTGGGAGTGAAATCGTTCTGCGGCAAGTCCCAGCCCGGCCGATCTGCGCAGCGGGGTCTTACCTACACGCTAAGCTTGCGTGGCATCTGGGCACAGTGTATCGTGTTCCAGGAATATGTATTTTTTATTGAGGCACGGAGCCTAGTTAGTAATGCACCCACTTGAAATAAACAATCAAGTGAGTTGTTTTAGCGGTCACTCGCGGAGCTTTGTCGAGCGCTCGGGCGAGGAGTAATGCAGAGGAGTATTTGATCGTGTCGGGACCCGGGGTTAGCGTATGCAAGTACAGTTAAGACATAGTCATATGGAGAGCCGAGAACCGCACCCACTTGTCTAAGCAGACAAGGCCAAGCACTGAACATTCTCGGAAAGCATCGTACGTGAGGGGCATCCCATCCAGGCCGGATGATCAACTGAGATGGGTCCTCATCGTCCGCACACAAGTCAAATGATATGGGTGGTGAACTCCCATATTCAAAGACAAGTCGCCTCAACCATACTACCGACTATCTCCAAACTCTTACATAGACTTACTCCAGCCCGATCACTTAGTCGGGGTCTAGGGCGGGCTCGATCATACCACAAAGTGTGCACGAGACGGAGTCTCGAGCAATCGCATCGCGATGCCCCAAGCTGCGCACATCTAAGGGCCACTTGGTGTATGAAAGACCGCCAGACAGAACACAACTAAGGTCTCGAAAACCCATACAAAGACATGCATGTTATAAACATACACGCAGCACACATGCTTTGTATGAACAGCAGGTACCATTGCAATTCTCTACAAAGTGTACATTTTATTTATAACTCTTATAGAGTACAAACAGAGATCACATACATGTGATCCAACATTACAACACAGGCGGAAGCTAATTATGTCTGAGTACAGACAAGTTTAACAAATGGCTTAAGAAGCCTTATTTAAACACAAAGCCGTCCACGAGGGAACCAGTCTACTGACTGGGACTAGACTAGTTTAACTTCAGTCGTCCAGCTCGATGAAGAAGCCACCTTCGGGGTCAGTGGCGTCATCTAAAACATAGATTAAGCAAACGTGAGTACAAAGGCGTACTCAGCAAGACTTACATAGGAGCTATACTACTCATGCACATGTGTCAATGTAAAGGGAGGTGGGGTTCACTTGCAGAAGTGCCAGCTTTGACTTGGCTAATCCTGAACTACGAGTACCAGACTTTGAGGTAAGAAGCGTACACGAGTCCACTACTTTCACCAACCAATACACCACTATGGTGCCTTCCTCGACTTCCCCACGAGGAAGCACGCCATAGCACTCACACTTATCTTGGTGTGTTTTAGAAGTATCCGGTTCAAGTTGTCTAATAATCAAGCTAAGCTTTCCAAGCAGTCCATAACCGCGGACGCGGCTATTCGAATAGTTTTGTTAACCTTGCAAGGGTGTACCGCTACACACACATGACCATCATTTACCGCCTTTGTACTCGACACCATTCAAGGGGTGCCAGCGAGGATGCTCACCACAACTGTTACCTCATAGCCTATCTAGTCCGAGAAAGCCGCCTACTTGGGTTGGTTACCACTATCGTGAACCCGGCCGGTTTACCTAAGTGGACCCAAGCGATGTGTGCGTGGTGCATAAGCCGGTCTCGGGTGAGCCGTTCTCTCACTTAGCATCTAGGCCACAAGCCTACCAGAACTCCGAACTACTGCGACATCTGGACATCAAAAGGGATGAGTTAATAGGTTGAGAGGGGTCAGTGAGCCCAATGTGCGGTTGTACTCTTCATCTTGGATCACCACACAAGAACTCGTACTAGGGCGGTGTTCAACGAGACAACCCACCGTGTACTCCTACACAGCCTCTCATCGTTCACCTTGTATTAGGGTCGATTCACCAACACTTTTCTACCATCAAACATGATCATTTCCATCCCGACTCACATCACAGTAACAACATGGTATCATACTAAGCATGCAATAAGCAGTAACATTGCAGGGGCCACATGATATCAAACAACTCCTACATTTGCTAGGATTGTGGTTTGCTTACTACTGTGACAAAAAGGTCATGCAAAGGAATGGGTTCATCTATGCGGTAGAAACGAAGCATGGTGATCATCCTAAACAATGCATAAGCGAGACATGAGAGGGAAGTGGGATTTTATCGACATGATCAATGGGGGTTTGCTTGCCTTGCTGACGAGGTTCGGGTTCGGGGTCTTCAACGTAGGGGGTGACCTCGGGTTCCGGCTCCACCTCTACTCGACAAACAAAGCACGAAGTAGCAATCAATATGAATGCAATGCTCAAGCACATGAATGAATGTTGAAACTTGAAGTATAAGTTTTGATGTGTGAGGCAATTCCATTTAAGTGGAGTATATTGCATTTGAAATGCAATTTCAAAATCCACATTTGAATTTAACTTAGCCAAGTTGAATGTGACATAGTTTGATCATTTTGAATCAACTTCAAATGTGAATGATATGCCTCTGAAGTGTGGTTGAATTACATCATAATTCCATGGTCCAAGTAGCAAAAGCATTTGGTTTGAATTTGAATTAAATTCAAATAAACCAAATGACATATGCTACTGGTCCCATTTTAAATTCAACTCAAACAGAGTTGAAAGTTGAATATTTGGAAAGATAATTTTCTCCTGATCATTTTTCATATATTATTTGTCCAATTTGGAGTTAATATGAATTTTCTATGAATTTCCAAAGTTTGGGGTATTTTCTGGAATTTCTGGAATTATTTAAATCACTTTGCTTTTCTGGAAATTCATTTAAATCAATTATTGCATCAGCATGTGGTCATGCTGACGTGGGGGGGTCTGACTGGTGGGCCAGGGGTGTCAGTGTCACATGGGTTTAATTGAAACGGTTTAAACTTAACCAGGGGGTTAAGTGAAGGGAATATGCCCGAGAGGCAATAATAAAGTGGTTATTATCTTATTCCATGTTTATGATAAATGTTTATTTTCATGCTATAATTGTGTTAACCGGAAACGTTAATACATGTGTGTTTAATAAACAAAGAAAAGGTTCCTAGTAATGTCTCTCTTTATACTAGCTTGTTGATTAACGGATGATCAAGGTTTCCTGATCATTGACATTGGATGTCGTTAATAACAAGGTCATATCATTGGAGAATGATGTGATGAACATACACCCACAGTAGTTATAGCAATACGATCATGTCATCAAAGTTTCTATTGCTGTATCAAACTTTCACGAAGTAACCCTGATCCTTAGACCATGAGATCACGTCAATCACTGACACCGGAAGAGTACTTTGATTCCATCAAACGTCACACCGTAACAGGGTGATTATAAAGGTGTCGTTGGGTACTTGGAAAGTGTTAGTTGAGGCTCGTGGATCAAGAGTGGGATTTGTCCATCCAGATGACGGAGAGATATACTCTGGGCCCTCTCGGTGATATCACATTGACATCGCTTGCAAGCACGTGACTGGCTCACGAGGATGTTATATCACGGAACGAGTAAAGAGTACTTGTCGGTAACGAGATCGAACTAGGTATGGATGATACCAAATGATCGGATCTCGGACAAGTAAAATATCGCGAGACAAAAGGAATTGGTTACGGAGTTTTTGGTTCACACGATCACTAGTTCATCGTTGAGTAAGTGGGAGTCATCATGGATCTCCAGATCCCGCTGATGATTATTGATCAGAGAAGAGTCTCTGTCATGTCAATTTTATTCACGAACCGTAGGGTGACACACTTAAGGATTCGTTGACGCGTTTGAGTGGATACGGAACGCCGGAGAATATACTGGACAGCACATGGACTGTTTTGATAAAACTGCTGGAATAGTTTCGGTATATCAAAATAGTGCAAGGGGATAATTGTTAATGTGTTCATTGAATGAAGTGTTCATCAATGAAGTACTCATTGAATGAAGTGTTCATTAATTTGAGTGAAATTAAACAAGATAATTAAAAGTGTTTTAATGTGATAAACTCTTGGAATTTTGAGTGGAGAATTATGGAAGTTATGGGAATAATGTGTGACCCTTTGTTTTTGTGAGTGGAGAGTCCACCCACATGATGAAGGGAGAGGTGGGGTCACCTCTTGGGGCGTGCTACCCCTTGGGGGCTGCCTCCCCCTCCTATATATAGATGGGTGGAGGTCCTCACACAACTCATTGCATCGCTTTCTCATATGCCCTTTGGTTGGCATCTTCCTCCCCTTGCTAGCTGATCCAGTTTCACGAGTACGGTGCTTAGGCGAAGCCCTGCTCAAGATCTTCTCTACCACCACCACCACTATGTTGTAGTGCTGCTGAAGTTCCCGAGGATCCACTACTTCCGCTGCCCAACTGGAGCAAGGGGCGGAGGTCGTCGCTGATCTGTACGTGTGACCGACTACGGAGACGCTACCCGTTCGTGGCGTCAAGTCTTCATCACGACCTTGAGGTCGGCGAGTGTTCGACTACATCACCCACGAGAATAGTTCTCGTTAAAGCTTTTGGTCTTCGAGGGTGAGTCCTTCTCAAACCGTTACAAGTTATCTCCTAGATGTGATCTTGGCAGTTGCAATCGTAGGAATTTTTTTTGTTTTCTATGCAACGAACCCTTCAGTGGTATCAGAGCCTCGTCTATGCGTAGATGCTTTGTACGGTTAGAACACATAGAGATGTGGGCGTTGATCCTCTAGTTGTTACCCTCTTTTGTGCACTTGTTCATATTGCGGCAATGTTGGATTGAAGCGGCCCTAAGCGCAGATTGCGTGTCACGCTTGACATACGGCTTGTACCGTATAAAGTGGCTTTCGGGGTGTCAGTTTCTCTAACATTAGTGATATGGCATTTGCAATGGAGGGCCCTGGAAAGGGATGAAAAGAAACAACTAGCGAATCAACGTTGTGGTTCTTGTCCGTAGGTAAGATCGGTTCTTTCCTAGGAAGCCCAAAACCACGTAAAATTTGCAAAGATAATTTAGAAGCGTCTAACTTGTTTTTGCAGGGCATGTGATGTGATATGGTCATTGTTACAAAATTGTTGTATGAAATGAGATTTATTGTAAACAACCGGCAGGAGCCATATGGTTGTGTTTTTCCTTTCTAAGGCCTGCGTGCTGTAGATATATCCATGAGATATATTGTAATGGAGAAGGACGACCATGGTGGTGGCGCCATGGACCTTGGTGCCGCGCCGGTGGCATGATGGAGATCATACCAAGACGCACAAAGATGGAGATCTATTGCGAGAAGGACCATATCATATCACATTATCCATGCATGTGATGTTTATCCTTTTATGCATCTTATTTTGCTTAGTTACGATCATGATCGCTGCGGTAGCATTATAAGATGATCCCTCTCACTTAATATCAAGGATCATTATATGTTCTTCCTTAGTATGCACCGTTAAGAAAGTTCGTCGTTTCGAGACACCACGTGATGATCGGGTGTGATAGACTCTACGTTCGCATACAACGGGTGTTTTCAAGCCTAGCATGTACAGACATGGCCTTGAAACACATGCAAATACTAAGGTTCTACTTGGCGAGCCTAGCATGTACAGACATGGCCTCGGAGCATGGACCGAAAGGTTAAGCACGAGTCATATGGATGATATGATGAACCATATTGAGATGCTCGCCATTGCAGCTACACCGCCTCACGTGATGATCGGTCGTGGTGTAGTGAATTTGGTTCGTGTAATCACCAAAGACGACTCGAGGGATGTTGTTTTTGAGTGGGAGTTAGATGAACTCATTTTATCATGAACTAAATCAAAGTGAATTTGCATAGTTCGTTGTAGTCATTGGCATTTGTTTACTACCTTTGCGCTTAGCTATAATTGAGATAGTAGAACTATAGAATTCTGGATATTTAACTTTACGGACTGGTACCGTATTGTTTGAGTGTCAATCTAAAGTTTAAAGTCTTATTGCAAACTTTAGCAAACCTTGCTTGCTCCATGAAGTTTAATAATGTGTATTAAATCGAGAGTAACAATTCCAGTGTTAGTGTCTAAGTATCACACTTGCCTCCATGATCCTTGATATTCAAATGTTGTTTGTTATTATCAAGGTTATCTAGGAGCTGAAAGGATTGTTTCAGAAACTATCATGTGTGGAAGATATAGCGATATCTGAAAAAATTTTAGTTGCAATGTGATAGAGTAAAATTTAGTGAGAAACATGTTCTCATATTGTATGAGAATTTGTGAAGGTTGGAGACACTATGTGTCCTAATCTCCCAAAAAGGTTTTGGGAACTAATATTGTACTCACAGTTTGTCCCTATGAGCTATGGTAGTTTTGTCATGAAAGTTGTCATGATAGGATGAATGGAAGATGTAGGTAAAATATTTACTACACTATAAGATTACTAAAGAATGGAATTTGGAAGAACACCAAACATTTGATGACGGTGATCAACATCAAAGTGAGAATCAAAGGGTGTTAGTATTTGACTAACACACTTTGGAGTATGTGTCATTTGAATGGTGCCACAAGTGATGTTGATAAATTCTTCTAAAAAGGAAAGGAATTGCTGAAAGAGGATCTGAAAAATATTTTGGCGAAAAGAAAAAGGAAAAGACTGGAAATGTCCAGCTCGGGTATATAGATGATATACATGTTATGGGTATATTCATTGCTTGTTAAACAGTGTGATTCTTGAGTATTGGATACTGATTGGTTGGTATGAAGTGTCATACGGAACAACGCAATACAAGAGTTGCAATGGCCTGAGTAACTAGCAAATGAATATGGGATGATTCTCATCAAGAACAAAATAAAGTGTTATTGTGTTTATCGTTGGAATTAAACCTAGCCTTCAAGATTTATTTGAATAATTGTTATTCTGTTCTGGTGTTATACGAACAATAGTTGTTCAAATTATCACCATATTCATAGAAGATGGATGAACTCTATAAATCTTGTTGGAGAAATCACATCCATAATAACTGATGCTAAACATGTCGCAAGACAAATGATTAGAAGATCACTTATGAGTGACACCACCGTTTGAATCATATTGGAAAGAAACACATGAAGAAACTCCATGGTGATGGAATTTTGGAGTCTTTTGATTTTGAATCAACTGACGCTTGTAAGAATTTCCTAGAAATGATTGAAACTCCGTTCATAGGCAAAGAAGGACGGACGACTAACTTATTGGACATTATACATGTTGATGTGTATAGTTCATTATGTGTAGCCGTGTGTGGTGGGTCTTATAACTTCATATACTTTAACCGAGGTTTGGAGTGGATATATGTGTATATTTACTTGATAAGGAAGAAGTATGAAATGTTTGAAAATGTTCAAATAAATTTCAAGATGAAGTGAAAATCATTGTAACGAGAAAATAAGAGTTTATGATTGGATCATAAAAGAAGATTTTTGAGTTAAAAGTTTAGCAAATGCCTGAGAGTTTAGGAATCGTTCTAAAACTTGCATTTCCCGAAACACCATAGGAGTATGGAGTGTTCGAGAGATGTAATCAAACCTTGTTTGACATGGTAAGGATCAAAGGTGTTATTTATAAAAATTGCCATTATATTTTAAGGATTAAGCTTTAGAGACTACCGCTTTTCACTGAAAAGAGCGCCATCGAGATCCGTTGAAATGACACCATATGAGTTATGGAATGGGATAAAACCCAATTTGTATTTTCTTAAATTTTGGTATGCAAGGCATATGTAAAATGTTTACAACCAAAGTCCGATAAAGTACGTTTTTGTAGGTTATCCCAATGTAACCGTTGGGTATTCCTCCATAAAGACAAAAGTGTTTTGTGGCTAAGTGCATCAAGTTTCTTGAGAAGGAATTTTTTGCGAAAAGTTAAGTGGGAGGACAGTAGAACTTCGATTAGGTTGTTGAACCTAAGCTTTATGTGCTAAGTGGCGCAGCGCCGGAAAGTGTCCCGGAAGCGGCCGCAATTCTCTTGGCTCCCGTGTCCCAAAGGTTGTGGTCACGGCGATCTAAGTTCCTATTGAACTGCGTAGTTCGGATAATCGATCAAATAGTAAGATTTGAGATTGAATCATTGTTATTTGATAATAATGGACCGACTACATGAAAAGAAGCAATGATGGGCCCTGACTCCGTCAAAATGGCTAGAAGCTATAAAATCCGTGATAGTTCCATACACGAGAAACCAAGTTTCTGAACTTGGAAGACCCTCTAGATACCTTGTTTGGATATATAAAGAAACAGACGTGGATGTTCTCACATCTATGAAATATTCGACATATCGTTAAAATGGTTTACGATTATGTTCAAAGAGTTGGCTATGACAAGATTTGATCTTTCATAACGATATTTAGTCTGGACGGATTATTGTAGCAACCACTACATATGCTAGTTTTGGTATATGGTAGTTGAACAAATGGAACAACGTTCTTCTAATAGAATGGTTACCTAGGACGTGTACAGGACACGGTCCAAAGGGTTCTGTTAATTCAAAGGATGCTAAAATAGCATGCAAATTTCAATGGTTGAAATAAGCATTTGCGGAGTTGGAATCTTCATCATGATGAAATTGTTAAAACGTTTAGTTTCATCAGAGACGGTGAAGATGCTTGCTTTTGCAAGAAATTAAGTGGGAGCGCTGAGACATATTTCTAATACATTATGTAGAAGACATATTGTTGATTGGAAATGATGTATGTTATATTGACACGGGTGAAGTTTCATTGAAAATTTGATTTGAATGGAAGATTTGGGCAAAAACAGTATATTGGGCTAATATGGTCTATATAGATAGATTGAGGTGCTAATATGGTTGGGCCGAAGTACATATATGAAATATTGAATAAGTTCAATATGGAAACGACGAGAAAGGTTCTTGCCGCATGGAAAAGGTTGAAGCGAGATTCAAGTGTTTTGACACTTGGTGAGTAAAATCACATGAATGATTTGATCAATCATGTACACCATGATATGTACAATTCCAGAATGTCCTATGCTCTAAATGTTATGAGCATATACCAGAATGATTCATAAGATGATCATTGGACAATAGTAAAGATATCCTTACGTGCTTTGGAAGGACTAAGAATATATATTATGTATGTTGGACAATAGTTCATTGTAAAGTGTTACATTGATACTAGTTTTTTCGCAAGATACAATCTAAATTTATCTCAATTTTGGCGGTATGTTAAGGTGGCAAAATGTAATGGAAGAAAGTTCCATGATAGATTTGGAATAGTTCCAAATGGATTTGGATGAGTTCCAATGTTAAGACATTATAACGAATACTACAACGAAAGGCTAAGTATATGACTGCTCTAGCAGCATCAAAGGAGGGCATTTGTGTCAAGAAGTTTGTTTGACAAACTAGGTGTAGTTCCAAGCGAGCTAATACTATGAAGATCTATTGTACGACAATAGATTCAACATGTTTTGAGCTCAAGGGACTAAGGTATCACCGGAGGACCAAATTTATTCAATGCCATCTCATTGGTGAATGAGTGATGCGTAGAGACGCAAAGAAATGCAAATACACACGGACCTGAAGTGTCAGATCTGGATATTAGGTTTACCACTAGCAATGCGTATGGATAACACCTGAATGCCATAGGTGTTGGATGCGCAAGTACCAAACTAGATTATTGACTCTAGTGCAAGTGGGAGACTGAAGGGAATATGCCCGAGAGGCAATAATAAAGTGGTTATTATCTTATTCCATGTTTATGATAAATGTTTATTTTCATGCTATAATTGTGTTAACCGGAAACGTTAATACATGTGTGTTTAATAAACAAAGAAAAGGTTCCTAGTAATGTCTCTCTTTATACTAGCTTGTTGATTAACGGATGATCAAGGTTTCCTGATCATTGACATTGGATGTCGTTAATAACAAGGTCATATCATTGGAGAATGATGTGATGAACATACACCCACAGTAGTTATAGCAATACGATCATGTCATCAAAGTTTCTATTGCTGTATCAAACTTTCACGAAGTAACCCTGATCCTTAGACCATGAGATCACGTCAATCACTGACACCGGAAGAGTACTTTGATTCCATCAAACGTCACACCGTAACAGGGTGATTATAAAGGTGTCGTTGGGTACTTGGAAAGTGTTAGTTGAGGCTCGTGGATCAAGAGTGGGATTTGTCCATCCAGATGACGGAGAGATATACTCTGGGCCCTCTCGGTGATATCACATTGACATCGCTTGCAAGCACGTGACTGGCTCACGAGGATGTTATATCACGGAACGAGTAAAGATTACTTGTCGGTAACGAGATCGAACTAGGTATGGATGATACCAAATGATCGGATCTCGGACAAGTAAAATATCGCGAGACAAAAGGAATTGGTTACGGAGTTTTTGGTTCACACGATCACTAGTTCATCGTTGAGTAAGTGGGAGTCATCATGGATCTCCAGATCCCGCTGATGATTATTGATCAGAGAAGAGTCTCTGTCATGTCCATTTTATTCACGAACCGTAGGGTGACACACTTAAGGATTCCTTGACGCGTTTGAGTGGATACGGAACGCCGGAGAATATACTGGACAGCACATGGACTGTTTTGATAAAACTGCTGGAATAGTTTCGGTATATCAAAATAGTGCAAGGGGATAATTGTTAATGTGTTCATTGAATGAAGTGTTCATCAATGAAGTACTCATTGAATTAAGTGTTCATTAATTTGAGTGACATTAAACAAGATAATTAAAAGTGTTTTAATGTGATAAACTCTTGGAATTTTGAGTGGAGAATTATGGAAGTTATGGGAATAATGTGTGACCCTTTGTTTTTGTGAGTGGAGAGTCCACCCACATGATGAAGGGAGAGGTGGGGGCACCTCTTGGGGCGTGCTACCCCTTGGGGGCTGCCTCCCCCTCCTATATATAGATGGGTGGAGGTCCTCACACAACTCATTCCATCGCTTTCTCATATGCCCTTTGGTTGGCATCTTCCTCCCCTTGCTAGCTGATCCAGTTTCACGAGTACGGTGCTTAGGCAAAGCCCTGCTCAAGATCTTCTCTACCACCACCACCACCACTATGTTGTAGTGCTGCTGAAGTTCCCGAGGATCCACTACTTCCGCTGCCCAACTGGAGCAAGGGGCGGAGGTCGTCGCTGATCTGTACGTGTGACCGACTACGGAGACGCTACCCGTTCGTGGCGTCAAGTCTTCATCACGACCTTGAGGTCGGCGAGTGTTCGACTACATCACCCACGAGAATAGTTCTCGTTAAAGATTTTGGTCTTCGAGGGTGAGTCCTTCTCAAACCGTTACAAGTTATCTCCTAGATGTGATCTTGGCAGTTGCAATCGTAGGAAAAAAATTTGTTTTCTATGCAACGAACCCTTCATTAAGTGCCTGGGGGCCCCACCTGTCATTGACCTGGGGTCAATTAGCAGGGGGGTTAACCCCTAATGACAGTGGCCTCACCGGAGGCTAGCCGCCGGTGGCCACCAGTGCGGCGGCGCTGCACGGGGAGGGGGCTGCCGTGGGCCATTCGATGCGCGGGAGGCACCAATCGAAAGCTCGTGGACGCCCGCGTCGAGTGGTGCAGAGCAGCGCCACAGGGGAGCACCGAAGTGACGCCGGCGACGACTCCGGCGGAAGCAGAACCACGGCGAGGTCGTAGCCGAGGCTAGGGAGCACGGTTTGAGGTGATCTTGGGTGCGTTCGAAAGCTGGGAAGGCTAGGTGCCAAACGCACGCACGGGTGCATCGCCAGGGGCACTGAAGAGAGCTCCAGCTCGACCATGGCGGCGAGCTTGCTCGGGATCCATGGCGGATTCGGTTGTGGGGCAAACGAGACGCTGTGACCTTAGGGGAAAGGTGAAGAAGCTCACCCTGATGCTAATGGAGAAGACGGTGAGGCCGGGGATGCTGTGTTGCCGGGGAATTTGACGACGGCGACTCACGGGTCCGGCGACTCCTCGGTGAAGCTGGCGTCGTCTGCTGAGGCGCTCGGGCTCGATTGGTTGAGGGGAACGACGAAGACGCCTGCTGCGGTTCTTCTGGACACGGCGGCACGGCTCGGGGACGACGGTGGCTGCGTGGACTCGACGGCGTGCTCCACGGCGGTCTTCGGGCGGCGACGAATCGGGCGAGAGAGGAAAGGGAAGACGAGGAGGAGGGGGGGAATGAGCTCACGGCATCTCCAGGCGCGTACAGGTGCGAGAAGAGGCCACGGGGAGGGCTGGAAGCTCCTCGGCGACGACGTGGCGTGCCCAGCTAGCTCGGTGGCATTCCACCGAGCAGCTTGGAGGCGCGGGGCGGGGAAGAAGACCCCCGTGCCCCTTTGGGACGGCTGAGCTGGGGTGGGCCGGCTTCGCCTGGGCGAGAGGTAAGTCTTTTTCCTTTTTCTGTTTAATCTTTCCTTTCTGTTTTTCTGTATATTTGTTTTGACTTTGGTAAAAATACCAAATCATCTTATTAAATGCTGAAAACTTTTATGTGGCCTCATAATAATATAGACTAGCCACTCATAAACTTTCAACATTTTTAAAATTCAAATAATTTGAATCTTAAATCAAATAGGGGTATTTCTTTAATTCCAAGGCACTGTTTGAATATTTGAAAAATCTATGAGCATGGGATGGGTCCCACATCACTTGATATGTGATCACACTCATTTATAAGACTTTTCAAAAATCTAACATGAATTTTTGGAGAAGATTTTTATCTGGCCTTTTGAATTAATTCATCTGGGGGTGTTCCTTCTCCCATTTTGATTTTGAATTTGAATTCCAAGATTTCTTTTTGAAATTTTGACATGATGCAAAGGCACTAGCTAACCCTAGCACATACCTAACAGAGGGTTTTGACAACTCGCCCCCACTCAAAAGAATCTCGTCCCGAGATTCAGAAGTCTGCGGGAGGAAGGTGGGGTACTCGACAGTGAGACGGTCTTCTCTTTCCCACGTAGCTTCTCTTTCAGAGTGGTGTGACCATTGCACTTTCAGAAATCTAATCTTCTGACGACGAGTGACACGCTCTGCTGAATCAAGAATACGAACGGGGTATTCTCGATAAGAAAGGTCATCTTGGAGATCAAGCGTTTCATGGTCGACTTCGCGGATGGGGTCCTTGAAGCAACGCCTGAGTTGGGACACATGGAATACATCGTGTACTCGGGAAAGGTGCGGGGGTAGTTCAAGTTGGTAGGCAACTTCTCCACGTTTAGCAATAATGCGGAAAGGTCCGATGTAACGTGGGGCCAACTTGCCTTTGATACCGAAACGTTGGGTTCCCTTCAGAGGAGTAACCCGAAGGTAAGCTTTCTCATTCAGATTGTAGCTCTCTTGCCTATGATGACGATCATAGTAGCTTTTCTGATGAGACTGGGCTGCTTTCAATTGTTCACGAACGATACGAACTTGCTCTTCTGCTTCCTTGATCATATCCGGTCCAAAGAATTGTCTTTCACCGGTTTCAGACCAGTTTAGTGGTGTTCGACATCGTCGTCCATAAAGGAGTTCAAAAGGAGCCATGTTCAGACTAGATTGAAAACTATTGTTATAAGCAAATTCGGCAAATGGAAGAGAATTCTCCCAATTCTTTCCGAATGAGATAACACAAGCTCTGAGCATGTCTTCAAGAATTTGGTTAACCCTTTCGACTTGACCGCTAGACTGAGGATGGAAAGCCGTACTAAAGGAGAGATGAGTTCCCATAGCATTCTGAAAGCTTCCCCAAAATCTAGAGGTAAAAAGGCTACCGCGATCAGAATTGATTTCCAAAGGAACACCGTGAAGGGATACAATTCTGGAGATGTACAAGTCTGCTAACTGGCTAGCAGTTATAGACTCGCGAACCGGAAGGAAGTGAGCAACTTTGGAAAGCCTATCTATGACAACGAAGATGGCATTGTTTCCTTTCTGGGTTCTTGGAAAGCCGGTGATGAAATCCATACCGACTTTGTCCCATTTCCACTCGGGAATAGACAAAGGTTGAAGTGTACCAGCAGGTCTTTGATGTTCTGCCTTAATGTGACGACAAACATCACATTCGGCAACAAATTGAGCAATGTCTCTCTTCATCCTAGTCCACCAAAATCTCTGGCGTAGATCTCGGTACATTTTTGTGCTGCCGGGATGAATCGAGAGGGGTGTGTCATGGGCTTCCTTGAGGATGAGTTGCCTTAGTTCCCTATTCTTAGGTACTACCAAACGATTTTCAAAGAATACCGTTCCTTTGCTATCTGTGGAGAAACATTTAGCAACTCCGCTAGCAATGTTCTCCTTGATCCGGCGAACACCTCGTGCACGCCTTTGGGCAACTATAATTTGATCCTCAAGAGTTGGTTTCGCCACCAAGGTAGAAAGATAGCCATGAGGAACAATCTCAAGATTGAGCTTGCGAAAGTCCTCATGAAAAAGTGGTTGATACTGTTGTAACATGAGGTTGTTACAATACGACTTACGACTTAGTGCATCAGCCATGACATTGGCTTTTCCTGGGGTGTAAGAAATTACTACGTCGTAATATTTTATCAACTCAATCCAGCGTCTTTGCCTGAGATTACGATCTGGCTGGGTGAAAATGTATTTGAGGCTTTGGTGGTCGGAATAAATCTCACAACGATTACCAAGGAGGTAATGTCGCCAAGTTGTTAGGGCATGAACTACGGCAGCGAGTTCAAGGTCATGGGTAGGATAGTTCTCTTCATGTGGCCGCAACTGGCGTGAAGTATAAGCTACCACATGTCGATCTTGCAGAAGTATGCACCCTAACCCTTGCCGTGATGCGTCACAATTAAATCTCGAAATCCCTTTTGGTGTCTGGAGGTGCAAGTACGGGTGCAGAAGTCAATCTTCTTTTTAGCTCTTGAAAGCTTTCCTCGCACTTGGGAGTCCATAAGAATTTCTTATCTTTCTTGAGGAGTTCAGTTAGAGGCTTTGCAACTTTAGAAAAGTTCTCGACGAAGCGACGGCAATAGCTGGCTAGGCCAAGAAAACTCCTAACTTGCTTAACCGTTTCAGGTGGAGTCCAGTCAAGGACGGCCTGAACTCTCTCGGGATTCACAGCAATGCCTTTTGCAGAAATCACGTGGCCTAAGTAGGTCACTTCTGGTAGCCAGAATTCACACTTGGAGAATTTAGCGTACAGGCGATGCTCTCTAAGCTTCATCAATACCAGCCTTAAGTGTTCGGCATGATCTCCTTCGTTCTTCGAGTAGATGAGAATATCATCGAGATAAACCACAACAAATTTATCTAGGTACTCCATGAAGATCGAATTCATCAAGCGTGAGAATGTGGCGGGGGCATTGGTTAAACCAAAGGACATGACGGTGTACTCGTAAAGACCATAACGAGTAGTAAAAGCCGTTTTGGGAATGTCCTCGTTTCGGATTCTGATCTGATGATAACCTAATCTCAAATCCATCTTGGAGAAGACGGAGGATCCTGCAAGTTGATCATAAAGATCATTGATCCTGGGCAGTGGGTATTTGTTCTTTATCGTCGCTAAATTTAGCGGGCGATAGTCTACGCACATCCTTTCTGTTCCATCTTTCTTCTTTACGAACAGAACGGGGCAACCCCATGGCGATGAGCTAGGGCGGATGAAGCCTTTTGCCAACGAAGCATCAAGTTGGGTTTTTAGCTCAGCTAACTCATGTGGGGCCATTTTATATGGGCGTTTGGAAATTGGTGCGGTTCCGGGAACAAGATCCACTATAAACTCTACACACCTGTCGGGTGGCATGCCCGGCAGCTCTTCAGGAAAGACATCCGGGAAGTCACGAACCATCGGAATATCTTCAAGTTCGGGAAGGGGAAGTACATTCAAGGAATGCACTTGGGTTCTTGTTCTGGGTGAGGTATAGTTGATTGTTTTGCCTGAAGGGTGGGTGAGTTTCACGGATTTGCCTCTGCAATCCAGGTAGGCATTCTGTCTTGATAGCCAATCCATGCCAAGGATGACATCAATGTCTGAAGACTTGAGGGCTATGAGTGAAGCAAGGAATACTAAACCCTCAATTGCAATTTGATTACCATGGCTTACTCTATTAGTTTGCCATCTTGACCCTGGAGTTTGAATAATCATTGGGGTGGACAATTCAACAAAGGGTAACTCATGACGAAGTGCATAACTTTCCGACATGAATGAATGAGATGCTCCTGGGTCGAAAAGAACGGAAGTAGGAACATAATTGACTGGGAGCGTACCAAGAATGACGTTAGTGGTGTCGTCAGTCTCTTCGGCGGCAATCTGGTTCACACGTCCACAAGTGGCGGGAGGAGCGGGTTTGGCGGTGTAGACCTTCTGGGGTGGCTTGCCACGGCCATTGTTGTTGTTGTTGCCTCCGGCACGGGGTGGAGCGTTTTGGTGTTGGAGCTGGTTCTGGGGGCACTCGCGAGAGTAGTGGCCTGCCTGACCACACTTGTAGCAAGCTCCGAAAACAGTGCGTGGAGCTGGGTTGTTTGGTGGAGCTGGGTGGAACTGGGTGGGTGGACGAGGCGCCACATAGGATGGCCTCGGTGGGTTGTTCTGGCGGAACATGCTGTTTGGGATCCAGACCTTGCGCTTCTGGGAGCCAGAACTGGATGAACTATCATCTCTAGGGTGTTTGCGAAAGTCGTTGGGGGTGTTCATGTCCTCGGCTTTGATGGCCTTGTTGACAAGGACCTGGAATGTGGCAAAGTCATGAAGATTGAGCTCACGACGAAGTCCGGTGTTGAGGCCACGACGGAACCTCTCTTGTTTCTTGGAGTCGGTGGAGACTTCTTCGGTAGCATAACGAGCCAGTCGGTTGAACTCACGACTAAACTCATCAACGGTCCTTCTGCCTTGAGTGAGGTTGCAGAACTCCTCACGCTTGCGGTCCATAAGACCCTTGGGAATGTGGTGCTCACGGAAGGACGTGCAGAATTCCTCCCAAGATGCAGGTGGTCCAACGGGACGCATATTCAGAAAGTTCTCCCACCAAGAACTAGCTGCACCTTCAAGGTGATAGGTGGCATAGCTGACCTTGTCGCCATTTGCAACACGGCCTGCTTGGAGCTTCCTCTCGATGCTGCGAAGCCAGTCATCGGCGTCAAGGGGCTCGGTGGAGTAACTAAAAACCGGGGGATGAAGTCGGATGAAGTCGTTCAGGGACACCAACTCATTGCGCTGTTGAGTGGTGTTGCGTGCGATGACTTCCAACAGGTGGTGAGAGTCACGGCGGTTCCTCTCGACTTCCATCAGAACTTGTGCCATCGTGGGTGGGGGTGGAAGGTTGCCTTCCTCCTGGTCGTTTCCACGACCTTGGTTACGACCAATCTGGCCACGGGTTCCTTGAGACATCCTGAAGGTGAAAACCAAAGTCAAACAGAGTTGATTTGAAGATTCTAATCAAGGTATTGAAGTACTGGAAGGATTACAGAGCAAAGGAAGTAATCATCTTGACAACATGGTGATAAAAGCATACAAGCCATATATTCACAAGCTGTCATATAAACCATACATCGTTTTAGTACAAGCACCAAGCTAATACAAACGTGATGAAGATGATACATCCTTCAGAGGCACTCTGACTTCCTATACATTATTTATCTAAGCCTCTGGAACTTAGACACCTTGCTTACAATATACTAGGATACTACTACATCCTCACTAAGTAAGACCACAGGCGGTCTCACTCATCTCCATCTCCATAGTAGTCCTCGTAAAAGTTACCCGCGTATCCCGGTAGCTGGAGGTGACCATCGGAAAACACGGAGGCTTGTGGACCCTGATATCCATTTGGGCAAGGATGGGGTCTAGGTCCAGCGTAGGGTGGAAGCAAAGGACCACGGGGTGGAAAAATTCCTCCAATCTCGGGCCAAGCAACTCGAGAAGGCATCTGGGTCCTTACTGGATAGATCGCATCAAACTCAATTGATCCCACTCTCACAAAGGGAGCCAAAAGTGTCAGTGCTCGGTACAGACGAACTCGGGTGGCGTGGAGCTCAAAACGGAGAGCGCGTGCATCGCGATCTCTGTCACTAGCAAACCTAGCAGTCACCTGAAGTGCTGGATCCTCTGCAGAGTGATCTGAGTAGAGTCCGGTGTAATATCCCTCTTCTCCTGGAAGTGCAGCAGGGATATAGCGGAAAGAGGTCTCTCTCAGCAAAGTGTGCTCCTCTCTCAGCAGTGTCATACATGAGTATGCAGCATCCTGCACAGCCATGTTCTCGGTAACGCCAATGCCATGTCCAAAGTGGATAGGCTGGGTGACTCCAACGTGGTGCGGATATATCCGGACAATGCAGTGGAACTGAGTCTGGTTGAAGTCGTGGAACTGCTCCTCGATGGTGTACTCAGGGTACCATCGATATCCCACATAGGACATCATCTCGATCAACGTGGCGGGATGGCCACGCACACCGAGGCACCTGGTCAAACGAACAATCTGCCGAGGGGGAAGATCTGCCATCTGAAACAGAAAGGAGTTTGCAAATGCATCAGATTATGAGATAACCTGGAATGACTCGGACAGCATAACGGCTGTAATTGCAGGAAAAAGACAATTTCTTACAACATGGAAACAGCACTTACATACGATGTAACAAAACAGGGAGCATAACCAATCTAACAAACCGAACACAACTTTCCTACGGCTACAAGGAAGCAAACAACGAGATGTTCTAATCAGACAGAGGAGAGCCTAGTCCTATCTTCCCGTAGAATAAGATGAGGGTGACTCAGAACTCAGAACGAAGGGGGTAAGGAGAAAAAAGAAGCCTTACGTTGTTCCCTTATATACCCAGAGTAACTATATAACTATAGAAAGCTAGACTCAACTTCGGTCAAGGCTACTAGTCCTACAGTCTGTCCTGCTCTGATACCAAGTCTGTCGGGACCCGGGGTTAGCGTATGCAAGTACAGTTAAGACATAGTCATATGGAGAGCCGAGAACCGCACCCACTTGTCTAAGCAGACAAGGCCAAGCACTGAACATTCTCGGAAAGCATCGTACGTGAGGGGCATCCCATCCAGGCCGGATGATCAACTGAGATGGGTCCTCATCGTCCGCACACAAGTCAAATGATATGGGTGGTGAACTCCCATATTCAAAGAAAAGTCGCCTCAACCATACTACCGACTATCTCCAAACTCTTACATAGACTTACTCCAGCCCGATCACTTAGTCGGGGTCTAGGGCGGGCTCGATCATACCACAAAGTGTGCACGAGACGGAGTCTCGAGCAATCGCATCGCGATGCCCCAAGCTGCGCACATCTAAGGGACACTTGGTGTATGAAAGACCGCCAGCCAGAACACAACTAAGGTCTCGAAAACCCATACAAAGACATGCATGTTATAAACATACACGCAGCACACATGCTTTGTATGAACAGCAGGTACCATTGCAATTCTCTACAAAGTGTACATTTTATTTATAACTCTTATAGAGTACAAACAGAGATCACATACATGTGATCCAACATTACAACACAGGCGGAAGCTAATTATGTCTGAGTACAGACAAGTTTAACAAATGGCTTAAGAAGCCTTATTTAAACACAAAGCCCTCCACGAGGGAACCAGTCTACTGACTGGGACTAGACTAGTTTAACTTCAGTCGTCCAGCTCGATGAAGAAGCCACCTTCGGGGTCAGTGGCGTCATCTAAAACATAGATTAAGAAAACGTGAGTACAAAGGCGTACTCAGCAAGACTTACATAGGAGCTATACTACTCATGCACATGTGTCAATGTAAAGGGAGGTGGGGTTCACTTGCAGAAGTGCCAGCTTTGACTTGGCTAATCCTGAACTACGAGTACCAGACTTTGAGGTAAGAAGCGTACACGAGTCCACTACTTTCACCAACCAATACACCACTATGGTGCCTTCCTCGACTTCCCCACGAGGAAGCACGCCATAGCACTCACACTTATCTTGGTGTGTTTTAGAAGTATCCGGTTCAAGTTGTCTAATAATCAAGCTAAGCTTTCCAAGCAGTCCATAACCGCGGACGCGGCTATTCGAATAGTTTTGTTAACCTTGCAAGGGTGTGCCGCTACACACACATGACCATCATTTACCGTCTTTGTACTCGACACCATTCAAGGGGTGCCGGCGAGGATGGTCACCACAACTGTTACCTCATAGCCTATCTAGTCCGAGAAAGCCGCCTACTTGGGTTGGTTACCACTATCGTGAACCCGGCCGGTTTACCGAAGTGGACCCAAGCGATGTGTGCGTGGTGCATAAGCCGGTCTCGGGTGAGCCGTTCTCTCACTTAGCATCCAGGCCACAAGCCTACCAGAACTCCGAACTACTGCGACATCTGGACATCGAAAGGGATGAGTTAATAGGTTGAGAGGGGTCAGTGAGCCCAATGTGTGGTTTTACTCTTCATCTTGGATCACCACACAAGAACTCGTACTAGGGCGGTGTTCAACGAGACAACCCACCGTGTACTCCTACACAGCATCTCATCGTTCACCTTGTATTAGGGTCGATTCACCAACACTTTTCTACCATCAAACATGATCATTTCCATCCCGACTCACATCACAGTAACAACATGGTATCATACTAAGCATGCAATAAGCTGTAACATTGCAGGGGCCACATGATATCAAACAACTCCTACATTTGCTAGGATTGTGGTTTGCTTACTACTGTGACAAAAAGATAGGTCATGCAAAGGAATGGGTTCATCTATGCGGTAGAAACGAAGCATGGTGATCATCCTAAACAATGCATAAGCGATACATGAGAGGGAAGTGGGATTTTATCGACATGATCAATGGGGGTTTGCTTGCCTTGCTGACGAGGTTCGGGTTCGGGGTCTTCAACATAGGGGGTGACCTCGGGTTCCGGCTCCACCTCTACTCGACAAACAAAGCACGAAGTAGCAATCAATATGAATGCAATGCTCAAGCACATGAATGAATGTTGAAACTTGAAGTATAAGTTTTGATGTGTGAGGCAATTCCATTTAAGTGGAGTATATTGCATTTGAAATGCAATTTCAAAATCCACATTTGAATTTAACTTAGCCAAGTTGAATGTGACATAGTTTGATCATTTTGAATCAACTTCAAATGTGTATGATATGCCTCTGAAGTGTGGTTGAATTACATCATAATTCCATGGTCCAAGTAGCAAAAGCATTTGGTTTGAATTTGAATTAAATTCAAATAAACCAAATGACATATGCTACTGGTCCCATTTTAAATTCAACTCAAACAGAGTTGAAAGTTGCATATTTGGAAAGATAATTTTCTCCTGATCATTTTTCATATATTATTTGTCCAATTTGGAGTTAATATGAATTTTCTATGAATTTCCAAAGTTTGGGGTATTTTCTGGAATTTCTGGAATTATTTAAATCACTTTGCTTTTCTGGAAATTCATTTAAATCAATTATTGCATCAGCATGTGGTCATGCTGACGTGGGGGGGTCTGACTGGTGGGCCAGGGGTGTCAGTGTCACGTGGGTTTAATTGAAACGGTTTAAACTTAACCAGGGGGTTAAGTGCCTGGGGGCCCCACCTGTCATTGACCTGGGGTCAATTAGCAGGCGGGTTAACCCCTAATGACAGTGGCCTCACCGGCGGCTAGCCGCCGGTGGCCACCAGTGCGGCGGCGCTGCACGGGTAGGGGGCTGCCGTGGGCCATTCGATGCGCGGGAGGCACCAATCGAAAGCTCGTGGACGCCCGCGTCGAGTGGTGCAGAGCAGCGCCACAGGGGAGCACCGAAGTGACGCTGGCGACGACTCCGGCGGAAGCAGAACCACAGCGAGGTCGTAGTCGAGGCTAGGGAGCACGGTTTGAGGTGATCTTGGGTGCGTTCGAAAGCTGGGAAGGCTAGGTGCCAAACGCACGCACGGGTGCATCGCCAGGGGCGCTGAAGCGAGCTCCAGCTCGACCATGGCGGCGAGCTTGCTCGGGATCCATGGCGGATTCGGTTGTGGGGCAAACGAGACGCTGTGACCTTAGGGGAAAGGTGAAGAAGCTCACCCTGAAGCTAATGGAGAAGACGGTGAGGCCGGGGATGCTGTGTAGCCGGGGAATTTGACGACGGCGACTCACGGGTCCGGCGACTCCTCGGTGAAGCTGGCGTCGTCTGCTGAGGCGCTCGGGCTCGATTGGTTGAGGGGAACGACGAAGACGCCTGCTGCGGTTCTTCTGGACACGGCGGCACGGCTCGGGGACGACGGTGGCTACGTGGACTCGACGGCGTGCTCCACGGCGGTCTTCGGGCGGCGACGAATCGGGCGAGAGAGGAAGGGGAAGACGACGAGGAGGGGGGGAATGAGCTCACGGCGTCTCCAGGCGCGTCCAGGTGCGAGAAGAGGCCACGGGGAGGGCTGGAAGCTCCTCGGCGACGACGTGGCGTGCCCAGCTAGCTCGGTGGCATTCCACCGAGCATCTTGGAGGCGCGGGGCGGGGAAGAAGACCCCCGTGCCCCTTTGGGCCGGCTGGGCTGGGGTGGGCCGGCTTCGCCTGGGCGAGAGGTAAGTCTTTTTCCTTTTTCTGTTTAATCTTTCCTTTCTGTTTTTCTGTATATTTGTTTTGACTTTGGTAAAAATACCAAATCATCTTATTAAATGCTGAAAACTTTTATGTGGCCTCATAATAATATAGACTAGCCACTCATAAACTTTCAACATTTTTAAAATTCAAATAATTTGAATCTTAAATCAAATAGGGGTATTTCTTTAATTCCAAGGCACTGTTTGAATATTTGAAAAATCTATGAGCATGGGATGGGTC
This sequence comes from Bromus sterilis, assembly GCA_950022295.1. Classification (NCBI taxonomy): domain Eukaryota; kingdom Viridiplantae; phylum Streptophyta; class Magnoliopsida; order Poales; family Poaceae; genus Bromus; species Bromus sterilis. The sequence continues at coordinate 28,431,258 of OX465599.1, read as the reverse complement.
CCACATCACTTGATATGTGATCACACTCATTTATAAGACTTTTCAAAAATCTAACATGAATTTTTGGAGAAGATTTTTATCTGGCCTTTTGAATTAATTCATCTGGGGGGTGTTCCTTCTCCCATTTTGATTTTGAATTTGAATTCCAAGATTTCTTTTTGAAATTTTGACATGATGCAAAGGCACTAGCTAACCCTAGCACATACCTAACAGAGGGTTCTGACAGATCGGGAGGTCGTCGAGTGCTCAGGCACTTTAGAATTCTGCGAGTAATCACTCGAGTATCGCCTTTGCTCTCGGGGTAAGGGAGCACCCGATAATCTGGGACCGTTTGATCTGGCGAGTGCAGGTCTTCTTATCTTGTGTCGTGGTGAGGGAGCACCCGAAACTCTCACGGGTGCGAGTAATCACTCGAGCACATTTTTCCTTCTAGGTGGGGGAGCACCCGAAACTCTTATGGGTGCGAGTAATCACTCGAGCACGTATTTTCTTTAGGTGAGGGAGCACCCGAGACTCTCATGGGTGCGAGTAATCACTTGAGCACGTCTTTTCTTCTAGGTGAGGGAGCACCCGAAACTCTCATGGGTGGATACGCTCCCGATGGGAGTTAAATATATTTGAAAAATGTATTTGAGTCAGTAAAAAACGGTGCTTGCAGGCTGCATTTTTCTTTTTGCGCTGCCATTTTAATTTACCTCTTGTTGGTAAGGATAACTATCTCCTTGCTGGAGGACCGTCAAATATGCTCTGTCTGTGAACTGTCGTGTCTTCATGACCGGTCATAATGATGGCCTTTGTGGCGTGTTGCGGCCGCCTGTTGAGTTACCGATGCATGTATTGAAAACGCGCGAGATTTGACGCGTCCAGCGCACAGTGCCGCCCGTGTGAAAGCATCTTTTGTCTTGGAATTCGAATCGCCCAGCACGCTCGGTCTTTGAATTAATTGCTCCCGTCGTCTGGGCTTCTGCGTGCTCTTGGGTTTGTGCTATAAATAGACCCCTCTTCTTATCTGGCAACAGTGTTCGACCTCTGCTCATCTTGCTCCTCTTTCTCTTCCTCTTCTCATGGGGCCCAAGCGCGGTGCGGGTATGACTGGCCGCGGCCGTGTTCGCCGTGGCCGTGGTAGTCGTACTCCGCGCTCCTCTCGCGGCGGCCGTCGTGGTGCGTCGCCGGCGCCTTCCTCCTCTTCCTTGGAGGAGGGTTTTTTGCGCTACGATTTCCTCCTACGCGTCCGTGGCTGGAACGCCGCTCGCATTCTTCTTCCTCCTGCATTTTCTGCCCTTGTTTCTGATCGTAGCATGGATGGCCTGCTTCTTCGTCTTCAGGGGTGCTCTCGGCCTCCTTCTTATGTTGAGTTGGAGACCGACAGTTCCCGCTTGATTTTTCCTGGTTTTGGCTGGAAGTCGTTTTCCTGGCGTTTGAACTTGCGTGATGGTGATACCCTTTGTTGCCGTTTTGATGGCGAAGATACTCTCACCATCCGCGCTTTTGATCCGAGCGGCAATCGCATGGATCCGTCCTGGCAGGAGACAAGCAGCGACAATTCTGGCAGGTTGGGGAGTCCCACGCCCATGTCTTCAACGTCTTCATCCTCTGGCGAATCCTCGGGTGGTGATGCTGTGTCCTCCAGCTCTGGAGAGGACCTCGACGTCAAGCCGTCGCTCAAGCGGGCACGCCAGGCGACCTTGTAGAACTGGAGGCAGCGGCGTCATCTTCGCCGGCAGCTCGGGTGGATCTGGAGAAGAAGCTGGTGGAGCATCAGCTTCTGTGCTCCACAAATAAGTCGAGCTTCACCTTTTGTTATGTCATTGACATCATGAACTGGCTGCTTCGACTCCTCCTTTGTCTGTGATGATGCTCGTTGTATTAGCGCCAATCACCCCAGCATGGGCACACATGTAGAAGTCGTAATTCCTTGGGTGATTGAGGATGTCGTCTTGTCGGCTGCTTGTGTCATTGTAACCGAGTTAGTTCTTCATGTAATGAGGATTGTCTTTCGAGTAATGAGAGCTGCCTTCTATCCAATGTACTCGAGTCTTTTGTACTGAGGGTGGTCTTCGGGTCCTTGTAATGCGAACTGTGCTTGAGTCTTTGTAATGGAATCTGTCTTCGAGTCCTTTGCAAACGAGAGTTTTCTTCGAGTCCATCAAATCCTTGTACGGTGGGTTCTATCGGGTGCGCGACAGCACTCCCGATGGGAGTAGCCCCCGAGGCTACGTTCGAGTTGTAGAGTCGAAAGTAGGCTGAGATTTGCTTCCTTTGTCGTTCTTCTGCTAACTGCCATTTTTTCTATCGGGTGCGCGACAGCGCTCCCGATGGGAGTAGCCCCCAAGTCTTTAGGTGATCGTTGGCGATCAGGTGAAGACTAAAAGGATTGTCTGTGTCCTGTGCTCCATCCATATTTCTCCAAAGTACTTGGTGTTCCACCTGGTTGTAGTCGTGTCCTCCCTTTGATTCCAAGCGGATTTCAGCAAGTCCCGCCTATCTGGGATTTTTCTTGGACCCTTTAAGTTACGGGCTGCGAGAGAAATGATAGCGTCTTTCGGGGGGAGCTGGTACTCGATCCCCCTAGTTCTTGAAGTAAAGATCGCGTGAGCGACGATAGAGTCTCTCGGGGGGAGTCGGTACTCGAGCCCCCGAGTGATTTGGGTAAAGATCGCGTGAGCGACGATAGCGTCTCTCGGGGGGAGTTTTGTACTCGAGCCCCCGAGTGCTTTGGGTAAAGATCGCGTGAGCAACGATAGCGCCTCTCGGGGGGAGGTTCGTACTCGAGCCCCCGAGTGCTTTGGGTAAAGATCGCGTGAGCGACGATAGAGTCTCTCGGGGGGAGGTTTGTACTCGAGCCCCCGAGTGCTTTGGGTAAAGATCGTGTGTGCGACGATAGCGTCTCTCGGGGGGAGTTTGTACTCGAGCCCCCGAGTGCTTTAAGTAGAGATCGCGTGAGCGACGATAGCGTCTCTCGGGGGGAGTTTGTACTCGAGCCCCCGAGTGCTTTGAGGTGGTGGCATTTGGGAAACACCATTTTATTGCGTCGAACAGTTACATGGGTTGCCAGTCGAGCATGACTGGTGGAGTCTATGGGTAGAACAGGCGTAGGTTCGCTGCGTTCCATGGATTTCCCACGTCCTCGTCAGTCTTCGGGTTCTTCAGTCTATAGGCGTCTCCTCCTATGACTTCTGAAATTATGAAGGGTCCTTCCCATTGGGGAGCAAGCTTGTGGACTTTCTCTTGTATGAGCCGTAGGACAAGGTCACCTTTGTTGAAGGTTCTGGTGCGCAGGCGGCTGCTTTGGTAAGTGTGTAACTTGTCCTGGTACCCCTCTGACCTTGCTAGGGTTGTGTCTTTTGCTTCGTCTGTTGTGTCCTTGTCATCTTGCAGTGCTTCTTCTGCTTCCTCTTCCTCGTACCCCGAGATCCGGGGCGCCCCAAATTTGAGGTCGTGTGGTAGCAGTGCCTCCGACCTGTACACCATGAAGAAAGGTGTGTACTGGGTTGCGGTATTTGGGGTAGTGCGCAGGCTCCATAGTACTGCAGGGAGTTCTTATACCCAGTTGCCCGCGGCCTGTTTGAGTGGTGCAAGGAGCCGTTTTTTGATTCCTGCGCAGGCTCCACTCAAATTTCTCCCCTTTTTTGAGCAGCTGGTAGAATGGCAGTGTGCGCTCTCCCAATCTGCTGATGAAACGACTCAAGGCTGCGAGTCTTCCGGTGAGCTGTTGTACGCCTTTGATGTAGGTTGGCTCCTGCATCCTGGCTATTGGTTGAACTTTCTCGGGGTTCGCTTCGATTCCTCGAGCGGAGACCATGTACCCGAACAACTTCTCGGCTGGGACGCTGAATGCGCACTTCTTCGGGTTGAGCTTGATTCTGTACTTATTGAGCGCTGCGAAGGTCTCGCGCAGGTCGTCGAGTAGCGTGTTTGCACTGTAAGTTTTGATGACGATGTCGTCCACGTAGACTTGCACGTTTCTTCCGATTTGCTCTTTCAAGCAGGCTTGCATCATCCGCTGGTATGTGGCACCGGCGTTCTTGAGTCCGAAGGGCATTGTCCTGTAGCAAAATACGCCATAAGGGGTGATGAATGATGTATGCTCTTTGTCTTCTTCCTTCATTCTGATCTGATTGTATCCTGAGTAGGCGTCGAGGAACGATAGTAGATCGCATCCTGCTGTCGATTCGATTATTTGATCGATTCTTGGCAGGGAAAAGTGATCCTTTGGGCAATATTTGTTGACTGGCCTGTAGTCGACGCACATTCTTAGCACGTCTGTGTCTTTCTTGGGGACCAACACAGGGTTGGCGATCCAAGTGGCTTTCTTCGTCTCTCGGATGAATTGGGCGTCGAGTAATCGGTTGACTTCCTCCCCGATTGCTCTGCGCTTGGGTTCTAAGAATCTTCGTAGTGCTTGCTTCACTGGCTTAGTGTTTGGCTTGATACGCAGCGCGTGTTCCGCGAAATCGCGCGGTACTCCTGGCATGTCGGCTGGGCACCAGGCAAAGATTTCCCATTCTTCACGGAGGAAAGCGATGAGGGAAGTTGCTTGCTCTTCCGGGAGGTGGGCGTACACACAGACTGTTTTTTCTGGGTCCGTCGGGTGCATCTGGTGGGTGACCGTGTCGCTGTCGATCCTGAAGTCTCGCCCATACTCTTTTGACTCGCTTCGACTTGCTAGCGGAAAGATACTTTTGTCTGTCGCCATGGCTATTTCTGTGAGTTCTTGCTCGGCTCCAAAGGTGTCGGAACCTTTGTGGAAATCGCGATCACATTGGTCTGATTTGGTGAAGCTTCCGTTGACTGTAATGATGCCCACGGATCCTGGCATCTTGAGTTTGAGGTAGGTGTAGTGCGGAATCGCCATGAATTGCGCGAATGTTGTGCGTCCCAGTATGGCGTGGTACTGCGACTGCCAATCGAGGACTTCGAACTCGAGGGTGTGTCTTGCGAAATTGCGCCTGCTGCCAAAGACAACTTCGAGCTCGATTATTCCAAGGGAAGTAGTTGCTTCTCCTGGGACTACTCCGTATAGCACGGTGCTTGATTTTTTCCATACTGATCGTGGGATCAGCATCTTGTGTAGTGTGCTGACGAAGATTATGTTCATGATGCTGCCTCCGTCCATGAAGATTTTGTCCATGTCGTACCCTCCAATTTGAGCATCGAGTACCAGGGGCGCGTGCCCCGGCCTGGGACTGCAGGTGGGTGATCGTTCTGGGAGAACGTGATGCTAGTTTATGCTTCGTGTAGCAGGTAGACTTCGACCGTGTTTAGGTTCTCGGCTGCTTTGGCTTGCAGGGTGTAGGCATCCTGTTGAGCTTGCGATACCCTGTCTTCTTGGATCGTGAGCACCTGTCCTTGAGGCGGGTTGTAGCGTCTTTCGGGACTTGGAGTCAGTAACTGCTCGGTTCGTCGGGACCGCTTGGCTTCTCGTTGTTTTTCTTCCTTGAGGCTGTCGGCGAGTTCGTTGAACATGCGGCAGTCTCCCAGAGTGTGACCCGATCTGATGTATCCCCAGTCGTCTTCGTCGGCTAACAGGAGGAGACGTTCCTGCTCAATATTATTGCTTGGAGATGGCGATTACAGGAAGGCCAAGGCTAGTGCGCACAAGGCTAGGGTTACAGATTGTGTATTGGATGATCTCGACATCTCCCCTCCCAACCCTTATATACTAGGCTAGGTTTCGGGGAGTCCGTCCTAGATTACAAATAGTATTTCTTAACCCTGATCTTGTACCGCACGACAAGTTTGCACCTTCCTTACGAGTCGCAGACTCCTACGTCGGTGCCACTAGCGGGCCAAGGCTGGGCCCAGGCGGCATCTTTGTGGGCCTTCTGTCTTCGGGTACACCGGGTAGGCCCATCCATAGGAGTCGTGGGGTCATCCCCTCGTCACCCACCATAAGCATTTAATACACAACGCATTCACCTAGACCCTTAATAGGTGAAGTGCTATGTAGTCGACATTCACATAGCACCACTAAAAGAATAACACCACAACTTAAATGTCAAATGAACAAATATTATTTCAAAATTATATGAGTACTTGCAACAAGACTTCTCTCATGTCCTCAAGAACTAAAGAAACTAATCAGAAGACATAAAAGAGATCATGACCAGAGGTGATAAATATATGACGAACAATCTGATCATACCAAGAATTCACCAACAAAACTTAATAGCATCAACCACAAAAGAATAATTAACATCGATAAAGTGACGGGGATGAATTGTACAAGATACACCCCTAATTACAATGACAAAGTGAGATGAGATGAAGATGGAGATGGTGTTGATGTTGATGATGATCTCCATGATGTCCGTGATGGTGATGATGATAACGGTGACAATCTCACTCAATGGGAGAAGTTTCCTCTGGCAGAATCTAGCTGTATAAGAGGTATTATTCTCTCTCCTGGTTTCCGCCTCGCGGCGGGGGAAAAATCCGATCTGATCCCTCCTCCTTTGATTTTAGGTCAGCGGGAGTATATGCGCCAAAGAGGGACCCCGGAGGTGGGCCCCACCACCCAGGCAGGCCGCGCCACCGGGTCGCCTGGATGCCTGGTGCCCTCCCTCTGGGACTCCTTCTGGCTTCTTGTATCCTTTCTTCGAAAATGCGTTTCCTCGGATTTTATCTTATTTGGAGTTGTGGAAGTATGTCCCCCCTTGATGTGTGTTTCTTCAGTTGTTCCCTGACTCAGTTGTCTGGGCTCCGGAAAACTGTAAACTGTGCAAAATAGGATAAAACATCATAATAGATGCATCATAATATGAAATATACCAATAGATAAAGGTGAATTATGATACAAAATAGCGATGCAAAATGAATGTATTGGTCGCTCCCCTTGGTCGCGGCCTGACGAAGAGGAGGCCTCGCGATTGTGCATGGGCAGCGGGGGGAGCGAGATGGGTGGGTGGGAAGCGAACGGGGACTGGTGGCTCCCTACTCGTCACATTAAAAAGGACTCGATCAATGCGGCCATCGACGGTTCGCTGCCTGGTTGGCAGGCCCGGGGTAGATCCGAGGGACGTGCACAAACGCATTGGTGGTGCAACTTTTGTCCACGAAAATCCATATCTACCTTAAATTTTGGCATGAGATGGATCACGACGGACACAAAACAAACCACAATCCGTTTACACCATCATGTTAGACCACGTTTTTAATCATACGAATTCAAACACAACAAAGCGGATCAATACGTATCATATGGATCGCCGGGTTGAAATTACCCTAACGAGCGAAAGACGGCATGATAAAAGAGGAGCAACTGCAATTTTAGCACTTCCATGGAAAACACAAAAGCCGGCTCAAGCTCCTCAAAAAGGACAATCAGCCAGGCTCACGCGTCAAGGCTCTTCGCGCCAGCTCCGGCTTGCGGCTTACACACATATCGGCTCCGGATTACGGCTCAACCTCCGGTTCACGGCTCGACCTGGGTTTCCTCTAAAAAACGCACCCGGTACGTGGCGGACGCAACAAAAAACGGCCCGAACGCGACCGCTCGGGCGCAGGTCGGGACGCCGCCCCATCTCACGGCGCCGCTCCGTTCTCTTCACCCACATCACGCCGTGCGAAACTCCGTTCACTCCTCGGGTCGGCCTTTGACCGCCAGAAAGGAACCGTGCTGCTGGACTAGCAGCAGGAGGCCGTGCCTGGGGTTTGGTACTTTTGCAGGCATGCGCTGCTGCGGCAGGCAGCAGCAGAGGCAGCAGCCTCCCTCCCCCTCGCCCATCTCGCGCGGAAAGACGGAACTGCCCCTCCCATCCAGCTCCACCACCCGGCCTCATGTCCTGCCCCCACATGGTCACCCTCACATGGCGTGCGCAATGGCCGAACTGCCCCCGCCCACCCCACCGCCCCCGGCCCCATCCGTCGTCGCACATGCCCTGCGCAATGACCGAACTGCCCCTCCCCCACCCCTTGGCCACATCTCCCTTGGCGCCACTGCCGCTCATAGAAAAATTTCGCGGGGCGGACTCCCGCCACGTGGAATGCGCCCGCGTGCTGCCACCGAGGCGCTTTCCTACGTGTAATCCTCTCTGCCTCTTTTGCGTCCAGGGGCTCCGAGTTTTCCATGTTTTGGATCTGGTCCACGCGATTTAGCCAAATCCTGTAGGGGAGCGGCTACCCACCGGGCGACCGATAAGAGCGCTCGGGAGCAGCGTTCGCAGAATCACAACATCGCAAACGTTCGCAGCATTGTATGTGGCTATGATAATGCTACGTACACCAACAAAATCATACTCACTGCGAGCACTTTCTACCGATTATATGTTCTGGCAAACACTTGTAACAAGGGCGAACGTATGCACATCTTATAATGGAGCCAGCTTTTATGTCCATGAGATTGGAACCTAGCCAAGAGTACGAGTCTATGACAACATCCACACTGGCTTGTATCAAAATATATGTCTAAATTCGTTCAGCTTTTTAATAGCAATACTAGATACATCTGCTTCGATACAAATACACCTCAAACAATGTGTTTTTTTTTGCTTTTTGTGCGGATCAATGTTGCTAACTTTACCTATTTGTGGTTAAATTACTGTTAATGGTTTTTCAGATGACAACAAAGTTGAAGATGAAATAAGGGTTTTTTTTCGTCTGTTCCCTATCCAGGTGATGTATCGCGTGTGGAGGTGCAACTCAGGTGAATCTCGCACGGTTCCATCGATGTTTATCTTCAATGTATCTGATCTTTTTTCGTTCGTGTTCATGTGTCTGCGGTTTAAACCCTTTCGGTTAATACTTTTCTTCATCAATGACGGTTGTTATCCTGATGTATTAGTCTTTTGGAGTCTTAGCATGACACTTTTTTTGATTGTTTATTACAACAAGGTTTGTCCGGCTTTGATGAAGCAAAGGAGATGATGAAGGTGCGCCTTCGCCTTGTTCCAATGGTTGTAGTGGTCGCTAGATGATCTACGAACATGGTTTTTTTGTTTTATGTGTTCTTTGTATTACCCCCTTCCCCCGTCCCAAAATAAGTGTTATAAATTTGTCTAGATATGGATTATCTATATATAAACTAAGTCTATATGCATTCATATCTAGATAAATTTGTGATACTTATTTTATGACGGAGAAATTACAATGGTGGTTGATGAATAGATTGAAAGTTTTTTTGAAAAAAGAAATAATAATAATAATAATAATAATAATAATAATAATGATAATAATAATAATAATATATTTTCGTTTAGTGCTCATAGTCTATATGTTTTCTTTATTATGTTGCACACCTTGACGCACAATTTTTTCATTTGAAATCCTATTGAGAATAAGATCCATCAGTTTACTTCAACAAAGCGATCACAACAATGGACTTCTCCTATCTACTATTCTTAAGAAGTTGATTCCCACTATCTCTATTATCTTAACATGCACACATGCCACATCATCAAAGGTTCACCTCAATATGCATGGGCTTTTATTATTATTATTGTTCTCATGCACACATTAATCTCATCACACATGCCACCTCATCAAACATTCACTCAACAAGCATAATAAAAAATTTCTATATTATGTCACTTATATTCAATATACGTTTTCAACTACACAATAATCAAATACAATCATATTTCATACTATACTGAACTTTTAATTTTAAACCAATTATTCATGTTTCATAAAATACAACCGATTCCCGCAGCAACGCGCGGGGTATCCTCTAATTACGAAAGTTTAACTCAACAACGTTTCTTACCATAGTGAAATTTAATGATCTCATCTTCTTACTGTCGTAACTCATAAGGCGTGGGTTTAAGATCGAACATATGAACTAATGAAACAACAATTCTCAAAATTTCATTATGAATATTTGCTACCAGTTGTGTATGAACACTTGTCTAGTTTCGATTAAAGTGCCTTTCTCCCAAACTTGGACCATATTACGCGTGTCCTTCAACGAAGAAACTGCGATGTTTGAAGGTCCCACCACTCGATTACTAATTGTCATGAAACCTCTACCGCCCGTTTACTATTTGTCGTGAAGCACCGGATGATCAATAGTACCATGAATTGGCCTCCGCTGTCAGGCTGGCTAATAACTCACACCTTGGCATTACTCGCGTACACAATGCTCCAACCGAAAGCACGTTAGACCAACGGAGGCGTCGGTTTTCAGACTTTTCGATAGTCACCGCAAAACATGCGAAAAATGCCAGCAAGAACTGAGAAAGGGGGCCTCACTGGCCGTAAGCACAATCACCCCTTCCCATCCTCCGCGACAATGGGAGGAATCCAAAAACGTCGTCCCTCCTATCACCTCGCCTCTATTGATTCATGTCACTACACGTCGTGGCTCACATAGTTGGTTGGTACCGTATCGTCGTTTCTCACCAGCGGGTCCGTCACTCTAGAAAATTTATAGCGACGTAATCGCGAAAAGCGGGAATCCCCCATAGGCTAATTTTGGCACCCCAAAATCTTGGGAAAGTTGCAAACCACCGCTCACGAATCCATCCATTACAACGAGCAATAAAACCTCCAAAAAACAATCACCAAATACACAACAACCCAGATATAAGGAAAGATCTCCAACAATTACCTCATGATTACAAAATCGATTTTCATTCACCATGTTTGTTGCCCAAACAGGCCAAGCACGCACACATCACCGCATTCATGGCCAACCTACAAAAAAACGGAGGAGAAAAAGGAAGGAAACAAACACCAAGCAAACAAACCGAGCGCGAGCGAGGGACACGGCACACGGAAAAGGCGAGCGGGGGGTGTCGTGCCCGCAAAGGATCCCGCGCCTCAAGGCCCGCTCCTAGGAAAATGCCAAAAACAAAACAACTCCCCCAAGAAGTCGCAGCCGGGGCGCGATCTTACCCCCGCCCCCCTGGATCTTCCGAGGAATCGCCATCCCGTCCCCCCACCCCCCGCCGGGAGGCACCCTACAAAGCCAAAACCCTCGCCTTCTCCCCCCCACTCTCGCTCCCTGCTTCTCTCTACAGTGGGTTGGCACTCCAGCCTCCTCCCTCCTCCCTCCTCCTCCCCCTCCCCCCATCTCCACTTGAGAAGAACACATCCAGAAAAAGGAAAAAATATATTTAGTACTACCATCCTTTAACAATAAATCAAGAACAGGGAGAGGAGATTGGAGGGGGAGGAGGAGCAATCGGGAGTAAATTCGCAGGAAGAAAAGGGGGGAGAGATACGGCGGGGGATTGATAGATAGATAGGCGGAGAGATAAATCAGTTCGCATCGGTTTATTCATTGCTCATTAATCCAGCATTCCCGCCGCCGCCGCTGCCATTCCCGGGAAGTAAGCAAAGCAGGCGGCATGGTTCATCAATCTGGGTTCGACTGCGCCGCCTCCGTGCTGCTCTGCGCCGAGGACAACGCCGCCATCCTCGCCCTCGACGACGACGAGGACGACTCCTCCTGGGCGTCGGCGCCGGCGGCGGAGGGCCCCGTCTCCACCCCGCCGCGCATCGCCGCATCCGCCGCCGCCGACGAGGGGTTCTTGATGGACTACCACCACCCCGTGCTGTCCGATGACTGCGTGGCGGCGCTCGTCCAGGCGGAGGAGGAGCAGAGGCCCGTGGATGGGTACCCCCAGATGCTGCTGCGCCGGCTTGGGGGCCTGGATTTGGCCGCCGTCAGGAGGGACGCCATAGATTCGATTTGGAAGGTGAGCTCCCCCACCCCACGCCCCGCATCTTGATTTGATCGGAATCGTTCGTTTTCCTTGTGCCGATGTGATGCGACGGGCCGGATTCGCGCAAAGCTGCCTCCTTTATCCCTTCTAGTGCCGATTTCTGATTGGATTGCCGCTCGATGCCGCCGTCCCGATGCGTACCGCCGTGATAGCCTGATTAAATCTGCGAATTCTCTGCTCGCAGGTCATCGAGCATTACAATTTTGCGCCGTTGACTGCGGTCTTGTCTGTCAACTACCTTGATAGGTTCCTCTCCGTCTACGATCTCCCTGTAAGTCTTATCATCTCAGTAGCAACTGAAGCAATCCTGCTAAATGACCATAAAATTATTGAAATCATGGAGGGATTGGTTTCTCATGGCAGGAAGGCAAAGCTTGGATGACACAGCTCTTGGCAGTGGCTTGCTTGTCTCTGGCTTCAAAGATGGAGGAGACTTATGTGCCACAACCCTTGGACCTGCAGGTCAGTGAGTGACGCATCTCATGACAGACCTCCGCATACATCGTCGAATGGTTCTGTCTTTCGGTTTCAATCTCAATTAATCGATGATTTCTGCTTGACAGGTGACCGAGGGGACGTTTGTGTTTGAGGCAAGGACCCTAAAAAGGATGGAGCTTTTGGTGCTGAGCACCTTAAAATGGAGGATGCAAGCTGTTACTGCTTGCTCATTTATTGACTACTTCCTTCACAAATTCAATGATCATGACGCACCCTCCATGCTCGCATTCTCCCGCTCGACTGACCTCATCTTGAGCACCACTAAAGGTATGGATGTTAAATCACATCTCTTTTTTAGTATTCATGGATCAATGCATTATATCAAACCTCACCGTTAGTATTCATCGATCAATGTGTTAATTCAGACATTATTTTTGGTATTCATCGATCAATGTGTTAATTCAGACATTATTTTTGGTACTCATCGATCAATGTGTTAATTCAGATATGTATCATTTTTGGTATTCATCGATCAATGTGTTAAATCAGATACATATCATTTTTGGTATTCATCGATCAATGTGTTAAATCAGATACGTATCATTTTTGGTATTCATCGATCAATGTGCTAAATCAGATATCTTTCTTAGTACTCATCGATCAATGTGTTTAATCAAACCTCATTTTTAGTATCGATTGATCAATGTGTTTAATCAAACCTCCTTTTTGTATCGATTGATCAATGTGTTTAATCAAACCTCATTTTCAGTATTCATCGATTAATGTGTTAAACCAGACAACCATTTTTAGTATTCATCGATCAATGTGTTAGATCAGATATCATGTTTAGTATTCATTGATCAATGTGTAGAATTTGGTGGCGACGGCTCCTAAAGGTTGAGAATTTGGATTGCAGGGGCTGATTTTTTGGTGTTCAGACCTTCAGAGATTGCTGCAAGTGTTGCACTTGCTGCATTTGGGGAGCGCAACACTTCAGTAATTGAGCGGGCTACAACTAACTGCAAGTATATAAACAAGGTAGTGATCAGCTAATGTTAGCGCCAACTGAACCATTTGCCACCATTTAACCTCTAAATGAAATGATGCGCTTGAATGGTTACTTCATTTGCTTAAATACCTTTCATGTCTTGTAGGAGCGAGTGTTAAGATGCTACGGATTGATTCAAGACAAGATAGCAATGGGAACCATTGTCCTAAAGTCAGCTGGATCATCGATGTTCTCTGTGCCGCAAAGCCCAATAGGCGTGTTGGATGCTGCTGCATGTCTTAGTCAACAGAGTGATGATACTGCTGTTGGGTCTCCAGCAACATGCTACCAGAGCTCTTCGGCAAGCAAAAGGAGGAGAATTGGCAGATGAGCGATCGCATGTTGTGCTGTGCTTCAGGTGTGTTGCCCACCGTTTTGGCCTTTTTGTTGTTTCAAACATCTCAATTTAGTTTGGTCACTCGAGAACTATAGTGTGGTCAAGTAGTTGATGGAAGGAACAAAAACACCATGGACAATACTTGACCCATAGAAACAAACAGTTTGCCGTGAGCCTATTCATGCAATCGACATATGTAAGGGGCATCCATGCAATCGACATATGTAAGGGGCATGCTAAGCTGTTAGGGTCCAGAGATGCATGCTAGTCTAGGCACTAGGCAGAGATGGAGCAAGGAATTTGCATGTTGTAGAGATGAGAGCTATATTGCCCTGTTTTGTATTTCTGTTCCTTATTCGGTTTCCAATGAACTTTGGGCAAGGGCTGCTCCGATCATTGAAGGCGGTGAATGAGAACGATCCTAAAACGGCCGGCTCGATTGAGAAACAGAACAGTTTATATTGGTTCTGATGAGTTATAAATTTTCTCGACATTATTTGTTGTTCCATTTTATTTCCCCTTTCTGTGATGTCTTATATTTATACCATGATCCTTGATTGCTACTCTGCTTGTCTACCCGATACTTTATTCGTCGCCCCTAGAAGAATCTACGATTGGTAAATGATCTTCCTTTCAAGGTTCTAGTTCGGTAATTTATGGGATCAAATGTAGAGCATAAGGCAAGCTTGGTTCCCAATTACCCTTTACCATTTGATCTGGAGTATAGTTTATAGATTAAGGGTAGTGAGAACTAAGAGTAGTATCCATGAAACCCTAGATCACCCTGCTACAGCCGTAAATGAAACCTCTTGCCGTCGACTATTGTAGTGAAGTTGGACTTTTTGCGGATATGCATTTGAAGTTCATCTCTAGAAATGAAACTGAGATCGACCCAGGCACTTACCCTACCATATCTGCACACCTACCCACATGGTGAAGCACCATATCTCTTATCGGATTTCCTAATGCTATAAATGGACTAAGAATATCTTAAATCTTGATCTACCATCCAATAAGGCTGAAGATCTTTTGTTTTGTTTCATCTAGGTTTATTAAAAACCCTCCTGTTTTTTTCCGTGTTCCTGTTAAACCGTTGGATGAAGAACTCACAGGGATTTGTTATTCCTTTGTCGACTGACCCTAGTCTCTCTCATCACCCCCTTTGGTTCACTTTGAATCAGAGTGTGCTCAAGTTCACCATACCTAAATCTTGATCCTGCTTCCTGTGTCACTTAACTTGTCCGATTTCAATATTGGTAGTAGATTCCGTACTGAGATGCCTGGCTGCGCATGATAGTATAGTATATCATTTACCATGCTGGATGGTCAACTGGGCCGTAACAGTGGGAGATTGTTAACGAACATGGTAGACAATACCCTTGTGGCGCTGCAGTAGATTTACTGTCTAGTGTGTACCACCAGCACTCCCATATGGTTTGCATCTCCCTTTGCTGTTCTGTTATTTGGTGATCTGCTGCACTTCTTGGTTCATCGAATGAATAGCGCGTCTAGTTCACAGACAGCAGCACAATCTGCAACGAATGTGATGTTAAATCTTTCAGGCCAATCCTGTTCATTGTAGCTGCATGATGATGATTGAGCGGATGACTAACTAGATCGGATCCATGACGTGACTAACACACGCACACACAAAATAATCTATGTATAGTGAATCATGATGGTGATTTGGTTGCCGGCGTCACGCGTCCCTCCCCCTAGCACCAGGCCAGCAGTCGTACGTGGGCCTTGGCGTAGTAGTGGGAGTACGCCGCGTGCAGCAGGGCGAAGGAGCTGGTTGCGTTGGCCGTTCTGGTGTCCGGTTCCTGCCATCACCGAGCCCCTGTCGATGGCGCCCCACCGGCCCGGCACATCTCGGCGACTAATCCTCCTGGCCTGGGGGCGCCCTGCCGGCGGTCCGCAGCTGGATTGGATTGTCGTCGACGCCCGACGCCCGACGCCGCCGTGGCCTACCTCTGCGATGAGGTGAAAAACAACATCAATGCCCAGACTGGCCCGTCCGTCTCTGCCAGGGGAATGAAGGAACGGTTAAAGACTTGGTGCAGAGACGTCGCTAGCTGCGGTGTTAATTGCCGCTGCCACAACGTACATCCCTTGCATTCCCCGTGCTCGTGATGGCCTGGCCACCACCGGCATCCATCGATGGTTTGGGCGTTGGTCCATGGCCACGGGCAGCAGGTCGATGAGAGGAATGGATGGGGTACGTGCGTGCCCCGGCGCCTTCCGCCTACAGCCTCTGCTCCGCGTCACAGGCGTCGCGTACGTCCGTCCTCGGCCGGGCACAAACTTGGCCGATCCGCCCGTACCCCTGCCGGGAGCGCCGATCTCGCGGTTAGTTTACCTGCAGTGCAGAGTTTAAACCAGTGTGTCAGGCGCCTCCGCCGCACCGCAGTTACAGTGCCCGGTCTCCCTCCCGTTTACGTAAGGGTCTGGGTTGAACATTCAACAGATCGGGCACTCCGAGGTCTCGTGTGTGTGTGTGGGCACGTCGTCGTCGGCGATGCAGCCAACAGTGGCGTCGACCGGGACGGGACGCAGAGAAAGTAGAAGCCATTGCTAGCTACAAGGGTGAAAAACCAGCCGGGAAACGGCCAACGCCGGGCGTGGCCACTGGCCGGCCAGCCAGCGGCGACGACGACGACGACGAGATCTCTGTCTCTGCTGCTGCTGCTGCCGGTGATGGTGGTGGTGCAATCATGCGCGGGAAGAAGACAGATCTTGCGCTGTTTGTTGGTGGCGGGGAAGCATGCAGCAGCAGCGTACGAGACGCGCGAGGCCGCCGGTCCGTGGAGGTGGATCCGTCGTCGATGGCTCCCGCGCGCATAGGAATATTTGAAAGTCGCCGTCGTTTCGTTTCAGCCGTGGCGCGCGGGAGACCATGGCCGGGGGCAAGACGGACGATGTCTGCCGTCCGTGATCGATCGATCGATCGCGGTGCGTGGTGTCGTGACGTGATGAGCCGAGGACGTACGTACGTACGGCGACGGGGAGGCCGGGTAAGGTAACACGCCATGCGGAAAAAAGTAGTGCCAAATTCAGAGCTCTTGTGAGGCCACAACTTTGAGTATGATAACACAACCACCAACATGTCACTTATATTGCCACTACCAAACAAATGAATAGTTTTTTCACTTTTAGTGAATACAATCTATGCTTTCAAGCATCTCCGGAAAATCTCTGAAAGCATTGATTGATACCAACCGGGTTGTATCCTCATCATTCGGTTCTCTCAAATACTCCGGTCCAAACACTCTAACCACATCTTTACAGAACATGTACAATGAATCAAGGCAAGCCGACTCACTCATGCGTGTGTACTCGTTAACCAGATCACTCGAAACTCCATATGCAAGTATCCGAACAACTACGGTGTATCTATAATACTATAATAGATCATCCCCACTATCTTTTCTATCTCAACATGCAAGCATGCCACATCACCACATAATTATGATTGGAATAAGGTCCACCTCAACATGCAACCATGCATGAGACAAGACCCACCACCACATGCAACCATGCATGCATGGAAAACTATTTTTCATTCCCTTTCTATATTTATATTCAAAAAATAATTTATAAATATACATAATCAAATATAATAAATTATATGTGTTTTTAAATTTTTGGTTTGTTTGTTATTAATCTAAATATTTAAAAATTATATAATTAAATTTTATTGAAATATAGAGCGACCAATTACCGCAGCAAGGCGCGGGGTATCATCTAGTTTTGATAATAGGTGAAGCCAACAATGGTCTCACCATCCGAAAGCAGCGTCGAGCTTGGCAACGAATAATGGGTTTGTCCGATCGAAATAATCATTAAAAAAGAAGGACATGGCCATGTTCTCTGTTGTGGTTCAACAATGGTCTCACATTGGTCGTTGCCTCACAATGTGTTCATTGACGAGAAGTGTAGCAACGACAGGCATCACTCTCGAACGAAGCATATTAAGACCAGACATAACTTTCTCAAATATCATGTCCACGAGGAAGATATTCTTACCATCCATGTCAAGATAAAAAACCAGTTGACAAACATATTCACGAATCCATTGAATAAGAAGAGTTTATGTGTGTTACCCTGTGAGCTAAATAACTTGAGTCCTCGAATGTGTTATATAACATGCGCACACACCAACACTCTTCTTATTCATTGTGCGATAGGACTCGAAAGCCAACAAAAAATTATTAGTAATAAGTCACCCGGGACGAAGGCGCTTTGGTTGGGTGAGATGATATTTGCAAGTAAAAATTTCAGGCGGAGTGCAAGAAGCTTCGAGATCAGCTTGTACACCACATTGCATAAACGTATAGGATAAAATTGCGTAATCATCTCCGGGTTGTCATTCTTCGGGATCAACACTACTACCTCCTTTCCGGTTTATAAGGCTTGCGCGTATCTCTAGATCTATAATTTGATCAACATAATATGAATTGTATTCTCTAAAAATTATACCATAAAAAAGTATAAGATTTGAAGTTTCTAATGATATAATTTTTATGATATATAACTTGTATTATGTTTGTCTATTTGTCAATCTAGAGATACGCGCAAGCCTTATAAACCGAAAAGGAGGTAGTATAGTAGTATTGTTCCAACCAACAAGGACTTCTCCGGGGAGTTGATAGCTCTTAGACCCCCCAAGAGCTCACGAAATGCGCGTCGAATCCCACAATAATTCCGAGCTAAGAGTTCCATTGCGACTGGTCGAGCACTGTCCTGGGACTGGCTGATAAAGGGTGGTTGGTATCCATCACAGACACGTTTTCTATTTTAGGCCTCTTAGAATCCTGAGAAGTGCTCTCATCTTCCTCCTCAACCAGAGTTCGCCATCATCGTCGAAAGCTTTGGGTTCAGTGTTGTTGAGAGGCCACCACCGGGATACAAATACCTCGGTAAACCTTCCGATCGAAGATGGAAAGGGAGTCGTAGTCGGGATCCCAAAGCCCAAAGGGAGGTGGTATTGAACCCTAGGCGTCGCCGTCAGGGTAATCTCAAACCCTAGTTGCGATTAGGGTATCGTCCACATACTAAGGATTACATGAAATAATAAGGATGTAGAGCATTTAAGGGCGAGAGGGAAACACACACGTGCAAAAAGTGAAGGACGCGAAGGGGACCAATTTGATGGAAAATTCGAAACAAACCCTGAACCTGTAGACGAAAGCTAAATCAAACCCTGAACTTTGAATCCCGGTCGTTTGTACCCTAAACTATTGTATCCATGTCTAAATCAAACCTTATACATTTTTCAATAGTGATCCAGGCAGGGCCATTAGCGCAGTCACTCACACTCGCTTGCTCTGCTATATTTTTCCTTTTTCTTTTCCTTTTTTCTGTTTCTTTTTTTATTATTTATAGCAAGAAAAAACGAAATATTTATCCAAAATTGTATTAAAAAAATCATACTCAATTTTTTCAAAATTTTATAAAATGTTCACTCACCTCGGAACATTTTATATTATTTTTTCATTATATTTACAAAATGTTTGCACTAAAAAAATAAAAAATTCTCATGTATTTAAAAATTTATTAGCACTTAAAAATGCGTTAATGCATTTTAAAAATGGTTCCCACTTAAAACAATGCATCAAAGTGTTCGGGAATGTTAGCGCAATCGCTTGAGCACTGGCTCTGCTCTGATTTTCAAAAATTGTTTGCACTTAGTAACATTTTAAAAAAAATCACACTTAAAAATATTTATGTGCGAACAATTTAATACATTTAATTGCGCGAACATTTAACATATTTAGAAGACATGAACTATTTAATAAATGCTTTAAGGGTTTACATTTTATTGGATGATCATATTTTTAATTTTATTTTTATAGTGCAAATATCATTGAAAAGTGATGCAAAAATAAGAAAAAAAATAATAAAAAATATATTTTCCGAGCAGAGCCAACATATTTAAGTGCGGACATTTTTTAAAAATTTTAAAAATTGATTTAGAATATTTTTAGAAAATTTGAAGTTTTGGAGTGCAAATATTTTATAAAAGTTAACACACTAAATACATTTTTTCACGCGGAAAAAGAAGAAGAAATAAAAGAAAATAAAAAAAGAAGACAAAAATAAATAATTGAAAATAAAAAAAATGTAAAATGAAAATAAAAAACAGAGAAGAGCGAGCACGAATGGCCGCGATAATGAACCGACCGAATTTATTTGTGTCGAGCAAGCCATCCCGATCGGGATCCTCCATCTTTTCGTGCATCAAACGGGTCACTTTAAACCAGCATTCAGTAGTGTTTAGGATGCAAACGACCGGATTCAAAATTTAGGATTTGATATAGCTTTGGTTTGCAAGTCCATTTTGGATTATTTTTTCCCCAATCTCTGACGGTGGTGGACGCGGGCGGAGAAATCAGCCGCCTGTGATGTGATTGCAAAACTTTTCCATCAAAACACACCCTAGTTTCTTTCTCTGGAAAAGAACAAGAGGAATCAGCCGCCGCTCTGCTCCTCCTGTCCAGCCCCTCTCCCCGCCCGCCGAGGCGCCACTGCGCCTCCGCCGCCGGCCACCCCTCCTCCGTGCCCCCCCTCCCGGCCCCGTACGACCTCCTCTAATCCCTAGCCACACCATCAGTTAGCCCAGGCAGCCGGTCTTCCCTCCCTCTCGTGTCGCCACCGCTGCGTGCGACGGGCACACCAGGCACGACCTCCTCGCGCGCCTCCAGGTCCGCACTACCTCCTTCCTTTCTCTAGCTCCCCGCCTTCCCGGGCCGCTTCATTGCGTTGCCTAGTTTCCACCACGGATTCAGTGGGACTTGGCTGTGCTGCAAATCGTAGGCGCTTCGAGCAGGCGCCGCTACGGTGATTTCTTACCGAAAGCTTATGCCATGATTCTTAATTTCCAGGCTGCATACGGAAAGCCAGGACCCAGATGACTTCTTTGCAGGAAGGTGATTTTTCACTCTTCTGAAACCACAACAATACTAGTACTTGCTATAGTGCCTACTGTGCAAACCTCAAAACTTATTTCACTAGTGTAAATGTCATGGTATTATAGAATAACCATCAATCACTTCATATCGACACCATCCACAGTTATTATGCTTGCATTTCTCATGCTAAGTTGATGATGCATCCAAAGTGGGCCGTATGCACCTCTGTTTACACCATCTTGTTTAGAACACTTGGTTTTCATAGTCCACACTTCATATTAATACCATCCATACACCATTTTGTTATCCTTGGTTCACATCAATCTAGGGTATTGCAGTCTGATTCGGCGGAAAATTCTCTTGTTATGTTATACATCTGAAAATGTTGTTCTGTGTGGCCGTTCTGTGTGGCTTTTACCCAGAGGACACGGCCGGCTTCTCTTTCAAGGCTGCTAACAGGCTATGCTCTCTTTTTCTGCGGCAGCAAGGTCTGATCAAGAAGAAGCGAGGGTCAGTGCTGTGCTAGATGTCCTCTTCTAAATGCATCCCTCCCTCTTACCTGCACCTTACATATATCCTTGTGTTTATCTATCTATGCATTCAGATGGCTGGCCTCGCTGAATCCCAAATTAGGCGTCCCCTTCAAACTTAAGCGACCAAAGTTTCTCAAAGTTCTGTAAGTATTCTACTATCTGTACCAATTATTTCTTTCTCTAAATCAGATGCGGTGCAGTATAACAACTTATGGAGCTGCATGATTTTCATTTGTCGAAAACAATGTACACTGATTTAATGAGTTACCTCAATGGCTCCATGTTTCAAGAGTTTGTGCGAAAAGCTTCCACAGAGCAAAACTCACTCTTCATGTATGCACAAAAATGACCCATTGTCGGTCCATGTCTCCATGTGGTCTTGCATTGTAAAATATGGCAAGCTACCAGCTTTCTATTTATCGTGTTTCTAGCAATAAGGTTATTTTAACCATTATCAATATTATTGTAACTCAGCAAAAAATCTCTGTTCTACAGCTACTTGGCTGAATCGGATGTCAGGACTGATGAAGTAAGTTATTCATACCTTAACAGAACCTACACCTTACAGTTTTCAGTTTCAATTTGTATTTCCCTTATTAGTGTTGCTTGCATAGCCACTTATATTCGTTAGATTTACATGAGGATGAATGGCAAATAATTATATTCTATTACAATAGTAAAAGGACATTTAGCAGTTTTAATATGTTGTATGATCAAATGTTGCTTCATGTGAACCTCATATCAAGAGAATTACATTTGTAGAAGGCTGTACAACATGGCTTAGAGGGGATAAGGGAATTGGAAGGAGCAGATTGACTATAGTCTGAGATGAGAGAACATCTAGGAAAAGGGGTCTAACTCATTGGTACCGTGTAATTGATATTTCACACTTGCTAGCTCTATCAATTTCATAGTAATCACTTAAATTGGTCCTTGAGAGCATTCTTCTGTAAGATAACTATATTTACATATAATACATCTCTTGTTCCCATGTCGCAGTTTATACTGTTTTACTTTTGAAATGCGTTGTCTTGTTACTGTCTCGTGATTTGCTTGCCTTTATCACGATAGTCTCTTAGAGACTACTTTACCCTCTTTTTTTTGTTGCTTTAGTTAACATCCATGTAGCATAAACATGAAAGTAACTGGGCATCTTACCAAGAAATTTGTATTCCAGGTGTCCAGCGAGAGAGTAAGATTTAATGTCGAAGAAAGTTTTGGTTTGCAAAGGCAGTGCTACAATCATCATGTAGTTCTGGATGGTCTCGAGCTTTTTAAGTTGGAAAAACAGAAGGATTCTCTCTGTCCAGAAAGCTTGAAGATCATGCATTGTACAATCAGAAAATTAAGCAATGGAGCACTTGAATCAGTGGCTAACATTGTCACCCACAATGGGATTAGTTTTAGGAAAATCAGGCCTGCAATGGTGAAAATCGTGAAGGAGCACCTTCCGAAATACTTGGCTGAGTTGGACAGTGAAAGTGGCATGCAGTTGTCTGAAATTTTGACAAATCCATGCAGCTATCATTCTAATTCTGTCCGTGTTAGAACACCTGTTTCACCAGTGCTTCTGTCATCTATAGACCAAGCTTTAGCTGGGCTGGATGAAATTTCTCAGCAAGCTGCTATTGCAATCAATAGAAAGCTCACAGGAAAATCATGCCCCCCAGAATTCCTGCATGTTTCTCGAACTTCCAGCAGAAGCTGTCTTGTTAACTTGATAAGCAAAAGATGTGGAAACATGGTAACAAAGCTGCAGGAAGGCAAGGATCTTCCAGTGAACTTTGCAAAAGCATTGTCAGTGATGAACCTACATCAGAAACTAACAGTAAGGAGCATGGATATTTCACACTCAGAGTTCTTTCCTTTTCCACATGCAACTATATCATTGCAGCAAGATATCCTGAATGCTCTGTGGTCACTTCCAAATGTTGATACTGATGGTATGAAGTTGCTGGGTCGCATTATGGGTCAAGGTTCTCAAGTTAAGATGGCATCATTCAAAGCAGCTGTGAGAAAGTACTTGACAGAATGCTTGTTTCAGTGTGATGATGGTAATTTACCAGATTTGGCAGTACGTGCCATTGGTTTCTTAGTTCGAATGTCTCCTAAATGTGAACAGGTTGTTCTCACAGAAGAGAGAAAGGAACTGGAAGTAGATGCTGTCTTGGATTTAAGCAGTTGCCTCAGATCTCTGGCACGTGGTGCCACAGGAGAACACTTGAGTGATGATGAAGTTAGCTTAGAGAGTGACAGGTCCAGTGAAGATAATGATTTTGTACTCAGCGCGAGCAACTATTTTGATCTTCGTTCTCAGGTGCACATGGATGAGTGCCGCAATTCAAATTTCACGACGAACAGCACTGAAGATTCTGAATACACCGGTGGTGGCAGTATGAAGGATCCTACTTCGAAGAAGGACAATATGAAGATGACTGGATGCTCTGAAGAAGATCTCTCTGCATTATGTGATGACACTGCATATACCGCACACAAGCTTATTGGGCACATTCTTAAAAACATGTTGGCTGAAGATGAGGTGGTTGACGAACTTACCGGATGTTATCTTGGAGGCAATTCTAATTATCAAGATCCCCAAGGTATTGTGAATCACCAGTAAAGCTTTTCTATTTGTTTTTTCTCTTTTCACTTTGCAATCCCCTTGTAAGTTAACAGTATGATTTTGCCACAGGTCCTGAAGCGATGAACCAAAAAGACGACATTGTGATGAATGCTGTCCAGAGTCTCGTACCAAATCTGCCGAAAAGGTCTGTCTCCTTCTTTCATTGTCTACCTCACACCCTCCGGTGTGCACATAAACGGTCTAATAGTATGGTATAATGTGTGCAGCTCCATCGACAAAGTTAGGAGCATACTGGACGGTGCTGAGCAGTGAGGATGGTCAATCTGTAAGTACATTTTTTTTCCTTTGCATAGTCTGATCTTGATATTACCTATAAATTTCTACTAAGCATTTGCACATTGTTAGGTGTCCAACCTTGCATGGTGCTGCGAGTTGGGGTATTGAATGAGATGAGCGATTTTACCTTATGAAGAAGGATGGGCATGTGAACAAAGCGACTTCAACTGAACACGAAGTGTTAGTTGGTCCATTTTGTTTTGCTGGTGGAAATGTGCATACGGTGGACATTTTGTATGCCATATCTTCTGGAAAGCTAGCACATGTGCTTACATAAATCCTGTAATTAGCAAGTTTTTGTGCACTTTTACATGGTTAAGACTGGTGATTTTGAAATATACTAGACTGTTGCAAGACTGGTAGTGTTTTTCATTTTGCACTGCCCTGTTTCATGTTTCAACTACTCCAAAAAATGGCATATATTTAAATCACATTATTGTCTGCTCCACCATCAGTTGTTGTGATTCTCCTTTCTGCTTTCATGAACTATACTTTCAATCAGCAAAACATTCATTTATTTAATTGGCATTTAGTTCAAGAGAACTGTATTAGGACGAACAAAATGCACCATGGGTAGAACAACTTATGAGGTGGATGCAACCAAGTCTGGAACTTTACAATTATTCGTTTTGGTCCCAAAAATTGATTATTGGGCTCAATGTGGGTCAGTTAGGCGCCAGTTGTGCCAATGGTGCTTAGTCAACCCCCTATGTCAATCGTCCAGGGCATCAGGTTGCAGTACCATGTTCTTTTGAAGGGCTAATTTTTCATCTAGTAGTACTACTTTTCTATAGTATTGTTGTCAGGCATCATGCCAAACACGTCAACTTGTTTAGGTAACAAATAATATGATGTTGTGGATGCTGTGGAGCTAGGTCTTAACCATTACTTTGCAGACATGACGACTTGACCTATCATGGTTGTTGCTGTTCCGAAGCTCTCTTCACGGTTTCCATCTATCAGAGTAAAGATGTCTTCCAACTTTACCTCATATTGCGGCTGCATAACTTTCTGCAAAAGTATTACTTGACCTCACAAATATAAGATGTTTTGGATATTTCAATATGGACTACATACGGATTGAAATGAGTGAACAAACACACTAAAACGCGTCTAGTTACATCCGATTCAGAAAAAGCTTAAACATCTTATAATTGTGAACGAAGAAAGTAGCTCAAATCTGCAACTGTTTTTAACAGTGAGCTAGTTGAGTTTGTTCTTTCCATTCTCCTGTATCCATAATGTTTTCTGCAAGTTTTGAATACGCTGTGCGAAACCATTTTTCTGTACGAATTCTAAATTTGTGCAATTGTATCATCTCTTATTGCAAATGAATTTTGGACTTGCTGGATCATTGAAATATGGAAAATTTTCCCAAACTTACTGAAGAAATATGTATTGATGTCTACACTATGGTGATCCGGTGACATACAAATACCATCGTGTATGATTTGCTCTTCTTTTTGGCATCTCCGTTAAATTAACTTAGCTTCTCTAAAAACTTATCACATATTTTAGATCCTTGCAATGGTGCCTAGGTGTAACTTCAATAAGATACATTAGCATATCATCTTAATATTTAGTTCGTGCTGGGTAAGGCTGGCTTTCTGGGCTTTGTGGCTTTGGGTCGTTCGATCGTGTTGTGGATCGCTAGGATTGCACGTAAAAATTCCGAGGTGGCATGGCCGTAATATTCTCAAGGGTTAGAGTTTTTCTGGCCATTTAGCCGTGCCATTGCAAGAAACCTTTTTTTGTCCTCCTTAACTTACCTAGTTCCCAGCCGATATATGCTCGGTGAGTGTTTGAAATTACTAATGCAGTGGTTGCCCACCTATTTATGTGGTGCTGTTTAATCTTATCCTCCTACATTCATCTTACCTGTGCTATTCTCCATGTGCAGCTGAAGAATAATGGAGTGCAAGCTCTGCAGAGTGACGAGGAGATGCTGAAGGCCAGTAGAAACAAAGCAGAGGAGGAGGTAAGATGTTATCGAATCACTCTTGTCCTTGCAGCTATGTGTTTCCACCCGCAACTTATCATCTTCTCAGTGAACTTCACTTTGTACAGGACTGAGGTAAAATGATGATTAGATGTCTTGTTGGACATGATGCATTAAACTGATATCCTATATATCCTCAAAATATCAAGTTTTCTTTTCCTTTCGTTTATACTGAGACAAAATCACACCAGGCATATCTGCACTAGCTTTTATGCAGATCTCTTGTGAATGGGTTTATCTGAATAATTTTGCCATTTTGATAATATATACTTGGATTACTGCTTGTTACTTTCTAATCATTGTCAGCTTACTAGTATAATTTATCCAGTTTTCTTGTTTAGTGATAAAATCATCTAGTATTATGTTTATGAACTGCACTACAATTATCAAAATACCATTAAGTCACGCACGTGTGAATTTTGCTAAGAGTGCGGCCACGCTCATTAGATGTCACATCGAGGAGGCTGCACCTGTCGTCGAGCACTTGGTTGCCCCATCGTTGTTGAGCTGCCCGTCACCTACCCGGGCATCCCCCTCACTATCAAGCGCCCTACCGCTGCCCACCTGCAGCCTCTCGGCGACAGGGTGGCTGGGAGCTTGCCCTCCTGGAAGGCATGGCTGATGAACAGGGAAGGTCTCCTCGCCCTTGTCCAATCGGTGCTTGGGGCAATCCCGATCCACCAGCTGCTGGTCCTCACCCTGCCCAAGAAGATCCTCAAGTTCCTCGAGAAGATCCAGTGAGGCTTCCTTTGGCCTGGATGCACCGAGGCCAACAGAGGCCACTGCCATGTCAACTGGCATCACGTCGCCTGCCCCATATCGCTTGGCAGTCTTGGGAGTCCATGACTTGGAGTGAACCGACCTCGCTCTTTGCTGTGCGTTGGCTATGGTTCAGTCGCACTGACAAACACCGTGCCTGAACTGGAGTGGCCTCGACCTCCAATTTTCGAGCGTGCCTTCTTCTTTGCTAGTACCTCCACGATCCTCGGCAATGGTCAAAACACAAAGTTCTGGGAGGACTGATGTATCGACGGGCGCTCTGTCCACGAGATTGCACCCCTCCTCCACGCCTGTATTCCCAAGTGGTGCAGAAAGTCGAGGAGGGTCGCCGAGGGTCTGCATGGACATCTCTGGGTGCGCCACATCCACGTTGTCTTAGGCATTCATGAAATTGGCCAATATCTTCTGTATCAGCTGAGCAGGACCAGCTGGTGTGGAAGTTGAATGTGACTGACACTTACACTGGCCTGTAACTTAACTCTCATAGCTAAGCCGTTGGCTAATATTAGTACAGGATGAGTCAGCTTTTGAAACCCACAGTAGCAGATTACATCCTCCATCTCCTTGACGCTTGACTTATTCATATTCCACTAACATTTTTCTCTTGTTTCAGCTATTCATTCCTTTCTGGAAGCTAATAACATAGAACCATTTCACTGAATTGTATGTGTGCTTGGATTCATCCAAACACATTATTATCGTACACACAAGGAACCAAACATTGCATGCAAAACACAAATACATTTACAAAACTACTTGAGCTTATACAGTAGCCACATTTTTCATCTCCCCACAGCTTTTGTGTTTCTCTGCCATGAAGCAAACAGGAATGTCAGTACCTTGCAGATACGATAGGCAGATACTCAAGTCCCGGGGCAGCCGAAGATGTTCTTGCAGCCGCGGCCGGTGTAGGCCTGCCCCCGGCCGGGGCAGGAGCCGTAGCACGCCGCCTTGTTCGCCTCCAGCCCTTTGTAGCCGATGTACATGTCACCGTTAGCCAGCACCCTCCTCTGCGGGTACGACGCACCGAAGCCCGCCGCATCGTCGTCCTCGACGATGCTGCCATGTAGCGTCTGCACCGGCATCGCGTGGGTGCCGCCGGCGAGGGCGCCGTGGCTCATGACCAGCGCTGCGGCGAGGGAGGCCAAGAGGAGTAGTTGCGGTTGCAGCTTCATGGTCTGTGCTTCAGTGGTGCACTGTGGCCTATCACCCAGTGTAAGGAGGGATCCCTCTGTCTTGATAATGAGCAATAGCAATAATGAACTTGTTCTGCTGTTGCGTCTATTCCAGAGGAGATGGGTCCAGACTCCTCCATAGGGCATTTCAACAGCAACGGCACGCCTAACGTTTGCATGTGATGCTAGACGACATCACAGCGCTTCTAAATTTGTTGTCTAGTCTGCTATCGCTTCTGTTTAGTAGCAAGGTATACAAGATGTGAATCCTCTCAACAAGAATAACAGAACTAGGCAGTAGAAATTTCAGTTTTTAACAAGATTGCACAAGATCGTGTGTCGGGTAATTCTCGACATTCAAGAAAGAAAGAAGGAGAATTATCCTGGACTCGTATTGAATCGGTCTTTATCAGGCCCCAAAGCGCAGTACAAAGAATACAACATAAGTGGTAGGTACATGCATGTTTTAGAAGCTAAAAAGAGCACGAGAGTCCCGGCGATCAAGAGATCAGCAACTCGTACATGCCTCATCTCCAGATTCAGCAGTCGACAAGACAATACAACCAATAATTTTTCAAAGGAAAACATCATTTCATTTCATTTCAAATCTGTTTTGGCTGAACCTGGACATATTCATCTGTGGCATGAACACGAAAGGTTTTCGAAACACCAGCAATTACAAGGAAATGCATGCTCCCACTTCTTGAACAATGTCGTTTTCATCTAGCACCTCAGCTCTCTTTCCATCTTACCTTCACAAATATGTATCCTCAATATTGAGATTTGCCCAGTTTACCTAGTTCAAGAGTTAACTAGAAGAATCTGCTACATTTCAAGGAATTTGTACAACATGTTTTGTTCTGCATCTGCAAACATCATACAAATTCTGAAATGAAAAGAAAAATCTAGACAATTCATATATGATTATCTAGAACAACAACTGGTATATAAATCAAATGAAAATGGGTTCAGACATTCAGATCCATGGACATACCCAAAATTGCCATCATTCAAGTGCATAAGTAATGAACGTAGGAAAACAAGTCCTAATATGAGATAGTTCCAAGATTTTTTAAAATATTTTATTTCCTAGAAATTCAATTTTTTTAGAAACATATATCATTTTTGATAAATTACAAAATATATGCCTGTCGGTCCCTATTGGGCCGACAGCCAACCCATCGGCGCTTTAAGGCTGATATAGGTTTTTCTTTTTTGAGGAACTTTAAGGCTGATATAGCAAAATCACTTATAGAGTACTCGTAGCAACGAACACGTCTATTTCCTCCGCGCGCGCCAAGTGGCGTGATCTGGTGGTTCCCTTTTTCCCTTTTATTTTGGGGCACGCGGGTGCCTTTAGCGCAAGCATGGTCGTGCCTCCCGCAGAGGCACGGTCGTGCCTTTTTTTTACAAGCACGACTCGTGCCTTTTTTTAGAAGCACGACTCGTGCCTCCAGCGTAAGCTAATTCGTGCCTCCCGCAAAGACACGGTCGTGCCTTGTTTTAGAAGGCACGACTCGTGCGAGTCGTGCCTTTTTTTAGAGGCGCACGGCTTGCCTCCCGCAGAAGCAGATTTGTGCCTTCCATGGAGGCAAGGTCGTATCTTCCCCCCCCCCCCCCCACACACACCAAAACGTACCTATATCTATATCTATACCAATATATAGTGTAGAAATAACTTTGAATATCGGCTGTTGGATGAAGCTGATTCAACGGTTGAGACATGACAAATCCGAGTAGTATTGGCCGTTGGATGGAGGATATTCTCTCCATCCTTTAAGATTTTGCCATGTGTACTAATCTGAAAGGTTCCACACTTCTTCTTATGCACAAACCTGAAAGGAAAGACATTTCTTCTTCGTTCTAGACTCTTCCATACTTTAGTTCTTCAAGTGTTTCTCTGTTATAGAATAACCATTCATGTCTGTCCTATCATTTACGTTCTACAATATACACATAACACATACACTTCTCATTTGTTCTAGACACTTACATAGTTTCCCATGTATTTTTATTTGAAAAAAATTGATATCTATTTTTATTTTATTTTGTTCTATTTTGGTTCAAAGTTAATACAACATAATTTCTTTGCAAATGGAATACTCAACTGTTTTATGTATTTCACATGAGTTTTATGCAGTATATACCACACAATCTTCAAATATTATGTCGTTATAGTTTGATTTTGAATAAGATGGGTGATGATCTTAAATTTTATTTGTGTGTGATTCTATTTTTTTGCTGATTATGTGGTATGTTAATATCCGCTCACACTTCACTCTTATGTGCAAGGCACGTACATGTTACTAGTAGAAAAAGCGTGCGAAAAGCGAGAAAGCCAAAAAAACCACCAAAAAAACCAATTTTAAACACTAAAAATACGTGCACAAAAATAAAAAAATAAAATCCCAAGGAAACGTTGTGGATGCGACACGTGGCGCGCTGTGAGCGCAGAAAAATGCTCGCCGGGCCAGGCCGTGAACGAGTACTGTAGAACTAGTTGCTCTCCTGATATTGGTGTGTCTGTCGGTCGCCGCTAGGCCGACGATTGGACTTTTAGTCAAGACCGGACGGATGACTGTGCATAGAATGGGTCGACATGCCCATACCAGGAAACAACCCTTTTTCAATTTTATTCCATTTTCTTTCCTTTTTTTCGTAGTTAGAGATGGCTTTATGCTATTTTTTCCAATCTGCTTCGCACATAAATATAAATAAATCACAAATAAATAAATAAATAAATAAGTCGCATACAATAATGTTTCACACATAGGTAATGATACCAGTCTTGTAAGATATAGAAATAAATTGCATACAAAAATAGAAATAAGACGCATGCAAATATATCTCATACATAAATAAGTCGATCACAATAATGTTTCACGCATAGCTAATAATATCGGTCTCATACAAAAATATAAATAAGTCACATAAAAATACATAAAAATAAAACACATCCAAATATATCTCATACATAAATAAGTTGGTCACAATAATGTTTCACACATAACTAATAACATCAGTCTACATGTGTGAAATGGTATTTATGTATGAAATATATTTGTATGTAACTTATTTATATTTTTATATGTGACTTATTTATATTTGTGTATGTGGTTTATTTATATTTGTTCACGGAGCAGGATGGCAAAAATAGCGTAAAACCATCTCTAAATAAAAAATAAAAATAAAAGAAAGGGAATAATGGAATAAAGGGCTGAATAAAAAAAAAATCGAACAAAGGAATTGCCATTTATATGAGGCATCAGACTTCTAGTAACAAAAAATTGAATCTGAAGTAGGGGCACTGTGAGAATTTCTTAACCTTGCTACCGCTCTTAGTAATTTCTTAAGGAACTTTTAAACTATGACTTATTTATATTTTTGTATGTGATTTATTTATATTTTTTCACGGAGCAGGATGGCAAAAAATAGCGTAAAACCATCTCTAAATTAAAAATAAAAATAAAAGAAAGGGAATAATGGAATAAAGGGCTGAATAGAAATAAAAAAAATCGAACAAAGGAATTGCCATTTATATGAGGCATCAGACTTCCAGTAACAAAAAAATTGAATCTGAAGTAGGGGCGTTGTGAGAATTTCTTAACCTTGCTACCGCCCTTAGTAATTTCTTAAGGAACTTTTAAACTATGATATACCAGACTGCATTTTTTTCAACATGGATCATGCAATGAACATCTCAGATTGTTGTTGAAGCAAAGATATTATCTAAATGTGATTGTTTAATTATTTAAAAGGAAATTGTGGTTTCATTAAGAACAACTAGCTTGGGTTGCAAGAACCGACGAAGCACATTATATAATAAAAGAAGGCCCACTCAAGATATGAGATGGAGACAAACTTAAACATAAAGCAGAGAACATGTCAGAAACCTTGAAATCGATCGAATGGCAGTTTTAAATGTTCTCCTTCACCCTTTTGTAGTTCTGGATTAATATTTGTAGTTCTGGATTAATTATTAATTTCGAGTGACATTAGTTCCTTCTCTGCTGGATCAGGTGTGCCCCATCCATCATATACAATCGATCCTACTAAGAAGATTTACAAAACCGTATATTAAGAGGTGATAAAGATGCACATGTGCCGCTAGCCTAATACAAAATCTAAAAGGTGAACCAAGCTCGCATCCAATCAACAGAAAAGAGATACATTATGCATGTATGGACCAGACCACTTCAAACAAAATCCAATTCAAGTAAAAAAATATAATTGGCAGTGTTAAATACCTTGAAAAAAAATGACTTGGCAAAGACGATCAATACAACAAAACAAAGGAATTTGCCATTATATTCAGCAGGAAGAATCACATGAAGCTTGTGGAGAGTCAGAAGTTTGGAGTAGCCACATTGGGTGCGACTGTGCTATGGCGGGAGTCAACATGTATTTTACCAATACGTACTCAAAGTCCAAAAATAATCCAAAACATAATGGCTCACAGATTGTTTAATTACTCTTCTTCTAAGCTTACTTCTATTTTCTTAATCATAATTTTTTAAGATGATAGACATACCTCAATTTTATAAATAAATTCATCCGCATCAAATTTACACATAACACAACCAAATAAACAGTTTAAAACATGAACGACAACCCTGGCAAGGAGCGAAAAGAAATGTCACACAAGCCAACAAACCAACATCTAACGACCAAACAAAACAAAGTTTAACACACCGACCAGTAAAACTAAGCATCATCATCGCCAAGCGACGAGTCAAAAGAAGACATGCCACGGGTTGTGGCACAGTTGATCAGAAGTTCCAGCCCTTCAACATATTCTTCTTTAGTCAATAATTTCTACATCTGTTGAGATATATCCGATTGTATAGACAATCAACCGGTTTGTTAGGGAAGCGATGCTCAATAGTAAATCTGTTATGGATCATCCAGAGTACCCAACGGCCACGCTAGCCCCGGTGTATCAACCAAATAACAGTTCCTAGGTCACAACCGCCCACTCTAGAAGTATGTGAGGGTTTTCGCTCTTTTTTTTAATTAATCAAGTTATTCTTATTTTTCTTATTTCAATATGTATTTGCTCGGTTTTCTGAAACGGTAGGCAAAAGCTTTTTGCCACCGTTTTGAAAAAAAGCAGCCGCCCACTTCGTACATGCTTTTTTAGCGAATGCAACTTACTACAAAGATTAGAAAAACAAATTGATTGATCATAGACCACTCAACAACTAATCAAATTTACTGCTAGTAGTTTATACTTCCTCCATTCATTATTATAAGATGTTTTGAATACAGATTGAAATAAGTGAATAAACACACTAAGAACACACCTATATTCATTTGATTAAAAAAAAGTAAAACATCTTATATTAATGAACAGATAAAATTGACTGAAATTTTTGACAAAAAGGGATTACAAAATTTTAGGACCAATACGGACGGCCATGATCCTCACTTGATGTTGCTTCCGGCATCCGTCGCTGGCACATACAGCTTGTCGTTTTCTCGTCTGCGCCGTTGTGCCACCCACCGCTGCCGCGTTTGCCGAGTGCATGTATCGCCGTAACCGAGAACTAGATTGTGTGCCCCTATTCTGTAACTGCATCTGTGAATCCATCAGCAGATCTAATTTGTAGCGTAACTTCTTTTTTAGGGAAAAAATGTAGCGTAACTTTTTTTATAGGGCAATTGTAGCGTAACTATTTTCTGATCCTATTCTGTAACTTTTTTTATTTGAGGGGATCCTATTCTGTAACTGGACTGCGGGAGGCTTGAGCTGGACTACATGCAGCTAGGTGGGCTGGCTGCTGGGAGGATAATTAGGCCATGAAAGGCTAATTTTTAGGTATTGTGGCCCCTAAACCTCGCCATTGCTTCGGGAGCAACTAATTAAGGAGTACTCGTTCGCAGCCCGCTTCAGCGAACAGCGCCACGTGTCGCGCTTACAGCGATCCCTCAGGATTTCGTTTTTTTATTTTTTTTACGTGTTTTTAATGTTTAAAATTGGTTTTTTCGACTTTTTTGGTTTTCGCACGTTTTTCTATACGTTTTGGTGAAGAAAAAAAATCAATTTTTTTTTCGAAAAAAAGAGGCACGACCTTACCTCCGCGGGAGGCACGAGTCGTGCCTCGTGCCTCCGAAAAAGGCACTCGTGCCTCCTTTTTTGAGGCATTCGTGCCTCAAAAAACAGGAAAAACAAAAAAACGTGAAAAGGCACTGTCGTGCCTTTTTAGAGGCACTCGTGCCTCCTTTTTTTATGCACTCGTGCCTCTAAAAACAGGAAAAACAGAAAAACGTGAAAAGGCACTTGTGCCTCCTTTTTTGAGGCGCTCATACCTCTTTTTTGAGGCGCTCGTGCCTCCTTTTTTGAGGCGCTCGTGACTCTTTTTTGAGGCGCTCGTGCCTCCTTTTTTGAGGCACCGTGCCTCTAAAAAACAGAAAAAACGGAAAAGCACCAGAGCGGGCCAAGTGGCGCGCGCGAAGCGCCAAGTGTCACGCACGAAGGAAACGCAGTATTCGTTGCAACGAGTACTCTTAAACTAGTGATTTCGCATTGCTTCCCCGGTTTGTTTGATATATCTTTTTACTGAAAAGGAAGTAAAAAAAGTAGTCTTTGATATGGCACATAATAAATCCTCTGACCCATATGGTTTTAATGGTGAATTTTATCAGCATTTCTGGGGCCTGATTAAAGAAGATCTGATGGAATTGTTTCAAGATTTCTATGAAGGGAAACTTGATATCACCAGATTGAACTATGGGATTATTACACTAGTGCCAAAAGTTCCTGGGGCAAAATAGATGCAAAAATTCAGACCAATTTGTCTTCTGAATGTAAGCTTTAATTTTTTTACCAAAGTTCTTATGAACAGACCGGTGAAAGTAGCTGATGAGGTTCTTCTACCCACACAAACTGCTTTTGTGAAGAGGAGATTTATTATGGATGTGGTTATGGTGTTACATGAAGCTCCGAACAGTATTCATGCTGAAAAGAAAGATGCTATTGTGTTCAAAATAGATTTTGAAAAAGCATATGACAAAATAAAATGGCCTTTCGTTATGCAAATGTTAAAAATAAAAAAATCCTAGATAAATGGATAGATTGGATTATGTGCACTATAAGGGTGGAAAAGTGGGAATAAAAGTCAATGACAGGGTTGGGTCTTATTTCCCTACTTACAAAGGTTCAAGACAAGGAGATGCTTTATCCCCTTTAATTTTGACCTGGTAGCTGATGCTTTAGCCATTCTGCTAGATAAAGCTAGGAGAAATGGATTGATTAAAGAGGTGATTGAAGATAAGGTGGAATTTGGGGTTAACATGTTACAATATGCAGATGATACTATCTTTTTTACATGATGACATGGGCAATGCAATAAATCTGAAGTTCATTCTTTCAGTTTTTGAGCAAATGTCTGGATTAAAAATCAACTTTCATAAAAGTGAGATCTTCTTGTTTGGGAAAGCTAGAGATCATGAGAAGGAATTGCATGATATCTTTTCTTGTGTAAAAGGATCCCTCCCCATGAAATATTTAGGAATACCATTAGATGAAAAAAGAATTAGAAATAAGACTTGGACTCCAACTGAGGAGAAGTGTGGAAACAAATGTAAGACCTGGCAAGGAAAAATGCTGGATAGTGGGAGCATGATTACTTTAATACAATCTTCCCTAACTGGAATACCTTATTATATGATGTCCTTTTATATTTTGCCTGCTGGGGTAAGAAAAAGGATGGATTTCTTTAGGGCCAGGTTTTTGTGGCAACAAGATGAAGGAAAAAGGAAATATCATTTGGTGAACTGGAAGAATGTTTGTAGACCAAAAGATGTTGGGGGTTTAGGAATTCAAAACCTGGAAATGATGAATGTAGCCCTGATTTGTAAATGGTGGTGGAAACTTTTTTGATCAATCAGAAGGGATGTGCCAGCAAATTTTGAGACAAAAGTATGTTAGGCAAAATGGGATCTCTGTAGAAAAAAAATAAGCTGGGGGATCATAATTTTGGAATGGTTTGATGAAATTCAAGGATTTGTTCTTCTCACTCTGTAAGTTTAGAGTTGGGGATGGGGCAAATACTAGATTTTGGGAGGATAGCTAGATTGACAAGCAACCTCTCTGCAAAATGTATCCCGGATTATATCTACTCTATTTTACTAAAAAGCAGTCTGTAAACAGGTGCTGGAAAAAGGGCTAGATAATATTTAGTTCAGGAGAACTCCATATGGAGAGTCTCTGCAATTTTGGGAACATGTTAAAAGTGTATGTGATACTGTGACTTTGAATAATGATGGAGACCAAATTAGATGGTCTTTGACGAAAAGTGGGATGTACTCTGTTAAATCTATGTATAGGTTTCTAATTGATGATGGCTTGGCTTCCCCATAAATATTTCCGTGGAAAGTGAAAATTCCATCTAGAATTAGATTCTTTATATGGCCTGTCAATAAAAAAGTTGTTCTAACCAAACATACCTTGTTAAAGAGAGGTTGGCAGGGTAGTCCAGCTTGTCCTTTTTGTGGGAGGGATGAAAATATAAATCATCATTTCTTTGCCTGTTCCATGGCAAGAATGCCGTGAAATATTCTAATTGTTGCATTTAATTTAGCAAGAATACCAATTGATATCACAGATTTGTTTGGTGGGTGGATACAAAGTTTTAGTTCTGGTAATAAAAAGAAAATGCTGATTGGGGTAGCTGCTATCCTCTGTACTATTTGGAGGCTTAGAAATAGAGCTATTTTTGTTAAATAGTGTGTTAATGATCCTTGTGTTCCAGTGTCTATGATGGCTAATTAGCCAGATGATTGGTCCATTTTGCAGACAAAACCAGAAGATCAAAACGTTCTTAAACAAGGAGTGAAGATCTATGAAGAAGTTGCTAACGAAATCTTCAAGAAAGTAGTTGGATGGAGACTACAAGTAGGCAGGATCCAAGCTTGAAGTAGTTAGTAGACTGGAGGAGGAATCGCCCCTTTGGCGTTTGCTGTTCGATGTCGATTATATCTCTCTGTTTGGATTTTGCTGAGAGCTCAGGATGTGAGTGTCTAGTGATGATGGTGGGTTTAGCTCCTGCGAGTGGGGTGGTCTGATGAGCAGTTGATACCCTCTCTTAAGCCAAAAGTTTCCT
The DNA here is from genome assembly GCA_950022295.1 of Bromus sterilis. Lineage (NCBI taxonomy): Eukaryota > Viridiplantae > Streptophyta > Magnoliopsida > Poales > Poaceae > Bromus > Bromus sterilis. The sequence continues at coordinate 28,394,347 of OX465599.1, read as the reverse complement.
ATGTTTAGCTTTCTAAGGTTGTTTAGCTGTAATATATAGTAGTTTGTATCCAAGACACTATGATTTCTTTATATGAAATCGGAGGGGGAGCAATCTTTTATCCAAGAAAAAGCTGGCTTTCCGGGGGGGGGGGGGAGATGGAATCATTGACCTCAGATTTTTATAGCCATCTCTTTACGACCAAGGGAGTTCAAAACATGTATGAAGAGATCAATTCGGTCGAAAAACCGCAAATGTAGACTGAGCTACTTGTAGCTTGGTATTTTGAAATAATAATCATAAAAGATGTTTAAAAGTTTCAAAGAAATTCATCTTTTTTTTCATGGAAACCTATACGTACCCTGCATGAACGTTCAAATTTTAGGTTGAAAATACTGTAACACACAGGCTGCACCAAAAACAAAATTTTGGCCCCAAAATGAAAAAAAAACAGCCCATTTAAAAATCAGTATTTTGTTTTTTTTAAACAACATGCACATTACAATATTTTACAGGTTCATGTGGAATACACATAAGTTTCCATGGATATATTTTTTCCATTTTTTTGAAACCTTTAAATACTTTTTATGCTTTTTTTTAAATATCGACATGCACAAATTCGCACTCTCAATTCGGTCCCCTACTAAAATAACTATTGACATGCAGACCACTCTAGATGCTCTATACTTCGCTCAAGATCGTTGACCTCAGATTTTTATAGCCATCTCTTTACGACCGAGGGAGTTCAAAACCTTTATGAAGTGATCAATTCGTTCGAGGAAACGCAAATGTAGACGAGCTACTTGTAGCTTGGTATTTTGAAAAAATCATAAGAAATGTTTAAAAGTTTCAAAGAAATTCGACTTTCTCTCATGGAAACCTATACACACCCCGCATGAACGTGCAAATTTTTGGTTGAAAATACGGTAACACGCAGGCTGCACAAAAAAAACAAAATTTTGGCCCAAAAATGAAAAAAACCCAGCCTATTTAAAAACCAATATATTGTCTTTTTGTACAACATGCATATTAAAATATTTTCAAACAAAATTTTAGAGGTTCATGTGGAATACATATAAGTTTTCATGGATTTGTTTTTCATTTTTTGAAACTTTTAAATAATTATCATGATTTTTCAAAATATCGAGCTACATGTAGCTCGACATCCACAAATTCGCACTCTCAATTCGGTCCCCTACTAAAATTATTATTGACATGCAGACCACTCTAGATGCACTATACTTCACTCAAAAAGTTAAGCATGCCCTGTTCCAAATGGCTCCCTTGATAGCAGCCGGTCCAGACGGGTTTCCTGCATTTTTTTTTCAAAATCATTGTACCATATGATGTGAAGAGATAACCAACGTTGTCCTAAAATTTGTTGAAGGTACAGAAAGTGCGGAAAGCACAAATAAACTAATATTGTCTTGATTCCAAAGGTAAAAAAAATTCAACATTGAAAGCATAATTTTGTCCCATCGGTTTTTATAATGTCCTATACAAAATTGTGCGGAAGGATATTGCAAATCGTCTGAAGCTTATTCTTCCTGATATTATCTCTGCGGAACAACCAACTTTTGTTTCGGGCAGGATGATTACATACTCTCTCCGTACTGAAATATAGATAGTCGAAGTGTACTAGTTATAGTATACTTCAATTACCTATATTTCTGTATGGAGGGAGTATAATACAATTGTGGCTTATGAATGTTTAAACTTCATGAAAAGGAACAATGTTATTACTCATATAATTGTGGCTTATGAATGTTTAAACTTCATGAAACGGAACAATGTTATTACACATCCTCATTGTGCTTTTAGGTGGATATGATGAAGTCATATGCTAAGGTTGAATGGGACTATCTCAAAGTCGATGTTGAAGATGCCCCCAAAAAGAAAAGAGTGATAATCCTAAGGACAACTCCAAGGGGGCGACCCATTTGCGAACACAACACATTTTGTTCATTTGGGTCGCTTCGGTAGACCAAATGTCCCCCGCGTGCGTTTGGGTCGGTAGGCAGTAGGACACCCATGTCCCGGCGGTCCTCGTCCGTGGCCGACGGCGGCACCGGATCCGGCTCGAGGTATTTGTATCATGTCCCCTCTGGTGGCGGCAACAATGGTGGCCGAACACTTTTGTTTCCGGGTTCGCGGCGGTGGCGTGAAGGACGTTGAGCAGGCCGGATGGATGGAGAGGAGAGGAGAGCACTGCAGGGTGGGTTGATAGCGTGGGGTGGGGTGGTCGGGGCCGACTCGGGTTGCGTGCGTTTGTGGCCCCGCGCGTATCGGCCACTCGTGCGTGGGAGAGCAATCGTTGGTTGCCCTGGGCGAGCTCGCTCGTAGGAGTACGTGCTCATGGACCAACGGACGCGTGGCGCTCCCACAACAGCCACAGGCCCCCCGAGTAGTTGCTTCCATCCCGGTTCGACCGGGTCGGTGGCGGGATGCGCGAAATATTCATCGGGTGCAGGCAGGGCGCGGAGGCAGGTGAGCGAAAAGAAGGCGAGGCGGCAAGGGCAGCCTTTGTTTTGATCCATCCACCCCTGGAGGCTGGAGCATAGCATAGCGCCAAAGTTTGATCATTAGGAGTAGATGGCCGTCCGTACCACGCAGACGCAGGTCGCAGGCACCCACGGTACGTAATCTGAGTTCATGGAACGTCCCACTCCCACCGGGAACGGGAAGAGAGCTAGCAAACCCGACGACCACCCCATCGACATGATCAACAACAACACGTTCAATTCTCAAAAAACAACAACAACGACGACGACGACCATGGGAGAGGAGAAAGAGAGAGAAAGAGAGAGAGAGAGAGAGAGAGAGAGAGAGGTGACGTCTACGACGAGGTCGTCAACGGCGGCGCGGGAGTCGAGGAGGACGGGGCGTAAGTACTCCGCCGCGGCCCAACCAACTGTTCCCGATCTCGCTATGATTTCCTCATGTTCGGACCTTCAATTCGTGTTTCGTTCTTGGATGATGCATGGGGAATTCAGAACCCTGGTTATCAACTTATGATGATGCTTCTTTCCCTGGTTTATGGTCAGATCTAGTCTAGCTTGTGTTTTGTCCTTGGCCGGCTCGGCGTCCAACTTGTATCACCGACGAGATCGAGAGAGAGACCAGGTAGGGGTAGGAGCTTCTCGTGCGTAGCTAGGGCCGCGCTCCTTCTGGATTCCCTTTTTTTGCTTTGTGTTTGCCTGCTTGCCATGGAGCGGCCTCGCGCCTCGCCTCGCCGTCGGGACGGCCAAGGCGTCGCGAGTAATTTCAAGGTGGAGAAAAGGTTAGGCGGGGATGTGCACCGCCGCGTACTAGCGCTCGCGCCGGCGAGCTAGCGGCGTGGATCCGCATATAGGACAAGGCGTGGCCGTGCTCTAGCGCGCGTACTGGGCGGGCTTCCGGTGCTCTGATCTTGCTTGGAATGCAACCAAGCCGCACGCAAGTTCTTCAAAGTTCTTGCAGCATTTCCAATCCAAGGGCATGTATTCATAATGTTGTAGTTTCAGTATTATTTCTCAATGCTGCATGCTGGCGAATATAGATTTCTAGATATACGTCTGGGTGGGAGGCTCGCTGATCTGGACTGGTGTGACTGGAGTAGATCGTTTCTTAAGCCTTTCACAAACAAATTCCTTTGTAGTACTAGAGAAACGTACTGTACTTTTTTCTTTTCTTGTTTTGTTACCATACGGGCATATAACACTATTCGTCTTTTTAGTGAACTGAGCACTTTTTGAATCAAAATACTGGACGGTCTTGACTGACACAGATGCGGGTGCGTATATGGTTTTGTTTTCCAGAGCAAGTAGAAGCATTGCGTGTCATTTTATTACTCCCTCCGTAACTAAATATAAGACGTTAAACGATTTTAGGACACAACCGACAAATGGCCAATTTGACGATTTTACCCTCAATTTGAATTCGAGGACACAGTCGTCGTCTTCCTCGCGTCGTCCAGGCGCTCGGCCCAGCCGGCCCCTCTTCCAGGCGATCGGCTCCTCAGCCTCGATTCCAGGCGCTCGGCCCCGCCAGCCCCGGTTCCAGGCGATCCGCTGATCCCCTCGTCCAGCGCGTGGAGGTGCTCGGCCCCGCCAGCCCCGGTTCCAGGCGCTCGGCCCCGCTTCCAGGCGATCCGCTGATCCCCTCGTCCAGCGCGTGGAGGCGCTCGTCCCCTTCTGCCCTACGTCGAGGCAATCGTCCCCGTCAGCCCTTGTCCAGACGCTCATCCCCGATAGCCCCTCGTCCTTGTGTCCACGGCGTCCAGGTGCTCGTCCTCGCTGGCCCTCATGAAGGCGCTCATCCTCGCTTCCCCCACGTCCAGGCCCTCACCGAGTCAAGGAGTGCTACCAAGCAGGTATTCCTCGCCTCTGCCCAGGTGCTCCTGCAAGCAATTCATCAACTGGCATTAGTACTGATGCATCAATTGCTAAAATGCATAAAATGTGGAATTAGTACTGATGCATCAATTTCATCAACTGTGTGTTTTGATGGAGATTGATATAGCAAGAAGATAAAATGCATAAATGTGGAATCGATTGCTTTGCCTGCACAACATTGGACACTGTAAACTGGAAACACTGTAAGCTGAGAAAACATTTGCATTTGGAGTATATTTATGCATGATGCAGGTACAGTGCATATGTAACAAACCTTAATCACTTCCTACTTGCTGGTGTTTGTCTCTTGGTTCAGGTGAACCTCCCCGCACCCAAGCTATCGGCACCCAGGCCCTCCTTCTCGTTGTGCCCAAGTCCTCCTTGTCGCCTTGGTCATCCTAGCCTCGCCCAGGTGCTCCTCGCAAGAAAAAACAACATGAAGTAATTCAGCAACAAACAACAATAAGCAACAATTCAGCTACTCCCAGCCAACTAACATTAGCAGTAGCAAGAGGACCAACACAATAGAACAGCAGTAGCAAGAGTAAAGCAACAGTACCTCAACATCACAACAGCAGCAACAACCACAATTAAAGATACTTCTACACTGGAAGCTCCTCCTAGGTCCAGGAGATGGTGCTCCCAGATTTAAATTGCAGTCCTCCTGCGGGAGAAGGAGCAGACGATGTTATGATCCAAGAAGAAGGATCAGTACATATGATCCAAGAAGAAGAAGCAGTGCATATGATCCAAGAAGAAGAAGTGCATATGATCCAAGAAGAAGAAGCAGTGCATATGATCCAAGAAGAAGAAGCAATATGTAGGCAACGAAAGTCATTGACTGATGCGCAGAGATATGCTTCTTACATGTCAATGCATACGCTGAATATGACTAGGGGTGGCAAATTCAAAAGAAATGACAAGAAGGACGTTGCTCAATTTTTTTAAGTTGATGTTCAACTTATTCAAAGAATATGGAAGATGTGGATGTGGATGTGGAGGTGGATGTGTCAAATAAAAGGAAAGGAAGATGTGGAAGAAAAGTGATTGATGGTGTTCTATCCCAAATCCCCACAATTTCATTGAACCGACGGTCGACTCTCAGATCACTTGCTTGCGCACTGAGTGTTAGTCACACTACACTACACCGGAAACTCAAGCTTCACAAGATTAGGGGGCATTCGAATAGTTTAAAGCCAACCTTGAAAGACAAGAATAAAAAGGAAAGGATCAAATTTTGCACCTCGATGCTTGATGAAACAACCTTAGCAGATGCAAGAGTGCGCTTCACCGGAATGCACAACATTGTGCATATTGACGAAAAATGGTTCTATATGACCAAGAAGAACAGATATTACTACCTCCTGCCCGAGGAAGTTGACCCGGTCAGAACTGTCCAAAACAAGAACTATATTGGTAAAGTGATGTTCCTAACAGCCGTTGCTCGACCTAGATATGATGCTCAAGGCAGTGTGACATTCTCAGGGAAAATTGGTGTTTGGCCTTTTGTGCAAGAGATTCCAGCTGCTCGAAGAAGTGATAATAGAGAAAGAGGAACTTTGGAAACCAAGACTGTCAATGTGAACAGAGAAGTCATGAGGCGATATATGATAGAAAAAGTGATTCCGGGAATAAAAGAAGTGTGGCCCGCAGGTGAGGTTGGACGGGAAATTTTGATCCAGCAAGACAACGCGAAGACGCATATTCTTCCTAATGACCAGGAGTTCACACAAGCGGTTGCAGCAACTGGTCTAAACATAAGACTAATACAACAACCACCAAACTCTCCTGAGGTAAATGCACTTGATCTTGGGTATTTCAGATCACTAGAGTCTATGACCGACTGCATAGCTCCTACGACTATCAAAGAACTGATCGAAGGTGTGCAGGAAGAATTCGACGAGTATGATGTCGACAAACTCAATAAAATATTCCTTACACTTCAGACAGTCATGGTGGAAATAATGAACCATGGAGGAGGAGATGATTATAAAATTCCACACGTGTACAAGGACAGAATGGAAAAGCTACCTCACAGGATTCGATTTCCTCGTGAAGTTTATGACAATGCCTTGGAGATACTAGGACAAGATGTCCATTGAACTTGGAGCAGAGTACTTGTAGTGGAAAGGCTTGTGCTCCATGTTTGTAGTGGAAAGGTTGTGCTCCGTGTTTGTAGTGGAAAGGCTTGTGCTCCGTGCTTGTAGTGGAAAGGCTTGTGCTCCGTATTTGTAGTGGAAAGTCTTTTGTGCTCCGTGTTTGTAGTGGAAAATCTTATACTCCGTGTTTGTATGGGAAAGTCTTGAGCTCCATGTTTGCATTGGAAATTTATTCAAGTTTCTGAATTTTAGGAGTATATGAAAGTTTATAAAATTTAGGAATGGAGAGGAGGCAACATACAGCCTACTCCTACTCCTACTCCTACTTTTAATCTACTCCTACACATGAAGCACATACAGCCTGTACATGCCCTGTATATGAACTATATATACCCTGTATATGCACTGTACATGCCCTGTATATGCACTGCGTATTCAGTTTTAAATTAACTGAAGCAAAACTAGTTAACCAAATTATTCAAATTTAAGATAGCACAAGCAGTACTAAAACCAATACAAGCAGTACTAAAACCAATAGTTTAGCATCAGGAGACTACATAGTTTTGCATCAGGAGACCAATACAAGCAGTACTAAAGCACTGAACAAATTAGCATATGGTTGCAGACTAATAATGAGAAATCATCACCTGATATGCACCACTCCTATGTCTTCCTACCTGACAGTCTATTGTTTCAAAATAGTAGTCCTATCTGATTGACAGAATCAAACTGATTGAAGCTACTTCTATGCAAATGACAGTCTGATTGAAGCTACTCCTTGCAAAACTCAAGCACCACTCCTATCTGCACTACTTCTGATTGGTTGAACAAAATTGTTTAAACAAAATTATTCTTCACTACTCCTATCTTCCCTACAAGGACTACTCCTATCTGCACTACAAGGAGTAGTATGGATCTTCAGAAAATTAAACTGGAGTACTAGTATGGACCTTGGAAAATCAAACTGAACATCAAACGAAACTGAAGAAGCTACAGGCCACGAAACTGGAGTACTAGTATGGACCTTGGAACACCTGACGAACTATGTAGGCGATCTATCTGGGTGACAGGGGAGGACATGGGGGTGAACGGGGTGGTCGCCGTCCATGCTCCCGACGCGCGCGGTGCGCGAGAGGCGGCTGGCGGCCGGATCGGAAACACCACGGCGAGAGAGAAAGAGGATAAGGAGGAGGAGGCATCTCACAGCGGGAGGGCGATGTCGACGTACGGCTGCTCGGGAAGGAGGAGGCTCGTCGTCACCAGTGTCGAGCAGAAGAATCCCGCCACCGTCGTCCATCAGGAGAAGCTCGCCACCGCCGTCGAGCAGGCCAAGACCGCCGTGCTCGCGCTCCTCCCGCTCCTCCTCGACCTTGCGGACCTCGCAAGTAAAACAACCATCTTTGGCTCAAGCAAGAGAAGGTAGCGCAGACGCTCGCAAGAGGGAGAGGTGGCGTGAAGGAAAGGGAGAGGCGACAGCGTGGCGTGGGCGAGGGAGAGGAGAACGGCGGCGACGCTGGCGAGAGGGAGGTGCGTCACCCGCCGGGGAGCTAGGGATTTCAGTGAGATGGAGGAGAATGGGAAAGTGAGTGCCGTGAGTGAGTGACCGCAGGGGCAAAATTGGAAATGATGGAAGTTTCGTAGCGTTACCAGATTTGCACTGCATTTTATAAAACGTCTATAGGGAGTATTAAGTAAGGAGGGAGGGGTATGTACTAAAAGAGTGGTCGCCTGTAAACCTCAAAGCAATCAGTCTGATTTTTCTTCCTTCAGTATCAACCGTTGCAAGCCCTGCATCCCATTAGGGCTGCTTTTTTCCCGGTGTTAATTGTCAGACGTTCGTTGATACTCTCTCCGGGTTTTCTTTACTTCGGATATAAGATTTGGTCAAAGTTAAATTTAATAAATTTTGATCAAATTTATATTAAAAAGTATCAACATCAAAGTTATATCATATGAAAACTAATATCATCTAATGATATTGGTTCCATATTGTGGGTGTTGAAATATTTTTCTATAAAAATGGTCAAACTTTGTCAAGCTTCACTTTGACCAAATCTTATATGCGAAGTAAAAAAAGACGGAGGGAGTATATTTTTGTCAATGATGCTCGCAGGTGGTTCTTGTTATCAATACAACTAGATGATACCTCGCGCGTTGCTGCGGGAACTGCTAATAAATAATTTTATATTTTGAAATATAGAAAAAATTATGAAACATAATATAAGTTTATTATAATTTCTTTGAAATTAATATTGTTTTGACTCAAAATATAAGATTTTTTTAACAAAAAATGATGATAAATAAAAAATGAGTGTCTTTAAAAAAACATTACCTTCACAATATATCGGTGAGATGATATAAGATAAAAAAATGTTGAGTAGACACAGTGGAGACATCACCTTTGATTAAACATATTACAATGATAGAAATTACCTATGTGCATTCATAAAAAAAACATCGCATAGAAAAAATATGAGGTAACTTATAATTTGATTCTATAAAAAAAAAGGCACTGATAAATTTGAGTGCAAAAGAAAGTTATATTTATATATGATAAGTTGCATGTGCATGTAAAGTTAATGGGATCTCTCTTATGTGGCATACTTTGCATGGCCTAGTGGGAAAGGAAATTAAAATGATTGGCTTAGTGGAATGGTGAGATGGACACCTTGCATGTTAAGAAAATTGAGATCAAATTTTTAAGAATGTTAGATGACGCATGTGGTCTATATTACTCCGCCGCTGCTACTCGTTAAAAATTAAATTTCAGACGAGATTGACATATCCCAAACGTGATTATCAGAGAAGCATGGTCTCGAGGCGCGCAGAAACCTGCTCAACACTGCCACGACCGACTAATGCTCCACCTTAGACCTTCATATGCACCTGCCATCTAACTAGCACCGCTAATGCGAACTGTTCTCTGAACTTTTAAACCACCACCTACATCTGCCTCACGACTTGATAAAAAATTATGTGCATAAGATAGGTTAGGTTTACGTAAACTATATTCAAATTTAAATAAAATTTATCCAAATTTGTATGATTTTTCAATATTTTGGTTGAGCTGTTGATAAACGGATGTGGTTAAGATTGTATGGTTGGATCCCGTATCAGTGCCCGTGGTCCGAACATATCCGTTTGGTAGTTAAAACACGTTTCAGTGTTTTTGTACCTGATAATACGTGCCTCATTCATATAATAAAAAATCATAGTATAGGCTATGTAGATATTAACCTGACCGTACTGAAAATTAAAAAGACACACCAACTTTTTCACAAAGAACCATCAACTAATTTTTATATATCAAGGTCAAAGAATCCCCCGAGCTTGATACCAACCCCTCCCACCTGCCTCTCGGGCACCATCACATCAGCCATCAACAAATATGGTAGATCACCTTCACATCCGAGCTCGACAGAGCTTCATTGTTGATATACTGTTTCATGGACCTTCAAGGGGGCTTACCAAAGGCAAAGTCATTGTAGTTGAATAAATCAGGCCAGGCAACAACCCGAACAGACCATCGAACTCCAGATCTAGCACCCTCGCTCGACAAATACGCCGAAGAAGAAAACCATGCCATCCAACCATCAACCGCGATACCAACACATGATCCTTTGTCATTCAGATGTCACCAACGCATACCACCATCTGCGTCCACTCATGGACTATATCTCAAGCTTCACACTGATGTTAAAGCAAATACCATCACAACTGCAAAGCCCGAGGACGCGTGACCACCTTATGGATGCCGCCGCCACCAACATCACTCCTGACTCAACACATAGCCACCAAGACCAATCACCAACTACAAAGCAGTATGTCATATCATGAGGGTGTGTTTCATCATTTCATTTGTTCGAAGTTTTAGCCCGATATGTGATATTGTTCCAGATTTAGGCGCTATACAAATTTGGGGATGAAGCGCATATCGATTCCACCACGACGTATGATGATACCATATGCCCCGGATTTCAACATCAATATCACAACATTACAACTACAAGGATACAACATATAATATAACATGCATATAAGTGCATTATATAAATCCAACAATGGAAGATACAATGTGTAAGTACAGACTACAATCAAAATTCCTAAGAGGCAAATAATAAACATCGACTCAATAACCACTCGAGTCTAGGCTCCCCGCCAGGATCCGCTAAACTAATCATCGTCGAATCTCCATGAAGTATCGTCCAGGCACTGGGTTGTAGAACATCTCTGGATTCAACATATAAAGGGGAGAATGTATTGGTGATAAACCTGGGCATTTTTCGGGCCGGGCCTAGCAAAGCCCATAGCAGGAAACCAAGGCCCGAGCCTGGACCGAGCCGACCCGATCGTCGGGCCTAGATTTCAGGCCCGAGCCCGGCCCATCAGTGCAAAAAAACGACATCAGGCCTCGGGCCGAGCCTTCCCTAAATCGCGATTTCATCAAGCACGAGCCCGCCCCGACGCAGCTTTCGGGCTTAAATATCAGGCCCGAGCCCGACCCATGGGCATGGTCGGACCGGGTTCTCAGTGCCCAGATCTGATTGGTGAGTACAATGGTATCTCGCAAGCTAAGTAACATCAACATCTTCACTAGCACCATCTCATCTCCAAACCCTAGTTCATCTTGTGTAACCAATCTTTGTCTCAAACCTCGGATTAGTGTCTGGGGTGTTCCCGTAGTGTTGATTGCAACTTGGAGTTGATGCTATTGGGTTTTATTGATGGAATATTGATGTGTTCAAATTGTTACACATATATTTATACCCACTGATCATTATCATCTTTATGAGTTGTGAGTCTTTCTTCCCTAACATTAACCTCGGTCATTTATTCTTATCCTAACAGTAGGCTCCCAACCATCTTGTATTTTTCTAGGAACATAAACCTCAAGTTTGAGTCTTTCTTCCCTAGCCTTAATAAAAGCATTTGTGATGTGTCTTTGGTAAAAGCATTGTTTAACCTATTAGTGTTAGGATCTTTGACCATTTTTTGTAGGAACCTAATAACTTCAGAGAGGTTAGGATTATCAAAATAAATTGACTACCTCAAATAAAGTGGGAGCATTATTATCTAAAGTTATTTTATCCTCAAGCCCACTTTTAACATTCTTCTATATAACAGTTTTGACAATCTCCAAAGTATTGAGACGCTTTCTACCTAAAGTTGATACCTCTCCAATCCAATTTGTTTCACCAACATGTCTAGGACTAGTAGGAGACTCGTAGGTACTAAAAGTTTTAAGGTCTTCATGCACATGAACTGTTCCAATAGTAGTACTCATAGATTTAAAATTTCAACGGGATTATTTGTAGGCGAGGGAATAGATTCAGGTTTAGCTGCCATTTGATGTACTAACGTAGCTTGAGTATGAGACATATTTGGAATATAGGTTTCATTAGTTGTAAGCCTACTTTGAAGATTGGAGGTCTCACTGTTCAATCATTAAAGTTCTTTATTTATGTTTCTCAAAATAGAGGAATGCTCATCTTGTTGTTTAGAGAAAGCTTTGTTTGGCTCCTATTGGGTGTGCAAATAATTTTTAGTGGTCTTCTCAATATCTATAATCCTCTCGTCACTGAGCATTCTCCTAGTATTAGAAGTGTGACCATAAGTTCCCATATGAATTATTATTATCTTTAGAAGGATAAGGCCCAAAGTTGTTATTGGCAACGTTGTTCTTATAGGCTATTATTGTTGTTGTTGTTGTTTTTGTTCCTAGCAATAAAATTAACATATACTTGATATTTTTCTTGAGAAATCAAAGAATTCAAAGGAACATTACTAGGATCAATAGACACTTGTTTAGCAAGCATAGAAACAATCATATCAATTTTATCATTTAAAGAAGATATCTCCTTAACAGAATTTACATTCTTACCTGTTGGAGCTCTTTCAGTATGACATTGAGAATAATTTTCCATCATATCATTCAAGAGTTTAGTGGCTGCACCAAGTGTGGTGTACATAAAGGTACCTCCCGCGGCCGAATCTAACAAATTCCGCGAAGAGTAATTCAATCCATACGTGGACCAATTCTCAACCATAAACTTCATTCTTTCCCAAGCTTGAGAAACAAGTTCATTATCAAGTTATTTAAAATTCATAATGTTACTCCTCAATTGTATGATTTTAACAGGTTGATAGTACTTTCCAATAAGAGTATCTCTGCAGTAAGTCCAAGAATCAATGTTATTCCTAGGCAAAGACTGTAGCCACTCTTTAGCTCTTCCTCTTCTTGAGAAAGGAAACAAATTAAGCTTATAATATCACCATCTAACTCTTTATACTTTTTCATATCACATAACTCAACATAGTAATTTAAACGAGAGGTTGTATGCATCCATCCCAACATTTATAAAAATTCATGGAAATTTTCAGGAGAGGAAAATATAGTTAATATTGGACTATATTTGTAGAGTTTATCGTGTAGCATATAGTGGTACAAAAATATTGAAGGTCTACGCTTTGATTTAAAATAAATAATTTCCAAAAATAAGAAATACATCCATACAAAACTAGCCAACCTAGCAATAGAAATTGACGTGGATGCATGCATGGTTGCATTAGAGTACAATGTGCATGGGAGCATAACGCCTACGCTATGGTATGTAGTATAGCGCTTATACCAAAGGCCCTATACAATCGAAGGTGGGTTATGGTTTGGTCCCGCGGTGACACGTTGGTAGTAACATAGCGCCTTTGAAAATGACGATTACACCGTGGATCTTAGCGCCTATGCGTTAGGCGCTACCCAAAAGGGTTAGATTGGTGAAATAGTTTCATCGAAAACTTATTTTGTAAATTAGTTTCATCACGAGGTCAATTTTGTCAATTTTTTTTGTTCATTCCTAAAAAAGAAGCAATCATATAGTAATGAATGAAGAGAAAAGCTAAGCAACATCGCCGCATCAAGCCCATCTCATGCGGCGGGTGCATGCGAGAAATGCATGCAAGATTGCTACCACCTCATGCTGATATCATTCGCATTAAATGCGTTTTCTGATTTTTTAAATGATTTATCTTATAAACTATTAATCCGATTCGAGTTCCGTTTTCATCGTTGAGTTTTTTTTATGAGGGCTTCGAAACAAGATCCCATATTGATATGTTTTGATGAAATTTTTTCGGCATCGTCAGTTGCCAGATTAGGTCATCCTAGTTACCATTTTTACCGTGGACCGTTGACACAAATGTTTGTACATAGTTGCGGGGAGAATAGTTTCGTATACTTAAGCTTATGATACAACTAGATACAGTAAAATGGCAACTCAAACTGATAAAAGTGACAAAACAATAAATCATATGTCAATTGTAAAGAATACGGCCACCCAACATACGTAAATCGATAATCAATCATTCAAGCACAACAAATCGTTGTGATATTTTGGGTATAAATAACATGACAAGTATGGGTGCTTTTTTAGGTGATTCTATAAAAATACATACAAATACCACTAAACAACTTTTTCATTTATGTATACTAGTGTATAGTATTTTTAACAACCAAGTTGGTATAATCTGGCAACTATATGAATAATTATCAGGTAAGTAGAACAATAATGTGGAAAATACGGATGACAAAAAAGTTTTAACAACCAAGTTGATATAATTTGGCAACTATATGAATAATTATCAGACAAGTAGAACAGTAATGTGGCAACTACTGATGGAATTTTTTTTTTCAAAACATATTAACATGGGATCTAGTTTCGAAGATCTCATCGCGAGGAAGCTAAGGATGAAAACGGATCGTCAATTGAGTCAACAGTTTGGAAGATAAAACTTTTTAAAATTTTAAAAACATAAAAGCTAGCACCATTTGCTACTTACCACTAATACACATAAGAAGAAAAAACCTAGCCGCCGCACGGCAGCGTCCAAAATGCGGCGCCGCTAGGTAGTTCTGTCCATGAATGAAAACACACAATACAATAACGAAATTGCTAACTAGCATGTACATGAGATTTAACAAAGTCACATGTAACTCCTAAACCGTAAGATCTTGACATGTTTTTTCTTTTCGCGCTGGCTGATCTAAACGCCCGAGCGAGTGAATTATCTGCGCGCACGCAGCCCAGGTAGACAGACTGAAGGGTTACGACGTACGTCATCATTTTCCCCCGTGGGATTTGTATTGGGTCATATCTAATACTTCAGATACAAAGTGCTACAAGTGATTAATTTCAAAAAAAAAAGTGGTACAAGAGATTTTGTGCTGCACTTTACTTTTTTGAGCTATTTTAATTTTTTATAGGACCAGTAGAGTGGATTTTTGAGACAAATGACATGGGATGGCCCTAAAGATCGATGCCATTATCTAGACATATGTATATGTGTTGTTTAGTCTTTGTTTTTTCATTTTTCATTTTTTATTAGTTTCTTTATTTTCTTAATTTTTCCATTTTATTTTAAAAAATCAAAATTTATGAATATGATTTCTTAATTATTTTTATAAAATTTGAAAAAATATAGTTGATAGATGGCTTCGATATATATTTGGTACAGCGAATTGAGTTGCATTATTTTTTCTTTTCCTTTTTCCGTCTCAAATTTTTACTTTATTTATTTGATTTTAATTTTTCTAATAATATGTTTTAATATTTTTCTGTTTTATTTGTTGCATTAACAATTTTTCTTTGTTCTTTTTAGCAAAACTCGGTTGCAAGTCATCCGTCGACTTGCAACTAGGTCCGATTTATTATTCTTAGTTGCAAGTTCACAAACGAGTCGAAACTAGGTCCTTTTTTTCTCATTTGCAAGTCCCCAACGAGTCGCAACTGGGTTCAATTTTTTTTCTCAGTTGCAAGCCCACCAACGAGTCACAACTGGGTTTGACTTTTTTTTCTCATTTGCAAGTCCCCAACGAGTCGCAACTAGGTTCGATTTTTTTTTCTCAGTTGCAAGTCCACCAACGAGTCGCAACTGGGTCTGAATTTTTTCTCAGTTGCAAGTCCATCAATTAGTCGCAACTGGGTGTGACTTTTTTTCTCAGTTGCAAGTCCACCAACGAGTGGCAACTGGGTCCGACTTTTTTTCTCAGTTGCAACTCCCCCAATGAGTCGCAACTCGGTCCGACTTTTTTTCTCAGTTGCAAGTGCACCAGCGAGTCGCAACTGGGTCCGACATTTTTTCTCAGTTGCCAATTCACCAATGAGTCGCAACTGGGTCCGATTTTTTTTGTCAGTTGCAAGTGCACCAGCGAGTCGCAACTGGGTCCGACATTTTTTCTCAGTTGCAAGTCCACCAACGAGTCGCAACTGGTTCTGATTTTTTTCTTAGTTCAAGTTCACCAACGAGTCGCAACTAGGTCCAATTTCATTTTTCGCACCAGTTGCAAGTCGATCATATCGACTTGCAACTTGTTTTTAGTTTTTATTTCCGTCCTAGTTGCAAGTCGACCAACAACTCGCAACTGAGGGTCAGCCTTTTCATTTTTCCGCTCCACTTGCAAGTAGATCGTTGACTCGGAACTGAGGGTTGATTTTTCATTTTTCGCTGCAACGACTCGCAACTGAAGGTTGCAAGTCCACCATCAACATTTTTCTTTCTACCAGTTGCAAGTCCACCACCAAATTGCAATTGGGCTTGACTTTTTTGCCGTCTTATTGCAAGTCCATCACCGACTCGCAACTTGGTTCGATTCTTTTTCTCACTTAGTTGCAACTCCCACCACCGATTTATTTTGCCCAGTTGCAAGTTCAGCACCCGCTCGCAACTGGGCTCGACTTTTTTCCTGCCCAGTTGCAAGCACACCACTGGCTCGCAACTGGAATGAACTTTTTTCTTCTACCAGTTGCAAGTTCACCATCAACTTGCAACTGAGCATGACTTTTTTTTGATGTTCCAGTTGCAAGTCTACCACCAACTTGAAATTAGTATCATTTTTCCGCTCCAGTTGCAAGTCCATCATCAACTTGCATCTGGGCTTGATTTTCTTTCCTGTACCAGTTGCAACTCACACCATCGATTTTTATTTCACAAAATTTGCAGGTTCACCACCGACTTGCAACTGAGCCCGATCTTTTTTAGCTGCCCCAGTTGCAAGTCCACCACCGACTCACAACTGGGCTCGACTTTTTTCCCGCCCAATTTCAAGCACACCACTGGATCGCAACTGGAATGAATTTTGTCTTGTACCAGTTGCAAGTTCACCGTCGACTTGCAACTGAGCATGATTTTTTTGTCCCAGTTGCAAGTCTACCACCAACTTGAAACTGGTCTCATTATTTCTGTTCCAGTTGCAAGTCCACCATCGACTTGCAACTGAGCCCGATCTTTTTTAGCTGCCCCAGTTGCAAGTGCACCACCGACTCGCAACTGGGCTCGACTTTTTTTCCCGCCCAGTTGCAAGCACACTACTGACTCGGAACTGGAATGAATTTTTTTCTTCTACCAGTTGCAAGGTCACCATCGACTTGCAACTGAGCATGACTTTTTTTGTTCCAGTTGCAAGTCTACCACCAACTTGAAATTAGTCTCATTTTTTCGCTACAGTTGCAAGTCCATCATCGACTTGCAACTGGTCTTGATTTTTTTTCCTGTACCAGTTGCAACTCCCACCATCGATTTTTATTTCACCAAAGTTGCAGGTTCACCACCGACTTGCAACTGAGCCCGATCTTTTTTAGCTGCCCAGTTGCAAGTTCACCACCGACTCGCAACTGGGCTTGACTTTTTTCCCCGCCCAGTTGCAAGCACACCACTGGCTCGCAACTGGAATGCCTTTTTTTCTTGTACCAGTTGCAAGTTCGCCGTCCACTTGCAACTGAGCATGATTATTTTTTGTCCCAGTTGCAAGTCTACCACCAACTTGAAACTAGTCTCATTATTTCCGCTCCAGTTGCAAGTCCATCATCGACTTGCAACTGAGCCCGATCTTTTTTAGCTGCCCCAGTTGCAAGTCCACCACCGACTCGCAACTGGGCTCAACTTTTTTCCCGGCCAGTTGCAAGCACACTACTGGCTCGCAACTGAATGACTTTGTTTTCTTGTACCAGTTGCAAGTTCATCGTCGACTTGCAACTGGGGCCCGACTCTTTTCCCACCAGTGCGAGTCCATCATTGAGTCGTAACTTGGCTCGCCTATTTTTTCGTACACATTACAAATGCACCGACGACTTGCAATTGACCCCGATCTTTTTTCCATACTAGTTGCAACTCGCGCAATCGACTTTTTCCCATCGCAGTTGCAAGACGATCACCGACTCGCAACTAGGCTCGACTGTTTTTTTTGTCCAAGTTGCAAATGCACCATCGACTTGCAACTAACCCTATTTTTTTCCTCTACCAGGTGCAACTCCCACCACCCACTTTTCTTTTTGTAAAACCTATTTGTTCATTCGATTTCTTTTGTTTCCTCATAGTTTGTTTTAAGTTTTCATTATTTTTCCTTTCCTCTTTCATTTTTAGAATTTTCATTTTTATTTTTCATTCTTTATGTTTTTTCTTGTTTTCCTTTTCATTGTTTTTTCATTTTTGTTTGTATATTTTCGTATAGACATTTAGTATTTCTTCATAAACGTTTAAAATTTTCTAAATATATGAAAACTTTTTTAATATATATTTTGTATTTTTTAAATAGATGATTAAAAAATTTGAAGTGGTTGATCAGCATGTTTTAAATAGATAATCAACATTTTTTTCATATAAATTTTATATTTTTCTATATACTTTTAAAATAAATGATCAAAATTTTCTTCGTATATGGTTTAATTTTTTTATTACATGCTTAGTAATTTTAAATACATCATCAACAATTTTTTATATAGGACTAACATTTTTAAAATACATAATCAAAATTTTTCATAAATATTTGCATCTGTTTTATACATTTTTCTTTTATATGATCAACAAATTCCATACACATTTTATGTTTTTTCAAATGCTAGATTAACATTCATTCACGAGTAACATTTTTCTATGTGCATTTAATTCTTAAGATGCTTGATTAATTTTTTCAATTCTTATGTATATTATTTCTGTTATATTTATTAATATTATTTTAAAGTAAAAGTGAAACAAAAAATAAAATTAAAAACAAATAACGTGAAATAAACAAAAAATGAGGCTGTAGTCTCCCGCACACTTGGGCCGGCCCATCATGGCAATGTGCCTATTAAAAGTGGCGAACTTTACCTTCTTGGGTTGCTTCTTGGGCTTTTTTTTCTGTGCGTCAAAAAAAAAACTAGACAAACAATTAAGTAAAGTGTTTTTTTGGACGAATTTATGAGGAAAGCATAGTACATGTGACATAACTATGTCACATGTACATGCGTTTTAGACAGACCCATACGATAAATTCAGTTTACATCTGTAATTGGGTGGTGAGGTCACAACTCACAAACATGGGCGCCCAACTCTGTGAAGGCGGACACCAGCCTCGACACGATGTTGGCAAGAACGATCCTTAAGCCGGCCGAGCAAGGTAGCTCCATGCCACCCTCGTCAACAGGCACAGATCCCTGCAGGTACGCCTCACACATCCTTAACACGCACCTCCCCCGCCGGCGAAAGTGGTCCTTAACAAACCGCTCAAAACCCTGCGGCGGTCGGCGCAGCAGGTGGAGCATGGTCCGGAGATTGAGCAGGAACGCGTTCTCAGAGTAGGGCAACGCGTTGCGGTGGCCCTCTGGTGTATTGAGCAGCGCCTCGTGATTGGCCTCATTATAGTAGGGTTGTTCGTTGAGGACGAGCGCTTGAAGGGAGACGACGACCTGGAGCAGGCTTGACGTCCCCGGCGACCACGCCTCGGTGCCCTCGCCGTCGAAGGTGTTGAGCAGGCTGAGGCACACCGTACCGCTCGGATAGAGGTTGGGATTGAGGCGTAGGCCGAACGAGTGGTAGTAGACCTGCGGCGGCGCGGCCGGGTAAGATGGCGGCAACTGCATGTCGAAGAAGAAGAGCCCCTCCTGGTATGGTGTTCCGCTTGCACCCACAATCGCCACTCGGAGCAGGTCCATGCGGCCCTCGAATGCCCGGACGTAGATAGCGTCTGCATATGCATATACCGATGTCAATCTCGTTCATGGCCATTGTTCATTATTGAAACAATATATAGGGAGGCATATACTAGACGATTATGGGATTTTCAAATAGTAAGTCGATTATGATTTTTTTTTCTCTCTTTATGTTTAAGTAAGTTTCTAAAAGATGCAATTTCAACCGGTTGAGTGCTTCTAATTCTAAAGGAATTAAATGCAGATGCATCCCACGGGTTACGGTGTTATGCACGTTGCAAGTGGTAGCCAAAACAGCGTACTACCTGGTAGGCTATTCTCCAGTATTTTCCACTCTTTTTGCACCGTCTTCACCCATCTCTTTCTATTGGCACTGCCCTGCAGTTCATTTGAGAAAAGAAAGAGCTCTACTACATCAAAGATAAAAGACCCAAAATTAAGGAGGATGACTTCCCATAGTGCACCTACCTGGTCCATGGTGTCAAGGTAATGGTGGTCGTCCGGAGGGCTGTGCACTACATCGAATTGTTGCAAGTTAAATGAGCGATCATCATCACCAATGGCATCTGTGCCCTTCACCACACATACTCTCCAGAGTCGTCATCTGTATCATCGACACCGACACCTGTATTGCTTCTTGCTGCTAGATCAACAATGTTGGCCTCCGTCGGTGCGTTAGGATCTCCGTTGCTACCCGCGGATACATGCGCCAAATTCTCCATGGTCACGGCTGCATGGTCATCTAATTCATTCACTGAACCGTCACCGCCTTCGACGCTTATGGTCTCTATTGGATCATTGTCCTGTAATTGGTCATGAGATATTACATACATAATTGATGGGGTTTGGATGGAGATACATACATGAGATAATGTTTTTAGCTAGGTAGATAGATACCGCGTTGGCAGCACCCAGTTCCTGAGGAGCATCGACGACATCCTGATCCTCCACGTCCATGTCAAACTGTAGTTCACTGTAGTGATCCTTGTTGACAACACTGATCTCATGAGGTAATACCTGAAAATAGAGACAAGAGTGACATATTGTGTCGATCAAATAACTAGCTAGTAGTAAGTAGTATTGTGTTGATCAAATAGCTAGCTAGCTAGTAATAGAAGATCCATGCATGCATGCAATACCGTCGACATGGTTGAGTCACCCCACTTGACTTGGACGTGGCCACCATTGAGGTCAACAACGCGTCCGACCCAGGAAAGATCGGCGGGGCGCTGTGGTTGCTGCACTGCCACTGCTGGCGTACTTTGGGTGGCACCTGATAGCAGACGAACGACAACGTCTCCGTAGAAGACGGAGTGAACAGGATCGCTGCCCAGATCATACACACTTACGGTAGTGTCGTCGTCGTCGCACCCAACCTCCAACCTGCCGGCCTCACCGTCAGCCTGCTTGATCCACGACACCTGCGCCGTGTGGTCATGGGAGTTCAGGCTTCTCACGAACCCTACTCGCCCCGTCGATGCATCGGTAGCAACGGCGCCAACCGTGGCATCATCAACGAGAGGAGCCTTGTCAACGACGTACTGCCCAGGAAAAAACTCGTGCTCGTTCGTAAACACGGTTGGGTTGAGGGAGATCGATGGTGCCCCATGCTGCCGCGTGCCGTCTTGCCATAGCACGTCGACGACGGTGCGAGTTTTGGAGACGGTCATGGTGGGCGGTGACCCCGACGGCGACGACGACTGTGCATGCAGTGGCTCCTCGTCGTGGTGATGATCAGAGGTATCGTCAGTATCGGTTTCTGCAATAAGAAAGCAGCGGTCGCCTAGCCCCCAGCAGCAATCGTGGGAGGAGCAGAAGAAGGTCAGGTCCTCGGGGTTCTGGTAGGCCGAAGGAGCAGACTCGTCGATGAGCTCCTCGTCGGTGCCGCAGTGCGCCGACGCGACCCAGTAGACAAGGACTTGGGCCATGTCCACCTTGGAGACGGAGCCCAGTTGATGCTCCGGCTTCCAGTTGCCATTTAGCCATTGCGAGCCTCTGAAGACGGCGGAGGGGTCGTTGCTGCCACTGGTGGTGACTTGGGCACCTGAATAGAAAGAGCAATTCATCTGCGGGCGGCGATAAGTATCTTTGTTCGTCGCCGGTAGCTTGTCGAGTTCCGCATTGGTGACCCTGCAGACGGCGCCGTCGTCGAACAGCACGTCGACGTCGAGGAACACCTGGGCCACACGGCCCAGCCACGGCCCGGACACGACGTAGTCGCCGAGGCTGAGAGCCCTAACGCGCCGTAGGGCACACGACCGCACGCCGCTGATGGTCTTTATCGCTTCACCGTGAACGCCGAGCTAGACGAGATCGAGCGTCGTGGTGACGCCGACGACGACGCCCATCTGGCCGCCGACGTCCGACGACGACACGACCATCTGGCCGACGTACGTACAGCTCCTATCAACGATCCTCATGGCATCGCCCTTCATGCTCACCAGTGTACCGTCGACGGCGAGCGTCTTGTACGAGTCGGCGTCATCATCAGCGGCGAGCACCAGGCCACGGTCGAAGATCTTCCCGTTGCCACGCGTCAATTTGGAGGTCACAAGATCTTGGCAATAGACGCTATATCTCACGGCGGACTCCTCGGCGGTGTCCATCTTGATAAGCGTTTCTTCTCGATCGATGATTCGAGGAGATATCTCGCGTTTCTTTGATCGATGGTGTAAGGATGAGCTAGTAGCATGTATGTATAGCGGTGGCTAGATGTATTGGCCAGGTGATCAAATTTGTATACACATAGGACTACTTGTTTTCCGGATAGGGTGGGAATTGGAGTCCATGTAGGAATACACCGCATACTCGGATGCATGAACGACCCAGATAATGGCTCCCGGCCTGGGAATTCGAGTCCGTGTAGGAATATACCAGATACCGCGTACTCCAGTAAATTGTAGAAAACCATCACACTGAAAACGAAGGTTTGCATAAATCACTCTTCTATGTTTTTATGCTTGAAAACACTGATTTATGGGTTTAATCTTTTGCAGAAAACAACTAACCTGTATGTTGAACATTTTACTGACGTTTATGACAGGTGGGCTCTGATTTTGTTCCAGCAACTTTGACCGTTATGATTGGATGAGGCGCACATGTCATTTTTAATTGGGAAAAATTGCCAATTTTTCTACCAAGAAATAATTTTAACCCGAAAACATTTTTTGCCAAAAATAAACTTTTAAAAACAAAATTATATATTTATGACCGGAAAAATAAATTTTTACCTGAAAATGATTATTTTCCCTGAAAAACATTTTTTTGCCGGAAATATTATTTATGAACCGACAAAATTATTTTTCTCAAAGGGATAAAATGTTTTCTAACCCAAAAAAGTTGTTTTTACCTAGAAAATATTTTACCGAGAAAACTTTATTTTCCTTGAAAAAACATTTTTTGCCGAAAAGAAATTTTTAAACCCGAGGAAAAACATTTTTTATCTAGGGAAACTGTCTTTATGATTTTTTCCACTGTTTTTTGGCTAAAAAGTTACTCAAAAAGTCATTCTTCCTACAAAATTAATTTCTAAAAAATGTTAACCAACTCAACCAAAAAAAATACCCGGAAAAATATATTATCCGTAACGGCGTTAGGTGCCGGCCGTTACGCCACATCGAAAAAGTTGGGGCCACTTGTCATAAACATCATTAAAATGCCCAACTTACCGGTTAGGTGTTTTTTGTAAAAGATTAAGCCTAAAATCAGTGTTTTCTGGCACAAAAACGTAGAAGAGTGTTTTCTACAAACCTTCGCTTTAATGTGGTGGTTTTCCGCAATTCACTCCTGCATACTCGGATGCATGAACGCCGCTGTCACTCCATGTCAAAAAAATTTAGCAACTCACTAGACTTTATTCATTCAGAACACTGTTTACATGAATATTGTTAGTGTCGTGAGGGTGGTCCAACCAGACGTGTCGTCCCGGACCCAACACAGTTGAATGTCTAGCTATCATATGAACATCCATACTCGACTTCCTAGACTCAAAATAAAAATTACATGAAATAAACGAACCCCTCCAAGCATTGATGTCTGGGATAACTCCACCGTAAATCCGCCCTTGCTTCTGCTCTATGTCCTCGATAACCATCGAGCAATCAGATGCAACATATACGTGTTGCACGTCATCAACCAAAGAAAGGGCTTCTCGACACGTCATAGCTTCTAGTGTTCCCGGATCGTTATGCAGCACACCACATATGATTATGATCCCAGGTACACACCATTTGCATCCGTACAAACAGCTGCAGTTGATCCCATATTATTGAGTGTCGAAACATAAACGTTAATTCTTTATAGCACCCAACACTAGAGGTATCCATCTCGGATGTGATGTTATTTGATGGATTCTAGAAGTGTTGCCTCCTTTAGTCTGCCCCAATTCGGCAATAAAGTTATTGATGAAGTTGTGCATTGCATACAGGCTTTGAAAAAATCATTCATGTATGATTTTCCATTTAGCCCACCATATGGTCCAAAGGGTGACCGTCACCTTCAGACAATTTGCATGTTATAATAGGTCTCTCAAAGAGAAGATCCAGTTCTTCGCCGCTAGTTCAGTAGACGCACTGATAGACACCAAAAGGACATGTTCTGATAGTGCACATACACATTGTGCCGATTAACAATCAATAAGACCATGACACCATGTATCAACCATGTTGCACACACAACAAGTATCCGCGCTCGACATGTTATGCTTCTTTCGAGCATCCTCCGTCGACAGGGACTGATGTGGTAAACGACATAATAATACCCTAACTTTAGCCAGGACCATAGTGTTCCACAGTTTCAACCATGATTTCTCCACTGAAGCATTATTAGATGAACCCAAGCGATCTACGACCCAAGCCTCCATCCGACGCATGCAGTCCATAATCATCCGATAAGCCGATTGTACTGTGAAGTTGCCTGATTTTAAAAATTCCACGACCAGAAATCCTCTTTGTTGCAGAAGCATGCTGGAATCTATAGTATGATCTCTGAATCACACGGTAAGAAGATCTCTTCAATCACATCTCTTCTCCAGCACGCGTTATTGGGGTCAATCAGGTTCGAAACATGTTGAAGTGGGTTAGCCACGCGAGCTACTAGCGAGCGCAATGGTTCCATATATCGATGTTCGTCCCATCTCCCACTCTTATGATGATGCCTTGCTTGAGAATGTCTCTTCCGTCAACTATTGATCTCCATACCTACGATGGATGTGTGCCCACTTCCGCCTCAAGAATTGTACTATTAGGGTATTAAACGACCTTTAATTTCCTGGCACTAAGGGATTTTAGGTTCACCAGAATCTTCCAAGCCTATTTCGATGATAGTGCCAAGTTAAAGATTTTGAATTCACTAAACCCAATCTTCCCATATACCGTGACACGGTTATTTTCTCCCACACAACCTAGTGCGGTTTCCGCTTTCCTTGTTTGCTTCTCGACCAAAAGGCCCTGATAGTGGATGTAAGGTGCTCGCAAAACCTGTTCGAAAGCTTGAATACAGACATGGAATAAACATGTATAGCTTGTGCCACGGATTTTATAAGAACATCCGATCCTCGCTAGCTTTAGAAATGGTCTTTTCCATCCACCCGTTTATCTTGCCCCAAAGTCTATCTTTCAAATATTTGAAAGTACCATTTTTAGGAGTCCGCATCAATTGGCAAACCCCAATATCTCTCATTTAGCTGCTCATTGGGAACCTACAACCCGAGATTGACTTTGTGACATCCTGGCTTAGTAGGAATGAAAGACTACTCATATCAACAAGGTGCACCTTCTTTTCCGGGAGCCCGGATTCAAAGAACTCCAAAGTTAAGCGTGCTTGGCTTGGAGCAATATGAGGATGGGTGACCGACCGGGAAGTTGTTCTCGGGTGCGCACGAGTGAGGACAAAGTGCGCAGGAAAGACTAGCGTTGGTCTGTGGGGACAGTCTAGATCCCGCCAGGTGTACGCCGGGAACCGGTGTGCGACCGGGGCGTTACAAATGGTATCAGAGCCGACCCTTGTGGTTATACGAGAGTGTGTGGGTCAGTGCGCGAACATGTCGGACATGTGTCGGCACTGGACGCACAGACGTGTGCCAAGAGGGAACGTTCCTGTGGGCCGACGAGGACGTCGGTTCCTTTGAGTGGGTGTGTGTGACATCCTGGCTTAGTAGGAATGAAAGACTACTCATATCAACAAGGTGCACCTTCTTTTCCGGGAGCCCGGATTCAAAGAACTCCAAAGTTAAGCGTGCTTGGCTTGGAGCAATTTGAGGATGGGTGACCGACCGGGAAGTTGTTCTCGGGTGCGCACGAGTGAGGACAAAGTGCGCAGGAAAGACTAGTGTTGGTCTGTGGGGACAGTCTAGATCCCGCCAGGTGTACGCCGGGAACCGGTGTGTGACCGGGGCGTTACAGACTTGATCTTTGACTCCCTCCGGACAGCCCTTACTGAAACATGAATCAAACTTATTCTGGTTAATTATTTTTCCCGAATGCCCGCATAGGTCTCCAACAGGTTTAACACTTCCCCGGCTCCCTCTATACTTGCTTTAAAAAACATCCTACTATCATACACAAATAACAAGTGGTTCACCGGCGGTGCTGATGACCCATAAGTATAAAGGATCAATTATAGTCCTTTCGATAAGTAAGACTGTTGAACCCATCGTGGAGAAGAAGGTATTAGCAAGTGGTTTTTATCAAGGATTAATGCAAATGCTATAAAGAAGTTGTTATGATAGTTTGATAGTAATATGGTTCGTAACCAAGTGATGCTAGCGAGGAGGTAATAGCTCTCGCCCTTTGTTGGTTACCCCAAGTGGAAGGTTGAGATGTAGCGTAGCGGTAAATTTCCCTTGGCAAAGATACCAAGGTTGAGAGTCAATCCAATAGGATTCCAAGATCAACAAGTAGGTGGTAAAGTGAACAATGGCGCCGTTCTACGACCAAGGTTGTTTACTTTACCTGGACCTACACACACAACAAATAGCTTTTCTCCCAACGAGTACAAAGGGGTTGTCAATCCCTCCGGCCTTGTTGTTTGCAAAGGATAAAATGCATGGGTTGATAGTAGTGATAATTGCAACGGAAAGTAAAACAGGAAGTAAACTGAGGGTGTAAACAATGGTGGTAATATGGACCGGGGTACCATGAAGTTCACTAGTGATGTCTCTCTCCCAAAAGACGATAAACAACTATGCGATGTGAACAAATTAAAGTTGGGCAATTGACAGGATTAAAAACGCACCGCAATGCTAACTATGCTACAAAAGAAAGAAAGAGGCTCAAAAGCACGGGCAGTACGCCTAGACAAGTAGACCGAAATCCATCTGCATGTACTCACTAATCATCCACCTTGAGATACCTATCCAGAACATCTCGCTGGTATTAAATTGCGAGCCCCACCCAAAGTGTAAAACAAAAGCAACATACAACTGCATTAAAAGAGCTTTGCGTAAAGTAAACAATCCTTGCACCCGCAAGTACAAGCACCGTTGTTTCCCCCTGGTGGCAACAACACATCCCCTAGACTCATGTTTCTGTCACTCAAGCTAGTCATCGGGGGGCATGAACCCACAATCATGCATAACACTCCCTCTTGGAGTTACTATCTACTACTTGGCCAAGGCAATAAAAAGCAACGGAGAACATGAAAGAATTACTCAAAAACATAAATATAAAAGGAGAAGAACCAAATATATTACTCAACACAATCTGAACATAATCTCATAATCCATCACATCCCAGCAAACTCAACATAGCAACAACAGAAGAATTAAAAATATGCCTTGATCATGTATGGCAGCTCACAAGGGCTATGAATTGAGGCACAAGATTGGAGAGAAAACATCACATAGCTACTGATCATGGACCCATGGTCCAAGGTGGACTACTCACGGCTCATCCGGGAAGCGTCCATGGTGGTGGAGAAGCTCCCGGAGGTCAATCCTCCCTCCGGCAGGGTGCCGGGACACGGTCTCCTGGCAGCCACGATCTTGAAACGGCAGCGACGGCGGAACAGAGAGGAGATCAAGAAAAAGGGTTCTGTCCTCGAGGGTTTTGGAAGACGGGGTAAATATAGGCCGAAGGGGGGCCAGGGGGTGGCCCTGGGTGCCCAGGCGGCCACCCGGCGCTACCACCAGGGCGCCTGGACCCTTGGTGGCCCCCTCTGGCCATACTTCGGGGCTCTGGAAGGTTCCTTCGCACTGATCTTTTTTATATTTTTCCCGGATTTTTTTGGCATTTTAAGTAATGGGAAAACCTGAAATACGAAAACATCAGAAAACAGAAACTGGCACTATGGTGCACTGAGTTAATAGGTTAGTCCAAATATGATCAAAGTGTATGAAAGTGCATCAAAAGCATAGCAATGTCACCCAAAACATGCATGGAGCAAGCAGAAATTATAGATATGTTTGGGACGTATCAACATCCCCAAGCTTAATTCCTGCTCGTCCTCGAATAGGTAAATGATAACAAGTATAATTTTTATGATGACATGCTACCAACCATATAAGAACTTTTAAGTAAGGCAAGCAAGGCATGTAATTCAATTCAAGTCATAACAAGAAAGAGTCTATATTAGCATTGAAACAAGCAACATAAGAACATAAAGGTGCAAGATCTCTCGCTGTCCGTGACTCGAATGTCTCCAAATGGTGTTTGCGTGCAAGAAGTGGGAGATGGGTTTAGAGTAAAAAACGTACTATTTATTTTAATTGAGAACTCAATCTACTAAAGTTTCACACTTGGTCTTCTTTAGAATCTTATCTTGACTCGTTCCCAGACCACTAGCCAGGTACAAGTCAAACTGATCCACTCCCTTTCGACTTTTTGAGCACTCATGCATTGGATGAGCGTAAGCAATAAAGTTGAAACTTAAACGACGAAAGAGAATAATGGTGGACGAGGAAGACAAAAAGGTGTTAAAGACTCACATCAATGAGGACAATCATATGCGAGAGAAATCCAAATGATAGATATGATGTGAGGAGTAGGGATTTCCATGCAACGGATGCACATGTGAGCTATGGAAAGCTCTCCAACAGAACTAGTGTGGGTGCATCCAATTTGCTTGCTCAATAAGACCTAGAGCTCATTTGAGGAAGCTCATCATTGGAATATACAAGCCAAGTTCTATAGTGTAAGGGTCCCCACATATCTATATGCATGTATGATGATCTCTATGGAGTACCAGATATAAGAGGGAGTACGAGTGTGGATCTCTCAAAAGGAATAGTAGTGTGCCCCCTTCTCTCTTTTTTTTATTTTTTTATTTTTTCTATTTTTCTGGCCTCAATGGCTCTTTCTATTTATCTCTCATTTGTCCTCTTTGAAATCTTTTAATTTTTCCTCTTTGGGATCTTTTGGTTTGTCCTGTTTGGGATCTTTTCCTCACTTTAGGGGCAACACTATATATTACAAAAAGTATAGAAGATCTTTCACACTTTACAAACGTACTCAGCATAAAGAAGATGAAGCTATCATGATGTATGCAAATGTATGCCTCTGCCAGTGTCGCAGGATATGCAATGATACTAGCGCGTCATGTAGCAATAATAAGGTCAAAGCCCAACTAACATGCGGCTCCTCGATCAAGCAAAAGCATGTATGACATGAAGATGAAGTCTTGAGAAGGTGGATGTTGCATGGCAATGTATCTCAGAAAGGCTATGGAAATGCCTTGTAGGTAGGTATGGTGACTGTTTTGAGGAAAGACACAAGGAGGTTCATGATGACAGAGCGTATCATGCCAAGGGTTTGGATGCACCGGAGAAGTATGAGCCAACTCTCGAGGTGAGAAAGGGCAATGCACGTTACTGAAGAGGCTACAAAAATATGGGTGGTGGAAGTGTCAACAATCGAATACTTACATTAGTCTGAAGAACTCATGCACTTATTGTCGGTAACTCTCAATCTAATCAGGAGGTTCACAAAGAGACAAGTGATGTCTACGCACGCTTCTATTCTTGTAGACTATGTTGGGCCTCCAAGCGCAGAGGTTTGTAGGACAACAACAATTTCCCTCAAGTGGATGACCTAAGGTTTATCGAACTCAGGGAAGTAGAGGTTGAAGATGGTCTCTCTCAAGCAACCCTGCAATTAAGATACAAGAAGTCTCTTGTGTCCCCAACACACCAAATACAACTAGGAGTTGTATAGGTGCACTAGTTCGGCGAAGAGATGATAAAATATGGGTGATAGGTGTGGCAAAACAAGGTAATATAAATCTGTAATAAAAAGTGCAGCAAAGAAACAAGTGGTAACTGTGAGCACAAACGGTATTGCAATGGTGGAAACAAGGCCTAGGCTTCATACTTTCACTAGTGGCAACTCCCAACAACATTAATATAGTCTAATCACATGATATTTCCCATAAAACATGCAATGGAGACGTACTCGGGGGTCATTCCTTTGTGGTCAAGAGAGGACGAGAATTGTGTAGAGCTACAAAAGCACACATCAGAGTTCGTAGTTCTCAATCTATGGATTTCCCAATGTCACCGCGGCCATCCAAAGAGAGTACCACAATCACCACAACATATCTAAAAGATAGTCAAAGACAAGCACCAAAAGACTCTCAATCTTCAATCCACACACAAAAAAGGAAATCACTCATGATATTCTTCTTCTGACCCATGTCCAATAGACCGCTGTCACCATGGTCTCGGGGATTATACTAGATAAGATCAAGTGAATACATCAATCCAATACATAGAGGAAGGGGAAATATCATGGGATCACCCTAGATTAACATAGCCTATGATCACAACGAAGATCACATCATGGGAGAGAGAGAAACCACACAGATCAAGATACAAGCCTTATACCCGAGGGCGAACTACTCACACATGGACATGGTGAGAGGGAGAGTTGTTGATGGAGAGGTGCAGCCCGGAGGAGATGAAGGAGACGGCGGCGGCGGCGGCGCCCACGGCCACGGCCACGGCGGTGGCCACGGCCCTTGGGGGCAGCGGCCCTTGGCCCCTTCTTCTTCCTTGGAGATGGTGCTTCTGTGGAGATTGATCTCCCCCTCAAGACGGCTGCCAAGGGGGAGGAAATTTCGTGGTGCCCTTTGACCTAGGTTTCTCTCTTTATATAGACTCTCGGATTCCCGTCATCCAGATTACGTCTTCTGTATTTCGGGGTTTCTAGAAGCATCCGAACTCCGATTGAGCCGAATTTTATGTCTAAATCCACTGGAAAAAAATTCCCTAAAACTTTCTAGTTTTAAGTTTTTCCGTTAGAGGCCGTCTTCTAGCGTTTACGAGACGATCTTTAAAAACTGTCTGGTGGGGACAGATTTCGGGAAAGTTAGAGTCCAACTCTTACAAGGCTTCCTTTTGTGATCTTTTCTTTATCCAAGTAATTCCTACACATAAATTAGAAAACAAGAACTTGTGCACTCTTGCAACCATTAATAGGTTAATTCAAAAATATGTTATAAAGATATATGAAAGTATATAAAAAACATAGCAATATCACACAAAACATGCATGGAGCAAGCAGAAATTATAGATACGTTTGAGACGTATCAACAAGTACCCCGAGGAGGGGTGTATGGGGGTTTGGTTATTCTTGCGCATCCTCGACTCATGGTACGTGAGTGTACTCTAATATCCGATCCCTCGAAAGATTATTGATCCATCTAGTAGCTAGAGTTCTCAACTAGTTTTTTTGTAGTTTTTTAAAAATAAACACGGATTGCCCAAAATACGACATCTATCACTAATAGGCTAAAGATCTTGACACCAAAAGTTCAAACATTACTAAAAAAATACCTCAAAACTATTGCAAGTTACTAATACAATTGAATAGCTACTGATCATGGACCCATGGTCCAAGGTGGACTACTCACAGCTCATCCCGGAAGCGTCCATGGTGGTGGAGAAGCTCCCGGAGGTCAATCCTCCCTCCGGAAGGGTGCCGCGACAGGGTCTCTTGGCAGCCACGATCTTGAAACGGCGGCGGCGGCGGAACAGAGAGGAGATCGCCAAAAAGGGTTCTATCCTCGAGGGTTTCGGAAGACGGGGTAAATATAGGCCGAAAGGGGGGGGGGAGGGGGTGGCCGTGGGTGACCAGGCGGCCAATCGGCGCGGCCACCAGGGGGGGCGCGCCACCAGGGTGCCTGAACCCCTGGTGGCCCCCCTCTGGCCCTACTTCGGGGCTCTGGAAGGTTTCTTCGTGCTGATTTTTTATATACTTTTCCCGGAATTTTTTGGGCACTTTAAGTAATGGGAAAACATGAAAAAATAACAGAAAACATAAACTGGCACCATGGTGCACCGAGTTAATAGGTTAGTCCAAATATGATCAAAAGTGTATGAAAGTGCATCAAAAGCATAGCAATGTCACCCAAAACATGCATGGAGCAAGCTGAAATTATAGATACGTTTGTGACGTATCACCAAGTAGCTAGCAATAAAAGTAACAAAGTATAGAAAGTGTCCCTATCCTTAATAATACTAAGGATAAGCCGGTGGTTATGGTGCATAAAATGTTCTCAAGGACACACAATAACTTATAGTCAAGCCACTTTCACCATGTTATGCCAACTTAATGTGCATTGCTTTGGTAAATGTCGTGCGGGTGATGTTGGATATATGCCCTAGAGGCAATAATAAATATTAGGGACAATTACATTTCTACCCCTAGTTATGTCCCACTCGTCTGATTTGCCCCTAGTTTCAAAAATACACCTGTTCTGTCCAAGCCACTTTGCGAATCTTATGCTTTTTCCCTTTGACCGTTTGACCGTAACTTTGAAAACTTCAGAGCAAATTCATACTAACTTGAAAAAAGTGCAAATAAGATATCCAAATGTTTAGAAAAGCATGACCTACATGTCCGTGTAATTTGCAATCATGAAAAAGTGTTGGAAATTCCCCATCTGAGTTCAAGCTCATATGATCTTAGCATGAATAACAAAATCTCAAAAAAAAATCTGAATTATTTTTCCTATAAACATTGACAAATGTTTGAAGTTCTTGCAAAGTTTCATCATGAAATAACATTCGTGAAAGTCATGATAAAAAAGACAAATTCAACACTAAAAAATTCTTTGTTTCAGAGTGTTGGATTTGTCTTTTTTGCCACGACATTCATGAATGTTATTTCATGATGAAACTTTGCAAGAACTCAAAACATTTGTCATAGTTTACATAAAAAATAATTCAGATTTTTTTTTGTTTTTTTTTAATTTTCTTAGATTTTGCTATTCACGCTAAGATCATATGAGCTCAAACGCAGATGGAGAATTCCCAACACTTTTTTCATGATTGCAAATTACACGCACATATAGGTGATGTTTTTCTGAACATTTTGATGTCTTATTTGCATTTTTTTGAGTTAGTATGAAACTGCTCTGAAGTTTTCAAAGTTACGGTCAAACGGTCAAAGGGCAAAAGCATAAGATTCGCAAAGTGGCTTGGACAGAACCAGTGTGTTTTTTAAACTAGGGGCAAATCAGACGAGTGGGACATAAATAGGGGTAGAAATGAAATTTCCCCTAAAGATTACTATTACTAATATTCAAGTTCATAATTTAATGTTATATTTTTGTGCTATAATTACAATGACCTGACTATGGGATTCAGAAGAAAACTCATTTGCATGTGTGGAAATGTAAACAACAAGAGTTCCTAGTTTAGCCTCGAAGACCAGCTCATCTGTCACTGATGGTTAAGTTTTCTTGATCATGGACATCGTTATTGTAGGGTGTTAGTAGCAATGAGAATGCTTACACCACTTAAATATACCATAATAAAAACTTTTCAGCACAACATGTATATGTGTCCAAGGTATAATTCTTTTGTGGGCATCGGAAATCCTATCCCAAGCACCTTTCAAACTTTCCCCACCTCTTTGTTTGAAGGTGAGGATCTCGGCATCGGGTGAAACACCAAAGGAAAAGAAGCTGGTAATGGCGAGTTTGACGGGACCAAACTTTTATAGAGCTTCGATCCCCGGTAACGGCGCCATAAATTACACTTGATGGCACTGAAGTAGTGCTCCTCGTTGGCTACCCCAAGTGGAAGGTTGAGATGTAGCGTAGCTGTAATTTCCCTTGGCAAAGATACCAAGGTTGAGATCGAACCAATAGGACTCCAACAACGACAAGTAGGTGGTTCGGCAAGTGAGGTGTCGTTTATGATAATCACTTGCGTTACCTGGATCTACACACACAACAAATAACGTTGCTCCCAAAGAGTACAGAGGAGTTTTAAATCCATCCGGCCTTTCCGTTTACAAAGGATCAAACGCAAGAGATAATGATAGTGGTAGTGAATAATGAAAAGTAAAGTGGAGGTGTAAACAATGATGCAAATATGGACCGGGGTCCCATGACGTTCACTAGTGATGTCTCTCTCCCAAAAGACGATAAACAGCTAAGCTGGGTGAACAAATTACAGCTGGGCAATTGACAGAATTATAAATGCACCGCAATGCTAATTATGCTACTTGAAAGTAAGAGTGCTCAATAGTATGGGCAGTATGCCAAGACAAGTAGAGTGAAATCCATCTGCATTTACTACTAATCATCCACCTTGAGATATCTATCCAGAACATCTCGCTGGTATTAAGTTGCGAGCCCCACCCAAAGTGTAAACTCAAAACAATAGACAATTGCATTAACAATCTATGCGTAAGGTAAACAATCCTTGCAACCGTGGTTACAAGCACCGTTGTTTTCTCCCTGGTGGCAACATCACATCCCCTAGTCTCATGTTTCTGTCACTCAAGCTAGACATCGGGGAGGGGGGGGGCATGAACCCACAATCATGCATAAGGCTCCCTCTTGGAGTCACTATCTACTACTTGGCCAAAGCAACAAACAACAACGGAGAACATGCAAGAATTACTAAGAAAAAAATATAAAAGGTAAACCAAATATATAGCTCATCACGATCTGAACATAATCTCATAATCCATCGGATCCCAGCAAACTCAGCATAGCAACAACAGGAAAATTACATAGGTGCCTTGATCATGTAGGGCAGCTCACAAGGTCTAAAACATTGAAGAACAAGGGTGGAGGGAAGACATCACATAGCTACTGTTCATGGACCCATGGTCCAAGGGAGACTACTCACGGCACATCCGGGAGGCGTCCATGGTGGTGGAGAGGCTCCCGGAGGTCAATCCTCCATCCGGCAGGGTGCCGGGAAGGGGTCTTCTGGTGCTCCCGACCTTCGGAGCGCGGCGGCAGCGGAACAGTGAGGTAATTCGTGATGCGGGATTCTCCTTGAGGGTTTCCTGGACGAGAGGTAGAAATAGGCCGAAGGGGGGCACCAGAGATGGGCCCCATCTCCCAGGCGCGACCAGGGGTGGGGCTGCGCCACCTGTACTCTTGGGAGGGGGTGGCCCCCCTCCGACTCTCCTTCGGTGCTTCCGGAAACTTCCGAACGCTGATTTTTATTCTGATTTTTCTGGATTTTTCTGGCTTTTAAAATTGGCGAAAAATCACTGCAACTAAAGACATCAGCAAACAGGAATTGGCACTAGGTGCACTGAGTTAGTAGGTTAGTCCAAATATGTGTAAAATGATATAAAAGTGTAGAAAAACATGTAGCAATGTCACATAAAAGTGCATGGAACAAGCATAAATTATAGATACGTTTGGGATGTATCAACATCCCCAAGCTTAATTCCTGCTCGTCCTCGAGTAGGCAAATGATAGCACAAATGATTTCTGTTATGACCTGATAACACACACATATAAGAACTTCAAAGTAAAGCAAGTAATATATGCAATTCAAGTCAAGACAATAACAAGCAAGAGTCTTAGTATTAATTCTAGCAAAGTATAAACATAAAGGTGCAAGAGCTCTCGCTGTTCGTGACTCGAATGTATCCAAATGGTGTTTGCGTGCAAGCAATGGGAGATGGGATTAGAGAATAAAAATATATATAGTTTTAATTGAGAACTCAGTCTACTAAAGTTTCACACTTGGTCTCCTTTGGGATCTTATTTTGACTTATCCCCAGACCACTAGTCAGGTACAAGTCAAACTGATCCTCTCCCTTTCGACTTTGAGCACTCATGCAATGGATGAGCGCGAGCAAGATATGTTAGCACTTAGGATGGCAAAGATAGAAATGATGGGGAAGGAAGACAAAAAGGTGTGAAAGGCTCACATAAATGAGGACAATCATAGGCGAGACAAGGCCAAATGATAGATATGATATGAGGAGTAGGGATTGCCATGCAACAAATGCACATGTGAGCTAAGGTAAGCTCTCCAATGGAACTAGTGGGGTGTGATACGTCCCAAACGTATCTATAATTTATGCTTGCTTCATGAATGTTTTGTGTGATATTGCTATGATCCAGATACACTTTCATACACTTTTGATCATATTTGTACTAACTTATTAACTCAGTGCACCCTAGTGCCAGTTTCTGTTTTTTGTTGTTTTTATATTTCAAGTTTCCCCCATATTAAAAGTGCTCCAAAAATTCGGGAAAAATCAGATAAAAAATCAGCATTCCGGAAGCTTCCGGATTCACCGAAGAAGGGCCAGAGGGGCCCACCTAGGGTGGGGCCACGCCGGGAGGCCTCCTGGACACCTGGTGCCCCCCTGCACTACTAGGAAAAACGCTACTAGTAGTGCCCCATAAATGGCTACTAGTAGCGCGCGGTGCCGCGCTACTACTAGCACGCTACATCTAACTTTTAGTAGTAGCGCGTGTTTGCCCGCGCTACTACTAGTTCTGATAGCAGTAGCGCCCCTCTTGTCCACGCGCTACTGGTAAATAGCAGCATCGCCCTATTTATTCCCGCGCTACTACTATTAATTAAAAAAACAAAAACAAAATCTCGTCGGTGTCCACGCTCCGGCAGTCGCGCCAGTGGCCGCGGGGCAGGGTGGGGACGATGGCGGCTCTCCAATGCGGCAAGGTTGCGCGCGATGGGGCAGTGAGGAGGAGTTCATCGGGAAGGAGCACCATGAGGAGGAGGTCACCAGAGTAGGAGCACTATTTGGAGGAGGAGGTTGAGGAGGAGCACCATGAGGAGGAGGTCGCCGGAGGAGCACCGTGAGGAGGAGGAGGTCGACTGAGAGGAGATGGAGTGGAGGAGGTCGCCGAAGGAGGAGTGATACGTCCAAAAAGCATCACTATTTTATATCGTAATTTCATCCTATTCATTGATATATTCCACTTTAAAGTATTGTTCTTATGTTTTTTTGGCTTGTTTTACACAGCTTACAACTTTCCGATGCCGAAGCAGCAGAACCAGGGTTCAGCGGTGAAAAGTAGACACCAAGTTGCTTAATCAGATCAAGTCCAAATGCGATGAAAATTTACGGGGAGTATTTTTACGAAGATTGACTGGGGATCACCAAGGATGGAGGTGAGGGGACCCACCAGGCAGCCAAAAGGGTGCCTGGCGCGGCCCCCTCCTGGCCGCGCCAGGCACCCTCCTGGATGCCTGGTGGCCCCCCTCGGTGCCCCCTCTCGCCTATAAGACCCCCTGGGGTGAAAAGCCTAAGTACA
The DNA here is from genome assembly GCA_950022295.1 of Bromus sterilis. Lineage (NCBI taxonomy): Eukaryota > Viridiplantae > Streptophyta > Magnoliopsida > Poales > Poaceae > Bromus > Bromus sterilis. The sequence goes on along the minus strand of OX465599.1, from coordinate 28,357,453 downwards.
GAAGAGTTTCCGTGTTTCGCCGCCGCCACGGGGCGGGAACCTACAGAGGAGAAAAGCCATCTCCGGCGGGCAGATTCCGCCGGGGAGATCACATCACGGAAGGGGAGATCGTCACCATCATCATCATCATCATCGTCACGGGCATCATCGAGATCATCATCAACATCATCCCCAACATCAGCACCCTCTCCATCTCCATCCCATCTCATCTCGCAATTGCAACTTGCGTTGTAATCCGTACTATCTATCCTCTCTATTCCGTTGGTGTTGATTACTACTTTGTGGTGAATGCTATTGAGTTTTGTTGGAGAAATATCATTGTGTCCAGATTGTTTGCCACCCATCTATCACCTCTGATCATGATCTCTTTTATGTCTTGTGAGTAGTTACTTTAGTTCTTGAGAACATGGGAGAAGTCTAGTTATTAGTAGTCATATGATGTTGAAGTATTATGTGTTGTTTGATACTTAAGTTGTGTTGGTATTTCTCTAGTGGTGTTATGTGAGTCGAACACTTAACACTTCACCTTTAATGGGCCTAGAGGAATACATTGTGCACAAAGGATGTTTATGGTGGGTTGCCGGAGTGACAGAAACCTGAACCCTAGTTTGCACACTTTTGCACAAGGGAGTTATGGATCCTTGATCGTAATGCTGTGGTTAGGCTTATGCCTTAATTAATACCTTGTATTTGTGGATGCTTGCAAGGTGTGTAATCATAAGAGTACACTTATCTTAGTCTAGAAGGTGTACTAGCATTGATCCACCCACCAACACTTATCAACACAATACATATTACTTGGCCGAGTATGGTGAAAGTAACTTGGCTATCTCTCCCGTGTGTTCTCAAGAACACTTTAGCTTTTATAAGTTTAGTTCCTAGGCTTATCCTTGTGAAAGGATTGGGCCACCTGCTACTCCTTAGTTACCCTGTTTACTTTGCTTGTCTTTTAATTTTCTGTTGCTTAAACCAAAACCCCCTAAATATTTACCTTTGAGTGTGTGCAGCCTTTCCTTATCCAGTGTCACTTATCATCACCTTCTGCTCCTCGTTGGGTTCGACACTCTTATTTATCGAAAAGCTACAATTGATCCCCTAGACTTGTGGGTTATAAAGAATCGTTTATTAGCGCGGTTAACAGGGGAGGCAATCCCACTAAACCTATTAACTTCACCGCCATCAACGAGCTTTTATGGCGCCGTTGCCGGGGAGTGTAGCGCTATTGGTAAGAGAAGCCGGTAAGGAAACATTTATTTTCTGTTGTTACTTTCAGTTCTTATGGACTCTGCTACTGTTGGTTCGTTGCTGGTAAGGAGCCCCCCACGATTGTGGTGGTCACTCCTACCCCTACTAAAATTGTGCCCTATAAAATACCACCTGGTATTATTGATCATGTCTTGTCTAATCGTTATACAAGAGAAGGACATCCGGGAGAACACCTGCTATATTTATGACAATTATGTTCTTTATTTAAGCTTCTAGGTGTAACGATGGAGTTCTTCATGAAGAAACTATTCTCCATATCACTCAAAGATAAAGCTTCAGATTGGTATAAGCTACTCGATAACTCTGATCTTCTTGAATGGCCAGAGCTTATGTCTCTCTTTTATGCAAAGTTTTATCCTCTTCGTGAAATTCACCAAGACAGGAACTACATCTATAACTTTTGGTCTCGCAACGGAGAGAGCATCACTCAAGCTTGGGGGAGACTGAAGTCCCTGATGCTCAAATGCCCAAACCATGAGCTCCCCAAGGAAATTATACTTACAAATTTTTATGCCAGGCTTTCTCGTCAGGACAAGGAGATGTTGGATGCCTCCTCTAGCGGGGTATTCCAGACCAGAAGTATGGAAGAAAAATGGGATCTTATAGAAAGGATCCAGAAGAACACTGAAGACTGGGAAATTGATAAAGGTATTGAACCCGCTATAAACTATGAGCATGACTACATTGAGAGTTATGTGAAGACTGATTACTTTAATACCTTTTGCTCTAAAATTGGTCTTGATTCCCAGCTAATGGTTGACTTTTGCAAGGACTTTGCTTCTCATATTGATTCTTCTAAGAAGAAGGAGAGTCAACATCATAAACCTTTCAAGGAGTCACCTATTGAGATTAATGTTACTGATCCTATTTTACCTACAGTTGTGTATGAACAACCTCGTTATCCCTCAAGGATAAAGGAGCACTCTTTTGTTACAGGTATTCTAAACAAAAACGGAAGGACCATTGACGAACCTGAGGACATGATCAAGGTCAAGCCTCAAGTTGCAATGGTCAAGGATCTGGTAACCAATGATATTAAAAAATCCACTATTAGTTTTTGTGCTGTTTCCACTAACATTGTCACAGCCAAGAACAAAGGCCCAATTTCAGGTACACCAGTTGTATCTGTCAAAATAGGAAATCATAACTACTATGGGCTATGTGATTTGGGATCTAGTGTCAGCGCTATTCCCTTCATAGTTTATCAAGAGATCATGCACGAGATTCAGCCGTGTGAGATCGAGGACATTGATGTCACGATTCATCTTGCAAATGGACAAACAATCTCTCCAGTTGGGATTGTGAGAGATGTTGAAGTACTCTGCGGGAAGGTAAAATATCCTACTAACTTTCTTGTACTTGGTTCAGTGCAAGATAGTTTTTTCCCTATTATCTTTGGTAGGCCCTTCCTCAGCACCCGTGGAGCTATAATAGATTGCAAGAAAGGTAAAGTTTCTGTTGAATTCAACGATGAGCCGTATGAATTTAATTTTTCTAAGTTTTCTAAGTAGCCTCGTGGTACTGACTTGTCAAGTAATGACAAAATTATTTAAGAAATTTCTTCTATTGCTATTCCTCCTAATGATACTTTACAACAATTTATGGAAGACCACGAGAATGACATACATATGCAGGAGATGGATGAACTAGAAGACATATTTTTAAGACAAATTCCTATCCTGAAGCACAACCTCCCGGTTGAACCTTTAGGAATCCTCTCGCAACCAAAAGAAAACCCGGTGTTTGATCTAAAACCACTACCCGATACGCTCAAGTATGCTTATTTACATGAAAGAAAGTATATCCTGTTATTATCAATTCTAACCTTTCAGGGTATGAAGAAGAGCGATTATTGGAGACACTCCGCAGACACCGAGGTGCTATTGGCTATACTCTTGATGATCTCAAGGGTATTAGTCCATCCATTTTCCAACATACTATCAATCTCGAGCCCGATGCTAAACCAGTTGTTGATCATCAACGACCGTTGAACCCAAGGATGAAGGACGTGGTTAGGACGGAGGTTCTCAAACTTCTAGCCACAGGTATCATCTATCCTATAGCTGATACTAAGTGGGTAAGTCCCGTTCATTGTGTTCCTAAGAAAGGAGGTATGACTGTTGTTCCTAATGAAAAAATGAACTAATACATCAGAGGACTATTATTGGATATAGAATGTGTATTGATTTCAGGAAGTTGAACAAGGCCACCAGGAAGGACCATTATCCTCTGCCCTTTATTGATCAGATGCTCGAGCGGCTGTCTAAAAACACCCACTTCTGCTATCTTGATGGGTATTCTGGCTTCTCCCAGATTCATGTTAACACCACGGATCAAGAGAAGACCACCTTTACGTGTCCTTACGGTACTTATGCTTATAGGCGTATGCCTTTTGGTTTGTGTAATGCACCTGCTACTTTTCAGAGGTGTATGTCTGCAATATTTCATGGTTTCTGTGAGGAGATTGTAGAAGTTTTCATGGACGACTTTTCCGTCTATGGAAACTCCTTTGACCACTGTCTCCACAATCTCAATAAAGTTTTGTAGAGATGTGAAGAAACAAATTTGGTGCTCAATTGGGAGAAGTGCCATTTCATGGTTAACGGAGGGATAGTTCTTGGACACAAGATTTCCGAAAGGGGAATTGAAGTGGACAAGGCAAAAATTGAAGCTATTGAAAGGATACCCTATCCAAGGGACATCAAAGGTATTCGTAGTTTTCTAGGTCATGCTGGTTTCTATAGAAGATTTATCAAGGACTTTTCTAAGACCTCGAGACCCCTTACCAATCTTCTCCAGAAGGATTCTCCTTTTGTATTTGATGAAGATTGTAAGGAAGCTTTCGAAGTTCTTAAGAAAGCCTTGATAACCGCTCCTATAGTACAACCACCTGACTGGAATTTGCCCTTTGAAATTATGTGTGATGCTAGTGATTTTGCTGTTGGAGCTGTTTTAGGACAAAGGGTTGACAAGAAGTTGAATGTCATCCACTATGCCAGCAAGACACTTGATAGTGCTCAAAAGGCTTATGCTACTACCGAGAAGGAGTTCTTGGCAGTGGTGTTTGCTTGTGATAAGTTTAGACCGTATATTTTTGATTCTAAAGTTATTATTCATACTAATCATGCTGCCATTAAGTATCTAATGCAGAAAAAGGACGCCAAACCAAGACTCATTAGATGGGTACTCCTCCTTCAAGAATTTGATTTGCAGATTGTCGATACAAAAGGAGAAGACAATTCAGTGGCGGATAATCTTTCAAGGATGGAAGATATCCCGCACGATCCTATTCCAGTCACCGAAAGTTTCCCAGATGAACAACTTGCTATTGTAAAAGTACAATCTCATTCCGACCCTTGTTTTGCAGATTATGCTAATTTTATCGTTGCAAAGTTTTTGCCTCCAGGTTTTACATTTCAGCAGAGGAAGAAATTCTTCACGGATTTGAGGCACTACTTTTGGGATGATCCACATATTTTCAAAGAGGGTCCAGATGGGATCGTGAGAAGATGTATACCGGAGCACGAGCAACAAGACATTCTTCGATAATGTCACGATAGTCCCTATGGAGGACATCATGCCGGTGAAAGGACCGCACATAAAGTTTTACAATCAGGTTTTTATTGGCCTACTCTTTTTAAGGACCCCCGAAGGTACGTTCTATCTTGTGATAAGTGTCAGAGAGTTGGTATCATTAGCAGGAGAAATGAGATGCCTATGAATTATTCACTAGTGATCGAACCTTTCGATTGTTGGGTTTTTGATTTTATGGGTCATTTTTCTCCTTCACACAAGTACACACACATCTTAGTTGCTGTTGATTATGTAACCAAGTGGGTTGAAGCAATCCCCACTGAGAGTGTTGATCACAAGACATCTTTGAAAATGCTCAAGGACGTAATTTTTCCTAGGTTTAGAGTACCAAGGTACCTCATGACAGATGGAGGGTCACACTTCACGCATGGAGCTTTTAGGAAAGCTCTAGCCAAGTACGATGTCAATCATAGGATTGCATCACCGTACCACCCTCAAACTAGTGGGAAAGTTGAGCTCACCAATAGGGAGATCAAGTTGATCTTACAGAAGACAGTAAACAGTTCTAGAAAGGACTAGTAAAAAAAGTTAGGAGATGCTTTGTGGGCGTATAGAACTTCTTACAAAAACCCCATGGGCATGTCTCCGTATAAAATGGTCTATGGCAAGGCTTGCCATTTACCATTAGAGTTAGAGCACAAGGCTTTCTGGGCTGTCAGAGAGCTAAATGCTGACCCAAAGTTAGCTGGTGAAAAGTGTATCATGAACTTGACTTCTCTAGATGAGTGGAGGAGTGAAGCTTACGAGAGCGCTAAAATGTTCAAGGAAAAGGTAAAGAAGTGGCACGATAAAAGAATTCTGAAACGTGAATTTAATGTTGGTGATAAAGTTTTGTTGTTTAGATCTCGTTTCAGGTTTTCTCCAGGTAAACTACTTTCCAGATGGGAAGGACCTTTTCTTATCGAAGAAGTATATCGGTCTGGTGCAATCAAGATCAACAATTTCGAAGGCACCAAACCTCAAGTTGTGAATGGACAAAGACTCAAACATTACATGGCAGGTGATCCTATCAATGTGGATGTGAACATGATATATACAAGAACTCATGAAGAACATGTTGCAGCCCAGTTTCAGACTCCGGCAGGAGCAGAATAAGAAAAGGTATGTATTACGGTAAGGAAACATCGCGAACGTCAATAAAAGTTTACTTTTCAAAGTTTTTGCAAAATTAGGAAAATTCCAAGCCGAAGTGGAGCCGGAGAGGAACTCCAGGGGGCCCAGGAGGCCTCCTGGCGCCCCCCCCCCCTCATGGCCGCGCCAGGCACCCTCCTGGGTGCCCTGGACTCCGACTCCGACTCCACCTAGGTTTGAAACCTTCCTTCTGTTGCGGAAAGTTTTGCTATATATTTTCCCGGATCGTTCCGGTAGCGTATCTCTCAATTTCGCGTGTTTTCTTTCTCGATCTGTTTCTGCCAGGAAAACTTTCAGTAGATCTAGGTGCCATGGCTTCCCCAAGTTCCCCCAAGGACAAGTTCGTCGTCAACATCATCAACTCTTACCTCGCTGCGGTGAGGAAGCACCCCCAGGTCCTTCGTGTGGAGGACGGTGTTCTCCACAAGGAAGATCTGAAGGGACCAGTCAAGGAAGGGAGCACCGAGGAGCGGCTGAAGGAGATGGAACATGAGGTCTTCAAGTTCAAGAAGATGGTGGAGCGTGGTGTTGAAGCTAACTTCGACATCATGAACGAGATCGAGGCTTCGCACAAGAAAGAGATGAAGGAGATGTGGTCATGTTTGTCCGCACTAGAAGAAAAAGTTTATGGGCTCCAAGAACAGATCTATGATCTGCACAACCAGAACTGTGAGTATGAACTAAAGTTTCTGCGCATGGGTTTAGGTGCTGAGTGAAGGATCTTGGAGACGGGAATGTCCTTCGAGACTGGAGAGGAGATGCCATGGAAGCGCTTCGCCAAGGATTACCTGACTAAGAAGAACAAGAATGAGGAGTAAATCTCCTCGGGTAATGGCATCCCCTTAGCTTGTTCCAAGCTTTGGGGAGTGCCGGGTATCTTTATCTTTATCTTTGTCTTTAGGAGTCAAGTAGAGTCGTATCATGTCTAGGGAAGTTACTTTATGAAATAGGTGTTGCTTTGAGGACTATCACTCCTTTTGTGGAGAGATTTGTATCCGTGAGTGTGGAGTTGTCTATGAAGGAATATGAATGAGAAGTCTATTGGTTTCTTCGCTGCACTTGGTATTCTCTTCACGCAATCGACATTATGAGCTGATTCTTATGGGGAGTATTGACCTTATATCAGGTATGGCTTCGAAAACTTTATTTAAATCTTGGCAAGTATAGCTTTGGTCATAACAACAAGCATGTTTTTCTCAAAGTAGCGACATAGCCAAAACCTTTGTGTTATTATGCTTGAAGTGTTGTGTTGACAAGGAAGACAACTTGATGTTTCATGCTAGTTTTAATGTTTATGCTTTGTATTGCTTGCATCTAAGTTGTCATCAATTGTCTGGTCTCTGAAAGACTTGCTAGCCAAAACTCTGTACTAAGAGGAATTCTGCTTGTACTTCCATACCCTGAAACCAACATCTTCCACTTGAGTCCACCATACCTTCCTATTTGTGGTATTCCACTACCACTCCTAAAGTATATAATTTGTGTGCTATCTCTAGATGTTCAAAATCTTCTGTTTTGTGCCGCTGATTCAGCTCATGAGGAAGTGGTGGGTAACCCATGATCTTCTTAATTAGGACAAGTTTTATCTTGGGATTGCATGTCTAATCTGCAAACCCCTAATACGAGAAGGGACTGGCATGAGTGCCCAGCTCTTAAAAGATAAATACTAACACACAAGTTCCTTCGCTCATTTATGAGTGATAAACAAAGGAATTTAAGGGGATGTGATCGTCCCCACATGGGAGCCGTTCCTCGAAACTTGTCCAAATCATGAAGTGAGTGAATTATCTATCAGCAGTCGTTGACGGATCATGCACCTCCCAAAAGCCCGTTTTTATTCTGTTTGATCTAGAGATGGCACATGAGTTTTCCCTGCTTACCCTTTTGCACGGGGTTTATCATTTATTTTGTGCTGAGTCAGTCCTTCCTACTCCTTCCTTCTTGAGAGAGAACAGACATTTGATGTTAATAAAGATTCTTGCATACAAAGCTGCATTGAAAGTTAGCACGTTACATCTTGATACGTCCCAAACGTATCTATAATTTCTGTTTGCTCCATGCATGTTTTGTGTGATATTGCTATGCTTTTGATACACTTTCATATCTTTTTATAACATATTTTGGAACTAACCTATTAATGGTTGCAAGAGTGCACAAGTTCTTGTTTTGTACTTTATGTGTAGGAATTACTTGGATAAAGGAAAAATCACAAAAAGGAGCCTTGTAGGAGTCGGACTCTAACTTTCCCGAAATCTATCCCCACCAGACAGGTTTTAAAGATCGCCTCGGAAACGCTAGAAGACGGGCTCAAACGGAAAAAAAATTAAAACTACAAAGTTGTAGGGAATTTTTTTCCGGTGGATTTAGACATAAAATTCGGCCCAATCGGAGTTTGGACGATTCCAGAAACCCCGAAATACAGAAGACGTAATCTGGATGACGGGAATCCGAGAGTCTATATAAAGAAAGAAAACCTAGGTCAAAGGGCACGACGAAATTTCCTCCCCCTTGGCAGCCGTCTTGAGGGGGAGATCAATCTCCACAGCAGCACAATCTCCAAGGAAGAAGAAGGGGCCAAGGGCCGCTGCCCCCAAGGGCCGTGGGCGCCGCCGCCACCGTGGCCGCCGCCGTCGCCGTCTCCTTCATCTCCTCCGGGCTGCACCTCTCCATCAACAACTCTCCCTCTCACCATGTCCATGTGTGAGTAGTTCCCCTCGGGGCTAAGGCTTATATCTTGATCTATATGGTTTCTCTCTCTCCCATGATGTGATCTTTGTTGTGATCATACACTCCTCCTCGGGGTACTTGTCTCTTTGTGAACCTCTTTACTAGATTGAGAGTTACCGATAATAAGTGCATGAGGTCTTATTACTAATGTAAGTATTGAAAGTTGACACTTCCACCTCCTCATTTTTTCTAGCCTCTCCCGTGCCGTGCATTGCCTTCTTCTCACTCCGAGAGTTGGCGTCCACCTTCGCCGGTACATCCAAACCCTTGGCATGATACGCTCTGTCATCATAAACCTCCTTATATCTTTCCTCAATACAACCACCATACTTACCTATCAAGGCATTTCCATAGCCTTTCCGAGATATATTGCCATGCAACATCCACCTCTTCATGACTTGATCTTCATGTCATACATGTTCCTGCTACACTGGCAGAGGCATACATTGCATACATCATGATAGTTACATCTTCTTTATGATTTGAGTACTTTGTAAAGTGTGAAAGATCTTCTATACTTCTTGTAATATATAGAGTGTTTCCCCTAAAGTGAGGAAAATATCCCAAAGTGGACAAATTAAAAGATCCCAAAGAGGACAAATGAGAGAACTAGAAAGAGCCATTGAGGCCACCAAAAAAATACAAAAAAAGAAAAAAGAGAAAAAAAAGAAAAAAAAGAGAGAAGGGGGCACACTACTATTCGTTTTGAGAGATCAACACTAGTACTTCATCCTCTATCCCTTGTACTCCATAGAGATCATCATACATGCATATAGCTACGTGGGGACCCTTCACACTATAAAACTTGGCTTGTATATTCCAATGATGAGCCTCCTCAAATGAGCTCTAGGTCTTCTTGAGCAAGCAAGTTGGATGCACCCCCACTAGTTCCATTGGAGAGATTTTCTTAGCTCTTATGTGCATCCGTTGCATGGCAATTCCTACTCCTCACATCATATCTATCATATGGCCTTCTCTCGCCTATGGTTGTCCTCATTGATGTGAGCCTTCCTCACCCTTTTTGTCTTCCTCCTCCACCATATTTCTCTCTTTGCAATCCAAAGTGTCAACTCTCGTGCTTACGCTCATCCATTGCATGAGTGCTCAAAATATCAAAAAGGAGTGGATCAAATTGACTTGTACCTGGCTAGTGGTCTGGGGACGAGTCAAGATAAGATTCCAAACAAGACCGAGTGTGAAACTTTAATAGATTGAGTTCTCAACAAAAATACTTTTTCATCTCGTATTCCCTATCCCCTTTCTTGCACGCAAACACCATTTGGAGACATTCGAGTCACGGACAGCGAGAGCTCTTGCACCCTTTGTTCTTTTGTTGCTTGTGTCAATGCTAATATAGACTCTTGCTTGTTAAGACTTGAATTGAATTGCATGCTTTGATTGCTTTACTTAAAAGTCCTTATATGTTTGTGTGGCATGTCAACACAGAAATTATGCTTGTTTTCATTTACCTACTCGAGGACGAGCAGGAATTAAGCTTGGGGATGTTGATACGTCTCAAACGTATCTATAATTTCTGCTTGCTCCATGCATGTTTTGTGTGATATTGCTATGCTTTTGATACACTTTCATATCTTTTTATAACATATTTGGAACTAACCTATTAATGGTTGCAAGAGTGCACAAGTTCTTGTTTTTGTACTTTATGTGTAGGAATTACTTGGATAAAGGAAAAATCACAAAAAGGAGCCTTGTAGCAGTTGGACTACTTTCCCGAAATCTGTCCCCACCAGACAGGTTTTAAAGATCTCCTCGGAAACGCTAGAAGACGGCCTCAAACTGAAAAACTTAAAACTACAAAGTTGTAGGGAAATATTTTCCGGTGGATTTAGATATAAAATTCGGCCCAATCGGAGTTCGGACGGTTCCAGAAACCCCAAAATACAGAAGACGTAATCTGGATGACGAGAATCCGAGAGTCTATATAAAGAGAGGAAACCTAGGTCAAAGGGCACGACGAAATTTCCTCCCCCTTGGAAGCCGTCTTGAGGGGGAGATCAATCTCCACAGCAGCACCATCTCCAAGGAAGAAGAAGGGCCCAAGGTCCGCTGCCCCCAAGGGCCGTGGGCGCCGCCGTCGCCGTCTCCTTCATCTCCTCCGGGCTGCACCTCTCCATCAACAACTCTCCCTCTCACCATGTCCATGTGTGAGTAGTTCCCCTCGGGGCTAAGGCTTATATCTTGATCTATGTGGTTTCTCTCTCTCCCATGATGTGATCTTTGTTGTGATCATAGGCTATGTTAATCTAGGGTGATCCCATGATATTTCCCCTTCCTCTATGTGTTGGATTGATGTACTCAATTGATCTTATCTAGTATAATCCCCGAGACCATGGTGACAGCAGTCTATTGGACATGGGTTAGAAGAATATTATCATGAGTGATTTCCTCTTTTGTGTGTGGATTGAAGATTGAGAGTCTCTTGGTGCTTGTATTTGACTATCCTTGAGATATGTTGTGGTGATTGTGGTACTCTCTTTGGATGGCCCCGGTGACATTGGGAAATCCATAGATTGAAAACTACGAACTCTGAGGTGTGCTTTTGTAGCCCTACATAATTCTCATCCTCTCTTGACCACAAAGAATGACCTCCGAGTGCGTCTCCATTGCATGTTTTATGGGAAATATCATGTGATTAGACTATGTTAATGTTGTTGGGAGTTGCCACTAGTGAAAGTATGAAGCCTAGGCCTTGTTTCCACCATTGCAATACCGTTTGTGCTCACGTTTATTACTTGTTTGCTTTCTGCACTTTTTATTACAGATTTATATTACTTTGTTTTGCCACACCTATCACCCATATTTTACCATCTCTTCGCCGAACTAGTCCACCTATACAACTCCTAGTTGTATTAGGTGTGTTGGGGACACAAGAGACTTCTTGTATCTTAATTGCAGGGTTGCTTGAGAGAGACTATCTTCAACTCTACTTCCCTGAGTTCGATAAACCTTAGGTCATCCACTTGAGGGAAATTGCTGCTGTCCTACAAACCTCTGCGCTTGGAGGCCCAACATAGTCTACAAGAATAGAAGCGTGCGTAGACATCACATCTTTGTTGACATTATCTTTTGATAAGTGAGTTGTTTACAAAAGCTTATGCTGAGTAAACATCTTCCTTTGTGTTAACATGTGCACTTTTTGACTAATAACATGTTCTTTCCAAAGCTTCAACTAGTTTCATTATAAGTGAAAGAGCAAAAGTAAAAGTTATTAGTTGTTCCTTGACCGAGGCTATGTTTGCCATGATTTGATGAGTTTTCCAGGTCCTACTTTGTTATAATTGTTACTACTTTCTCATAAGGACCTTATGAGTTGAGGTTGCTGTTGAGGATGCTTCAGTTTGGTGAGAAATCTTGATGCTTCTTGTCCGTATTCTTTTATCGACACTTCACTCTCTAAACTTGTGGACAGGTTTACCGAGCTCAGTAATCGCTTGGGGACAAGCGAGGTCTAAGCTTGGGGGAGTTGATACGTCCAAAAAGCATCACTATTTTATATCGTAATTTCATCCTATTCATTGATATATTCCACTTTAAAGTATTGTTCTTATGTTGTTTTGGCTTGTTTTACACAGTTTACAACTTTCTGATGCCGAAGCAGCAGAACAAGGGTTCAACGGTGAAAAGTGGACACCAAGTTGCTGAATCAGATCAAGTCCAAATGGGATGAAAAATTTACGGGGAGTATTTTTACGAAGATTGACTGGGGATCACCGAGGATGGAGGTGAGGGGACCCACCAGGCAGCTAGAAGGGTGCCTGGCGCGGCCCCCTGGGTGCCCCCTCTCTCCTATAAGACCCCCCTGGGGTGAAAACCCTAAGTACAGAAGATTTTCCGTGTTTCGCCGCCGCCACGGGGCGGAAACCTACATAGGAGAAAATCCATCTCCGGCGGGCAGATTCCGCCGGGGAGATCACCTCCCGGAAGGGGAGATCGTCGCCATCATCATCATCATTGTCACGGGCATCATCGAGATCATCATCAACTGTAGGGGAACGCAACAGAAAACAAAAATTTTCGGTATAGCGAGCACGCCCAGGACCACTATGGAGACGCATACAAGGTTTTGATCTGATCGTTACCGACTCGTAGCGCAGCGGGAAGTAGAGTCGATGAAGATCGTCGGTGCAGATCCCCGCAGCTAGGATTTACAACCTCCCAACCGCGAGAATGTATTCCCTCGTGTGCCCCACGAACAGCGCTCCCGGAGGCGGTCGGACAGTCCCTCGGACGATGTCACGGACAGCCCTTCGGGAGGACCCTCGAAACTCGATCTGTAACTCGGACAGCCCTTCGGGAGGACCCTCGAAACTCGATCTGAAACTCGGACAGCCCTTCGGGAGGCACACTCGAACTAAGATCGAAACAACGACCTCTCTACCAAGTTGCACACATACGGTGTCAGCTATCCAGCAGGGCTTCGCCGTCCAGAACTAGTTCCTGCCGGAACCCAGACAGCCTTTCGGCTCTACGAAACTCTTTCGTGTGAGGGAGAGAAGAAGCCAGATAATTGCATGGCATGTGATGAGAACTCAAGTGAGAGCTTGGATCAAGGATATGGGGCTGCCCTCACACCTCTATTTATAGGAAACCCAAGGGGGCTTTCTTGGCTCCCAAGTCCTTCTAGAAGGCTTTCCAAAAATATCTCAAGTAGTACTTTTTAATATTCATGACACCACTTTTTCGCGTCCGAAAAATCCGAAAATATTTTTGTGGGTCTTAGAATAATTCCAACACCCACCAAAATGATTTTCGGCGCGTTCCGAAACAATTCCAGATTAGTGATTTTCATCTGCGAAAAGCAACCTAAGCATTTCCGGCAGCTCCGGAACATTTCCGGCAGCTCCGAAATATTTCCGAAAAAAATATTTTAATCTTTTCTCCAGAAAAATTCCAGAAGTTACCAGAACAATTCTGGCACTCTCCAAAATTACCAGGTGCTCTCCGAAACCTTTTCGGCTTAGTGGTTTACCCCGAAACAACTTTTCGGTTTTCTCTCTCGGAACTTTTCCGCCGTCTCCGAAACCTTTCCGGTGACTTTATCTCAGACTCCCTGTCTAGTATTCAACAGATAGATGACCCTTAAGCGTGTGACCCTGTAGGTTCGATGAAGTATAGACATGACCAGAACACTTTCCGATCAATGATCAATAGCGGAACCGAGGACATCCATATTGATCCCTATACCCATACGAAGAATTATTCGAGTGAACCTTTAGTTGCTGTGTGCTATTCCTGTTGCTTCGCGATATATTACAAATACCCGAGGTGAGACTTATTGGCATCCCCGTGAATCAACAACTTGTCCACTATGCCAGTTACCTCGTTCCTGGTATTGTTCTCTTTTCTCGTTCCCGCGTTCCGGCATCCCTGTGATCAAATCACACTGTGTCTGGCCAGACGATGGTGGATACCGTAACACCGAGAGGGCCCTAAGAATATCTCTCCAACGACGGAGGAGCAAATCCCAATCTCGAGCTACCTAGTTCCTTGTCATACTTTTCCGTGAACCCGCAAGCTGCCGTAATAGCCACCCTTTTACAGATGACGTTTAACAAAACCCCAAAGTTCACGAAGCAAGTACGAAGGAACTCGATACTCTCATGGTCTAAGGAATTATGCAAACGCACAACTTTCTCTGTGTTATTAACCATTAACTTGTGACGAATGTATCTCATAGCATAACATCAATTCGGGTCGATTCAACACAAATGTTCTTCTAACATTGTGCCCTCAACATTGCCGGCATAGACATGCCCATGATCAGGAAAACAGGATCATCATGCAATACATGAGCCAGTCTTAGAGGCATGACTAGGAATACATTTTACTGTTTATTATACCACACGTGCACATGAGTTTCCCTCCGAGCCTCGTGGATATTGCAGACTCGAGAATCATTGCAGTTATAGCATGGAACATAAACATTCATTACAAACTCGGAGATACAAAATAACTGTTATTACTGCCTCTAGGGCATATCTCCTACAGACTCCCACTTGCACTAGAGTCATAATCCAGTTACATGGCTTCCCTAACACCAATGGCTATCCGGTGCTGCTCATGCTTTGATCGTGGTAGAGGCTTTGTCATCGGGTCTGACACGTTCAGATCCGTGTGAACTTTGCGTACTTTCACTAAACCCGCTTCGACATGATGTCGAATGAGTTTATATTTGCGTTCAATATGTCTTGTCTTATGGTGCGAACTTGGCTCCCTTGCCTGAGCCACGGCGCCACTATTATCACAATAGATCTCCACCGGGTCCAGAGCACTTGGAACCACACCAAGGTCTTCAAGAAATTGCTTGATCCATACCGCCTCTTTGGAGGCTTCTGAAGCAGCAACATATTCCGCCTCTGTCGTAGAATCCGCCACAGTCTTTTGTTTGGAACTTTTCCAATCAACTGCGCCGCCGTTCAATATGAAAACATAGCCTGATTGAGATTTGAAGTCATCTGGGTCAGTCATGAAGCCTGCATCAGTGTAACCACTTACAATGAGCTCTTCATCACCTCCGTACACAAGGAGTAAATCCTTGGTCCGTTTGAGGTACTTAAGAATACCCTTGACTGCGGCCCAGTGTTCCAATCCTGGATCACTTTGGTACCGGCTGCTAACACTTAGCGCATATGAAACGTCCGGTCTTGTACATAGCATGGCATACATAATAGAACCAACTGCCGAGGCATATGGAACATCATTCATTTGTACTCGCTCATCGAGAGTCCGAGGACACTGATTCTTGCAAAGCACTGTGCCAGGTGACATGGGGAGTAGGCCTTTCTTGGAGTTCTCCATGTTGAACCTTTTCAACACCTTGTCAATGTACGTGCTTTGGCTAAGCGCTATTAGGCGTCTTGATCTATCTCTATAGATCCTAATGCCCAATACATATGCCGCTTCGCCTAAGTCTTTCATTGAAAAACTCCTTTTCAATGAGTCTTTTATTTCGCTAAGGAAATTCACATCATTTCCAATCAACAATATGTCATCCACATACAAGATTAGAAATGCTTTTGCGCTCCCACTAAACTTCTTGTAAACACAAGATTCTTCGTCATTCCTGATGAAGCCAAACCGTTTGACTACTTCATCAAAATGAATGTTCCAGCTCCTTGATGCTTGCTTCAGACCATAAATGGCTTTCTGAAGCTTGCATACCTTTTTAGCATCCTTATGAATGACAAAACCTTCTGGCTGTATCATGTATACATCCTCTTTGAGGTTTCCATTTAGGAAAGCCGTTTTGACGTCCATCTGCCATATTTCATAGTCGAAATAAGCAGCAATTGCTAGTAATATCCGTACAGACCTAAGCATAGCTACTGGCGAGAACGTCTCGTCGTAGTCCACTCCTGGAACTTGCGTGAACCCTTTCGCGACAAGTCTAGCTTTGTGGATAGTAATGTTACCATCCGCGTCCGTCTTTCTTTTGAAAATCCATTTACAACCAATGGGCTTTACGCCTTCTGGAAGTTCTTCCAAGTTCCAAACTTGGTTTTCGTACATGGATTCCATCTCGGATTTCATGGCTCTGTGCCATTCCCTTGAGCTGGGGCCCGCCATCGCTTCTTTGTAGTGCGCAGGTTCATCGTCTTCAAGAATGAAGATTTCATCATGAAACCACTCAGGTGGCTGGACAGCCCTACCTGATCTACGCGGTTCAGTTACAACATTGTCTGAAGTTTTTGCATTATATGCGACAACTTCCGGCTCGGTTGTAGGGATAATTTGCGGAATTACTTCCGGTTCTTTAGCCATAGCAACGGTCGCCGAAGATTCACTAATCTCATTAAGTTGTACTGTCCTCCCACTTACTTCTTTGGCGAGAAACTCTTTCTCAAGAAAGACTCCGCTTTTAGCGACAAACACTTTGTGCTCGGAGGGTAGGTAGAAGGAATACCCAATTGTTTCTTTTGGATAACCTACAAAGTTACATTTGTCTGATCTGGGATCGAGTTTGGTTGGTTGTAAACGTTTTACAAGTACCTCACATCCCCAAATTTTAAGGTGCGACAAACTGGGTTTCTTCCCATTCCACATCTCATGTGGTGTCGTTTCAACAGACTTAGACGGTGCTCGGTTTAGTGTGTGAGCGGCAGTTTCTAGTGCGTGACCCCAAAAAGATATCGGCAGATCTGTAAGAGACATCATCAACCTTACCATGTCTAACAAGGTTCGGTTACGTCTTTCCGATACTCCATTTCGCTGTGGAGTTCCGGGAGGCGTAAGCTGTGAAACGATTCCACGTCTCTTAGATGTTGGCCAAACTCATGACTAAGGTATTCGCCTCCGCGATCAGACCGCAGAAACTTAATCTTTTTGTCACGATGATTTTCTACCTCATTCTGAAATTCCTTGAACTTTTCAAAGGTTTCTGACTTATGCTTCATCAAGTAGATGTAGCCATACCGACTTAAATCATCAGTAAAAGTCACGAAGTAGAAATACCCACCCCGTGCGGCTGTGCTCATTGGACCACATACATCACTATGTATTATTTCCAATAATTCACCCGCCCGTTCAGGATGACCCTTGAACGGCATCTTGGTCATTTTTCCCATTAGACAAGCTTCACATGTGTCAAATGATTCAAAATCAAAGGACGGTAAAACTCCATCTCTTTGGAGTCTTTGCATGCGTTTCTTTCCGATGTGGCCAAGCCGACAGTGCCACAAATAAGTGGTTGTGGTATCAACCTTCTTAAGGCGTTTAGCATTCATGTTAAAGACATCATTTTCACATTCAAGATTTAGTATGAAAAGGCCCCCAACAATGGGTGCAAATCCATAAAACATATCCTTACAATAAAGTGAACAACCATTGTTCTCAGACTTGTACGAATACCCATCGTGTACTAAACATGATCCAGAGATAATGTTTCTACACAATAGTGGAACAAAATAACATTTATTTAGCTCTAAGATAAATCCTGAAGGGAGACGTAGAGGCATAATGCCGACGGCTTGAGCGGCGATCCCAGCGCCGTTCCCGACGCGCATCATGACTTCATTCTTTGCTAGCTTGCGGACCTTCTGCAGTCCCTGTATCGAGTTGCAAATGTGAGCAACCGATCCGGTATCAAATACCCAAGACTTAGAATTTTCTCTAGCAAGCAAAACATCAATGACATTAACTTGTATAACAATTATACCTTTTCCGGTTTTCCCGGACTTCTTATCGGCCAGATACTTCTTGCAGTTTCTCTTCCAGTGTCCTGTGCCCTTGCAGTAGAAGCACTCAGTTTCATTCTTGGCTCCGCCCTTAGAGTTGCTTTGGGAGCCGGTCTTACCGGCACCCTTGCCCTTCTTTGGCTTGCCTTTCTTTTTGAAACTGGCGGTTTTATTCACAAGCAACACTTGCTTGTGATTTTTCCGCAGTCCTTCTTCCACAGTTTTCAGCATGGCGAGCACCTCTTCTGGTGTTTTCTCCATCCCACTCATGTTGTAATTCATGACAAAACCGTTGTAAGACGGGGGGAGTGAAGAAAGCATCATGTCCATCATATGGGATGCTGGAATTGGAAATTCCAGGGTTTTAAGCCTTTCAGCATAGCCAATCATTTTGACTATGTGTTCGCCAACTGAACCGCCCTCAGCCATCTTTAAATTCATCAAGATATTCATGATATCAAAACGTTCAGACCTTGCGGTTTCCTTGTACAGAGCATCCAATTCCCGGATCATATCACGGGGTTTATGGAATTCAAAACGTTTTTGGAGCTCTGGACTCATGCAAGCTAGCATGAGGCACTGTACTGCGTTGTGATCATCATCCTGAGTGGCCCAGACATTTTGTTCATCTTCCGAGGCACCTGCCGCCGGTTTAGCTGGAAGAGCTTTTTCAAGCACATAGATTTTCTTAGCGCTCCTGAGGACAATCCTCAGGTTACGGACCCAGTCCGCATAGTTGTTTCCAGTCGCAGCTAACTTTTCTTTCTCTAACAATGGCCCCAAGTTGAAAGCGGTGTTGCGAGCCATTTGATCTACAACGGTAAACACAAGTTTCACTTAGACTTTGTTCATAATGATTTTTGCACTAGTGAATAAACAATTTTATTCTAAAGTGTGCTCCCACTTAAATCAATATCTCTCAAAATTGATTATGAGTGATTCAAGATCCAAATATCAATACAACGCCATAGAATCATCATCTCAAGACGAGGATTTTGATTTGGTAGGCCAACTTGCCGATCACATCTCTATGTGACTCTTGTTCATCTTTCGATGCGTGTGTTCCGAGCTCAGGACGATCCTGCCATGAACGTCAAGACAACCAAGTGATCCTGCTGCGAGGTCTGACCTCACCCGCCTTACATTTCTCCAATCGTTCGTACCCATGCATCCATGGCGCACCCCGAGAGTATAGATGCTGTGACGGCGCTACACTTGGGAGAACACTAACTACTTGATATTTTAAGTGAGAGATCACCCTAATAAAAAGCGACTACCGCGCAATCAAGAAGGGTGCAACATAAGGGATAAACATCCCATGCAATTCATAATAGCATGATATGGTATAGCCCCTTCTGACGGAGAAGTCAAGTATTTCTTCGTCTTTGGCATTTGCGTCGGAGTTCACCTTCGCGAAGATTGCCACCACCTTGTCGATGCACCAAATAATATTGCTATCTTTATAGCAAATGAATAAGTGCATTACCTAAGGTTGACACGCAGGTCATTAAAGTGACAATCATATGGCTCCAGCCATCATGCCGAATCATGACACGCAGGTCATGTTAATAAATTTACATTATATAGTCATCTCATACATAATCGAATTAATATGAGCTTTGCTATACCACATCACATGCACATCCTGCAAAAACAAGTTAGACGCCTCTAAACCGGTTTATGCAAAATTTTATTTTACGTGGCTTCTAAGGTTTTGACTTAAACCGCAACTACCAACGTTTTATCATCAAGTATGATTATTCAAGTCACTAGATTAACATTGCGGGGTGTATGAAGCACGAGATAATAAAATCTCGAACCCCATACTGAACTTCGTCATACGCGTGATCCCCGTGCAGATCATATCTGCATTGCCCTTTAGTCTGCGAATTTCATCTTTCTTTTGACTATGGCGGAACCCAAAGAACTGATAGCACTTCGTTGATCAATCAGGATCGCGGATTGCCAGAACTTTGTAAAATTCCACCATGCTGTCTCGAGATCAGAAATACGCAAATTCTAGGGAAGCAACAAGAATATCGGGTAACAGATTTCATCTGCCACCCGCATAAATAATTTTCAGCAATAGATCTGATCTACTCCAAAATTATATTATGCAATACCCATACATCTCCATGTATTCTAGATCATAACATGCATCTACGCATAGCACGGCTCTGATACCACTGTAGGGGAACGCAACAGAAAACAAAAATTTTCGGTATAGCGAGCACGCCCAGGACCACTATGGAGACGCATACAAGGTTTTGATCTGATCGTTACCGACTCGTAGCGCAGCGGGAAGTAGAGTCGATGAAGATCGTCGGTGCAGATCCCCGCAGCTAGGATTTACAACCTCCCAACCGCGAGAATGTATTCCCTCGTGTGCCCCACGAACAGCGCTCCGGGAGGCGGTCGGACAGTCCCTCGGACGATGTCACGGACAGCCCTTCGGGAGGACCCTCGAAACTCGATCTGTAACTCGGACAGCCCTTCGGGAGGACCCTCGAAACTCGATCTGAAACTCGGACAGCCCTTCGGGAGGCACACTCGAACTAAGATCGAAACAACGACCTCTCTACCAAGTTGCACACATACGGTGTCAGCTATCCAGCAGGGCTTCGCCGTCCAGAACTAGTTCCTGCCGGAACCCAGACAGCCTTTCGGCTCTACGAAACTCTTTCGTGTGAGGGAGAGAAGAAGCCAGATAATTGCATGGCATGTGATGAGAACTCAAGTGAGAGCTTGGATCAAGGATATGGGGCTGCCCTCACACCTCTATTTATAGGAAACCCAAGGGGGCTTTCTTGGCTCCCAAGTCCTTCTAGAAGGCTTTCCAAAAATATCTCAAGTAGTACTTTTTACTATTCATGACACCACTTTTTCGCGTCCGAAAAATCCGAAAATATTTTTGTGGGTCTTAGAATAATTCCAACACCCACCAAAATGATTTTCGGCGCGTTCCGAAACAATTCCAGATTAGTGATTTTCATCTGCGAAAAGCAACCTAAGCATTTCCGGCAGCTCCGGAACATTTCCGGCAGCTCCGAAATATTTCCGAAAAAAATATTTTAATCTTTTCTCCAGAAAAATTCCAGAAGTTACCAGAACAATTCTGGCACTCTCCAAAATTACCAGGTGCTCTCCGAAACCTTTTCGGCTTAGTGGTTTACCCCGAAACAACTTTTCGGTTTTCTCTCTCGGAACTTTTCCGCCGTCTCCGAAACCTTTCCGGTGACTTTATCTCAGACTCCCTGTCTAGTATTCAACAGATAGATGACCCTTAAGCGTGTGACCCTGTAGGTTCGATGAAGTATAGACATGACCAGAACACTTTCCGATCAATGATCAATAGCGGAACCGAGGACATCCATATTGATCCCTATACCCATACGAAGAATTATTCGAGTGAACCTTTAGTTGCTGTGTGCTATTCCTGTTGCTTCGCGATATATTACAAATACCCGAGGTGAGACTTATTGGCATCCCCGTGAATCAACAACTTGTCCACTATGCCAGTTACCTCGTTCCTGGTATTGTTCTCTTTTCTCGTTCCCGCGTTCCGGCATCCCTGTGATCAAATCACACTGTGTCTGGCCAGACGATGGTGGATACCGTAACACCGAGAGGGCCCTAAGAATATCTCTCCAACGACGGAGGAGCAAATCCCAATCTCGAGCTACCTAGTTCCTTGTCATACTTTTCCGTGAACCCGCAAGCTGCCGTAATAGCCACCCTTTTACAGATGACGTTTAACAAAACCCCAAAGTTCACGAAGCAAGTACGAAGGAACTCGATACTCTCATGGTCTAAGGAATTATGCAAACGCACAACTTTCTCTGTGTTATTAACCATTAACTTGTGACGAATGTATCTCATAGCATAACATCAATTCGGGTCGATTCAACACAAATGTTCTTCTAACATTGTGCCCTCAACATTGCCGGCATAGACATGCCCATGATCAGGAAAACAGGATCATCATGCAATACATGAGCCAGTCTTAGAGGCATGACTAGGAATACATTTTACTGTTTATTATACCACACGTGCACATGAGTTTCCCTCCGAGCCTCGTGGATATTGCAGACTCGAGAATCATTGCAGTTATAGCATGGAACATAAACATTCATTACAAACTCGGAGATACAAAATAACTGTTATTACTGCCTCTAGGGCATATCTCCTACAGATCAACATCATCCCCAACATCAGCACCATCTCCATCTCCATCCCATCTCATCTCGCAATTGCAACTTGCGTTGTAATCCGTACTATCTATCCTCTCTACTCCGTTGGTGTTGATTACTACTTTGTGGTGAATGCTATTGAGTTTTGTTGGAGAAATATCATTGTGTCCAGATTGTTTGCCACCCATCTATCACCTCTGATCATGATCTCTTTTATGTCTTGTGAGTAGTTACTTTAGTTCTTGAGAACATGGGAGAAGTCTAGTTATTAGTAGTCATATGATGTTGAAGTATTATGTGTTGTTATTTCTCTAGTGGTGTTATGTGAGTCGAACACTTAACACTTCACCTTTAATGGGCCTAGAGGAATACATTGTGCACAAAGGATGCTTATGGTGGGTTGCCGGAGTGACAGAAACCTGAACCCCAGTTCGCACACTTTTGCACAAGGGAGTTATGGATCCTTGATTGTAATGTTGTGGTTAGGCTTATGCCTTACTTACTACCTTGTATTTGTGGATGCTTGCAAGGTGTGTAATCATAAGAGTACACTTATATTAGTCTGGAAGGTGTACTAGCATTGATCCACCCACCAACACTTATCAACACAATACATATTACTTGGCGGAGTATGGTGAAAGTAACTTGGCTATCTCTCCCGTGTGTTCTCAAAAACGCTTTAGCTTTTATAAGTTTAGTTCCTAGGCTTATCCTTGTGACAGGATTGGGCCACCTGCTACTCCTTAGTTACCCTGTTTACTTTGCTTGTCTTTTACTTTTCTGTTGCTTAAACCAAAAACCCCTAAATATTTACTTTTGAGTGTGTGCAGCCTCTGCTCCTCGTTGGGTTCGACACTCTTATTTATCGAAAAGCTACAATTGATCCCTTAGACTTGTGGGTTATCAAGAATTTTTTATTGGCGCGGTTAAGAAGGGAGGCAATCCCACTAAACCTATTAACTTCACCGCCATCAAGGAGCACCGTGAGGAGGAGGAGAAGGAGGTCGACGGAGAGGAGCAGATGGAGTCTGGGAGAGGAGGAGATGGAGTGGAGGAGATGAAGTGTGAGGAGAGGAGGAGAAAAATGCGCGGTGGGTTTTTTTTGCCCCTGCCATGTGATACGTCCAAAACGTATCTATAATTTCTGCTCGTTCCATGCATGTTTTGTGTGATATTGCTATGGTCTAGATACACTTTCATACATTTTTGATCATAATTGGACTAACCTACTAACTCAGTGCACCCCAGTGCCAGTTCCTGTTTTCTGCTGTTTTTCTATTTCAGTTTTCCCCCATATAAAAAGTGCCAGAAAAATTCGGGAAAATTCAGATAAAAAATCAGCGTGACGGAAGCTTCGAGAAAAGCCCGGGAGGGGCCAGAGGGGGGGCCAAGGGGGGCCAGGCGGCCACCTGGCGCGGCCCCACCCCTGGCCGCGCCAGGGGGGGCGCCTGGGGCCCCTGGCCCACGTCTGGCTGCCCCCTTTCGCCTATATATCCCCCATCACGGGAAAACTCCAGAAGAGAAACCCTATTCCGCGAACTCGCCTCTGTTCCGCCGCCGCCGCGCTTCTAAGATCGGGAGCACCAGAAGACCTCTTCCCGGCACCCTGCCGGAGGGAGGATTGACCTCCGGGAGTCTCCTCTCCACCATGGATGCTCCCCGGATGTCCCGTGAGTAGTTCTTCTTGGACCATGGGTCCGTGATCAGTAGCTATGTGATGTTCTCCTCCCCTCTTTGATCTTCATTGTTTAGACCTCGTGAGCTGCCCTACATGATCGAGGCACCTTTGTAATATTTCTGCAGTTGCTATGTTGAGTTTGATCGGATCTGATGGATTATTAGATTATGTTCAGATTGTGATAGAGTAATATATTTGGTCTTGATCTTTTATATTTTTGTTCCTAAGTAATTCTTGCATGTTCTTCGTTGTTGTTTATTGCTTTGGCCAAGTAGTAGGTAGTGACTCCAAGAGGGAGCGTTGTGCTAGATTGTGGGTTCATGCCTCCCTGATGACACGCTTGAGTGACAAAAACATGAGTCTAGGGGATGTGCTGTTGCCACAAGGGGGAAAACAACGGTGCTTGTGACCGCGGTCACAAGGATTGTTTACTTTATGCAAAGTTCTTTTATTGCAGTATTCTGTTGCTTTGAGTTTACACTTTGGGTGGGGCTCGCAACTTAATACCAGCGAGATGTTCTGGATAGATATCTCAAGGTGGATGATTAGTAGTAGATGCAGATGGATTTCGGTCTACTTACCTTGGCGTACTGCCTGTGCTTTTGAACCTCTTCCTTTCTTTTGTAGCATAGTTAGCATTGCGGTGCGTTCATAATCCTGTCAATTGCCTTTCTGTAATTTCTTTACCTCGCATAGCAGTTTTATCGTCTTTTGGGAGAGAGACATCACTAGCGAACATCACGTATCCTGGTCCATATCATTATTACTGTTTCCAAGCTATCTTTCTTTTCTGCTTTTACTTGCTATCATTATCACTTGTGTTTTACCCTTTGTGAACAACAAGACCGGAGAGATTGACAACCTCTCTGAACTTCGTTGGGAACAAAGTTATCTGTGTCTGTGTGCAGGTCCACGTCAGTCGCGCCGCTGACACCTACTTATCATATCCGGAGTCCTATGGGAGACAAACCTTGGTATCTTCACCGAGGGAAACTCACTGCTAAACTGCATCACGCCTTCCACTTTGGGCTCACCAACGAAGGGCGGGAAGCCGCTAAGCAAAGAGAATTTCTGGCGCCGTTGCCGGGGACTCCGAGTGCTAAGATAGGGGAGTTGCACACTACCCTTTACCTTTGTTTTTTAGTATTGTTAGTTTACCTTTCAATTTTTATCTCAGTGTCCTTTATGAAAAACCACAAAAATAGTTGCTACCTTTTGCCTTTGTCTTGCTTTGCCTATTTATGATATCCTCACCATGGGTGATGAACCACCCAAATATGGTAGGATGGACATGTTTCACTTGGATCGCTTTCGATCAATTTGTGCTCGCGCTAAAAAACCAACCGACTTGGTTGAGGGAAAATCATTGGATGATCATGCTCATTATACGCGGCACCGCCTATCTCAGAAAGGGAAACACTTATGGGATCAAATACATGTTTCTTATTGCCATGCTAAACTTTTGTGCCACATTTATGATTTTACTTGTTCTAATATAGATCATAAACACCTCCCTTTCCAATGTGAGTTTAATGAAAATGAGATCTTATCTTCTTATGTTAAAGGTGTTTATGATTACTTTGATGTTGAAAAGATTGAAGAGTTTGTTGCTTTTAAAGGTGCCTATGAGATTGCATCTTTGATTGAAAAGTATCACGATACTATTTTCGAGTCTGAAAACTTTGCAGTTCTTGCTTATTGCTTCGAGAATTATACTTCCAATTCTTATATTGAGGATTTTAAAAATAAAATGTTTGCTGCCCAAGAAGAGGCCAATGATTGCTTTGAGGAGGAATCCCATGATTCCGAGGACTCACTTGAAATATCCCTTTCTGAAAATTTTGATACTTGCTTTGTTGATGGCCATGATGCCACTATGGATGATGCCTACGAAGATGAAATTGCTATAGTTCCTTATGTTAAGCATGAAATTATTTTGGTTGCACCCACACTTTATTGCCCTATTATCCTTTTGAAATCTCCAACTATTCCGGAGAATTTTGCTCTTATCAAGGCTCAATGTGATGGGTTGCATCTATCTTATCATCCTAAAAACCGTGTTGAAAACAATACACGTGTGCTTGTAGGTCATGAACAACATGATTTATGTGATAGTTATATTCTTGATGTTGTTCATGATGCTACTGAAAATTATTTTGAGAGAGGAAAGTTTGGTTGTAGAAACTTTCATGTTACAAAAACACCTCTTTTTATGATGAAAGTTTTTAAGTTGTTCTTCTTGCACCTTCCTATGCTTGTTACTTTGTGCTTTCATGATTTATTTCTTTACAAGGTCCCCATGCATAGGAAGTGGGTTAGGCTTAAATGTGTTTCATATTTGCTTCTTAATGCTCTCTTTTGCTTCAAAATTCTTATTCTTGTGAGAGCATATTCTATAATCTTTAAGCCTAGCTAATGGCTTTAAAGAAGCGCTTTCGGGAGGCAGCCCGCAATGAATTTAGGTTTTGATTTTTGATTTTTGTGTTTCTTTATGTTTGTTACTACTGTAGCAACATCATTGTATCTTTATTTTTCATCTTTGTGCCAAGTTATAGCCTCTTACGGCAAGGGAAGTAAAAGTTGTGACATGCTGTCCAGAAAACAGATTCCGTCCTCGTGACCAGAAACATTCCAGAAAAATCCCAGTTCATATTTTTTAGCTGATTTTTTTACACACTATGATCTATACAATTACGAAACTTCCGTATGTTCTGAGGTTTTTGATTTGAGTTGCAGAAGTGCCCTAAAAAATTCTTTACTATCTGCTGTTATGTTTTTCACAGATTCTGCCACGTTTTGTCTCTCCTAACTTTTGCAAACCTTAAGCTTGCTTTTTATTTGCAAAAACTTTTTGGCACTCTTGAGAAACAGTATCTCTTCAAGAATATCTTTATATCCAGTGGAGAAAAATTATTTATTAAGGGTACTAACCTCTCTAATCAGCTTATGATGAGTTATGTATGAAGGGAGTTTTCAAGTGTGCGATGGAAGATGATGGAAGAAGATCCAGGAGTGTCAAGCGCTCAAGCTTGGGGATGCCCCCATGCATCCCCATTAAATATTCAAGGAGACTCAATCTATAAGCTTGGGGATGCCCCCGTGCATCCCCTTCTCCATCAACAACTCATCAGTTCGTCCTTCGTCTCAATATATTTTTATCACTTCATGTGTTATGTGCTATGCTTGGAGCGTCTCGCTCTTAGGTTTTGTTTTTAGTTTTCTTTAGATTTGCTTGCTGTTCATAACAAGTTAGATCCTTTATTACTTTGTGTGGGAGAGAAACACACTCCACTTTCAAAATTTAGAACACATCATAGGTTTTTCCTGCCTATCTTTTTGCTGTTGTGTGTTCTTTATCTTTTTATAGCTACTTCCATGTTTAGTTTTAGTCTTAGTTTGTCTTTAGCAAGAGCCTTGGCTTTTGTTTAGTTTGTTGCTGGAACTCTTTTTAGTTTTCATGTTTATCTTGTTAAAGAGAGTTGGTTGTTGCACTGAGTTGTGTCTTGTTTTGAGAAGTAGGTAATTGAGGTTGCTATTTAAATTCTAGTAGTAGCTTGCAATAGTTTTGAGGTATTGCCATGAGTAATGTTTGGACTTTTGGTGTCAAGAGCTCTAGCCTATTAGTGATAGGTGTCGTATTTTGGGCAATCCGTGTTTATTTTCAAAACCTACAAAACTAGTTGAGAACTCTAGCTACTAGATAGATCACTACTCTTCTGAGGAGTCGAATATCAGAGAACACTCACGTACCATGAGTCGAGGATGCGCAAGGATAACCAAACCCCCATACACTCCTCCTCGGGGTACTTGTTTCTTTGTGAACCTCCTCATTAGATTGAGAGTTGCCGATAATAAGTGCATGAGTTCTTCAGACTAATGTAAGTATTGAGAGTTGACACTTCCACCTTCCCATATTTTGCTAGCCTTTCACGTGCCGTGCATTGCCTTCTTCTCACTCCGAGAGTTGGTGTCCACCTTCGCCGGTACATCCAAACCCTTGGCACGATACGCTCTGTCATCATAAGCCTCCCTTTATCTTCCCTCAAAACAACCACCATACCTACCTATCAAGGCATTTCCATAGCCTTTCCGAGTTACATTTCCATGCAACTTCCACCTCTTCATGACTTGATCTTCATGTCATACATGTTCCTGCTACACTGGCAGAAGCATACAGTGCATACTTCATGTTAGTTACATCTTCTTTATGATTTTGAGTACCTTGTAAAGTGTGAAAGATTTCCTCTACCTTCTTGTAAAATAGAGTGTTGCCCTTAAGTGAGGAAAAGATCCCAAAGTGGACACATTAAAAGATCCCAAAGAGGACAAATGAGAGTTAAATAGAAAGAGCCATTAAGGCCACAAAAAAATACAAAAAAATAGAAAAAGGAGAAAAATAAATAAAAAGAGAGAAAGGGGCAACACTACTATCCTTTTGAGAGATCCACACTAGTACTCCCTCTATATCCTTGTACTCCATAGAGGTGATCTTTTTACATATAGTTTGGAGAGCTTCCTAGCTCGTATGTGCACCCGTTGCATGGCAATCCCTACTCCTCACATCATATCTATCATTTGGCATCTCTTGCCTATGATTGTCCTCATTGATGTGAGCCTTTCCCATCCTTTTTGTCTTCCTCCTCCACCATATTCTCTCTTTGCCATCCTAAGTGTCAACTTTCGTGCTTACGCTCATCCATTGCATGAGCGCTCAAAATATCGAAAAGGAGTGGATCAAATTGACTTGTACCTGGCTAGTGGTCTGGGGACGAGTCAAGATAAGATTCCAAAGAAGACCAAGTATGACACTTTATTAGATTGAGTTCTCAACACAAAAATACTTTTTCTCGTATTCCCTATCCCCTTTCTTGCATGCAAACACCATTTGGAGACATTCGAGTCACGGACAGCGAGTGCTCTTGCACCTAATGTTCTTTTGTTACTTGTTTCAATGCTAATATATACTCTTGCATGTTATGACTTGAATTGAATCTCTAACCTTGATTGCTTTACTTTCCAAAGTTCTTTCATGGTTGCTAGCATGTCACCACAGAAATTATGCTTGTTATCATTTACCTACTCGAGGACGAGCAGGAATTAAGCTTGGGGATGTTGATACGTCCAAAATGTATCTATAATTTCTGCTCGTTCCATGCATGTTTTGTGTGATATTGCTATGATCTAGATACACTTTCATACATTTTTTTACCATAATTGGACTAACCTACTAACTCAGTGCACCCCAGTGCCAGTTTCTCTTTTCTGCTGTTTTTCTATTTCTGTTTTCCCCCATATAAAAAAGTGCCAGAAAAATTCGGGAAAATTCAGATAAAAAATTAGCGTGACGGAAGCTTCGAGAAAAGCCCGGGAGGGGCCAGAGGGGGGCCAAGGGGGAGGGCCAGGCGGCCACCCGGCGCGGACCCACCCCTGGCCGCGCCAGGGGGGCCGCCTGGGGCCCCTGGCCCACCTCTGGCTGCCCCGTTTCGCCTATATATCCCCCGTCACGGGAAAACTCCAGAAGAGAAACCCTATTTCGCGAACTCGCCTCTGTTCCGCCGCCGCCGCGCTTCCAAGATCGGGAGCACCAGAAGACCTCTTCCCGGCACCCTGCCGGAGGGAGGATTGACCTCCGGGAGTCTCCTCTCCACCATGGATGCTCCCCGGATGTCCCGTGAGTAGTTCTTCTTGGACCATGGGTCCGTGATCAGTAGCTATGTGATGTTCTCCTCCCCTCTTTGATCTTCATTGTTTAGACCTCGTGAGCTGCCCTACATGATCGAGGCACCTTTGTAATATTTCTGCAGTTGCTATGTTGAGTTTGATCAGATCTGATGGATTATGAGATTATGTTCAGATTGTGATAGAGTAATATATTTGGTCTTGATCTTTTATATTTTTGTTCCTAAGTAATTCTTGCATGTTCTCCGTTCCTGTTTATTTCTTTGGCCAAGTAGTAGGTAGTGACTCCAAGAGGGAGCGTTGTGCTAGATTGTGGGTTCATGCCTCCCTGATGACACGCTTGAGTGACAGAAACATGAGTCTAGGGGATGTGCTGTTGCCACAAGGGGTAAAAACAACGGTGCTTGTGACCGCAGTCACAAGGATTGTTTACTTTACGCAAAGTTCTTTTATTGAAGTTGTCTGTTGCTTTGAGTTTACACTTTGGGTGGGGCTCGCAACTTAATACCAGCGAGATGTTCTGGATAGATATCTCAAGGTGGATGATTAGTAGTAGATGCAGATGGATTTCGGTCTACTTACCTTGGTGTACTGCCCGTGCTTTTGAACCTCTTCCTTTCTTTTGTAGCATAGTTAGCATTGCGGTGCGTTCATACTCCTGTCAATTGCCTTTCTGTAATTTGTTTACCTCGCATAGCAGTTTTATCGTCTTTTGGGAGAGAGACATCACTAGAGAACATCACGTATCCCGGTCCATACCCTTATTACACTTTCATACACTTTTGATCATATTTGGACTAACCTATTAACTCAATGCACCCCAGTGCCAGTTCCTGTTTTCTGCTGTTTTTCTATTTCAGTTTTCCCCATATAAAAAGTGCCAGAAAAATTCGGAAAAATTCAGATAAAAAATCAGCGTGACGGAAGCTTCGAGAAGAGCCCGGGAGGGGCCAGAGGGGAGCCAGGGGGACCAGGAGGCCACCCGGCGCGGCCCCACCCCTGGCCGTGCCAGGGGGGCGCCTGGAGCCGCTGGCCCACCTCTGGCTGCCCCCTTTCGCCTATTTATCCCCCGTCACGGGAAAACTCCAGGGCAGAGCCCTATTCCGCGAAATCGCCTCTGTTCCGCCGCCGTCGCGCTTCCGAAGATCGGGAGCACCAGAAGACCTCTTCCCGGCACCCTGCCGGAGGGAGGATTGACCTCCGGGAGTCTCCTCTCCACCATGGATGCTCCCCGGATGTCTCGTGAGTAGTTTTCCTTGGACCATGGGTCCGTGATTAGTAGCTATGTGATGTTCTCCTCCCCTCTTTGATCTTCGTTGTTTAGACCTCGTGAGCTGCCCAACATGATCGAGACACCTTTGTAATATTTCTACTATTGCTATGTTGAGTTTGATAGGATCTGATGGATTATGAGATTATGTTCAGATTGTGATAGAGTAATATATTTGGTTTTTATCTCTTATATTTTTGTTCCTGAGTAATTCTTGCATGTTCTCCGTTGCTGTTTATTGCTTTGGACAAGTAGTAGGTAGTGACTCCAAGAGGGAGCGTTGTGCTAGATTGTGGGTTCATGCCCCCCGATGACACGCTTGAGTGACAGACACATGAGTCTAGGGGATGTGTTGTTGCCACAAGGGGGAAAACAACGGTGCTTGTAACCGCGGTTACAAGGTTTGTTTACTTTATGCAGAGTTCTTTTTAATGCAGTTGTCTGTTGCTTTGGGTTTACACTTTGGGTGGGGCTCGCAACTTATTACCAGCGAGATGTTCTGGATAGATATCTCAAGGTGGATGATTAGTAGTAGATGCAGATGGATTTCGGTCTACTTACCTTGGCGTACTGCCTGTGCTTTTGAACCTCTTCCTTTCTTTTGTAGCATAGTTAGCATTGCGGTGCGTTCATAATCCTGTCAATTGCCTTTCTGTAATTTCTTTACCTCGCATAGCAGTTTTATCGTCTTTTGGGAGAGAGACATCACTAGAGAACATCACGTATCCTGGTCCATATCCTTATTACTGTTTCCAAGCTATCTTTACTTTTCTGCTTTTACTTGCTATCATTATCACTTGTGTTTTACCCTTTGTGAACAACAAGACCGGAGAGATTGACAACCTCTCTGAACTTCGTTGGGAACAAAGTTATCTGTGTCTGTGTGCAGGTCCACGTCAGTCGCGCCGCTGACACCTACTTATCATATCAGGAATCCTACGGGAGACAAACCTTGGTATCCTCACCGAGGGAAACTCACTGCTAAACTGCATCACACCTTCCACTTTGGGCTCACCAACGAAGGGCGGGAAGCCGCTAAGCACCATGTCACTGATCCGCGAGAGGAGAGCTAGACCAATAGGAAAATGCACGTGAGACCAAGAAGTAGCGCCCCTCTTGTACGTCGCTACTGTTAAGTAGCAGTAGCACCCACTTGTACATGCACTACTGTTAAGCCTCCACCTACTTTTTTCGAATATTTTGGCCTCCAAATCTTAAAAGCATCGTAACTTTTTTTCTGTTAGGTTTTTGAGGATTCTAAAAATGTTCAACGTGGTTCCCCTAGTTGAATTTGGATACAACTTTTCGAGTAGATGATTTTCATGTAAATAACTCTTTCATCCGAGTTCGTATGCAAAAGTTATGCCCATTTTACAAATTCTAGAGAGATTTTGCAAAAAAAGTCGAAATTCATATTTTTCAATTTCCCTAACAACTAGACCACATATCACATGGGAATCTCATTTTCTTTTATTTTTTGACATTTCCATCATTTTCTTTTATTTCTTCTAAAACTGAAAAGGCGGTCCACATGGGGGGTTGTATTTGTGTGTGTGTTTCCAGTGAAGACCACTTACTAGTAGCGCCCCTCTTGTACATACGGTACTGCTATCAACTTACCAGTAGCGCCCCTCTTGTACAGGCGCTACTAGTATGACATGTCCTAGAGGGCACCGTGAAGACCACTTAGTAGCAGCGTGGGTTTATACTTCACGCTACTACTACCATCTTAGCAGTAGCGCCCCTTTTTGAGGGTCCTACTGTTAAGTAGCAGTAGCGCCCGTTTTATACAAGCGCTACTGCTAAAGGCCTAGCAGTAGCGCCCCTCTTGTGCAGGGGGCTACTGTTAAGCCTCTACTTATAAGCTTTTTCCTAGTAGTGTTGGCTGCCCCCCTTCGCCTATATATTATCCGTGATGCGAAACCCTCGAGAGAAGAACCCTTTTTCGTGATCTCACCTCTGTTCTGCCCCCGCGCTTCAAAGATCGGGAGCGCCAGCAGACTTCTTCACGGCACCCTGCCGGAGAGAGGATTGACCTCCAGGAGCTTCTCCTCCACCATGGACGCTTCCATGATGATCCGTGAGTAGTCTACCTTAGACCATGGGTCCATGATCAGTAGCTCTATGATGGTCTCCTCCCCTCTTTGTTCTTCATGGATTAGACCTTGTGAGCTTCCCTACATGATCAAGGCACATATGTAATTCTTTCTGATGTTTATATGCTGAGTTTGCTGGGATTTGAGGGATTATGAGACTATGTTCAGTTTGTGATAGAGTAATATATTTGGTTCTTATCTTTTATATTTATGTTCTTGAGTAATTCTTGCATGTTCTCCGTTGTTGTTTATTGCTTTGGCCAAGTAGTAGGTAGTGACCCCAAGAGGGAACATTATGCTCGATTGTGGGTTCATGCCCCCTGATGAATAGCTTGAGTGACAGAAACATGAGTCTAGGGGATGTGTTGTTGCCACAAGGGGGGAAACAACGGTGCTTGTAACCGTGGTTGCAAGGATTGTTTACTTTACGCAAAGTTCTTTTAATGCAGTTGTCTGTTGCTTTGGGTTTACACTTTGGGTGGGGCTCACAACTTAATACCAGCGAGATGTTCTGGATAGATATCTCAAGGTGGATGATTAGCAATAGATGCAGTTGGATTTCGGTCTACTTATTTTGGCGTACCGCCCATGCTTTTGAGCCTCTTCCTTTTTCTGTAGAATAGTTAGCATTGCGGTGCATTTTTAATCTTGTCAATTGCCTAGCTGTGATTTGTTTACCTCGGATAGCAGTTTAATCATCTTTTGGGAAAGAGATATCACTAGTGAACATCATGGCACCCCGGTCCATATTCTTATCACTGTTTACACGCTCAATTTATTTCCTATATTTACTTTCCAGCCGCAATTACTATTATCGTTTTATCTCTTGCGTTTGACTCTTTGTACTCGTAGGGAGCAAAGTTATCTGTGTAAGTGTGCATGTCCACGTCAACTCCCACGCCAAAAGCAATTTCTGGCGCAGTTGTCACCTACTTGTCGACCTTGGAGTCCTACTGGAGACAAACATTGGTATCTTCATCGAGGGAAATTTGATGTTATCCTACATGTAACCTTCCACTTGGGGTAACCAACGAGGAGTTAGTATCAAGCAAATTTCTGGCTCCGTTGTCGGGGACTCAATCGTCAAGATAGGGGAGTTGCACACTATCTTTTACCTTTGCTTTTTAGTCTTGTTAGTTTATCTTTCAATTTTTATCTTTGTGTCCTTTATCGAAAACCACAAAAAAATTATTTATCTTGCTAATAGTTGTCATCATGTCTGGTCCCTTTGCCTTTGTTGAGACAGATGTTCTCACCTTTAAACAAAAAGGTGGTGAAATTTTAAAAGATGCTTGGTATAGAATTAATGATTCTCAGAAAAAAGCCACCAAGAAGAAATCCACCACTATTCTGCTTAGAAATTTTTATGTTGGGATTACTCCTTGGAATAGGTTTGTTTTAGATACTGCTATCAATGGGAATTTCCTAGAAGCCCCAATATGGGAGTCTCTTAATGTTATTGAAAATCTTGTTGGAAATCTCCTTGTTGCTAGCATTCAAGAGGACATCACTCTAGTTCACATTATGAAAAAACTTGAAAAGATAGAACTAGAAATACCAAGCATAAGTAGGATAAATGAGTTCGGTCGCAAGACTCAAGGTAATTTGAATAGACTTGATAGCTCCATGCATAAAATTATCAAAACTTTGGAGACCATCAAATCCCATGAACTGGATCCTTGTAGGATAGATAAGATTGAGGAAACCATTGAAACTTTGGGAAATACTTTCTCCTCAATCAAACAAAAAAGGGTAGAAACTCTGGCAAGAAGGGAACCTAAGTTCAATTATGTCCCTAAGGTTCCTCGACCTAAAACTAATCCACCCATTGCCAAAGGAGTTGAAACCGTGAAAACCTTGGAAGAAATACCCCTTTTAGACAAATTCATAAATGAAACTCCAATTGGTTTTCCGCCTTTTGGTTTTATCCCTAGAAGTATCTTTATTAGGCCTTTATTTGAAAGACCTCTTAAAACTAGTTGTACAATTGAAGAGCTTTTTTATGATCTTGATGATGGTTCGATTGATACAACATTATTCTTCTTTTTGCTTTATGCCTAGCTTACAGGCGTAAAAGAAAGCGCTTGTTGGGAGGCAATCTAATATGTTTTTACTTCTGTTTTAGTGGTCTTGATGATTGTTACTACTGTAGCAACATCATTGTATCTTTATTTTCAAGCTTTGTGCCAAGTTTAGCCCCCGATTGCAAGAAAGTTCAAAATTTGTGACATGTTGTTCAGAAAACAGATTCTGTCCTTGAACGAAAAAATTAGCCTAAAATCACCAGATCATCTTTTTGATTTGATTTTTTTGACAGCGTGCTCCATACAATTGTCTTTCGAGCGTCTGTTCTGAGTTTTTTGATTTGAGTTGCAGAAGTACCCCGAGAAAACTATTTACTACCTTCTGTTCTGTTTTTCACAGATTCTGCCACGTTTTGCCTTTCCTTACTTTTGCAAACCTTAAGCTTGCTTTTTCTTTGCAAAAACTTTTTGGCTATATTGAGAAACAGTAGCTCTTCAAGAATATCTTTATTTCTAGTGGAGAAAAAATATTTTGTTAAGGGTACTAACCTCTCTAATCAGCTTATTATGAGTTATGTATGAAGGGAGTTTTCAAGTGTGCGAGGGAAGATGATGAAAGAAGATATAGGGGTGTCAAACACTCAAGCTTGGGGATGCCCCCATGCATCCCCAATAAATATTCAAGGAGACTCAAGCATCTAAGTTTGGGTATGCTGTCATGGGAAAGTCACGGCAGATGTCCACAGAGTCGGACTTGATTATGGGGCCTTTTCTACAAGTGTACGAGGAAGAAAATCACACAGGGAGAGAGACACAATTCATACAGCTTCGGGCCCCGGGAAAAATCGTCCGGTAAAAACCCTACATGCTGTTTGTGGCTAGGTCTTATTCCTTTGCTCACGGAGAGTCGCCGGCTTGTCGCCAACTCTCCTATAGTTATGTCTAATTGTCCCGGGTTTAGATGACCCGGGACTAGTCTCTAATTTAGAGCCTATTGTGGTCTATTAAGTCTGCTTGAGTTATCCCGTTTGGGGCGCCCTACCCGTCCTTATATAGGTGGAAGGGGGAGGCTTACATGTAGAGTCCTAGTAGGATACAAACTAGTCTCTTATTCTATTAGAAGTCGGATATCAATCTGAGTCCTATTCTAAGTCTTGTAGCTTTTCGTATCTTCCAAGTTAGGTGGACTCCATCTTGATTCCTTCGTCCGGCTTTCATCTCCGCGAGCCGACTCTAGTCATCCGTCTGGCTTTGTCTCCAAGCCGGATCTAGCCGTGGGATGTTCCCCCGACATTAGCCCGCAAGTTTAGCTTGGACGCAATCTTGGCGTGGGCTTCGTTTTTTGTTTGCTTGTCTTCGGTAATGTCAGTTTGTCGTAGAAGAGAACGCCAGGTGCGCGTCCGTGGTAAACTTCCAATATGATGAATAGTGAGGTGTAAGAGCAAAGTTATAACCCCATGAGTTTTGGATATTGTTGGTCAAAACAGTAGAGGAACTAACAAGTTTTCTAGTGTGAAACAGATGGTTAGGTTCCTGAAGTTATAGGTTGGTGATAAAGCTTCAACGAAGATTTATACTTTTACTGAAGCATATCCTCTGGAGTGAAGCTCATCACGGATGTCGACCCCTAAAAAGATAAGGAATTCTGAAGCACGTCTCATCGAAGGAGATGACCAAGATGGCGCAAGACTTAGTTGTTTTTGCGTAGTTCTTTTTCACTTCTTTGAGTCGTAGGAAAAACCGTACTATCAAGAGGGGTTTAGTAAATGTACTCCGAAGGTTTTGGTGAAAAGACTCAGATCGAATCCAAACCAGTGAGAAACCAGAGATGAGAAATCTCATATGCGCTAGGTAATGCTTCACCAGCGAAGACTTAGTTCTTTCGGCTCCTGAAGCAGAACCAAGTCCGTGAGTCAGCTTTACTTGGACCGCAAGTAAAGTTGCGCTTTGATTGGAAATATGACCGTTGGGGACAGGTGTCAAGCTGTCACATCGGGTCACTTCAGTCTTTTCGCACCTAGGGATTGCCACCTATAAATACGCCACCCCCGCCCTCATTGGCCGGTGGCTGCTCCGAAATTAATTCCTTACAGAGAGAAAGAGAGAGCAACCCCACCGAAGCAAACCAAAATCCCATCCACCGAAGCATAAGTCCTATTGATCTGAGTTGATTCATTATGACTTAGGAAGAAGTTCGCTAGCCTTTTTATCTCGGAGAACTGCAATTCTCCTAGACGGTTAGAGAGTTGTTCTTTAGAGAGCGAAGAGTTATTGTCGCCTCGAAGTCCAGTTTGTCAAAGGTTTCGGTGATTTCCTCAATAATCAACCACGAGTGAAGAACTGACCAAGCTCAAGGAGATTGGTGCAGTGGAGATACGAACGGAGAGAGGTTAGCTCCTGTGTTCAATCACAAGTCCCTCCAACCAGACGTAGCACTTTGCAGAGTGTGAACTGGTCGAACAAACATCGCCGAGTCAAGAGTTCGTTTTACTTTCCGCACTTACATTCAGTTTATCAATTGCTTCAGTGATATGCTTCAATGCAATTGATTCGATGCTTTTGATTCGCTATGTTATGCTTCAATCATGTTCTACTTCAATGTTTACCTTTCTGTTGAATCTCTTCGGTTACTGAGTTATGCTTCACTTCATAGTTTCGTGCAAAATTTTGAAGTGATCATTCACCCCCTCCCCCTCTGATCACATACTTGGACTATCAATTGGTATCAGAGCTAGGCACTCTTTATTTGGATTAACCTCCTGGAGTGTTTTCAAGTATGTCTTCTAGTATGTCTTTCGCAGCTATTCGCTCTGGCGAACCTATTCCTATTTTCAATGGGAAGGACTACCCGTACTGGAAGGACAAGATGAAAACAAATATCATGGCTATCAACTCAACTGCCTGGCAAGTTGTCTTGTATGGAGTCACTGTTGCCGATGAGAAGGAGATCACCCCTGAAGAAGCAACACTGATTGATCTTGATTCTGTAGTTTGGGTTTTCATCACCAATCACTTGACACCTGAAAAGTATCATGAAGTGAAGAATATTCCAACTGCCAAAGGTGTCTGGGACTATCTTGAGAAGATTGGTGAAGGTGTTTCTACCCAGAAGGATGCCAGAATTGACACTCTACGAAGCAAATTCTATCGCTTCAAAAGAAACGAGGGTGAAAAAGTCAGTTCCATTTACAGCAGACTCACAACTCTTGCTAATGAATTGATTTCCCTCGGTGCTGATGACATTACACCTCACTCTGTTGTGAGAACTTTGCTTCGCTCATTGGATGATTCGTTTGATCACATAGTGCTGATGATCAAGGAAAGGACTGATTTCAGACGTCTTGTTGCTGCTGATGTTCTTGAGAGACTCACTACCTTTGAAATGGAAGAAGAAGAGAAACGTGACATAAATGGTTCTCGAAGGAGATCCCATGCCCTGAAAGCAAAAGCTTCGCGTCATTCTTCACCCGAAGTCAGTTTTGCTTCAGGTGTCGATGTCGGGACCCGGGGTTAGCGTATGCAAGTACAGTTAAGACATAGTCATATGGAGAGCCGAGAACCGCACCCACTTGTCTAAGCAGACAAGGCCAAGCACTGAACATTCTCGGAAAGCATCGTACGTGAGGGGCATCCCATCCAGGCCGGATGATCAACTGTGATGGGTCCTCATCGTCCGCACACAAGTCTAATGATATGGGTAGTGAACTCCCATATTCAAAGACAAGTCACCTCAACTATACTATCGACTATCTCAAAACTCTTACATAGACTTACTCCAGCCCGATCACTTAGTCGGGGTCTAGGGCGGGCTCGATCATACCACAAAGTGTGCACGAGACGGAGTCTCGAGCAATCGCATCGCGATGCCCCAAGCTGCGCACATCTAAGGGCCACTTGGTGTATGAAAGACCGCCAACCAAAACACAACTAAGGTCTCGAAAACCCATACAAAGACATGCATGTTATAAACATACACACAGCACACATGCCTTGTATGAACAGCAGGTACCATTGCAATTCTCTACAAAGTGTACATTTTATTTATAACTCTTATAGAGTACACACAGAGATCACATACATGTGATCCAACATTACAACATAAAGCGGAAGCAAATTATGTCTGAGTACAGACAAGTTTAACAAATTGGCTTAAGAAGCCTTATTCAACATGAAGCCCTCCACGAGGGAACCAGTCTGCTGACTGGGACTAGACTAGCTTAACTTCAGTCGTCCAGCTCGATGAAGAAGCCACCTTCGGGGTCAGTGGCGTCATCTAAAACATAGATTAAGCAAACGTGAGTACAAAGTCGTACTCAGCAAGACTTACATAGGAGCTATGCTACTCATGCACATGTATCAAGGTAAAGGGAGGTGGGGTTCACTTGCAGAAATG
The DNA here is from genome assembly GCA_950022295.1 of Bromus sterilis. Lineage (NCBI taxonomy): Eukaryota > Viridiplantae > Streptophyta > Magnoliopsida > Poales > Poaceae > Bromus > Bromus sterilis. The sequence continues at coordinate 28,318,211 of OX465599.1, read as the reverse complement.
CCAGCTTTGACTTGGCTAATCCTGAACTACGAGTACTAGACTTTGAGGTAAGAAGCGTACACGAGTCCACTACTTTCACCAACCAATACACCACTATGGTGCCTTCCTCGACTTCCCCACAAGAAAGCACGCCATAGCACTCACACTTATCTTGGTGTGTTTTAGAAGTATCCGGTTCAAGTTATCTAATAATCAAGCTAAGCTTTCCAAGCAGTCCATAACCGCGGACGCGGCTATTCGAATAGTTTTGTTAACCTTGCAAGGGTGTACCGCTACACACACATGACCATCATTTACCGCCTTTGATCTCGACACCATTCAAGGGGTGCCAGCGAGGATGCTCACCACAACTGTTACCTCATAGCCTATCTAGTCCAAGAAAGCCGCCTACTTGGGTTGGTTACCACTATCGTGAACCCGGCCGGTTTACCGAAGTGGACCCAAGCGATGTGTGCGTGGTGCGTAAGCCGGTCTCGGTTGAGCCGTTCTCTCACTTAGCATCCAGGCCACAAGCCTACCAGAACTCCGAACTACTGCGACAACTGGACATCGAAAGGGATGAGTTAATAGGTTGAGAGGGGTCAGTGAGCCCAATGTGTGGTTGTACTCTTCATCTTGGATCACCACACAAGAACTCGGACTTAGGGCGGTGTTCAACGAGACAACCCACTGTGTACTCCTACACAGCCTCTCATCGTTCACCTTGTATTAGGTCGATTCACCAACACTTTTCTACCATCATCAACATGATCACTCCCATCCCGACTCACATCACAGTAACAACATGGTATCATACTAAGCATGCAATAAGCAGTAACATTGCAGGGGCCACATGATATCAAACAACTCCTACAGTTGCTAGGATTGTGGTTTGCTTACTACTGTGACAAAATGATAGGTCATGCAAAGGAATGGGTTCATCTATGCGGTAGAATCGTAACATGGTGATCATCCTAAACAATGCATAAGCGAGACATGAGAGGGAAGTGGGATTTTATCGACATGATCAATGGGGTTATGCTTGCCTTGCTGACGAGGTTCGGGTTCTGGATCTTCAGTGAAGGGGGTGACCTCTTGCTCCGGTTCCACCTCTACTCGACAAACAAAGCACGAAGTAGCAATCAATATGAATGCAATGCTCAAGCACATGATTGAATGTTAAAGCTTGAAGTATAAGTTTTGATGTGTGAGGCAATTCCATTTAAGTGGAATATATTGCATTTTAAATGCAATTTCAAATTCCACATTTGAATTCAACATTAACCAAGTTATATGTGATATAGTTTGATCATTTTGAATCAACTTCAAATGTGTATGATATGCCTCTGAAGTGTGATTGAATTATGGCTTAAATCCATGGTCCAAGTTGCAAACTCAATTGATTTGAATTTGAAATAAATTCAAATAAACCAATTGACATATGCTACTGGTCCCATTTTAAATTCAACTCAAACAGAGTTGAAAGTTGCATATTTGGAAAGATAATTTTCTCCTGATCATTTTTCATATATTATTTGTCCAATTTGGAGTTAATATGAATTTTCTATGAATTTCCAAAGTTTGGGGTATTTTCTGGAATTTCTGGAATTCTTTTAATCCTTTTTCTTTTCTGGAAAAGCATTACTGCGTCATTATTGCATCAGCATGACATTAGGGGGTTTGACCCGAGTCAAACTGACAAGGGGTCCCACTGGTCAGTGATACAGGGTTAATTCCGTTTTAAATTAACGATTTGGATTAGTTTAGAGGGGGCTGGCCCCACCTGTCAGTGGCCCATGGCCTAACTAAACAGGGGTTAGCCCCCTAATTAACCTAGCTTACCGGCGGTTAGCCGCCGGCGGCTCTGGACACGGCGGCGTGGTCGCCGGAGTGACCAAACGGCCACGGGAGAACACGGGGAGGACTGCATCTTGCTCCTTGAGGTCGTCCGCATCGGGTGGTGTCATCAGGGGGCCACGGGGATCACCGGAGCGTCATCGGCGACGAGCGGCGGCGGAAGTCGTGCACTGGACTCGTCGGGTTCTTCATTTTGCGCACGGATTTGGAAACCGAGAGCATGGAAACGAAGCTGGGGTGTGTACGGAGCTAGTGGAGCCATCCAGGGGTCAAACGGGTGCTCTGGTGAATGTCCTCGACAACGAGCGGCGGCGCTTGGTCTCGGACCTCGTCGGAATCATGCAAACGGGCACGGGAGGATGCGTGGATGGAGGAAAAAGAACGGCAAGCTCACCCTTATCGCGATGAAGGGCTTGGGGAGGCCGGGGAGTGCTTGGCGTGGACGAATTTGAGGCTGGACTCGTCGGCGGCCGGCGGCGATTTCTTGAAGCTGGCGTCACCTGGAGTGCTCCTGGGCTTCGATTGGCCTGGGGGAAAGACGAAGTCGTCGACGCTGGTTCGACTGGACATGGTGGCGGAGCTTGAGGGCTTCTGTCGCCGCGTCGGGGCTCGCCGGTGCACCGGCTCGGTCACGGCTGCGTCGCGGGATGCTTCACCGGGGAGGATAGAGGAGAAACGGGAGGCAGGGAAAGGCGTGCGGGGGTTGTGGCGAGTGCGTGGCGCCAGGAGAGAGTTCGGGAGAGGTCTAGGAAGCCTCGGTGGCGTTCTCGGCGGTGAGCTCGCCACCGAGCTGCTTGGGGCGCCGAGGAGGAAGACGCCAAGGAAGGAGTTGGGCTGGGCCAGGTGGGCCTTCGCCCTGGGCAACAGGTAAGCCTTTTCTTTTTTTTTCTCTGTTTAATCTTTCCTTTCTTTTTCTGTAATTTGTTTTGGCTCTGATAAAAAAAAACCAAACCATTTTATTAAATGCTGAAAACTTTTATGTGGCCTCATAATAATATAGACTAGCCACTCATAAACTTTCAACATTTTTAAAATTCAAATGATTTGAATTTTAATTCAAATAGGGGTATTTCATTAATTCCAAGGTACTGTTTGAATATTTGAAAAATCTATGAGCATGGGGTGGGTCCCACATCACTTGATATGTGATCACACTCATTTATAAGACTTTTCAAAACTCTAACATGAATTTTTGGAAAATATTTTTATCTGGCCTTTTGAATTAATTCATCTGGGGTGTGTTCCTTCTCCCATTTTGATTTTGAATTTGATTTCCAAGATTTCTTTTTGAAAATTTGACATGATGCAAAGGCACTAGCTAACCCTAGCACATACCTAACAGAGGGATCTGACAGTCGAATCAGATGATCCCTCAAGCATTGGAAAAGATTTAGCACTGATCATGAGACGCTTCAATCGCTTTCAAAGAAAAGGTTTTTCTTCACCCAAGAAGAGTTATCCTTCAAGGAGGTCAAGTCATTCTTCCTACCGTTCATCCTCTAGAAGCTCTGCATCAAAGGACAATTGCTGCTACAAGTGCAAGAAACCAGGTCACTACATTGCTGATTGCCCTCTGTGGGAAGCTGAGAACAAATCGAAGCATTCACTCAGAGACTCTTCATCGAAGTCTCACAGATCCTCCAGAAGTCATGAGTCAAAGAGACATGATTCCAGTTCAAGAAGAGAAAAGAAGAAATATTCTGATGATGATAAGAAGAAGAAGTATCATAAGAAACGTGAGAGTTCTTCATCGAAGACTTACTCGTCTCGTCGAAGCAGCTCTCACCGTGCCAAGGCCTATCTGGGAAAGGAGATGAACTCTGAAGATGAAGCCTCTGGTTCCGAAGCTGAACAAGATTCAAGGTCTGCGACTGGGTCCGAATCAGATGGTGTTGCTGGTTTGGCCTTCGCTTCGGCAGATGCTTCAATCAATGCTTCGAGCTCATTCTTTACCAACAACAGTAGTGAAGATGAAACTCCTGCATATTGCTTCATGGCCAAGGCAAAGGTATCTTCATCTAAGTCAAACTATGATACTTCTGATTGTTCTTCATATGAAAGTGACTCAAAAATAAGCTATGCTAAACTTGCTAAAATTGCTTCAATCCAACAAGATGAACTTGATTCACTGAGTAAAACCATTAAGAAATCACAGACGTTGTTGATCGATGAGATTGAGAAAGGTCAAACTTTAACTAATGAGCATGCTGCTCTGAAGGAGAAGTTTGAAGAATTATCCTCTCGGCATGATCTTCTTTCAGTTGATTATGAGAAGCTCACCTATGAAGTTCTTCAGAGGAAAATGGCTCTCGAAAAACTGAAAGAGGCTCATGAAGAATTGGAAAATGTCAATCTCTCTCTCATGGCTCAACAAGGTTCTGAAGCAAATCATAAAACTGAATCACCTTGTTTGGACTGCTTGGAACGAAGCAAAACTGATTCCAAAGGGAAAGCTCCTATTATTTTTGATGATACTAATGCCTCCGATGAGGAAAATCCTGCTGTTACCGAGGAAATCCTCAGGTTGAAAAACTTATTTGAATCAGGCATGTTCAAAAGTGTGCAAGGGCATCAATATCTCTGTGATATCCTGAGGAAGGCTCTCCTTCACAGGAATCCCAGGAATGAAGGTGTTGGTTTGGAGAGAAAGATAAATCCTGATGGCACATATTGGGAGCCTGAGCAGTATCCTAAGACTGTTTGGGTTCTAGCGAAGGAGAAACCCATTGATATTGCTAACCTTTCAGGTTTCGACTGCAAAATGAACAAAGTCATTGTGGATGAATCACTTGATTCAGACTACAAACTCATGAAAGATGAACAGGGAAAAGTTTCAGCTGAGTATGTAGGTACTCCACCAAAGAATGGATTCTATAAGAGGTAGATATGGGTGCAGAAAGCACTTGTGGAAAAACTGCCTGCTAACCATTCTATGCAGGGAAAGTCTTCGGTACCACCGAATCATTTCTACTCTCTTGAGACGAGAAATGATCCATTGGTGACCGAATCAAATGTTCCGCAGAAGCAATACTATCGTACTGGTCGCCACACGTATCGACCTCATAATAATCGTACTAAGATTGCATATGCTCATACTTATGCTAACCGTTCGCAGAGGACTTACATTTATGGTGTGCTTGATGGTTCACCGAAGCAATACACTCCTGTTCGATTTAATATTGCTTCGACCAGTGCTTCAACGTCTTCTCAGTCACCTGCTCGTTTGTGGGTGGTTAAGAAGAACTAATTCTTCTGCAGGGCTATGTCTCCGGTGGATCCGAATGGGTCATGGATAGTGGTTGTACAAATCATATGACCGGAGACAAGGAGTTATTCACCGAAGAAAAACTATCTCAATCTTCTTTGAAGTACATTACCTTCGGTGATAACAACAAAGGTAAAGTGTTAGGTTTGGGTAAGATTGCCATATCGAAGGATAAGCACATTGACAAGGTTATGCTAGTCCAATCTGTTGGATATAATCTCATGTCTATTTCAAAGCTATGCGATATGGGTATGCTTGTTCTGTTTTCTGCTTCGCGTTGTGTTGTCTTTTCACAGGATGACTATACGTTTGTCTTCGAGGGTTACCGAAAGGGAGATCTATACATTGTGATTTTTCTTCGGGCCCTGCTGTGTCCACTTGCTTAATGGCAAAAGCTTCTTCTGGATGGTTATGGCATCGAAGACTTGGTCATGCAGGGATGAGAAATCTTCATAACTTCGTGAAGAAGAATCATGTTATCGGCCTTAGCGAATTAAAATTCGATAAGGATCGTCTCTGCAGTGCTTGCGAAGCTGGTAAAATTACAAAGAAACATCATTCAGCGAAGACCATCATGACAACCACTCGTCCTCTTGAATTGCTTCATATGGATCTTTTTGGTCCTCAAAATTATGCAAGCCTGGGAGGAAACAAATATGGTCTAGTTATTGTTGATGACTTTTCTCGTTATACTTGGGTTTTCTTTTTGGATGACAAGAGCAAAGTGGTTGAAATCTTCAAGTCATTCGCAAAGAGAGCTCAAACAGAATATGAATTATCTCTGAAGCATATCCGAAGTGATAATGGAACTGAGTTCAAAAATACTCATATTGAAGATTTTCTTGATGATCATGGTTTTACGCATGAGTTCTCTGCTGCCTATACACCTCAACAGAATGGTGTAGTTGAAAGGAAGAATAGAACTCTTATTGAAATGGCCAGAACTATGCTTGCTGAATACAAGACTCCTATCAGGTTCTGGGCCGAAGCAATCAATACTGCATGTCACATCATCAACAAGGTTTACCTTCACAAATTCTTGAAGAAAACTTCACATGGGCTTATCACTGGTAACAAACCAAATGTCTCATATCTTAGGGTATTTGGTGCTCCATGCTTTATTAGAGATATGAATCATAGCTCCAAATTTGCCCCTAAGGCACATGAAGGTTTTCTTTTAGGTTATGGCTCAAACTCTCACACTTACAGAGTCTATAACTCTCAATTTGGGAAAGTTATGGAAACTGTGAATGTAAGGTTTGATGAAACTAATGGCTCTCAAAAGGAGCATTTGCCTCATGATCTAGATGAACCTCCACTTGATGAAGTGATAAGGTCCATGGCTATTGGTGAGATTCGCCCTGTTGAAGCCAATCAACGTCAAGCTGTTAGGGATGGTGATGGTCCAATGTTCCCACACATAGCCCGGGGCGATGGAGATCAACATCCTGAAGCTAATGATGAACAGGACGAAGAAGGTCAAAGGAACGAAGGAAATGCTAATCCTGAAGGAAATGCTGAAGCTGAAGGTGAAGCTGATCCCGAAGCTGATGCAGACCCTGAAGCAGAAGCTGAGCCTGAAGCAAATGATACTACGGTATCCCGAGTTCGAAGAAGAGTTGATGTGGATTCGATCCTTGAAGATATCAATCAACCAGGTCGTCCCACTACTCGTTCTCGTACTCGTTTGGCTAACTTCTGTGGAAACTTTTCTTTTGTCTCCATGCTAGAGCCTTCAAAATATGATGAAGCCATGAAGGACCCTGATTGGTTATTGGCTATGATGGAAGAACTTCACCAATTTGAAAGAAACAAGGTCTGGTCACTTGTTGAAAGGCCAGATCCCACGAAGCACAACGTTATTGGCACAAAGTGGATATTTCGCAACAAGCAAGATGAAGATGGTATTGTGGTAAGAAATAAGGCTAGATTGGTAGCACAAGGTTACACCCAAATCGAAGGCATCAACTTTGGTGAAACCTATGCTCCAGTAGCCCGTCTCGAATCCATTCGTGTCATGCTTGCTTTTGCTAACCACAAAAATATATTGCTATATCAAATGGATGTCAAGAGTGCGTTTCTTAATGGTGAAATCGAAGAAGAAGTGTATGTTATGCAGCCTCCAGGTTTTGAAGACTCGAAGAATCCTGATATGGTGTACAGGCTTCACAAAGCTTTGTATGGACTGAAGCAAGCACCTCGTGCTTGGTATGAAACTTTGAAGGATTTCCTCCTGAAGAAAGGCTTCAAACCAGGAACAACTGACCCCACTCTTTTCACTCGATCATATAACAATGATCTATTTGTGTGTCAGATATATGTAGATGATATTATTTTTGGCTGTACTAACACTGAAATCAGCGAAGAATTTGCAAGAATGATGTCGAAGAAATATGAGATGTCTATGATGGGTGAATTGAAGTTTTTCCTTGGACTTCAGATTCGACAACAGAAGAATGGCACCTTTATTTCACAAGAGAAATACTTGAAGGATTTCCTGAAGAAGTTTGATCTTGCTGAATGCAAGACCATTAGAACTCCCATGCCTACAAATGGTTTTCTTGATGCAGATGAGAAAGGGAAACCCTTCGATCAGAAGAAGTTTCGGTCTATGATAGGTTCACTTTTATACTTATGTGCATCTAGACCTGACATCATGCTATCCGTTTGTATTTGTGCTCGTTTTCAGGCAAATCCGAAGGAATCGCATCATATTGCTGTGAAGCGAATTCTTCGATATCTAGCACATACACCTTCTTTGGGACTTTGGTATCCCAAGGGTACTCAGTTTGATTTGATTGGATATTCTGATTCAGACTGGGCTGGTGATAGGGTTGACAGGAAATCTACCTCAGGCACTTGTCATTTTCTTGGTAGATCCCTTGTGTGTTGGGCTTCAAAGAAACATAACTGTGTCTCAATATCTACTGCTGAAGCTGAATACATTGCTGCTGGCTCATGCTGCACTCAAATACTTTGGCTTAAGCAGACGCTGAAAGACTATGGTATATTTGTGAAGAAAATCCCTCTGCTTTGTGACAATGAGAGTGCCATCAAGATTTCTCACAATCCTGTGCAACACTCTCGAACGAAGCATATTGATATTCGTCATCATTTTCTTCGAGATCATGTTCAGCGCGAAGACATTGAGATTAGCCATGTAAGAACTGAAGATCAATTGGCAGATATATCACGAAGCCACTGGACGAGAAAAGGTTTTGTGCATTGAGATGTGAGCTAAACATCTTAGACTCACACAATGTTCAGTAAGATCGAAACTTTTCACTGTATATATTCACCTTCGTTGTCTTTTTATTTGTTTAGTTTCGTTTGTGTTTTCCTTCGTCCAAGTTTAGCTTCGTTTGCCATTTGTTGTCTGTTCTGTGTTATTTTTTTTATTCGTTTCTTTTGTCCCCTATGCTTATCGCTTTTAGCTTCATTGTTGTTCTTCGAAGTGATAAGTTTCGGACCCTACCCCTCCATTCTGATTCGCTCCCAATCTTTTCTATCTTGAATGATAAGCACAATTGAAACGGAAAGAATATTGCTTCGAACATCACTGAGTTCCGAATCAAATGCTTCCAACTTTATTGAAGTTTTTGCTCTCGGTCAAGACTCATTCTTCGGCCGTTGAGTCCCCGTCTTTTTCGGGTCGTTGAGATTCGCTCGCGATACGCCACTTCATCTGAGCCGTTGAATCGGAAGAGTCACTCGCTGAGAACCGTTCGATTTGATCTGGTAACCGCTCCAGATCAGGCCTATTTAAGGCGTTCCCCAGCGAAACGGTTCCCCACGATTCATTCTCTCCGTGTTCCCCGTCTTCCTCCTCAAGCAATCCGCAGAGCTCCCGTCTCCGACGTTGCCGTCGCCGCCTCACTGCCGGACCGCCGCCGCCGTGGACATTCCCTGTTGACGAAGAGCACGTCTCCGCACTCTGTCGCCGTAGCCGCTTTGTGTCACCAAGTTAGGGTACGCAAAGCTACTTGGATCCAATTGGTTCTCTGTGTTCTTCATCTAGGGTTTGGATCTAAGTGTGTTAGGGTTTTTGTTTCTGTTTATAGGACTGTTTGATCCGTGCTGATCTTTGCTCCTTGGGAAAACTGTTCTTAGAATCAAGTGATCCCATCTCCTCAGGTCAGTGTTTGAAATACGATCTATTCTATGATTTGGATTAGGTTAGGTCTTGTTCTTGAACGGGTTCTAGCCAAATTCATTAACAGAGTTACATCTGATCTCAGATTGATCTGGGTTCCTGTCAAAAATCTTTTGGTTTTGGTCGAAACCTTTGCCTGTGATTATTCATTCCCTCTCCTTGTTTCCCTCTTGTCTATATTCTTTTCAAAGGATGTCTGACGAAGAGGCTGCTATGGGGAATGAGTCTCCCATTGTTGAAGGGCTCGAAAATTATCCAGAGCCACCGAAGCAGAAAGGCAAAGGAGGAAAAATGAAGGAATTCAACAATGCCCGAGGCATACCCGAAGCCATTCGCCTCAAGATGGGCTATGACACTCCTCCAGAAGAAACAGATCATGACCGAAAGATTCGACTGCAAAGGATTCGTTGTTATTGGGCAATCAGGTGGTACAAGTACAAGAGCATCCCAACTTGGAAGTGGGCAATGCAGTTTGCTTTCAGTCCACCTTATCGGTACACCACCGCTATGTGCGCTCAATACACTGCTGCTAACCGGAAGAAGTACTACCCGAAGCCTCCGACTGTCCCACACCCAAATTCACTCAAGACCCCGGATGATTATCCTGATGAGCAAGAGAGGCTTGCTCTTTTGGCTGAGAAGAAGAGGATTAGAGAAGAGAAGAATGCTAAAGCACTTGCTGCTGAAGGGCTTGATGAAGCTGAAGCATCAAAGCCTAAGAAGAGGCGAAAGCTTCGCAAGCTGAGTGATTCACCACCTCCTGCTTCAAAAGAAGAGGGAGATAATGAAGCTGATAACGAAGCAGATGACGAAGCTGATGCTGCTGCACAGCTTGAAGATTCGATTGATGAAGATCCTGCTGACGAAGCAGATGATGAGTCCGAGCACTCTCCCATTCCCCCAAGTCCTAAGAAGAAACTGATTCGGAAGCCTCTGAAGAAAAAGGCTGGAGAGAAACCGTCTGATCCTAAAGGTGTTAAGTTTCAAGATCCCACTGATCCTCCTGCTCCCAAGACAAACATAGACTTGACGAACTTGGTGGTCGAGGCTCCCCTGTCTTCCAAGCCTCCTCGCCATCCAGTTCCCACTGAACAAAGGACCAAGGAAAGGCATGACCCAAAGGCTAAGCCTGCTGCTAGGCCCGAAGCCAAAGCTCCTAAGCATGCTAAAGCTCCGAAGCCAAAGACAACTGTGGCCAAGCCTGGCCAAACTTATGCCCAGGTCGGCACAAAGAAGTTGTCTGAAGCTGAATTGCGTAAGAGAGACCGTGCCGAAGCTGCACGTCTGCATGCTGAAGCACTAGCCCAAGCTAAGGCTGATAAAGAAGCTAAAGAGAAAGAAAGAGCTGACAGAGAAGCTGCTGAGCTAGAGAAGCAAAGGAAAGAGTTGGCTGAGTCTAACCAGAAAGCTGATGCGAAGCGCAAGCTAGCTGAAGCTAAAGCTCAAGAGGCTAAGGCTGCCGCCGAAGCCAAACGCCAAGCTCAGTTGGATGTGCTTCGCACGAAGAAAGCTGAGAAACTTGCTAGAGCCTCTCAGAAGGAAGCTGCAGTTGACATGGCTCCAAAGGACATTCCTCCGAAGCCAGTTGCTGCTCCTGTCCCCGAATCTCATATTGAAGCTGAGCACAGTGAACACAACTTCCCAGATGCAAGAGAAGGTGAACTCTGGGACTGTTTGAGCCTGAATCAGGTATACTGCAAACTTGCTGAAGCTGTTAATCCCCAGGCTGTGGATATTGGGAATATCTACATTTCACCAAATCTTTCAGCTATGCTCGAAACCTTATACAATCAGCTGAGGGATTTACATGCCAGAGACAGATCAGAAACTGCTAATATTCTGAAATTCAAGAAGAAAGCAGATGATGAATCAGATGAGGATTTCAAGAGCGAAGCCATAGCTGCTTCGAAGAAAATTGCTGTTGTTAATGAGCAAACAAAGCAAAATATACAAGTATATCTAGGCAAGATTAAGTCTGCCATTGAAGAATGTTGCAAGCTCCACAATGCTTCAGTCATGGCTCTTGACTCCAAGAAGCGCGAAGCCATGGTCAAGCAATTAGCTTCACCACTTCCCAAGTTGCAGCAGAGGAAGATGCGTCTTATTGCTAACACTGAAGAAGCTGATGAGGTGAGCTCTCATCCGGCCAAGAAGGCCCCAAGAAAGGCATCGCCCCCTCGATGCAAAATCATCAAGCTTGGTAAACCCACTTCAAAGCCATCCGCCCCCGAAGTCGCTCCACCCCGTGCTCCATCTCCACCTCCACCTCAACCCGCTCCTCAACCGTCTGCTCAAGACAACTTTGCGCCAGAACCTTCTCCTCCTCCTCAAGACATTCCTGAAAAGGATTATTCTTCAGCTCACTCTGCTGAGGAGTCTGAAGACAAAGAAGGCGAAGCCAAAGATCCAAATGCTTAAGCCGATGCAAATGCATAAGTCGAAGCAGAAGCCGAAGCAAATGAGTTGGCCATCGTCACTCAACCGCAAAGGCGAATCACAGATGCACGAAGGCACTGTGTTCCTTCTCAAGACACTCAGCTGGACTCCATTTATCCCAGAGAGACTTTTCCCATATACCTGGGAGAAGGATCTTCTTCTAGACATGGTCCTGAGTTTGACATTGAAGTTCATCGCAAGAAGCTTCGCTTCTTTGGCACTAGTCCATATGACTCTCCAAGGAATGCTGATGACCTTCGCTTCTGGACTGCTGAACAACAAATTCTATACACGAAGCTATACTGCCAGAAAGGTGTTCTGTTCAGACACAAGTATTTGGATATGCACAGTCTATCTTCTGCAACATGCTTCCAAAACATTATGGAAACCATCGAAGCACAGAATTTGACTGGCATGTTTGCTATGGAAACTCCTTTCAATTCCGAGCTAGTGAAGCAATTCTATGCCACTCTGTATGTCTCTGGAAACCGTGATGATACAAGCACATAGATTCTTGAATGGATGATTCAAGGGAAGGTGTTTCGGATGCATACTGATGAATTCATGGAAATAGTGAACATCCCAAGGCACACTGGAGAATTAGCTAAGGTCCATCTGTTGCCTGATCCCACTGAAGCCGAATTCGCATCACTCCTGGATCCCGAAGTCACTGGAGATCACATGCCTGAGAACATTCGCCCGAAGCATTTGGTATTCATTTCAAAGACTTGGTTTTACATCTTGTCAAATTCTTTGATGCCTCTCAGCACTGCGAATGAAGAATCCAACATCCACTATCACACTCGTCATGCTCTAATGAAGCTCACTCATGGTCATGTATTTGACTTCGAGGATTGTTTTCTTCGATATATGGTACAAGCTGCAGAATTAGTCAATCAACTGAAGCCATATGCCCCTTGGCTGCAAGCCATCTGCAACCATGGACGCAGCGAAGATTATGTTGCGAAGCATCACCCGAAGCTGTACTGCCCTCCTGTCCGCGACACCATGAATATCTTCAGAAGGCCAAATGATCCATTTGCCACATATGTCGGAGTCAGACAACATGTAAATGAACGCAACATGTCGAAGAAGTTCCAGAAAGAGGTTTATCATTTTGAAGTTGCCATTCGTAACCAGCAACTGCTTGAAAATTTTATTGAAGGAAATCAACGCCAGATGCAACACTTATCAGATGAGATCAATAGAGTTGGCAACATTGCCTTGAACAACAACCAGTACTTGAAGGTGTTGAAACGTCATTCTTGGAAAGGTTTACGGAAGTTCAACTCAGTAAGGAAACTTCAAGCTGATCGCATATTCAAGGAGTATCCACATCTGCAGAAGCACTTTTCAAGAAATGATTCGATCGACCGCCCCAACCCAAAGATCCCTTCGCTTGACAAGATTGATGAAGTCCTCTTTGTCAACCCTGCTGAACAGATTCGCCCCGATACCTTCTTGGATGAAGACTCCCATACCTCGAAGCAAGAAGATGATCCTCTCGACGACAGCGACCTTGATTTGCTTCAAGCGCCGATGGAGTTCGATGAGGAAGAGTCACCTGCTTCGACCGAAGGCGATACTTCAGGCGATGCATCTTCTTCAGGCGAAGACAATCTGCAGGGTCCCAGGGTTGCAGCTGACGCGTAAATGACTCTTGATCTACCTCTCAACCTTTTGTCCAATTATTCACAAAAAGGGGGAGAATGTAGCATCGATTGAGTTTAGATTCGCTGCGGGGTTTAGGGTTTTGATTCGATCTTTTGCATGTTAAGTTACGACAAACATTCCATTCACTTCGATTGGGTTGTAACTTAAAGTTTTACTTCGGTTGTGAACTGCTTCATCTTATATGATAATAACCCCGTGCTTGCAAGTTGCGTTCGTATTGTTTATCTTGCAGGTGGTTATTATCCTTTAAGTTCACAGGTTATTGGATGATTGCATATTCTTCAAGACAAATAGTATCTATATGCAATTGTTTCGCTAAGATATGTGTTAGGCTTCCCATTGATGATATTCTTCAACAAGCATTCACTTCGAGTATATAAATCTTCGATGCTTGCATTCAGGGGGAGTCAAAAGCTTCATATCTTAGAGTTTGCTCTCAACTCAACTCAAAATTCCATATCTTTTATCGATGCCTGTTTTGTCAACAATAGTCCAAAAAGGGGGAGATTGTAAGAGCAAAGTTATAACCCCATGAGTTTTGGATATTGTTGGTCAAAACAGTAGAGGAACTAACAAGTTTTCTAGTGTGAAACAGATGGTTAGGTTCCTGAAGTTATAGGTTGGTGATAAAGCTTCAACGAAGATTTATACTTTTACTGAAGCATATCCTCTGGAGTGAAGCTCATCACGGATGTCGACCCCTAAAAAGATAAGGAATTCTGAAGCACGTCTCATCGAAGGAGATGACCAAGATGGCGCAAGACTTAGTTGTTTTTGCGTAGTTCTTTTTCACTTCTTTGAGTCGTAGGAAAAACCGTACTATCAAGAGGGGTTTAGTAAATGTACTCCGAAGGTTTTGGTGAAAAGACTCAGATCGAATCCAAACAAGTGAGAAACCAGAGATGAGAAATCTCATGTGCGTTAGGTAATGCTTCACCAGAGAAGACTTAGTTCTTTCGGCTCCTGAAGCAGAACCAAGTCCGTGAGTCAGCTTTACTTGGACCGCAAGTAAAGTTGCGCTTTGATTGGAAATATGACCGTTGGGGACAGGTGTCAAGCTGTCACATCGGGTCACTTCAGTATTTTTGCACCTAGGGATTGCCACCTATAAATACGCCACCCCCGCCCTCATTGGCCGGTGGCTGCTCCGAAATTAATTCCTTACAGAGAGAAAGAGAGAGCAACCCCACCGAAGCAAACCAAAATCCCATCCACCGAAGCATAAGTCCTATTGATCTGAGTTGATTCATTATGACTTAGGAAGAAGTTCGCTAGCCTTTTTATCTTGGAGAACTGCAATTCTCCTAGACGGTTAGAGAGTTGTTCTTCAGAGAGCGAAGATTTATTGTCGCCTCGAAGTCCAGTTTGTCAAAGGTTTCGGTGATTTCCTCAATAATCAACCACGAGTGAAGAACTGACCAAGCTCAAGGAGATTGGTGCAGTGGAGATACGGACGGAGAGAGGTTAGCTCCTGTGTTCAATCACAAGTCCCTCCAACCATACGTAGCACTTTGCAGAGTGTGAACTGGTCGAACAAACATCGCCGAGTCAAGAGTTTGTTTTACTTTCCGCACTTACATTCAGTTTATCAATTGCTTCAGTGATATGCTTCAATGCAATTGATTCGATGCTTTTGATTCGCTATGTTATGCTTCAATCATGTTCTACTTCAATGTTTACCTTTCTGTTGAATCTCTTCGGTTACTGAGTTATGCTTCACTTCATAGTTTCGTGCAAAATTTTGAAGTGATCATTCACCCCCTCCCCCTCTGATCACATACTTGGACTATCATGAGGAAAAGGACCGGGTCTGGAGGTCAAACCATTAGGCCGGCTTGCTCCACTGATTCATGTCAATGAACCCGATATGCTTCAATTTTGAGCTCTTCCACGTTTGAGTTCAATGTTGTTTTTTGCTCTTCCGTGTCTTGTCAAAAGGACTTGGGAAAAAAATACGAGCAATTTTATGTCCATATCACCTGTAGCCCCCAAGCTCTGAGTTTATCATCTCGTGATGACTTGGAGTTTTGTATATAAGATAGCCTTGCTGGTGTAGCCCCCAAGTGTCGGGTTGTCTTGCCTGCAGCAACCTGGGACTTGTACTTGTGAAATTTGCTTCGAAGTAGTGTAGCCCCCAAGTGCCGGGTTGTCTTGCCTGCAGCAACCTGGGAATTAGAATTTCTTGCTTGTTTTCTGAAGTCGGCAAGTATTATATGCCAAAGCCGGCAATTTTTGTTGAAGCTGGCAAATGTTTGCTTGCTAATAAAAACCGATGAATGCGAATTTGCTAAATCTGGTAGATATGATATGATGGGTTGTGTTCCCAGCTTCCAAATAGAGTGGCCCTTCGAGTGCTGGAATTGCGACGAAAGTCGACTTATATATTTTTGTATGGCGAGAGCCAGTGCGACGAGTGTCGACTTATATATATGGCAAGAGCCTAGTGCGACAAAAGTCGACTTTATATATGGCGAGAGCCGTTGCGACCGAAGTCGACTTTATATGTGGCGAGAGCCGTTGCGACGGAAGTCGACTTTATATATGGCGAGAGCCGTTGCGGCCGAAGTCGACTTTATATATGGCGAGAGCCGTTGCGGCCGAAGTCGACTTTATATATGGCGAGAGCCGTTGCGACCGAAGTCGACTTTAAGAATGCAGAACATGCAATGATGTTATGAATGCAGAATGTAATGCAGACTAGTAGAAGTCGACTTTAAACCTTATCTTCTCGCGTTGAGAGAGATTATTGGTTTGAAAAGTTGAAACATCTCTGTAGAGCCGACTTTCCCGTAACTAGCGTGCCCGGCTCGTAGGACTAAATTCGATAGATGGTTTATGTAAACCGACCAACCGGTTGCGCGTTATCCAAGGAAGCTCTATACTGTACAGGCGGGGTGGTGTGGCCAAGTCATGTGTATGCCAATATATAGTCGGGATGTAAGGGTTGATGGGAGCCATCGAAACCCCCCCCCCCCGTTTTGTCTTTAGTTAAAAAAAACACATATTTTTACATGTATATGCCGGCTTTTTCCGGTAAAAGTCAATGAGTATCATCAGGCTCCCCCTTTTCACCTTGATAAACCATATGCATGCCCAGAGCCGGTAGAGGGTTGATCAAGCTCTCAGGTCTCTGAGAATTTTTAGTAGTGCAGTATGATGCAATATGTAATGCGATGTAATATGATGCGATGTGATGCAATATGTATGAAAGAGTATGAAAATTTTATTTTATGCATAATTGTGGCGAGAGTCGGTACGTCGAAGTCGACTTTATGGCGTTTTATCCTGTTTGCGATCAAAGTCGACTTTATGGCGTTTCAACCTATTTACGATCAAAGTCGACTTTATGGCGTTTCAGCCTATTCGCGATCAAAGTCGACTTTATGGCGTTTCAGCCTATTCGCGATCAAAGTCGACTTTATGGCGTTTCAGCCTGTTTGCGATTAAAGTCGACTTTATGGCGTTTCAGCCTGTTTGCGATCAAAGTCGACTTTATGGCGTTTTAGCCTGTTTGCGATCAAAGTCGACTTATGCAATGCACCATGATATGAAGATAAAGGTGCAATGCATAAAATGAAAAACTCTGGGTTCCAGAAGTGCCTAGTCTTATCGAGATTTCTTGTGAAGCCGGTAATTTGTAATGATCTTGGATCTGTGAAGGAGCCAGAATTTCTGATGAACCGGAACTCATCGAGGAGCCGGATTTTTTTTATGAACCAGAACTGATCGTGGAGCCGGGATTTTCCAATAAAGTGGAACTCGAGAAGGGAGCCGGGATTTTTTCCGATGATCCGGAACTCAATGAAAGAGCGATAATTTTTCCAATGAACCGGAATCTAAGCAGGAATTTTTCTGTGGACTCTTCACTGTTGTAGAGTCGAAATTTTGTAGACTCTTCTCTTCGGGAGTCGGGATTTTTCCAACGAACCGGAATCTGAGCCGGGATTTTACCGTCGGGATCAATGGATCAAAATTTGTGATGGTCGATTATAATCTGTCGTTAAAACTTGATATATCTCAATCTCAGATGAATCTCAGAGGAGGCGTAGACCCCGAGTCTTGAGTCGACTCGAGGAGTTGGCTAGGGACTCCATGTATGTGGCTTGATAAAGAAACAAGCATTGATCTGATGATGTAGAGAAAACCCGAAAAACCATGAAAGGCAACCGTGGTAAGGTTGTGACTGATCTTCGTAGGAGTCAGCAATTTGAGAACCTAAGTGATGTATCGAGCTGATGGTGGAAACCGGCACAGACATGAGCGTCGAATATGATGTTGTAAGTCGACGTGGATGTGGGCGTCGGGTGCGCCATATGAAATCGGCGACGGACACGATCGTTTGTCGCGATGTTGTAAACCGATGTAGACTTTGAACGCGGCATTTGTATGTTAGCATAGATTTGAGCGCGGCGTCAGCAGCCAGCGAGGATTTGTACGTCGAGCGCGGCGTCGTAAGCCGTCGCAGATGTGAGCATAGAGCGCGGCACCGAAAGCGGACCCGGATGTGGATGTTCGTGAAGTGCCACCCATATATGAGGTAGTTCATCTTGGTAATAATACCAAAAATCCTACATCACAATCCATGACGGCCAATACTTTTTTGTCTTTAGCCTTCACGTGGATAATACCAATAGTGGTACCACTAGTATTGGTAAGCCGCATGCATGTATTTGTAATTTGATATGATCTGGACTTCCTTTGTTCGGCTTTGACCAAAGAAACAACGTAGCAGCCGTTTTTTCGTTGATCTTGGTCGTTCGCGTCAGGGCAATAATTCTTGCGTGATGTTGTGCCCAGGTTCTGCGTTAGAATCCATCAAGCAGGCTGCTTGGTTGTGCATGCATGCATGTACGTGCTGTTTTATGCTTTGAAGGATCCATCAAGCTTTGCTTTGGAACCGGAGGGGCGTGGAAGTCGGTCGTCGCAGCCCGCGTTCGCCGAAGTGGCTTGGCCGCCGGAGCCGGCAAAGGGGCAGCAGTGCTCGAGTTGTGCACGCTGCATCGAGTCGAACTGGCGTGAAAAGCCGGCTTCCATGGCGCTCGTGTATTGGAATTGGCTGCCAGTGCATTTTATACAGTAGATTGATTCATCCATCAGCCCTTGCCCAAGATAGTTGTGTACGTGAGCGTTTTAGCTTGCTCAATATGTGGAGTCGGCGGCGTGCTGGAGACCCGACGACACGGCCATGGCAAAGTAAAAGCCGGGCAGAGCTGGAAGCAGTGATTAAGAGCATCTCCAGCCGTTCGCCCCCAAGACGTTTTGCGGCGCTATTTTAGCGCCGTTTGGGGTCGCTCGGCGCGGCGATAGGTCTTGGGGCGAGTTTTCCCCAGCCGCGCCCCTAAGGTCGAACCCAAAAAAACGACGACGCGCACACAAGTTAGAATAGTTTTCTTTCCGCTTCAAAAAATAGTAAAGTTCGGCGAAACATGCCATGGTTCGGCGATCAAACATGCCACAGGCGGCGTGATCTACGCAGGGAACAAAAAAGTAGGCCGGCCAGCAGCTCAAAGCGGGCCGTCCAGGTCGACCGCGGAAGCCGGTGGCTCGCCGAATGTCTAAACCGGCGTGGACGGCGTGTCCGGAGTCGTCGGCGTGTCTGCCGTGGGCGAGGCAGGCACGCCCAGCGCAGGCGGGGCTGTGGGGAGCGTGACAACGGGCGGCGCCATCTGGGGCAAGATCTTGTCGCGCTCGGAGACAAGCCAGGCTCTTATCTGCGCGTCCACCGATCCCAAATCCATCGTCGCCATTATCGACAGGAAGGCGAGATCGGTGTTCCTCTTCTTGGCGGCGGCGGTGTTCCTCATGAGGTCTAGCTTGGCGTCCCGCTTGCCCAAAAGCTCGGTCCACCTCGCCCTGGACGCCTCCTCCCTGATCGCGGCGTTGCTCGCGGCGTCGGCGATGCATTTCTCGATGGCCGACTGCAGTCGCTCGGCAGCCGGCGCGGCGGCCTTCGACGCCTTGGCCTTCTTGTTACCCTCGGCGGGGCGCCCTTCGAACGCCGGCGGCGCCGGTGCGTCTAGGTCGTAGACGCCGTTCTTGGTCTTGGCGAGCATCACGCGGCATTCCGCCCATTTGTCGCACATCTCGATCAGCGGGAAGACGTGGATGAACTTGAATTCGGTGCCGGTGTCATCTCGGTACATGTTGAACATGCGCGCGTACTACCAAACGAATGTCAGTACAGGCGTGCCAAGATCGCGGTGAGTTCGCGTCGAGATCATACCTTTTAATCGGCGCTGGCGCCGCTTTCCGGCCGAGCGTTCACCTCCTCTTGGATGTCGTGCCACTTGTTGCACGCCGTCTGCACCGCCGCCCAGTGGTTTGACATGGCTTTCGCGCCGCGCTCCATGTAGACCTCCTTGAATTTGGGGTCGATCATCTTGCGCTCGTCGAAAGTCGCCTTGATCCTCTTTCAGTATGTGTCGCCGTTTTGGTTGGAGCCGGTGATGGGGTCCAAGCTCACCATCTTCCATGACTCGGCGAGGCACTCGTCCTCCTTGGTCGTCCATTTGTAGCGGTTCAAGGACGGCTCACCGCTCTTCCTCTTCTTCTTCCCTTTGCAGGCCAACTCCTCCGGCGCTTCTTGGGTCTCTTCTTCGTCGTCGTCCACCTCAAAGTCTTGCGTCTCCTCGTCGGCGCGCTGGGCGAAGTCGGTGTCGTCGCTGAAGAAGGCCTCTGATCAGACGACGACGTGTGCCTCGGACCCCGCGGCGATGATGTCCTCCATCTCCGTGGAGAAGGGATGGATTCTCGACGCAGCAAGGACGGGGCTGTAGTCGCGTAGGCCGGCGAGTAGACCGGCGAGCAGGACGCCGAGGTTGTCCGCGGCAGAGGCATGTGGGGGAAGGCGAGGTTGGGGTTGAAGCCGCTGTGGTCTGGCGACGCCGCCAATGCCGCCGGCGTAGAAGGCGAGAAGTTGCCGGCGGGGGAGGTGACGCTCTGCTGAGTTGGGAGAGGGAACAACACCCCGCCGGAGCGGAGAGCCGCCGCCGCCGCAATTGCCTCCTTGGCCGCCGCAGTCTGCGCGAGTGTGTCCTGGAGCTCACGCCTCGCCGCCGCCGCGGCTTCCGTCGCCTCCAGCTTCTTCGCCGCCGCCTCCTGCGTGGCCTTCATGATCTCCCGGGACTTCTGGCTCAAGAGGCAGTTGCGCCGGTCGGTCGTGAAAAACGAGCGGCGATGTTCGTCAGCGAGCCACTCGGCGTCCTTAAAGCCTTCCGGCCTTGGTGGCGGCGCTCTCGGCTTCCTGGGCTTCTTGACCGGCGGAACTTGTGCGCCGTCAACGCGGCGAGGGGCCTCGTATTTCTTCTTCGGCGCCATGGGGGGGGGAGATCTGGGGGAAATGGCGGGAGCCTGGGCAAATGGCGGGGGGAAGGGAGAAATTGGCGGGAAAGGCCTATCACGCCGACAGAGCGGCCCCATGCGTCATTTCATTTCATCCGGCGCCCCCAAGAAACCCCCAGGGCGCTGGGTTTGGCTTTGGATCGCCGGATCCACTTTTGGCCCAATCCGGCGCTAAAGGGCCTTTTGGGGGCGCGGCTGGACGAATTTCGTCCGCCCGGCGCAGAAAAAGACGTCTTGGGGGCCTCTTGGGGCCGCGGCTGGAGATGCTCTAAGGCCGGGTTGAAGTGGATGCTTGAATCCGGCATAGTGGAGCCAGCTGGTACGGAAGACCCGGCGACGGACTGGAGTCGGCTCTAGTATTGGTTTGTGTATGAGGCAGAGTGAATCGCTTAGTTCATTGTATTTCCTCCGATCCATAATAAGTGTCGCTCATTTTGTACTATTGTACTAGATGAGCAACACTTATTATGGATCGGACGGATTAGTTGATGTTGGTGCAGACACGTTCTGCCGGCTGAAACAAACATCCACGATCTTGTCTTCATTCTTCTCTCTTTTTTGTTGTAATAGTTCACGATCTTGTCTTGATTCTTCTCTCCTTTTTTGTTGTAATAGTACTAGTACGCTGCTTGACCATCCATTAATTCAATTTGAGATTAGCTTGGATCTTCACCTCATGTACGGTCGGCCTGAGCGTATGTAGTACATCGGGACTTGTCCGTACAACAGTAACTCGGTGGAACCGGACAAGAATTTGGCGGATGGATTAACACGGCGAAATCAGCTGCAGTGTACGGCAGAACGTAGAAAACTCGAGTAACAGTGTACGGCAACTCGCTGGATCGGCTACGTATTTAAATACGCCACGACTCATCGGAATAGCGGGCCACGGATTTAGACAACAACGTTGAAATTCTAGCTGCTCTTGGTAACTCGCCGACCGCTCGGACTCGACGGATTGCTGGATCCTGCTGCCGCGAAAAAGTATCTCGCTCTATACGAGGATCTCCTTCAAAATGACAACATTTTTGTGCTTAGACACTATGGTGGGCGTCAACTGTCGTGGGAAAGTTACGGTGGATGTTCACAAAGCCGAACTTGATTATGGGGTCTTTGCTACGGGTGTACAAGGAAAAAAAATCACACAGGGAGAGAGACGCGATTTATACAATTTCGGGCTCCGGAAAACATCGTCCGATAAAAACCCTACATGTTGTTTGTGACTAGGTCTTATTGCTTTGCTCACGATGAATCGCCGGCATGTCGGCGACTCTCCTATAGTTATGTCTAATTGTCCCGGGTTTAGATGACCCGGGACTAGTCTCTAATTTAGAGCCTATTGTGGTCTATTAAGTCTGCTTGAGTTGTCCTGTTTGGGACGCCCTACCCCTCCTTATATAGGTGGAAGGGGGAGGCTTACATGTAGAGTCTAGTAGGATACAAACTAGTCTCTTATTATATTACAAGTCGGATATCAATCTGAGTCCTATTCTAAGTCTTGTAGCTTTTCGTATCTTCCAAGTTAGGTGGACTCCATCTTGATTCCTTCGTCCGGCTTTCATCTCTGCGAGCCGGTTCTAGTCATCCGTATGGCTTTGTCTCCAAGCCGGATCTAGCTGTGGGATATTCCCCCGACAAATGCCCCCGTGCATCCCCTTCTTCATCAACAATTATCAGTTTGTCATCTGTCTCACTATATTTTATAACTTCATGTGTTATGTGCTATGCTTGGAGCGCCTCACTCTTAGGTTTAATTTTTTAGTTTTCTTTAGCTTTGATTGCTATTCATAACAAGTTAGAACCCATCTTACTTTGTGTAGGAGAGAAACACGCTCCACTTTAAACTAGAACACATCATAGGATTTTCATGCTTATCTTTCTTCTGTTGTGTGTTCTTTATCTTTTCGTAGTTCTTGCCATGTTTACCTTTTAGTTTTCATGTTTAGTCTTTTCAAGAGCTTTAGCTTTTGTTTAGTTTGTTGCTGGACTCTCTTCAGTTTTCATTTTTATCTTGTTAAGAGAGTTGGTTGTTGCACCGAGTTGTGTCTTGTCTTGAAGTAGATAATTGAGATTGCTATTCAATTGTAGTAGTAGCTTGCAATAGTTTTGAGGTATTATTGTGAGTAATGTTTGAATTTTTGGTGTCAAGAGATCTATCCTATTAGTGATAGATGTCGTATTTTGGGAAACCGTGCTTATTTTCAAAACCTACAAAAACTAGTTGAGAACTTTAGCTACTAGATGGATCACTAATCATTGGAGGGATCAGATATTAGAGTACACTCACGTACCATGAGTCGAGGATGCGCAAGGATAACCAAACCCCCATACACTCCTCCTCGGGGTACTTGTCTTTTTGTGAACCTCCTCATTAGATTGAGAGTTACCGATAATAAGTGGATGAGTTCTTCGGACTAATGTAAGTATTGAAAGTTGACACTTCCACCTTCTCATATTTGCTAGCCTCTTCGGTACCGCGCATTGCGCTCTTCTCACTCCGAGAGTTGGCGTCCACCTCGCCGGTGCATCCAAACCCTTGGCATGATACGCTTTGCCATCATAAACCTCCTTATATCGTTCCTCAAAACAGTCATCATACCTACCTATCAAGGCATTTTCATAGCCTTTCCGAGATATATTGTCATGCAAAATCCACCTCTTCATCACTTGATCTTCATGTCATACATGTTCCTGCTACACTGGCAGAGGCATACATTGCATACATCATGATAGCTACATCTTCTTTATGTTGAGTACCTTGTAAAGTGTGAAAGATCTTCTTTACCTTCTTGTAAAATAGAATGTTGCCCTTAAGTGAGGAAAATGTCCCAAGTGGACAAAATAAAAGATAACAAAGAGGACAAATGAGAGTTAAATTGAGGCCAACAAAAAAAATACAAGAAAGAGAAGAAAGAGAAAAAAGAGAAAAATAAATAAAAAAAGAGAAAGGGGCAACACTACTATTCCTTTTGAAAGATCCACACTCTTACTCCCTCTTATACCTTCTACTCCATAGAGATGATCATTATGAATATAGTTATATGGGGAACTTCACACTATAGAACTTGGCTTGCATATTCAAGGATGAGCCTCCTCAAATGAGCTCTAGGTCTTCATGAGCGAGCAAGTTGGATGCACCCCCACTAGTTCCATTGGAGAGCTTTTCTTAGCTCATATGTGCATCTGTTGCATGGCAATCCCTACTCCTCACATCATATCTATCATTTGGCCTTCTCTCGCCTATGATTGTCCTCATTGATGTGAGCCTTTCACACCCTTTTTGTCTTCCTCCTCCACCATATCTCTCTCTTTGCCATCCTAAGTGTCAACTCTCGTGCTTACGCTCATCCAATGTATGAGTGCTCAAAATATCGAAAAGGAGTGGATCAAATTGACTTGTACCTGGCTTGTGGTCTGGGGACGAGTCAAGATAAGATTCCAAAGAAGACTAAGTGTGAAACTTTAGTATATTGAGTTCTCAACAAATATATTTTTTCTCTCGTATTCCCATCTCCCCCTTCTTGCACGCAAACACCATATGGAGACATTCGAGTCACGGACATCTAGAGCTCTTGCACCTTTATGTTCTTATGTTGCTTGTTTCAATGCTAATATAGACTCTCGCCTGTTATGACTTGAATTGAATTACATACCTTGATTGCTTTACTTTCGAAGTTCTTATATGGTTGTTAGAATGTCACCACAGAAATTATGCTTGTTATCATTTACCTACTCGAGGACGAGTAGGAATTAAGCTTGGGGATGTTGATACGTCCCAAACGTATCTATAATTTCTGCTTGCTCCATGCATGTTTTGTGTGATATTGCTATGATCCAGATACACTTTCCTACAGTTTTGATCATATTTGGACTAACTTATTAACTCAGTGCACCCAGTGCAAGTTCCTGTTTTCTGCTGTTTTTCTATTTCGGGTTTCCCCCATATTAAAAGTGCTCCAAAATTTCGGGAAAATTCAGATAAAAAATCAGCGTTCCGGAATCTTCTGGATTCACCGAAAAAGGGCCAGAGGGGCCCCACTTGGTGCCCAGGCGGCCAGGTGGCACGACCTAGGGTGGGGCCACGCCGGGAGGCCTTCTGGACACCTGGTGCCCCCCTGGCTGCCCCCCCTTGCCTATATATTCTACGTGACGCGAAACCCTCGAGAGAAGAACCCTTTTCGCGATCTCGCCTCTGTTCCGCCGCCGCCGCGCTTCCAAGATCAGGAGCGCCAGCAGACCTCTTCCCGGCACCCTGCCGGAGGGAGGATTGAACTCCGGGAGCTTCTCCTCCACCATGGACGCTTCCAAGATGATCCGTGAGTAGTCTACCTTGGACCATGGGTCCATGATCAGTAGCTATGTGATGTTCTCCTCCCCTCTTTGTTCTTCATGGATTAGACCTTGTGAGCTGCCCTACATGATCAAGGCACATATGTAATTCTTTCTGTTGTTGCTATGCTGAGTTTGATAGGATGTGATGGATTACGAGACTATGTTCAGTTGGTGATAGAGTAATATATTTGGTTCTTATATTTTATATTTATGTTCCTGAGTAATTCTTGCATGTTCTCTGTTGCTGTTTATTGCTTTGGCCAAGTAGTAGGTAGTGACCCCAAGAGGGAACATTATGCTCGATTGTGGGTTCATGCCCCTGATGACTAGCTTGAGTGACAAAAACATGAGTCTAGGGGATGTGATGTTGCCACAAGGGGTAAAACAACGGTGCTTGTAACCGCGGTTGCAAGGATTGATTACTTTACGCAAAGTTCTTTTAATGCAGTTGTCTGTTGCTTTGGGTTTATATTTTTGGTGGGGCTCGCAACTTAATACCAGCGAGATGTTCTGGATAGATATCTCAAGGTGGATGATTAGTAGTAGATGCAGTTGGATTTCGGTCTACTTATTTTGGCGTACCGCCCATGCTTTTGAGCCTCTTCCTTTCTTTGTAGCATAGTTAGCATTGCGGTGCGTTTTTAATCCTGTCAATTGCCCAGATGTGATTTGTTTACCTCGCATAGCAGTTTTATCGTCTTTTGGGAGAGAGACATCACTAGTGAACATCATGGGACCCCGGTCCATATTCTCATCACTATTTACACGCTCAATTTATTTCCTGTATTTACTTTCCAGCCGCAATTACTATTATCCTTTTATTTCTTGCGTTTGACCCTTTGTAAACAGCAAGGCCAGAGAGATTGACAACCTCTTTGTACTCGTTGGGAGAAAAGTTCTCTGTGTTTGTGTGCAGGTCCACGTCAACTCCCACGCCGAAAGCAATTTTTGGCGCAGTTTTCACCTACTTGTCGACCTTGGAGTCCTACTGGAGAAAAACCTTGGTATCTTCACCGAAGGAAATTTGCTGCTATCTTACATCTAACCTTCCACTTGGGGTAACCAACGAGGAGTTAGTATCAGGGTGCATCGAACTTGCTTGCTCATGAAGACCTATAGCTCATTTGAGGAGGCTCATCCTTGGAATATGCAAGCCAAGTTCTATAGTGAAAGGGTCCCCACATAGTTATGCATGAATGATAATCTCTATGGAGTACAAGTATAGCAATGGAGTACGAGTGTCGATCTTGCAAAAGGAATAGTAGTGTTGCCCCTTCTCTCTTTTTATTTCATTTTCTCTTTTTTCTCTTTTTTTCTATTTTTATTGCCTCTTTGGCTCTTTATATTTATCTCTCATTTGTCCTCTTTGGGATCTTTTAATTTGTCCTCTTTGGGATCTTTTCCTCACTTAAGGGCAACACTCTATATTTTATAAGCATATAGAAGATCTTCACACTTTACAAGAAGTACTCAAACATAAAGCAGGATGAAAACTATCATAATGTATGCAAATGTATGCCTCTGCTAGTGTAGCATGATATGCAATGATACTAGCGCGTCATGTAGCAATAATAAGGGAAAATCCCAACTATCATGCGGATCCTCGATCAAGCAAAAGCATGTATGAAATGAAGATCAAGTCATGAGATGGTAATGTATCTCGGAAAGTCTATGGAAATGCCTTGATAGGTAGGTATGGTGGCTATTTTGAGGAATATATAAGGAGGTTTATGATGACAGAGCATATCGTGCCAAGGGTTAGGATGCACCGGCGAAGTATGCTCCAACTCTCGAGGTGAGAAAGGGAAATGCACGGTACCGAAGAGGCTAGCAAAATATGAGGAGGTGGAAGTGCCAACAATCGAATACTCGCATTAGTACGAAGAACTCGTGCACTTATTATCGGCAACTCTCTATCTAACCGGGAGGTTCACAAAGAGATGAGTACCCCGAGGAGGAGTGTATTGGGGCTTGGTTATCCTTGCGCATCCTCGACCCATGGTACGTGAGGGTGCTCTATATATTCCAACCCCTGCTGAGGTTAGCGGTCCATCTAGTAGCTAGAGTTCTCAACTATTTTTTGTAGTTTTTGAAAATAAGCACAGATTGCCCAAAATACGACACCTATCACAAATAATCTCAAGCTCTTGGAACCTTGACGTCCGAACATTACTCTAATCAATACCTCAAAACTATTGCATGTTACTGCTACACTTGTAATAGCAACCTTAATTACCTATTCTTGCAAGACACATAACTCAGTGCAGCAAGCCCACTCTCTAAACAAGATAAACATGAAGACTAAGAGAGTTCCTAGAACATTCTAAACAAAATCTCTTAAAAATATAAACATGAAAACTAAGAGCTAAAAATGATAGTAGCTATGAAAAGATAAAGAATACACAAAAAGAAAGATAAACATGCAAGCCTATGTTGTGTTCTACGGTGGAGTGGAGCGTATTTCTCTATCAAGCAATGAAGGCTAGGATCCAACTTGTTATGAACAGCAAGCAAAACTAAAGCAAACTAAAAATTAAAGAGTGAAATGCTCCAAGTTTAGCACATAACATATGAAGCAATAAAAATATAGCATGGAGAAGGACGAACTGATGATTGTTGATGGAGAAGGGGATGCACGGGGGCATCCCCAAGCATAGACGCTTGAGTCTCTAATACGTCCCAAACGTATGTATAATTTTTGCTTGCTCCATGCATGTTTTGTGTGATATTGCTATGTTCTAGATACACTTTCATACACTTTTGATCATATTTGGACTAACCTATTAACTCAGTGCACCCCAGTGCTAGTTCCTGTTTTCTGTTGTTTTTCTATTTCAGTTTTCCCTCGTATTAAAAATGCTCCAAATTTTTTGGGAAACTACAATAAAAAATCAAAGCATTGGAAGCTTCCCGAAGAGCCAAAGTGGGGCCAGAGGGCCACCACCAGGGGCCCAGGCGCCCTGGTGGCGCGCCCTAGGGGGAGACCGCGCCAGGTGGCCCCCTGGCTGCCCCCCTTCGCCTATATATTCTTCGTCACGGGAAACTTCCGAAGAGAGAACCCTTTTTCACGATCTCGCCTCTGTTCCGCCGCCACCGCGCTTCCAAGATCGGAGCGCTAGCAGACCTCTTCTCGGCACCCTGCCGGAGGGTGGATTGACCTCCGAGAGCTTCTCCACCACCATGGACACTTCCCGTATTATACGTGAGTAGTCCACCTTGGACCATGGGTCCATGATCAGTAGCTATGTGATGTTCTCCTCCCCTCTTTGTTCTTCATGGATTAGACCTTGTGAGCTTCCCTACATGATCAAGGCACGTATGTAATTCTTCTTGTTGTTGCTATGCTGAGTTTGCTGGGATCTGATGGATTATGAGACTATGTTCAGATTGTGATTGAGTAATATATTTGGTTCCTATCTTTTATATTTTA
Source organism: Bromus sterilis (assembly GCA_950022295.1). Classification (NCBI taxonomy): domain Eukaryota; kingdom Viridiplantae; phylum Streptophyta; class Magnoliopsida; order Poales; family Poaceae; genus Bromus; species Bromus sterilis. Next base: position 28,289,744 of record OX465599.1, on the reverse strand, counting down.
GTTCTTGAGTAATTCTTGCATGGTCTCCGTTGTTGTTTATTGCTTTGGCCAAGTAGTAGGTAGTGACTCCAAGAGGGAGCGTTATGCTTGATTGTGGGTTCATGCCCCCTGATGACTAGCTTGAGCGACAAAAACATGAGTCTAGGGGATGTGTTGTTGCCACAAGGGGGGAAAACAACGGTGCTTGTAACCGCGGTTGCAAGGATTGTTTACTTTACACAAAGTTATTTTAATGCAGTTGTCTGTTGCTTTGGGTTTACACTTTGGGTGGGGCTCGCAACTTAATACCAGCGAGATGTTCTAGATAGATATCTCAAGGTGGATGATTAGTAGTAGATGCAGTTGGATTTCGGTCTACTTATTTTGGCGTACCCGCCCATGCTTTTGAGCCTCTTCCTTTCTTTGTAGCATAGTTAGCATTGTGGTGCGTTTTTAATCCTGTCAATTGCCCATCTATGATTTGTTTACCTCGCATAGCAGTTTTATCGTCTTTTGGGAGAGAGACATCGCTAGTGAACATCATGAGACCCCGGTCCATATTCTCATCATTGTTTACACGCTCAATTTATTTCCTGTTTTTACTTTCAGTCGCAGTTATCATTACCTTTTATCTCTTGCGTTTGACCCTTTGTAAACAGCAAGGCCGGAGAGATTGACAACCTCTTTGTACTCGTTGGGAGCAATGTTATTTGTATTTGTGTGCAGGTCCAGCCAAAGCAAGTGATTGTTTTCAGACGGCGCATCACTTGCCGAACCACCTACTTGTCGACCTTGGAGTCCTACGGGAGACAAACCCTATCTTCTATGTTAGGGGAAATTTGCCGCTATCCTACATCTAATCTTCCACTTGGGGTAACCAACGAGGAGTTAGTATCAGTCTCCTTGGATATTTCTTGGGGGTTCGTGGGGGCATCCCCAAGCTTGAGCGATTGACACTCCCAAATCTTCTTTCATCATCTTCCTTCGCACACTTGAAAACTTCCTTCATACGAAACTCATCATAAGCTAATTAGAGTGGTTAGTACCCATGAGAAAATAATTTTTCTCTACTGGAAATAAAGATATTCTTGAAAATCTACTGTTTCTAAAGATTTACAAAAAAGTTTTGGAAAGAAAAAGCAAGCTTAAGGTTTGGAAAATGAAGAAAAGGCAAAATGTGGCAGAATTTTTTCGGGGTACTTCTGCAACTCAAATAAAAAACCCAGAACAGATGCACGAAAGCCAATTGTATAGAGCATGCTTTCAAAAAAATTCAGATAAAAAAGATGGTCTGGTGATTTTAGCCAAATTTTTCCGTCAAGGGGACAAAACCTGTTTCTGGACAGCATGTCACAACTTTTGAACTATCTTGCAATCGGAGACTAAAACTTGGCACAAAGATTGAAATTAAAGATACAATGATGTTGCTACAGTAGTAACAAGCACAAGACCAGTAAAACTGGAAATAAAAACATCTGTAGTTGCCTCCCATCAAGCGTTTTCTTTTATGCCTTTTAGCTAGGCATGATACAAGAAAATCAAGTTTTATCAATATCAAAAGAATAGTTTGCCCGTGTAACGGACTCATAAGGTAGCTTGATTTTCTGTCGAGGGAAGTGTTCCATTCCCTTTTTGCGGGGGAACTGAAATCTAATGGCCCCCTATTTCATGTCAATGATAGCACCAACGGTGCGAAGAAAAGGATGTCCCAAAATAATTGTACAAGAAGCATCACATTCAATGTCCATGACGAGAAAATCAACGGGAACATAGTTATAATTGACAATAATAAGCACATCATCAATCCTTCCTAAAGGTTTCCTTACGAAAGAATCAACAAGTCTAACACCAACAGAACAATTATCAAAAGATTTCAAATTGAGCATATCATACATTATTTTCGGCATAACGGAGGCACTAGCTCCAACATCACATAAAGCATAGTAAGAGAAGTTATTTAATATAATTTTGACTATGGTATCCCAACCATCTTATAGCTTCCTAGGGATTAAAGTCTCAAGTTTGAGCTTCTCCTCCATAGCTTTGATAAGAGCATTGGCAGAGCATTGGTAAAATTATTGGTAAAGGCAATGTTGAGTGTGCTAGTGTGGGGGTCTTTAGCCATTCTTTGCAAAAAGGTGATAACTTCTGAGAGACTACAATTATCAAAATCAAGATCACTAGCATTAATTAAAGTGGTGCTGATGTCATCTAAGCTTATAGGTTTGGTAGCCTCTAGAGTGATAGGAACTTCTTGTTCTACGGTTGAGGTTTTAGCATCACCCTTAATAGGTCCAGTGGGACTAGGGATGTGTTGGTTGCTAAAAGTTTTGAGATCCTCAACATGTATAGTGGAGATAGTAGTGTGTGTAGGAAGGCTCTTAATTCTATCTTCCTCTTCTTTTATTGACGAAACTACTTCAGGTTTGGCTGCCATTTGATTTATCAAAGTGGCCTAGCTATGAGACATGTTGGAAACTTGGATTTCCGTAGTGGTGAGCCTAGTCTGAAGATTGGAGATCTCAATGTTCAGACTCTCAAGTTGTTTCCCAATGTTTTGAAGGATAGAAGAGTGCTCTTCTAATTGTCTAGAGAAGGTATTATTTTGTTCATATTGAGTATGCATGTAACTCTTAGTGGGCTTCTCTATTTCTAAAATTTTCCCGTAACTAGGCAAATCTCTATCTCTAGGAGTGGAGTTTCTGGTGCTAGGATAAGTGTTGTTGTTCCATAGTTGTTGGATGGGAACGGTCTAGGATTGCTACCAAAATTACTCCTATAAGCATTATTATTGAAATTGTTCCTAGAGATAAAATTAACATCAACTTGCTCTTGAGAAACCAAGGAATTTAAAGGAACATCATGAGGGTCAATAGGATCTTGCTTAGTAAGTAAATTCATGATCATGTCAACTTTTTCATTTAGGGAGGAGATTTCCTCGACAGAGTTTACCTTCCTACCTGTTGGAGCTCTTTCGGTGTGCCATTGGGAATTGTTTGTCACCATGCCATCTAATAATTTTGTGGCAGCACCAAGTGTTGTTGACATAAAGTTTCCTCCCGCGGCCAAATCTAACAGGTTCCGCAAGGTAAAAGTTCAAGCATGCATAAAAAGTCTGGATAACCATCCAAGTAGTCAAACCATGTGTAGGGCAGTTTTTAACAAGGGATTTCATGCGTTCCCAAGCTTGGGCAACGTGTTCATTATCTAATTAATTAAAATTCATAATATTACTCCTCAACTGGATAATCTTAGCAGGTGGGTAGTACTTCCCAATAAAAGCATCCTTGCACTTATCCCAAGAATCTATTATATTCCTAGGCAAGGATTGAAACCAGATTTTAGCTCCTCCTCTCAAGGAGAAAGGAAAAATCATAAGCTTAACGATATCACCTTCTACTTCTTTATACTTTTGCATATCACATAGTTCAACAAAGTTATTCAAGTGTAAAGCAGCAGCATCTCCAGCACCAGAGAATTGTTCTTTCATAACAAGGTTCAGCAAAGCGGGTTTAATTTCATAAGAAGATGCTGAAGTGGCAGGTGTAGCAATAGGAGTGCAGATAAAGTCATTGTTTTTGTGACTAGTGAAGTCACACAACTTAGTGTTTTTAGTGGTACCCATAATAGTAGCAGCAAGAAAGAACAAGACAAGCATTTTTTTTGTGGTTTGTGATAAAGGACACTAAGATAAAAACGATAAAGTAAACTAACAAGACTAAAAAGCAAAGATAAAAAATAGTGTGCAACTCCCCTATCTTTAAGAGTCGTGTCCCCGACAACGGTGCTAGAAATTACTTGATGGCGAGTTTGACGGGACCAAACTTTTATAGAGCTTCGATCCCCGTCAACGGCGCCAGAAATTATACTTGATGGCACTGAAGCAGTGCTCCTTGTTGGCTACCCCAAGTGGAAGGTTGAGATGGTGAATCAAGCGTAGCACTAGTACTCAGAACGGTACCTTTTCTTGTAGTAGATGGTAAGACCGGAACCTTGGGGTCTCCTTTCTTACCCATAGCGGATGAAGTGCGGCAGGCAAAATGCTTCAAGTAGACTTGTAAATATTGCTATGCTCCCCGGCAACGGCGCCAGAAAACAGTACTTGATGACCCTCAACTGTAGGGGATCGAGATGGTCTTCATGGGTAAGTTAACCCAATTTATTGATTCGACACAAGGGGAGGTAAAGAGTATTCAAAAGCTTTGACAGTTGAGTTGTCAATTCAACCGCACCTAAAATATACTTGCTTGGAACAAAATATTAATAGCAACGGTGATATGATAGTGGTATTGGCGACATCAAAAGCGAACTAGTGGTAACCAGCAGGATTGAAAACACTGTAGGCTAGGGAGATGGATGGTTGGGCGCTAGTTGGATAAGAGTGAACATGTAATAGATTCTAACACGGGGCAATCCACACAGAAAAGCAATGATCGTCTAGGAAAATATCAAACATTAGGCATGTATCCCGTAGGTAGTTGTGCGTGCTTGCAATAAGAACTTGCACAACATCTTTTGTCCTACCATCCCGCTACGAACGGGGCCAAAGGGAACTTGTGGAGATTAAGGTGCTCCTGTCAAAGAGCACCAGAACAAAGCAATAAACTCAATGGATACATGAAATCCTCAAACTATGGACCATACCCTTTGGTGTCCCAAGTTGTCACCTTTGAGATCGCCAGTTCTGGACCATAATAGGTGCATACAACTCATAGATAGGATCAAGAACATAGATATACTGATGAAAACACAAGTGGTTCAGATCTGAAAACATGGAACTTGGGCCCAAAGTTACAAGCATTAAGAGAAAAAAGTTGTAGCAAAGATGATAAACACCAAAGTAGATGATAGGCAACATGCCCCCAAACAATCTGACGAATTGTTACATGATCAAACTCATCCAATCCCTACCCTCCCCTTTGCCTACATCAGGGAATTACTCACACATGTCAAGAGAAGTCGTCGAGGGAGGATGGATTGGTGATGGTGATGACGATGGCGACGATCTCCCCTCTCCGGAGGCCAAATCAGCCTCCAGATTAGCCCTCCCGAGGAAGAACAGAGGGTGGCGGCGGCTCCGCGACGGAAACTGGAAAAGCGACTTCTGTTTCGGTGTTTCTGTCGGGGGGATGGATCAAGCCCATAGACCCGGCATTAGGAACCTCTGGGACGGCTTACATATGAAGGCCCACAAAGAAGACCCGACCAGGAGTCTGACGTGCCAAGCGTGAAGATTGAAGACCTAGGAGGAATTCGACTTACCTTGTATAGCACGTAGAAAACTTGTAAAATAGAATAGAACTCCACATCGTGTAGGAGTCGGACTCTAGGAATCCCGGGACCCGGCGCCTTTATAAGCCGAGGACCACGGGAGCCAGAGCCAGAACTGAAAATAAGCCAGGTTTAGACAACTCGCTCCAGAGCCTAGATCTCCATGAGACTAAGCTGGCGAAACATCACCACTGTAATCGATACGATCGACTCTTCCTATTGAGGAGTCGATCCCCATATAGTCATAAAGCAGGAGTAGGTCTTTACCGCACCGTCGGGGCCGAACCTGGGTAACTCGCCGAGTCTTGTGCCTATGTCGACTCCCTCTTCGAATCCGCCTCGCAGCAAAGGTCCCACGATAAGTCCGACTCTACGGACATCTGCCGTGACTTTCCCACGATAGTTGGAGCCCACCGTGGGGCCTGCGCTCGCAGGTGTTGAGATTCTAAGGGGAGCTCTGCAAGGCATGGAAGGATTCGTGACCGGGCGAATCACCAGGATTTGACGCGGAAGGCTCTGCATCGACGACTCAACTTGGGGACCTACTGATTCCGTCGAATCCGGTTATCGGGTTCCGATCGGAGCTATTCACATCTTCATCGGGAGAACGGACAGATCTGAGCCAGAGCCGGATCCCGAAATCCCCCTGGAAACCTCGAGTCGACGACATGCCGGCTCGAGGCACACCTTTGTTGGGTTCATCACTGGGTCTCCGGAGCTGGCGCGCTCTGTCGAGCCTCTGACACCCAACACCGCGGGAGAAACATCTGACGCTGACTCACACCCCGGCGAAACAAGCTTCTCAGATACTGGCTCCATTCGATCCGCCGGAAGCAACAGACTCGGCACGGGAACGACTGAGTACAACCCCGACTTTCCACAGTACGAGCCTCCATATTGTCTGACAGTGTTCATGGCAGGCACCGAAGAGCAGGGAAGCCAACCAGACTAAGGTGCAGCGCAGAACCGGAACATGGAGACGACTCACAACACGGCCCCTAACCCAGATGGGGAACAACCAGAAGTTCTTACGGGAGCAGAAGCCCTTTCAGATGCACTAAACGCCTTGGATGAAGCCTTAGCTGCGCCAATAACACCTGAAAACCAGCAAGCTTGGAGGACCAAGGTCAATGGACTCAAGGCCCAGGTGATGAGCATCCGAAGGGAAATTAACTCCCAGAACGCCCAGATGGTGGAGAGAGAAACACAACTCGCCCAAGAAACCAGGCGCTTGCGACATGAGTCAGACCTGATAGAAGCACAGAGACTGAGTCTCGCCAACACACGCCCTGCAGGGCCCATGTGCCGGATCCCTACTGATCTCCCGGCTCAGAGACTATTCCAGGACACGAATCAGTCGACTCCTCCAGGGTACACGCCACCAAGGCAACATGTCCCCTCGCCGCGGCAGGAACGGTTCCATACACCCCCAGATCACTACAATAACCCCATGGCCAATGTGGTGGCAGCGACACGGTACCTCGCTAGCGTGCCTATACACGGAGACACCCCGGTAGACCAGGCCACACGAGGGGCGATCGATCTGCTCAAAACCGCAATCACACAGCAAGCCCAGTAATCACAGGGATTTCTTTACCTACACGAAAACACATACCATAGTATGAGCCGGCAAGCGGATTCGCCAGCCCCGGCCGGCTCGAGCAGTCATCGCCAGCACCGCCCTCCGCCACCAGACCCGCCGGGGGCGATAAGGATCCAAGACATACCATCTAACCTCCACCCCGAACGCCGGACGGAGCAGATGGTCCAACTTCCACCCCAAGATCAAGACGCCGAGTTCATCAGCATATCCGTGGGCAATCGATGCCTGGTACCGGCTCTCCGTAACACACGCCTGCCATCAGAATTCAAGGGCCCACGCAAGATCGCAAACTATATAGCTGACATAGACCCGGCAGCTTGGATCAAAAGTTATGATCTAGCCATGGACATGCTACAAGCCAGCGAAGGAGTGTGTGCCCGTTATCTCACAATGATGTTGGAAGGGCCGGCTCGCACATGGTTCAAAAATCTCCCAGAGAATTCCGTCACCTCCTGGACGGACCGCATGGAAAAATTCATCCAGAACTTCCAAGGCACATGCCGGTGAGCCACCACGATCGTCGACTTGGAGCACTGTGTCCAAAAGGAAGGAGAGTCAACCTTGAGCTGGGCGCGACGGGTGGCAGAAATAATCCACTCTTCGGACACTATCACAGCCAAAACAACCGTCATCGTCTTGGAGAGAAACTGTAAGTTCGAGCCCCTGGTTCACAAACTTGGATGACTCAAGAGGATAGTCAAGGATATAGGAGAGCTCATGAACGCAGTCTTCAAATACGCTGTAACAGCCCACATGTAATAAGCTATCAAACACCATGTATTCCACTTCCTCTGTTGGACTTGTAACTTGGCATGATGGATGTGTATGCTTTTTCATGTGGTGATTTTATTTGGCTTTGGGATTGGAGTCATGTTGGTTTGATTTCTTTTGCATCCAAAGTGGTTCAAGAAGGATATTGTTGGGTTTTTCCTTGTCACAAGCTCACTCCACTTGACCCCAAACTTGGCCTAGCCATTTCATTTGCTATTGCAAGGATTTTAAAATCCTCAAAGCATTTTTGCCACCACCAAAAACAGTAGCCCTAGTTCAAAGTGAATTTGAATTCAAAAAGGGGCCACATTTTTTTTGTTGCCAAAAATGCCCAAACCATTTTTAAAAATTGAGGAATAATGCAAGGATATTTTTACATATTTTTGTGTATTTTTCTCACTTATATTTAATCCAGAAAAATCCTGTATCTTTTTTCTATTTATTTAAATGGAAAAGGGATCCAGCGGGCTGTTCCCCTTTTCTTCTCCAAGTCGTGCTGGAGGCCCAGCCCAGCAGCCTCTACTCCGTAGCCCGCTTGGAGGTCCGCCAGCGAAGCGGTACGCGGGGTCGTCGTAGACCGTTGGATCCAGATCGAGCGAACCGTGGTCGTCGTCTTTCCAGCGTGTCCAGGGTCCCCTCCCCCTCTCTCTCACAGCCGGCGGGAGGCGTCGACGTCGATGCGGTCGACATGGCCAGGGAGCCTCCCCCTTTATAAGGAGAGCATCAGAAGCCTCATGCGAACCCTAGGTCCCGTTCCTCCCTCCAGTTTTCGCCGCTGCCGCCTCGTTCGTTGTCATGGAGCTCCCCTGTTCCGCCTAACCCGGTGAGCTCCGACGAGCAATTCGTCGTCTCCAGCTGTCGTCGTTGGCCGCGTTCCCGTCTGACGCATCTTCAGCACCTCACCTCCTTGTTTCCGCCGTGCAGGGTTAGCAGAAAGCCTCGATTCGAGCCCGCGGCGACGCCGTCGAGTTGCGGGTCTTTTTCCTCCACATCGACGGCGAGATCGACGACGTCCACTCCAGTAGCTTATCGAGGTCGTCCGCAAGCCACCCGAGGTGACTGAGCCACCCTCTTCCTCTCTTAGGTTCAGCGCGTAGTTCTCCCCGCGTCAGTAGGCCGTCTGTCGCAATAGCTCGTCGTCGGCGAGGGATTCGTGATCACCGTGTCCGTGGTGCGTCTCGAGCGACCTCTCGCGTGCTCTACGAGTGTCCAATGCGCGTCTTTGGCGCCAAAGGAGCCCCCTTTCCGAGTAGCTGCTTTAGATTTCGCGTGTCTGAACCCTGCGCATCTCTGTCAGTCAGATCCGCCATGGATTCAGACGAGCGCAGCTTTCCTTCCGGTGAGATCCAAGTCTAGGCCAGGGAAGCCACGTGATCGTGGTACTCCCCTCTCGCGATTGCAAGCAAGCCCATGGCCGGAGGCGTCGTGTGCTCGTCGCACGGTTCGCCTGATGTTGGCTGCACGGTGGCGCTTGAAGCTATAGCCGTTCCGCCGCCGTGTTGTTTCGGTGAGGCTAGCGAGCGGAGGAAGAGGAGCTAGGAGCCATGGTGCACGTCGCCGTGTAGAGCTAGGTTCCCTCTCGTATTCGTTCCATGGCGGGGTGGCCGGAGCTTGCCTGTACACGACGCGAGGTTCGCCGCAGTAGAGCGTCGCCGTCACGGTTCAGAGACTGCAGGTGTTTGAAGTTCAGAGAAGCTGGATAGTGAACCTTACCTAGCCTGCATAGCGTATATGTTCAGAAAACGCTTCGTGGCGCAGTGGTAGCGAGCAGTGGAGCAAGCAGCGCGTCGCGAGTTCGAGTCCAGCCGGAGCCACCCATTTTTTTTGATTTTCATCTGAGGCTGACATCTGGGACCCGCTTGTCAGCGACCCAGGCCGCGTGGGCTGAGCCCATTGCGGGCCAGAAAGGGTAGGTGGGCTGGATTCACCCGAAACTAGCCCATGGAGGCTGTTTCCTTCTTTATCTTTTTCTTTTTTTCTTTTTCTTGATTTCTTTTCTGTTTAAATTCAAATTTGAATTTGCCTCCAAATTCAAATTTGATTTGAGCAACTTTTGCAATTAGGGGCATGCCTTATATGTTTTTGGGGTAGCTTGAGCTACTGATCAACATGGTGAGGTCCATTTATGCATCTGACCCCTTCAAATAATTGGAGTGTGGTCATTTTGCAATTAAACCCCTTTTTCTTTTCTTTGATTTTTGCCAAGTGGTTCAAATTTAAATTGCCCATGCCATATATGGTTTTTGGGTAGTTTTGCACAAGGAGTTACATGGTGATGATGTTTTCATCATCTGAACCTTTTTCAAAATTCATGTGGTGCAATTTTTCACTCAGCCCCCTGAATTTCAGCTGAATTTGCAACTGCCCTTGCAAATTCAAATGGAGACATATCATATATGTTTTTGGGGTACTTTTCTGCAAGGATTTCAATGGTGAGGTTCTCATGATGTTTTGTACAACTCCTGAGTTCAAAGTGTGTTCACCTGATCCAGAAGCATTCAGATCTTTCTGCCTGCAGCATTTTCAACTTCAGTGCATTTGAAAGTGTTGTTCTTTCAGTCTTTCTTTCTGTTCCATGTCATCTTCATTCTTCAAGTCAGCCTCAACATATTGTCGTATGTGATGTGGCTGACCTCCAACAGTTGTTGCACCTTCCTATGTGTCAAGTTCACCGACACTACTCCGTCTCCGGAATCATTGCTTTACTTTCATGTTATTTAAATTCTTGTAATGCTTTGTTGATCATGTCATGCTATCATGCTACTTACACCTACATTAAGGCTCAGACCAAAGCCATTACAATGTAAATAAAGTGCATATGAAAGTGATGACTTGCCTTCATCACCTTCATTTAAACTTGACTAGACAGGGTCACATCATGTAAATAAAACCTGAACATGCCATCCTTGTTTGAGCTTGCATCAGTTGCTTACTTGTGTGTTTTCCTTGCCGGTATCTTACGTTAGCACCCGAGACTGACGAGGAGACTTACGTGGAGCTGTCCGACACCGAGCCCGAGGGTACTGTGGGTGCTACTTCGACTACCTTACCAGGCAAGGGGGAGATCTGTGGCATTACTTTATAACTTTCTGCTCATGCCTAGCTGTAGAACTAGAACGTTGTTGCTTGATCCTATCTACCTTATATGCCATGTTAAACCCACACATCCATGATCCCCACATCCCAGCAAACCATTGTACTGCTAAGTTACCGCTGCTCAGCCATTGCTTAGTATGGATAGAAAACTTGCTGCTTACCCTATATAATTAATGTTGGGATATCATGCTAAAAAAGAAGTTGGTTGATATTTATTATTGTTAAATGATGTTAATTTATATTCGACGAAAGGTGGAAGGCTGGACTATTTCCCGTCTGGTGCTTTGTTCCATTTGAGTCACCTAGGACCCGAGTTCCGGGTATTGTGTTTCTTGACGAGCGTGCCTAATCGTGTGTGGGGTTTTATGGGGCCCCCTTGTCTTACCTACCTAGCTTCGTACAATTCTAGTGGTGGCCCGAGCTGATTTACATTTGCTTCGTGTGTGTGTTGGTTGGTACCCCAGCTGTTTACAAAATAAACCGGGCCAGTGGGGCATAGTTCTCTGTTGGTCCACCTGATCAGCTAGGACCCGGTCTCATAGGAGAACTAACCGGTAATCCGACCTGCGTCATACGGAAGAGTCCGATCCGAGAGCGTGGCCAGCTTGAGGTTTGGGTGTCGACTCCCCGGGGGCCACCCGGAGTTGTGCGTTGTTAGTTAGAGGGACTCTGACGTTCCGGAGTTTCAGGCGCTTACCTAGCCAAGTGGAAACCGGGCGTACATGCGACGTCTATAATGGACAGTTGGTGCACCCCTGCAGGGTAAATCTTTTCGAAAAGCCGTGTCCGCGGTTATGGACTACTTGAGACCTACTCCTTGTTCATAGAATAACATGAATTATAATCATGCTTTAAAAACTTGACAAACCGTGTGTGTACCTTGGTTATCTTTCTTCGTCCAGGGGGACCGAGAGGGAAACGAGGTTGTGTTATGTTTGCGTAAGTAGGGGGATAGCCGACTTATGACACGTTGTCAACGTACTTCTTGGATCTCATCTCTATTCTAATAGAACGAGTAGCCACCATATATGCTAGGACGGCTGCAACCTGTCTATGTCTTTACCTTACCTGTAGCGTTAGTTATTCCGTAATGACATGTTCTCACCCCCGTTTACATTTCTGTCTTTACCGCTTTGCCTGATCGGCCGCTGCAGTGGACTACTACCTCGACCCCAGCACCGGACGTTACTTCGTGGAGGTGCCACCGGAGGACGACGACAAGTACGAGTACCTCTACCAGTAGGATCCTATAGTTGGGTTCAGACGTTCCCGTGGGTGGATATTTATGTGTAGCCCTCTCTAGGGCAACTTGGTTCTTGACCGTACTCGGTCCCTACTATGCTTCCGCTTGATGTATTGATGTATTGACGAGATGTACCCTTGATGATGTTATATCACTAGAAAGTGGCGTTGTATGCCCTGTTCTATTTATCTATCTATATATATTTCTATTATGTTAGAGTTATGCTTATATACCTGTTGTCGAGAATCCGACAGCGACACGAGTGCGAGTGTCGTGCGTCGGTGGCGTTTGATGCGCTTCTAACTCCGACCGGACGCGAAAGCGACTAGTTAGAGTTAGTACCGCATCAGGGGCCTTACAACTTGGTATCAGAGCAGGACTGACTGTAGGACCCTTTACAGAAACTATTTTGGTAGTTGTATAGGAAAATTTCGGAGAGTAGGACCTCTTTCTGTTTTCTCCTTATCCCACCCCTTTTTCCGTGAGGAAGTGAAACGATATTTTGTCTCTGCTACTTATCCCCTTTCAAAACAATCTAGGTTCTCGTTTACATGAGACTCCGATTCCTCTATAATTTTTTGCTAGCGACGAGATGTGTTGGCGTCTTTGAGACCACTGAGCCGCCACTTGGGGTTGACTGCTCTACCTCGCTGACGGCGTACCCCAGGTGAAACGTCCATACAGGATTGGCGGGCATCCTATGGTAATATGGATGTGGTGTCTTTCCCCTATGGACGACCATGATGGCGGGCCGCTCAGGGAAGATGTCTCATTGTTCAGGTTTCCAACCGCTCGTATATATATTGTTGTGTGCTCGCTAGCAGATTATTATCTGGGATTCGGATGATCTTGGTTTGGGGATTCCAGTAGCACCTAACTATCGACTTTCTGGGTTAACCTTGGTGGAATTTCAGCTTCGGCTTTCTCATACCTCGTGAGAAAGTTTTGTTGTCAATATTGCTTTACCTTCTGGTTACTTCAATGATTCGATCATGTTCTCATAAGTGTTCCTGTATACAGGATGCCAAGAGAGAACATGCCGCCGCCAGAGAACCCTATCCTTGGGGAGGCTGTAGCCGCAGTGGCTCAGGGCACAGCTGCGATCCTTCAGATGCTGCAGAACCAGGGTGCTCAGAGGAATGATCGACCACAGTACACCACGCTGCAGCAGTTCCTTGCGATCAGTCCCCCCAGGGTCTCCGAGGCTCAAGACCCGCTGGAGGCGGATGACTGGATAGCAGAGATCAAGAAGCACTTCAATGCCAACACCGTCAGACCCGTCGACTACGTCACCTTCGCCTCCTTCCAGCTTCAGGGTGCCGCAGGCAGTTGGTTCTCGACGTACAAGGCCAACAAGGGTGATGCAGAGATCACGTGGGATGACTTCGTCAGGGATTTCAGAGCTGCTCATATTCCCAGTGGTCTGATCGAGAGGAAGCGCGAGGAGTTCTTAGCTCTGAGGCAGGGGGACAGGTCTGTGCAGGAGTATAACCTGGCCTTCGTCAGGCTTGCCAGGTATGCTCCAGAGGAGGTCTCGTCAGAGGCCAAGCGCATTGACAGGTTCCGAGGTGGTCTTGCCCCGGACATCAAGTATGCGCTCACCTTGTCCACGCCACGCCTGTTCTCAGAGTTCGTCGACCAGGCTATCAGACAGGAGTCAGCTGAGGCAGAGCGTTCCGCAGAGAAGAGGAAGCAGAGAGAGCACAGTTCAGCAGTGATGGTCCACAAGAAGGCCAAGTCCTGGGTTGCAGAGCCACAGTCTCAGCCGCAGCGTCAGCAGTTTCAGCAGAGGGGGGCAGTTGTCCGCACTTTTGCCCGCCCTCCCGTCCCAGTGCAGCAAGGACCTCGCTCTACTCCACCCTCCGCGAGGCCGCCTGCTCCACAGGGCCAACCCAGGCCAGAGATCACGTGCTTCAAGTGTGGCAAGCCGGGCCACAAGTCTCCACAGTGCATCGACCCTTTTTACGCCAGGCTGCCTCCGCCTCCACCTCGCTCTACACCGAGCAACGCGATGGTGCGGGCCCAGCCACGAGCGCTCCGGGTGAACAACGTGACTGTGGCAGAGGCTCAGCAGTCGTCCGAGATTGTGCTTGGTAGGTTACTTGTGTGTTCAGTTCCAGCGACAATTTTGTTTGATTCCGGAGCTTCCCATTCCTTCATATCTCAGTTCTTTGCTTCGAAAGTAGATCTCCCACGTGACCAGCTTCCGAGCAAGCTTTCAGTTGTCACACCTGGGTCAAAGTTCACTTCTTCATGGACAATTCCAGATGTGGAGATCAGTATTCAGGGTGCTATCTTTTCGGCGTCCCTAGTTGTCTTGCCCCGTTCCGACATTGATGTCATTTTGGGCATGGATTGGCTTGTCAAGTACAAGGCCAAGATTGATTGTCCGTCCAAGACCATGTTGCTGACGCACGATTCAGGCGCAGAGATTTGGTACACTTGTAGCTCGGCAGTGGGATCAGCACAGTTGTACGCTCTGAACGCTGGAGTTGCTCCATTGATCGAGGAGGTCAGAGTTGTTCGAGAGTTCCCAGATGTCTTCCCAGATGAGTTGCCAGGTATTCCACCCGTGCGTGCTATTGAGTTCGTGATCGAGCTAGAACCTGGTACACAACCGATATCTCGGCAGCCTTACAAGATGTGCCCGGAAGAGCTGATTGAGTTGAAAGAGCAGCTGGTGAAACTTGAGAAGGATGGGCTCATTCGTCCGAGCACTTCTCCTTGGGGTGCCCCGTGTCTTTTTGTGAAGAAGAAAGATGGTACTAGCAGGTTGGTCCAAGACTACCGTGGTATCAACAAGAAGAAAATCAAAAACAAATACCCTTTGCCCAACATCAATGACCTATTTGAGCAGTTGCATGGAGCAAAGGTGTTTTCAAAGCTTGATCTAAAGATGGGGTACCACCAGATTCGTGTCCGTGAGGAGGACATTCCCAAGACAGCCTTCCGCACTCGTTATGGACTGTACGAGTTGACGGTCATGACGTTTGGCTTTTCAAACGCACCTCTGACGTTCATGAGGGCCATGAACTATCTGTTCCAAGAATGGCTAGATGTGTTCGTACTCCTCTACCTCGACGACATCCTTGTCTTCTCCAAGTCAGAGGCTGAGCATGAGGAGCATCTTAGATTGGTGTTGCAGAAGTTGAGAGATCACCAGTTTTATGCCAAGTTCTCCAAGTGTGAGTTCTGGATGAATAAGGTCAACTTCCTTGGCCATGTCATTTCCTCAGAGGGCATTGCTGTTGACCCAGACAGAGTCCGGACAATTCAAGATTGGACTCCGCCGAAGAATGTCAAGCAGCTGAGGAGTTTTCTCGGACTTGCCAGCTATTGCAGGAAGTTTGTCGAGAATTTCTCCAAGATAGCAAAGCCGATGACGGAGTTGTTGTGCAAGGGCAAGAAGTACTCTTGGTCACAGGCTTGCCAGGCAGCTTTTGATGAGTTGAAGCTAAGACTGACCACAGCTCCGATCCTTACGCCGCCAGATGAGTCACAGCCGTTTCAAGTTTTCTGTGACGCCTCATTGAATGGCCTTGGCGGAGTGTTGATGCAGGGAAAGAGTATTGTGGCATACACCTCCAGGCAGTTGAAGCAGGCTGAGAGGAATTATCCGACTCACGATCTTGAGCTGGCTGCAGTGATTCATGCATTGGTTACTTGGCGACACCTCCTCCTAGGGAGGAAGGTTGATGTGTTCACTGATCACAAAAGCTTAAAGTACTTGTTCACGCAGCCTAACCTGAACTTGAGGCAAAGGAGGTGGCTCGAGACTATTACTGAGTACTCCGTGGATATTCAGTATACACCGGGCAAGGCGAATGTCATAGCCGATGCGTTGAGCCGCAAGGGTGATTGCAACAGTGTCCAGGTGCAGAAGATACACCCTGATTTGTGTGAGTCCTTTCGAAGGCTCAATCTCGTGTTAGTTCCAGCAGGCTATCTAGCCAACCTTGTGGTAGAGCCCGCTATCCGTGAGAAGATTCGTGAAGCTCAGTCTGGTAGCTTGATGATTCAGAAAGTCAAGCAGGGTGTTGCCGCCTCAGTTCCGAAGTACGGTTGCTTTTCAGTGCATAATGACGGCACCGTGATGTTCGAGGAGAGAGTTGTTGTTCCCAAAGAAGGAGGTCTCAGAGAGGTCATCTTGAAAGAATCCCATGACTCAAAGCTGTCTATCCACCCGGGTAGCACCAAGATGTATCAGGACCTCAAGCAGAACTTTTGGTGGACTCGTATGAAGCGGGATGTTGCCTATTTTGTCTCCCAGTGTGATGTGTGCAGAAGAGTGAAGGCACAACATCAGAATCCTGCAGGGCTACTTCAGCCAATTGAAATTCCGGAATGGAAATGGGATCACATTGAGATGGATTTCATCACAGGTTTCCCTCTGTCGCAGAAGAAGAACAATGCCATCTTTGTCGTCATTGACAATCTCTCCAAAGTTGCCCACTTCTTCCCAGTAAAGGACTCCATTTCTGCAGCTCAGTTGGCGGATTTGTACACCGCAAGAGTTGTGTCTTTGCATGGCATCCCCAAGAAGATCAGTTCAGACAGGGGCAGCCTTTTCACCTCTAAGTTCTGGCAGGCCTTCCAGAAGGCGATTGGTACGACAGTGTTGTTCAGTACCGCTTATCACCCTCAGACCAGTGGGCAGGTTGAGCGTGTGAATCAAATCCTCGAGGACATGCTTCGGGCATGTGTCATCTCGTTTGGCATGAAGTGGGAAGAGTGCTTGCCGTATGCTGAGTTCTCGTACAACAACAGCTATCAGGCAAGTCTGCAGGCAGCGCCGTTCGATGTCTTGTATGGTCGCAAATGCAGGACACCTTTGAACTGGTCCGAGACAGGTGAGAGGCAGCTGTTCGGTCCAGATGTGATCCAAGAGGCAGAGGACAGAGTGAAGATTGTCCGGGAGAACCTAAAAGCGGCACAGTCTAGGCAGAAGGCCTATTATGACAAGAAGAACCGTGGTGTTGACTTCAAAGTTGGTGACTTCGCATACCTCAAAGTGTCTCCACTTCGGGGCACTCACCGCTTTGGGATCAAAGGCAAGTTGGCTCCCGGGTTCGTTGGTCCGTTCCGCATCTTAGAGACTCGGGGACCTCTCGCGTTCCGCCTCGAGCTTCCAGACAGCTTGGCTATGGTGCATGATGTGTTCCACCTGTCTCAGTTGAAGAAGTGTTTCAAGCAGCCAGAGCAGGCAGTGGACTTGGGCGAGATCCAGCTCAGTGCGGATCTTTCTTACTCAGAGCGTCCAGTCCGTGTTCTTGATTCGTCTGAGCGAAAGACTTGCAACAAGACCGTCAAGTTCCTCAAGGTGCAATGGGCACATCACTCGGAGAAGGAAGCAACGTGGGAGCGTGAAGATCATCTCCGTTCTGAGTATCCTGAGCTTTTTCTTGCTTAGATCTCGGGACGAGATCCTATGTTGGTAGGGGAGAGCTGTAACAGCCCACATGTAATAAGCTATCAAACACCATGTATTCCACTTCCTCTGTTGGACTTGTAACTTGGCATGATGGATGTGTATGATTTTTCATGTGGTGATTTTATTTGGCTTTGGGATTGGAGTCATGTTGGTTTGATTTCTTTTGCATCCAAAGTGGTTCAAGAAGGATATTGTTGGGTTTTTCCTTGTCACAAGCTCACTCCACTTGACCCCAAACTTGGCCTAGCCATTTCATTTGCTATTGCAAGGATTTTAAAATCCTCAAAGCATTTTTGCCACCACCAAAAACAGTAGCCCTAGTTCAAAGTGAATTTGAATTCAAAAAGGGGCCACATTTTTGTTGTTGCCAAAAATGCCCAAACCATTTTTAAAAATTGAGGAATAATGCAAGGATATTTTTACATATTTTTGTGTATTTTTCTCACTTATATTTAATCCAGAAAAATCCTGTATCTTTTTTCTGTTTATTTAAATGGAAAAGGGATCCAGCGGGCTGTTCCCCTTTTCTTCTCCAAGTCGTGCTGGAGGCCCAGCCCAGCAGCCTCTACTCCGCAGCCCGCTTGGAGGTCCGCCAGCGAAGCGGTACGCGGGGTCGTCGTAGACCGTTGGATCCAGATCGAGCGAACCGTGGTCATCGTCTTTCCAGCGTGTCCAGGGTCCCCTCCCCCTCTCTCTCACAGCCGGCGGGAGGCGTCGACATCGATGCGGTCGACGTGGCCAGGGAGCCTCCCCCTTTATAAGGAGAGCATCATAAGCCTCACGCGAACCCTAGGTCCCGTTCCTCCCTCCAGTTTTCGCCGCCGCCGCCTCGTTCGTTGTCATGGAGCTCCCCTGTTCCGCCTAACCCGGTGAGCTCCGACGAGCAATTCGTCGTCTCCAGCTGTCGTCGTTGGCCGCGTTCCCGCCTGAGGCATCTTCAGCACCTCACCTCCTTGTTTCCGCCGTGCAGGGTTAGCAGAAAGCCTCGATTCGAGCCCGCGGCGACGCCGTCGAGTTGCGGGTCTTTTTCCTCCACG
This sequence comes from Bromus sterilis, assembly GCA_950022295.1. NCBI lineage: Eukaryota > Viridiplantae > Streptophyta > Magnoliopsida > Poales > Poaceae > Bromus > Bromus sterilis. Next base: position 28,271,313 of record OX465599.1, on the reverse strand, counting down.
TCGACGGCGAGATCGACGACGTCCACTCCATTAGCTTATCGAGGTCGTCCGCAAGCCACCCGAGGTGACTGAGCCACCCTCTTCCTCTCTTAGGTTCAGCGCGTAGTTCTCCCCGCGTCAGTAGGCCGTCTGTCGCAATAGCTCATCGCCGGCGAGGGATTCGTGATCACCGTGTCCATGGTGCGTCTCGAGCGACCTCTCGCGTGTTCTGGGAGTGTCCAGTGCGCGTCTTTGGCGCCAAAGGAGCCCCCTTTCCGAGTAGCTGCTTTAGATTTCGCGTGTCTGAACCCTGCGCATCTCTGTCAGTCAGATCCGCCATGGATTCAGACGAGCGCAGCTTTCCTTCCGGTGAGATCCAGGTCTAGGCCAGGGCAGCCACATGATCGTGGTACTCCCCTCTCGCGATTGCAAGCAAGCCCATGGCCGGAGGCGTCGTGTGCTCGTCGCACGGTTCGCCTGATGTTGGCTGCGCGGTGGCGCCTGAAGCTGTAGCCGTTCCGCCGCCGTGTTGTTTCGGTGAGGCTAGCGAGCGGAGGAAGAGGAGCTAGGAGCCATGGTGCACGTAGCCGTGTAGAGCTAGGTTCCCTCTCGGATTCGTTCCATGGCGGGGTGGCCGGAGCTTGCCTGTACACGACGCGAGGTTCGCCGCAGTAGAGCGTCGCCGTCGCGGTTCAGAGACTGCAGGTGTTTGAAGTTCAGAGAAGCTGGATACTGAACCTTAACTAGCCTGCGTAGCGTATATGTTTAGAAAACGCTTCGTGGCGCAGTGGAGCGAGCAGCGCGTCGCGAGTTCGAGTCCAGCCGGAGCCACCCATTTTTTTTTTCATCTGAGGCTGACATCTGGGACCCGCTTGTCAGCGACCCAGGCCGCGTGGGCTGAGCCCATTGCGGACCAGAAAGGGTAGGTGGGCTGGATTCACCCGAAACTAGCCCATGGAGGATGTTTCCTTCTTTTTCTTTTTGTTTCTTTTCTTTTTCTTGATTTCTTTTCTGTTTAAATTCAAATTTGAATTTGCTTCCAAATTCAAATTTGATTTGAGCAACTTTTGCAATTAGGGGCATGCCTTATATGTTTTTGGGGTAGCTTGAGCTACTGATCAACATGGTGAGGTCCATTTATGCATCTGACCCCTTCAAATAATTGGAGTGTGGTCATTTTTCAATTAAACCCCTTTTTCTTTTCTTTGATTTTTGCCAAGTGGTTCAAATTTAAATTGCCCATGCCATATATGGTTTTTGGGTAGTTTTGCACAAGGAGTTACATGGTGATTATGTTTTCATCATCTGAACCTTTTTCAAAATTCATGTGGTGCAATTTTGCACTCAGCCCCCTGAATTTCAGCTGAATTTGCAACTGCCCTTGCAAATTCAAATGGAGACATATCATATATGTTTTTGGGGTACTTTTCTGCAAGGATTTCAATGGTGAGGTTCTCATGATGTTTTGTACAACTCCTGAGTTCAAAGTGTGTTCACCTGATCCAGAAGCATTCAGATCTTTCTGCCTGCAGCATTTTCAACTTCAGTGCATTTGAAAGTGTTGTTCTTTCAGTCTTTCTTTCTGTTCCATGTCATCTTCATTCTTCAAGTCAGCCTCAACATATTGTCGTATGTGATGTGGCTGACCTCCAACAGTTGTTGCACCTTCCTATGTGTCAAGTTCACCGACACTACTCCGTCTCCGGAATCATTGCTTTACTTTCATGTTATTTAAATTCTTGTAATGCTTTGTTGATCATGTCATGCTATCATGCTACTTACACCTACATTAAGGCTCAGACCAAAGCCATTACAATGTAAATAAATTGCATATGAAAGTGATGACTTGCCGTCATCACCTTCATTTAAACTTGACTAGACAGGGTCACATCATGTAAATAAAACCTGAACATGCCATCCTTGTTTGAGCTTGCATCAGTTGCTTACTTGTGTGTTTTCCTTGCCGGTATCTTACGTTAGCACCCGAGACTGACGAGGAGACTTACGTGGAGCTGTCCGACACCGAGCCCGAGGGTACTGTGGGTGCTACTTCGACTACCTTACCAGGAAAGGGGGAGATCTGTGGCATTACTTTATAACTTTCTGCTCATGCCTAGCTGTAGAACTAGAACGTTGTTGCTTGATCCTATCTACCTTATATGCCATGTTAAACCCACACAGCCATGATCCCCACATCCCAGCAAACCATTGTACTGCTAAGTTACCGCTGCTCAGCCATTGCTTAGTATGGATAGAAAACTTGCTGCTTACCCTATATAATTATGGTTGGGATATCATGCTAAAAAAGAAGTTGGTTGATATTTATTATTGTTAAATGATGTTAATTTATATTCGACGAAAGGTGGAAGGCTGGACTATTTCCCGTCTGGTGCTTTGTTCCATTTGAGTCACCTAGGACCCGAGTTCCGGGTATTGTGTTTCTTGACGAGCGTGCCTAATCGTGTGTGGGGTTTTATGGGGCCCCCTTGTCTTACCTACCTAGCTTCGTACAATTCTAGTGGTGGCCCGAGCTGATTTACATTTGCTTCGTGTGTGTGTTGGTTGGTACCCCAGCTGTTTACAAAATAAACCGGGCCAGTGGGGCATAGTTCTCTGTTGGTCCACCTGATCAGCTAGGACCCGGTCTCATAGGAGAACTAACCGGTAATCCGACCTGCGTCATACGGAAGAGTCCGATCCGAGAGCGTGGCCAGCTTGAGGTTTGGGTGTCGACTCCCCGGGGGCCACCCGGAGTTGTGCGTTGTTAGTTAGAGGGACTCTGACGTTCCGGAGTTTCAGGCGCTTACCTAGCCAAGTGGAAACCGGGCGTACATGCGACGTCTATAATGGACAGTTGGTGCACCCCTGCAGGGTAAATCTTTTCGAAAAGCCGTGTCCGCGGTTATGGACTACTTGAGACCTACTCCTTGTTCATAGAATAACATGAATTATAATCATGCTTTAAAAACTTGACAAACCGTGTGTGTACCTTGGTTATCTTTCTTCGTCCAGGGGGACCGAGAGGGAAACGAGGTTGTGTTATGTTTGCGTAAGTAGGGGGATAGCCGACTTATGACACGTTGTCAACGTACTTCTTGGATCTCATCTCTATTCTAATAGAACGAGTAGCCACCATATATGCTAGGACGGCTGCAACCTGTCTATGTCTTTACCTTACCTGTAGCGTTAGTTATTCCGTAATGACATGTTCTCACCCCCGTTTACATTTCTGTCTTTACCGCTTTGCCTGATCGGCCGCTGCAGTGGACTACTACCTCGACCCCAGCACCGGACGTTACTTCGTGGAGGTGCCACCGGAGGACGACGACAAGTACGAGTACCTCTACCAGTAGGATCCTATAGTTGGGTTCAGACGTTCCCGTGGGTGGATATTTATGTGTAGCCCTCTCTAGGGCAACTTGGTTCTTGACCGTACTCGGTCCCTACTATGCTTCCGCTTGATGTATTGATGTATTGACGAGATGTACCCTTGATGATGTTATATCACTAGAAAGTGGCGTTGTATGCCCTGTTCTATTTATCTATCTATATATATTTCTATTATGTTAGAGTTATGCTTATATACCTGTTGTCGAGAATCCGACAGCGACACGAGTGCGAGTGTCGTGCGTCGGTGGCGTTTGATGCGCTTCTAACTCCGACCGGACGCGAAAGCGACTAGTTAGAGTTAGTACCGCATCAGGGGCCTTACAACTTGGTATCAGAGCAGGACTGACTGTAGGACCCTTTACAGAAACTATTTTGGTAGTTGTATAGGAAAATTTCGGAGAGTAGGACCTCTTTCTGTTTTCTCCTTATCCCACCCCTTTTTCCGTGAGGAAGTGAAACGATATTTTGTCTCTGCTACTTATCCCCTTTCAAAACAATCTAGGTTCTCGTTTACATGAGACTCCGATTCCTCTATAATTTTTTGCTAGCGACGAGATGTGTTGGCGTCTTTGAGACCACTGAGCCGCCACTTGGGGTTGACTGCTCTACCTCGCTGACGGCGTACCCCAGGTGAAACGTCCATACAGGATTGGCGGGCATCCTATGGTAATATGGATGTGGTGTCTTTCCCCTATGGACGACCATGATGGCGGGCCGCTCAGGGAAGATGTCTCATTGTTCAGGTTTCCAACCGCTCGTATATATATTGTTGTGTGCTCGCTAGCAGATTATTATCTGGGATTCGGATGATCTTGGTTTGGGGATTCCAGTAGCACCTAACTATCGACTTTCTGGGTTAACCTTGGTGGAATTTCAGCTTCGGCTTTCTCATACCTCGTGAGAAAGTTTTGTTGTCAATATTGCTTTACCTTCTGGTTACTTCAATGATTCGATCATGTTCTCATAAGTGTTCCTGTATACAGGATGCCAAGAGAGAACATGCCGCCGCCAGAGAACCCTATCCTTGGGGAGGCTGTAGCCGCAGTGGCTCAGGGCACAGCTGCGATCCTTCAGATGCTGCAGAACCAGGGTGCTCAGAGGAATGATCGACCACAGTACACCACGCTGCAGCAGTTCCTTGCGATCAGTCCCCCCAGGGTCTCCGAGGCTCAAGACCCGCTGGAGGCGGATGACTGGATAGCAGAGATCAAGAAGCACTTCAATGCCAACACCGTCAGACCCGTCGACTACGTCACCTTTGCCTCCTTCCAGCTTCAGGGTGCCGCAGGCAGTTGGTTCTCGACGTACAAGGCCAACAAGGGTGATGCAGAGATCACGTGGGATGACTTCGTCAGGGATTTCAGAGCTGCTCATATTCCCAGTGGTCTGATCGAGAGGAAGCGCGAGGAGTTCTTAGCTCTGAGGCAGGGGGACAGGTCTGTGCAGGAGTATAACCTGGCCTTCGTCAGGCTTGCCAGGTATGCTCCAGAGGAGGTCTCGTCAGAGGCCAAGCGCATTGACAGGTTCCGAGGTGGTCTTGCCCCGGACATCAAGTATGCGCTCACCTTGTCCACGCCACGCCTGTTCTCAGAGTTCGTCGACCAGGCTATCAGACAGGAGTCAGCTGAGGCAGAGCGTTCCGCAGAGAAGAGGAAGCAGAGAGAGCACAGTTCAGCAGTGATGGTCCACAAGAAGGCCAAGTCCTGGGTTGCAGAGCCACAGTCTCAGCCGCAGCGTCAGCAGTTTCAGCAGAGGGGGGCAGTTGTCCGCACTTTTGCCCGCCCTCCCGTCCCAGTGCAGCAAGGACCTCGCTCTACTCCACCCTCCGCGAGGCCGCCTGCTCCACAGGGCCAACCCAGGCCAGAGATCACGTGCTTCAAGTGTGGCAAGCCGGGCCACAAGTCTCCACAGTGCATCGACCCTTTTTACGCCAGGCTGCCTCCGCCTCCACCTCGCTCTACACCGAGCAACGCGATGGTGCGGGCCCAGCCACGAGCGCTCCGGGTGAACAACGTGACTGTGGCAGAGGCTCAGCAGTCGTCCGAGATTGTGCTTGGTAGGTTACTTGTGTGTTCAGTTCCAGCGACAATTTTGTTTGATTCCGGAGCTTCCCATTCCTTCATATCTCAGTTCTTTGCTTCGAAAGTAGATCTCCCACGTGACCAGCTTCCGAGCAAGCTTTCAGTTGTCACACCTGGGTCAAAGTTCACTTCTTCATGGACAATTCCAGATGTGGAGATCAGTATTCAGGGTGCTATTTTTTCGGCGTCCCTAGTTGTCTTGCCCCGTTCCGACATTGATGTCATTTTGGGCATGGATTGGCTTGTCAAGTACAAGGCCAAGATTGATTGTCCGTCCAAGACCATGTTGCTGACGCACGATTCAGGCGCAGAGATTTGGTACACTTGTAGCTCGGCAGTGGGATCAGCACAGTTGTACGCTCTGAACGCTGGAGTTGCTCCATTGATCGAGGAGGTCAGAGTTGTTCGAGAGTTCCCAGATGTCTTCCCAGATGAGTTGCCAGGTATTCCACCCGTGCGTGCTATTGAGTTCGTGATCGAGCTAGAACCTGGTACACAACCGATATCTCGGCAGCCTTACAAGATGTGCCCGGAAGAGCTGATTGAGTTGAAAGAGCAGCTGGTGAAACTTGAGAAGGATGGGCTCATTCGTCCGAGCACTTCTCCTTGGGGTGCCCCGTGTCTTTTTGTGAAGAAGAAAGATGGTACTAGCAGGTTGGTCCAAGACTACCGTGGTATCAACAAGAAGAAAATCAAAAACAAATACCCTTTGCCCAACATCAATGACCTATTTGAGCAGTTGCATGGAGCAAAGGTGTTTTCAAAGCTTGATCTAAAGATGGGGTACCACCAGATTCGTGTCCGTGAGGAGGACATTCCCAAGACAGCCTTCCGCACTCGTTATGGACTGTACGAGTTGACGGTCATGACGTTTGGCTTTTCAAACGCACCTCTGACGTTCATGAGGGCCATGAACTATCTGTTCCAAGAATGGCTAGATGTGTTCGTACTCCTCTACCTCGACGACATCCTTGTCTTCTCCAAGTCAGAGGCTGAGCATGAGGAGCATCTTAGATTGGTGTTGCAGAAGTTGAGAGATCACCAGTTTTATGCCAAGTTCTCCAAGTGTGAGTTCTGGATGAATAAGGTCAACTTCCTTGGCCATGTCATTTCCTCAGAGGGCATTGCTGTTGACCCAGACAGAGTCCGGACAATTCAAGATTGGACTCCGCCGAAGAATGTCAAGCAGCTGAGGAGTTTTCTCGGACTTGCCAGCTATTGCAGGAAGTTTGTCGAGAATTTCTCCAAGATAGCAAAGCCGATGACGGAGTTGTTGTGCAAGGGCAAGAAGTACTCTTGGTCACAGGCTTGCCAGGCAGCTTTTGATGAGTTGAAGCTAAGACTGACCACAGCTCCGATCCTTACGCCGCCAGATGAGTCACAGCCGTTTCAAGTTTTCTGTGACGCCTCATTGAATGGCCTTGGCGGAGTGTTGATGCAGGGAAAGAGTATTGTGGCATACACCTCCAGGCAGTTGAAGCAGGCTGAGAGGAATTATCCGACTCACGATCTTGAGCTGGCTGCAGTGATTCATGCATTGGTTACTTGGCGACACCTCCTCCTAGGGAGGAAGGTTGATGTGTTCACTGATCACAAAAGCTTAAAGTACTTGTTCACGCAGCCTAACCTGAACTTGAGGCAAAGGAGGTGGCTCGAGACTATTACTGAGTACTCCGTGGATATTCAGTATACACCGGGCAAGGCGAATGTCATAGCCGATGCGTTGAGCCGCAAGGGTGATTGCAACAGTGTCCAGGTGCAGAAGATACACCCTGATTTGTGTGAGTCCTTTCGAAGGCTCAATCTCGTGTTAGTTCCAGCAGGCTATCTAGCCAACCTTGTGGTAGAGGTGCCACCGGAGGACGACGACGAGTACGAGTACCTCGACCAGTAGGATCCTATAGTTGGGTTCAGACGTTCCCGTGGGTGGATATTTATGTGTAGCCCTCTCTAGGGCAACTTGGTTCTTGACCGTACTCGGTCCCTACTATGCTTCCGCTTGATGTATTGATGTATTGACGAGATGTACCCTTGATGATGTTATATCACTAGACAGGGGCGTTGTATGCCCTATTCTATTTATCTATCTATATATATTTCTATTATGTTAGAGTTATGCTTATATACCTATTGTCGAGAATCCGACAGCGACACGAGTGCGAGTGTCGTGCGTCGGTGGCGTTTGATGCGCTTCTAACTCCGACCGGACGCGAAAGCGACTAGTTAGAGTTAGTACCGCATCAGGGGCCTTACATACGCCTAGTCTGACAAAACCAAGGATGCTGAACCTCAGCAGGATAAAGCCGGCCAAAACAAGAACGGTGGAAAAACATCCCAAAATCAGAACCAGCAAACCAAACGACGGCTTGAACAGACTACTTCTGACCTGGTAGCCAACACAAATGTTGGATCCCAAAGACAGAAGCAGGGGGCTACAACTACCGCAAGACGGAAGGAAACTTTCGCCCAAGTAACTATGAAGCAACTATGAAGGGTCCTTGTTCAACCCATAGTAAACCCGGCCGCCCATCCAATCAGACCTGGGAAGATTGCTTCTTCATGAAGGAATTTGCACGACGAGGAAACCAGGGACCTCCCGGATCAGGTGGGGGAGCCGGCCAGGGCAGCAACAACCAGAATCATGGCTACCAAGGAGCCGGCGCAATGCCTCAACACCAAGGACCCGGAGGAGGAGCCCAGCAAAATCAGTCTGGGCTTGCTGGATTCCAAGCAAACCCAAAACAACTCCATGACCGTGCAGCGTATCACGTTTTTACCACCAGCAGTTGCAGAAGAGATAGGAAGATGCAATGGAGAGCCGCTATGGCTGTGCCTACAGAGCCGACTTGGCCTAGATGGCTCAATTGGTCAGAACAACCAATCACTTGGACAAGAGATGACCACCACCCAGTGGTAGAAAACCCAGGGCCCTGGCTCTAGTAGTATCCCCACAAATTGGAGGATACACACTCGACAAAGTGCTCATGGATGGAGGAAGCAACATCAACATCCTTTATTACGAAACCTTTCGCGGGATGGGGTTGACCCAAAAGCAGCTGCAGCCCTCCAACACCGTTTTCTACGGAATAGTCCCAGGCAAGTCGGCACGTCCGATAGGCAAAATCTACCTGGAGACAACTTTTGGAAACGCCGAGAATTTCCGCTCCGAGCTCATACCCTTCGAAGTGGTAAAACTCGAGAGCCCATATCACGCCATTTTGGGAAGACCGGCTTATGCCAAATTCATGGCTCGGGCATGTTACGTCTACCTGAAACTAAAAATGTCGGGTCCTAATGGCCCAATTACCGTCGATGGAAGTCGGTCCAGGGCAGTGGAATGTGACGAACAACATGTCAAGTTTGCCGAGTCGACGCGTGCCAAAGAGGACTTGTCAGCATACCAGGAAAAGGTAGACCCGGCCGATCCCACAATCCTGAAGAAACCGACTCTCGACAACAACCCCAAATTTCAACCAGCTCAGGATACGAAGAAAGTCAAATTTGTCCGTGGTGACCCCTCTCAGCAGTTCATCATCGGGACAGAGCTATCTGATAAATAGGAAAGCGCGCTCATCGAGTTCCTCCGTGAGAATCGGGACGTCTTCGCCTGGAAACCCTCTGACATGCCAGGCGTCCCGAGGGAACTCGCTGAGCACCACCTAAAAATAGATCCAAAACTGAAGCTGGTCAAGCAATTCCTTCGTCGGTTCAATGACGAGAGGAGAAACACTATTGGGGACAAGATAGCCCGACTCCTCGCCGCCGGGTTCATCATGGAAGTATTTTATCTAGAATGGCTCGCAAACCCGGTCCTTGTTTTGAAAAAGAACGGGACCTGGCGCATGTGCATTGACTATACAGATTTAAACAAGGCTTGCCCGAAGGATCCCTTCGCACTACCTCGTATTGACCAAATCATAGACTCGACTGCGGGATGTGAGCTCCTATGTTTCCTTGACGCCTATTCTGGCTATCACCAGATCAAGATGGCCCATCAAGACCAAGAAAAAACAGCTTTCATCACCCCTTTCGGGATCTACTGTTACACTTCCATGCCCTTCGTCCTTAAGAATGCGGGAGCCACATATCAGCGAACAGTGCAGAGTTGCCTCAAAGAACAGATTTGGCGCAACGTGCATGCTTACATAGATGATATAGTGATCAAGTCCCAGTTGGCCGACTCACTCATTAGTGACTTGACGGAAACCTTCAAAAATCTGCGCAAGTACCAGATGAAGTTAAACCCGGCCAAATGCACCTTTGGTTTACCTGCAGGTAAACTCCTTGGATACATAGTATCAGAGAGAGGTATCGAGGCAAACCCAGAGAAAATCAACGCTGTCATGAATCTTCAGAAGCCAGCCTCAGTAAAGGGAGTCCAACGACTCATAGGGTGTGTAGCCGCCTTGAGCCGGTTCATAAGCCGACTTGGTGAAAAGGAAATCCCCCTGTATCGACTCCTGAGGAAATCAGAAATTTTTGTCTGGGATGACGAAGCCGATCAGGCCTTAGAGTCACTGAAGAAACAATTATCCCAGGCAGCTCCCAAACATAAAGAACCTATGTTACTTTACGTTGCAGCCAACAACCGAGCAGTCAGTGCTGTAGTTGTTGTCGAGCGTAGGGAAGCCGGCAAGGAGCACCCTCTACAAAGACCAGTTTATTACGTTAGTGAGGTTCTGACTTTATCAAAGCAACACTATCCTCACCGGCAGAAATTGGTTCTTGGCGTATTCATGGCGAGTCGGAAACTTAAACACTACTTCCAGGAGCACCCCATAACCATGGCCAGTTCACCACCACTTGCAGATATCTTCCAAAACCGGGAAGCAACTGGAAGGATCGCAAAGTGGGCCATAGAGTTGGGGGCTTATCACATCAAATACAAGCCACGAACAGCCATTAAATCCCAGGCGCTGGCCGACTTCATCAATGACTGGACAAAAATCCAAACATCACCAGGGAAGCCAGTCACCAAGTATTGGACGATGCATTTCGATGGAAGCCGGCAGCTCCAAGGGTCAGGAGCCGGCGTGGTACTTACCTCACCCAAAGGGGAGAAATTCTGCTATGTTCTTCAGCTACAGTTCACCTGTACCAATAATGCAGCAGAATATGAAGCCTTGCTCCATGGACTTCGGTTGGCTCGGGAGATGAACATAAATTGGATCCAATGCTATGGCGACTCTGATCTTGTTTCTCAACAAGTGTCAGGAAAATGGGACTCCAAAAATCCCATAATGGCAGCTTATCGACGAGAGGTACAAAGACAAGCCAGATTTTTTGTTGGATACCAGGTGGATCATGTGGACCGTAGGGAAAACGAAGCAGCAGATGCTCTATCCCGACTCGGCTCTCAGCGAAAGCCGGTCCCTCCAAATGTATTCTTGGATGTTCTAACAAAGCCGTCTGTACAACCACCAACAGAGCGAGACATAGCAGAGCTAGATCCAGAGCCGGCTTTGGTTGCTGCAATTCATGCTACGTCCTCTTGGGTCGTACCTTACTTGGATTACAAGACTCGAGGAATAATTCCTCAAGATGAGATGTTGGCCATACAAATAGTCAGAAGAAGCCAATCCTTTGTACTCATCAATGGTGAGTTACATCGACGAAGTGTCGTAGATGTTTTTCAGAGATGTGTCTCGCCAGAGGAAGGTAGAGCCATCCTCAGTGAAATACACTCTGGAGATTGCGGACACCATGCCGACTCTCGTTCACTTGTAGCTAAGGCCTTTCGACACGGTTTCTACTGGCTACAGCTCATGCGGACGCAAAGGACATAGTCAAGAAATGTGATGGATGCCAGCGCTATGAAAAACAAGCTCATGTGCCGGCTCAAGAACTCAGGATGATACCTATCACTTGGCCCTTCGCAGTAAGGGGACTTGATATGGTGGGACCTCTCAAAAGGTCAGCTAATAAGAATACCCACATACTAGTGGCAGTGGATAAATTCACAAAATGGGTCGAAGCAGAGTCGGTCAGCAAATGTGATGTAACACCCCGGGCATCACGCTATAGTGACCACCTTGTTAATTGCCAAGTCATCATGATTATTCTAATAATAATCACCCTTGATCAAGTCGAGCTCAAATTTAAACTCGTTTGGAAATTCAAAGCAATGTGGGAAAATAAAGTTGTTCCAAAAATTGTGCAAACAATTTTATAAAATGCACGAATATCGGTAGACCACGATGCCATGGTAATCGATATTTATTATGGCAATTAAATATTTAAAATAATTTAAAACAGTAGAAAACATCCCCCTTTATTCATTTCTTAATTAGATAAAATCCAAAAGATTTTTATTAATGCTCAAACTTTTTGTAGCAGTGTTTTATATTGCAACATAAATATTGGAGCTAGTTGCACATTTTACAAAAATAAAATGTTGAACAAATAAAATAGAACAGTAAGAAAACAAAAACAAAAATATAACACTATCTAAACCTCGCCCAGGGCACAGGCCCACCACTGGACCCAGCCCACCCTCACGATCCCCTTCCTCCTCCTGTTCCCACACCTCGTGTCACCATGGCTGTGGCCACGCCGAGCCCCCTCCCCCCACCACTGGCCGCTCGACAGTGCACCCCTCGCCCTCGTGGAAGATAAGACCGAGCCCTCCCCCCCTGTGCTCGCCCTCGCCATAACCCCCTCCCCCCGCGCCATTTTTTTCCTCCTGTCCCCTCCGCTCGTCCTCGCCCGAGAAGCCATGGCCACACCTCGCGAGCTCGCGTGGCCACTGGCCTCCTCATGTCGCGCCTCCATGTCTAGGAGCTCCGGCATGGACGTCTTCGCCTCCCCGCGCGTTCAATTGAGCCAGGGCACTGCCAGGCCGATGCCATCATCACCGTTTACCTACGGCCACCGCGGAGCTTCACAGACGAATCCCTGCCTCCTCGCGCCTCCCCCGAGCCCGTTGCCCCTCCCTATGGGATCCATGTGAGCTTTGCCTTCGAATCCACCCCAACCCCTCTTGTCCCCCCCTCCGTTTAGCATCTCCCTCCCTGTGCCCGTGCTCCGCGCCGCCGTCCTCCACTGGACGAGCTCGTGCTTGCTGCGACTTGCCCGAGCCCGCGGTTTCTCTGCCTACGTGAGGCCACGCCTCCCCGCACACGCGCCTCTCCGGCCGCACCTCCCTTGGCGGGGCTCGCCGGTGCAACCTCACCGTCGTGCGCTGGTCGCCGGCGGGACCGGTTGGTTTAACCGTGGCTAACCCCCGGTTAATACCTCCCCCAGGAACTTACATGTGGCCCCCAACCTATTAAGCAAAAAAATGATTAAGTTAATTGTGTTAACATTGTAAGTATTACATGTGGGCCAGCCCCCTTAATTCACTGTTAAGTTAAATAGTAGTGATAAATTAATATGGCCCTATGACACCTAGGCCCCACAGTTGTTTAATTAAATAAAATGATTTTTATAGGAATGTTAGTATGACATGTGGACCCCATTGGATAATTAGGTTTAATAAAATGCATTGTTAAAATGTGAGGCTAACATGTGGAGCCCACATGTCAACACTGTTGTGGATAAGGTTGTGGATAATGTTGAATTAAATTAATAAAAGAAATTCAGAAAAAACATTTAAAATGATTTAAACTTTAAAATCAATATATTTTAAACCGTAACTCGGATCAAAAAACTTTATACATCAAAATTGACCAGAAAAATATAACGAATACAATTACGCTACCTGCATACCCACCGCGCCCCTCTAACATACCGAACCCGAGACTTTCCTCCTCTGGATCGTCTGTACGGTAATCACCTGGTACCGGTAAAACTTTCCGAATGAATTTATTGTGAACACGAAAGTTGTTCGAATTGTTTCAACTAGCACGGTTACACCATCCACACATTTGTCGGATGTCCACGACACCTCCGGCATGAACCCTTCCCCCTCCGGACACCCTGTCCGGTAATCACCCGGGGCCGGTATTTCATCCCCGGATGAATTCCCGCTCCGAGCAACGTGCATTGCACTACGTTAGAACACCGTTAACTTTGCATATGTCATGTCATGCATCTGTTTGTTATGTTTACTTTGTATTTACTGTCCCCCCCTTTATTCTCTAGTAGACCCCGCTGCTACCGCCGACTACACCGCTGCCGGTTACGACTACTTCGTCGACGACCCTTCCCCTACCGTCGAGCTTCCAGGCAAGCAGAGCCATTCTCTTCCCCAGATATCGCCTATCTTTTCCGTACATTTCTTGCACTAGGCATTGTTACTGCTGCTACGTTACAATCCTATTCCATTCCATAGCCTGTTTTTGTCGCCCCTTAATGTACCTTCCTTTATCCTATGCTGCCTATTATAATATATATGTTATTCAGCAGTAAGCCCTGCGCATTATTAGTCAACTAGGATTAGATAGCGGGCCATGATCACTCTGGGGAGTGAACGCGGATACGATGATTATAACTGCGCAGGTACGGTACAATGCAGACACCGCCTCAGGCCCCTACCTCGGCTCTGTCGAGCCACATCAAGTGGAGCTATCGAGGAGTAATCCTTGTACTCCACTCCTTGCTGAGTCTTTAAAGCCGCTCTAGGTACCTGAGCAACGGTTGTCCTTCAGATAAGAAGTCGGGCGACCCAACGGTGCTCGCGAGTGGTATTGCGACGGGACGACAGGGAGGGTACGGCCAGTGTACCGGTGTGCTTGGCCCCTGATCGTTGGCCGCGAGAGTTACCAAACCACGAAAGTCGAGCTCCTACAGGAGCACACGCGAGACAAGGTAAGGAGACGGTTCACCTTGTTGGTAACCGCAGAGACTTGGTGGGACGACAGGGTAGGCACCGATGTACTGGTGGTCCTGAATGCTGTCGTTGTCCACGGGTCAGTTAAGTCGAGGCAACGATAACGGTTGTCCCGCAAGTTAATAAAATGACTAATGTTTCGGCGGATGACTTGAGTAGCCTTTTGTCTTATACGTGCTGCCGACACGTGGGAATTACGAGTTATGGGCTCCTCTGCTTCGTAGTGTCGTCGGAGGACTCTTCAGACGTCAGCAGTACTGCGGGCTGATTGCCGGGAAGTGGTGTTGTCTTATTTGCTCGCGCGGTGGTGTCTTATTTGGATTTGCTTTAACTTCACCGGCCAGCCACGCACCGTGCAGGAGTACGTTCGGGTTGGGGTCCATGGCCCGACGTACTTAGGATTTAGACCGGCGGATGGCCTCTCTATTGTGTTTGAAAGATGGGATACGGAGTGTCGGATAGCCTCGGTGGAGCGTTCCCTAAAAAGGTGCCCGCCACCCTGGAGATCTGTGCGTGTAGTGCAACACAAGTGCACCCCTGCAGGGAAGATTAATATATTCGAATAGCCGTGTCCACGGTAACATGACGCTTTATGTTGAAGTTGGATCTTACCACTACAAACTATTATTATTAAACCGTATGGTTTCGGGTTTTCTTCCTCACTGGGATGTAGAGGAGGTGATCTCGGAGGCATTGCTAATTATTACAACTTATTATTATACAATGCTGCAGCAACTTCTGCTGCATTGTTACTTTATGCCTTATATGAACTGTTGGCTATTCTCTCCCCATGTTGCAAGACTCGTCGGAAGATGCTAGTCTTCGATAGGCCTAGCTTCTTACCCTTATTCTGATTTATATCTTGCAGTCCACTATATGTAGCCTCCCCTTTCCATTTGATACCATGCATAAATGCTTAGTAGCGGACGTAAGACTCGCGGGTATGCTAGATACTCACCTTTGCTTTATTTCCCTCTTTTGTTTTGCCTGATCGGCCATTGCAGTCGATGTTGGATCCTTGGAGTACAGGAGCAGGAGATCCCCGATGCCGACCACCGCAACGTGAAGATCCCCGATGCCTTCTACGACGTCGAGTTCCCCGTTGACCAGGAGTAGTGTGGAGGTTCCCAGGCAGGAGGCTTCGCCGTTTTGATCATTGTTGTTTATGTGCTAGCCTTCTTAAGGCAACCTTGTATTATTGTGTCTGTACTCAGATACTATTGCTTCCGCTAACTTTGTTCTCTCGAGTTGTTATATTCGAGTCCTCGTGGCCCCTAGCTTGTGTTAAACAACTTGTATTATTTTATTTGTAGAGTTGTGTTGTGATATCTCACGGTGAGTCCCTAATCTCGATCGTGTACCTTGCGTGTATGATTACTATACACGGTCTGATTTTGGGGGCGTCACAGGTTGGTACCAGAGCCGCCTGCCTGTAGGTAACCCCCTTCCAACTCCTTGGTCGAAGTCAAGTCTAGTCTTTTCAAAACTACTTTACTAGAAGTGTCGTGTGGCTTATCGGCCCACGTCGCAAAACTGGGTGGAGTTACGATCTTTTTCTCCGCATCTTTACTCTGGGACTCTGATCTCTCTTCTCTTTCAGGTTAAAGATTTTTGCTAACACTAACTCTAGGTTCTCGTGATCACATCCTCCCAGAGAGCCCCTCATTACAGATGATCAGCTGATTCAGCAGAAGATGACGAAGATACTCTCCGATAATTTCCCAAGACCCTTATACCCACTGCTTTGCGATTCCCCACCACCTATAAGTCAGTGTGGATAATTATATACACCTACTATTTGGCCATTCGGTCCCAATTACTCTTGCTAATACAAGATACCCCGTAATATTATCAGTTGTTTCAAAAATCGTTTGTTCCTACTGCCTTGCAGCTTCTTTTCACCCTGCGGATAATTCCTCACATTTATCGAGGATCCGTTCATCTTAAGTTGTCGGTGATTCCCAAAATACTTTGAAATACTATTCGATCTCGCGAAAATCCTCGGAAGCCTACTGCTTTGGAGATTCTTCTTACCTGCTTGCACTATGATTAATTCCGTTTGTCTTGTGGTCTTTGATGACCTCCCTTGGCCTTGCCATTCCGATCTGTTGAATCATCATGTGTGAGAATGCACGCAGTCATCGGTTAACCCTATGAATTCATTCTTTTGGCTCAGGCGTCATTCCGGACATGAGCTGGTTCTCGGTAAATCAAATCTTAATTGATTAACCGTCAAGCTTCTATTCAACTTATCCATGTTTCATCGATGTATCTGAATCTGATACACCAATATGGAAGTCATAATTACTTTGTATTTATGCATCGAATTATTCTGATGCTTCTATATCCAATGCTTTGGCATTCCTTCTTCTTATGGTTGAGTACCGATACTCTCCCCAGACTCTCTTTACGCCGCCTGACTTTTTGGTGGATTACTACATGTCGTCTCCTGGTGTCCTAAATCATTGAAGAGCTTCCCCTGATACGAAATTCCTTTGGCGAACGGTATCATCTGGTCCGTGTCATCAGCCTTCTGTTTTCAAACTTGTATCTCTTGTTCCTATTGTTTTTCATATAGATTCGTAAAAGGTCCCTATGGCTTGTATCTATGCTTCATCCATCTGTGTGAATCCATGAACTTCTAGAGCTCTTACTCTACTGGTGTTACGTCAGATAAATTTCCTACTCTACAACTTCATTGAAAGCGAGAAGTGAATGAAAGGTTATGCATTGAAGAAGTGGGAGTCGACCCTGAACCTTTGTGTTCATGCCCATGGATACTATGTAGAACTTATCATGATAGCTTCTCGTAAATATAATTAACCCCCTTGGTATATATTCTTCTACACCTGTGATCCACCATTCTACCATCGAGTATTACCCCTGGTATCTCGAGGATATCATGCCTTTGCACTACATCTTAAGAATTTTGACGAAACAATACCTTTCCCTGTCGTAACCACTCCATGGGTTCTGGGTTGTCGTCAACCGAGAACACCGCTTACCTTTTGCTCCACCACCCCTTTTGTTTACTAATGTTGCTATTCGATTGCTTTCTCTCGGAACCTCTCGACATAATGTGTCGTGGTCATCATCGACATTTTTACTTCTCCTAAGTGTTACTTGGATGCATCGTGAGAAATACCATCCTTGCCCCTCGATGATTTGTGTTATCATCGACAACCTCCGTTGACTCCCTGCCAATACGAACTTGGTCAACTATATCTTGCTCTGTTTTTTCCTTGGGAAAGAATTACGCCTGATACGTGTGTATCATCACAAT
This sequence comes from Bromus sterilis, assembly GCA_950022295.1. Classification (NCBI taxonomy): domain Eukaryota; kingdom Viridiplantae; phylum Streptophyta; class Magnoliopsida; order Poales; family Poaceae; genus Bromus; species Bromus sterilis. The sequence continues at coordinate 28,253,810 of OX465599.1, read as the reverse complement.
TTCCTTTCCATTGGTCTGTTTAACCTTTCTTTTAATATAAATTATCTGAGCAGTGATAATTTCATGCTTATGTAAACACTTCAGTGTACTACTTTGTCCGTACAACCTGTTACGATTGTTGATGATTTTTCGGTGACCACCGATGGACGAGAACTTTGCCAATTGGTCCGCCTCGTCTTAACGAGCAGGAAAACAATTCTCTTTGTTCCTCGCCCTTGGCACTGATATTGTTGCCGACATAGATGACAAGATGTTCTCTGACTTACCTTGCATCGTGATCGCATGGAATGGCCCCTCCCTTCTTATTCAATGTGGGCCCATAACCCACAGTTCCACATGATCGAAACCTGACTCTCTTGTACCTTTCTGTTCTCGAGGTTATTCCTCTTGCTTGACCTCGTATGCAATTCACGAGTCACCTACCTTGTGATATTCAGTCCGATATCAGACTCAGTGCTTATGCCTGATGCTCTTGACCCCTTTTCATCCTCCGTTATCAGCATCGAATGCTTGCCTATCCGGTCGAAACTTCTTATGCTTTCTTTTGTTTCTCTCGATGTATCTCCCTAAGTTTAACTTGTGAGATACTTTGTACCCCATTCCCTTGGACATCCTTGGTTGATTAACCTTGTACCGACCCAACACCCCTTGAGTTCTCCTCCTAGCCTCTCCGTAGGTACGATGCAACCCCAAAAGAAGGATAACAACTCGTCGAGATGCACTGATGCAAGGAAATGAAGACATCAATGAGAAGGATTAACTTCTTCGAGAAGGAAAACAAGCACCAGAAGAATCGTTAGATTACGAAACCGAAACCTTACCCCTTACACTACTTTTAATTCTCGGGACGAGAATTCTTTGTAGTGGTGGAGATTTGTAACACCCCGGGCGTCCTGCTACAGTGACCACCTTGTTAATTGCCAAGTCATCATGATTATTCTAATAATAATCACCCTTGATCAAGTCGAGCTCAAATTCAAACTCGTTTGGAAATTCACAGCAATGTGGGAAAATAAAGTTGTTCCAAAAATTGTGCAAACAATTTTATAAAATGCACGAATATCAGTAGACCACGATGCCATGGTAATTGATATTTATTATGGCATTTAAATATTTAAAACAATTTAAAAGAGTAGCAAACATCCCCCTTTATTCATTTCTTAATTAGATAAAAATCCAAAAGATTTTTTATTAATGCTCAAACTTTTTGTAGCAGTGTTTTATATTGCAACATAAATATTGGAGCTAGTTGCACATTTTACAAAAATCAAATGTTGAACAAATAAAATAGAACAGTAAGAAAAGAAAAAGAAAAATATAACACTATCTAAACCTCGTCCAGGGCACAGGCCCACCACTGGACCCAGCCCACCCCCACGATCCCCTTCCTCCTCCTGTTCCCTCACCTCGTGTCGCCATGGTTGTGGCCACGCCGAGCCCCCCCCCCCCCACCACTGGTCGCTCGACAGCGCACCCCTCGCCCTCGTGGAAGAGAAGACCGATCCCTCCCCCCTATGCTCACTCTCGCCATAACCCCCTCCCCCCACGCCATTTTTTTCCTCCTGTCCCCTCCGCTCGTCCTCGCCTGAGAAGCCATGGCCACGGCTCGCGAGCTCGCGTGGCCACTGGCCTCCTCATGCCGCGCCTCCATGTCTAGGAGCTCTGGCGTGGACGTCTTTGCCTCCCCGCGCGTTCAATTTAGCCAGGGCGCCGCCAGGCTGACGCCATCGTCACCGTTTATCTCCGGCCACCGCGGAGCTTCACAGACGAATCCTATCCTCCTCGCGCCTCCCCCGAGCCCGCTCCCCCTCCTTACGGGATCCATGTGAGCTTTGCCTTTGAATCCACCCCAACCCCTCTCGTCCCCCCCTCCGTTTATCATCTCCCTCCCCGTGCCCGTGCTCCGCGCCATCGTCCTCCAATGGACGAGCTCGTGCTTTCTGCGACTTGCCCGAGCCCGCGGTTGCTCTGCCTGCGTGAGGCCACGCCTCCCCGCACACGGCCTCTCCGGCCGTGCCTCCCTCGCCGGGGCTCGCCGGTGCAACCTCGCCGTCGTGCGCTGGTCGCCGGCGGGACCGGTTGGTTTAACCGTGGCTAACCCCCGGTTAATACCTCCCCCAGGAACTTACATGTGGCCCCCAACCTATTAAGCAAAAAAATGATTAAGTTAATTGTGTTAACACTGTAAGTATTACATGTGGGCCAGTCCCCTTAATGCACTGTTAAGTTAAATAGTAGTGATAAATTAATATGGCCCTATGACACCTGGGCCCCACAGTTGTTTAATTAAATAAAATGATTTTTATAGGAATGTCAGTATGACATGTGGGACCCCACTGGATAATTAGGTTTAATAAAATGAATTATTAAAATGTGAGGCAGATAGGCGGCTTTCATGGACTAGATCGGCTATGAGGTAACAGTTGTGGTGGCATCCTCGCTGTCATTTCTTGAACGGTGACACGCAAAAGGCGGTAAATGATGACACGTGTGTGTAGCGGTACACCCCTGCAGGGTTAACAAAACTATTCGAATAGCCGCGTCCGCGGTTATGGACTGCTTGGAAAGCTTAGCTTGATTATTAGACAACTTGAACTTGATACTTCTAAAACACACCAAGATAAGCGTGAGTGCTATGGCGTGCTTTCTCATGGGGAAGTCGAGGAAGGCATCATAGTGGTGTAATTGGTTGAAGAGATGTAGTGGACTCGTGTACGCTTCTTACCTCAAGTCTGGTACTCGTAGTTCAGGACTAGCCAAGTCAAAGCTGGCACTTCTGCAATTGAACCCCACCTCCCTTTACCTTGATACATGTGCATGAGTAGTATAGTTCCTATGTAAGTCTTGCTGAGTACGATTTTGTACTCACGTTTGCTTAATCTATGTTTTAGATGAACCCACCGACCCCGATGGTGGCTTCTACCTGAAGCTCGAAGATTGAAGACTCAGACTAAGACCAAGCTAGTGTAGTCCCAGTCAGACGACTGGTTCCCTCGTGGAGGGCTTGTTTATAGTCAAGGCTTCTCTAAGCCATTTGTTAAACTTGTCTGTACTCAGACCTACTTTGCTTCCGCATGTTTGTTGTAATGTTGGATCACATGCTTGTGATCTCTATGTGCACTCTGTAAGAGTTATTAATAAAGTTGTATACTTTGTAGAGAATTGCAATGATACCTGCTGTTCATACAACGCATGTGTGCTGCGTGTATGTTTATAACATACATGTCTTGGTATGGGTTTTCGAGACCTTAGTTGTGATCTGGCTGGCGGTCTTTTATACACCAAGTGGCCTTAGATGTGCGCAGCTTGGGGCATCGCGATGCGATTGCTCGAGACTCCGTCTCGTGCACACTTTGATGTATGATCGAGCCCGCCCTAGACCCCGACTAAGTGATCGGGCTGGAGTAAGTCTATGTAAGGGTTATAATACAATCGATAGTATGGTTGAGGCGACTTGTCTATGAGTATGGGAGTTCACCACCCATATCATTTAGACTTGTGTGCGGACGATGAGGACCCATTTCAGTTGATCATCCGGCCTGGATGGGATTCCCCTCACGTTCGATGCTTTCCGAGAATGTTCTGTGCTTGGCCATGTCTGCTCAGACAAGTGGGTACGGTTCTCGGCTCTCCATATGATTGTGTTGTAGCGAGGCTTGCATACGCTAACCCCGGGTCCCGACAGCTTCTTACCCTTATTCTGATTTCTATCTTGCAGTCCACTATATATAGCCTCCCCTTTCCATTTGATACCATGCATAAATGCTTAGTAGCGGACGTAAGACTCGCGGGTATGCTAGATACTCACCTTTCCTTTATTTCCCTCTTTTGTTTTGCCTGATCGGCCGCTGCAGTCAACGTTGGATCCTTGGAGTCCAGGAGCAGGAGATCCCCGATGCCGACCACCGCAACGTGAAGATCCCCGATGCCTTCTACGACGTCGAGTTCCCCGTTGACCAGGAGTAGTTTGGAGATTCCCAGGCAGGAGGCCTCGCCGTTTCGATCGTTGTTGTTTATGTGCTAGCCTTCTTAAGGCAACCTTGTATTATTGTGTCTGTACTCAGATACTATTGCTTCCGCTAACTTTGTGCTCTCGAGTTGTTATATTTGAGACCTCGTGGCCCCTGGCTTGTGTTAAACAACTTGTATTATTTTATTTGTAGAGTTGTGTTGTGATATCTCACCGTGAGTCCCTAATCTCGATCGTGTACCTTGCGTGTATGATTACTGTACACGGTCTGATTTTGGGGGCATCACATGTGATGCTGCAACAGCACTGAAGTTTTTGAAAAAGATCTTATACAGATTAGGCTACCCCCACAACATCATCACTTATAATGGTTCTAACCTATCAGAAGGGGTTATGCAACAATTCTGCCAGAACGAGCACATCCGACTCGACCTTGCATCAGTCGCACATCCACAGTCCAACGGACAAGCCGAGAGAGCCAACCAAGAGTTGCTCCGAGGCATCAAACCCCGACTCGTTGTTCCTTTGAAGGGGACGTCGGGTTTCTGGGAAGAGGAGTTATCCTCAGTATTATGGAGCATCCGGACGACTCCCAACAGGTCGATAGGCTATACGCCCTTCTTCCTAGTTTATGGAGCAGAAGCTGTCATCCCAAGTGACATACGTCACGACTCGCCTCGAGTCACCGCTTATGTAGAAGCCGAAAATGAGAAAGCAAGACAGGACGACTTGGATATTCTCGATGAAAAGCGAGATTTGGCTGCAGCTCAGTCGGCTATCTACCAACAAGATCTACGATGCTACCATAGCCGTCGCATCAAAAGTCGGACTTTCCAGGAAGGTGATTTGGTGCTCCGAGTCATACAAAAAAGAGATGGAATGCACAAGTTATCCTCTCCATGGGAGGGACCGTTTGTGATCAGCAAGAACCTGTACAACGGATCCTACTACCTGATACGTCCAAAACGTATCGATAATTTCTGCTTGCTCCATGCATGTTTTGTGTGATATTGCTATGGTCTAGATACACTTTCATACATTTTTTATCATATTTGGACTAACCTATTAACTCAGTGCACCCCAGTGCCAGTTCCTGATTTCTGCTGTTTTTCTATTTCAGTTTTCCCCCATATAAAAAGTGCCAGAAAAATTAGGGAAAATTCAGATAAAAAATCAGCGTGACGGAAGCATCGCGAAAAGCCCGGGAGGTGCCAGAGGGGGCCAGAGGGGGCCAGGGGGGCCCAGGCGGCCACTCGGCGCGGCCCCACCCCTGGCCGCGCCAAGGGGGCGCCTGGGGCCCCTGGTCCACCTCTGGCTGCCCCCCTTCGCCTATTTATCCCCCGTCACGGGAAAACTCCAGAAGAGGAACCCTATTCCGCGAACTCGCCTCTGTTCCGCCGCCGCCATGCTTCCAAGATCGGGAGCACCAGAAGACCTCTTCCCGGCACCTTGTCGGAGGGAGGATTGACCTCAGGGAGTCTCCTCTCCACCATGGATGCTCCCCGGATGTCTCGTGAGTAGTTTTCCTTGGACCATGGGTCCGTGATCAGTAGCTATGTGATGTTCTCCTCCCCTCTTTGATCTTCATTGTTTAGACCTCGTGAGCTGCCCTACATGATCGAGGCACCTTTGTAGTATTTATGCTATTTCTATGTTGAGTTTGGTCGGATCTGATGGATTATGAGATTATGTTCAGATTTGTGATAGAGTAATATATTTGGTTTTTATCTCTTATATTTTTGTTCCTAAGTAGTTCTTGCATGCTCTCCGTTGCTTTTTATTGCTTTGGCCAAGTAGTAGGTAGTGACTCCAAGAGGGAGCGTTGTGCTAGATTGTGGGTTCATGCCTCCCCGATGACATGCTTGAGTGACAGAAACATGAGTCTAGGGGATGTGCTGTTGCCACAAGGGGGAAAACAACGGTGCTTGTAACCGCGGTTACAAGGATTGTTTACTTTACGCAAAGTTCTTTTTAATGCAGTTGTCTGTTGCTTTGGGTTTACACTTTGGGTGGGGCTCGCAACTTAATACCAGCGAGATGTTCTGGATAGATATCTCAAGGTGGATGATTAGTAGTAGATGCAGATGGATTTCGGTCTACTTACTTTGGCGTACTGCCCGTGCTTTTGAACCACTTCATTTCTTTTGTAGCATAGTTAGCATTGCGGTGCATTCGTAATCCTGTCAATTGCCTTTCTGTAATTTGTTTACCTCGCATAGCATTTTTATCGTCTTTTGGGAGAGAGACATCACTAGCGAACATCACGTATCCCGGTCCATATCCTCATTATTGTTTCCAAGCTATATTTACTTCTCTGCATTTACTTTCAAGTTGCTATCATTATCCCCTTGCGTTTTATCATTTGTGAACAACAAGACCGGAGAGATTGACAACCTCTCTGAACTTCGTTGGGAGCAAAGTTATATGTGTCTGTGTGCAGGTCCGCGTCAGTTGCGCCGCTGACACCTACTTATCATCTCTGGAGTCCTACTGGAGACAAACCTTGGTATCTTTACTGAGGGAAAACTCGCTGTTGTACCGCATCACGCCTTCCAATTGGGGCCTACCAACGAAGGGCGAGAAGCCGTCATCAAGAGTAATTTCTGGCGCCGTTGCCGGGGACTCCAAGTGCTAAGATAGGGGAGTTGCACACTACCCTTTACCTTTGTTTTTCAGTCTTGTTAGTTTATCTTTCAGTTTTTATCTTTGTGTCTTTTATCAAAAACTACAAAAAAATCTGCCACACTTGCTGCTACTATGGGTTCCACTGAAAACACCAAGTTGTGTGACTTCACTAGTCACAACAACCAAGACTTTATCTGCACTCCCATTGGCACACCTGCCACTTCAGCTACCTCTTATGAAATTAAACCTGCTTTGCTAAACCTTGTTATGAGAGATCAATTCTCTGGTGCTAGAGATGATGCTGCTTGACACTTGAATAATTTTGTTGAATTATGTGATATGCAAAAGTATAAAGAAGTGGAAGGTGATGTTGTTAAGCTTAAGCTCTTTCCTTTCTCTTTAAGGGGAGATGCTAAAATCTGGTTTCAATCTTTGCCTAGAAATAGCATAGATTCTTGGGATAAGTGCAAAGATGCTTTTATAGGGAAGTACTACCCTCCTGCTAAGATTATCCAATTGAGGAGCAATATTATGAATTTTAAGCAATTGGTTAATGAACACGTTGCCCAAGCTTGGGAATGAATGAAATCTCTTGTTAAGAAATGCCCTCCACATGGTTTGACTACTTGGATGGTTATCCAGAAGTTATCCCTATGGAAGAGGATAGAATTAAGAGCCTTCCTACACACCACACAGTTGCCACTATCCAAATTGTTGAGGACACTCAAACTATTAGCACCCAATGCACTCCTAGTACCGTTGGACCTATTTATGGTGATGCTAATACCTCAGCCGTAGAAAAAGAAACTCCTATGAACATAGAGGGTTTCAAACAAGTGAGCCTAGATGACACTACTACCACCTTTGATAGTAGTGATATTGATTTTGATAGTTGCACCCTCTTAGAAGTCATTAGCTTGTTACACAAAATGTCTAGAGACCCCCACACTAGCACACTTAATCTTGCCTTCACGGAGCATATCACAAATGCTCTTATCAAAGCTAGGGAGGAGAAGCTTAGAGTAGAAGCCTCCATACCTAGGAAGCTAGAGGATGGTTGGGACCCTATGATCAAAATTAAATTGAATAACTTCTCTTGTTATGCTTTATGTGATGTTGGAGCTAGTACCTCTGTTATGCCCAAAAGAATATTTGATATGTTTGAATTGAAGCCTTTTGAGCCTTGTTCTTTTGGTGTTCGACTTGTTGATTCTTCCATAAAGAAACCTTTGGGGAAGATCAACGATGTTCTTATCATTGTCAATGACAACTATGTTCCCGTTGATTTTATTGTTATGGATATAGAGTGTGAACATTTGTGTCCAATTATTTTGGGACGTCCTTTTCTTCGCACCGTTGGTGCGGTTATTGACATGAAAGAGGGGAATATAAAATTCCAATTACCATTCAAAAAGGGGATGGAACACTTCCCTAGAAAGAAAATCAAGTTACCTTTTGAGTCCGTTACACGGGCTAGTTATTCTCTTTCTCTTGATAAAACTTGATTCTTCTTTTTGCACCATGCCTAGCTAATGGCTTTAAAGAAGCGCTTTCGGGAGGCAGCCCGCAACGAATTTAGGTTTTTCTTTTTTCTTTTGTTATGTCTTGATGTTTTTTACTTCTGTAGCAACATCATTGTATCTTTATTTTTCAGCTTTGTGCCAAGTTATAGCCTCTTACGGAAAGGGAAGTAAAAGTTGTGACATGCTGTCCAGAAAACAGATTCTCTCCTCGTGACCAGAAAAATTCCAGAAAAATCCCAGTTCATCTTTTTGAGCTGAATTTTTTACACAGTATGCTCTATATAATTAAAAAACTTCCGTATGTTCTGAGTTTTTTGATTTGAGTCGCATAAGTTCCCCTAAAAAATCTTTACTACCTGCTGTTCTGTTTTTCACAGATTCTGCCACGTTTTGTCTCTCCTTACTTTTGCAAACCTTAAGCTCGCTTTTTCTTTGCAAAAACTTTTTGGCACTCTTGAGAAACAGTAGATCTTCAAGACTATCTTTATATCCAGTGGAGAAAAAATTATTTATTAAGGGTACTAACCTCTCTAATCAGCTTATGATGAGTTATGTATGAAGGGAGTTTTCAAGTGTGCGTTGGAAGATGATGAAAGAAGATCCAGGAGTGTCAAGCGCTCAAGCTTGGGGATGCCCCCATGCATCCCCAATAAATATTCAAGGAGACTCAAGCGTCTAAGCTTGGGGATGCCCCCGTGCATCCCCTTCTCCATCAACAATCATCGGTTCATCCTTCGTCTCACTATATTTTTATCACTTCATGTGTTATGTGCTATGCTTGGAGCGTCTCGCTCTTAGGTTTTGTTTTTAGTTTTCTTTAGCTTTGCTTGCTGTTAATAACAAGTTAGATCCTTTCTTACTTTGTGTGGGAGAGAAACACGCTCCACTTTCAAAATCTAGAACACATCATAGGATTTTTCCTGCTTATCTTTTTGCTGTTGTGTGTTCTTTATCTTTTCATAGCTACTGCCATGTTTAGTTTTAGTCTTAGTTTGTCTTTAGCAAGAGCCTTGGATTTTGTTTAGTTTGTTGCTGGAACTCTTTTTAGTTTTCATGTTTATCTTGTTAAGAGAGTTGGCTGTTGCACTGAGTTGTGTTTTGTCTTGAAAGTAGGTAATTGAGGTTGCTACTTAATTTTAGTAGTAGCTTGCAATAGCTTGAGGCATTGTTGTGAGTAATGTTTGGACTTTTGGTGTCAAGAGCTCTTGCCTATTAGTGATAGGTGTCATATTTCAGGAAATCCGTGTTTATTTTCAAAACCTACAAAACTAGTTGAGAACTCTAGCTACTAGATAGATCACTACTCTTCTGAGGAGTCAAATATCACAGAACACTCACGTACCATGAGTCGATGATGCGCAAGGATAACCAAACCCCCATACACTCCTCCTCGGGGTACTTGTCTCTTTGTGAACCTCCTCATTAGATTGAGAGTTACCGATAATAAGTGCATGAGTTCTTCGGACTAATGTAAGTATTGAGAGTTGACACTTCCACCTTCCCATATTTTGCTAGCCTTTCCCGTGCCGTGCATTGCCTTCTTCTCACTCCGAGAGTTGGTGTCCACCTTCGCCGGTACATCCAAACCCTTGGCATGATACGCTCTGTCATCATAAGCCTCCCTTTATCCTTCCTCAAAATAGCCACCATACCTACCTATCAAGGAATTTCCATAGCCTTTCTGAGTTACATTGCCATGCAACTTCCACCTCTTCATGACTTGATCTTCATGTCATACATGTTCCTGCTACACTGGCAGCGGCATACATTGCATACATCATGATAGTTACATCTTCTTTATGTTTTGAGTACCTTGTAAAGTGTGAAAGATCTCCTTTACCTTCTTGTAAAATAGAGTGTTGCCCTTAAGTGAGGAAAAGATCCCAAAGTGGACACATTAAAAGATTCCAAAGAGGACAAATGAGAGTTAAATAGAAAGAGCCATTGAGGCCATAAAAAATAGAAAAAAATAGAAAAAATAGAAAAATAAATAAAAAGAGAGAAAGGGGCAACACTACTATTCCTTTTGAGAGATCCACGCTAGTAATCCCTTTATATCCTTGTACTCCATAGAGATGATCTTCATTCATATAGTTTGGAGAGCTTCATCCCTACTCCTCACATCATATCTATCATTTGGCATCTCTTGCCTATGATTTTCCTCATTGATGTGAGCCTTTCTCATCCTTTTTGTCTTCCTCCTCCACCATATTTCTCTCTTTGCCATCCTAAGTGTCAACTTTCGTGCTTACGCTCATCCATTGCATGAGTGCTCAAAATATCGAAAAGGAGTGGATCAAATTGACTTGTACCTGGCTAGTGGTCTGGGGACGAGTCAAGATAAGATTCCAAAGAGGACCAAGTGTGAAACTTTAGTAGATTGAGTTCTCAACAAAAATACTTTTTTCTCGTATTCCCTATCCTCCTTTCTTGCACGCAAACACCATTTGGAGACATTCGAGTCACGGACAGCAAGAGCTCTTGCACCTTTTGTTCTTTTGTTACTTGTTTCAATGCTAATATAGACTCTTGCCTGTTATGACTTGAATTGAATCTATAACCTTGATTGCTTTACTTTTCAAAGTTCTTTTATGGTTGCTAGCATGTCACCACAGAAATTATGCTTGTTATCATTTACCTACTCGAGGACGAGCAGGAATTAAGCTTGGGGATGTTGATACGTCCAAAACGTATCGATAATTCTTGCTTGCTCCATGCATGTTTTGTGTGATATTGCTATGATCTAGATACACTTTCATACATTTTTTATCATATTTGGACTAACCTATTAACTCAGTGCACCCCAATGCCAGTTCCTGTTTTCTGCTGTTTTTCTATTTCAGTTTTCCCCCATATAAAAAGTGCCAGAAAATTTCGGGAAAATTCAGATAAAAAATCAGCGTGACGGAAGCTTCGAGAAAAGCCCGGGAGGGTCCAGAGGGTGGCCAGGGGGGCCCAGGCGGCCACCCGGCACGGCCCCACCCCTGGCCGCGCAAGGGGGGCGCCTGGGGGCCCTGGTCCACCTCTAGTTGCCCCCCTTCGCCTATTTATCCCCCGTCACGGGAAAACTCCATAAGAGGAACCCTATTCCGCGAACTCGCCTCTGTTCCGCCGCCGCCGCGCTTCCAAGATCGGGAGCACCAGAAGACCTCTTCCCGGCACCCTGCCGGAGGGAGGATTGACCTCCGGGAGTCTCCTCTCCACCATGGATGCTCCCCGGATGTCTCGTGAGTAGTTTTCCTTGGACCATGGGTCCGTGATCAGTAGCTATGTGATGTTCTCCTCCCCTCTTTGATCTTCATTGTTTAGACCTCGTGAGCTGCCCTACATGATCGAGGCACCTTTGTAATATTTCTGCTATTGCTATGTTGAGTTTGATCGGATCTGATGGATTATGAGATTATGTTCAGATTGTGATAGAGTAATATATTTGGTTTTTATCTCTTATATTTTTGTTCCTAAGTAATTCTTGCATGCTCTCCGTTGCTTTTTATTGCTTTGTCCAAGTAGTAGGTAGTGACTCCAAGAGGGAGCGTTGTGCTAGATTGTGGGTTCATGCCTCCCCGATGACATGCTTGAGTGACAGAAACATGAGTCTAGGGGATGTGTTGTTGCCACAAGGGGGAAAACAACGGTGCTTGTAACCGCGGTTACAAGGATTGTTTACTTTACGCAAAGTTATTTTTAATGCAGTTGTCTGTTGCTTTGGGTTTACACTTTGGGTGGGGCTCGCAACTTAATACCAGCGAGATGTTCTGGATAGATGTCTCAAGGTGGAGGATTAGTAGTAGATGCAGATGGATTTCGGTCTACTTACTTTGGCGTACTGCCCGTGCTTTTGAACCTCTTCCTTTCTTTTGTAGCATAGTTAGCATTGCGGTGCGTTCATAATCCTGTCAATTGCCTTTCTGTAATTTGTTTACCTCGCATAGCATTTTTATCGTCTTTTGGGAGAGATACATCACTAGCGAACATCACATATCCCGGTCCATATCCTCATTATTGTTTCCAAGCTATATTTACTTTTCTGCATTTACTTTCAAGTTCTATCATTATCCCCTTGCGTTTTATCATTTGTGAACAACAAGACCGGAGAGATTGACAACCTCTCTGAACTTCGTTGGGAGCAAAGTTATCTGTGTCTGTGTGCAGGTCTGCGTCAGTTGCGCCGCTGACACCTACTTATCATCTCTGGAGTCCGACTGGAGACAAACCTTGGTATCTTTACTGAGGGAAAACTCGTTGTTGTACCGCATCACGCCTTCCACTTGGGGCCTACCAACGAAGGGCGAGAAGCCGTCATCACTACCTAGTGGATATACGAGAGAAAGCGGACACGCGCACAAGCATGGAGGAGACTCCCAGGCCGTGGAAAATCGCACAACTCCGTCCATATTACACTTGAGTAGAAACAGGAATATTACTGTACGTTTCATTAAGTCGACATACGTCGCACTGACTTTCATAATATATATAGGCCGACATTGATCGTGCCGGCTTTTTGCCATCAAAATATACATAAGTCGACTTCCGTCGCATTGGCTTTCGCCACATACAATTAAGTCGACTTCAGTCGCAACGGCTACTGCCATACCAAACTCTACTTTACTTTTTCGTTTCATGGCATTTAAATTTTACATCATCCATTTGCATACATTGCATTATTATATATCTCAGAAACATGGGGATTTGATCAACTCTCAACTGTTATCTGAGCACTTATGTGTTTATTTCAGGGATAGCTCAGGGGACTTGATGATACTCATCATACCTTTAAACTGAGAAAACCCGGCACATAGGTGTAATTACATGTATATAGCTTATTTCAGGGAAATTTTGGGGGCTCGATTACATTCGTCGAGTCTTAACCAAAGGAAACCCGGCATATACATGTGGCACTACACGCCTTATAATCTCATGTATGTTCGATGTCATACGATCCAAATACGCGAAACCCGGCTAAAAAAACTCTCAAGAAGAAGTTTCAAAAGCAAACGGAAAAACGCTGATCAATGTAAGACGGCATACAGAGGAATTCCGACTCATGGATAACCCAAAATTCTTCTCAACAAAGAGAAGATGAGGAAAAGATGAATCCAGAGCCGACTTCTATATGAGCCTTTATAATTTTGCATACATTACCATCATCACATATTCTTTTGCATCTTATGCATACATAAAGCTGACCTTGGTCGCAACGGCTCTCGCCATATATATATAAGTCGACTCTCGTCGCACCAAGCTTTCGCCATATATACATATCGACTCATTCGTCGAGCTGGCCTTCGCCGACTTAATTATTGGGAATAAAAACCCCTAGTGTCATGTCTATATGACTTGACAGATTGAAAAATAAACCTATGTGACTCGACACTGCACAACAAAGTGCACGTACCGACTCATGGGGACTATACTTCAAAATTTTCTTCTCAAAAAGAAGTCTCGGTACATCACCCAACTAATATATATATATATATGCAAGAAATTATAAGTCCCAGGTTGCCTCAGGCGAGGCAACCCGACACTTCGGGGCTACACTATTTCGAAGCAAATTTTATAAAAACATAATCTTCTTTGATGACCTGGTACGGCATGTAAACATGATCATACCATCTCATGGGGGCTACAAGTCGATCTATCCTATGAGTCGAAAAACAGATACTAAACTATTCTGAATCGACTCAGGGGGCTAAAGATACATACACTACCATAAGTGGTCGGCTCTCATATACTCCGAGAAATTTTTTCAAATCAGGAATAAAAACCGACTCATAAATTCATGGACTCATCAAAAGTTCATAGATTTCATTCATCAAACCAACTGGATCTTACATCAAAGGAAGCAACTTTACAAGCAAAAGCCAGACTCGGCAAACTACTACTAAAAAAAGGGAAAAACCTACAGCTTCAGGCATCTTCTTCAGAGTTGGCCTCATCCTCTGTTGAAACATCCTCTTCACTAAGGACCTCTACATCGCTGGAGCTCTCTACACAACAGAAGGCTCGGTCTACATCTGAGTCGAAGATCCTAGCTGACAAAGTATCTTCACCATCAAATTTGAAGATAATAGTGTCTCCTCGAGAAATATTCCTGGAGCGAAGAAATTTTTTCCAACCTTTCTCAAAAAACATGGTGTCTTTGTTAGAAAAACTAACTTTCACCCAGACAGGACCATGAGGACATCCATCAGATCGGAGCCAAAGGCCCGAAGGCAATGAGTCAAACACAAGTTGCGAAAAAGACTCAAGAAGTTTGATCCAGCGACGAATCGTCCGAATATGAATCAAGAATGCATTCCTCTCACGAGAAAAAGGGGGAGATTCAGAAGGAGAGGCAGCGCGAGCACTTCTTCCCCTACCTCTACCTCGACCACGACCTCTACCACGTCCACGACCACATCCGCGGCCGCGACCTCGGGTACTTTCACGAGGATCAGGCTCATTGGAATCCAAAGGCGAAGAGGTCTCCAGTTTAGGGTCCATGGAGAAAGCAGGAAGAGGAAGAGAAGAATGGGATGCGCTTGAAAGATCAAGCTATTCAAGGGATATTTATAATAGATTCATGGAGAGGATCCATTAATGCCATGATAAACGAGGGATAACTACCCATGGTAGTTGGCATTTATGAAAAGACTCCTCGATTCCCACTACAAACATCAATGCCTTTAAAACATGCGTTTCGGGAAGTGTGATCATAAAAAACTAAATCAAATCTTTGACCAAGAGTCAAAGGAGAAATACTCAAGAAAGAGGAAACAGGAAGCTTACAAGAGTTAGGTGTCGACTTATAGTAAAGCATCAAAAGGCATCTGATTCGACGAAGAACCGACTCCATGAAGATCAAAGAATTGAAACAAGATTGAAGAGAGACGACTTCAACTCCTAATTAATGCCAAGCATAAAAGTCGGCCATTGATCCATGAAGAGCCGGCGACGATGAAGAAGATAAAGAAGATTGATGTGAAGACTAAAGCATCACAACAATCCTGGGGGCTAATGTCGGGGGGATGGATCAAGCCCATAGACCCGGCATTAGGAACCTCTGGGCCGGCTTACATATGAAGGCCCACAAAGAAGACCCGACCAGGAGTCTGACGTGCCAAGCGTGAAGATTGAAGCCCTAGGAGGAATTCGACTTACCTTGTATAGCACGTAGAAAACTTGTAAAATAGAATAGAACTCCACATCGTGTAGGAGTCGGACTCTAGGAATCCCGGGACCCGGTGCCTTTATAAGCCGAGGACCACGGGAGACAGAGCCAGAACTGACAACAAGCCAGGTTTAGACAACTCGCTCCAGAGCCTAGATCTCCACGAGACTAAGACGGCGAAACATCACCACTGTAATCGATACGATCGACTCTTCCTATTGAGGAGTCGATCCCCATATAGTCATAAAGCAGGAGTAGGTATTTACCGCACCGTCGGGGCCGAACCTGGGTAACTCACCGAGTCTTGTGCCTATGTCGACTCCCTCTTCGAATCCGCCTCGCAGCAAAGGTCCCACGATAAGTCCGACTCTACGGACATCTGTCGTGACTTTCCCACGCCAGTTTCCCCGTCACGAGAATAAATAGGGGCATCGGTAGGGCACCAGAGGAGGGGGAGGCCCCCAGGCGGCCAGCCGACGCGACCAGGGGTGGAGCCGCACTGGCAGGGCGCCTCGAGCCCCTGTGGCCCCACTTATGGTCCGTGGAAGCTTCGGGTGCGTGGATTTTTCCTGAATTTTCTGGGAATTTTCCGAGATATCTAAAAATCCATTTTCCTGCGCACAATAAAACCATACAGGCAGCTCTGCTGAAAATAGTGTCAGTCCGGGTTAGTTTAGTTGAAATCATGCAAAAATGAGGGCAAACCAATAGCAAAAGTGTTTGGAAAAGTAGATACATTTGAGACGTATCAACTCCCCAAAACTTAGCCTATTGCTTGTCCTCAAGCAATTCAGTTCAACGAACTGGACGCGACAAAGAAAACTTTGACAAACTCTTTTTCTTCATAAGATGTATATAAGCATGTACTACGAAAAGAGTTTAGCAAGTATCAAAACAATGCTAAGAGGACAATGCACGAAGCAATCCTTCTTTAAAGTGACCAATCACAAACAACTAAATGTAAACAATATGTTGCCGAAAATCAAGACAAGATCGCAATGCACATAGCTTGACCATATTAGAGTGGTATCTCTCTAGCCTCCATGAGTGAAGCAAAACATAAATGCAGAAACTCCTTCGGAGTTTTAAAGGAGACTAGAACTAAGAATTTCAGAACAAGCAATATCACAATCATGCAGAAGACAATGTGGTACTTTGGGACAATGCATGTTACACTAAGAATGAAAATTATGCTCTCAATAGTTGGTGCTTTGAAGAAAGAAGGGGAGACTCTCGAACCGTGGCTTTTTTATGGCAAGGTTGAAAACCCGTGGTTGGAAGCAAAGACTAACCATGTGCCAGAGCTCTTGGTTTTGAAAACAGAGATAAAGTTCTTTTGAGAAGTGCAACTTTCCAGTCAACGGTGAACGGTAAAGGTCTCTCAGTATCTCTCGTGCCAACCATATTAATGCTTTTTTGCTTACACCTTTGTTCCCTTTTCCATAAATCCTTTGACGGTCTATGGTTCCTTTTTATTTTGCCTCAAGTATGGAAGGAAGTTTTCTCGTTCCATCTATCATTAGCATCATTTGGTCCATTTCATTCCATCATCAAGTATGGGGGAGGTGTAACTCTTTTTTTTATTGACTAGTTAAAACTTCCGTCAAAATATTTTTGGCATGGTAGATATTGATTTTCCCTCACCGCACCATGAGCGTTTACAGTTACAAAAGGGAAACTTTTGAACAAATTTCGAGATGGCACAAGAGAGTCTGAGTTAGGGATGGCCGGTAAATACCACATATAGGAAGGTATGGTGGACTCAAGTGGAATAACTGGTTTGAAAAAGGAGTTTGGATACACAAGCAGAATTCCGCTTAGTGCGAGCGAAGGCTAGCAAAAGACTAGGAAACGACCAACTAGAGAGCAATAATTGTCATAATCATGCAGAGCGACAAAGCAACATTGAATCGGGCATGAAAGTGATATAACTATTCTGAAATAAAGAGATCATCAAGGCATGGTAGACATTTTAGTCATAAACATGTGCGAACATGTGCCAAGTAAATCCAAGAATTCTCTGAAGGAAATACCACTTCAATATGCCAAACCATGAACAATGCAATGCATGTAAATCATTTCAACAACACATTATGCACTCTAGATATTTGAGATGAGCCGCAAAGAAAGCATGAACACTGGGAAAGCATTCTAAACATACCACTAGGTCGCTACAAGCTGGTCTCTAGATCATAAGTACATGCATATGTACAAAAGTATAAACAAGAAGAGTTCATACCGATTTTCCTTGTTGCTTCCCATCCGTCGATCTTCGTCATTATTGCTTTGTCACTTGCACGACCGAACATGGGAAATATAATCAAATGCCATCACGGACTTGAGCTGAACTCTGAAAACAAAGCAAACTAAAGAGAGAAAGGAAATATTTTTGGGTTTTTCAAATGTTTAACAAAAGCAAAAGAAAAGAGAAATATTTTTGTTGTTTTCGCAAATTAAAAGAGCAAAGAAGAACGGGCAAAAACTTCAAAAAGATCAAAACGAACAAAATAAAAACGGATAATAAAATGGAAAAGTGAGAAGGGCACTGTAACTCCTCGACCACTCCCAACTGGTTAACCACCAATTCCATGATCGATGCGCCTGGGATCTAGACTGTCCTCACAAACCAACACTAGTCTTTTCTGCACACTTTGTCCTCACTCGTGCGCACCCAGGATCAACTTCTCGGTCGGTCACCCATCCCAAGACTACTCCAAGCCAAGCACGCTTAACCTGGTAGTTCTTTCCCGATGGACTCCCGGAAAAGAAGGTGCACCTTGTTGATATGAGTAGTCTATCATTCCTATTGAGATTTTGGGTTGTTACATACACCACCCCTCAAAGGAACCGACGTCCCCGTCGGCCCAGCAGGAACGTTCCCCTTTGGCACACGTTTGTGCGCGCTAGTTGTAGGCATCCAACATGTACCCCATGTAAGCCTCACTGACCGACACACACATTGTGTAACCGCCAGGGTCGGCTCTGATACCAGCTGTAACTCCTCGACCACTCCCAATTGCTTAACCACCGATTCCATGGTCGGTGCGCCTGGGATCCAGACTGTCCTCACAAACCAACACTATTCTTTTCTTCACACTTTGTCCTCACTCGTGCGCACCCGGGATCAACTTCCCGGTCGGTCACCCATCCCAAGACTACTCCAAGTCAAGCACGCTTAACCTGGTAGTTCTTTCCCGATGGACTCTCGAAAAAGAAGGTGCACCTTGTTGATATGAGTAGTCTAGCATTCCTATTGAGATTATGGGCTGTTATAGGCACGTACTCCCCCAAGATTAGGCTTTTGGCCTAAGTTGGTAGCAGCTACTGCCCCCAGGAGCCTCCTGCTCCGGGGTGGTACGGGTAAGTCCAAGCGTCATACGAGCCCTCCGGTGCGTACACCGAAGTCCTCGGGTCCTCCCATGAGGAAGGCCCTGCGCTCCAAGGAGAAGAAGACCCCTCACCATACTGGGTGACGGTCTCCCCCTAGGAAGGTGGGAACTCACCATGCTCCTACTCGTCGGGCACAACCCCCTCCATGGGGTTATGCAGCTGATACTGGGCCATGAACTCATCAAATTGGACATCGTTGAAGGACCATCCGTTCCTGCGGGTACGATCAAACAAAAGTGGTGCAGGTAGACGGATCTCTCGAGTAATAGTCTTTTAAAACCTCAAAATATAAACAAGGTTACCAGACTCCGAAGTCGTGGTAACAAACTTATGCATCTTCATAGCAGCAAGGTCAAGACTTGAGTAAGAAAAGGGAATGTCGTCAGGATGCGGGGTGCCATTAAAATGCTCAAGGATAAGCGTGGCGTAAACGCCACCAAATAAATCACCCGTGTTACCATTCATAGCAAGGCGACGAGCAATTAAGGCACCCACATTATAATCACTCCTACCAAAGAGGGCGTTCGCATAGATAGCGAAATCTGGTGTAGAACTGTTGCTCGTGTTGTCACGAGCCAACATCCCTCTAGCAATAAAATATGCAAAATACCTGAGATGGGGGAATAAAATGCTAGAAATCTTTGTACGCCGAATATCTCTCTCCTCCTGGCTACAAAGAGAGTTGAAGAGAGTCCTCAACTCGGAGGGCTGAGTGTTCATCCTTGTCGTATGACCAGCGTTCGTCACACCTATTATATCACAAAATCTTGCCAAAGACATGGTCATAAGATTATTGTAAATTTTAAACTCAATAACCCCAACATCATGATTATAACCAAAACTATTAATGAAACAGGAGGTGAGTTTCTTATACTGTACCACACGGCATAGTGCTAGCCGTGTCAAACCTGCATTGGCGCAAAGTCCATAAAATTCCTCCTTTATTCCTACAGCTTCAAGAAAATCATCGCACGGGTACATCATTGCACATGCGGGACTCGTGTCTTCCAACAACTCTAGGGGCACATGATCTTCGTTGTAGCTCACCCTAGCAGCTGAGGGTGAAGCTGCAGCTCTAGTGACTCGATCAGAGCGCTCGGGTTTCTTCTTCCCAAGCCACCCCTTTCCTTTTCCTAGCAAACTCATTTCTGCAATTTTTGAAAATTCACGAAAACAATGATTTAAACAAAGTGAGTTGAGGCAAACTACTCTACTCACTTGCCTAAGGCATAAACTTGCATCAAAACTTGGAAAATAAATTTCTACACATGCATGCAAGCTCATATGAACAGCACCAATAACTACTAAATACTCACAAATGAAGCCACCAATCAAAAATCTAATTCGAGGGGTGGAGGAGTTACATACCATGGAGTATTTGCTCAAAATCTAAACTCAAACGGTGGGTTGTAGAGAGAGATCGAAAATCGCCTCCAAGAACGGCAAGAACGCAAGAAGAAGTGCAGAACTCATGTTTTTGGAGAGAGAGAGAGGAAGAAGACATACCTGGAGATGGGGCATGTGGGCCCCAGGCGCCCTATGGGCGCGGCCAGGGGGCTGGCCGCGCCAGCTGGCTGCCTGGGCCACTGGTGGCCCCCTGGTCAGCCCCAGGTGCTTCTGGGTCACTCTCGTCGTGGAAATTTTTATTTTTATTGTTCTAGAATTTTTTTGAAAACTTCACTGTTGAAAAAAATTCGGAGTTCAAAAAGCTGTGAAACTTTCTAAAAACTTGAAGCACTGATAAGAATTGTGAAGCTTCAAAAAACGTAAAAACTTGGTACAACAAAGAGAATAAAAGTTGAGGCAAATGAAAACATAACAAGCATCACTTTTTACCTATATAAAACATGCTAGATAGCAAGGTTGTCAAGTCTTACCAACAAACCAACGATATATAGAGCAGAAAGTTTCACCTCTTATGAAGTGATCATTGCACCTTTACTTTAATGGACATTGTCCCCACCATAATGGTTTTGTATTTTTGGTGCACGTGTAGAGGATAATCCCATTCTCCTGTCTTCACGGTCTCGATATTCTCTATAGAATTAAGGCCATGCCTTTTGTCGATCTTCTTCGAAAAATACACCGTGTGTTCCTTGTCATCAACGTTGAAGGTGACCTTTCCTTTATTGCAATCAATAATAGCACCTGCGGTGTTAAGAAAAGGTCTTCCAAGAATAATGGACATGCTCCCACCCTCGGGCATGTCAAGCACAAAAAAATCTATAAGGATTAAGCAATTAGCAACTTCAACTGGGACATCCTCACAAATACCAATCGGGACGGCTGTTGACTTGTCAGCCATCTGAAGAGAGATATCTGTAGGGATTAGCTTATCTAAACATAGCCTCTTATAAAGAGAAAAGGCATGACACTCACTCCTGCTCCAAGATCACATAAGGCAGTTTTGACATAATTATTTTTTATGGAGCAAGGAATGGTGGGTATTGTGACACCCTGGTTTTTGGCCCCTTTTTGTTTGCAACTTTATTTGCTGATTTTCTGGATTTGGGATTTATTTGCCTGAATTTTTCAGCTCAGATGGCCTTGATCACTTGGGCCTAATTTTTCCCCTAGTCCAAGTGACCTCTGAACCCCTCCCCCTCATGGCTATGATCAATCTTGGATCATCCAAACCCTTGCCATATTTTTATTCTTCAAGAAAACCCTTTTTCATTAAGGGAATTTGCTCATTTCCCCATCCTTTTTGAAACTAGCCTCACCTCTGCCCCTCCTGTTGACCTGAAACTTTTTGTGCTAAACAATGGAGTCATGCCTCATGATGCTATGCAAAATCATGGGCAAGTTTAGTACAAAAATAATCCTGTAGAAATTCATTTCTATTTCTGTCCAGAGAGGCACTTTGTGAAGCAAGTACCTTGTAGACTTGTCCATTTGCCTTGAAATTTTTACCACATAAGAAACCTCCTAGATAACCCAGGCTCACCAAGTTTCAGCCCCAAAAACCTAGCCAAACTCCCTGGAGAAATTCCCAAACTTCCCTACAAAAAACTGTTTTTGAAGCTACCAAGTGGTTGAGCCCACCTGCCAGCCTCCCAACCCCTCACCCGTGCTACTGGAGGATGTATACACGCCAAGGACATAGTGCGCACACCGTGGATTCCCTTAGTGCACGCGTGCCAGGGGTGAGCACGCGCACTGCCGGCCACGGGCGTGCTCTGGCCGTGGCCGTGAGGTCGCCATCACGGGCACGCCGCACCCCGAGCACCCGCGGCCGCTTGCGTGTGTCCGTAGCCATCGTGGCACACCCGTGCTTCACCCGACTCACCCCAAAGCCCCGCCGCCCGCCGGGGACCTCGTCGTCGTCGCCATGATTGCTCCAGGAGACACGCGAGACGACCACTGTGGCTAGCACGCCTCCGCTTGGCCCGTGGCTGCATCCGCGCGTCCCTAGCGTCACCGCATCCCCAGTGCGCCACCTGCCCCTCAAAGCCGCGCCGCCCGCCACCCCTTTCGCCGACTCAGGCCGCCGCAGTGCCATGGCTTCTGCCGCCCCGTGCTTCCCGTTGACGCAGTCCATTGGGAGACGCCCACACACGCTCTGCACCTCCACTAGAAGCTCCTAGAGCGACCAGGAACAGCCCGAGCTCATCCACACGAGCACTGCTCCAGAAAGCTTCCGCTCGTCGGCGACCGCAGCAGAATCCAGAGCCCCCCTATAAATTGGCCCCCGTCTCTGCTTCCAAGCACCACAGCCCACCCCCACACCACTCCTAGAGAGCTCAAACGAGGAGAAGACCGGCCGGGGAGGCCCCTGGTCGGATATCGCACCGGAGCACCGCCGCCACCGTAGCTAGAGAAGAACCTAGCGAAGCCGTCCGGCCACCGTTTGAGGAATTTCGGGTACGTGGCTGCTCACCGTGACCCCCTGCGTCTCCTCCCCTAGTCCTAGTTCACCTCTGAGGCCTCCTCTCCGACGAACCACCGTCGCCGGAGCCGCGGCCTCTGTCTCCCTCTCTTTTTCCAACCTGACACCGTGACCCCACCCAGTCAGCCACTCCAGCCCGTCCGAACCGGTATAAGTGGAGGTGTATTCTTCACAATACGCCTTCGACGTGGCCTTCTCTGGTTATTTCCTGTAATTCATTTTAAATCCATTTAAAATGAATATTTGACCAAACTTTGACCATGAATAACTTCTAAACCACAAGGCCAAATGAGTTGATTCTTTTTGCTAAATTTTTGTCTTGAGATCCTCTTCAAGTTGGCAAAGTTTGGGAGCTTGGCTCTATGTCTAGGTCCACTGGACAGAAGGAATGTGCATTGGACTTATATTTCTTTGCCACTTGTTTTATTTTTCAGAAGGTGATCAAGTGCTTGCAGGAGACCAGGAGTTCAAGGACACTCCATTTGACCAAGGCAAGCCATAACAATCTGGTCATGAGGAGCTTGAGTTGCCATTTGATGATTTGAATCATTTAACTTGGATTTTCTTGCCTTTAAATTTGATTGCTAATAAAGTTAATCAACCATGATAAATGAAATTTTATAATCATGCCATGCCCACTGATCTTTATCAGGCCACCCTAGTACATATTATTACCATGCTCATTTTGACATTCCTATGTCGTAATTATCCGTGTGATGATCATGTTCCTGCTTGGATGCCATGTTTAGTTAGTTCATAGTATGCCATGCTAGTTGTGCATATGCTTGATGGTAGTACCATGTTCATGCCATGTTGCTAGGTATCTTCCTTGTCGTAGAATTATTCACTGGAATCTAATGAACATAATAACCGTTGACCAAGTGCCACCGAATCGAGCTTTAACTTGGGCTATCGTAGTGCCTTCTACGAGTATCACCAAAGAGGGGGGGTTATGCACGCACGCTACCCTGATCAGGTAGGTGGTGATAATCTCGACATCCAGAGTTATTTACCCGGGGGTCCCAGAGGGGACAAAGTTAGTAGACCACGTGTTGGTCAGGGCCATGTGATGGTCGGTGTCGGAAGGACACAGGGATACCCAAGACAGTGTGTCGGTGATACCGTAGGGAGGTTACACGGTATGCAAGTTTCGTTGGAGAAGTCCTAGCCCACTATTGCGGGACGAGTTCCAAGGATCCTGTGGGACAAGTTCTGGAGTGCTGGGTGGAGGAAGAACTCCATAGTGTGGGTAACATGCACAAACTCTGCAGAGTCACAAATCTATTCGAATAGCCGAGTCCTCGGTCATGGGACACAGTTCGTACTAGGTCACACGATGGTCAACGCAAACTGTATAATTAATTTGATGCTGAGTGGCTGGTCATGTGATGGTCAGATTGGTTGGGTGGTAACAGAGGACACCTAATCCAATAAGTGGTCGTGCGACGACCCGCATGATGGTTGGTCATGAGATGACCCGGATACCGAGTCGGGATGACTAGCGACACGGTCATGCAGTGATCGTGAGTTATGAATTGGCCTTGCTTTATATAGTAACTTGCCATGATGTTTGCATTCTTGTCATGTTATTGTTTTCCTGATGACTTGGCTGTTATGAGCTTGCAAGTACATTCAATGTACTGACCTGGCGTGTCATGCCAGATGCAGGAGGAGCCGAACCCGAAGATACGTACTTTGCGAACTAGGTCGTGTCCCAGCAGTGTCCTTGTGGAGTGGAGCTCCATCGCCTCGTTATTCCGCTGTCGTAGAGTTCTTCGTCGATCGTATTGAGGCCCCGAGATGTGACATAAATAATGTTGATAGTGTTGCCGCACGAGATGTGCCTCGATGCCTCATAGCAGTTGTATCCCCGAACCTATGTACCTGTATAATTGTTATGAAGCGGTTGTATCTGTACCAATATGTTGTGCATTGCCAGAAGACTTGATCTCTGGGTTGACAATGTAAGGTAAACCGGTTGCTCTGAGCCGGGGTTCCACAGGTATACCTGGATCACCAAGCTTCTCAGGAATCATGCCACTGCAAGAGTAGTTAGCAAGCATAGTAGATATTGCCTCATTAGGGACTTTTATTTTGTTAGTAACAATATCTTTCATATACTTGGAATAAGGAGGCAATTTAATAGCATCAGTCAAGGGAATTTGAAGAAAAAGAGGCTTCGTCCATTAACAAAATTTATTATAATGCTCTTCTTCTTTAGTTTTGAGAGACTTACCTGGAAAGGGCATGGGTTTCTGTACCCATGGTTCTCTTTCCTTCCCATGTCTTCTTGCGATGAAGTCTTCTCTTGTGTATTTCTTGCGCTTATTGAGTGCTTCTTCTTCTCGCACCTTGATGGGATCATTCTTCTCCTTATCCTTCTCTTTGGTCTCAGCATCGTCTTTAGTTTCAGCATCGGAGGTAGATATGATGTTACGATCAACAACAGGTTCTTCACTTGTAATAGGTTCATTGGAGTTGTCAGTTTCCTTGTGTTTCTTCTTCTTATTTTTCTTCTTTAGAGAGCCAACAATCTCGTCTTCTTCCTACACTTGAGAATCTTGCTCGATCCTCTTTGGATGCCCCTTGGGATAGAGTGGGTCCTGGGTGTGTGTACCACCTCTAGTTTTTATACCATAGGCATGTATATCTTGTTTGGCATTATTAGCAAGCAAATGTTTTTGCACATTAGAAATTTGTTCAAGCTGAGTTTGAACCATATGAACAATGCTTAACAAGACATTTAACATCATTAACTGTTCTTTCAAGAACATCAAGCAAACTTTTGATAGCAAGAGTATTATCATGCATCTGACTTTGTACCCTTCCATTAAAGTGGTTTTGCTTGATAATAAAATTATCAAGCTCATCTAAACATTGATCGGGAGGCTTACCTTTAGGGATGTCACTTTCAGCAAAATCAAATAGAGAGTGTACCTCTACAAAGGGAGGGTGAGTAGTAGGCTCACACAACTTCTCAATAGCAGGTAGATTCTTCACGTCTTCGGCTTTAATGCATTTCTCCTTTATGGACTTCTTTGCTTCTTGCATATCTTCGGGGCTTAGGACAAGCATGCCCCTCTTATTTGGTGGTGGTGGTGGTTCAAGGACGGACCAATCTTCGTGGTTCTTGGCAATCTTTCCCATTAATTCTTCATCATCGTCCGGTGTTCTTTCCCTAAAAACACAACCATCACAATTATCCAGATAGGATCTAGATTCCTCAGCATCGTCCAGTGTTCTTTCCCTAAAAACACAACCATCACAACTATCCAGATAGGATCTAGATTCCTCGGTTAGACCAGCATAAAATATATCAAGTAATTCATTCTTAGGGAAGTCATGTCCTGGTCTAGCCTTAATTAAACCATAATACCTCCCCCAAGCTTTAGGGAGGTGCTCATCTTGCAACTGTTTAAAGTTATAGATTCTCTGCAAAGCAGCATGTTGCATATGGGCAGGAAAATATTTATCGACAAAGAATTGAGCTAAGTCCTGAGGACTCTTAATGGAACCATAGGGTTGTGCATCATACCATGCTTTAGCGTCTTCCTTCAAAGAGAAAGGAAAAAAGCTTAGCCACATAAAAGTTTCGTATCCTCTTGTCAGTAGTAAATAAGCTACCCAACTCGGTGAGTTTGGTCAGGTGTGCTATAGCATCATCATTTTCTCTGCCATAAAAGGGGTCAGCTTCAACTGTAGATATAAGTGAAAGATCAACAGAGAAATCATAATCAGGATCAGTGATGCATATAGGGGATGTAGCAAATTTAGGATCATGAATAATCTTGTTTTTCATGGAGTGCTTTTCAAGCAGCTTCTTAACGGCACCAGGGTCAGAGTCGACACACTCTTCGAGTTACCTGCAAAAATCATCATCAAGAGTAACATAATCATCATCAAGGAGTCTCTCCTTGAGTTTATCTAAGTCTGGGTAACCAAAGGTTTTGCAAGTAGGAGTATAGGTAGCAGGAGTCTCAGTCTTGGACTGTGCTGCAACCTTAACAATCTGAGCTTCAAGATAGTCACCAAGAAAACTAGTATCATCAAGAGTAGTGGAAGCATCATCAAAAGTATCGGACATAGTAACAGACTCAGTAGAAGTAGCATGTGGTGGTGGTGGTGAAGCAAACTTACTTATAACGGAATGTGAATCAAGCATAGCACTGGTACTCAGAACGGTACCTTTTCTTGTAGTAGATGGTAAGATCGGAACCTTGGGATCTCCTTTCTTACCCATAGCGGATAAATTGCGGCAGGCAGAATGCTTCAAGTAGACTTGTAAATATTGCTATGCTCCCTAGCAACGGCGCCAGAAAACGGTACTTGATGACCCTCAACTGTAGGGGATCGAGATAGTCTTCACGGGTAAGTTAACCCAATTTATTTATTCAACACAAGGGGAGCCAAAGAATATTTATAAGCTTTGACAGTTGAGTTGTCAATTCAACCGCACCTAAAATATACTTGCTTGCAACAAAATATTAATAGCAACAGTGATATGATAGTGGTATTGGTGACAGCAAAAGTAAAACAGCAAAAGCGAACTAGTGGTAACCAGCGGGATTATAACACTGTAGGCTTGGGAGATGGATGGTCGGGCGCTGCTTGGATAAGAGTGAACATGTAATAGATTCTAACACGGGGCAAGGCACACAGAAAGGCAATGATCATCTAGGAAAATATCAAACATTAGGCATGTATCCCGTAGGTAGTTGTGCGTGCTTGCAATAAGAACTTGCACAACATCTTTTGTCCTACCATCCCGCTACGAACGGGGACAAAGGGAACTTATGGAGATTATGGTGCTCCTATCAAAGAGCACCGGAACAAAGCAACAAACTCAATGGATACATGAAATCCTCAAACTATGGACCATCCCCTTTGGTGTCCCAAGCTGTCACCTTTGGGATCGCCGGTTCCGGACCATAATAGGTGCATACAAATTATAGATAGGATCAAGAACATAGATATACTCATGAAAACACAAGTGGTTCATATCTGAAAACATGGCACTCGGGCCCAAAGTGACAAGCATTAAGAGCAACAAGTTGTAGCAAAGATGATAAACACCAAAGTAGATGTGCCCCCAAACAATCTGACGAACTATTACATGATCAAACTCATCCAATCCCTACCATCCCCTTTGCCTACAACAGGGAATTACTCATACATGTGAAGAGAAGTCATGGAGGGAGGATGGATTGGTGATGGTGATGATGATGGCGACGATCTCCCCTCTCCGGAGGCCAAATCAGCCTCCAGATTAGCCCTCCCGAGGAAGAACAGAGGGTGGCGGCGGCTCCACGACGGAAACTGTAAAAGCGACTTCTATTTTGGTGTTTCCCCGTCACGAGAATAAATAGGGGCATCGGTAGGGCACCATAGGAGGGGGGAGGCCCCCGGGCGGCCAGCCGGGGCGAACAGGGGTGGGGCCACGCCAGAAGGGCGCCTGGAGCCCCTGTGGCCCCCCTCTGGCCCCACTTCTGGTCCGTGGAAGCTTTGGGTACGTGGATTTTTCCTGAATTTTCTGGGAATTTTCCGAGATACCTAAAAACCAATTTTCCTGCGCACAATAAAACCATACAGGCACGTCTGCTGAAAACAACGTTAGTCTGGGTTAGTTTAGTTCAAATCATGAAAGAATGAGGGAAAAACAATAGCAAAAGTGTTTGGAAAAGTAGATACATTTGAGACGTACCAGTGGCCCCCCTAGCTGCCCCCTTCGCCTATATATTCTCCGTGACGCGAAACCCTCAAAAGAAGAACCCTTTTTCGCGATCTCGCCTCTGTTCCGCCGCCGTCGCCGTGCTTCCAAGATCGGGAGCGCTGATACGCAAGAGATGATTGCTTCTCGCCCTTCGTTGGTTACCCCAAGTGGAAGGTAAGGTGCAGCATAGCAGCAAGTTTCCCTCGGTGATTATACCAAGGTTGAGTATCGACCAGTAGGACTCCGACAATCATCAATCAAACTTTGCTAAAAATAACAGTGAACAAAAGTAACATCAAGTAGCAGTATTAATCAAGCATTTGCACAAACTAGATGACCTCAAATGAATTAACTCACTAAAGCAAAAAAGTTAGGGCACATCACAAGCAACAACTTTCATTTTGGGCATCTTCATACGACATACAGATCTATCGCAAAAGTCATTGCAAAACAGTAGATAGACAACAAATATGGGGACTTAGTAAAAAAAGAGGGGACCCGGGCTGCTCACCACGAGCCTCCGGCCCGACAGGCGAGGTGGGCGAGGGCTAACGGGATCTCGTCTAGGGCGAGAGGAGGCTGATGTGCGAGGTGATGATAGTGATTTCTCGCCCTTCGTTGGTCAACCCCAAGTGGAAGGCGTTATGTAGCACAGCAGCAAATTTCCCTCAGTAAAGATACCAATGTTTGTCTCCAGTAGGACTCCAGAGATGATAAGTAGGTGTCAGCGGCGCAACTGACGCGGACCTGCACACAGACACAAATAACTTTTTTCCCAACGAAGTTCAGAGAGGTTGTCAATCTCTCCGGTCGTGTTGTTCACAAAAGATCAAACACAAGGGATAATGATAGCAACTGAAAGTAAAAGCAGAAAAGTAAATGGGCGTGGAAACAGTGATGAGGATATGGACCGGGATACGTGATGTTCACTAGTGATGTCTCTCTCCCAAAAGACGATAAAACTGCTATGCGAGGTGAACAAATTACAGAAGGTAAATTGACAGGATTATGAACGCACCGCAATGCTAACTATGCTACAAAAGAAAGGAAGAGGCTCAAAAGCATGGGCAGAACACCAAAATAAGTAGACCGAAATCCAACTGCATCTACTACTAATCATCCACCTTGAGATATCTATCCAGAACATCTCGCTGGTATTAAGTTGCGAGCCCCACCCAAAGTGTAAACCCAAAGCAACAGACAACTGCATTAAAAAGCACTTTGCGTAAAGTAAACAATCCTTGTAACAGCGGTTACAAGCACCGTTGTTTTCCCCCTTGTGGCAACAGCACATCCCCTAGACTCATGTTTCTGTCACTCAAGCTAGTCATCAGGGGGCATGAACCCACAATCGAGCATAACGTTCCCTCTTGGGGTTACTACCTACTACTTGTCCAAAGCAATAAACAGCAACGGAGAACATGCAAGAATTACTTAGGAACAAAAATATAAGAGATAAGAACCAAATATATTACTCAATCACAATCTGAACATAATCTCATAATCCATCAGATCCCATCAAACTCAGCATAGCAACAGCAGAAAGATTACAAAAGTGCCTCAATCATGTAGGGCAGCTCACGAGGTCTAAACCATGAAGAACAAAGAGGGGAGGAGAACATCACATAGCTACTGATCACGGACCCATGGTCCAAGGAAAACTACTCACGAGACATCCAGGAAGCATCCATGGTGGAGAGGAGACTCCCGGAGGTCGGCCCTCCCTCCGGCAGGGTGCCGGGAAGAGGTCTTCTGGTGCTCCCGATCTCGGAAGCGCGGCGGCGGTGGAACAGAGGAGAGATCGCGAAAAAGGGTTCTGTCCTCGAGGGTTTCTCGTCACGGAGAATATATAGGCGAAGGAGGGCAGCCAGGGGGGCCACCAGGGGTCCAGGCGTCCCCCTGGCGCGGCCAGCCCCTAGGGCGCGCCACCAGGGCGCCTGGGCCCCTGGTGGTGGCCCTCTGGCCCCACCCAGGTTCTTCCGGAAGGTTCCTTCATGCTGATTTTTTATCTGATTTTTCCCGAATTTTTGGAGCACTTTTTATATGGGGGAAAACTGAAATAGAAAAACAGCAGAAAACAGGAACTGGCACTGTGGTGCACTGAGTTAATAGGTTAGTCCAAATATGATCAAAAGTGTATGAAAGTGTATCTAGATCATAGCAATATCACACAAAACATGCATGGAGCAAGCAGAAATTATAGATACGTTTTGGACGTATCAGAGGCTGTTGGGCCGTGGCGGACGAGGCCGGCCCAGGCTGGCAGCGACGGCGGTGGCCCGATCCCGCTCCCGTTCGGGTCACCGGCGGCGGCGGTCGTTGTGCTCCGGCGAGGCGAGCGATGGAGGGACGAGGCGCCAGGAGCGGCTGGCGGCGCGGGTCTGGCGTGCGGTGGCGCGGGGTTCGCGCGGTCCGATGGCTGGGAAAGGCAAGGAGAGGTGGTGGCAAGGCGAGCTCGACCCGTCGGCCATGGCGAGCGGTGCGGCGGCGCTCGCGTGGCCATGGTGGTCGGCGCGGCGACCTGCGCAAGGGGAGAGGAGGATCAGAAGAGGAGGCACGGGAGGAGGAGAAGAGACGCGGCGGCTGCCGTGGACTCGTCGTGCTCGCTGGCGGCAGCGGCCGGCCGGCTGGCGACGGCTCTCCACAGGCGGCACGGCCCGGATCCGGCCCGCGGCGGGCCCGCGGCGGCGGTGGCTCGGGCCCTGCGGGGCCCGGATCTGGTCTGGTTGGAGGTGGAGGGGTTGGAGGCGACGTGCCAGCTTCTGGTGCGTCCGATCGGCGGATCCAATTGCTAGGAGCTGCTGGTGTTGGGGATCGGCGCAGAAAACAAAAAAATTTCCTACCTACGAGTCCCGAACCCAAGACCTATGCTATGCTGATGTATGTAACGGAAGGAATCGGAGTTCATACCTTTGAAGACCGAAAGAGGGAAACATTCCTCGAACGTGGTTGGCGTAGACTCTGATCCTATGACCTCCCTGTCGTGTTGAAGAACCTCCGACGATGAAGTAGCACCACACGTGTAGTGCCTCGCGGGATTACACACGTACGGTGCAACCGACGTCCCTCCGGGCTCCGAACCAGAAGAGCAGCGGAAAGAAGATTGATCCGGATCCCTATTCCGGCAGCGCGACGTCGTCCGGGTGATGGTGAAACCCCCAACCAGGTGCAAACTCCAAACCAGGGGAGTCCGCTCTAGGTCGGATAAATAGAGAGAGAGAAACTCAATGTTGTGTTGAAAAAGGCACCCCCCCACACCCCTCCTTATATAGGCCAAAGAGGGGCTCCACCCCCTCCCCTTCCCCCATGTGGGACTAAACCCCCAAGGGGGGAGTGGTGCGTCTAGGAGGGGGGATGGGCCCCTCCCTTGGCGCCAAGCCCAAGGGGGGAGGCTCCCCCTTCCCCTCATGGGCCTTTTAAGGGTCAAATACCTTTTCACCCTTTTAATTATTATTTAAATCATTTTTAATATTTAATTATGTCAATTAAATAATAAAACATATTTAAACATTAATAAATATTATTTTGAACCTTTCAAAATATCCGAAACAGCTTCCGGCACCTCCCGGTACATTTCCGGTGTTTTCTCTCTTTTCGCCGATGATCCCGAATCAATCCTTAATGCATCGATTGCCCTTAAGTGTGACACCCTACGGTCCGGGAAACAGTAGACATGATCGAGACACTCTCTGACCAATGACCATCATGTGGGATCTGGTTACAATCCTTGATGTGCCCCTACGCTTCCATCGAATAAACTTCATCGCGGTTGAACCGTTAACAATATGACTTGATCCCTTTGTGCTTCGGTACTATGTTTGTCCGAGGTATGATCGTCGGTATCCAATACCTAGTTCTTCCTCGTCTCCGACATAACATGTTTACTCGTCTGTGAATATTACATCTCTTGTGACCTAGTCACTTGCTTGCAAGCTATTGATGCAACACCACCGAGTGGGCCCAGAGTACCTGTCCGTCACTCGGCTTGACAAATCCCGCTCTGATCTATTTCATACTCCTCAACATATCTACTTCGGAATACCCAAGATACACCTTTTCAGTTACCATGTTTCAGTGTAACGGTTAATGCACTCAAAGCATCCTAATAGATAGCAATTATGTATGATCATCACGGTCTAAGTATTCAGTCACTATGTTATTAAGTCATCGCAATGCTGAAGTTATGTGACTTGATCACACTGCAATGCTTAAGGTGGGTGTGTGTCTATCACATCATTCTACTAATGATATGACCTCATTGTCAATAGACTATTATGTTCTCATGATCAGGAAACCTTGATCATCAATTGCCCAATGAGGTAGTATGCCTGAGTTTAACTAGGGATCAAGTTGTTATATATCACACATGTATTAATGTTTCCGCTTAATACAGTTCTAGCACAATATATAACGTATTATGAACAAACAGATATGTGACAAATATCTTTATTAATTTTCCTCTAGGGCACATATTCAACAGTCTCCCACTTGCACTAGAGTACAAATTACACTTGTTTACATCAGGTATGTATCTAACACCAATAGTCTCTCGGTGTTGTTCAAACTTGGCTTGTGGAAGAGGTTTAGTCATTGGGTCTGACGGATTCAGATCCATATGTATTTTTCAAATCCTAGTATGACCATCCTTGACGTAGTCCCGCGTCACATGGAAACGCCGGAGAATATGCTTGGCTGTAGAGTGAGTCCTCGGTTCCCTTGCGTTAGCAATGGCACCCGTATTGTCGCAATAAATGCTAACAGGGTCAGTGCAACTAGGGAATACGCCAAGCTCGATGATGAACTTCTTCAGCCAATGCACTTCGTTTGATGCTTCGCAAGCGGCAATATACTCCGACTCCATCGTAGATTGCGCGACGACTCACTGCTTGCCGCTCCTCCAGCTAATCGCACCACCATTCAACATAAACACGTATCCCGTCTGGGATTTTGAGTCATCGGGATCAGTACCAAGACTGGCATCGACGTAACCTGTTACGGAGATCTCTTCTTCACATCCTCCATAGACAAGAACCAGATCCTTAGTTCTTCGTAAGTACTTAAGGACGTTCTTCACTGCAATCCAATGATCCATTCCAGGATTACTTTGGAAACGATTAGTCAGACTAACCGCCAGGGCCACATCGGGTCGAGTACACAACATAGCATACATGGTAGAACCTATGGCTGAGGCATAGGGCTTTGAGGACATTTCCTCCCTTTCTTTTGTTGTTGTTGGGCATTGAGTTACACTCAATTTACTTCCTTTCATAACAGGCAAGAGGCCTCTCTTGGCGTTATCCATATTGAACCTCTTCAATATCTTCTCAAGGTAAGTTCTCTGACTCAGTGCTAATAGGCGTCTTGATCTATCTCTATAGATTTTAATGACTAATATGTATGCAGCTTCACCTAGGCCCTTCATGGAAAATTTTCCATTCAAATTCCTTTACCCCCTCTAGAAATTTCACATCATTCCCTATCAATAATATGTCATCCACATATAGTACTAGGAATGCCACAGAGCTCCCACTCGCTTTCTTATAAACACATAATTCTTCTTCATTTTGGACAAATCCAAAAGCTTTGATCACCTCATCAAAACGAAGATTCCAGCTCCGAGATGCTTGCTTCAACCCATAAATGGACCGTTGAAGTTTCCATACCTTACCAGCGTCCTTAGGATCAATAAAACCTTACGGTTGTACCATATACAACTCTTCCTCAATGTTGCCATTTAGGAACGTGGTTTTCACATCCATCTGCCATATTTCATAATCGTAATAGGCAGCAATTGCTAGCAATATCCGGATAGACTTTAGCATCGCTACGGGAGAGAAAGTCTCTTCGTAGTCAACTCCTTGAATTTGTCGGAAACCTTTTGCGACAAGTCGTTCTTTATAGACAGATATGTTTCCGTCTGCGTCAGTCTTTTTCTTGAATATCCACTTATTCTCGACGGCCTTTCGGTCCTCGGGAATATCCACCAAAGTCCATACTTTGTTGGCATACATGGAGTCTATCTCGGATTTCATGGCTTCCAGCCATTTCTCGGAGTCAGGTCCCTCCATTGCTTCTTTGTAGTTCGCATGTCCGTCGGGTTCATTTAACATGACTGCATTGACAAGTTGCCCATAAAACTGAGTTTTTACTCGGGCTCTTAATGACCTGCGGGGTACAATAGGATCCTCTTCATCTTGATCATGATCATCATGTATGTCACGATCGTTATGAATATCATGATGACCGTTCTCTCCATCTCCCACTACGGAAGATGGTTCCGGAACAACTTCCATTGCCATTTCTTCCACTTGGAGTGATTGGTTAATCATCTCGTTGAGGTCTATTTTCCTCCCACTCAATTCTTTCGAAAGAAACTCTTTCTCAAGAAAGCATCCAGTCTTGGCGACAAACGTTTTGCCCTCAGACTGGTTGTAGAAGGTGTATCCAACGGTTTCCCTTGGATATCCCACAAAGATGCACTTATCCGCTTTTGATTCGATTTTGTCAGGCTGAAGTTTCCTAACATAAGCCTCACAACCCCAAATATTCAAGTGAGACAACTTTGGTTTCTTGCCATGTCATTCCTCAAATGGTGTTGTCTTTACGGATTTGGACGGTACCCTATTAAGAATGTAAGCGGCAGTTTCTAATGCATACCCCCAGAATGACATAGGTAAGTCGGTATGAGACATCATCGATCATACGCTATCCAATAGAGTTCGATTACGTCGCTCAGAAACACCATTACGCTGAGGTGTTCCTGCCGGCGTAAGTTGTGGTACGATGCCACAAGTCTTAAGATGATCGCAAAACTCGTGACTTAAATACTCGCCTCCTCGATCGGATTGAAGGTGCTTGATTTTCTTCCCGAGTTGATTCTCGACCTCACTCTGGAATTCCTTGAACCTTTCAAAAGTTTCAGACTTATGTTTCATTAAGTAGATATACCCATATCTTCTTAAGTCATCTGTGAAGGTCACGAAGTAACGAAGACCATTGCATGTGGGGACGTTCATAGGTCCACATACATCTGAATGTATGATCCCTAACAAGTCTTCCGCACGCTCCATTGTTCCATTGAATGGAGTCCTTGTCATCTTGCCCATAAGGCATGGTTCACATGTGTCAAGGGATCCAAAATCCAATGACTCCAGAAGTCCATCATCATGAAGCTTCTTCATGCGCTTTTCACCAATATGACCAAGTCGACAATTCCACATCGTCATGTGTTCTTTGCCACTAGGTTTTAATCTTTTGGCCTCTACGTTATCAATATGAAGTATATCACAATCGAGATTAAGAATGAATAAGCCATTTTTCTCCGATGCGTGAACATAAAACACATCATCCTTACAAATCGCACAACCAATTGTATCTGACTTAAAATAATAGTGGTCTCGCTTCAAGCAAGAACCACTAACGATGTTCACACTTGATGGCTTCTCGCCCCTCGTTGGTTACCCCAAGTGGAAGGTTTGAGATGCAGTGCAGCAGCAAGTTTCCCTCGGTGAAGATACCAAGGTTATCGAACCAGTAGGACTCAGAAGATACAAGTAGGTGGCAACGTCGCCAGAAATTGCTTCCTGACTAGGGTGTTGTCGTGGACCTGCACACAGCAACAAATAACTTTGCTCCCAACGAGTACAGAGGAGTTGTCAATTCCTCCGGCCTTGTAGTTTACAAAGG
The DNA here is from genome assembly GCA_950022295.1 of Bromus sterilis. NCBI lineage: Eukaryota > Viridiplantae > Streptophyta > Magnoliopsida > Poales > Poaceae > Bromus > Bromus sterilis. The sequence goes on along the minus strand of OX465599.1, from coordinate 28,217,867 downwards.
ATCAACGCAAGAGATAATAGGTGCAAAGGAAAGTAAAAGCTGAAAGTAAATTGAGGGTGTGAACAATAATGTGAAGATGGACCGGGGTCCCGTGATTTTCACTAGTAATGTCTCTCTCCCAAAAGACGATAAAAGTACTAGCGAGGTAAACAAATCACAGTTGGGCAATTGACAGGATTATGAAGGCACCGCAATGCTAACTATGCTGCAAAGAAAGGAAGGGCTCAAAAGCAATGGGCAGTACGCCAAGGTAAGTAGACCGGAATCCATCTGCATCTACTACGAATCATCCACCTTGAGATATCTATCCAGAACATCTCGCTGGTATTAAGTTGCGAATCCCACCCAAAGTGTAAACTAAAAGCAACAGACAACTGCATTAAAAGAACTTTGCGTAAAGTAAATAATCCTTGCATCCACAGGTACAAGCACCATTGTTTTATCCCTGGTGGCAACAGCACATCCCCTAGTCTCATGTTTCTGTCACTCAAGCTAGACATCAAGGGGCTGAACCCACAATCGAGCATAACGCTCTCTCTTGGAGTTGCAAATAAAATACTTGGCCAAAGCAAATACCGCAACGGAGAACATGCAAGAATTAACTCAAGAACAAAATATAAAAGAGAAGAACCAAATATATTACTCATCACAATCTGAACATAGTCTCATAATCCATCAGATCCCAACAAACTCAGCATAGCAACAGCAGAAATTACATAGATGCCTCGATCATGTGAGGCAGCTCACGAGGACTCGAAAGTGGAAGCACAAAGGGGGGAGAGATAGATCACATAGCTACTGGTCACGGACCCATGGTCCAAGGGGGACTACTCACGGTACATACGCGAGGCGTCCATGGCTATGGATGGTCTCCCGGAGGTGGTTCCTCCTCCCGGCAGGGTGCTAGAGAGGCTTCTCCAGGCAGCCCCGATCTTAAAACGGTGGCGGCGGAGGAACAGAGGGGAGTTCGCGAGAAAGAGACCGATATTAGGGGTTTCTACCCCGAGGGGTAAATATAGGCGAAGGGGGCCTCGAGGGGACCGACGAGGCAGTCAGGAGGGTCCCTGGCGCGGCCCAGGGTGGGGCCGCGCCACCTTCCCTCCTGGCTGCCTGGTGGTGGCCCCCCTTCCCTCTCTTGGTGATTCCGTAAGCTTCTGTTGCGCTGATTTTTTATGTATTTTTCCCGGAATTTTTGGAGCACTTTTAATGGTCGGAAAACCTGAAATACAAAAACAGCAGAAAACAGAAACTGGCAACTGGGTGCACTGAGTTAATAGGTTAGTCCAAACAGGTTCAAAAGTGTATGAATGTTCAAGCAAAACATGCATGGAGCAAGCAGAAATTATAGATACGTTTGGGACGTATCAACATCCCCAAGCTTAATTCCTGATCGTCCTCGAGTAGGTAAATGATAACAAGCATAATTTATGTGGTGACATGCCACACAACCATAAAAGGACTTTTAAGTAAAGCAATCAAAGCATGCAATTCAATTCAAGTCTTAACAAGCAAGAGTCTATATTAGCATTGACACAAGCAACAAAAGAACAAAGGTGCAAGATCCCTCGTTGTTCGTGGCTCGAATGTCTCCAAATGGTGTTTGCGTGCAAGCAAGGGACTGGGAAGAAAGAGAAAAAAAGGTTGTTGAGAACAACTATCTACTAAAGTTTCACACTTGGTATCCTTTGGATTCTTATCTGGACTCGTCCCCAGACCACTAGCCAGGTACAAGTCAAACTGATCCACTGCCTTTCGATATTTTGAGCACTCATGCAATGGATGAGCGTGAGCAAGAAAGTTGACACCTAAAAGGCGAAATAGAAAGAAGGTGGAGGAGGAAGACAAAAAGGTGTGAAAGGCTCACATCAATGAGGACAATCATAAGCGAGAGAAGGCCATATGATAGATATGATGTGAGGAGTAGGGATTGCCATACAACAGATGCACATGTGAGCTAAAAGCTCTCCAAGGGAACTAGTGGGGGTGCATCTAACTTGCTTGCTCAAGAAGACCTAGAGCTCGTTTGAGGAGGCTCATCATTGGAATATAAAATCCAAGTTCTATAGTGTGAAGGGTCCCCACATAGCTATATGCATGATAATGATCTCTATGGAGTACAAGGGATAGAAGATGAAGTACTAGTGTGGATCTCTCAAAAGGAATAGTAGTATGCCCCCTTCTCTCTTTAGATTTCTTTTTCTCTTTTTCTCTTTTTTTGTATTTTTTTGGTGGCCTCAATGTCTCTTTCTATTTAACTCTCATTTGTCCTCTTTGGGATCTTTTGATTTTGTCCTCTTTGGGATATTTCCTCACTTTAGGGGCAATACTCTATATTTTACAAGAATATAGGAGATCTTTCACACTTTACAAAGGTACTCACATAAAGAAAATGTAACTATCATGATGCAAATGTATGCCTCTGCCAGGGTAGCAGGATATGCAATGATACTAGAGCGTCATGTAGCAATGATTAGGGCAAGGCCCAACTAGCATGCGGCTCATCGATCAAGCAAGTAGCATGAATGACATGAAGATCAAGTCATGAGAAGGTGGATGTTGCATGGCAATGTATCTCGGAAAGGCTATGGAAATGCCTTGTAGGTAGGTATGGTGGCTGTTTTGAGGAAAGATATAAGGAGGTTTATGATGATAGAGCGTATCATGCCAAGGGTTTTGGATGCACCAGCGAAGTATGCGCCAACTCTCGAGGTGAGAAAGGGCAATGCACGGTACCGAAGAGGCTAGAAAAAGTATAGGTGGGTGGAAGTGTCAACTTTCGAATACTCACATTAGTCTGAAGAACTCATGCACTTATTATCGGTAACTCTCAATCTAATCAGGAGGTTCACAAAGAGACAGGTACCCCGAGGAGGAGTGTATGGGGGTTTGGTTATCCTTGCGCATCCTCGACTCATGGTACATGAGTGTACTCTAATATTCGAACTCTCCAGAGGTTAGTGATCCATCTAGTAGCTAGAGTTCTCAACAGGGTTTTTTGGTTTTCGAAAAACACACGGATTGCCCAAAATACGACATCTATCACTAATAGGCAAGAGCTCTTGACACCATAAGTTCAAACATTACTCCAGTCAATACCTCAAAACTATTGCAAGTTACTACTACAAGGAGAACAACAACTTTAACTACCTACTTTCAGTCAAGACACAGAACTCAGTGCAACAGGCAAACTCTCTAACAAGATAAAACATGCAACCTATAGAAAGTTCAACCTAAGACAAAAGAAAAGCTCTAGAAAAACTAAAGCACTACAACTAAACAGAACAGCAGCTAAGAAAAGAAAAAGAACAGCTCACAGCTAAAAGAATAAGCATGCAAATCCTATGAGGAGTTCTAGTTCAAGCGGGGCGTGAATCTCTCCCACACAAAATACTAAGTTGGGGTCTAACTTGTTACTACAGCAAAGAAAGCAAAACAAACCTAGAAAATTAAAGAGCGAGACGCTCCAAGCAAAGCACATAACGCATGAAGTGATAAAAATATAGTGTAACGAGAGACAAACTGATGATTGTTGATGAAGAAGGGGATGCATCGGGGGCATCCCCAAGCTTAGACGCTTGAGTATCCTTGAATATTTATTGGGGTGCACATGGGCATCCCCAAGCTTGAGCGTTTGACACTCCTGAATCTTCTTTCATCATCCTCCATCGCGCACTTGAAAACTCCCTTCATACATAACTCATTGTAGACTGATTAGAGAGGTTAGCACCCTAATAAAATAATTTTTCTCCACTGGAAATAAAGATAATCTTGAAGAGATACTGTTTCCCAAGATTGCCAAAAAGTTTTTGCAAAGAAAAATCAAGCTTAAGGTTTGCAAAAGTAAGGAGAGACAAAACATGGCAGAATCTGTGAAAAACAGAACAGCAGATAGAAAATAATTTTTTAGGGATACTTCTGCAACTCAAATCAAAAAACTCAGAACATACGTAAGTTTCGTAATTGTATAGAGCACGCTATGTAACAATTTCAGATCAAAACGATGAACTGGGATTTTTCTGTAATTTTTATAGTCACGAGGACAAAATCTGTTTTCTGGACAGCATGTCACAACTTTCACTTCCCTTCTCGTATGAGGCTAAACTTGGCATAAAGCTTGAAAAGTAAAGATAAAATGATGTTGCTACAGTAGTAACAATCATCAATACCACTAAGAACAGAACAAAAGCAAAAAGAAAAACCTAAATTCGTTGCGGGCTGCCTCCCGAAAGCGCTTCTTTAGAGCCATTAGCTAGGCTTAAAGCAGAAGATCAAGTCTTTTCAAGAGAATAACTAGCCCGTGTGACGGACTCAAAAGGTAACTTAATCTTTTTCCTAGGGAAATGTTCCATCCCTTTCTTGAGAGGGAATTGGAATTTGATAGTTCCCTCTTTCATGTCAATAATAGCACCAACTGTGCGAAGAAAAGGACGTCCGAAAATAATTGGACAAGAGGGCTCACACTGAATGTCCATAATAGTGAAATCAACGGGAACATAATTGTCATTGACGATGATAAGAACATCGTCGATCTTCCCCAAAGGTTTCTTTACGGAAGAATCAATAAGACGAACACCAAAAGAACAAGGATCAAAAGGTTTCAATTCAAGCATATCATACATTCTTTTGGGCATAAAAGAGGTACTTGCTCCAACATCACAAAGAGCATAACAAGAGAAGTTATTCAATTTAATTTTTATCATAGGATCCCAACCATCTTCTAGCTTCCTAGGTATGGAGGCTTCTAGTCTAAGCTTCTCCTCCCTAACTTTGATTAGAGCATTGGTGATATGCTCTGTGAAGGCAAGATTGAGTGTGCTAGTGTGGGGGTATCTAGACATCTTGTGTAGGAAACCAATAACTTCTGGTAAAGTGCAGTTGTCAAAGTCTAAGTCACTACTATCTACCAAGGAAGTAGTGATATTATTTAAGCTCACTTGTTCGAAAGACTCTATGTTCATAGAGGTTTCTTTATCTAAGGTTGAGGTGGTAGCATCACCATTGATAGGTCCAGTGGGACTAGGGGTGTGATGGGTGCTAACAGTTTGGACATCCTCAACTACTTGGATAGTAGCTACTGTGTGGTAGGTAGTAAGGCTCTTAATTCTCTCTTCTTCTTTGGGTACAACTTCGGGTTTAGCTGCCATTCGGTTTATCAAGGTAGATTGGGTATGAGACATGTTTGAAACATAAGTCTCGATGGCAGTGAGCCTAGTTTGGAGACTGGAAATGTCACCGTTGAGGCTCTCAAGCTGTTTGCTAATGTTTTGCAGGATAGAGGAGTGCTCATCTAATTGTCTAGAAAAGGCCTTGTTTTGTTCAAACTGAGTGTGCATATAGCTTTTGGTGGCCTTTTCTATTTCTACAAGTTTCTCATAGCTGGGCAGGTCTTTTTCCCTATAGTTCTGGCTGTAGGAGTTGCTGGTGGTAGGATAAGTGTTGTTCCCATAGTTGTTGGATGGGAAAGGCCTAGGATTGTTGCTACCAAAGTTAATCCTATAAGCATTATTGTTGAAGTTGTTTCTATAGACAAAAATTAACATCTACTTGCTCCTGAGCAACCAAAGAATTTAAAGGAACATCTTGAGGATCAATAGAGGGTTGCTTGGTAAGTAGAGACATGATAAGGTCAACCTTTTCATTTAAAGAGGAGATCTCCTCGACAGGGTTTACCTTCTTACCGGTTGGAGATCTCTCGGTGTGCCATTGCGAGTAGTTCAGCATCATCTCATCAAGTAGCTTTGTGGCAGCACCAAGCGTGGTTGACATAAAAGTTCCTCCCGCGGCCGAATCTAACAGGTTCCGCGAGGTGAAGTTCAAGCCTGCATAAAAAGTCTGGATAACCATCCAGGTAGTCAGTACATGTGTGGGGCAGTTCTTGACAAACGTCTTCATACGTTCCGAAGCCTGGGCAACGTGTTCATTATCCAATTGCCTGAAATTCATAATGTTACTCCGTAGTTGAATAATTTTAGCAGGGGGATAGTACTTCCCTATAAAAGCATCTTTGCATTTACTCCAAGAATCGATAATGTTCTTGGGAAAAGATTGTAGTCACTCCTTGGCTCTTCCTCTCAAAGAGAAAGGAAAAAGCTTCAGCTTGACGATGTCTCCATCCACTTCTTTGTACTTCTGCATGTCGCAGAGCTCGATAAAGTTGTTTAGGTGCAAGGCAGCATCTTCTCCTGCTCCTGAAAATTGATCTTTCATAACAAGGTTAAACAGAGCAGGTTTAATCTCATAAGAAGGTGCTGAAGTGGCAGGTGGAGCAATAGGAGTGTAGATAAAGCCACTGTTGTTGTGACTAGTGAAGTCACACAACTTAGTGTTTTCATTGGAACCCATAGTAGCAGCAGGTATTTTTGGTATTTTTGATTAGGGACACAAAATAAAAAACTGAAAGGTAAACTAACAAGACTAAAAAGCAAAGGTAAAAGATAGTGTGCAACTCCCCTATCTTGTATACTTGAGTCCCCGATAACGGCGCCAGAAATTTGCTTGATGGCTTCTCGCCCCTCGTTGGTTACCCCAAGTGGAAGGTTTGAGATGCGGTGCAGCAGCAAGTTTCCCTCGGTGAAGATACCAAGGTTATAGAACCAGTAGGACTCCGGAGATACAAGTAGGTGGCAACGTCGCCAGAAATTGCTTCCTGACTAGGGTGTTGTCGTGGACCTGCACACAGCAACAAATAACTTTGCTCCCAACGAGTACAGAGGAGTTGTCAATTCCTCCGGACTTTTAGTTTACAAAGGATCAACACAAGAGATAATAGGTGCAAAGGAAAGTAAAAGCTGAAAGTAAATTGAGGGTGTGAACAATAATGTGAAGATGGACCGGGGTCCCGTGATTTTCACTATTGATGTCTCTCTCCCAAAAGACGATAAAAGTGCTAGCGAGGTAAACAAATCACAGTTGGGCAATTGACAGTATTATGAAGGCACCGCAATGCTAACTATGCTGCAAAGAAAGGAAGGTCTCAAAAGCAATGGGCAGTACGCCAAGGTAAGTAGACCGAAATCCATCTGCATCTACTACGAATCATCCACCTTGAGATATCTATCCAGAACATCTCGCTGGTATTAAGTTGCGAATCCCACCCAAAGTGTAAACTCAAAGCAACAGACAACTGCATTAAAAGAACTTTGCGTAAAGTAAATAATCCTTGCACCCGCAGGTACAAGCACCGTTGTTTTATCCCTGGTGGCAACTACACATCCCCTAGTCTCATGTTTCTGTCACTCGAGCTACACATCAAGGGGCTGAACCCACAATCGAGCATAACGCTCTCTCTTGGAGTTGCAAATAAAATACTTGGCCAAAGCAAATACCGCAACGGAGAACATGCAAGAATTAACTCAAGAACAAAATATAAAAGAGAAGAACCAAATATATTACTCATCACAATCTGAACATAGTCTCATAATCCATCAGATCCCAACAAACTCAGCATAGCAACAACAGAAATTACATAGATGCCTCGATCATGTGAGGCAGCTCACGAGGACTCGAAAGTGGAAGCACAAAGGGGGGAGAGATAGATCACATAGCTACTGGTCACGGACCCATGGTCCAAGGGGGACTACTCACGGTACATACGGGAGGCGTCCATGGCTATGGATGGTCTCCCGGCAGGGTGCCGGAGAGGCTTCTCCAGGCAGCCCCGATCGTAAAACGGCGGCGGCGGCGGAACAGAGGGGAGTTCGCGAGAAAGAGATCGATATTAGGGGTTTCTACCCCGAGGGGTAAATATAGGCGAAGGGGGGCCTCGAGGGGACCCATGAGGCAGTCAGGAGGGTCCCTGCCGCGGCCCAGGGTGGGGATGCGCCACCTGCCCTCCTGGCTGCCTGGTGGTGGCCCCCCTTCCCTCTCTTGGTGATTCCGGAAGCTTTCGTTGCGCTGATTTTTTATATATTTTTCCCGGAATTTTTGGAGCACTTCTAATGGTCGGAAAACCTAAAATACAAAAACAGCAGAAAATAGAAACTGGCAACTGGGTGCACTGAGTTAATAGGTTAGTCCAAATAGGTTCAAAAGTGTATGAAAGTTCAAGCAAAACATGGCAAAGTCACACAAAACATGCATGGAGCAAGCAGAAATTATAGATACGTTTGGGACGTATCAACACTCAATGCGGGTACATAGTAGTACTTATTCAAAATCAAAACTAATCCCGAAGGGAGACTAAGATGCTTCGTGCCGACCGCCACCACTTCAATCCGGCAGCCGTTTCCTACGCGCATCGTCACTTCATCTTTCATCAAGCGTCGCCTATTCCGTAGCCCCTGAGAGGAGTTAGAAATATGAGCAACAGATCCTGTATCAAATATCCAGGATTTGTTCGCAACGCTTCTTAAGAAAAGATCAATAGCGTGTACATCAAATATACCTTTGTCTCTTCTGACAATCTTGCCAGCCTTCTTATCCTCTAGGTACTTGGGGCAGTTGCGTTTCCAGTGACCATCACCCTTGCAGTAGAAGCACTCAACGCCGGGCTTGGGTCCAGGTTTGGGTGCCTTACGAGGAGTGACAACTGGCTTGTCACCCTTCTTCGGGCTTCCCTTCTTTCCCTTCTCCTTCTTGCCAGACTTCTTGAATTCAACAGTCCTGTTGACCATGAATACAGCATGCTCCTTCTTGATCTCAACCTCAGCAGTTTTCAGCATGGCGAACAACTCAGAAGGGGTCTTAGTTATCCCCTGCATGTTTTAGTTCAACACAAAGCCTTTGTAGCTAGGGGGCAGCGACTGCAGCACCCTATCAACAACAAGTTCATCTGGAATCTGACATTCCAGAGCATTCAAGCGTTGAACGTAGCCAGAAATCTTGACCACGTGCTCACTAACACTGCTATGTTCATCCATCTTTGCTGAGAAGAAAGCTTCAGAAGCCTCGTAACGTTCAGCCCTGGTTTGGGGTGCAAAGACGGCCTTGAGGTCGGTGATTATCTCATATGCACCCATCCTCTCAAAGCATTTCTGCAGCTCAGCCTCCATGGAGTAAAGCATTCCACTCTGGACAAGGTTGTAATCATCCGTCTTGGAGAGGTAGACATTCTTCTCATCCTGACTAGCGTCTGCTGGTGGTTCGTCACCTAACGCGGCCTCTAGTATGTATGCCATCTTGAGGGTAACAACGAGAATCCTCAGAGTGCGGAACCAGTTGGTGAAGTTTGACCCATCAGTTTTCAGTTTGTCTTTGTCTAGGAATGACCCTAAGTTGAATGAGGGGCGAGGTGCAGCCATCTACAATGGTTATTTTCAAAACACATATTTAGACTTTGTTCATAATTGGAGTTCTATTTAATTAATTCTAAAACTCCCACTTAGTTAAACATCTCTCCAAATTTACTAAGTGATTAACATAATCCTAGTTTGAATGATCGTCCTCGAATATCACACGGCCGACGACAAATCTCCCTAGGTAGGCCATCATGCCAATCATATCCGTCATATGACTCATGCTTAACCTTTCGGTCCTCCGTATCCCAAGCTCATATCTACATATGTCAAGCTTGCCAGTCGAACCTTAGTGTATGGCTGTTCAGCAAGGCCATATCTGCATATGCTAGGCTTGCCAAACCCAACCTCATGCGATCGCTAATGTATGTATGACACCCGATCGTCACGGCCTGCCTATCATAAAGAGATCCTTCCAGGCGGTGCCCACTAAGGGAGAATACAATCATGGTATTGAGAGAGATTATCCTATCATGCTACCGTCGCATATATAGCATATTAGCAAGACAGGAAGTAAAACTGTAAATCATACAAGCTATGATCCCCCCTTACATGCAAATTAAAGTTAAAACGCCTTCTTCTTTATCTTTTGCAAGTTTTACGTGGCTGCTAAGGGGTTTCGAGAGAGAACCGCTTTCTATCCTGCGAAGACAAGCCACAACACCAATCCTGCAATCGTCTCTATTACACCCCTGTCGGGGCCCTCCGTTGCAAACGTCTTCGCGTCGCTAATGTTAGAGAGACAGACACCCCCCAGCCACTTATATGGTACAAGCCATATGTCAAGCGTGGAACCAGTCTCGCGTAAACACGTAAGGTCAGTCGGGGCCGCTTCATCAGGACATTGCCGCAACGCTAAACGAGTACACGTGGGAGGGTAACAATTGGAGAACTGATGCCCACATCCTAGATGTGTTCTACCCGTACAATACATCTACGCATAGCCTTGCTAATGATACCACTGTTGGGGATCGGCGCAGAAAACAAAAAAAATTCCTACCTACGAGTCCCGAACCCAAGATCTATGCTATGCTGATGTATGTAACGGAAGGAATCGGTGTTCATACCTTTGAAGACCGAAAGAGGGAAACTTTCCTCGAACGTGGTTGGCGTAGACTCTGATCCTACGACCTCCCTGTCGTGTTGAAGAACCTCCGACGATGAAGTAGCACCACACGTGTAGTGCCTCGCGGGATTACACACGTATGGTGCAACCGACGTCCCTCCGGGCTCCGAACCAGAAGAGCAGCGGAAAGAAGATTGATCTGAATCCCGATTCCGGCAGCGCGACGGCGTCCGTATGATGGTGAAACCCCCAACCAGGTGCAAACTCCAAACCAGGGGAGTCCGCTCTAGGTCGGAGAAATAGAGAGAGAGAGAAACTCAATGTTGTGTTGAAAAAGGCACCCCAACCCCTCCTTATATAGGCCAAGGAGGGGCTCCACCCCTCCCCTTCCCCCATGTGGGGCTAAATCCCCAAGGGGGGAGTGGTGCGTCTAGGAGGGGGGATGGGCCCCTCCCTTGGTGCCAAGCCCAAGGGGGAGGCTCCCCTTCCCCTCATGGGCCTTTTAAGGCTCAAATTCCTTTTCACCCTTTTAATTAATTATTTAAATCATTTTTAATATTTAATTATGTCAATTAAATAATAAAACATATTTAAACATTAATATATATTATTTTGAACCTTTCAAAATATCCGGAACAGCTTTCGGCACCTCCCGGTACATTTCCGGTGTTTTCTCTCTTTTCACCGATGATCCCGAATCAATCCTTAATGCATCGATTGCCCTGAAGTGTGACACCCTACGGTCCGAGAAACAGTAGACATGATCGAGACACTCTCTGACCAATGACCATCATGTGGGATCTGGTTACAATCCTTGATGTGCCCCTACGCTTCCATCGAATAAACTTCATCGTTGTTGAACCGTTAACAATATGACTTGATCCCTTTGTGCTTCGGTACTATGTTTGTCCGAGGTATGATCGTCGGTATCCAATACCTAGTTCTTCCTCGTCTCCGACATAACATGTTTACTCGTCTGTGAATATTACATCTCTTGTGACCTAGTCACTTGCTTGCAAGCTATTGATGCAACACCACCGAGTGGGCCCAGAGTACCTGTCCGTCACTCGGATTGACAAATCCCGCTTTGATCTATTTCATACTCCTCAACATATCTACTTCGGAATACCCAAGATACACCTTTTCAGTTACCATGTTTCAGTGTAACGGTTAATGCACTCAAAGCATCCTAATAGATAGCAATTATGTATGATCATCACGGTCTAAGGATTCAGTCACTATGTTATTAAGTCATCGCAATGCTGAACTTATGTGACTTGATCACACTTCAATGCTTAAGGTGGGTGTGTGTCCATCACATCATTCTCCTAATGATATGACCTCATTGTCAATAGACTATTATGTTCTCATGATCACGAAACCTTGATCATCAATTGCCCAATGAGCTAGTATGCCTGAGTTTAACTAGGGACCAGGTTGTTATATATCACACGTGTATTAATGTTTCCGCTTAATACAGTTCTAGCACAATATATAACGTATTATGAACAAACAGATATGTGACAAATGTCTTTATTAATTTGCCTCTAGGGCACATATCCAACAGCTGGGGCTAGGGTTCCGGATCTGGGGGTAGTTTTGGGTCAGATCTGAGGTAGATCAGGGGTGTGGCTGCAAAAATGGACTAGGGGGAACCCTAGAAGGGCTAGGAGAGAGTGATGGTCTATTTATAGGCTGGCCTGGCTGGCAAGTTTACACAAACGTCCTCGGTTTCTCTCTCCCGCGTCGGGCGATTACGTTTCTGACTGCCGACAGTCCATATGACCTCCAATTCGGGCGAAATCTCGAACCATACGCTCAGCGCGGCGAGCCGGTCACTTCTACCTCACTTCGATACTGTTCCGAGAACATTTTCCGGTGCCCAATAAAAATAGTCTGTTTATTAAATAAATGGGGTTTTTCGTTCCGATGGCGATGGTTGGTCTTGTGCCGGACGTTGCGATGGTGCTCGGGTGAAACCCGGTGTCGCAAAAGGACGTGTACCATGGTGGAGAAGTTCGGTCACACATTCCGGTACGAGAAGGAGGGGAACATATTCATCGATTAATAAATTGGTGAAGCAAATACTATAAACAATTCTAGCAATTAACAAAATAAAGCAACAAACAATTTTTTAAATTTGGGAAAAAATCCTGGGCTCTTGCAGTGTGGATCACACACTCTCGTTGGGAACCCCAAGTGGAAGGTGGTAATGCAGATAGCAGCAAATGTCCCTCGGGAAAGATACCAAGGTTATCAAATCCAGAAGGACTCCAAATGCTACAAGTAGGTGGCCACCAAATACGGCGCTAGAAATTGCTTGGCCTAGACCTGCACACAAGCACACAAATGCTCTCGCACCGAACGAGGCAGAGGGGTTGTCATTCCCCCTGTCTTGCTGTCTACGAAAGGTTACACGTATATGATAGATAAAATGATAAAAGTAAACAAGAAAAGTAAATTAAGTAGATAAATAGTAGTGGGTGTAAATTTATGATTAGGATATGGACCGGGGTGTCACGACATTCACTAGTGATGTCCCTCTCCCGAAATACGGCAAAAATTATGCTGGATGATCAAATTAAAGCTATGCAATTGACAACATTATAAATGTACCGCAATGCTAATTATGCTACAGAGAATGCAAGGTTTAGTCATGTAGGCATTACACAAAAGCAAGCAGACCTCAATCCAAAGCATGTTCTACTAAATATCCATATTGAGAAGTCTAATTCAGAACATCTCACTGGCATTAAGTTGTGAGCAACAACTATAAGTTGAAAACTCAAAGCAACAGACAAATGCTTTCACACTCAACGTGTAATGTAAGCCATACTTGTAACATGCAGTCACAAGCACCATTGTTTTACCCTTAATAGCAACATCATATTCCCTCGCCAACATGTTTCTGTCACTCAAGCGCAACATAAGGAGGCATGAACCTACTATCTAGAACAAATCTCTCTTGGAGTAATAAACAGTACTTGGCCAAAACAATTATAATGGATAGCATGCAAGAACAATCAAGAACATAATATAAAATATATAACTTCCACAATCTGAACATAATCTCATAATCCATAAGATCCTATAAAACACAGCATAACAACATGGTAACTAACTAACTATAACATATGTGCCTTGATCATGATAGACAACTCACAAGGACTAGACATTTAAGATCAAGATTGGAGAGAGAGAGAGAGAGAGCAATCATCTAGCTAATTCCATGAACCCTAGGTCTAAGGTGGAACTACTTACGGCTCATCCAGGAGGCAAGCATGCATGATTGATGAAGAGGCCTCCGGAGATGAATCCCCGCCCCCTTTGGCAGGGTGTCGGAACAGTACTGTTGGAACTCACGAACTAGGAACCGCAATGGTGGCGGAACAACGATGGCTTCTAGAAAATAATTCTGCCTCGAGGGTTTTCGGTAAACAGGGAATATATAGGCGAAAGAGGGGCACCATGGGGGCGGCGGCGGCGGAATAGTAGGGTATTTCGCGTCACGGGGTTCTTCACGAAGGTTTTCCGAGAATGATGTAAATACATGCCAAAGGGGGGCATCGGGGCTTCTGGAGTCTTCCAACATAAGAGAATTTTGGAAAAAATTCTGGAATTTTCCGAACACTTTGATTTTTCATTTTTTCTGCAATGCCCGAACAAAAACAGACAAAAACTGGCACTGGGCACTAGGTTAATAGGTTAGTCCCAAATATGTTGTAAAATGATATGAAAGTGCATCAAAACATATAAAAAGTCACAACAATGAGCACGGAACAAGCAAAAATTACAGATACGTTTGGGATGTATCAAACCCCAAGAGGAAAGTATTATGTAGCAAGCGGTAATTTCCCCCAGTTAATATAACAAGGTAATCAATCTTGTAGAACTTTGAAGTCTTTAAGTAGGTGTTCACTGTCTAGCGCTTCAACAAACGTGGACATGCACACAAGACACAAAGTCTTTCGTCCCCAACTATTCAGGAAGGTTGTCAATCTTCATGTCTTACAATTTATGAAGGAATCAAACATATGTTGTGAAAAAAAGTAAAAGAGTGCAACAGGCAAATGACGGTGAAAAGTAAATAAACGAGATTGCAACCAATGGATAAAGATGGATCGGGAGCATAGTTTGACTAGTGGTGTCTCTCCATGAGATGATAAATATGTTTGATAAACAAATTACAGCTAGACAATTGACAGAATTATAAACACATCATAATGCGTATTATGACATAAGAAATCTCAAGGTCCTAATCATGCATGCATTACATCAAACATATATAGACTGATATCCAGTAACATCTATAACTAAGAGTCCACCTTGAGAACACTATCCAATGTATCTCGTTGGTATTAAATTGCAAACGTAAAAGACAAATGTTATGAGCTTGGTACATAATGTACGCAACATCTATGAGCAATAAAAATTCACAAACACCGTTGTTTTACCCTTAGTGGCAACATCACATCCACCGCTTTAGAGTTTCTCTAATCGTTTCCAAACGCGTGGAGGCATGAACCCACTATCGAGCACAACACTCCCTCTTGGAGTTATAAGCCACTACTTGGCCAAAGTAATCACACATGACGGAGAGCATGCAAGAACACTCAAAGAAGATATCAAAGATATCATAAATAAAGCATGAACAATCTGATCATGATCTCATTATCCATCACATCCCAAGAAACATAACATAGCAATCACAAAAATACGACCTTGATCATGTTAGGTAGCTCAGAAGGTCTAGATCAATGAAGAACATGGCAGAGTCAACCATCTAGCTACTGCTATGGACCCATAGTCCAAGGGTGCACTACTCACATATCACCGGGGAGGCAGTCGTGGTGGTGAAGAGGCCTCCGGTTATCATGTTCCCCTCCGAAAGGGTGCCGGAGCAGGGCTCCAAAAGCCCTAGATTGAACTTCGAGGTTTTGGCGAAATGACGATGGATTCTTTAAAACTTCTTCCTCCCCCCCAACGTTTTTAGGGTAAAGGAAATATATAGGCGAAAAAGGGGCCAGGAAGGTGGCCCCAAGCTCCCAGGCGGTTTGATGGCGCAACTAGGGGGTGGTCGCGCCCCCGGGCCGCCTTCTCCCCTGGAGGACCTCCTTCGGGTATCCTTTGGCTGGTTGTCGTTTGTCTCACATAAAAAATGACTTATGCAGATTTTCAGAAATTTCCAGAAATATTTTCTGTGTAGGATTTCTAAAACAAAAAGATAGCAAAAAACAAGAATTGACACTGGACATCTTGTCAATAGATTAGTTCTAGAAAATGCCTAAAATCATGTAAAAGTATGATAAAAAACATGTTGTAATGTCATGAACAAGCAAGGAACAAGAAAATATTATAGATACGCTTTGGACGTATCAACATCCCTAAGCTTAATTCATGCTCGTCATCAAGTAGGTAAATGATAACAAAGATAATTTTCAAGGTGACATGCTACCAACATTTTCAAACCAGGTTGATGTTCGGATGTTCGGGTCGTGATATTTGCACACCCTACGATTGTGTGCGTTGATCCAGCTCGACGGTCCGGACATCCGGGTGGGTGCTTGGATGTTCGAGTCGACTAAAACCTTATGAACATGATCCCGAATTGTTTGGATTGGTGGCCGAACATCCGCGGTCACAACGTAGCTGTTGTCATTGGTCTCAGAAAGTAGCCCGAACGATCATCCAAAGGAGCATTTGGTTTGTGCTTAGCGCTGTTCCAGATATCTTTCGATATTGCGATAAATCGTCTGATTTATCCCTTCTCGGTGTCTCACCGATAAGATAAGTTGGCTGATAAATGGATCGATATGTCGATAAACGGACCGATATACCGATAAATCGTCCCATTTACCCCTTATCTTGGGTCGACCGATAAGTTACCGATAAACGATATCCCCAACATTGGCTTAGCCCAAACGTCCAACTAGAGCTACCCCATTGATTAAATATATATATATAGGGTGGGTTTATTCTACAACTGATTGTAGAATAATATTCTACAATAGGTGGCCTTTATATAGAAAACTTACTTCCAACTAAAAAAAATCATGCACCCCACCCCACGTCCACACCTCCCCTCCTCCAGATCGCGTCCACCTCTTCCTCCTTTCGCTTGCATCGCCGGCCCCGCGCTGGCCACCCGTCGCCGGTCCCTCCCCGGCCAGCCGCCCTGCATCCACCTGCCACCTGCTCCGCCCCGGCCACCTGCCCCGCCGCCCTCCCCTTCCTCCCGGTCTCCATCGCGGCGGGCCCTGCTCGCGGCGGATCCCGCGCTCCCGTCTTCCCCCGGGGCGGCGCACGCACGCCCTGCAGCCCGCACGGCCCGCCGGCGCCCGCCCGGCCTCCCACGCGCCTCCCCGCCGGTGCCCTCCCGGCCACCCCCACGGCGGCTCCCGCTGGTGCCCCGCCTCCCACGCGCGGATCCCGCCCTCCCGGCTTCCCACGCGCCGGATCCCGCCCACACGGCCTCTTCCACGCGCCGGCGGCCGTCGATCCGCCTCCTGCCCGGCCCGCCCGGAAATCCTTTGCCCGTGCCGGCGGCCGACCTCCTTCCCTTCCCCGCGCTGCACATCTGGCCTGACGGCGGATTTGCCCGTGCCATGTGTGCAGTAGCTTCCTGTTGCTGGGTTTCTCCATCTAAGAACATCTATACCTAGAAACGTTTCAATTTTCTTGATTTGTTGGGATTATTTTTGGCTTTGTATGGACTAATCTGTGCATGACACGTGCTATAAGTGGGGGATGTGGCCGGGTACGAATTCGTGTGTGCGTACTGGTTTTGCGTGTGATTTGCATGGATGATGTAGGTGGTGCGTGCTGTGTGATCTGCATGTGTACGTGCTGTGTGATCTGCATGTGCGTGTGGCCCACGGGTTTGACTAGATTTTATTGTTTTGAATTTGCATGGCGGTGCAGTCAAGCGGTGAGGTTCTGACGTGTTTTCTGTTTACGTTGCGCGTCGCTCGGCTGTTTCATTTGGAATGGAAAACTGACACGTATTATTTCCTTGTGGTGTGTCGTACGTTCTACATGATTCTAAAATGTTTTTTTTCTATCAGACGTCTTATAAATACAGGTTCTGCTGCTATGTTTTCTACTTGCCTTGGTTCCTTTATATGGACGGATGGTTCGTGGTTCTTCTTGTCGTGATGGACTTCGTCGTCCCGGCCGGCCTCCTGGGATTAGGAGGGCTGTTATTGATCGTGTTCGTCGTGGGGCTTCGGTCAGTGGTGTCGATCGTAGTCGTGCTTCTTCTTCATCGAACGATTTTGCGTCACGGGTTGTCAGTTCTGTTGTTCGTTCTAGGCGTACATTGGAAGGTATGTGTTGTTTTCGTGTGTATGAAGGCAAAATAAATTGTTTCGCTCATATGCATCTGTATTTTTTTATCTTTTAGAGGTAGATGGTTTATCAGCAGAGGAAGTACGACGGCGGCGACGAGAGATTCGCTTAGGGAAGCGGGTCATCGATGGTTGGTATTTACTTCTATTTTTCATAGATTTTGTGTATTTCCTTTTTTAGTGATGCATTGTTCTTGTTTTCAGGTGGACTTTTACATTAATTTACCCGTGGTTGTGTTGAGCGTCGTGCTGATGTCGTTGTTTTTATGGATTCGCCATCAGGTATTTTGGGGGAATGATAATGATTTTGTGTTTGATACATAGTTAATCAATGTTGTGTTTTCTAATGTGCGCTTATGTCAATTGCAAAATGTGATTCAGATGTTGTGCCTGTTGTTGATGTATTGCCTATTCGGCCAAGGGTTGTTCCAATGCGTGTTGTTGGTAGTCTTTACCGTCCTACTCCCATGGGTTAGTTTGTTGTCTTTTTAATTACTGTTTTTCATTATGTTTGTGTTTTCTTTGACTGATTGTATTATTATTGTTGTTGTTTCGTAGTGTTGGATACTCCTGTATTTGACCATGCTGATGTTGCACGTAATTGTCGTAGAAGAAAAAATATTCGTGACTATCGTTCGGGGCGGAAAAAAGGTTCTATTGTGCTATTATATATATATATGCGTTGAATTTTTGGAGAATTTTAAGGACGCATGTGTGATTTTCTTATTACAGTGCGTGGGATGCAGCCTCCTTTGCCAAAAGATTACATACTTCTGTTGAAAGGTGTGATTTTGGTGTTTTATTTGTTTTAATTGCAATAATTTTAATATAGGTTAATTTGCAATACAGCTACGTATAGAGGACGGTCGTATTATGGTGGTCTAGAATTTGTTTGTCGAAGGTGCGGAGCTTTTTACTTGTTCCGCGAAGCGTCTGCTTATCATATAGATGGATGTGCTCGCCGTCCTGTGTACACACGTTGTTGCCGGGATGGAAAAATTTCGTTGCCTAAATTTGATAGTTGGCCTTCTCCTTTGGATAAGCTTTTGCGATTTGATGGAGGTGTTGATTCTTCGCGTTTCTTGCGACTGATTCGTCAGTATAATTCCATGTTTTGCTTCACGTCGTTGGGTGCTAATATTGATCATACTATTAACACCGGTGGTGCGCCATATGTATTTAAGATGAACGGAGTTGTTTACCATCGTATTGGTTCACTTTTGCCTGATGAAGGATGCCCTCCTAAGTTTGCTCAGCTCTACATGGTTGACTCTGCCGATGAGGTTGCTAGCAGGATGAATGTTTTTGATCGCTCTGAGGGTGATACACTTGAACCTGACCCACAGATTGTGTCGTCCCTTATTAATATGTTGAATCTGCATCATCGATTGGTTCATACTTTTAGAATGGATCGGGAAAGGTTGTCCGATTCTGATATGCCAAATGTGTCTATTCGTTTTATGGGTGATGAAGGTGGTGCACATGGTACATGTTTTTCCGGTCCTTCTTCTTCTGAAGTTGCTGCTCTTATCGTTGGTGACTTGAGTCCTGAGTGCAAAAGATTTGATGTTGTTGCTGAAACGCAGAGTGGCGTACTTAAACACATTTTTGCTCTTAATCCAAATTTGATGGCTTTGCAATATCCTCTTATTTTTTCATATGGGGATAACAGTTTTCATTTGGGTATCAGATATGTTGATGGTAATGGTCACTCTATGGTGCTGCCTACGGGGTCGCGTGGTCAGGTTTCTATGCTTGAATATTATAAATACTATTTTCATTATCGTGAAGGTGAAGCTAATCCGTATACCAGTTGTGGTCGTTTGAGTCAGCAAGTGGCTGTTAATGCATATTCTTGCGTTGAAGCTGACCGCCTGTATTATCACTTTAAGAATCAGACTACCTTAAGGTCTGATACTTATCAAGGTATAACTGATGCAATGGGTGAGGGGAACTATACCGGTAAGAATATTGGTGTTCAGTTTATATTGCACGCCAGCTTTACTGGTGGCCGTCGGTACATGATGCTGAATTACCATGATGAAATGGCCATTTGTCGTCAATATGGTGCTCCAGATTTATTTGTTACGTTTACATGTAATCCTAAATGGCAGGAGATTGTTGATGCTCTTGCGGCTGAACCTGGGCAAGTTGCTGCTGATCGCCCAGACATCACTACTCGAGTGTTCAATATGAAATTTGATGAATTTTTGGATGGTGTAAAGGATGGTTCTTCATTTGGTGATATTAGAGCATGTGAGTTTAATATTGTATTTTACATTTATACTCATAAATTGCATTACATATAAGTTCTAACCCATTTTATTTGGTTATATTTTCAGATTTGTATGTGGTGGAGTTTCAGAAGAGGGGTCTCCCACATACGCATACTTTGATATGGTTGAAATCCGCTGGTAATGAACCTTCGTCTGCATTTATAGACAATCTAATTTGCGCGGAGCTACCGGATCCATTGGTTGATCCTTTGGGTTATGCCCTTGTTGATGAATTTATGGTGCATGGGCCCTGCGGAGTATACAATGCTAGGTGTGCGTGCATGAAGAATAACATTTGCTCCAAAAAGTTTCCTAAACCTTTCAGCGATGAAACAATGGTTGACCATACTGGATTTCCTGTATATCGTCGTCGCGATAATGGACGTTTTGTTCTTAGACAGAAAGATTCACTTCGTATGGAAAATCAATGGGTTGTTCCTTACAATATGAAATTATTGAAGAAGTTTGATGCGCATATAAATGTAGAATGGTGCAACAAATCAAATTTATTGAAATATTTGTTTAAGTATCTTACAAAAGGACATGATGTTGCGCGGGTGAATATTGGTGTTCAAGATCGACCAAGCCGTGCTTTTACAGTTCCTAATCCTACTGGTAAAAATGAGATTAATGACTACGTGAGATGCAGGTATTTATTTTCTTTTCATTAAATTATTTGATATATGAAGGTGCGAAACCTGTTGGTAATGTGTACTTTTGTAGGTACCTTTCTGCGTGTGAATCTTATTGGAGGATGTTTGCATATGATATTCATGGGCGTGAGCCTTCTGTTGAGAGGTTGATCGTACATCTCCCTGTTTAAGTATCTTACAAAAGGACATGATGTTGCGCGGGTGAATATTGGTGTTCAAGATCGACCAAGCCGTGCTTTTACAGTTCCTAATCCTACTGGTAAAAATGAGATTAATGACTACGTGAGATGCAGGTATTTATTTTCTTTTCATTAAATTATTTGATATATGAAGGTGCGAAACCTGTTGGTAATGTGTACTTTTGTAGGTACCTTTCTGCGTGTGAATCTTATTGGAGGATGTTTGCATATGATATTCATGGGCGTGAGCCTTCTGTTGAGAGGTTGATCGTACATCTCCCTAATATGAATAGAGTTATATTTTTTGAGGCTGATGATTTAGGTAACGTCATTAATAATCCTAATATTACGAAAACTATGTTGACCGAGTGGTTTGTTACAAATCAACGTTATAGATCTGCACGGGCATTGACCTATCTTGATTTTCCAAGTGAATGGGTTTGGAATAGTACTGAGAAAAAATGGACTAAGCGGAGTAAGCAAAGGAAGCTTGGTAGTAAGATTGGTCGTATATACCATGTGCATCCAGCAACTGGGGAATTGTTCTTTCTTAGGCTTTGTTCGGTTACCGCTTTCCTCGTGTGGTTTTGGGTTCAAACCACGTGGTTTCACAGGGATTGGCCCCACTAGGAAATTATCCCCGCTTTTCTGTTCCGATGCATTCGCTTTAACCTCGCGTGACTTTTTTCCCGGCGCAATCCTCGCAAAATCAGGTGGAATAAATCCGCTGCTATTGATCGATGGAAAAAATCCGCTTCTTGTCTCCCCGCGCGTTCTCTTCCAGGCAATCAAAACGGCGGCGTGACGAACATGGGATGATGAAAATTCTGATGACAGTGATCTCAGGATCCAACCCACGTGGGTCCGATGATGACACCCAATCCCTGCAGGGCTTAATTCCACTAGCAAAATTAACCCCTTGCCACCGAACGAGGCCTTAGGATGTTGCTTATGGTTGTTCCTGGTGCAACCAGTTTTGAAGATTTGAGAAGGCACAATGGTTATCTTTATGATACATTTAAAGAGGCATGCCAGTCTCGAGGTTTAGTAGGAGATGACAATGAGTGGTTCAGGTTATTTGATGAAGCTATTGTGTGGGCAAATTCATTACAGTTGCGGCATTTGTTTATGGTTGTTCTTTTACATTGTGAAGTTAGTAATGGACGGGCTCTTTTTGATAGATTTTGGCCCAGCATGTCAGAGGATATTTCATACAGATTTTCTAAAGCACTTGGCAATGTTGTGTACGATGTTCCTCAAGATTATTTACAAGATTGTTTGCTTCATGAGCTATCATCTATGTTCACGAAGAATGGATCATCCCTTGCTTCTTTCAATTTGACGGATCGTACAATTCCAATTGGTGATGAGTGTTTCAATAGATTAATAGCTGAAGAATTGAATTATGACATGTCTAAGTTAATTGTTGAATCAGAATTATTATACCAGCAATTGAACGACGAGCAGAGGAATATTCATCATGAGATAGTTTCGGCTGTGCATGCAGAAAATGGAGGATTTTATTTTGTAGCTGGTTCTGGAGGATCTGGTAAAACTTTTCTATGGAATTCTATTATTGCCACTCTTAGATGTGAGTGACGCGTTGTACTTGCCGTAGCTTCATCTGGTGTGGCATCTTTGTTGTTGCCTGGGGGAAGAACTGGTCACTCAAGGTTTAAAATTCCGTTAGCTGTGAATGAACAATCTCAGTGTGGTATATCTAGAAGTTCGATGCTTGCTGGATTGTGTCAGCGTGCATCATTGATCTTATGGGATGAAGCCCCTATGACTGATCGTTTGTGTTTTGAGGCTTTGGACAGAACATTAAGAGATATTTTATCTATTAATGATGAAAAGAACGGGTTACTACCTTTCGGAGGAAAAGTGATGTTGTTAGGTGGTGATTTCAAACAGATTCTTCCCATTGTTGAAGGTGGGACGAAAGAGGATATTATTAATGCATCATTGATTTGTTCTCCGTTGTGGCAATATATTAAGGTTTTGAAACTTCATATAAATATGCGTTTGTTCAATCCTATGATGTCCTACAATAAATTATTATGTAGCTGTATCGCGTGTCACTTCACGTGATGGTCTTAAATTTTTAATTGAAGATGACCGTGGTTCTCCAACTACTGAGACACGAAATATAGTCTATAGAGAAGTTCTTTTGCGTGTCTAGCCGGATGTTTTCGGTTACTATAAGGTAATATTTTTCATTGATTTTCCGTCTATTTGGATCAGTTTCCATTGTTAACTAAATGCAATTTATTTAGATTATATGTATTTATGTGCAGAACTGCAGATCCTTAAGATTTCGTACTTGTTTAACGGTTGTCGTTCATTTATTTTTCATGTATTTGCATGCAGATACTTGCGGTTTCGTTGACTAAGTTAATACATGACTGCGTACAACCCAAATCCACTGTTTCAACAAGTAAGATGCGTGTAATACAAATATTATTATTTATATGTTACATATACAATATTCATGAATTATTGTTTATCTTAGTTAATTGTT
Source organism: Bromus sterilis (assembly GCA_950022295.1). Lineage (NCBI taxonomy): Eukaryota > Viridiplantae > Streptophyta > Magnoliopsida > Poales > Poaceae > Bromus > Bromus sterilis. The sequence continues at coordinate 28,194,593 of OX465599.1, read as the reverse complement.
CTTTTTTTTGTAGAAGGAATCCGTGTGCGGCGACACCAAGTCCAGTGTTTTATGAAATAATATGGGCCATGGGGTGTGAATGGCTGCACTTTTTTTACTTTATAGAAGATGAATCTGTATAGTGCAGCGTTTGTGATGATGGTGTAATTATTAGAGGATGGCAACTCTTTGAATATGTATGGTTATCACAAATTGTTATATTGTGAAACTGATGCAGCTGCTGCCGCATTTACATGTAATCAGTGTGAGTTTTCTATGTGGTCGTTAATACAATCTGCATCATCGAAGTGATGGGTGATTTTTATATTCACAACAGAACACCATCAGATAAATTAATATATTAACATTAAACACATAAATCAAAGTATTTTCATATGTTCGGAGCCAAAACAAGCACCGTTGCAAGGAGTATGTGCATATATCTACTCATTTACCGTAATTAAACATCCACTATAAATACTCACAACAAAATACCATCACATAATTAATATATAAACATTAAGCATATAAATCAAAGTATTTTTGCATGTTCATAACCAAAACAAGCACCCTTCCAAGAGGCGCGGCGCACGCCGCGCGGGGAAAGGCTAGTTGAAATTAAGCAGAGAATGAATTAGTGCGTTGCTATTATTTGTGAGTATATTTCATGTGTCAGATTTTTGTGGAAAATGATGCCCTCCAAAGCACACTGTACCAAGATGAGTTACCTTGATGTCGTACTACTACTTAAAGCAATCACTCTTAAGGTGTTTAGATTCTATTCATCAAGCAGGCAAGCGAAGGAAAAATTTACCGAAGAACACAACACATTATAAAAATTGTTTCTATAGCAACAAGCTAACAACCAGACACAACAAGTGAATATACTTTGTGCCACATTAGTTTTTTTGTAATTTAATGTCATCATATTCTGTTTAACTTTGTAAATTACATTGCAAATTTTATCTTTGTCGGGCAGTACCATTTAATCACTACGAGCAGTACCATTTATTCGTACTGGGTAGTACAATATATACATTCCGAGCACTGCAATACCTTATTTTGCCAAGCAGTGCAAAAAATGCAAAACTAGCCTTAATAAAAATTGTGGAATGGAGAAGTACAAACCCTATAAGATCGAGAAGTACGAAACTGACATTCCCAAGAAGTACAAGATACATGCGAAAGGAGCTGAGTTATGTAAAAATAATTTACGAGCAATACAATTTAATCATTTTGAGTAATACAAAAAAAAATTATCGGCCAGTACGAAACTCGTATTCCACAGAAGTGCAAGGAGAAGTTGAGTCTTTAAAAAAATACAAGCAGTACCATTTATTCATTTGGAGAAGTACAATTAATATTAATATTATTGGTCAGTACGAAACTCATATTCGAGAGAAGTACAAGGTACACGTGAAGGAAATTTGAGTTGTCTGGAAAAAATTATGGGCAGTACAATTTAATTATTTTGAGAATTACAAAAACTTCTTTATTCCCGGGCAGTACGAAACTCATATTTCACAGAAGTACAATACTATGTTTCCTTGGAACAGGAAAAATCTCGGTATTTTAAATATTGTTCAAAAACCGTAAAGAATTGAAAAAAATGATAAAACACGAAAAAGATGCTAAATTTCAATACTTTTCCAAGGTCATATCATTTGCATCATTCCAAGGTCCGATGAATATCAATGATCACCTTTTAATAAAACCTAATTTTAGTATTTTGAAAACTGTTCAAAAATTATGCATAATTTGAAAAAACTTAAAACACGAAAACGTTTGAAAATTTCAGTAGTCTTTCAACGGTATATCATTTGCGCTATTCCGAAAAGTGGTTAAAAAATTAATATTAAAATATTGTTCGTCTATTTTGAATGAATCTCGGTATTATCAAAACTGCTCAAAAATTATGTAAAATTTCAAGAACCTTAATACACAAAAATATGGGAAATTTCAATAGCTTTCCAACGCCATATCATTTGCATCATTTTGATGTCTAAAATTATGAATAATCATCTTTTAATAAAAATGATTTTTAGTATTGTCAAAACCGTTCAAAAAATATGCAAAATTTTAAAAACATAAAAAACGTTTGGAAATTTCACTAGCTTTCCAACGGTATATAATTTGCGCAATTCTGAGAAGTGGGTAAAAAATTTCATTCAAAACACTTTTCAATCAGCTTGTGAAAATTTCTGTTTTTTAAAAATTCATAATAAAAATATAAAAATTAGGAAAAAGTCACAATACAAACAAGTTGAGAATTTTCTGTAGCTTTACAACGGTATATTATTTGTGTAATTCCGATTAACGGTTTAGAATCTACGATTGAATTACTACACACAGACAGAAGAGCAGGCTTCACGAAAAAACAGTACGGCGGTGTATTACAGAAGAAGTACGAGATCGTCATACCGGGCAGTACGAGATTATTGCAGAATATTATTCTATCATCGTTTGTAGAATAGACGGCATGTGTATATATATATATATTGAGAAAAATGAATACCATCCAAAATGTATAAAATAGTGTGCAAGTTTTCTTAGTACACGACTTAACAATCTAATTTTATGGATAAACTATATAAGGTGTGTGAGACTAGAAAAAGGTAACTTGATGAAGTTGTGATTGAAACATAAAGTTATATCCACACGCTTTGTCATCGTAGAATTGAGTTTCACCTTTTTGGGGAAGGACCCTTATAAGGACCAAACGTTAGGGCCAAAAGACGGTAAGCCCAAACATTTTGATGACAACTTTACCACATGTGAGATGACAACTTTCACACATGACAACTTTTGCTAATGCATGGCAATTTTTGTTAATATATGACAACTTTTGCTAATAATTTTCATCTATACACACCTAAATTTGGCATGTAAAAGTGTGAGAGCGGAAGTGACTCCGCCCTGACGTTCCGCACATATCATTTCTCTTTGAGGAAATGCCATGATGACGATTTATATCACTCTACTTTTTTTAAACATTAAAGGACACTTTGTTAAACAAGGGTGTCAAAACACCAGAACTTACAAAAGACCCCTAGGAAAACAAGAAAGAACAGACAAGTCCCTGGACTTTTGCAAGAAGGACACGTGGAGAGAAAAATAAAACGCGATCAGGCCCTCCTTCTCGCAGGATACACCTCGCCGTCGCCGGGGAACTGGCCACTTGGGGCGACGAGGGCGCCGATGAAGATGGCTACCACCAAGAAGAACGACTGCCTCCAAAGGAGGATAACTTTGCGGCTGCCCTTTAGCTAGAGGATGCATCAGCTCGATGAAGACGGCGTCGCCACGTCCGCCATGAGAGCATCTGTCGTAAGCTTGAACCCATCAACGCAATGATGATCTATATGTGCCCAACAGTGAAGAGGAGCCACACGAATGCCTCCTTCCACCCTGGAATTGGAACCCAACTTGTTGCAGATCAGGAACGGGGACAACACATCTGGCCTCGATCCCCTTTCTTCCACCACCATTGAGGACGTCGAAGGAGAAGAAGGAGCCAGATGCAGTAGAGGCGCTTATTTAGGAAGATTGACGCAGATCTGCCACACCCGTCACTCCTCCACCATGGAGGCTTGACAGTAAAGCTTCGCCACATCGGGCGAGGCGCCGCGCCGGGACGCCATGGCCACAAACCTTCGCGGAAGACACGGCAAAATGCCAAGACTGGACCTAAAAGTAGGGGGCGACACCCTAAACCTACTACACCAACCAGCGCAAGCGCCGACGGCGAGAGGGCCGGATCTGAGGGAGATCGTTGGACCTCAAGGCGAGGATGGGTGAGGAGAGCAGTGGGGATAGGAGGATATCACTCTGCTTGTATCATGACTTTGTTCCAAACATCTTCGTGAATTTTTGTTCATCCATATCTTTCTCTAATAATAAAGGGAGGTGGGTTTCTCCTTCCCTCATTGTTTTTTGCAGAAAGCCCCCTCTCATTTTATTAAATCAACCCACAGTTCATAGTTTCTCGCAAAAAAAAAACATCGTGCTGCCTCACATATAGGCTTCCTGGGCCTAAGCCCATCTGCGACGTATAGCCTGGGCAACGAAGCTGGCCCATATATTGCGGCTCTGATTTTTTTTTCTGTGTTAGCAATTTTTTTCCAGTAAAGTAAACGCAGCCGCTCACGTGCTCCATTGCACTAACCTTTCCCATAAATTTAAAAAGTGTTTGAAATTTTAAAAAATATTCAAGCATTTTATAGATTGTTCGCACTTAATAATCTTTCCCTAATAATAAAGGGAGGTGGGTTTCTCCTTTCCTCATTGTTTTTTGCAGAACACCCCCTCTCATTTTATTAAATCAACCCACAATCCATAGTTTCTGGCAAATAAAAACATCGTGTTGCCTCACATATAGGCTTCCTGGGCCTAAGCCCATCTGCGACGTATAGCCTGGGCAACGAAGCTGGCCCATATACTGCGGCCCTGATTTTTTTGTTTTTTAATGTTTTTTCTGTGTCAGCAATATTTTTTCCAGGAAAGTAAACGCAGCCGCTCACGTGCTCCACTGCACTAACCTTTCCCATAAATTTAAAAAGTGTTTGAAATTTAAAAAAAATATTCAAGCATTTTATATATTGTTCGCACTTAATAAGAATAATTATTTTGTATGAATTCACACTAAAAAGTTTATGTGTGAATAATTAGACACATTTAAAGCGCCAATATTTGAACACATTTTTAAAGAATGAAATATTTAATAAATGAGTTCATGGACTTTTAAACACCTTTTCATGTATGATTTTTTTAAAATAATAATTTTTTAGTGCAAAAATCTTATAAATTGAATGCAAAATAAGAAGAAAAAATGAATGAAAATGTTCTGAGGAGAGCAAGTATTTTTAACTGTGAGTATTTTTATATAAAATATTTTTTTGAGTACGATTATTTTTTTTGCGCTAATGGGATGGCTCAATCTGTTCTAATATCCACCGAACCGTCACGACGGGATCCTTCATTTTCTAATGCGGCAAACATGTATCATTTCAATTTAGAACGATATTTATTAGTTCAGTGTACAAACAATGGGGATTTCGACTTCGGGGTTTAAATCACGAACCACTACGAGTTTAAGATTTAAAATAATATTTTTTAATTTTTTCCCGTTGCAACGCATGACACGTTTGCTATATATAATTTATGAAAACTAGAACTAACATGACATCTTTAGAAAAAATTAGGATCCATTACATTTCATAAGATAAAACAAAATAAAATAAAGCATGGGATTTCTAGCATATCTTTTTTTAGCGAAGATTTTTAGCATATCCGCTTTTTTAGGGGTATATTCGCTATTGTTTTTTTAGGGGTTTTCCAAAACTTGCTCACTGTCCACAACCATACTTATACAACTCAAGTCATGAGGGTTTATAAGCCACACGTGGCGACCCTTGGGCAAAGAAAGAGAGAATTTAGCTAGATTATGCGGATCTAAGTTCGACGAACGATTCTCAAAAATAAAATTACAGCTAGAAAATAAGCTACGGCGTCCTACCACTTCCTTGATGATTGATATATTTGCACCACCCACAACATCATGAAGTTCCTCCACCACCGACTTGCAATCACTTGATATGATTATGTTGCTCTTGTATAGGTCACCCGCCAGGCATTAACCCTCTCTAACAGCAATCGATTCCAGCACCTTAGGGTCGGATACACCTTCCAGAACAAGTGAGGAAGATCCTAGATACATACCCTTGTGATCTCGACAGACGGCCGCGACTGACCCGACTCCTTCTCCCACTGCAGCATCAACCTTGACTTTCACCTCGCCAAAGGCTGGGAGCACCCAGCTGTTTCCACGAGCATGTAATAATGGTATCCATCTTCCAGTCAAAGGTTGTCCGATATTCGCCCTTCGGCTCACAACTTTTTGCTTGATCGATTCCAGCTCGGCCAAGAAACCCTTGACAAACATGTGAGTCCCCCCATCGGACTTTGGTACACCGATTTATAAATTAGCTTTCTGCGAGCCGTCCGTATAGCCCGCTATTGGTATTCCCCCATCGCGGTGAAGAAGAGGCGGGGGACTGCGACTCCGAATAACCTGCTGGACCGAGGCCTCCTCCGAGTCACAGAAAGAGTCGGCCCGCGTAACCTGGGCCAGCCCACCCAGCTGACGACTTTACCCACTGTCCTAGCCGCCTCTCTCTCTATCCCCGTTCCCCCAAATAATACGTACCACAAATCGAACCAAACCCTAGCTTCTCTTCGATCCCCGATTCCCCCATCCGGCGACTCGCCGGAACCCTAGCCCAGATCCGCGGCACCTCCGCCGTATCAGCCATGGGAACTCTCAGGGAGATCCTACCGTCTCCCAAGACTTCGTCGTCCACGTTCTACGACCACAGCAGCGACCCGTGGTTCAAGGAGCGGTACGGCGGGGAGCCCGCCGACGCGGCGGCCGGGAGGCTAGCGGGCCCCGCCAAGCCCGTGCCTCCCTACGGCAAGCGCACCGGCTTCGTGCCCCGGCGGCCGGAGGACTTCGGCGATGGCGGCGCCTTCCCCGAGATCCACATCGCGCAGTACCCGCTCGGCATGGGCCGACGCGACGACAAGGGGGGTTCCAAGATCCTCGCGCTCACCGTCGACCAGCACGGCAGCGTCGCCTTCGACGCCGTCGTCAAGCAGGGCGAGAACGCCAGGAAGATCGTCTACTCCAAGCACAGCGACATCGTGCCCAAGATCGCCACGGCTGACTCCGAGGCCGTCGAGGACGAGGAGTACGCGAAGTTAGTTGACGAGACCACAGAGCGGACCGTAGCTGCCTTGCAGAAGATTGTGGACGTTCGCCTCTCTGCTGCCCAGCCAAAAAATGTTCCAACGCATGATTCGGAATCGAAGTTCATCAAGTATAAGCCATCACAGCAGTCGGCAGCGTTCAATTCAGGTGCCAAGGAGAGGATTATTAGGATGTCGGAGATGGCTTCGGATCCTCTTGACCCGCCAAAGTTCAAGCATAAGCGAGTGCCCCGTGCATCTGGGTCCCCGCCTGTGCCGGTGATGCACTCGCCACCACGTCCTGTCACAGTGAAGGACCAACAGGATTGGAAGATCCCACCTTGCATTTCAAACTGGAAGAATCCAAAGGGTTACACAATCCCACTCGATAAGCGGTTGGCAGCTGATGGAAGGGGGCTGCAGGAGGTTCAGATTAATGATAACTTTGCAAAGCTTTCAGAAGCATTGTATGTTTCAGAGCAGAAGGCGAGGGAAGCAGTTCAGATGCGCTCTAAGGTGCAGAGGGAGCTAATGCTTAAGGAGAAGGAGAGGAAGGAGCAAGAGCTGAGGGCACTTGCACAGAAGGCCCGCATGGAAAGGTCTGGTGCTCCACCTCCATCCACGGGTGTGCCTGTCGGAGGTGGGAGGGAGAGAGAGCGTGAGAGAGTTGATGATGGGGATGCAGATATTGATATGGAGCAGCCGCGTGAGCAGCGCAGGGAGACTAGAGAAGAGAGGGAGGCGAGGATTGAGCGTGACAGGATCCGTGAGGAGAGGAGGCGTGAGAGGGAGAGAGAGAGGAGGCTGGAGGCAAAGGATGCTGGAATGGGTAAAAAGAGTAAGCTCACTAGAGACAGGGACCGTGACGTCGGTGAGAAGATTGCCCTGGGTATGGCAAGCACTGGTCCGAAGAATGGGGAAGTCATGTATGACCAGAGGCTCTTTAACCAGGACAAGGGAATGGACTCTGGTTTTGCTGCTGATGATCAGTACAATGTCTATTCGAAGGGCCTCTTCACAGCACAGTCCACTATGTCCACACTTTACAGGCCCAAGAAGGATGGTGATTCTGAAGTATATGGTGGTGACGCAGATGAACAGTTGGAGAAGGTGATGAAGACGGAGAGGTTCAAGCCTGACAAAGCATTTACTGGTGCTCCAGAGAGGGCTGGCAAGAGAGATAGACCAGTGGAGTTTGATAAGCAAGAGGAGGCCGATCCGTTTGGTCTTGATCAGTTCTTGACTGAGGTGAAGAAGGGAAAGAAAGCTGTGGACAAGATTGGTGGCGCAGGAACTATGAAGGCAAGTGGTGGGTCCTCAATGAGGGATGATTATGAGGGTGGAGGATCTGGGAGGTCTCGAATTAACTTTGAAAGAGGAGGGCGTTGAGGTATTTGCAGTGCATGTTTATCATCTTCTGCAATTTCCAGGGTCTCAGTGCATTATCAAATATCATCCTGAAGGATTTCTTTCAAGAATATGATCTTTCTTACACAAGGAAGAACCTGATGGTTTTAGTTGGTTGTTCTACTTTCGAAGGGTGTGTTAAACAGTGTACTACTTAGATCCTGTGATGCTTGTATGATGTGTATCTTTTTATGACAGGATCCATGAACTTTGTCGTTACACATGTTACATAGGCTGTTCCATGTCCTGTTAATTCCGGAGCTGTATCAAAGTCGTAATATATCTCGTTGGAATGGGTATATGTTCCATCCCTTGTTTATCATGTTTACTGGTTGGATGAGTTTGTGGTTGTTTGCCAAAATAAGCATGGTTTTATCTGCATAAGAATGCCCTTCAATCTAGTTTTCTCTTGTTTTATTCATCTGCATGGGCGATTTAGAACTTGCTGCCCAGGGGCTGTTTGGTATATCTCTGACGGTTTTGTGTCAAATCTTCTCTGGTGGTTTGCTTGTTGGATGGGAGTTGACACCGAAATCCTCATTGTTCTTGTTTGGGGGAGTCCACAGGTAGGTTTGAAGGCTGCAATCACAAGTTCATGGTGCTCTTTACTAATCGGTTTCAGTTCTTTTAGTTTTGTCTGTCAGATCTGATACTACGTCTTGTGGCCAGTATGGTCTCAGCAAACCAAAATCTTCCTATATTTTGGCTTTTCTGGTCTTGTTTTGAGGAATTCTCAGATTCAGTTGGATTATAGTGATGTTTTCTTTATCGTGTCTTTATATATAAATTTATTGTTCGGCAACGCACAGGCATTTATGTACTACACACATGTTAGTAAAGCAGACCAGCATCTCATCTTCGCTGGTTCAGGTAAGGTCCACGGGTCTCTGGCTCGCGCCGGGAAGTTCAGGGGCCAGACTCCCAAGGTGGCGAAGCAGGACAAGAAGAAGCAGCCGTGCGGGCGTGCCCACAAGCGCATCCAGTACGACCGCTGCTTCGTCACTGCCGTCGTCAGCTTCGGCAAGAAGTGTGGCCCTAACTCCTCGGAGAAGTAGTTGATCTAGGTTTTGTCCCAGGCCTCCTTTTTGTTTTGTTTTGTTTTGTTCCATAGTAGTAGTAGTATGCATGTTTTTCCGCATTGATGATGCATGTTAAGAAGACCTAATCATGGATCTATATTTACTATGTGATGTTGGTAATGGAAATCTCACTGCGTTGTTCAGTTATGCTGCTTGTGGCCATCTACATCTAGTATTTTTTTTGCGGGGATCTATCATTAACGATGAAGCAATTGCCTGCCAGCCGTTTTTATTACTCTTTGATGCTTTGTGTGCCTTTCAAAACTTTTGAACATGCCTTCTTAATTTGGAATTCTTTTTGTGTGCTGATGGCAGTGACGTTTTGCAAATATTCAAGCTCAATAGACCAAATCGCAGGTCTTTCTCTTGTGAGATTGATTTTTTTTGCCGATTTTCCCGCTGAACTGAGCCATCTGCATTTTTAAGTTCCAATTTACTTGTCTTTTTTTTTGCGCATCTTTGAATTTTGTCATCTTTTTGTTTGGCAAATATATTTTGTGTGTGTGCTGATGGCAGTGACGACTTGGTAATACTCAAGCTCAACAGACCAAATCACAGGTCTTCTCTTTTGAGATTGATTTGTATGCCGATTATCCCCCCGCTGAACCGAGCCATCCTCTTCCATTCAACTCCTGTTTATTTATTATTTTGTTCAGTTTTTCCTTTTATGTTGTTTGTTTTGCTTATGTTTTTCTGACAAACAAGTTCTTCTGAAATCATTGATTATATTGTGAACCAAATAGTCTTTGCTGCCTTGTGCTGGTGTAATCTCTTATCCTTTTTCCAGTATCAGGTGATGAAACCTTGAAACAATCTTAGGACACCTTCTGACACAGTGCTTTTATCCTGTGAATGAGAAGTAATTTATTTTCTGATGATACTAAATATGTTCACAATGTGCTCATTGCATATCTTTTACCCCCATACAATTTCTTGTTTGTGCTATTTATGGGGTACAGGGCTTGTCATTTGACTTTTGTTGGAAACCCCATTTATGTGCTTTTCTGTGTAAGTGTTTATGTGAGTCCTTACCTGGCTCTTGTATTCATTGGTTGTTTCTACATTAATCTAACTTGGGCCTAATGGTCCTTCTCTGGGAGCTACGAGCATTGGCTAGGGGATCTATAATTGGGTCAAGAATCAGTTTTCACACATTGATGGGAACCTGGGATTTCATTCCAGTTAACGGAGCCTGTTATTGAGATTAAATTGCCTCTCTAATATAGTTGTATTTGATTTGCTACTGGGGAATTTATGGCAAAATGATAAATTTAAGGCTTGTTTCTCAAAAACATTTGCAGATGCCGCCTAAGAGCTTTCGCCTTGCCAGGATTGAGAGCTGATGCTGCTAATTCCTTCCTTGGATGTCTGACCCTTGTTAATTTTCCTGGTCAATGTTGTATTTCTCAATGAGCTTCAGCAATCTAAATATAGCATTTTAGATATACTCCTGCATTGCAAATGATGATAAAATCAAGGCTTGTTTCTCAAAACATTCGCAGATGCCGCCTAAGAGCTTTCGCCCTGCCAGGCTTGAGAGCTTGTGCTGTTCGATCCTTCCTTGGATGTCTGATGCAATGCTGGACATATATTTGCTTTTGTTGTATTTGGTGTTAATTCAGTGTGTTGCTAATGTATGCCCAGTGATGATAAAATTAAGGCTTGTTTCTCAAAACATTTGCAGTTGCCGCCTAAGAGCTTTCGCCCAGCCAGGCTTGAGAGTTAATGCTGTTAGATCCTTCCTTGGATGTCTGAGGGCATATTTGATCTCACTGTTTAGTGTCTTTCCTCCTCTGTCTTTCATTTTGTTCTTCAAATTTTTGTTACTATGTTTTTCCTTGGACAATGATGATAACCATGAACAAAACACACCATCTTTCGGGACTGATTGGTGCGCTCTGTGTGCCATGCTGTGAAAATCTGCAATTCTGATGTCCACCTACTAGATGTCCTCCAAATTTCCATTTTGTGTTTCTGTGTTAATGATTTGATCTATATTGAAATTTCGAAGACCAATTTTATGAGGAAATTCCCTCTGGGTCTTGAATTTTCCAAATGTGCTACACTTTATCTGTAGTCATTTACTGCTAATTCTGAGGTGCATCAAATAACATTCTCCAAAATTTCCTCTGCTATTATTTTACATAAATGTTTGATGGTTCTTTCATTCGTCCTTCTCTTAGCAGTTCAATTTTGTGAGTCCAGTGATGGCACATCTTTGAGACCTGAAATTTCTTTCTTGATGAAAATAATAAGCATAATCCCTGAGGACTACTGATTTGATCTTCTGTTGTTCCTTGCCTACCTGATTTGATATTCTATCGGTCGTTGATCCTCTTGTTTGCTTGGCTATTGTTCGGTTCTGTCTTCTGGTGTCTTGGATGAAGATAAGCACTGGGCTCCGAGCAGCAAATATTGCTGCAGTCTGATGGAGATGCATTTGCCTAGAAAGCATTGTCTGACAGCTCCATTTGTTGTGAAATTATCAGAATCAAAGAACTGTAGACCTGGACCCCGGCGGTACTGCATTAGTCTTCTGTTTGATTTTCTTTGCTATGGATTGGTGATTGTTGTTCATGGATCCCGGTGATGACTTGTGATGTTAAAAAGTAGTGGCCTGATTCATACATTGATGGAGATTCATATTTTCACCCAGAGGGATCAAAAGCAACAACAAATCTGATTCTTTACTTTTTTTGCTATATTTCTGTTGCTGCATTTCCAGAGGGATCTAAAGCAACAACAAATCTGATTCTTTACTCTTTTTGTGCTATATTTCTTTTGCTGCATTTTTCTGAACGTCCGGCAGCGCCTTGAAGTAGTAGTCATCTGCAGTTCAATTCCCAAAAGATCTCATCACACTTGTTGCAAAAGGAATAAGGGCTCTCCCAATGCATTGTTTCTTAGCACAATATCATAGGAGCAATTAAAACTTAAGATACAACTATCACAATACATTGTATCTTAGATGTTGTATCTTATTTAATGATTTTACCTTCATGCATACATGTAATTGGTCTAATCATGCTTTTTACATATGGCCACGTGCAAGGGTTGTATCTTAGCTAAGATACAACCTCCCTCTCTTTCTTCATTAAGTACCATGCCACATAAGCAAAATACCTATGATTTCGCGCTAAGATACTAGCATTGGGAGTGCCCTAAGGGCTCCCCCAATGCATTGTTTCTTAGCACAATATCATAGGTGCAATAAAAACTTAAGATACAATCTCCATAATGCATTGTTTCTTAGAGATTGTATCTTATTTAATGATTTTGGCTCCATGCATAAATGTGATTGGTTTAACCATGTTTTTTGCATATGACCACGTGCAAGGGTTGTATCTTAGCTAAGATACAACCTCCCTCTCTTTCTTCATAAGTACCATGCCACATAGGCCCTGTTTGGATCCATGGGTTAGAGTTAGAGTTGGTTAGATTGTACCAAACTAACCCCAAAACATCCAAACAGGAGGGTTAGAGTTGGTTAGATGCATCTAACCCATCCAAAAAATCTAACCCACCCAAGAGGTGCTTATTTGGGTTAGAGTTCGATGGGGCTCACAAAAAGTTACTTTTCCCACTATCTCCACCATACAAAATTCTGAATAAAGTAGTCAAATGATTGGAATAGTACATTTATTGCCAATCTAACCCCACCATCCAAACACCTCTTTGGTTAGAGTTAGTTTTGGGTTAGACTAGAGTTAAAATCTAACTCTAACCTCTAACCGAGTTAGAGTATCCAAACAGGGCCATAAGCAAAATACCTATGATTTCGTGCTAAGATACTAGCATTGGGAGTGCCCTAATAAGTTCATAACCAACCTCTAATTAAGTTTGTACAAGTAGTACTCCCTCCGATCCATATTAATTGACGCACACTTAGTACAACTTTAGTACAAACTTATACTAAGTGTGTGTCAATTAATTTGAATCGGAGGGAGTAATAACTAGTTTAGCCTTATTAATCTCGTACTCCGTACTATTTTACCTCCTAAGATGGATTCCTGTTGGACGCCCCATTGCTTGAGATTTTCTTCTATATGAGTCAACTGGTCGAACTGAGATTTTCTTGTTAGTTATTGTTTTAAAAGTATATTTCACTTTTCATGTTGGCAAGTGATGATCAGATATCATACACTCTCAACGGAAAATACCATGTGTGGACTAATAATAGGAATCACTATATTCTGTACTTATTATCTGATACCTTGCATGAAGCACTATATTGCTCTCTTTTTTCTCATATAAATTTATCAAACCCAGGTGGAAAATGATGAGAAATATTGTATGCTAAACACTGAATAATTGATATGTTTACAAAACTTCGCTTATTCTCTGATGCCACCTGTCAGCTTCAAACCACTTTATCAAGTTATATTTTCTGCACAATTTTGGTGTACTGGCATATCTCTTTTGTGCATCACTTGTGATTTATGGCTGTGATTTGAATCTTACCCACGCTTCTGATTAATTCATTTAGTACAAGGGAAAACATGGTTGAAATTCTTAATATGAGTCATCCTTGTAGATTTATGTGTTCTTGTTTGACCATGGCTGTGATGATAAACACTCTCAGCAAACATGCCAGTTCTGCTTCTGAGAATTCATGACTGAAAACCCGTTTATGCTAGATCTGAGCCATTGCATTTTGAGAACCTTCAAAAGTGTTCTTTTGTTGTTTATGTCGTGTTATCTTCTTGTAGTTTATGTCATGTTTAAAAAAATATGAAACATTTTCTCATTGATCTGAAGTTGGAAATTGTCCAATGATGATTAAACAAAATACTTTCGTTCTTCTGATGCGCTATCTGGCGCGGTGCGGAAGCAATTTGGAGACCTGAACTGAGGATGTATGTCATCATATCGTTCATTCCCAAAACTGGATTTATTGTTTTTTTCTGCTTGATTGCTGAAAAGTTGTGCTTGTTGCTTCACAACTTAAAGAATGGCCTGTTGTTACCAGTTTGGCCATCCAGCAGAGATGAACAGAAACATTGTCCGGCATTAAACAGCACGATGCTTTATTGAACCGCGTCGTGTTATCTGCCTTGCACATTTTTGTAGGTGATGTTGTATTTCTCAAGATTTTAATTTATTTTGGGATTTTGTTGCTTATTCCTGCATTCATTTGGTGGATGAAAGCAAGCACTGTTGAATGATCTGCAAATCATGATTTTAATTTTATTGATGTTTTGTTCAGTATAAATTCATTGCTGAGACGTGGTGCCCGGCATTGAAGCCCTGCTCTAGCACAGTAATTCTTGGAGCAGTTAGTTTGATAGATTGTTTCTGTGATTTTAAACTAAATACGAGTACTTCCGTGTAATTTGCTGCTATGATCCTTTTTTTTTATTTTCTGTTCTCTAATTGCATTCGTTATTAGATGGAAGTGAGGATCCTTTCCCCAGCTGATCGACTATGATTATACTGTGCGCAACTGCAATCCTTTATCAGAGGATTCCAAGCCAGAAATCTGATCCAGCTAACCCAACAATCTCTATTCTCCTTTTACCTGTTGTATTTTACGTTTGTTACTCTGTTTTGATTTGAAAGTAGAATGGATGTGAGGACCCTTTCTCTAGTTTCTTTGCTTTCTTGCAGGCGGAGGTGGCTATGGGCAAGCAGGTGAGCAGCAACATTGGGGCGAGTGAAGGAGGGTCGCGACGGGAACGATCGAATATTCCCTTCACCCCATAATATAAAATTATTTTGTAAGCTATGTTAGTTTGCAAAATGATCTTATATTATATAATGGAGGGAGTATTTCCAACTTTCTATGAGGACAAACAGGAAACATTGATTTCCTAGCTTCTTAGATTTGCACTGTGAGACTGCTCCATTCGGCATCGCTTTTTTTGCTTCGGGAGTGGAGTAGAGAACCGAACAGGGTCAAAATGTGAGATGCTGGTCAGCGATGAAGTTTGAAAATTAATGTTCTAAAACAATATTGCTCTTGTGTTAGCAACTGAGCCGTTCGAGCCATTAAACATTTTTGTCTGTATTGTTCGATTGTTTCAGCTGGTATTGGTAGAAGTTTGAAAGGGATGGTGGATTGAAAATTTTCAATGGCTAGGCAGACCCACATCTATCTATGGATTTTCCCTTTTAGTACTTTTTACAGAAACGTCAGTGGAAAAATCAAAACAGAATTGGTTCGTACATTAATATAAAATATTTTAGATCATTAATTTAGTTATCTAAAATATTTTATATTAATTTACAGAGGCAGCGGTATGGAGTAGATGAATCGTAATTTTTTTTTGAGAAATATAATACTAGCACATATCCCAAGGAGTATATTTCCTCCGTTTTGAAATAATTGTCTTAACTCTAATACTACAAAACTATATTAAATCTAATGTAAAATTAAAATATTTATTTCAGAGAGAATGATTTTATAAAACGGAAGAAACCCATTCAGTATTTTTGTCTGTTTCCATCGGATATTTCTGTTTCCTCCAGTATCTTGTAATCAGAGTGCGACATGTAACACAACGCCACTCAAACAGATAGAGAAGATCCCTACATCAAAATTTGATTCGATCAACTTGTTGTGTGAGTCTCTTAGCAATTTTCAACTGAGCTATCCAAACGGATACGAAATGTGTTCATGTTTTATTCATTTGGATCGCCAAACAAACAGTCATTCATCTTTTTCCGTTGGTGCCTTTTGCGCACAACATGGCCGCATAGTTCATGCTCCTCTAGGCCACACAATTCATGGCAACAAGAGGTTGGGACATGGCCAAAAAGTAGAAAGATGCCTCGGGCCGCACTGTTCGTGAAAAAATAAAGCTCGAGCATTGCCCCAGCAACATAGTTAGCTCGTTTTGTTAAAGCAACTTCATTTGCCTCTTCTTGAACGACATCTTCGTTTGGGGACATGGTGCTCACGTTCATCGTCATGATCTGGTCTCCATGAACACCTTGGTCTCGAGTTTGAGCTCGGTTTGCTTCACCTTCACTTCTTCGGTTCTAGGAAGGGCATTGGCCTCCTTGATCTCGAGCCTTTCCTTTTGTAACTCAAAGGAGTCCTTCTTTGCCTCCTCTTTTTCTTGCCTCTTATTTTCTTTCCTCTCTTTCCTTTTATTTGTTGACACCTCCTTTTGGGTAATCAACCCCTTCAGAGTCTCTTGTAAGGTGAGGATAGAAACATCATACCTTCTCACTTGGAGTTCTTGTTCCCCGTCGGCTTCTCATTTGTGTTCACATCCGTTGAGGCCACCCCATCTTTCTTTTGGGATTGAACATAGTCCTTTCACTTTTGATAGTCTTTGAGAGTTGTCCAACTAGTCAAGGTAAATGTCTTGCCCTCATTTATACTTTGAATGTGTCCAATGCTTGACATACATATGCATAGAAATGAAACCGACATATGCATAAAAGAGGACGGTGCATGAACATATGAAGAATGGAAAGATGGGACAAAGAATGTACCAAGTCGCCGATGCCACTCACGGGACAATGGAGGACAATATCATATGCGCCACAATTATTTTTGCACTCCAACTGGATTGTGCCCCATCACTTTGGGAGTGAGACATGGTATTCCGGTCGCTCTCAAACTTTATGGTACCGAAATTCTTATGCTCATGGAAGTAATCACGTATCCTCTTCCAAAAAGCTTGTGCGGTTTGCTCAGTCCCCTTCGATGCATCAAGACTAATTGCTAGCCAAGCCTCACAAAGCATTTTCCCCTTCGCCTCCGTGTACTATCTGATCCTCTGGCTTTGCTTCCTCTTTTACCCACGAGTTTGTGCATTGAGCTCGTCCACGAACAAAGGTCCGTCATCAATGTCCATGGTCTCTTGCCCTTGCGTCTCTCGGCCTTGGTCTTGATCATCTTGATCTTCGTCATCTTGGCCTTGAGTGTAGAGGCCATTACCATGTATCATGTCGGTCATGATGTCTGCAAGGTAGTTGAAGTAACTCGGGTACGCAGGCTTCGTGGTCGGCATATCAACAAATAGTTCGCGGGCGGCAACCGTTGGACCCTCTGATGTATCATGGGCAAGTAGCCGACCATCGGCACGAGGTTGAGGTCTATGGGCCGCTCCACGGGAATGGCTGACACGGAATTTTCAACTTTTTGTGAGTCGTTCCGAGGAAAAACAGGGAAGCAGGGTGTTGCCGGTGGCCCATATGTGAACGGCGAGCCCGATGCCGTCAGGAGAATTCTTGGCAGCCGATGAGATCGCGATGTCTACAGCCACAACAGCCGCAAGTCTCGGTTGCTAGGTGTAACCCAGCAAAAGCATGGCTTGGAGGATCTCCAGGGCCATAGCAGGTGGTTGCGTGGCCATGCAGGCCTCCTCCATCTTCTCCGTTCGTCGTTAGCTGTACTTGGCCGTCTGGATGTCTAGCGACGATCGCTCTTTGACGGTGCGCTTCTCCTTCGGCTTCTCGGCACGAGCGGTCCTGACGGGATTGGGCGGCCATCAACTAGGACAGGGGCAATAGGTGTTGCGCCGGTCATGGCGAACTAGGGTGAGATTGATGAGTGGAAGCGGTGGGAAACGGGAATGTGCCGCTGGTGAACGGGCTACGAGAGGACAAAAAGGGAACAACGAGGGTGTTCTCTGAGCGTTCGCGCGAACTCAAATCCTTCTAAATCCAAAAAATGAACAATGGTTCGTTTACATTTCCGTGTTGAGCCGTTTTTGTGTGTGTGCACAAACCCAAACTAATTATCATGGACCATAGCCAACGATTGGATCACTCCGTTGAAGTTGCCCTTCATCAGTAGAATGTGGGCATGGTCAGCTCGATTTGGATCAATCCTTGGGCCTCTTTCGCCATCCATCCGCGGACCACGTTTGAAAAGGGAAGCAGCCAAAGGAAGCTGATGAGCTGTGGAAGCACCCGTTCCTGTTCCTGTCACAGAAATACACGAGATAAAATCCAGGTTCCAGGACAGCGCACTTACACGTACGACAGAAACGTCTGCCGCATCTTTCTTTTCCCCTAGATAGCAGATAGATACTCACTACACAAAGACGAAAGCAGCGTCTCGTGCGCGTATCGCCGGCGGCGATCCTCCGTCAACCGGTCATTCGAGCGAGCATATATCGTGACACTGTTGGAGAGCTACCTACGGCCGCGACGGCCCAAAAGGATAGGCGGAGCGAGAGGCCGCGCAAAAGGAAAACGTGGGGTGGCACGGACATGCCGACGTCGGCACCATACGCGCGTGGCCGGCGCCGCAGAGCGCGTCGCGTCCCCCGGGATCACACTCCGATCCCCCCGTCCATCACGTCGGCCGGTCACCGTCGCGGCCGCACCGCACGCTGCTCCACCATGCCATATGACATGCCATCGCACCCGCCGGCGGCGCGTCGCCTGCCAGCCTCGTCAGTTTTCTGTTATGCATGATCGGCAAGTGCAACGGCCGAATCACACCCAGGGCCGAGATCTGATCCGGATCGCTTTGGCAGGTAGGTAGGCACATGCACATGCCACAAAGCTTAACTAACCAACTTTCTGGCGCCTTTGGGTTGCACCAACGCCGGCCAATGGCTCCTCTCGTCCCAACTCGGAAAGCCAGCACGTGTTTGAGAGCAACAATGGCGCGGCGACGGCGACGACACCAGCGCCGATCGCGACGGCAATCGACGTAGCGTAGGACGGCAAGCGACGGCGACGGATTTGGCCTTCGCCATTACAATGCTGTCAGGGGATGCTGCCGAGATCTTCTTCTTCCTTTTTCTGAGTTGATGATGATACTCATATAGCTAGGCTTTGGACCTGAATCCGTCGCCCGCTCATGTGCTGCACCTGCACGCAGCTATACCTGTACATATGTGTCGACGGAATGTGGCGTCGCGTGGGCGTTTATGGTGGGTGGTGAGCTGTTTGTTGTCTCGTCCCAATAATTGCTTCCTCTGAGGCAGATGCTGATTAGTGTGAGAGGAGGAAGAAGACAGCGACTCCGACTCGCGCTGTGGATGGAAATTCCACGTTCTTTGCCCGCCCACCACACGACCTCGTTGGTAGACTTGTCCAAAGAGATATGCGCTTTCGATTTTCCGATAGCTACTCGCCAGATTTTTCTTCCCCTCTAGAAAGTGAAAAGCAGGTTAATAGTGATATGCTAGTTATCATTTGACGACGTATCAGATTTTTTGAAATTCAATATGGTAGAAAAATCATCGGAGAGAAAAGGGAAGTTGGTTTTCCTCCAAATTGATTTCCTGTCTTTGAGAAAAAAACACAGTAGAAAACTGTAGTAATGGATAAGGAACTAGTTTTGATTTCACATTTAACAAGAAAAGGTGATTTACGTTTATGTTGTGTTGGGGTTACATCCAAAGACCAAGGCTGACTAGTAGCATACTGAGGATAAATTTAATGGTTGACACTGCTAAGCAAGCCTAAAAAGGTTTAGGAGGAGCAGAATGATTGTGGCTACACTGTTTTCCTACTCCCCGGTTGATTTCCTGGCTTTTCAGTTGAGCAAAAAGCAGGGAGGAGAGAACAATGGATAAGGGCCTCATGTCACATTGACAGGAAAAGGTGGCTTGTGTTTGTGTCATCGTGTGGTGTTTAGGCTGACTTGTACTAAGATGCTGAGGATAGACTAATGGTTGACACTGCCAAACTACCAAGTAAACCTAAAAAGGTTCAGGAACCGAATCATGGCGGCCACACTGTCCGCGACCGATTAGATTGGCTTGTTGGAGTTGAGAGAAAAAGGTGGAGAATTTGGGATAAGATGGACAAGCACGGTTGGTTTGTGTTTATCTAGACCTGGCTCTGGGTTACATAGATAAAAATCTGATTTCATAAGATGCTTAAGGAAATATGGATATTTCGTGTTGCTAGGAAAGTGAGTAGAGACTGTTGAATTAACACCAATTGAGCAATGCTTCAACAACAAAGGTTTCAACATCTTAATCTTCAGCACAAACCTACCTATATTTCGGTACGGAGGGAGTACACGTTTGGAACATACCAGTACATGTTACTATATCAGGGAGTAAAACCATAAGTAGTGGAGTACCTTCTTTTCTCTTGCCTTGTGGAAGGTGAAGCTCTGAAAGGCAGATCGCCATCTGACAGTAGACGCCATGCAGATCTACATGGAACAAGGACCAAAATACCACTCAGAGATCAAATCATTAGCAGCAGGTCATGTCCTTGTCATGTGCCAATACACGGGGCCGACGCCATTTATTGCCATGGTGGTGGTGGTAGCAGCAGAGCAGTCATAATCGAAATAGTAGCATGATCATGGCAATGGAACAGAGATGGAACACATGCAAAGCAACAAAGGAAGGAGAACGTGACAAATCGATGGCTGATTGAATTTCATCATCCAATATCTTCTTGATTAATAATAATAGCAGCAGAAGGTTTTTGTGACCAAGGAAAGTGATAATGGTCTACATTGATCTACAAAAACAGCTTATGGAAAGTAAGGAAAAAATGGGAAGAGAAAATTTATCGTAGCTGAGATAATCTAAGATACAAGGCAAAAAAAAAGTTGATGGGACATTCAGGCTTCCGCTCCTTCCTCTGAGCAGTAGATGGTAAACACATCAATGGCTGGAGCAAAAGGAACCATCTAAAATCTGCTGCCGAATTGGAGCCGGCCTGAAGCTAGTCCCTGTGGAATCAGCTCCAACAACTCTCATCCAGTATAGTACAACAACAAGGCATAAGTCAGGTTCTTGCAGCGAAAATAATTCAGATCTCCTCGGGCATACAGCAAAGATGAGCTGCTCACCAAGATACATACATCAAACAAACCTCATACAGGTTGAAGTCTGCCGGAAAAGAATAACTGATGGCCTGCTTAACCAAATGACGCAATCGTACTTCCCGCGACATGTTTCAAAATCATCTGCAGGGAGCTTCCTCTCTGGCTCTTACATACTTGAATAGGAAGACAGCAGCAACAATCAGGAATAGTATAACAAACATGACCATACAACAGACTTCTTCAATGGCGGTACTACAAGATGTTGACGAAAGACGGAGCATCATCCCTTGGTCCTGCCAATGACCGATACAGGTACAACTTATCAACGGTATCCATTTCACCTTCATGTTCCTTCATTACTTCAACCACCAGATTAGGCATTTGCTGAGCTACATCTCCACAACCCTTCACAGTAAGCCTGCATGAGTTCATCCAAAAGAACCTCATGTTGTAAAAATAGTTGAGGCCAGAGAGCAATCCCTTGTCACCGAAAGGGCTATCTCTGACCTCGAGCTTCTGCAACCTAGTACACCCCTCAAACACATGCTGAAGAGACATGTCACTATTCCCAGCAAAAGCAACGGACAGAGTCTTTATGAGTTTTCCGTGTTTTCCGATGTATGCAAACGCTTTATCAGTGAGCAGGCCAGAGACTGAAAGTCTAGTAAGCTTCTTGCAATTCATTACAATAGCCCCAAAACCCTCATCCATGGGCTCCCCAGTAATCCGATCAGGGCGGTGACGGCCCATAATACAGAGGCGGAACACCAAAAGGTCAGGGCAGTTCTTGGACATGGCAATTACTGCTGCATTTGTCATGCGCTGGCAGAAGTAGAGAATTGATTCGAGCTTCCGGCAGCCTTCTGAGATTGCATGGAGACCAATATCTGAGACCGAGCCCTCAGAATCCTCAGTGGCATCCAGAGGAAAAACTCGTAGCTCACGAAGTTCTGAGCATGTTTCAGCCACAGCGCGGAGACCTTCATCACCCACAGTATCAAGAACCTAGAACAAGAAATTGGAACACCAACGCCTGATGTCAAAGTACACAAACCAATATATCTATTGATGTGATGGAAAAAAACTTACAAAATACTTACCCACAAAGTGCGAAGATTGACGCAGTGGTAAATGACTGGTATGAACTCTTCAGCAGTTAGACCCGCAAAGCTAAAATTGAGGGAAGTGAGATTGGCACAAACTTGGTAGATTGCTGGTAGGTACAGTGCATTGACATCCAAGAAACCTGACAAACAAACAAGTGATTTGGACGCTGCAAAAGAGGTAGCCAGCTCAGACACAGACAAAGCACCACCAGGGCCTGGCTCAGATCGGAATGAACCAGTGCCAAGGTGAGTCAGATGGGGTGCCCTTGCCATGAGACGATGCAACTGCTCTATTGACACATGGTCATTCACGCGCAAACGACGCAACCCTGGTGAGCGCACAACGAGTGCCTCAAGGGCCTCGAAGTTGAATGGGCCACTAACACAATCAAATACAAGTGATTCCATCGACGTGTTGCACTCTGGAAACTTGGAGATCCAATCCACCACCTCGCTCTCCTCATGGAAAGAATCTTCAGTCAGATCCAGTACTCGAAGATGTCTACAAAAATATAAGTGACGATCCATAAGATACCACAATTTGCGGACTAGTATATCACAGTTTGCGACATTCGTTTGCTAGAACTATTTTCCATAACCATAACAAGAAAATTGCGGCTAGAAACTGGACGAATTCCAAGGGCAAGATTCTGATCTAGCTTTGACAGAACGTGTAGGGATGAGAACCCATGACGGCAATAAAAGCTAGCATAAGTCTAGATCAGATTCTGATCCATGGCAAAGTCGGACGAATCAAACCGAAAAGCATAAAGGCCTATGCGTGCACATTAAATAAAGCGGAAATGGCGTGATGCAGCTAAGAAATGAACAAATGCGCCAATGGCTGTACGATACCGTCCCGGCCCGGAAAGCTGATACGTTGACAGATACCCGAAGACGAGAAGTGGCTTGGAAGGGGAACGTACCGGCATCCCTCGGCGATGACGGCGAGGCCGCGGGTGGTGAAGCCCTCGCAGCAGACGAGGGAAAGCTCCCTGAAGCACGGGAAGGAGTTGGGGATGAGCGCGAGCTCGTCGTCGGAGACGGTCATCCGCTTGAGGCAGATGCGCTCGAGGCGCGGGTAGGCCTGGCCGAGCGCGGCGACCCAGGGGGCGACGCGGGCGCCCCATCCCTGGGGCACGAGGCTGAAGTCGGCGAAGCGGGGCTTGCCCTTGAGCACGACGGCCCGCACGCCCCCGAAGCGCTCGACGGCGCGGCGCGGCGAGACGGCGTAGCAGTTGCCGATGAAGAGCTCGCGGCGGGTCTGCGCCTCGGCGATGTACCAGGAGCGGCAGACGAGCGAGGCCGCGTTGCGGTCGCGCGCCGCCGTGAGGAACTCGAGCACGCTCTCCAGCACGTTCTCCAGCACCTGGTCCGGCGGCGCCCACCGCCCGCCGCCCCTCAGATCCGGCGCCCACCTCTCGCCCCCGCCCGCCCCGTTGACGCCGCCGTCGCCGTCGTCGTCTTCGGACATCCGCGACGGCGGCGAGTCGTCGTCGTCCTCCGCCGCGGCGTCGCGCATGCCGGCGGGGGCTAGGGTTGCGGCGGGGTGGGGGATCGGAGGAGCGGGGGAGGGGGAGGGGGAGGGGGGAGCGCTCATGTGAGGGACGGACTGGAGGTGAAAAGGAAGGGATTAAATAAATAATGATTGGATCTGGGGCGGAGCGAGGTGGACTGAGCGAGCGGGCGAGCGAGCGAAGCAATGCCCGTCCTTTTTATTCCTCCCTCCTCGCTGATGGATGAATGAAAGTTTGGATCTTTGGAGGAGGGGAGGTGGATGGCGACCGGTGAGCACAACAGTGGCCGGAGACGACCGGGAAAGGACGAAACAGTAGCATGTGTGTAGTGGTAGGAATTTGCGTTGCACGGAGAGATGATAATGGCGCCATGGCCTCTGCTTCGAGTGCGGACGATTATACGATGCATCACAGCAATTGTCACCGGAACGTGTAACAAAAGCTGGGACACCAGCAACGGATAAGATAGCGTCTCCAAGAAGAAGATGAAAAAAAACGATACTCTCTCAACTTCATAATGTAGTATGTTTAAGTTTTTTGAGATTTAATTTTAACCATAAATTTAGTTAACATGGGCGACATATATCTTTGAATTCGTATTTCAAATAAGTTTTTGAATGTATATTTTTTTAGTAAAATGATTTATGTATTATTGGTCTACTTTATGACTAAATTGAATCTCGAGAAACGTGGGCGCACTAGATTATGGAATGAAGGGAGTATCGAGATGTCATCGCTATCCGATCCGAAGGAATGGGATCTAGGGTTTCACATAAGATTTAAGGGTTGGCAGGGTTACACGTGCCGTCGAACGGAGGCACCACCACCAAGCCCATGAGCAATTGATCTAGCCCGGAAGAGGGTTTAAGGTGTACAAGGAAGGGTAGGTGGCGAAGCAAATAATGTAGAGGTGGGACAACATCGATCAGCAGTGCCATCAAGCTAGGATTGAAGGGACATAGAGTTGTTGTGGCCTTAGTCGTTGGGGCACCAACGATCCAGGCGAGTTGGAAGGATGTAGCTACTGGGTCGCGAAGGCCGACGCCGCCCGGCAAAGGACACTCCTCGATGGTCCGCCCGACAAAGAAAGCGGCTTGGGCGCGGCTGATTCAAAATCACGAGCGAGAGTCTTGAGCTCAAAAATTTGCCTCGACAGAGGAGGCCTCGACTGCAAGGACAATAACTTTAGAAGCTTCTACAAAGAAAACAAAGTCAATCAAAATACACATGAAGAGATGGGACCAAAGGGAAAAGTCACATGCACTTTACCTTGGGGCTCGGGTTGTCCGCGAAGAGGGGCTACACCTCCACCTCTAGTGAGACCTCACCCTTCAAAGGGCTTGATCCACACGACAACCTCATCCTATGATAGAGAAACCATCGAAACACGGGAGGGTTCGGTTTCCCCTTGGTACTCCCACATTCAACCAGGACGAGCTTGCGGAGGTTGGGTCCGGCTCTCAATCCAAGTCTTCAAGATTTGCGCACCAGTGAGCCCGACGACTTGCAAATCCTCCACGACTTGTACTAGGGCCTTGGAGTCCGGCGCAGGGCGGTTAAGGCATATCTAGGAGGTCATGCATTGGGGTGGATGATACGTCCAAAATGCATCACAATTTCATATCGTCATTCACCCTTATTCATTGATATATTTCATGTTATGATGCTATTCTTATCTCATTTTGGTCTATTTTACACAGTTTGCAACTTTCCGATGCCGAAGCAGCAGACGCATGATTCAACGGTAAAAAGCGAACGCAGAGCTGCTGAATCAGAAGACCTCCAAATTACCTAAAAATTGACAGAGGCTGTTTTCCAGAAGAATGACGGGGACACGTAAAAATGGGAACCAGAGGGGGCCACCAGGAGCCCAGGCGCCCCCCTGGTGCGGCCCAACCCTTGGCCGCGCGGGGTGGCCGCCTGGACCCCAGGTGACGAGGGGCTGACCCCACGACTCCTACGGATGAGCCTACCTGGTGTCAGTGAAGGCAGAAGGCCCATGAAGATACGGCCTCGGCCCACTAGATGGCACCGACGTAGAGGTCCTCGACTCACAAGGAAGGTGCGAAGACCTGCCGTACGGAGCAATCTAGGGTTAGGAAAGTTTACCTGTACACGTAGTTGAACTCCCCGAGATCTAGCCCGATATATAAGGGCTGGGAGGGGCGACACCAGACAC
The DNA here is from genome assembly GCA_950022295.1 of Bromus sterilis. Lineage (NCBI taxonomy): Eukaryota > Viridiplantae > Streptophyta > Magnoliopsida > Poales > Poaceae > Bromus > Bromus sterilis. The sequence continues at coordinate 28,168,875 of OX465599.1, read as the reverse complement.
ATCGAATCTTACTTGTAACCCTAGCCTTGAGCGCTCCAGCCTTGGCCTCCACTGTAATCGCATCTCCCCAATCAATAATATCGAGCAGGAGCGAGCCTCCCTGTTTGCCGACGAGCTATCGTCCAACCTGCGCCTCTCATGACTAACCCAGGGTCCCTGACCATGGGATTTGCCGGGGTTGATCCCCGTCAATTGGCGCCGTCTGTGGGAACTACGCAGGTTGGGATCACGATCTCGGTGGTCCCATCTTCAGTAAGCCACAACTCGAGGGCAAGAACCCGACCTAGACCACTCGAAGGATTCAAGATCACGGCGGACATCTTCGCCACCCCATCAAGACCACTCGAGCTGCAGTCACGCCAGGACCGATACTACGGTAACGGCCAAGTACAGCGCCATCACCGAAGGAGTCGACGACCCAGAAGAACGGTGAGGGGCCTTTACGAAGGAATTCCACTCGACGAACTGCGACTTGCAACGGAGGACTCGCAAATCTTCAGACAACCCTCCACCGCCCGGGCACCCGCCGCACATCAAAACGATGACTACGAGATTGAATCTAACGATCAGCAGAACCACCGCCAAGGCAGAAGGAATCGACGACCCAAAAGGCGCGCACGGGCATCCGCCGCCAACCAAGACAGCGACTCCGAGACACCTGTTGGCGAGTACTACGACCCAGATCGAAGGCCGGATGAATTTGCCAACCTCATCAAAAATCAAGACACGAGTCGAGGAATCGAAACCGATCCTCGCCTCCACGAGCACCCGGAGGATCATGAGCAGATCTTCAGAATCTAAAGAAGGAAGAGGCACGCCGGATCTAGCAAACTCACGGCCAGAGAGCAGCTAGCAGGACCCTGCACGATCCACAGCTTCGAGGATGACTGGGGATGCGTCAGATCAAGTCACACCTTGAGAGACCGTCGTGTGTTCAACGAGCTAGCCGACGACCTCAAGAAGGAGAAGCAGAAAGAAGACAAACGCAACCAACGACCCGAGCAAGCGCCGACCTCAAGCCCGGAAGGACGTCACAGCCCGTCGCGAGCACAGGTGTTCATGATCCAAGAAGGAAGGACACCGCAAACACAACACAACACCCAAACCCTGCAGGCCAGAGCAGCTGAGAGCATAAACACGGTCGATGTCTACCTGCTACACGGAACGGAGACCAGCATCACGTTCTCACAGAACGACCATCCACCCGCAGTCCCAAGACCGGGGCATGCACCCTTAGTGCTAGATGCACAAATCGGAGGATACGACATGGACCGGATCTTCATGGACGGAGGCAGCAGCATGAACATCATCTTCGCCAACACCCTGCAAAAGATGCTGATCCCACGATCAGTATGGAGAAAATCAAGCATCGAGTTGCACGGGGTAGTCCCAGGAGAAGCAGCCACTTCGCTCGGAGCCATCGAACTCGAAGTCGCCTTTGGCAACCGTCGTAACTTCGCAAAGCACGTCCTCGAGTTCGAGGTACTCGACTGGCAATCACAGTATCACGCCATACTGGGACGGCCAGCATTCGCGCAATTCATGGCGGTCCCACACTACGCCTACCTCAAGATCAAAATGCCAGGATCACCAGGAGTCCTCACGATCAACGGAAGCTTCATCAAATCAGATCAATGTGATCGTGATTTCCACAGAATCTCCGACACATTCGGAGCCAAACAAGAACTCAGAGAAATAGCCATGGTGACGGACAAGAGCACCTTCCCATTGGTGAACCGAAGCGAATCCAGGGAGTACGAACGCGACTTCAGCATCGACAGCGACACAATCACTCACCAAGTGCACCCGACGGACCCGGACAAAACAGTCCGCGTGTACGCCCACCTACCAGAGGAGCAGGCAGCAGCTCTCATCGCCTTCCTCCGAGACGAGTGGGAAATATTCGCCTGGTGCCCAGCCGACATGACTGGGATACCACGCGAATTTGCGGAACACGCCCTACACATCAAGCCAAACACGAGGCCAGTGAAGCAAGCGCTGAGACGATTCTCAGAGCCCAAGCGCAGAGCAATCAGAGAGGAAGTCAACCGGTTACTCGACGCTCAGTTCATTCGAGAAACGAAGAAAACCACCTGGATAGCAAACCCAGTGCTGGTGCCAAAGAAAGACACGACCTTGCTGTGCATGTGCGTCGACTATGGACCAGTCAACAAACATTGCCCGAAGGATCACTTCCCCCCTGCCTAGAATCGATCAGATAATCGACTCAACAGCAGGGTGCGACCTACTCTCATTTCTGGACGCTTACTCAGGATACAACCAGATCAGGATGAAGGAAGAAGACGAAGAGCACACATCGTTCATCACCCCCTACGGAGTATTTTGCTACAAGACCATGCCCTTCGGGCTCAAAAACGCAGGCGCCACTTATCAACGAATGATGCAAGTCTGCCTAAAGGAGCAAATAGGAAGAAACGTACAAGTCTACGTGGACGACATCGTCATCAAGACCTACAAAGCAGCCACACTACTCGACGACCTGCGCGAAACCTTCGCAGCGCTCAACAAATACAGAATCAAACTCAACCCAAAGAAGTGCGCATTCGGCGTACCGGCGGGAAAGCTGCTTGGCTACATGGTCTCCGCCTGCGGAATCGAGGCAAATCCCGAGAAAGTCCAAGCCATCACCCGCATGCAAGAACCAACCGACGTCAAAGGAGTGCAGCAGCTCACTGGAAAACTTGCAGCTCTCAGCCGCTTCATAAGCAGGCTTGGAGAACGCACGCTGCCTTTCTATCAACTGCTCAGGAAAGGAAAGAAATTCGAGTGGACGGAGGAAGCCCGCCAAGCATTCACGGACCTGAAAAAGACACTTTCAACTCCACCAATCCTGGCGGTACCCAAGGAACGTGAGAAGCTATACCTCTACGTGGCAGCACACAACAGTGTAGTAAGCACAACGCTCGTTGTCGAACGCGCAGAAGAAGGCAAGGTACAGAGCATTCAGAGACCAATCTACTACCTCAGCATGCTCCTGGCCAAATCCCAGCAGCGGTACCCGCACTATCAGAAGCTACTACTAGCCATCGTCATGACTTCAAGAAAGGTGTCCTAGTACTTCGACGAGCACCCTATCACAATCGTGAGCAGCGCACCACTCGCTGACATACTAAACAACCCTGGAGCAACTGGGCGAGTCGCCGAGTGGAACATCGAGCTCAGCCCGCGAGACCTGCAGTACAAGCACCCAACAGCCATCAAAGCCCAAGTACTCCCAGATTTTCTGGTCGAGTGGACGGAGGTTCAAACACCAGCCCCCCCAGACCTATCAAGCTCATGGTCAATGTTCTTTGACGGGTCCAAGAGATAACAAGGAGCTGGGGCAGGAGTTGTACTCATTTCCCCCAAAGGAACAAAACTGAAATACGTCCTCCAGATCAACTTCAGTCACGCTTCCAACAACGAAGCAGAATACGAGGCACTCCTACATGGCATGCGCATGGCCAAAACATGCGGAGCCACTCGCCTCATAATTTACGGGGACTCCAATCTCGTCGTCCAGCAGACGATGAGAAACTGCAACGCAATATCCGACACCATGGCGGCTTACCAAAAGCTCTACAACGAACTCGAAGGAAATCTCGACGGTTGCGAGCTCAACTACATCACCAGGGACAACAACACAGAAGCTGAGGAGCTCGCGAACATCGGTTCGACCCGGGCGCCTGTCCCACCTGGCGTTTTTCTCGAAAGCATCAACCGGAGATCCATCAAGGCGCAGGCAGCAACACCTGAAGCGGTCGTGGACGGCGAAGACACACCAGAAATAACGCAGGTGGCAGTAGCAACACAATCAGAAGAAACGAGCAACAACGCATCCGACAGCACAGCCCTGACAGAAATCGAAGGGCCTGTCTGGACAAAACCGTTCCTCCGATTCCTAATCGAAGGCACGCTACCACAAGACGTGGCCGAAGCACGGCGCATCAGCCGACGATCCAAGGCATTCACTGTGATCAACAGACAATTATACAAGCGCAGCATCACCTAGATACTCCAAAGGTGCATTGACGAAGAGGACGGCAAAGCCCTATTGCTAGAAATCCACGAAGGCACCTGCGGGCACCACGCGAGCAGTCGAGTGCTCGTGTCCAAAGCATTCCGAGCGGGTTTCTACTGGCCAACAGCCATGAAAACACAGAGGAAATTGTGCGACGTTGCGTCGCCTGTCAAAAATTCGCCAACAGGCCACACGCTCCCGCATCAGAGCTCAAAACCATACCACTATCCTGGCCGTTCGCCACTTGGGGACTCGACATGGTGGGCCCACTAAAGAAATCATCAAAGGGCGGAAGAACACACCTGCTCATCGCAGTTGACAAGTTCACCAAGTGGATCGAAGCAGTACCCATCACCAGCTCTACAGCTCTCACGGCTGTCAACTTCATCAAATCGATCATCTTCAGATTCGGAGTGCCACACAACATCATCACGGACAACGGCACGAACTTCACGGCCGCAGAATTTCAGAACTTTTGCGAAGAACTGGGCATCAAAATCAATTATGCATCAGTCGCGCACCCGCAGTCCAATGGCCAGGTGGAAAAGGCAAACGGCCTTGTCTGTGGAGGAAGCAAGAAACGGCTCCTCGTACCACTCGAGCAAGCCGCCGGTAACCGGGTAGAAGAACTCCCCGCGGTGCTGTGGAGCTTACGGACCACGCCAAACACTGCGACCCAATACACACCTTTCTTCATGGTGTACGGGGCAGAGGCAGTCCTACCACATGACCTCAAGTTCGGAGCACCCCGGGTCACCGGATACGAGGAAGAAGAAGCAGAAGAAGCATTACGAGACGACAAAGATACAACCGACGAAGCAAGAGACACAGCCCTGGCAAAATCATAAGGGTACCAAGACAAACTGCGTACCTACCAAAGCAGTCGACTGCGCACCAGAACCTTCAAAAAAGGCGACCTAGTCCTACGACTAATACAAGAGAAGGTCCACAAACTTGCCCCCCAATGGGAAGGACCATTCATAATCTCAGAAGTCATTGGAGGCGGCGCCTACAGACTGAAGAACCCAAAAACAGACGAGGACGTGGGCAACCCATGGAACGTGGAAAACTTGCGACTATTCTATCCATAGCCCCTATCGGTCGGACATGACTGGCAACTCATGTAAATCGCCTGACAGCAATAAAATAAGTGTTGCCCAAATACTACCATCTCAAAACACTCGGGGGCTGAAGAGGAAACTCTCCCCCGAGCAACTGTTATCGCACTCGCGATCTTAATCGAAGCACTCGGGGGCTGAAGAGGAAACTCCCCCCCCCCGAGCAACTGTTATCGCACTCGCGATCTTAATCGAAGCACTCGGGGGCTGAAGAGGAAACTCCCCCCCCCCCGAGCAACTGTTATCGCACTCGCGATCCTAATCGAAGCACTCGGGGGCTGAAGAGGAAACTCCCCCCCCCCGAGCAACTGTTATCGCACTCGCGATCCTATTCGAAGCACTCAGGGGCTGAAGAGGAAACTCCCCCCCGAACAACTCTATTGCCTGCGCGATCTTAATCAAAGCACTCGGGGGCTGAAGAGGACCCCCCCCCCCGAGCAACTCTATCGCATGCGCGATCTTATTCGAAGCACTCGGGGCCTAAGAATAAAAACTCCCTGAGCAACGCCATCGCCTACGCGACCTCCTTCACGAAGCACTCGGGGTCTCGAGCACAAATCCCACCCGAGAGACGACCATCAACACCCCCACGACATCCAAACACTTTTGAAGAAACTTTGGAGGAAGCACAAGTTCATCTAGTCTTCACCCGATCGCCAACGATCACCTAAAGACTCGGGGGCTACTCCCATCGGGAGCGCTGCCGCGCACCCGATAAAAGGCAACAAAGGAAACAAAACTCTAGCCTACGCCTGACCCTTAGACTCAAGCGTAGCCTCGGGGGCTACTCCCATCGGGAGCGCTGTCGCGCACCCGATAAAAACCCACAGTACCAAGTACAAGACGGACCCGAAGACAGTTCCCAGCCGCAAAAGACTCAAACGTAACTATTAGTTCCAAAAAAAAGGGGGGGATTCAAAGACAACTCCTGATGGTGAAGACACAGTTTTTTGGTGGCATAAAAGCTCAAATATACACAAAGGATAAAGCATGGTTTACATCATAGATATCATCCTCAATACAAAAATGACTCAACTACATTTGGATAAAAGGCAGCTCCTATTACAAGAGGAAATCACCCAAGGAACTATGACTTCTACATGTGTGCCCATGAGGGGTAATCAACTATAGTACAAGAGCATCATCACAGAAAAAGTAGGGATGGAAGCAGCAGGCTCATGATGTCAATGACATAACAAAAGGTGAAGCTCGACTTATTTGGGGAGCCAGTGGGGAAGCTGCTCCACCAGCTTCTTCACCTGCTCCTCTAGCTTCTTCTCCATCTCCGCCCAAACTGCCGGCGAAGATGACGCCGCCGCCTTCAGTTCTACAAGGTTGCCTGTCGCGCTCGTTTAACCGGTGGCTTGACATCGAGGTCTTCTTCAGAAGAAGAGGAGGAAGCAGTTGAAGGCGGATCACCACCACCATCAGAAGAGTCCCTGGAGGAAGAAGCAGTTGAAAACGCAGGCGAAGGACTCCTCGACTTCATGGAGCTGTCGCTGCTCGACTCCTGCCCATGCAGATCCATGCTATTGCTACTCGGATCGAATGCGCGAACAATGACAGTGCTCTCACCGTCAAAGCGGCAGCTAAGCATATCACCATCTCGCAAATTCAACCGCCGAGCAAATAAACCCCAACCAGAGCCAAGAAAAATCAAGCGAGAGCTATCAACCTCCAACTCAACATAAGAAGGAGATCGACAGCTGCCCTGAAGGTGCAGAAGCAGGCCATCCAAGCCACGTTCAGAGACAATGGCAGAAAAAGCAGAGGGAAGAAGGATGCGATTGGCACTTTGGCCACGAACGCACAAAATAAAATCATAGCGCCAGAATCCCTCCTCCAAGGGAGAGGAGGAAGGCACTGGCACCGCACCATGACGACCTCCACGACATGAGCGTGGTGTGCGGCCACCACGGCCACGACGACCACGGCCACGGCCAATGCTTCGCCTAGGAACCATGAGCGGAAGGAGAGATGAAGAAAGAAGTGAAGCAGCGAGTTGGATAGAAGCGTAGAAGAGAAAGGCCTATTTATAGAACAAAAATCCTCAAAGCATAGAGAAGCAAAGACAACAGCAGCAATTAATTCAAAGACCAAACGACCCAGCCGTCTCGAATTCCAAGACGAAAGATGCTTTCCCACGGGAAGCACTGTACGCAGGGCGCGTCAATTCGCGCGCGTTTCCAACGCACACATGGGAAACTCAACCGGCGCCTGCCGCACGCCACAAACGGCCATCATTATGACCGGTCCTCGAGATATGACGGTTCACTGGCAGCGCATCACTGACAGCCATCAAACAGAGGCATCACTATCCCTGACGAATGGCGAAGAAACCCAAACAGCAAAGCGCACTCAGTACGCCATCAAGGCCTCAGAGATTAAATCTTTTCAGATCTTTTCCCCAAGGAAGAAAAACATCTTACTCCCATCGGGAGCGTACACCAATAAGAGTCTCGAGTGCTCCCTCACCTAAAAGCCAACCACGTGCTCGAGTGAACACTCGCACCAATAAGAGTCTCGGGTGCTCCCTCACCTAAAAGCCAGACAAGTGCTCGAGTGAACACTCGCACCAATGAGAGTCCCGGGTGCTCCCTCAACCCGACGCAAGACAAACAAAACACTCACCAGGACCATACGGCGCTACGAGTCTCGGGTGCTCCCTCACCTCAAGAGCCGAAAACGGCGCTCGAGTGATTACTCGCAAAAAAAACCCCGACTGAGCACTCGAAACAAAGCTCCTCGGGTGAACGAGTGAACAACTCGTTTGATCTTTTGTTCCAAGCGGGTGCAATGCTATAAGGCTCCGCGCCTCAAAAACACACAAATTCCTGGAACACGATACACTGTGTCCAGATGCCACGCAATATTAGCGTGCAGGTAAGACCCTGCTGCGAAGTACGGCCAGGCTGGGACTTGCCGAAGAGTGATTTCACTCCCAACCTTTCCCATGCGCAGAGCATGATAGATAAGCCGGGCGGATGCGCCTTAGGCTACACACATTACTGGCGGCAAATGAACACCGTAAGACCTGAGGCGGCCGGACTTTTGCTCGACACCAGTGTTCCAAGCTCACGCCGAGGGACGTGGGTTTGCTTGGGCTACTGTGGTATTTTCCCTAGCGCAATTCACCAAGGCTCGATCCGTCGACTCCTTGGGCCCTTTCAGCTTAGCATCCCTCGAAACAGGTTTTGTCATGGCCACCAGACTGCCAGCGACCCAAGGATGAACCATGCATATCAATAAACGACAAATGAATGTACTCGAGTCCCTGCGCGACTCTTCGAGTCTCCCAGGCACTCGGGGGTTACTGACGAGGGGATGACCCCACGACTCCTATGGATGAGCCTACCTGGTGTCCGTGAAGGCAGAAGGCCCATGAAGATACGGCCTCGGCCCACTAGATGGCACCGACGTAGAGGTCCTCGACTCACAAGGAAGGTGCGAAGACCTGCCGTACGGAGTAAGCTAGGGTTAGGAAAGTTTACCTATACACGTAGATGAACTCCCCGAGACCTAGCCCGATATATAAGGGCTGGGAGGGGCGACACCAGACACATCGAATCTTACTTGTAACCCTAGCCTTGAGCGCTCCATCCTTGTCCTCCACTGTAATCGCATCTCCCCAATCAATAATATCGAGCAGGAGCGAGCCTCCCTGTTTGCCGACGAGCTATCGTCCAACCTGCGCCTCTCATGACTAACCCAGGGTCCCTGACCATGGGATTTGCCGGGGTTGATCCCCGTCACCAGGGGTCACCCCAGGCTCCCCCCCCTCTGGCCTATTTATCCATCGTCGTCCGAAAACCCTAAAATAACAGGAGTTTCGCGAGTTTCGCCGCCGCTCAGTGGCGGAAACCTACAGAGAAGAAAAGACATCTCCGGCGGGCAGATTCCACACGGGAGAACACCTCCCGAAAGGGGAGATCATCGCCATCGTCATCACCATCGTCACGGGCATCATCGAGATCATCAGCAGCAGCATCCCGAACATCAATAACATCTTCACCACCATCCTATCTCATCTCACAATTGCAACTTGTGTTGTAATACGTACTATCTATCCTCTCTACTCTATCGGTGTTGATTACTACTTTGTGGTGAATGCTATTGAGTTTTGTTGGACAAACATTATTATGTCCAGATTGTTTATCATCTATTTATCCCCGCTGACCATGATCTCTTTTATGTCTTGTGAGTAGTTACTTTAGTTCTTGAGGACATGGTAGAAGTCTAGTTGCTAGTAGTCATATGATGTTGAAGTAATATGTGTTGTTTGATATTTAAGTTGTGTTATTATTTTCCTAATGGTGTTGTGTGAGTCAAACACTCAACACTTCGCCTTATTAAGGACCTAGGGGTATGCATTGTGTATAAAAATGCTTACGGTGGGTTGCCGGAGTGACAGAAACCTGAACCCCAGTTTGCATGCTTTTGCACAAGGGAATAATGGGTCCTTGGTCATATTGATGTGGTTAGACTTTTGCCTGAATTTCTACCTTGTATTTGCGGATGCTTGCAAGGTGTTTAATCATAAGAATGCACTTATCTTAGTCTAGAAGGTGTACTAGCATAGATCCACCCGATCAACACTTATCAACACGACACATAGTACCGATACGGAATATGGCGAAAGCACGTGACTATCTATCCCGTGTGTCCTCAAGAACACTTTAGCCTTTATAAGTTCAGTTGGTAGGCTTATCCTTTGCTCAAAAAGATTGGGCCACTTGTTGCTCCTCATTATCTTTTACTTTGCTTGCTTTTACCTTCTTGTTGCTTATACCGAAAACCCCTAAAAATTATCTTTCAGTGCCTGCATTTATTTCTTTGCCAAAGTCACTTACCAATACCTTCTGCTCCTCGTTGGTTCGACACTCTTATTTATCGAAAATGCTACAATCGATCCCCTACAATTGAGGGTCATCAAATACTGTTTTCTAGCGCCGTTGCCGGGGAGCATAGCGCTATTAGTAAGTGAAGCTGGTAAGGAAGCTTTTATATTTCTGTTTTTATTTCGATGTTGCTACTTTTGTCCTTATGGACACTTCTACTCTTGGTTCGTTGCTTATGGGGAAACGCCCCACTATTGTGGTGGTCACTCCTACCCCCTACTGAAATTGTGCCTTATAAAATACCAAATCTTATTATTGATTATGTCTTGGCTAATCGTTATGCATGAGACAGACATCCAGGTGAACACTTGCTATATTTATCACAACTATGTTCATTATTCAAGCTTGCAGGTGTGTCAATAGAGTTTCTCATGAAGAAATTATTCTCCGTATCACTTATAGATAAAGCTTCAGAATTGTATAAGCTCCTCGATAACTCACATTTGCTTGATTGGCAAGAGCTATGTCTCTCTTTTATACAAAGTTTAATCCTCTTCATGAAATTCATCGAGACATGAACTACATCTATAACTTTTGGTCTCATGACGGAGAGAGCATCGCTCAAGCTTGGGAGAGACTGAAGTCCCTAATGTTCAAATGTCCTATTAATGAACTCCCCAAAGATATTATACTTACAAATTTTTATGCCAGGCTTTTAGAAAGGCTTTATCCAAGTACGATGTCAATCATAGAATTGCTTCACCGTACCACCCTCAAACTAGTGGGCAAATTGAGCTCACCAATAGAGAGATCAAGTTGATCTTACAAAAGAAAGTTAACAGTTCTAGGAAGGACTGGTCAAAGAAGTTAGAGATGCCTTGTGGGCGTATAGAACTTCTTACAAAAACCCCATGGGTATGTCTCCCTATAAGGTGGTATATGGCAAGGCTTGACATTTGCCATTAGAGTTAGAACACAAAGCTTTCTGGGCTATTAGAGAGCTTAATGCTGACCCAAAGTTAGCCGGTGAAAAGCGTCTCATGAACTTAACTTCTCTAGATGAGTGGAGAAGTGAAGCTTACGAGAGTGCTAAAATGTTCAAGGAAAAGGTAAGAAGTAGCATGATAGAAGGATTCTGAAACGTGAATTTAATGTTGGTGATAAAGTTTTGTTGTTTAGATCTCGTTTCAGGTTTTCTCCAGGTAAACTACTTTCCAGATGGGAAGGGCCATTTCATATCGAGGAAGTCTACCGCTCCGGTGCAATCAAGATTAACAATTTTGATGGCACCAAACCTCAAGTTGTGAATGGGCAAAGACTCAAGCATTACATGGCAAAAGACCCTGTCAATGTTGATGTAAATTTAATACACACAACAACTCATGAAGAATATGTTGCAACCCTGTTTCAGACACCAACAGGAACAAAATAAGAAAAGGTATGTATTACGGTAAGGAAATATCGTGAACCGCTATAAAAGTTCCATATTAAAAGTTTTTGCAAAATAAGGAAAATTTGAAGACTAATTGGAGCCGGAGAGGAGCTCCAGGGGGCCCAGGCGCCCCCTGGCGCTGCCTACCTCCTGGCCGCACCGGGAGGCCGCCTAGGCACCCCGGAGTCCGTCTCCGACCCCACTTTGGCTTGTTACCTTCCTTCTGTTGCAGAAATTTTTGCTATATATTTGCCCAGATAGTCTCGTCACCGTATCTCGCGATTTCGTGTGTTTTCTTTTCGAGCTGTTTCTGCCAGGATAAAAAGCTATTTTTGGAGATGTCTTCTTGTGGCTCGAGCGGAGAAGACTTCATGGGGCGACGTCTACGCCAAGTGCAGTAGGGTCTCAACCAAGGGAAGTACGTTGATTGGGCTACAGAAGAAGAAATCGTTGCAAAACAAGAGGAGATGGAGCACTCCGTGAGAGAAGAAGTCAAGATTATCACCGCTCAGCAACTAGGGGGTCCATCAACACAAGGAGGAAGATCAAGCAACCCCATCATGGTGGGGAGCGTCCAACCTCATTATGATCTTTCTCTCAACCTTTCAGGAACGGCCCCTTCACTTGAAGATCAACGTATGACCTCCACCATATCTGAAGCTTATCGCATCATCAATCAACTGTGCGAAGATTTTCGTGTACTGAAAGTACAAGTGGAGGTCTTGGAAGATGAAAACCAAGCCCTTCGACGTATCATCAGAAGTCTGAAGAATCAACAGGAACAGGAATGAGGAGTGAAATCTCCTCGGGTAATGGCATCCCCTTGGCTTGTTCCAAGCTTGGGGGAGTGCCCGGTATCTTTATCTTTATCTTAGTCTTTTAGAGTCAAGTAGAGTCGTATCATGTCTAGGGAAGTTATTATATGAAATAGGTGTTTGCATCGAGGTCTATCACTCCTTTGTAGAGAGTCTTGTATCCGTGAGTGTGGAGTCGTCTATGATGGAATATTAATGAGAAGTCTATTGGTTACTTCGCTGCACTCGGTATTCTCTTCACGCAATCGAACTTATATGATGATTCTTATGGGGAGTATTGACCTTATATCAGGTATGTCTTTGAAAACTTTATTTAAATTTTGGCAAACATAGCTTTGGTCTTGACAACATGCATGTTTTTCTCAAGTAGCGACATAGCCAAAACCTTTATGTTATTATGCTTGAAGTGTTATGTTGACAAGGAAGACAACTTGATGTGTTATTCCCACCTTAATGTTTATGCTTTATGTGCTTTGCATCTAAGTCATCATCAATTGTCTGTTCTCTCAAAGCCTTTGCAAACCATACTCTTTGCTAAGCAGATTTCTGTTTGTGAATCCATACCCTGAAATCAATATCTTCCATATGAGTCCACCATGCCTTCCTATTCGTGGTATTTCCTACCACTCCTAAAAGTATAGAATTTATGTGTTATCCTTAAATGTTCAAAATCTTTTGTTTTGTGCCTCTTGTTTAGCTCATGAGGAAGTAGTAGGTAATTCACGATCTTCTTAAGTTGGACAAGTTTTACCCCGGGATTGCATGTCTAATCTGTAAACCCCTGATATGAGGAGGAACTGGCATGAGTGCGCCCATCTCGTAAGATAATACAACAAACAAACCCTCTTTCGTGCTTGGTCTATGAGAAATCAGAAATTTTGACGGTGATAAACAAAGGAGATTAAGGGGATGTGATCGTCCCCACTTGGGAGCCATTCCTCGAAACTTGTCTAGCTTGAGAAGTAATTGAGCTATCTATTAGCATTCGTTGACAAACTATGCATCTCCTAGAATTTATTTTTATTTTGTTTGATTTAGGGATAGCACATGAGTTTTCCCTACTTGCCTATGACAAGGCTTGTCCTTTACTTTTATATTGAGTCAGTTTTCCTCCTACTTCCTTCTTTTCCCAAAAATAACAGACACTTGATGTTGATGAGGATTCATTCATATAATGCTGCATTAAGTTTTTTCATGCCACATCCTTGTTGACATTATCATTTGATAAGTAAGTTGTTTGCAAAATCTTATGCCAAGCAAGCATCTTCCTTTGTGTTAGCATTTTCACTTCATGACTAATAACATGTTCTTTCAAAATCTCCCAATTGTTTCATTATAAATATAAGGAACAAAAGTAAAAGTTATTAGCTATCCTTTGACCAAGGATATGTTTGCCATAATTTGATGAGTTTCCTTAGCCCTACTTTTGATTATAATTGTTATTACTTTCTCATAAGGGCCTTATGAGTTGAGGTTGTTGTTGACGATGCTTGAGTTTGGTGAGGAAATCATGATTCTTCTTGTCCGTATTCTATTTATCGACACTTCACTCTCTAAACTTGTGGACAGGTTTACCGAGCTCAGTATTTGCTTGGGGACAAGCGAGGTCTAAGCTTGGGGGAGTTGATACGTCCAAAATGCATCACTATTTCATATCGTAATTCACCCTTATTCACTGATATATTTCATGTTATGAGGCTATTCTTATGTTGTTTTGGCCTATTTTACACAGTTTGCAACTTTCCGATGCCGAAGCAGCAGACGCAAGATTAAGCGGTAAAAAGTGAACGCAGAGTTGCTGAACCATAAGACCTCCAAATTACCTGAAAATCGACGGAGGCTGTTTTCCAAAAGAATGACGGGGACACGCAAAACGGGAACTAGAGGGGGGCCACCAGGAGGCCAGGCGCCCCCTGGCGCCATGGACTCTTCTTCGAGTGCGGACGGTTATAGGATGCATCACAACATTTGTCACCGAAACGTGTAACAAAAGCTGGGACACCACGAACGTGTAAGATAGCGTCTCCAAGAAGAAGAAAAACGATACTCTCTCAACTTCATAATGTAGTATGTTTACATTTTTCGAGATTTAATTTTAACCATAAATTTAATTAACATGGGTTACATATACCTTTAAATTCGTATTTGAAATAAGTTTTCAGTAAAATGATTTATGTCTTATTGGTCTACTTTATGATTAAAGTTGAATCTCGAGAAACGTGGGCACACTAGATTATGGAATGGAGGGAGTATCGAGATGTCATCGCTATCCGGTCCGAAGGAATGGGATCTAGGGTTTCACATAAGATCTAGGGGTTGGCGGGGTTACACGTGCCGTCGAACGGAGGCACCACCACCAAGCCCATGAGCATTTGGTCTAGCCCGGAAGAGGGCTTAAGGTTTACAAGGAAGGGTAGGCGGCGAAGCAAATAACATAGAGGTGGGACAACGGCGATCAGCAGTTCCATCAAGCTAGGATTGGAGGGACGTACATCTTTCGTGGCCTTAGTCGTTGGGGCACCAACGATCCAAGCAAGTTGGAAGGATGTAGCTATTGGGTCGCGAAGGCCTACGCCGCCCGGCAAAGGACACCCTCGATGGTCCGCCTGACAAAGAAAGCGGCTTGGGCGCGGCTGATTCAAAATCACGAGCGAGAGTCCTGAGCTCCTGCATGGTCAAGCTCAAAAATTCGCCCCGACAGAGGAGGCCACGACTGCAAGGACAAGAAATCTAGAGGATTCTACAAAGAAAACAAAGTCAATCAAAATACACATGAAGAGATGGGACCAAAGGGAAAAGTCACATGCACTTTACCTTGGGGTTTGGGTTGTCCGCGAAGAGGGGCTACACCTCGACCTCTAGTGAGACCTCACCCTTCAAAGGTCTTGATCCACGCGACAACTTCATCCTATTATAGAGAAGCCATCGAAACACGGGAGGGTTCGGTTTCCCCTTGGTACTCCCACATTCAACAGGACGAGCTTGCGGAGGTTGGATCCGACTCTCAATCCAAGTCTTCAAGATTTGCGCACCAGTGAGCCCGACGACCTGCAAATCCTCCACGGCTTGTACTAGGGCCTCGGAGTCCGGCGCAGGGCGGTTAAGGCATATCTAGGAGGTCATGCATTGGGGTGGATGATACGTCCAAAATGCATCACAATTTCATATCGTCATTCACCCTTATTCATTGATATATTTCATGTTATGATGATATTCTCATGTTGTTTTGGCCTATTTTACACAGTTTGCAACTTTCCGATGCTGAAGCAGCAGACGCAGGATTCGGCGGTAAAAAGCGAACGCAGAGTTACTGAATCAGAAGACCTCCAAATTACTTAAAAATCGACGGAGGCTGTTTTCCAAAAGAATGACGGGGACACGCAAAACGGGAACCAGAGGGGGGCCACCAGGAGCCCAGGCGCCCCCTGGCGCGGCCCCACGCCTGGCCGCGCGGGGTGGCCGCCTGGACCCCAAGGGACACCCCAGGCTCCCCCCTCTGGCCTATTTATCCATCGTCTTCCGAAAACCCTAAAAGAAGAGGAGTTTCGCAAGTTTCGCCGCCGCTCCATGGCGGAAACCTACAAAGAAGAAAAGACATCTCCAGCGGGCAGATTCCGCAGGGGAGAACACCTCCCGGAAGGGGAGATCATCGCCAGCATCATCACCATCGTCACGGGCATCATCGAGATCATCATCATCATCATCGAGATATGCGTTGTTTGATATTTAAGTTGTGTTGTTATTTTCCTAGTGGTGTTGTGTGAGTCGAATAGTCAACACTTGGCCTTATTAAGGACCTAGGGGAATACATTGTGTATAAAGAATGCTTACGGTGGGTTGCCGGAGTGACAGAAACCTGAACCCAAGTTTGCATGCTTTTGCACAATGGAATAATGGGTCCTTGATCGTATTGTTGTAGTTAGGCTTTTGCCTTAATTTCTACCTTGTATTTGCGGATGCTTGCAAGGTGTTTAACCATAAGAGTGCACTTATCTTAGTCTAGAAGGTTTACTAGCATAGATCCACCCACTCAACACTTATCAACACAACACATAGTACCGATACGGAATATGGCGAAAGCACGTGACTATCTCTCCCGTGTGTCCTCAATAACACTTTAGCCTTTATAAGTTCAGTTTCTAGGCTTATCCTTTGCTCAAAAGGATTGAGCCACTTGTTGCTCCTCAGTATCTTTTACTTTGCTTGCTTTTACCTTCTTGTTGCTTATACCGAAAACCCCTAAAAATTTATCTTTCAGTGCCTGTAGTTATTTCTTTGCCAAAGTCACTTTTTTTTATAGAAAGACTGTAAGGGAACCCCTCACAGTTTAATAGGTGCAACAAAACCCAAATTGCAAGTACCGTGCCTTGAACCTGGGTGGGTGAGAAGGCATCAGCCCCTTCCCGCCAGTAGGCTATGCCTTCTGCTTGCCAAAGTCACTTACCAATACCTTCTGCTCCTCGTTGGGTTCGACACTCTTATTTATCGAAAATGCTACAATCGATCCCCTGCAGTTGAGGGTCATCAGTGGACCACTCTCGAAGGCCAGGAGCTCACCATCAACCACTAGATCTGTGGCGTAGAACCGCCTCTTGCCCCACTGTACATCCCAAATGTATCTAATTTTTTTTCTTGTTCCATACTTCTTTTGGTGACATTTTTACACATTTTGATGCTCTTTCATGCCTCATGATGTTCGGCTTGAGTGACAGAAACATGGGACTAGGGAATGTGTTATTGCCATTAGGGGTAAAACAGTGGTGCTTATGGCTGCGTTTCATAAGGATTGCTTACATTATGCATAAAGTGTTAATGCCTTGTCCGTTGCTTTGGGTTTGCAACATTGGTTGTGTCTTGCAACTTAATACCAGCGATATGTTCTGGATAGATATCTCAAGGTGGATGATTAGTAAGTAGATGCTGACGAATAAACAATCTACTTGTCTTGGTGTAATGCCCATAAGATTGAGCCTTTTACTTTCTGTAGCATAATTAGCATTGCGATGCGTTTATAATTCTGTCAATTGCCCAGTTGTATTTTGTTCATCCAGCATAACTGTTTACCGTCTTTTGGGAGAGAGTCATCACCAGTGAGCGCCATGACGCCCGGGTCCATATTCTCATCATAAGTTCACACCACTACTATTTACTGCTTTACTTTTCCTTTCCGTTGCATTATTATTATTCCTAGTGTTTTTAATCCTTTGTACACAACAAGGCCGGAGAGATTGACAAACTCTCTGTACTCGTTGGAAGCAAGGTTATTTGTGTCTTGTGTGCATGTCCATGCCAAGTAATTTCAAGCGCCAGAGAATTTACTAGCCACCTATTTGTCGTCTCCGAAATCCTCCTGGATTCGATAAACCTTACAGTCCTCACGTAAGGGAAAATACCGCTATCTGCATCATAACCTTCCACTTGGGGTAACCAACGAGGAAGTGTTATCTGCACCCATCAAGCTAATTTTTGGCGCCGTTTTCAGGGAGGCTCTAAAAAGTATATTCCCATCAACTTGCCATCACCCACTTCATCACCTAGGATCCAGACCGTCCTCACATACCAACACCAGTCTTTTTTGTACACTTTGTCCTCACTCGTGCGCACTTGGGATCAACTTTCCAGCCAGTCACCCAACCCAAGACTACTCCAAGCCTAGCTCTTAACCTGGCAGGTCTTTCCTGTCAGGCTTCCGGAAAAGAAGGCACACCTTGTTGATATGAGTAGACTATCATTCCTATTGAGATCCTGGGATGTTACAAGAATGTTGTTGGGGGGAGAGATGGCGGTATTGCACACCGAGAAGGAACATCAAACCCCTCATGAAAGGGTGAGGGGGAATGCAAACCCGCGCAAGAGGAAAGCAATATGAATTACGCGCTCTGATCCAATGGGGGTGGGGATGGCCTCTGGCCTGATAGCTCAACGAATGACATTCTTCGGCGGTAGAAGACCCGGAGTAACCAATATGTTCTACTGCTTCTCGAAGGTCTCACTCCAATGCCATTTCCCGTATTTCTTCGAGGGGCTGCCCCTGGCTTTCTTCTTCTCCGCCACCGAAGGGTGGGACATGACGCCTTTGCCCTTTGCCATCGCAGAATGCGACGACACCATCAAAGTTGTTGTTGTCCTTGAATGCCATGGAGCTTCTCGAACGAAGAACAACAAAAAGCAAAAGCTTAGTGCAGTGGCAACGGCTACGAGCGCAAGAGGAAGGAAAAGAGCAGAGGACGCGTGAAAAACGTAAAATTACGGTGATCATGCACTAAAATTGAAGGGTCATGATACCGTGGTTGGGCACAAATCTGTCTAAAAGATTCATTGTCCGACGTCATTGATAGGACATAACACAACAGCCTATCACCCAGGACCCCTTGCTAGCGGTAAAAAATGACACTTTATTGAAAAAAGCTCGATTTGAAGGAAGACCAAGAGACAAGTGTTGGCAAGGACTCCCATATCTCGGCTGCATCGACAAAAATAATACAGGCGCTGACGAGGGCTCTCGGAGCCCGGCTCTGCGCTAAAGTATCAAGACGACCCAGACATTGACAAAGGCTCCCATGGCCCAGCTCCGCGTTAGAAGAATAGAAGACCAAACAGTGATAAGGGTTAATAGAGCCCGAGTCTACGCTTGAAGAAGAACAGGAAGAAAGGATTATCTAAATCTTCTGATATAAGGCCGATCCACACACCCGATCACAATCAATATGAGAGCCCGGATCTCGAGAGATCAAAAACTCCTTCTACATCAGCAAACAGGAGCCCGTGCATACGGAGATCCCGAATTCTACTATGACAACAACTATAGAGCTGTCCAGACTTCGCATCTCCAAAAGACAAGCTCAGTGTGCGGAATATAGAAACTCTAAACAAGCTCGGGAGCTACTGCCGGTGTGCTATACCGGGGTGGTCCATATACGGTTCAGACGGGCTGCCACCTGGCCCAAGGAGCCCTACGGTGCACACCTCAATAAGTCTTCGTGAGGAGCACAAAGCCCTCCTTCCAAAAGCGACATACTTGGTACACAAGGATATGACTCCTAGTATTACCATAGTTGTAGGTCGGTTCTATCATGTAACCATAAGCCTCGTTCCCCCATATATATAAGGTGAGGCCAGGAAAGTTCAAGAGACACTGACATCTCATCATTAATCCTGATAGACTAGACAATCGCAACCCCCTCTCGCGAAACGACTGTACACCCATAATAAAATCTAGCAGGAGTAGGACTTCACTTGGGTAAACCCCTTGCATGTTCTCCTTCCTAGTATTTTCGGCCACTCGAACCATCCTACCGGTATATCTGCTGATTTACCGCATCGTCAAAGTCCGACAATGCTAGAACAATGGTGCGAGGCATGGAGACTTTCAGAGGCTTTAAATGATGCGGTAGCTTGATCATTCCAGTCAAATCCCTTATCAGTGAGTAATTGAGTCAGAGGTTTGGAGATTTTGGACGAATTGACGGTAATATCCCATCAAACCTAGAAACCCTCGCGACCTTGCAGCTTCGTCGCGGTTTTCAATAGCGGCCATTGATCCATTGTCATTGTCTTCTCTGGGTCAGTGGCGGCACCGCTAGACAAAATAATATGGCCCAAATATTGGATGTTGTAATGGGCAAAAGAGAATTTCGACAATTTCATAGAGAATTGAGAGTTGCACAGAGTTTCTAGAACCAATCGCAAGTGTTTTAGTTGATCTGCCAGATAGCACTATAAACCAATATATCATCCCAGAAAATGATAACAAATTTCCTTAAGAATGACGCGAACACAAAATTCATGACGCATTGGAAGGTTGCAGGGGTTGTTGGTCAGGCCGAATGTCATCACTTGGAACTGGAAATGACCATGATGCGTCTTGAAAGTTATCTTTTCTTTGTTGGATGGGCGCATGTGTATCTGGTGATAACCTGCGCGAAGGTCCAACTCCGAGAAGAACCATAAGCCCGCAAGTTCGTCCAACAATTCATCAACGATTAGAAGCAGGAATTTATTTTTTATGGTATGCTCGTTGAGGAGGCGATAGTCGGTACAGAATCACGCTGTTACAAATTGCATAGTCTTCTCGTCCCACCGACAATTCACAAGACCGAATCTTGTCAGTCAATCCACCCCAACACAACATTGTATGCTCACAATTCCAGAATACACATATACGTTGGTAATTCATGCCCTCGTATGCACCATTTCGAACCCTGCACTTGGGAATCTGAAGGGAGGAACTCGCCATTGGGCACCCGGATTAGCACAACTGGAGCCGCTGAAATGGGGAATTTAGCATGTTCTGCAAATTTTTCGGTGAAAAACGTATGCGTGCTACCTGAATCTATCAGGAGCAACATGGCCTGACCATCCATTATGGCTTGCAGACTAATAGTTTGCATAGATTCAGTGCCTGCAAGTGCATGGACTGAAATCCGACAGCATTCCCCCGTGGTTGTTGTTTCAACTAGTTGGCTCAAAGGTGTGCACATTATCGTCAGAAAAGTACTTTACCATACTCACCTATTTCAACGATTAAGAACAGCCCCATGCGTCGACACTGATGACCTTTGTTGTACTTGTCACCACACGTAAAACACATGCCATTGGCTTGTAAAAAAATCCCTTAACTGACTCTCACGATTGAAGTCATCATTGCCCGTGTGGCGCCGCCATTAAGTTTGAGGTGCCCCAGTCGGTACTGCTTGCACAACCGTCCGTAGGTGCCGGTGGTTTTCCACATGGGCGATGCAAATCACCTTCCTCTTCCTGAATTCATGCAAACGAAGCAGCCCTAGTCACATTCCTTGGTGCTTGCAGCCGGATTACACATCGGATATCATCTCTCAGGCCTAGAGTGAACAATCACGAACCACCTTGAGGCCCTGTTTGATTTGGCCTTCATTGCCTGATTTTGCTGCCTGGCAGCCGAATTAATTTTGATGCCTGAATTCCACCAAAGCGCAGCCGAAAAATACACGTACGAACGAATCTTCGATCGATTTCTGAAAATCTGCTGCGAAAAATCGAAATCTGCCGCGAGGTGCTTTCAATTTTTCACAGCAGATTTTCAAAAATCCACAGCCGAAACAGGGCCTAAAATGAGAGAGGGATCGAAAGCCATTGAATGATACTCCCTCCGTTCCTTGATATAAGGTGTATAGTTTTCTTAAAAAAGTTAAACTTAGTGAAATTTGACCAAATTTTAAGATAAATATATCGATATAAATTATACTAAAATAGTATCATCAGATTCATCTTGAAACTTATTTTCATATTGTATTTATTAAATATCATAGATGTTGATATTTTTTGCTACAAATTTGGTCAAAGTTGAAAACATTTGACTTAAAAAAAAACTATACACCTTATATCAAGGAACGGAGGGAGTACATCATAACTTCAAATTGTTGTTTGTAATCTGCTACAGATCATGTCTGCTTGAGCTGCAACAACTCCAACAACTGACCATCATGCTCATCTGCACCAAATTCTTCTAAAATAGCAGCCACAAAGTTCTTCCGAGTAACCTGTTGCCGACGGTCTTTATATGCCTGAAACCACATCAGAAGCATGACTAACCCAATGGTGTGCAAGCGCTCTGTAGAGTTCGGAGTATGTTAGACACATGTCCACCCACAGCTGCGCCAGTGGCCTTGACGTCGACGATCATGGAATCAAACTTGGAGAGATCCCTTCCAACGAATTTTGCAATTATTTCATTCAATCGAATACTAGACTGGTCCAACCTGACGGTTTGGTCGATTTAGACGATGCCGTCGCTGCTCTTGCTATGCGGCGATCTCAACCCTACTAGGAATTTCGGCCTGATTCATCGAGGGATTCAGGCACACTTGGCAGTGGTATTTTACTGGTTCTAACCGATAGAATTCAAGGGCGAGCAGGCACACTAAGGCTCTAATTGCCAATTTTTCACGACTCAGATCTTATATTCATAGATCACCAAGATACAGGAAGAATTTGAGGTAGGGAATAAGTACAGGAGAGGATGAGAGGAGAATTTGGGCGAAGTTCAAGGAAAGCACATAGCGAGAGGTTCAGAGAGACATGGAGAGTTCAGAGAGCAATTCACACCTACCACAAGCACACAAGTCTGCCTCTACTTATACCAAGCGCTTACCCCCACTTACAGGTGGCCCCAGGAACCCACCAAGCCAGCTCACAGAGCCATCTACTTGCTGCTTACTTTGAATCCGTGCCTGACAGACGACTTGGTCCTGCTCCATCGCCTGGATCATCAGGGCCAGGCGACTCGCTGTCCGCCATCGTAGGCGAAAGCGTGACATGCAGCTACGGCTATGCTGTCCTAGGCCTAGCTGACTGGCTCACAGGTAACACAGCACTGCTGATATGGAACTAGGAAGCCAAGCTCAGCCAGGAAATTTTGCCCAGCGTGCTCTCCACAACACTAGTTGTCACCTGTAACAATAACACACCAAATGTCTGTTAGTAAAAGCCTGCCCGAAACCTTGTTCACTAATAGATGACATGAGCTTAATGTAAACATGGATCAACTCGGGCATTCAGCAGCTCTCCTGCTCTTTTTAAGAAACATGGATTAGCTCATCAGCAGGACAGCTGAAGAGATGGTATAATTTCAGCGACACTGAAGTGCTATGCGTGACACATTTTCTTTGTCGGTCATTTGGTTTACTCTTAACATGTAACCTTCTTGCCCGGTTGGTAAAGAGGTTTGATCTCGCGGCCAGGGAGGCTGATCGTAGTGAACTCGGTCATCAGGGCCAGGCCCACCTACCACCTGCTTATCGCCGAGGCACCCAAGTGGGCCCTGGATCGCATCGACAAGGCTTGCCGTGCGTACTTCTGGGCGGGGAAAGACGAAATCCATGGTGGCAGATGCTTGTTGTCTTGGGATCGGGTCTGCTCCCCTATCGTGGGGAGGGCTCAGGGTCCTGGATCTCCGGAAACAGGGGATTGCTCTGAGTCTTCGATGGGAACGGTTGAAACGCACTCATCCATCTCGGTCTTGTTAGGGGCTTAACATGTGCAATGACGAGCAGGTGCAATCGGCCTTTAATAGCATGGTGCAGTGGCAAGTTGGCTCAGGCACTGACATCCCTCTTTTGGAAAGATCATTGGATCAATAGGCGCTCCATCCGTGACTTCGTGCCCTTGGTTTGGATGCATGTGCGACCGCAAACCCTCAACAAGAGGACGCTGAAGGAGGATCTGGAGAACCACTGGTGGGCTGCAGATGTCCGTGGCGAGCTCTGCACGGAGGGCTTGGCACAACTGATCAGAATCTGGGAGATCGCCATCGACTGGCAGCTTGCTGATGATAGACAGGACCTGGCGACCTGGCAGTGGACCACGAGCGGCGCCTACTCGGCGAAGTCCGCTTATCGCTTGATGATGGAGGGCACCATTCGGGTCGAGTACGTGGGGGGCATCTGGCATAGCTGGGCGCAGCTGGCCTGTAAGATCTTCATCTGGCTTGCTATCCAGTACCGGATTTGGACCTTGGACAGAAGACGCCGGCATGGCCTACAGGCCCATGTCTCCCCTTGTTTCATCTGCGACCAAGAGGAGGATGACACAGACCACATAGAAGGATGTTTGACACACTTGTCATTCTGGTCTGTTGGACGCTGTGGAAACTTCGTAATGATCGCGTCTTCGGTCGCGACACTGGATGTTTCAGCGTCATCAGGGTGGCCAACCGAATTTGGGACGAACTCAAGCTGTGGGTATTTTCTGGAGGGAAGTGTATCGATAGAATTAGAGAGGAGTAGAGTGCCTTGAGTAGGAGTGGTGTTGAGTTGGTGTTGGGTGCACCCCTGCTCTCTAGCTTGGCTGTAGTTTGTACTTGTACCTATCTCTTTTCCTCTATAAAGCTATGGTACGTCTTTGGCGTACTCTCGAAAAAAAACATGTGATAGTAAATCCATGCCCTACTTTAATATCATTTGATCGACAATTAGCTAGGGTTAGCAGGACCGTTTTTTCAGAGGTGGACAGCTCTTACTGGCAGCTAAGCAACAACATTTGTTCAGTATATATCACCATATCTGCTCACTGGTGTTTCTTGTTTTCTGTACTGCACCAATAACACAGGAAGAAATTCAAATGTTTAGTGTGTCTGGCATTCACCTCTTATTTTTTAAACTGGAACCCCCCTCATTCAGTTCTCTAATAACTGGAAATGTAAGATTCTGCTTGCAATAAGCCTACCAGTAAGATGCTCCCAGCCTCCAAGAGAAGATGGCCCTCTTGAGACTCCAGAGTATCTAAAATTGATTTTGGGTGTCACGTGGAGTGAAAAAAAGTTGTGTCAAATTGCATGCTTGATGACAGGAAATTCAGCCTTGGGCCTTTGTGGTTTCATATGAGAAAGAGGCAACAAAAAGAAAGGGTTCCACAAGGGAACTATGGAAAATGCTTCACGGGGTGTACATATGATGTATAAGGCAAATGAACATATACTCACATTGCCTGTTCATTTCTGCAACTATTTCAGTTCACATGCTGCTGCTTCCACTGCAAATTTCCCGGACCAAATGTCCAGACATGTATCAACCATCCTGTAAAAGGTAAAAATATGTATGTTTCATAATATAGATAACTCGGCTTACCATAAATCCAATCAGAAAGTAAAAGCAAAAGAACTGCATGTTATATCCTTGGTTAGTCTAATCGATGATCTTGTAAGAAAAATTGATGTTCAGGTAATATTATGACATCACCAGAATGAACATGAATATCTCATAGAAGCACATATACCGGGATGGCTGTTTTGGCTTCCAGGAGCATATGTTCCCGGATGAACAGTAAATTCAAAATAAATAATGAACAAAATTTTAAAATTCTAATTTTTTTGTAGATGTTCTTGTTAGTGTAACAATCATGCATATACCACTAATAATCGCACTTCAGAACAAAAACCACCAGACACCATTACTGGAACTGGTTACTCCCTTAGCACACTACTGTTCAATACTTTTCTGAACTAGATCATCACTCTTAAGATTCAAGTTCTCATCTCCCTACTGCTTATAGCCAGGATGGGGATGATAGGCTACAGTTAGTTATATCAGCTCAAACCAGCTACAACTAGCCATCTTGTCCTACATTAGCTTGGTTAAATAGGCATTCTAAACAAATTACAAGCGATACATGCCCACTAATTCATGTTATCAAGTTTTTTCTGCCCTCAAGTATGCACGTTTTTCAAGAATCAGTATTTTTTCAACTTTACTCGGTGAGGGTTCGCGTATTATCATTAATCAATATATTCTTGTGATTACTGCAACAGAAGAAAAGGACATCATCTTTTTGCTTGAAGAAACCAACAATATATGTAGAAGGGGAAAACCAACAAAGGGCAGTAGATTGGTTTAGCTGGTTACTTGCATTACACAAACACCATCAAGCCAATTCATTTTGGTCAAGTAAAAGAAAACCTCAGGGCTTTACAAGAGAAAGTGTTTAACAGAAGCAATCAAGTAATGGATTTTCCTATTTCAGTAGGTAAACTAAGAAATTGATCCAGGTTCCAGAGTATGTACATCAAAGCATGATTAGATTAATATAGCGAGAAAAATCCAGCCAGTAGTATCAGTATATCTCTACTGCCGCGTAGGTTTCTCTGCATTTCTGTCTGGCAGTGAACTGATTTTTGGAGTTGGGGTAAGGTAGGATTGCAAACCAAGCTATACCAGCGAATGCAGGTATGATATAAGGATAAAACTGAAGTCGACTGAAACATGATGGTTTGTCATTTACACTGGCCCATCTACAATGTACTGTTGCATAGGTTAAACTGAATTTTTGTCAGGCAGCAAACTGAATTTTAGAAAAGGGGTGGGCAGTCACCAAGTGCTATATAAGAGAATGGCCAAAATCAAAACACTATATAAAACGCAAGTGTTAGCCACCAAAAACGTGATTGCGTACCACTACTAATCTATTATTGTAGTAATTGTTTTGATTCTATAGGTTAAGTTTGAAATATTGCAACTACACATTGTGTCATTATTACTACCCTTTGGTAAAATGATGTCCATGTGATTAGCGTCCATATATAACTTAGCAGCTCCTCGCTAAGAGAAAAATAGGCAAAGTACATATATGACCAAAACTGTATAGAATTCTGCAAACTTCTAATATGGAAACTAATGGTTGGCACTTGGCAGTAAAACCAGGGAAGTGTTTACCTCATATAAGTTCTTCCCAATACATGCTAATAACTCTTGCAGAACTCATCTCCTTCTAATACCAATGCTCTTCTTTTTCTGCGTGATCGAAAAACGTCTTGACATTGCAACATTGTAAAATTTCCTCATATGCTCTGAAAGCCGTTGTATTGCGCCAAGATTGCCAACAGCTGATAATTGCAGCATGATAGCATCGAACTTCTTGTATGATAATTTCATGTCATGGTTTATTACTTCATCTAGAAGAGTGGTCGCATCTTCCGTTCTTCCACAATCAAATAGCCCATCAATCATTATTTCGTAGGTATCAACAGCACGCCGACATCTTCTCTTGTCCATTTCAGTCCAAATATCGAGTGCCCTGTGTGGCTCTCTCATCGCAAAAAACATCACCATCAGCATATTGTAAGTATGAACACTGGGCTCACAGTGTGCTTCTATCATCCTCTCGCAAAGTTTGAGCGCATCATCTGCCTTCTGAAGACTACAAAGCACCTCAAGAAAGCAATTGTAAGTGACAATGTCAGGAGGAAACCCAGCCTTCCCCATCTCCTCCAAAACACAGAAAGCAGCATCAAGTTTATCCACCAAGCACATGCCTTCAATCAAGTCCTTAAAGGTTGATACATCAGGCATGCAGCCACGTTTTACCATATCTGAAATCAGTTCAAAGCATTCCTCCATCCGATCAACTTTTGCTAGCGCAACAATCATAATGGCATATGCCTTAGCAGTGGGAGAGGATATCTTCGATCCCTCGGTCCTCATGAACTCAAACAACTCTCTTGCCTCCGAGACCAAACAAGCGCTGCAGAAGGAGTCAATGGCAGCAATGTACGTGAAGTTCTCCGGGGCGTACTTCATCAGAATCATTTCCTCGAGCACCTTCATGGCCTTCTTGGGGTCCCTGGCGCGGCACCACCCAAAGAACAGGGTGCTGTAAGTCTCGGCATTTCCCTGCAGCTTCTTCTTCACGCGACCAAACACCGTCTCAGCCTCCCTGACCATCCCGCATTTGCAGAACGCGTCGAGGAGGATGTTGAGGGCATCAGTCTCGGGCGGCGTGCGCATCCGCACCCGGCGCTTCTTGGCCAGCTTCCTGAGGTTGGCAAGGTGCTTCTCGGTGTACGCGCGCAGGATGGCCAGCAGGTCCTCGACGGGCACCGACCTCGTGCGGTGGCGCTTCATGTGGTCGAGCACGTCGCAGAGGACGCCGAACTGGCGGGACTTGTACCGCGTGCCGGAGAGGATGTCGATCATGTCGTTGTACGTCGCGTGCTCGTGCTCGTAGTTGTCCTGCTGGGAGGCCCAGGCGAAGAACCGGAAGGCCAGCTTCTCCTCGTAGCGGAGGCGGTGCATCACGTCGGCCACGAGCGGGGTGGTCAGCTCGGCGCCCAGCGCGTCGAGGGCGGCCTCCGTGCCCTCGTTGGACCCCTCCTCCGTCTCCGTCACCGCGTCGTAGATCCTGTCCGAGAGGGACGCGACGTGCTCCTCCTGGAGGCTGGTGGGGAGGAGGACGTGCCCGGAGGAGAACCGCCGCGCCGGGAGGTCCGGGAGATGGCGCCGCGGTGGCGGGGTCGGGTGCGGGGCCAGCGCGCGGTTTAGTGGCTGGGAGTATGCGCGCGAGGCGGGGGAGGACGAGGGCGCGGTGGCGAGGAGGCGGCGGAGGTGGCGGAGCCGGAGGGGGAGGTTGGGGAATATCATGTGGCTTGGGACGTGAGTCAACGGGGTGGGGGTTTGGAGGCTGGAACGGACGGGGAGAAATGGTGGATTGCGTCTGCGTGGTAGCAGGGGCAGGAGATTGGCTATTGCACTGCGGCGCGGCGGCCGGCGGCCGGCGGCGGCGCGGAGGATGTACGTCCTCGCTTGTTTCCGATGGGGGTTCTGCGAAGAGGAGGGAAGAGGTTGCGGTCGGTTGCGGCGGCCTGCCAAGGGGATTGATGACCGACTAGGCCTAAATATTGTGGCCCGGACTCTGTCGGCTAAGTGGGCCAAATGTAAGAGGTGGGATGAAAAGAAGAGAGCTCTAGATGATACCCCGGTAGTTGCTGCAATAATTATTAACAAATAATTTGATATTTGAGAACATGAGAAAACTTATTAAACAGAGTATAATTTAATTATAAATTCTGTTTCGAAAGATATATTATTTGACATAAAAATCTAAGAAAATTTGATAAAAAAATAAAAAAAGGAGTTTTTTGTTTGTTTCCTTGACAATATATCGATGAGACAATAAAAGATGAAAACAACGTCGAGTAGAGAGAATGAAAACATTTTCTCCCTTGGCTAAACCTAAAACAATGATAGCACTTATAGATGTGCATAGAAAATAAAATACGTGATAACTCATAATTAGTTTTTTTATAAAAAAAACCCTTATAAATCATGAGGCTAAGTGGATAAAAACTTTTTATTTACTTAGGTTGCATGTGGATGCATAATTAATGAGAGCATATGCATGAAGAGTTAGTGAAAAATAATTTTTACATGGTAGACCTACTTGATGATGTGGATAGCTTGCATGTCAAAAGAAATATGTTAGTGAGGATAAACTATTTAGGTATTATAGATATCGTCATTCACAGAGGTTATTTTCGATGCATTCAGCAACTATAGTATCGTGTTTTAGGTGTATCAGCATGATTTTATTTTTTATTTACACTAAATGAGATTATGCCTTCATAAAAATTAAACATGTGGCTGCACAAGTGTAAATTTGTGATTGCACGAAAATTAAAATTATAACTATATAAGAAAAAAGAAAGAAAAAAACCGCTACTCCGTAAGAAATAAAACGATGGTTGTACGAGAAGTAAATCTGTGGCTGTACGATAAATCACTGTTTGGTTGCGCAATAGGTAAATCTGTGGCTCCACGAAAGCAAAAAGGAAAAAAATAAAAATAATATAGTTGAGTCGCAGTTTGGTACAATTTTCAGATACGGTTTAGTACAAATTTCAGCCACGGTTTAATATAGTTTTTAACCATAGATTTCGCTCAACAAATATGAAAAAGGAAAAATTGTGATAGATTGTGGTCACAGTTTAGTACAATTCTCAACCATAGTTAATACAGATTTAACCATAGTTTAATATAATTGAGAAAAAAATAGATTCCAGCCAGAGTTTAATATATTTTATGTGGGTATATTGGCAAACACTTTAGGTACATATAAGTTGTTTGCTTTTTAATTTTAAGTGAGCTGAAACTTTAATTGTTGCTTTTTTGTTTTGTGTTTCTTTTCTTTCTTTTATGTTGTCTTATGACGTTCTGGATGGAATTTTGATTTGACCTTGTTTGCTGTCAGAATTTTTTATTGCTAGATGATACCACGTGCGTTGCTGTAAGAAATTTTAAGAAATAATTTGATGTTTTAAAATGTGAGAAAAAAATATGAAACTTAGTACTATCAGTACTAGCTTAGTACAAAATCTGCGACACTTATTATGGATCGGAGGGAGTACAATTTAATTATTAAATCTTTTTTGAAAGTAATACTGTTTAGTGTAAAAATCTAAGATAATTTGATGAAAAAACTAAAAGTGGGTGTGATTTTTTTAATTAATTTTTTACCTTTAAAACATATTGGTGGAATGATATGAGATGAAAACAACATTGAGTGGTGACATCACCCTTAGCTAAAACTAAAACAATGATAGCAAATACATATGTGCATTCATAAAAAAAATGTCATATAGAAAAATAAAATGTGAGCTAACTCATAATTTTATTGTCTATAAATAAAGTTGCTTCTAAATAATGAGGCTTAGTGCATAAATAAGTTAATAACTATTTGTGATAGGTTGCATGCGCATGTAGATTTAATGTAGGATGTGTATGAAAAGTTAGTGAAAAAAAGATGAACCTATTTGATGATGTGGATAGTTTGTATGTCAAGGTAAATACGTTAGTGGGGATGAAATATTTAGGTATTATAGATTAGATTTAAAGACCGATATATGTTGCTTGTCTATACTTTTTCTTAATGTGTTTTTGTCTTTAGTTAGCTTTGCAGTATTTTCGGAGTGTTGGTTGAGTAAAAAAATACACATATAAATTAAGTATAATATGTGTGTAAATTTTAGTACTCCCTTCGACCCATACTAGAGTTGTACTAAGTGTGTGCCCATTTATATGGATCGGAGGTAGTATATAAAAGAGTATTATTGTATGTTTACTCTTTGCACACTGTGAAAAGTGTAATTTAAATGTAAAACTCCGTGCAAATATTTTTAGTTTATTTTTATTTTTATTACAGGGTAATACTAACGCCACTATTACGTAGAAAATATATTATTTTAAATTTGAAGTTCATTTTTTTCCCTAAAGGTAATACCAATACCATTAATTCATCTTTTGTAATCTTTTATAATGAAAGTTCAATTATTATAGGCTCATTCTCGCATATTATAGTAAAGCATATTTTTGTGTAAATTGTGTGCTAATATTGTCATTAATGCTTTCATTTTTATATCTTCTTTCTCCTTGAATGGTAATACCAAGGATGCTAATGCATTTTTCATGGAAAATGTATAGGCTCAAGTACTATATAATATGCATGTAAATTATACTAAAGTGTCAAGATGATAACAATTAGATGCTTATTCTTTGCATAAAATAGAAAAAATGTTATTTCAGTGCAAAGTTGTGTGCCTGGTTTTTATACATACAAAATTCTTAAAGTGTTGCATGTTTCTTAAAGTTGTGTGCATTTCAAAGCCATTAATTCATTGTTTTTAGAAAAAAATATCATTTTGATTTTGTTTTACTTTTTGTTCCAATTTCTTTCCTTTTTAACATAATACCAAACACACCAATTCATTTTCTCTTAGGAACATTGTTTTTTTGCAAGAACTCCACTATTATATGGTAGTTCTTGCATATGATAAAAAAAACTTTTGTATAATTTTTTTTCTAATTAGAAAAAAAATCGTTGTTTAATTTCTATACTTTTCATTCTTCTTGAAGGATAACAAAAATTGCCACTCATTTTTTCTCATTATAAGAAAATCATTTTTTATTTTATTGTCATCTTTTCTTAAGGTGACACCATCACAAGTATTAGAGTTTCAGCCGACTGTCCTTTTGTCTTCTTCTTTTGGTTATCGGGTCAGTCGCTCATAATAACTGAATCAATGTTTCTTAAAAAGGAATGGTAATCGTTGAAGCAAGTCTGTGGTTAGTCACCTGACCTAGATAATACCAAGCAACTTACAGTCCATAGAGAAAAATCAAAGTAAAAAAACATACATTTGTGTACGGTCAAACATATATTTATCTTAGCTCAAGAAGCGGAAAACTTCAAACGGAACACACGGGCATATGCACCCACTATTTCGGAAAAAAAATGCAAAGCAATTCAAAAAAACCTGAAGTTTTGTGAAATGCAACATGGTCATGCATGTGACATCCGTGCAAAATTTTAGGGTATTTCGACATTCGATTTCCAAAAACCCATGATCATCTGGATTTTTGATGAATAGTGCAATTTTTCAAAAACTCTCACAGTCCCAAAATTTGTCATTTTTAAATTGCATTACTCGAATGTTCAAACTTCAAGAAATTTGGCATGGACTTCGCACACATGACCATCTTGCATCATACAAAAAATCCAATTTTTTTAATTTTATTTACTTTTTAAAGATGTTCGTTTTACTAATAGATGCAAATACACCTACGGTCACAAAATCTACTCTCGAAAAGAACATTTGTGTCGTCTAAATGCATATACAACATCTCGTGAAGAATGTGTTGTCATCTGGGAAAAAATTAACAAAATCTACAACATATCTCAATTCTTCATGAAAATTTGCACGCAAGTAGAAGACATGATTTTTTTTGCTACACATTACTTAAAGTTATTATGATTGTTTAACTATATTTTTGGTCATGTATCCATGGACTAACCATGAACAAAAACACCAAACTAGCTAGTCGCAGACTTGCAGTGGATTTATTCCAGCGCAAATTACAGCGATCTATTTCTATTTGTTATCTTTCTTTGCAGTGGAGTTTTTTTGAGCATGTATAATGATAAGGTAGTTTTATCTTACCTCTGCCACATAATTTAGATATCACAAAAGAAGTGCTATATAATAGGTTATATTTAAATTTTAATTTAAATTACTAGAGGTTTCTAAATTTATGATGAGAGTATTGTTGCTAAGAGATCATCTTTTAAATAAAAAAGTAAAATTTTTTCTTTCAATATCTTTTTCCCTCACATTAACACTTATATATTCTCAAAAAAGAAAATCACCATTGTACATGCCTTTACTGCATGCGGTGAGTACAGTCTTTTTCTTGGACTTAATAATGCAGACAGGGTTCCTGCATGCGTGGAACCTGCCGGTTTTTGTAGATTCAGGCTCCCTTTGGTTTGGAGGAATATCATAGGAATTTTGTAGGATAGGATTCTTATAGGAATTTTTCCTTTAGAGCCCTTTGATTCATAGGAATGGATTCCTATTCCTACATAGGATTGGTTCCTATCCTTCACATTTCAAAAAGGAAAATAAAAATGAGCCTAGACTCAATGGAAAATTTCCTTTGGTGTGAACCAAATGACATCTCTTTTTCTATCCCTACTCATAGGATTGGAGATACATGTCATATCAATCCTACAAATTTCCTATTCCTATGATAATCCTATCCTATGGACCAAAGAAGGCCTCAAAGGTTCCTGTTTCTTTTCTACGATCGAACCTGCCGGCTAGCTGCCTTGTCCTTGTCCACATCGACCGCCACCGAGCCGCCCATAGCAGAGCCGTCGACGACATCGACGGCGGCCACACGGTTCCCTCTAATCCTCGTCCACGACGTCGACGACACCTCTCCTCCATCGGTGCTACTGCTATCCGTTCTCCTCGGCGTTGAGAAGAACCTTCCTGACAACGTCTGGGTGTACCTCAGCAACGATGGCCATCTCCCCGCTCTCTGCCCGCGACGATGCGCGCTCTGCTCCCCGGAGGCGACCATCTCCCTCCGCACGTGCTCCGGCAGCCGCAGCGTGAACCGCTCCAGGTCGCGGTCGAGCCGGACCACGGCGAGGGGGTGGCCCGTGGAGTAGGACCGCACGAGCTTCGGCTTCGCCTTCGCCTTCGCCCCCGCCGGCCGCGACCGCGACCGCATCGCGCGCCGCTGGTTCCCTATCCGCTGCAGCTCCATCGCCTCCTTCCTTCGCTGCTCGGCCTCCTCCGTTACCACGTCGATGACCACGGCCGACGGCCGCGCGACGCCGTCTGCCTGGTGGTGCCGCGCCACGGCGCTGTTGGCTTCCAGTGGCGGCGGGGGATTAGGATTAGGATTGCTCGTCTCGTCGTTGCTGCCGGCACCCTTGCTGGGGTCGAGGTTGCGGCGGCAGACGGGGCAGGTAACGTGGCTGACGAGCCACTCGCCGATGCAGTCCGGGTGGAAGGCATGGCTGCACTTGGGCAGCAGCCGGAGCATGTTCTCGTCCTCGAACTCGCTGAGGCAAACCGCGCACTCGAGCGGGGGAGCCGCCTTCTTCCCCACGCGCAGCGCCTTGGCCTCCACATACCGCATGGTGGGGAACGCCTCCACCACCTCGGCGGCGAGCCCGCGCGAGGTCGCCGCCCGCCGCTGCTGCTGCCTCGCGATGAAGCTGGAGAAGCCGGTCGGTTGAGCGGAGCCGCGGGCGTCGGCCGAACCGTAGGAGTAGCCGCCGGTACAGTGGCGCAGGTAGATGATGGAGGCAACGATGAAGACGAACACGGCGACGACGGCGGCCAGCAGAGCGATCATGACCATATTGACGCGCATCTCCTCGTCGGCGGCGGCCTCGCCGTCGTAGCCCCCCTGCGGCGGCTCCTCCGGCTGCGCGCTGCCGGCCGAAGCGAGCGCGCAGGCCAGGAGCAGCGCGAGCAGCGCGCGTTCCATGTCCATGTCCGTCCTTGGAGAGCGCCCGCGCCCCGGGGGAGATGTGAGCTCAGCTAGCTAGGTCGCCGCGCCTTACTGGGAACCTCCAGCTGACTGACTGTGGACTGTGGAGCTGGGGCTATATAGAGGTAGAGGAAGAGGAGTCCGCCGCGTTGGAGAAAACCGTCTACCGTGTTGAGCTGGTTTGCGTGTGTGGGGAGCCCAGGCAGGCGAGGACGTCGCGGTCGCGTGGGTCGCGCCGGGTGTGGCGGGAGGAAGAGATTCGCGGGGCCAGATGTGCGTTATCTGGCAGTTTACAGCAGCGGCCAAAATCACTGTTTTGACATTTTAATGAAAGTTTAGCGCGATTTAACCCTTGTTTGAATCTGATCTTCGTGCTACTACCGTGCACCCTGGTGGTAGATTATAATGGGCTACCATCATGATCAACGGCCACAAATTATTTGTCTATATGGTATGCTCAAAATGACATGGCAATGACTGCAGTAGCCAGTAGCGGCGGCAGGCAGAATCAACATCCCAGGCAGGCTTTAGGGCACTGTAGCACTTTGCTATTGTAGATGGTACAGTGCACGAACGAACATAGCCTCACGCCCTAGGCGGCCTGGGTGGCTTGAGGCCTGACGATAGTAGCTAGTATGTCGTGTGGTATAAAATTTAAGACTTGGAACATACTGTATAACTGAGCTAGTAGAAGTAAAGTCTCACGTGACTTTATGAAGTAAATTGACTTTATTCATCTATTGATCCTTCGATTCTCATCTAACGATCAAGATTGCTTCAAAATTTAAACTTAATATTCAAACTCTTTCAAAAAAATTGAAAAAATTCTAATAAATAGTATGTGGTCCGTTATGTATTCTGTGAAATTTCCACTTTATTTGGATAGTTAGTTTATTATTAAATAGCCTTTTATATTTTGAGCTCTAGAACAATATTAAGTCATAAACCAGTGATCCAAATGAAACAAAAATTTCTCAGAATACAAAATGAAACATGTACGATTTGCTGAATTTTTTTCAAATTTTTTAAAAGAGTTTTAGTTTTGAATTTTCAATTTTGGATCAATCTTAAATGTTGGATGAAGATCAAAGGGCAAATAGAGGGGTAAAGTCACGTGGTGACTTTGTGAAGCAAAGTCACTGGATCTTGATCCGTGTGGTGGTGTAGTGGTCAGCTTGTTCAAAGCTTTTTAGCAGGCCGAGTTGGCATAAGCAGATTTTCTTTCTTTCTTTTGTTTTTAACCAACTAAAGGGAAAATTGTGTGTAATTAATATTAGATGTGGATTATTGAACATTTATCCATAACTACTTCTAAAATCTGTAGAAAGAAATAAACATATATTATGTCTAGAGTAAAATGATGTATTCATGCGTATATTCAATCCATGTATATTTTAGTTGAAAGTTGAAACAAGGGGAATAATAGATATTAGGGGAATTACATTATGTCCGCAATGTATATACGACCTTTACCCGTTAGGGTTTGTCTCTGCACAGGAGATTCTGGCGGCGACTCCAACTCGCCCCGTCCATACTAGATCGGATCGGACTCCGGACTGAATCCCACATTGGAGGAATCCAGTACTCTCATAAGGCGTAACGCAGTGCTGGCTTTGGCCGATCCTTTGACTTCCCAATCATGGCAAGCGAGAACTCGACAACTTCAACGGATCATGGTGGAGAGGAGAAGGATGGTCGCAAGGGCGTGGCCGGCGATCTGCAGGGAAACGGCACGGCATGGTCGGCTCATTTGTTTGAGCTCTTTTGTTCAATTTCTCGTAGCTTCTAAGATGCACCTGCTCTCTGTGTCAACTAGTAATTTGTTTTTAGATGCTTGAGGAATTAAACGCTGATGTGACATGCATGATGAGGTGGATAGTGTGTATGTAGAAAGAATTGATGTGACATGCATGATAGGATGGATAGTGTGTATGTAGAGATAACTGATGTGACATACATAATGTGGTGGATAGTGTACATGTAGAAAGAATTAGTAGTAGTGGGGATCAACTTCTTAAGAATAGTAGATATGTTTTTTGAAGCAAAGATTTATCGATAAAGAGAGTTTTTACTGACTCGCAACTCTGCATTTTGGCATACAACAATAAACAATCGACTCCAAATTTCTGCATAAACATATGCACTTATTCTATACAAAGCCACAATAGTTCTATGAAAATGAAAACACGTGGCAATTTTTGATGTGAAAAGAAGGATAATCGAAAGAAATAGAGGACTATACGGGATACTTTAGTACTTTGATGTCGGGTGGTTGGCGATGTGTGCTATTCCTATTGGGTACTCGGCTTGTAAAGTAGTTCTTTCGATTAGCTCCTGCACTATATGAGATAATTTGCATATTTTATTTGCTGATGTTTTGTTAACGAGGATACTAATTATAATTGTTCTATGGCACGGTGTATATGCCTGAATAAGAAGCAAATATAGAAAATATTAAACCTCAAAATTAAGTTTGCAATCTATAGCTAAACCAAATAAAGATGCATGGGCCTCTTTATAAAATTGGAAGTATTTTTAATTATTCCTCTATTGGCAATGGCTCGCAAGAAGGTGGCCCTTCGGTACATCTCCAATAACTCGAGGGGATGTTGTAAATTGAGACGCGTTGTGACAATCTAATCAAGAAGGCAGAGGAGGTGTCCCTCTTGTGCAACACCAAGATATGCATGCTTGTGTATAATGAGGGTGAGGTGGTGCCAATGGTGTCACTATCCCATGCGAAGGTGGTAGCTATGCTGAACAGGTTCAAGAATGAGAAGAGGTTGGAGCATTACAAGAAGACGGTAGAACAGGTGGGTTTACTCGACCAAA
The DNA here is from genome assembly GCA_950022295.1 of Bromus sterilis. NCBI lineage: Eukaryota > Viridiplantae > Streptophyta > Magnoliopsida > Poales > Poaceae > Bromus > Bromus sterilis. The sequence continues at coordinate 28,131,731 of OX465599.1, read as the reverse complement.
GCATAAAAAAGCTCCAAGACCGGGGTGACAAGACCACATGTGTGTACTAAGACCGCGAGACTAGATCCCTGTTGTACAAAGTCGTGATCGAGGTGGTCACAAGGAGCACATCCAATTTCAATCCAACATTGCTGAGATCCACCATGTTGATTCTAGAGAGGTTTACATCAAGCACGACTTCATATATGAGGGATATGGTCTCACGATCCTCGTACACACGTGTGGTCTTCTAGCCTTGGTATCGAAGCTTTTTGATGTGTTGGTCGAGGACGCCCGCATGGTCTATCATCTTCTTGTACTTCTCCAAATCTAGCATGTCCTTGAACCGATTCAAGATAACCACCAACTAAGTATGGGAGGGTAACACCTATGTCATCGCCACATAATCATTATACACAAGCACACATACCTTGGTGTTTCACATGATGCACACCTCCTCCGCCTTCTTCATAAGGTTGTCACGATGCATTTTCAAGGTATGGCACCACCTTGAGTTCTTGGCGATGTATAAACGGACTACCTTCTTGCGATTCATTGCCAATAGAGGGATAAGAAAGAAAAAGGAAGGAAAATTGTTGGTTTTGGTTATAGGGGAAAGAGATGATTTATAGTGGAGGGTTGGCCAAGATGGGGAGATTGTAGCGTATTGATTGATTGAGAAACTGTTCACTCTAAGTTCACAAGATAAGGAGCTACTAGTTGTCTTCATAAATGCATCATTAAACCAAATATTTCATTTCATTAATTTATAGCAAACATGGGAATGGATGAGGAGGCCCAGGCAACTTTATTTGGCTTATCCGTGAATTGAAAACTTAATTTTGAGGTTTAATCTTTTCTAAATTTGCATGCTTATTAATATTATACACCATCCCATAGAACAAATATAATTTGTATCCATGTTAAGAAAATATCAGCAAACAAAGTATTTAAAATATCCCGTCTAGTGATGGGGCAAACTGAAAGTATTAGTTTACAAGCTGAGTACGTGATAACCCCCAAGTGTAGGGGATCGTGATGGCACTGATGTAGTGCTTCTTGTTGGCTACCCCAAGTGGAAAGTTGAGATGTAGCATAGTAGCAAATTTCCCTTGGCAAATATACCAAGGTTGAGAGTCAGTCCAGTAGGACTCCAATGACGACAAGTAGGTGGTAAAGTGAACAATGGCGCCGTTCACAACCGAGGGTTGCTTACTTCACCTGTACCTGCACACAGATACAAATAACTTTTCTCCCAACGAGTACAAAGGGTTATCAATCCCTCCGGCTTTGTCGTTTACAAAGGGTCAAACGCAAGAGATAAAAGTAATGATAACTGCGACTAAAAAGTAAAACGGAAAGTAAATTAAGGGTGTAAACAGTGATGGAAATATGGACCAGGGTCCCATGAAGTTCACTAGTGACGTCTCTCTCCCAAAAGACGATAAACAACTATGCAAGGTCAACAAATTACAACTGGGCAATTGACAGGATTAAAAACGCACCGCAATGCTAACTATTCTACAAAAGAAAGGAAGATGCTCAAAAGCATGGGCAGTACGCCCAGACAAGTAGACCGAAATCCATCTACATCTACTCACTAATCATCCACCTTGAGATATCTATCCAGAACATCTCACTGGTATTAAGTTGCGATCCCCACCCAAAGTGTAAATCCAAAGCAACAGACAACTGCATTAAAAGAACTTTGCGTAAAGTAAACAGTCCTTGCACCCGCAAGTACAAGCACCGTTGTTTTCCCCCTTGTGGAAACAACACATCCCCTAGACTCATGTTTTTGTCACTCAAGCTATTCATCGGGGTGCATGAACCCACAATAATGCATAACGCTCCCTCTTGGAGTTACTACCTACTACTTGGCCAAAGCAATAAATAGCAACGAAGAACATGCAAGAATTACTCAAGAACATAAATATAAAAGGATAAGAACCAAATATATTACTCATCACAATCTGAACATAATCTCATAATCCATCAGATCCCAGCAAACTCAACATAACAACAACAGGAAAATTACATATGTGCCTTGATCATGTAGGGCAGCTCACAAGGTCTAAACATTGAAGAACAAAGGTGGAGAGAATACATCACATAGCTACTGATCATGGACCCATGGTCTGAGGTGGATTACTCAAGACTCATCTGGGAAGCGTCCATGGTGGTGGAGAAGCTCCCGGAGGTCAATCCTCCCTCCGGCAGGGTGTCGGGACAGGGTCTCCTGGCAACCCTGATCTTGGAAGCGCAGCTGCGGCGGAACAGAGGGGAGATAGCATAAAAGGGTTCTGTCCTCGGGGGTTTCGGGACGAGAGGTAAATATAGGCAAAGGGGGGTAGCTAGGGGCCACCAGGGAGTCCAGGAGGCCTCCCGGCGCGGCCTAGGGTGGGTCCACGCCCCCTGTCCGCATGGGCGCCAAGTGGGCCCCCTGCCCCCCCTTCAGGCATCTGGAAGCTTCCGTAACGCTGATTTTTTATATATTTTCCCCAGAATTTTTCGAACACTTTAAGTAATGGGAAAACCTGAAATAAAAAAACAGCTGAAAACAGAAACTGGCACTGGCGTGCACTGAGTTAGTAGGTTAGTCCAAATATGATCAAAACTGTATGAAAGTGCATCAAAAGCATAGAAATATCACCCAAAACATGCAAGGAGCAAGCATAAATTATAGATATGTTTGGGATGTATCAGATCGCAACAGTCTTCGAGAAAAGTGTAACCCAATTTATTGATTCGACACAAGGGGTTGATAGGTCTCAACGTAGCTATAATTTATGCTTGTTCCATGCACTTTTATGTGACATTGCTACATGTTTTCCTACACTTTTATATCATTTTACACATATTTGGACCAACCTACTAACTCAGTGCACATAGTGCCAGTTCCTGTCTGCTGATGTCTTTAGTTGCAGTGATTTTTCTCCAATTTAAAATGCTATGAAAATTCCAGAAAAATCAGAATAAAAATGGGCGTTGAGGAAGCTTTCGGAAGCATGGAAGGAGAGTCGGAGGGGGCCACCCCTCCCAGGCGGCCAAGTGGCGCGGCCCCACCCCTGGCCGCGCTACCAGGGCGCCTGGGAGGTGGGCCTCACCTCTGGTGCCCCCCTTCGGCCTATTTTTACCCCTCGTCCAGGAAACCCTCGAGGAGAAGCCCGCATCACGAATTACCTCTCTGTTCCGCTGTCGCCGCGCTCCGAAGATCTGGAGCACCAGAAGACCTCTTCCCGGCACCTTGCCGGAGGGAGGATTGACCTCCGGGAGCCTCTCCACCACCATGGACGCCTCCCGGATGTGCCGTGATTAGTCCCCCTTGGATCATGGGTCCATGATCACTAGCTATGTGATGTTTTCTCTCCACCCTTGTTCTTCAATGTTTAGACCTTGTGAGCTGCCCTACATGATCAAGGCACATATGTAATTTTCCTACTGTTGCTATGCTGTGCTTGCTGGGATCCGATGGATTATGAGATTATGTTCAGATTGTGATGAGTTATATATTTGGTTTACCTTTTATATTTTGTTCTTAGTAATTCTTGCATGTTCTCCGTTGCTTTTTATTATGTTCATCATAAAACTTCCTATATCTTCCTTAAAACAACCATCATACCTACCTATCAAGGCATTTCCATAGCCTTTCCGAGATACATTGCCATGCAACATCCACCATCTCATGACTTGATCTTCATGTCATACAAGCTTTTGCTCGATCGAGGAGCCGCATGCTAATTGGGGTTTGACTTTATTATTGCTACATGACGCGCTTGTATCATTGCATATCCTGCTACACCGGCAGAGGCATACATTTGCATACATCATGATAGTTTTCGTTATTCTTTATGTTTGAGTACTTCTTGTAAAGTGTGAAGATCTTCTATATTCTTGTAAAATATAGAGTGTTGCCCTTAAGTGAGGAAAAGATCCCAAAGAGGACAAATTAAAAGATCCCAAAGAGGACAAATGAGAGATAAATAGAAAGAGCCAAAGAGGCCACAAAATACAAAAAAATAGAAAAAAGAGAAAAAAGGAATAAAGAGAGAGAAGGGGCAACACTATTATTGCTTTTGAAAGATCCACACTCGTACTCCATTGCTATACTTGTACTCCATAGATATTATCATTCATGCATAACTATGTGGGGACCCTTACACTTTAGAACTTGGCTTGCATATTCCAAGGATGAGCCTCCTCAAATGAGCTCTAGGTCTTCATGAGCAAGCAAGTTGAATGCACCCCCACTAGTTCCATTGTAGAGCTTACCTTAGCTCATATGTGCATCCGTTGCATGGAAATCCCTACTCCTCGCATCATATCTATCATTTGGCCTTCTCTCGCCTATGATTGTCCTCATTGATGTGAGCCTTTCACACCTTTTTTTCTTCCTTCCTCATCATTTCTCTCTTTGCTATCTGATGACCCTCAACTGTAGGGGATATATTGTAGCGTTTTCGATAAGTAAGAGTGTCGAACCCAACGAGGAGCAGAAAGTATTGAGAAGTGACTTTGGTAAGGAATAGCTGCAAGCACTGAAAGATAAATTTTTAAGGGTTTTCGGTATAAGCAACGAGAAGGTAAAAACAAGCAAGGTAAAACGTACTGAGGAGTAACAATTGGCCCAATCCTTTTGAGCAAAGGATAAGCCTGCAAATTGAACTTACAAAGGCTAAAGCGTTCTTGAGGAAACACGGGAGAGGTAATCACGTGCTTTCGCCATATTCTGTATCGATACATGTTTTGTGTTGATAAGTGTTGAGTGGGTGCATCTACACTAGTGCACCTTCTAGACTAAGATAAGTGCACTCTTATGATTAAACACCTTGCAAGCATCCGCAAATACAAGGTAGAAATTAAGGCAAAAGCCTAACCACAGCAATACGATCAAGGACCCATTATTCCCTTGTGCAAAAGCGTGCAAACTGGGGTTCAAGTTTCTGTCACTCCGGCAACCCACCATAAGCATTATTTATACACAATGCATTCCCCTAGGTCCTTAGAAAGGCGAAGTGTTGAGTGTTCGACTCACACAACACCACTAGGAAAATAACAACACAACTTAAATATCAAACAACACATATTACCTCAACATCATATGACTACTAACAACTAGACTTATCCCATGTACTCAAGAACTAAAGTAACTACTCACAAGACATAAAAGAGATCATGATCAGTGGTGATAAATAGATGATAAAAAATCTAGACATAACAATATTTCTCAACATAAACTCAATAGCATTCACCACATAGGAGTAATCAACACAGGTAGAGTAGAGAGGATAGATAGCACGAATTACAACAGAAGTTGCAATTTTGAGATGAGATAGGATGGTGGTGGAGATGGTGCTGATGTTGGGGATGATGTTGATGATGATCTCGATGATGCCCGTGACGATGGTGATGACGATGGCGATGATCTCCCCTTTCGAGAGGTATTCTCCCTGATGTGCGAGAGATGATAATGGCTTCTCGCCCTTCGTTGGTTACCCCAAGTGGAAGGTGAGATGTAGGATAGCAGCAAATTTCCCCTATGTAGAGGATACGGTTTGTCTCCCGTAGGACTCCGAAAGCGACAAAGTAGGTGTCAACGGCTCAATTGACACGAACCTGCACACAACACAAATAACTTTGCTCCCAACGAAGTTCAGAGAGGTTGTCAATCTCTCCGGTCTTGTTGCTCACAAAGGATCAAACACAAGGGATAATGGTAATGGTGATAGCAGCTGAAAGTAAAAGAAGGAAAATAAATGAGCGTGTAAACAGTGATGAGAATATGGACCGGGGTCCCGTGATGGACACTAGTGATGTCTCTCACCCAAAAAACGATAAAACTTCTATGCGAGGTAAACAAATCACAACTAGGCAATTGACAGGATAAAAAACGCACCGCAATGCTAACTATGCTACAAAGAAAGGAAGAGGCTCAAAAGCATGGGCGGTACGCCAAAATAAGTAGACCAAAATCCAACTGCATCTACTACTAATCATCCACCTTTAGATATCTATCCAGAACATCTCGTTGGTATTAAGTTGCGAGCCCCACCCAAAGTGTAAGCCCAAAGCAACATACAACTGCATTAAAAATCACTTTGCGTAAAGTAAACAATCCTTGCAACCGCGGTTACAAGGACCGTTGTTTTCCCCCTTGTGGCAACAACACATCCCCTAGACTCATGTTTCTGTCACCCAAGAGTGTCATCGGGGGCATGAACCCACAATCGAGCATAAGGTTCCCTCTTGGGGTCACTACCTACTACTTGGCCAAAGAAATAAACAGCCACGGATAACATGCAAGAATTACTTAGGAACAAAAATATAAAAGATAAGAACCAAATATAATACTCTATCACAAACTGAACATAGTCTCATAATCCACCAGATCCCAGCAAACTCAGCATAGCAACAGCAGAAAGAATTACATATGTGCCTTGATCATGTAGGGCAGCTCACAAGGTCTAATCCATGAAGAACAAAGAGGGGAGGAGAACATCACATAGCTACTCATCACGGACCCATGGTCCAAGGTAGACTACTCACGGATCATCCGGGAAGTGTCCATGGTGGAGGGGAAGCTCCCGGAGGTCAATCCTCCCTCCGGCAGGGTGCCGGGAAGAGGTCTGCTGGCACTACCGATCTTGGAAGCGCGGCGGTGGCGGAACAAAGGCGAGATCACTAAAAGGGTTCTGTCTTCGGAAGAATCCCGTCACGGAGAATAAATAGGCGAAGGGGGCAGCCAGGGGGCCCACCAGGGGTCTAGGCGCCCCCTGTAAGGCCAAGCCCTAGGGCGCGACACCAGGGCGCCTGGGCCCCCGGTGGTGGCCCTCTGGCCCCACCCAGGTGTTTCCGGAAGGTTCTTCTACGCTGATTTTTTATCCGATTTTCCCAAATTTTTGGAGCACTTTTAATATGGGGGAAACATGAAATAGAAAAACAGCAGAAAACAGGAACTGGCACTGGGGTGCATTGGTTAATAGGTTAGTCTAAATATGATCAAAAGTGTATGAAAGTGTATCTAGATCATAGCAAGATCACAGAAAACATGCATGGAGCAAGCAGAAATTATAGATATGTTTGGGACGTATCAATATCCCCAAGCTTAGTTCCTGCTCGTCCTCGAGTAGGTAAATGATAACAAGCATAATTTATGTGGTGAAATGCTAACAACCATATAAGAACTTTGAAAGTAAAGCAATCAAGGTATGTAATTCAATTCAAGTCATAATGTGCAAGAGTCTATATTGGCATTGAAACAAGCAACATAATAACATTAAGGTGCAAGAGCTCTCGCTGTCCGTGACTCAAATGTCTCTAGATGGTGTTTGCGTGCAAGAAGGGGGATGGGAATACAAGAGAAAAATATATTTTGTTGAGAACTCAATCTACTAAAGTTTCACACTTGGTCTTCTTTGGAATCTTATCTTGACTCGTCCCTAGACCACTAGCCAGGTACAAGAAAATTTGATCCACTCCTTTTTGATATTTTGAGCACTCATGTAATGGATGAGTGTAAGCATGAGAGTTGACACTTAGGATGGAAAAGAGAGATATATGGTGGAGGAGGAAGACAAAAAGGGTGTGAAAGGTCACATCAATGAGGACAATCATAGGCGAGAAGGCCAAATGATAGATATGATGTGAGGAGTAGGTATTGCCATGCAACGGATGCACATATGAGCTAAGAAAAGCTCTCCAATGGAACTAGTGGGGGTGCATCCAACTTGCTTGCTCATGAAGACCTAGAGTTCGTTTGAGGAGGCTCATCCTTGGAATATGCAAGCCAAGTTCTATAGTGTGAAGGTACCCACATAGCTATATGCATAAATGATCATCTCTATGGAGCACAAGATATAAGAGGGAGTACGAGTGTGGATCTTTCAAAAGGAATAGTAGTGTTGCCCCTTTCTCTATTTTTTTTGTATTTTGTTGGTGGCCTCAATGGCTCTTTATATTTAACTCTCATTTGTCCTCTTTGGGATCTTTTAATCTTGTCCTCTTTGGGATCTTTTCCTCACTTAAGGGCAACACTCTATTTTACAAGAAGTATAGAAGATCTTCACACTTTACAAGGTACTCATCATAAAGAAGATGTAGCTATCATGATGTATGCAAATGTATGCCTCTGCCAGTGTAGCAGGAACATGTATGACATGAAGATCAAGTCATGAGAAGGTGGATGTTGCATGACAATATATCTTGGAAAGGCCATGGAAATGCCTTGATAGGTAGGTATGGTGGCTGTTTTGAGGAAAGATATAAGGAGGTTTATGATGACAAAGCGTATCATGCCAAGGGTTTGGATGCACCGGCGAGGTGGACACCAACTCTCAGAGTGAGAAAAGGGCAATGCACGGTACCGAAGAGGCTATCAAATATGCGGAGGTCGAAGTGTTAACTTTCAATACTTACATTATTTCGAAGAACTCATGCACTTATTATCGGTAACTCTCAGTCTAATAAGGAGGTTCACAAAGAGACAAGTACCCCGAGGAGGAGTGTATGGGGGTTTGGTTATCCTTGCGCATCCTCGACTCATGGTACATGAGTGTACTCTAATATCCGATCCCTCCAAAGATTAGCGATCCATCTAGTAGCTAGAGTTCTCAACTAGTTTTGTAGCTTTTGAAAATAAACACGGATTGCCCAAACTACGACACCTATCACTAATAGGCTAGAGCTCTTGACAGCAAAAGTTCAAGCATTACTCACATCAATACCTCAAAACTATTGCAAGTTACTAGAAAAATTAAATAGCAACCTCAATTACCTACTTTCAAGACAAGACACAACTCAGTGCAATGACCAAATCATTTAACAAGATAAACATGAAAACTAAAGAGAGTTCTAGCAACAAACTAAACAAAAGCTAAAGCTCTTGTAAAAGATAAACATGAAAACTAAAACAAAACATGGCAACAGCTACTAAAAGATAAAGAACACACAACAGAAGAAAGATAAGCATGAAAATCCTATGATGTGTTCTAGTTTGGAGTGGAGCGTGTTTCTCTCCCACACAAAGAAATCTGGGTTCTAACTTGTTATGAACAGCAAGAAAAGCTAAAGAAAACTAAAAAGGAAACCTATGAGCGAAACGCTCCAAGCATAGCACATAATGCATGAAGTGATAAAAATATAATGAGACGGAGGACGAACTGATGATTGTTGATGGAGAAGGGGATGCACGGGGGCATCCCCAAGCTTAGACGCTTGAGTCTCCTTGAATATTTATTGGGAATGCATGGGGGCATCCACAAGCTTGAGCGTTTGACACTCCTGGATCTTCTTTCATCATCTTCCCTCACACACTTGAAAACTCCCTTCATACATAACTCATCATAAGCTGATTAGAGAGTACCCTTAATAAAATAATTTGCCTCTACTGGAAATAAGGATATTCTTGAAGAGCTACTGTTTCTCAAGATTGCCAAAAAGTTTTTGCAAATAAAAAGCAAGCTTAAGGTTTGCAGAAGTAAGGAAAGGAAAAACGTGGCAGAATCTGTGAAAAACAGAATCTGTTTTCTGGACAGCATGTCACAACTTTTGAACTTTCTTGCAATCGGAGGCTAAACTTGGCACAAAGCTTGAAAATAAATATACAATGACATTGCTATAGTATTAACAATCATTAAGACCACTAAGAACAGAAATAAAAACATCTTGGGTTGCCTCCCACAAGCGCTTTCTTTTACGCCTTTAAGCTAGGCATAAAGCAAAAAGAAGAATCACGTTGTATCAATTGAACCATCATCAAGATCATCAAAAAGCTCTTCAATTGTACAACTAGTTTTAAGAGGTCTTTCAGATAAAGGCCTAATAAATATGCTTCTAGGGATAAAACCAAAATGCGGAAAATCAATTGGAGTTTCATTTATAATTTTATCCAAGAGGGGATTTCTTCCAAAGTTTTCACGGTTTCAACTCCTTTGGCAATGGGTGGATTATTTTTAGGTCGAGGAACCTTAGGGACATAATTGAACTTAGGTTCCTTCCTTGCTGGAGTTTCGACCTTTTTTGGTTTGATTGAGGAGAAAGTATTTCCCAAAGTGTCAATGGTTTCCTCAATCTTATCTATCCTTGAGAGATCCAAATCATGGAATTTGATGGTCTCCAGAGTTTTAATAATTTTATGCATGGAGCTATCTAGTCTATTCAAATGCCCTTGAATCTTGCGATCCAACTCATTTATCCTACTTATGCTTGGTATTTCTAGTTCTATCTTTTCAAGTTTTTTCATAATATGAACTAGAGTGATATCCTCTTGAATGCTAGCAATAGGGAGATTTCCAACAAGATTTTCAATAACATTAAGAGACTCCCATATTGGGGCTTCCAGGAAATTCCCATTGATAGCGGTATCTAAAACAAACATATTCCAAGGAGTAATCCCAACATAAAAATTTCTAAGCAGGATAGTAGTGGATTGCTTCTTGGTGGCTCTTTTCTGAGATTCATTAATTCTATACCAAGCATCTTTTAAACTTTCTGCACCTTTTTGTTTAAAGGTGAGAACCTCTGTCTCAACAAAGGCAAAAGGACCAGACATGATGACAACTACTAGCAAGATTTTTTTTTGTGATTTTCGATATAGACACTAAGATAAAAACTGAAAGGTAAACTAACAAGACTAAAAAGCAAAGGTAAAAGATAGTCTGCAACTCCCCTATCTTGTCGATTGGAGTCCCCGGCAACGGCGCCAGAAAATTGCTTGATGTGCGAGAGATGATAATGGCTTCTCTCCCTTCGTTGGTTACCCCAAGTGGAAGGTGAGATGTAGGATAGTAGCAAATATCCCCTATGTAGAGGATAGGGTTTGTCTCCCGTAGGACTCCAAAAGCGACAAAGTAGGTGTCAACGGTGCAATTGACGCGAACCTGCACACAACACAAATAACTTTGCTCCCAACAAAGTTCAGAGAGGTTGTCAATCTCTCTGGTCTTGTTGCTCACAAAGGATTAAACACAAGGGATAATGATAATGGTGATAGCAGCTGAAAGTAAAAGCAGGAAAATAAATGAGCGTGTAAACAATGATGAGAATATGGACCAGGGTCCCGTGATGTTCACTAGTGATGTCTCTCTCCCAAAAGACGATCAAACTGCTATGTGAGGTAAAAAATTCACAGATGGGTAATTGAAAGGATTAAAAACGCACCGCAATGGTAACTATGCTACAAAGAAAGGAAGAGGCTCAAAAGCATGGGCGGTACGCCAAAATAAGTAGACCAAAATCCAACTGCATCTACTACTAATCATCCACCTTGAGATATATATCCAGAACATCTCACTGGTATTAAGTTGCAAGCCCCACCCAAAGTGTAAACCCAAAGCAACAGACAACTGCATTAAAGAGCACTTTGCGTAAAGTAAACAATCCTAGCAACCGCGGTTACAAGAACCGTTGTTTTCCCCCTTGTGGCAACAACACATCCCCTAGACTCATGTTTCTGTCACTCAAGCGTGTCATCGGGGGGCATGAACCCACAATCGAGCATAAGGTTCCTTCTTGGGGTCACTACCTACTACTTGGCCAAAGCAATAAACAACAACGAAGAACATGCAAGAATTACTTAGGAACAAAAATATAAAAGATAAGAACCAAATATATTACTCTATCACAAACTAAACATAGTCTCATAATCCATCATATCCCAGCAAACTCAGCATAGCAACATCCGAAAGAATTACATGTGTGCCTTGATCATGTAGAGCAGCTCACAAGGTCTAATCCATGAACAACAAAGAGGGGAGGAGAACATCACATAGCTACTGATCACGGACCCATGGTCCAAGGTAGACTACTCACGAATCATCCGGGAAGCGTCCATGGTGGAGGGGAAGCTCCCGGAGGTCAATCCTCCCTCCGGCAGGGTGTCGGGAAGAGGTATGCTGGCGCTCCCGATCTTGGAAGCGTGGCGGCGGCAGATTAGAGGCGAGATCGCGAAAAAGGGTTCTGTGTTCGGAAGAATCCCGTCACGGAGAATAAATAGGTGAAGGGGGGCCAGCAGGGGTTCAGGATCCCCCTGGCGCGGCCAAGACCTAGGGCGCCTGGGCCCCTGGTGGTGGCCCTCTGGCCCCACCCAGGTGTTTCCGAAAGGGTCTTCTACGCTGATTTTTTTATCTATTTTTTATGAATTTTTGAAGCACTTTTAATATGGGGGAAACCTGAAATAGAAAAACAATAGAAAAAAGGAACTTGCACTGGGGTGCACTGAGTGAAAATGTTAGTCCAAATATGATCAAAAGTGTATCTAGATCATAGTAATATCACACAAAACATGCATGGAGCAAGCAGAAATTATAGTTAAGTTTGGGATGTATCTCTTCCCGGCGGAATCTGCCCGCCGGAGATGTCTTTTCTTCTTTGTAGGTTTCCGCCACGGAGCGGCGGCGGAACTCGCGAAACTCCTTTCTTTTTAGGGTTTTTAGATGACGATGAATATATAGGCCAGAGGGGGGAGTCGGGAGTGGCCCCATGGTTCCAGGCGGCCTACCGGCGCGCCCCTGGTGGGGGCCCCGCCAGAGGGGCGCCAGGGCACCTGGTGCCACCCTCTGGCTCCCGTTTTACGGGCCTCCGTGAATCTTCTGGAAAATAACCTCCGTCGATATTCAAGTCATTTGGAGGTCTTCTGATTCAAAAACTCGGTGTCCACTTTTTACCGCCGAATCCTGCGTTTGCTGTTTCGGCAGCGGAAAGTTGCAAACTGTGTAAAACAAGCCAAAACAACATAAGTATAGCATCATTACATGGAATATATCAACGAATAGGGGTGATTTACGATATAAAATAGTGATGCATTTTGGACGTATCAACTCCCCCAAGCTTAGACCTCACTTGTCCCCAAGCGAATACTGAGCTCGGTAAACCTGTCCACAAGTTTAGAGAGGGAAGTGTTGATAAATAGAATACGGCCAAGAAGCATCATGATTCCTTCACCAAACTCAAGCATCCTCAACAACAACCTCAACTCATAAGGCCCTTATGAGAAATTAATAACAATTATAATCAAAAGTAGGGCTACGGAAACTCATCAAATCATGGCAAACATATCCTTGGTCAAAGGACAATTAATAACTTTTACTATTGCTCTTTCACTTTATAATGAAACAATTTGAAGATTTTGAAAGAACATGTTATTAGTCATGAAGTGCAAATGCTAACACAAAGGAAGATGTTTGCTTGGCATAATATTTCGCAAACAACTTACTTATCAAATGATAATGGCAACAAGGATGTGGCATGATAAAACTTAATGCAACATTATATGAATGAATCCTTGTCAACATCAAGTGTCTGTTCTCTTTTAGAAAAGAAGGAAGTAGGAAGAAACCGACTCAACATAAAAGTAAAGAACATGCCTTTGTTAAAGAGAAGTAGGGAAAACTCATGTGCTATCCTTAAATCAAACAGAATAAAAACAAATTTGGGAGGTGCATAGTTTGTCAACGAATGCTAATAGATAGATCAATTACTTCTCAAGCTAGACAAGTTTCGAGAAACGGCTCCCAAGTGGGGACGATCACATCCCCTTAATCTCCTTTGTTTATCACTGCCAAAGTTTCTGATTTCTCATAGACCAAGCGTGAAGGAGGGCTTGTTTGTTGTATTATATTATGAAATGGGCGTACTCATGCCAGTTCCTCCTCGTATTAGGGGTTTGCAGATTAGACATGCAATCCCGGGGTAAAACTTGTCCAACTTAAGAAGATCATGAACTACCTACTACTTCCTCATGAGCTAAACAAGAGGCACAAAACATAAGATTTGAACATTTAAGGATAACACATAAATTCTATACTTTAGGAGTGGTAGTGGAATACCACGAATAGGAAGGTATGATGGACTCATATGGAAGATATTGGTTTCAAGGTATGGATGCACAAGAAGAAATCTGCTTGGAAAATAGTTTGGCTAGCAAAGGCTTCGAGAGAACATAAAATCGATGACAACTTAGATGCAAAGCATATAAAGCATAAACATTAAGTTGAGCATAACACATCAAGTTGTCTTCCTTGTCAACATAACACTTCAAGCATAATAACATAAAGGTTTTGTCTATGTCGCTACTTGAGAAAAACATGCATGTTGTTATGACCAAAACTATGTTTGCCAAAATTTAAATAAAGTTTTCAAATCCATACCTGATATAAAGTCAATACTCTGTAATGCCTCGGCCACACCCACCGGTTCCCGGCGTACGCCTGGCGGGATCTAGACTGTCCCCACAGACCAACACTAGTCTTTCCTACGCACTTTGTCCTCACTCATGCGCACCCGGGAACAACTTCCGAGTCGGCACCCATCCTCAAATCGCTCCAAGCCAAGCACGCTTAACTTTGGAGTTCTTTGGATCTGGGCTCCCGGAAAAGAAGGTGCACCTTGTTGATATGAGTAGTCTATCATTCCTATTAAGCCAGTATGTCACATACATCCCCACTCAAAGGAATCGATGTCCTCATTGGCCCACAGGAACGTTCCCTCTTGGCACACGTCTGTGCGTCCAGTGCCGACACATGTCCCACATGTTCGCGCACTGACCCACACACGCCCGTATAACCGCAAGGGTCGGCTCTGATACCATTTGTAATGCCCCGGCCACACCCACCGGTTCCCGGCGTACGCCTGGCGGGATCTAGACTGTCCCCACAGACCAACACTAGTCTTTCCTACGCACTTTGTCCTCACTCATGCGCACCCGGGAACAACTTCCTGGTCGGTCACCCATCCTCAAATCGCTCCAAGCCAAGCACGCTTAACTTTGGAGTTCTTTGGATCTGGGCTCCCGGAAAAGAAGGTGCACCTTGTTGATATGAGTAGTCTATCATTCCTATTAAGCCAGGATGTCACATACTCCCCATAAGAATCATCATATAAGGTCGATTGCATGAAGATAATACCTAGTGTAGCGAAGAAACCAATAGACTTCTCATTAATATTCCATCATAGACGACTCCACACTCACGGATACAAGACTCTCCACAAAGGAGTGATAGACCTCAATGCAAACACTTATTTTATAAGATAACTTCCCTAGACATGATATGACTCTACTTGACTCTAAAAGACAAAGATAAAGATAAAGATACCGGGCACTCCCGCAAGCTTGGAACAAGCTAAGGGATGCCATTACCCGAGGAGATTTCACTCCTCATTCCTGTTCATGTTGATCACGTAGTCCTTGGTGAAGCGCTTCCATGGCAGGGCTTCTCCAGTCTCATAAGAGATGTCGGTCTCCGGGATCCTGCACTCAGCACCCAAACGCATGTGCAGAAACTTTAGTTCATACTCACAGTTCTGGTTGTGCAGATCATAAATCTGCCCTTGAAGCTCAATCAATCTTTTCTTTTGATGTGTTGATGCTTGACCACATCGCCTTCATATCCTTCACTAAGTAGGTCTTCAGATTGTTGATGATGTAAAAGTTAGCTTCAACAACACGCTCGACCATCTTCTTTTACTTGAAGACTTCATGCTCCACTTCTTCCAACCTGGCCTCGACGCTCCCCTCCTTGACAGGTCCCTTCAGATCTTCTTGATGGAGGACACCATCCTCCACCCGAATGATTTGAGGGTGCTTCTTCACCTCAGCGAGGTAAGGGTTGATGATGTTGACGGCGAACTTGTCCTTAGGGGAACTTGGGGAAGCCATGGCACCTAGGTGTAAGGGCCGATATGCGGTACTGTTCCAGATCTAGATGTTTCCATCCAGATCCGGGGACGAAGCACATATCGGTCCTACCGCGAAATATGACGAAGTCATATGCCCTGGATTTCCAACATGATATCACAACATTACAGATACAAGGATACAACATCTCACACAATCGGCATACAACTGCCTCAAATACAATACAACAGCGGAAGATACATGTTTGGGTACATACTACAAGCAAATGCCTAGTGGCAAAGTGAAAATCATCGATCCCCATAACCACGCGGGTCCAGGCCCTCCGCCGAGATCCGCCTAACTAGTCGTCGTCGAGTCTCCACGTGAAACGTCGATCACCAAACCTGTTGTCGACCAAGAACCCTGAAAAGAGTTTGGGGGGTAGTATCATGAGTACAGAATTACTCAACATCCAACTATAGTGGTCAACTGACCCAGCAGAGACTTCATCACTCGTCATTCTAGGACAACTAGTAGTTTACGGTAAGGATGGGGTAAGTGGTGAGGTTGCTGCGCACTAGCATTTATGAAGTGGCTAACGATCTAGAGAGTAAGATAAGGAGCCAAGCATTCGATGAGGAATCGCCTCCAACAAGTCTTGCTATCAACTACTTACGCAATCATAACACCTATCCTATCCTTGTTCTACTCTTCGCATCCGGACGAAGAAGAAGCAGTCAAGGCACACACACACATTTATCAAGTTATAGTTATGATTCAGTTGATGTTATATATGAACAAGACGTAGGTTCCAAGTCGTCCATAACCGTGGACACGACTTCTCGAAAAGATTTAACCCTGCAGGGGTGTAGCAACTGCCCATTACAAGGCTCCGCACGCACGCCCATCTCTCTCAGTTGCTACCCATTATAGGCAACCATTTTATGATTTAGTTCCGAGAGATCCGAAACGACAGGTCCCTCTAACTAACAACGAACAAATCCGGGTGGCCCCCGGTGAGTCGACACCCAACTCAAAAGCCGGTCGCGCTCTCGAATCGGTCTCTACCGTCTGTCGCAGGTTTGGATAGACGGTTAATCACACATGGGAAACCGGGTCCTCAGCCGGACAAGGTGGGCCAGCCAAGGAACAAGTCCCCCTGGCCCAGGGTGGTTTGTAAACAACTGGCGGCCGACCAGCACACACATGGTTTCAAATGGTAAATCAGCTTGGGCCACCACTGGAAATGTTTGAAGCTAGGTAGGTAAGAAAAGGGAAAAAGGAAAAAAGAAAAAACTAGATCTGAAAAAAATGGAACGGGCCTCACCCATGGGCTGAAGCCCATCTCGCGGCCTAGGAGGCTGGACTGGAGGGGAGGCCGGGCCTTGGCGTGCTGGGCCGGGGAGCTGGCTGTTGTTGGGCCGCTCGGGGCAGGCCGACCGACGGAGCGGTGGCGGCTCCACCACACCCGATACAGATCGGATCGGGGCCGTGGCTGGCGGCGGCCGACAGCAACCACGCCGGCGAGGCGGGCGACGCAACACGGCGGTCCGGGAGGCTGAGGAGGGGGCGCGGCTGGGTCCAGTGGCCAAGGGACGATGTCGGACGGTGGTGAGGTGCCGGGGCGGCGAGCTCGGGCAGTGGTGCCATGGCGACGACGGCGCCTCGGAGCTCCGTTCGAGGCGGGCGGCGGTGCAGTGGTCTGCGGGAGAAGGGGAGGAGGGGAGGGAGGAGAGGAGAGGCGCGAGGTGGAGGAGCTCCTCACCAGGGCGGCGGCCGCGACGAGGTCGCCGGCAAACGGCGGCGGTCGGGGTGGCCATGCTCTCCACGGGCGGCGGCGCGACCCGGATGGGCTTGGCGGGCCCGCAGCGGCGGCGGAGTGGCCCGGCAGGTCTCGGATCGGCTGGGAGGCTGCTGTGCTGCGGTGGCTCGATCTGAGCCGTTGGATCTCAGATCTGACGACTCAGATGAGAGGGAGGCTAGGGTTTCGGCTGGTGGAGGAGCTATTGGGAAGATTTGGGGATTTTTTCAGTGTGGTGGCTACAATTTTGGTCTAGGTAAACCCTAGAAAGGGGTGTGATTGTGGTGGTCTTTATATAGCCCAGGTGGCTGGCAGTTTGCAAAAACATCCCCGGTTTTTCTCTCTCGCGCGCGGTGTTTACATTTCTGACCGCTGGGGGTCCGCAGGACCTCCGATTCGGGTAAAACTTCGAACTGCGCGATCAGCGCGTCGAGCCGGCGGCGTTCACCTTGCGCTGGAACCGTTCCGAAAACACTTTCCGACGCGTTAAAAAAATAACCCGTTTAACTATTAAACGGGGTTTTCGTTCCGTTGGCTGCGGCTGGCCTTGTGCGGTTTTCGCGACGGTGATCGGGTGAAACCCGGTGTCGCAAAGGTCGAGTGTCAGGGTGGAAAGGGCCAGTCTCCGTCCGATACGAGATAAGAGGGGTAAAAATAACCGTCGATCGATAAAATCGGGGATGCAAACACCGCAAACAAATCAGACAAACAAACAATTCTCACCGAAAACAAAAAATTTAATTTTTGTGAAATCTGGGCTGTTACAATACAACACCACCAACAAGGGATCTCGTCCCGAGATCCAGGACGATCCGGGGGAGAGGAGGAAGGGGAAAGAAAAGAGAGTCGACGATTCTTATACACCACCAACAAGGGACTCTGTTCCATGTCGAATGACGAACTCCGTCGAGATACTTTCCGCAGAGAGATGACATCGTCGAAAAAACGAATCCGTCAGTTACAAGAGGAAGAACGATCACGAAAACCAGATCAAGGGATAGAGATTTTCGACGCAAGTCATAAAAACACCGGTAAAAGGAGGGATGGCAATAGATGACCCAGATGATACCCAAAATCGGAGAAGCTAAAGGTACTACAGGAATTCCCAAACCTGAGATCGAAATCGAGACAATACGCTGCAAGCAAGGCATTGTAACGATTCCGATACTCCACACACTCGAGATCCTAGAGTTTGAAGTGGATAAGGCGAGAATTAAAACACTTACGACACTTGATCTGACCAGAGCATGGGTAAGGAGGAAAAATAATCCTACTCTCCAACAACTAACTTAGTAACTACAAAATAGTTTTTGTCTAGACTCGAATTCTACCAGAAAAGGGATCCTACGGTCGGTAAGGCTCTGATACCAAGTTGTAAGGACCGATATGCGGTATTGTTCCAGATCTAGATGTTTCCATCCAGATCCGGGGACGATGCACATATCGGTCCCACCGCGACATATGACGAAGTCATATGCCCCGGATTTCCAACATGATATCACAACATTACATATACAAGGATACAACATCTCATACAATCGGCATACAACTGCCTCAAATACAATACAACAACGGAAGATAAATGTATGGGTACAGACTACAAGCAAATGCTTAGTGGCAAAGTGAAAATCATCGATCCCCATAACCACACGGGTCCAGGCCCTCCGCCGGGATCCGCCTAACTAGTCGTCGTCGAGTCTCCACGTGAAACGTCGATCACCGAACCTGTTGTCGATCAAGAACCCTGAAAATAGTTTGGGGGTAGTATCATGAGTACAGAACTACTCAGCATCCAACTGTAGTGGTCAACTGACCCAGCAAGGACTTCATCACTCGTCATTCTAGGACAACTAGTAGTTTACGGTAAGGATGGGTTAAGTGGTGAGGTTGCTGCCGCACTAGCATTTATGAAGTGGCTAACGATCTAGAGAGTAAGATAAGTAGCCAAGCATTCGATGAGGAATCGCCTCCAACAAGTCTTGCTATCAATTACTTACACAATCAGAACACCTATCCTATCCTTTTCTCCTCTTCGCATCTCGACGAAGAAGAAGTAGTCAAGGCACACACACACATTGATCAAGTTATAGTTATGATTCAGTTGATGTTATCTATGAACAAGACATAGGTTCCAATTCGTCCATAACCGTGGACACGACTTCTCAAAAAGATTTAACCCTGCAGGGGTGTACCAACTGCCCATTACAAGGCTCCGCACGCACGCCCATCTCTCTCAGTTGCTACCCATTATAGGCAACCATTTTATGATTTAGTTCCGAGAGATCCGAAACGACAGGTCCCTCTAACTAACAACGAACAAATCCGGGTGGCCCCCGGTGAGTCGACACCCAACTCAAAAGCCGGTCGCGCTCTCGAATCGGTCTCTACCGTCTGTCGCAGGTTTGGATAGACGGTTAATCACACATGGGAAACCGGGTCCTCAGCCGGACAAGGTGGGCCAGCCAAGGAACAAGTCCCCCTGGCCCAGGGTGGTTTGTAAACAACTGGCGGCCGACCAACACACACACGGTTTCAAATGGTAAATCAGCTTGGGCCACCACTGGAAATGTTTGAAGCTAGGTAGGTAAGAAAAGGGGACCCCATAAAATCCCACACGCGGTTAGGCACGCTCAGTCTTAAAACCAATACCCGGAACTCGGATCCTAGGTAACTCGAATGGAACAAAGCGTCGGGGCGGGATAGCCTAGACCTTCCATCCTTCGTCGAATATAGTCAACATTATAATAATCATATCATCAAGAACAATATAATATAATAGTGTGATATCCAAAACCAAGGAGTAACAGGGTAACATCGTAGCATCCTAAGCATGCATACTAAGCAGATGCTGAGCAACGAGCAATAGTAACATAGCAGTACATGGTTTGCTGGGAGGGGACATGACTGTATCCGTTTGAAAGATGCTATAAACATGTGGTAGGATCAAACATCAAACCTATCCTATACTAGCATGCAAACCGCTGGTTGAAATAGAATGGATCATAAGTAATGCATAGTCCTTGCCTGTTGATAAGTCAGGTTCCGAAGGTGTAGTTGATCGCAAGCTCGCAACGTCTCCGAAGGGTACCCGCGGAAGCACACAAGAAGGAAACACTGGAAAAGGCAATCAACGAGCAGCATCTATTACTACAGAGAAAACATGAGCAAGCATCAACAAGAAGGCAACACGAGACATCGCACCTACCGTCGAGAGAGGTTACTAACAGGTTAAGTGGAGTACTCGTCACACACGACGATACCGCACTTTGGAAAGGTTCAAGTTGTTTAGCTACACAAGGCGAGCAAAGGTTATTAACATGGCATCTCACTCAAGCATGGCATAGCACACAAACATGTCAAGAGGTGAAGCATAAGATAAACTATCTATACTAGTAAAGTTAAGTGAGGCACAATCCTAAACATGGCATAACACTAAGTGCTCCACGATAAATTAAGTAATTGGTACTGTTCTGCCCTAAACAATATTTTAGGTTGGTTAACAACAGCAAACAATAGCATAAACACAAAGTACACGAAAAACTAATCAAGTTACATATAAAGAACACCCAAACGGGGTTACGGTTAAAAAGATACAAGCAAAACAAGTTTGGAACACAATCTGCCAACATCCGGAAGCACACTTTAGAGCAATGTATAAACAGGATAATGAATGCAAACATGCTCACAAATGATATGCAACTAAAGTAGACATGACAAGGAAGGCATGGCAAAAGGAATCATGCAAATAGGCATCAGGAAGAATAAATTATAGCTCATGCAAAATGCAATAAAACATTACTGGTCTAGGACTTAGTGAAAATCACGAAAATAGGGCAGAAACTGTTATTTTTATGCTGTAAAACATGAGCAAAACTATATGAAAAAGTGCAGCAACATGACATAGCAATATATGGGCATGAACTAGACATGATGATGATCAGGTACAAACAAGAATCAAGGTCATAGGCATCACAAATCAAAAGATATTAAGCATGCAACATGGCATCCGAACGTTACAGACTTCGAGAAAAGCTGAGTTGGCGGTCAACAACAGTGGCATAGCAACTTTGGAGCTCAATAACTAGATGAGCAGCAAGCATATCATGACAAAGAAATACATATAATGGAAGTAGACATGATGCTTAACAGTATGCAAAAAGAATCAATGCAATAGGCCTCATGGATGTGTCACAATCATCAACCAAAGTTGCAATAAAATAACAGCAACAACACATAACAGAAATTTGTAGCAGTTAACTGTAACGCCCCGGTCACACCCACCGGTTCCAGCCGTACGCCTGGCGGGATCTAGACTGTCCCCACAGACCAACACTAGTCTTTCCTGCGCACTTTGTCCTCACTCGTGCGCACCCGGGAACAACTTCCCGGTCGGTCACCCATCCTCAAATCGCTCCAAGCCAATCACACTTAACTTTGGAGTTCTTTGGATCTGGTCTCCCGGAAAAGAAGGTGCACCTTGTTGATATGAGTAGTCTATCATTCCTATTAAGCCAGGATGTCAGTGCGCGAACATGTGGAACATGTGTCGGCACTGGACGCACAGACGTGTGCCAAGAGGGAACGTTCCTGTGGGCCGATGAGGACATCGGTTCCTTTGAGTGGGGGTGTATGTGACATCCTGGCTTAATAGGAATGATAGACTACTCATATCAACAAGGTGCACCTTCTTTTCCGGGAGCCCAGATCCAAAGAACTCCAAAGTTAAGCGTGCTTGGCTTGGAGCGATTTGAGGATGGGTGACCGACCGGGAAGTTGTTCCCGGGTGCGCACGAGTGAGGACAAAGTGCGCAGGAAAGACTAGTGTTGGTCTGTGGGGACAGTCTAGATCCCGCCAGGCGTACGCCGGGAACCGGTGGGTGTGACCGGGGCATTACATTAACAGCCTGATGCCCACTTCAACACAGATTATCAACATCAAGATGGCCTCAAATCAAAATGCTCACAAAAGATGAAATGAAGTACACACAATTCTAAACAAATTTCCTTTTGGGCGCGGCTGATCAGAGCTACGGTTTGATCGCAAATTACGACGCAAAAACAGACCAGCAGCAATTCTCAGACTGAGCAAAAATAAATGCATCTCGCGACCTGGGAGGCTGGACTGGAGGGGAGGCCGGGCCTTGGCGTGCTGGGCCGGGGAGCTGGCTGCTGCTGGGCCGCTCGGGGCAGGCCGGCCCACGGAGCGGTGGCGGCTCCACCACGCCCGATCCAGATCGGATCGGGGCCGTGGCTGGCGGCGGCCAGCGGCAACCACGCCGGTGAGGCGGGCGGCGCAGCATGGCGGTCCGGGAGGGTGAGGAGGGGCGCGGCTGGGTCCAGTGGCCAGGGCACGACGTCGGACGGTGGTGAGGTGCCGGGGCGGCGAGCTCGGGCAGTGGTGGCATGGCGACGGCGGCGCCTCGGAGCTCCGTTCGCGGCGGGCGGCGGCGCAGTGGTCTGTGGGAGAAGCGGAGGAGGTGAGGGATGAGAGGAGAGGCGCGAGGTGGAGGAGCTCCTCACCAGGGCGGCGGCCGCGACGAGGTCGCCGGCAAACGGCGGCGGTCGGGGTGGCCGTGCTCTCCACGGGCGGTGGCGCGACCCGGATGGGCTTGGCGGGTCCGCGGCAGCGGCGGGTCTCGGATCGGCTGGGAGGCTGCTGTGCTGCGGTGGCTCAATCTGAGCCGTTGGATCTCAGATCTGACGACTCAGATCAGAGGGAGGCTAGGGTTTCGGCTGGTGGAGGAGCTATTGGGAAGATTTGGGGATTTTTTCAGGGGGGTGGCTGCAATTTTGGTCTAGGTAAACCCTAGAAAGGGGTGGGAGTGTGGTGGTCTTTATGTAGCCCAGGTGGCTGGCAGTTTGCAAAAACATCCCCGGTTTTTCTCTCGCGCACGCGGTGTTTACGTTTTTGACCGCCGGGGGTCCGCAGGACCTCCGATTCGGGTAAAACTTCGAACTGCGCGATCAACGCGTCGAGCCGGCGGCGTTAACCTCGCGCTGGAACCATTCCGAGAACATTTTCCGGCTCGTTATACCCGTTTAACTATTAAACGGGGTTTTCGTTCCGTTGGCTGTGGCTGGTCTCGTCCAGTTTTCGCGACGGTGATCAGGTGAAACCCGGTGTCGCAAAGGTCGAGTGTCAGGGTGGCAAGGGTCAGTCTCCGATCGATAAATTGGGGATGTAAACACCGCAAACAAATCAGACAAACAAACAATTCTCACCGAAAACAAAAATTTAATTTTTGTGAAATCTGGGCTGTTACACTAGGCCTAGTTGAAAGAACTCCTCGCAGAAACAACTCGAAAAGAAAACACACGAAATCGCGAGATACGGTGCCGGAACGATCCGGGCAAATATATAGCAAAATTTTCTGCAACAGAAGGAAGGTAACAAGCCAAAGTGGGGTCAGAGACGGACTCCGGGGTGCCCAGGCGGCCTCCCGGCGCGGCCAGGAGGTAAGCCGCGCCAGGGGGCGCCTGGGCCCCCTGGAGCTCCTCTCCGGCTTCGCTTAGGCTTCGATTTTTCTTAATTTTTCCACTTCTTCACTCATATAGAGAAGTCAAGTTCATGAGACGCTTTTCACCAGCTAACTTTGGGTCAACATTAAGCTCTCTAACAGCCCAGAAAGCTTTGAGCTCTAACTCTAATGGCAAATGACAAGCCTTGCCATACACCATCTTAGGCTCTGTACAATGCAGGTGCCTCCAGAGGTGCTTCATAGAAAAAACAGATTTTTTCTTATCCTAAGCGCTTGACCCGGTGCTTAAAAGATGCAACAGAAGCCAAAGTTTTCTTCCGGCCATCACCGGTGCTTAAGACATTTTACACGTACCTAACCGAGGCTAAGCACCTGTGGTGAAGAACTACCCATTGTAGGTATCACTTTTATCAAGGAAGCAAATGTATTCTATCTCCTTAAGCATCTATACATAAGCAACCCTCATTATACAAGGCCTTATAGGGAGACATTCCCATGGTGTTTTTGTAAGCAGTTCTATACGCCCACAAAGCATCGCCTAACTTCTTTGACCAGTCCTATCTAGAACTGTTAATTGTCTTTTGCAAGATCAACTTGACCTCTCTATTGGTGAGCTCAACTTGCCCACTTGTTTGAGGATGGTACGGTGAAGAAATTCTATGATTGAAATCATACTTGGCTAAAGATTTTATAAAAGCTACATGTGTGAAGTGTGAATCTCTATCAGTCATGAGGTACCTTGGTACGCCAAACCTAGGAAAAATTACATCCTTCAGAATTTTCAAAGATTTTTTGTGATCAGCACTCTCAGTGGGGATTGCTTCAACCCACTTGGTTGCATAATCACCAACTACTAAAATGTGAGTGTACTTGTGCGAAGGAGGAAAAGGACCCATAAAATCAAAACCCCTGCAATCAAAAGGCTCAATCACTAGAGAGTAATTGATACGTCCCAAACGTATCTATAATTTCTGCTTGCTCCATGCATGTTTTGTGTGATATTGCTATGATCTACATACACTTTCATACACTTTTGATCATATTTGGAATAACCTATTAACTCAGTGCACCCCAGCGCCAGTTTCTGTTTTCTGCAATTTTTCTATTTTAGTTGTCCCCCATATTAAAAGTGCTCCGAAAATTCGGGAAAAATCAGATAAAAAATCTGCGCAACGGAAGCTTCCAGAGACCCGAAGAAGGGCCAGAGGGCCCCCACCTGGGGCCCAGGCGGCGAGATGGCGCGTCCTAGGGTTGGGTCACGCCGGGTGGCCGCTATGGACACCTGGTGGCCCCCCTGGCTGCCCCCTTCGCCTATTTATTTCCCGTGACGTGAAACTTCCGGGGAGAGAACCCTTTTCCGCGATCTCGCCTCTGTTCCGTCGCCGCCGCGCTTCCAAGATCGGGAGCGCCAGCAGACTTCTTCCCGGCACCCTGCCGGAGGGAGGATCGACCTCCGGGAGCTTCCCCTCCACCATGGACGCTTCCCAGATGTGCCGTGAGTAGTTTCCCTTGGACCATGGGTCCGTGATCAGTAGCTATGTGATTTTCTCCTCCCCTCTTTGTTCTTCATGGTTTTAGTCCTCGTGAGCTGACATACATGATCGAGGCACATATGTAATCTTTCTGCTGTTGATATGCTGAGTTTGCTGGGATCTGATGGATTATGAGATTATGTTCAGATTGTGATAGAGTAATATATTTGGTTCTTATCTTTTATATTTTTGTTCCTAAGCAATTCTTGCATGTTCTCTGTTGCTGTTTATTGCTTTGGCCAAGCAGTAGGTAGTAACTTCAAGAGGGAACGGTATGCTCGATTGTGGGTTCATGCCCCCCGATGACACGCTTGAGTGACAAAAGCATGAGTCTAGGGGATGTGCTGTTGCCACAAGGGGGAAAGCAACGTTGCTTGTAACCGCGGTTGCAAGGATTGTTTACTTTACGCAAAGTGCTTTTTAATGCAGTTGTCTGTTTCTTTGGGTTTACACTTTGGGTGGTGCTCGCAACTTAATACCATCGAGATGTTCTAGATATATATCTCAAGTTGGATGATTAGTAGTAGATGCAATTGGATTTCGGTCTACTTATTTTGGCGTACTGCCCATGCTTTTGAGCCTCTTCCTTTCTTTGTAGCATAGTTAGCATTGCGGTGCGTTTTAATCCTGTCAATTGCACAGCTGTAATTTGTTTACCTCGCATAACAGTTTTGTTGTCTTTTTGGAGAGAGACATCACTCGTGAACATCACGGGACTCCGGTCCATATTCTCTTCACTGTTTACACGCTTATTTACTTTCTTGCTTTTACTTTTTCTATCATTATCATTATCCCATGTGTTTGATCCTTTGTAAACAACAAGACCGGAGAGATTGACAACCTCTCTGAACTTCGTTGGGAGAAAAGTTACTTGTGTTGTGTGCAGGTCCATGTCAGTTGCGCCGTTGACACCTACTTATCATTGCCAGAGTCCTACAGGAGAAAAACCCTATCCTCTACATAGGGGAAATTTGTTGCTATCCTACATCTCACCTTCCACTTGGGGTAACCAACGAAGGGCGAGAAACCATTATCATCATCTCGCACATCAAGCAAATTTCTGGCGCCGTTGCCGGGGATTCCGAGTGATAAGATAGGGGAGTTGCCCACTACCTTTTACCTTTACTTTTTAGTCTTGTTTGTTTACCTTTCAGTGTTTATCTTTGTGTCTTATATCAAAAATTACAAAAAAAAATCCACTCTTGCTGCTACTATGGGTTCCACTGAAAACACCAAGTTGTGTGACTTCACTAGTCACAACAACAAAGACTTTATCTGCACTCCTATTGCCACACCTGCCACTTCAGCTACCTCTTATGAAATTAAACCTGCTATGCTAAATCTTGTTATGAGAGATCAATTCTCTGGTGCTGGAGATGAAGCTGCTTTACACTTAAATAGTTTTGTTAAGTTATTTGATATGCAAAAGTATGAAGAAGTAGAAGGTGATGTTGTTAAGCTCAAGCTTTTTCCTTTCTCTTTGAGAGGAGAAGCTAAAATCTGGTTTCAATCTTTGCCTAGGAATAGCATAGATTCTTGGGATAAGAGCAAATATGATTTTATTGGGAAGTATTACCCACCTGCTAAAATTATCCAATTGAGGAGTAACATTATGAATTTTAAGAAATTGGATAATGAACACGTTGCCCAAGCTTGGGAACGTATGAAATCTCTTGTTAAGAAATGCCCTACACATGGCTTGACTACCTGGATGGTTATCCAGACTTTTTATACAGGCTTGAACTTTACCTCGCGGAAGATGTTAGATTTGGCCGCGGGAGGAACCTTTATGTCAACTACACTCGGTGCCGCCACAAAACTTCTCAAGGAGATGATGACCAACTATTCCCAATGGCACACCGAACGCGCTCCAATAGGTAGGAAGGTAAACTCTGTCGAGGAGATTACCTCCCTAAATGAAAAAGTTGACTTAATTATGTCTCTACTTACCAAGCAACCCTCTATTGATCCGCATGATGTTCCTTTAAATTCTTTGGTTGCTCAGGAACAAGTAGACGTGAACTTTATTGCTAGAAACAACTTTAACAACAATGCTTATAGGGGCAATTTTGCTAGTAATCCTTGATGGCAGAGAAGTTAATAGGTTAGTTGGGTTGCCTCCCCTGTTAACCGCACCAATAAATGATTCTTGATAACCCACAAGTCTAGGGGATCAATTGTAGCTTTTCGATAAATAAGGATGTCGATCCCACGAGGAGCAGAAGGTGTTGATAATTGACACTGGATAAGGAAAGGTTGCACACACTCAAAGGTAAATATTTAGGGGTTTTTGGTGTAAGCAACAGAAAATTAAAAGACAAGCAAAGTAAACAGGGTAACTAAGCAGTAGCAAGTGGCCCAATCCTTTCACAAGGATAAGCCTGGGAACTAAACTTATAAAAGCCAAAGCGTTCTTGAGAACATGTGGGAGAGATAGTCAAGTTACTTTCACCATACTCCGCCAAGTAATATGTATTGTATTGATAAGTGTTGGTGGGTGGATCAATGCTAGTACACCTTCTAGACTAAGATAAGTGTACTCTTATGATTACACACCTTGCAAGCATCCGCAAATACAAGGTAGTAATTAAGGCATAAGCCTAACCACAACATTACGATCAAGGATCCATAACTCCCTTGTGCAAAAGTGTGCGAACTGGGGTTCAGGTTTCTGTCACTCCGGCAACCCACCATAAGCATCCTTTGTGCACAATGTATTCCTCTAGGCCCATTAAAGGTGAAGTGTTAAGTGTTCGACTCACATAACACAACTAGAGAAATAACAACACAACTTAAGTACTCCCTCCGATCCATAAAAAGTGTCGCACATTTTGTACTAAGTTAGTACAAACTTTGTACTAAGTGGACGACACTTTTTATGGATCGGAGGGAGTATCAATCAACACATAATACTTCAACATCATATGACTACTAATAACTAGACTTCTCCCATGTTCTCAAGAAATAAAGTAACTACTCACAAGACATAAAAGAGATCATGATCAGAGGTGATAGATGGGTGGCAAACAATCTAGACACAATGATATTTCTCCAAAAAAACTCAATAGCATTCACCACAAAGTAGTAATCAACACTAACAGAGTAGAGAGGATAGATAGTACGGATTACAACAGAAGTTGCAATTGTGAGATGAGATGGGATGGTGATGGAGATGGTGCTGATGTTGGGGATGATGTTGATGATGATATCGATGGTGCCTGTGACGATGATGATGATGATGGCGACGATCTCCCCTTTCGGGAGGTGATCTCCCCGGCAGAATCTGCCCGCCGGAGATGGCTTTTCTCCTCTGTAGGTTTCCGCCCCGTGGCGGCGGCGAAACACGGAAACTCTTCTATATTTAGGGTTTTCACCCCAGGGGGTCTTATAGGCGAGAGAGGCACCGAGGGGGGCCACCAGGAATCCAGGAGGGTGCCTGGAGAGGCCAGGAGGGGGCCCGCGCCAGGCACCCTTCTGGCTGCCTGGTGAGTCCCCTCACCTTCGTCTTCGGTGATCCCCAGTCAATTCCCATAAAAACAATCCCCGTAAATTTTCATCGTATTTGGACTTGATCTGATTCAGCAACTTGGTGTCCACTTTTCACCGCTGAATCCTTGTTCTGTTGCTTCGGCATCGGGAAGTTGTAAACTGTGTAAAACAAGCCAAAACAACATAAGAACAATGCTTTAAAGTGGAATATATCAATGAATAGGATGAAATTACGATATAACATAGTTATGCTTTTTGGACGTATCAAT
Source organism: Bromus sterilis (assembly GCA_950022295.1). Lineage (NCBI taxonomy): Eukaryota > Viridiplantae > Streptophyta > Magnoliopsida > Poales > Poaceae > Bromus > Bromus sterilis. Next base: position 28,102,572 of record OX465599.1, on the reverse strand, counting down.
CCTAGACCGTTTCCATCCAACTATGGGAACAACACTTACCCTAGCAACAACTCCTATAATCCAACTTACAAGGAAAGAGACGTACCTAGCTATGATAAATTGGTAGAAATAGAGAAGGCTACTAAGAATTATATGCGCACTCAGTTTGAACAAAACAAAGCCTTCTCCATGCAATTAGGAGAGCACACTGCCATTCTGCAAAACATTAGCAAACAACTTGAGAGCTTGAACAGTGAGAGTTCTAATCTCCAAACTAGACTTATTGTCACGGAAACCCATGTTTCAAATATGTCCCACACACAATCCACTTTGATAAATCAAATGGCAGCCAAACCAGAAGTTATCCCTATGGAAGAGGATAGAATTAAGAGCCTTCCTACACACCACACAGTTTCCACTATCCAAATTGTTGAGGACACTCAAACTATTAGCACCCAATACACTCCTAGTCCCATTGGAGCTATTAATGGTGATGCTAATACCTCAACCGTAGAAGAAGAAAATCTTATGAACATAGAGGGTTTCAAACAAGTGAGCTTAGATGACACTACTACCACCTTTGATAGTAGTGATAGTGATTTTGATAGTTGCACCCTCTCAGAAGTTATCATCTTGTTACACAAAATGTCTAGAGACCCCCACACTAGCACACTCAATCTTGCCTTCACGGAGCATATCACAAATGATCTTATCAAAACTAGGGAGGAGAAGCTTAGGATAGAAGCCTCCATACCTAGGAAGCTAGATGATGGTTGGGACCCTATGATCAAAATTAAATTAAATAACTTCTCTTGCTATGCTTTATGTGACGTTGGAACAAGTACCTCCGTCATGCCCAAAAGAATGTATGATATGTTTGAATTGAAACCTTTTGATTCTTGTTCTTTTTGTGTTCGTCTTGTTGACTCTTCGGTAAAGAAACCTTTGGGGAAGATCGACGATGTTCTTATCATTGTCAATGAAAGCTATGTTCCCGTTGATTTTATTATTATGGATATAGAGTGTGAACCTTTATGTCCAATTATTTTGGGACGTCCTTTTCTTCGCACCGTCGGTGCCATTATTGACATGAAAGAGGGAAATATAAAATTTCAATTCCCTCTCAAAATGGGAATGGAAGACTTCCCTAGAAAGAAAATAAAGTTACCATTTGAGTCCGTTACACGGGCTATCTATTCTCTTTCTCTTGATAAAACTTGATCCTTCTTTTGCCTTACGCCTAGCTTAAAGGCGTAAAAGAAAACGCTTGTTGGGAGGCAACCCAAGATGTTTTTACTTCTGTTTTTAGTGGTCTTGAAGATTTTTACTTGTGTAGCAACATCATTGCATCTTTATTTTCAAGCTTTGTGCCAAATTATAACCTCTTATGATAAGGGTAGCAAAAGTTGTGACATGCTGTCCAGAAAACAGATTCTGTCTTCGGGACGGAAAAAATCGGATCAAATCACCAGTTCATCTTTTTGAGCTGATTTTTTACACAGCATGCTCTATAAAATTTTTAAACTTTCGTATGTTCTGACTTTTTTTATTTGAGTTGCAGAAGTTCCCCTAAAAAAATTATCTACTACCTGCTGTCCTTTTTTTCACAGATTCTGACACGTTTTATCTCTCCTTACTTTTGCAAACCTTAAGCTTGCTTTTTCTTTGAAAAAACATTTTCGAAATCTTGAGAAACATTATCTCTTCAAAAATATCTTTATATCCAGTGGGGAAAAATTATTTTATTAAGGGTACTAACCTATCTAATCAACTTATGATGGGTTATGTATGAAGGGAGTTTTCAAGTGTGCGATGGAAGATGATGAAAGAAGATCCGGGAGTGTCAAGCGCTCAAGCTTGGGGATGCCCCCATGCATCCCCAAGAAATATTCAAGGAGACTCAAGTGTCTAAGCTTTGGGATGCCCCCGTGCATCCCCTTCTCCATCAACAATCATCGGTTCGTCCTTCGTCTCACTATATTTTTATCACTTCATGTTTTATGTGCTATGCTTGGAGTGTCTCACTCTTAGGTTTTATTTTTAGTTTTCTTTAGCTTTGCTGTCCATAACAAGTTAGACCCCATCTTACTTTGTGTGGGAGAGAAACACGCTCCACTTCCAATATCTAGAACACATCATAGGATTTTTCATGCCTATCTTTTTACTGTTGTGTGTTTTTTATCTTTTCGTAGCTACTGCCATGTTTAGTTTTAGTCTTAGTTTGTATTTAGCAAGAGCCTAGGATTTTGTTTAGTTTGTTGCTGAAACTCTCTTTAGTTTTCATGTTTATCTTGTTAAGAGAGTTGGTTGTTGCACTGAGTTGTGTCTTGTCTTGAAAGTAGGTAATTGAGGTTGCTATTTAATTTTTGTAGTAACTTGCAATAGTTTTGAGGTATTGATGTGAGTAATGCTTGAACTTTTGGTGTCAAGAGATCTAGCCTATTAGTGATAGGTGTAGTATTTTGGGAAATCCGTGTTTATTTTCAAAACCTACAAAACTAGTTGAGAACTCTAGCTACTAGATGGATCACTAATCTTTGGAGGGATCGGATATTAGAGTACACTCACGTACCATGAGTCGAGGATGCACAAGGATAAACAAAACCCCATACACTCCTCCTCGGGGTACTTGTCTATTTGTGAACCTCCTTATTAGATTTAGAGTTGCCGATAATAAGTGCATGAGTTCTTCGGACTAATGTAAGTATTGAAAGTTGACACTTCCACCTCGTCATATTTGCTAGCCTTTCCCGTGCCATGCATTGCATCTTTCTCACTCCGAGATTTGGCGTCCACCTTCGCCGGTACATCCAAACCCTTGGCATGTGATGGTACGAATTCTCGTCCCTCCTTGGTTACCCAAAGTGGAAGGTTGAGATGTAGCGTAGCGGAAAATTTCCCTTGGCGAAGATGCTAAGGTTGAGTGTCGACCAGTAGGACTCCAACAGATACAAGAAGGTGGTGAAGTAAACAATGGCGCCGTTTATAACCGAGGTTGCTAACTTTACCTGGACCTGCACACACAACAAATAACTTTGTTTCCCAACGAGTACAAAGGAGTTGTCAATTCCTCCGGCCTTGTTGTTTACAAAGGATAAAACACACGGGATAATAATGATAGTGATAGCAACGAAAAAGTAAATAAAGCAGTAAATTGATAGTGGGTGTAAACAGTGTTGGAAATATGGACCGGGGTCCTATGATTTTCACTAGTGATGTCTCTCTCCCAAAAGACGATAAAATAGCCATGCGAGGTAAACAAATTACAGCTGGGCAATTGACGGGATTATGTGCGCACACCAATGCTAATTATGCTATAAAGAAAGGAAGAGGCTCAAAAGCATGGGCGGTACGCCAAGACAAGTAGACCGAAATCCATCTGCATCTACCTACTAATCATCCACCTTGAGATATCTATCCAGAACATCTCGCTGGTATTAAGTTGCGAATTCCACCAAAAGTGTAAACTCAAAGCAACGGACAACTGCATTAAAAAACTTTGCGTGAAGTAAACAATCCTTGCACCCACAAGTACAAGCACCGTTGTTTTCCCCCTTGTGGCAACAGCACATCCCCTACACTCATGTTTCTGTCACTCAAGCTAGTCATCAGGGGGCATGAACCCATGATACGTCCCAAACGTATCTATAATTTATGTTTGCTCCATGCATGTTTTGTGTGATATTGCTATGCTTTTGATACACTTTCATATCTTTTTATAACATATTTTGGAACTAACCTATTAATGATTGCAAGAGCGCACAAGTTCTTGTTTTTTTAATTTTTGTGTAGGAATTACTTGGATAAAGAAAAAATCACAAAAAGAAGCCTTGTAGGAGTTGGACTCTAACTCTCCGGAAATCTGTCCCCACCAGACATGTTTTAAAGATCGCCTCGGAAACGCTATAAGACGGCCTCAAACGGAAAAACTTAAAAGTACAAAGTTGTAGGGAAATTTTTTTCCCGGTGGATCTAGACTTAAAATTCGGCCCAATCGGAGTTCGGATGCTCCCTGTAGCCCAAAATACCGAAGACGTAATCTAGATGACGGGAATCCGAGAGTCTATATAAAGAGAGGAAACCTAGGTCAATGGGCACCACGAAATTTCCTCCCCCTTGGCAGCCGTATTGAGGGGGAGATCAATCTCCATAGCAGCAACATCTCCAAGGAAGAAGAAGGGGCCAAGGGCCGCTGCCCCCAAGGGCCGTGGTGTTAGTCCAAGTATGTGATCAGAGGGGGAGGGGGTGAATGATCACTTCAAAATTTTGCATGAAACTATGAAGTGAAGCATAACTCAGTAACCGAAGAGATTCAACAGAAAGGTAAACATTGAAGTAGAACATGATTGAAGCATAACATAGCGAATCAAAAGCATCGAATCAATTGCATTGAAGCATACCACTGAAGCAATTGATAAACTGAATGTAAGTGCGGAAAGTAAAACGAACTCTTGACTCGGTGATGTTTGTTCGACCAGTTCACACTCTGCAAAGTGCTACGTCTGGTTGGAGGGACTTGTGATTGAACACAGGAGCTAACCTCTCTCCGTCCGTATCTCCACTGCACCAATCTCTTTGAGCTTGGTCAGTTCTTCACTCGTGGTTGATTATTGAGGAAATCACCGAAACCTTTGACAAACTGGACTTCGAGGCGACAATAACTCTTCGCTCTCTGAAGAACAACTCTCTAACCGTCTAGGAGAATTGCAGTTCTCCAAGATAAAAAGGCTAGCAAACTTCTTCCTAAGTCATAATGAATCAACTCAGATCAATAGGACTTATGCTTCTGTGGATGGGTTTTTGGTTTGCTTCGGTGGGGTTGCTCTCTCTCTCTCTCTTCTGTAAGGAAATAATCTCGGAGCAGCCGCCGGCCAATGAGGGCGGGGTGGCGTATTTATAGGTGGCAATCCCTAGGTGCGAAATGACTGAAGTGACCCGATGTGACAGCTTGACACCTGTCCCCAACGGTCATATTTCCAATCAAAGCGCAACTTTACTTGCGGTCCAAGTAAAGCTGACTCACGAACTTGGTTCTGCTTCAGGAGCCGAAAGAACTAAGTCTTCGCTGGTGAAGCATTACCTAGCGCACATGAGATTTCTCAACTCTGGTTTCTCACTGGTTTGGATTCGATCTGAGTCTTTTCACCAAAACCTTCAGAGTACATTTACTAAACCCCTCTTGATAGTACGGTTTTTCCTACGACTCAAAGAAGTGAAAAAGAACTACGCAAAAACTACTAAGTCTTGCGCCATCTTGGCCATCTTCTTCGATGAGACGTGCTTCAGGATTCCTTATCTTTTTAAGGGTCGACAACCGTGATGAGCTTCACTCCAGAGGATATGCTTCAGTAAAAGTGTAAATCTTCGTTGAAGCTTTATCACCAACCTATAACTTCAGGAACCTAACCATCTGTTTTACACTAGAAAACTTGTTAGTTCCTCTACTGTTTTTCCCAACAATATCCAAAACTCATGGGGGTATAACTTTGCTCTTACAATCTCCCCCTTTTTGGACTATTGTTGACAAAACAAGCATCGATAAAAGATATGGAATTTTGAGTTGAGTTGAGAGAAAACTCTAAGATATGAAGCTTATGACTCCCCCTGAATGCAAGCATTGAAGATTTATAATCGAAGAGAATGCTTGTTGAAGAAAATCATCAATGGGAAGCCTAACACATATCTTAGTGAATCAATTGCATATAAAGAGAATTTGACTTGAAGAATATGCAATCATCCAATGACCTGTCAACTTAAAGGATAATAACCACATGCAAGATAAAAGATAGGAGAGCAACTTGCAAGGATGAACTGTCCTCTCTAGGGTGTTTGCGAAAGTCGTTGGGGGTGTTCATGTCCTCGGCCTTGATGGCCTTGTTGACAAGGACCTGGCAAAGTCATGAAGATTGAGCTCACGACGAAGTCCAGTGTTGAGGCCATGACGGAACCTCTCTTGTTTCTTGGAGTCGGTGGAGACTTCTTCAGTTGCATAACGAGCAAGTCGGTTGAACTCACGACTAAACTCGTCAACGGTCCTTCTGCCTTGAGTGAGGTTGCAGAACTCCTCACGCTTGCGGTCCATAAGACCCTTGGGAATGTGGTGCTCGCGGAAGGACGTGCATAATTCCTCCCAAGATGCAGGCGGTCCAACGGGAAGCATATTCAGAAAGTTCTCCCACCAAGAGCTAGCTGCACCTTCGAGGTGATAAGTGGCATAGCTGACCTTGTCACCAGTTGCAACACGACCTGCTTGGAGCTTCCTCTCGATGCTGCGAAGCCAGTCATCGGCGTCAAGGGGCTCGGTGGAGTAACTGAAAACCGGGGGATGAAGTTGGATAAAGCCGTTCAGGGACACCAACTCATTGCGCTGCTGAGTGGTCTTGCGTGCAATGAATTCCAACAGATGGTGAGAGTCTCGGCGGTTCCTCTTGACCTCCATCAGAACCTGAGCCATCGTGGGTGGGGGTGGAAGGTTGCCTTCCTCCTGGTCATTCCCACGACCTTGGTTACGACCAACCTGGCCACGGGTTCCTTGAGACATCCTGAAGGTGAAAAACCAACGTCAAACAGAGTTGACTGGGAGAGTCTAAACAAGGTATTGAAGTACTGGAAGGATTACAGAGCAAAGGAAGTAATCATCTTGACAACATGGTGATAAAGCATACAAGCCATATATTCACAGGTTGTCATACAAACCATACATCATTTTAGTACAAGCACTAAGCTAATACAAACGTGATGAAGATGATACATCCTTCAGAGGCACTCTGACTTCCTATACATTATTTATCTAAGCCTCTGGAATCTTACACACCTTGCTTACAATATACTAAGATACTACTACATCCTCACTAAGTAAGACCTGTTGGAAATATGCCCTAGAGGCAATAATAAAACGTTATTATATATATATTTCCACGTTCGTAATTATTGTTTATATTTCTGTGCTATAATTGCAATGACCCTGACTGTGAGATTCAGAAGAAAACTCATTTGCATGTGTGGAAATGTAAACACCAAGAGTTCCTGGTTTAGCCTCTAAGACCAGCTCATGTGCTAACTGATGATTACGTTTTCTTAATCATGGACATTGTTCTTGTAACAAGGATGTCAGTAGCAATGGGAACATATTGTTAGCAGAACAATGATGTTGAACCGACCCCAGTATTGAATGATATACTTAGAGATCACATCGTAACTACGTTATAAGTCATATCATGAAATGTTATCATATACGTAATTCCTTAGACCATGAGAGTATCGAGTTGCTTCACACAGGAAGACATGCTTTGGTTCTTAGATGAATCCTCCCGTAAACGGGAAGTAGTAAAATAAGTTCTGGGTATGTCAGATGGTGTGGCTAGTGACTGTGATAGTTCAAGAATGGGATTTGCTCCTTCACGATGAAGAAGATATTCACTTCGGGCCCACTCGGTATGACGGTATCCATTATAGTCTGGCCAGACGCATTGTGATTCAGTCACGGGGATACCGGAATACGATAACGAGAAAAGGGACAAACGAGCAAAGAGGATAACGAGTGGCTTGTGTTCAAAAGTTGTTACACATGGGTGCCAAACTTCTCTCCTCTAACTTTGTCATATATCGCGAAGCAAAGGGAATGGTACATGACTAAACATAATGGTTCACTCGAAGTTTCTTCGTGTATGTGCGGGAGTCAACATGGGTGTCCATGGCTCCGCTGTTGATTATTGGCTATTGACAAAAGGCTGTTGACCTATGTCCCGAATATGTTCTGAGTCATGTCCGCATTATACCGAACCTATTGCGTCACACACTTAACGAGCAGTAGTCTGTTAGAATACTAGTATGGTAGAAGGTTTAGTGGAAGCAAAGCAGAATAGTTCATACGGGTACCGGAAGTAGTTTCGGAGATTTATGGAATTGTTCATAAGGACACCAGAAGTAGTTCTGGGTATTTAAGGATATGTCCGGATCACTCTGGAGTAGTCCCAGGTGGTTCCGGAACATATGAGAATGGTACTGGGGAAGTCGTGGATCAACCGGAATAGTTTCCGGATAATCGCTGGGCGTCCCGACAACCTTCGCGGTCATCGGGTGGCTTAAACTGTAACTCGGATGGTCTTGGAAACTATACGGATGGCTCCGGAACGTCCGAGAACGGTCCCGGAAGGTCCTGGAAGTGCTCCAGAAGTGTCCGGAATGTCCCGAAACGGTCCCGATATGTCCCGGAAGGTCCTAGAAGCTTCTAGAAGGTCATGGAAGGTTCTGGAAGGTTCCGGGCAGTACCACCCACTCCCCTGCGCCCCTAGCCTTGGGGGGCAAGCCACCTAGGCTGCCCTGGCCGGCCAAGGGGTGGGGGGCGCATCAAGGGGAAGGAATCTCCCTCCAGGTGGAAAGTCCAACTCCACAAATATGGCAGGTTTCCGGTGGGAAGGTGTGGGAAGATTTGGGAGGTTTGGGAGTCCAAGTTGGACTCCCCACCCACCTTATTGCGCCCCAAGGGCCTCTTGGCCACCTATATAAAGTGGGGGAGGGGTGGGGGGCGCAACACAACTTGTCCCCAAGGCCTATGCGCCACCCTCCCTCCTCTAAACCTCGTTGCTCCACTTTTAGACCCCGGTTTAGACGCTGTTCTAGATCGGAATCCGTTAGGGTTTTCTCCCTCTAGTTTTCTCGATGGCGGAGCGCTGCTGGATTGCTGCTACGGGATGTGTGGATACTAATGGAGGGGTCGTACCTTCGACCCTTCTTCGAGGAGCTTGTTCATGGGACTTGTCCGTGGGACTAGATCGCGGGACTTGTTCGTGGGATTGATCGAGGGACTGTTCGTGGGAGAACTTGCGAGATCTACTTCCACTACGTCCACGAGCTTCACCAACTCGACTTCCGCTACATCGGTTGGTGAGCCATGACCTAAAACCTTGTATGCAATCTTCCTGGATGATCTTGGGTTCTTGATTCGTAGGCCGAATTTTTTTGTTTTCTACTACGTTTCCCAACAGTGGTATCAGAGCGATCCTTGATTAGATGCATGTTTAGGTAGATCATATGTTGATATGAGGCATTGATTTTCTTGTTTGCTTCCCTATCATGTGATTTTTTCTTTGCTCGACGGCATGATGTGATTTTGCTACAAGGTTTGAGTTTTGCCATGATCCCTCTATGCTGCTCTTAGTATGCTGGTTGCCTTGATCATGGACTACATCAAATTCCTTGGATCTCATCCTAGTCTTGCTATAGAAAATTTTACATGAACGGGCTTGTGGATTTTATGAACTCAAATCCACACGGGGGTCACGCGTTTAACGAAGTTTGGCTTGTGGCATTAGTTGCTACACGCACCCCGTATGTTAAACTAGCAACAAAAGAAGTATCGTGTTTTTGTTTTGTCTAGGTTTTCTCGTTTGCCTTGTAAACCTGCTTAACAACCACGATAAAAGTTGAAACAACCCGTGTAGATGGCGATCTAACTCGTTTTTGCAGAGTATGCATGTGATGTGGTATAGCCTTCAAGATTTGCAATGTGTTTGTATGAGATGCTATATGGTATGTAATATTTATTCGCGATCTGCGTGTCGTGGTACGGCATGATGACTGGAGTCATATGATTGTCACTTAATTATGGCCTGCGTGCCAGAACTGTTTATTAGCTCGAGGCAAAGCAATAGATAGATGCAAGGTGATGATCTACGATGCGGAGGTGGACCCCGACGCACATGCCGGAAGCCGTGGTGATGTTCCCGGCGCCAAGGACAAAGTTGGTGGACACGGTGACTTCAACCACGACGACGTGAAGACAATGAAGACTTCACGAAGCAAAGGGCTATACTATATCACATAATTTTATGAACTGCCTGTGATGTTTATCCCTTTGTTGCACCCTTGTTTGATGCGCAGTAGTCGTATTTTATTAGGGTGATCTCTCGCAAAACAATATCAAGTTGATAGTGTTCTTCCAACTGTAGCACCGTCTATACTATGTTTCACACCGGAGCAGGTCATGTCACATGGGTGCACACGAGTGTGACGCATAAAAGGCGGGTGTGTTAAAAGAACACACAGCGCATTACACTTGGTTGTCTTGACGGTTTGGATAAAAGTTTGCTACCGGAACACGCCCATCGAAAGATGAACAAGAATCACCTTTGGCGTGATTGGCAAGTTGGCCTACCGGTCCAGTCTAAGTCATCAGTGATGTCACATCAATGGCGGACGATTGGGTTGGATCTTGAATCACTCCAGCATCAATCACGAGAGATATTGATCTGAGTGGGAGCGCACTTAGTAATTAAATTGATTAATCACAAGTGCAACTTAATTATGAACAAAGTCTTAGTATTTGCATTATCGTTGTAGAATAATGGCTCGCATTACCACCTTCCCAATTGATTTTGATTAACTGTATTATCTGGTAAAAACTTTACGATTGGTACCATATTGTGAGGACTATCCTCAATAGTGCCGAGAAGGACCATGTCCTATCGCAAATTTTTGATGCTCTCCCGCTGATGCTATGGATAATGTGACTTACGTCCATAATCCAAAAATGCTAGAATTCCACCACAGCTAAGTGCATTGTCTTCACCACCATGAAACCCGAACTTCGAAAAGTTTGGGATAGTTATGTTATATTCATGGAACTGAAAAATTGTTTTCAGTAGTAAGACAATTAATGTTGGATATAAGATATCTAGCACAATGTATGATTGTAAGCATTAGTGAAAATGTTCATTGTGCTCTAAACAAAACTGATAAGTGTGGGATCCAGAAGAACAATGATCATATGATGATGAGGATTAAGGGAAAGGAAGTTCCATAGGGTGTTAGTAAGACTTACACGCCGGAAATTCCATGGCCTGCGCCACCCTTGATCATGTGTGATCTTCTGTGAGTAGGAGTGACATTGGAAATAGAACTATGATGCGTATAAAGGCAAAACGAAAGAAGACTGGAATAACCAGCTCAGAAATGAAAGTCATACGGAGTTATAGATGAATTCATTGCTGGTCAAGAGATGTAATTCTTGGGAATCATGATTAAGCAGTTAATTGTGGATTCTGTATATTGTGATTAAACTGTTGATCACCGGAATATCACATCGATTGCATATTGTTGCAACTCGATGCAAGAAATACTATGGCCTTTATGACTAGCTAATGATGAGTTTTGACACGCTCGGGAACACGGTAAAAGGTTTACTATACCGTGTGTTGACTCTATGATTATCTTCATAATTCATTTTAGAGTTGAGTAAATTGTTACTACACTTAGCCTTGTTGCAAAACATCATTTTGAATCATGTTTGTTGCAAGAGAGTTGTTCAAAGCTATGAATAACGTAAAGGCCATACTTCCATTATGAATAGGTTGTATGTTATGAATCTTGATAATAATGCTAAACATCCATAACACTAACGCTAAACGTTGCAAGACTGACAGAAATACCACATAGATGTGGCACTGCCGTTTATCACAAGTGACATAACATGCATGAAGAATTTCCATAAGTGATGGACTTTCGAGTCATATGATTAGGAATCTCTTGACGCTTGCGATCTTTGTCTCGAAGTAATGTGATTAAAACACCGTTGATAGGCCATACATGAACGGGCAACTAAACCATTGGTAATCATACATGATGATGTGTGTAGTCAAATAAGTGTAGTTGTGTGCAGTGGATTCCCTATCTTCACTCATGAGTTGAAGTAGATATGTGGATATCTGTTCAATAGAGACATACGTCTGAAATCTTTGAGATGTTCAAGGAATTTTAGAGTGAAATATAAATTCATTGTGATGAGAAAATAAAGCTTCTGCAAATTAGATTGTAGAAAGTAATATTTGAGTTACAAGTTTAGCGAACGTCTGATGAGTTGTGAAGAAGTGTCATAACTTGCGTCTCCCGGAACATCACTATGAGTAAAGTGTTCGAGAGATGTAATCAAGCCATGTATGACACGGTAAGATCAAATATGATGTTTATCAATTTGCCATTATACTTATTAAAGTTATGCGTTAGTGACTACGTCTTTTACACTGAAAAGAGCATCATCAAATCTGTTGAAATGACACCACATTAGATGTGGTATGGACTGTTAAAACCATGTTGTCTTTTCTTAAAATTTGGGTATATGAGGCATATGTTTGACATACTCAAAACCCCAAATCAGATAAGTGCTACTTTGTTAAGGTTATGCCAAAAGTTTTGGTATTCCTCTATCACTACACAAAAGCAAAACTGTTTGCTGTTAAGAACAATGTGTTTTGAAGAAAAATAGTTTCTTACAAAAGAGTGAGTGGGAGGACAGTGCAACTTGTCAAAGATTGTTGAATCTTCAGAGAAGTGCGCAGCTAAACCACACAGGTTAGATAAAACTCGTACAAACATTTTTATGTACACGAGATATTGTTGTTCGACAACGATAAACCTGTGATATACAAAGAAGCGTTGATGGGCCCTGACTCCAGGATTTGGCTAAATGCCAAATAAATCCGAGATAGTATCCATGGAAGTAAGTCAAGTTTTGAACTTGGTAGACCCTCCGAAAGACTAAAAGTCTGAAGAATATATATATATATATGGATCTATAATTGATTCGGATGAAATTGTTTTATCCATAAAGCTCAACTCGTTGGAAAATTGTTTTCTAGCAAGTTCAAAGGTTGACTACGGCGAAATAGTTTCGACTGTAGAGATGCTTTAGTCAGTTTGGGTTATATTAGCAATTACTACATATCTCATTTATAGGATATGGTAGAATGAATGTCAAAACAAAGTTCCTACACGGAAATATAACAAAGGACGTATATGTGATACGGCCGGAATGTTTTGTCGATTCAAAGGTTGCTAAAATAGATGCAAGCCTTAGATATCCAGTGATGGACTAAAGCTAGCACAATGGAGTTGGAATTTTCGTTATGATGAAATTGCCAAAATAGTGTGTTTTCATCAGGAATAACGAAGATGCTTGAATATTCAAGAAAGTAAGTGGGAGCTGAATAATATTTCTAAAACCTTATGTAGATGACATATTGTTGATTAGAAATGATATAAATTTCTTGACACGATTAAGGACTTCGTTGGAAATAGTTTTCAGTTGAAGAACTTGGGCTAATATAGCATTAGTATTGAGCACAATGATCTATGTAGATAGTAAGTGTCTGATCATGCTAAAGCCAACATTACATGTTGACATGATACTAAAGTAGTTTAGTATTAATACGCCAAGAAGGATGTTGTTGCCGAGGTAATGGTGAAAAGTTGTTTGCGGAAATCGGTGTTCATGAACACAGATAAGCAAAACACATGAATTGGATTTCACTCACCTATGTGTTTGGATTAATCATGTACACCATAATATGTAAAACGACCAGATATGTCCAACGCTCCAAAAGGTTGTGAGCAAGATAGCAAAGTGATCAATATGTTGATTATTGGACAAACAGTGAAAAGTTAAAACTTATGATAGATAAGATTTGTTTCTCGGAAAATGGAGAGAATGAAGAGCTCGTTGTAATGAGTTACACCAGCTGAATTTTTGATGTAAATAGTTACACCAATTCAGTCTTCATACTTACTCCGACCGATTTTTGATTTTAATTGGGATTATGTGTTTCACACGTAAGGGTGGCGCAGTATGAAGGAACTTTGTCAAGTTCGATACTGTGGCGAATTCTATAACACTGGCTAAGTATATTGTTGCTTAAAGAAGTAATAAGGGAGGGTATTTTGAATCATCAGTTCATTTATGAACATGGTATGGTTTCCAAGATGTTTTGAAGCTCATGGAACATTTATGAATGATTTCATGACTTATTCTAAAGGAACCAAGGTCCTGCCAAATGATTCAAATATATACAAAGCTAAACTGATAAAATTAGTGAATTTTATGATAGCATGAAAACGCGAAGATATGCAAGATACAAACGGGTCTGAAACGTCAGATCTGATGATGAAGTCTATACCACAAATGAAGCATGTATTACACCGGTATGCCATAGGTGTAAAGTGCTCAAGCACTGACAATATTATTGACTCTAGTGCAAGTGGGAGACTGTTGGAAATATGCCCTAGAGGCAATAATAAAACGTTATTATATATATATTTCCACGTTCGTAATTATTGTTTATATTTCTGTGCTATAATTGCAATGACCCTGACTGTGAGATTCAGAAGAAAACTCATTTGCATGTGTGGAAATGTAAACACCAAGAGTTCCTGGTTTAGCCTCTAAGACCAGCTCATGTGCTAACTGATGATTACGTTTTCTTAATCATGGACATTGTTCTTGTAACAAGGATGTCAGTAGCAATGGGAACATATTGTTAGCAGAACAATGATGTTGAACCAACCCCAGTATTGAATGATATACTTAGAGATCACATCGTAACTACGTTATAAGTCATATCATGAAATGTTATCATATACGTAATTCCTTAGACCATGAGAGTATCGAGTTGCTTCACACAGGAAGACATGCTTTGGTTCTTAGATGAATCCTCCCGTAAATGGGAAGTAGTAAAATAAGTTCTGGGTATGTCAGATGGTGTGTCTAGTGACTGTGATAGTTCAAGAATGGGATTTGCTCCTTCACGATGAAGAAGATATTCACTTCGGGCCCACTCGGTATGACGGTATCCATTATAGTCTGGCCAGACGCATTGTGATTCAGTCACGGGGATACCGGAATACGATAACGAGAAAAGGGACAAACGAGCAAAGAGGATAACGAGTGGCTTGTGTTCAAAAGTTGTTACACATGGGTGCCAAACTTCTCTCCTCTAACTTTGTCATATATCGCGAAGCAAAGGGAATGGTACATGACTAAACATAATGGTTCACTCGAAGTTTCTTCGTGTATGTGCGGGAGTCAACATGGGTGTCCATGGCTCCGCTGTTGATTATTGGCTATTGACAAAAGGCTGTTGACCTATGTCCCGAATATGTTCTGAGTCATGTCCGCATTATACCGAACCTATTGCGTCACACACTTAACGAGCAGTAGTCTGTTAGAATACTAGTATGGTAGAAGGTTTAGTGGAAGCAAAGCAGAATAGTTCATACGGGTACCGGAAGTAGTTTCGGAGATTTATGGAATTGTTCATAAGGACACCAGAAGTAGTTCTGGGTATTTAAGGATATGTCCGGATCACTCTGGAGTAGTCCCAGGTGGTTCCGGAACATATGAGAATGGTACTGGGGAAGTCGTGGATCAACCGGAATAGTTTCCGGATAATCGCTGGGCGTCCCGACAACCTTCGCGGTCATCGGGTGGCTTAAACTGTAACTCGGATGGTCTTGGAAACTATACGGATGGCTCCGGAACGTCCGAGAACGGTCCCGGAAGGTCCTGGAAGTGCTCCAGAAGTGTCCGGAATGTCCCGAAACGGTCCCGATATGTCCCGGAAGGTCCTGGAAGCTTCTAGAAGGTCATGGAAGGTTCTGGAAGGTTCCGGGCAGTACCACCCACTCCCCTGCGCCCCTAGCCTTGGGGGGCAAGCCACCTAGGCTGCCCTGGCCGGCCAAGGGGTGGGGGGCGCATCAAGGGGAAGGAATCTCCCTCCAGGTGGAAAGTCCAACTCCACAAATATGGCAGGTTTCCGGTGGGAAGGTGTGGGAAGATTTGGGAGGTTTGGGAGTCCAAGTTGGACTCCCCACCCACCTTATTGCGCCCCAAGGGCCTCTTGGCCACCTATATAAAGTGGGGGAGGGGTGGGGGGCGCAACACAACTTGTCCCCAAGGCCTATGCGCCACCCTCCCTCCTCTAAACCTCGTTGCTCCACTTTTAGACCCCGGTTTAGACGCTGTTCTAGATCGGAATCCGTTAGGGTTTTCTCCCTCTAGTTTTCTCGATGGCGTTCATCTCTGGATGGCGGAGCGCTGCTGGATTGCTGCTACGGGATGTGTGGATACTAATGGAGGGGTCGTACCTTCGACCCTTCTTCGAGGAGCTTGTTCATGGGACTTGTCCGTGGGACTAGATCGCGGGACTTGTTCGTGGGATTGATCGAGGGACTGTTCGTGGGAGAACTTGCGAGATCTACTTCCACTACGTCCACGAGCTTCACCAACTCTACTTCCGCTACATCGGTTGGTGAGCCATGACCTAAAACCTTGTATGCAATCTTCCTGGATGATCTTGGGTTCTTGATTCGTAGGCCGAAATTTTTTGTTTTCTACTACGTTTCCCAACAGTGGTATCAGAGCGATCCTTGATTAGATGCATGTTTAGGTAGATCATATGTTGATATGAGGCATTGATTTTCTTGTTTGCTTCCCTATCATGTGATTTTTTCTTTGCTCGACGGCATGATGTGATTTTGCTACAAGGTTTGAGTTTTGCCATGATCCCTCTATGCTGCTCTTAGTATGCTGGTTGCCTTGATCATGGACTACATCAAATTCCTTGGATCTCATCCTAGTCTTGCTATAGAAAATTTTACATGAACGGGCTTGTGGATTTTATGAACTCAAATCCACACGGGGGTCACGCGTTTAACGAAGTTTGGCTTGTGGCATTAGTTGCTACACGCACCCCGTATGTTAAACTAGCAACAAAAGAAGTATCGTGTTTTTGTTTTGTCTAGGTTTTCTCGTTTGCCTTGTAAACCTGCTTAACAACCACGATAAAAGTTGAAACAACCCGTGTAGATGGCGATCTAACTCGTTTTTGCAGAGTATGCATGTGATGTGGTATAGCCTTCAAGATTTGCAATGTGTTTGTATGAGATGCTATATGGTATGTAATATTTATTCGCGATCTGCGTGTCGTGGTACGGCATGATGACTGGAGTCATATGATTGTCACTTAATTATGGCCTGCGTGCCAGAACTGTTTATTAGCTCGAGGCAAAGCAATAGATAGATGCAAGGTGATGATCTACGATGCGGAGGTGGACCCCGACGCACATGCCGGAAGCCGTGGTGATGTTCCCGGCGCCAAGGACAAAGTTGGTGGACACGGTGACTTCAACCACGACGACGTGAAGACAATGAAGACTTCACGAAGCAAAGGGCTATACTATATCACATAATTTTATGAACTGCCTGTGATGTTTATCCCTTTGTTGCACCCTTGTTTGATGCGCAGTAGTCGTATTTTATTAGGGTGATCTCTCGCAAAACAATATCAAGTTGATAGTGTTCTTCCAACTGTAGCACCGTCTATACTATGTTTCACACCGGAGCAGGTCATGTCACATGGGTGCACACGAGTGTGACGCATAAAAGGCGGGTGTGTTAAAAGAACACACAGCGCATTACACTTGGTTGTCTTGACGGTTTGGATAAAAGTTTGCTACCGGAACACGCCCATCGAAAGATGAACAAGAATCACCTTTGGCGTGATTGGCAAGTTGGCCTACCGGTCCAGTCTAAGTCATCAGTGATGTCACATCAATGGCGGACGATTGGGTTGGATCTTGAATCACTCCAGCATCAATCACGAGAGATATTGATCTGAGTGGGAGCGCACTTAGTAATTAAATTGATTAATCACAAGTGCAACTTAATTATGAACAAAGTCTTAGTATTTGCATTATCGTTGTAGAATAATGGCTCGCATTACCACCTTCCCAATTGATTTTGATTAACTGTATTATCTGGTAAAAACTTTACGATTGGTACCATATTGTGAGGACTATCCTCAATAGTGCCGAGAAGGACCATGTCCTATCGCAAATTTTTGATGCTCTCCCGCTGATGCTATGGATAATGTGACTTACGTCCATAATCCAAAAATGCTAGAATTCCACCACAGCTAAGTGCATTGTCTTCACCACCATGAAACCCGAACTTCGAAAAGTTTGGGATAGTTATGTTATATTCATGGAACTGAAAAATTGTTTTCAGTAGTAAGACAATTAATGTTGGATATAAGATATCTAGCACAATGTATGATTGTAAGCATTAGTGAAAATGTTCATTGTGCTCTAAACAAAACTGATAAGTGTGGGATCCAGAAGAACAATGATCATATGATGATGAGGATTAAGGGAAAGGAAGTTCCATAGGGTGTTAGTAAGACTTACACGCCGGAAATTCCATGGCCTGCGCCACCCTTGATCATGTGTGATCTTCTGTGAGTAGGAGTGACATTGGAAATAGAACTATGATGCGTATAAAGGCAAAACGAAAGAAGACTGGAATAACCAGCTCAGAAATGAAAGTCATACGGAGTTATAGATGAATTCATTGCTGGTCAAGAGATGTAATTCTTGGGAATCATGATTAAGCAGTTAATTGTGGATTCTGTATATTGTGATTAAACTGTTGATCACCGGAATATCACATCGATTGCATATTGTTGCAACTCGATGCAAGAAATACTATGGCCTTTATGACTAGCTAATGATGAGTTTTGACACGCTCGGGAACACGGTAAAAGGTTTACTATACCGTGTGTTGACTCTATGATTATCTTCATAATTCATTTTAGAGTTGAGTAAATTGTTACTACACTTAGCCTTGTTGCAAAACATCATTTTGAATCATGTTTGTTGCAAGAGAGTTGTTCAAAGCTATGAATAACGTAAAGGCCATACTTCCATTATGAATAGGTTGTATGTTATGAATCTTGATAATAATGCTAAACATCCATAACACTAACGCTAAACGTTGCAAGACTGACAGAAATACCACATAGATGTGGCACTGCCGTTTATCACAAGTGACATAACATGCATGAAGAATTTCCATAAGTGATGGACTTTCGAGTCATATGATTAGGAATCTCTTGACGCTTGCGATCTTTGTCTCGAAGTAATGTGATTAAAACACCGTTGATAGGCCATACATGAACGGGCAACTAAACCATTGGTAATCATACATGATGATGTGTGTAGTCAAATAAGTGTAGTTGTGTGCAGTGGATTCCCTATCTTCACTCATGAGTTGAAGTAGATATGTGGATATCTGTTCAATAGAGACATACGTCTGAAATCTTTGAGATGTTCAAGGAATTTTAGAGTGAAATATAAATTCATTGTGATGAGAAAATAAAGCTTCTGCAAATTAGATTGTAGAAAGTAATATTTGAGTTACAAGTTTAGCGAACGTCTGATGAGTTGTGAAGAAGTGTCATAACTTGCGTCTCCCGGAACATCACTATGAGTAAAGTGTTCGAGAGATGTAATCAAGCCATGTATGACACGGTAAGATCAAATATGATGTTTATCAATTTGCCATTATACTTATTAAAGTTATGCGTTAGTGACTACGTCTTTTACACTGAAAAGAGCATCATCAAATCTGTTGAAATGACACCACATTAGATGTGGTATGGACTGTTAAAACCATGTTGTCTTTTCTTAAAATTTGGGTATATGAGGCATATGTTTGACATACTCAAAACCCCAAATCAGATAAGTGCTACTTTGTTAAGGTTATGCCAAAAGTTTTGGTATTCCTCTATCACTACACAAAAGCAAAACTGTTTGCTGTTAAGAACAATGTGTTTTGAAGAAAAATAGTTTCTTACAAAAGAGTGAGTGGGAGGACAGTGCAACTTGTCAAAGATTGTTGAATCTTCAGAGAAGTGCGCAGCTAAACCACACAGGTTAGATAAAACTCGTACAAACATTTTTATGTACACGAGATATTGTTGTTCGACAACGATAAACCTGTGATATACAAAGAAGCGTTGATGGGCCCTGACTCCAGGATTTGGCTAAATGCCAAATAAATCCGAGATAGTATCCATGGAAGTAAGTCAAGTTTTGAACTTGGTAGACCCTCCGAAAGACTAAAAGTCTGAAGAATATATATATATATGGATCTATAATTGATTCGGATGAAATTGTTTTATCCATAAAGCTCAACTCGTTGGAAAATTGTTTTCTAGCAAGTTCAAAGGTTGACTACGGCGAAATAGTTTCGACTGTAGAGATGCTTTAGTCAGTTTGGGTTATATTAGCAATTACTACATATCTCATTTATAGGATATGGTAGAATGAATGTCAAAACAAAGTTCCTACACGGAAATATAACAAAGGACGTATATGTGATACGGCCGGAATGTTTTGTCGATTCAAAGGTTGCTAAAATAGATGCAAGCCTTAGATATCCAGTGATGGACTAAAGCTAGCACAATGGAGTTGGAATTTTCGTTATGATGAAATTGCCAAAATAGTGTGTTTTCATCAGGAATAACGAAGATGCTTGAATATTCAAGAAAGTAAGTGGGAGCTGAATAATATTTCTAAAACCTTATGTAGATGACATATTGTTGATTAGAAATGATATAAATTTCTTGACACGATTAAGGACTTCGTTGGAAATAGTTTTCAGTTGAAGAACTTGGGCTAATATAGCATTAGTATTGAGCACAATGATCTATGTAGATAGTAAGTGTCTGATCATGCTAAAGCCAACATTACATGTTGACATGATACTAAAGTAGTTTAGTATTAATACGCCAAGAAGGATGTTGTTGCCGAGGTAATGGTGAAAAGTTGTTTGCGGAAATCGGTGTTCATGAACACAGATAAGCAAAACACATGAATTGGATTTCACTCACCTATGTGTTTGGATTAATCATGTACACCATAATATGTAAAACGACCAGATATGTCCAACGCTCCAAAAGGTTGTGAGCAAGATAGCAAAGTGATCAATATGTTGATTATTGGACAAACAGTGAAAAGTTAAAACTTATGATAGATAAGATTTGTTTCTCGGAAAATGGAGAGAATGAAGAGCTCGTTGTAATGAGTTACACCAGCTGAATTTTTGATGTAAATAGTTACACCAATTCAGTCTTCATACTTACTCCGACCGATTTTTGATTTTAATTGGGATTATGTGTTTCACACGTAAGGGTGGCGCAGTATGAAGGAACTTTGTCAAGTTCGATACTGTGGCGAATTCTATAACACTGGCTAAGTATATTGTTGCTTAAAGAAGTAATAAGGGAGGGTATTTTGAATCATCAGTTCATTTATGAACATGGTATGGTTTCCAAGATGTTTTGAAGCTCATGGAACATTTATGAATGATTTCATGACTTATTCTAAAGGAACCAAGGTCCTGCCAAATGATTCAAATATATACAAAGCTAAACTGATAAAATTAGTGAATTTTATGATAGCATGAAAACGCGAAGATATGCAAGATACAAACGGGTCTGAAACGTCAGATCTGATGATGAAGTCTATACCACAAATGAAGCATGTATTACACCGGTATGCCATAGGTGTAAAGTGCTCAAGCACTGACAATATTATTGACTCTAGTGCAAGTGGGAGACTGTTGGAAATATGCCCTAGAGGCAATAATAAAACGTTATTATATATATATTTCCACGTTCGTAATTATTGTTTATATTTCTGTGCTATAATTGCAATGACCCTGACTGTGAGATTCAGAAGAAAACTCATTTGCATGTGTTGAAATGTAAACACCAAGAGTTCCTGGTTTAGCCTCTAAGACCAGCTCATGTGCTAACTGATGATTACGTTTTCTTAATCATGGACATTGTTCTTGTAACAAGGATGTCAGTAGCAATGGGAACATATTGTTAGCAGAACAATGATGTTGAACCAACCCCAGTATTGAATGATATACTTAGAGATCACATCGTAACTACGTTATAAGTCATATCATGAAATGTTATCATATACGTAATTCCTTAGACCATGAGAGTATCGAGTTGCTTCACACAGGAAGACATGCTTTGGTTCTTAGATGAATCCTCCCGTAAATGGGAAGTAGTAAAATAAGTTCTGGGTATGTCAGATGGTGTGGCTAGTGACTGTGATAGTTCAAGAATGGGATTTGCTCCTTCACGATGAAGAAGATATTCACTTCGGGCCCACTCGGTATGACGGTATCCATTATAGTCTGGCCAGACGCATTGTGATTCAGTCACGGGGATACCGGAATACGATAACGAGAAAAGGGACAAACGAGCAAAGAGGATAACGAGTGGCTTGTGTTCAAAAGTTGTTACACATGGGTGCCAAACTTCTCTCCTCTAACTTTGTCATATATCGCGAAGCAAAGGGAATGGTACATGACTAAACATAATGGTTCACTCGAAGTTTCTTCGTGTATGTGCGGGAGTCAACATGGGTGTCCATGGCTCCGCTGTTGATTATTGGCTATTGACAAAAGGCTGTTGACCTATGTCCCGAATATGTTCTGAGTCATGTCCGCATTATACCGAACCTATTGCGTCACACACTTAACGAGCAGTAGTCTGTTAGAATACTAGTATGGTAGAAGGTTTAGTGGAAGCAAAGCAGAATAGTTCATACGGGTACCGGAAGTAGTTTCGGAGATTTATGGAATTGTTCATAAGGACACCAGAAGTAGTTCTGGGTATTTAAGGATATGTCCGGATCACTCTGGAGTAGTCCCAGGTGGTTCCGGAACATATGAGAATGGTACTGGGGAAGTCGTGGATCAACCGGAATAGTTTCCGGATAATCGCTGGGCGTCCCGACAACCTTCGCGGTCATCGGGTGGCTTAAACTGTAACTCGGATGGTCTTGGAAACTATACGGATGGCTCCGGAACGTCCGAGAACGGTCCCGGAAGGTCCTGGAAGTGCTCCAGAAGTGTCCGGAATGTCCCGAAACGGTCCCGATATGTCCCGGAAGGTCCTAGAAGCTTCTAGAAGGTCATGGAAGGTTCTGGAAGGTTCCGGGCAGTACCACCCACTCCCCTGCGCCCCTAGCCTTGGGGGGCAAGCCACCTAGGCTGCCCTGGCCGGCCAAGGGGTGGGGGGCGCATCAAGGGGAAGGAATCTCCCTCCAGGTGGAAAGTCCAACTCCACAAATATGGCAGGTTTCCGGTGGGAAGGTGTGGGAAGATTTGGGAGGTTTGGGAGTCCAAGTTGGACTCCCCACCCACCTTATTGCGCCCCAAGGGCCTCTTGGCCACCTATATAAAGTGGGGGAGGGGTGGGGGGCGCAACACAACTTGTCCCCAAGGCCTATGCGCCACCCTCCCTCCTCTAAACCTCGTTGCTCCACTTTTAGACCCCGGTTTAGACGCTGTTCTAGATCGGAATCCGTTAGGGTTTTCTCCCTCTAGTTTTCTCGATGGCGGAGCGCTGCTGGATTGCTGCTACGGGATGTGTGGATACTAATGGAGGGGTCGTACCTTCGACCCTTCTTCGAGGAGCTTGTTCATGGGACTTGTCCGTGGGACTAGATCGCGGGACTTGTTCGTGGGATTGATCGAGGGACTGTTCGTGGGAGAACTTGCGAGATCTACTTCCACTACGTCCACGAGCTTCACCAACTCTACTTCCGCTACATCGGTTGGTGAGCCATGACCTAAAACCTTGTATGCAATCTTCCTGGATGATCTTGGGTTCTTGATTCGTAGGCCGAATTTTTTTGTTTTCTACTACGTTTCCCAACAGTGGTATCAGAGCGATCCTTGATTAGATGCATGTTTAGGTAGATCATATGTTGATATGAGGCATTGATTTTCTTGTTTGCTTCCCTATCATGTGATTTTTTCTTTGCTCGACGGCATGATGTGATTTTGCTACAAGGTTTGAGTTTTGCCATGATCCCTCTATGCTGCTCTTAGTATGCTGGTTGCCTTGATCATGGACTACATCAAATTCCTTGGATCTCATCCTAGTCTTGCTATAGAAAATTTTACATGAACGGGCTTGTGGATTTTATGAACTCAAATCCACACGGGGGTCACGCGTTTAACGAAGTTTGGCTTGTGGCATTAGTTGCTACACGCACCCCGTATGTTAAACTAGCAACAAAAGAAGTATCGTGTTTTTGTTTTGTCTAGGTTTTCTCGTTTGCCTTGTAAACCTGCTTAACAACCACGATAAAAGTTGAAACAACCCGTGTAGATGGCGATCTAACTCGTTTTTGCAGAGTATGCATGTGATGTGGTATAGCCTTCAAGATTTGCAATGTGTTTGTATGAGATGCTATATGGTATGTAATATTTATTCGCGACCTGCGTGTCGTGGTACGGCATGATGACTGGAGTCATATGATTGTCACTTAATTATGGCCTGCGTGCCAGAACTGTTTATTAGCTCGAGGCAAAGCAATAGATAGATGCAAGGTGATGATCTACGATGCGGAGGTGGACCCCGACGCACATGCCGGAAGCCGTGGTGATGTTCCCGGCGCCAAGGACAAAGTTGGTGGACACGGTGACTTCAACCACGACGACGTGAAGACAATGAAGACTTCACGAAGCAAAGGGCTATACTATATCACATAATTTTATGAACTGCCTGTGATGTTTATCCCTTTGTTGCACCCTTGTTTGATGCGCAGTAGTCGTATTTTATTAGGGTGATCTCTCGCAAAACAATATCAAGTTGATAGTGTTCTTCCAACTGTAGCACCGTCTATACTATGTTTCACACCGGAGCAGGTCATGTCACATGGGTGCACACGAGTGTGACGCATAAAAGGCGGGTGTGTTAAAAGAACACACAGCGCATTACACTTGGTTGTCTTGACGGTTTGGATAAAAGTTTGCTACCGGAACACGCCCATCGAAAGATGAACAAGAATCACCTTTGGCGTGATTGGCAAGTTGGCCTACCGGTCCAGTCTAAGTCATCAGTGATGTCACATCAATGGCGGACGATTGGGTTGGATCTTGAATCACTCCAGCATCAATCACGAGAGATATTGATCTGAGTGGGAGCGCACTTAGTAATTAAATTGATTAATCACAAGTGCAACTTAATTATGAACAAAGTCTTAGTATTTGCATTATCGTTGTAGAATAATGGCTCGCATTACCACCTTCCCAATTGATTTTGATTAACTGTATTATCTGGTAAAAACTTTACGATTGGTACCATATTGTGAGGACTATCCTCAATAGTGCCGAGAAGGACCATGTCCTATCGCAAATTTTTGATGCTCTCCCGCTGATGCTATGGATAATGTGACTTACGTCCATAATCCAAAAATGCTAGAATTCCACCACAGCTAAGTGCATTGTCTTCACCACCATGAAACCCGAACTTCGAAAAGTTTGGGATAGTTATGTTATATTCATGGAACTGAAAAATTGTTTTCAGTAGTAAGACAATTAATGTTGGATATAAGATATCTAGCACAATGTATGATTGTAAGCATTAGTGAAAATGTTCATTGTGCTCTAAACAAAACTGATAAGTGTGGGATCCAGAAGAACAATGATCATATGATGATGAGGATTAAGGGAAAGGAAGTTCCATAGGGTGTTAGTAAGACTTACACGCCGGAAATTCCATGGCCTGCGCCACCCTTGATCATGTGTGATCTTCTGTGAGTAGGAGTGACATTGGAAATAGAACTATGATGCGTATAAAGGCAAAACGAAAGAAGACTGGAATAACCAGCTCAGAAATGAAAGTCATACGGAGTTATAGATGAATTCATTGCTGGTCAAGAGATGTAATTCTTGGGAATCATGATTAAGCAGTTAATTGTGGATTCTGTATATTGTGATTAAACTGTTGATCACCGGAATATCACATCGATTGCATATTGTTGCAACTCGATGCAAGAAATACTATGGCCTTTATGACTAGCTAATGATGAGTTTTGACACGCTCGGGAACACGGTAAAAGGTTTACTATACCGTGTGTTGACTCTATGATTATCTTCATAATTCATTTTAGAGTTGAGTAAATTGTTACTACACTTAGCCTTGTTGCAAAACATCATTTTGAATCATGTTTGTTGCAAGAGAGTTGTTCAAAGCTATGAATAACGTAAAGGCCATACTTCCATTATGAATAGGTTGTATGTTATGAATCTTGATAATAATGCTAAACATCCATAACACTAACGCTAAACGTTGCAAGACTGACAGAAATACCACATAGATGTGGCACTGCCGTTTATCACAAGTGACATAACATGCATGAAGAATTTCCATAAGTGATGGACTTTCGAGTCATATGATTAGGAATCTCTTGACGCTTGCGATCTTTGTCTCGAAGTAATGTGATTAAAACACCGTTGATAGGCCATACATGAACGGGCAACTAAACCATTGGTAATCATACATGATGATGTGTGTAGTCAAATAAGTGTAGTTGTGTGCAGTGGATTCCCTATCTTCACTCATGAGTTGAAGTAGATATGTGGATATCTGTTCAATAGAGACATACGTCTGAAATCTTTGAGATGTTCAAGGAATTTTAGAGTGAAATATAAATTCATTGTGATGAGAAAATAAAGCTTCTGCAAATTAGATTGTAGAAAGTAATATTTGAGTTACAAGTTTAGCGAACGTCTGATGAGTTGTGAAGAAGTGTCATAACTTGCGTCTCCCGGAACATCACTATGAGTAAAGTGTTCGAGAGATGTAATCAAGCCATGTATGACACGGTAAGATCAAATATGATGTTTATCAATTTGCCATTATACTTATTAAAGTTATGCGTTAGTGACTACGTCTTTTACACTGAAAAGAGCATCATCAAATCTGTTGAAATGACACCACATTAGATGTGGTATGGACTGTTAAAACCATGTTGTCTTTTCTTAAAATTTGGGTATATGAGGCATATGTTTGACATACTCAAAACCCCAAATCAGATAAGTGCTACTTTGTTAAGGTTATGCCAAAAGTTTTGGTATTCCTCTATCACTACACAAAAGCAAAACTGTTTGCTGTTAAGAACAATGTGTTTTGAAGAAAAATAGTTTCTTACAAAAGAGTGAGTGGGAGGACAGTGCAACTTGTCAAAGATTGTTGAATCTTCAGAGAAGTGCGCAGCTAAACCACACAGGTTAGATAAAACTCGTACAAACATTTTTATGTACACGAGATATTGTTGTTCGACAACGATAAACCTGTGATATACAAAGAAGCGTTGATGGGCCCTGACTCCAGGATTTGGCTAAATGCCAAATAAATCCGAGATAGTATCCATGGAAGTAAGTCAAGTTTTGAACTTGGTAGACCCTCCGAAAGACTAAAAGTCTGAAGAATATATATATATATGGATCTATAATTGATTCGGATGAAATTGTTTTATCCATAAAGCTCAACTCGTTGGAAAATTGTTTTCTAGCAAGTTCAAAGGTTGACTACGGCGAAATAGTTTCGACTGTAGAGATGCTTTAGTCAGTTTGGGTTATATTAGCAATTACTACATATCTCATTTATAGGATATGGTAGAATGAATGTCAAAACAAAGTTCCTACACGGAAATATAACAAAGGACGTATATGTGATACGGCCGGAATGTTTTGTCGATTCAAAGGTTGCTAAAATAGATGCAAGCCTTAGATATCCAGTGATGGACTAAAGCTAGCACAATGGAGTTGGAATTTTCGTTATGATGAAATTGCCAAAAGAGTGTGTTTTCATCAGGAATAACGAAGATGCTTGAATATTCAAGAAAGTAAGTGGGAGCTGAATAATATTTCTAAAACCTTATGTAGATGACATATTGTTGATTAGAAATGATATAAATTTCTTGACACAATTAAGGACTTCGTTGGAAATAGTTTTCAGTTGAAGAACTTGGGCTAATATAGCATTAGTATTGAGCACAATGATCTATGTAGATAGTAAGTGTCTGATCATGCTAAAGCCAACATTACATGTTGACATGATACTAAAGTAGTTTAGTATTAATACGCCAAGAAGGATGTTGTTGCCGAGGTAATGGTGAAAAGTTGTTTGCGGAAATCGGTGTTCATGAACACAGATAAGCAAAACACATGAATTGGATTTCACTCACCTATGTGTTTGGATTAATCATGTACACCATAATATGTAAAACGACCAGATATGTCCAACGCTCCAAAAGGTTGTGAGCAAGATAGCAAAGTGATCAATATGTTGATTATTGGACAAACAGTGAAAAGTTAAAACTTATGATAGATAAGATTTGTTTCTCGGAAAATGGAGAGAATGAAGAGCTCGTTGTAATGAGTTACACCAGCTGAATTTTTGATGTAAATAGTTACACCAATTCAGTCTTCATACTTACTCCGACCGATTTTTGATTTTAATTGGGATTATGTGTTTCACACGTAAGGGTGGCGCAGTATGAAGGAACTTTGTCAAGTTCGATACTGTGGCGAATTCTATAACACTGGCTAAGTATATTGTTGCTTAAAGAAGTAATAAGGGAGGGTATTTTGAATCATCAGTTCATTTATGAACATGGTATGGTTTCCAAGATGTTTTGAAGCTCATGGAACATTTATGAATGATTTCATGACTTATTCTAAAGGAACCAAGGTCCTGCCAAATGATTCAAATATATACAAAGCTAAACTGATAAAATTAGTGAATTTTATGATAGCATGAAAACGCGAAGATATGCAAGATACAAACGGGTCTGAAACGTCAGATCTGATGATGAAGTCTATACCACAAATGAAGCATGTATTACACCGGTATGCCATAGGTGTAAAGTGCTCAAGCACTGACAATATTATTGACTCTAGTGCAAGTGGGAGACTGTTGGAAATATGCCCTAGAGGCAATAATAAAACGTTATTATATATATATTTCCACGTTCGTAATTATTGTTTATATTTCTGTGCTATAATTGCAATGACCCTGACTGTGAGATTCAGAAGAAAACTCATTTGCATGTGTTGAAATGTAAACACCAAGAGTTCCTGGTTTAGCCTCTAAGACCAGCTCATGTGCTAACTGATGATTACGTTTTCTTAATCATGGACATTGTTCTTGTAACAAGGATGTCAGTAGCAATGGGAACATATTGTTAGCAGAACAATGATGTTGAACCAACCCCAGTATTGAATGATATACTTAGAGATCACATCGTAACTACGTTATAAGTCATATCATGAAATGTTATCATATACGTAATTCCTTAGACCATGAGAGTATCGAGTTGCTTCACACAGGAAGACATGCTTTGGTTCTTAGATGAATCCTCCCGTAAATGGGAAGTAGTAAAATAAGTTCTGGGTATGTCAGATGGTGTGGCTAGTGACTGTGATAGTTCAAGAATGGGATTTGCTCCTTCACGATGAAGAAGATATTCACTTCGGGCCCACTCGGTATGACGGTATCCATTATAGTCTGGCCAGACGCATTGTGATTCAGTCACGGGGATACCGGAATACGATAACGAGAAAAGGGACAAACGAGCAAAGAGGATAACGAGTGGCTTGTGTTCAAAAGTTGTTACACATGGGTGCCAAACTTCTCTCCTCTAACTTTGTCATATATCGCGAAGCAAAGGGAATGGTACATGACTAAACATAATGGTTCACTCGAAGTTTCTTCGTGTATGTGCGGGAGTCAACATGGGTGTCCATGGCTCCGCTGTTGATTATTGGCTATTGACAAAAGGCTGTTGACCTATGTCCGGAATATGTTCTGAGTCATGTCCGCATTATACCGAACCTATTGGGTCACACACTTAACGAGCAGTAGTTTGTTAGAATACTAGTATGGTAGAAGGTTTAGTGGAAGCAAAGCATAATAGTTCATACGGGTACCGGAAGTAGTTTTGGAGATTTATGGAATTGTTCATAAGGACACCAGAAGTAGTTCTGGGTATTTAAGGATATGTCCGGATCACTCTGGAGTAGTCCCAGGTGGTTCCGGAACATATGAGAATGGTATTGGGAAAGTCCTGGATCAACCGGAATAGTTTCCGGATAATCGCTGGGCGTCCCGACAACCTTCGCGGTCATCGGGTGGCTTAAACTGTAACTCGTATGGTCTTGGAAACTATACGGATGGCTCCGGAACGTCCGAGAACGGTCCCGGAAGGTCCTGGAAGTGCTCCAGAAGTGTCCGGAATGTCCCGAAACGGTCCCGATATGTCCCGGAAGGTCCTAGAAGATTCTAGAAGGTCATGGAAGGTTCTGGAAGGTTCCGGGCAGCACCACCCACTCCCCTGCGCCCCTAGCCTTGGGGGGCAAGCCACCTAGGCTGCCCTGGCCGGCCAAGGGGTGGGGGGCGCACCAAGGGGAAGGAATCTCCCTCCAGGTGGAAAGTCCAACTCCACAAATATGGCAGGTTTCCGGTGGGAAGGTGTGGGAAGATTTGGGAGGTTTGGGAGTCCAAGTTGGACTCCCCACCCACCTTATTGCGCCCCAAGGGCCTCTTGGCCACCTATATAAAGTGGGGGAGGGGTGGGGGGCGCAACACAACTTGTCCCCAAGGCCTATGCGCCACCCTCCCTCCTCTAAACCCCGTTGCTCCACTTTTAGACCCCGGTTTAGACGCTGTTCTAGATCGGAATCCGTTAGGGTTTTCTCCCTCTAGTTTTCTCGATGGCGTTCATCTCTGGACGGCGGAGCGCTGCTGGATTGCTGCTACGGGATGTGTGGATACTAATGGAGGGGTCGTACCTTCGACCCTTCTTCTAGGAGCTTGTTCATGGGACTTGTCCGTGGGACTAGATCGCGGGACTTGTTCGTGGGATTGATCGAGGGACTGTTCGTGGGAGAACTTGCGAGATCTACTTCCACTACGTCCACGAGCTTCACCAACTCTACTTCCGCTACATCGGTTGGTGAGCCATGACCTAAAACCTTGTATGCAATCTTCTTGGATGATCTTGGGTTCTTGATTCGTAGGCCGAATTTTTTTGTTTTCTACTACGTTTCCCAACAAGAACACAGGCGGTCTCACTCATCTCCATCTCCATAGTAGTCCTCATAAAAGTTACCCGCGTATCCCGGTAGCTGGAGGTCACCATCGGAAAACACGGAGGCTTGTGGACCCTGATATCCATTTGGGAAAGGATGGGGCCTAGGTCCAGTGTAGGGTGGAAGCAAAGGACCACGGGGTGGAAAAATGCCTCCAATCTCGGGCCAAGCAACTCGAGAAGGCATCTGAGTCCTCACTGGGTAGATCGCATCAAACTCAACTGATCCCACGCTCACAAAGGGTGCCAAAAGTGTCAGTGCTCGATACAGACGAACACGGGTGGCGTGGAGCTCGAAACAGAGAGCGCGTGCATCACGATCTCTGTCACTAGCAAACCTAGCAGTCATCTGAAGTGCGGGATCCTCTGCAGAGTGATCTGAGTAGAGTCCGGTGTAATATCCCTCTTCTCCTGGAAGTGCAGCAGGGATATAGCGGAATGAGGTCTCTCTCAGCAAAGTGTGCTCCTCTCTCAGCAGTGTCATACATGAGTATGCAGCATCCTGCACAGCCATGTTCTCGGTAACGCCAATGCCATGTCCAAAGTGGATAGGCTGGGTGACTCCAACGTGGTGCGGATAGATTTGAACAATTCAGTGGAACTGGGTTTGGTTGAAGTCGTGGAACTGCTCTTCGACGGTGTACTCAGGGTACCATCGATATCCCACATAGGACATCATCTCGATCAACGTGGCGGGATGGCCACGCACACCGAGGCACCTGGTCAAACGAACAATCTGCCGAGGGGGAAGATCTGCCATCTGAAACAGAAAGTAGTTTGCAAATGCATCAGATTATGAGATAAACCTGGAATGACTCGGACAACATAACGACTGTAATTGCAAGAAAAGACAATTTCTTACAACATGGAAAAAACACTTACATACGATGTAATAAAACAGGGAGCATAACCACTCTAACAAATCGATCACAACTTTCCTACGGCTATAAGGAAGCAAACAACGAGATGTTCTAATCAGACAGAGGAGAGCCTAGTCCTATCTTCCTGTAGAATAAGATGACGGTGACCCAGAACTCAGAACGAAGGGGGTAAGGAGAAAAAAGAAGCCTTACGTTATTCCCTTATATACCCAGAGTAACTATATAACTATAGAAGGCTAGACTCGACTTCGGCCAAGGCTACTAGTCCTACAGTCAGTCCTGCTCTGATACCAAGTCTGTCGGGACCCGGGGTTAGCGTATGCAAGTACAGCTAAGACATAGTCATATGGAGAGCCGAGAACCGTACCCACTTGTCTAAGCAGACAAGGCCAAGCACAGAACATTCTCGGAAAGCATTGTATGTGAGGGGCATCCCATCCAGGCCGGATGATCAACTGAGATGGGTCCTCATCGTACGCACACAAGTCTAATGATATGGGTGGTGAATTCCCATATTCAAAGACAAGTCGCCTCAACCATACTATCGACTATCTCAAAACTCTTACATAGACTTACTCCAGCCCGATCACTTAGTCGGGGTCTAGGGCGGGCTCGATCATACCACAAAGTGTGCACGAGACGGAGTCTCGAACAATCGCATCGCGATGCCCCAAGCTGCGCACATCTAAGGGCCACTTGGTGTATGAAAGACCGCCAGCCAGAACACAACTAAGGTCTCGAAAACCCATACAAAGACATGCATGTTATAAACATACACGCATCACACATGCCTTGTATGAACAGTAGGTACCATTGCAATTCTCTACAAAGTGTACAATTTTATTGATAACTCTTATAGAGTGCAAACAGAGATCACAAACATGTGATCCAACATTACAACACAAACGGAAGCAAATTATGTCTGAGTACAGACAAGTTTAACAAATGGCTTAAGAAGCCTTATTTAAACACAAGCCCTCCACGAGGGAACCAGTCGTCTGACTGGGACTAGACTAGTTGGTCTTCAGTCGTCCAGCTCGATGAAGAAGCCACCTTCGGGGTCAGTGGCATCATCTAAAACATAGATTAAGCAAACGTGAGTACAAAGTCGTACTCAGCAAGACTTACATAGGAGCTATACTACTCATGCACATGTATCAAGGTAAAGGGAGGTGGGGTTCACTTGCAGAAATGCCAGCTTTGACTTGGCTAATCCTGAACTACGAGTACCAGACTTTGAGGTAAGAAGCGTACACGAGTCCACTACTTTCACCAACCAATTACACCACTATGGTGCCTTCCTCGACTTCCCCACGAGGAAGCACGCCATAGCACTCACACTTATCTTGGTGTGTTTTAGAAGTATCCAGTTCAAGTTATCTAATAATCAAGCTAAGCTTTCCAAGAAGTCCATAACCGCGGACGCGGCTATTCGAATAGTTTTGTTAACCCTGCAGGGGTGTAGCGCTACACACACATGATCATCATTTACCGCCTTTGATCTCGACACCATTCAAGGGGTGCCAGCGAGGATGCTCACCACAACTGTTACCTCATAGCCGATCTAGTCCGAGAAAGCCGCCTACTTGGGTTGGTTACCACAATCGTGAACCCAGCCGGTTTACCGAAGTGGACCCAAGTGATGTGTGCGTGGTGCATAAGCCGGTCTCGGATGAGCCGTTCTCTCACTTAGCATCCAGGCCACAAAACTACCAGAACTCCGAACTATTGCGACATGTGGACATCGGAAGGGATGAGTTAGTAAGTTGAGATGGGTCAGTGAGCCCAATGTGTGGTTGTACTCTTCATCTTGGATCACCACACAAGAACTCGTACTAGGGCGGTGTTCAACGAGACAACCCATCGTGTACTCCTACACAGCCTCTCATCGTTCACCTTGTATTAGGGTCGATTCACCAACACTTTTCTACCAACATCAACATGATCATTCCCATCCCGACTCACATCACAGTAACAACATGGTATCATACTAAGCATGCAATAAGCGATAACATTTTCAGGGGCCACATGATATCAGTCAACTCCTACATTTGCTAGGATTGTGGTTTGCTTACTACTGTGACAAAATGATAGGTCATGCAAAGGAATGGGTTCATCTATGCGGTAGAAACGAATCATGGTGATCATCCTAAACAAATGCATAAGAGAGACATGAGAGGGAAGTGGGATTTTATCGACATGATCAATGGGGGTTTGCTTGCCTTGCTGACGTGGTTCGGGTTCTGGATCTTCAACGAAGGGGGCAGCCTCCTGCTCCGGTTCCACCTCTAATCGACAAACAACAAGCAAAGTAGCAAAGTAAATACAATGCACAATCACATGATGGAAGTTTGAATCTTGAAGTGTATGCTTTGATGTGTGAAGCAATTCCATTTAAATGGAGTATATTGCAAATTGAATTGCAAATTCAAACTCCAATTTGAGTTCAAATTAACCAAGTTGCATGTGACATTGTTTGATCATTTTGAATCATCTTCAATTGTATAAGATATGCCTCTGATGTGTGTTTGAATTATAACATAAATCCATGGTCCAAGTTGCAAGATCATTTGATTTGAATTTGAATTAATTTCAAATAAACCAAATGACATATGCTACTGGTCCCATTTTAAAATCAACTCCAACATAGTTGAAAGTTGCATATTTGGAAAGATAATTTTCTCCTGATCATTTTTCATATATTATTTGTCCAATTTGGAGTTAATATGAATTTTCTATGAATTTCCAAAGTTTGAGGTATTTTCTGAAATTTCTAGAATTTCTTTAATTCAAATAATCTCTGGAAATTTATTTAAATGATTTATTGCGTCAGTGCTGGCGTCAGGGGGGGGGCTGACAAGGGGGTCCAACCTGTCAGTGGCTGGATCTAATTAAGCCACTGGGCCCACTGGTCAGTGACCTAGGGGGTCATTAGGCGGGTGATTAACCGGGGGGGGGGGGGGGTTGGCTAACCTGCCGGCGGCTAAACGCCGGCGACTGGAGCCGCGGCGGCGCTGCACGGATCCAGTGCTCCCGGCCACCATTTGATGCGCCAAGGGCACCAGAGGATGGCCCGGAACGAGCTGCGTCGTCTGCGCTACTCGGGCTTCAACGGGGAGGCTTCAGGCGACGTCGTCTTCAACCTTGGTGGCGGCTGGAGCTACGGTTTCGAGCAGAACTTGCAAAACAGCCACGAGAAGGAAAGTGCGTGGTTGCGTTGGGTTGCTGGGGACTCCAGGAGCACTGCGGACGCACTGGTGAGGACGAAGGTGCACGGGAGCGAGCGCATGGTCAACCGCGGCGGCAACCGTGCTCGACTTCCATGGCGGATCGAGTTAGAGAGCGAGAGGGGAGACGGGAGCTTGGGGAAAACGCTCACCAGAGCTCAAGGAACATGCCGAGGTGGTCGTTGGAGGCGGGGAGGTCACGGCGACGGAGAATTCGACGGAGCTTGCTTGCGGGTCCGGCGATGATCCGACGAGCCTGGCGTCGCGTCTGGCCCGAATTGGAGTTCCAGCTTCTGCGAGAAGACGAAGTCAAGGACGAGGAACACGTTGGACTTGCGGATTGGAGCTCTAGGGCACGGTGGCCACGTCGTCCACGGCGCTGCGCTCCGGTGAAGCTTCGGGCGCCGACGAAATCGAGCGAGGGAGACGGGGAGAGAGCTCGTGGAGAAGGGGAATGGACTGGGGCAGCTGCGAGGAGTCTCCAGACGCGAAGAGGTGGCGAGGGGGAAGCAGGAGGTGGCCAGCATCGCCGGCATGCTCGCCACGGCGGCAGCAGCCTGCCTGGCGCGAGGAGAAGACGGGCTTGCCCCTGGGCTGGGCTGCCTCGGTAAGTTGGGCCCGTTTGAGGTAAGCCTTTTTTTTCTTTTCTGTTTTCTGTTTTTCTTTCTGCCATTTGTTCTGTTTAGCTAAAATAAATAGCTAAACATTTTATTAAATGCTGAAAACTTTTATGTGGCCTCATAATAATATAGACTAGCCACTTATAAACTTTCAACATTTTTAAAATTCAAATAATTTGAATTTTAAATTAAATAGGGGTATTTCTTTAATTCCAAGGCACTGTTTGAATATTTGAAAAATCTATGAGCATGGGGTGGGTCCCACATCACTTGATATGTGATCACACTCATTTATAAGACTTTTCAAACATCTAACATGAATTTTTGGAGAAGATTTTTATCTGGCCTTTTGAATTAATTCATCTGGGGGGGTTTCCTTCTCCCATTTTGATTTTGAAGTTGATTTCAAAGATTCCTTTTGAAATTTTGACATGATGCAAGGTTACTTTGATCCTAGCACATTATCTAACAGAGGGTTCTGACAACTCGCCCCCATGCAACAGAATCTCGTCCCGAGATTCAGAAGTCTGCGGGATGAAGGTGGGGTACTCGGCACTGAGACGGTCTTCTCTTTCCCACGTAGCTTCTCTTTCAGAGTGGTGTGACCATTGCACTTTCAGAAACTTAATCTTCTGACGACGAGGGACACGCTCTGCGGAATCAAGAATACGAACGGGGTATTCTCGATAAGAAAGGTCATGTTGGAGATCAAGCGTTTCATGGTCGACTTCGCGGATGGGGTCCTTGAAGCAACGCCTGAGTTGGGACACGTGGAATACATCATGTACTCGGGAGAGGTGCGGAGGTAATTCAAGTTGGTAGGCAACTTCTCCACGTTTAGCAATAACGCGGAAAGGTCCGATGTAACGTGGGGCCAACTTGCCTTTGATACCGAAATGTTGGGTTCCCTTCAGAGGAGTAACCCGAAGGTAAGCCTTCTCATCCAGATTGTAGCTCTCTTGCCTATGATGACGATCATAGTAGCTTTTCTGACGAGACTGGGCTGCTTTCAATTGATTACGAACAATGCGAACTTGCTCTTCTGCTTCCTTGATCATGTCCGGTCCAAAGAATTGTCTTTCACCGGTTTCTGACCAGTTTAAAGGTGTTCGACATCGTCGTGCATATAGGAGTTCAAAAGGAGCCATGTTCAGACTAGATTGAAAACTATTGTTATAAGCAAATTCGGCAAATGGAAGAGACTTCTCCCAATTCTTTCCGAATGAGATAACACAAGCTCTGAGCATGTCTTCAAGAATTTGGTTAACCCTTTCGACTTGACCGCTAGACTGAGGGTGGAAAGCCGTACTAAAGGAGAGATGAGTTCCCATAGCATTCTGAAAGCTTCCCCAAAATCTAGAGGTGAAAAGGCTGCCGCGATCAGAATTGATTTCCAAAGGAACACCGTGAAGGGATACAATTCTAGAGATGTACAAGTCCGCTAACTGGCTAGCAGTTATAGACTCGCGAACCGAAAGGAAGTGAGCAACTTTGGAAAGCCTATCTATGACAACGAAGATGGCATTGTTTCCTTTCTGGGTTCTTGGAAAGCCGGTGATGAAGTCCATACCGACTTTGTCCCATTTCCACTCGGGAATAGACAAAGGTTGAGTGTACCAGCAGGTCTTTGATTTTCTGCCTTAATGCGACGACAAACATCACATTCAGCAACAAATTGAGCAATGTCTCTCTTCATCCTAGTCCACCAAAATCTCTGGCGTAGATCTCGGTACATTTTTGTGCTACTGGGATGAATTGAGAGGGGTGTGTCATGGGCTTCCTTGAGGATGAGCTGCCTTAGTTCCCTATTCTTAGGTACTACTAAACGATTTTCAAAGAATACCGTTCCCTTGCTATCTGTGGAGAAACATTTAGCAACTCCGCTAGCAATGTTCTCCTTGATCCGGCGAACACCTCGTGCACGCCTTTGGGCAACTATGATTTGATCCTCAAGAGTTGGTTTCGCCACCAAGGTAGAAAGATAGCCATGAGGAACAATCTCAAGATTGAGCTTGAGAAAGTCCTCATGAAGAAGTGGTTGATACTGTTGTAACATGAGGTTGTTACAATACGACTTACGACTTAGTGCATCATCCATGACATTGGCTTTGCCTGGGGTGTAAGAAATTACTACGTCGTAATCTTTTATCAACTCAATCCAGCGTCTTTGCCTGAGATTAAGATCTAGCTGGGTGAAAATATATTTGAGGCTTTGGTGGTCGGAATAGATCTCGCAACGGTTACCAAGGAGGTAATGTCGCCAAGTTGTTAGGGCATGAACTACGGCAGCGAGTTCAAGGTCATGGGTAGGATAGTTCTCTTCATGTGGCCGCAACTGGCGTGAAGCATAAGCTACCACATGTCGATCTTGCAGAAGTATGCATCCTAACCCTTGCCGTGATGCATCACAATAGATCTCGAAATACTTTTTGGTGGCTGGAGGTGCAAGTACAGGTGCAGAAGTCAATCTTCTTTTTAGCTCTTGGAAGCTTTCCTCGCACTTGGGAGTCCATAGGAATTTCTTATCTTTCTTGAGGAGTTCAGTTAGAGGCTTTGCAACTTTAGAAAAGTTCTCGACGAAGCGTCGGCAATAGCTGGCTAGGCCAAGAAAACTCCTAACTTGCTTAACTGATTTAGGTGGAGTCCAGTCAAGGACGGCCTGAACTCTCTCGGGATTCACAGCAATGCCTTTTGCAGAAATCACGTGGCCTAAGTAGGTCACTTCTGGTAGCCAAAATTCACACTTGGAGAATTTAGCATACAGGCGATGCTCTCTAAGTTTCATCAATACCAGCCTTAGGTGTTCGGCATGTTCTTCTTTGTTCTTCGAGTATATAAGGATGTCATCGAGGTAAACCACGACGAACTGGTCCAAATACTCCATGAAGATCGAATTCATCATGCGTGAGAAAGTGGTGGGGGCATTGGTTAAACCAAAGGACATGACGGTGTACTCGTAAAGACCATAACGAGTAGTAAAAGCCGTTTTGGGAATGTCCTCGTTTCGGATTTTGATTTGATGATAACCTAATCTCAAATCCATCTTGGAGAAGACAGAGGATCCTGCAAGTTGATCATAAAGATCATTGATCCTGGGCAGTGGTTACTTGTTGTTTATCGTCGCTAAATTTAGCGGGCGATAGTCTACGCACATCCTTTCTGTTCCATCTTTCTTCGTTACGAACAGAACGGGGCAACCCCATGGCGATGAGCTAGGGCGGATGAAGCCTTTTTCCAACAAAGCTTCCAGTTGGGTTTTAAGCTCAGCTAACTCACGTGGGGCCATTTTGTATGGGCGTCTAGAAATAGGTGCGGTTCCTGGGGCAAGATCCACTATAAACTCTACACATCTGTCGGGTGGCATGCCCGACAGCTCTTCAGGAAAGACATCCGGGAAGTCACGAACCACCGGAATATCTTCAAGTTCGGGAAGGGGAAGTACATTCAAAGAATGCACTTGGGTTCTTGTTCTGGGTGAGGTATAGTTAACTGTTTTTCCTGAAGGGTGGGTGAGTTTCACGGATTTGCCTTTGCAATCCAGGTAGGCATTCTGTCTTGATAGCCAATCCATGCCAAGGATGACATCAATATCTGAAGACTTGAGGGCTATGAGTGAAGCAAGGAATACTAAACCCTCAATTGCAATTTGATTACCATGGCTTACTCTATTAGTTTGCCATCTTGACCCTGGAGTTTGAATAATCATCAGGGTGGAAAATTCAACAAAAGATAACTCATGACGAAGTGCATAACTTTCCGACATGAATGAATGAGATGCTCCTGGGTCGAAAAGAACGTAAGTAGGAACATAATTGACTGGGAGCGTACCAAGAATGACGTTAGTGGTGTCGTCAGTCTCTTCGGCGGCGATCTGGTTCACACGTCCACGAGTGGCGGGAGGAGCGGGTTTGGCGGTGTAGACCTTCTAGGGTGGCTTTCCACGACCATTGTTGTTGTTGTTGCCTCCGGCACGTGGTGGAGCATTTTGATGCTGGATCTGGTTCTGGGGACACTCACGAGAGTAGTGGCCTGCCTGACCACACTTGTAACAGGCTCCGAAAAAAGTGCGTGGAGCTGGGTTGTTTGGTGGAGCTGGGTGGAACTGGGTTGGTGGACGAGGCGCCACATAGGATGGCCTCGGTGGGTTGTTCTGGCGGAACATACTGTTTGGGATCCAGATCTTGCGCTTCTGGGAGCCAGAACTGGATGAACTGTCGTCTCTAGGGTGTTTGTGAAAGTCGTTGGGGGTGTTCATGTCCTCGGCCTTGATGGCCTTGTTGACAAGGACCTGGAATGTGGCAAAGTCATGAAGATTGAGCTCACGACGAAGTCCAGTGTTGAGGCCACGACGGAACCTCTCTTGTTTCTTGGAGTCGGTGGAGACTTCTTCAGTTGCATAACGAGCAAGTCGGTTGAACTCACGACTAAACTCGTCAACGGTCCTTCTGCCTTGAGTGAGGTTGCATAACTCCTCACGCTTGCGGTCCATAAGACCCTTGGGAATGTGGTGCTCGCGGAAGGACATGCAGAATTCCTCCCAAGATGCAGGCGGTCCAACGGGACGCATATTCAGAAAGTTCTCCCACCAAGAGCTAGCTGCACCTTCGAGGTGATAAGTGGCATAGCTGACCTTGTGACCAGTTGCAACACGGCCTGCTTGGAGCTTCCTCTCGATGCTGCGAAGCCAGTCATCGGCGTCAAGGGGCTCGGTGGAGTAACTGAAAACCGGGGAATGAAGTCGGATGAAGTCGTTCAGGGACACCAACTCATTGTGCTGCTGAGTGGTGTTGCGTGCAATGACTTCCAACAGATGGTGAGAGTCTCGGCGGTTCCTCTCGACCTCCATCAGAACCTGAGCCATCGTGGGTGGGGGTGGAAGGTTGCCTTCCTCCTGGTCATTCCCACGACCTTGGTTACGACCAACCTGGCCACGGGTTCCTTGAGACATCCTGAAGGTGAAAAACCAACGTCAAACAGAGTTGATTGGGAGAGTCTAAACAAGGTATTGAAGTACTGGAAGGATTACAGAGCAAAGGAAGTAAACATCTTGACAACATGGTGATAAAGCATACAAGCCATATATTCACAAGCTGTCATACAAACCATACATCATTTTAGTACAAGCACTAAGCTAATACAAACGTGATGAAGATGATACATCCTTCAGAGGCACTCTGACTTCCTATACATTATTTATCTAAGCCTCTGGAATCTTAGACACCTTGCTTACAATATACTAAGATACTACTACATCCTCACTAAGTAAGACCACAGGCGGTCCCACTCATCTCCATCTCCATAGTAGTCCTCATAAAAGTTACCCGCGTATCCCGGTAGCTGGAGGTGACCATCGGAAAACACGGAGGCTTGTGGACCCTGATATCCATTTGGGCAAGGATGGGGCCTAGGTCCAGTGTAGGGTGGAAGCAAAGGACCACGGGGTGGAAAAATGCCTCCAATCTCGGGCCAAGCAACTCGAGAAGGCATCTGAGTCCTCACTGGGTAGATCGCATCAAACTCAACTGATCCCACACTCACAAAGGGTGCCAAAAGTGTCAGTGCTCGATACAGATGAACACGGGTGGCGTGGAGCTCGAAACGGAGAGCGCGTGCATCACGATCTCTGTCACTAGCAAACCTAGCAGTCATCTGAAGTGCGGGATCCTCTGCAGAGTGATCTGAGTAGAGTCCGGTGTAATATCCCTCTTCTCCTGGAAGTGCAGTAGGGATATAGCGGAATGAGGTCTCTCTCAGCAAAGTGTGCTCCTCTCTCAGCAGTGTCATACATGAGTATGCAGCATCCTGCACAGCCATGTTCTCGGTAACGCCAATGCCATGTCCAAAGTGGATAGGCTGGGTGACTCCAACGTGGTGCGGATAGATCCGAACAATGCAGTGGAACTGGGTCTGGTTGAAGTCGTGGAACTGCTCTTCGACGGTGTACTCAGGGTACCATCGATATCCCACATAGGACATCATCTCGATCAACGTGGCGGGATGGCCACGCACACCGAGGCACCTGGTCAAACGAACAATCTGCCGAGGGGGAAGATCTGCCATCTGAAACAGAAAGTAGTTTGCAAATGCATCAGATTATGAGATAAACTTGGAATGACTCGGACAGCATAACGGCTGTAATTGCAAGAAAAGACAATTTCTTACAACATGGAAACATCACTTACATACGATGTAATAAAACATGGAGCATAACCACTCTAACAAATCGATCACAACTTTCCTACGGCTATAAGGAAGCAAACAACGAGATGTTCTAATCAGACAGAGGAGAGCCTAGTCCTATCTTCCCGTAGAATAAGATGAGGGTGACCCAGAACTCAGAACGAAGGGGGTAAGGAGAAAAAAGAAGCCTTACGTTATTCCCTTATATACCCAGAGTAACTATATAACTATAGAAGGCTAGACTCGACTTCGGCCAAGGCTACTAGTCCTACAGTCAGTCCTGCTCTGATACCAAGTCTGTCGGGACCCGGGGTTAGCGTATGCAAGTACAGCTAAGACATAGTCATATGGAGAGCCGAGAACCATACCCACTTGTCTAAGCAGACAAGGCCAAGCACAGAACATTCTCGGAAAACATCGTACGTGAGGGGCATCCCATCCAGGCGGGATGATCAACTAAGATGGGTCCTCATCGTACGCACACAAGTCTAATGATATGGGTGGTGAACTCCCATATTCAAAGACAAGTCGCCTCAACCATACTATCGACTATCTCAAAACTCTTACATAGACTTACTCCAGCCCGATCACTTAGTCGGGGTCTAGGGCGGGCTCGATCATACCACAAAGTGTGCACGAGACGGAGTCTCGAACAATCGCATCGCGATGCCCCAAGCTGCGCACATCTAAGGGCCACTTGGTGTATGAAAGACCGCCAGCCAGAACACAACTAAGGTCTCGAAAACCCATACAAAGACATGCATGTTATAAACATACACGCAGCACACATGCCTTGTATGAACAGTAGGTACCATTGCAATTCTCTACAAAGTGTACAATTTTATTGATAACTCTTATAGAGTGCAAACAGAGATCACAAACATGTGATCCAACATTACAACACAAACGGAAGCAAATTATGTCTGAGTACAGACAAGTTTAACAAATGGCTTAAGAAGCCTTATTTAAACACAAGCCCTCCACGAGGGAACCAGTCGTCTGACTGGGACTAGACTAGTTGGTCTTCAGTCGTCCAGCTCGATGAAGAAGCCACCTTCGGGGTCAGTGGCATCATCTAAAACATAGATTAAGCAAACGTGAGTACAAAGTCGTACTCAGCAAGACTTACATAGGAGCTATACTACCCATGCACATGTATCAAGGTAAAGGGAGGTGGGGTTCACTTGCAGAAATGCCAGCTTTGACTTGGCTAATCCTGAACTACGAGTACCAGAATTTGAGGTAAGAAGCGTACACGAGTCCACTACTTTCACCAACCAATTACACCACTATGGTGCCTTCCTCGACTTCCCCACGAGGAAGCACGCCATAGCACTCACACTTATCTTGGTGTGTTTTAGAAGTATCCAGTTCAAGTTATCTAATAATCAAGCTAAGCTTTCCAAGCAGTCCATAACCGCGGACGCGGCTATTCGAATAGTTTTGTTAACCCTGCAGGGGTGTACCGCTACACACACATGATCATCATTTACTGCCTTTGATCTCGACACCATTCAAGGGGTGCCAGCGAGGATGCTCACCACAACTGTTACCTCATAGCCGATCTAGTCCGAGAAAGCCGCCTACTTGGGTTGGCTACCACAATCGTGAACCCGGCCGGTTTACCGAAGTGGACCCAAGTGATGTGTGCGTGGTGCATAAGCCGGTCTCGGATGAGCCGTTCTCTCACTTAGCATCCAGGCCACAAACCTACCAGAACTCCGAACTATTGCGACATCTGGACATCGAAAGGGATGAGTTAGTAAGTTGAGAGGGGTCAGTGAGCCCAATGTGTGGTTGTACTCTTCATCTTGGATCACCACACAAGAACTCGTACTAGGGCGGTGTTCAACGAGACAACCCATCGTGTACTCCTACACAACCTCTCATCGTTCACCTTGTATTAGGGTCGATTGACCAAAACTTTTCTACCAACATCAACATGATCATTCCCATCCCGACTCACATCACAGTAACAACATGGTATCATACTAAGCATGCAATAAGCGATAACATTTGCAGGGGCCACATGATATCAGTCAACTCCTACATTTGCTAGGATTGTGGTTTGCTTACTACTGTGACAAAATGATAGGTCATGCAAAGGAATGGGTTCATCTATGCGGTAGAAACGAATCATGGTGATCATCCTAAACAAATGCATAAGCGAGACATGAGAGGGAAGTGGGATTTTATCGACATGATCAATGGGGGTTTGCTTGCCTTGCTGACGAGGTTCGGGTTCTGGATCTTCAACGAAGGGGGCAGCCTCCTGCTCCGGTTCCACCTCTACTCGACAAACAACAAGCAAAGTAGCAAAGTAAATACAATGCACAATCACATGATGGAAGTTTGAATCTTGAAGTGTATGCTTTGATGTGTGAAGCAATTCCATTTAAATGGAGTATATTGCAAATTGAATTGCAAATTCAAACTCCAATTTGAGTTCAAATTAACCAAGTTGCATGTGACATTGTTTGATCATTTTGAATCATCTTCAATTTTATAAGATATGCCTCTAATGTGTGTTTGAATTATAACATAAATCCATGGTCCAAGTTGCAAGATCATTTGATTTGAATTTGAATTAATTTCAAATAAACCAAATGACATATGGTACTGGTCCCATTTTAAAATCAACTCCAACATAGTTGAAAGTTGCATATTTTGAAAGATAATTTTCTCCTGATCATTTTTCATATATTATTTGTCCAATTTGGAGTTAATGTGAATTTTCTATGAATTTCCAAAGTTTGGGGTATTTTCTGGAATTTCTAGAATTTCTTTAATTCAAATAATCTCTGGAAATTCATTTAAATGATTTATTGCGTCAGTGCTAGCGTCAGGGGGGGGCTGACATGGGGGTCCCACCTGTCAGTGGCTGGATCTAATTAAACCGTGGGGTTAATTAATCCAGTGGCTTAATTAAGCCACTGGGCCCACTGGTCAGTGACCTAGGGGGTCATTAGGCGGGTGATTAATGGGGGGGGGGGTTTGGCTAACCTGCCGGTGGCTAAACGCCGGCGACTGGAGCCGCGGCGGCGCTGCACGGAATCAGTGCTCCCGGCCACCATTTGATGCGCCAAGGGCACCAGAGGATGGCCCGGAACGAGTTGCGTCCTCTGCGCTACTCGGGCTTCAACGGGGAGGCTTCAGGCGACGTCGTCTTCAACCTTGGCGGCGGCCGGAGCTACAGTTTCGAGCAGAACTTGCAAAACAGCCACAGGAAGGAAAGTGCGTGGTTGCGTTGGGTTGCTGGGGACTCCAGGAGCACTACGGACACACTGGTGAGGATGAAGGTGCACGGGAGCGAGCGCATGGTCAACCGCGGCGGCAACCGTGCTCGACTTCCATGGCGGATCGAGTTAGAGAGCGAGAGGGGAGACGGGAGCTTGGGGAAAACGCTCACCAGAGCTCAAGGAACACGACGAGGTGGTCATTGGAGGCGGGGAGGTCACGGCGACGGAGAATTCGACGGAACTTGCTTGCGGGTCCGGCGATGATCCGACGAGCCTGGCGTCGC
Organism: Bromus sterilis; assembly: GCA_950022295.1. Classification (NCBI taxonomy): domain Eukaryota; kingdom Viridiplantae; phylum Streptophyta; class Magnoliopsida; order Poales; family Poaceae; genus Bromus; species Bromus sterilis. The sequence goes on along the minus strand of OX465599.1, from coordinate 28,057,583 downwards.
GTCTGGCCCGAATTGGAGTTCCAGCTTCTGCGAGAAGACAAAGTCAAGGACGAGGAACACGTTGGACTTGCGGATTGGAGCTCTAGGGCACGGTGGCCACGTCGTCCACGGCGCTGCGCTCTGGTGAAGCTTCGGGCGCCGACGAAATCGAGCGAGGGAGACGGGGAGAGAGCTCGTGGAGAGGGGGAATGGACTGGGCGGCTGCGAGGAGTCTCCAGACGCGAAGAGGTGGCAAGGGGGAAGCAGGAGGTGGCCAGCGTCGCCGGCATGCTCGCCACGGCGGCAGCAGCCTGCCTGGCGCGAGGAAGAAGACGGGCTTGCCCCTGGGCTGGGCTGCCTCGGTAAGTTGGGCCCGTTTGAGGTAAGCCTTTTTTTCTTTTCTGTTTTCTGTTTTTCTTTCTGCCATTTGTTCTGTTTAGCTAAAATAAATAGCTAAACATTTTATTAAATGCTGAAAACTTTTATGTGGCCTCATAATAATATAGACTAGCCACTTGTTAGTTCCTCTACTGTTTTGCCCAACAATATCCAAAACTCATGGGGGTATAACTTTGCTCTTACAATCTCCCCTTTTTGGACTATTGTTGACAAAACAAGCATCGATAAAAGATATGGAATTTTGAGTTGAGTTGAGAGCAAACTCTAAGATATGAAGCTTATGACTCCCCCTGAATGCAAGCATTGAAGATTTATAATCGAAGAGAATGCTTGTTGAAGAAAATCATCAATGGGAAGCCTAACACATATCTTAGTGAATCAATTGCATATAAAGAGAATTTGACTTGAAGAATATGCAATCATCCAATGACCTGTGAACTTAAAGGATAATAACCACCTGCAAGATAAAAGATAGGAGAGCAACTTGCAAGCACGGGGGTTAATAACATATAAGGTGAAACAGTTCACAACCGAAGTAAAACTTAAGTTACAACCCAATCGAAGAGAATGGAATGTTTGTCGTAACTTAACATGCAAAATATCGAATCAAATCCCTAAACCCCGCAGCAAATCTAAACTCAATCGATGCTACTTTCTCCCCCTTTTTGTAAATAATTGGACAAAAGGTTGAGAGGCAGATCAAGAGCAGTTACGCGTCAGCTGCAACCCGGGGACCCTGCTGATTGTCTTCGCCTGAAGAAGATGCATCTCTTGAAGTGTCTCCTTCGGTCGAAGCAGGTGACTCTTCCTCGTCGAAGTCCATCGGCGCTTGAAGCAATTCAAAGTTGTTGTCGTTGAGAGGATCATCTTCTTGCTTCGAGGTGTGGGATTCTTCATCAGAGAAGGTATCGGGGCGAATCTGTTCAGCGGGATTAACAAAGAGGACTTCATCAATCTTGTCCAGCGAAGGGATCTTTGGGTTGGGGCGGTCGATCGTATCATTTCTGGAAAAGTGACGTTGAAGATGTGGATACTCCTTGAAAATCCGGTCAGCCTCAAGTTTCTTCACAGAGTTGAACTTCCTTAAACCTTTCCAAGAGTGGCGCTTCAAAACCTTCAAATACTGGTTGTTGTTTAATGCAATGTTGCCAACTCTATTGATCTCATCTGAAAGATGTTGCATCTGGCGCTGATTTCCTTCAATGAAGTTTTCTAGCATTTGCTGGTTACGAATTGCAACTTCAAAGTGGTATACTTATTTCTGGAACTTCTTCGACATGTTGCGTTCATTTACGTGCTGTCTGACTCCGACATATGTGGCAAATGGATCATTTGGCCTTCTGAAGATATTCATAGTGTCGCGGACAGGAGGGCAGTACAACTTCGGGTGATGCTTCGCAACAAAATCTTCGTTGCGTCCATGGTTGCAAATGGCTTGCAGCCAAGGAGCATATGGCTTCAGTTGATTTACTAATTCAGCAGCTTGTACCATATATCGAAGAAAACAGTCCTCGAAGTCAAGCACATGTCCATGATTAAGCTTCATTAGAGCATGACGTGTATGATAGTGAATGTTGGATTCTTCATTCGCAGTGCTGAGAGGCATCAGTGAATTTGACAGGATGTAACACCAAGTCTTCGATATGAATACCAGATGCTTCGGGCGAATGTTCTCAGGCATGTGATCTCCAGTGACTTCGGGATCCAAGAGTGAAGCAAATTCGGCTTCAGTAGGATCAGGTAACATATGAACCTTAGCTAGTTCTCCAGTGTGCCTTGGGATGTTCACTATATCCATAAATTCATCAGTATGCATCCTAAACACTTTCCCTTGAATCATCCATTCAAGAATCCATGAGCTTGTATCATCAGGGTTTCCAGAGACATAGAGAGTGGCATAGAATTGCTTCACTAGCTCGGAATTGAATGGAGTCTCCATGGCAAACATGCCCGTCAAATTCTGTGCTTCGAGGGTTTCCATGATATTTTGGAAGCACGTTGCAGAAGATAGACTATTCAAATCTAAGTACTTGTGCCGGAACAGAACACCTTTCTGGCAGTATAGCTTCGTGTAAAGGATTTGTTGTTCAGCAGTCCAGAAGCGAAGGTCATCAGCAGTCCTTGGTGAATCATATGGACTTGTGCCAAAGAAGCGAAGCTTCTGGCGATGAACTTCAATATCAAACTCAGGACCATGTCTTGAAGAAGATCCTTCTCCCAGGTATATAGGAAAAGTCTCTCTGGGGTAGATGGAGTCCAGTTGAGTGTCTTGGGCAGGAATGCAGTGGCCAATACATTGGCTTCGGCTTCGTCTTTGCGGTTGAGTTATGATGGCCAATACATTGGCTTCAGCTTCGGCTTCGGCATCTGCATCTGCATCTGCATTGGCTTCAACAGCTCGGTCTTTGGCTTCGCCTTCTCGTTCTTCAGACTCCTCAACAGAGTGAGCTGAAGAATAATCCTTTTCAGGAATGTCTTGAGAAGGAGGAGAAGGCTCTGGCGCAAAGTTGTCATGGGCGGACGGTTGAGGAGCGGGTTGAAGTGGAGGTGGAGTTTGAGCACGGGGTGGAGCGACTTCGGGGGCGGATGGCTTCGTAGAAGGTTTGGAAAGCTTGATGATTTTGCATCGAGGGGGCGATGCTTTTCTTGGGGCCTTCTTGGCCGGATGAGAGCTCACCTCATCAGCTTCTTCTGTGTCAGCAATAAGACGTCTCTTTCTTTGTTGCAGCTTGGGAAGTGGTGAAGCTAATTGCTTGAGCATGGCTTCGCGCTTCTTGGAGTCAAGAGCCATGACTGAAGCATTGTGATTCTTGCAACATTCTTCAATAGCAGACTTTATCTTGCCTTGATATACTTGTATATTTTGCTTCGTTTGCTCATTTACAACAGCAATTTTCTTCGAAGCAGCTATGGCTTCGCTCTTGAAATCCTCATCTGATTCAGCATCTGCTTTCTTCTTGAATTTCAGAATCTTAGCAGTTTCAGATCTGTCCCTAGCATGCAAATCCCTCAGCTGATAGTATAAAGTTTCAATCACAGCAGAAAGATTTGGTGAAATATAAATATTCCCAATATCCACAGCCTTGGGATTAACAGCTTCAGCAAGCTGGCGGTATGCCTGATTTAGGCTCAAACAGTCCCAGAGTTCACCTTCTCTTGCATCTGGGAAGTTGTGTTCACTGTGCTCAGCTTCAATATGAGCTTCGGGGACGGGAGCTGCGACTGGCTTCGGAGGAATGTCCTTTGGAGCCATGTCAACCGCAGCTTCCTTCTGAGCGGCTCTAGCAATTTTCTCAGCTTTCTTCGTGCGAAGAACATCAAGTTGATCTTGTCGTTTGGCTTCAGCTTCACTAAGCTGTTTGGCTTCGGCGGCATCCTTAGCCTCTTGAGCTTTTGCTTCAGCTAGCTTGCGCTTCGCTTCAGCTTTCTGGTTTGATTCAGCCCGCTCTTTCCTTTGCTTCTCCAACTCTGCAGCTTCTCGATCAGCTCTCTCTTTCTCTTTAGCTTCTTTATCAGCCTTAGCTTGGCTTGTGCTTCAGCATGCAGACGTTCAGCTACTGCACGGTCTCTCTTGCGCAGTTCAGCCTCAGACAGCTTCTTTGTGCCGACCTGGGCATAAGTCTGGCCAGGCGTGGCAACGGTTGACTTTGGCTTCGAAGCTTTGGCTTGTTCAGGAGCTTTAGCTTCGGGCCTAGCAGCAGGCTTAGCCGCAGGCTTAGCCTTCGGGTCATGCCTTTCCTTGGTTCTTTGCTCAGCAGGAACAAGGCGGCGAGGTGACTTAGTAGCCAGGGGAGCCTCAACCACCAGGTTCATCAAATCGATGTTTTTCTTGGGAGCAGGAGGATCAGAGGTTTCTTGAAACTTAACTCCTTTTGGAGCAGACGGTTTCTCTCCAGCCTTCTTCAGTGGCTTCCGAATCTGTTTCCTCTTAGGACTTGGTGGAATGGGAGAGTGTTCAGACTCATCATCTGCTTCGTCAGCAGGATCTTCATCAATCGAATCTTCAAGCTGTGCAGCAGCATCAGCTTCGTCATCAGCTTCGTGATCAGCCTCCTCTCCAGAAGCAGGAGGGGGTGAATCACTCAGCTTGCGAAGCTTTCGCCTCTTCTTAGGCTTCGATGCTTCAGCTTCATCAAGCCCTGCAGCAGCTAGTGCTTTTGCCTTCTTTTCTTCTCTAATCCTCTTCTTTTCAGCTAAAATGGCAAGTCTCTCTTGCTCATCAGGATAGTCATCCGGAGTCTTGAGGGTATTCGGGTGCGGAACAGCCGGAGGCTTCGGGTAGTACTTCTTCCTGTTAGCAGCTGTGTATTGAGCACACATAGCGATGGTGTACCGATAAGGTGGGCTGAAAGCAAACTGCATTGCCCACTTCCAAGTTGGGATGCTCTTGTACTTGTACCACCTGATAGCCCAATAGCGTCGAATCCTTTGCAATCGAATCTTTCGGTCATGATCTGATTCTTCAGGAGGAGAGTCATAGCCCATCTTGAGGCGAATGGCTTCGGGTATGCCTCGGGCATTATTGACTTCCTTCGTCTTGCCTCCTTTGCCTTTTTGCTTCGGTGGCTCTGGATAGTTTTCGAGCCCTTCAACAATGGGAGACTCATTCCCCATAGCAGCCTCTTCGTCAGACATCCTGAGAAGATGGGATCACTTTTGATTCTAAGAACAGTTTTCCCAGGGAGTAAAGATCAGCACGGATCAAACTGTCCCTAACTTGGTGACGCGAAGCGCTACGGCGACGGAGTGCGAAGACGAGCTCTTCGTCGACGGGGAATGTCCACAGCGGCGGCGGTGCGGCAGTGAAGCGGCTACGGCGACGTCGGGTACGGGAGCTCTGCGGAGTGCTCGAGGAGGAAGACAGGAAAATCGGGAGAGAATGAATCGTGGGGAAACCGTTTCGCTGGGGAACGCCTTAAATAGGCCCGATCTGAAACGGTTGTCAGATCGAATCGAACGGTTCTCAGCGAGTGACTCTTCCGATTCAATGGCTCAGATGAAGTGGCGTATCGCGAGCGAATCTCAACGACCCGAAAAAGACGGGGACTCAACGGCCGAAGAATAAGTCTTGACCGAGAGCAAAAACTTTGATAAAGTTGGAAGCATTTGATTCGGAACTCAATGATGTTCGAAGCAATATGCTTTCCGTTTCAATTGTGATTATCATTCAAGATAGAGAAGATTGGGAGCGAATCAGAATGGAGAGGTAGGGTCCAAAACTTATCACTTCGAAGAACAACAACGAAGCTAAAAGTGATAAGTATAGGGGACAAAAAGAAACGAACAAAGAAAATAAAAGAAAACACAGAACAGAAAGCAAAAGGCAAACGAAACTAAAGTTGGACGAAGGAAAACTCAAATGAAACTAAACAAATAAATACACAACGAAGGTGAATATATACAATGAAAAGTTTCGATCTTACTGAACATTGTGTGAGTCTAAGATGTTTAGCTCACATCTCAATGCACAAAACCTTTTCTCGTCCAATGGCTTCGTGAATATATCTGCCAATTGATCTTCAGTTCTTACATGGCTAATCTCAATGTCTTCGCGCTGAACATGATCTCGAAGAAAATGATGACGAATATCAATATGCTTCGTTCGAGAGTGTTGCACAAGATTGTGAGCAATCTTGATGGCACTCTCATTGTCACAAAGCAGAGGGATTTTCTTCACAAATATACCATAATCTTTCAGCGTCTGCTTAAGCCAAAGTATTTGAGTGCAGCATGAGCCAGCAGCAATGTACTCAGCTTCAGCAGTAGATATTGAGACACAGTTCTGTTTCTTTGAAGCCCAACACACAAGAGATCTACCAAGAAAGTGACAAGTGCCTGAGGTAGATTTCCTGTCAACCCTATCACCAGCCCAGTCTGAATCAGAATATCCAATCAAATCAAACTAAGTACCCTTGGGATACCAAAGTCCCAAAGAAGGAGTATGTGCTAGATATCGAAGAATTCGCTTCACAGCAATATGATGCGATTCCTTCGGATTTGCCTGAAAACGAGCACAAATACAAACTGATAGCATGATGTCAGGTCTAGATGAACATAAGTATAAGAGTGAACCTATCATAGACCGAAACTTCTTCTGATCGAAGGGTTTCCCTTTCTCATCTGCATCAAGAAAACCATTTGTAGGCATGGGAGTTCTAATGGTCTTGCATTCAGCAAGATCAAACTTCTTCAGGCAATCCTTCAAGTATTTCTCTTTTGAAATAAAGGTGCCATTCTTCTGTTGTCGAATTTGAAGTCCGAGGAAAAACTTCAATTCACCCATCATAGACATCTCATATTTCTTCGACATCATTCTTGCAAATTCTTCGCTGATTTCAGTGTTAGTACAGCCAAATATAATATCATCTAGATATATCTGACACACAAATAGATCATTGTTATATGATCGAGTGAAAAGAGTGGGGTCAGTTGTTCCTGGTTTGAAGCCTTTCTTCAGGAGGAAATCCTTCAATGTTTCATACCAAGCACCAGGTGCTTGCTTCAGTCCATACAAAGCTTTGTGAAGCCTGTACACCATATCAGGATTCTTCGAGTCTTCAAAACCTGGAGGCTGCATAACATACACTTCTTCTTCGATTTCACCATTAAGAAAAGCACTCTTGACATCCATTTGATATAGCAATATATTTTTGTGGTTAGCAAAAGCAAGCATGACACGAATGGATTCGAGACGGGCTACTGGAGCATAGGTTTCACCAAAGTCAATGCCTTCGATTTGGGTGTAACCTTGTGCTACCAATCTAGCCTTATTTCTTACCACAATACCATCTTCATCTTGCTTGTTGCGAAATATCCACTTTGTGCCAATAACATTGTGCTTCGTGGGATCTAGCCTTTCAACAAGTGACCAGACCTTGTTCCTTTCAAATTGGTGAAGTTCTTCCATCATAGCCAATAACCAATCAGGGTCCTTCATGGCTTCATCATATTTTGAAGGCTCTAGCATGGAGACAAAAGAAAAGTTTCCACAGAAGTTAGCCAAACAAGTACGAGATCGAGTAGTGGGACGACCTGGTTGATTGATATCTTCAAGGATCGAATCCACATCAACTCTTCTTCGAACTCGTGATAACGTAGTATCATTTTCTTCAGGCTCAGCTTCTGCTTCAGGATGTGCATCAGCTTCGGGATCAGCTTCACCTTCAGCTTCAGCATTTCCTTCAGGATTAGCATTTCCTTCGTTCCCTTGACCTTCTTCGTCCTGTTCATCATTAGCTTCAGGATGTTCATCTCCAGCGCCCCGGGCTATGTGTGGGAACATTGGACCATCATCATCCCTAACAGCTTGACGTTGATTGGCTTCAACAGGGCGAATCTCACCAATAGCCATGGACCTTATCACTTCATCAAGTGGAGGTTCATCTAGATCATGAGGCAAATGCTCCTTTTGAGAGCCATTAGTTTCATCAAACCTTACATTCACAGTTTCCATAACTTTCCCAAAGTGAGAGTTATAGACTCTGTAAGTGTGAGAGTTTGAGCCATAACCTAAAAGAAAACCTTCATGTGCCTTAGGGGAAAATTTGGAGCTATGATTCATATCTCTAATAAAGCATGGAGCACCAAATACCCTAAGATATGAGACATTTGGTTTGTTACCAGTGATAAGCTCATGTGAAGTTTTCTTCAAGAATTTGTGAAGGTAAACCTTGTTGATGATGTGACATGCAGTGTTGATTGCTTCGGCCCAGAACCTAATAGGAGTCTTGTATTCAGCAAGCATAGTTCTGGCCATTTCAATAAGAGTTCTATTCTTCCTTTCAACTACACCATTCTGTTGAGGTGTATAGGCAGCAGAGAACTCATGAGTAAAACCATGATCATCAAGAAAGTCTTCAATATGAGTATTTTTGAACTCAGTTCCATTATCACTTCGGATATGCTTCAGAGATAATTCATATTCTGTTTGAGCTCTCTTTGCGAATGACTTGAAGATTTCAACCACTTTTCTCTTGTCATCCAAAAAGAAAACCCAAGAATAACGAGAAAAGTCATCAACAATAACTAGACCATATTTGTTTCCTCCCAGGCTTGCATAATTTTGAGGACCAAAAAGATCGATATGAAGCAATTCAAGAGGACGAGTGGTAGTCATGATGGTCTTCGCTGAATGACGTTTCTTCGTAATTTTACCAGCTCGCAAGCACTGCAGAGACGATCCTTATCGAATTTTACTTCGCTAAGGCCGATAACATGATTCTTCTTCACTAAGTTATGAAGATTTCTCATCCCTGCATGACCAAGTCTTGGATGCCATAACCATCCAGATGAAGCTTTTGCCATTAAGCAAGTGGATACAGCAGGGCCCGAAGAAAAATCAACAATGTATAGATCTCCCTTTCGGTAACCCTAGAAGACAAACGTATAGTCATCCTGTGAAAAGACAACACAACGCGAAGCAGAAAACAGAACAAGCATACCCATATCGCATAACTTTGAAATATACATAAGATTATATCGAAGAGATTGGACTAGCATAACCTTGTCAATGTGCTTATCCTTCGATATGGTAATCTTACCCAAACCTAACACTTTACCTTTGTTGTTATCACCGAAGGTAATGTACTTCAGAGAAGATTGAGATAGTTTTTCTTTGGTGAATAACTCCTTGTCTCCGGTCATATGATTTGTACAACCACTATCCATGACCCATTCGGATCCACCGGAGACATAGCCCTGCAGAAGAATTAGTTCTTCTTAACCACCCACAAACGAGCAGGTGACTGAGAAGATGTTGAAGCACTGGTTGAAGCAATATTAAATCGAACAGGAGTGTATTGCTTCGGTGTACCATCAAGCACACCATAAATGTAAGTCCTCTGCGAATGGTTAGCATAAGTATGAGCATATGCAATCTTAGTATGATTATTATGAGGACGATACGTATGGCGACCAGTACGATAGTATTGCTTCTGCGGAACATTTGATTCGGTCACCAATGGATCATTTCTCGTCTCAAGAGAGTAGAAATGATTCGGTGGTACCGAAGAATTTCCCTGCATAGAATGGTTAGCAGGCAGTTTTTCCACAAGTGCTTTCTGCACCCATATCTGCCTCTTATAGAATCCATTCTTTGGTGGAGTACCTACATACTCAGCTGAAACTTTTCCCTGTTCATCTTTCTTGAGTTTGTAGTCTGAATCAAGTGATTCATCCACAATGACTTTGTTCATTTTGCAGTCGAAACCTGAAAGGTTAGCAATATCAATGGGTTTCTCCTTCGCTAGAACCCAAACAGTCTTAGAATACTGTTCAGGCGCCCAATATGTGCCATCAGGATTTATCTTTCTCTCGAAACCAACACCTTCATTCCTGGGATTCCTGTGAAGGAGAGCCTTCCTCGGGATATCACAGAGATATTGGTGTCCTTGCACACTTTTGAACATGCCTGTTTCAAATAAGTTTTTCAACCTGAGGAGTTCCTCGGTAACAGCAGGATTTTCCTCATCGGAGGCATTAGTATCATTAATAACAATAGGAGCTTTCCCTTTGGAATCAGTTTTGCTTCGTTCCAAACAATCTAAACAAGGTGATTCAGTTTTATGGTTTGCTTCAGAACCTTGTTGAGCCATGAGAGAGAGATTGACATTTTCCAATTCTTCATGAGCCTCTTTCAGTTTTTCGAGAGCCATTTTCCTCTGAAGAAATTCATAGGTGAGCTTCTCATAATCTACTGAAAGAAGATCATGCCGAGAGGATAATTCTTCAAACTTCTCCTTCAGAGCAGCATGCTCATTAGTTAAAGTTTGACCTTTCTCAATCTCATCGATCAACAACGTTTCTGATTTCTTAATGGTTTTGCTTAGAGAATCAAGTTCATCTTGTTGGATTGAAGCAATTTTAGCAAGTTTAGCATAGCTTATCTTTGAGTCACTTTCATACGAGGAACAATCAGAAGTGTCATAGTTTGATTTGTATGAGGATACCTTTGCCTTGGCCATGAAGCAATATGCAGGAGTTTCATCTTCACTACTGTTGTTGGTGAAGAATGAGCTCGAAGCATTGATTGAAGCATCTGCCGAAGCGAAGGCCAAACCAGCAACACCATCTGATTCGGACCCAGACGCAGACCTTGAATCTTGTTCAGCTTCGGAACCAGAGGCTTTGTCTTCAGAGTTCATCTCCTTTCCCAGATAGGCCTTGGCACGGTGAGAGCTGCTTCGACGAGACGAGTGAGTCTTCGATGAAGAACCCTCACGCTTCTTATCATACTTCTTCCTCTTATCATCATCAGAATCTTTCTTCTTTTCCCTTCTTGAACTGGAATCATGTCTCTTTGACTCATGACTTCTGGAGGATCTGTGAGACTTCGATGAAGAGTATCTAAGTGAATGCTTCGATTTGTTCTCAGCTTCCCACAGGGGGCAATCAGCAATGTAGTGACCTGGTTTCTTACATTTGTAGCAACAATTGTCTTTTGATGGAGAGCTTCTTGAGAATGAACGGTGAGATGAGTGAGTGGAGCTTCTTGAAGAATAACTCTTTCTCGGTGAAGAAAAACCTTTTCTTTGGAAGCGATTGAAGCGTCTCATGATCAATGCCAAATCCTTTCCAATGCTTGCAGGATCATCTGATTCGACACCTGAAGCAGAACTGACTTCAGGTGAAGAGTGACGTGAAGCTTTTGCTTTCAAAGCATGAGTTTTTCTTCGTGAACCATTTATGTCAGGTTTCTGATCTTCTTCCATTTCAAAGGTAGTGAGTCTCTCAAGAACATCAGCAGCAACAAGACGTCTGAAATCAGTCCTTTCCTTGATCATCAGCACAATGTGATCAAACGAGTCATCCAATGAGCGAAGCAAAGTTCTCACAACAGAGTGAGGAGTAATGTCATCAGCACCGAGGGAAATCAATTCATTAGCAAGAGTTGTGAGTCTGCTGTAAATGGAGCTGACTTTTTCACCCTCGTTTCTCTTGAAGCGATAGAATTTGCTTCGGTGAGTGTCAATTCTGGCATCTTTCTGGGTAGAAACACCTTCACCAATATTTTCAAGATAGTCCCAGACACCTTTGGCAGTTGGAATATTCTTCACTTCATGATACTTTTCAGGTGTCAAGTGATTGGTGATGAAAACCCAAACTACAGAATCAAGATCAATCAGTGTTGCTTCTTCAGGGGTGATGGCCTTCTCATCGGCAACAGTGACTCCATACAAGACAACTTGCCAGGCAGTTGAGTTGATAGCCATGATATTTCTTTTAATCTTGTCCTTCCAGTACGGGTAGTCCTTCCCATTGAAAATAGGAATAGGTTCGCCAGAGCGAATAGCTGCGAAAGACATACTAGAAGACATACTTGAAAACACTCCAGGAGGTTAATCCAAAACACACAGAGTGTAGGGAGTGACTAGCTCTGATACCAATTGTTAGTCCAAGTATGTGATCAGAGGGGGAGGGGGTGAATGATCACTTCAAAATTTTGCATGAAACTATGAAGTGAAGCATAACTCAGTAACCGAGGAGATTCAACAGAAAGGTAAACATTGAAGTAGAACATGATTGAAGCATAACATAGCGAATCAAAAGCATCGAATCAATTGCATTGAAGCATACCACTGAAGCAATTGATAAACTGAATGTATGTGCGGAAAGTAAAACGAACTCTTGACTCGGCGATGTTTGTTCGACCAGTTCACACTCTTCAAAGTGCTACGTCTGGTTGGAGGGACTTGTGATTGAACACAGGAGCTAACCTCTCTCCGTCCGTATCTCCACTGCACCAATCTCCTTGAGCTTGGTCAGTTCTTCACTCGTGGTTGATTATTGAGGAAATCACCGAAACCTTTGACAAACTGGACTTCGAGGCGAAAATAACTCTTCGCTCTCTGAAGAACAACTCTCTAACCGTCTAGGAGAATTGCAGTTCTCCAAGATAAAAAGGCTAGCAAACTTCTTCCTAAGTCAAAATGAATCAACTCAGATCAATAGGACTTATGCTTCTGTGGATGGGTTTTTGGTTTGCTTCGGTGGGGTTGCTCTCTCTCTCTCTCTCTTTTGTAAGGAAATAATCTCGGAGCAGCCGCCGGCCAATGAGGGCGGCGGTGGCGTATTTATAGGTGACAATCCCTAGGTGCGAAATGACTGAAGTGACCCGATGTGTCAGCTTGACACCTGTCCCCAACGGTCATATTTCCAATCAAAGCGCAACTTTACTTGCGGTCCAAGTAAAGCTGACTCACGGACTTGGTTCTGCTTCAGGAGCCGAAAGAACTAAGTCTTCGCTGGTGAAGCATTACCTAGCGCACATGAGATTTCTCAACTCTGGTTTCTCACTGGTTTGGATTCGATCTGAGTCTTTTCACCAAAACCTTCGGAGTACATTTACTAAACCCCTCTTGATAGTACGGTTTTTCCTACGACTCAAAGAAGTGAAAAAGAACTACACAAAAACTACTAAGTCTTGCGCCATCTTGGCCATCTTCTTCGATGAGATGTGCTTCAGGATTCCTTATCTTTTTAGGGGTCGACAACCGTGATGAGCTTCACTCCAGAGGATATGCTTCAGTAAAAGTGTAAATCTTCGTTGAAGCTTTATCACCAACCTATAACTTCAGGAACCTAACCATCTGTTTTACACTAGAAAACTTGTTAGTTCCTCTACTGTTTTGCCCAACAATATCCAAAACTCACGGGGGTATAACTTTGCTCTTACACGTGGCCGCCGCCGCCGCCGTCTCCTTCATCTTCTCCGGACATCACCTCTCCATCAACAACTCTCTCTCTCACCATGTCTCTGTGTGAGTAGTTCCCCCTCGGGGCTAAGGCTTCTATCTTGATCTATGTGGTTTCTCTCTCTCCCATGATGTGATTTTTGTCGTGATCATTGGCTATGTTAATCCAGGGTGATCCCATGATATTTCTCCTTCCTCTATGTATTAGATTGATGTACTCACTTGATCTTATCTAGTATAATCCCCGAGACCATGGTGACAACGGTCTGTTGGACATGGGTTAGAAGAATATTTTCATGAGTGATTTACTCTTTTGTGTGTGGATTGAATATTGAGAGTCTCTTGGTGCTTGTCTTTGACTATCCTTTAGATATGTTGTGGGGATTGTGGTACTCTCTTTGGATGGCCGCGGTGACATTGGGAAATCATAGATCGAGAACTATGAACTTTGAGGTGTGCTTTTGTAGCCCTACATAATTCTCGTCCTCTCTTGACCACAAAGGAATGACCTCCGAGTGCGTCTCCATTGCTTGTATTATGGGAAATATCATGTGATTAGACTATATTAATGTTGTTGGGAGTTGCCTAGGCCTTGTTTCCACCATTGCAATACCGTTTGTGCTGACGTTTACCACTTGTTTCCTTGCTGCACTTTTTATTACAGAATTATATTACTTCGTTTTGCCACACCTATCACCTATATTTTACCATCTCTTCGCCGAACTAGTGCACCTATACAACTCCTAGTTGTATTAGGTGTGTTGGGGACACAAGAGACTTCTTGTATCTTAATTGCAGGGTTGCTGGAGAGAGACCCTCTTCAACCTCTACTTCCCTAAGTTCGATAAACCTTAGGTCATCCACTTGAGGGAAATTGCTGCTGTCCTACAAACCTCTGCGCTTGGAGGCCCAACATAGTCTACAAGAATAGAAGCGTGTGTAGACATCAACCCACAATCATGCATAACGCTCCCTCTTGGAGTCACTACCTACTACTTGGCCAAAGCAATAAACAGCAATGGAGAACATGCAAGAATTACTCTAGAACATAAATATAAAAGAGGAGAATCAAATATATTACTCAAACACAATCTGAACATAATCTCATAATCCATCGGATCCCAGCAAACTCAGCATAGCAACAACAGAAATATTACATATGTGCCTCGATCATGTAGGCCAGCTCACGAGGTCTAATCCCTGAAGAGGAAAGAGGGGAGGAGAACATCACATAGCTACTGATCATAGACCCATGGTCCAAGGTGGACTACTCACGGTTCATCCGGGAAGCATCCATGGTGGTGGAGAATCTCCCGGAGGTGATTCCTCCCTCCGGCAGGGTGCCGGGAAGAGGTCTTCTGGTGCTCCCGATCTTGGAAGTGCGGCGGTGGCGGAACAGAGGAGAGATCGTGAAAAAGGGTTCCCGTCACAGCGGTTTCACGTCACGAGGAATAAATAGGCGAAGGGGGAAGCCAGGGGGGCCACCAGGGGTCCAGGCGTCCCCCTCGCGCGACCCCACCGTAGGGCTCGCCGGGAGGGCGCCTGGGGCCCTGGTGGGTCCCCTCTGCCCCACCCCCCCCTCAGTGATTCCTGAAGCTTCTTCTGCGCTGATTTTTATTGGATTTTTCCCGAATTTTTGGAGCACTTTTAATATGGGGGAAACCTGAAATAGAAACAGCAGAAAACAGGAATTGGCACTGGGGTGCACTGAGTTAATAGGTTAGTCCAAATGTGATCAAAAGTGTATGGAAGTTCATCAATATCATAGCAATATCACATAAAAGAGACATGGAGCAAACAGAAATTATAGATACGTTTTGGATGTATCAACATCCCCAAGCTTAACTCCTGCTCGTCCTCGAGTAGGTAAATGATAAAAGCATAATTTCTGTGGTGACATGCTAACAATCATATAAGAACTTTTAAGTAAAGCAATCAAGGCATGTAATTCAATTCAAGTCATAACAGGCATGAGTCTATATTTAGCATTGAAACAAGCAACATAAGAACATAAAGGTGCAAGAGCTCTCGCTGTCCGTGACTCAAATGTCTCCAAATGGTGTTTGCGTGCAAGAAAGGGGATAGGGATATACGAGCAAAAGTATTTTTGTGTTGAGAACTCAATCTACTAAATTTTCACACTTGGTATTCTTTGGAATCTTATCTTGACTCATCCCCAGACCATTAGCCAGGTACAAGTCAAAATGATCCACTCCTTTTCGACATTTTGAGAACTCATGCAATGGATGAGCGTAAGCAAGAAAGTTGACACTTAGGATGGCAAAGAGAAAATAAGGTGGAGGAGGAAGACAAAAAGGTGTGAAAGGCTCACATCAATGAGGACAATCATAGGCGAGAGAAAGCCAAATGATAGATATGATGTGAGGAGTAGGGATTTCCATGCAAAGGATGCACATATGAGCTAAGGTAAGCTCTCCAATGGAACTAGTGGGGGTGCATCCAACTTGCTTCCTCAAGAAGACCTAGAGCTCATTTGAGGAGGCTCATCATTGGAATATACAAGCCAAGTTCTATAGTGTGAAGGTCCCCACATAGCTATATGCATAAATGATAATCTCTATTGAGTACAAGATATAAGAGGGAGTACGAGTGTGGATCTCTCAAAAGGAATAGTAGTGTGCCCCCTTCTCTCTTTTTATTTCTTTTTCTCTTTTTTCTATTTTTTGTATTTTTTGGTGGCCTCAATGGCTCTTTCTATTTCTCTCATTTTTCCTCTTTGGGATCTTTTAATTTGTCCATTTTGGGATATTTTCCTCACTTTAGGGGCAACACTCTACATATTACAAAAAGTATAGAAGATCTTTCACACTTTACAAAAGTACTCAAATCATAAAGAAGATGTAACTATCATGAAGTATGCAAATGTATGCCTCTGCCAGTGTAGCAGGATATGCAATGATACTAGCGCGTCATGTAGCAATGATTAGGGCAAGGCCCAACTAGCATGCGGCTCATCGATCAAGCAAGTATCATGTATGACATGAAGATCAAGTCATGAGAAGATGGATGTTGCATGGCAATATATCTCGGAAAGGCTATGGAAATGCCTTGGTAGGTAGGTATGGTGGCTGTTTTGAGGAAGGATATAAGGAGGTTTATGATGACAGAGCATATCGTGCCAAGGGTTTGGATGTACCGGCGAAGGTGGACGCCAACTCTCGGAGTGAGAAGAAAGCAATGCACGGCACAGGAGAGGCTAGAAAAATATGGGAAGGTGGAAGTGTCAACTTTCGAATACTCACATTAGTCCGAAGAACTCATGCACTTATTATCGGTAACTCTCAATCTAATAAGGAGGTTCTGAAAGAGACAAATACCCCGAGGAGGAGTGTATGGGGGTTTGGTTATCCTTGCGCATCCTCGACTCATGGTACGTGAGTGTACTCTAATATTCGACCCCTCAGAAGAGTAGTGATCCATCTAGTAGCTAGAGTTCTCAACTAATTTTGTAGGTTTTGAAAATAAACACGAATTGCCCAAAATACGACATCTATCACTAATAGGCTAAAGCTCTTGAGACCAAAAGTCCAAACATTACTCAAAACAATACCTCAAAACTATTGCAAGTTACTACTACAAAAGAATAGCAACCTCAATTACCTACTTCAAGTCAAGACACAAAACTCAGTGCAACAGGCAAACTCTCTAAACAAGATAAACATGAAAACTCAAGAGAGTTCCAGCAACAAACTAAACAAAATCTCTTTGAAAAGATAAGCATGAAAACTAAGAACAAAACATGGCAGTAGCTATGAAAAAGGTAAAGAACAAACACAACAAAGATAAGCATGAAAAATCCTATGTTGTGTTCTAGATTTTGGAAGTGGAGCGTGTTTCTCTCCCACACAAAGAAAGCTGGGTTCTAACTTGTTATGAACAGCAAGCAAAGCTAAAGAAAACTAAAAATAAAACCTAAGAGCGAGACGCTCCACTCATAACACATAATGCATGAAGTGATAAAAATATAGTGAAACGAGAAACGAACTGATAATTATTGAGGGAGAAGGGGATGCACGGGGGCATCCCCAAGCTTAGACGCTTGAGTCTCCTTGAATATTTCTTGGGGATGCATGGGGGTATCCCCAAGCTTGAGCGCTTGACACTTCTTAATCTTCTTTCATCATCTTCCCTCGCACACTTGAAAACTCCCTTCATACACAACTCATCATAATCTGATTAGCGAGGTTAGTACCCATAATAAAATATATTTTTCTCTACTGGAAACAAATATATATTCTTGAAGATATACTGTTTCTCAAGATTGCCAAAAAGTTTTTGCAAAGAAAAATCAAGCTTAAGGTTTGGAAAATAAAGAAAAGGCAAAACAGGACAGAATCTGTGAAAAACAGACCAGCAGGTAGTAAAGAATTTTTTTGGGATACTTCCGCAACTCAAATCAAAAAACTCAGAACATACGAAATTTCCGTAATTTTATAGATCACGCTGTGTAAAAATTTCAGCTCAAAAAGACGAACTGGTATTTTTCTGTGATTTTTCTAGTCACGAGGACAGAATCTGTTTTCTGGACAGCATGTCACAACTTTCACTTCCCTTGTGATATGAGGCTATAAATGGCACAAAGCTTGAAAAGTAAAGATACAATGATGTTTCTACAGTAGTATCAATCATCAAGACCACTAAAACAGAAGAAAAAAAAAATTAAATCTTATATTCGTTGCGGGCTGCCTCCCGAAAGCGCTTCTTTAAAGCCATTAGCTAGGCTTAATGCAAATAGAAGGAATCAAAGATAATCATAATAATCGGAGTTCTAAATCGATTCAAATGGTTCCTCAATAAGTTCACCCTTTTTTCTTTTCGGAAAGGGGTAAATACCATTTGCCTTCCCGCGTAGGCGTATTTGTCCCTTACCTATATCAATGAAGCCTTTTACGGCCCGGAGGAAATCCCTCCCAAGCACTATGTTTCCTTGGTTTGGCTTCATGACGAAGAAATCAACCATTGCAATTCCTTTAAGGAATGTCACTGGTACATCTTTTATCCTTCCCTGGATCTCATAAATATCTCCATTAGCATGTTCATGATAGGATGACAATTTGTCCATGTTAAATTTTAAAGAATCATAAACAACTTTTGGCATAGTAGAAACCATGGATCCAATGTCATAGAAAGCAAGGAAGTCTTAGTTAGAGATGCTAATTCTAACAAAGGGTTCCCAGTCACCATCTATCTCATAAACATCTTTCTTATTTGGCTGAGGTTTCTTTAGTTTTCTCAAGTCTAGAGCATCCAATCTCTTTTCAATAGTAGAAAGTCTATCTATAATAGTATCAAAACTATGATCATAAACAAAGTAACTAGATAGACCATGTATAATTTCAAGAGCTCTAGCTTCATCACAAGCTAAGAAATCCCCTTCGGCTATAATATCCAGAGAATGTTTGCACCATCTAAAAGGACCATGGTAAAAAATTTCTAAGCACAATTTTTATAGGTACCCAAGGCATAATTCTCCTATGTGCATCAAAAATTCTATCCCATGCCTTTTTCATATTTTCTCCATCCCTTTGATGGAAATCTAAAACCTCTGATTCCCTCAAGGCACCAAATCCTCACATGCTTGACTAAACAGAAAGGATAACTAAAAGAAAGATAACTATTTTTTTTTGACAAAGAAAACTAAAGCAAAAATTGAAAGGTAAACTAACAAGACTAAAAAGCAAAGATAAAAGATAGTGTGCAACTTGTAAGGCCCGATATGCGGTACTGTTCCAGATGTAGATGTTTCCATCCAGACCCGGGGACGAAGCACATATCGGTCCCACCGCGACATATGACAAAGCCATATGCCCCGGATTTCCAACATGATATCACAACATTACAGATACAAGGATACAACTTCTCATACAATCGGCATACAACTGCCTTAATACAATACAGCAGCGGAAGATACATACCTGGATACAGACTACATTCAAATGACTAGTGGCAAAGAGAAAAACATCAATCCCCATAACCACACGGGTCCAGGCCCTCCGCCGGGATCCGCCTAACTAGTCGTCGTCGAGTCTCCACGTGAAACGTCGATCACCGTACCTGTTGTCGATTCAGAACCATGAAAAGAGTTTGGGGGTAGCATCATGAGTACAGAAGTACTCAGCATCCAACTGTAGTGGTCAACTGACCCAGCAAGGACTTCATCACTCGTCATTCTAGGACAACTAGTAGTTTACGGTAAGGATGGGGTAAGTGGTGAGGTTGCTGCGGCACTAGCATTTATGAAGTGGCTAACGATCTAGAGAGTAAGATAAGAAGCCAAGCATTCGATGAGGAATCGCGTCCAACAAGTCTTGCTATCAACTACTATGCAAACATAACACCTATCCTATCCTTGTCCTCTTCTTCGCATCCCGACGAAGAAGAAGCAGTCAAGGCACACACACGTTGATCAAGTTATATTAAGATTATCTCAGTTGTTGTTGTCTATGAACAAGGAGTAGGTCTCAAGTCGTCCATAACCGTGGACACGGCTTCTCGAAAAGATTTAACCCTGCAGGGGTGTACCAACTGCCCATTACAAGGCTCCGCACGCACGCCCATCACTCTCAGTTGCTACCCATTATAGGCAACCATTTTATGATTTAGTTCCGAGAGATCCGAAACAACAAGTCACTCTAACTAACAAGGAACAAATCCGGGTGGCCCCCGGGGAGTCGACACCCAATCCAAAAGCCGGCCAAGCTCTCGGATCAGACTCTTCCGTATGACGCAGGTCGGATAGCCGGTTAATCACACATGGGAAACCGGGTCCTAGCTGATCAGGTAGACCAACAGAGAAACCATGTCTCCACTGGCCCAAGTGGTTTTAAAAGATATCTGCTAGGAGCGACCCGACAAGATATATATGCATGTTTTCAAATGGTAAATCAGGTTGGGCCACCTCTAGAAATATTTGAAGCTAGGTAGGTATGAAAAGGGGACCCCATAAAATTCCACACGCGGTTAGGCACGCTCAGTCTTAAAACCAATACCCGGAACTCGGATCCTAGGTGACTCGAATGGAACAAAGCGTCGGGGCGGGATAGCCTAGACCTTCCATCCTTCGTCGAATATAGTCAACATGATAATAATCATATCATCAACAACAATAATAATAATGTGATAGCCCAAACCAAGGAGTAACAGGGTAACATCGTAGCATCCTAAGCATGCATACTAAGCAGGGGCTGAGTAACGAGCAATAGTAACATAGCAGTACAAGGTTTGCTGGGAGGGGACATGGCTGTATCGGTTTGAAAGAGGCTGTAAACATGTGGTAGGATAAAACATCGAGCCTATCCTAGACTAGCATGCAAACCGCTGGTTGAAATAGAATGGATCATAAGTAATGTATAGTCCTTGCCTGTTGATAAGTCGGGTTTCGAAGGCGTAGGTGATCACAAGCTCGCATCGTCTTCGGGAGGTACCCGTGGGAGCACACAAGAGGTAAACACTGGAAAGAAATCAACGAGCAAGCACTATATTACTATGAAGCAAACACGAGCAAACACCGACACGAAGGCAACACGAGACATCACACCTACCGTCGAGAGCGGTTACTAACAGGTTAAGTGGAGTACTCGTCACACACGACGATACCGCACATTTAGAAAGGTTCAAGTTGTTTAGCTACACAAGGTGAGAAAAAGGTTGTTAACATGGCATCTCACTCAAGCATGGCATAGCACATAAACATGGCAAGAGGTGATGCATAAATAAACTACCTAATCTAGTCACTTTAAGTGGGGGGTAAAACCTATACACGGCAGCTATTACGGACCCCACGATAATTATTGCATTTGGTACTGTTCTTCCCTAAACATAATTTTATAATTTTTATTAGCAAGAAAGAGCAGCATAAACACAATCTACATGCAATTCTAGTCATGTTACATATAAGAAACATTTTAAACGGATCAAGGGTTAAAAAGTTGTAGCAATTACAGTTTACAGTGGCATGCGATGTAATTAGAAAGTAAACATCATGTAAACAAAGTCAAACATGGCAAAGGAGCACATTTTATTAAACTACACGAAAAACTAAGCAACTTTCATGTTTAAAGCGTCGCGGTCCGAGCTACCGTTAAAAAGATACGGGAACCGCAAAAATAATAATACAATCTACAATAAATAAACTAGAAAAGGAAAAAAACAGTTAACGGGCCGAATCTGAAGCTATTGGGCCCAACATAAAAAAAAGAAAAAAAGAAAGAAAAAAGATGAGGGCGTCCTCACCACAGCGGGCCTTGGCCCAGCAGCGGGGAGTGGGCCGTGGGGCACGCGGCCCAGCTGGAGGCTGGCGGCCTCCGCTCGTCCCGATCCCATCTGGATCGAGGACTCGAACTCGGTGACAGCGAGCGGGCATGCGGCGCTGGCTGGAGACGACCGCCTGCGAGGTCAGGGGCGCGAGGAGGTCATGGCTTAGGAGCGCAGAGGCCGGATCCGCTGTCCAGGTTGGTCACCGACGAGGTCCAGGGCGCAGCGCGGGCGAACTCGGCCATTTCTTCCATGGTGGCTGCGACTTGAAGTCCTGCGGGGAGAGAGCGGGAGATGAGAGGAGGGGAAGAAAGGGAGAGAAGAGGGGGGGGGGGCGACGACCTGCTGGAGGGGATGGCGACTCGCCGGGGTGGCGCGGCGGCGGCTGCCCTCGGCCGGCGGCGGCAGGCGGCACGGGAGGAGAGGCTCGGGCGTGGAGGCCTTCGGGGCAGGGGAATCTGATTTGGTGACATGGACGGCTCAGGGCCGTTGGATCCGCCGATCCGACGGTCCAGACCGAGAGGGGGCTAGGGTTTGCTGCAAAAATTAGACAACATGCGAAAATTGGGGCAGATCTGGGGGTGGTGGCTGCAATTTGGCTTAGGGGAAACCCTAAGAAAAGGGTGGGAGTGTGGTGGTCTTTATATAGCCCAGGTGGCTGGCAGTTTTGCAAAAACATCCCTGGTTTTTCTGTCGCGCGCGCGGTGTTTACGTTTCTGGCCGCTGGGGGTCCGCAGGACCTCCGATTCGGGTAAAACTTCGAACTGTGCGATCAGCGCGTCGAGCCGGCGGCGTTCACCTCGCGCTGGAACCATTCTGAGAACACTTTCCGGCGTGCTATAAAAATAACCCGTTTACTTATTAAACGGGGTTTTCGTTCCGTTGGCTACGACTGGTCTCGTGCGGTTTTCGCGACGGTGATCGGGTGAAACCCGATGTCGCAAAGGTCGAGTGTTAGGGTGGCAAGGGTCGGTCTCCGTCCGGTACGAGATAAGAGGGGGGAAATAATCGCCGATCAATAAATCGGGGATGCAAACACCGCAAACAAATCAGACAATCAAACAATTCACACCGAAAACAGTTTTTTTAATTTTTGTGAAATCTGGGCTGTTACACAACTCCCCTATCTTAGAGAGTGGAGTCCCCGGCAACGGCGCCAGAAATTTCTTTTGATGGTACGAATTCTCGTCCCTTGTTGGTTACCCAAAGTGGAAGGTTGACATGTAGCGTAGCGGAAAATTTCCCATAGCGAAGATGCTAAGGTTGAGTGTCGACCAGTAAGACTCCAACAGATACAAGAAGGTGGTGAAGTAAACAATGGCGAAGTTTACAACCGAGGTTGCTAAATTTACCTGGACCTGCACACACAACAAATAACTTTTCTTCCCAAAGAGTACAGAGGAGTTGTCAATTCCTCTGGCCTTGTTGTTTACAAAGGATAAAACGCACAGGATAATAATGATAGTGATAGCAACGGAAAAGTAAATAAAGCAGTAAATTGATAGTGGGTGTAAACAGTGTTGGAAATATGGACCGGGGTCCTATGATGTTCACTAATGATGTCTCTCTCCCAAAATACGATAAAATAGCCATGCGAGGTAAACAAATTACAGTTGGGCAATTGACAGGATTATGTGCGCAAACCAATGGTAATTATGCTATAAAGAAAGGAAGAGGCTCAAAAGCATGGGAGGTACGCCAAGACAGGTAGACCGAAATCCATCTGCATCTACCTACTAATCATCCACCTTGAGATATCTATCCAGAACATCTCGCTGGTATTAAGTTGCAAATCCCACCCAAAGTGTAAACTCAAAGCAACGGACAACTGCATTAAAGAACTTTGCGTAAAGTAAACAATCCTTGCACCCGCAAGTACAAGCACTGTTGTTTTCCCCCTTATGGCAACAACACATCCCCTAGACTCATGTTTCTGTCACTCAAGCTAGTCATCAAGGGGCATGAACCTACAATCATGCATAACGCTCCCTCTTGGAGTCACTACCTACTACTTGGCCAAAGCAATAAACAGCAACGGAGAACATGCAAGAATTACTCTAGAACATAAATATAATAGAGGGGAATCAAATATATTACTCAAACAAAATCTGAACATAATCTCATAATCCATCGGATCCCAGCAAACTCAGCATAGCAACAGCAGAAATATTACATATGTGCCTCGATCATGTAGGGCAGCTCACGAGGTCTAATCCATGAAGAACAAAGAGGGGAGGAGAAAATCACATAGCTACTGACCATAGACCCATGGTCCTAGGTGGACTACTCACGGTTCATCCGGGAAGCATCCATGGTGGTGGAGAAGCTCCCGGAGGTGATTCCTCCCTCCTGCAGGGTGCCTGGAAGAGGTCTTCTGGTGCTCCCGATCTTGGAAGCGCGGCGGCGGCGGAACAGAGAAGAGATCGTGAAAAAGGGTTCCCTTCACGGGGGTTTCATGTCACGAGGAATAAATAGGCGAAGGGGCGCAGCCAGGGGGGCCACCAGGGGTCCAGGCGCCCCCCTGGCGCGGCCCCACCCTAGGGCGTGCCGGGAGGGCGCCTGGTGGGTCCCCTCTGGCCCCCCTCGGTGATTCCTGAAACTTCTTCTGCGCTGATTTTTAATTGGATTTTTCCTGAATTTTTGGAGCACTTTTAATATGGGGGAAACCTGAAATAGAAAAATAGCAGAAAACAGGAACTAGCACTGGGGTGCAATGAGTTAATAGGTTAGTCCAAATATGAATAAAAGTGTATGTAAGTTCATCAATATCATAGCAATATCACACAAAAGAGGCATGGAGCAAGCGGAAATTATAGATACGTTTTGGACGTATCAGCATGATACGCTCTGTCATCATAAACCTCCTTATATCTTTCGTCAAAACAGCCACCATACCTACCTATCAAGGCATTTCCATAGCCTTTCCGAGATATATTGCCATGCAACATCCACCTCTTCATGACTTGATCTTCATGTCATACATGTTCCTGCTACACTGGCAGCGGCATACATTGCATACATGATGATAGCTACATCTTCTTTATGATTTGAGTACCTTGTAAAGTGTGAAAGATCTTCTATACCCGCTTGTAAATTAGAGTGTTGCCCTTAAGTGAGGAAAAGATCCCAAAGTGGACAAAATAAAAGATCCCAAAGAGGACAAATGAGAGTTAAATAGAAAGAGCCATTGAGGCCACCAAAAAAATACAAAAAAATAATAGAAAAAAGGGAAAAAGAAATAAAAAGAGAGAAAGGGGCAACACTACTATCCTTTTTAAAGATCCACACTAGTACATGCTCTTATCCTTATACTCCATAGAGATGATCATTCATGCATATAGCTATGTGGGGACCTTCACACTATAGAATTTGGCTTGCATATTCCTAGGATGAGCCTCGTCATTAGATCTCTAGGTCTTCATGAGCGAGCAAGTTAGATGCACCCCCACTAGTTCCATTAGAGAACTTTTCAGCTCATATGTTCATCTGTTGCATGGAAATCCCTACGCACATCATATCTATCATTTGGCCTTCTCGCCTATGATTGTCCTCATTGTTGTGAGCCTTTCTCACCCTTTTTGTCTTCCTCCTCTACCATATTTCTCTCTTTGCCATCCTAAGTGTCAACTTTCGTGTTTACGCTCATCCATTGCATGAATGCTCAAAATATCGAGAAGGAGTGGATCCAATTGACTTGTACCTGGCTAGTGGTCTGGGGACGAGTCAAGATAAGATTCCAAAGAAGACCAAGTGTGAAACTTTAGTAGATTGAGTTATCAACAAAACTACTTTTTTCTCGTATTCCCTATCCCCTTTCTTGCATACAAACACCATTTGGAGATATTAGAGTCACAGACAGCGAGAGCTCTTGCACCTAATGTTCTTTCATTGCTTGTTTTAATGCTAATATAGACTCTTGCATGTTAGTACTTGAATTGAATCACATACCTTGATTGCTTTACTTTTCAAAGTTCTTATATGCTTTCATTGCTTGTTTTAATGCTAATATAGACTCTTGCATGTTATGACTTGAATTGAATCACATACCTTGATTGCTTTACTTTTCAAAGTTCTTATATGGTTGCTAGCATGTCACCACAGAAATTATGCTTGTTATCATTGACCTACTCGAGGACGAGTAGGAATTAAGCTTGGGGATGTTGATACGTCCCAAACGTATCGATAATATATGCTTGCTCCATGCATGTTTTGTGTGATATTGCTATGATCTAGATACACTTTCGTACACTTTTGATAATATTTGGACTAACCTGTTAACTCAGTGCACCCCAGTGCCAGTTTCTGTTTTCTACTGTTTTTTATTCCATGTTTCCCCCATATTAAAAGTGCTCCAAAAATTCGGAAAAAATTGGATAAAAATCAGCGCATCGGAAGGCTCTAGATCCCCGAAGGAGGGCCAGAGGGGCCTCCACTAGGGGCCCAGGCGGCCAGGTGGTGCGACCTAGGGTGGGGCCGCGCCAGGGGGGCGCCTGGACTCCTGGTGCCCCCCTGGATGCCCCCTTCGACTATATATTCCCCATGACATGAAACTTTCAAGAAGAGAACCCATTTTCGTGATCTCGCCTCTGTTCCGCCGCCGCCGCGCTCCCAAGATCGGGAGCGCCAACAGACTTCTTCCCGGCACCCTACCGGAGGGAGGATCGACCTCCGGGAGCTTCCCCTTCACCATGGACGCTTCCCGGATGTGCCATGAGTAGTTTCCCTTGGACCATGAGTCCGTGATCAGTAGCTATGTGATGTTCTCCTCCCCTCTTTGTTCTTCATGGTTTTAGTCCTCGTGAGCTACCGTACATGATCGAGGCACATATGTAATCTTTCTGCTGTTGATATGCTGAGTCAGCTGGGATCTGGTGGATTATGAGATTATGTTCAGATTGTGATAGAGTAATATATTTTGTTCTTATCTTTTATATTTTTGTTCCTAAGTAATTCTTGCATGTTCTCCATTGCTGTTTATTGCTTTGGCCAAGTAGTTGGTAGTAACTTCAAGAGGGAACGTTATGCTCGATTGTGGGTTCATGCCCCCCGATGGCACGCTAGAGTGACAGAAACATGAGTCTAGGGGATGTGTTGTTGCCACAAGGGGGAAAACAACGGTGCTTGTAAGCGCGGTTGCAAGTACTGTTTACTTTACGCAAAGTGCTTTTTAATGCAGTTGTTTGTTGCTTTGGGTTTACACTTTGGGTGGGCCTCGCAACTTAATACCAGCGAGATGTTCTGGATAGATATCTCAAGGTGGATGATTAGTAGTAGATGCAGTTGGATTTTGGTCTACTTATTTTGGCGTACTGCCCATGCTTTTGAGCCTCTTCCTTTCTTTGTAGCATAGTTAGCATTGCGGTGCGTTTTTAATCCTTTCAATTGCCCAGCTGTAATTTGTTTACCTCGCATGGCAGTTTTATCGTCTTTTGGGAGAGAGACATCACTAGTGAACATCACGAGACCCCGGTCCATATTCTCATCAGTGTTTACACGCTTATTTACTTTCTTGGTTTTACTTTATAGTTGCTATCATTATCATTATCCCATGTGTTTGATCCTTTGTAAAAAACAAGACCGGAGAGATTGACAACCTCTCTGAACTTCGTTGGGAGCAAAGTTACTTGTGTTCTGTGCAGGTCCACGTCAGTTGCGCCGTTGACACCTACTTATCATTGCCGGAGTCCTACGGGAGACAAACCCTATCCTCTACATAGGGGAAATTTGTTGCTATCCGACATCTCACCTTCCACTTGGGGTAACCAACGAAGGGCGAGAAACCATTATCGTTGTCTCGCACATGAAGCAAATTTCTGGCGCCGTTGCCGGGGACTCCGAGTGATAAGATAGGGGAGTTGCCCACTACCTTTTACCTTTACTTTTTAGTCTTGTTAGTTTACCTTTCAGTTTTTATCTTTGTGTCTTATATCAAAAATTACAAAAAAATCTGCCACACTTGCTGCTACTATGGGTTCCACTGAAAACACCAAGTTGTGTGACTTCACTAGTCACAACAACAAAGACTTTATCTGCACTCCTATTGCCACACCTGCCACTTCAGCTACCTCTTATGAAATTAAACCTGATGTGCTAAATCTTGTTATGAGAGATCAATTCTCTGGTTCTGGATATGAAGCTGCTTTACAATTAAATAATTTTGTTAAGTTATTTGATATGCAAAAGTATGAAGAAGTAGAAGGTGATGTTGTTAAGCTCAAGCTTTTTTCCTTTCTACTTGAGAGGAGAAGCTAAAATCTGGTTTCAATCTTTGCCTAGGAATAGCATAGATTCTTGGGATAAGTGCAAAGATGTTTTTATTGGGAAGTATTACCCACCTTCTAAAATTATCAAATTGAGGAGTAACATTATGAATTTTGAGAAATTGGATAATGAACATGTTTCCCAAGCTTGGGAACGTATGAAATCTCTTGTTAAGAAATGCCCTACACATGGTTTGACTACCTGGATGGTTATCCAGACTTTTTATGCAGGCTTGAACTTCACCTCGCGGAACCTGTTAGATTCGGTCGCGGGAGGAACCTTTATTTCAACTACACTCGATGAGATGATGACCAACTATTCCCAATGGCACACCGAACGCGCTCCAATAGGTAGGAAGGTAAACTCTGTCGAGGAGATTACCTCCCTAATGAAAAATTTGACTTAATTATGTCTCTACTTACCAAGCAACCCTCTATTGATCCGCATGATGTTCCTTTAAATTCTTTGGTTGCTAAAGAACAAGTAGACGTGAACTTTATTGCTAGAAACAACTCTAACAACAATGCTTATAGTGGCAATTTTTAGAAATAATCCTAGACCGTTTCCATCCAACTATGGGAACAACAACACTTACCCTAGAAACAACTCCTATAATCCAACTTACAAGGAAAGAGACCTACCTAGCTATGATAAATTGGTAGAAATAGAGAAGGCTACTAAGAATTATATGCACGCTCAGTTTGAACAAAACAAAGCCTTCTCCATGAAATTAGGAGAGCACGCTGCCATTCTGCAAAACATTAGCAAACAACTTCAGAGCATGAACAGTGAGATTTCTAATATCCAAACTAGACTTACTGCCACCGAAACCCATGTTTCGAATATGTCCCACACACAATTCACTTTGATAAATCAAATGGCAGCCAAACCAGAAGGTATCCCTATGGAAGAGGATAGAATTAAGAGCCTTCCTACACACCACACAGTTGCCACTATCCAAATTGTTGAGGACACTCAAACTATTAGCACCCAATGCACTCCTAGTCCCATTGGACCTATTAATGGTGATGCTAATACCTCAACCGTAGAAGAAGAAACTCCAATGAACATAGAGGGTTTCAAACAAGTGAGCTTAGATGACACTACTACCACCTTTGATAGTAGTGATATTGATTTTGATAGTTGCACCCTCTCAGAAGTTATCAGCTTGTTACACAAAATGTATAGAGACCCCCACACTAGCACACTCAATCTTGCCTTCACGGAGCATATCACAAATGCTCTTATCAAAGCTAGGGAGGAGAAGTTTAGGATAGAAGCCTCCATACCTAGGAAGCTAGATGATGCTTGGGACCATATGATCAAAATTATTAAATAACTTCTCTTGCTATGCTTTATGTGACGTTGGAGCAATTACCTCCGTCATTCCCAAAAGAATGTATGATATGTTTGAATTGAAACCTTCTGATTCTTGTCCTTTTTGTGTTCGTCTTGTTGACTCTTCCGTAAAGAAACCTTTGGGGAAGATCAACGATGTTCTTATCATTGTCAATGACAACTATGTTCCTGTTGATTTTATTATTATGGATATAGAGTGTGAACCTTTATGTCCAATTATTTTGGGACGTCCTTTTCTTCGCACCATCGGTGCCATTATTGACATGAAAGAGGGGAATATAAAATTTCAATTCCCTCTCAAAATGGGAATGGAACACTTCCCTAGAAAGAAAATCAATTTACCATTTGAGTCCGTTACACAGGCTAGCTATTCTCTTTCTCTTGAAAAAACTTGATCCTTCTTTTGCCTTACGCCTAGCTTAAAGGCGTAAAAGAAAGCGCTTGTTGGGAGGAAACCCAATATGTTTTTACTTTTGTTTTTAGTGGTCTTGATGATTGTTACTACTATAGCAACATCATTGTATCTTTATTTACAAGCTTTGTGCCAAGTTTAGCCGCTGATTGCAAGAATGTTCAAAAGTTGTGACATGTTGTCCAGAAAATAGATTATGTCCTTGGACGGAAAAATTCTCCTAAAATCAACAGATCATATTTTTGATAATAATTTTTTGACAGCGTGCTCTATACAATTTTATTTCGGGCGTATTTTCTGAGTTTTTTTATTTGAGTTGCAGAAGTACCCCAAAAAATTTATTTAGTACTTGCTAGTCTGTTTTTCACAGATTCTGCCACGTTTTGCCTTTCCTCACTTCTGCAAGTCTTGCGCTAGCTTTTTCTTTGCAAAAACATTTTGGCAATCTTGAGAAACAGTAGACCTTCAAGAATTTTTTTATTTCCAGTAGAGGCAAATTATATTATTAAGGGTACTAACCTGTCTAATCAGCTTATGATGAGTTATGTATGAAGGGAGTTTTCAAGTGTACGAGGGAAGATGATGAAAGAAGATCCGGGATTGTCAAACTCTCAAGCTTGGGGATGCCCCCATGCATCCCCAATAAATATTCAAGGAGACTCAAGCGTCTAAGCTTGGGTATGCCCCCGTGCATCCCCTTCTCCATCAACAATCATCAGTTCGTCCTTCGTCTCACTATATTTTTATCACTTCATGCGTTATGTGCTATGCTCGGAGAGTATTGCTCTTTACTTTTTTTTAGCTTTGATTGATGTTCATAACAAGTTAGAACCCAGCTTTCTTTTTGTGGGTGAGAAACACGCTCCACTTAAAACTAGAACACATCATAGGATTTTCATGCTTATCTTTCTTTTGTTGTGTGTTCTTTATCTTTTCTTAGTTGTTGTCATGTTTAGCTCTTAGTTTTCATGTTTATCTTTTTGAAGAGCTTTTTTTTAGGTTGTTGTTGGAACTCTCTTTAGTTTTCATGTTTATCTTGTTAAGAGAGTTGGTTGTTGCACTGAGTTGTGTTTTGACTTTAAGTAGGTAATTGAGGTTGCTAGTCAATTGTAGTAGTAACTTGCAATAGTTTTGAGGTGTTGTTGTGACTAATGTTTGAACTTTTGGTGTCAAGAGCTCTAGCCTATTAGTAATAGGTGTCGTATTTTGGGCAATCCGTGTTTATTTTCAAAAGCTACAAAAACTAGTTGAGAACTCTAGCTACTAGATGGATCACTAATCTTTGGAGGGATCGGATATTAGAGTACACTCACGTGCCATGAGTCGAGGATGCGCAAGGATAACAAAAACCCCATACACTCCTCCTCGGGGTACTTAAACTTTTGTGGACCTCTTGATTAGATTGAGAGTTACCGATAATAAGTGCATGAGTTCTTCAGACTAATGTAAGCATTGAAAGTTGACACTTCCACCTCATCATATTTTCTAGCCTCTTCGGTACCGCGCATTGCCCTCTTCTCAGTCCGAGAGTTGGCGTCCACCTCGGCGGTGCATCCAAACCCTTGGCATGATATGCTTTGTCATCATAAACCTCCTTATTTCTTTCCTCAAAACAGCCACCATACCTACCTATCAAGGCATTTCCATAGCCTTTCCGAGATATATTGACATGCAACATCCCCCTTCTCATGGCTTGATCTTCATGCCATACATGTTCCTGCTATACTGGCAGAGGCATACTTTTGCATACATCATGATAGCTACATCTTCTTTATGTTGAGTACCTGGTAAAATGTGAAAGATCTTCTATACTTCTTGTAAAATAGAGTGTTGCCCTTAAATGAGGAAAAGATCCCAAAGAGGACAAATTTAAAAGATCCCAAAGAGGACAAATGAGAGTTAAATATAAAGAGCCATTGAGGACACCAAAAAAATACAAAAAGAGAAAAAAGAGAAAAAGAAAATAAAAAGAGAGAAGGGGGCAACACTACTTTTCCTTTTGAAAGATCCACACTCGTACTCCCTCTTATGTCTTGTATTCGATAGAGATGATCATATATGCATATAGCTATGTGGGGAAATTCACACTATAGAACTTGTCTTGTATATTCCAATGATGAGCTTCCTCAAATGAGGTCTAGGTCTTCTTGAGCGAGCAAGCTGGATGCACCCCCACTAGTTCCATCGGAGAGCTCTTTTTAGCTCGTATGTGCATCAGTTGCATGACAATCCCTACTCCTCACATCATATCTATCATTTGGCCCTCTCGCCTATGATTATACTCATTGATGTGAGCCTTTCACACCTTTTTGTCTTCCTCCACCATATGTCTCTCTTTGCCATCGTAAGTGTCAACTCTCGTGCTTACACTCATCCATTGCATGAGTGCTCAAAATATCTAAAGGGAGTGGATCAAATTGACTTGTACCTGGCTAGTGGTCTAGGGACGAGTCAAGATAAGATTCCAAAGAAGACTAAGTGTGAAACTTTAGTAGATTGAGTTCTCAACAAATAAATATTTTTGTCTATCGTATTCCCATCCCCCACTTCTTGCACGCAACCACCATCTGGAGACATTCGAGTCACCGACAGCGAGAGCTCTTGCACCTTTATGTTCTTATGTTGCTTGTTTCAATGCTAATATAGACTCTTGCTTGTTATGACTTGAATTGAATTACATGCCTTGATTGCTTTAATTAAAAGTTCTTATATGGTTGGTAGCATGTCACCATAGAAATTATGCTTTTTATCATTTACCTACTCGAGGACGAGCAGGAAGTAAGCTTGGGGATGTTGATACGTCTCAAACGTATCTATAATTTCTGCTTGCTCCATGCATGTTTTGTGTGATATTGCTATGTTTTAGATACAGTTTCATACACTTTTGATCATATTTGGACTAACTTATTAACTCAGTGCATCTCAGTGCCAGTTTCTATTTTCTGTTGTTTTTCTATTTCATGTTTCCCCGTATTAAAAATGCTCCAAAAATTCCAGAAAAATCCAATAAAAAATTAGCGTACGGAACCTTCCAGAGTCCAGAAGGGGGACCGGAGGGGACCAGCAGGGCCCCAGGCAACCTCCCGGCGCACCCTAGGGCGGGTCCGCGCCAGGGGCCCGCCTGGACCCCTAGAGGCCCCCCTGGCAGCCCCCCTTGGCCTATATTTATCCTTCGCCTCGAAACCTCCAAAGACAGAATCCTTTTTCACGATCTCGCCTTTGTTCCGCCGCCGCTGCGCTTCCAAGATCAGGAGCACCATAAGACCTCTTCCCGGCACCCTGCCGGAGGGAGGATTGATCTCCGGGAGCTTCTCCACCACCATGGATGCTTCCCGGATGATCCGTGAGTAGTCCACCTTGGAACATGGGTCCATGATCAGTAGCTATGAGATGTTCTCCTCCCCTCTTTATTCTTCATGGATTAGACCTTGTGAGCTGCCCTACATGATCAAGGCACATATGTAATTATTTCTGCTGTTGCTATGCTGAGTTTGCTGGGATCTGATGGATTATGTGACTATGTTCAGATTGTGATTGAGTAATATATTTGGTTCTTCTGTTTTATATTTTTGTTCTTGAGTAATTCTTG
The DNA here is from genome assembly GCA_950022295.1 of Bromus sterilis. Lineage (NCBI taxonomy): Eukaryota > Viridiplantae > Streptophyta > Magnoliopsida > Poales > Poaceae > Bromus > Bromus sterilis. The sequence continues at coordinate 28,024,618 of OX465599.1, read as the reverse complement.
CATGTTCTCCGTTGCTGTTTATTGCTTTGGCCAAGTAGTAGGTAGTGACTCCAAGAGGGAGCGTTATGCATGATTGTGGGTTCATGCCCCCTGATGACTAGCTTGAGTGACAGAAACATGAGTCTAGGGGATGTGCTGGTGCCACAAGGGGGAAAACAATGGTGCTTGTAACCGCGGTTGCAAGGATTGTTTACTTTACGCAAAGTTCTTTTAATGAAGTTGTCTGTTGCTTTGGATTTACACTTTGTGTGGGGCTCGCAACTTAATACCAGCAAGATGTTCTGGATAGATATCTCAAGGTGGTTGATTAGTAGTAGATGCAGATGGATTTCGGTCTACTTATTCGGGCGTACCTCCCATGCTTTTGAGTCTCTTCCTTTATTTGTAGCATAGTTAGCATTGGTTTGCGCCCGTAATCCTGTCAATTGCCCAACTGTGATTTGTTTGCCTCGCTTAGCCGTTTTATCGTCTTTTGGGATAGAGGCATCACTAGTGAACATCATGGGACCTCGGTCCATATTTCCACCACTGTTACACCCTCAATTTACTTCCTGCTTTTACTTTCCAGATGCAATTATAACTACCTATTATCTGGTGCGTTGATCCTTTGTAAACGGCAAGGCCAGAGAGATTGACAACCTCTCTATACTCGTTGGGAGCAAAGTTATTTGTTGTGTGTGCAGGTCCAGGTTAAGGGAGCAATATCTCTCAAACGGCGCGTTGCTCTCTTCACCACCTACTTGTTGACCTGGGAGTCCTACTGGTCGATCTCAACCTTGGTATCTTTACCAAGGGAAATTTGATGCTCTGTTACATCTCAACCTTCCACTTCGGGTAGCCAACGAGGAGCACTACTTCAGTGCCATCAGATGTTGATATGTCAATTTCTGCGTGTTCCATGCACTTTTATGTGACATTGCTACATGTTTTTCTACACTTTTATATCCTTTTACACATATTTGGACTAACCTACTAACTCGGTGCACCCAGTGCCAGTTCATGTCTGCTGATGTCTTTAGTTGCAATGATTTTTTGCCAATTTAAAATGCCAGAAAAATTCCAGAGAAATCAGAATAAAAAATCAGCGTCGAGGAAGCTTCCGGAATCATCGAAGGAGAGCCGGAGGGGGCCCACCCCCCCTCCCAGGCGGCCAGGTGGCGCGGCCCCACCCCTGGGCGCGCCACCAGGGCGCCTGGGAGGTGGGCCCCACCTCTGGTGCCCCCCTTCGGCCTATTTTTAAACCCTCATCCAGGAAACCCTCAAGGAGAAGCCCGCATCGCGAATTACCTCTCTGTTCTACCGTCACCGCACTCTGAAGATTGGGAGGACCAGAAGACCTCTTCCCGGCACCCTGTCGGAGGGAGGATTGACCTACGGGATCCTCTCCACCACTATGGACGCCTCCCGGATGTGACGTGAGTAGTCCCCCTTGGACCATGGGTCCATGATCAGTAGCTATGTGATGTTTTCTCTCCACCCTTGTTCTTTAATGTTTTGACCTTGTGAGCTGTCCTACATGATCAAGGCACATATGTAATTTTCCTGCTGTTGCTATGTTGTGTTTGTTGGGATCCGATGGATTATGAGATTATGTTTAGATCGTGATGAGTTATATATTTGGTTTACCTTTTATATTTTGTTCTTAGTAATTCTTTCATGTTCTCTGTTGCTTTTTATTGCTTTGGCCAAGTAGTAGATAGTAACTCCAAGAGGGAGAGTTATGCATGATTGTGGGTTCATGCCCTCCGATGTCTAGTTTGAGTGACAGAAACATGAGACTAGGGTATGTGATATTGCCACTAGGGAGAAAACAACGGTGCTTGTAACCGCGGTTGCAAGGATTGTTTACCTTACGCATAGATTGTTAATGCAATTGTCTGTTGCTTTGAGTTTACACTTTGGGTGGGGTTCGCAACTTAATACCCGCGAGATGTTCTGGATAGATATCTCAAGGTGGATGATTAGTGAGTAGATGCAGATGAATTTTGGTCTACTTGTCTTGGCGTACTGCCCATACTTTATAGCACTCTTACTTTCAAGTACCATAATTAGCATTGCAGTGCGTTTATAATTCTGTCAATTGCCCAGCTGTAATTTGTTCACCCAGCTTACCTGTTTATCGTCTTTTGGGAGAGAGACATCACTAGTGAACGTCATGGGACCCCGATCCATATTCCCACCATTGTTTACACCTTCAGTTTATTTATCGTATTTACTTTACTTTTCAATTATCATTACCACTATCATTATATCTTGCATTTAATCCTTTGTAAACGGCAAGGCCGGAGGGATTGACAACCCCTCTGTACTCGTTGGGACCAAAGCTATCTGTTGTGTGTGTAGGTCCAGGCTAAGCAAGTGATATTGTAAATGGCGCATCACTTGCCGAATGACCTACTTGTCGTCGTCGGAGTCCTACTGGAGACATAACCATATCCTCTATGTTAGGGGAAATTACTGCTACGCTACATCTCAACCTTCCACTTGGGGTAGCCAACGAGGAGCACTACCTTAGTGCCATCAGGGGTCAAAGCCAGAGAATACTTATAAGCCTCAGTAGCTGAATTGTCAATTTAGCCACAACTGAAAAAATACTAGACAAAGTATATTAGTGGCAAACGGCGCTAGAAAATACTGATGGGTTCACGGGTGTAACCTTTACATAATTCCCCAGTCACCAGCACCACAAAATAGTAACAATGAAGTAGCAGCAGTAATATTAACAAAATGGATGCAGACTAAGGCATAGCCTAGTGGAGGGAAGGGGTTGATGCCTTCCCATCCACCCAGGTTCAAGGCATGATATTTGCAATTTGGGTTTGTTGCACCTATTAAACTGTAGGGGGTTCCCTTACAGTTTTTCTATCAAAAAATGATGAAAGTGTTGGGGTTCGGGGCAGAAAACACAATTTTTTCATAACCTACGATACCCAATCCCAAGACATATGCTATGAAGATGCAAGTAACAGATGAAATAGATCACATACCAGTATGTAGTACGTTAAGCGGGAAACGTTCCCACGTGAACGTGGTTGGTGTAGTCGTACCGGCAATCCCCGATGCCGCGCAGCTCCACGATGATTCCAATAGCCACCCGGTCCTTGTAGACCGATGACGGGATTACGTCCCCGTTGGAACATTGTCGGTGAAGACGCCGCGATACGGCCACGACGATGAAGTAGCACCACAAGTGTAGTGCCTCGCGGGATTACCCACATACGGTGTACCTGACGTCCCTCCGGGCTCCGAACCAGAAGAGCAGCGGAAAGAAGATGGATTTGGATCCCGATTCCAGCATCACGACGGCGTGTGTATCGTGGAGAAATCCCCAACCCAGTGCAGACTCCAAACAAGGGAAGTCCGTTCATAGGAGGGAGAAAGAGGGAGAAAGAGGGAGAGAGAGATGAGAACTTGTCTCAAAAATTGCATGAATAAAAGAGAACCCCTACCCCTCCTTGTATAGGCCAAGGAGGGGGGAACCTCCCTCCATTTCCCATGTGGTACTAAACCAAAGGGGAGGGGGTGGCGCACCCCTAAGGGGGGTGGGGCCCTTCATGGCGCCATGGCCCATGGGGGAAGACTCCCTCTTCCCCTAATGGGCCCTATGAGGCATATGTGCCTTTTAAATCATTTTAATTATATTTTAATATTTAATTCAGATAATTAAATAATAAAACATATTTAAACATCATTAAATAACATTTTGGACCTTTCAAAATTCCCAGAACAATTTCTGGCCTCCACCGAAAACAATTCGGTGTTCTCTCTTATTTCTCCGGTGATCCAGAATCTATCCTTAATGCGTCGAATACCCTTAATTGTGACACCCTACGGTCCGGGAAACATTAGACATGATCAAGACACTCTCTTGATCAATGACCATCGATCAGACCTGGTGACATTCCTAGATGGCCCCTGCGCTTCCATCGAATGAAACTTCATCGCTATTAGATCTTTTTAACGTTGAGCATTATCCCTTTGTCCTATGGTACTTTGCTTGTCCGAGGATTGATCGTCGGTATCCAATATACCTAGTTCATCCTCGTTACCGACAAACATGTTTACTCGTTATCGTGATATTACAACCCTCGTGACCTAGTCACATGATTGCAATCTTTATGATGTAATATCACCGAGTGGGCCCAGAGTACCTATCCGTCACTCGGATGGACAAATCCCGCTTTGATCTATTTGCATACTCATTAACGTATCTATTCGGAATACCCAAAGTGAACCTTTATGGCCAGCATATTTCGGTCGGGCGGTGGGTTACAAAACAAAGCATCCTCATAGATAGTAATTACGTATGATCATTACGGTCAAAGGGTCTGGTCACTACGTTGTAGTTATCGCAATGTTGAACTTATGTGACTCGATCACATTGCAACACTTCTTGTGGGTGTGTGTCCATCATATCATTCTCCCAACGATACGAATCCATTGTCAACAACTTAATTGGTCATGATTAGGAAACCTTGATCATTAATTGCCCAATGGACTAGTATACTATAATTAACTAGGGACCTGGTTGTTTTATACCACACGTGTATTAATGTTTCCGCTTAATACAGTTATAGCACAGTATAAAACTTATTATGAACTAATGGAATATGCCAATAAAACATATTTTATTTGCCTCTAGGGCACATTCCCAACAGTCTCCCACTTGCACTAGAGTAGAAATAATCTAGCTGCAATTTTCTGTGGATCATAACTCCATATCATCTACTCCCTCCGATCCATAATAAGTGTCGCACATTTTGTACTAAGCTAATACAAACTTTGTACTAGATGAGCGAAACTTATTATGGATCGGAGGGAGTATATGATTATAGATCATGCTTGCTTGTGGAAAAGGTTGTATCAACGGTCTGGGTACCATTCAGATCCGTATGTCTTTTGAAAATCATTAATGTCACCTAGTTTGACATTCCTTCATTATCCATTATAATGATGAGGTATATATATCTGGCGGTAGAGTGAGACTTCGTTTATTGTGTTTCAGCAATGACATCCGGTGGGTCACGAGGACTTTCCCATAGTCATGCACACTGAAATTCACTTAGTCAGAAGTCGAACTTCTTAAGTGAAAATATAACTCCTGCCACTTCTAAAGCAGCCACATCAATCTAAATTTAATCCTTAGTGCATTGTATGCAACTTTGATGTCTAACCATGTTTCTTTCAACTTAGGCATTTATTAGTATGATATCTCAATTTTCTAGGTTAGTGTCAAAACTTGAAACAACATAACATTTATGGTCAAGTCCATTATCCTTTACAAATTAGAGATGTATCCTCAGTTCTCCCCAGATACTGAAGGATAAACTTAACTCTTTGTTCAATGATTTACTCATAAATCACAACATGTTCTTCTTGCTAAGAACTTGGGTCACATTACGTTGAGTACATAACTCTGGTTTTGTATGAAAGAACCTATGACAGAGGCATAGAGGATGTACCACATCCATTTCTTTCTTTTATTTAGCCATTGTTCTTGTACTGATATTAACTCGATACTTCTCTTGGATATCCAAGTAAGAACTACTTTCTTGACTTGTCCCATTCTGAAATCTTCATAATCTTATCCAGCAAAGTATTCCGACTCAACGCATTAATCTATCTTAATAGATTTTCAATGCTTAACTTCATTCATGAAATATTTCAGTAATCATTAATACCAACTACACCATTCTTAATATGTTATCCATATATGAGAATGTTGTCATGCTCCCACTCAAATATATCATGCATATATTAAGTTCAGGATAACACTCACATAACTCCCACTCAAATATGTCAGTTACATATAAGGTAAGGATAACATCCACATAGCTCCTCCTCAAATATTACAGACACATAAAAGACTAGGATAATACTCCCATAGATCCCACTCAAAATATGTCGTCAACATATTAAGTTTAGGAAACTATTCAGCTCCCACTCAGTTTCATGTGAATGCATGTTTCTCAATATTTTGGCTAAGTCCAAAATCACTTTGATCATTGATACTCTCTCCTCGTTGGTTACCCCAAGTGGAAGGTGAGATGTAGGATAGCGGCAAATTTCCCTCGGTGAAGATACCAAGGTTTGTCTCCAGTAGGACTCCGGAGATGATAAGTAGGTGTCAACGGCGCAGCTGACGTGGACCTGCACACAACACAAATAACTTTGCTTCCCAACGAGTACAAATAGGTTGTCAATCTCTCTGGCCTTGTTGTTCACAAAGGATCAACGCAACAGATAATAATGATAATGGTGATAGCAACTAGAAAGTAAAAGCAGGAAAATAAAATAGTGTGTAAACAGTGATGAGAATATGGACCGGGGTCCTGTGATGTTCACTAGTGATGTCTCTCTCCCAAAAGACGATAAAACTGCTATACGAGGTAAACAAATTACAGCTGGGCAATTGACAGGATTAAAAACGCACCGCAATGCTAATTATGCTACAAAGAAAGGATGAGGCTCAAAAGCATGGGTGGTACGCCAAAATAAGTAGACCGAAATCCAACTGCATCTACTACTAATCATCCACCTTGAGATATCTATCTAAAACATCTCGCTGGTATTAAGTTGCGAGCCCACCCAAAGTATAAACCCAAAGCAACAGACAACTTCATTAAAAAGCACTTTGCGTAAAGTAAACAATCCTTACAACCGCGGTTACAAGCACCGTTGTTTTCCCCCTTGTGGCAACAACACATCCCCTAGACTCATGTTTCTATCACTAAAGCGTGTCATCGGGGGGCATGAACCCACAATCGAGCATAATGTTCCCTCTTGTAGTCATTACCTACTACTTGGCCAAAGCAATAAACATCAACGGGGAACATGCAAGAATTACTTAGGAACAAAAATATAAAAGATAAGAACCAAATATATTACTCAATCACAATCTAAAAATAGTCTCATAATCCATCAGATCCCAGCAAACTCAGCATAGCAACAGCAGAAAATTACATATGTGCCTCAATCATGTAGCGCAGCTCACGTGATCTAAACCATGAAGAACAAATAGGGGAGGAGAACATCACATAGCTACTGATCACGGACCCATGGTTCAAGGGAAACTACTCACGACACATCCGGGAAGCGTCCATGGTGAAGGGGAAGCTCCCGGAGGTCAATCCTCCCTCCGAGAGGGTGCCGGGAAGAGGTCTGCTGGCGCTCCCGATCTTGTAAGCGCGGCGGCGACAGAACAGAGGCGGGATCATGAAAAAGGGTTTTGTCTTCTAAGGTTTCACGTCACGGGGAATAAATAGGCGAAGGGGGGCAGCCAGGGGGGCACCAGGGGTCCAGGCGCCCCCCTGGCGTGGCCAGACCCTAGGTCGTGCCAGGTGGCCGCCTGGGTCCCTGGTGGTGGCCCTCTGGCCCCACTTTGGTGATTCCATAATCTTCCGTTGCGCTGATTGTTTATCCAATTTCCCAAATTTTTGGAGCATTTTTAATATGGGGGAAACCTGGAATAGAAAAACAGCAGAAAACAGTAACTGGCACTGTGGTGCACTGAGTTAATAAGTTAGTCCAAATAAAATAAAAATTCTATGAAAGTGTATCTAGATCATAGCAATATCACACAAAACATGCATGGAGCAAGGAGAAAGTATAGATACGTTTGGGACGTATCAACATCCCCAAGCTTAATTCCTGCTCGTCCTCGAGTAGGTAAATGATAACAAGCATAATTTCTATGGTGACATGCTAGCAACCATATAAGAACTTTGAAAGTAAAGCAATCAAGGTATGCGATTCAATTCAAGTCATAACAGGCAAGAGTCTATATTAGCATTGAAACAAGCAACGAAAGAACATTAGGTGCAAGAGCTCTTAGCTGTCCGTGACTCGAATGTCTCCAAATGGTGTTTGCGTGCAAGAAGGGGGATATGGGAATACGAGAAAAAAATATTTTTGTTGAGAACTCAATCAACTAAAGTTTCACACTTGGTCTTCTTTGGAATATTATCTTGACTCGTCCCCAGATCACTATCGAGGTAAAAGTCAATTTGATCCACTCCTTTTCGATATTTTGAGCACTCATGCAATGGATGGGCGTAAGCACGAGAGTTCACACTTAGGATGGAAAACATAGAGATATGGTGGAGGAGGAAGACAAAAAGGGTGAGAAAGGCTCACATCAATGAGGACAATCATAGGCGAGAAGGCCAAATGATAGATATGATGTGAGTAGTAGGGATCTCCATGCAACGGATGCACATATGAGCTAAGAAAAGCTCTCCAATGGAACTAGTGGGGGTGCATCTAACTTGCTCGCTCATGAAGACCTAGAGCTCGTTTGAGGAGGCTCATCCTTGGAATATGCAAGCCAAGTTCTATAGTGTGAAGGTCCCCACATAGCTATATGCATAAATGATCATCTCTATGGAGTACAAGGATAAGAGGGAGTACGAGTGTGGATCTTTCAAAAGGATGGTAGTGTTGCCCCTTTCTCTCTTTTTCTTTCTTTTTCTCTTTTTTCTATTTTTTGTATTTTTTGGTGGCCTCAATGGCTCTTTATATTTAACTCTCATTTGTCCTCTTTGGGATCTTCTAATTTGTCCACTTTGGGATCTTTTCCTCACTTAAGGGAAACACTCTATTTTACAAGAAGGTATAGAAGATCTTTCACACTTTACAAGGTACTCAAATCATAAAGAAGATGTAGCTATCATGATGTACTCAAATGTATGCCTCTGCCAGTGTAGCAGGAACATGTATGACATGAAGATCAAGTCATGAAGAGGTGGATGTTGCATGGCAATATATCTCGGAAAGGCTATGGAAATGCCTTGATAGGTAGGTATGGTGGCTGTTTTGAGGAAGGATGTAAAGAGGTTTATGATGACAGAGCGTATCATGCCAAGGGATTGGATGCACCGGCGAGGTGGACACCAACTCTCTGAGTGAGAAGAGGGAAATACACGTTACGGAAGAGGCTAGCAAATATGAGGAGGTGGAAGTGTCAACTTTCAATACTTACATTAGTCTGAAGAACTCATGCACTTATTATCGGTAACTCTCAATCAAATAAGGAGGTTCACAAAGAGACAAGTACCTCGAGGAGGAGAGTATGGGGGTTTGGTTATCCTTGCGCATCCTCGACTCATGGTACGTGAGTGTACTCTAATATCCGATCTCTCAAAAGATTAGTGATCCATCTCGTAGCTAGAGTTCTCAACTAGTTTTGTAGGTTTTTGAAAATAAACACTGTCGGGGGATTGGTACCCGGGTAGGCTAACCCAAGCGGAAGCCACCTTTCAAGACAAGGATGGACCGATTGGGCCGCAGCTGGGCCGAGCTGGGCAAATGTACGGCCGATTGCTCCAAGGCAATCGGCCGTACCGAATGCCAGCAGTCGGCCCAGGCGCAATCGGTCCACCCTCCCTTCACCAAGATGATCGTCCGGTTGGTCCGCAGCTGGGCCGAGATAGGCACTTGGAAGGCCGATTGCCCAGAGCAATCGACCTTACCAAGAACTAACAGTCGGCCCAGGCGCAATCAGAACAACCTATTACCCTTGGAGGAAGTCGACCCCGACATCAGTCGGGGGTATGATTACGAGGTCATAAATACCATATCCCGAGATATCTGGGTGGCAGGAAGGCCAAGTCATGTCGAAGATCTGGTGGAGATACGGTGTCGACCTCTCCGCCGATTCTGTGGACAGGGCGACAAGACCGCACCTCCTAGCTCCATTGTTCATCCCTAGGCCCTACGGGTCTACAGCATGGGCCGCTGCTCGTATGCTCCGGATCACCCGAAGAGGAACAGTCGGTGGGCCTAGGCCGATTAGAGGATGACAGCTGGGCCCATTCGGCAGTGAAGTTACCGAAGTACCCTGGACTCACACTATAAGAGCCAGGGTACCCCTCCTGCGTGGGGGACGACCCGCTCTAGAAAACCATTACTCACATTCCCCTCAGTTCATTCACTGCTAGTAGTTGCTCCTCAGGGAAGCAGGAGAGAGCCTTGCCCACGGCGGCGGCGCTCACCTTCCCCCGAGAAGATAGAGAAGCAGTTATTGTAGCCAGAGCATTGATATATAAGAGATAAGCAGGAGTAGGGTGTTATCTCTCCGGAGAGCCCCGAACCTGGGTACATCGTGGTGTCCTTCACCGTGCTTCTACTCAACCCGATTCCGGCACCATCGACATTCTCTCCCTCGCGTCTTCCCCCTCACTTTAGCCATCCCATGGCATCTGACGTCACATATCGACGACAGTTGGCGCCCACCGTGGGGTAGACCGAGACGTCGACTGGAGTAAAGATCCGGACGGGATTTTCCTCTGCATCGGGCGGGAGCCACGCCTCTGGCCTGATTCTAAGGCGTGGGGCAATCGATTATGTGGTGGACTACTCGGCGCGGTACAGGGCTGGAGCACCCCTGTCGCCCGGTGTGTCGCTGCAGGTCGTCATCGCCTCTTCATCGGCAGCTACCCCGAGGCGTATCCTAGAGAGATTCGAATCTTCTCGTGTGCAACGGACCCGCTCTCGACCAGGGGCTGCAGTGCAGCACCCGGCAGAGAGGAGGGCCGAGTGCACGCCGCCGTCATGATGGCGGGATCATCCTCATCAACCAACCGCGACCCTGCAAGTGCAGCAAGAAAGGCTAAGGAGGTAGCTGACGCTGCAGAGCGAATCGGCACCAGTGCGTTGCGGGATGTGTTATACACACCCGTGAACAGGAATGGTGATCCGGAGCAAGTGCACACGCAGCTGGAAACGGCACGGCTCGCTCTGGCCCGCAGAGCTGAGCAAGTGCTGGCAGAAGAGCGCAGGCTGGGAGCCATCACAAGGGAATACAATGCAGCGCATGCAGGACCGCGTCGGCCGATTGAGCCCGCAGTCCTAGAAGATCTGAGAAGCCGGGGCAGGGCAGTCAACCAGCAGCTGTCGGGAGCCGAGCAACCGGAGCGTCCGAGGAGGCCGGTGCAACCGGAGCAACCGGCGCAATCAGCATTCGTCCAGAGACCGACGTACAGCACGCCGGACAAGAATCTGAGAGCAGCCGAGCAGATAGCACTCGAGCTAGAAGACCTGGAGGGAGATGAGCGGCGCGAGCAGTCGCGCCGAATGCGTGAGCTGATAGCAGCCGCAAAGGAGCAGAGGCTCGTTGCAATGGATCATCAGAATGCAGAACCTGGGGTGTCGAGAGGGACTGTGAGGCCGAATGCGGGGGCTAGCCAGCGACCGAATGCATCGCGCCAGAACAGACATCAACCCGCCCCATCTCGGCACGAGAGCAAGGTCAGAAGCAATCGGCCACCCCCAGCAACGAGGAAGAATGGAAGAGCCAGCTGTCAACAGTAGGCGCAATGACATGCCGCAGCAATCGGCGCCAAGACCAACAATTAGCGCTCGACTTGGCCCTCGCCAAATCGGCCAGAATGATGCAAGGCATCGCATTGAGCTCCTGGAGAAGGAGGCTCAGGAAGATGAAGAAGGAGAAGCTGGCCCATCGTGTTTTGGTCATCGTATTCGGACTGAAAAGTTTCCCAAAGGCTTCACGCCGCCAAGAGACACTCCCAAGTACAATGGGTCGGTGAAGCCTGAAGACTGGTTCTCCGATTACCAGACGGCAGTCCGCATTGCAGGAGGCAATCGGCGTGTAGCAGTCCGCTATGCACCTTTGATGCTGCAGGGTTCAGCTCGGACGTGGTTGAATAGTTTGCCCAAGGACAGTGTGAACTGGTGGGAAGATTTCACGAGTGCATTTATCCACAACTTCACAAGCACGTATGAGAGGCCCAACCTCCCGCGGCAGCTAGCTCTGTGTGTGCAAGGCAAGGATGAGCCCCTCCGAGATTACTTATCTCGGTGGATCAAGCTGAAGAATTCATGCGAAGGAGTCCATGAGATCCAGGCCATTCAGTACTTCACAGATGGATGCCTGGCCGATTCAATGTTGAAGCACAAGCTGCTGCGCAAAGACTTCACGTCGCTCGCCGAGCTCATGAAGGTGGCAAATGCGTTCGCTATGTCCAATTCTGCGATGCGCCCTATCCAGCTCGGAGTTGGAGGTGTAATCCAGTCACCAGGGGCTCCGCAGTCGGACACAGGGAACCAAGGCCTTAGTCGGAAGGAAAGGAGAGAGAACAACCGCAACAACAACAACAACAACCACAACCAGCAGAACAATGGCAAGCGCAAGGACGAACAACCCGATACCCAGTATGGCAGTCGGCAGGTGGCCGCTGTCCAGAATGAAGAAGATCCAGCGGCTGCAGGAGGCAGTCGGAAGATGAGACCAAATGTGAGACCCCCGGGGCAGATGAAGCCCAAGTACATGTTCGAGGATATGCTGGACGCGCCATGCAAGTTGCATAGCACGCCGGGCAGGCCGTCTGCGCACACCACTCGGCAGTGCGATTTTGTGAGAAGGATTGCGAAGGGAGAAGCTTTACCACCTCCAACCCCACCACCACCCCAGAACAGAGGACCGCCTCAGCAGCAGAACCAGTTCCCACAACAAGATGCCGCCTACATGATTTTCACCACCGAGTCCACAGACAAGGGCAGTCGGAGAGCCCGAGCTCAGGAGGTTAATGCCACTATGCCACCGATTCCCCAGTTCATGCATTGGTCCGAGTGTCCTATATCCTGGGACAGAGCAGATCATCCCACCATTTTGCCGAATCCGGGCAACTATCCGCTGGTGGTGGACGCTCTGTTCGCAGGACCAAGGTTTTCATGCAAGTTCTCCCGAGTGCTCGTTGATGGAGGAAGCACAATCAACATTCTGTACAGAGATACAATGATCAAGCTAGGGCTCACAGAGAGGGACCTGGAGCGCAGTCGGACGACTTTCCATGGAATTGTTCCTGGACTGTCTTGCACCCCCATGGGCCGCATTCGGCTGGATGTTATATTTGGCACAGAAGAAAACTTCAGGAGAGAGCCGATTTGGTTTGAAGTCGCCGACCTCAGTAATCCTTACCATGCTCTGTTGGGATTGTCGGCGTTTGCCAAGTTCATGATCAACGCACAGCAGACGTACCTCAAGATGAATATCCCAGGGCCAAACGGCGTCATCACTATCACCGGGGACTTTAGGAAGTCCCTCGAGTGCACATCCGCTGGCAGCAGTTTGGCTGATTCCCAAGTGGTCGAGATGGAGAAGCGTCAGCTCAGCAAGGTGATTGCAATGGTGCAAGCGCAGAGCAAGAATCCACTGCCAGTCGGCCCAGCAAAGAGAGTAGATGAGGAATCGGCTTTTCAGTCGGCCAAGGACGGCAAGAAGATCGATCTAGATCCCTCCGACTCAACCAAGTTTGTTGTAGTCGGAGCTGGACTTAGCGATAAATAGGAAAGCGAGCTCGTCGAGTTTCTCCGTGAGAATCGGGACATCTTTGCATGGTCTCCACAAGACATGCCTGGTGTTCCGAGAGAACTCGCCGAGCACAAGCTGCACATTCGGCCAGGCTCGAAGCCAGTCAAGAAACCCCTGAGACGTTTTTCTGAAGACAAGAGAAGGGCAATCGGCGAAGAGATTGCGAAGCTGCAAGCAGCAGGTTTCATCATGGAAGTGTTTTACCCCGAGTGGCTGGCAAATCTAGTCCTCGTCATGAAGAAGAACAAGACCTGGCGTATGTGTATAGATTACACTTGCCTGAACAAGGCGTGCCCGAAAGATCCGTTTGCTCTGTCCCGTATTGATCAAGTGATTGATTCTACGGCCGGCTGCGAGTTGTTGTCCTTCCTGGACGCCACTGCTGGCTATCACCAGATCAAACTTGATGTGGAAGATCAGATAAAAACTGCATTCATCACCCCTTTCGGGGCTTATTGCTATATCACTATGCCGTTCGGTTTGAAGAATAGAGGCGCCACTTATCAACGCACAATTCAGAGATGCACACACTCTCAGCTCGGCAGAAATCTCCACGTTTACGTGGACGACTTAGTGGTGAAATCGGCAAAAGGAGTCACGCTGTTGGATGACCTCAGGGAAACATTTGCAAACTTGAGAACTTATCAGATCAAGCTCAACCCGGAGAAGTGCGTGTTTGGAGTCCAAGCTGGCAAGCTCTTGGGATTTCTCGTTTCCGAGAGAGGAATCGAATGCAATCCCGAGAAGATAGCGGCAATAGAGCGCATGGAACAACCCAAGACCCTGAAGCAAGTACAAAAGTTCACCGGTTGCCTCGCATCACTCAGCCGATTCCTCAGTCGGCTGGGTGAAAAAGCAATCCCGTTGTACCAATTGATGAAGAAGACAGAGAAGTTCACCTGGACCCCCCAAGCAAATGAAGCATTTCAAGAGCTCAAGCGCATGCTCTCCACAGCACCGATTCTGGCTGCCCTGATTGAGAAGGAGCCAATGATGTTATACATTGCGGCAACCAATCGAGTGATCAGTGCAGTTATGGTGGTGGAGCGGCCTGAGAAGGACAAGGCACAGCAAATTCAGCGTCCAGTGTATTACATCAGCGAAGTGCTCTCGGCATCCAAGCAGAACTACCCTCACTATCAGAAGATGTGCTATGGAGTGTACATGGCAGCCAAGAGATTGAAGCCATACTTTCAAGCTCACTTGATCACAGTCGTCAGCTCGGCTCCGCTGGCCGACATCATGGGAAGCAGAGATGCAACTGGAAGAGTGGCAAAATGGGCAATCGAAGTCGCTAGCCATGGCATCCAGTATGAGACGAGAACGGCAATCAAGTCACAAGCGTTAGCCGATTTCCTGGTGGACTGGGACGAAACTCAGTACATGCCGCAGCTACCAGTGTTGGATTTTTGGCGAATGCACTTTGACGGCTCCAAGATGAAGAGTGGCCTAGGGGCTGGTGTGGTACTGACTTCACCAAGAGGAGATCAACTGCAATATGTGCTCCAGATTCACTTTGCAGCATCAAACAATGTCGCCGAGTACGAAGCCCTTGTGCATGGTATCAAAATTGCCAAGGAAATCGGTATTCGGAATATTGAGTGCTTTGGTGACTCCGACCTGGTTGTACAGCAATGCTCAGGCACCTGGGATGCAAAGGACGCAAACATGGCAAGCTATCGCTTCTTGGTGCAGCAAATCAGCGGGTACTTTGAAGGTTGCGAGTTCCATCATGTGCCAAGAGCATACAACGAGGCAGCAGATGCGTTGTCCAAGCTCGGATCAACAAGGCAAGCTATCCCACCAGGTGTGTCTTTGGAGCACATCAAGAAGCCATCCATCATACCATCCCCAGGGTCTGAGTCCATTTTTATCTCGGAGACCGACCTTGAAGCATTGAAGAAGGCAAAAGAAGCTCAACCGGCAAAACTTGCAACCGTGAAGAAGCAGTCCACCGCCCAAGGTATCTCGGCAGCAGCACCAGAAGCTGTCGAGTGCGAGCCAGGGGCTGCCAAAGGATGTGAGAAGAGAAAAGCTTTAGGGAAGCAAGCAGAGGCCGCGCCAGAAGGCACAACCTCCGAAGAACCAATGATATCAGAAGTTGCCGAATGCAATGATGAAGCTCCAGCTCTGAATGAGAAGTCGACACCAGGGGCTGCCGAATGCGTGACAGGCGCCGCAATCGGCAGTTCAGGGGCAGAAGAAGAAATGATAGAAGTCCAAGAGGCCGAGATCCAGGAGGCCAATGGCCAAGGAACTGTGATCCAAGAAGAAGTCCCACCCCAGCATGCAGTGGTAATGGCAGTCGTCAGCGCGCCATCATGGGCACAGCCGATCAGAGATTTCCTAGAAGACGGAGTCCTCCCAGAAGACGAAGCAGAGTCACGGAAAATCAGCCGCCGATCTTGGGCGTACACAATAATCAACAATGAGCTAGTGCGCAAGAGTGCAACTGGTATCCTTCAGAGATGTGTAGAAGAGGACAGAGGCTTGGAGCTGCTCAGAGACATTCATCAAGGTGAATGCGGTCATCATGCATCAGCAAAGGCAATCGCCAGGAAAGCTTTCCGACATGGTTTCTACTGGCCGATTGCGCTTGCAGCGGCTGAGAATTTGGTGAAGTACTGCAAGGGCTGTCAGCGGTTCAAGGCAAGAAGTCATCAGCCAGCATCGACGCTGAAGACAATCCCAATAGCATGGCCGTTTGCGGTATGGGGTTTGGACATGGTTGGACTATTCAAGAGAGCTCGCAGTGGCATGACACATCTTCTAGTCGCAGTGGACAAGTTTACCAAGTGGATTGAAGCCAGAACGATCAAGAAGTTGGATGGGCCGACTGCGGTTCGATTTGTGGCCGACATTGTGTGCAGATATGGTGTGCCTAACAGCATCATCACCGACAATGGCACAAATTTTGCGAAGGGTGCACTGGCTCGATATGCATCTCAGCAGGGCATTCGGCTTGATCTGGCATCTGTGGCGTACCCGCAATCAAATGGTCAAGTCGAAAGAGTAAATGGACTAATCCTATCGGGTATCAGGCCCAGATTGGTAGAACCACTTGAGAGGGCACCCGGAGCATGGATTGAGGAGCTCCCCGCAGTACTGTTCAGTCTGAGGACCACACCAAACAGGTCGACAGGATTCACTCCCTTCTTCCTGGTGTATGGTTCAGAAGCAGTCATCCCATCCTACATCGAGTTCGATTCACCTCGGCATGACCTATACACCGAAGAAGAAGCCAGATTGGCACGAGAAGACGGCATCGACCTCAAAGAAGAAGCTTGTCTGTTGGCCTTGTCCAAGTCGGCAGTCTATCAGCAGAAGTTGCGGCACTACCACAGCAAGAAGATCCGTCCTCTCGCCTTCCGAGAGGGAGACATGGTGCTACGCCGAATTCAGAAGTCAGACGGACAGCACAAGCTATCCTCACCCTGGGAAGGGCCATTCGTCATCAGCCGAGCGCTCAAGAACAACTCCTATTATCTAATCGACTGCACCAAGGGCACTCAGCACAAGGACACGTCAGGAGCAGAGACGGAGCGGCCGTGGAACGCCGAGTTGTTATGTCCGTTCTATAGCTGAGCGGCAGAAACTTATGTAAGCCATTCGGCAAACAATCAGTAAAAGTTATCATGCCTCTGAAAATGAGCATTCGATTACCTTTACATAATTTCATTCGAAGAGCTAGCCTCAATCGGCGACGCTCAGTCATACCCGAGGCGTGTATAACACACCTGGGGACTGACCGACCACGAGGTCAAGCGAATAGGCCACCGAGGCACGGGGACTGCGGGATGGCACTCAACTCGGCACTCAGCTCAAGCGCAAACCACTAAATGGTTTGTGGCATTGAGAAGGGTCGCATTTGAGGCAGCCGGCAGTACGAATTCCCGGGAAACAATTCGAAACGCGCCACTAAGGGCATATTCGATAAAACAAAGTCGCCGATTGCGCCGTGAACCAAGGCGTCAAGCCCGGTAGCGAGCAATCGGCGCCTACTGTCGCAGAATCCTTTGCGTTAAATCTTGTCGTGTAAAAAATGAAAGACTTATCGAACCTTGGCTGGTAAGCTACCATTGATCCGATTGCGTACCGCATGACGGCAGCAAGGTTGACATGGTAGACATCCCCAAGTGCAGCCGATAAAGGAAACCGACAAAGACGCAAAGTTGATCGCACAAGTAAAAGCAAAGACCAAGCAATCGGATTGCATCAAAAGTAGCAGGCCCAAGGCCGAATATGTTCATTACATCGAGGTCACACCCAGTGGGTGTCGACAGAATTAAAATTATGTCTTACAAGCAGATAGTCGGAAGACAAAATAAGATAAAACCGATCCAGTATCGGCAAGCTACAACAAGTAACATAGTTGGCGGCATGGCTCAGGAAGTCGGAGTCACGGAGCTAGAAGATGGAGCAAATGGATCCGATTGCGCTTCAGAAAATGTGGCACCAGTCTGCTTGGATCTCGGAGATGTTTGAGATGAGCCGCTATCAGAAAGCTCCTCGGCCAGGCCAGAGATTGAAGGTGCAGCGAGCGGATTCCCTCCCTCGTCGAGATACGGAGTGTACTCGTAGGGAGAGAACCAGTTCACCATAGAGCTGGCTAGCCGATTTACTTCGGTATAGGTCTTCTCAAGCAGATCAGAGGCATTTTCTCGGAGGCTGTAGAGTTGGGAGAGCTTCACCTGAGGGTACCAGCTCAGCACAGTTTGGAGGGCGGTTTCCGCGCCAGTCCGACCGGCAGAGTTCAGCAAGACGTCGATCCGACGTGGGATGGCCTTCAGGAGAGTCCGAGTCTGTTCGGTGGTAGCTTTCGGAGCTTCCCCTTTGTCAGAGTCTTCTTCATCTTGTGCCTCAGCCTTGTCGGTCCCGGCGGAGGAACCAGCAGCACGTTTTATTTTTTGAAGGCCAACCTTAAGCTCAGTCGGTGACCATAGTGATTCAGCAATTTTCAGGATGCCGAGCTTGAATGACAAGGCAACTCCCTTGATAACAGGAATGCGAGCTTCGGTGCCGATTAGATATTCATGCCGAGTCCAGACGTTATCTTCAAGTTGGCAGGTCCCTCCGGAGGCAACAATTTCTTCTCGGGATTTGGCAACGGCCGCATAGGCAGCTGCTTCAGACTCGGGCCAAGCTTCTGTGTCACGAAAGAAAGTATGAGCAACAAGATAAAGGAGGAAAGCAATCGGAAAATGCACTCGGATGCAGGAAACACTCACCGCTAAGGAGGACGTCCATCTCGGTCATTGTATCGCAGAAGCCTTTGGCTCGGCGGCGCAGTCGGGTGGTCTCTTCGTAGCTGCGTTTCTCTAGTTCTTCAAATTTGGCGACGTGTTCATCACGATCTCGCCGAATGGAATCGCGTGCAGCCACCGCTTCATCCCTCTCAGCTTGCAAGGCTTCTTGGGCGGCGACGGCGGCATCTCGCTCGGCAAGGAGACCATCACCAGTAGCCGTCACGGCAGCTATGTCGGCAAGATGTTTTCTTTCGAGGGCATCCATCTCAGAGCGAAGGCTTTGGATAGTCCGATTTAGATCAGTTTCTACCCCCTGCAGTCGGGTCGCTTCTTCCTTGGCTTTGGCGAGTGCTGGGCCATGTTGGTTGAGTTCTGTAGTCAATTCAGCAATTCGGCCCTGAAGGTCATCTAACATGGGAATAGAAGCTAGAGGAGAGCATAAAAGATATGAGTGCAAGAGTAATTGTTAATCGGAGAGGAGACATAAATGGTATAGAGGTTACCTCTCAGTTTAGTGATCTCGGCCGATTGATTGTTGACCTGCAGCTGGGCCTGGGCGAGAGTTCGGAGGCTGGCAGTGTAAGCATCAAGAAGCTTTTCGAAGACTTCGCACTTTTCGTCCATAACAGCCTGAGAAGAATAGTAAGAAGGAGTAGAGATACAGCAGTCAGCAGAAGATCCGATTCGATTGCAAGCAATCGGCCCGAATCTCGGGGACTACACCTAGTGGGTGCGCTGGCGCGCACCCACCAGAAGAAAAGTCTCCCGATCGAAGGAAGGCAAGAGATAAAGCACAAAGTGTGAAAGATCTGAACCGATTGCAACCAATCGGCCCGAATCTCGGGGACTACACCCAGTGGGTGCGCTTGCGCGCACCCACCGGAAGAAAAGTCTCCCGATTGAAGGGAGGCAGAAGATAAAGCAAAAAGTATGAAAGATCCGAACCGATTGCAACCAATCGGCCCGAATCTCGGGGACTACACCCAGTGGGTGCGCTCGCGCGCACCCACCGGAAGAAAGGCCTCCCGAGTAAAGGAAAGACACAAAAAGAAAGTCAAGAATTTACCGTGTGATGAGAGGTGAGCTGTTGGAGGTCCCGAGCAAGGGCATCAGCGAACTCATTCACCCGACTGAGAGTGGTCATTAGAGGGTCCTGAGGGCGGTGTGAAGCGTCAGGTTCGGCGCCGACATGACGAGCGCGAGAGTATTCGGCCCGGAACTGGTCCACCGAGCGCATAAGAATTTCCGACGCAGAGGAGGTCGGCGTTGGCACTAAAGCTTGAGCGGCGGTAGAAGCAGCAGCGGGGATGGCTAGTGGCACCGGCGTCACCTGAGGGCCAGAAGTACTCGGTTGTGGTGGCGGCGCAGTCGGATGAGATGAAGCGGAGGTGATAATTGCGACTGGCGGCAAGGTCGTCGTCGTCGGTGGCACGGGCAGAACAACCGGTGGCACAGTTGTGGCAGTCGGTGGCACCGACACCACGATTGGCGGCGGGCTTGTCACCATCGGTGGCTCGAATGTGGCAGTCGGAGCAGGTGTAGTCGCGACAGTGGAGACCGGGTCGGAGCGGCGTGGTGGAGATGGGGCAATCGGATCGACCGATTGTGTTCCTCTGCCGCCAGGAGCTCCCCGATCAGCTGCGCTCTTGGAAGTCTTGGAGG
The DNA here is from genome assembly GCA_950022295.1 of Bromus sterilis. NCBI lineage: Eukaryota > Viridiplantae > Streptophyta > Magnoliopsida > Poales > Poaceae > Bromus > Bromus sterilis. The sequence continues at coordinate 28,004,380 of OX465599.1, read as the reverse complement.
CAACAGAAGAGGAAGAAGTCTTCTTAGTCGTCTCCAGGCGGGCCTTCTTGGCAGCGCGCTCGGCGTCCTTGGAGGAGCGATGAGTAGTAGGCGGCCGTTTGTGGTTGGCAACGGCGGATGCGGCATGAGAGATGACGCCGCTGGTATGGACAGGAACGCCAGCGTCGACGTCTTCAAGCCCAATCGGTTCCCTGAAAGAAGAAAGAGGAAGTGAATCAGTATAAAGAGGGACAGTAAAGTGCAAGGCGTGAAGATAAAAGCATACCCGACTGTTCTTGGTGCTCCAGAGGGCATCCGGCATCTCAGCGGGGCGACATCCAGCGGCGCCTGGGAAGTCGGCCTTCGGGTGGTCGTCACCTGGGGGTGTTTGCCTTTGCTGGCATTCGGCGTGGCTTTAGCAACCTTGCTGGGAGCAGTACCACCGGAGGAGCTGGTGGTCGAGGTGCGCTTAGCCGGCACCTTCGGAGGTTTGGCACGAGGAGCTGCATCAGAACCATCAGCCTTTGAGACACTATCATCATCACTCCATTCGGCCAAAAATTGCTCAAGGGAAGGGTCAGGCGTACCCCCTTGAGCTGGCGGTTGGGTGTCGGTCCTCGGAGGGTCGGCGGCTCCGGCATCAGCGAAGTCGGCATCCATGGAGTCGGAGGATTCTCCGGAAGACTCGTCGTCATCATCATCATCATCACTGAACTCGGCGGAAGGAACCTCGCCGTTATACTCAAAGTCGGTAGGGTCATCCTCCACGCGGTCGGGGGCATACACGCCAGCTTCCTGGTCGTCTTCCATCAGGTCGGACTAAATAAAATGCTGGAAAGAAGATAAAAGTAATCAGAGAAGCTGAGAGAAAAAGCAATCGGAATAAGAGGGCAATCGGAGCATACCACAGGCGGTTTCTGCTGGCGAGTGAGGCAGTCAAGCCCGAAGCGGAAAGGGCCGGGCAAAGGGCTAGATGTAATAGCCCTCACTCTGGCGTAGAGGTCTTCCTTCTTCACCCGCCACGTGCAGAGCCGAGTGGGATCTCGAGGACCCGACATATCGCACAGGCGGTGCACTCGGCGCTGCAGGGGGAGAATCCGAGCTTGAAGCCAAGTGGCTACCAGGTCGGTCGGGAGAAGTCCTTCTTGCTCTAGCTGGGCGACCCTGACGACCTGGGCATCGACATCGCAATCTCCGACGCCATGCTTCAGCGACCACTGGTGCTTGTCAGTCGGCTGGGCGAGGGAGAACTCGGGCAGATTCAGGAGATCGGGCCCTTGGTGAGGTGACTTGACGTAGAAGAATGAGGTCTGCCAATTCTTGCATGATTGGACGATCTCGGGACTCTTGTACCTCGGCTTGTCGGCTGCAACAAGGCAACTGCCGCAGTCGGTCATGTCAGTCGGGTACGTCGGTTCGCCGCCTTCGATGGTGGAGGGCACCACAGCTCCCGTCCGAGCATTGTGAGCTCGGAGATTGAAGAATCGCTTCCAGAGAGCGATGCTTGGACGGCAGCCGAGATACCCTTCGCAGAGTGTCACGAAACCGGAAAGAATCATGATGAAGTTGGCTGCGAGGTGGTGAGGCTGCAATCGGTGGAAGTCGAGGAACCTGCGGAAGAAGGTGCTGGCGGGAAGGCCGAATCCACGCTCGAAGTGAGCGAGGAATACAACCCTCTCGCCAGCACGCGCGCTGGGCACGACCTTGGCGCCGGGAATGCGCCATTCGATCTCCGCGGGCATCTTCCGGGCGCGAATTAGGGACTGAACGGCGCCGGCGGTGACCTGAGAGCCTTTCCAGCACTCGCGGCTCGCCTGTGAGGCGTCTCGCCGTGGCGCCATGGCGTTCGCGGGCGGAGAGAAGACGAGGGACGAGGAGCGCGAGAGCAGAGGAGAAGAGTTACCGCGGAGGTGGCGGAGCGCACGGGTCCGTGGCCGGAGCGGATCTGAAGCGCAGAGGTTGGGTCGCAGGAGCGGCAGAGAGCTTCGAGCTGGAGCGGCAATGGCGCAGAGGAGTGAGAGCTGGAGGTTGAAGATGGCGTTTGGGAGAAGGAAGAGGCGAAGGCCCTCCCCTGTGGCTTATATGGGCGGCGGAGGAGGGGAGTGGGATGCAGCTGCGGCTGTGTGACTTGGTGTGCCTAGGGCACAGGAAGGGCAACCGGCAAACCAGCGCAAAGAATCCTGGCGCAAAAGGCGAGGCGTGCGACGTGGGGGTCAAGACCTGCAGTTATGTCAAGTCGCGCGTGGGTCGTGGGTCCCGGCTCATTGATCACATCCCGGAAGAATCGGAGCTAACCGTTGGAATGAAATTGGCAAAAGATGTCTTTCTCGAAAAAGTGAAGACACGAATTGGGAGCGAACCAAATCCAATCGGACAAAAATTTGGCCAGCCGAGTGTGATCTCTGAGTCGGTCGACGAACTCGGAATGACGCACTCGATGAGGCCATAGCAGTCGGAGGATATCAAGAGAGAGATTAGAAACTGCAAAGGCCCCGCGGTCAAATGACCGTGGGACCTTTACAGCTTTAGAGGCTACTGTCGGGGGATTGGTACCCGGGTAGGCTAACCCAAGCAGAAGCAACTTTTCAAGACAAGGATGGACCGATTGGGCCGCAGCTGAAAGTGCAATCTTGCCCTTAATCATATTTTGATGTTGATGACAATGTACATATAAGGGACTAATAATATTTGTCAAGTATATCTCAGGTATTAGCCCCCGGATCATTGTTGCGGTGGATCATGGACCATTGATATTATCAATATCTCGGGATATAGAACCAACGAAGTTGAAGCGTAAGCATTTCCGTTTATCTTGAGTATAGGGATCCCCGCACTATTAAGAGGGGATCAGTGGGGCTGTGGTTAAGATTTGCTCAAATCACTTTAAAACACCACACCACATACTAAATCTGAAAGTTAACTATGTCCTAACTTTCGGACGTCCGACGGATTTCGGACGTCCGACAGTTCACGATTTCGGACGTCCGTCCTGTTTCGGACGTCCGACATCCCACTCGCGAGTACTTGTGCCGAGGTCAGAAGACCTGCAAAAACATGCCCGGACTTCCGACGTGATTCGGACGTCCGACATTTCACGAGTTCGGACGTCCGTCCTGTTTCGGACGTCCGACATCCCAATCGCCTAGTACTTGTGTCGAGGTCAGTAGACCTGCAAAAACATGCCCGGACTTCCGAAGTGTTTCGGACGTCCGACATATCGGACGTCCGAAACCTGTCGGACGTCCGAAACTATGCCCCCACATGGTCAGTTGGCCTCCCAAAGTTGGACGGATTTCCGACGGCCTTCGGACGTCCGACATGTCGGACGTCCGAACCCCGCCGGACGCCCGGTACTTGTGTCACTGGCTACTACCTGGCATTCATCAAGAACATTTCGGACGTCCAATATATTTCGGACGTCCGACATTTGAAGTTCCGGACGTCCGAAGTCTAACGGACGTCCGACATTTTCACTGCCAAATGCTCCAACGGCCATTTCAGCCTTTGGACTATAAGTACTCCCTCTCCCCCTTTGGAGAGGGTTGACCACTTCACTTTACACTCACCCAAGAACACAAGTGCTCCCTCTCACTCTCTCCTCCACCAAATCTCAGATCCCGGAGAGATTCTTGAGAGTTCTTGTCGGATCTTTCAACCCGTGATAGATCCGGCCCTTCCCCATCTTTCAACCAAAGCAAATCGCGTTTTGAGCAAGTCTTGAGCTTTCCCCATTGATCTTGTTACTCTTGGAGGTTGGAGACTCCTAGGCGGGTAGGAGTTCTTCGGAGAGGAATCGACCATTGTGATTACCCCCGTTGAGTTTGTGAGGGTTTGGTGACCACCTTTAAGGTCAACCGGTAGTGGTTGGGAATCACCTTCGTGGTGATATCTCAAGGGGAATAGAGTGAGCCTTCGTGGCGTTGGTGTGCCTTCGTGGTTTCACCCACTCTCTCTAAACGGTGAGTAGCTTCCCTCCAAGGAAATGAACATCGGGATACATCGTTGTCTTCGCGTCACTCGGTTATCCCTACTCTTTTCCCTTTCACTTGCACTACCTTGTTGGTACCTTGCAGTTTATCCCTCACTTGCTTTATTATATTGTGCTTGTTGTTTAACTTATCTTATATAGGTCACCCTTGCAATTGTTAGGCACATCTTTATCTTCCGCATTATTGCCTAAAATTGATAAGTAGTGTTAAAATTTATAATATAACCTATTCACCCCCCCCCCTCTAGGTCTATCTCGATCCTTTCAATTGGTATCAGAGCCTCGTGCTCTAATCTTGTGGTTTAACCGCCCTAGAGCGAGATGACCAAGAACGGCAACCCCGAAGGTTCGGGTGCCGACACGGTGGAGGTAATCGCAGTTGTTGCGGATGCCGCTCGTTTGGAAGTCGAGAGATTGACTACCGAACGAGTAGCATCTGCAACACTTACGATTCCCCCCTCCACGGGGAATGTTTCCGTTGACCTTGAAGATCCTAAGTTGTTCACTTCAAATGATCTAGTACAAGCTCTAGAAAAACAAAAACGGGATATGGAAGCCGAATTTGCAAAGATGAAGGCTTCGGCATCGGAGACACAAACGTCAAGTGGTGCGGCTCCAAGGCCCCCACAAGCGGCCTATGTGTACCCCGGTTCCGAACTTCCCTTGCAAAGAGGTGGTCCCTACCAATGGGACTATCCTACCCCCAAGCTTGTGGAACCTAAGTATAATTTCAATGGCAATCCGCCGGTACTAACCGAGACTACTAACTTTTTGGATTGGAAAAGTCTTATGGCAGATTATCTTAGGTTCGTGTGTGAACCAATGTGGAACCTCATCGACTCCGGGAAAGGTTACTATCCTGTTGATCCAAACAACCTTACACCCTGTGAAGTGTTTGACCGACACCTCAACCTTGCGGCCATTGGGTTCTTGAAAAGAGGAATGGGATGAGTTGAGTCGAGCACCATTTCTTCATATCACCAATGCCAAGGAACTTTGGGATACTCTTCTCATCGCCAAGTCCGGCACCGGATCTCTTCAAATGACAAGATATGAGTCCGCCAAGAATGCATTGCACAACCTTCACATGAAGAAAGATGAGACGCCCCAACAACTCCATATGCGTCTCAAGGTTCTTTCCGCTCATGTCCATTCCTTCACTTGTGAGAAGTCCAAGGATGGATATCAAATCACCAACCGCTACCTTGTGGACAAGATGTTGAATGCCCTCATGGTATACTCACAGCAAATGGTGTGGGAATTGAGGCGAATGCCCGACTTCTTCACAATGACGCCGGATGATGTGATTGCCACTTTCTTGCAATATGAAGAACACCTGAAGGAGTCCAAGAGACTACTTGCCACATATGGTGGTCCATCCTCAAACCTTGCTCTCAAGGCCAAGCTTACTCAAGAAGATGTTGATGATGAAGAAAATGAGTATGTGTATGAAGATGATGAGGACTCCGATGGATGCCCCTCATATGATGATATGGCTCTCTTTGTTAAGAGATTCACTAAAGGGGAGTTCAAAGGAAGGTTTCAAAAGAAGAAGAAAAGGCCATGCTATAACTGTGATGAGGTGGGACACTTTGCGGAGACTTGCCCCTATGAGAAGAGAGAAGACAAGCCTCGTTTCCCTAGGAAGGAAGTTGCCAAGAAGCTACCTAACCCTGTCAACAACAAGTTCAAGAAGAAGTTGGGGCGAGCTATGGTGGCTCAAGAGGAGTCCGACCCCGATGATGTCGGTGGTGTTGCCGGAGTTGCTCAAGATACTCAAAAAACATTGAAGGTCCTCAACAAGGATGGTGATGTTGTTCACTACAACTATATGAGCGACTACACCGGCAATGCTCACAAGTGCCTCATGGCCAAGTTGGTTGATGATGCTCCCTCCTCTTCGGGCAAGATCAAGGGTGCTTTCTCCGGTGGAGTCAAATGGGTGATGGATAGTGGATGTACAAATCATATGACCGGAGAAAGTCGTTTGCTCAAGGATTTCATGGATGCAATTCAACCTTATATGAGCATTGTCTTTGGTGGTGGTTCCAAGGGAAAGGTACTTGGGTTGGGCAAGGTGGCTATCACTAATGACATGTCACTTGCCAATGTCATGCTTGTCCAATCCCTTCAATATAATTTGCTTTCCGTTCGTCAATTAGCTTCCATTGGTTATGATACACTATTTGTTCTAACAAGTGTGAAAGTCTTTAGGAGAGATACTCTCGAAGTGGCCTTTGTTGGAGAGTTGGATGGCAACCTTTATGCGGTTGATTTCTTGAAAGAGAGCACTTACCATGCAACTTGTCTAATGGCCAAGGCCGACAAGGGGTGGTTGTGGCATCGCCGGCTAGCCCATGTCGGCATGAGAAACTTAAAAGATCTCCTAAAGGGTGAACACGTCCTCGGACTAACAAACGTATCTTTTGAGAAAGATCGTGTGTGTAGTGCATGCATAGCCGGGAAGCAACATCAAGCAAAGCACACCCCCAAGAATGTTGTGTCAACTTCAAGGCCCTTGGAGCTCCTTCATGTGGATCTCTTCGGGCCTCCATCATGGGATAGTCTTGGTGGAAATAAATATGGACTTGTCATTGTCGACGATTACTCAAGATACACGTGGGTGTTCTTCCTCAAGTCCAAGGACGAGACGAAGGCCACCTTCATCGACTTTGCCAAGCAAGCTCAAAGAAAATACAACATGGCTATCTTGGCAATAAGAAGTGACAATGGCTCCAAGTTCAAGAACTACACCTTGGAAGAATTCTTGAGTGATGAGGGGATTGAGCACCAATATTCCGCACCATATACCCCTCAACAAAATGGTGTAGCCGAGAGGAAGAACCGCACTCTTGTGGAGATGGCTCGGTCCATGTTGGATGAATACAAGTCTCCTTATAGCTTTTGGGCCGAAGCCATCAACACCGCATGTCATGCGTCAAACCGGCTCTTCCTTCGCAAGATATTGATGAAGACTCCATATGAACTTCTAACCGGACACAAGCCAAACGTCAAATACTTCCGTGTATTCGGTTGTAAGTGTTTCTTTCTCAATAAGAAAGATCGGTTAGCTAAGTTTCAATCCAAAACAATTGAGGGTATATTTGTTGGGTATGCTTCAAACTCTCACGCCTATAGAGTCTACAACAAATCCACCGGGTGTGTTGTGGAAACTTGTGACGTGGAGTTTGATGAATTTAACGGCTCCCATGGGGAGCAAGTTGATCTAAGTGATGTAGGTAATAATGAAGATTCCTCTCAAGATATTTTGGCTATGGGCATTGGAGATCTTGTGCCCATGGCTCAAGTGCCTAGAGATGATGAGGTTGGTGATGGGCCAAGTGTTCCCCCAACACAAGCACCTCCTCCTACCACTCAAGATTCAATTGCTCATGATGAGCCCATTATCCAAGAATAAGAACAAGACCCTCCACAACCCGATGTGGCCACAGAACCACATGTTGATGATGCGGTTGAACCACAAGAAGATCATCGTGACCGCATTCACTTTGGAGAAAATGATGATAGTGATGATGGTTCCTACCTTGATGATGAACCTAATGTATATCATGAACCGGAATGGGTGGAACCTCTTGAAACTCCAACATCCATCATGCCCGTGGTGGCAAGACGTGTTGAAGTGGACAAGATTCTCACGGGTTTGGGGCAAGGTATAGTTACTCGTAGTCAATTAATGAACTTTTGTGCTCACTTCTCGTTTGTGTCTAGCATTGAACCACTTAGGGTTGAACATGCCCTTGCGGATGCGGATTGGCTCATTGCAATGCAAGATGAGCTCACTAGTTTCACCCGGAATGAAGTGTGGTCTCTCGTGGAGAGGACCTCCGGTCAAGATCATAACATCATTGGAACTAAGTGGATCTTCAAGAACAAACAAGATGAACATGGTACTATCATCCGCAACAAGGCAAGGTTAGTGGCTCAAGGGTACTCCCAAGTTGAAGGCTTGGATTTTGATGAGACCTTTGCACCCGTTGCCCGTCTTGAATCTATACGCATGTTTCTTGCTTATGCCGCATTCAATGGATTCCCATTATTTCAAATGGATGTGAAGAGTGCTTTCCTTAACGGTCCGCTACAAGAGGATGTATATGTAGCACAACCACCCGGCTTTCTTGATCCTCATCACAAGGACCACGTGTATAAACTTCATAAGGCATTATATGGTCTTAAGCAAGCCCCTCGGGCTTGGTATGACCATCTTAGGAAGTTTCTACTCGAAGAAGGATTTGAGAGGGGGATCATTGATGCCACTCTTTTTACCAAGAGAACAAATGGTGAGTTGCTCATATGCCAAATCTATGTAGATGACATAATATTTGGTTCTCCTAATCCATCTTTGTGCAAGTGGTTCTCGGAAACTATGACCAATAATTTTGAGATGTCAATGATGGGGAGCTTGAAGTATTTCCTTGGCTTTCAAATCGAGCAATTTGCCGAAGGAACCTTCATCTCCCAAACAAAGTACATTCAAGACATGCTCGTGAAGTTCGGTATGAAAGATGCCAAGCCATGCAAGACACCCATGCCAACCAAGGGTTATCTAGATCAAGACCTTTCCGGTATTCCATTTGATGCTACTCTTTATCGTTCTATGATAGGGTCGTTGCTTTACCTTTGTGCATCTAGACCGGATATTATGCTTAGCGTAGGAATGTGTGCAAGATATCAAGCCTCTCCTATGGAGAGTCATCATTTGGCGGTTAAGCGCATTCTTAGATACCTTGTTCATACTCCGTTGTTGGTCCTTTGGTACCCCAAGGAAGCTAAGTTTGATCTCTTGGGGTACACGGATGCGGATTGGGCCGGCGACAAAGTGGATCGAAAGTCAACCTCCGGTTCATGCCAATTTCTTGGGCGCTCATTGGTAAGTTGGCACTCAAATAAGCAAAATTGCGTCTCCCTCTCCACCGCCGAAGCCGAGTATGTTGCCGCCGCAAGTTGTGCCACTCAAATCCTATGGATGAGGCAAACTTTGAAGGATTATGGACTCATCTATAAGAAGGTACCCATCTTATGTGACAATGAAAGTGCTATCAAGATTGCCAACAACCCTTGTCAACATCCTCGCACCAAGCATATTGACATTCGTCATCACTTCATACGGGATCATATTCAAAGGGGTGATATTGTTCTTGCACATGTGGGCACCGACAAACAACTTGCCGATATCTTCACCAAGCCATTGGATGATGCAAGGTTTTGCCAACTAAGAGGGGAACTTGGTATCTTGGAACGTTATAGGTTTACGGCTTAGGGGTATCTTGCTCTCATTCATACACATAGCTAGTAACTTGTCTAGATGTAGGCATGTATGTAGGGGAGAAACTCAATCCATGTGTTCTCAACCCTCTACGTGATGCATAAATGAATTCACACATCAACAATCCGCATGCTCACTACTGTGAGACCATGTGTAGCGGTTAACGATGGAGTAGTGTCTTTGGACCCAAGGTACATCTTCGCGGTGTCAAAGCACAATATACTCAAACATGGTGACTTCGGTCACCGCCCTTCTCATGGAAGGCTTGCTTGATCATCGTTGTGTGTCTATGCCTTTCTTGGATATATATTTATGCATATGTGATATACACTATTGTAGTCCCTCATCTCCTGCCAAAATAAAATTTTATTGCAAACTTCGGACGTCCGAAATTTTTACGGACGTCCGAAACTCCTCTGGTATCCTAGTCAGTGAACCTCACTTCCGATGTCGGAATTCCGTCCGTTTCCGGACGTCCGACACAACGGACGTCCGAAACTCGACGGACGTCCGAAAATTCCTGTAGGTCTGCCCGCTCCCAGTCACAGCCCACCTTGTCACAGCCCACATCGGACATCCGACGCTTTTCGGACGTCCGCCACAACGGACGTCCGAAACCCGACGGACGTCCGAAATTTCCCGTCCTATGTAACCTAGTTGTCTGGCCGAGGGGAGCAGTTATCTCCCACTCGGCCACCCACGTACCAGCCTTGTCCACCGCCGCCTCCACCCCACGTCGCCGCCGGCCGCCCCGGCCGTCTCTGGCCGTCCCTCCTCCGGATCCGCGCACCCCGGGTACTTCTCCGCCTGATCTATCTTTCTATCCAATTCGTTTTGCGGTTGGTGCCCGGATTTGTGCCTCATTTGTGCATCTCCCCATCTAGGGTTTCGTGATGCCGCGGATGAAACGGACCGCTCACAAGGATGACGGTGCCTCTTTCTCTCGTGGTGGATCCGGGGACTCCGATGAGCGTGCCCGCCCTCGTCGCCAGGCTCGTCTTGGGAAGCAGCCCCACTATGCCGAGCCTTCGTCTGAGAGTGACCGCACTCCAAGTGGGGATGCCCTCAACTTTGAGGATGAAGTTGCTGCTACTAGTGATGAAGAGATTGATGAGGAGTTTGTTGCCGATGATCCTCCTGCGCTTGTGGTTCGCCGGGCTGCTCCCTCCTCCAAGGTCAAGCTTGGAGTTCGTCGCAAGCCTAGGGGCTCCTCCTCGGCATCTAGGGCTCATGATGATGTGGCCCCAGATGATGCCCCTCCTGAGGCCAGGGTTCACATCTCTTGTGACCCTGTCGTCTCATTTGGTCGCATCATGATTGATTACTCCAAGATGCCGCTTGAGGACTACCGGAGGCTTCGGCGTGTGAGTCAGTTTGCTGCTATTCCAGACTGTGAGGACAACCGGTTTCAGACCAATGTTCAGGCCGACATTTTCACATCAGTTGCTCGCAAACAAGGTCTGGCCAACTCCCATGCGTGCATTCCGCTCGCCTTCATCCGGAATCACTCGTCCCGCTTTCCGGGTGTTGTGGACATTATTGACTCCATGGGTCTCACACACATATTTGGCTTTCGACGTAATTGGAACCAGACTGCTATCCTTCAGTTTTATGCCACGTGCCTCTTTCAGAACCAGGAGGTGACCTGGATGACGGGTGAGCATCGATACACTGCCTCATTCACTCAGTTCGCAGAGGCTCTTGGTCTTCGCTCCTCTGGCCACCGCATTCATGTTGACAAGGAGAAGCCGAAGGGGATCGATGACTGTCTCTGTTTTGTCAAGTCAGGTCTCAAGGGTGATGACTGCAAGAGGAAGCCGAATGATGTCTCCATTTGGCGGCAACCCTATCACTTTCTGTATCAGTGTGTGCTCCGAACCTTGTATCCCAAGTCTGGAGACAAGACTCACTGTAGCAGCACTGCCATCTCCCTGATGTGTCTCATGGCGGCGTCTCCTCGCCCGCGTCTGGATGTTCCACACTACCTCTGGCACGAGATTCGCTTGGCCAGTTTGCAGGTTCGCCGTCACTTCCCACATGCTCCGTTCATCATGGCATTGATTGAGTCTGTTGTGTCGTCCCGCCTGGAGATCACTCACGAGCACACCATGTGGACCATTCCGGAGCATATGTACTTCATCGCACCGGATGTTCAGATGTCTCGACCTATCCCGGTCACTCCACTGTTGGTGGTGCTATGCGCCGTCAGTCGTCCGAGCAGGCTCCTATGCGCCGCATTTCACAGTTTTTGGGCAAGGCCCAAGCTGCTATGATGAGGGCCATCTCGTTCAACTGCAAGTCCAACCACACCGTGGTCACTCGCCTTGTCCAGTCCAAGAACTCTCTGAAGGCCCGTCTGCGCGCCACTGGTGAGGCCAATGTCAGTGATGATGAGCCTCTTCCCGATGCTCCTCCGGTTGACCTTGGCTTCGACTTCCCCACGGGCCCGGAGTGGGCTGACTTCTTCCCAGATGCTTCCGGGGCTAGCGGTAGTGGGACTCACTAGTCGGTCTTCGCTCGTCTTGCCCCTTTTGTGGTACTTGTTTCCAAAGGGGGAGAGACATATGCTACTCCGTTTTATTTATGATGTTTAGGCGTTGATTATGAGTCGTGTCCGTGAGATTGTTTGGTGTGTTAAAACTTTATGGATTCTATGTCTGTTGATCATGCTACCATGTTATGTCGTTTATGTGAACCTTGTGCTTGGTGTTATGCATGATATCGTCTTATGTGTCTTGGCATAAATCTTATTGGCTTATGATGTTGTGGTCATATATGGGTTATCTTGTGCTTGCAATTCACATTGTCATCTTCCTATATTGCGAGCGTCAAATGATATGATTTATGGTTGTAATCTTGCCACATAATCATGGTGATTGGACTTCTCTCAATTTGTGCATCTTGCTTAAAGACAAGAATCCTTTATGCACACATTGAGGGGGAGTTCGTAGTAAAACTTGCTCCCACTAAAGCTAAAAGTGTATATCTTTGGGAGCTATATGTATGTTGTCATCAACTACCAAAAAGGGGGAGATTGAAAGTGCAATCTTTCCCTTAATCATATTTTGATGTTGATGACAATGTACATATAAGGGACTAATAATATTTGTCAAGTATATCTTAGGTATTAGCCCCCGGATCATTGTTGCGGTGGATCATGGACCATTGATATTATCAATATCTCGGGATATAGAACCAACGAAGTTGAAGCGTAAGCATTTCCGTTTATCTTGAGTATAGGGATCCCCGCACTATTAAGAGGGGATCAGTGGGGCTGTGGTTAAGATTTGCTCAAATCACTTTAAAACACCACACCACATACTAAATCTGAAAGTTAACTATGTCCTAACTTTCGGACGTCCGACGGATTTCGGACGTCCGACAGTTCACGATTTCGGACGTCCGTCCTGTTTTGGACGTCCGACATCCCACTCGCGAGTACTTGTGCCGAGGTCAGAAGACCTGCAAAAACATGCCCGGACTTCCGACGTGATTCGGACGTCCGACATTTCACGAGTTCAGACGTCCGTCATGTTTCGGACGTCCGACATCCCAATCGCCTAGTACTTGTGTCGAGGTCAGTAGACCTGCAAAAACATGCCCGGACTTCCGAAGTGTTTCGGACGTCTGACATATCGGACGTCCGAAACCTGTCGGACGTCCGAAACCTGTCGGACGTCCGAAACTATGCCCCCACATGGTCAGTTGGCCTCCCAAAGTTGGACGGATTTCCGACGGCCTTCGGACGTCCGACATGTCGGACGTCCGAACCCCGCCGGACGCCCGGTACCTGTGTCACTGGCTACTACCTGGCATTCATCAAGAACATTTCGGACGTCCGATATATTTCGGACGTCCGACATTTGAAGTTCCGGACGTCCGAAGTCTAACGGACGTCCGACATTTTCACTGCCAAATGCTCCAACGGCCATTCCAGCCTTTGGACTATAAGTACTCCCTCTCCCCCTTTGGAGAGGGTTGACCACTTCACTTTACACTCACCCAAGAACACAAATTCTCCCTCTCACTCTCTCCTCCACCAAATCTCAGATCCCGGAGAGATTCTTGAGAGTTCTTGTCGGATCTTTCAACCCGTGATAGATCCGGCCCTTCCCCATCTTTCAATCAAAGCAAATCGCGTTTTGAGCAAGTCTTGAGCTTTCCCCATTGATCTTGTTACTCTTGGAGGTTGGAGACTCCTAGGCGGGTAGGAGTTCTTCGGAGAGGAATCGACCATTGTGATTACCCCCGTTGAGTTTGTGAGGGTTTGGTGACCACCTTTAAGGTCAACCGGTAGTGGTTGGGAATCACCTTCGTGGTGATATCTCAAGGGGAATAGAGTGAGCCTTCGTGGCGTTGGTGTGCCTTCGTGGTTTCACCCACTCTCTCCAAACGGTGAGTAGCTTCCCTCCAAGGAAGTGAACATCGGGATACATCGTTGTCTTCGCGTCACTCGGTTATCCCTACTCTTTTCCCTTTCACTTGCACTACCTTGTTGGTACCTTGCAGTTTATCCCTCACTTGCTTTATTATATTGTGCTTGTTGTTTACCTTATCTTATATAGGTCACCCTTGCAATTGTTAGGCACATCTTTATCTTCCGCATTATTGCCTAAAATTGATAAGTAGTGTTAAAATTTATAATATAACCTATTCACCCCCCCCCCTCTAGGTCTATCTCGATCCTTTCAGCAGCTGGGCCGAGCTGGGCAGATGTACGGCCGATTGCTCCAAGGCAATCGGCCGTACCGAATGCCAGCAGTCAGCCCAGGCGCAATCGGTCCATCCTCCCTTCACCAAGATGATCGTCCGGTTGGTCCGCAGCTGGGCCGAGATAGGCACTTGGAAGGCCGATTGCCCAGAGCAATCGACCTTACCAAGAACTAACAGTCGGCCCAGGCGCAATCGGAACAACCTATTACCCTTGGAGGAAGTCGACCCCGACACCAGTCGGGGGTATGATTACGAGGTCATAAATACCATATCCCGAGATATCTAGGTGGCAGGAAGGCCAAGTCATGTCGAAGATCTGGTGGAGATACGGTGTCGACCTCTCCGCCGATTCCGCGGACAGGGCGACAAGACCGCACCTCCTAGCTCCACTGTTCATCCCTAGGCCCTACGGGTCTACAGCATGGGCCGCCACTCGTAGGCTCCGGATCACCCGGAGAGGAGCAGTCGGTGGGCCCAGGCCGATTAGAGGATGACAGCTGGGCCCATTCGGCAGTGAAGTTACCGAAGTACCCTGGACTCACACTATAAGAGCCAGGGTACCCCTCCTGCGTGGGGGACGACCCGCTCTAGAACACCATTACTCACATTCCCCTCAGTTCATTCACTGCTAGTAGTTGCTCCCCAGGGAAGCAGGAGAGAGCCTTGCCCACGGCGGCGGCGCTCACCTTCCCCTGAGAAGATAGAGAAGCAGTTATTGTAGTCAGAGCATTGATATATAAGAGATAAGCAGGAGTAGGGGTGTTATCTCTCCGGAGAGCCCCGAACCTGGGTACATCGTGGTGTCCTTCACCGTGCTTGTACTCAACCCGATTCCGACACCATCGACATTCTCTCCCTCGCGTCTTCCCCCTCACTTTAGCCATCCCATGGCATCTGACGTCACATATCGACGACAAACACGGATTTCCGAAAATACGACACCTATCACTAATAGGCTAGAGCTCTTGACACCAAAATTTCAAACATTACTCACAACAATACCTCAAAACTATTGCAAGTTACTACTACAATTGAATAGCAACCTCAATTACCTACTTCAAGACAAGACACAACTCGGTGCAACAACCAACTCTCTTAACAAGATAAACATGAAAACTAAAGAGAGTTCCAGCAACAAACTAAACAAAATCCAAGGCTCTTGCTAAAGAAAAACTAAAACTAAAACTAAACATGGCAGCAGCTACGAAAAGATAAAGAACACACAACAGCAGAAAGATAAGCATGAAAATCCTATGATGTGTTCTAGATTGGAGTGGAGCATGTTTCTCTCCCACACAAAGTAAGCTGGGGTCTAACTTGTTATGAACAGCAAGCAAAGCTAAATAAAACTAAAAAGGAAACCTAAGAGCGAGACGCTCCAAGCATAGCACATAACGCATGAAGTGATAAAAATATAATGAGACGAAGGACGAACTGATGATTGTTGATGGAGAAGGGGATGCACGGGGTCGTCCCCAAGCTTAGACGCTTGAGTCTCCTTGAATATTTATTGGGGATGCATGGGGGCATCCCCAAGCTTGAGCGTTCAACACTCCCGGATCTTCTTTCATCATCTTCCCTCGCACGCTTGAAAACTTCCTTCATACATAACTCATCATAAGCTGATTAGAGAGGTTAGTACCCTTAATAAAATAATTTTTCTCCACTGGATATAAAGATATTCTTGAAGAGATGTTGTTTCTCAAGATTTCCAAAGGGTTTTTGCAAAGAAAAAGGAAGCTTAAGGTTTGCAAAAGTAAGGAGAGGCAAAACGTGGCAGAATCTGTGAAAAACAGAACAACAGGTAGTAAATAATTTTTTTGGGGTACTTTTGCAAATCAAATAAAAAAACTCAGAGCATACGAAAGTTTCACAATTTTATATAGCATTCTGTGTAAAAAATTCAGATCAAAAAGATAAACTGGTGATTTGTTCCGATTTTTTCCTTCAAGGAGACATAATCTGTTTTTGGACAACATGTTACACTTTTGCTTTCCTTATCATAAGAGGCTATAACTTGTCACAAAGCTTGAAAGTAAAGATACAATGATGTTGCTACATTAGTAAAAATCATCAAGACCACTAAAAACAGAAGTAAAAACATCTTGGGTTGCCTCCCAACAAGCGCTTTCTTTTACGCCTTTAAGCTAGGCACGAAGATTGCAAAAGATGCTCACACAGGAATAAGAGTTTAAGCAAACGAGAGCATCAAGAAGCAAATGTGAAACACATTTAAGCCTAACCCACTTCCTATGCCTAGAAAACTTGTAAAAAAATAAATCAAAGAAGCACAAAGTGACATGCATAGGAAGCTGGAGAAAGAACAACTTCAAAACTTTCAACATAAAGAGAGGAGTTTTAGTAATATGGAAGTTTCTACAGCCAAACTTCCCTCTCTCAAAATAATTTTCAGTGGTATCATGAACAACATCAAGAATATAACTATAACATAAATCATGTTGTTCATGACCTACAAGCACACGTGTATAGTTTTCAACACGGTCTTTAGGATCATAAGATAAATGCAACCCATCACATTGAGCCTTGATAAGAGCAAAATTCTCTAGAATATGAGTTGGAGATTTCAAAAGGATAATAGGACAATCAAGTGTGGGTGCAATAGCAACAATTTCATGCTTAACATAAGGAACTATAGCAAGTTCATCTCTGCAAGCATAATCCTTATTGGCATCATGGCCATCAACAAAGCAAGTATCAAGATTTTCATAAAGGGATGTATCAAGTGAGTCCTCGGAATCATGGGATTCCTCATCAAAGCAATCATTGGCCTCTTCTTGGGCAGAAAATATTTTCTGTTTAAAACCCTCAATATAATCATTGCAAACATAATTCTCAAAGCAATAAGCAAGAACTGCAAAGTTTTCAGACTTGTGAATAGTATCGTAATACTTTTCAATCAAAGAAGCAATCTCATAAGCACCCCTAAAAGCAACAAACTCTTCAATCTTTTCAACATCAAAGTAATCATAAACACCTTTAGCATAAGAAGATAGGATCTCATTCTCATTAAACTGGCATTGGAAAGGAATGTGTTTACGATCTATATTAGAGCAGCAAGTAAAATCATAAATGTGGCATAAACACTCAACATAGCAATAAGAAGTTTGTATTTGGTCCCATAAGTGTTTCCCTTTCTGAGATAGGCAGTGCCGCGTATAATGAGCATGCTCATCCAATGATTTTCCCTCAACCAAGACGGTTGGGTTTTTAGCGCGAGCAGAAATTGATCGAAGACGATCCAAGTGAAACATGTCCATCCTACCATATTTTGGTGGTTCCACACCCATGGTAAAGATAGCATCAGTAGGCAGACAAAGATAAACGGTAGAAAATATTTTTTTGGTTTTTGATAAAAGACACTAAGATAAAAACTGAAAGGTAAACTAACAAGATTAAAAAGCAAAGGTAAAATATAGTGTGCAACTCCCCTATCTTAGCACTCGGAGTCCCCAGCAACGGCGCTAGAAATTTGCTTGATACTCTCTCCTCGTTGGTTACCCCAAGTGGAAGGTGAGATGTAGGATAGCGGAAAATTTCCCTCGGTGAAGATACCAAGGTTTGTCTCCAATAGGATTCAGGAGATGATAAGTAGGTGTCAACGGCGCAATTGACGTGGACCTTCACACAACACAAATAACTTTGCTTCCCAATGAGTACAGATAGTTTGTCAATCTCTCTGGCCTTGCTGTTTACAAAGGATCAACGCAACAGATAATAATGATAATGGTGATAGCAACTAGAAACTAAAAGTAGGAAAATAAAAGAGCGTGTAAACAGTGATGAGAATATGGACCGAGGTTCCGTGATGTTCACTAGTGATGTCTCTCTCCCAAAAGACGATAAAACTACTATACGAGGTAAACAAATTACAACTGGGCAATTAACAGGATTAAGAACGCACCGCAATGCTAACTATGCTACAAAGAAAGGAAGAGGCTCAAAAGCATGAGCGGTACGCTGAAATAAGTAGACCGAAATCCAACTGCATCTACTACTAATCATCCACCTTGAAATATCTATCCAGAACATGTCGCTGGTATTAAGTTGCGAGCCCCACCCAAAGCAATAAACAACTACATTAAAAAGCACTTTTTGTAAAGTAAACAATCCTTGCAACCGCGGTTACAAGAACCTTTGTTTTCCCCCTTGTGGAAACAGCACATCACCTAGACTCATGTTTCTGTCACTCAAGTGTTTCATCGGGGGGCATGAACCCACAATTGATCATAACGTTCCCTCTCGGAGTAACTACCTACTACTTGGCCAAAGCAATAAACAACAACGGAGAACATGCAAGAATTACTTAGGAACAAAAATATAAAAGATAAGAACCAATTATATTAATCAATCACAATCTGAACATAGTCTCATAATCCATCAGATCCCAGCAAACTCAGCATAGCAACAACAGAAAATTACATATGTGCCTCGATTATTTAGGGCAGCTCACGAGGTCTAAAACATGAAGAACAAAGAGGGGAGGGGAACATCACATAGCTACTGATCACGGACCCATGGTCCAAGGGAAAATACTCACGACACATCAGGGAAGCGTCCATGGTGAAGGGGAAGCTCCCGGAGGTCAATCCTCCCTCCGGCAGGGTGCCGGGAAGAGGTCTACTGGCGCTCCCGATCTTGGAAGCGTGGCAGCGGCGGAATACAGGCGAGATAACGAAAAAGGGTTCTGTCTACGGAGGTTTCGCGGCACGGGGAATAAATCGGCGAAGGGGGCAGCCAGGGGGCCACCAGGGGTCCAGGCGCCCCCTGGCGCGGCCAGACCCTAGGCCGCGCCAGGTGGCCACCTGGGTCCCTGCTGGTGGCCCTCTGGCCCCACTTTAGTGATTTTTAAAGCTTCCGTTGCGCTGATTTTTTATCCGACTTTCCCGAATTTTTTGAGCATTTTTAATATGGGGGAAACCTGAAATAGAAAAACTGCAGAAAACAGGAACTGGCACTATGGTGCACTGAGTTAATAAGTTAGTCCAAATATGATCAAAATTGTGTGAAAGTGTATCTAGATCATAGCAATATCACACAAAACATGCATGGAGAAAGCAGAAATTATCGATACGTTTGGGACGTATCAATCATCCATCAAATTGAGAATTCGGATTACGGGACACTAGTATCCATATGTTTTCAAGACCTTCTTGTTGTACAAATTACAACACTTCTTCAAACTCAGGATTTGAGGAATTCACGGGATTGATAACAATTTGGATCAATCATAGTGAATATCCCATTGACTCAAGCATCGCTACTTATTGTAGTCAACCTTTTGAATTTTTCAGAAACATTCTTTGTGAAAAATCGATCTTGATGTCTTTTTTGATGTTCACATTTATTCCTTATAACTTTGAAGTTATTGGGAATATCAAGTAAACTCCTTACTCGATAAGATTCAAGTAATCTTAAATGTGATTCAATAAGGGATTTCATGACTCATAGTCATATCTCGTACTTAGGTCCACCATCGCTTCTTTGTAGTTCATAGGTATGTCTTGTTCCATTAACTTGACAAGTGAATCATGAATATTATTTTGTACAATGGCAAATATGTATTCTTGAATCCTACTTTTTTCAGTAAAAGCTTTAACCGAAACATCATGATCATTATCATTAGTTTCTCCTCTAATTGTGGAGCTTTACTTCTGGAACATATTCCATTGTGTTACTCTGACATTTGGAGGCAAGGTCAATCACCTTGGTTGAAATTTCACTTTTCTTCCACTAACACATTCATCAAGAACATTTCTTGATAAACACAAAAACATTTAGCAACACAAGTTTTGCTCTTTTGGTTCTATTTGTGGAAGATGCATCCATAGTTGTCTAAGGATACACTACAAAGATAATTTATCGTATAAATCACACTTCGTAGAAACCATGACACACACCATAACATATATAGTGTTGGTTTCCACGAACTCAGATGGTTTCCTATACTGAAGTGAGTGTTTGCATATTAAACTACTAACTCCAAATAATAATAACGCAACTCGATAAGAGATAACTTAGACCATACACTATTCAATAGAGTATGATTATAATGTTTAGGCACATCAACAATATTGAAGTGTTCCAAGCATAGTAATTTGTGGAACAACTTTCACACAAGTCTGTATGCCCAAGGCTAACTCAAAACATTTGTCACTTTGATCAGATCGTAGAGACTTGTTTTTCTTGTTAATTTAATACCCGTCTTCATTCTAAAATCCCTTTGATCAGATCAAATTATTTCAGACTCATGTTTTATTAGTGAATACACATATTCATCTAAGTCCACATATGAAGTTCACGAAATAATGAAATTCGCTACATGTTGAAATACGATACATCACTATGTATGATATTCAAAAATCAGTACACACTCTGTTTTACCAGAACGCGAGGTTTTAGTGATCTCACCTAAAAGGGCATGGTTTGCGTGTGTCAAGAGATCAAGTATCTCAAAACTCCATCATACCATTCATGACTTAAATGGTAGTGTCATTATCAAGTTTGGATAATTTTTGGCATTACAATATTTCTTATAAATGATGAAACTACTATCATCAATATAAGAATAACCCATTTATAACCGTAATGTGACCATAAAACATATCATTCATAAAAGGAGAACAACTGACTTGTTACTCACTAATATGAATAATTGTCTTCGCAAGATTCAAGACTCACTAATAATGTTCACATTCAAAATGATCATAAATTTATTCATATATTAATCAAATGATAGATGTAGAGGGAGAGTGTTGTCGATCATCAAGTATCTTGATTATCGTCAGCACATATTGTCACCTCATCCCTTCCAAGACACTCTATAAGCAGCATGTTCAAGCATCAAATACTTAATCAACCGCAATTAGTATCTTGTGGGGAAAGACATTTATAACTTGTATATCAGAATATACCTTCTCCATTAATGACCATTCCTGCATTGGTTCTACCTTTAAAGTTCTCAAATTTAATCATGACATCATGACAGGTGAACGATTCTCCTTCATGACATAGCCTAGACATGGTATTTGTAGCTGGGAGGAAGCGGATGCAACTCCCCAGTTATCGCAAAATAACCAGTCATTCAGTAGTCCAAGTTATACACAAGGTGTCCATGTATTTTATACAGTTTCCAAGTGACTTTCTCAGCAGGATGTTCCTTTCACCATAGTTGAAAGAAACCCCGTCCATATACTCATATTCCATTACTCTGATTTGTGACTTAGTTCTTTCAAGTTCACCTAGCACGTCATACGTGTTGGTTCCCTTAACATGCATTCACAATTCAGATTCCATAGAATAAAGTATGGTGTATTGGACAGTCATTCATAAGTGACGGTGAGTACGATACTCATCATCATCTTCCTTAATTACGGAGTTATCAGGTGTATCTCCTAGAAGTTGTCGTATTATGTTTAGTAAGTCATTACTAATAAGTATGTCTCTAACGGTGTTGGTAACAATCAATGAAGTAAGACCCATTTTCCTCAAGTTCTACATCACACTAAAAGAGCCATAGTTATAAACATTTGGGTATGACATTATTTACATTGATATTTGCTAAGACAAGAAGATTAAGTTCATAATATAGAGTTCATGTTTTTAAAACAATTCTGGAACTCCCACTCAGACAAACACCCCTCATAGTTTGTTCTAAGTGATTACACGATCCTTGAACACCATACCTCCCCCGATCGTCACAGCCATCAGTATGTGTCTAAGGTAGGCCATCATGTCAATCACATCATCTATGTGACATATGCTCGACCTTTCAGTCTCTTGTGTCCCGAGGCCATATCATATACATATGCCAGGCTCGCCACCATGGCCTATGTAATTTGTTGCTGTGTCATGCAAGGCCATATCATATACATATGCCAGGCATGCTACACCCACCTCATTTGAACGTGAATATGTTTGACATCCGTCTGACACGTGATGCCTCCATAATGTTGATCTTTCCAGGTGGTGCTCACTAGGGTAAGGACACTATGTTGGTTTTAGTGAGGGATCATCCTATAATGCTACCGATGTATATCTAACATGTTAGATAAACATGAAGCAACAATATAAATCATACTAACTATGATGTCCCACTGCAAATTAAAGTTTAGACGCCTCTACTTTATATTTTTCAAGTTTTACGTGGCTGCTAGAGATTTCGAGATAGAACCGTTTCTATGCCTACGAATATACAACCTCAACAACTCAGCAATTGTCTCTATTACACCCCTGTCGGGGCCCTCCGTTGCAAACGTCTTCGCAAAGCTAATGTTAGAGAGACAGACACCCCCAAAGCCACTTATATGGTACAAGCCATATGTCAAGCATGGAACCAGTCTCACGTAAATACATAAGGTCGGTCGGGGTCGCTTCATCAGGACATTGCCGCAATGCTAAACGAGTACACGTGGGAGGGTAACAATTGGAGAATTGATGTCACATACTAGATGTGTTCTATCCGTACAATACATATACGCATAGCCTTTCTCCGATACCATTGTTGGGGTTCGGGGCAGAAAACACAAAATTTTCATAACCTGCGATACACAATCCCAAGACCTATGCTATGGCGATGCAAGTAATGGATGGAATAGATCGCATACCAGTTTGTAGTCCGTTAAGCGGGAAACGTTCCCGCTTGAACGTGGTTGGTGTAGTCGTACCGGCAATCCCCGATGCAGCGCAGCTCCACGATGACTCCAATATCCACCCGGTCCTTGTAGACCGATGACGGGATTACGTCCCCGTCGGAACTTTGTCGGTGAAGACGCCGCGATACGGCCACGACGATGAAGTAGCACCACAAGTGTAGTGCCTCGCGGGGTTACACACATACGGTGTACCCGACGTCACTCCGGGCTCCGAACCAGAAGAGCAGCGAAAAGAAGATGGATTCGGATCCTGATTCTAGCAGCACGACGGCATGCGTATGATGGAGAAATCCCCAACCCAGTGCAGACTCCAAACAAGGGGAGTCCCCTCGTAGGAGGGAGAAAGAGGGAGAGAGAGATGATAACTTGTCTCAAAAATTGGATGAACAAAAGAGCACCCCTACCCCTCCTTATATAGGCCAAGGAGGGGGGAACCTCCCTCAACTTCCCATGTGGTACTAAACCAAAGGGGAGGGGGTGGCGCACCCCTAAGGGGGGTGGGCCCCTTCATGGCGCCATGGCCCATGGGGGAAGACTCCCTCTTCCCCTAATGGGCCCTATGAGGCCCATGTGGCTTTTAAAACATTTTTAATTATATTTTAATATTTAATTCAGATAATTAAAAAATAAAACATATTTAAACATCATTAAATAACATTTTGAACCTTTCAAAATTCCCAGAACAATTTTTGGCCTCCACCGGAAACAATTCCGGTGTTCTCTCTTATTTCTCCGATGATCCCGAATCTATCCTTAATGCGTCGAATACCCTTAAGTGTGACACCCTACGGTCCAGGAAATAGAAGACATGATCAAGACACTCTCTTGATCAACGACCATCGATCAGACCTGGCTACAATCCTAGATGGCACCTGCGCTTCCATCGAATGAAACTTCATCGCTATTGGATCCGTTTAACATTGATCATTATCCCTTTGTCCTATGGTACTTTGCTTGTCCGAGGTTTGATCGTCGGTATCCAATATACCTAGTTCATACTCGTTACCGGCAAACATGTTTACTCGTTCCCGTGATATTACAACCCTCGTGACCTAGTCACATGATTGCAATCTTTATGATGTAATATCACCGAGTGGGCCTAGAGTACCTATCCGTCACTCGGATGGACAAATCCCGCTTTGATCTATTTGCATAATCATTACCGTATCTATTCGGAATATCCAAAGTGCACCTCTATGTCCAGCATATTTCAGTCAGGCGGTCGGTTACAAATCAAAGCATCCTCATAGATTGTAATTACATATGATCATTACGGTCAAAGGATCTGGTCACTACGTTGTAGTTATCGCAATGTTGAACTTATGTGACTCGATCACATTGCAACACTTCTTGTGGGTGTGTGTCCATCATATCATTCTCCCAACGATACGACTCCATTGTCAACAGCTTAATTGCTCATGATCAGGAAACCTTGATCATCAATTGCCCAATGGACTAGTATACTAGAGTTAACTAGGGACCTGGTTGTTTTATACCACACGTGTATTAATATTTCCGCTTAATACAGTTATAGCACAGTATAAAACTTATTATGGTCACAACCCCAAGTTAGGTATGTGCTAGGATCAAGTGCTCCTTTGCATTCATGATAAAAATTTCGAAAGAAATCAAAATGGGAGAGAGAACGCCCCCCAGAAGAATTTAATTAAATGGCCAGACAAAAATTGCTTCCAAAAATTCCTCTGGTATTTTTGAAAAGTCTTATAGATATGCATGATCACATATAAAGTGAAGTGGGTCCCACTGCATGCACCAAGATTTGCCAAAAATTCCAAATAGGGCTTGGAAATTAAATTAAACTCCAATTTGAATTTAATTTCAAATTGTTTGAATTTCAAAAATCTCCAAAACTTGTGAGTGGCTAGTTATATATTTTACAAGTCCACATAAAAGTTTTGGGCATTTTATAAAAAGGCTAGGTATTTAATTACTAGGGCAAAACAAATTAACAGAAAAGAAAAATGAAAGAAAAACAAAAGGGGTTCACTGGGCATCTGGCCCAACTTAAGCCCCCACGGCCCAGCTGGCCCAGCCCACCACCCAGCCCCCTTGTCGTCTTCCTCAACCAGCTCGGTGGCGAGCTGGGAGGGAGCCGGCGACGCCGCCGTGGCCACTGAGGCGCTTCTAGAGCCTCCCCCTCCTCCTAAGCGTGCCACGGAGACGCCCAGAGCCCCGCATCACTTCTCCCCCTCTCCCTTCTCCCTCTAGCTCTCTCTCTCTCTCGCCGGTTTCTCACCGCATCCGAGCGCTCGGTCTCGCCGCGCCGCCGCACTCGCGTGGCCACCGTGCCCCTCGCGGCGAGACACCGTGTCCAGAAGACCCGCCGCTGTCGCCTTCATCGATCCCCGCTCTCAATCGAGCCTGAACGGCCCCGGAGACGACGCCAGTTTCAAGGTCTTGCCGCCGGGCACAGTGGACGCCGGCGAGCGATTCCACCCCGTCCGGCCACCCTTCGGCCTCCCCGTTGGCTCCATTAGCACCAGGGTGAGCTCCCCGTTCGCCCCAGCCCCTTCGCGCCTCTTGCCGTAACCCGTAACCCGTGCCCCCCCCTCTCCAGTGGCTCCAGCCGCCGCCACGGTTGAAGCCGTCGTGCACTGGAGCGTCCCCAAGACCCCCTGTTGGCTCCACTTGATGCGGGAGCGCGCGAGGCCCACTCTAGTGCCCTCCCCGTAGTCTCCCGTGGCCTGTAGGCAACTCCGGCGAGGCGCCGCCGCGTACACAGCCGCTGGCGTCAAGCCGGCCATTAGAGCTAACCTAATCACCCCCCTAAGCTAACCCTACACCCACTGACCAGTGGGCCCTAGCTACTAACTAACCACTGTTAGTTTAATCTAACAGGGTTTAACCCCCACTGAGACTTACAGGTGGGCCCCTGTTGTCAGCCCCCCCCCCTGTGACATCACCCCTACATCAGCATGATGCAATAAAAGATTTTTCCAGAAATAAAACAATTCCAAAGAAATTACAGAAATTCCAGAAAACGCTTTAAACTTTGAAATTCAATAACTAATTCATATTAACTCCAGATTGGGCAAATAATATGTCTAAAATGATCAAAAAAATATAAGGATTCTGAATATGGACTTTGTTTGTATGTTTGACCAATTTAAATTGGGTGAACAGTGGCAAACATCCATATGACTTTAAATTGAATTCAATTTTGGAGTGAATTTGCAAATGACTTTGCAACACACTTATTTTAGATGGATTCATCCACACATCAGAGACATTGTTCCAACTATACAACATCACTTCATGATCTACCTTTTCAAATGAACTTTCATGCATTCAAATGCATTTGAAATTCATCGATAAATCAAATGGAGTTTGAATTTGCAACTCAAATGCAATATACTCCTTTTAATTGAAATGCTCAACACATCAGTACCATGAACATCACCATTACAATCTTATTCATGTGATTGTGCATTGTACATTATGTTGATCCTATGATTGTCATGTTGCTGATAGAAGTGGAGTCGGAACCCGAGTTCACCCCCTTCGTTGAAGACCCCGTGACTGATCCTCGTCAGCAAGGCAAGCAAACCTCCATTGATCATGTCGATAAAATCCCACTTCCCTCTCATGTCTCGTTTATGCATTGTATAGGATTATTACCATGCTACGTTTCTACCGCATAGTTGAACCCATATCCGATGCATGACCTATCATCTTGTCACAGTAGTAAGCAAACCACAATCCTAGATGATATAGGAGTTGTTTGATATCATGTGGCCCCTGCAACTGTTACTGCTTATTGCATGCTTAGTGGTACAATGAGGTTACTTTTGATGTGAGTCGGGATGATGGAACATGGTGTTGATGAACGTGAAACTGTGTTGGTGAATCCACCCTAATACAAGGTGAACGATGAGAGGCTGTGTAGGAGTACACAGTGGGTTTTCTCGTTGAACACCGCCTTAAGTCCGAGTTCTTGTGTGGTGATCCAAGAAGAAGAGTACAACCACACATTGGGCTCACTTACCCCTGTCATCCTAGTACCTCACCCCGTTCGAAACCCCAGAAGTCGTAGTAGTTCGGAGTTCTGGTAGGGCTGTGGCACGGTCTGCGAAGTGGATGAACGGCTTTTCAAGACCGGCTTGGGACCCTGCACACATCGTTTGAGGCTGTACTGGAACCTCGGCCGGACTTCCATACGGATCCCCCTCAGATAGGCGACTCTCTGGACTAGAACGGAGCTGTGGGCGAAGTGTTGTGGTGGCATCCTCGCTGTCACCTCTTGAACGGTGACACGCAAAAGGCGGTAACTGATGACACGTGTGTGTAGCGGTACACCCCTGCAGGGTTAACAAAACTATTCGAATAGCCGCGTCCGCGGTTAAGGACTGCTTGGAAAGCTTAGCTTGATTATTAGACAACTTGAACTGGATACTTCTAAAACTCGCAAGATAAGCGTGAGTGCTATGGCGTGATTTCTCGTGGGGAAGTCGAGGAAGGCACCATAGTGGTGTAATTGGTTGGAGATGTAGTGGACTCGTGTACGCTTCTTACCTCAAGTCTGGTACTCGTAGTTCAGGACTAGCCAAGTCAAAGCTGGCACTTCTGCAAGTGAAACCCCACCTTCCTTTACCTTGATACATGTGCATGAGTAGTATAGTTCCTACGTAAGTCTTGCTGAGTACGACTTTGTACTCACGTTTGCTTATTCTATGTTTTAGATGAACCCACCTACCTGATGGTGGCTTCTACCCGAAGCTCGAAGATTGAAGACTCAGACCAAGACCAAACTAGTGTAGTCCCAGTCAGACGACTGGTTCCCTCGTGGAGGGCTTGTTTTTAGATAAGGCTTCTCTAAGCCATTTTTTAAACTTGTCTGTACTCAGACCTACTTTGCTTCCGCATGTTTGATGTAATGTTGGATCACAGACTTGTGATCTCTGTGTGCACTCTGTAAGAGTTATTAATAAAGATGTATACATTGTAGAGAATTGCAATGATACCTGCTGTTCATACTAGACATGTGTGTTGCGTGTATGTTTATAACATGCATGTCTTAGTATGGGTTTTCGAGACCTTAGTTGTGATCTGGCTGGCGGTCTTTTATACACCAAGTGGCCCTTAGATGTGCGCAGCTTGGGGCATCGCAATGCGATTGTTCGAGACTCTGTCTCGTGCACATTTTGATGTATGATCGAGCCCACCCTAGACCCCGACTAAGTGATCGGGCTGGAGTAAGTCTATGTAAGAGTTATGAGATAGTCGATAGTATGGTTGAGGCGACTTGTCTGCGAATATGGGAGTTCATCACCCATATCATTAGACTTGTGTGCGGGCGATGAGGATCCATCTCAGATGATCATCCGACCTGAATGGGATGCCCCTCACGTACGATGCTTTCCGAGAACGTTCTGTGCTTGGTCTTGTCTTCTTAGACAAGTGGGTACGGTTCTCGGCTCTCCATACGACTATGTCGTAGCGGTACTTGCATACGCTAACCCCGGGTCCCGACAATTATGAACTAATGGAATATGCCAATAAAACATATTTTATTTTCCTCTAGGGCACATTCCCAACAGAAAGATGGATCGGGGTTCATAGTTTCACTAGTGGCAACTCTCCAAGAAAAAGAATAAGTGTTGGGTGAACAAATTGTTGGTGGGAAATTGACAAAATTGCATTAACCCTAGAAAGAACAACCTAGATCATCCTAATCTATGAACCATACGTAGGCATGTACTCTCTATATAGTTGTACGTGCTTGTCATAAGAACTTGTACAACATCTTTTGTCCTACCATCCCGTTGTTGCGGGGCCAATCTGCATTTATGGAGATTAAGGCGCTTCTTTCACAAAGCACCAGAACAAAGCATTAACATTCCGTGAATACATGTAATCTTCAAGTCAAAAGCATTTCCCCTTGATGACTCAGCTGTCACCATTGGGGTCTCTGGTCCGTTACAATTAACAAGTCCACACAACCGTAGATAAGATCTAGAACAACAATTATATTCAAGCAAACATAAAGATTTCATATCTGAGATCATTCTACTCATGCATTAGTAACAAAAATTAAGAACAATAAATTGCATCAACAATAATGAATAAGCATCTTAGGACTGATCATAATGTGACAATTCGTCAGATCCCAACAAACACAACACCAATTACATCAAGCGGATCTCAATCATGTAAGACAACTCATGAGACCATTGTATTGAAGATCAATGGGGAGAGAATACTAACTAGCTACTACCGTGAATCCGTAGTCCAAGGACGAACTACTCGCGAAACATCATGGAGGAAGGAAGGTTGATGTAGTTGACCCCGGGGGCAAAGCCTCATCCCGGCAGGGTGCCAGTATAGGAACCTGCTGACCCCTGAATCTAGTCTTCTTGGTGGCGGAGATCGGAATCGATTTTGGAAAAATCGTCTGGTGTTTCAGGGTTTTCTTGTATGGATCAATATACAACCGAAAGATGGACCCGAGTGGGTGCCCTAGCTTCCCAGGTGGGTTAGGGGCGCGAGTTGCCCCTGCGTGCACCCTCAAGTCGCCTGGGGTTGTGGGCCCCCTCCTAACTCGCCCTTTCGATTCCGGGGGTCTTCTGGAAGATTAGGATTTTGTTTTTAGTTTTGGTATTTTCTGAGCACTTTCATTTTTGGATTTTTTTTCTGCAATGCGCCGACAAAACTGATAGAAACTAGCACTGGGTAATGGATTAGTAGGTTAGCCCAATAAATGCTACATAAGTATGGTAAAAACATATAGCAATGAGACAAAACAATCATGGAACAAGTATAGATACGTTTGATACGTATCAACATCCCCAAGCTTAATTCATACTGGTCCTCGAGTAGGTAAATGATAACAAAGATAATTTTTGACATGACATGCTACTAGGAGTATATGCAATCAATGTAATGTAATCAAGATGTATAGGCTCAAGACAAAGTGATATAAAGCAATTCTATAGTTGTTATTAAAACAAGCAATGAAAGGACATATAGACAATTAGCTCTTGCTTTCCGCGAATCGAATGTTTATGTCCCATAGTGTAGGGGATTTGTCGTAGTGCTTTCGATAAGTAAGAGTGTTGAACCCAAGGAGGAGCACAATGTGTTGGCAAGTGAATTTGAGCAAGGTTTCACTATAAATACTTCAAGGCAACTTTGTAGGGGTTTTCGTGTTGAAAGACAAAAAGAAAAAATATATAATTAAAGTGAAAGATAATAAAGTGCAGCAAGTGGACCAATCCTTTTAAACACAATGGACAAGCCGAAGGTTTTACTTATAGAGAGTAAAACGTTCTTGAGTACACACGAGAAGCATTTGTAAAGCTACTTTAGCCATATTCTGCCAAATAACATTCATTATTTTAAATAAATTTTGTGTGGGTGAACTTATGCTAGTACATCGTATTAACTAAGACAAATGCACACTTACGATTAAACCATTTGCAAGCATTCACAACTAAAAAAAATTAAGGTAGACCTAATCATAGCCATAAACTCTAGGATCCTACATCCCTTGTGAAAAGTACGCAAACTGGGTGCGCGTCCAGTTCAGCCTGCGAGGTTCTGAGGGCGAAGTGCGAAACTCTAGAGTTTGTTGATCGTATGGAACATGTCGGCCTTTCGAGTTTCATGGAGTAGACAATGATGGAGAAGGTCATGGTGGATAAGATCGGAGGACCAGTTAGTTAGATAGGGCATTGATAGCGATGGAGCCAGCTAGCTGTTTGATAACTCACAGAAGCAGCACTGTTAAGTGGAAGCGGCAACACTACATATTTTCATTTTTGGTGGTGCTCTTCAGGTGTTGAGTCAAGACTGTACGGTGAAAGGCTAAAGTCTGACCTTAATTGGTTTGCCTGGTAATGCCTTTGCTGAAGAAATTGTTTTGAAAGTTCAGACTTCCTCCAGGGTGAAAAACGAAGATCTTGGATCGGGCAAGGTCGACGCTTGTGTACTGTTTCTTTTTTGAAAGTGTTGCTTTTCGAGACCTCTTATGTTTTTTTTTTGAGAAAAAGGAGACCTTTTATGTTGTCTGGGTGTTGTATCTAGTGGTGGTTAGAGCATCTCCAGCCGCGCCCCCAAGAGGCCCCAAGACGGCGCTATTTTCGCCGGATGGAGGAAAATCGCCCAGCCGCGCTCCCAAGAGCCCAAATAGCGTCGGATTGGGCCGAAATTGAGTCCGACGATCCCAAGCCAAACCCGTCGCGCTGGGGGTCGCTTGGGGTCGCCGGATGAAAGGAAAGTGCGCGAACGGAAGGAAAGCGCGCGCGATTTCGCGCGCGCCTCGCGCCGCGGCCCACTTGTCGGCGTGTGAACACGCGTCGTCGTCATCCTCTCGCCTCGGCTTCCCCGCACCTGTCGCCGCCGCAGCGAATCAATGTGGCGCCAGTGACGAGTCCAATCGGCGCAGAGAGCATCAATGCGGCGCGTTGAGATACCCAACGGACCGTCGACCGCGCCGCCGCGTGTGTCCCGCCGTCTGTTCGCGTTCTTCCCCCGCTATAAAAAGGGGCTCGCCGGGGTGCTCTAGCCGCGCATCCTCTTCTCGAGCTCTTCTCTCTTTCTCGCCTTCTCTTCTCGAGATCTCCTCTCGATCGCCATGGCCGACGACAACCTCGCCCGCAACGGCTTCAGGAGCCGCAACCTGTCGCAGATGGAGGCGCTTCTCCTCGCGCAGGCCGGCTACCCATGCCCTCCGGACACCAGGCCACCCCACGGGTGGGTGCTGTCCGCCGGCGGGGTGCCGGTGCCACCAGTGCCTCTGGTGGGCTCCAGCGCGTTTCGCCGGGAGGTGGACGCCGTCCGCTCTACGATGTCGGAGGCAGAGCGCGCCGACCCCGACAATGCGCCCAATAACACGCCGGCCTGGGAGGCATACTTCACCGCCCAGCGAGCCCAGGCCGTCGCCTCCACCAACGCCCTGAGGCCGGTGGTTGGTCGCAACAACCGTGACGGGCGACTCCGGTGGTGGAGCGCGCAGGGCCGCACGCTGGAGTACGTGATGTGGTACATCGAGAACGGAAACACGCCGCGTCTCGATTACCCACCGCTGGGCTACGGGGCCGCGGTGGTGGCCCGTCGCTCCTACAGCCGCGCCACGCCGCTGTGGGCGACGCTGCCACGCGACGACGGCTCTTCTTCCTCCTCCGGCGGGCGACCCATTCATCGGGCCCGGCATTCTCGCCGCCGCAGTTCTTCACCCCGGTGAGGCTGGAGGTGAAGAAGGAGCCCACCTCGGCGCCTTCCGGTCGCCTCAGCCGCGGCGTCACCATCGGCACCCCATCGGCGCAGCCAAAGCGATGTGGCTTCCTGGGCTCCATGCTCGGGAAGAAGAAGGGCAAGGAAGTCGCCCCGCCTCCTCCTCCACTGACGGCCGACGACGACGACAAGGAGATCGACGCCCAGATGGCGTGGGACCTCGCCGAGGCGAAAAAGCGCGTCGAGGCGGCGAAGAAGAAGGCGTCATGCGGCGCGGGCAGCAGCAGCCGCAGCAAGTGGGCGCCTCCACCGCCGCCATTCATTGTGCTGGACGCCACAGACGAGGAGGAGGAGGAGGAGGAGGAGGCGCCGCTGCGGGTGCGCAGGAGGCCGCTCGGCGGCGGGACCTGTGGCGCGCAGGCCGGCATCAAGCCGGAGCCAAAGGATGGCGGCGACGACGACGATGGCGCCGCCAGTGGCACTGCTGGAGGAGGCGCCCAGGAGACGTCCATGGACGCCCTCTACGCCTTCTTGTTCCAGCACTAAACTAGTTTTTATTTCATTTTTCGTCGTTTATGTAAAATATGCCCGAACTTTAATGAAATCGGTCGAAGTTGGTCTAATTTACTTGATTTGGCCCAAATTTACTTAAAATTGGTCGAAATTTGGCCGAACTTGGGGATATCTTGGGGTCGCGACTGGATAGCCCCCCCCCCAAGCCGCTATCGCCGCCCGAGTGGCCCCCAAGCGGCGCTAAAATAGCACCGAAAATCGCCTTGGGGGCGAACGGCTGGAGATGCTCTTAGTGTGCTACTGCTAAGAAGAATTGATCGGTGTGATGAGATCTTTTGTTTTCTTTTTTGGCTGTGTACATACTGAATGTTTTGCGATATTTTTTGGTGCACAGGTTGAATGTATTTGATATCTTCGCGATATTAATTTTTTTTAAATAATAATATTGCAAGGTAAAGTAAAATCCATTTACGTAGCATTGCTCCTTTCGAACCTACCGGCTAGCCGCCTTGTCTACATCGACCGCCACAGAACCGCCCGTAGCGGAGCCGTCGACGACATTAACGGCGGCCACGCGCTTCCCCCTAATCCTCGACGACGAGGAGGAGGACACCTCTCCTCCCTCGGACCTATCTGTCCTCCTCGGCGCCGAAAAGAACCTTCCCGACAACGTCTGGGTGTACCTTAGGAACGATGGCCATCTGCCGGCTCTCTGTCCGCGACGGTGCGCGCTCTGCTCCCCAGCGGCTTCCATCTCCCTGCGCACGTGCTCCGACAACCGCAGCGTGAACCGCTCCAGGTCGCCGTCGAGCCGGACCACGGCGAGGGAGTGGCCCGTGGAGTAGGACCGGACGAGCTTGTTCGCCCCCGCCGGCCGCGACCGCGCCCGCATCGCGCGCCGCTGGGTGCCTATCCGCTGCAGCTCCAACGCCTCCTTCCTGCGCTGCTCGGCCTCATCGTCCGTCACCACGTCGATGCTCATGTCCGGCGGCCGCCCGGCGCCGTCTGCCTGGTGGTGCCGCGCAACGGCGATTTCGCTGGAGGCGCTGTTGCTGTTGGCTTCTGGTGGCGCCAGGGAGTTAGGATTAGGATTGCTCGTCTCGTCGTCGCTGCCGGCTCCCTTGCTGGGATCGAGGTTGCGGCGGCAGACGGGGCAGGTGACGTGGCCGACGAGCCACTCACCGATGCAGTCCGGGTGGAAGGCGTGGCTGCACCTGGGCAGCAGCCGGAGCCTGTCCTCGTCCTCGAACTCGCTGAGGCAGACCGCGCACTCGAGCGGGGGCGCCGCCTTCTTCCCCACACGCAGCGCCTTGGCCTCCGCGTACCGCATGGTGGGGAACGCCTCGACCACCTCGGCGGCGAGCCCGCGCGAGGCCGCCGCCCGCCGCTGCTGCCGCCTCGCGATGAAGCTGGAGAAGCCGGTCGGCTGAAGGTCGTCGGCCGGACCGGCGGAGCGCGCGTACGAGTAGCCGGTGCAGTGGCGGAGGTAGATGATGGAGGCGACGATGAAGACGAACACGGCGATGACGGCGGCCAGCAGCGCGACCATGGCCGTGCTGACGCGCATGTCCTGGTCAGCCGCGGCATCGTCGTCGTAGCCCGCCTGCCGCGCCTCCTCCGGCTGCGCGCTGGCGGCCGACACGAGCGCGCAGGCCAGGAGTGCCGCGAGCAGCGCGCGTTCCATGTCCGTCGTTGGAGAGCGCGCGCCGGGGGAGATCGATGTGAGCTCAGCTAGCTCGCCGCGCCTAACTGGGGACCTGGCTGGATTGGACTGTCGAGCTGGGGCTATATAGATGTGGAGGAAGAGGAGCCCGCGTTGAAGAAAATCGTCGTACGTGGTAGTACTGTGTTGAGCTGGTTTGCGTGTGGAGGAGAGACCAGTTGTGCATGCGAGTTGAGCTTGGAGGCGAGGGAGGACGTCGTGGTCGCGTGGCGACGGGTGTGGCGGGAGGAGGAAGAGAGGCGCGGGCCAGATGTGTGTTGTCTGGCAGTCTGACTGTGCCGACCATCCAGGTGTTTTGTTTAGATCGAGCAGCCTGGCAGGAATAACGCTACACCGTACGGAACTTTTACAGGATATTAAGACAAGCCATAGTGGGGGAGTAATTTCGACTAGTAACATCGTATTGTTACTACTAATCTACGTTACTATCTCTATAGTGAAGAGTAACTTAAAAGTGATGTCATGTAACACTTTATTTATTATGTTCTAGATTTATATTGTATTGGTATGTGTGATGTTATCCAAAGAGCAAGTAACTACTCCCTTTGATTCTTATTAGTCTGCGTATAAGTTTTTCCCGTTTTTTCCTCAATGCTCTGCGCGTAAGCCTTTTTCAGCGCTTCTTTTCAACTTTGCCCCTCCACTTCTTCGGTCCTTGTGCTCCGTCGTTGTATCTCTTCTCCTCCTCGTTTCCCGTATGGATCCTATGAACAACGACGTTGGGGCACCGAAGATTGGACGAGAGCTTCTGACCTCGCCGAGGGCTGCATCCTCACGGCCGGTTGCGTCCACGCAGTCAATGGTGTGCTCGTCGCTGGAATCGTGCGCGTAGAACTGGCGCCCTCACAGGGAACGGCATGCACACAGACAACAACAAGCTTACAGACCATGGCATCTCGCGACGACGGTGTGCTCGCGGCCGAAACCGCCCGTCGCCGGTGGCGTCCTCACGGCGGACGGCGTGTGCGCAAAGAACAGCGAGCTTCCGGTCCATGGCGTCTCGCGGATGACGGCATGCTCGCGGCCTAAACTGTGCGCGTGGCTGGTGGCGTCCTCACGACGGACAGCGAGCTTGCCGACCATGGCGCCTCGCGCGACCATCTCGTCTGTTGTCTGTCAATTAGTCTGCTGGTAGTGAAGAGGAGAAACACGGCGAGGCTGAGCAGAAGTGTGCAGGTTGGTCTGCTCATGTGACTAGATTTATATAGTGAATTTTTTAGTTTTGGAGGGAATTCCAAATCCATGGCCGCAAGATAATTTTTAGAGCAACTCCATGGCGCCCTGTCCGGTTTAGGAGGGAACTGCAGATTATTTTCCGGGCATAGACTAGCATGGAGAGAGAGAAAGGCTCGCATGCAGCTTTGGAGAAAGTGAGAGACGTTCGCATGCAGCATTGGAAACTGATGTGAGAACAGAGAAGAACCAATCAGTTTGCACGTGCATTACTATCACCAGCTCATGCGCCCAGAGCCACAGGGGCAATCTCGTCTAAAAAATAACCAGCGATTCACTCCTTGGTATGCGGGCTTGCTCTTAGAGGCAAAGAAAAAAGTAACGGAGGGAGTAACTAAGTTACCACATCCTCTCTTTCCTCATTAATTACTTGTCACATCATCTATTTTACATTGATAAATGTGATGTTACTAGTGATGTTACTCCCACTATGGCCCTGTTTGGATACTCTAACTCGGTTAGAGGTTAGAGTTAGATTCTAACTCTAGACTAACCTTGAACTAACTCTAACCAAAAAGGTGTTTGGATGGTGGGGTTAGATTCCTAATAAATGTACCTTTTTCAATCATTTGACTACTTTATTCAAGATTTGTATGATGAAGGTAGAGGGAAAAGTAACTTTTTTTGGGCCCCACCTAACTCTAACCCAAATAAGCACCTCTTGGGTAGGTTAGATTTTTTGGATGGGTTAGATGCATCTAACCAACTCTAACCCTCCTGTTTGGATGTTTTGGGTTAGTTTGGTACAATCTAACCAACTCTAACTCGATCCAAACAGGGCCTATGAGTAGTCTAACGGACTGGTGGTGATTAGTTTCATTTGATTGGATTAAAGGAACCGGACGGGCCCCATCCGGGTGAAATTCGGGGGGGGGGGGGGGGGCGAAGTGAGTTAGGGGTTGGTTCCGTAAAACTTATGTAACGAATCCGTATGTCTACCATTTTTCGCCTGGTATGGTGTAGACTTTGCCACCTTGGACTCATCCAAACGCTACGTATGTGTCAAGTCAAGTGGTCGGACAACGGGAGAGTGCTCGTATCGTATCACCAATAGTTAAGCGTTATTGTGGAAAATGGAGAAAACACTTAGATTCTGGGAAGATTTGTGGCTGGTTGACAAGCCTTTATGTAAAACCTATCTTAGGTTATTTGAGTTGAGCTTCAACATAAAACTAATTGTTTGTAACTCTGGTTTCCCTCTTCATTTTCTATGGAAAGTTAAAACCCATGCTAAAACGAAATACTTTACTTGGTTGTTGCTTAAGAAAATAATATTTACTAAAGATAACTTGTTGAGGGGGGGCAATGGTCTAGCTTGTGTGCCTTATGTGGAAAGCATGAACCAATAGACCATCTATTCTTTACCTGCTCCACAGTCAAATTGGCGTGGAGTCTACTTCAATGCTCTTTTAACTTGAATCTTTTAACTTGAATTCCGTGCCTTAGAGTTTGTCTGGTTGTCTTTGTGTATGGCTGGAAACTTTGCATCAAACTGAGCGAGGCCTGGTCCTGATGGGGATTTTGGCTCTTTTTTGGGCCATTTGGAAATGTAGAGACAAGATAACCTTTGATAAAGACTTTAATGTTTCTCCCATGATTGCTATCAAACTTATGTCTTCTTGGCTTTGTGATTAGGTCTTTTTGTAGACAAAAGAAAACAGAAGAGAGTTGTTGATCTTAGGGGGAAGAATCATAAGCAGGGTGACAACTGAGGTCTTTAGAGCATTACGAGGGTGGCAACCTGGAGTCATGCGCATTTGTGGCTGATGATGGCAACCTGGATCTCTCTGAAGTTCGTTTGTCGATCTGCCGCTTGTCCTCTTGTTTATTTAGGGTCTAGACACCTTGATATTTCTGTGTGTGCCCTGCGTGGCTTAAATCCCTGTTGCATGTTAAGAGGTCTGTGGTGTGTTAGTTTAGATCTTTGTTTGATATGGGTTATTGTGCTTTGAACTGGTTCTTGTAGCTCGAACTTTGATTTCTCTAATGAAATCGAAAAGGGGATCCTTTCTTTTGCTCAAAAAAGTTAAGCGTTGGTACGTTCATGAGAATTTTTTACCTACCAATCATGTTTCTTTCACTACATACGAGACTAGGTTTATACCAAAAGCTCGGTAGATTCCAAGCTTAATGATCACTCAATAGGTTGGCTCATCAAATTTATAGCTATTACATTAAATAATGCAAGTCCTTGATTTTAGTTTATTAAAATTAACAAACTTAAGCTCGTTAATACACAACAATGTATATTTATCTTATACGATAACATTTCATTATTTCATTTACTCTAATCGATGCATCATAACCCAAAGGAGGTGGCAAACAAACGCATGTTCTCCTCTTCTATGGGATGTGATGTGTTAATTAAATTGAGTAGACGGATTTGACGAAATGTGTCGATCCACCTTCTTCAATAATTCATATCTATTTTTTCATAAACTTACACTCGCATTCATATCCCGTAAGTGATAACACATCATAGTCTGTTGTTCGTAAAAGAAGAATATCATAGTTAGTTAACAAGCATTCACTAACGCTCATGAGCTTTAGATGAACAAAACCGAACAAAGTTTTGTGCACATTAAGCTTAACAAGCACGAACTTAATG
This sequence comes from Bromus sterilis, assembly GCA_950022295.1. Lineage (NCBI taxonomy): Eukaryota > Viridiplantae > Streptophyta > Magnoliopsida > Poales > Poaceae > Bromus > Bromus sterilis. Next base: position 27,966,475 of record OX465599.1, on the reverse strand, counting down.
AGTGAGCATCTCACTAATTAATCCACCGGTATATGAGATTATCATGGCCAATTAAGTTGACATCTAGAAAAAATTAGGAAAAAAGGACTAACAACATAACAGTCGATTGGAAAAAAATTGGACCAATCGATTTTTTTTTTGCACTGTTCAATCTACATCAAACAACGGCTAGACCAGATGGTCTTCGACGAGGGGGTGACCCCAGGACTCCTACGGATGAGCCTACCTGGTGTCCATGAAGGCAGAAAGCCCATGAAGATACAGCCTCAGCCCGCTAGTGGGTACCAACGTAGGAGTCTGCAACTCGCAAGGAAGGTGCGAAGACCTACCGTACGGAGCAAGCTAGGGTTAGGAAAGCATACTTGTACACGTAGAAGGACTCCCCGAGACCTGGCCCGGTATATAAGGGCTAGGAGGGGTGACGCCTAAGATATCGAATCTCACCTGTAACCCTAACATTGAGCGCTCCAGCCTTGGCCTCCCCTGTAATTGCATCTCCCCCATCAATAATATCGAGCAGGAGCGAGCCTTCCTGTTTGCCGACGAGCTATCGTCCAACCTGTGTCTCTCATGACTAGCCCAGGGTCCCTGACCATGGGATTTTCCGGGGTTGGTCCCCGTCAATTGGCGCCGTCCGTGGGGACTACACAGGTTGGGATCACGATCTCGGCGGTTGTAACAGCCCAGATTTCACAAAAATTAAAAATTTTGTTTTCGGTGTGATTTGTTTGATTGTCTGATTTGTTTGCAGTGTTTGCTTTCCCGATTTATCAATCGGCGATTATTTTTCCCCCTCTTATCTCTTATCGGACGGAGACCGACCTTTGCCACCCTGACACTCGACCTTTGCGACACCGGGTTTCGCCCGATCACCGTCGCGAAAACCGCACGAGACCAGCCGAGGCCAACGGAACGAAAAACCCCGTTTAATAATTAAACGGGATATTTTTATAGCGCGCCGGAAAGTGTTTTCGGAACGGTTCCAGCACGAGGTGAAAGCCTCCGGCTCGACGCACCGATCGCGCAGTTCAAAGTTTTACCCGAATCGGAGGTACTGTAGACCCCGGCAGTCAGAAACGTGAGCACCGGACGCCCGAGAGAAAAACCGGTGATGTTTTTGCAAACTGCCAGCCACCCATGCTATATTAAGACCACCACACTCCCACCCACCTAGGGTATCCCTAGGCAGCCACCAGCCCCAGATCTGACCCAAAACCACCCCCAAAATCCGAAACCCTAGCTCTCAGATCCGTTTTCGGGCGTCGGGTCGCAGATCGGACGCACCGGATCGCCTGCAGCCTTCTCCCTCCTCTCTCCTCACGCCTCCCGCCCGTGGAGCTCCCGAGCCACCCGTGCCCGTCGCCGGCAGCCGCCGCACCCTGCGCCCCTGCTCCGGTGAGCTCCCTCACTGCGCCCCCTTCCCTCTCTCCTCCTCACCCCGCCTCTTTTGCCGTGCAGGTCGCCGGCCGCAACCAGGAGCCGCCGCCGCGCCATGGACGGGCTCGGCCCCGAGCTCGGAGCTCCGCCCGAGCCGCCGGCCACCGCGCCTCCGGCGACCCCCGCCGCCTGCCTCCCTTGCCCCCTCGTCGCTCCCCCGCCCTCCTGCGCCTCCTCCGCTTCCAGCCCGCCGCCTCTCCTCCTCGCCACGGCAAGCCGGCCGGCGAGCCGGTAGCCGCCGCCGCTGCCTCCCCGTGCGGGAACGGGAGGAGCCAGCCGGCCGCCTCCAACCGTCCACGCCGAGCTGGGCCGGCCACGCCCCAGCGGCCCACTCGCTCCAGCCGGCTGGCCTCTCCAGCGCCAGGTGGGCCACGGCCCGTGGGTGAGGCGCCCCCCAGCCTTTTTTTATTTTTTTGTTTTATTAGTTCTGTTATTTTTTCCTGTTGGGCCCAAATAGTCTAGATTCGGCCCGTGTAGCTTTTTTTTCTGTTCTGCTAGGTTTTTATTTATTTATTTAGGCAGATTAGTTGTTTATTTTTGCAGTGCCGTAACTTTTTAACCGTAGCTCCGATTGCGACGCGTAAAATATGAAAGTTGCTTAGAATTGCATGTAGATTAATAATTTATGCTTTGTTGCCATGTTTGACTTTGTTTACCTGTTGTTTGACTGCTAATTACACTGCCTGCCACTGTAAACTGTAACTGCTATAACTTTTTATCTGTTGCTCTGTTTAAAATGTTTCTTATATGTAACTTGACTAGAATTGCATGTAGATTGTGTTTATGCTGTTCTTGCTTGCTAATAAAAATAATAAAATATTGTTTAGGGCAAAACAGTACCAAATGCAATATTTATCGTGGGGTCCGCAATAGTTTGCATGTATAGGTTTTACCCCCCACTTAAATTGACTAGATCAGATAGTTTATTTTGCTTCACCTCTTGCCATGTTTGAGTGCTATGCCATGCTTGCTTGAGTTGCCATGTTAATAACCGTTGTTTGATCACCTGTAGCTATACAACTTGAACCACCGTAAACGTGCGGTATCGTCGTGTGTGACGAGTACCCCACTTAAATCGTTAGTAACCGCTCTCGACGGTAGGTGCGATGTCTCGTGTTGCTTCTTGTTAATGCTTGCTCGTTGATTGCTTTCCAGTGTTTACTTCTTGTGTGCTCCCGCGGGTACCTCTCGGAGACGATGCGAGCGTGCGATCGACTACACCTTCGGAACCCGACTTTTCAACAGGCAAGGACTTGCATTACTTATGATCCATTCTATTTCAACCAGCGGTTTGCATGCTAGTATAGGTTAGGTTCGATGTTTGATCCTACCACATGTTTACAGCCTTTTTCAAACCGATACAGCCATGTCCCCTCCCAGCAAACCTTGTACTGCTATGTTACTTTTGCTCGTTGCTCAGCCCCTGCTTAGTATGCATGCTTAGGATGCTACGATGTTACCCTGTTACTCTTTGGGTTGGGATATCACCTGTTTATTATATTATTGTTGATGATATGTTTATTATAATGTTGACTATATTCGACGAAGGATGGAAGGTCTAGGCTATCCCGCCCCGACGCTTTGTTCCATTCGAGTCACCTAGGATCCGAGTTCCGGGTATTGGTTTTAAGACTGAGCGTGCCTAACCGCGTGTGGGATTTTATGGGGTCCCCTTTTCTTACCTATCTAGATTCAAACATTTCTAGTGGTGGCCCAAGCTGATTTACCATTTGAAAACATGCATATATATCTTGTCGGGTCGCTCCTAGCAGATATCTTTTAAAACAACTTGGGCCAGCGGAGACATGGTTTCTTTGTTGGTCCACCTCAGGGAGCTAGGGGGTTGCCCACATCTGTTTGGGTAGCTAACCCGACCTCATCCAGACGGTAGAGGCCGATTCGAGAGCGCGGCCGGCTTTTGAGTTGGATGTCGACTCACCGGGGGCCACCCGGATTTGTTCGTTGTTAGCTAGAGGGACTTGTCGTTTCGGATCTCTTGGAACTAAATCATAAAATGGTTGCCTATAATGGGTAGCAACTGAGAGTGATGGACGTGCGTGCGGAGCCTCGTAATGGGCAGTTGGTACACCCCTGCAGGGTTAAATCTTTTCGAGAAGCCGTGTCCACGGTTATGGACGACTTGAGACCTACTCCTTGTTCATAGACAACAACAACTGAGATAATCTTAATATAACTTGATCAACGTATGTGTGTGCCTTGACTGCTTCTTCTTCGTCGGGATGCGAAGAGGAGGACAAGGATAGGATAGGTGTTATGTTTGCGTAAGTAGTTGATAGCAAGACTTGTTGGAGGCGATTCCTCATCGAATGCTTGACTTCTTATCTTACTCTCTAGATCGTTAGCCACTTCATAAATGCTAGTGCGGCAGCAACCTCACCACTTACCCCTTCCTTACCGTAAACTACTAGTTGTCCTAGAATGACGAGTGATGAAGTCCTTGCTGGGTCAGATGACCACTACAGTTGGATGCTGAGTACTTCTGTACTCATGATACTACCCCCAAACTCTTTTCAGGGTTCTGATCGACAACAGGTATGGTGATCGACGTTTCACGTGGAGACTCGACGACGACTAGTTAGGCGGATCCCGGCGGACGGCCTGGACCCGTGTGGTTATGGGATCGATGCTTTTCTCTTTGCCAGTAGGCATTTACTTGTAGTCTGTACTCAGACATGTATCTTCCGCTGTTGTATTGTATTTGAGGCAGTTGTATGCCGATTGTATGAGATGTTGTATCCTTGTATCTGTAATGTTGTGATATCATGTTGGAAATCCGGGGCATATGGCTTTGTCATATGTCGCGGTGGGTTCGATATGTGCTTCGTCCCCGGGTCTGGGTGGAAACACCTAGATCTGGAACAGTACCGCATATCGGGCCTTACAGCGGTCCCGTCCACAGCAAGCTACGACTCAAGGGCAAGACCCAGATCTAGCCCACTCGAAGGATTCAAGATCACGGCGAACATCTCCGCCGCCCCATCAAGACCACTCAAGCCGCAGTCGTGCCAAGACCGATACTACGGTAACGGCCAGATACAGCGTCGGCGCCAGAAGAGTCGACGACCCAGAAGAACGGCGAGGGACCTCTATGAAGGAATCCCACTCGACGAACTACGACGCGCAGCCAAGGACTCGCAAATCTTTCGACAACCCACCACCGCCCGGACACCCGCCGCACATCAAGACGAAGACTGCGAGATTGAATCCAGCGATCAGCAGAACCACCGCCAAGTAAGAAGGAATCGATGACCCAAAAGGCACGCGCGGGAGATCTACGGCGAGGCCCCAACGGACGAGCCACATCACGCAGCCGCACAACCGACGACCACTCGACGACACGCAGTCGCACGAGCATCTGCCGCCAACCAAGACATCGACTCCGAGACACCTGTAGGCGAGTACTACGACCCAGATCAAAGACCGGATGAATTCGCCAACCTCATCAAGCACCAAGACACGAGTCGAGGAGTCGAAACCGACCCTCGCTTCCACGAGCACCCGGAGGATCACGAGCAGATCTTCAGAATCTCAAGAAGGAAGAGGCACGCCAGATCTAGCAAACTCACGGCTAGAGAACAGCTAGCAGGACCCTGCACAATCCACAACTTCGAGGACGACTGGGGACGCGTCAGGTCAGGTCACACTTTGAGAGACTGTCGCCTGTTCAACGAGTTAGCCGAGGACCTCAAGAAGGAGAAGCAGAAGGAAGACAGACGCAACCAGCGACCCGAGCAATCGCCGACCTCAAACCCGGAAGGACGTCACAGCCCACTGCAAGCACAGGTGCTCATGATCCAAGAAGGAAGGGTACCGCAAGCGCAACACGACGCCCAAACCCTGCAGGCCAGAGCAGCTAAGAGCGTAAACATAGTCGAAGTCTACCAACTACATGACGCGGAGACCAGCATCACGTTCTCACAGGACGACCATCCACCCACAGTACCCAGACCGGGGCACGCGCCCCTAGTACTCGATGCACAAATCGGAGGATACGACATGGATCGGGTCTTCATGGACGGAGGTAGCAGCATGACCATCATCTTCGCCAGCAGCCTGCAAAAGATGCTGATCCCACAATCAGTATGGAGAAAATCAAGCACCTAGTTACACGGGGTAGTCCCGGGAGAAGCAGCCACATCCCTCGGAGTCATCGAACTCGAGGTTGTCTTCGGCAACCGACGCAACTTCGCAAAGCACGTCCTCGAGTTTGAGGTACTCGACTGGCAATCACAGTATCACGCCATATTGGGACGGCCAGCATTCGCGCAATTCATGGCGGTCCAACACTACGCCTATCTCAAGCTCAAGATGCCAGGATCAAGAGGAGTCCTCACGATAAACAGAAGCTTCATCAAATCCGATCAATGTGATCGCGACTTCCACAGAATCTCCGACACATTCGGAGCCGAACAAGAACTCAGAGAAATAGCCATGGCGACGGACAAGAGTACCTTCCCGCTGGTAAAACAAAGCGAATCCAGGGAGTACGGACGCGACTTCAGCATCGACAGCGACACAGTCACTCACCAAGTGCACCCGATGGACCCGGACAAAACAGTCTGCGTGTACGCCCACCTACCAGGGGAACAGGCGACAACTCTCGTCGCTTTCCTTTGAGACGAGTGGGAAATATTCGCCTCGCGCCCAGCCGACATGCCTGGGATACCACGCGAATTCGTGGAACACGCCCTACGCATCAAGCCAAACACGAAGCCGGTGAAGCAAGCACTGAGACGATTCTCGGAGCCCAAGCGCAGAGCAATCGGAGAGGAAGTCAACCGGTTACTCGACGCTCAGTTCATCCGAGAAACGAAGAAAGCCACCTCGATAGCCAACCCAGTGCTGGTGCCCAAGAAGGACACGACCGTGCTGCGCATGTGTGTCGACTACGGGCCAGTCAAAAAGCATTGCCCGAAGGATCACTTCCCCCTTCCCAGGATCGATCAGATAATCGATTCAACAGCAGGGTGCGATCTACTTTCCTTCCTCGACGCTTACTCAGGTACAACCAAATCAGGATGAAGGAAGAAGACGAAGAGCACACATCGTTCATCACCCCATATGGCGTATTCTGCTACAGGACCATGCCCTTCGGGCTCAAAAACGCAGGCGCCACTTACCAACGAATGATGCAGGCCTTCCTGAAAGAGCAAATCGGAAGAAACGTGCAAGTCTACGTAGATGACATCGTCATCAAGACCTACAAAGCAGCCACACTACTCGACGACCTGCGCGAAACCTTCGCGGTGCTCAACAAATACAGAATCAAACTCAACCCAAAGAAGTGTGCATTCGGCGTACCGGCGGGAAAGCTGCTTGGCTACATGGTCTCTGCCCAAGCAATCGAGGCAAATCCTGAGAAATTCCAAGCCATCACCCGCATGCAAGAACCAACCGACGTCAAAGAAGTACAACAGCTCACTGGAAAACTTGCAGCCCTAAGCCGCTTCATTAGCAGGCTGGGAGAACGCACACTGCCTTTCTATCAGCTGCTCAAAACGGAGAGAAATTCGAGTGGACGGAAGAAGCCCGGCAAGCATTCGCGGACCTGAAAATACACTCTCGACTAAACCAATACTGGCGGTACCCAAGGAACGAGAGAAGCTATACCTCTACGTGGCAGCACGTAGTAGTGTAGTAAGCACATCGCTCGTTGTCGAGCGCGCAGAAGAAGGCAAGGTCCAGAGCATCCAGAGATCAATCTACTATCTCAGCATGCTCCTGACCAAATACCAGCAGCGGTACCCGCACTATCAGAAGCTACTACTGGCCATAGTCATGACCTCAAGGAAGGCATCCCACTACTTCGATGAGCACCCGATCACAATCGTAAGCCAGCGCACCACTCGCTGACATCCTCAACAACCCTGGAGCAACCGGGCGAGTCGCCGAGTGGAACATCGAGCTCAGCCCACGGGACCTGCAGTTCAAGCACCCAACATCCATCAAAGCCCAAGTACTCCCAGACTTTCTGGTCGAGTGGACGGAGGTTCAGACACCAGGCCCTCCGGACCTATCAAACTCATGGTCAATGTTCTTCGATGGGTCCAAAAGACAACAAGGAGCTGGGGCAGGAGTCGTGCTCACCTCCCCTAAAGGAACGAAGCTGAAATACGTCCTCCAGATCAATTTCAGTAACGCCTCAAACTACAGGCAGAATACGAGGCACTCCTCCATGGCATGCGCATGGACAAAACATGCGGAGCCACTCGCCTCATAATCTACGGGGACTCCAATCTCGTCGTCCAGCAGACGATGAGAAATTGCAACGCAATAGCCGACAACATGGCGGTATACCAAAAGCTCTACAACGAACTCGAAGGAAGTTTCGATGGTTGCGAGCTCAACTACATCACCAGGGACAACAACACAGAAGCCGACGAGCTCGCGAACATCGGTTCGACCCAGGGACCTGTACCACCCGACGTTTTTCTCGAAAGCATCAGCCGGAGATCCATCAAGTTCCATGCAGCAACACCTGGATCAGTCGAGGACGGCGAACACGCAACAGAAATGGCGCAGGTGGCAGCAGCAACGCCATCAGAAGGCGCAAGCACCAGCACATCCGACAGCACAGCTCGGACAGAGCTCGAAGGACCAGTCTGGACAAAACCTTTTCTCCGATTCCTAATCGAAGGCACGCTACCACAAGACGTGGACGAAGCACGACGCATCATCCGACGATCCAAGGCGTTCACGGTGATCAACAGACAACTATACAAGCGCAGCATCACTCAAATACTCCAAAGGTGTATCGACGAAGAAGACGGTAAAGCCCTACTGCTCGAAATCCACGAAGGCACCTGCAGGCACCACGCAAGCAGTCGAGTGTTCGTGTCCAAAGCATTCCGAGCTGGGTTCTACTGGCCCACAGCCATGAAAAACGCAGAGGAAATAGTACGACGTTGCGTCGCTTGCCAGAAATTCGCCAACAGGCCACACGCTCCCGCATCAGAGCTCAAAACCATACCACTATCCTGGCCATTCGCCACCTGGGGACTCGACATGGTAGGCCCACTCAAGAAATCATCAAAGGGCGGAAGGACACACCTTCTTGTCGCATTCGACAAGTTCACTAAATGGGTTGAAGCAGTGCCAATCACCGGCTCCACAGCCCTCACGGCCATCAACTTCATCAAGTCAATCATATTCAGATTCAGAGTGCCACACAACATCATCACGGACAATGGAACGAACTTCACAGCCACAGAATTTCAGAACTACTGCGAAGAACTGGGAATCAAAATCAATTATGCATCAGTCGCGCACCCGCAGTCCAACGGCCAGGTGGAAAAAGCAAACGGCCATGTCTACGCGGGAATCAAGAAACGGCTCCTCGCACCACTCGAGCAAGCCGCCGGCAACTGGGTAGAAGAGCTCCCCGCGGTCCTGTGGAGTCTACGAACTACACCAAACACCGCGACCCAATACACACCCTTCTTCATGGTCTACGGGGCAGAGGCAGTCCTACCACACGACCTCAAGTTTGGAGCACCCCGGGTCACTGGATAAGAAGAAGAGGAAGCAGAAGAAGCACTACAAGATGACAAGGACACGGCTGACGAAGCAAGAGACACAGCCCTGACAAAATCAGAGGGATACCAAGACAAACTACGTATCTACCAAAGCAGTCAATTGCGCACCAGAACCTTCAACAAAGGAGATCTAGTCCTACGACTAATACAAGAGAAGGTCCATAAACTTGCCCCCCCCAATGGGAAGGACCATTCATAGTCTCAGAAGTCATCGGAGGCGGTGCCTACAGGCTGAAGAACCCGAAGACAGACGAGGACGTGGGCAACCCATGGAACGTAACAAACTTGCGACTGTTCTATCCATAGCCCCTATCGGTCGGACATGACTGGCAACTCATGTAAACAGCTTGACCGCAATAAAATAAATTTTGCCCAAATACCGCCATCTTAAAGGACTCGGGGGCTTAAGAGCAAAATCCCCCCGAGCAACTCTATCGCCTACGCGATCTCAAGTAAAGCACTCGAGGGCTTAAGAATAAAATGTTGGGGTTCGCAGCAGAAAACACAAATTTTTCTAACTAGCGTTCCCTTAACCCAAGATCTAGCTAGCCGTATTACCGTAACGAATAGTAGTGCGGAAATAATATACCTCGGGGTGTAGTCCGTTGCGCGAGAAACGTTCCCGCAAACGTGGTTGATGTAGCCGATCAAGTTTCACAGCCCCCTGGCTGTGTTGAGCACCCGGATGGGTGTAGTGCCACACGTGCAGCACCTCGTAGTACTCTCACATGTACGAGACTCGATGACGACCTCCGTTCTCCGATCCAGCGGAGGTGGCGGAAGCAGACCTCCGGACGGAGCTTCGGCAGCACGACGGCCTCCGATTCTAGCAGAGAGGTCTCAATTCCACTACAGGCTCACACTAGGGAGCCCACCATGGAAGAGACCAGAGAGGGGAGAAGACCGGAGAAAACCGATCTCAATTCGGAGTTATATTTATTTTCTCACGAATTTCTGTGTCTTAATTATGTGCACCCTGCCTGTCTTTATATAGGCTGGGGAAGGGAGTCAACCCACCTCCCCTAGCAATGTGGGACTAAACCCTTTGCTAGGGGGAGTTGGCCGGCCAAGGGGGGAGAGGGGGCGCACCCCTTCATGGGCCCTAGGGCCCATGGCGCCTCCCCCCCTTTTTCTTTTCTTTTTTCTTTTCCCTTTATTCCTTAATGGGCCTTTTTATCCACTAAGGCCCATAGCACATATTAATTAGAAATAAAATGATTTTAATTATTAATTCAATTAATTAATAACTAAAACATATTATTTTATCTCCCGGTGCTCCGGAAACACTTCCGGCTCACTCCGAACTTGTTTCGGTTCAATACGGTACTCCTCCGATATTGTCTCCCTTATTCTCTGGTTGCTCCGATGGTTCCGAAAAGGTCTCCTATTTCATCGAGCCCTTAAGTGTGTTACCCTACGGTCCGAGAACACTCCAGTCATGACCGAGCAGAGGCAACAGTCAATGATCATCAGCGGGACCTGGATGCCCATAATGACCCCTGTGCATTCCGGATATCAACACCGATTGGACCTTACGCTGTATAGCATTCCCTTTGTCAGCGATACTGGATTGTTCCGAGATTCGATCAATGACATCCTATGTCTGGTTCAACCTCGTTCCGAACTAAATCCTTATTCACTCATTCCCATGATATTCATCCCCGTGACCTAGTCACACGCTGCGCAGCTTTATGGATGGAATCTCACCGAGTGGGCCCTGAGTATCTATCCATCATATGGATTGACAAATCCCGCTCTTGTAAACAATACTCCTCAACGTATCTCCACGGAATACCTAAGATACAACCGTTATGACCCGCATATTTCAGTCAGGTGGTGGGATGTAAGTCAAAGCATCCGGGAAGATAGTGATTATGCACGTACTCACGGTCAAAGGAACGGTCTACCATGTTCTGTAATTACAACACTGAACCTTCATAAGATTTGATCATGCTGTAATGCTTTCTTTGGGTAATGTTCACCACGTCACTTAACCAGTGAGGTGACCTCATAGTCAAGAGACTTAATTGTCCATGATCGCGAAACCACGATCATCATGTTGACCATGAACTAGTTATCGATGTAGAGGCTAACTAGGAACGCTGGGGGTTTCTATACCACACCTGCATCATTGTTTCACTGACGCAGTTCTAGCATGGTATGAAACTGGTTATGAACTTGCTTAGATATATTGGAATAATCATATATTATTTGCCTCTAGAGCATATATCCAACAGTCTCCCACTTGCACTAGAGTGCTAATAATCTAGCCGCATTTTTCCGATCATAATCATCTTATCACATAAGTGTTTCGTTGATCATGCATGCTCATGGAAGAGGGTTCGTCAACGAACTGCACCAATTCAGATTCGTATGTTTTCCTTTGCAACTGGTCCAGGTCAAAAAACTCTTTTGACATACCACTCATTATCATATAATGGTTGGATATAAGTTTCGCGGGAGAGTGAGACTATTATTTCACAGTATCCTCCAATGATCTTTTGGTTCAGTCTTTAGAAGACTTATCCTTAGTCATATATACTGGGAAATACACTCAGCCAGAAGTCCAATACTTCTAACGCTAAACTTTTATCCATACGTCTACTTTCTTAAGTAGTATTATGTTTGTAGTACCGTGAATTTTGCTCACGTTTCTTTCATGTCTTTGGTGATGTCTCTAATTCCATATAGATCCATAATATGGCTTGCAATTGCAATCATGCATTACATTCAAGTCCATTATCCTTTCTATATTTTAGAGAATAGTCCTCAGTATGCCTCTCTATACTGAAATCATGGACTTTATTCAGATTCTGTGTTTTACTCCTAAAGCACGTCGGAATCTGTTCTTCTTCCAAGAACTTTTGAGTCATTCTGTTGTTGGATTCACAATGCATGTTATATGGTAGAATCATATGTCAAGAACATATAAGATCACATGTCCAGTACATGGTGCATCTCTATTCTTCCATCAAGACATTGCTTGTGATATTTGGATTTCATCCATTATATAATTTCTAGCCACAAGAACTTGTTTCTTGTCTAGAAGATTATTCCAACCTTCACTTCGTTTCATTATCCGTATCTTAATCTACTCATATAGATTTCAACGTGTAATGTGTTGGTATTTCATATAAAAGAAGATTCTTGCAATCTTGTATTTTATTTGCCTTATGCTCTATATATATCATAATGCACATATGTATATGAGACGATTCTCTATATACATAATCAATGCATATCCATATATATACATATGAGATCATTCTTCTCACATATCAATGCATATATGTTTGAGACAATGATCATGCTCCCACTCAAATATATCCATCATATACTCATATATTTGTGGTTCAGCTTTCATCAAGTCACTTCATTGTTCACTATGTCTCACATAATGACAAAGCTTCCAAAGCTCCCACTCAGAAAATGCCCTCTGCATTCCAAGTCTCCGGGAAGTCTTCAAAGCTCCCACTCAGTTTCATGAAACTGCAGGCCCACTCAATATTTTGGTCATCACAAAATCACTTGATCAAATCAAGTTTGAGGGTTCCTATCTTGAGGTACTATAGTCCATCTTTTTCACGAAGTAACCTTCGTCATGCCCATTGCAATTCTCTTTCAAATCCAAATTTGACCGAGATGCAATTTCAGGCTATGGTCCATCGTAGTGTAAATGAAATATTTTATTGATTAAAGCATTCCTACGTTTCCGTAGTCAATCACCATTGAACTTTGGTCATAACCAAATAATGCCTTATGCCCATTACATTATTCTCAATAACTCTCCAGTTTGTCGAGAATATGAAATAACCGATTTATTTCACAGGACGTGAGCCATCCTATATGTAACTCAATATTATTTCATTTCTCCTCGTGTTCTAGGCTACCATCATTCCTTTGTGTCTTCAAGCAATATTATTCCCTATTGTTTTATTAAGAAGACTCATGATTATTGTTCTGTACAGAACGTATTCATGACAACCTTCTAAATTCAACAATGGCTTCAACTCATATACCAAGATCAATCACCTTTGGCATATCCTTCCTTATATAGCGTCATTACAGTGGAACATGCTTCCGTTGCAATACTCTGATATTCTGAAGGCAAGGTCCAATACCCCGGTCAAAGTTTCCATTATCTCCCATTGGATCCGTGTCGAGAGACTTTTCTCGTATTACCAATTAAGCAACACAAATTTTGCTATTCGGGGAGAATATGTAATTTCAATTGCTCGTAGTTTTATTACAAAGAAATTCTTTCTTTTAAGAAACCTTATAACACAATCAGTTATGGAGCTATCATGTCTCGTTAGATTCAGGATGGTTTCCTATTCATGAAGTGGATGTTTTAACTTAATGAATTAAACAACTTATTCGACAATAACTATAGTGCTAGGGGAAAGAACGTTTAGACCATACTACGGTTTAGTATGACTACGAATGGTTTAAGTAGTCTAGTACTTTCAACTTCCATCGTAGTTTGTGGTACAACTTCCACAAGTCTCCCATTATGTCAATATCAATACTTATCACTTCGGATCGTAGCGTAGTGATATGTATCCTTGTATTCTCACTTCTCACTGTGATTCCCGAATCTCAGTTTTATGATCTCAATTGAATACAACTTTCAATTAATCATATGAAGTCTTTAATGATAACTCACATGCCCATTCTACATCATTTATGTATAATGATTGGCACAAGTTCTACTTGCTAGAACCTTGTCACGATTATATTTATTGCAGAGGTTCATAGATCGTGTATCTAATCCATCTCATGCAATCAAGTTATGATTTTCATTCGATAATGAACTCACAAGTTAATAGATCATACATTTAATGAGTTCATCAGTTATGAAGTCATTTCATGCAATCAAATCTTTGACTTGTCATAATCAAGACAACTTTATCATTAAACATTGAATATTTCTTGACAATAATAGTAGTATTATAAATGCTTTCTATCATATCATAAATCAAGACGTAATCAAAGTATAAGCACACTTTTATTCATAAAGATGGAACAACTGACTTGTCTCATTACATGAATAACTTTGTCTCGCGAGATGCAAGACACACAACTAAGTGTTCATACTATAATGATTACATAAGATTTATCTAATACTCTAAGTATCTCCTATGATAGATGTCTCGGTGGAATCCTTGCTGGCCATCAACTGACTTGATATCCATCAATCCTCGATTTCACCTCTTCCCGTCCATGCAACGGCAGGTCCTGTTTTCATAAAACAGAATAAGTATCAGATACTCATTTACTGCAACTGTTGTATAAGGAAGTCAACATTTATAAGGTATATCAAGTATATACCTTCTCCATCGACAACTTCTCCTTCAATGGGTTCAACCTCCAGGTACTGGAGTCTATCCATGAAGTCAGAGAACTCGAGGCTTTCACCTCTGCCGACATAGCCATGGACATGGTCTGTATAGCTCGGTGGAAGCGAGTGTAACACCGTGTATATCGCAGACTCATGTGTGGTATCATAGTCAAAGTCATCTACGAGGCTCAGATGTATCTCATGCATCTTGGCCAAGTGTGCCTTCAGGCAAGAGCCTTCTTCCATCTTTGTAGAGAGAAACTCACTTTCTAACTCAAATCTGGCAACTCTAAACTGATGCAAGTTTGATGACTTCAGCTCATCGATCATATCGTATGTATCCAAATCAGCATACTCATCACGCAAAGGTTGCGGAATGCTGGTTTCTATGATACCCTTAGCTATGGCATATGTCCTTCGACGATAATGATAATCAATCGCCGCTTGTGCATCCATGTCGTTTTCTGGAGGGTTTCCCACGTGCCTTTTAGTTAAGAATGAAAGGTTGATTCTTTTGAGCACGACTCTAAGGCGTAAGTACCAACTAACGAAGTTTGACCCATTTTCTTTAAGTCTTTCACCATGTAAGAAGGAAACCATTTCAAGGTACTGGGTATTATCCATTTTCTACAAACATAATTGCAAGGAACACAATTAAGACTAGTTCACAACAATGAGTTCATATAATCATATTATATATGAGCTCGCACCAAAACATTTCATCCCTAAGAAGTTTTAGTGATTACATGATCCAGATTCACTGCCCGACCTCGAATATCACACGGCCGACGGGTCAGTTTCAAAGGTAGACAACAACTTGTGCGATCACATTATCTTATATATACTGTGACTCATGCTCGATCTTTTGATCTCTAGTATTCCGAGGCCATATCTGCATATGCTAGGCTCGCCAAATTAACCTCCATGTTATATGCTGTTCAGCAAGGCCATATTTGCATATGCCAGGCTTGCCGAACCCAACCTCATGCGAACTCCATTGAATATGTAGGAAAACTCCGGTATGTACGGAGCATCAGGCCATATGGGAGAACCTTCCAGGTGGTGCACACTTCGGTAGAATACTTGTGTTTGGCTTTGTTAAGGGATCATCTTATCACATGCTACCGTCGTGTATCCTATACTAGCAAGTTTTAAGATGTCTGGGCTATGGCAACACTAAGTCTACAGTGTCTCCATTTTAGTTTGTTTTATGATGACGATTACTACTTACTAGTAACACATAGCAAAACTATTGCTACATCACAAACAAACAAACGATAGCCCCCACTTAGCAATACAAGGTTTAGACAGTCTAGTTGTATATTGCAAGTTTTACGTGGCTGCTAGGGCTTTCATAGTTAAACAGGTTTTAACCTACGAGTCAACCACAACGTCAACCATACGATTGTCTCTATTATACCCCGCACGGGGCCCTCCGTTGCAAATGCCACATCCGCTAAAGTAGAGAGACAGACACCCCCCCAGCCACTTTATACGGTACAAGCCGCATGTCAAGCGTGGAACCAGTCTCGCGTAAGAGTACGCGTAAAGTCGGTCGGGGGCCGCTTCATCAAACAATGCCGCAGATGTGAACAAGTACACGTGGGAGGGTAACAATCATACAATCAACGCCCACATCCCCGATGTGTTCTATCCGTACAGTAATACTAAGCATAGACCTAGCTCTGATACCACTGTTGGGGTTCGCAGCAGAAAACACAAATTTTTCTAACTAGCGTTCCCTTAACCCAAGATCTAGCTAGCCGTATTACCGTAACGAATAGTAGTGCGGAAATAACATACCTCGGGGTGTAGTCCGTTGCGCGGGAAACGTTCCCGCAAACGTGGTTTATGTAGCCGATCAAGTTTCACAGCCCCCTGGCTGTGTTGAGCACCCGGATGGGTGTAGTGCCACACGTGCAGCACCTCGTAGTACTCGCACACGTATGAGACTCGATGACGACCTCCGTTCTCCGATCCAGCGGAGGTGGCGGAAGCAGACCTCCGGACGGAGCTTCAGCAGCACGACGGCCTCCGATTCTAGCAGAGAGGTCTCAATTCCACTACAGGCTCACACTAGGGAGCCCACCATGGAAGAGACCAGAGAGGGGAGAAGACCGGAGAAAACCGATCTCAATTCGGAGTTATATTTATTTTCTCACGAATTTCTGTGTCTTAATTATGTGCACCCTGCCTGTCTTTATATAGGCTGGGGAAGGGAGTCAACCCACCTCCCCTAGCAATGTGGGACTAAACCCTTTGCTAGGGGGGAGTTGGCCGGCCAAGGGGGGAGAGGGGGCGCACCCCTTCATGGGCCCTAGGGCCCATGGCGCCTCCCCCCTTTTTCTTTTCTTTTTTCTTTTCCCTTTATTCCTTAATGGGCCTTTTTCTCCACTAAGGCCCATAGCACATATTAATTAGAAATAAAATGATTTTAATTATTAATTCAATTAATTAATAACTAAAACATATTATTTTATCTCCCGGTGCTCCGGAAACACTTCCGGCTCACTCCGAACTTGTTTCGGTTCAATACGGTACTCCTCCGATATTGTCTCCCTTATTCTCTGGTTGCTCCGATGGTTCCGAAAAGGTCTCCGATTTCATCGAGCCCTTAAGTGTGTTACCCTACGGTCCGAGAACACTCCAGTCATGACCGAGCAGAGGCAACAGTCAATGATCATCAGCGGGACCTGGATGCCCATAATGACCCCTGTGCATTCCGGATATCAACACCGATTGGACCTTACGCTGTATAGCATTCCCTTTGTCAGCGATACTGGATTGTTCCGAGATTCGATCAATGACATCCTATGTCTGGTTCAACCTCGTTCCGAACTAAATCCTTATTCACTCGTTCCCGTGATATTCATCCCCGTGACCTAGTCACACGCTGCGCAGCTTTATGGATGGAATCTCACCGAGTGGGCCCAGAGTATCTATCCATCATATGGATTGACAAATCCCGCTCTTGTAAACAATACTCCTCAACGTATCTCCACGGAATACCTAAGATACAACCGTTATGACCCGCATATTTCAGTCAGGTGGTGGGATGTAAGTCAAAGCATCCGGGAAGATAGTGATTATGCACGTACTCATGGTCAAAGGAACGGTCTACCACGTTCTGTAATTACAACACTGAACCTTCATAAGATTTGATCATGCTGTAATGCTTTCTTTGGATAATGTTCACCACGTCACTTAACCAGTGAGGTGACCTCATAGTAAAGAGACTTAATTGTCCATGATCGCGAAACCACGATCATCATGTTGACCATGAACTAGTTATCGATGTAGAGGCTAACTAGGAACGCTGGGGGTTTCTATACCACACCTGCATCATTGTTTCACTGACGCAGTTCTAGCATGGTATGAAACTGGTTATGAACTTGCTTAGATATATTGGAACAATCATATATTATTTGCCTCTAGAGCATATATCCAACATAAAATCCCCCCGAGCAACTCTATCGCCTAAGCGATCTCAAGTAAAGGACTCGGGGGCTTAAGAGCAAAATCCCCCCGAGCAACTCTATCGCCTACGCGATCTCAAGTAAAGCACTCGGGGGCTTAAGAGAAAAATCCCCCCGAGCAACTCTATCGCCTATGCGATCTCAAGTAAAGCACTCGGGGGCTTAAGAATAAAATCCCCCCGAGCAACTCTATCGCCTACGCGATCTCAAGTATGCACTCGAGGGCTTAAGAATAAAATCCCCCCGAGCAACGCTATCGCCTACGCGATCTCAAGTAAAACACTCGGGGGCTTAAAGATAAAATCCCCCCGAGCAACTCTATCGCCTACGCGATCTCAAGTAAAGCACTCGGGGGCTTAAAGATAAAATCCCCTCGAGCAACTCTATCGCCTACGCGATCTCAAGTAAAGCACTCGGGGGCTTAAGAGCAAACTTCCCCCGAGCAACGCTATCGCATACGCGATCTTCTTCATGAGCACTCGGGGCCTTGACAGGGCCACAACCAGATGAAGCTCTAAGCACTCTTGAAGAAACTTTAGAGGAAGCAGAAGCTCATTTAGTCTTCACCCGATCGCCAACGATCACCTAAAGACTCGGGGGCTACTCCCATCGGGAGCGTTGTCGCGCACCCGATAAACAACGACAAAGGAAACAAATTTTAGCCTACGCCTGACCCTTCGACTCAAGCGTAGCCTCGGGGGCTACTCCCATCGGGAGCGCTGTCACGCACCCGATAGAACCCGCAAGTGCAGAGTATTGGACGGGCTCGAAGACAACCCTCGGCCGCAAAGGATTTGAACACAAAGAAATCAAAGACAACTCCTGATCGTCCAGGACTCGAGCAACAATTTTTGTCGCGTAAAGGCACAAATATAAATTACATTACAAAAGATAAATCACATTTTACACCCTCAGTACAAAAAGGATTCAACTACATTTGGATAGAAGGCAGCTCTTGTTACAAGAGGGAATCACCCAAGTAATTATGACTTCTACATGTGTGCCCATGAGGGGTAGCCGACTCTACTACAAGAGCATCATCACAGACAAAGTAGGAGTCGAAGCAGCAGGCTCATGATGTCAATGACATAACGAAAGGTGAAGCTCGACTTATTTGCGGAGCCATTGGAGACGATGCTCCACCAGCTTCTTCTCTTTCTCCTCTAGCTTCTTCTCCAGCTCCGCCCAAGTTGCCGGCGAAGATGACGCCGCTGCCTTTAGTTCTACAAGGTCGCCTGCCGCGCTCGTTTAACCGGTGGCTTGACATCGAGGTCTTCTCCAGAAGCAGAGGAGGAAGAAGTTGAAGACGGCTCACCACCACCACCAGAAGAGTCCCTGGAGGAAGAAGCAGTCGAAGACGCCGGCGATGGATTCCTCGACTCTGTGGAGTCGTCACTGCTCGACTCCTGCCCAGGCGGATCCATGCTATTGCCACTCGGATCGAATGCGCGGACAGGGACAGTGCTTTCGCCGTCAAAATGACAGCTGAGCATGTCGCCATCTCAAAAATTCAACCGCCGAGCAAACAAACTCCAACCAGAGCCAAGAAAAATCAAGTGAGAGCTATCAACCTCCAAGTCAACATAAGAAGGAGATCGACAGTTGATACGTCCCAAACGTATCTATAATTTCTGCTTGCTCCATGCATGTTTTGTGTGACTTTGCCATGTTTTGGTTGAACTTTATTACACTTTTAAACCAATTTGGACTAACCTACTAACTCAGTGCACCCAGTTGCCAGCTTCTGGTTTTCTGTTGTTTTTGTTTTTTAGGTTTTCCGGCTGATTAAAGTGCCCAAAAAATTCCGCAAAATTTATATTAAAAATCAGCAGGCAGGAAGCTTCCGGAATAACCAAGGGAGAGAGTCGGGACCACCACCAGGGAGCCAGAAGGGTCCCTGGCGCGGCCCCAATCCTAGGGCGCACCAGGCACCCTCCTAGCTGCCCTGGGTGGCCCCTCGACGCCCCCTTCGCCTATATAACCCCCTCGGGGTAGAAACCCCTAAAGAAGAACTCTTTTTCGCGGAAACCTCTCTGTTGCGCCGCCGCCGCCGTTTTCAGATCGGGGCTGCCTGGAGAAGCTGCGTCGGCACCCTGCCGAAAGGAGATCACCCCTCCGGGAGACCATCCATAGCCATGGACGCCTCCCGTATGTGCCGTGAGTAGTCCCCCTTGGACCATGGGTCCGTGAACAGTAGCTATGTGATGTCCTCTCCCTCTTTTGTGCTTTCACTTTCGAGACCTCGTGAGCTGCCTCACATGATCGAGGCACCTATGTAATTTTCTGTTGCTGCTATGCTGAGTTTGTTGGGATCTGATGGATTATGAGACTATGTTCAGATTGTGATGAGTAATATATTTGGTTTGCCCTTTTATATTTTGTTCTTGAGTAAATTCTTGCATGTTCTCCGTTGCAGTATTTTCTTTGGCCAAGTTATTTGCTTGCAACTCCAAGAGAGAGCGTTATGATCGATTGTGGGTTCAGCCCCCTGATGTCTAGCTTGAGTGACAGAAACATGAGACTAGGGGATGTGCTGTTGCCACCAGGGATAAAACAACGGTGATTGTGCCTATTGGTGCAAGAATTATTTACTTTACGCAAAGTTCTTTTAATGCAGTTGTCTGTTGCTTTGAGTTTACACTTTGGGTGGGATTCGCAACTTAATACCAGCGAGATGTTCTGGATAGATATCTCAAGGTGGATGATTCGTAGTAGATGCAGATGGATTTCGGTCTACTTACCTTGGCGTACTGCCCATTGCTTTTGAGCCCTTCCTTTCTTTGCAACATAGTTAGCATTGCGGTGCCTTCATAATCCTGTCAATTGCCCAACTGTGATTTGTTTACCTCGCTAGCATTTTTATCGTCTTTTGGGAGAGAGACATCACTAGTGAAAATCACGGGACTCCGGTCCATCTTCATACCATTGTTCACACCCACTATTTACCTTTCTGTTTTTACTTTTACTAGTACCTTTTTATCTCTTGCGTTTGATCCTTTGTAAACGACAAGGCCGGAGGAATTGACAACTCCTCTGAACTCGTTGGGAGCAAAGTTATTTGTTTTGTGCAAGTCCACGACAACTCCATGCATCAGAATAATTTCTGGCGCCGTCCACCTATCGTACTTATCGTTGAGTCCTACTGGAGACAAACCTTGGTATCTTTACTGAGGGAAATTACCGCTACGCTGCATCTCAACCTTCCACTTGGGGTAACCAACGAGGGGCGAGAAGCCATCAACAGCTCCCTTGAAAACGTAGAAGAAAGCCATCCAAGCCACGCTCAGAGACAATGGCAGAAAAAGCAGAGGGAAGAAGGATGCGATTAGCACTTTGGTCACGAACACGCAAAATAAAATCATAGCGCCAGAATCCCTCCTCCAAGGGAGAGGAGGAAGGCACTGGCGCCGCACCATGACGACCACCACGGCATGAGCGTGGTATACGTCCACCACGGCCACGACGAACACGGCCACGGCCAACACCTCGCCTGGGACCCATCAGCGGAAGAAGAGATGAAGGAAGAGGTGAAGCAGCAAATTGGATAGAGGCACGGAAGAGAAAGGCCTATTTATGGAGCAACCATCCTCACAGCACAAGGAAGCCAAGACGACGGCAGTAATTAATTCAAAGACCAATCGTCCCATCCATCTCGGACTCCAAAACGAAGATGCTTTCCCATGGGACGCACTGTACACACGACGCGTCAATTCACACGCGTTTCCAACGCGCGTCTGGGAAACTCAACCGGCGCTCGCCGCACGCCACAGCAGTCATTATTATGACCGGTCCTAAAGAAGTGACGGTTCACTGGCAGCGCATCCCTGACAGCCATCAAACAGAGGCATCACCATCCCTGACAAGCAGTAAAAAAGAAACCTCAATATTTCATTTTTCAGATCTTTTCCCCAAGGAAGAAAAACGTCTTACTCCCATCGGGAGCGTACATCATAAGAGTCCCGGGTGCTCCCTCACCTAAAGGTTGGCCACGTGCTCGAGTGACCACTCGCACTTATGAGAGTCTCGGATGCTCCCTCAATCCGACGTAAAGACAAACAAGCATTCACCAAGACCATACGGTGCTAAGAGTCCCGGGTGCTCCCTCACCTGAAGAGCCGAAACCGCATTCGAGTGATTACTCGCGAATAACCCCCCGACTGAGCACTCGAAACAAAGCTCCTCGGGTGAATGAGTGAACAACTCGCTTGATGTTTTGTTCCAAGCGGGTGCAATGCTATAAGGCTCCGCGCCTCAAAAACACACCTTCCTGAAACACGATACACTGTGCCCAGATGCCACGCAAGATTAGCGTGTAGGTAAGACCCCGCTGCGAAGTACGGCCGGGCTGGGACTTGCCGAAGAGCGATTTCACTTCCAACCTTTCCCATGCACAGAGCATGATAGAAAAGCCAGGCGGACGCGCCTTAGGCTACACGCATTACTGGCGGCAAATGAACACCGTAAGACCTGAAGCGGCCGGACTTTTGCTCGACACCAGTGTTCCAAGCTCACGTCGAGGGACGTGGGTTTGATTGGGCTACTGTGGTATTTTCCCTAGTGCAATTCACCAAGGCTCGACCCGTCGACTCCTTGGGCCCTTTCAGCTTAGCATCCCTCGAAACAGGTTTTGTCATGGCCACCAGACTGCCAGCGACCCGCGGATAAACCGTGCATACCAAAGAACGACGAATGAATGTACTCGAGTCCCTGCGCGACTCTTCGAGTCCCCCAGGCACTCGGGGGCTACTGACGAGGGGGTGACCCCACGACTCCTACGGATGAGCCTACCTGGTGTCCATGAAGGCAGAAAGCCCATGAAGATACAGCCTTAGCCCGCTAGTTGGTACCAACGTAGGAGTCTGCAACTCGCAAGGAAGGTGCGAAGACCTACCGTACGGAGCAAGCTAGGGTTAGGAAAGCATACTTGTACACGTAGAAGGACTCCCTGAGACCTGGCCCGGTATATAAGGGCTAGGAGGGGTGACGCCTAAGATATCGAATCTCACCTGTAACCCTAGCCTTGAGCGCTCCAGCCTTGGCCTCCCCTGTAATTGCATCTCCCCCATCAATAATATCGAGCAGGAGCGAGCCTTCCTGTTTGCCGACGAGCTATCGTCCAACCTGTGTCTCTCATGACTAGCCCAGGGTCCCTGACCATGGGATTCGCCGGGGTTGATCCCCGTCAGTCTTGTTGTCCTTCCTATCTTCCATTGTTCAGTCAAACCACCCATGATCGCCAGCCAAAACGCCCGCCTTTGCCTCCTTTCCCTTTCCACGACGTCTCCCCACTATTGTGCTTGTCGTCGCCCAGACCACCCCTCAAAGACCTGCCAACCTTTAATTCCAGCGTCAACAAACATGCACCCTCGCATCCCTAAGATAGACGTTGAGGCGTTGCTTCCCTTGAGAATCAGCATCTTTGCATCCCTAAGAGAGACACCGAGGCCCTTCTTCCACATTGAACCGGTGGCCTCGGTGCTCCGGGCCTTCCATTATGAAATCCAATCGGCTGACGTGCACTAAAATTAGGAGAAAAAATCAAAAATCATGATGAGAGAAATGATCTACAACGACAAAACATAAATAACTCCAACCATCGTTGGCAACAACCAAACTAATGTATGGCTCGCCTATAGCGGCGCCTTCAGGAAAAGAACGACACCCGAGTGCCCCGTCATCGCCCGATATCCAACCACATGTGTTAACTCGAAGGTTTTCAACTAAGAAAAAATCCGAGCAATCTCTAGACAACATCCTTGGCAAGGAAGTGTAAAACCACCATTATTAGATGAGCTTTGCTAGACTCACGAGGAAGTTACATGGTTTTACGGACTGATTAGATTTAAGCGTGATTTGATTGGACTAATGGACATGGTTGGGGCCCACCAGGGTTTAAATCAGGGGAGGATTAATAATAATTAAAGCCCAGCCCCGTAAAGCTTCGTAAGGGTCCGTGTCTCTAGCATTTTTCTTATTAGATACAATCAAAGAATGTTAGATTTTGATCTAGATTTTTCACCTCAAAACTCAAGACTTGTCAAAGAGCATCAAGGGAAAACAAAGTCCATAGTGTTGCCTCCACTAACTTGCCATGAAAAGATCTTGCTGCAATGCCTCGAATTTCTTAGAAAGGGCATGCACGCTCTATGGACCCAAGATCTAGAAATCATTCCGCCTCCAACAGCGATGAACGTCGATGGTGCCGACCACCCGACGCCGAAGCCTTGGAACGAGTTGAAATGCACGCATTGCGCATCTGCCGAAACGTCAGCTACGTACCACCACATACACCATGGCGTCGAGCTCGAGCATGCCAACACTTATGCTGATGCGAAGCACACCCTAACAAACACTTATGCCAAGCTACGTACGCGGGAGTACCCTGGAATGGATCGACAGAACTAGAAACAAGCTGAAAGGTCGGCATTCCCGCGAGTTAATTGCAAAAAACCACGACAATTCGGATGAGTATTACAGAAAACACATATTTTTAGTTTTGTTGCGAATTAGACTATTTTTTTTTGCTAATCTTTTGCAAAAAACACAAATCAAGCGATTAGCTCGTTTTAATCCGCTTTTTGACAAAAGAGACCCACATGTAAGAGTGATATTTTGCAAAAACATCCCTACAAAAAACTGAAGAATGCAATCAGGTCCCCCTCTCCTTTCTTCTTCCATACGAACGCCGCCGGCCACGGGCGGGCGCGGCAGCCCCGTTCCCGGGCGGCCACGGCCAGGCGCGGCGGCCCCGTCCAGGCCACGGGCGGGCGCGACGGCCACGGCCAAGGCACGGGCGACGCGGCGGCCCTGTTCCCGGGCGGCCACGGCCAAGCTACGGGCGGCCCCGTCCCCGGGCGGCCACGGCCAGGCCACGGGCGACGCGGCGGCCCCATCCGGCTGCCACTGGCGGCGCGGAGAGGACCTGATTGCATGCGAAGAATGCATTCGAGGATCCGATTGTTTTTAAAAAAAATCAAGGAGCGGTTTTCCTGTAAAATAATCATCCACGTCACCCTTACATGTAGGCCCCACCTGTCATAAACATACT
Organism: Bromus sterilis; assembly: GCA_950022295.1. Taxonomy (NCBI): domain Eukaryota; kingdom Viridiplantae; phylum Streptophyta; class Magnoliopsida; order Poales; family Poaceae; genus Bromus; species Bromus sterilis. Next base: position 27,941,617 of record OX465599.1, on the reverse strand, counting down.
TAAATGAAGTAAATCAAGCAATCTGTGGTTTTTGCAAAAGATTAGCAAAAAAATTAGTCTAATTCGCAACAAAACTGAAAATATGTGTTTTCTGCAATACTCACCCGAATTATCGTGGTTTTTAATTAACTACATTCCCGCGCAAAAACACAAAATCTGCAACCCCAACCCAGATTGAATTTGTGGTGTGAACTTATTTGAAAGCTGTTAACCTGTTACTGCAGAACAAGGACATTTCTTCCCAACGCCACTTGACGCGGGCCGGGGTTCAGACGTGGAGAGGGAGCTCAGGGAGGTGACCCCGACATGCCATGCCCATGCGTACGCACGTACAGAGCTCCATCAGCTTGTCCGTGTCCGGCTCCGGTCTACACGCCGCTAGTGGCAACGGCCGCGGCCGCGTGGCCGGCCGAGCCGACACCGCACCAAACGGCAGCCACAGCTTCTTCCACGGTCCCCCCGTACGTAGCCGTCTGGGCCACTGGAAGACAAGGACTCCTCCGCCACCTTGTGCCACCGGCCGGTGAGCTCGAGCAGCCACGGTCACCCGTTCCGCTCCGACGTGTCGCTCCGACGGCGGCCCCCGCCTCGCCATCGCGGCGCCAGGTCTGCTGTTCGAAGGGTGCAAGGCAGCGCCACCGGCGTAAACTCCAAACCGGCAAACAGTCCGCGGCTAAGAGCGCCGACGGGGCCCGGAGCGGCGGAGCTTGATCGACGCGTACGCATGCCATGTCTCGACCGGGGAAGTTTCTCGAAGCCTCGGTCCGGTGGCTAGTTAGTTGGTTAACCCCGTTGGGGGTCTGTCTGGCCGTACATACGTGACGAGGAAATGGGCTGTACTCTACTAGATTTGTTGCTGCTTGCTTCCAGTCGATGCTAGCTCACAACTGACGGCGACATGAAACGGAGGAACCTAGCTAGACTCTAGAGCATTTTCTGTGTGTGCGCAGGCAACCTGGACTCTAGAGGTAGGAGGACGATGTTGCTGGTTAAAGAGAAAATAGTTCCGTTATCGCAAAAAAAAAAAGAGAAAATAGTTCCGCCATGATGACTGAGACGGGACTTGAGAAGAACAACAACTATGCGCCAGCAGATCGAGTGCGATCGAGGAACCTATGACTAACTGAGCAGATGGGATGATCCGCCATAGGGTTGGGGGAGAAACGTGGAAGTCTTGGATCGTTCGGCGTGCTGGTTTGTTTGTGCTCTTGAGATGCCAGTGAAGAGAAGGAATATGGAGGCCAGGATCACTAGAAGTGTTGACTGTAATCGCGCCTTGCTCGTGCTCTCGCGATGCCAGTGAAGAGATGGAATATGGAGGCCAGGATCACTTGGAAATCTTGACTCTAATCTCGTGACGACCGGACTGAGTTATTCATTTCCACTTTCTGGTAACTGTCAGGCTGTCACGGCCACCGAGAGCCCGGCTGGATTTGGAAAAAGTCTATTTTGGAACCCTGAACTATTGAATCACTATGGTTCGCATCCTAAATTATAAAATTCCGATATAATTTAAACTATGTATGCGTTTGGCGCATCGGCAATGAAAAATCAGATTCGGGGTTGCTAGACATCGCCCTCGCTCTGCTCTATTTTTTTTCTTCTCTTATTTTTCTTTCATTTCATTTCATTTTTATTTTTTCGTTTCATTTTATTCGCACGAAAAAAAGAACATTCTGTGCGTTAACTTCCAAAAAATGATCACACTCCAAATTTTTTAAAAACGTTCACACTCAATTTTTAGAAAACTTTAAAAAATGTCGCACTTAAAAATGTTTGCTCTGCTCGAATATTTCCTTTTATATATATTTTTAGCATCACTATTAAAAGATGTTAGCACTCGAAAAATAAAAAACTTAAAATATGTATTAAAATCCGTTAAAGCACTTATTTAATATTTCACACTTCAAAAATGTATTACAATGCCCGTGCACTTAAATGTATTAAAATTTTAAGTGCAAATAATTTTTGAAATGCGTGAACAGTTTTAAAAATACTCAACCACTTTATAAAATTATAAAAAAATCAGAGCAGAGTGAATGTGTGAGCCACTACGCTAACATTACCAAACACTTTAAATATAATGCAAAAATTGAATAAAAGATAAAAAGGAAAGCAAATTTTGTGAGCAGAGCCAAACAATTTAAGTGCAAACATTTTTTTATAAAATTAAAATATTTGAGTGCGAATTATTTTATAATTACAATAATTTTGAGTGTAAAATTTATAAAAACTAACATATAAAAAGAAAAGGAGAAAAAGGGAAAACGAAGGAAATAAAAAAACAGAGCAAAGCAAGCGCGCGAAAGACTCAGCTAATGGACCGGCCCAAGCCAGCTAGCCCGATCGTGATTTTCTTCAATTGTGTGCGTCAAACATATATAAGATTCTTAGGGTGCGAACTATAAAGATTTCGACTTTGGGGTTCAAATCGCCAAACATCTACAAGTTCAGGGTTTAAAATAGACTTTTCCGCTAGATTTATATTTCATCGCTCCCTTTCTTTTAGGGAATCATCGCACCTCTTTTCTTATAGAACTTCGCAGCTCATTTATGTGGGGATCTCTTCTCTTTTGGTTGGACGTACCGGGCCGTGTTGAGGTCGTATGTAGGGGGTTGCTAGGTGGGCCGGATGACGGCCTTAATGAATTTGGTTTGCGTATTTTGTCATATAAAACTTGAAAAGAAAACATGAAAGCCATTTTCTAGATAGCTATAACATGAGAGCAAATAGTTAACGAGTACTTCTTGTATGAGCTTGCAATGGCGATTTTTGGTTGATTGGGAGCGCACAATGTGTCGCATGCTGGGCGCTTTCTTGGGATTCACTATTATTTAATCTTTTTTTTGGTTTATATGGGTTTTTTTGTTTTCGGACGGGTTTCTCTAAATTTTGGAGGAAAATTTCAAAAAAAATGTGTGAAGAAGACACATTTTTTTCTTCCACGAAAGGCACATCTTTTCTTCTTTCGAATGCATAGATTTGCGTCAGCGATAGGAACAACTATGTCTCTTGGAAGGGAAATACATGTTTTTTTTGTTTTTTAGGAGAGGCTCAGCTGTGCCTCTCATGAAGGCATATATTTGCTTCCACGAGAGGCATACATGTGCTTCTCGAAAAGGAAAAAAAATATGTTTTTCTTTTTTTTCGTGAGAAGCACATATTTGCTTCTTCTGGATGCATATGTTTGCTTTCACGAGAGGTACAACTATGCCTCTCGGAATGGGGAAAAATATTTTTTTTTCTTTATTTTGATCTTTTTCAAGATGTTTTTGTTGAAACATATTAACATGATCTAGTTTCAAAGATCTCAGCACGAGAAATTCCCCCTTTTGCATACTTTGCTTTACAATTTCTGAATTTTGTAATAATTTTTGTTGCTATAGTGTAATTTTGATGGTTACTTGCTTGTAATCTTCCCTTGCGAAAAAACCATGTATTTCTTAAAAAAATAGTTGTATTGCTACATAATCATTCAATTATACCGACACACAAATTCTGATTTAACGCATGAAGAAGAAAGCATTGTACAATACTATAGTTTGAGAAGCAAACAAGATTTCGTATTAAGACTTCCATGAGATTCCATGAGCCAAGTTCATGAGCATCCAGACAGCGAATTAGTGTTCCACCACCAATCTTTCCCCCCATTTGCTTTGATGCTTGCGTAGAGGGCGGGAAACCACAAAAGAGAATAGCATACCGCCATCGTCCTGCAGCTACCATCCAGTTCAGAAAACCGGAAGTTCAGAACGACACCGCCCCAATGCACGCACGCACAGTGAAAGAGTTCCACCGCGACGGGCAGCACCACCGATGCCTTTGCCAGATCGCCCGGGCCGAGACACCACCGCCATCATAGCAGCCAACAGTGCCATCCAACAGCGGCCATCCCGTCCCGACAGACGGGCATCGATCGCATCAGGAATTCTTGCCGGTGTCGGCACGCGGCGTACTACGCACGTTGTCCGCGTACCTCCGCCGTGCCTTTTCCCCGCGATCCCGGCCGATCGGGCATGCATCGTCGCCGTCGGGGCCGGGGTCTTACCTAGCATAGCATCCGCGAGGGCAGGCAGGCACACCTGCCCGCCATCGATCTTTCCTCCGCTCCTGTTCTTGCGAAACGAAAGCACTTGCATGCGCTGCCGCCGCATGCAGAGCTGCGCTGGTGGTTTGTGCCTTTTGCAGCGAGCTAGGAGGGGTAGCACGGAACATGCATGGCGGATCCCGACGCATCAGGCACTCGACAAGAACCCATCAGCGCATGCAACGGAGCCTAACGGCGATATGTTTCCATCTGGAGAAGCAATGATGGCGATGAGCAATCAGTTAGTCACCATGATTAGTGCAGAAATGGGGAGTATAGCATTGAAGCCTGAAGGCGATGGTTCGTTCAGGTTCAGTCAGTGCATTAGGAGCAGGTAGACCGGAGGATGAGGATCTGATCCGAGCCTTCTAACGGCGCGGTTTCCCGGCCGCTGCAACGCAGGCGCCGTGGCCGTGGCTGTGCAAACGCAGCTTTCGACGGTGGGGCATGGAACTAGCTAGCTGGCCGGGTCCTGTTTAGGTTTGGGTTATAGTGACCGCCTAATTGTCATTTTCTGACGGCAACCGGACATTTTTTAAATGTCGACGGGACAGACTAGTCGTTGTCCAGGAAGCTGTTTAAAAATGCTGGTAACGAAGAAAGAGATCTAGATGACACAGTGGCTGTTGTCTGGAGTACTTGCCAGCAACACTCCAGGAGTCCTTGTGCTGATCTATACGTCACCCGCACAATCAATCAAACGCAAGGCAAATCAAATGGTAAAATAAGGAGTATATGTTAATTTTGGTGCTCTTGGATGGGTATTTACACCGGTTAAACACCAGTAATGTTTAGTCTTGAGTTGCCAATTTCCCTTTATTTTATAATTATGACTGATAACGTGAAAGGGCTAATATGCCACCAGATTTTCCTTTCTTCAACCATATGTTGTCGCAAGACCACCGCCATGAGGAGTAGAGAGCATGAACAAAGAGGAAGAGTTGAGATGCCCCTGAGATGCCCACTTTTTGCCCCCAAGCAATATTGCGGTCTCTTCGCAGTGCCCTTGAATCGTGTTAGGGTTAGTAGTAATATATGAATAAAAGTAAGAGGCATTTTGATGCAATTTGAACAAATTTAAAGTAGGTCTATGAATTTTCACCATTCGAGAATGATTTGATAGAGTGGTCATTTCATTATGCTCAATTAGCCTAAGATAGTTGCATTTGTATCAAAATGAATCTAAAGAGTTTTATTGATAAATGATGGATTTTATTGAATTAAAACGGAACATCTAGGATATACAATTAAAATGAGCACAAAAACATTCTCATTGTGACTAGGATCCATACAATCAACATCAACACTCACAAAAGATCACACCGTCAAACAATAAAGTCATACAAAATTAAAGCTATGCTTATGTGACGGGAAAAAAAACTTCAACGATGGGTCACGATAAAGAACATTCGTAACAACCATTTTTTTGACATCACAAAGAACACCAAGAAATGCTCTTCGACAACGATTCCTTTAGGAAAGGAATGAAGCTCAAGTGTCGTTGTTGCCGAACCCAAACACCAAAGGTTAGATCCTTCTTTTGCACCCTAGAGATAAAAGTCCGAGCAAATCCAAGGTAACGAGACAAAAACATCACTATTGTCAGGTATAAACAATTAGGATAAGATCTAAAGTTTTCATCCCGAAACTAGAGACCATGTACTTGAGAAGCACCACCAAATCAAAAATCATCATGTATTGTCGTCATCTTTTTCGCGATTCTAGCGGCTACATGCATAACATGAATTTCATGCAAGATGCCACACACAGGTGATGATCATGCAACAAAGATCAACCAGCATTGCCAAAATCCCAAATCAAGACATTTCGACGGTCTCATATACCATCCCGATGCTCCATCGTCCTCACCCGTGGCAACATAATTTGTCGATAAACACACTCGTTGTTGCCTTTGGATATGAAGGTCTAGAAATCCTTCGATCGGTGCGACAACTGTCTATAAACCAGTACCACGACGCCATCCGTACGCCTAACCAAAAGACGAGCTCCTTCAGATGTGCAACCCATGTTTTTTGACTAGTCCATCACATTTACGATTCCGTGAACTACAATGAACTTGTATGTAACACCGCGGTCACAACCATCGCTTCCAAGTCGTTACGCCTAGCGGGATCAAGACTGGCTCCACAGACCAACACTAGTCTTGTTTTGCATACTTTGTCCTCGATCACTCCTGCGCACCTGGGATCAACTTTCGAGACGGCCACCCATCCTCAAATTGCTCCAAGACAAGCACGCTTAATTTCACATGGGATCAACTTCCAAGTCGGTCACTCATCCTCAAATTGCTTCAAGCCAAACACGCTTAATTTTGATGTTCTTTGAAGATGAGTTTCCGATAAATGTGCAACTTGTTGATATTGAATAGTTTATCGTTCCTATCAAATCAGGATGTCACACCGTATGACAAATTCGTGAATATCGGGTGCAATAAATTAAGATCATTGAATGGAACATGATAGGGCCGTTTTACCTAATTTACGAGTTTATCAACCTTTGCAATAAAATTTATGTTGCTCTCAATGATTTACAATAGAAACCTCATTGCATTCGTATTGAGCTTGTTTTTGTGGTGGTGTCCGTCTTTGTAACAAAGCTCGTGTTGTGCTCGATACTTAGCAACACGAGCCTTGTGTGCTCGGATCATGTTTTTTTTCTACCGTGGTGCATCAGGCTTTGCAATATAAGTCTTTTTGTGCTCATGTTCATCAATTTCCTTTATAATTGTGATACATCAACCTTTACAACAAAACCTGAGATGCATTTATCGCTTTGTAATACGAGCTTTATTGCCCCTGCTGTGAGACACAACGACAATCGTACTCGTCCTACGCCCACACTCTTAAAGCACGGTTAATAATATAGCCAACAACCGGCTAGAAGAAAATTTCACATCACTTATACCGATCTAATAGCTCACTCATACAATACAATAGTTAATCATACCAATATGCTATATCACTAATATATATATATATAGTTGACTTTTTTAATAAAATATGTTAAAGCTTGTGCTACATTAAGTTGTATATTTATAGTCCACTTCTTTTTTCTCTTATTTGATTTTACCTTCAACAAGGCACAAATTGGATATGACATTCTTTATAGATAGCCTATGTCACTCTATTATATTTATTCTTATTCTTATCAGTCAGATGAGCACTAGCTTTCTGCATAAACTAAAGAATATCTTCTAGCCCCATACGCTCATCGCCACATCCCACATGCCGGTGGCAGATCGGGTCTTTGTCTCAATCAGACCCTCCCTATTATTCCGCGCCGCTCTTAAAGCGACCACGCGTCTCACTCGCATCCGTCCTCCCCCCGCCCCTCTTCCATCGTTCCATCCCATGCATGCCCAGGTGCCCACGGCGTCGACGGCGACCCTAGCCAGCTTCTCCTAATCTCGTTCGCTCTTGGCTTCCCGGCACGCAAGACCAACTAACACACCACCATTGAGCCGCATGGCGGGATCGAGGTAAGGTCTCTAGCTTGCTGGCTAAGCGGAAGCTCGACCTCATGGCGCTGGAAGCCGTGGTGTTCCCACACGAGCACCTCGCGTGCGGCACGGACAAGGTGGCCGCGGCGCTCTCCATGTACGCGCCGTCGCCAGGCCGCGGCATCGGCATCGGCATTGACGAGTTCGAGGAGAAGGCCGGCGTGGTGCTCCAAGAAGAGCCGGCCGACGGCGCCGCCGCCTGGGACGAGAATCGCTGCTGGCCCGTGTCGTCTTCTCCGCCGCGGCCTGCCGTCGCTCCGACGACGCCCGCAGCTTCCGGCCGCGGCAAGGCTTCGTCGTCCGCGGCCGCCCGGAGGCGGCGAAGGCGGCCCAAGGCGGTGAAGAACAGGGAGGAGACGGAGAGCCAGCGGCGCAACCACATCGCCGTGGAGCGTAACCGGCGGCGCCAGATGAACGAGTACCTCGCCGTGCTCCGGTCCGCCATGCCGCCCTCCTACTCGCATCGGGTACGTACGTACGTGCGCGACGACATGCCATCGGCAGTAGTACACCTTTCACTGTGCACCCGCCCTCGACCCGTACCATATCCCCGAGCTAGGTAACCTTCACCGGTCATGTCACAACTGATGTGCACGAACGGCCCGGCGCTCACCACATCGCTGGCTGTCCCCCGGCCGGCCGTTCACTGCGACAGACGTCCAGTCCAGCGACGCCATTGCTCCCCATCGTCACGGACTCGAATCTGTACTTCCGTCCGTGGGCGTGGGGGGTCGATGGAACGTCGCACGCAGTACATTCTCGACCGACCATGCGCCGAATGATTCGGGTTGCCTGCTCTGCTCGCGACCTGGCTGATCAATCAATGCCCCGCTGTGCCGTGTGATGCAGGGTGACCAGGCGTCCATAGTGGCCGGGGCGATCAACTTCGTCAAGGAGCTGGAGCAGCTGCTGCAGTCGCTGGAGGCCCAGAAGCGGCGGCGCGCGCAGCAGCCACCGTTCGCCGGGTTCTTCACGTTCCCTCAGTACTCCGCCGGCGCGGGCGCTGCCAGCGGTTGCGGCGACGCCGAGAGCCGCCGCGGGGCTCGGCGGGGCGTGGCCGACGTGGAGGTGGCTGTGGCGGAGAGCCACGCGAGCGTGAAGGTGCTGGCGCCGCGGCGGCCGAGGCAGCTGGTGAGGATGGTGGTGGCGATGCAGTGCCTCGGTCTCTCCGTGCTCCACCTCAACGCCACCGCCGCCGCCGACCACCTGGTCTTCTACTCCTTCAGCCTCAGGGTGAGCCTCTCAGACTTGCTACTAATCCGCCGTACATATCGGCAATCTGTTCCAGTCCATGCCGTAAATGACACCGTTTTGTGCAGATGGAGGACGAGTGCCGGCTGTCGTCGGTGGACGAGATCGCGGCGGCGGTGCACCAGATGGTCGCCGAGGTGCACGCCGGATGACCCGCGCTAGATACAGTAGCTAGTTGAGCTGGAAATGGAAGCGTCGCTGTAAAACATTAGTCCGATCCTATCCTGCTAGTCGTTGCGTGCATGGGTAACTCCCGCGACAGCCGCCATTGTCAGGGTAGTGTAGTAGCCATTGTTTGCGTGTAAGCTACTGTCAAACATGTTTTCTGCCATTGTGGCGCCAATTATTTGTGCCAACGTGCATGGCTCCTGCGGGTCGTCTTCGGCGGGTCACCCGTCGCCGTTCTTGGCCGGATAAGATTTCTGAAGAAATATGGACGTGGCTCCCTGGCTAGCTTTACCAGTTTGATAATCGAACTGGCCGGCCGCCTCAATCATCATCTCGTGATGCCATCACCTCAACGATCATCTATGCATACGTGTTTTTGTTGGCCAATGGCCGGTTTCAGATTTAGGGTTTGATTATCACGGAGAGAACAATCGCTAGAATGTGCAGGAGCATCCACGAGCTAGGAATTAATCATCTGGGTGTCAGGTTGTGAGATGCTCCTTGCTTGCTTGTAAGGTACAGTATGAGCTTTTGAAGAACGGATCGAGACGGAAACGAACCGATGGACAATCATGTACTGTGCCGCTGGTAAATCTCTGACATACTACTCTTTTCATGCGTGCATATTCCCAGGCAGTTTGTATTTGGCCACCTTGCAGCTACAGATAGCTCTGTGTTACCCACGTCCTACTCTGCTCCCTAGATTCATTCTGTTGTAGTCTGACACTTGATTCTTGACGACGTGCACAAATGATAGAAAAACAACACTTTGAACACTTTTTCTTTTCTTGCAAGGTGCTACTGCCAGCCTTCAATATTTTGACATATTAAATCATCAGTGAAAGTTATTGCAAAAAATAATCATTAGTAAAGAGTTGATTAGTATTTCTGCAGTTTACTTTACATTATTATGGCTCGTTTGATTCATAGGAATTCATAGGATTTTTGTAGGATTTCATCTCATATGATTTTTTCCTACGTTACTTATTTGATTCATAGGAATTTTTCGTATAGGAATTTTTTCATAGGAATTTTTGTACTACTTCCTATAGGAATCCTAACATTCACTATAACCTCTTTCTACAATTCCTTTGATGGAATCAAACAAACTTTAATGCAAGCAAAATCCTATAGAATTGGAGTGGACATGCCATTGCAATCCTATGTTTTTTCTGTTCCTATGATTTTCCTACCCTATGAATCAAACAAGCCCTTAGTTGAGCATAGAAGGAGTACCTCTGCTCAAATTGTGGTGCTAACTGCAAAACAGTAATAGTCCATGCATTTCTTATTTTAAAGGTGAACTATACATATTTGAACTGCAGAATTAGGAATCAGTTTCACATAAGAGAAATGCTACACCTACGTAAAACTTAACTATGTTGTTCTTCTTCTACAGTACTGTTTCTTGTTCCGGTCTTGCCGTCGTCAAATAAATATTTTTATACAACTGTACTATCTAATATGTTAGAGAATCATTCGGTAGGCAGTCAGATGGTCTTTGTAAGAGGCCCTACGACAGATTATTTGCTATTTCTGCAAGACCACCACGACCTAACAGATGCATTTTCCATTTGGCAAATGAAGGAGCAAGATCCATCACTTTCAAAGAAAAATCTCGGAATATTCATAGTGAAAGTGATTCCACATAATTGCCCAACAACTGAAAGATAGCACTCTCAACCCTTTTTGTAAAAAAATACACTGGAAACTGCTGCTTGAAAAACTCGCTACTCTTCGTGGCACAGGAAATCACTCGCTAGCATTAATCTCTCGGCTCCGGTACTAGCTAAGATGGATGATGAGCCTGCAGAAAGTTGCAGAGAGGAACAAAGCCACTGTACTTTTGGATCTTGTCCTGAGCAGGCCATGGCATTATACGTATCATTAGCTAGAGGCAGGCAATTTGGCGTTGTGTTCTTGGAGAATATAGGACCTCACGTACGTAGTGACCACATGCGGCCAGCACAAAATTAGTCTGGGACTAATTGAGACACATAAGACATAACAACCATGGATGTAACATCAGGTTAGCTGCGAAGGATAGAAGAATGTGGTGTCTGAAAGGAATCAGGGGTTCTTAAGAGGTCCACTGGGTTTACAATGGAGGAAGAAGCCATGACTTTGCCATCAGAAAGATCTCCGGCATCAGATCTAGCAAAGAAATAACAGGGCGTGGCATGTGCGCATCTCTCCCCAGGATAGGATCATTGTATAGTGTATGCATTGATAATTCAGCTTAAGCAAGTTGAGCTTCACACAGTGAAGTACACAGTGGACAAAGCTGACCTATCAGATTTCTCATATCCACACTATGTTTCAGTTATTTTTCTTGCTACCTTTACAAACCTCTAAAATACTTGCTTCAAAATCATTCTGCATTGTAAGTGCCTGTTTCGAGGCTGAAAATTCACAAGAAACATTCCAGTTCTGACTTCCGAGAGTATTCAGGAATGTTTCTCATATTCTCAACTAGCAATAAAAGCCTACTTCATAGAATTTTTTTTCCAATAACGGGTGAATTTTATTAATTCAAAATGAACAATTAGGGGAGAGTTCGTAGATACATGCATGGATCTCAGTGGTCACACTCTGAATTGGGAATGAAGCGTATTCCATTTCCCACAGCTCTAACAGGATCGTTTGTTTTCAGAAACTAGCCAGTCCTATGTACACGCTCAGACAGGAGAACATGAGGAATACCTACCTACGACAAGGCTACCAGACCATCCATCGCGTACGAAGACAGACGGACCACCCGAGTCTATTCTCGGGCTCCAGCCAGAGCATGCATGCTCTGCAAGCCCTAGCAATCTAGCATGGCATCCACCTGCGTCGATCTACAGTCTACTATTCCCATGGCTCCTCGACACGCAAGCAGCTAGGGCGATGCAAACAGGCCACCGTCGTCCGCTCTCTGTGTGGCACCAAGACCTGTCAGGGCTGCATCAGACAAACCAGCACATGTCCTTTAAGTATAAACAAGGCACGATGATGACTGAAAAGATCGAGCTCGAACGCAGTCCGTCAGATCTGTACTTGCGTGCGTTGCACAGAGGCACGACAGACGAACAGTATTGGAGGAGGGGCAGGCAGGTAGGTACCGCGGACCATCCAGGATGCCATGCAGGCCCTGCACTGCAAAGCGCTCGAGGGGAATATAGTCACATTCTGCCGGTCGGTCTTGTGCGGCAGTGCCCTACGAAGAGAAAAGTGAGAGCGGATTCAGCTGGCAAAGGAATAGACTGGGAGCATCTGGACCCTCTTTTTATTTTTTATTAGGCCTCCTTTGGTTTATAGCAATTTTGAAGGTATTTTGAAAAATAGAAATTTTGTAGGATTTATTTTGAAGCTCTTTGGTTCATAGAAATGGATTCCAATTTCTATGAAGGATAGAAATCAATCCTTTGGATTTTAAGGTAAACATAATATTAGCCTAGACTCACTGAAAAAATTCATATCATTTGGAAAAATATTATGTGTTTCTTATTCATATGATATTTTTATCCTATGAACCAAAGAAAGCATGTTTGGGCGAACTGTTTGAACAGGACCCGATCACAAAATCATCATCCAATCAAACCTCTCAAAATTGACTCCATGTGTTTGAGCTGTCTAGCATCCTTCACATCTAGCTCATACATAAGATCAATATGGGAACACTCAGATGTGCCCGAAAGCATACATCGGTCTGAATGATGGGTAAAATTTATGCGAAAATTCATCGGCCCACCGACTTGCTCTTTCGATTTGATGAGAATATGCATTCATGTCGTCGCTCCAACTCGGTGCTCGAGGGATCAAATTCAGCTATTTAATACAAACGGGGAAAGCAAAACCTTAACCACCTAATTTTCCTTCTCTCCCTTCAGTCTGCGTTACCACCACTTTCTCTGTTTGCTTCCGCTTTTGCTCTAACATCATTGTTGCCATGGACCGGAAGAAAATTACCTACTACAAAAGGATCAGAACTAAGTGATGCCAAGATGTTCATCACACGGCTCACATTGCAAAGGAAGAGGAGGATGAGGTGGCGGCGACGAAGGAAAGGGGGTGGGTATGAAGGAGGAAGCCATCTAATTGCATCTCCTATATATCCACTCATCTTCGATCCTAACAAAATGATTCTAATTTAAAATGGATAGTTATGAAAAAAAAATAGCGCCCTATCACAACCAAAAAAGGCAGATGTTTATTGTTTTTTCATGCTAGATTAGAAAAGTGTCAGCCCGACCATTCCAAAATGCCATTTTTGGTCGGTTGTCTCCCCCCCTCACTCGACTTCAGTCGTTCGTACTAGTCATTACCTGTTTGGCATCCTACGCATGTTCTTCCGCCACAACGGCCGACATGCGCTTCAACATCCAAATGTGGGAGGCTTGCAGGATCATCGCCGCATCGGGATCCAAGTCAGCCATCTTCAATGTGTGCCATTTGGTCTCTACCTTTTGTTCTTCGGCGGTGATCTTCTTTTCGGCCACCATCATGAAGATGGTAAACCCCTCTACCTTCTTCTCCTCCTTTTTGTCGTTGCACTTGATGCATGCCTCCTCCTTTTTGACCAAGATGTCTTCAAATCTCAATGTTATCTTGGCAGTTGCCCCTTCTCTCTTGTTATTATCTTCCTCCCACTTCTTGCCACGGACACGGAACCCCCTTCTAATATTTTTGGGTGGTTCTATTGAAGGGCCTGGTGGATCACCCACATCCTAATCATTATCGGTGGTCTCGAAGCTATCGGCAATGCTTGCAAGCCACTTGGGTCGTTTATCTTCAACCAACAATGCATGAGGACGAAGCTCTTCTTCAGGTTGCAAGCATGGGAGATCTGGGGAAAAAGAAGAATTATTTTATCAACAATCATGTCCTACCAAATGACCAACACAAATAGCTTCTGATCATCAATTTGTTTATCCGAACAAATGACCAATACAAAGAGCATTCGATCAACAATTTTTATGCGTGACCATTTGAACAATATAAAGAGCATCCTACCAACAATTTGCATATCCTACCAAGCTCTCCCTCTATATGAGGAGAGTTTGTTCGTTTATATGTGGTCTAACTAAAAATTAAAGGGAAAGGGAGACTGCTGGAGGAAGTTTTTAGCCCAAACTCTTCCTACAATTTATTGTTATAGGGAAAAAGGACTCTGCTGGAGATGCTATAAGTTGAGTTTTATGGGCTGACCCAACTATCACTAAAGATTCTTTTGGTTAACAAGTTTGGTTTTCTTGGTTTTAAGAAGGTTCTATAAATGTTTCATTTGGTTTTTTAGTTTTTCCCTTTTATATTATTTTCTTCTACCAAATTTTTTATTGCTTTCATATTCATTTTCTATTTTGAAAGTTTTCTTTAATATTAAATAATTGTTATTTTATTTTAAAAAGTGTGCAACGTTTCTAAAAATGATTCCAATATAGGTAAATTAACCTTTTAAAAAAAATAAAAATATCTATATATGTTGCATCAAAATCTTCATCGTTTTTTAGAAATGTTCAAGATATTTCTAAAACAACTTGAACATTTTTAACAACATGAAATATTTATTAAAGGAAGATGAACATTTTTTGGATAACGACAATTTTTTTTGTAAGCATGGTCAACTCTTCTATAAAATATGAATATGTTTTATCAATTATAATTTTATAAATTACATAGATTTTCTAAAAAATACATGACCAATTTTATTAAATTATATAAAAATTTCTATTAAGTGTATGAATTGTTTATATCTACATAAAGATTTTCTTATTTCACACGAATATTTCTTGGGGAACATTTGAGAACAATCGGCTGATTCGGCGTGTGGCATATGTTGTCTCTAGTGCATGACCAATGTGCCATGTGGGCTCCGCGCACTTCTTTTCCCCTTGTCCCGCTGAACCACTCGTTTCCTATCCCAATGCGAGCCGAAGATGTTTTTGCAACTAGGTTTTTGTTGCAATGACGACGTTGATCGCCGTGAGCCAAAGATGTTTCTATAACACGGATCATGCCATTCGTATTGCAAAATGGATTCATAACATCGTTTGTATTCTAAAGGGCTTCATAATGTCATCCGTGTTGCAAAAAATGAACTTTGCAATCTCATTCATACTACAAATGAACTTTGCAACCGCATTCATACTACAAATGAACTCTGCAACATCATCTAACACTATCGATGTTGTAAAGGATTGCGCCTCATGACAAGAGCTTCACAACATCATCTGTGAATGGTGCGAAAATACTTCTATGCTTGCACCACCATCACGGTGGGGAATGGTGCGAAAACACCATTTTGGAACTCCCCATGGCTCTTAGGACGCAAACCCAAAGATATCGCCCCTGTCATATATGAGGCTTCGTCAAGGAAGAATTGGAATGTGAGGGAGGCACTTGTGGAAAATGCATGGGTTCTAAAGATAAATATTTATCTTTCGTCCATGGTGGTTTCGGTTGATCACATTATGGAGTTTTTCACCCTCTGGATGCTTGTGCACGACTTCCATCTCGATGAGCATTTCGAGGATGAGATTGTGTGGAAGCACTCGGCTAATGGGCACTACTCGGCGGCCTCCGCATATAAGGCGCAATTTTTTGGCATGCCCTTCTCTCTCATGGAGCAAATTGCGTGGAAGGCTTGGGCTTCGCCGAAGGTCAAGTTATTTGCTTGGCTAGCCTTGCAAGACCGGATTTGGACCGCCGACAGATTGGCTAAGCGTGGATGGCCAAATTGCGGGCTTTGCTCTCTCTGTAAGAGGGAGCCAGAATCTGGGCCACATCTTTTCTTCAAATGTCGCTTCACCGTCAGGCTATGGAATTTGATCATCATCAAGCTTGGGCTCGCCCACGTGGATACTTCTACTTGGCTCATAGATGACTCCATCATGAAGTGGTGGGCTAATAGGATTGACACGACCATCCCACACCGGAAAGCCATGGCTTTTATAACCATGCTTGTCTCCTGGACTATATGAAACGAAAGAAACTCTAGGGTCTTCAGGCACAAGAGTGCGCCACCGATAATCTTGCTCAACAACATCTGTATGGAGGCTCAACTTTTGAGCAAGGCGGGAGCAACGAAGCTAGGGAAAATTATAGTGCGTGAGTAATTGTCATGTGGCGTGTTGCATGTGTGTCGGTTGTAATATCGATAAAATCTATTCCCTCTTCCTTAATTGATGGGGGCAAATCTTATGCCTCCGTTTCTAAAAAATACGTCATCTGTGTTGTAAAAAGGCTTTGCAACACCATCCGGATGATGTAATGTTGGTGGTTCGGCACTGTTTTACCTCTCTTCAATCAACTTGTAATCTCTGATCTTCCTCCTTGATTGTATTAGAGGCCTTTATCCCCGCAAAAAAAAATATCGGGCGGCTGATCTTTGTTTGTGCCAGGAGACAGACAGAGCGCCCGACTCTATTACCCAGGGCTCCAGCCAACAAGCCCTAGCGTGGCATCCACATTGCCTTCTACTATTCACCTGGACCAAACGAGCAGGCCATCATCGTCCGCTCTCTGTGTGGCACCAAGACCTGCCAGTGCCAGGGGCGCGTACTGCCACAAACAAACCAGCGCATGTTGTTCTACTACGTATCTTGGTGTAATTAAAAACCACGAGGACTGAAAAGATTGGAGTCTGAAGAACACACACACACACACTCCATCAGAGTACTTGCGTGCGTCGCACAGAGGCACGGCCGGCAAACAGTTTCAGAGGAGCCGGAGCCGCGGACCAGTCAGGCAGGATGCCATGCATGCTGTGCACCGGTGTGCAGCAGAGCGTGCGAGTCGAATATAGTCACATTTTGCCGGTCGGGCTTGTGCAACAGTGCCCTACGAAGGGAAAAAGTGAGAGCGGATTCAGCTGCCAAAGGGGACGCCGGCGACTGTTGGACATTCAAGTCGCGGCGCCACGACATGCATGCTACTGTACGTAGTTCATTATCATGTGCGTGCGTGGCCATTGATTCATTGAGAGCGGATTCAGTGTTTGGTCCTCACGCTAGTTAGAGAAAGTCAAGTGCCAGTAAGTGAATTTTGGTTCAGCTGGCCACCATGACGATCTAGTGAGTGGTCGTATGTATTATGATTGGCATTGCCATGGCCAAAACGTGTGCACTGATACATTGACTTGCAGAGCTTGGGGTCATCGGCCACGCTGCCCCTGTACAGCATGGTTCCGGCGAACTGTTGTTGCATTATATTTGTGCTGTCTTAGATCCCATCTCTGAAGATATAACAACATCACAATGCCTGTCGGCGACTGTCAGGTCAAACTGTGGTCTTCGCGTCTGGTCGATCATGCTGCAGCGTGCTTAGAGCAACCCTCCGAAACGGCAAATTCAGTTTATGGGTCGCCGCAAATGTGAAATATCACGCCAAATTGAGCAGGGCAAAATAAGTACGCTAATTTCATACGACATATGCACATTTTTAGAACTGAATGTTTTCCGCGATACAAATCCTACCGAAACATCGCCGGAGTCTAACGAAAAACGAAAATAAAACTATATAGTCTAATCACCGGAGGTCGTCGGCAGTCGCCGCTAGGTCGCCGCCCCACTTCTTTGCCGGTAGCTCGAGCTCGTCCTCAGCCGCCGCCCAGCGCTCGGCAGCGCCCTCGTCGCCGGCCTGCAGAACCTTTTTGGCGACCAGGAGTTCCTCTTTTGCCATCCGCTAGCGATGTGTGGTGGGCCAACGTAGCTTGTCTAGCTCGAACCTCCAAGAGACATCTGGATTGCTCGTCGGAGCAAGAGAAATGTGAAATCGGATGTGACAGCAAGGAGGGGAACGAATGCGAAACGGGAACCCTATCAACCCTCCCACACCGTAGATATAGCGAACGGGAGGTGATTTTACGGTCCACCCGTTTTAATTTTACGGACCAGGCGAGAAATAGCAGATCTGTATTGATCAAATATGGACCAGCGGCGGGATAGCGCATCTCCTAAAATTGTTCTTAATCGGGGCAAGGCTATCTAGGCCCAAACATGCAACGTGGTAACGAGCCTAGGAACAAAAATTCGCTTAGGTGCATCTGCTCCCGTAAAAATACACATTTCAAATTGTTTAAATATTTGGAAAAGATATTCGTTTGTGTATCTGCGTATTATAATGTACCCACATAAAGTTTCATGAAAAAGCGACACTGCTTGTAGGTCGGATAAATAGACAATAAATGTATCGTGCGATCTTATTGTAGCATCGTATTTTGTTTTTTTTTGTGAGCCGGTTTTTTACTACCAAGTTTTCCGTTTGTTTGTTTTTGTTTTTTCACCCTTTCTAATTATTTTTCTGTTTTCAATGTGTTTATTTAGGTTTTCCTTATTTCCTTTTCGATTTTCATTGTTCTTTTTTCCGTATTTATATATGATCTTTCAATATCTCTATTTCTTCAATGTTTTTCTATTTTTCAGCTTTCTTTGTTTTTTATTAGTTTTCTTCCTATATTTTTATGGTTTTTAATTTTTTGCAATTTTATTATTTTTCATTCATTATTTTGTTTCATTGTTTTCTTTTTGGTTTTCTTTTGTATATTTTTCATATAGAAGTTTAATATATCTTCACACATGTTAAACAAATTTTAAATACATGATAAAAAAATAGAGATTTAACACGTTTTAAATAGATGATTAACATTTTAATACATTAACATCATTTTTCACCCATATTTTACATTTTCGGAATATATTAATAACATTTACAAATATGTCATAAGTATTTTTAAATACATATTCTCCATTTTGAAAAGCTTGGATATTATTTTTCAAATACAAGATTAACATTTTTATACATGGTCAATATGTTTTCAATACACTCTTTACAGTTTTCAAATGGGTGAGTAACAGTTTTCTAATACGTAACAGATTAACCTTTTTGAAATATATTATTATGATTTGAAATACATGATAAATGTTTTTAAATACACATTTAACACTTTTCAAATGCTTGATTAACATTTTTAATACTAGATTAACATTTTCAATACATGGTCAACATTTATTTATATAGGTTTAACTTTTTTTAAATAGTTGATTAAAATTATTTTAACACATCCTAACATTTTTTCTATAGATACTCTACATGTTTTATATATTTAAACTTTTTAAATGCTTGATTAAACATTTTAAATACCAGATTCAAATTTTTAATATAATATTAACATTTTCTAATCCATGAAAAATATATTAAAATACACATTTTACATTTTTAAATGCTTGATCAACTTTTTCAAGTGCCAGATTAACATTTTTTAATACATGGTCAATATTTTTTCTACACATGCTTAATATTTTTCAATTGTTGAATATTTTTTTTGAATTATAAGATTAACATATTCTAACACATGGTCAACTTTTTTTCTATACATGTTCAACATTTTTTTCTATACTTAATATTTTTCAAATGCTTGATTAACATTTTTTTCACACATGGTCAACATTTTCTATACGCATCAAACATTTTTCATGCTTGGTTAACAATTTTCAGAAACTTATTTAATATTTTTTCAAATGCTTAGTTTTTTAGAAAAAATACCTTATCAACTTTTTCAGACACATTGTTTATTGTCCGATACATCAAACAAACTTCTCTATACACATTTAACATTTTTCAAATGCTTAATTACCCTTTTTTTAATGTTTTACATTCATATTTTCGAATATATTTATTTAAATTATCTAAATACATAAACAAATTTAAAATGAAAGAGAATATATAATAGAAAACATTAAAAAATAAAATTGATTTGTGGACTTCCGCACCAGAGCCGACCCATCTGGGGTTCGCCTTGACGCGTGACAAGGTTTCGCATCGTGCGAGACATAGACTTGCTCCATTTGAGGAACGCCTATAAGCCTCCCGGTTTACGTCACATAGACACGGACAACGGACATGAAGACATGGACACACACAACATCCATAAAACATTCCAATTTTCGCTAAATTTGCAGAAAAACGGACATGCGAACTGGTTCTTGAACGAATACATGACCACATTGGATGGCAAAATACTATCGGATCATCCGACTACAGGAACTTTAGGGCTTGACATCATAGACACTCTTAGTGAATTTAATGATTTAAAAGATGTACGGATACGATAGAAGATTCCTTAATTAAGAGCATATATCGAGCAAGACATAAACCCTAAAAAAACTCAAAAAATCAGCCTGCCCAGATGCTACGTGGTCATATTTTTGCGAGACAAGAAGACATGCCAAATCCGATCTAAACATTCGAACTTACCTTTACATTGTGTGTGGATTTCATTAATATACAATAAGATAATATTAAGCCATGGACTATGCTTTTAAACAAAGATCTTATTGGTATATTCATGAGTTCCATTTGGATATCTTGTTTCTTCTCTTTTATAACTATTTCGTGCGTACATGCTTCTTTGTGGATATTCATCTGCCTAGAATCTCGTATACATGAGAAATTTACATCTAGCGGATATCCTCTTTTTTTCATGTCCACCTTTTATTATTAGTGATTAATTCTTTAGTGGATACATGAAAGCGTGTGTCTTTGAGTGCATGTCATAATTATTTGATGAATACCTTCACATTGTGTGGAGGGACTCTTGTGTGACGAGGCTCGGAGGAAATTGTGTGGTTTCCATTTAGGGGAGATGTAAGGATGCTTTGTGTCATCCAGCTTCCTCCCTCCATGGAAACCGGTGCGATTTTCCTCAAGAGTACCCCGTGCCCACGGGGTGTACCGTGCCCCCCCCCCCCCGTGCCCACCGTGCACACGGGGTTAGATGGTTCTGCATTTTTTTGTTATTCACCTTTGTGCATTCTTTTGGTGATGAAGATTGTTGTTCTCATGCTTGTCTCAATGAGCCAATCATTTTATATCTTCATCATGGGGCTGTCACAAGTCTAGAATGTTCTTTGAAATTTATTAATCAAGTTTGTGAACCCATTTTTTTGTGTGTGTGTGTGACCTTCTTAACTTAGGTTAGAAGGACATGTCTAGCACCTTGAGTCTCATTTCTTCAAGACTATGTTGATGCTTAATGGTCATCCTTATATTAGTCGCATCAAGTGCTTTGCCATGACTCACACACATCTTGTTGGTTGGGCCCATTCCTATGATTGTCTCTTTGGCTATTTGCTCAACCATTGGTATGTTACAAGTGCTAGACTTTGTCTCATATCTTTGCACACTTGCACTTTTGTTGTGTTTCTATTGATTTTGGGGGAGTGATGATCCAATTTTTGTGAACTTTGTATTATAATACAAAGATTCTAAATAGTGAACAAATATTGGGGAACTTCTCTATTTTTCTTTAGAACACTCCTATGCTCAAATCATAATATCTTATATTCATTTGGCTTGTTGGATCCTTTGATAGCCTTCATTTTTTGTGTTATGCCTTTGTGCCATATCATCTTTTTGCAATCTTTGCATCCTCGATATAGTTTGTTTTCCAACCAACTATGCATATTGGGTTTTGTGTATTTTATTCCACTCATATCTTGAGAAATACACCCTTGTTGGGAGGAAAACATGCTACATTGGCTTTCTAAGTTTTTCCGCCCATTGGTTGGCAATAGATGCCAATGTGGGATAAGTTTAGAGGGTTTAGATTGAGGAGGTTCGTACTTTGGTTTTGTTCTTAAGTATTCACCTTCTTGCTCATGCATATTTGCTTTGCATGATTTACTTAATTCATTATATAAACCCTCTTGATGTGATTGTTATCAATTACCAAAATGGGGGAGATTGAAAGTGCATGTGCCCTCATGTTTGGTTTTGGTAATTAATGACAATCTATATGGACTAATGGTTTGCTTGAGTTGTACTTTAAGGTTTTTCCATAGGCAGTGCTTGAAGATCATATGTTGGCTTCAAGGTTGAAAGGAGAAGATCATGTGATGACCAAGGTGTTATTCATGGAGTTATTCAAAGATTGGTCATGTGAGAGTTGAGCATATTGCAAGCATGTCTTGAAGAAGGAGGTTGAGTAAACATTCATGTTTACCTTCAAGACATCATCTTCATGAGGAGTGTTGGAAAGACTCATGTTTGATCAAGACAAAGTGCGAAGAATGGAATCGAGTTGATCAACACACAAAGTATAGAAGATGTACCTTGTGGGATCATGTGATCTCACGGTATGGTAAGCATTGTCCATTATGCTTTGTGTACTAACCCATTTTCTATGTGTGTGGTGTTTCTATGTGAGGTTAGGAATCTTTTCATGGGCTTGCATCAAAAGGAAGATTTCATATAGCCCGAGAGAGAGGATGGCATCAAGTGGTAATGGCCATCAAGATGTGCCTAAACTAGGCTCACCCATAATGGAGTATGAGGGAGCAATCTACTACTCTTCATCGAGCCGACGCAATCAAGAAAGATGTTCCAACTTGAGGTGGGCATGATCATCATCATAAAGCTCAAGTGGATTATGCGCAAGACAAAGGTTTGACCTTTATAGGTTTCTAGTTTACCGGTCTCATGGTGATAGTTAGGAGACCGGGTTATAGGCTAGGCCGCATCGTTCGTGGAGAGCTCAAACCTTTGCATCATTGGCATCATGTTTATTAGTTCTTGTTTGGTTTTTCTCTTTGTGAGTGATGGAGCTTGAGTTCGTATTCATTACAATCTCTTCTTCATCGAAAACGGGTTTCATATATATCTACTTTTGTGTTTTTGATGTTGGTGTTTTTGTCGGCTATTATCTTGTGAAGGTTTCACCTTCTACCTTGTTGGCATTTTAACCTTTCCTTGATTTGCAGCATTTATTTTTGTTGATCTTGGGTGGTTCTCTATGTGAGTACCTAGAGCTTCTCCATAGCTTTTAAACAAGCCCAAAATCATCAAAATCGGAGTTCGTATGAAAAGGTTACGCATATTTTCGTTTCCTGAGATGGGCTGTCTCTGGGTATTCCGGGCACCCGGGGTCTTGGACCCCCGGGTACCCGGGGTATGCATTAAAATTCATGAACAGTCCGGGTACCCGGGGTATTGGACCCCCGGGTGCCCGGTCCCCTGGCCAAATGTCTCTGGATGGTCCGGGTGCCCGGTCCCTTTACTCCGGGTGCCCGGGGTTGGCCGGCTGCCAACGGTTGGATCCGTGGAAGGGGGTATTTATACCCTCCTTCTTCCTCCTTCCAACCCTAATCTTCCCCAAGCTTCTTCCTCCATTGCTAGACCTCAAAGAGCTTGGTCTCTCCACCCCTAGCCACCCAAACTTGTTGATCTTTTGGGGATTGAAGGAGATTCACCCGATCTACTCTTCCACCAAACCAATTTGAGTTTCCCCTCTAAGTGAAGGGAGATTTTTTGTTAGATCTTGGAGTTCTTGGTGTTTCTCCTTGTTCTTCCTCTCATATTCCTCCATAGTTTTTGTTGCTTTGGTGAGATTTGAGAGTGAGGGATTTGAGCACTTTCTGTGTTCTTGCCATTTGCATTTGGTGCATTGGATTGAGTTCTCTCCGAGGATTCGTGATAGTAGTAAGTGAAGTTGAGTATTGAGAAGATCGTTACTCTTGAGTGCTTTGGCACTCTAGAGCTTGTTCCTAGGGTGCTTTGGCCCCTAGAGGCTTGGTGTTGTTGCGGAGCTCAATCATTGTGGTGTAAAGCTCCGGACGCTACGGGAGCCTCCAATTAGGTTGTGGAGATTGCCCGAGCATTTGTACGGGTACGGTGACCGCCCTCAAGGGTTACCATTTGTACGGGTTCGGTGACCGCCCTCAAGTGTCCCATAGTGGAATCACGACATCTTGCATTGGTGAGAGCGTGAGGAGAAATAGGGTGGCCCTTGTTGGCTTCGTGTGAGCATTGTGTTCCACACCCTCTCCAAACGGAGACGTACTTCTCGCAAGAGAAGGAACTTCGGTAACAAATCCTTGTCTCCATCGGCTTCACTTGCGGTTATCTCTACTTCACTTTGATCAAGCTTATTACCTTGTTTATCTTGTGCTTGCTCATATTGTTGTTGCATTGCTTGTCTCATAGGTTGCTCTCCTAGTTGCTTATCTAGTCAACCTATTTACTTGTGCACTCACTTTGTGATAGCCATAGTGTTCTTGTTATATATATTGCTATCACATAGTTGTTTATCTTGCTTAGTTTAAGTTGTTGGTGCACATAGTTGAGCCTAGCTTATTTATGTTTCTTGCTTGGAAAATTAAACGTTAAGTTTTATTCCGTATTTGTTCAAGCCTAAACCGTAATTATTTTAAGCGCCTATTCACCCCCCCTCTAGGCGACATCCACGTCCTTTCACCGCATCGTGACAGGGGCGCAACCGCTTCATTGGCACACGGAGTCAGAAGCCCGTACCTACGACCTAGTTGATAGGGAGTTGATGGCACAGGGTGCACGTCGTGCGAAGTAGAGGGTTGTGGCAACCTATTAGAGTATATCACGACAAGTTAGATTAGGTAGTTTAAATTGTAATCTTAGTCTATCTCTATTAGGCTTCTTGGAGTCCAAGTCTTGTACCCCTATATAAACAGTCCCTTGAGGCTCAAATCAATACAATCAATATTTCTCCTATCTTTCACAACCCATAGGACGCACTCCGCCAATGCAGAGTTACACGCCACGACGTCCTTATAGGTGATCGTCAACCCTATGCATCTCAACCGCATCGTGGTAAATGTGTCGGGCCCCGGCCATGAGTGATCCATTATGGATCTCACATCGATCGACGACATGCAGTCCATGGCCTCCACAAGGAACAATAGGACACATGTGAGATGGCGACATCTTATAGTCGGGATAGCCGGTGCATGTCTCATGTTCTGCGACATCTTATAGTCGAGAGAGCCAGTGCCTGTCTCATGTTCTACTCTAGTTCACCGGAAATTGGACCGAAGCTATCAGGGCTCAGCCGACCGCCGGACATGAACACGACGGTGGAGCCGAAGTGCTGTTGCCGAAAATTTAGATTAAATTTTACATTGAACATAACTGTATGAATTTGAGTTTTGTAATTGACGGATATGATTGTGGAAACGAGAATCGAAATATGATCGATCACTGTATGGGGCTCAGAATAGTCAAAAGTCCAGACGTTTTTTTGTGTGAGGGGCGATTGTAGATGCTCGAACCACGTAGAGTGACATTCGCGCTAGTTCGGCCCGTGACGCCGCCGGCGAGGGACGACGTGTCCACACGTCCGCCCTGCCGCAGAGCTCCGGCCGGACGCGGAACTCGCGGCACTGTGAGCGTGTGGAAAAGCGACCACGGCGGCGGCGCCGACCGCTTCACCAGGCTCAAGGCTGCGTGCAAACACAAAGCCCCGTGATCAGGAGTCTGAACCTCGAAAGCAAAACCTAGGACTCGCGCGGTTTCAGAAAGCAGACGAAGTTCCGCGCCTGGGCCACAACCTGGAGTAGTAGCACGACCGCACGAGGTCGGTAGGTACTCTGTGCGTATGATCGATCAGTCCAATCTCCAGTCCCGTGCAGATTCCCCGTCGATCGAAGAACCTACTGCACGGCCAATGCCTGGTAGGCGAGCGGCAGTTTTTCCCGGCGTCCTCTCCTCCATAATCCCATTCCCATCGACTCATCCATCACTAGTTTGTTGGACGTCTACCTCTAATCTAATCTCATCCACATGCATCCAACAGCAGCAATGCATGCACGCCATCGATTAACGTCACCTCAGATTACATGATCCATTTCATTCACAGGATGAGATGAACTGTGTTGTGCCCTCGCCACCTTGCAACGTACTCATTCTGCCAGTGTGAAGTCATTGTCCGAAGGGTAGGTGGTCTGGTGTGGCTAGCCGATATGTGACCCGATCGATCCCCATGTGAATGGGTAAATCAGATTCCACAACGCCGTCCGATCGGTCGGTCGGCTGGCCCGGCCGCGCACACAAGTTAGATTCACTTCACTTTGGCCGATTGCTACGATATACTCCATTGATATGAAAAGAAGCCGCACCTAAAAAGGACAGAATAGCCGGCCGGCCGGCCTCAAAGCTACAAAGGTGCCACTAATTGATGATATGTGCGTATCTCCTATAGCAGGGCATCCTCAAAACAGGTGAAGTGCGATCAGGGCCACCCTTTCTTCTGGTAAAAAGAAAATAAAAAACATTGTCGGAGAATACTTTGACCATATATATGCAAATTTTTAACCAGTGAAAAGTTGTCTGGTCTAGTGGACTCTGATATTTCATGTGGAAAGCATTTGTCGTTAGAACGAAATGTTAATGAAAAGATCGACCTAGCTAGGTAGTTCAAATTAGACGAGCCGATCACCAAATGTTTATGAATATATATATGTACATGGGTTGATGCTGATTTGATGTAGTCCTTTCATCATGATGGGAACATAGCTTTTGAAACACCATCATGGAAATCTGATCGGTTGTTGGCATGAACAGCGCCAGCCGTTTATTTAATTGCAATCAGCAAAAGCATTTCCTCATAGGTAAAGTTACTCGACGACAATGGTCATACATATTCGTTCCCGCGCATCCGGTGAAAGCCAATTGCCCACCAACTGCACGTCGCCGTCGACGCTGCTATATATGTGCCACGTTTCCCGCGTCTCTTCTTTCCACGGCAGTGCAACATCTTCTTCATCCAGAGTTAACCAGCAAGAGCCAGACAGAACCGGAGAGAGGATTGCTGTTCTTCATCTTGGTTTGATCGATCAGACATTCAGACATCATGGCTTCCGGCGCCGGTTCTTGCTTGGCCTTGGTGGTGCTGCTCGTCGTCGCCCGCGCCTTCCCGACGGCCGCCACCAGCTTCACCGTCGGCGGCAAGTCCGGCTGGACGCTCGGCGTCGATTACACCACCTGGGCCGGCGGCAACACGTTCAAAGTCGGCGACAGTCTCGGTAAGACTTTTAATTACTTCGTTCGTATAGTACATACTTACGTGCCGTTAAACATGTGATGACTCTGGTTGGTTAATTAACAACGTGTGCCTGCCCTGCTCTAGTGTTCAACTACGCGAAGGGGCTCCACACGGTGGTGGAGGTGAACGCCGCCGACTACCTGGCGTGCGCGGCGGCCAACGCGGTCGGCTCCGACAGCAGCGGCGCGACCACCGTGCCCCTCAAGACCGGCGGAAAGCACTACTTCATCTGCAGCATCGCCGGACACTGCGCCGGCGGCATGAAGCTCGAGGTGACCGTCTCCGGCTCCGGCTCAGGCTCGTCCTCGCCGTCCACGCCGACGCCAACCCCGACCACACCGTACACGAGCCCGACACCGACGACGCCCACGCCAACCACGCCGTACACGACACCAACGACGCCATACACGACGCCGACGTCTCCAGCGTGCACGGGCACCACACCTGGCGCGACGCCGCTAACACCAGTGACCCCGGGCACCATGCCGTTCTACTCGTTCAATGGCGCCGTCGGGATCGAGCCGGCGGCATGGGCTGGCTTTG
The DNA here is from genome assembly GCA_950022295.1 of Bromus sterilis. Taxonomy (NCBI): domain Eukaryota; kingdom Viridiplantae; phylum Streptophyta; class Magnoliopsida; order Poales; family Poaceae; genus Bromus; species Bromus sterilis. Next base: position 27,914,214 of record OX465599.1, on the reverse strand, counting down.
CCCTGGTTTGCGCCGCGGTTGCGCAGCTCGGACTATTGTAAAATGTAAACTAGCGGTTGCATGGGCTAGCTTTGCCCTGGTTTGCGCCGGTGACAATAGAGTTAAATGCATCATTCATACATCAGTTTATCCCCAATGCTTATTTTAGTATATCAATTCGTAAAAAGTATCAATTGTTTCTCGCGCTTAATCTATAATACTTAAATAGTTTATCCCCACTATTTTATTTATCATGACATCCCAATATTTTATAACTAAAAATATTTCTCCCTGAAAATATTTATTTTTTACCCAAAAAATTCTTTGACATTTTAAGTATTCTTTGACAAAAAAAAGTTTTCAAACCCAAAAAACACCTTTTTTTACCTAAAAAAGATTTTTTGCCATACTTCCGACAAAAAGACATTTTACCCGGAGAAATTTCCGGCCCAAAAAACAACCCCCCCCCCCCAAAGATTTTTTACGAAATAATTACCCTCCTTCCTCCCAGAAATTAATTATATTTTACCCAAAATTTTTTTTGATAAAAAAACCCAGTTTGTTTCTACAAGAAATTTTCTTTTCGTAAAATTGTTTTCCCCGGTAAAAATTTGGTTTTTTTACCAAATAACTTTTTTTACAAAAAAGTTGCTGATTTGGCATGCCATGTGTCATCATCTTCTCTGCATTTGTATCAAACTGAGCGCGAGAAACAAGTTTAGAGAGAAAATTGATATGTTTTGCGAGTTGATGTACTAAAGTGAGCATTGGCGACAAGTTTTTTTTTTATAAAAGAGGGCGCTTCCCTCCGACTTCATTTATAGAAATCAAGTGTCTTCGTTACAAGTGACCATTACAGACAGAAACATAAAACCGAACGATTATTACAGATGATTGTGCGCTGCGTGCTAGCTTCTTGCAGCACATTCATCTTGTTTCTTCCCCTCGGGAGCCAGGTGTGGCATAGAGGCATCTTCCTCCAGGATCACATCCTCCACCTCTCTAGGGTTTCATCAACTCACCCAGATTGAAACCTATCTATCAGCAGGTATCCAGAACTACCTCAGATGCAGCGAGCCAAAAGGAGCTCCAAATACAACCCAGATCACATCCAAAATAAGCTACACTAACAGGGAGTTTTAAATTACAGAGGCTTTTTTGAGTTCAGAGACTATCACGCAGAGCCTTTTTGGATTCTCCTTGTATATAATCTCCATCCCATCATCTTTCGGAAGATCTCCCCAGCCATCTGTTCATATTTCTTCAGGCCCTCTCTAAGCATTTCTTGATCTTCTGCTCTTGTCTGCAAGATAGACCAATTAGACATCCAGTTAGCCATCATATTAATAGGTACACCGGGATCGGTGACTCTATTGTTATAAAAAACAGTAGCATTGATGTATGAATGGTACATTTAACTCTATTGTAAAGCCGCGGTTGCGCAGTTTGGGATGTTGTAAAATGTAAAGAGTTAAATGTACTGAAGGTGCTAAACCTTGTCCCGTACGGTCAATTTGGCGTTAAAAGTTGCAAAATATATAAAATGTTGCTCTAACTTGTCATTATATACAAATACGATGATAAAAAAACGTATGCGACTATATACCTTGCTTGCGTGGCATGCCAACCTGCCAATGACCCACATGTCAGTGATTGAGAGTAAATAATGTGCTGGTTAATTCTTGTATGATTTTTTTGCATTTAATTTTAATTAAATGCCGATACCAGATAAAACCTACTACTAATCAATGAACAGTACACAAGGTATAGGCTAAAAAATTGCGCCGAACGGGATTTAAACCCAGAACCTGAATGTTCTCTGTGCACGCTCCAAAGAATTCTATCTATTCAGTACTAATCTAATTTCTTTATATCCCCGTAGAGTAAAAGGCGCTGCAAAGCTCATTTCCCTTATTAGTAATTTTTTAAATCATAAAAGATATAAAAATACTAATATTGTTTCGAAAATAATATGAATATAAATAATAAATAAATTGCAAATAAGTAAATGCACCAATTATAACTTATATATTCTCCCAAAATACATATAATAAATAAGTAAATGCATGAATATTAAATTATTAAATGCAAAATCCATATAAGTACCTTTCAATGCAAACTGTTAAATTAAAATATATTATTAAATGGAAAAGTAATTAAATTTATATGACAAATATGCTCGATAGTGTTTAGAAATGTAATTATAAATGATATAAATTTTCATATCAAATAAATACATTTTTCTTATTCAAATAATTAATTATATGGATTTCATAGTTATTAATTTTATTAAATGGAATTTCGTATTTATTAATTTTATTATATAGATTTTCGTATTTAAAATTCTAAAAAAACTAAGAGGGTAAATCGGTCCTGTAGCCCATTCAACTGCATAATGATATAAGTTTGTAGTATGCATATTAGACAACAAAAGTACTTTGCTGTAGTGGTTAGCTCACCGCGTCGGTTCAATTCCTATCCACTTACAATTTTTAGTGCTCAATACTGTTACTGATGAGCGGGTCCGTTAGGTAGGATATTTAATTAAAATTAATTGTAGGCGGTGAAGTGCAAAAAAACCATACAAGAATTAATCAACACGTTATTTACTTTTAGTCATTGACATGTGGGCCATCGCCAGATTGGCATACCACGCAAACCGGATATACAGTCGCATACGGCTTTTATCACCCTATTTGCACCTAATGATAAGTTAGAGCACCATTTTCATGTATTTTGCAATTTTTAGCATCAAATTGTCCGCATGGAACAAGTTTAGCATGTACAGTATATTTAACTCAAATGTAAACTAGCGGTTGCGTAGTTCAGGCTATTATAGTATGGGCCACCACGCGTGTGTGCATTTTGTTTAAAAAAAAAACTTTCGATCTATTCATCTTTCATCATGATAGTACAATAAACATCAGAAATAATAAAAATACATTCAGATCCGTAGATCATCTAATTACGACTACAAGCACTAAAGCGAGGCGAAGGCGCGCCGCTGTTATCGCTCTTCCCTCGTTGTAGTCGGGCAAAATTTGTTGTAGTAGATAGTCAGAAAGTCGTCGTGCTAAGACCCCATAAGAGAAGTGTACCAGAATAACAACCATCGTCGTTGAAGGATAACGTAGATCAGAAGGATCCAAACTGAAGACACACGAACGTAGACGAACTACAACCAAATCCGAACAAATCAACAAAGAATAGATCCACCGAAAATACACCTCCAAACGTCCACTGATGATGGTAGACGCACAACTAAGATGGGGACTGGTCGAGGAGAACCTTATTCCATCTTCAAAAAGCCGCCGCCATCTCGTCTTCCCGAACAAGATACAAATCCTAAACAAACTTAAAAAATCATCTAAGAACAAAACCGAGATCACCGCATTGCCATGGCCTACGGCCAGCGATGGTGGCCGTGGTAGACAAAGGATCCTAAAATGGGAAGGAGGCGGTTGCATGTGGAGAGAGGAGGCGGCTGCGTACTTGTTTCTGAAGAATCTATCCCGTGTGTGTGCAATTAATGTGTTAATTTGTTCTTTTGTCATGGTCGTCGAGACGAGGTTTCATTAATTGCCCTCTAATGCTAAATATAACAGAACTAAAGTAGCTTGCCTTTTCTATTGCTTCAAGGTGTACGTGTGCTAAAAATGTCACATAGACAAAAAAATGCTGATATAACAAAGCAATTAAAAAGGTGAGAAAACACTTTGGTGATTCATGAGGAAATGGTGTCAAATGTGTGAACCTATGCATAATATATCTATTACTAATATTAAAAACACCAGAAGGACTAGACCAGTTGATCTTGTACGTCCAATGCTATTCATCTAATAAATATTATTCATTTCATATTATACAACACAACACGCCGAGGCACATGTATCCGGCAAAACATATCCCTTCGTGCCTAAAGTCTAATCTTGTCTCTCACTCTCTCACTCGCGTCTCGCCTAATTCGGCCCCAATCCCGGCCGCCCATCCCACCGGCACCTGCCGCTCTCCACCCACCACCCCGTCGGCGCCCATCCCCATCGCGCCTCTGCCATTTCCCGCCGGCGGCCCCTGCAGCCACCCCTGCCCCCGCAGCCGTCTAGGAAGCCACCCCTGCCGACGCCACTGGCCCCTGCAACCGGCACTGTCCTTGCCCCCGCCGCCGTCCCCTGCAACCGGCCGAGAAGCCGGCCCTGCCCCCGCCGCCGGCCCCTGCGGCCGCCCGGGAAGCCGCCCCGCTCGGGCGCTATCTCTAGAGAAGTGGTACTTTCTCTTTCAAATTTCAGTGCTCTTTACATAGGACCGGTACATGAATATTGAGGCAGGAACTATGGTTTAGCGATGTAATTTAATTGTATCGAAGAAGTACATGAATTTTGGGCCGGCGGTTCTCAACTGCGACAACTACTTCGGATCACTACATAAATTTTGGGTCAAGTTCAGAGTTTCCTGGGCAAAAAGGGTATCCCAGTCATATCAGCCAGCCATTACCTCATGCCATTCCTGGGCAAAAAGGGTAGCCCACTCTTCAGAAAAACTTTGTTTGGGTAATCTAGCCAAATCATGGATACAGAAAATTAAGTTTTACAAATGCTGAGAAACCCAACTTTTGGAAAAACGACTAATTGTCATTTTTCTATAACAGATTTTCTAAAATACATGTACATGAGAAATAACCATGTCACATGTACACCCTAGGCCGTTTAATCTGGGTGTGCTTTATTTTTCATCCAGGTGCGACTGATACTTGTTTGTTCTTCCGCGCGACTGCGCGAGACGGGAGAGCAACTAATTGAAGAGTATCCGTACACGGCCCAGCCCAGCGAGCACTTTCCTAGGCTCACATCGCGTCATGTGTCGTATCCACATCATTTTCTCAGGATTTTTTTATTTTATTTATGTGTACGTATTTCCGGGGTTTAAAAAAGTTTTTTCGGTTTTTTTAGCTTTCCCGCTTTTTGCATGCTTTTTCTATACATTTTGGTGAAAAAAATATTTTTTTAAAATAAATAAAAGGAACGATCATGCCTTCGCAGGAGGCACGCCGCGTGGCTCTGAAAAAAGGCACGATCGTGCTTCTAAAAAAAATGCACGAGCCGTGCTTCTAAAGAAGAGTCACGATCGTGCCTATGTGGGAGACACGAAGTAGCATGCCGCGTGCCTTTAAAAAGAGGCACGATCGTGCTTCTAAAAAAAGGTACGAGCCATGCTTCTAAAAAAGAGGCATGACCGTGCCTCTGCGGAAGGCACGAATGTATTTGCGTGAGAGATACACCGCATGCTCCCGAAAAAGAAAAAAGGGAACCACCAGATTGCGCCACTTGGTGCGCGCGCAAACACCACTTGTCGAGCATAAAGGGAATGGACACGTTCATTGCTATGAGTACTCGTTAATTAGTGATTTCGGCGAGACGGGGTGACACATTCGTCATGGGCCTTTTCTTTCGTACATTTTCTTTGTCCTGATTTTGGGCCTCACGGGAAGGGGAGCGGGCAAGCCTTTTTTTTTTACCTGCAACTTATTTTTTGAAGCCGTTTTTTTGTCTTTTATTTTTCTCATTATTTTTCTCCAAGATGATGAATATGATTTTTTTATTAGTTTTATAAATTTGAAAATAACTTTTTTTCTTGATACATGATATCAATGCATGTTTGTTATAGCGAATCAAGTTGTGTTATTTTCTTTTTTCTTTTTCTTTCTCCTTTTTATTTTTTTATTTGACTGATTTAATTTGTGATTTTCTTAATTTCATGATATTTTTAATTTATAAGTTTTATTTTCTCCTTTCACAATTTCCTTTTTTGATTTTTCTTTTTCCTTTTTCCTTTTTGTTTTGTTTTGTAAAACCTAGTTGCAATACATTGACTCGTATACGCATTTTTTTATATGAATCCAGTTGTAAGTATTTTTTTCGCCAACTCAGTTGCAAGTCGCTCATCGACTCACAACTGAATTTTATTTCACAAATCCCAGTTACAAGTCGCCAACCGAGACTTCTTTTTGTCAACCCAATTGCAACTCGCATATCGACTCACAACTGTTTTTTTTATCGCAAATCGCCTATAGACCATCGATTCGCAACTCGGGTCTATTTTGTCAATTCAGTTGCATGTTGCCCATCGACTCGCAACTAGATTTATTTTTTGCAAAACCTAGTTGCAAGTCATCCACCGACCTGCAACTAAGCTTGACCTTTTTTCACCCTAGTTGTAAATCCGTAACCGACTCGCAACGTGGTTCGAGTTTTTTTCTCTGTTGCGTCATTGATTTTCTTTTCATCCAGTTGCAAGTCAACCATCAACTCGCAATTGGGCTTGAATTTTTTTCACCCAGTTGTAAGCAAATCACTGACTCGCAACTGGTCTGACTTTTTTTTTCTTCTTCTTATACTAGTTGCAAGTTCACCATCGACTTGCAACTGGGTTCAACCTTTTTTCTGTCCTAGTTGCATATCCACCAACTTACAACTGGGTCCATTTTTTCGCCCCAGTTGCAAGTGAACCACCGATTTGCATCCGGTTCATTTTTTTTCCCCAGTTGCAAGTCAATGGCTGCACATCGACTCACAACTAGATCTTTTTTCAAAACCCAGTTGCAAGTCGCCCATCGACACACAACTAAATTTATTTTTTGTAAAACTTAGTTGCAATTCACCCATCGACTCGTAACTATGCTTGACTCTTTTTCATCCTAGTTGTGAATCCACAACTGACTCGTAACTTTGCTCGACTTTTTTCTCTCCCAGTTGCAAGCACATCATTAACTCACAGCTGGTTTGACTTTTTCTATTCTTGTAGCAGTTACAATTTCACCACCGACTTACAACTGGGTCTGACTGTTTTGCCGTCCTCGTAGTTGCAAGTCCACCAGTAACTTGCAACCCGTTTCTTTTTTCCGTCCAAGCTGCAAGTCCACCACTCACTTGTTATTGGGCAATCTTTTGGAATGGTTGGAGACGATTTTTAATTCTCTTATTTTTTGTATCTATTTTCTTTGTTTATTATTTTATTTTTGCATTATTTTTATTTTACTGATCTTTGCCTTTCCTTTTTTTTTTTTTTTTGAAGCTTTATACAAATTAAAACAATTTCAACTCATGAATATTTTTTAAAATTTATGAACATATTTTTTGATCCAGGTAACATTTTTTGTGAAGTTGCGAATTTTATTTTACACAGTTTAGCTCGTCTACTAGTAATCTTCTGTGAGGGCAGTAGCTGTGGTGCAGTCGCATTGCTGGTTGGTTTGAACCATTGCTGATGGTGTGGCGGCCGTGGCTTGTGGCCATCTCCGGCCAGTCCGGCGAGGCCTCCAAGCAATGAGGTAGCACCGTAGCAGCAGTAAAATCTAGCGACGATGTCCCGAGGCGATGGTGACCACCAACAAGGTGGTGACACCCGCGTCCCCTGGTACTCCGGGAGGACAGCGTCGATGTTGATCGGAGCGGCAGCGAATGCCTTCTTGCGGCGTCGTATGAGTAGCCGGGCTGCTGCTTCGCTTGCGTACGGAGAGTGCGATGCGGGCGATGAGAGAAAGGCCATGCCGATCTGCATAGAGATGTTGTTACGACTGAAGGAACCCGATGTTGATGATAGCGTGCACTCGAACGCCCTGCATTGAGCTTTTCAAATGGTATTCGTGGCCATGAACATGAGCGCTGGACAAAAAAAAGAGTCCCCTTTTGGACTACTATGTTCATTGTATAATCTGTCGGTTGTTTTGTATCCAAATGAGGAACTGTATAAACTTATTATCGTAGCGGAGAAACTAATCAAAACTGATTTTCATGAAAAATTCCCCACAAACTCGTTTTTTTAATATTTCCTCTAATTCTCAGTTCCCAAAGATGCTGAGAATTGCATGCCAAATTTTCGAAAACCAGTTTTGGTAGAATTTGTAGAAAAAACAGTTTTAGTTAGTTTTTCTGTTACGATAAGTACGTACAATTCCTTGTTTGGACCGAGAAAAAAAACCAAATGTGATTATGTAGTTCTTCGTTGGGAAGCAACACGAGCTTAATCACACGAGTAGTAGTATTTTATACAGATTTCATGCAGTTTTTTAAAGCACCACGAATTAGAAGGTCATAAGAGATCGTCCGGTATAGCCTGCTGCTAATGCTAGCGCATGCGTGCTTGCTAGTGCACTGAATGAACGAGCTGTCGCCTTCGGGCTTCAGTGCTGCTACACCTATTCTTGGAGTGGCACTAAATGATGCCGACCAACAAATTCCTCGTCATTAGTCTTAGTTGCATGCACTGATGGGTTCGTATCGATTGCCTGATCTGTCGGGATCCGCCAAGTTCCGTGCTAGCTTACTGCGAAAGGCACAAACCGCCAGCGCAGCTGTGGAAGAGATGGACACACTCGTTTAATTAGTCTATTAAAAAAATTTGGAAGGCAAGAATGTAGAAGAAAGTGTTCTACATTATTATATATTAATTAGAAGTAACCTTCCAAAATACATCAACCAACACCCGTTTTAGAAAAGTTGCTATACATGGTGTTAATTCAAAATATCAGAAATCAACTTCTTCAGAGTTTCTCTATGCTTATCTTTTTTTTAAGCTTTCAAACTGAAGGGTAAAGCACCTCCCAACAATTTATTACCAGGAACACAATATTTATAAATGTACAACAAAAGCTTAAAAAAAACACCTCTCAAGGTGGAAGGAAGTCAATCCATCTAAGCAAAAGACCCTTAAATCTAGGCTTAATTCTATAACTAAGCAAGGTTAAATCATGGATGAAGCCAACCTTCCACTTAGCAAATGAAGGCCTGACATGCTTAAAACATTTAGCATTCTTGATCAACCAGATGTTCCACCAGGCAGTAAACACCACTTCAGCGAAGAAAGGTTTATTGAAAGACTCCTTGGCACTCTTGGCAATCCGAATCATGTCAGTACCATGGCTCCAATCAATTTGCAGGTATGCCCAAACCCTAGCACTGAAGTTGCACTGGAAAAAGAGGCGATCTCTGGTCTCCAGATGTTGGGTATGGCAAAGCACACACTCAGGACCATCCTGGATGTTCCAGTGTCGTCTGACAAGCATATCCTTAGTATTTAGACGATCCATGATAACCAGACAAACAAAAACTTTGGTCTTTAGGATACAAAAGGATTTCCAAATCCAATTTAAAAGAGGATTTGCATGTATAGGATCATGCACCAACCTGTAGAACTTCTTAGCAGAGTATTGCCCCTTGCCATTGAACCTCCATGTCCAGCAGTCCTTAATTGCATCATCACTTTGACTTGGTAAGATTAGTTGCATCTCAGAGAGCTCCTGGAAGGCCTGTGTAGATAGAGGCAGATTGAAAAGCTCAGTGAGGTCACCCACCTCCATGGCCTCTTTAACAGATAGAAAAGGATCCTTAGCAAAGGAGTACAATATTTGGAACTTCTGAGCTAAAGGGGCATTAGTGTTGAAGACCCAAAAATCACTCCACAGCAAAACAGAGTCACCAAGACCAACTTTAACCTAGGACACAACCACAAAGGTAGCCATCAACTTGGCCACTTCTTTCCACCAGAATGAGCCACAGAGCTCAGTAGCATGAGGCACTCTTTCATGGTAATAAGAATCCCATACAAGAGAGACCCAAGGCACATCTTCCTTGTTATAAAACTTATGCAGATGTTTCATCAAAAGGCTTGATTTTGCAGCTGTAAATTGAGGATGCCCAGACCACCCTTGTTCTTTGGTCTGCAAACTAGCTCCCAAGCAGCAAGTGATTTACCAGAGTCCTGTCCATACTTTCTCCAAAGACATTGTCTCTGGATCCTCTCCAATTACTTGATGATGCCAGTAGGAATGTGTAAGGAGCAAAGGAAGTAGATGGGCATGGAAGATATCACAGAGTTGAGTAGCTGTAGTTTTCCCCCTGTAGTCAAAAAACAAGAACTGGCAGTAAGTCTTCTCTCCATGCAGTCCACTAAAGGAAGAAGATCCACAATTTTGGGCCTGGTAGTGCCCACAGGCAGCCCCAAATATGTGAAAGGGAGTTTCCCAACTTGACAACCAAAAACACTGGCCAACTCATCAATAGTGGCCTCATCAATATTGATGGGAATCATGGATGATTTGTTGTAATTGATATCCAGACCAGTGGATTGGGTGAAATTTTGGAATGCTTCCTTGAGTATAAGGACTTGTGAAGGCCCTGCTGGCATAACCAGAATTGTATCATCAGCATACTGAACAATTGGAAAATCAGTATCATGGCATGGAATGGGCAAGCTGAGATGCTCTTTCCTCAGCAGATCATTGACAACAGATTGCAGAAGATCAGCAGCCAGAACAAAAAGCAGAGGGGATAAAGGATCACCCTGTCTAACCCCCCTTTTGCATTTAAACTGTCTACCTGGGATGCCATTTAACAGGACAGATGAAGACCCAGTGTCCAACAGTTGCTGCACCCAGATCCTCCATTTTAAAGGAAAACCCTTGTGCTTTAAAATTTCTAGGATGGCATCATGCTCTATAGAATCAAAAGCTTTCTCAAAGTCAATCTTGAGCAGAATTAAGGGTCTTTTGGAATGGTGGCACTGATGCAGATATTCTAAAGTCCATGCAATACAGTCTTGGATAGATCTCTCCTTGATGAATCCATATTGGTTTTTGTGAATGCATCTCCTGATATCCCTCTGAAGCCTATTAGCAGCCATCTTGGTGACAAACTTAATACCCACACTGGTGAGGGAGATAGGTCTGAAATCATTCACTGTCTTAGGAATAGGTTTCTTTGGGATAAGGATGATGAAAGAGCCATTTAAACCTTCTAAATCAGCATGACCACTATGGAAATCCTCAACCAACCTGTAGAAGTCATTGCAAATTATGGGCCAACAAGATTTCAAGAATCTGCCATTAAAACCATCAGGTCCAGGTGATTTATCAGGTGGCATGAACTTGATTGTATCATCCATCTCTTTCATATCAAAAGGTGCTACCAAAGCTTCCAGTCCATCCACAGGAACAAGCAGACCATTCAGGTTGCAGGTCATTACAATACCCTTGGCTACCCCCATTCTATTTTTAAAAGCAGACCAAAAGGCATTAGCAAGTAAATCATGAGAGGAGCAAGTAGTTCCATCAGGTAGCTGAAGAGAGGCAATTGAATTCCTTCTATGTCTCTCAGAGGCCATTTCTTGAAAAAACTTGGAGTTCTCCTCCCCCACTTTGACATATCTCTGAGTGCATCTTTTCCTCCAGTACATATGTTGCCAATGGAAGATTTTCTCCAGATGCAGCTTGACAATTCTCCTAAAATTAGATTCAGGTACAGTCAGCTTCCTGAACTCTTCCAAACAATCAAGTAAGAAAATGATCCTGTTGCACTTGGAGATAAGCACTTTGAAGTTAGAGAAGTTTTTCTGCCAATGTTTGAGTGCCTTCCTGAGTCTCTTGAACCTGTCCACAATTCTAGCCACAGGATGAACTTTAGAGGACTCAGCCTCCCAAGAAGATTTTACACAATCAAGAAAACCAGGCATCTCTACCCAAAAGTTCTCAAATCTGAAAATGTTAGCTTTTGGGATGGAGGTGTTGATAGATACTACACAAGGAACATGGTCAGAGGCAGTCTTAGCTAAGGGCAGCACTTGGGTGGCAGGGTAAGATAAAATCCAATTAGCAGAGGTGAAGAACCAATCCAGCTGCTCCAGCAGAGGATTGTCCTGCATATTTGACCATGTAAATCTTCTACCTTTCAGAGGGAGTTCCAGCAGCCCAAGCTGACCAATTATCTCATTAAAGATGAACATGTCATTGACATCTCCACCAGGCAAATTTCTATTATCCAAAGACCTGATGAAATTAAAATCTCCAAGCAAAAGCCAACTAGCATCAAAGGGGATAGATAGGTGATAAAGCCAATCCACAAAAGTGTCTCTTTGCTGCTGCTCACAAGGGCCATAAACATTCACCAGAGTCGAAGATTCTGCATTATGGGAAGAAGTGAACTGGATCACCGTCCCAAAAGCTTTGGTATCAACCAACTGCCCATCAAAGATAGATGAATTCCAAATGGTCAGAATTCCCCCAGAGGCTCCTCTCGAAGGAACCACAGCAAATTGATCAAATCTCCTGAGGCAAAAGGATTTAATAAAATTGTGATCAACAGTCTCACATTTGGTTTCCTGGAGGCAAACAACTGCACACTGACTATGCTCAATTTTCTCCCGCACTGCACGTTGTCGAGCTGTTGAATTTAGACCACGAACATTCCAACAAAGCACTTTCCAATCTCTAGTAGTTGTATAATTCATGGAGAGTAGTAGAAATGAAAAGCAGGATAACTATAAACATTACAGTTATCAACCAGTCACATGAACACCACGGGCCAAAAAGAGGCTGCCCAGGAACCGTATCACAAATGGCTAATTTAAAGGCTTGCCAAACCCAGAAAACAAAATGGTAGCTAAACATCATCATCCTCCTCCTGAGATGCAGATAATGGAGCTGCTATAAGCTTCTCCTTCGTCAGAAGAGATGGGTCGATCTGCAAGTCCGCGCCAATGGCCTGAATGACCCTGATAGGAGTGGGTGGCACCACCTGTTCCTCCTACTGAGCTGGGCCTTGGGCTTGTTCGTCAGATTCTTCCTCCGACACCAAGTGGATGGGCTTGGCCTTGGGCTTCTCCCGTTTTGGAGCCATAGGGAGCTCTGCCAAAGTTCCCGCCTTGAAGCCATCCCGCTTGATTGCGCTTCTGGTGCAGCGCCTGACAGAAGTGTCAACAACGGGGGTTGCCCTCTTCTTGCGTCTTGGTGCTGACACCTTTGCTAATGGTGGGCTGGAAAAGGTGAGCTCCTTGGGTAACTCCACTGCAGGCCTTGAACGAGCCGAAGAAAGTGACCCTGCATCATCCGCAATAAAAGTAATCGAAAGTTCCATGGAACTCTCATCAAAAGCCATGATCCAAGATCTCTTGGAACAGACCAGTGGGAGAGCCGGACACACGTTCAGGCTTCTGGGGATCTGCAGGGAACAAAGTTCAGGCATCACTCTAGAGAAAGCCCTGCTCCATTGCATCTCAGGGGGCAATTCAGGCCCAGCAACAATGTTGATCATCCCCACGAACACTTGTTGAGGGGGAATAGGGGGTGGGACATAGGGAACCAGGGACAAAATGGGCTCCGCCTCAGCTGGCTGCTGTAGCACAAGATCCTCATCATATGCAATGTGGAAAACTTCCAAAACCGGTTGTTCCACCGATTCAGAGGGTTCCGGATGGTCCAGCACCATGGACATTTGGTCTTGATCGGGGGCGTCCTGCTGGTCCTGGTGCTCCGGTTGTTGGTCTGCAGCATCACCCCAGACTGCATTTCCCCAACCCGGGGGGGGGTCATTTGGGGCTGGAACATTGTCAGGAGCTGGTGCAGGGACTTCGTTCCAGCCAATCGCCGGGAATTGGGGGAAGCACCCATGGGATGTTGTCTGGGACAAGCTCCCCAGGTAGAGGATGTGGGTTTCCATTTAGCGGCATGGGGTCCTCATCTTGCGGCATTTGGTTCGCCCTGTCCGCTCCCAAGATGTAGCAGGCAGCCGTCCAGTTAACTCAGTTTCCTCCCCATTCAGCATAATCACCAAAAACCACATCCCGTGGAACCAGCTCATTGGAAGGGAAAGACGCATGTATAATCGAGCGCACAAAATAAGGATCATCAGAGTTCTAAGAATGAAATTTACCAAAAGCATTAATGGCCTCTGACAAGTTCTTGGTGCTGCGGTAATCAAGAGGTACTCCTACTAGCATGAGCCATCCCGTACGGAAATCATCCGCACCACGGAAGCCAGCACCTTGGTCGTGGTTGTAGAAGCGCACAAATCTATCACCGCCAAGATCAAAAGGAGGGTGCTGTGTGAGAATGTACCTAACAGCCGCATCCCGAACTTGAAAAAGCCCCACTCCCAGAAACCATGGCTGCACCGAGCGCACCATAATGCCACGAGCCTGAAGGAAATCCGCAACCTCTTCATGGGCTAGCCCCAAAGCTTCAGGTGGAGGCGGCGGCATGATCTCCGCCACCATGAAGTCCTCATGGCGCCTCTCAGGCCTCGCCCCCGCAGTGACAAAGGTGCGCGGCAGACGATTGGGCCCACCGTCAACGATAAGATGTCCAGCGGGGAGATACCGATGCGGGTCGAGCTCATAGACCGCCATGGATGCCGAGCTTGGAGTGCAGCGAGAGCAGGGAGAAGCGGCGAGATCGATTGGAGGCGGCGAAGCGCAAGAGGCAGGTGGGGTTTTCTCCTCGGAGACGTTTGGGCAGGGGAGAGAGGTGGCGCGAGTCCCAATATTAGGGGAAGAGTCTGGTGTGTACTCAATGGGATGTTGCGTGTGAATCGGCCTCCAGACGCGTCCCTCTCTACGTGCAATCGCATCGCAGTCCCGTCTATGCTTATCTTTGATTCTGTAATCTAAAAGATAGAGATCTTTCTTGAGGCTGTATCTCCAGTTTATGATGGAATGAGGTCTGTTGTGCAAAATGTTGTTGTTCCTCTGCATCAGATATGCCATGCTCCCATAATTGTAATTTCCATGGCAATACCTTTAGGGAATGCTTGTCCGTTGTTCATAATTTCATCATATATGGATACACCTCGGTTTCTTTCCACTGTAATAGAGTCCCAGCACCCTAATGCAAATGTGCAGTCCCAAATCAGATGTTGAGAGGTTTCTTCAGTCATTTGATCACAAAGAACACAGTTGTATGAGGGAACATTGAAAGATTTTCTGTGCAACAGGTTTCTAGTGTTGATTCTGTCATGAATTAGTAGCCAAAAGAAGATTTTGTATCTCAACATCAGTACATTCTTCCAAAAGTATCTAAAGATTGGATGTTTATGTTCAGCTAGGAAATGTTTCTTGTAAGTCTTCATAGAAGAGAATTCTCCAGTTATTTGGTCAATGACCCACTTATCTTTTTCAGTAGTACTATTGCTTCTATCATAGCACTCATGTATGATTTCTAGCTGTTGATAGGCCTGAACTGAGAGTGGTGTGTGGAAACTGGCAGTGATGTTATCCATAGAGATTTTCTCAAAAGTTTGAAATGGATTGATAACGAAGGATAAAAGCTCATAATTAGTCTATCAATTCACAGGTTTTGAACCATCACTTAGTAGTGATTGTCTTCGGATACAAATACTACAATACATACTCACCGCACACACACAAACGCATAACACACACATATAGTACACGACACACACACATGTGACACCCCCAAAATCAGACCGTGTATAGTAATCATACACGCAAGGTACACGATCGAGATTAGGGACTCACGGTGAGATATCACAACACAACTCTACAAATAAAAATAATACAAGCTGTTTAATACAAGCCAGGGGCCACGAGGGTTCGAATACAACAGCTCGAAAGCACAAAGTTAGCGGAAGCAATACTATCTGAGTACATACACAAGGTACACATGATCTGCCTTAAGAAGGCTAGCACATAAACAACAATGATCGAAAAGGCGAGGCCTCCTGCTTGGGAACCTCCAAACTACTCCTGGTCAACGGGGAACTCGACGACATAGAAGGCATCAGGGATCTTCATGTTGCGGTGGTCGACATCGGGGATCTCCTGCTCCTGGACTCCAAGGCTCCAACGTCGACTGCAGCGGCCGATCAGGCAAAACAAAAAGGAGGAAATAAAGCAAATGTGAGTATCTAGCATACCCGTGAGTCTTACGTCCACTACTAAGTATTTATGAATTTGTATCAAATGGAAAGGGGAGGCTGTATATAGTGGACTGCAAGGTAAAAATCAGAATAAGGGCAAGAAGCTAGGCCTATCGAAGACTAGCATCTTCTGACGTGTCTTGCAGCACAAGGAGACAATCAGCCAACAGTTTAAATAAAGCAATAAAGTAACAATGAAGCAGAAGTTGCTGCAGCATTGTATAATATAAGTTGTAATGATTAATAATAATAATGCCTCCGAGTTCCCCTCCTGGACTTCCCTGCGAGGAAGAAGACCCGGAACCATACAGTTTAATAGTAGTAGTTTGTAGTGGTAAGATCCAGCTTCAGCATAAAGCGTCCTGTTACCGTGGACACAGCTATTCGAATAGATTAAACTCCCTCCAGGGGTGCACTACTGTTCAGCCTGCACGCTCGGATCTCCAGGGTGGCGTACACCTTGTTAGAGAATGCCCAACCGAGGCTATCCGACACATCGCAGTTCATCCTAGGCTCAGCAGAGAGGCCATCCGCCGGACTATATCCTATGCGCCAAGGGGTCTAGGTCCCTCACCCTTGCACGCTCCTGCACGGTGCGTGGCCGGCCGGTGAAGCAAGAGCAAATCCAAAAACACACCGTCCGGACGAAGAAGACACTACTTCCCGGCGCAGGCCACGGTACTGCTGACGTCTGAAGAGCTTTCGGACAAACTACGACGCAGGGGAGCCCATAACTCCTTATCCCACGTGAAGGTAGTGCGTACAGGCCTTTGCGGCCTCTCAAGTCATCCACTGAACCATTTAACATTTTAATTAACCTGCGTGACAACCGTTATCGTTGCCTCGACTTAACTGACCCGCGGACAAGGACAACAGTTAGGACCACCAGTACATCGGTGCCTGCCCTGTCGTCCCACCAAGTCTCTGCGGTTACCAACAAGGTGAACCGACTCCTTACCTTATCTCGCGTGTGCTCTTGGTAGAGCTCGACTTTCGTGGTTTGGTAACTCTCGCGAGATACGAGCAGGGGCCAAGCACGCCAGTAACGTGGGTCGTACCCTCCATGTCGCTCCTGACAATATACCGCTCGCGGGCACCGTTGGGTCGCCCGACTCTTACCTTTAAGGACACCAATTGGTTCGAGTGCCTACCATTAAGTGAAACCAGGAGGTATCATCCTCGATGGCACACTTAAATAGGTTTGACAGAGACATCGGCGGAATGAACTAAAGAGGTAAACCCCGTATCATCCCGGTGATGCTACGCTACTGAGCCGACGAGAGTGAAATACGAGTTCGTCCACTCGTAAGTCAAACTCGAAGAGACTCGGTAGAGTCTCGCCGTTGTAGGTTCCCTAGGGCGTCTGCATTGATCCCTACCTGTTGCAGTTGTATATATTTTGTATCCGCGTCACTCCCCTGAGTGGCCACGACCCTCTATCTAATCCTAGCAAACAATGCGCAGGGCTCACTGCTGAATATAATATATAGATATAGCAGACAACATAGGATAAGGAAGGTACAACAAGGGGCGACAAAATCAGGCTATGCAATGGAATAGGATTGTAACGTAGCAGCAGTAGTAACAATGCCTAGTGTAAGAAAGTACGGAAAGGTAGGCGATATCTGGGGAAGAGAATGGCTCTGCTTGCCTGGAAGCTCGGTAGTAGAGGCAGGGTCGTCGACGAAGTAGTCGATCACAGGGGCATCAACAGCGGACGTCGAGACTACCGGACAATAAGAGTGGGGGAAGAAACAATAAATACACAACAATAATAGCAATACAAATACAAGACATGGCAAACGTAATGTTAACGGTGTTCTAAGGCAGCACAACGTGTTTTGCTCGGAGCGGGAATTCATTCGTGGATGAAATACCGGCTCCGGGGTAATTACCGGACAGGATGTTCGGAGGGGGGAAGGTACCATGCGGGAGGTGTCATGGACATCTGACAAGCATATGGATGGTGTAACCGTGCTAGTTGAAACATTCCAAACAACTTTCGTGTTCAGCATAAATTCATCCGGATACTTTAACAGTACCGGACAAATCATCGGACAAACGGTCCGGAGGGGGACGGTTCGATGTTCGGTATGTTAGAGGGGGGGTGGTAGACCAACAGATAGCGTATTCGTATTCTACGTATTTTTCTGATCAACTTTGATGTATAAAGTTTTTTAATCTGACTTACGGTTTAAAAGATATTTAAATTCAAAGTTTTAATTCAATTTTAAATCATTTCCTAAATTACTTTTATTATTAAAACCTAACATTATCCACAAATGGGTTGACTGGTCAAACCTGACCAGTGGGTCCCACTAGTCAGCCTCACAGCTAATAAAACCATTTTATTAATTTAAATAACAATGGGGGTCCCACATGTCATAGGCACATTTTTATAATTGCATTTTATTTAGACTAATAACCCAATGGGGCCCATCTGTCATACACCTAAGTATTACTAGAATTATCTATTTAACTTAATTAGCCAGTAGGGCCTACTTGTCATAGACAGAGACAACTAACAGTTATCTTCATTTTAATTAAAGGCCTAGGGCCCACTGTCATTGACTCGCTAGGGGTGGTTTAAGCGCTAATTTAATTGGGGGGGGGGGGCACGTACAGCGAGGTCGACGCCGGCAACACTGCCAGGCCAAACGCCGGCGACGGGCCTGGAGCTCGCCGGAATCGTGCCACAGGGGGCCAAAATGCATGCGGGGCGGCTCTTTCGAACGTGCGTTCGAGCGTGCATCGACTGAGACCAGTGGCGCGGGCTGAGACGGTCCGTGGCCACGCCATCGACTTCAAACGCGGCGGCCGGAGCGCGGGGCTGGTGGGGAAGGGTGATACGGCGGCGTTCCAGCGAGGGGAGAGGGGGGGAAGATGCGGCAGCTCACATCGGTGGTGTTGCCGAGCTTGAGCAGGCCGGAGGGAGAGCGTGGAGGCGGTAATCGACGTCGAGGTGCGCGGCGGTCAGCGGCAGAGGGAGACCCGATTCAGCGGTTCTTGTGGCCTCCGGCGACGACGACCAGCACAGGGAGACGAGGAAGAGGCCGGGGAGGCGGCTGGACAAGGTGGTGAGGCCCTCCGTCTTTCGTTGGCCGCATCGTTGCTTCAATGGTGGCGACGGTTGCGCCCGTCGAGCACGACCAGTGGAAAGAAAAGAGCGAGATGGAGGCGGAGCGAGGGAAAGGGGGCGTGCTAGGGTTCCAGGTGGAGAGGGGCGGCTGGGGCCGTCTTGTACCTGCCGGCGGCCGTGGGATGGGCGCCACGGCGTGGCCATGGCGTGGCCGCCGCGGGATGGGCGCCATGGTACCCCCATGAACATGGGTTGAAGTTGGGGATGGGGAGTGGGCCGAGGTGGCTGGCCCAGTGGGGGGAAAAGGGTGGGCCTCGCCCCTGAGCGGTAGAAAGGTTGTGTTATTATATTTTATTTATTTTCTTTTCTGTAATTTGTATTTTATTTAGTTTAGCTAGTATTTGATTTTTGTAAATTATGAGACTTGCTCCATTATTTGTATTGCCCTATGTAGCAAATGCTACAAAAATTTTGGTGGCCATATAAATTCAATTGCATTTTTGTTTTATTTAAAAGGGGTCAAATGCTACTGTTTTGCTATTGTTTTGATTTGTTTACAATATTTAAACCTTGTAATAAATGCCCACTATTATTTTAATATGACCTAATGATTATTTTGCATTTAATAACATTATTTGCAACATTTTTGGTTTCACTTTTATTTCCACTTTGTTTTTAATTCCATCCAGAGGGGTTTTACTATTATTTAATTTGGAATATGATCAAGGCAATATTAATCATTGTGATTAACCATTAACAATAGGTGGTCACTGTAGCTTGACACCGAAGGTGTTACAACATATGGTACACGACACACCAGACACAAGACACACAGTGTAGCAGTGCCAGCGATCAGATGCCAATCCGAGGGGTGATGAATTTTTTAACTAGAAAGTTTAAGGACACCGTCATTGCTCCCTCGAACACAACACGCAGTACTGACGGGAGTCAGCGTGTTCCGGCCGTGTAGGAGGTTGCTACCCGAGACCTGCAAGCCCAAAAGCGCTTGTACCGCACACGGCAAAGATTCGGGGCAGCAAAGGTCTTGTAACAAAAGCCGTTACTAGAGTAACCAGTGCGCCAACAGTGAAGCCGAAGGCAGAGGCCGCTGTCTTCAGCACATGAAGGCTCATGGTGCCCTCTTTCCTCGAGTAGAACGCCAAGTGTTTGGCGACCGGAATGGTAAAAACTCCCGCCAGGAGAGCGCTGACGCCGATAGGGACGACCTCCTTTGAATCTACGGCCGATAAGCCAACCATCTCCGAAGCTTTGGCTCTATCGCGGTGCTTATGGAGTTTTCTTATGTATATGTGATTATATGATACAAAAAATAATTATAAGATACATGTCTTCAATCATAAACAACCATTTAATAAATAAAAATAATAAAAGTTTAGGAGTGGGGGGGGGGGGCAATGCCCCCTATACATTTATCCACCACATAAATACAAAAGCAAAACAAACACACACAAACACACACACACACACACACAAAAACTCAATACAATACAATAGCAGTGATTAGAATCGCAGGCTGGCCAAGTTCTAAACTACTCCCACGACCACAATGAGGACTACTTTCTACAGGCATTGTTTTCCGGCCGCGTATGCGCTCGCAACCCCTAGACCCGCAAGAGCAAGGGCGCTCGTGGCGCACGGGGCCACTGATACGTCCAAAACGTATCTATAATTTCTTCTTGCTCCATGCCTATTTTGTGTGATATTGCTAGAATATTGATGAACTTTCATACACTTTTGATCATATTTGGACTAACCTATTAACTCTGCACCCCAGTGTCAGTTCCTGTTTTCTGCTGTTTTCTATTTCAGGTTTCCCCCTTATTAAAAGTACCAGAAAAATTCCGGGAAAAATATAGGAAAAATCGGCGTACCGGAAGCTTCGCGTAGAGCCCGAGAGGGGCCAGAGGGGAGCCAGGGGGGCCTAGGCGGCCAGAGGGCGCGGCCCCAACCCTGGCCGCGCCAGGGGGCCGCCTGGAGCCCCCGTCCCACCTCTGGCTGCCCCCTTTCGCCTATTTATTCCCCGTGACGAGAAACCCTCGGGGACGGAACCCTTTTTCGCGATCTCTCCTCTGTTCCGCCGCCGCCGCGCTGATACGTCCAAAACGTATATATAATTTCTGCTTGCTCCATGCATGTTTTGTGTGATATTGCTATGTTCTAGATACACTTTCATACATTTTTGATCATATTTGGACTAACCTATTAACTCAGTGCACCCCAGTGCCAGTTCCTGTTTTCTGCTGTTTTTCTATTTCATTCCCATATAAAAGGTGCCAAAAAAATTCGGGAAAATCCAGATAAAAAATCAGCGTGGAAGAAGCTTCGCGAAGTGCCCAGGAGGGGCCAAAGGGGAGCCAGGGGGCCCTAGGCGGCCACCTGGCGCAGCTCCACCCCTGGCCGTGCCAGGGAGGCGCCTGGGGCCCTTGGTCCACCTCTGGCTGCCCCCCTTCGTCTATTTATTCTCCGTCACGGGAAAACTCCAGGAGGAACCCTATTCCACGAACTCGCCTCTGTTCCGCCGCTGCCGCGCTTCCGAAGATCGGGAGCACCAGAACACCTCTTCCCGGCACCCTGCCGGAGGGAGGATTGACCTCCGGGAGTCTCCTCTCCACAATGGATGCTCCCCGGATGTCTCGTGAGTAGTTTTCCTTGGACCATGGGTCCGTGATCAGTAGATATGTGATGTTCTCCTCCCCTCTTTGATCTTCATTGTTTAGACCTCGTGAGCTTCCCTACATGATCGAGGCACCTTTGTAATATTTCTGCTATTGCTATGTTGAGTTTGATAGTATCTGATGGATTATGAGATTATGTTCAGATTGTGATAGAGTAATATATTTGGTTTTTTATCTCTTATATTTTTTGTTCCTAAGTAATTCTTGCATGTTCTCCGTTGCTGTTTATTGCTTTGGCCAAGTAGTAGGTAGTGACTTCAAGAGGGAACGTTGTGCTAGATTGTGGGTTCATGCCCCCGATGACACGCTCGAGTGACAGAAACATGAGTCTAGGGTATGTGCTGTTGCCACAAGGGGGAAAACAACGGTGCTTGTGACCGCGGTCACAAGGATTGTTTACTTTACGCAGAGTTCTTTTTAATGCAGTTGTCTGTTGCTTTGGGTTTACACTTTGGGTGGGGTTCGCAACTTAATACCAGCGAGATGTTCTGGATAGATATCTCAAGGTGGATGATTAGTAGTAGATGCAGATGGATTTCGGTCTACTTATCTTGGCGTACTGCCTGTGCTTTTGAACCTCGTCCTTTCTTTTGTAGCATAGTTAGCATTGCGGTGCGTTCATAATCCTGTCAATTGCCTTTCTGTAATTTGTTTACCTCGCATAGCAATTTTATCGTCTTTTGGGAGAGAGACATAACTAGCGAACATCACGTATCCCGGTCCATATCCTCATTATTGTTTCCATGCTATATTTACTTTACTGCTTTTACTTGCTATCATTATCCCTTGCATTTTATCCTTTTGAACAACAAGACCAGAGAGATTGACAACCTCTCTAAACTTCGTTGGGAACAAAGTTATCTGTGTCTGTGTGCAGGTCCGCGTGAGTTGCGTCATTGACACCTACTTATCATCTCTGGAGTCCTACTGGAGACAAACCTTGGTATCTTCACCGAGGGAAAACTGCTGCTGCACTGCATCTCAACCTTCCACTTGGTGTAACCAACGAAGGGGCGAGAAGCCACCAAGCACGCGCTTCCAAGATTGGGAGCACCAGAAGACCTCTTCCCGGCACCCTGCCGGAGGGAGGAATCACCTCCGTGAGCTTCTCCACCACCATGGATGCTTCTCGGATTAACCGTGAGTAGTCCACCTTGGACCATGGGTCTATGATCAGTAGCTATGTGATGTTCTCCTCCCCTCTTTGTTCTTCATGGATTAGACCTCGTGAGCTTCCCTACATGATCGAGGCACTTATGTAATCTTTCTGCTGTTGCTATGTTGAGTTTGCTGGGATCCGATGGATTATGATATTATGTTCAGGTTGTGATTGAGTTATATATTTGATTCTCTTCTTTTATATTTATGTTCTTGAGTAATTCTTACATGTTCTCCGTTGCTGTTTATTGCTTTGGCCAAGTAGTAGGTAGCGACTCCAAGAGGGAGCGTTATGCATGATTGTGGGTTCATGCCCCCCGATGACTAACTTGAGTGATAGAAACATGAGTCTAGGGGATGTGCTGTTGCCACAAGGGGGAAAACAACAGTGCTTGTACTTGCGGGTGCAAGGATTGTTTACTTTACGCAAAGTTCTTTAATGCAGTTGTCTGTTGCTTTGAGTTTACACTTTGGGTGGGATTCACAACTTAATACCAGCGAGATGTTCTGGATAGATATCTCAAGGTGGATGATTAGTGGGTAGATGCAGATGGATTTCGGGGTACTTGTCTTGGCGCACCGCCCGTGCTTTTGAGCCTCTTCCTTTCTGCATAGCATAATTAGCATTGGTTTGCGCACATAATCCTGTCAATTGCCCAGTTGTAATTTGTTTACCTCGCATGGATATTTTATCGTCTTTTGGGAGAGAGACATCACTAGTGAACATCATAGGACCCTGGTCCATATTACCAACACTGTTTACATCTTCAATTTACTTTCAGTACTTACTTTTCCGCAGCTATCACTATCATTATTATCCCGTGCGTTTTATCCTTTGTAAACAACAAGGCCGGAGGAATTGACAACTCCTCTGTACTCGTTGGGAGCAAAGCTATCTGTTGTGTGTGAAGGTCCAGGTGAAATTAGCTATCCTTAGATTGTCAACGGCGCCAATTGTTCACTTCACCACCTACTTGTATCCGTTGGAGTCCTATTGGTTCGACATTCAACCTTAGCATCTTCGCTAAGTGAAACTTACTGCTATCTACATCTCACCTTCCACTTGGGGTAACCAACGAGGGGCGAGAAGTTATCTCGTGTATCAAGCAAATTTCTGGCGCCGTTGCCGGGGACTCCACTCTTCAAGATAGGGGAGTTGCACACTATCTTTTATCTTTGCTTTTTAGTCTTGTTAATTTACCTTTCAGTTTTTGTTTTAGTGTCTTTTATCAAAAATCAAAAAATAGTTACCTTGCTAGTAGTTATCATTATGTCTGGTCCTTTTGCCTTTGGTGAAGCAGAAGTGCTCACCTTTAAACAAAGAGGTGGTGAAAGTCTGAAAGATGCCTGGTATAGGATTAATGATTCTAAAAAAAATGCCACCAAGAAGCAAACCACTACTATCCTGCTTAGAAACTTTTATTTTGGAATTACTTCTTGGAATAGGTTTATTCTAGATACTGCTATCAATGGGAATTTCATAGAAGCCCCAGTTTGGGAAGCTCTTAGTGTTATGGAAAATCTTGTTGGAAATCTCCCTGTTGCTAGCATTCAAGAGGACATTACCCTAGCTCATATTATGAAAAAACTTGAAAATATAGATCTAGAGTTTCCAAGCATTAATAAAATAAGTGAGTTGGATCGTAAGGTTCAAGGGAATTTGAATAGATTAGATAGCTCCATGCATAAAATTTTCAAAACCTTGGAGACCATCAAATCCCATGACCTGGACCCTTCTAGGATTGATAAGATTGAGGAAATCATTGACACTCTAGGAACTACCTTCTCCTCAATCAAAACCAAAAAGGTGGAAACTCCGGCAAAGAAGGAACCTAGGTTCGTTTACGTTCCAAAGGCTCCTCGTTCCAAAAATAATCTAGCCATTGCCAAAGGAGTTGAAACTGTGAAGAATTTGGAAGAGATACCTCTCTTTAAGATAAATGAGACTCCAATTGATTTTCCGCCTTTTGCTTTTATTCCTAGAAGATCCTTTATTAGGCCTTTATTTGAAAGCATTTTAAGAGTGGTTGTATTATTGAAGAGATTTTTGATGATCTTGATGATGGTTCAATTGATACAACTTGATCTATTTGCATTAAGCCTAGCTAATGGCTTTAAAGAAGCACTTTCGGGAGGCAGCCCGCAACGAATTTAGGATTTCCTTTTTGTTTTTCTTCTATTTTTAGTGGTCTTGATGATTGTTACTACTGTAGCAACATCATTGTATCTTTACTTTTCAAGCTTTGTGCCTTTTATAGCCTCATACGACAAGGAAAGTGAAAGTTGTGACATGCTGTCCAGAAAACAGATTCTGTCCTCGTGACTAGAAAAATCAGATAAAAATCCCAGTTCATCTTTTTGAGATGAATTTTTTACACAGCGTGCTTATACAATTACGAAACTTTCGTATGTTCTGAGTTTTTTTTATTTGAGTTGCATAAGTATCCCTAAAAAATTCTTTACTACCTGCTGGTCTGTTTTTCACAGATTCTGTCCTGTTTTGCCTTTTCTTCATTTTGCAAACCTTAAGCTTGCTTTTTCTTTGCAAAAACTTCTTGGAAATCTTGAGAAACAGTATCTCTTCAAGATTATCTTTATTTCTAGTAGAGAAAAATTATTTTATTATGGGTACTAACCTCACTAATCAGATTATGATGAGTTATGTATGAAGGGAGTTTTCAAGTGTGTGAGGGAAGATGATGAAAGAAGATTAAGAAGTGTCAAGCGTTCAAGCTTGGGGATGCCCCCATGCATCCCCAAGAAATATTCAAGGAGACTCAAGCGTCTAAGCTTGGGGATGCCCCCGTGCATCCCCTTCTCCATCGACAATTATCAGTTCGTCTCTCGTTTCACTATATTTTTATCACTTCATGCGTTATGTGCTATTCTTGGAGCGTCTCGCTCTTAGGTTTTGTTTTTAGTTTTCTTTAGCTTTGCTTGTTGTTCATAACAATTTAGAACCCAGCTTTCTTTGTGTGGGAGAGAAACACGCTCCACTTCCAAAATTTAGAACACAACATAGGACTTTCCATGCTTATCTTTGCTGTGTGTGTTCTTTATCTTTTCATAGCTGTTGTCATGTTTTGCTCTTAGTTTTCTTGCTTATCTTTTCAAAGAGCTTTTGTTTAGTTTTTTGCTAGAACTCTCTTGAGTTTGCATGTTTATCTTGTTTAGAGAGTTTTGCCTGTTGCACTGAGTTTTGTATCTTGACTTGAAGTAGGTAATTGAGGTTGCTATTCTTTTTGTAGTAGTAACTTGCAATAGTTTTGAGGTATTGTTTTGAGTAATGTTTGGACTTTTGGTGTCAAGAGCTTTAGCCTATTAGTGATAGATGTCGTATTTTGGGCAATCCGTGTTTATTTCAAAAACCTACAAATTAGTTGAGAACTCTAGCTACTAGATGGATCACTACTCTTCTGAGGGGTCGAATATTAGAGTACACTCACGTACCATGAGTCGAGGATGCGCAAGGATAACCAAATCCCCATACACTCCTCCTAGGGGTACTTGTATCTTTGTGAACCTCCTTACTAGATTGAGAGTTACCGATAATAATTGCATGAGTTCTTCGGACTAATGTGAGTATTCGAAAGTTGACACTTCCACCTTCCCATATTTTGCTAGCCTCTCCTGTGCCGTGCATTGCTTTCTTCTCACTCCGAGAGTTAGCGTCCACCGTCGCCGGTACATCCAAACCCTTGGCACGATACGCTCTGTCATCATAAACCTCCTTATATCCTTCCTCAAAACAGCCACCATACCTACCTATCAAGGCATTTCCATAGCCTTTCCGAGATATATTGTCATGCAACATCCATCTTCTCATGACTTGATTTTCATGTCATACATGCTACTTGCTTGATCGATGAGTCGCATGCTAGTTGGGCCTTGACCTAATCATTGCTACATGACGCGCTAGTATCATTGCATATCCTGCTACACTGGCAGAGGCATACATTTACATACATCATGATAGTTACATCTTCTTTATGATTTGAGTACTTTGTAAAGTGTGAAATATCTTCTATACTTTTTGTAATATATAGAGTGTTGCCCCTAAAGTGAGGAAAAGATCCCAAAGTGGACAAATCAAAAGATCCCAAAGAGGACAAAATTAAAAGATCCCAAAGAGGACAAATGAGAGAAATAGAAAGAGCCATTGAGGCCACCAAAAAAATACAAAAAATAGAAAAAAGAGAAAAAGAAATAAAAAGAGAGAAGGGGGCACACTACTATTCCTTTTGAGAGATCCAAACTTGTACTCCCTCTTATATCTTGTACTCCACAGAGATTATCATTCATGCATATAGCTATGTGGGGACCTTCACACTTTAGAACTTGGCTTGTATATTCCAATGATGAGCCTCCTCAAATGAGCTCTAGGTCTTCTTGAGCAAGCAAGTTGGATGCACCCTCACTAGTTCCATTGGAGAGCTTACCTTAGCTCATATGTGCATCCGTTGCGTGGCAATCACTACTCCTCACATCATATCTATCATTTGGCTTTCTCTCACCTATGATTGTCCTCGTTGATGTGAGCCTTTCACACCTTTTTGTCTTCCTCCTCCACCTTACTCTCTCTTTGCCATCCTAAGTGTCAAATTTCTTGCTTACGCTCATCCATTGCATGAGTGCTCAAAATGTCGAAAAGGAGTGGATCATTTTGACTTGTACCTGGCTAGTGGTCTGGGGATGAGTCAAGATAAGATTCCAAAGAAGACCAAGTGTGAAACTTTAGTAGATTGAGTTCTCAACACAAAAATAACTTTTCTCGTATATCCCTATCCCCTTTCTTGCACGCAAACACCATTTGGAGACATTCGAGTCACGGACAGCGAGAGCTCTTGCACCTTTATGTTCTTATGTTGCTTGTTTCAATGCTAAATATAGACTCTTGCTTGTTATGACTTGAATTGAATTGCATGCTTTGATTGCTTTACTTACAAAGTTCTTATATGGTTGTTAGCATGTCACCACAGAAATTATGCTTGTTATCATTTACCTACTCGAGGACGAGCAGGAATTAAGCTTGGGGATGTTGATACGTCCAAAACGTATCTATAATTTATGCTTGCTCCATGCCTATTTTGTGTGATATTGCTATGATATTGATGAACTTCCATACACTTTTGATCATATTTGGACTAACCTATTAACTCAGTGCACCCCAGTGCCAGTTCCTGTTTTCTGTTGTTTTTCTATTCCAGGTTTCCCCCTTATTAAAAGTACCAGAAAAATTCCGGGAAAAATATAGGAAAAACCAGCGTACCGAAAGCTTCGCGAAGAGCCCGAGAGGGTCCAGAGGGGAGCCAGGGGGCCCCAGGCGGCCAGAGGGCGCGGCCCCATCCCTGGCCGCGCCAGGGGGGGCGCCTGGAGCCCCTGGCCCACCTCTGGCTGCCCCATTTCGCCTATTTATTCCCCGTGACGAGAAACCCTCGGGGACGGAACCCTCTTTCGCGATCTATCCTCTGTTCCGCCGCCGTCGCGCTTCCAAGATCGGGAGCACTAGAAGACCTCTTCCCGGCACCCTGACGGAAAGAGCAATCACCTCCGAGAGCTTCTCCACCACCATGGATGCTTCCCGGATTAACCGTGAGTAGTCCACCTTAGACCATGGGTGTATGATCAGTAGCTATGTGATGTTCTCCTCCCCTCTTTGTTCTTCATGGATTAGACCTCGTGTGCTGCCCTACATGATCGAGACACTTATGTAATCTTTCTGCTGTTGCTATTGAGTTTGCTGGGATCCGATGGATTATGAGATTATGTTCAGATTGTGATTGAGTTATATATTTGATTCTCTTCTTTTATATTTATGTTCTTGAGTAATTCTTACATGTTCTCCGTTGCTGTTTATTGCTTTGGCCAACTAGTAGGTAGTGACTCCAAAGTGAGCGTTATGCATGATTGTGGGTTCATGCCCCCTGATGACTAGCTTGAGTGACAGAAACATGAGTCTAGGGGATGTGTTGTTGCCACAAGGGGGAAAACAACGGTGCTTGTACTTGCGGGTGCAAGGATTTTTTACTTTATGCAAAGTTCTTTAATGCAGTTATCTGTTTCTTTGAGTTTACACTTTGGGTGGGATTCACAACTTAATACCAGTGAGATATTATGGATAGATATCTCAAGGTGGATGATTAGTGGGTAGATGCAGATGGGTTTTGGTCTACTTGTCTTGGCGTACCGCCCGTGCTTTTGAGCCTCTTCATTTCTGCATAGCATAATTAGCATTGGTTTGCGCACATAATCGTGTCAATTGCCCAGCTGTAATTTGTTTACCTCGCATGGCTATTTTATCGTCTTTTGGGAGAGACATCACTAGCGAACATCATAGGACCCTGGTCCATATTACCAACACTGTTTACACCTCCAATTTACTTTCAGTATTATTTTTCCGCAGCTATCACTATCATTATTATCCCGTGCGTTTTATCCTTTGTAAACAACAAGGACGGAGGAATTGAAAACTCATTTGTACTCGTTGGGAGCAAAGCTATCTGTTGTGTGTGCAGGTCCAGGTGAAGTTAGCAATCGTTAGATTGTCAACGACGTCAATTGTTCACTTCACCACCTACTTGTATCCGTTGGAGTCCTATTGGTTCGACATTCAACCTTAGCATCTTCGCTAAGGGAAACTTGCTGCTATCTACATCTCACCTTCCACTTGGGGTAACCAACTGATGCCCCACAAACGTAAGGGATCGAGATAGTCTTCGCGGGTAAGTTAACCCAATTTATTGATTCGACACAAGGGGAGCCAAAGAGTATTTATAAGCTTTGACAGTTGAGTTGTCAATTCAACCGCACCTGAAATATACTTGCTTGCAACAAAAGATAAGTGGTAAAGGTAATATGATAGTGATGGTGACGACAACAAAAGTAAACATCAAAAGTAACAACTAATAACCAGCAGGATTGAAAACACTGTAGGCTAGGGAGATGGATGGTTGGGCGCTGCATGGATGAGAGTGAACATGTAACAGATTCTAACACGGGGCAAGGCACACAGAAAAGCAATGATCATCTAGGCAAATATCAAACATTAGGCATGTATCCCCTAGGTAGTTGTGCGTGCTTGCAATAAGAACTTGCACAACATCTTTTGTCCTACCATCCCGCTACGAACGGGGCCAAAGGGAACTTATGGAGATTAAGGTGCTCCTATCAAAGAGCACCGGAACAAAGCAATAAACTCAATGGATACATGGAATCCTAAAATTATGGACCATCCCCTTTGGTGTCCCAAGCTGTCACCTTTGGGATCGCCGGTTCCGGACCATAATAGGTGCATACAACTCATAGATAGGATCAAGAACACAAATATATTCATGAAAACACATAGGGTTCAGATCTGAAAACATGGCACTCGGGCCCAAAGTGACAAGCATTAAGAGCAACAAGTTAAACCAAAGAAGATAAACACCAATCTAGATGATAGGCAACATGCCCCCAACAATCTGACGAACTATTACATGATCTAACTCATCCAATCCCTACCACCCCCTTTACCTACAGAAGGGAATTACTCACACATGTGAAGAGAAGTCATGGAGGAGGGATGGATTGGTGATGGTGATGACGATGGCGACGATCTCCCCTCTCCGGAGGCAAAATCAGCCTCCAGATTAGCCCTCCCGAAGAAGAACAGAGGGTGGCGGCGGCTCCGCGACGGAAACTGGAAAAACAACTCTCTTTTTGGGGTTTTTGCGTCACGGGAATAAATAGGAGTCGAGGTAGGGCACCAGAGGAGGGAGGAGGCTCCCAGGCGGCCAGAGGGCTCGGCCCCACCCCTGGCCGCGCCAGGGGGGGCGCCTGAGGCCCCCAGGACTCCCCTCTGGTCCCACTTCTGGCTGGTGGAAGCTTCTGGTGCGTGGATTTTCTGTGAATTTTCCCGGAATTTTTTGAGATACCTAAAAATCCATTTTCCTGCACACAATAAAACCATACAGGCAGCTCTGCTGAAAACATCGTTAGTCCGGGTTAGTTTCGTCCAAATCATGCAAGAATGAGGGCAAAACAATAGCAAAAGTGTTTGGAAAAGTAGATACGTTTGAGACGTATCAACTCCCCCAAGCTTAGCATATTTCTTGTCCTCAAGCAATTCGGTTCAGCGAACTGGAAGCGACAAAGAAAACTTTGACAAACTCTTTTGCTTCATTAGATGTATATAAGCATGTACTACGAAAAGAGTTTAGCAAGTATTGAAACAATGCTATAAGGACAATGCACGAAGAAATTCTTCTTTCATGTGATCAATCGCAAACAACTAAAATTAAATAATATGCTACTGAAACTGAAAATCAAGACAGGATCACAATGCACATAGCTTGAACATACTTGAGTGGCATTTCGCTAGCCACCATGAGTGAAGCAAAACATAAATGCAGAAACTCGTCCGGAGTTTAAAAGGTGACTAGAACCCAGTATTTCAGACTAGCAATAACACAAGCATGCAGAAGACAATGTAATAATTTGAGACAATGCATGTTACACTAAGAATGACAATTATGCTCTCATAGTTGGTGCTTTGAAGAAAGAAGGGGAGACTCTCGAACCGTGGCTTTTGATGGCAAGGTTGAAAACCCGTGAAAGGAAGCAAATACTAAACATGTGCCAGAGCTCTTGGTTTTGAAAACAGAGATAAAACTCTTTTGAGAGGTGTAACTTTCTAGTCAACGGTGAATGGTAAAGGTCTCTCAATATCTCCCATGCCAACCATATTAATGCCTTTTGCTTACACATATTCCCTTATCCATAAATCCTTTGATGGTCTACGGACACTTTTATTTTGCCTCAAGGATGGAAGGAGGGTATCGTTCCATCTATCATAAGCAGCATTTGGCCCATTTCACTCCATCATCAAGTATGGGGGAGGTGTAACTCTCATTTTTTTACTTGACTAGTTAAAACTTCTGTCAAAATATTTTTGGCATGCAAGATACTGATTTCCCCTCACCGCACCATGAGCTTGTACGGTTACAAAAGGGAAGCTTTTGAATAAATTTCGAGATGGCACATGAAAGTCTAAGTTAGGAGTGGCCGGTAAGTACCACATATAGGTAGGTATGGTAGACTCGAATGGAATAACTAGTTTCAAGGATTTTGGATGCACAAGCAGAATTCCTCTTAGTGCGAGTGAAGGCTAGCAAAAGACTGGGAAGCGACCAACTAGAGAGCAATAACTGTCATAATCATGCAGAGCGACAAAGCAACATTGAATCGGGCATGAAAGTGATATAACTATTCTGAAACAAAAAGATCATCAAGGCATAATAGACTTTTTAGTCATAAACATGTGTGAACATGTGCCAAGTCAATCCAAAAATTCTCCGAAGGGAAATACCACTTCAGTATGCCAAACCGTGAACAATGCAATGCATGTAAATCATTTCAACAACACATTATGTACTCTAGCTATTTGAGACTAGCCACAAGGAAAGCATGAACACTGGGAAAGCATTGTAAACATAGCACTATGTCGCTACAAGCTGGTCTCTAGATCATAAGTACAGGCATATGTACAAAATTAGAAACAAGAAGAGTTCATACCGGTTTTCCTTGTCGCTTCCCTTCCGTCGATCTTCGTCATTACTGCCTTGTCACTTGCACGATCGAACGTGGGAAATATTATCAAATGCCATCACGGACTCGAGCTGAACTCTGAAAACAAAGCAAACTAAAGAGAGAAAGGAAATCTTTTTGGGTTTTTTTGAAGGTTTAAATGAGGGCAAAAGAAAAGAGAAAATCTTTTTGTTGTTTTTGCAAACAAAGAAGGAAAGAAGAACGGGCAAAAACTTCAAAAAGATCAAAGCGAACAAAAATAAAACGGATAATACAATGGAAAAGTGAGAAGGGCACGTACTCCCCCAAGCTTAGGCTTTTGGCCTAAGTTGGTAGTAGCTAATGTCCCCAGGAGCCTCCTGCTCCAGGGTGGTACTGGTGAGTCCAAGGGTCGTATGAGACTTCCGGTGCGTTGATACGTCCAAAACGTATCTATAATTTCTGCTTGCTCCATGCTTGTTTTGTGTGATATTGCTATGATCTAGATACACTTTCATACACTTTTGATCATATTTGGACTAACCTATTAACTCAGTGCACCACAGTGCCAGTTCCTGTTTTCTTCTGTTTTTCTATTTCAGTTTTTCCCCATATAAAAAGTGCAAGAAAAATTCTGGGAAAAATATAGGAAAATAAGCGTACAGGAAGCTTCGCGAAGAGCTCGAGTGGGGCCAGAGGGGAGCCAGGGGTGGACCAGGAGGACACCCGACGCGGCCCCACCCCTGGCCGCGCCAGGGGGGCGCCTGGGGCCCCTGGCTGGATGATGATGTACAATGACAGATGGGTTGTGCAATGCACTAGTGGAGAGACCCCCTTTTCGTCCAGCCCAAAAACGGCATCGCTCCCGGTTCATTTCAGAACCGAGACCGATGCCACGCAACGGTCCCGGTTCGTCTGTATTGGGCAACGGTCCCGGTTCATGTGGGGCAACGGTCCCGGTTGTTGCCACAAATCGGGACCAATGCTCTGGCGACCAACACGTGGCGCACTGTGAGGCATTGGTCCCGGTTGTTGGCAAAAACCGGGACTGTTGCCCTGGCTATATAAGCCCTAGCCAGCACTTTGCCATTTTGCCTCAAAAAATTTCAGGATTGTGTTGGGGTGGGGTGGGTGCTAGAATTTTTTTCCTTTGATTGCACACCAGGTGTTCGACGAAATGTCCGAGCCACACTTAGGTCCTCAGAACACCGTATCCTCGGCCGAGGTTAGCAACCTTATCTTATCCATCTGTAACTGATACAAAAATATTGCACGTGTGCATATATAGTGGTATTTTCATTATTCACGAAGTTATTGTAATGGTTAATTATATGACGCAGATCGAAGCACGGATGCGATTGATGTACAGCGATCGACGCGGGTCCGAGTTTATTACAAACCTGCATACATTTCTCGATGTGGCTAATGCAAACAAAGTGGATAATTTTATGCCTTGTCCATGTATTGACTGTCGGAACGTGGCGGAGTACTCTTCCTCGAGAACACTTCAAGGCCACCTGCTTCGGCGAGGTTTCATTCCCGGATATTATTGTTGGTCCAAGCACGGAGAAAGAGGGGTTAGGCAGGAAGACAATAAAGAAGAGGAGGGTGATGATAGCTATCCTATGTCCCCTGAAGAATTCGGTGACACTGCAATGGAAGACAATGAAGAAGATGGAGATCCTCGAGGTGACAATGAAGAAGAACAACGGGCATCGGATGAGACCACTGATGGTCTTGGTCGGGTCATTTCTGATGCAAAGCGAGACTGTGAAACAGGAAAAGAGAAGGAGAAGTTGGAGACCATGCTAGAGGATCACAAAAGCCCTTGTACCCAAATTGCGAAGATGGCAGCACAAAGCTCGGTACCACACTGGAACTGTTGAAATGGAAGGCAGATTTTGGATGTTCTTCATCAGAATATGAAGAAGCTACCCGGAGAGATGACACCTGAGGAACTGGAAGTGTCCGCAAAAATGTCTTATGAAAAGTGGAAGATTGTTGTGGCCAACAAGAAGAAGTCGATAGAGCCATTGTTCCCGCGCACCCTAGAAGATCACGCCGCGTGCGTGGAACTGAAGAATAAGCTTCACAACCCCATATCGCTCACATCAGACTATGAACGCTCTATTACAAAGTCGGCTGAGGCAAAAGAGCGGAGAGTCGGAAAAGAGATTGCCCAGCTCGGACTACAGACAGAACAATCGATCGAACCGCTCAAAGTGCACACTTGGCCGCGCTCCCAGCAACATCAGGTCGATGCGTATGATCCGAACAAAGATCCGGAGTTTATAAGACAGTACGGAGCAAAAGCCCACGCAGTAGGACTGTCTATTACTGATTACCTGAGCCGTCTGGATGAGTTCGGGAACGACGAGGAATTCGTGCCGGCATACCAATACCAACACGGGTATCCTCTCGTCAAACCCGAGTTATTCAACGATCTACCAACAAAGATGCGAAAATTGCATGACTGGTACATGGGAAAATCTGCTAAATCGGAAAACTGGATCTACGCTAAATTTCAGAACGAGCATTACGGGCATGGACAAGGCTTCGATTTGATTGAATTCTCAGAATTATTTCAGTTTTACAATGGAGACGCCATCGACAAATCTATCGTCAGTGCATATTGTCTGTAAGTACCATTAATTTCATTGATCAAGCCTTTCTAGCTCAGCTCATTCGTTTCATGTACAATCTTACACTCATCACTAAACTAATTATATATGCAGAATGAAGATTCTCGAATGCAAGAAAGGACAAACCTATGACATTTGGTTCGTTGACTGCCAGTTCGTTCATGAAATAACTCTCAAAGAGAAGCCCAACCAGACAGAGAACAACTTGTTGCAATCGTTGACGTATTTCAGCACAAGAAGGGAAATACTATTTCCTTACAACTTCGAGTGAGTGTTACTGTCTCGCACACATTCTATTTTGCTTGCTCGGTGTTAGGCGTATAATTGACTCTTTATGCGTGTGCAGCTTCCACTTTATTCTGTTGATCATTGTTCCGGACGAAGGAGTAGTAAAAGTCATGGACCCGGGACGCAGATCTATGAAATCATGGGAGGACATGCAGGCATGCCTCCAGAGGGTTTGGAGACGGTTCACCGTCAAAACACCGGGTCTTCCGGCAGAGCTTACATTTGAACCACTGAATGTAAGTACTACTTGCTAGATCCGTGCATATTTTTGATTCTAGTTTCAGTATAATTATCATGCTGATTATAATATTCATTGATCTCCGTTCTCGTAAAGTGTTTGAGACAGGGACCCGGGAATAACTTATGTGGATATTATGTCTGCGAGTTCATCCGCCAGACGACCAAAGAGACGGCCGCAACCCGAAACATAAGGAAAATTGAAGTACGATAAACAACATTCAATACTTTAATTTATTGCGTTAAATTGTGTTTAGTTTCATTCATATATATTGATCCCTTTCTTTTAATTAGATCGAACAAATGCGGGACGGTCTTCTACCACGAGAACGCGTGCGAGCAATTCAAGAGGAAATCGCCAGATTCTTATTAGACCATGTCATAGCTCCGACCGGAGAGTTCTTTCACCCTCATTTTTTGGAAGACAAGCGGCCAAGGACCGATGTAAATTAGATCGAACTCGTGTGAGTACCGTTTGTGTAATACATGTTCGACCAAGCACGAGGAATGAGATGGTGTATATGATATATTCGTGACGATAATGTGTAATATATATTGTGGTTCAATGTTGCTTTATATATATATGGTACCATTTAATTAAATACAAAACACAAAATAAATAAATGGAAAAAATCAGAAAATCCTGCCGCGGCAGAAAAAGAGGGCAGTGGAGCCTCTTCGGTCCCAGTTCTTCCTATCAACCGGGACCGATGACCCCTCCCCCCTCGCTGCGCGCCTGGCCACGTGGAGCCTCTTCGGTCCCGGTTCGTGGGCCAACCGGGACCAGCATTGGTCCCGAGTTATTAGTCCCGGGTGTGAAACCGGGACCGAAGGCCCATATGAACCGGGATAGTAGGGGGGTCTGTCCACTAGTGATGCCTGAGATCATCATTTTTAAATTGATCATGTTTGAATGTATTACGACTAGATGGACACCGTGAGATAAGGGTGGGAAGGAGGATAAGCGACAACAGATAAGACACTATCATCACCTTTAAATTAATCATGTTTGGACGTATTACAACCAGGTGAATACCTCAAGGTAAAGTGAGAAGAAGGGTAAGCGACAAAACAGATGAGACACTATGTTGAAATAGATACCATGAATCCGTAGAGAAGTCTTAAATCAAACTTATTACACAAAAAACATTTATTTTTTACCCGTTGCAATGCATGGGCAATTTTGCTAGTAACCCCTAAAGGAACCGACTATAGATGCTTTAAGGACCTCTTTGCACAGCTACGACACCGACGAGGTTGCGGCGGCTGGGAACCACCCTGGATTAGAAGGTTTTTTTTAGGAAGAATTAGAAGGTCATAAGAGAGATCGTCCGATATAGCCTGCTGCTAATGCTAGCACAGGCGCGCTTGCTAGTGCACTGAATGAACGGGATGTCGCCTTGGGGCTTGAGTGCTGCTACACCTATCCTTGGAGTGGCACTAAATGATGCCGACCAACAAATTCCTCATTGTCATAGCTAGCTTGATGGAAACCCTCGTCATTAGTCTCCGTTGCATGCACTGATGGGTTCGCATCGAGTGCCTGATCTGTCGGGATCTACCATGTTCCGTGCTAGCTCACTTCAAAAGGCACAAACCGCCAAGCTATGCAAGAGATGGACGCGCTCGTTTAATTAGTCTACAAAAAATTTGGAAGGCAAGATTGTAGAACAAAGTGTTCTACATTATTATATATTAATTAAACTTCCAAAATACATCGACCAACACCTGTTTTAGGAAAGTTGCTATACATGGTGTTAATTCAAAAAATCAGAAATCCACTTCTTCAGAGTTTCTCTATGCTTATCTTTGATTATGTAATCTAAAAGATAGAGGTCTTTCTTGAGGTTGTATCTCCAGTTTGTGATGGAATGAGGTCTGTTGTGAAAAATGTTGTTGTTCCTCTGCATCCAAATATGCCATGCTACCATGATTGTAATTTCCATGTCAATACCTTTAGGAAATGCTTGTCTGTAGTTCATAACTTCATCATATATGGATATACCTTGGTTTCTTTCCACTGTAATAGAGTCCAATCACCCCAATGAAAATGTGCAGTCCCAAATCAGATGTTGAGAGGTTTATTCAGTCATTTGATCAAGAACACAGTTGTATGAGGGAACATTGAAAGATTTTCTGTGCATCAGGTTTCTGGTGTTGATTCCGTCATGAATTAGTATCCAAAAGAAGACTTTGTATCTCAATACCAATGTATTCTTACATAAGTGTCTGAAGATTGGGTATTTATGTTCAGCTAGGAAATGTTTATTGTAAATCTTCATAGAAGATAATTCTCCAGATGTCTGGTCAATGACCGACTTGTCTTTTTCAGTAGTACTATTGATACTATCATAGCACTCTTGTATGCTTTCTAGTTGTTGATAGGCCTGAACTAAGAGTGGTGTGTGGAAACTGGCAGTGATGTTATCCATAGAGATTTGCTCAAAAGTTTGAAATTGATTGATAACAAAGGAGCGTTGGGGTTCATGGAAGAAAACAATAATTTTTCATAATCTACGAGACGCAATGTAACAGCCCAGATTTCACAAAAATTAAAAATTTGTTTTCGGTGTGAATTGTTTGATTGCCTCATTTGTTTGCGGTGTTTACATCCCCGATTTATCGATCGGCGATTATTTTTCCCCCTCTTATCTCGTACCGGACGGAGACCGACCTTGCCACCCTGACACTCGACCTTTGCGACACCGGGTTTCACCCGATCACCGTCGCGATAACCGCACGAAACCAGCCGCAGCCAACGGAACGAAAAAACCCCGTTTAATACTTAAACGGGTTATTTTTATAGCGCGCCGGAAAGTGTGAACAAAACGGTTCCAGCGAGACGTGAACGCCGCCGGCTCGACGCGCTGATCGCGCAGTTCGAAGTTTTACCCGAATCGGAGGTACTGCGGACCCCCGGCGGTCAGAAACGTAAACACCGCGCGCGAGAGAGAAAAACCAGGGATGTTTTTGCAAACTGCCAGCCACCTGGGATGTATAAATACCACCACACTCCCACCCATTTCTAGGGTTTCCCTAGCACAAATTTGCAGCCACCCCCTCACAATGTCCAGATCTGCCCCAATTTTCGCAGTTTTACCCAATTCCAGCAAACCCTAGCTCTCCAATGATCTGGACCGTCAGATCGGCCGATCTGATGGCCAGAACGCGCCCACAACCCACCTTCTCTCTCCTCTCAACTCCTGTCCATGGAGGCCGAGCCGCCGCGCCGAGCACCTCCGGCCAGCCCGACCGCCGGCCAACCTCCTCTCCCTCTCCTCCTTCCCTCTCCTCGCCGGACTCCCTCTTTCCTCCTCTGCCTCACCCTCTCCCTCCTCTACCTTTCTTCCCGCAGGTCTGGCCCGAGCGCCATGGCCAGGAGAGGCGCCGCCGGCTCGAGCTCCGCCGCCCCACGGGAGCCCGCCTCCAGGCCTCACTCCGGTGGCCCCGTGCCCTCTTCCGCCGGAGCCGCGCTCCCCATCAAGCCCCTGCACCGAGCGCCGCCACGGGGGGAGCTCGCCGGAGCCGGCAACCGGCTGCGGCGCCGCCCCTGCTCGTCCAGGAGAGGACGAAGCCCCATCGCGCCCAGCTGGGCCTCCCCTCCCGCCTTGGGCCGGCCTAAGCCCAGCCGGCTAACGGCCCAAGCCGGCCTCCCCTCCACAGCCAAGCTTCCACCGCCATGGGCCTCGGCCCACTAGGTGAGCCCAGGCCGCCCAGCCCCTCTTTTTTTCTTTTTCTTATTTATCTTTTTTTCCTGCTGCCTGTGAAATTTTCTAAGTCCCTGTGATTTTGCCGCTGATCTGTTTTTGGACGATTATTTGCGAGTAATCCGTAGCTCCGATGAACGTGCCTCCAAAATGAAAGTTGCTTAGAATTGCGTGTACTTTAATTCATCTTTTGTGAGCATTTGCATTTGCATTTGAGGTCATCCTGATTGTGTAATTGTGTGCTAAACAGGGCATCAGATCGTTAATTGCAACTGCTGCTGTTAAACTGTCTGAAAATTGTTGCTTGATTGAAACTTCGGGCGACGGTTGCTTCGCAACCGTACGTCGGAATTGAGTGATTCCTTTTGCGTTGTGTTAAGCATTGTTTCTACTTCAGTTTCATGCATTCACATGCCATAATTGCTTGCTGCATCATGATTGTATCTTGCTCCAAAGAAGCTAACCTGTTGTTAGTGTGTTGTTGTTTATATTTTGTTGCAACTTCGGTCGACGAGTGTGTCGCGACCGTTTATCGGAATTGAGTGATTCCAATTGCATATTATTAAGCATCATGTCTACTTTCATTACATGTATTGCATCTTCATGTTAGCATTACTGGTCATATAGATATTTAGCTCCAAAGTTGGTATGCTGCTGTTTTTGACAACCACCTCTGTTTTTCTCCAAGTCTGTAACGCCACGATGCCATGTTGCATGCTTAATATCTTTTGATCTATGATGCCTTTTTGCATGATTCTTTTTGCCATGCCTTACCTGCCATGTCTACTTTAGTTCCATATCATTTGTGAGCATGTTTGCATTGATTATCCTGTTTATGCATTACTCTAAAGTGTGCTTCGTGATGTTGGCAGATTGTGTTGCAAACTTGTTTTGCTCGTATTTTTTTAACCGTAACTCCGTTTGGGGTATTCTTTACATGTAACTTGATTAGTTTTTCGTGTACTTTGTGTTTATGCTATTGTTTGCTGTTGTTAACCAACCTAAAATATGGTTTAGGACAGAACAGTACCAAATCTTTCAATCATCGTGCGGCACTTAGTGTTATGCCATGTTTAGGTTGTGCCTCACTTAAATTGACTAGCATAGATAGTTTACTTTGTGCTTCACCTCTTTCCATGTTTGTGTGCTATGCCATGCTTGAGTGAGATGCCATGTTAACCTTTGTTAATCACCTGTAGCTAAGCAACTTGAACCACCTTAAACGTGTGGTATTCGTCGTGTGTGACCGATACCCCACTTAAACTGTTAATAACCGTTCTCGACGATAGATCCGTATCGCGTTGCCGTGTCGTGTGATGTCTTCTGTATCTTGTGTTTCCACGTAGTAATAGAGTGCTTTCTCATTGATTGCTTTCAAGTGTTTATCGTCTTGTGTGCTTCCGCGGGTACCTCTCGGAGACGATGCGAGCTTGCGATCGACTACACCTTCGGAACCCGACTTATCAACAGGCAATGACTATGCATTACTTATGATCCATTCTATTTCAACCAGCGGTTTGCATGCTAGTCTAGGTTAGGTTCGATGTTTGATCCTACCACATGTTTAAAGCCTCTTTCAAACCGATACAGCCATGTCCCCTCCCAGCAAACCATGTACAGCTATGTTACTTTTGCTCGTTGTTCAGCCCCTGCTTAGTATGCATGCTTAGGATGCTACGAAGTTACCCTGTTACTCCTTGGTTTTCGGATATCACATTATTATATTGTTGTGGATGATATGATTATTATAATGTTGACTATATTCGACGAAGGATGGAAGGTCTAGGCTATCCCGCCCCGACGCTTTGTTACATTCGAGTCACCTAGGATCCGAGTTCTGGGTATTGGTTTTAAGACTGAGCGTGCCTAACCGCGTGTGGGATTTTATGGGGTCCCCTTTTCTTACCTACCTAGCTTCAAGCATTTCTAGTGGTGTCCCAAGCTGATTTACCATTTGAAACCGTGTGTGTGCTGGTCAGCTGCCAGTAGTTTTTAAACCAACCCGGACCAGCGGAGGCATGGTTTCCCTGTTGGTCCACCTTTGACCGGCGAGGGCCCGAGGCCTCACGTGAGGCTTCTCGGTAACCCAAACCCTGTTGAGACGGAAGAGTCCGATCCGAGAGCGTGACCAACTTTTGGATTGGGTGTCGACTCCCCGGGGGCCACCCGTATTTGTTTGTTGTTAGCTAGAGGGACATGTCGTTTCGGATCTCTTGGAACTAAATCATAAAATGGTTGCCTGTGATGGGTAGCAACTGAGAGAGATGGGCGTGCGTGCGGAGCCTTGTAATGGGCAGTTGGTACACCCCTGCAGGGTTAAATCTTTTCGAGAAGCCGTGTCCACGGTTATGGACGACTTGAGACCTACTCCTTGTTCATAGACAACAACAACTGAGATAATCTTAATATAACTTGATCAACGTGTGTGTGTGCCTTGAATGCTTCTTCTTCGTCGGGATGCGAAGAGGAGGACAAGGATAGGATAGGTGTTATGTTTGCGTAAGTAGTTGATAACAAGACTTGTTGGAGGCGATTCCTCATCCAATGCTTGGCCCCTTATCTTACTCTCTAGATCGTTAGCCACTTCATAAATGCTAGTGCGGCAGCAACCTCACCACTTACCCCTTCCTTACCGTAAACTACTAGTTGTCCTAGAATGACGAGTGATGGAGTCCTTGCTGGGTCGGATGACCACTACAGTTGGATGCTGAGTACCTCTGTACTCATGATACTACCCCCAAACTCTTTTCAGGGTTCTTGATCGACAACAGGTATGGTGATCGACGTTTCACGTGGAGACTCAACGACGACTAGTTAGGCGGATCCCGGCGGAGGGCCTGGACCCGTGTGGTTATGGGATCGATGTTTTCTCTTTGCCAGTAGGCGTTTGATTGTAGTCTGTACTCAGACATGTATCTTCCGCTGTTGTATTGTATTA
Source organism: Bromus sterilis (assembly GCA_950022295.1). NCBI lineage: Eukaryota > Viridiplantae > Streptophyta > Magnoliopsida > Poales > Poaceae > Bromus > Bromus sterilis. Next base: position 27,872,246 of record OX465599.1, on the reverse strand, counting down.
AGGCAGTTGTATGCCGATTGTATGAGATGTTGTATCCTTGTATCTGTAATGTTGTGATATCATGTTGGCAATCCGGGGCATATGACTTCGTCATATGTCGCGGTGGGACCGATATGTGCTTCGTCCCCGGATCTGGATGGAAACATCTAGATCTGGAACAGTACCGCATATCGGGCCTTACAACTTGGTATCAGAGCCTTACCGACCGTAGGATCCCCTCTCTGGCCGAAGTCGAGTCTAGACAAAAACTATTTTGTAGATAATAAGTTAGTTATCGGAGAGTAGGATTCTTTTTACTCCTTACCCTTGCTCTGGTCAGGACTAGTGTCGTAAGTGTTTTATTCTCGTCTTATCCCCTTCAAAACTCTAGGATCTCGAGCGTGTGGAGTTTTGGAACTGTTACAATGCTTTGCTTGGGAAGTATTGTCTCGATTCCGAGCTCAGGTGGGAATTCTTGTAGTACCTTTAGCTTCTCCGGATTTTGGGTATCATCTGGGTCATCCATTATCATCCCTCCTTTTAACGGTGTTTTTACGACTTGTGTCGAAAATCACTATCCCTTGATCTGGTTTTCGCAATCGTTCTTCCTCTCTCACTGACGGTTTCGTTTTTCCGACGATGTCGTCTCTCTGCGGAAAGTTTCTCGACGGAAGCTCGACGTCGACATGGAGCAGACTCCCTTGTTGGTGCTGTTGAAGAATCGTCGACTCTCTTTTCCCTTCCCCTCTCCCCCGGATCGTCCAGGATCTCGGGACGAGATCCCTTGTTGGTGTTGTTGTATTGTAACAGCCCAAATTTCACAAAAATTAAAAATTTTGTTTTCGGTGTGAATTGTTTGATTGCCTGATTTGTTTGCGGTGTTTGCATCCCCGATTTATCGATCGGCGATTATTTCCCCCTCTTATCTCGTACCGGACGGAGACCGACCTTGCCACCCTGACACTCGACCTTTGCGACACCGGGTTTCGCCCGATCACCGTCGCGATAACCACACGAGACCAGCCGCAGCCAACGGAACGAAAAAACCCCGTTTAATAATTAAACGGATTATTTTTATAGCGCCGGAAAGTGTTCTCGAAACAGTTCCAGCGCGAGGTGAAAGCCGCTGGCTCGACGCGCTGATCGCGAAGTTCGAAGTTTTACCCGAATCGGAGGTACTGCGGACCCCCGGCGGTCAGAAACGTAAACACCGCGCGCGAGAGAGAAAAACCGGGGATGTTTTTGCAAACTGCCAGCCACCTGGGCTATATAAAGACCACCACACTCCCACCCCTTTCTAGGGTTTCCCTAGCATAGATTTTCAGCCACCCCCCTCACAATGTCCAGATCTGCCCCAATTTTCGTAGTTTTACCCCAATTCCAGCAAACCCTAGCTCTCCAACGATCTGGACCGTCAGATCGGCCGATTTGACGGCAAAAACGCGCCCACATCCCACCTTCTCTCTCCTCTCAACTCCTTTCCATGGAGGTCGTGCCGCCGCGCCGAGCGCCTCAGGCCAGCCCGACCGCCGGCCAACCTCCTCTCCCTCTCCTCCTTCCCTCTCCTCGCCGGACTCCCTCTTTCCTCCTCTGCCTCACCCTCTCCCTCCTCTACCTTTCTTCCCGCAGGTCCGGCACGAGCGCCATGGCCACGAGAGGTGCCGCTGGCTCGAGCTCCGCCGCCCCACGGGAGCCTGCCTCCAGGCCTCACTCCGGTGGCCTCGTGCCCTCCTCCGCCGAAGCCGCGCTCCCCACCAAGCCCCTGCACCGAGCGCCGCCACGGGGGGGGGGGGGGGGGGAGCTCGCCGGTGCCGGCAACCGGCCGCGGCGCCGCCCCTGCTCGTCCAGGAGAGGACGAAGCCCCAACGCGCCCAGCTGGGCCTCCCCTCCCGCCTTGGGCCGGCCTCAGCCCAGCCGGCCAGCGGCCCAAGCCGGCCTCCCCTCCACAGCCAAGCCGCCACCGCCATGGGCCTCGGCCCACTAGGTGAGCCCAGGCCGCCCAGCCCCTCTTTTTTTCTTTTTGTTATTTATCTTTTTTTTCCTGCAGCCTGAGATATTTTCTAAGTCCCTGTAATTTTGCTGCTGATCTGTTTTTGCACGGTTTTTTGCGAGTAATCCGTAGCTCCGATGAACGTGCCTCCAAAATGAAAGTTTCTTAGAATTGCGTGTACTTTAATTCATCTTTTGTGAGCATTTGCATTGGAGGTCATCTTGATTGTGTCTTGCTCCATAGTAGCTAACCTGTTGTTAGTGTCTTGTTATCTATATTTTGTTGCAACTTCGGTCGACGAGTGTGTCGCGGCCGTTTATCGGAATTGAGTGATTCCAATTGCATATTGTTAAGCATCATGTCTACTTTCATTACATGTATTGCATCTTCATGTTAGCATTACTGGTCATATAGATATTTAGCTCCAAAGTTGCTATGCTGCTGTTTTTGACAGCCACCTCTGTTTTTCTCTAAGTCTGTAACGTCACAATGCCATGTTGCATGCTTAATATCTTTTGATCTATGATGCCTTTTTGCATGATTCTTTTTGCCATGCCTTACCTGCCATGTCTACTTTAGTTCCATATCATTTGTGAGCATGTTTGCATTGATTATCCTGTTTATGCATTGCTCTAAAGTGTGCTTCGTGATGTTGGCAGATTGTGTTGCAAACTTGTTTTGCTCGTATCTTTTTAACCGTAACTCCGTTTGGGGTGTTCTTTACATGTAACTTGATTAGTTTTTCGTGTACTTTGTGTTTATGCTATTGTTTGCTGTTGTTAACCAACCTAAAATATGGTTTAGGCCAGAACAGTACCAAATCTTTCAATCATCGTGCGACACTTAGTGTTATGCCATGTTTAGGTTGTGCCTCACTTAAATTGACTAGCATAGATAGTTTACTTTGTGCTTCACCTCTTGTCATGTTTGTGTGCTATGCCATGCTTGAGTGAGATACCATGTTAACGTGCGGTATTCGTCGTGTGTGACCGATACCCCACTTAAACTGTTAGTAACCGTTCTCGACGATAGATCCGTATCGTGTTGCCGTGTCGTGTGATGTCTTCTTGATCTTGTGTTGCCACGTAGTAATAGAGTGCTTTCTCGTTGATTGCTTTCCAGTGTTTATCGTCTTGTGTGCTTCCGCGGGTACCTCTCGGAGACGATGCGAGCTTGCGATCGACTACACCTTCGGAACCCGACTTATCAACAGGCAAGGACTATGCATTACTTATGATACATTCTATTTCAACCAGCGGTTTGCATGCTAGTCTAGGTTAGGTTCGATGTTTGATCCTACCATATGTTTACAGCCTCTTTCAAACCGATACAACCATGTCCCCTCCCAGCAAACCATGTACTGCTATGTTACTTTTGCTCGTTGCTCAGCCCCTGCTTAGTATGCATGCTTAGGATGCTACGATGTTACCCTGTTACTCCTTGGTTTTGGGATATCACATTATTATATTGTTGTTGATGATATGATTATTATAATGTTGACTATATTCGACGAAGGATGGAAGGTCTAGGCTATCCCGCTCCGATGCTTTGTTCCATTCGAGTCACCTAGGATCCGAGTTCCGGGTATTGGTTTTAAGACTGAGCGTGCCTAACCGCGTGTGGGATTTTATGGGGTCCCCTTTTCTTACCTACCTAGCTTCAAGCATTTCTAGTGGTGTCCCAAGCTGATTTACCATTTGAAACCGTGTGTGTGCTGGTCAGCTGCCAGTAGTTTTTAAACCAACCCGGACCAGCGGAGGCATGGTTTCCCTGTTGGTCCACCTTTGACCGGCGAGGGCCCGAGGCCTCACGTGAGGCTTCTCGGTAACCCAAACCCTGTTGAGACGGAAGAGTCCGATCCGAGAGCGTGACCAACTTTTGGATTGGGTGTCGACTCCCCGGGGGCCACCCGTATTTGTTTGTTGTTAGCTAGAGGGACATGTCGTTTCGGATCTCTTGGAACTAAATCATAAAATGGTTGCCTGTGATGGGTAGCAACTGAGAGAGATGGGCGTGCGTGCGGAGCCTTGTAATGGGCAGTTGGTACACCCCTGCAGGGTTAAATCTTTTCGAGAAGCCGTGTCCACGGTTATGGACGACTTGAGACCTACTCCTTGTTCATAGACAACAACAACTGAGATAATCTTAATATAACTTGATCAACGTGTGTGTGTGCCTTGAATGCTTCTTCTTCGTCGGGATGCGAAGAGGAGGACAAGGATAGGATAGGTGTTATGTTTGCGTAAGTAGTTGATAACAAGACTTGTTGGAGGCGATTCCTCATCCAATGCTTGGCCCCTTATCTTACTCTCTAGATCGTTAGCCACTTCATAAATGCTAGTGCGGCAGCAACCTCACCACTTACCCCTTCCTTACCGTAAACTACTAGTTGTCCTAGAATGACGAGTGATGGAGTCCTTGCTGGGTCGGATGACCACTACAGTTGGATGCTGAGTACCTCTGTACTCATGATACTACCCCCAAACTCTTTTCAGGGTTCTTGATCGACAACAGGTATGGTGATCGACGTTTCACGTGGAGACTCAACGACGACTAGTTAGGCGGATCCCGGCGGAGGGCCTGGACCCGTGTGGTTATGGGATCGATGTTTTCTCTTTGCCAGTAGGCGTTTGATTGTAGTCTGTACTCAGACATGTATCTTCCGCTGTTGTATTGTATTAAGGCAGTTGTATGCCGATTGTATGAGATGTTGTATCCTTGTATCTGTAATGTTGTGATATCATGTTGGCAATCCGGGGCATATGACTTCGTCATATGTCGCGGTGGGACCGATATGTGCTTCGTCCCCGGATCTGGATGGAAACATCTAGATCTGGAACAGTACCGCATATCGGGCCTTACAACTTGGTATCAGAGCCTTACCGACCGTAGGATCCCCTCTCTGGCCGAAGTCGAGTCTAGACAAAAACTATTTTGTAGATAATAAGTTAGTTATCGGAGAGTAGGATTCTTTTTACTCCTTACCCTTGCTCTGGTCAGGACTAGTGTCGTAAGTGTTTTATTCTCGTCTTATCCCCTTCAAAACTCTAGGATCTCGAGCGTGTGGAGTTTTGGAACTGTTACAATGCTTTGCTTGGGAAGTATTGTCTCGATTCCGAGCTCAGGTGGGAATTCTTGTAGTACCTTTAGCTTCTCCGGATTTTGGGTATCATCTGGGTCATCCATTATCATCCCTCCTTTTAACGGTGTTTTTACGACTTGTGTCGAAAATCACTATCCCTTGATCTGGTTTTCGAAATCGTTCTTCCTCTCTCACTGACGGTTTCGTTTTTCCGACGATGTCGTCTCTCTGCGGAAAGTTTCTCGACGGAAGCTCGACGTCGACATGGAGCAGACTCCCTTGTTGGTGCTGTTGAAGAATCGTCGACTCTCTTTTCCCTTCCCCTCTCCCCCGGATCGTCCAGGATCTCGGGACGAGATCCCTTGTTGGTGTTGTTGTATTGTAACAGCCCAGATTTCACAAAAATTAAAAATTTTGTTTTCGGTGTGAATTGTTTGATTGCCTGATTTGTTTGCGGTGTTTGCATCCCCGATTTATCGATCGGCGATTATTTCCCCCTCTTATCTCGTACCAGACGGAGACCGACCTTGCCACCCTGACACTCGACCTTTGCGACACCGGGTTTCACCCGATCACCGTCGCGATAACCACACGAGACCAGCCGCAGCCAACGGAACGAAAAAAACCCCGTTTAATAATTAAACGGATTATTTTTATAGCACGTCGGAAAGTGTTCTCGAAACAGTCCAGCGCGAGGTGAACGCCGCCGGCTCGACGCGCTGATCGCGCAGTTCGAAGTTTTACCCGAATCGGAGGTACTGCGGACCCCCGGCGGTCAGAAACGTAAACACCGCGCGCGAGAGAGAAAAAACGGGGATGTTTTTGCAAACTGCCAGCCACCTGGGCTATATAAAGACCACCACACTCCCACCCCTTTCTAGGGTTTCCCTAGCACAGATTTTCAGCCACCCCCCTCACAATGTCCAGATCTGCCCCAATTTTCGTAGTTTTACCCCAATTCCAACAAACCCTATCTCTCCAACGATCTGGACCGTCAGATCGGCCGATCTGACGGCCAAAACGCGCCCACATCCCACCTTCTCTCTCCTCTCAACTCCTGTCCATGGAGGCCGAGCCGCCGCACCGAGCGCCTCAGGCCAGCCCGACCTCGGGCCAACCTCCTCTCCCTCTCCTCCTTCCCTCTCCTCGCCGGACTCCCTCTTTCCTCCTCTGCCTCACCCTCTCTGTCCTCTACCTTTCTTCCGCAGGTCCGGCCCGAGCGCCATGGCCAGGAGAGGCGCCGCCGGCTCGAGCTCCGCCGCCCCACGGGAGCCTTCCTCCAGGCCTCACTCCGGTGGCCCCGTGCCCTCCTCCGCCGGAGCCGCGCTCCCCACCAAGCCCCTGCACCGAGCGCCGCCACGGGGGGGGGGGGGGGGGGAGCTCGCCGAAGCCGGCAACCGGCCGCGGCGCCGCCCCTGCTCGTCCAGGAGAGGACGAAGCCCCAACGCGCCCAGCTGGGCCTCCCCTCCCGCCTTGGGCCGGCCTCAGCCCAGCCGGCCAGCGGCCCAAGCCGGCCTCCCCTCCACAGCCAAGCCGCCACCGCCATGGGCCTCGGCCCACTAGGTGAGCCCAGGCTGCCCAGCCCCTCTTTTTTCTTTTTGATATTTATCTTTTTTTTTCCTGCAGCCTGTGATATTTTCTAAGTCCCTGTAATTTTGCTGCTGATCTGTTTTTGCACGGTTTTTTGCGAGTAATCCGTAGCTCCGATGAACGTGCCTCCAAAATGAAAGTTTCTTAGAATTGCGTGTACTTTAATTCATCTTTTGTGAGCATTTGCATTGGAGGTCATCTTGATTGTGTAATTGTGTGCTAAACAGGGCGTCAGATCGTTAATTGCAATTGTTGCTGTTAAACTGTCTGAAAACTGTTGCTTGATTGAAACTTCGGGCGACGGTTGCTTCGCAACCGTACGTCAGAATGGAGTGATTCCTTTTGCGTTGTGTTAAGAATTGTTTATACTTCAGTTTCATGCATTCACATGCCATAATTTCTTGCTGCATCATGATTGTATCTTGCTCCATAGTAGCTAACCTGTTGTTAGTGTCTTGTTATCTATATTTTGTTGCAACTTCGGTCGACGAGTGTGTCGCGGCCGTTTATCGGAATTGAGTGATTCCAATTGCATATTGTTAAGCATCATGTCTACTTTCATTACATGTATTGCATCTTCATGTTAACATTACTGGTCATGTAGATATTTAGCTCCAAAGTTGCTATGCTGCTGTTTTTGACAGCCACCTCTGTTTTTCTCTAAGTCTGTAACGTCATGATGCCATGTTGCATGCTTAATATCTTTTGATCTGTGATGCCTTTTTGCATGATTCTTTTTTCCATGCCTTACCTGCCATGTCTACTTTAGTTCCATATCATTTGTGAGCATGTTTGCATTGATTATCCTGTTTATGCATTGCTCTAAAGTGTGCTTCGTGATGTTCGCAGATTGTGTTGCAAACTTGTTTTGCTCGTATCTTTTTAACCGTAACTCCGTTTGGGGTGTTCTTTACACGTAACTTGATTAGTTTTTCGTGTACTTTGTGTTTATGCTATTGTTTGCTGTTGTTAACCAACCTAAAATATGGTTTAGGACAGAACAGTACCAAATCTTTCAATCATCGTGCGGCACTTAGTGTTATGCCATGTTTACTTTGTTGCCACGTAGTAATAGAGTGCTTGCTCATTGATTGCATTCCAGTGTTTATCGTCTTGTGTGCTTCCGCGGGTACCTCTCGGAGACGATGCGAGCTTGCGATCGACTACACCTTCGGAACCCGACTTATCAACAGGCAAGGACTATGCATTACTTATGATCCATTCTATTTCAACCAGCGCTTTGCATGCTAGTCTAGGTTAGTTTCGATGTTTGATCCTACCATATGTTTACAGCCTCTTTCAAACCGATACAGCCATGTCCCCTCCCAGCAAACCATGTACTGCTATGTTACTTTTGCTCGTTGCTCAGCCCCTGCTTAGTATGCATGCTTAGGATGCTACGATGTTACCCTGTTACTCCTTGGTTTTGGGATATCACATTATTATATTGTTGTTGATGATATGATTATTATAATGTTTACTATATTTTTCGAAGGATGGAAGGTCTAGGCTATCCCGCTCCGACGCTTTGTTCCATTCGAGTCACCTAGGATCCGAGTTCCGGGTATTGGTTTTAAGACTGAGCGTGCCTAACCGCGTGTGGGATTTTATGGGGTCCCCTTTTCTTACCTACCTAGCTTCAAGAATTTCTAGTGGTGGCCCAAGCTGATTTACCATTTGAAACCGTGTGTGTGCTCGTCAGCTGCCAGTAGTTTTTAAACCAACCCGGACCAGCGGAGACATGGTTTCCCTGTTGGTCCACCTTTGAACGGCGAGGGCCCGAGGCCTCACGTGAGGCGTCTCGGTAACCCAAACCCAGTTGAGACGGAAGAGTCCGATCCGAGAGCGTGGCCATCTTTTGGATTGGGTGTCGACTCCCCGGGGGCCACCCGGATTTGTTTGTTGTTAGCTAGAGGTACCTGTCGTTTCAGATCTCTTGGAACTAAATCATAAAATGGTTGCCTGTGTTGGGTAGCAACTGACAGAGATGGGCGTGCGTGCGGAGCCTTGTAATGGGCAGTTGGTACACCCCTGCAGGGTTAAATCTTTTCGAGAAGCCGTGTCCACGGTTATGCACGACTTGAGACCTACTCCTTGTTCATAGACAACAACAACTGAGATAATCTTAATATAACTTGATCAACGTGTGTGTGTGCCTTGACTGCTTCTTCTTCGTCGGGATGCGAAGAGGAGGACAAGGATAGGATAGGTGTCATGTTTGCGTAAGTATGTGATAGCAAGACTTGTTGGAGGCGATTCCTCATCGAATGCTTGGCTCCTTATCTTACTCTCTAGATCGTTAGCCACTTCGTAAATGCTAGTGCGGCAGCAACCTCACCACTTACCCCTTCCTTACCGTAAACTACTAGTTGTCCTAGAATTACGAGTGATGGAGTCCTTGCTGGGTCAGATGACCACTAAAGTTGGATGCTGAGTACCTCTGCACTCATGATACTACCCCCAAACTCTTTTCAGGGTTCTTGATCGACAACAGGTATGGTGATCGACATTTCGCGTGGAGACTCGACGACGGCTAGTTAGGCGGATCCCGGCGGAGGGCCTGGACCCGTGTGGTTATGGGATCGATGTTTTCTCTTTGCCAGTAGGCGTTTGATTGTAGTCTGTACTCAGACATGTATCTTCCGCTGTTGTATTGTATTTAGGCAGTTGTATGCCGATTGTATGAGATGTTGTATCCTTGTATTTGTAATGTTGTGATATGATGTTGGAAATCCGGGGCATATGACTTCGTCATATGTCGCGGTGGGACCGATATGTGCTTCGTCCCCGGATCTGGACGGAAACATCTAGATCTGGAACAGTACCGCATATCGGGCCTTACACCCAAGCCCAAGACTTATGCTATGGCGATGCAGGTAACAGATGGAAATAGGTCACATACCGACATGTAGTCTGTTAAGCGAGAAACGTTTCCGCATGAACGTGGTTGATGTAATCGAACCGACAATCCTCGATGCCGCGCAAATCCACGATGACTCCAGTAGCCACCCGTTCCTTGTAGACCGATGATGAGATTCCGTCCCCGTCGGAACATTGTCGGTGAAGACGAAGATGGATTCGGATCGGAGGGATCCGAACCAGGCGAGCAGCGCATAGAAGATTGATTCGGATCCCAGCACCCAATGCAGACTCCAAACAAGGGAAGTCCTCTCAAAGGAGGGAGAAAGAGGGAAAATAGATTAACATAATTTATCTGTATTTTTCTAAAATTTTCTATGTTAAAAAAATAACATCCACCACAATTATATATAGGGGCTACGCAGATAAATGAGTTAGCAATGTGGTACTAAACCACAAGTGCTAGCCACACACCTTTGCACATGGCCGCCGGCCACCAAAGGGCCATGGCGTGTGCATGTGGTGGTTGCCAAGTGGCCATGTTGCCTACATGGCCCATGGCGCCATGCCACACCTTTTTTTTTCTATTTTTTCCTTTTCTAAAAGAAAAATAAAAGAACATTTATTCCATTTAATTAATTTAAATTATATTTTAATATTTAATTTATTTAATTAAATAATAAAACATATTTAAATAACTTTCTAAACAATTGGAACTGCGGAACTTTTTTCGTCTTCCCTCCGAAACGATTTCGGAGTTCTCTCTTATTTTTCAGGCGATCCCGAATCTATCCTATATGTGTCGAATACCCTTAAGTGTGACACCCTACGGTTCGGTAAACAGCAGACATGATCAAGACACTCTCTTGATCAATGACCATCGATCAGACTTGGTTACAATCCTATATGGCCCCTGCGCTTCCATCGAATGAACTTCATCGATGTTGGATCCGTTTAATGTTGAGTCTTGTTCCCTTTGTCCTGCGGTACTTTGTTTGTCCAAGGTTTGATCATCGGTATTCAATATACCTAGTTCACCCTCGTTATAGATAAACATGTTTACTCGTTCCCGTGATATTACAACCCCATGACTTAGTCAAACATTTGCAAACTTTATGATGCAATATCATCGAGTGGGCCCAGAGTACCTATCCGTCACTCGGATGGACAAATATCGCTTTGATCTATTTTCATACTCATCAACATATCCATTTCGGAATACCCAAAGTACACCTTTATGGCCAGCATATTGATACGTCCCAAACGTATCTATAATTTCTGCTTGCTCCATGCATGTTTTGTGTGATACTGCTATGATCTAGATACACTTTCATATACTTTTGATCATATTATGGACTAACTTATTAACTCAGTGCACCCAAGTGCCAGTTCCTGTTTTCTGCTGTTTTCTATTTCAGGTTCCCCTCATATTAAAAGTGCTCAAAATATTCGGGAAAAATCAGATAAAAAATTGTTGGATATGTGCCCTAGAGACAAATTAATAAAGATATTTGTCACATATCCGTTTTGTTCATAATACGTTTTATACTGTGCTATAACTGTATTACTTGGAAATACTAATACAGGTGTAGTATAAAACATGGTCCGTAGTTTAACTCGGGTAAACTATCTCATTGGACAATTGATTGATCAAGCTTTCCTGATCATGGCGACACTTAAGTCCATTGACAATGAGGTCATATCATTAGGGGAATGATGTGATGGACGGACACCCACCTAAAGTATTGGAATGTGATCGAGTCACATAGTTCAGCGTTGCTATGACTTTGTAACATATGGCTTAGTCCTTAGACCGTAATGATCATACGTAATTGTCATCTATGAGGAGACTTTGATTTGTATCCCACCGCCTGACTGAAATATGCTGGCTATAATGGTGCACTTTGGGTATTCCGAAATAGATGGTTAATGAGTATGTTAATAGATCAGAGCGGGATTTGTCAGTCCTTGTGACAGGACAGGTACTCTGGGCCCACTCGGTGATATTGCATCAACAGCTTGCAAGCAAGTGACTGGGTCACAAGAGATGCAATGATCATGGACGAGTAAACTTGTTTGTTGTGAACGAGATGTGAACACGGTATGTAGGATACCGACGATCAAACCTCGGACAAACAAAGTACCGCAGCACAAAGGGATTACGTCGTATCGTTAACGGTTTCCAAAAGCGATCGAAGTTCATTCGATGGAAGCGCAGGGGCTGTCAAGGATTGTAACCAGGTCCAACTGACTAGTCATTGGTCAATGAGAAGAGTCTCGACCATGTCTGCTGTTTCCCGGACCGTTAGGGTGTTACACTTAAGGGCAATCGATGCATAGGACAGTTACGGGATCAATCGGTGAAATAAGAGAAATCACCGGAATAGTTCCGGAGGAGGACGGAATAGTTTCCGGACATTTTCAATAGTTCAAAATAAAGTTTAATTGTTTTAATAATGTTTTTATTATTTAATTATCTGAATTAAATATTTAAAACTTATTAAATAATTAAAAATAATGGAAAAAGCCTATATGGGCCCTTGGGGCCCATTAGGGGAGGAGGGGGTTTCCCCCCCTTGGGCTTGGCGCCAAGGGTGGGGCCCATCCCCCCCTATGGCCGGCGCACCCCTCCCCCCTTGGGGGTTTAGTCCCACATGGGGGAGGGAAGAGGGATCACACCCCCCTTGGCCTTTATATAGAGGGGTAGACCCCCCCTTTTTCCATACAACAATTAATCTCCTTCTTCTTCCTTCTCCTTTTCCGGAAGTGGACTCCCCTTGTTTGGAGTCTGCACCAGGATTGGAGTTCTCCACCATAAGGCAGGCCGTCGCTCTGCCGGAGTCGGGATCCGTAGCCGTCTTTCTTCCGCTGCTCGCCTGGTTCGGAGCCCGGGAGGAACATCGATTGTACCGTACGTGTATAATCTCTTCGAGGCACTACACATGTGGTGCTGCTTCGTCGCTGGAGGTTTACCGGGAGTCATCCTCGCCGGTGGTGGTCTTCTACACGACAGGGAGGTCGTAGTTCTGAGTCTACGCCAACCACGTTCGAAAGAACGTTTCCCTCTTTCGGTCTTCAAAGGTATGAACACCGATTCCCTCCGTTACTTTACATCGCCATAGCATAGATCTTGGGTTCGGGTACCGTAGGTGTGAAAAATTTGTGTTTTCTGCCCCGTATCCCAACAGTGGTATCATGAGCTAGCTATGCGTAGATGTATTGTACGGGTAGAACACATCTAGGATGTGGGCATCGAATCTTCATTCGTTACCCTCCCACGTGTACTCATTTAGCATTGCGGCAATGTTTGATGAAGCGGCCCCCGACTGACCTTACGTGTTTACGCGAGACTGGTTCCACGCTTGACATATGGCTTGTACCATATAAAGTGGCTGGGGGGTGTCTGTCTCTCTGCATTAGCGATGCGAAGAAGTTGTTGCAACGGAGGGCCCCGACAGGGGTGTAATAGAGACGATTGGGGATCGGTGTTGTGGCATGTTTTCGCAGGATAGAAATCGGTTGTCTCTCTCGAAACCCCTAGCAGCCACGTAAAACTTGCATAAGCTAAAGTAGAAAGGCGTTTGACTTTGCTTTGCATGAAGGGGGATCATAGCTTGTATGATTTAAAGTTTTACATCCTGTTTTTCTAATATGCTTGATATAACGACGGTAGCATTATAGGATGATCTCTCACTAAAACCAACACAGTGTCCTTACCCTAGTGAGCACCACCTGGAAAGTTCTACATTATGGAGGCATCACGTGTCACACGGGTGTCAAACATTTTTTCGTTCACAAGAGGTGGGTGTAGCAAGCCTGGCATATGTATATGATATGGCCTTGCATGACACAGCAACAAATCACATAGGGTGTGATGGCGAGCCTGGCATATGTATATAATATGGCCTCGGGACACAAGAGACCGAAAGGTCGAGCATGAGTCACATAGATGATGTGATTGGCATGATGGCCTACCTTGAACACATACTGATGACCGTGACGATCGGGGGAGGTATGGTGTTCTAGGATCGTGTAATCACTTAGCAAAATTGAGAGATGTTTTCCTAAGTGGGAGTTTTAGAATTAATTGTAATTGAACTCCACATTATGAACAAAAGTCTAAATATGTATCTTTGTGAATCAACCTTGTAGATGGCAGCACCACGCCCCTCGTTCAACTTAGGATCATTCCTAGAGAAAGATAAACTGAAAACTAATGGGTCAAACTTCACCTCCTGGTTCCGCACCCTGAGGATTCTCCTCGTTCCCCTCAAAATGTCCTATGTACTTGAGACTGCATTAGGAGATGCACCAGCAACTACCGCTACTCCGGCTGAGAAGAAAGTCAATCTCATTAAGTCGGATGATTCCTCCCTTGTCAAGAAGGGTATGCTCCATGCCATGGAGGCTGAACTGCAGAAACGGTTCGAGAGCTTCAGTGTTTATGAGATAATCACTGACCTCAAGACTGTCTTTGCACCTCAAGCCAAGGTTGAGAGAAATGAAATTTGTGAAGCTTTCTTCTCTGCAAAGATGGAAGAGCACACCAGCATGACTGAGCACGTAGTCAAAATGTCTGACTATGTTCAACGCCTAAATGATCTAGAATTTAAGATTCCAGATGAAGTGGCGATTGATAGGGTGTTGCGGTCGCTACCCCCTAGCTATGAGAGTTTTGTGTTGAAGTACAACATGCAAAGAATGGTTGAGACCCTTTCTGAATTGTTCACCATACTCAAAATTGCTGAGATGGAAATCAAGAAGGAGCACAGCTGCACCAAGTACCTAGAAGATAAGAAGGCCGGCAAGGTTGCCGGAAGAGACATGGACATATGTGATGTACATGTTATTGATGTTTTCCTGACAAGTGCTCGGAGCAACGTCTGGATATTTGATACCGGATCAGTTGCTCACATCTGTAACTCCCAGGAGGGGATGCAGAATAAACGACTCTTGCGGAAGGATGAAGTGACGATGCGCGTTGGGAACGGTGCCAAGGTTGAAGTAATTTCAATTGGCACGCTTCGTCTTAGTATCCCTTCGGGATTGATTCTTGTCTTGAATAATTGCTATTATGTACCCGCGTTAAGTATGAACATTATGAGTGGCTCTTGCTTGATGCGAGACCAGTATTCTTTTAAATCCGAAACAACTGGTTGTTCGATTTATAAGAATAATGTCTTCTATGTTCATGCACCGGTGCGTAATGGTTTATTCTTAATGGATCTCGAATATCATGACTCCCACATCAATAACGTAGAGGCCAAAAGATTAAAGCCTAGTAACGAAGAACACATGACGATGTGGCATTGTCGACTTGGTCATATTGGTATAAAGCGCATGGAGGAACTCCATAAAGATGGACTTCTGGAGTCACTGGATTTTGGATCCCTTGACACATGTGAACCATGCCTAATGGGAAAAATGACAAGGACTCCATTCAATGGAACAATGGAGCGTGCGGAGGACTTATTAGGGATCATACATACTGATGTATGCGGACCAATGAATGTCACCGCACGCAATGGTTTTCGTTACTTCGTGACCTTCACGGATGACTTAAGTAGATACGGGTATATCTATTTAATGAAACACAAGTCTGAAACCTTTGAAAAGTTCAAAGAATTTCAGAGTGAGGTCGAGAATCAACTCGGGAAGAAAATCAAGCACCTTCGATCTGATCGAGGAGGCGAGTATTTAAGTCACGAGTTGGGCACTCATCTTAAGACTTGTGGTATTGTACCACAACTTACGCCAGCTGGAACACCGCAGCGAAACGGTGTGTCCGAGAGACGTAATCGAACACTATTGGATAGTGTACGGTCAATGATGTCTCATACCAACTTACCTACATCATTCTGGGGGTATGCATTAGAAACTGCCGCTTACGTTCTTAATAGGGTACCATCCAAATCCGTAGAGACAACGCCAATTGAGAAATGGTGTGGCAAGAAGCCAAAGTTGTCTCACCTGAAGATTTGGGGTTGTGAGGCTTATGTTAGGAAACTTCAGCCTGACAAACTCGAATCTAAGGCGGAGAAATGCATCTTTGTAGGATATCCAAAGGAAACTGTTGGATACACCTTCTACAACCAATCTGAGGGCAAAACGTTTGTCGCTAAGACTGGACACTTTCTTGAGAAAGAGTTTCTCTCGAAAGAATTGAGTGGGAGGAAAATAGACCTCGATGAAGTGACTGACCAATCACTCCAAATGGAAGAACCGGCAACAGAAATTGTTCTGGAACCTTCTTCCACAGTGGGAGCTGAAGAGAATGGCCAGGAAGACATTCATAACGATCATGACATACATGATGATCATGATGAGAATGAAGAGGAACCTATTTTTCCCCGTAGGTCATCAAGAGTCCGTCAACCTATCGAGTTTTACGGACAACTTGTGAATGCAATATCGTCTGATGAGTCGGATGAACCTACGAGTTACAAAGAAGCAATGGAGGGACCCGAGTCCGAGAAATGGCTAGAAGCCATGAAATCCGAAATAGACTCCATGTACACCAACAAAGTTTGGACTTTGGTGGATATTCCCGAGGACCGCAAGGCCGTCGAGAATAAATGGATTTTCAAGAAAAAGACTGACGCAGACGGAAACGTATCTGTCTACAAAGCTCGACTTGTCGCGAAGGGGTTCCGACAAATTCAAGGAGTTGACTACGAGGAGACATTCTCTCCTGTAGCGATGATCAAGTCTATTCGGATCCTACTAGCAATAGCTGCCTATCATGATTACGAGATATGGCAGATGGATGTGAAAACCGCGTTCCTTAATGGCAACATTGAGGAAGAGTTGTATATGATGCAACCAGAGGGGTTTATCGATCCAAGGAATGCTGGTAAGGTGTGCAAGCTTCAACGGTCCATCTATGGGTTGAAGCAAGCATCTCGGAGCTGGAATCTTCGATTTGATGAGGTCATTAAAGCTTTTGGATTTGTCCAAAACGTCAAAGAGTTCTGCGTCTATAAGAAACTGGGTGGGAGCTCTGTAGCATTCCTTGTGTTATATGTAGATGACATATTACTAATAGGGACCGATAAGAAATTCTTAGAAGAAGTAAAGGAATATCTGAATGGACAATTTTCCATGAAGGACCTAGGTGAAGCTGCGTACATATTGGGGATTAAGATCTATAGAGATAGACCTAATCGACGGTTGTGTCGGGACCCGGGGTTAGCGTATGCAAGTACAGTTAAGACATAGTCATATGGAGAGCCGAGAACCGCACCCACTTGTCTAAGCAGACAAGGCCAAGCACTGAACATTCTCGGAAAGCATCATACGTGAGGGGCATCCCATCCAGGCCGGATGATCAACTGAAATGGGTCCTCATCGTACGCACACAAGTCTACTGATATGGGTGGTGAACTCCCATATTCAAAGACAAGTCGCCTCAACCATACTATCGACTATCTCAAAACTCTTACATAGACTTACTCCAGCCCGATCACTTAGTCGGGGTCTAGGGCGGGCTCGATCATACCACAAAGTGTGCACGATACGGAGTCTCGAGCAATCGCATCGCGATGCCCCAAGCTGCGCACATCTAAGGGCCACTTGGTGTATGAAAGACCGCCAGCCAGAACACAACTAAGGTCTTGAAAACCCATACAAAGACATGCATGTTATAAACATACACGCAGCACACATGCCTTGTATGAACAGCAGGTACCATTGCAATTCTCTACAAAGTGTACATTTTATTTATAACTCTTATAGAGTACACACAGAGATCACATACATGTGATCCAACATTACAACACAGAGCGGAAGCAAATTATGTCTGAGTACAGACAAGTTTAACAAATGGCTTAAGAAGCCTTATTCAAACACAAAGCCCTCCACGAGGGAACCAGTCTGCTGACTGGGACTAGACTAGCTTAACTTCAGTCGTCCAGCTCGATGAAGAAACCACCTTCGGGGTCAGTGGCGTCATCTAAAACATAGATTAAGCAAACGTGAGTACAAAGGCGTACTCAGCAAGACTTACATAGGAGCTATACTACTCATGCACATGTATCAAGGTAAAGGGAGGTGGGGTTCACTTGCAGAAATGCCAGCTTTGACTTGGCTAATCCTGAACTACGAGTACCAGACTTTGAGGTAAGAAGCGTACACGAGTCCACTACTTTCACCAACCAATACACCACTATGGTGCCTTCCTCGACTTCCCCACGAGAAAGCACGCCATAGCACTCACACTTATCTTGGTGTGTTTTAGAAGTATCCGGTTCAAGTTATCTAATAATCAAGCTAAGCTTTCCAAGCAGTCCGTAACCGCGGACGCGGCTATTCGAATAGTTTTGTTAACCTTGCAAGGGTGTACCGCTACACACACATGATCATCATTTACCGCCTTTGATCTCAACACCATTCAAGGGGTGCCAGTGAGGATGCTCACCAAAACTGTTACCTCATAGCCGATCTAGTCCGAGAAAGCCGCCTACTTGGGTTGGTTACCACAATCGTGAACCCGGCCGGTTTACCGAAGTGGACCCAAGTGATGTGTGCATGGTGCATAAGCCGGTCTCGGGTGAGCCGTTCTCTCACTTAGCATCCAGGCCACAAGCCTACCAGAACTCCAAACTATTGCGACATCTGGACATCGAAAGGGATGAGTTAGTAAGTCGAGAGGGGTCAGTGAGCCCAATGTGTGGTTGTACTCTTCATCTTGGATCACCACACAAGAACTCGTACTAGGGCGGTGTTCAACGAGACAACCCACTGCGTACTCCTACACAGCCTCTCATCGTTCACCTTGTATTAGGGTCGATTCACCAACACTTTTCTACCATCATCAACATGATCACTCCCATCCCGACTCACATCACAGTAACAACATGGTATCATACTAAGCATGCAATAAGCAGTAACATTGCAGGGGCCACATGATATCAAACAACTCCTACAGTTGCTAGGATTGTGGTTTTCTTACTACTGTGACAAAATGATAGGTCATGCAAAGGAATGGGTTCATCTATGCGGTAGAATCGTAACATGGTGATCATCCTATACAATGCATAAGCGAGACATGAGAGGGAAGTGGGATTTTATCGACATGATCAATGGGGGTTTGCTTGCCTTGCTGACGAGGTTCGGGTTCTGGATCTTCAGCGAAGGGGGTGACCTCTTGCTCCGGTTCCACCTCTACTCGACAAACAAAGCACGAAGTAGCAATCAATATGAATGCAATGCTCAAGCACATGATTGAATGTTAAAGCTTGAGGTATAAGTTTTGATGTGTGAGGCAATTCCATTTAAGTGGAATATATTGCATTTAAAATGCAAATTCAAACTCCACATTTGAATTTAACTTAGCCAAGTTGAATGTGACATAGTCTGATCATTTTGAATCAACTTCAAATGTGTAAGATATGCCTCTGAAGTGTGGTTGAAATATAGCTTAAATCCATGGTCCAAGTTGCAAACTCAATTGATTTGAATTTGAAATAAATTCAAATAAACCAAATGACATATGCTACTGGTCCCATTTTAAATTCAACTCAAACAGAGTTGAAAGTTGCATATTTGGAAAGATAATTTTCTCCTGATCATTTTTCATATATTATTTGTCCAATTTGGAGTTAATATGAATTTTCTATGAATTTCCAAAGTTTGGGGTATTTTCTGGAATTTCTGGAATTCTTTTAATTCAAATAATCTCTGGAAATTCATTAATTCGATTTACTGCGTCAGGCTGACGTCAAGCTGGCGTCAGGGGGGGGGCTGACATGTGGGTCCACCCTGTCAGTGGCTGGGTTAACTTAACCCGTGGGTTAAATTAATCCTGTGGCTTAATTAAGCCACTGGGCCCACTGGTCAGTGACCCAGGGGTCACTAATTAGGTGATTAACCGGGGGGGTTAACGCTGACTCGCCGGCGGCTTGACGCCGGCGACTGGAGTCGCGGCGGCGCTGCACGGAAGCTCGATTCCGTCCACCATTTGGAGCGCGACGACCACCAAAACGAAGCTCTCACTCGCGCGCGTCGAACGGGACCAAAACCATGCGCTGGGGTGCACCGTACGCTCGCCGGTGTCAACTCTTGCGGCGACCTAGCCACGGCCACCATCGAGATTTGGCTCCAGGGCACGGCTTGAGGCGAGGTTGGGCTGGTTCGACGAGGAAGAACACGGCGAACACGATGGTCATCACGGCTGGCTCGATTGCTTAGCGGATGAACGGCTCCATCGATCCCGGCGGCGAGAAGCTTCGGCTACCATGGTGGATCCGGCTAGAGCGAGTAATCCAGGGGGAAAACAGAGGGGTTTCACTCGTAAGCTCACCAGGAGCTTAGCAGAGGTGGCGGCGAGTGCTGGGGTGGCTCAACGGCGGTGTAAACGACGAATTCCTTCACGGCGGCCGGCGGAAGCTCGAGGAAGAATTGGGCGTCTACGCGGGCTCCGTGCTCGATTCCTTCTGCAGGTCGATGGAGTCGACGACGACGAAGCGCTTGGACACCGTCTTGGAGCTTCTCGGCTTCACTGGCCACGCGGTTGCTCGACGGCGCTCCGGCGTGTTCCTCGGGCGGCGACGAATCGGGCGGAACAGAAGAGGAGGAAGCTTGTGGAGGGGGGAAACCGAACCGGGGCGGCTCCAGGATGCTTCTGGATGCGATAACGTGGACGGGGAGGGAAGCAGGAGGTGGCTAACGTCGTCGACATGCTCGCCACGGCGGCAGCAGCCTGCCTGGCGCGAGGAAGAAGACGCCCTGTCCCTGGGCCGGTCTGCCTCGGTGAGTTGGGCCCAATTGAGGTAAGCCTTCTATTCCTTTTTCTGTTTAATCTTTCCTTTCTGTTATTTGTTCTGTTTAGCTAAAATAAATAGCTAAACATTTTATTAAATGCTGAAAACTTTTATGTGGCCTCATAATAATATAAACTAGCCACTCATAAACTTTCAACATTTTTAAAATTCAAATGATTTGAATTTTAAATCAAAAAGGGGTATTTCTTTAATTCCAAGGTACTGTTTGAATATTTGAAAAATCTATTAGCATGGGGTGGGTCCCACATCACTTGATATGTGATCACACTCATTTATAAGACTTTTCAAAACTCTAACATGAATTTTTGGAAAATATTTTTATCTGGCCTTTTGAATTAATTCATCTGGGGGGGTGTTCCTTCTCCCATTTGGATTTTGAATTTGATTTCCAAGATTTCGTTTGAAATTTTGACATGATGCAAAGGTACTAGCTAACCCTAGCACATACCTAACAGAGGGATCTGACAACTCGCCCCCACTCAAAAGAATCTCGTCCCGAGATTCAGAAGTCTGCGGGAGGAAGGTGGGATACTCGGCACTGAGACGGTCTTCTCTTTCCCACGTGGCTTCTCTTTCGGAGTGGTGTGACCATTGCACTTTCAAGAACCTAATCTTCTGACGGCGAGTGACACGCTCTGTGGAATCAAGAATACGAACGGGGTATTCTCGATAAGAAAGGTCATCTTGGAGATCAAGCGTTTCATGGTCGACTTCGCGGATGGGGTCCTTGAAGCAACGCCTGAGTTGGGACACATGTAATACATCGTGTACTCGGGAAAGGTGCGGAGGTAGTTCAAGTTGGTAGGCAACTTCTCCACGTTTAGCAATAATGTGGAAAGGTCCGATGTAACGTGGGGCCAACTTGCCTTTGATACCGAAACGTTGGGTTCCCTTCAGAGGAGTAACCCGAAGGTAAGCCTTCTCATCCAGATTGTAGCTCTCTTGCCTATGATGACGATCATAGTAGCTCTTCTGACGAGACTGGGCTGCTTTCAATTGATCACGAACAATGCGAACTTGCTCTTCTGCTTCCTTGATCATATCCGGTCCAAAGAATTGTCTTTCACCGGTTTCAGAACAGTTTAGTGGTGTTCGACATCGTCGTCCATAAAGGAGTTCAAAAGGAGCCATGTTCAGACTAGATTGAAAACTATTGTTATAAGAAAATTCGGCAAATGGAAGAGAATTCTCCCAATTCTTTCCGAATGAGATAACACAAGCTCTGAGCATCTCTTCAAGAATTTGGTTAACCCTTTCGACTTGACCGCTAGACTGAGGATGAAAAGCTGTACTAAAGGAGAGATGAGTTCCCATAGCATTCTGAAAGCTTCCCCAAAATTTAGAGGTGAAAAGGCTACCACGATCAGAATTGATTTCCAAAGGAACACCATGAAGGGATACAATTCTAGAGATGTACAAGTCCGCTAACTGGCTAGCAGTTATAGACTCGCGAACCGGAAGGAAGTGAGCAACTTTGGAAAGCCTATCTATGACAACGAAGATGGCATTGTTCCCTTTCTGGGTTCTTGGAAAGCCGGTGATGAATTCCATACCGACTTTGTCCCATTTCCACTCGGGAATAGACAAAGGTTGAAGTGTACCAGCAGGTCTTTGATGTTCTGCCTTAATGCGACGACAAACATCACATTCGGCAACAAATTGAGCAATGTCTCTCTTCATCCTAGTCCACCAAAATCTCTGGCGTAGATCTCGGTACATTTTCGTGCTACCGGGATGAATTGAGAGGGGTGTGTCATGGGCTTCTTTGAGGATGAGTTGCCTTAGTTCCCTATTCTTAGGTACTACCAAACGATTTTCAAAGAATACCGTTCCTTTGTTATCTGTGGAGAAACATTTAGCAACTCCGCTAGCAATGTTCTCCTTGATCCGGCGAACACCTCGTGCACGCCTTTGGGCAACTATAATTTGATCCTCAAGAGTTGGTTTCGCCACCAAGGTAGAAAGATAGCCATGAGGAACAATTTCAAGGTTGAGCTTGCGAAAGTCCTCATGAAGAAGTGGTTGATACTGCTGTAACATGAGTTTGTTACAGTACGACTTACGACTTAGTGCATCAGCCATGACATTGGCTTTGCCTGGGGTGTAAGAAATTGCTACGTCGTAATCTTTTATCAACTCAATCCAGCGTCTTTGCCTGAGATTAAGATCTGGCTGGGTGAAAATATATTTGAGGCTTTGGTGGTCGGAATAAATCTCACAACGATTACCAAGGAGGTAATGTCGCCAAGTTGTTAGAGCATGAACTACGGCAGCGAGTTCAAGGTCATGGGTAGGATAGTTCTCTTCATGTGGCTGCAACTGGCGTGAAGCATAAGCTACCACATGTCGATCTTGCAGAAGTATGCATCCTAACCCTTGCCGTGAGGCATCACAATAGATCTCGAAATCTCTTTTGGTGTCTGGAGGTGCAAGCACGGGTGCAGAAGTTAATCTTCTTTTTAGCTCTTGAAAGCTTTCCTCGCACTTGGGAGTCCATAAGAATTTCTTATCTTTCTTGAGGAGTTCAGTTAGAGGCTTTGCAACTTTAGAAAAGTTCTCGACGAAGCGACGGAAATAACTGGCTAGGCCAAGAAAACTTCTAACTTGCTTAACCGATTCAGGTGGAGTGCAGTCAAGGACGGCCTGAACTCTCTCGGGATTCACAGCAATGCCTCTTGCAGAAATCACGTGGCCTAAGTAGGTCACTTCTGGTAGTCAGAATTCACACTTGGAGAATTTAGCGTGCAGGCGATGCTCTCTAAGTTTCATCAATACCAGCCTTAAGTGTTCGGCATGATCTCCTTCGTTCTTCGAGTAGATGAGAATATCATCAAGATAAACCACAACAAATTTATCTAGGTACTCCATGAAGATCGAATTCATCAAGCGTGAGAATGTGGCGGGGGCATTGGTTAAACCAAAGGACATGACGGTGTACTCGTAAAGACCATAACGAGTAGTAAAAGCCGTTTTGGGAATGTCCTCGTTTCGGATTCTGATCTGATGATAACCTAATCTCAAATCCATCTTGGAGAAGACGGAGGATCCTGCAAGTTGATCATAAAGATCATTGATCCTGGGCAGTGGGTATTTGTTCTTTATCGTCGCTAAATTTAGCGGGCGATAGTCTACGCACATCCAATCTGTTCCATCTTTCTTCTTTACGAACAGAACGGGACAATCCCATGGCGATGAGCTAGGGCGGATGAAGCCTTTTGCCAACGAAGCATCAAGTTGGGTTTTTAGCTCAGCTAACTCATGTGGGGCCATTTTATATGGGCGTTTGGAAATTGGTGCGGTTCCTGGAACAAGATCCACTATAAACTCTACACACCTGTCGGGTGGCATGCCCGGCAGCTCTTCAGGAAAGACATCCGGGAAGTCACGAACCACCGGAATATCTTCAAGTTCGGGAAGGGGAAGTACATTCAAGGAATGCACTTGGGTTCTTGTTCTGGGTGAGGTATAGTTGACTGTTTTGCCTGAAGGGTGGGTGAGTTTCACGGATTTGCCTTTGCAATCCAGGTAGGCATTCTGTCTTGATAGCCAATCCATGCCAAGGATGACATCAATGTCTGAAGACTTGAGGGCTATGAGTGAAGCAAGGAATACTAAACCCTCAATTGAAATTTGATTACCATGGCTCACTCTATTAGTTTGCCATCTTGACCCTGGAGTTTGAATAATCATTGGGGTGGACAATTCAACAAAAGGTAACTCATGAAGAAGTGCATAACTTTCCGACATGAATGAATGAGATGCTCCTGGGTCGAAAAGAACGGAAGTAGGAACAAAATTGACTGGGAGCGTACCAAGAATGACGTCAGTGGTGTCGTCAGTCTCTTCAGCAGCAATCTGGTTTAGACGTCCACGAGTGGCGGGAGGAGCGGGTTTGGCGGTGAAGACCTTCTGGGGTGGCTTTCCACGACCATTGTTGTTGTTGTTGTTGCCTCCGGCACGGGGAGGAACGTTCTGGTGTTGGAGTTGGTTCTGGGGGCACTCGCGAGAGTAGTGGCCTGCCTGACAACACTTGTAGCAAGCTCCGAAAACAGTGCGTGGAGCTGGGTTGTTTGGTGGAGCTGGGTGGAACTGGGTGGGTGGACGAGGCGCCACATAGGATGGCCTCGGTGGGTTATTCTGGCGGAACATGCTATTGGGGATCCAGATCTTGCGCTTATGGGAACCAGAACTGGATGAACTATCGTCTCTAGGGTGTTTGCGGAAATCGTTGGGGGTGTTCATGTCCTCTGCCTTGATGGCCTTGTTGACAAGGACCTGGAATGTGGCAAAGTCATGAAGGTTGAGCTCGCGACGGAGTCCACTGTTGAGGCCACGACGGAACCTCTCTTGTTTCTTGGAGTCGGTGGAAACTTCTTCAGTTGCATAACGAGCAAGTCGGTTGAACTCACGACTAAACTCGTCCACGGTCCTTCTGCCTTGAGTGAGGTTACAAAACTCCTCACGCTTGCGGTCCATAAGACCCTTGGGAATGTGGTGCTCGCGGAAAGACGTGCAGAATTCCTCCCAAGATGCAGGTGGTCCAACGGGACGCATATTCAGAAAGTTCTCCCACCAAGAGCTTGCTGCACCTTCGAGGTGATAGGAGGCATAGCTGACCTTGTCGCCATCTGCAACATGACCGGCTTGGAGCTTCCTCTCGATGCTGCGGAGCCAGTCATCGGCGTCAAGGGGCTCAGTGGAGTAACTAAAAACTGGGGGATGAAGCCGGATGAAGTCGTTCAGGGACACCAGCTCATTGCGCTATTGAGTGGTGTTGCGTGCGATGACTTCCAGCAGGTGGTGAGAGTCACGGCGGTTCCTCTCGACCTCCATCAGAACTTGGGCCATCGTGGGTGGGGGTGGAAGGTTGCCTTCCTCCTGGTCATTCCCACAACCTTGGTTACGACCAATCTGGCCACGGGTTCCTTGAGACATCCTGAAGGTGAAAACCAAAGTCAAACAGAGTTGATCTGAAGAGTCTAAACAAGGTATTGAAGTACTGGAAGGATTACAGAGCAAAGGAAGTAATCATCTTGACAACATAGTGATAAAGCATACAAGCCATATATTCACAAGCTGTCATACAAACCATACATCGTTTTAGTACAAGCACTAAGCTAATACAAACGTGATGAGATGATACATCCTTCAGAGGCACTCTGACTTCCTATACATTATTTATCTAAGCCTCTGGAACTTAGACACCTTGCATACAATACACTAAGATACTACTACATCCTCACTAAGTAAGACCACATGCGGTCTCACTCATCTCCATCTCCATAGTAGTCCTCATAAAAGTTACCCGCGTATCCCGGTAGCTGGAGGTGACCATCGGAAAACACGGAGGCTTGTGGACCCTGATATCCATTTGGGCAAGGATGGGGCCTAGGTCCAGTGTAGGGTGGAAGCAAAGGACCACGGGGTGGAAAAATTTCTCCAATCTCGGGCCAAGCAACTCGAGAAGGCATCTGAGTCCTCACTGGGTAGATCGCATCATACTCAACTGATCCCACGCTCACAAAGGGTGCCAAGAGCGTCAGTGCTCGATACAGACGAACACGAGTGGCGTGGAGCTCAAAACGGAGAGCGCGTGCATCACGATCTCTGTCACTAGCAAACCTAGCAGTCACCTGGAGTGCTGGATCCTCTGCAGAGTGATCTGAGTAGAGTCCGGTGTAATATCCCTCTTCTCCTGGAAGTGCAGCAGGGATATAGCGGAATGAAGTCTCTCTCAGCATGGTGTGCTCCTCTCTCAGCAGGGTAATACATGAATATGCAGCATCCTGCACAGCCATGTTCTCGTTAACGCCAATGCCATGTCCAAAGTGGATAGGCTGGGTGACTCCAACGTGGTGCGGATAGATCCGGACGATGCAGTGGAACTGCGTCTGGTTGAAGTCGTGGAACTGCTCCTCGACGGTGTACTCAGGGTACCAGCGATATCCCACATAGGACTTCATCTCGATCAACGTGGCGGGATGGCCATGCACACCGAGGCACCTGGTCAAACGAATAATCTGCCGAGGGGGAAGATCTGCCATCTGAAACAGAAAGGAGTTTGCAAATGCATCAGATTATGAGATAAACTTGGAATGACTCGGACAGCATAACGGCTGTAATTGTAAGAAATGACAATTTCTTACAACATGGACACAGCACTTACATACGATGTAATAAGTCAGGAAGCATAACCATTCTAACAAACCGATCACAACTTTCCTACGGCTATGAGGAAGCAAACAACGAGATGTTCTAATCAGACAGAGGAGAGCCTAGTCCTATCTTCCCGTAGAATAAGATGAGGGTGACTCAGAACTCAGAACGAAGGGGGTAAGGAGAAAAAAGAAGCCTTACGTTGTTCCCTTATATACCCATAGTAACTATATAACTATAAAAGGCTAGACTCGACTTCGGCCAAGGCTACTAGTCCTACAGTCAAACCTGGCTCTGATACCAAGTCTGTCGGGACCCGGGGTTAGCGTATGCAAGTACAGTTAAGACATAGTCATATGGAGAGCCGAGAACCGCACCCACTTGTCTAAGCAGACAAGGCCAAGCACTGAACATTCTCGGAAAGCATCATACGTGAGGGGCATCCCATCCAGGCCGGATGATCAACTGAAATGAGTCCTCATCGTACGCACACAAGTCTACTGATATGGGTGGTGAACTCCCATATTCAAAGACAAGTCGCCTCAACCATACTATCGACTATCTCAAAACTCTTACATAGACTTACTCCATCCCGATCACTTAGTCGGGGTCTAGGGCGGGCTCGATCATACCACAAAGTGTGCACGAGACGGAGTCTCGAGCAATCGCATCGCGATGCCCCAAGCTGCGCACATCTAAGGGCCACTTGGTGTATGAAAGACCGCCAGCCAGAACACAACTAAGGTCTCGAAAACCCATAAAAAGACATGCATGTTATAAACATACACGCAGCACACATGCCTTGTATGAACAGCAGGTACCATTGCAATTCTCTACAAAGTGTATATTTTATTTATAACTCTTATAGAGTACACACAGAGATCACATACATGTGATCCAACATTACAACACAGAGCGGAAGCAAATTATGTCTGAGTACAGACAAGTTTAACAAATGGCTTAAGAAGCCTTATTCAAACACAAAGCCCTCCATGAGGGAACCAGTCTGCTGACTGGGACTAGACTAGCTTAACTTCAGTCGTCCAGCTCGATGAAGAAACCACCTTCGGGGTCAGTGGCGTCATCTAAAACATAGATTAAGAAAACGTGAGTACAAAGGCGTACTCAGCAAGACTTACATAGGAGCTATACTACTCATGCACATGTATCAAGGTAAAGGGAGGTGGGGTTCACTTGCAGAAATGCCAGCTTTGACTTGGCTAATCCTGAACTACGAGTACCAGACTTTGAGGTAAGAAGCGTACACGAGTCCACTACTTTCACCAACCAATACACCACTATGGTGCCTTCCTCGACTTCCCCACGAGAAAGCACGCCATAGCACTCACACTTATCTTGGTGTGTTTTAGAAGTATCCGGTTCAAGTTATCTAATAATCAAGCTAATCTTTCCAAGCAGTCCGTAACCGCGGATGCGGCTATTCGAATAGTTTTGTTAACCTTGCAAGGGTGTACCGCTACACACACATGATCATCATTTACCGCCTTTGATCTCAACACCATTCAAGGGGTGCCAGTGAGGATGCTCACCAAAACTGTTACCTCATAGCCGATCTAGTCCGAGAAAGCCGCCTACTTGGGTTGGTTACCACAATCGTGAACCCGGCCGGTTTACCGAAGTGGACCCAAGTGATGTGTGCGTGGTGCATAAGCCGGTCTCGGGTGAGCCGTTCTCTCACTTAGCATCCAGGCCACAAGCCTACCAGAACTCCAAACTATTGCGACATCTGGACATCGAAAGGGATGAGTTAGTAAGTCGAGAGGGGTCAGTGAGCCCAATGTGTGGTTGTACTCTTCATCTTGGATCACCACACAAGAACTCGTACTAGGGCGGTGTTCAACGAGACAACCCACTGCGTACTCCTACACAGCCTCTCATCGTTCACCTTGTATTAGGGTCGATTCACCAACACTTTTCTACCATCATCAACATGATCACTCCCATCCCGACTCACATCACAGTAACAACATGGTATCATACTAAGCATGCAATAAGCAGTAACATTGCAGGGGCCACATGATATCAAACAACTCCTACAGTTGCTAGGATTGTGGTTTTCTTACTACTGTGACAAAATGATAGGTCATGCAAAGGAATGGGTTCATCTATGCGGTAGAATCGTAACATGGTGATCATCCTATACAATGCATAAGCGAGACATGAGAGGGAAGTGGGATTTTATCGACATGATCAATGGGGGTTTGCTTGCCTTGCTGACGAGGTTCGGGTTCTGGATCTTCAGCGAAGGGGGTGACCTCTTGCTCCGGTTCCACCTCTACTCGACAAACAAAGCACGAAGTAGCAATCAATATGAATGCAATGCTCAAGCACATGATTGAATGTTAAAGCTTGAGGTATAAGTTTTGATGTGTGAGGCAATTCCATTTAAGTGGAATATATTGCATTTAAAATGCAAATTCAAACTCCACATTTGAATTTAACTTAGCCAAGTTGAATGTGACATAGTCTGATCATTTTGAATCAACTTCAAATGTGTAAGATATGCCTCTGAAGTGTGGTTGAAATATAGCTTAAATCCATGGTCCAAGTTGCAAACTCAATTGATTTGAATTTGAAATAAATTCAAATAAACCAAATGACATATGCTACTGGTCCCATTTTAAATTCAACTCAAACAGAGTTGAAAGTTGCATATTTGGAAAGATAATTTTCTCCTGATCATTTTTCATATATTATTTGTCCAATTTGGAGTTAATATGAATTTTCTATGAATTTCCAAAGTTTGGGGTATTTTCTGGAATTTCTGGAATTCTTTTAATTCAAATAATCTCTGGAAATTCATTAATTCGATTTACTGCGTCAGGCTGACGTCAAGCTGGCGTTAGGGGGGGGCTGACATGTGGGTCCACCCTGTCAGTGGCTGGGTTAACTTAACCCGTGGGTTAAATTAATCCTGTGGCTTAATTAAGCCACTGGGCCCACTGGTCAGTGACCCACGGGTCACTAATTAGGTGATTAACCGGGGGGGGGGGTTAACGCTGACTCGCCGGCGGCTTGACGCCGGCGACTGGAGTCGCGGCGGCGCTGCACGGAAGCTCGATTCCGTCCACCATTTGGAGCGCGACGACCACCAAAACGAAGCTCTCACTCGCGCGCGTCGAACGGGACCAAAACCATGCGCTGGGGTGCACCGTACTCTCGCCGGTGTCAACTCTTGCGGCGACCTAGCCACGGCCACCATCGAGATTTGGCTCCAGGGCACGGCTTGAGGCGAGGTTGGGCTGGTTCGACGAGGAAGAACACGGCGAACACGATGGTCATCACGACTGGCTCGATTGCTTAGCGGATGAACGGCTCCATCGATCCCGGCGGCGAGAAGCTTCGGCTACCATGGTGGATCCGGCTAGAGCGAGTAATCCAGGGGGAAAACAGAAGGGTTTCACTCGTAAGCTCACCAGGAGCTTAGCAGAGGTGGCGGCGAGTGCTGGGGTGGCTCAACGGCGGTGTAAACGACGAATTCCTTCACGGCGGCCGGCGGAAGCTCGAGGAAGAATTGGGCGTCTACGCGGGCTCCGTGCTCGATTCCTTCTGCAGGTCGATGGAGTCGACGACGACGAAGCGCTTGGACACCGTCTTGGAGCTTCTCGGCTTCACTGGCCACGCGGTTGCTCGACGGCGCTCCGGCGTGTTCCTCGGGCGGCGACGAATCGGGCGGAACAGAAGAGGAGGAAGCTTGTGGAGGGGGGAAACCGAACCGGGGCGGCTCCAGGATGCTTCTGGATGCGATAACGTGGACGGGGAGGGAAGCAGGAGGTGGCTAACGTCGTCGGCATGCTCGCCACGGCGGCAGCAGCCTGCCTGGCGCGACGAAGAAGACGCCCTGTCCCTGGGCCGGGCTGCCTCGGTGAGTTGGGCCCAATTGAGGTAAGCCTTCTTTTCCTTTTTCTGTTTAATCTTTCCTTTCTGTTATTTGTTCTGTTTAGCTAAAATAAATAGATAAACATTTTATTAAATGCTGAAAACTTTTATGTGGCCTCATAATAATATAAACTAGCCACTCATAAACTTTCAACATTTTTAAAATTCAAATGATTTGAATTTTAAATCAAAAAGGGGTATTTCTTTAATTCCAAGGTACTGTTTGAATATTTGAAAAATCTATGAGCATGGGGTGGGTCCCACATCACTTGATATGTGATCACACTCATTTATAAGACTTTTCAAAACTCTAACATGAATTTTTGGAAAATATTTTTATCTGGCCTTTTGAATTAATTCATCTGGGTGGGGGTGTTCCTTCTCCCATTTGGATTTTGAATTTGATTTCCAAGATTTCTTTTGAAATTTTGACATGATGCAAAGGTACTAGCTAACCCTAGCACATACCTAACAGAGGGATCTGACAGGTTGGCCTTGAGTCAGAACACTTATATTGACAAGATATTGAAAAGGTTCAGTATGGATAACTCCAAGAGAGGCCTCTTGCCAGTTATAAAAGGTGTCAAATTAAGCGTGACTCAATGCCCAACCACCGCAAAAGAGAAGGAGGAGATGTCCTCAAAGCCCTATGCCTCAGCCATAGGTTCTCTCATGTATGCTATGTTATGTACCAGACCGGATTTAGCGCTGGCCATTAGTATGACTAATCGCTACCAGAGTAACCCGGGAATGGCTCACTGGACAGCAGTAAAGAATATCCTTAAGTACTTAAGAAGAACCAAGGATCTCTTTCTCGTTTATGGAGGAGTTGATGAGGAGCTCACCGTAAAGGGTTACGTTGACGCAAGCCTCGGCTCAGATCTAGATGACTCGAAATCAAAGACGGGATATGTTTTCATGTTGAACGGTGGCGCTATTAGCTGGAGGAGCGGCAAACAGTCAGTCGTCGCCCAATCTACAATGGAGTCGGAGTATATTGCCGCTTGCGAAGCGTCAAATGAGGCGCTGTGGCTGAAGAAGTTCGTGATCGAGCTTGGCGTTTTTCCCAGCCGCACTGACCCCGTGGGAATCTTCTGCGACAACACGGGTGCCATTGCTAACGCGAAAGAGCCAAGAACTCACTCTACAGCCAAGCACATCCTCCGAAAGTTCCATGTGACGCGAGACTACGTCAGGGATGGACACGCTAGGATTCAAAAGATACATACGGATCTGAACGCAGCAGACCCGATGACTAAACCTCTTCCACAGGGCAAATTTGAAGAACACCGAGAGACCATTGGTGTTAGATACATACCTGATGTAAACTAGTGTAATTTGTACTCTAGTGCAAGTGGGAGACTGTTGGATATGTGCCCTAGAGACAAATTAATAAAGATATTTGTCACATATCCGTTTTGTTCATAATACGTTTTATACTGTGCTATAACTGTATTACTTGGAAATACTAATTCAGGTGTAGTATAAAACATGGTCCGTAGTTTAACTCGGGTAAACTATCTCATTGGGCAATTGATTGATCAAGCTTTCCTGATCATGGCGACACTTAAGTCCATTGCCAATGAGGTCATATCATTAGGGGAATGATGTGATGGACGGACACCCACCTAAAGTATTGCAATGTGATCGAGTCACATAGTTCAGCGTTGCTATGACTTTGTAACATATGGCTTAGTCCTTAGACCGTAATGATCATACGTAATTGTCATCTATGAGGAGACTTTGATTTGTATCCCACCGCCTGACTGAAATATGCTGGCTATAACGGTGCACTTTGGGTATTCCGAAATAGATGGTTAATGAGTATGTTAATAGATCAGAGCGGGATTTGTCAGTCCTTGTGACAGGACAGGTACTCTGGGCCCACTCGGTGATATTGCATCAACAACTTGCAAGCAAGTGACTGGGTCACAAGAGATGCAATGATCATGGACGAGTAAACTTGTTTGTTGTGAACGAGATGTGAACACGGTATGTAGGATACCGACGATCAAACCTCGGACAAACAAAGTACCGCAGCACAAAGGGATTACGTCGTATCGTTAACGGTTTCCAAAAGCGATCGAAGTTCATTCGATGGAAGCGCAGGGGCTGTCAAGGATTGTAACCAGGTCCAACTGACTAGTCATTGGTCAATGAGAAGAGTCTCGACCATGTCTGCTGTTTCCCGGACCGTTAGGGTGTTACACTTAAGGGCAATCGATGCATAGGACAGTTACGGGATCAATCGGTGAAATAGGAGAAATCACCGGAATAGTTCCGGAGGAGGACGGAATAGTTTCCGGACATTTTCAATAGTTCAAAATAAAGTTTAATTGTTTTAATAATGTTTTTATTATTTAATTATCTGAATTAAATATTTAAAACTTATTAAATAATTAAAAATAATGGAAAAAGGCTATATGGGCCCTTGGGGCCCATTAGGGGAGGAGGGGGTTTCCCCCCTTTGGGCTTGGCGCCAAGGGTGGGGCCCATCCCCCCCTATGGCCGGCGCACCCCTCCCCCCTTGGGGGTTTAGTCCCACATGGGGGAGGGAAGAGGGATCACACCCCCCCTTGGCCTTTATATAGAGGGGTAGACCCCCCCCCCCTTTTTCCATACAACAATTAATCTCCTTCTTCTTCCTTCTCCTTTTCCGGAAGTGGACTCCCCTTGTTTGGAGTCTGCACCAGGATTGGAGTTCTCCACCATAAGGCAGGCCGTCGCTCTGCCGGAGTCGGGATCCGTAGCCGTCTTTCTTCCACTGCTCGCCTAGTTCGGAGCCCGGGAGGAACATAGATTGTACCGTACGTGTATAATCTCTTCGAGGCACTACACCTTTGGTGCTGCTTCGTCGCTGGAGGTTTACCGGGAGTCATCCTCGCCGGTGGTGGTCTTCTACACGACATGGAGGTCGTAGTTCTGAGTCTACGCCAACCACGTTCGAAAGAACGTTTCCCTCTTTCGGTCTTCAAAGGTATGAACACCGATTCCCTCCGTTACTTTACACCGCCATAGCATAGATCTTGGGTTCGGGTACCGTAGGTGTGAAAAATTTGTGTTTTCTGCCCCGTATCCCAACAAAAATCAGCGTAACGGAAGCTTTTGGAAACACCTGGGTGGGGCCAGAGGGACACCACCAGGGGTCCAGGCGCCCTGGTGGCGCGCCCTAGGGCTAGGCCACGCAAGCAGGCCACCTAGACACCTGGTGGCCCACCCTAGCTGCCCCCCTTCGCCTATTTATTCTCCGTGACGCGAAACCTCCAAAGGAAGAAACCCTTTTCGCGATCTCGCCTCTGTTCCGCCGCCACCGCGCTTCCAAGAGCGAAGCACCAACAGACCTCTTCCCGGCACCCTGTCGGAGGGAGGATTGACCTCCGGGAGCCTCTCCTCCACCATGGACGCTTCCCGGATGATCCGTGAGTAGTCTACCTTGGACCACGGGTCCGTGATCAGTATCTATGTGATGTTCTCCTTCCCTCTTTGTTCTTCATGGGTTAGACCTTGTGAGCTGCCTGTAACAGCCCAGATTTCAAAAAAATTAAAAAATTTGTTTTTGGTGTGAATTGTTTCATTGTCTGATTTTTCTACGGTGTTTGCATCCCCGATTTACCGATCGGCGATTATTTTCCCCCCTCTTATCTCGTATCGGACAGAGATTGACCCTTGCCACCCTAACACTCGACATTTGAGACACCGGGTTTCGCCCGATCACCGTCGCGAAAAACGCACAAGACCAGCCACAGCCAACGGAATGAAAACCCCGTCTAATAATTAAACGGGTTATTTGTATAGCGCGCCGGAAAGTGTTCTCGGAACGGTTCCAGCGCGAGGTGAACGCCGCCGTCTCGACGCGCTGATCGCGCAGTTTGAAGTTTTACCCGAATCGGAGGTCCTGCGGACCCTCGGCGATCAGAAACGTAAACACTCCGCGCGCGAGAGAAAAACCGGGGATGGTTTTGCAAACTGCCAGCCACCTGGGCTATATAAATACCACCACTCTCCCACCACTTTCTAGGGTTTCCCTAGGCCAAAATTGCAGCCACACCCCCAGATCTGCTCCAAATTTTCGTCCAAAAGCCTCATTTTTCGAAACCCTAGATTCCCTGCGATCTGGACCGTCGGATCGACTGATCCAACGGCCCAGATCTCACCCAACCAACCACCTCTCTCCTCTCTCTCCCATGGAACCTCCGCGCCGCCCGTGGGCAACCGGCCTCCGCCGGCAGCCCGAGCCGTCGCCACGCCCGTGGCCTCCCTCTCCTTCTCCTCCTCCTCGCGCCTCTCTCCCTTCTCTGACCTCCCTCTCCTCCTCACAGGGTAGCCGGAGTAGCAGGCCGCCGTGCCCGCCATGGAGATCGCCTCCGTTCCCACCGAAGCTCGCGCCTGCCCCGCCTCGGATCTCCTCGCCGCCGCCAAGATCCGGCGGGAACCGGTCGGTTCCGCCGCCCTCCGCGCCTGCCCTCGCCTCCAGGCCGCGCTCCCCTCGCCGCCGGTGGCCGGAGCGCCACCGCGGCCGCCGCCGGGCGGGTAGGAACGAGGTCCCGTGGCCACGGCCCCGCTACTCCTCCACGTGGGCCTCCACAGCTGCTGGGCCTGCGAGCCCAGCCGGCCTGACAAGCCGCGGCCCAGGCGCCCCCTGGCCCATCTCGGCCTCCCTGGCCCAAAGGATCCGGCCAACACAGTTTTGGGCCGAGGCCCAGGGTGAGGGCCCGTGCTCTCCCTTTTTTCCTAACCCTGCTGTATTTTTTCTAAGTCCTGAGATTATTGTGCTGCTGATTCAATTTTGCAACGTAATTTGCGATCAAACCGTTGCTCGGATGACGTTCCGCCCAAAAGGAAATTTGTTTAGAATTGTGTGTACTTCAGTTCATGTCTTGTGAGCATTTTGGTTTGAGGCCATCTTGATGTTGTTAATCTGTGTTGAAGTGGGCATCAGACTGTTAACTGCTACTAATTTCTGTGATGTGTTGTTGCTGTTATTTTATTGCAACTTTGATTGATGATTGTGACACATCCATGAGGCCTATTGCATTGATTCTTTTTGCATACTGTTAAGCATCATGTCTACTTCCATTACATGTATTGCATTGTCATGTTTGCATTCCTGGTCATAGTTATTTTTAGCTCCAAAGTTGCTATGTTGCTGTTGTTGACAGCCACCTCAGTTTTTCTCAAAGTCTGTAACATCCCGATGCCATGTTGTTTGCTTAATATCTTTTGATCTGTTATGCCTATGACCATGATTCTTGTTTGTACCTGATCACCATCATGTATAGTTCATGCTCATATATTGCTATGTCATCTTGTTGCACTTTTGTATATAGTTTTGCTCCTGTTTATACAGCATAAAAATAACAGTTTCTGCCATGTTTCTCTGATTTTCACTAAGTCCTAGACCAGTAATGTTTTGTTGTATTTTGCTTGGGCTATAAATAGTTGCTCATGATGCCTATTTGCATGATTCCTTTTGCCATGCCTTCCTTGTCATGTCTACTTTAATTGCATATCATTTGTGAGCATGTTTGCATTCATTACCCTGTTTATGCATTGCTCTAAAGTGTACTTCCTGATGTTGGCAGATTGTGTTCCCAACTTGCTTTGCTTGTATCTTTTTAACCGTAACTCCGTTTGGAGTGTTCTTTATATGTAACTTGATTAGTTTTTCGTGTACTTTGTGTTTATTCTATTGTTTTCTATTGTTAACCCACCTAAAATATGGCTTAGCGCAGAACAGTACCAGTTACTTAAATTGTCGTGGGGCACTTAGTGGTATGCCTTGTTTAGGTTGTGCCTCACTTAAATTGACTAGCATAGATAGTTTATGTTATGCTTCACCTCTTGACATGTTTGTGTGTTATTCCATGCTTGCGTGAGATGCCATGTTAACAACCTTTGTTGATCACCTGTAGCTAAACAACTTGAACCTTTCCAAATGTGCGGTATCGTTGTGTGTGACGAGTACTCCACTTAACCTGTTAGTAACCACTCTCGACGGTAGGTGTGATGTCTCGTGTTGCCTTCTTGTTGATGCTTGCTCGTGTTTGCTTCGTAGTAATAGATGCTTGATTGTTGATTGCTTTCCAGTGTTTACCGTCTTGTGTGCTTCCGCGGGTACGTCTTGGAGAGGATGCGAGCTTGCAATCAACTACACCTTCGGAACCCGACTTATCAACAGGCAAGGACTATACATTACTTATGATCCATTCTATTTCAACCAACGGTTTGCACGCTAGTCTAGGTTAGGCTCGATGTTTGATCCCACCACATGTTTACAACCTCTCTTAAACCGATACAGCCATGTCCCCTCCCAGCAAACCATGTACTGCTATGTTACTATTGCTTGTTGCTCAGCCCCTGCTTAGTATGCATGCTTAGGATGCTACTATGTTACCCTATTACTCCTTGGTTTGGGCTATCACATTATTATATTATATTGTTGTTGATGATATGATTATTATAAATGTTGACTATATTCGACGAAGGATGGAAGGTCTAGACTATCCCGCCCCGACACTTTGTTCCATTCGAGTCACCTAGGACCCGAGTTTCGGGTATTGGTTTTAAGACTGAGCGTGCCTAACCGTGTGTGGGATTTTATGGGGTCCCCTTTTCTTACCTACCTAGCTTCAAACATTTCTAGTGGTGGCCCAAGCTGATTTACCATTTGAAATTGTGTGTGTGCTGGTCGGCCGCCAGTAGTTTTCAAACAAACCTGGGCTAGTGGGGACATGGTTTCCCTATTGGTCCAACCTGTCCGGCTGAGAACCTGGCCTCATGTGAGATTAATCGGCTATCCAAAGCTGTGACAGACGGTAGAGACCGATTCGAGAGTGCGGCCGGCTTTTGAGTTGGGTGTCGACTCACCGGGGGCCACCCGGATTTGTTCATTGTTAGTTAGAGGGACCTGTCGTTTCGGATCTCTCGGAACTAAATCGTAAAATGGTGGCCTATAATGGGTAGCAACTGAGAGATATGGACGTGCGTGCGGATCCTTGTAATGGGCAGTTGGTACACCCCTGCAGGGTTAAATCTTTTCGAGAAGCCGTGTCCACGGTTATGGACGACTTGGAACCTACGTCTTGTTCATAGATAACATCAACTGAATCATATTTAATAACTTGATCAACGTGTGTGTGCCTTGGCTGCTTCTTCTTCGTCGGGATGCGAAGAGGAGGACAAGGATAGGATAGGTGTTATGCTTGCGTAAGTAGGGGATAGCAGACTTGTTGGAGGCGATTCCTCATCGAATGTTTGGATTCTTACCTTACTCTCTAGATCGTTAGCCACTTCATAAATGCTAGTGCAGCAGCAACCTCACCACTTACCCCATCCTTATCGTAAACTACTAGTTGTCCTAGAATGACGAGTGATGAAGTCCTTGCTGGGTCAGTTGATCACTACAGTTGGATGCTGAGTACTTCTGTACTCATGATACTACCCCCAAACTCTTTTCAAGGTTCTTGATCGAAAACAGGTATGGTGATCGACGTTTCACGTGGAGACTCGATGACGACTAGTTAGGCGGATCCCGGCGGAGGGCCTGGACCTGTGTGGTTATGGGGATCGATGTTTTTCTCTTGCTAGTAGGCATTTGATTGTAGTCTGTACTCAGACATATACCTTCCGCTGATGTATTGTATTTAAGGCAGTTGTATGCCGATTGTATGAGATGTTGTATCCTTGTATATGTAATGTTGTGATATCATGTTGGAAATCCGGGGCATATGGCTATGTCATATGTCGCGGTGGGACCGATACGTGCTTCGTCCCCGGATCTGGATGGAAACATCTAGATCTGGAACAGTACCGCATATCGGGCCTTACACTGCCCTACATGATCAAGGCATATATGTAATTCTTTCTGTTGTTGATATGCTGAGTTTGCTGGGATCTGATGGATTATTAGACTATGTTCAGTTTGTGATTGAGTAATATATTTGGTTCTTATTTTTTATATTTTTGTTCTTGAGTAATTCTTGCATGTTCTCCGTTGTTGTTTATTGCTTTGTCCAAGTAGTAGGTAGTGACTCCAAGAGGGAACGTTATGCTCGATTGTGGGTTCATGCCCCCTGATAACTAGTTTGAGTGACAAAAACATTAGTCTAGGGGATGTGCTGTTGCCACAAGGGGGAAATCAACGGTGCTTGTAACCGCGGTTGCAAGGATTGTTTACTTTACGCAAAGTTTTTTTAATGCAATTGTCTGTTGCTTTGGGTTTACACTTTGGATGGGGCTCGCAACTTAATACCAGCGAGATGTTCGGGATAGATATCTCAAGGTGGACGATTAGTAGTAGATGCAGTTGGATTTCGGTCTAATTATTTTGGTGTACCACCCATGCTTTTGAGCCTCTTCCTTTCTTTGTAGCATAGTTAGCATTGCGGTGCGTTTTTAATCCTGGCAATTGCCAGTCTGTGATTTGTTTACCTCGCATAGCAGTTTTATCGTCTTTTGGGAGAGAGAATCACTAGTGAACATCACGGGACCCCGGTCCATATTCTCATCACTGTTTACACGCCCAATTTATTTCATGCTTTTACTTTCTAGTTGCTATTATACTTTATCCCTTGCGTTTGATCCTTTGTAAACAACAAGGCCAGAGAGATTGACAACCTCTCTGAACTTCGTTGGGAGCAAAGTTATTTTTATTGTGTGCAGGTCCACGTCAATTGCGCCGTTTACACCTACTTCTCACTTCCGGAGTCCTATGGGAGACAAACCCTATCCTCTACATAGGGGAAATTTGCTGCTATCCTACATCTCACTTTCCACTTGGGGTAACCAACGAAGGGCAAGAAGCCATTATCCACTTCCATGCCATCAAGCAAATTTCTGGCGCCGTTGCCGGGGATTCCGAGTGCGACAATATAGGGGAGTTGCACACTATCTTTTACCTTTACTTTTTAGTCTTGTTAGTTTACCTTTCAGTTTATATCTTAGTGTCCTTTATCAAAAATAAAATAAAATATATTTACCTTGCTTTTAGTAGTCCTTCTTGTTTAAATGAAAATGTTAGGACTTGGTGCTTTGAGGGAATCGGAAGTTCTAGATTTCGGTCAAAGGGATGGAGAAAATATGAAGAAGGCATGAGACATAATTTCTGAGGCACATAAGAGAATTATGCCTTGGATACCTATACAAATTGTGTTTAGAAATTTTTACCATGGTATTTTTAAGTGGTGTAAACACTCTCTTGATATTATAGATGAAGGAGACTTTTTAGAGTGTGATGAAGCTAGAGCTCTTGATATTTTGCATGGTCTATCTAGTTATTTTGTTTATGATCGCAGCATTGACACTGTTGTAGATAGACTTGCCACTATTGAAAAAAAGGATGGATGCTCTAGACTTGAGAAATATAAGTAAAATACCCCGCGAAAAAAAGGAAAGGTAAATGAAGTCCAAGTCGCATTCCTTAATAGGGTTGTAACGATGGATTTCTTCGAAATTGAGCCAAACCAAAGTAACATCGTGCTTGGAAGGGACTTTCGCCGAGCTATGAAAGGCTTCATAGATATTGGTAAGGGGCACATACGCTTACGTGGAAAAGAGAAATATAAGTACCTCTTCCCTAGGAAAAAGAAGAATGAACTTGTTGAAAATCAATTTGGAAGGGTTTTATGACTCCGATGATCTCGAGGACCTTTGATTCTTCTTTTTGCTTTATGCCTAGCTTAAAGGCGTAAAATAAAGCGCTTGTTGGGAGGCAACCCAAGATGTTTTTACTTCTATTTTTAGTGGCCTTGATGATTGTTACTACTGTAGAAACATCATTGTATCTTTATTTTCAAGCTTTGTGCCAAGTTTAGCCTTCGATTGCAAGAAAATTCAAAAGTTGTGACATGCTGTCCAGAAAACAGATTTTGTCCTTGGATTAAAAAATTAGCCTAAAATCACCAGATCATATTTTTGATCTGAATATTTTTCACAGTGTGCTCCATACAATTTTTTTTCGAGTGTCTGTTCTGAGTTTTTTGATTTGAGTTGCAGAAGTACCCCCAAAAAATTATTTACTACCTGATGTTCTATTTTTTCACAGATTCTGCCACGTTTTGCCTTTCCTTACATTTGCAAACCTTAAGATTTATTTTCCTTTGCAAAAAAAATTTGGAAATCTTGAGAAACAGTAGATCTTCTAGAATATCTTTATTTCAGTGGAGAAAAATTATTTTATTAAAGGTATTAAACTCTCTAATCAACTTATGATGACTTATGTATGAAGGGAGTTTTTAAGTGTGCGAGGGAAGATGATGAAAGAAGATCCGGGAGTGTCAAACGCTCAAGCTTGGGGATTCCCCCATGCATCCCCAATAAATATTCAAGGAGACTCAAACGTCTAAGCTTGGGGATTCCCCCGTGCATTCCCTTCTCCATCAACAATCATCAGTTTGTCCTTCGTCTCACTATATTTTTATCACTTCATGCGTTATGTGCTATGCTTGGAGCGTCTCGCTCTTAGGTTTCCTTTTTAGTTTTCTTTAG
Organism: Bromus sterilis; assembly: GCA_950022295.1. Lineage (NCBI taxonomy): Eukaryota > Viridiplantae > Streptophyta > Magnoliopsida > Poales > Poaceae > Bromus > Bromus sterilis. The sequence goes on along the minus strand of OX465599.1, from coordinate 27,831,424 downwards.
ATTTTCTTGTTGTTCATAACAAGTTAGACCCCAGCTTACTTTGTGTGGGAGAGAAACACACTCCACTTCAAACTAGAACACATCATAGGATTTTCATGCTTATCTTTCTTCTGGTGTGTGTTCTCTATCTTTTCGTAGTTGGTGCCATGTTTAGCTCTTAGTTTTCATGTTTATCTTTTTCAAGAGCTTTAGTTTTAGTTTATTTTGTTGCTGGAACTCTTCTTAGTTTTCATGTTTATCTTGTTAAGAGAGTTGGTTGTTGCACTGAGTTGTGTCTTGTCTTGAAGTAGGTAATTGAGGTTGCTATTCAATTGTAGTAGTAACTTGGAATAGTTTTGAGGTATTGTTGTGAGTAATGTTCGAACTTTTGGTGTGAAGAGCTCTAGCCTATTAGTGATAGGTGTCGTATTTTGGGCAATCCGTGTTTATTTTTAGAAACTACAAAACTAGTTGAGAACTCTAGCTACTAGATGGATCACTAATCTTTGGAGGGATCAGATATTAGAGTACACTCACGTTCCATGAGTTAAAAATGCGCAAGGATAACCAAACCCCCATACACTCCTCCTCAGGATACTTGTCTCTTTGTGAACCTCCTCATTAGATTGAGAGTTACCGATAATAAGTGCATGAGTTCTTCGGACTAATGTAAGTATTGAAAGTTGACACTTCCACCTATTTGCTAGCCTCTTTAGTACCATGCATTGCCCTCTTCTCACTCGATAGTTGGCGTCCACCTCGCCGGTGCATCCAAACCCTTGGCATGATACACTCTGTCATCATAAACCTGCTTATATATGCTCTGTCTTTTGGGAGAGAGACATCACTAGTGAACATCACGGGACCTCGGTCCATATTCTCATCACTGTTTACACGCCCAATTTATTTCATGCTTTTACTTTATAGTTGCTATTATCCTTTATCCCTTGCGTTTGATCAATGAAGACAAACCCTATCCTCTACATAGGGGAAATTTGCTGCTATCCTACATCTCACCTTCCACTTGGGGTAACCAATGAAGGGCGAGAAGCCATTATCCACTTCCACGCCATCACATATTTCAGTCAGGCGGTGGATGCAAATCAAAGCATCCTCATAGATAGCAATTACGTATGATCATTACGGTCAAAGGATTTTGTCACTACGTTATAGTTATCGCAATGTTAAACTTATGTGACTCGATCACATTGCAACACTTCTGGTGGGTGTATGCCCATGATATCGTTCTCCCAATGATCCGACCCCATTGTCAATAGGCGATTATGTCCTCATGATCAGGAAACCTTGATCATTCGATTGACAATAGACTAGTATATTAGAGTTAACTAGGAACCTGGTTGTTTTATACCACACGTGCATTAAGGTTTCCGCTTAATATAGTTATAGCACAGTATAAAATTTGTTATGAACTAATGGAATATGCTAATAAACATATTTTATTTGCCTCTAGGGCACATTCCCAACAGTCTCCCACTTGCACTAGAGTACAAATAATCTGACGGAGCGGAGCGAAGGCCATCTCGCACCGCCTATCAAGGACGCTTGGGGGGTGGGGGCGATAGCCCCCCTCCCCCATCCCCCCGGGTACGGATCTGACCAGACTCGAACTTCATTGAAGTGCAGGGGGGAGCAGCTGCAGGCCCCGCGCGCATGCGATAGCAGTCTTTGCCATTGTCGGAGCAATCCATGGTGTAATGACCATGGGGTTCGGTAATGGTGGGGTTATCCGCCGTCGTGAACTCCGAGGAGGTCGTCCCTATCGGCGTCAGCGCTCTCCTGGCGGGAGTGTGCACCATTCTGGTCGTCGAACACTTGGCGTTCTACTCGAGGAAAGAGGGCACCAGGAGCCTTGATGTGCTAAAGACAGCGGCCTCTGCCTTCGGCTTCACGGCGGGCGCTCTGGTTCCTCTACTAACGGCTTTTGTTACTAGACCTTTGCTACGCAGAATCTTAGAAGTGTGCGGTACAAGCGGTTTTGGGCTTGCGGGTCTCGGGGTAGCGAAGGCCATCTCGCACCGCCTACCAAGGACGCTTGAGGGTGGGGGCAATAGCCCCCCTCCCCCCTCCCCCGGGTACGGATCCGTACCTAAGTCTCTCCTTTCGCTTATAAATATACCTTGTAAGCTGTCGTACGGGATAGATCATCAAGTTATAAATCTCCCTCAATGATTGTAATATCTTCACAATAAAAAATAGTTCATTGGCTAAAGCTCGGAGCTCATCATAAGGAGCTAGAGTGCAGTGTGTGGAGACTGGAGGAGAGTGTGGAAGCGGAGGGGTGCGCCGCGCCATTTTATAGGTTGTTCGGTCTACATGTTGGTGAGACGAGACGTGCATGCGTGCGTGCACTCACCACTCACTCTTTGCCAGTCACACTCGTATACGGTTTTTAAACTATCCCATCTCATGCAAATGGATGAGGCTTTTTTCTGTCGTGGCGATTATGCGGGCCCAATACACTCCGGGAGGGATCTCTCATCTTGTTGTTTTCAACTTCCCCTCAAATAAACAATCTAGATACATACTACCTCTGTGCCATAATATAGTAACTTTTTTGAGGTAGTCTAACTCAAAAAACGTTAGTATATTATGGGACGAAGGGAGTACGGCTTAAATAACCAGATTACAAAGCTAATAAACACGCGCTACCCAATTACCTAGCATGCGTGCCAAAATGGAAGCACACCCAGCATACGAGCGCCGTGAGGTGTCTCGTGTTGTGGTGGTACCGTGTGCGGTATGCATATTCAGTGTACAAACTCATCAAAAAAAAAAACTACCTAGCATGCACACCGGCTGATCTGATTATCACTTACGGTTAGCGCTATTTGCACGGCCTCTCCAACCGGCCATTCGGCTCAGCCGCAATACAGCAAACAAGCCGATTCAATCCTAGTCCAATAAATCGCAAGGAGCACAACACGACATCTCCAACGAGAGGCAGTGAGATAGCAACATGAGATAGAGATAGATAGCACATAGCAGGAGGGTGTGTGTGTGGTTCAACCTTCTTCTCCTTGCCTCCGCGCTTGGCGTGCTTGGACGACGGCGGTGGAGCCTGCACGAGCAACCAAGCAAGGGAAGGGGATGGCATCAGTACAGGACCACACTACTGCAGTACTGCTGCTACTATATGAACTACAACACTAATAAAACGGTAAGGGAAGGACCTAATTTCAAAACCACTAAATAATTTAATCAGAGGTATAATCATACATCAGTGTAGACATATATCAATGCACGCTAGTCATCCTAACTTCTCACATGACCAGCAACATGATACGTGAGCGAGCTCATACAGATCTACAAATCATTATAATATAACCAGTTTAAGTAAAAGAACACCCATTTGTATTACGTCCTATTCCATTTAAATTAGCACAAGAAAATGTCTTAAGATGTTTATGTAAATGTCTAAGAAAGTCTTCTAACCACAAGAAATAACCAACCACCTGAGACAAGTAAGCTAACATCACCATCTATGTTACAGACAAAGGAGAATATCTTAGCACTACCAGTAAACTGCGCACACCTTTCACGCATGCAGATCCCTTGGGACGAAGAACAGGACAAGGGGCTGACTCGCCTGCATATATGAGCATATAGGTTAAGTAAAATAAACCCATTTTATACAAAAGTTATGTTCTTGATTACTAGATGGATGTCAAAGTTAGATATTAATGTTGTTTGTTATCGAAGAATCACCATACTGTACTGGACTGTTAAATGCATTCTGAAGTCTTAACTAGAGACATGGGAGCCATGAATCTTGGAAACCTTCTACGCCTTCTACTGGCCATGGCATTACTTTTTGTTCTGGATAAGCATCGTCTATAATCTCTACAGAGGAACAAAACACCTATTCTGTTTATGCTCTAAACATTTGATAGTCATATGTGAAGTCCATATACCACGCCTTATCTTCCCGTCTTGTTTCTCTCGATAACATAGTAGGAACTGATTTTGTCTTGCACCATATTGTGTTCATTATTTTGTAGGCTCTGAAGCCAAGACTTGCACAATGACAAGCAAAACATACATAACTTTTACTTGCATTCAAGAGCAATGTGTTGAGGCCTGCCACAAGGAGGGCTATGATGAAGGAAAGTGTAACTTCATCGGCTTCAGACCCATTAGCCATTACGATACTTTGTTTCTGCAAGAAAGAGTGTTGAGGAAAGACATGTTGCAACTGTCGTATATATGATGCGATGTAACAAGTAATGATATTGTGGAGTAAGAATAACTAAGGTTGAACAATGGAAGAAGTTAAGACTTCATCAAATGAAACATCCGCGAAACTCCCCCAACGGCACCTCACCCACCTAGCAGTACACCTGCCCCCGGACGCACAAACGACGGCAACCCCTGTGAACGATCCTACTGGCGCAGATGGTGATGGGCAAGAAGCCGAGCAAGGCCGACGGCGCGGGGTGCCGGCGGCACCGGCGGCAGGGGTCTCCGGGGCCGGGGGTGTGCCCGCTCTGCCTGCGGGAGCGCCTGTCCCGCCTGTCGCCATCGGCGACGCTGCCGTCCGTCGTCGCGCGCGAGGGGGCGGCTTCTCCCTCCTCCTCCTGCTCGGACTCGGAGGCGTCGTCCACGGAGGCCTCCAGCGGCGCGTCGTCGGGGGCCGCCAGCCCCGGGTTCCACCAGGAGATCAAGCGCGCCGCGAGGCCGTCGCTGCTGATGCGGCACGAACGGGTAGTGGCCGTGGACGGCGACGGCGTGGTGGTGGTGATGAGGAGGAGGAGGAGGGAGAGGCCGCCGACGAGCTTCTGGGCCAAGCTGCTGCGTGCGGCGACGGGAGGAAAGAAGGTCGTCGACGGGTGCTCGCTGGCGCACTCCAAGACGATCGACGCCGCCCGCGAGAGCCGCAGCGCCGCCGCCACCAAGTGGATCATATTCTAAGTTGCTTCGTCAAATCTAGTCATGCCTCTTGTGTGTGACCATTTCTTGGTCCATTTTGCTGCTGGTTTGACCTTAGTTGTTTAGATCCATGATCTGTACATAATTTCAAAGAAATGACATGGTTCAGTAACATGACTTTTGCTTAGGTATGGATTTAATCAACTAAGTTTCTACCATACTTTGGAATGAGAGCTCGTGCACCCACAACTCCACGAACATGGGGGGAGTTGAGGAGAAAGTATGGTAGAAGTCAAACTGCATGGAAACCATGTTTGAAAGTTTGCCAAAATTCGTTTGAGGTTACTTTTATGTCACAAAGGTGATGTTCTATACACGCGTAGAATTTAAAGTTTAAATTCATTTTAGGGTAACAGGATACAAAATATACATGAATGTTGTATTTGTAATGTTTGTCGGGATTCGTTGTTTCATTTGTTTCTTTTTCATAACTCACAACTGGATTAGGGCGCCATAAAAACCAAATTAAGTTCCTACAATTTTATTTTCGCAAAAGGAATCCAATTCATTGGTCTAACAGAAACCATGAAGCAGGGTTTTTTATGGACCTGCTTAGCCTGAAGGGAAGGATCACTTTAGCTGAATTGCACAATTGTGTAACAAATGCAAAGGAGTGGTATTACTGTGAGAAGAACAAACGTTGTGCTTCCTTGATAGAGTCATACTTTTAATTCTATAATTGATGTGAATAGTTTAGCAAAAGGGTCTGTTTAAAACACATGTACATGTGACATAGTTATGTCACATATACTATGATTTTATCACAAATTAGCCCAACAAAACGAAATTTAATTATTTGTTTATCTAGTTTTTTGTCTGTTTGTCGCACAGAAAAAATGCAGCCTGATAAGCAGTCTGGAAAATTATCATTCGCCCCATTGTTAAGGCGTGTAATGGGCCGGCCCAAATGTGCCGGAGGCCACGTCCACGTTTCTTTTGTATAGGTTACGTTATTTCATTATTTTTCTTTTTTGTTTGTTCTTGAAAATAATATAAAATAATTATATTAAAAAATATGTATATGGAAATTACGTTATGTATGAAACAACTCATTATGTTATTTAATCAATGTTAATCAAGCATTTGAAAAATATTAAACGTGTATTAAATTTGTTTATCGTATATACGCCAAAATTATAAAATATAAGCAAATATTTTTGAATTTTTTTATCCTGTATTTTAAAAAATTAATTGTATATGGAATTTTTTGATAATGTAATTAAAATTGATAATTTGGCGCTAAGAATTGTTTAACCATATATGAAAAAATGTTGATCATGTATTTAAAAAGTATATAGAAAAAATATACAATATGTATTTTTTATCATCTATTAATAAAAATGTTGACGAAGTATGAAAAAACATTAATGTCGTATTTTAAAAAATGTGTATGAAGAAATATTAAATATGGGAACGACTAGGGCGCATCTACATGTGACATAATTATGTCCCGCAAGACCCTTCTCACACCTCCCCTCGTTTTTAGTTTAAAAGTCGGTCCCAGTTGCGACTCATTGCTGAACTTCCAACTAAGAAAAAAAAGTTGGGCCGAGTTGCAACTCATTGGTGGACTTGCAATCGAGAAAAAATGCCAGACCTAGTTGCGACTCGTTGGTGGACTTGCAACTTAAAAAAAGCCGGACCCAGTTACGACTCGTTGGTGGACTTGTAACTGAGAAAAAAAAAGTCAAATCCAGTTGCGAATCGTTGTTGGATATGCAACTGAGAAAAAAAGTTGAACCCAACTTCGACTCGTTGCTGGACTTGGAACTGAGAAAAAAGTCGGACCCAGCTTCGACTCGTTGGTAGACTTGCAACTGAGAAAAAAAAATTCAGACCCAGTTGTGACTCGTGGGTAGACTTGTAACTGAGAAAAAAATCGGACTCAGTTGCGACTCGTTGGTGGACTTGCAACTGAGAGAAAAAGTCGGACCCAGCTGCGACTCGTTGATAGACTTGCAACTGAGAAAAAAAGTCAGACCCAGTTGCGACTCGTTGGTAGACTTGCAACTGAGAAAAAAATCGGACCCAGTTGCGACTCGTTGGTGGACTTGCAACCGACAAAAAAAGTCGAGCCCAGTTGCCACTCGTTGTGGACTTGCAACTGAGAAACAAAAAGTTGGAACCAGTTGCTACTCATTGGCAGACTTGCAACTGAGAAAAAAATTGGACCCAGTTGCGACTCGTTGGTGGACTTGCAACTGAGAAAAATTCAGACCCAGTTGCGACTCATTGGTGAACTTGCAACTAAGAAAAAAATTGCAACTCCTTGGTGGAGATGCAACTGAAAAAAATGACGGACATAGTTGCACTCGTTAGTGGACATGCAACTGACAAAAAAAGTTAGAACTAGTTGTGACTCGTTGGTGGACTTGCAACTGAGAAAAATAGTCGAACCCAATTGCAACTCATTGGTGGACTTGCAACTGAGAAAAAAATGTCAAACCCAGTTGCGACTCATTGATGAACTTGCAATCGAGAAGAAAAAAAATCAGACCCAGTTGCGACTCGTTGGTGGACTTGCAACTGATAACAAATGTCAAACCCAGTTGCGACTCATTAGTGAACCTGAAATTGAGAAAAAAAAAGTTGGACCTAGTTGCCACTCGTTGGTGGACATGCAATTGAAAAATAGACGAACCTAGTTACGACTCGTTGGTGGATATGCAACTGAAAAAAAAGATGGACCCAGTTATGACTTGTTGGTGGACATGCAACTAAAAAAAATGGACCCAATTATGACTCGTTGGTGAACATGCAACTGAGAAAAAAATTCGAAACCAGTTGCGACTCATTGGTGTACATGCAACTGAGAAAAAAGTCAGACCCAGTTGTGACTAGTAGGTGGAGATGCAACTGAGAGAAAAAAATTAAACCCAGTTGCGATCGTTGGTGGACTTGCAATTGAGAAAAAAAAAGTTGAACCCAGTTGTGACTCATTGGTGGACTTGCAACTGAAAAAAAAGACGTATCTAGTTACGACTCGTTGGCGGACTTGTAACTGGGAAAAAAATAGACGGGCCTAGTTGCGACTCGAGGTGGACATGCAATTAAAGAGAAAAGTCGAACCCAGTTGCGACTTGTTGGTGGACTTGCAACTAAAAAAATAGACGAGCCTAGTTACGACTCGTAGGTGGACTTGCAACTGAAAAAAAAATTAGACCTAGTTGCGACTCGTTGGTGGACTTGGAACTGAAAAAAATAGACGGACTTAGTTACGACTCATAGGTGGACTTGCAACTGAAAAAAAAGTCAAACCTAGTTATAATTCATTGATGAACTTACAACTGAGAAAAATAAATTGAACCCAGTTGCGACTCGTTGGTGGACTTGCAACTGAGAAAAAATAGACGAACCTAGTTGCAACTCATAGGTGGACATACAACTGAAAAAAGTTAAACCCAGTTGCCACTACTTGATTGACTTGCAAATGAGAAACAAGTCAAACTCAGCTGCGACTCATTGTTGAACTTGTAACTGAGAAAAAATGTCAAACCTAGTTGCGACTCATAGGTGAACTTGTAATTGAGAACAAAAGGTTGGACCCAGTTGCGACTTGTTGGTAAAAAATGACGAACCTTGTTGCTTCTCGTTGATGAACATGCAAAAAAGTCCAATTGCAAGTCGATGAACGACTTGAAACTTGATTGGCAAAGTAAAAGTTCATTTGCGAATCTATGGGCGACTTGCAACTTCTTTCACAAAAAATTTCTGTTGCGAATCGTTGGACGACTTGCAACTGGCTTCACAAAAAAGTCTAGTTGCAAGTCGATGGGACCTATATTAAAAAAAATTATTATATAATATAAAAGGGTTTGTATATTTTTAAAATGTTCAACGTATATTAAAAACAATGTATATTTAAATATAGTTCATCATGTTAAAAAAGTTTTATTATAATTTAATAAATTTTCACATTATATTAAAAAATCACCGTATACCTTGAAAAATAATAGAAAGATGCACAAAATATATTAAAATCCGAAATTGGAAAAGAACAAATAAAAATAAAATAAAATAAAACCCAAAAAGTCGAAACAAGAAAAATGAAATAGAAAAAATATAATAAAAATGACTTGTGTCTTGTTTTCAACAAAAAAGGGAAAAACAAAGTACATGTGACATAACTAATTCTCATGTACATGAGAATTAGCTAAACCGATAAAAAAATGTTTCCAACTTTTATAAAAAATATTTACAAAATTGATATTCATGAATCTTGAAAAAGCGAAAATGGAAAATGAAAATAAATGAAAGAAGGAAAAAAAACAAAAAATAAAAAAATAGCGAGATAAACAATAAAAAAATGGTTAACGCTCTCCTACTTGTACATGTGCTTTTTTTGTACGCTTACGTGTATACATTACACAAGAGCTAATGATCAAATAAAAAAATGGCTCAGCCCGGAACGATACAAAACAATAAACGGGCCCCATGGCTGGTAGAACCTACGTTGAAAATTACACACACTATGCGTGAATAAAACGGTTGTGGGAGTACATGTGACATAACTAAAACACATATACATGTGTTTTAGCAAATCTGTTAGCAAAATTGCCACTACAGGGTAGACTCTATACCTGGGCAAACTATGATGAGGAACCCACATTTGAGAAACTATACACGATTTTGGTTCCTCTGATTAGGATTCATCTTTTTCTTTTAGCGTGCCAGGGCTGAATAAAGAAGTATCTAGTCATGTGTATTTGCATTTATGCTCTAGGATTCCTCCTCCACACGACAATGTGTTTAGGCTGGCCCCAATGGGGAGTAACTTAGCAGTAACATAGAGTCCAACTCAGCATTTTTGCTTATGTGGCAATGAGTTAATGAGGAGAGAGATGGTTGTAGTAACTTAGCTAGTTACTAGCTCTTTGAGTAACATCACATACCAAGACAATATGAGTCTATAATCTAATAAATGAAGTCTTATATGACACTACATATATGTTACTACCCATTGTAGAGGTAGTAACATAGACTCGAAATCCGTGTATGTTACTAGTCTAAGTTACTCCCCATTGTGACCAGTCTTAGGTATTAGAACTGTGGGGTGGAAAGAGAGGGATTTCATGTTGTGGTTATAAAAAGTTAGTCAGTTGCTGCTAATGGTATGCATGATTTGAAAAAAATGGCTGGAAAAGGCTACGAGATTAAGAAGAAATCTCAAGGATTGGCACATTAAGATGGAAGGTGTCTATAAAAACAAAGGAGAGAGGTGATGCTCAAACTACATGAATTAATTAGATAAGAAGAGCGAGATCTCTCCTCCTACCTTTGTAAAAAGGCAAATAAAGTTGGAATTTGAGCGAGGCCTGCAAAAGTTCCTTAGAGCAGAAATATTTGGAAGAAGGAGATAGCAATATATAGTACATAAATATTTTGAAGGAGATGTCAATAGTAGATACTTCAGTTTGAAGGCTAGTGGTAGAAGGAAAAAATATATTTTAACATTGGAAGTTGTTCTTGGTGAAATTTATGGCGTGTTGACCGGAACTCCTCGTATCCAGCCCAAATTTGAGGTGGGTATGGGTAGGCCTAGGCGCATCCACCGTGTCTGATCCGGCCCATCTGGTTCACTCAGACCCCACATATATTCATCCCCATCTGCCCCGAACCAAACCTAGACACTTTTCACACCACTCCACCCCAAGCTCCCTTTCCGACAATCTTCAGCTTTCTTCGACATGGTTGGGAAGCGAATCCTAGTCCTTCCCTACCCGATCTATGGACTCGAACCTCATTCCAGTCGGGCCCGAGGAGGAGATGGTCGTCTCCGTCGCTACCTCGCTCACGGAGGAGATGGTCGTCTGGCATTCGCACGCCGTGGCGGAGGCGCAACCGTCTCGGTTGCGCGGACTCGAAAGCTCACTACTACGGTCCGGACCTCATGGCGAGGTCTGCCCGACACGCGAGGTTGGGGCGTGGGAGGCGGCAACACACCTCATGACGGGAGTGGGCGAGGTGGATGCGTACGATGCAGCGCCTTTATGGGTGACCGCTCATGGTGGAGATTATCGGCGACGAAGAGTAAAAGTTAGGCTCCGACAAGGAAGATTAGGACATGCAAAATAGTGGAGGGGATAATAGGCCACCGTACATGCGATAGCCCATCACGAGCGAGCTAGACGGTCAATCGAATGCTGAATCGAATGTTGAATTTATAAACTTTTGTAATATATGATCTACGTACATGGATTTACATGGATTTTAATTTCTGCATTTAAGGAATTCGTTTGTGCAAACAAAAATTTGGAGTCCAGCCGATCACTGTTTGCGGATGTATGAGATGTCGGATTTAGTGTATCCGGCTGTAGATGCTCTAACAAAACACATGGGCTTGTGTGGTTACCTGGTGCTGGTCATTTTGTTCTAACGCATATGTTTAGTTTCTACTTTCTCTCTCTAAACTTATTTGTAAGATAACTGGCGGCTTCTTTAATGAAAATCAACAAGGGAGGCTCATTGCTTCAATAAGGAGTGCTCATAAGGGCATCTCGAATGTGGATACTCAAACCTCACACATCCATTTGGATTAGGTTGACCATACCAGTTTTGCCATCCAACGCGGTCATGTATTCGTTCATGGACACGTTCGACTATTCGTTTTCCCGGAAATCTGAATTAAACTAAGGGGCTTTGAGGGAGTTCAGACTGCAGACACGTAGGACTCCGATACCCCCGGCTCACTCAAGTCCCCCTCGTAGCTCAACTTTTTTCCCACTCCACCCGTGCTTCCCTCGTTGCTCTACATTCGCACCCTCTTCTCCTCACTTTCATTGTATTCTCCATCCGCCTTCCAGTATTGTCGGACCTCTACAACATTCAGGAGTTTGCCTACCGCCTATTATTGCATTGTCGCCCACCTCTGATCCGTTCGCAGCCAGGTACACTACGCTTCCTTGTCCTTGTAATTCATGATGAATACCAAGCTCGACAGGTGTTCGGTCAAATGTTATCAGCTTTTTTTATTGCCGCGTTGTTCGTTTTATATCACGATGGAAACATACTCGGTGCTGGAGGATGAGTTGTTGCGCGATGCTTAGTTGTTTAATTTGTGTCTGCGAACTTCCTAGGTGTCGTGGTCATACCAAAGGTATACCCATAAGCATTAGGAATCAAGGGGTATCCTTAGCATTGTGATCTCCCAAAGAATACCCAAGAAAGAAATATAACCACCGAATCATAAAGAGTTCGACAAAACACAGGGACATAGGTCACAACGTCTCCAAATAATCTGTTACTCGGAAGAAGAGATGGTCTCTGAGTAATCAGTTACTCAGAGGGGTGATAGGCTCCGAGTAATCAGTTACTCGAAAAGCATATAGGCTCCGAGTAATCAGTTACTCAGAAAAGGGAATCAACAAGTTATTCACTACTCAGAAGAAGGAAGAGCAACGGGCGCGGATCATTAAAGCCAGAGGTGTTTCTCCTTCTTAATTAGCAGTAATGAGTAGTCCGTTTCTTGTAATAATTATATGCGTTTATACCTGTAATTATGACCCATTTACCAGGGCAATGAAGGGGCAGAGGCGCACTCTATATAATCCTCCCCCCTCACCCTAGGGAGAGTTACGCGCACATATTTATCAAACTCTCTAGAAGAACACCTCAGGCAGCCTTGGACATGACTAAGGTTTTTATCTTTTGCATTAGGATAGATTCAGGATCATCGGTGAAATAGGAGAAAGCACCGAAATAGTTCCGGGAGAGAACGGAAGTTGTTCCGGATATTTTGAAAGGTTCAAAATAATGTTTAATTATATTTAATAATGTTTTATTATTTAATTATCTGAATTAAATATTAAAATATATTTAAATTAATTAATTAAATGGGGAAAAAGGCAAATGGGCCCCTTAGGGCCCATTAGGGGAAGGAGGGAGCCTCCCCCCTTGGCCCATGGCGCCAAGGGAGGGGCCCACCCCCCATATAGCGCACCCCCTCCTCTCCCCTTTGGGTTTAGTACCACATGGGAAGTTGGAGGGTGGAACCCCCCCCCCCCCTTGGCCTATATAAGGAGGGGTAGACCCCCCCCCCTTTTCCATCATCTCATTGAGTTCTCTCTCTTTCTCCTACCTTAAGCGGACTCCCCTTGTTTGGAGTTTGTAATTGGTTGGGAGTTCTCCACTATAGCAGGTCGTCGCTCTGCCGAAGTCGGGATCCGAATCCCTCTTCTTTCCGCTGCTCGCCTGGTTCGGATCCCGGAGCGAACATCGGTTGCACCGTACGTGTGTATTCTCCTCGAGGTACTAAACCTGTGGTGCTACTTCATCACCGGAGGTTCACCGGGAGTCTCCATCGCCGATGGTCTTTTACACGACAGGGAGGTCGTATTTCAGAGTCTACCCAACCACGTTCGCAAGAATGTTTCCCTCTTTCGATCTTCATAGGTATGAACTCTGATTCCCTCCGTTACATTACATCGCCATAGCATAGATCTTGGGTTCGGGTATCGTAGGTTGGAAAATTTTGTGTTTTCTACCCCGTATCCCAACACAACCTTCCCATGGCTCGAACCCAGGGCGGGGAGCTTACTACCGCTCTCTCCGCCACTCGGAGGAAGAGCTCGTTTGCGACTCCGAGTGAGGTCGTCCCGCGCCGATTCACGATCTTGATTGCTCTGCGACCGCAACTCGGAAGAGACCTGAGAAGGAGCCACCTCGGATTCCATCTCTTCTCCGAGCTCAACCCCGGCTCCCGTGCCAGTATTGCTATCTTCATCTTCTTCAACAGGATGTTGGGGAGCTATAGGAATAGGGGAGTGAAATGAAGCAATGTCCGGCTACAAAGGGACAAAAGCTCTGATCAGGATTAAGCACACAAAATATCTATAAAGAGAAGGATGCAAAATATAACACGCTTACCAGAGTGGGAGGATGCTCGCTGTCAAGAGGCTTAACTCGGCCCAACATCTGCGCAGCATGGTTCACGCTGGTGATGACTCTCATTTTCTGCTCAAATTCTTCTTGTAACATCTCGGTGTTGTTATACCGAGTGTTATCAGTCAGCCCTGTATAGGCCCACATTCCCCGAGCTCGGGCTTGGAGAGGCTGCACCCTCCGAGTCACGAAGGTGGCAATCAGATCGATGGCATCAATACCATTCTTCCTTAGCCTCGCAATTTCTCGCATCAAGGGAAGCGCCTGCTCCTTCTCGGCATTCGTCATTCGGGGATTCCAACCTTGGGAATTAGTCAGTCTCACGTCCGAGTAAGGAGGCAGCGTCCGAGTACCAGGCTCTGTTCCCACCTTACAATAAAACCAGTTGTTTTGCCAATTCTTCACAGAGTCGGGTATGCTAGACGGAAAATACTGGCTCCCCTGCTTCTTGGCGAGAAACAAGCCGCCGCATAAATGATTCACCTCAGTGCCACTACCTTCACGAGATTTCTTCATCTTCTGTGGTTTAATGGTGTATATAGTGCGAAAAATATGCCAATGGGGTTCTATGCCTATGAATCCCTCGCACAAGGTGACAAAGCTAGACATCAAAGTGATGGCATTGGGCACAAGGTGGTGGAGTTGAGAACCGGTAAAAGCGAGGAAATCCAACAAAAAAGGATGGGGAGGGAGAGAAAATACTCTGTCCACATAAGAAAGGAGCAATACACGCTCGTCCTCCTGGGGAAGGGGTTCTTCCTCCTCAGGAGGTGGAACGCGGCAGCCATGGCGAGGAAGCATACCAGCGTTCTGGTAGGCCTGGAGCATTCCCTCCATGACGATGGAAGGAAGATACTCCCCGGCGGACATTGTTCCAGCAAGGCGTCGCGGCCGGAGAAACGAAGTCGAGTAAAGGGCGTGAACGGCTGGCGAGGAAGAGGACGGACGCTCTGTCGGCGACGAGGACGCGAGGAGGAGAGATGAAGAAGAGGAACAACCAGGGCGAGAGAGATATGAATCCATATGCGATTCGCCACAGCAGATGGGACTTATATAGCGTGGAGGCTCCTCTCGACACACGTGAATCCAGCACTGCATTAATGAGGGCCGTTGCGGTTCCCCAAAATCCAGCTCCATTAATAGCGCGCGATTATTAATATAATAACTGACCAGCACAGAAATCGAGGCGACGGATCTGACAGAACATCCCCCTCCCTCTGACAAGGAGATTCTCTGACAGGAAAGATTTGTCTCCCTTGAGACGTAACAAATTTAATGCAAATCCCGAGATTGCTTTACTCGAAAAGAAATTAACTCCACATTACGGAGAGAAGTTATTCAGAAACTTCTCAGCTTACGCCTTGGCCAAGTAAATCAGTACTCGGACAAGAACATCACGAACCGAGTAAGACATCACTCGGAAACCTTTTCCGAGTAAGCTACCACTCGGAGAAGGTCATTGCCAAAATAACCGAGTAAGTGGTCACTCGGAGCGTCAAAGAAAGCAGACAGTACTCAAAATCCAAAACAGTGAAGGGATGGGATACCATCTGAAGCTAAGTAACCGAGTTAGAAAGAAACTACATTCTGGAACGCACAACAAACGGAAAATCTTGTATTTATTAATTGCTTGAGAAAAAATCCGACTAATTAATTCATTAGTAGTCCGTCTCTGACGTAAATTGCCAAAGTGCTAGTAAGATAAGGCGCAGGGGGTAAAGAATTGATATCCCATGTGGTATGATCTAAAGCTCATTTTGCGATGCTTTAGAATATCAAACTTTACAAATTTGGTTCATATGGAGTTTAAGTCCTTTTACTCCAAGACACGCCCTCCGGGGCCTCAGTCCACATCTTCCGAGACACGCTTGAGTGTCTCCAGATTTTTCCGTTAACTTGCCCGACCCATATTCGGGGGAAAAGTTCAAATATCAATAAAGTCCTTTCGGGCCTCTCATTGAGTTTAATCTTACATGCCTCATGAATTTTGATGACATCGACTGCCTCAATTACGAGTGCCCGAAAGCACTTGGGGGCTACTGTCGTGGTCATACCAAAGGTATACCCTTAAGCATTAGGAATCAAGGGGTACCCTTAGCATTCTGATCTCCCAAGGAATACCCAAGAAAAGAAATATAACCACCGAATCATAAAGTTCGACAAAACACAGGGACGTAGGTCGCAACGTCTCCGAGTAATCCATTACTCGGAAGAAGAGATAGTCTCTGAGTAATCAGTTAGTCGGAGAGGCGATAGGCTCCGAGTAATCAGTTACTCGGAAAGCGGATAGGCTCCGAGTAATCAGTTACTCGGAAAAGGGAATCAATGAGTTATTCACTACTCAGAAGAAGGAAGAGTAACGGGCGCGGAGCATTAAAGCCAGAGGCGTTTCTCCTTCTTAATTAGCAGTAATGAGTAGTCCGTTTCTTGTAATAAGTATAGGCGTTTATACCTGTAATTATGACCCATTTACCAGGGCAATGAAGGGGAAGAGGCGCACTCTATATAAGCCTCCCCCTCACCATAGGGAGGGTTACACGCACATATTTCTCAAACTCTCTGGAAAAACACCCCAGTCAGCCTGGGACATGACTAAGGTTTTTATCTCAAAGGAGAGGCCTAACCTGTATAATTCCCCTTGCGTCAACCTCTCTGCGTATAGATTCATATAGCTCCAATCACATCCCTATATCTATTGTCAGGATTATATCCACGACACTAGGCAGAAAGCAAGCGGTCACGAGCTTTTGTGAAAGCATCCATTCTTTGTTTCATAAGAATAAGAATAATGGATACTATTGTATGCATTTGCAGATGATCCATAACCGCAATGCCAGCTCGCTAGCCCATCGGTGGGACATTATCTACGACTTCATCAACAAGTACCAATGTGAACTTAGTCAATTGAATTATACAATGCAACTGGGAACCAGCTATGAAAATCCCTGGACGCGATGTGGTGATGTATCAAATAAAAAAGGGTATATCTTATAAATTGATGCATTGTTAGCTTAAGTTGACGGAGCGACTTCTGTCAAACGGCTCCTACCAATTCTGAGGAGAGCTTCGTTTTAATTGAATTTGATGAATTCTTCAAACGTATGAAAGAATTTGCTACCTAATGCTATTCATGGATGAATTATGCTAGTTTTATTGATGAATTATTTTATTTTCAATAATTATTTTGAGTGTTATCGATTTTAAAAAAACTAAGGAAATATTTGCCGTCAAGGTTGGATGGTCAACTCCCGCATCAGTGTCTGCACACTGGTTCGAACTGGTCGCGGATGGATGCGGTGTCCGTTTTAAGAGTCGGCGTTGAAGATGACCTGATGCGGCGAAACTGTTCGTTTTACTTTCGGATGTGTGTGGCAATGTGGAGAATAAAGGAACAAGGATAATATCAACATATATTTCATTCATATACTAAAACCTCCCGCAAAGGTTCGAACTGTGTTGTCCAGACCGGTTTTATCATCCAACATGGCTTTATATCCGTCTACAAATTGCAGTGGGTGTAAATATATGATGAGAATATGGACCAGGGAACCATGTCATTCACTAGTGATGTCTTTCTCCTAAAAGATTATAAAATTTATGCTAGATGAACTAATTACAGCTTGGCAATTGATAGAATTATGATCGCACTACAATGCTAATTATGCTAGTAGAGAGTGCATGTTTCAATCTGGTAGGCATTACACCAAAATAAGTAGACTGACATCCAATAACATATATTTCAAATCATCCACCTTGAGATATCTAATTCAAAACATCTCGCAGGTATTAAGTTGTGAGACATAACCATATGTTGCGAACCCTAAGCAACAGACAACTGCTTTAATACTCTATGTGTAATGTAAGCAACACTTGTAACACGCGATCAGAAGTACCACCGTTTTCTCCTTAGTGTCAATAACACATTCCCTAGTCTCATGTTTCTGTCACTCAAGCCGGATATCGGGAGGCATGAACCCACAATCTAGCATAACGCATCGAAGGAGTCGTCAATTCAGCTGCTACGTCCGCCGAGTTCCGCCAAGCTGCAAGAGAGTCAGATCGATCTCATCTTTTACCATCGAAGTCGCCGAGTTCCGCTTTGAAGTCGCGGTTCACCGAAGCTGCTGCTGCAACTCGCCAACGATCCATCCAAATCAATCATCAAGTATAATAGAGGGAACGGCGCGCATCGTTGCGCCCGGCTATAGGTGCGTAGTCATGCATAATCCATAATCAATTTTCGTGTTTTATTTTTCATTTTTCTAAAGATGATCAACTTTATCATTATATTGTTGCGACGTTAGACGTGGACAACGGTCTGGTATGGATACGTTTGATCAAATGTGAGCGCTTGGACTTTTACATGATGTGTACATGTTGATGTTGGCGCACGCCGACCAATCATTTGTATTTGTACATGTAAATCCATTATGAATAAAAAGAATCCGATTTCATTATGGTGGTGGTGACATGGCGGATGCGTGAGACGACAGAGCGCGCATGGCAGCAATGATCAAGGGCGAATAAGCGGTGGTGAAAAATTGTATGTTGGTTCCCATCAAGGTTCCATAAATTATAGATAGAGATCAAAATCTTCCTCTATGTGAGAAGAGTTTGCTTGTTTATAGATGTTCTATTAATAAAATAAAGAAAAGACTATTAAAACAGCTTTTAAACTAAACTTTACCTACAAAAAATTTTATTGGGAAAAGAAAATCTACTGGAGATGCTCTAGCATGGAGGGAAGATAATAATGTGGAATAACCGAAGTTAATTTAGCGGATGTGATGTGACACGACGTGCCCTCGTCACAGGCCATGCCAGCCCAGCCTCACGACAGCCAAGCTGACCACCACAAGCTGCTACTCGGCCTAATCCCTCGAGAGAAAAAAAGCTACTCAGACCCCATGCGCCAGTCTCTGACATTGGATAGGTGGTGGCCTCAGCGCTCTTCCTCCTGTTACAGCGCATGGCCAAAGGTGCTTGGCCCACACTTCATCCACAGCGCATGCGAGATGGTCTCTGCGCTCTTCATTTTAGCCCCGCATAAGCTTGAAGAAGACTAGTACCATCGGTGGAGCCAAGTACTACTAGTACTAGATGATACCCCGCGTGTTACTGCGGGAATCAGTTGCAATATATTTTGAATGATTGATTGCATGAAACATGAATAGTTGAATTAATATATAGTATATAAACTAAAATATAAAAATACATTTTATGTATTGTATTTTATTATTGTGTAGTTAAAAATATTTATTAAATATAAGTAATGTAATATAATGGGAAAAAATCCATGCATGTTGAGTGAGTTGGCATGTGTCATTATATTGATGTATGCATGAGATCAACTAATAAAAAAGAACTTTTTCTCATGCATATTGTGGTGAGTCTTTGATGATATGGCATGTATGCATGTTAAAAGTGATGTAATATAATAGGAAAAAAATCCATGCATGTTAATGGAGGTTGCATGTGTCATTAAATAAATGTGTGCATGAGATCAACTAATAATGAATAACTTGTTCTCATGCATATTGTGGTGGGCCTTTGATGAGGTGGCATATTTATTAAATATAAGTAATGTAATATAATGGGAAAAAATCCATGCATGTTGAGTGAGTTGGCATGTGTCATTATATTGATGTATGCATGAGATCAACTAATAACAAAAAAAAATTCTCATGCATATTGTGGTGAGTCTTTGATGATATGGCATGTATGCATGTTAAAAGTGATGTAATATAATAGGAAAAAAATCCATGCATGTTAATGGAGGTTGCATGTGTCATTAAATAAATGTGTGCATGAGATCAACTAATAATGAATAACTTGTTTTCATGCATATTGTGGTGGGCCTTTGATGAGGTGGCATGCTTGCATGTTGAGATAGATAAGATAATGGGGATGATCTATTATAGTATTATAGATACTGAACACCCGAGAGCTACTAGGTGCTATTTATTCAACTTTCGTTCGCTCTGCAAATTAATACTTCAAGAATTTTATCTTCGGCTTGTACTACTTTGTGTACAGATTTGATCTACTCATGGCCTTTATGAAGTACGATCTCCAGTTACTGGACCATAATACAAGGTTTTCTCTATGGCAAGTCAAGATGCGGGCGTTGTTGGCGCAAGTCGATTATGATGATGCACTGGATAGTTTTGGGAAGAGCAGGATTCAGGATTGGACTGCTGAGGAGAAAAGGAAGGATCGAAAGGCTTTGTCATAAAATCAACTCCATTTGCACAATGATATTTTGCAGGATGTTTTGAGCGAGAAAACTGCTGCCGCTCTATGGTTAAAGCTGGAAGAGATTTGCATGACTAAAGATCTTACCAGCAAGATGCATCTGAAGCAAAAATTATTCCTGCACAAGTTACCCAAGGGAGGTAATGTTCTTAATCATATCTCAGAAGTTAAGGAGATTATTGCTGATCTAGCTGCAATGGAGGTTAAATATGAGGAGGAAGATATGGGCTTAATGTTATTATGTTCACTGCCAAGTTCTTACACCAATTTTAGAGATACCATATTATAAGTCGTGATACTCTCACCCTTAATGAGGTTTATGAAGCTTTGCACTCTAAGGAGAAGATGAAGCTAATGGTGTCTGGTGATGGTTCTAGTTCCTCTCAAGCCGAGGGATTATCTGTTCGTGGAAGGACACATGAGAAGGGCTCAAGTAATGGAAACAGAGGCAAAAGTAAGAAAGGCTACAGAGGCCGCTTGCAATCCAGAGGCAAGAACAAGTATTGCAGATATTGCAAGAAAGAAGGACATGAAATCTCCGAGTGTTTTAAGTTGCAGAACAAGGAAAAAAGGAATGCCACATACAAACCGAAAGGTAACAAAGGTGAAAATTCTGCTAATGTTGCTCGTGATGATAGTTCTGATGATGCTCTTGTCGTTATTGCTGGATGTGCTGAGGCCAATGATAAATGGGTGCTTGATACTGCATGTTCTTTTCATATGTGCCCAAATAGAGATTGGTTTAATACTTTGGATTCTACTACTGCTGCTGGTTCCGTTTTAGGTTTTCATAATTCACCATGCAAGATTGAAGGCATAGGTTCTATTCGAATCAAGATGTCTGATGGCACAATCAGAACTTTAACAGATGTTCGGTATATTCCGAAGATGAAGAGAAATCTTATTTCTTTGAGTGCCCTTGATGCAAAGGGGTACAAGTATTCAGGTGCAGATAACGTTTTGAAAGTCACTAAAGGTTCTCTCATTGTTATGAAGGGTGACTTAAGTTTGACCAATGGTCTTTATTACCTTCGAGGTTCTACCATCTCAGGTAACGCTACTCCAGTCGTTTCAAATAATTCTGATTGTGATGCTGCTAACCTTTGGCATATGCGTCTTGGACATATGAGTGAACTTGGTTTGGCAGAGTTAAATAAGAAAGGTCTTCTTGCCGGTTATCAAACTGGAAAATTGAAATTCTGTGAGCATTGTATTTTCGGGAAGCACAAGAGGGTGAAGTTCAACACTTCAACTCATACTACTGAAGGTATTCTTGATTATGTGCATTCTGATTTATGGGGGCCTTCTCACAGAAAGTCACTAGGTGGTGCTAGATACATGTTGACTATTATTGATGATTACTCAAGGAAAGTTTGGCCTTATTTCTTGAAGCATAAATATGAGGCATTCTCTGCATTTAAAGAGTGGAAGGTTATGATTGAAAGGCAAACTGAAAGGAAGATAAAAAATACTTCGCACTGATAATGGTATGGAATTCTGTTCTAAGCAATTTAAGTATTATTGCAAGTCTGAAGGCATTGTTAGACATTACACCGTTCCTTATACTCCTCAACAAAATGGTGTTGCTGAGCGTATGAACAGAACCATTATCTCCAAGGCCCGTTGCATGTTGTCAAATGCCGGTTTGAGTAGGCGTTTTTGGGCTGAGGCTGCTTCCACCGCTTGTCATCTTATTAACCGTTCACCATCTATTGTTCTTAATAAGAAAACTCCAACTGAGGTATGGTCTGGATCACCTGCTGATTATTCACAATTGAGAGTTTTTGGTTGCACTGCTTATGCTCATGTTGATAATGGAAAGTTGGAGCCTAGGGCTATTAAGTGCATCTTTCTTGGTTATAAATCTGGTGTTAAAGGTTTTAAATTGTGGAATCCTGAAACTCAGAAGGTTGTTATTAGCAGAAATGTTATCTTTAATGAAACTGCTATGTTACATGATGTTCCTTCTACTGATGCTCCTGTTGAGAGTGAACAGCAGTCTACTATTCAGCATCCTACTGTTCAGGTGGAGCAGGTTATTGATTCCACATCAGACAAGGAAAATTTTGATGCACATGATGAACCCGCCGTTGATGATGTTCATGTCACTCCAAATCAGCCTATTGTTCCACCAAGTTGGAATCTTGCACGTGACAAGAGTTAGGCGTGGTGTTTCTAAGGCACCTTCAAGGTTAATTGATGAGTGCAATATTGTTTGTTTTGCTTTATCTGTTGCAGAAGAAATTGAAGGCAATGTTGAGCCTTCTTCATATTCCGAGGCTATTATTTCTGGTGATAGTAATAAGTGGACTATTGCTATGCATGATGAGATGGAATCACTTGAAAAGAATGGCACTTGGGATTTAGTAAAATTACCTAGAGAGAAGAAACCTATTCGTTGCAAGTGGGTTTTCAAAAGAAAGGAGGGTATTTCTCCGAATGATGAGACAAGATATAAAGCAAGGTTGGTTGCTAAAGGTTATAGCCAGATTCCAGGTATTGACTTTAATGAAGTATTTTTTTCCCGTTGTGAAGCATAGCTCTATTCGCACTTTACTCAGTATTGTTGCCATGCATGATTATGAGCTTGAACAATTGGTTGTTAAAACTGCATTCTTACATGGGGAGTTAGAAGAGGATATTTATATGGAACAACCGGAAGGTTTTATTATTCCTGGAAAGGAGAATCTTGTCTGCAAGTTAAATAAATCTCTTTATGGATGGAAGCAATCCCCTCGACAGTGGTACAAGAGATTTGACACTTTTATGCTCTCTCAAGGTTTCAAAAGGTCTGATTATGATAGCTGTGTTTATCTGAAATCTTTTAATGATTCAGCTATTTATTTGCTCCTTTATGTTGATGATATGCTCATTGCTGCAAAGAGTATGTCAGATGTTAATGAACTAAAGAAGCAATTGAGTAATGAATTTGAGATGAAGGATTTGGGTGCAGCAAAGAAAATTCTTGGCATGGAAATTTCCAGATATAGACCATCTGGAAAATTATATCTCAGTCAGAAGGGATATATTGATTAAGTTCTTCGTCGTTTTAATATGCATGATGCCAAGCCAGTGAGTACTCTATTAGATGCGCATTTCAAATTATCGTCAGCTTTATGTCCTAAATCAGATGTTGATATTGAGCACATGTCTAGAGTTCCCTATTCAAGTGCAGTTGGTTCACTTATGTATGCCATGGTTTGTTCTTGTCCGGACTTATCACACGCATTGAGCGTTGTTATTAGATACATGGCTAATCCTGGAAAAGAGCATTGGAAAGTTGTTCAGTGGATTTTCAGATATCTGCGAGGTACTTCTAATGCTTATTTACAGTTTGGGAACTCTAAAGATGGGCTTGTTGGTTATGTTGATTCTGATTTTGCTGGTGATTTGGATAAGATAAGATCACTCACAGGTTATGTATTCACCATTGGTGGTTGTGCTGTGAGTTGGAGAGCGACTTTGCAGTCTATTGTGGCTTGTTCCACTACTGATGCCGAGTATATGCCTGTTTCTGAGGCATGCAAAGAAGCTATCTGGTTGAGAGGTTTATACACTGAGCTTTTTGGAGATGAGTCTTGCCCTACCATATTTTGTGAAAGTCAAAGTGCTATATGTCTCACTAAGAATCAAATGTATCATGAGAGAACGAAGCACATTGATGTCAGATATCACTTCATTCGAGATGTTATTGCTAGAGGTGATTTGAAGGTGAGCAAGATAAGTACGCATGATAATCCTGCCGATATGATAACAAAGCCAGTTCCGACCAATAAGTTTGAGCTTTGCTCAGACTTAGTTGGTATCTCTCACTAGTCCTATGGACTTTGACGCAGAAGGTGTTTATGCTGATTTGGATGGAGTTATTTCTTTCTTCGACTACTGGAGGGAATTTGGTTCAAGGTGGAGATTGTTAAAATATGATCCAAATTCGTCTACCGTGTTATACACGGACACCGTGTCATGAGCGGTGCGGGGCTTTGCGTTGGTACCGACGTGTACGAGTACAACTCGTTTACTTGTCCTATTAGGACTCTTATGTATTGCCTCCTATATATATCCCATGTAGTCACACCAAAAGATGGTATGTCGTCTCGTGCTTGTAATACTCCTCCATCATAGTGAAGTTGTGCCTTCGTGCGTCCGTGGTTTTCTCCCGCAAGGGTTTCCACGTTAAATCGGTGTCTCATGTCTTTACTAACATAGCAGTTTCATTAAAGATAATATTTCTGCTAATAACAACCTTCTGAGTTTCAGGATTCCACAATTTAAAACCTTTAACACCAGATTTATAACCAAGAAAGATGCACTTAATAGCCCTAGGCTCCAACTTTCCATTATCAACATGAGCATAAGCAGTGCAACCAAAAACTCTCAATTGTGAATAATCAGCAGGTGAACCAGACCATACCTCAGTTGGAGTTTTCTTATTGAGAGCAATAGATGGTGGACGGTTAATAAGATGACAAGCAGTGGAAGCAGCCTCAGCCCAAAAACGCCTACTCAAACCGTCATTTGACAACATGCAACGAGCCTTGGAGATAATGGTTCTGTTCATACGCTCAGCAACACCGTTTTGTTGAGGAGTATAAGGGACGGTGTAATGTCTGACAATGCCTTCAGACTTGCAATAATACTTAAATTGCTTAGAACATAATTCCATACAATTATCAGTGCGAAGTATCTTGA
The DNA here is from genome assembly GCA_950022295.1 of Bromus sterilis. Taxonomy (NCBI): domain Eukaryota; kingdom Viridiplantae; phylum Streptophyta; class Magnoliopsida; order Poales; family Poaceae; genus Bromus; species Bromus sterilis. The sequence goes on along the minus strand of OX465599.1, from coordinate 27,806,674 downwards.
CCTTCCTTTCAGTTTGCCTTTCAATCATAGTCTTCCACTCTTTAATGCAGAGAATGCCTCATATTTATGCTTCAAGAAATAAGGCCAAACTTTCCTCGAGTAATCATCAATAATAGTCAACATGTATCTAGCACCACCTAGTGACTTTCTGCGAGAACGACCCCATAAATCGGAATGCACATAATCAAGAATACCTTCAGTAGTATGAGTTGAAGTGTTGAACTTCACCCTCTTGTGCTTCCCGAAAATACAATGCTCGCAGAATTTCAACTTTCCAGTTTGATAACCAGCAAGAAGACCTTTCTTATTTAACTCTGCCAAACCAAGTTCACTCATATGTCCAAGACGCATATGCCAAAGGTTAGCAGCATCACAATCAGAATTATTTGAAACGACTGGAGTAGCGTTACCTGAGATGGTAGAACCTCGAAGGTAATAAAGACCATTGGTCAAACTTAAGTCACCCTTCATAACAATGAGAGAACCTTTAGTGACTTTCAAAACGTTATCTGCACCTGAATACTTGTACCCCTTTGCATCAAGGGCACTCAAAGAAATAAGATTTCTCTTCATCTTCGGAATATACCGAACATCTGTTAAAGTTCTGATTGTGCCATCAGACATCTTGATTCGAATAGAACCTATGCCTTCAATCTTGCATGGTGAATTATGAAAACCTAAAACGGAACCAGCAGCAGTAGTAGAATCCAAAGTATTAAACCAATCTCTATTTGGGCACATATGAAAAGAACATGCAGTATCAAGTACCCATTTATCATTGGCCTCAGCACATCCATTAATAACGACAAGAGCATCATCAGAACTATCATCACGAGAAACATTAGCAGAATTTTCACCTTTGTTACCTTTCGCTTTGTATGTGCCATTCCTCTTTTCCTTGTTCTGCAACTTAAAACACTCAGAGATTTCATTTCCTTCTTTCTTGCAATATCTGCAATACTTGTTCTTGCCTCTGGATTGCGACCGACCCCTATAGCCGTTCTTACTTTTGCCTCGGTTTCCATTACTTGAGCCCTTCTCATTTGTCCTGCCACGAACAGATAATCCCTCGTCTTGAGAGAAACTAGAACAATCACCAGACACCATTAGCTTCATCTTCTCCTTAGAGAGCAAAGCTTCATAAACCTCATTAAGGGTGAGAGTATCACGACTGTATAATATGGTATCTCTAAAATTGGTGTAAGAACTTGGCAGTGAACATAATAACAGTAAGCCCATATCTTCCTCCTCATACTTAACCTCCATTGCAGCTAGATCAGCAATAATCTCCTTAAATTCTGAGATATGATTGAGGACATTACCTCCCTCAGGTAACTTATGTAGGAATAATTTTTGCTTCAGATGCATCTTGCTAGTAAGATCTTTTGTCATGCAAATCTCTTCCAGCTTTAACCGTAGAGCGGCATCAGTTTTCTCGCTCAAAACATCCTGCAAAATATCATTGTGCAAATGAAGTTGAATTTGTGACAAAGCCTTTCGATCCTTTTTTTTTCCTCAGCAGTCCAATCCTAAATTCTGTTCTTCCCAAAACTATCCAGTGCATCATCATAATCGGCTTGCGCCAATAACACTCGCACCTTGACTTGCCATAGAGAAAACCTTGTGTCACGGTCCAGCAACTGAAGATCGTACTTCATAAAATCCATGAGTAGATCAAATCTGTGCACAAAGTAATACAAGCCCAAATAAAGATAATTCTCAAAGAATTAATTCAAACGAAGCAACGAAGTAGCAACGGGGTGGAACGTTGCAGTTTGAAGAACAGTAGAAAAATCTGATCGTAGATCAGCCTTGAATTTCACGTGAAAAACTAGTAGTACTAGTATTGCTGGTGGAGTGACTTGCTGCTTGTCGGTCAGATCGGTTCCACGCCTCGGAACTTGAACCAGCAGGAACAGCAGCAACTCACGAAAGCAACTTGGCGGATCGGTGTAGCGCCAGCGGCCAGAACTTAACGGATGCAGCAGGCACGGCCAAAACAGTAATTTTTGGTCCTTCGAAGGTTGCTGGAGGTGGCGGTAGAGATCGGAATTGCTTCTGGAAAAGGCGTCTGGATATTCAGGGTTTTTGCGTTATGAGGGATTTTATAAGCCAAAGGGGGTCCCAAGGGGAGGCCAGGTACATGGTCGCGCCCTCTATTCACCTGGCCGACTGGTGGCCCCCTCCGACTGATCTTCAGGATTTTGGAGTCTTCCGATGAAAAAGTTTTTTCTGAATTTTTCTGAGCATTTTAATTGTTCACCCTTTTTCTGTGATGCACAGACGAATCAGACAGAAAACTGGCACTGGGCACTGGTTTAATAGGTTAGTTCCCAAATATGTTGTAAAAGATATGAAAATGCATCAAAACATGTAACAATGTCAACCAAATAAACATCAAACAAGCAAAAATTGTAGATACGTTTGGGACGTATCAATCGTCGAAGATGAAGATCAAGATCTAATTAGTAGGGCACACGATTGGAGAGAGATCATCAACTAGATATTGCCATGAACCCTAGATCCAAGGTGGAACTACTTAGGGATCATCCGGGAGGCATGTATCGTTGATGAAGAGGCCCTCGAAGATGAATCCTCCCTCTGGTAGGGTGCCAGAATAGAACTTTGGGTGCTCTCGATCTGGTAATCACGACGACAGTGGAACAACAACATCTTCTGTAAATAAACTCTGCCCCGAGGGTTTTCCGTAAACAGGGGTTATATAGGCGAAAGAGGGGCACCATGGGAGGTCCCACCTGGCCAGGCAGCCAGGGTGCGCAACCCCCTTCTGGACGCGCCACCAGGGCGCTTGGCCAGGGGGTGGCCCCCTTCCGTCTATGCTTCGGGCTCATGGAGTCTTCCGACAAATTAGAAATTCTAGAGTTTTCTAGGAATATTGATATTTCACCTTTTTCTATGATGCACAGACAATAACGGACAGAAACTGATACTGAGCACTGGGTTAATAGGTTAGCTCCAAATATGTTGTAAAATGATATAAAATTGCATCAACACATATATCAAAGTCACACTAATAAGCATGGAACATGCAAAAATTATAAATACGTTTTGGACGTATCAACACATATGAGATTTTTTTACTAATTATATGATGTGACGGAGGCCCGATCTTTCGATGAGAGTGGGATAACTATCGATTTGGTGGATTTTGACCTTGACGACCCGGCTATACTGTACCCGAAGATACACCTGGCAATCGCTATACCAATCTCCGATGGTTATTGATCTTGCCGTAGGCACGATCAACCTGAACAACGAGGTTCGAGTTCCTGCAAGCAACCGAAGAACCGGCAAGAACAAAGATGAATTGCAATCTCAAACTGCAGATAATAATTAAGCACGATGTAGATGAAAGTTGGGGTTCCACTATGGATCTGACAAGGCGGTAGTCCTACACGTCTCGTAGATGCGATTTGTAGCAATAGCTAAACAATACAATAAAATCCGAGTTTAAAACCCTAACTAAACTAGCTATTTATTAAGGACGGTCGGCCGCCGTACTAACAATCGTATCTGACACGGAGTGGTCTAAACTTGGCCGGTAGGGAATCTAGCACCATATGTGTGACCGACTTAAACTATGTATGGCCCCGTCTTGTTTTTCCCTGACGCAACAATGGTCTTGACGCACACGTAGCTGGTGTTGGGTGTGGTGCACTTGTGCGTTGCATGCATGCATGGTCCATGCAAGGAATCAATGCAACGAGTGATGTAATTCCAGCGTACACACATCTTCTTCACCCAGCTCTAAATGGTCCTTGCTCATTGAATCTTTAATTCCTCCATTCCTAAGTACAAGTAAATCCAAACATGAGTGTGGCATCATATTTTTGTCAGTTACATTACGCGTATAAAGGAACGATAGTACCTGATCATTTATTTGCCGCATACACGCTCTAGTCATAGGTCCAAGTGGAATAGTCGATGTAGGAGTCGCGACGGGCGTTATAGTAGGAGAGATGTCCTCATCAATATAGCTACAAATTTACGTGCAAAGAAGTGAGTGGTTAATTGAAATCTAATAAATGGATAAATAACTCTACCAACCACGAATAACTACTTTTATGGGACTATGGTGGCCCCCTTCCCACCATATGTAAGGCAGGGGGCACTTGCCCCCCCCCCCCCCCACTTTTCACACATCACCACATTGCATTTATTCAATAATAATTTATGGTTGTATATATGTATCTTATAATCATCATTTATACCATATAATCATATATACATGATGTATTAAAACTTATTTTTAAATTAAAGAACATTTTTCAAGTTAATTCATTTAATAGTAATTTTCATGATATGTGATACAGAACGGTGGAAATATTTCTAGCTACTAGAGCCATTGTAATTAGTTTGCATTAGGGCCTCCACAATGTTAGGATCGGTCCTGGGTGTAAGTAAGAAAAATGATGCCATCAACACTTTAAATAAATCAACTACTTAGTCATTGCCTTGTCTACATATGTATTTTGACGTCCATCCAACCATTGGAGACAAAAAAAGGTCGGATGGCGACTCAAAGCTTAATGACCGGTGATAATGATTTGTGATTGCAGGATTTTCACAAAGGCACGAAGACCCTATAAAAAACGCTGGCACATGCATGAGGCATCCACCACTCCACGTTCTCAAAGCTTCCAACACTGAAATATAGTGAGTATGTTACATTCATATGTATATGGTATACACACTAAACACCATGAGTTCCTCTAACAATGAACCAGCGATCGTGGGTGACGTTCGTGCACATTGTCTAGGCGGCACCACTATCTCCGGAGCCATCCATGGTATCATAAATGTGGCTTTGGTCATATACGCTTGAGATGTCCCCTCAGACCCAGGCAGTGTTCCCATGCACCGTCTTAGTTCTCTCGCGCAGAAGTCGGCGACATTCGCATCAGCAATGACTTGCCTTTTCATCTGCGGAAAGGGAGCGAGAAAAAAAATGTCTGGGCTGGGAGGTAGTTGTGTCGGCCCTGGTAACCACTACCAAGGCCACACTGTTGTTCCATGAACTATCTTCGTGAGGGGATGCATGCCTAGGCTCGTGGTAGTGTGATCAATGAGTGACATTGGTCTCGCCATCTTTTATGAGGTCCTATGTGGACACCAATGCGGAGCTCACCATGGATCTAAGGCGGTAAAACAAAAAATATTAATTTTGGTGGTGGGGGCAATGCCCCCCTCCCCCCACCAAATAATTCAAGAGAAATAAAAACAAATCCACCAGCATGGTTGGACTAGCATGATGGGTCTAGCCTTTGCCATGTGAAAACTAGTGGAAATTAATAAGAGCATGCAGGTGGCATATACATGTTCCGCCTTGCTTCACCATTTGTATACTTCATGATTCATGCGCTTACAGCTTGCACCCAAAAATTTATTTAAAACAACATTTAAACTAGTAAGTTCCAATATATATATATATATATATATATATATATATATATATATATATATATATATATATATATATATATATATATATATGTCGTAAGTATTGTCATATTTGCTTCTAATGGACTACGCATTGGACCTTACATGTTTAACTCTTTGCTTTATGTTCATCTTCTTCGTTTAGTTTGTCTATTTTTACTATTAAACAAACACTTTTTTCTTTCGTAGAGCATCTTTCGTTTTTATCGGATTTCAGCCCTTCTATTGGCTTGAAATTTGCACATTTTGTCTGTGCTGCTTGATTTACTATGCTTATGTTTGTTCTGCCCATATGGGATATTTTTTAGTAGAGCTTGATGCATTAAAGTTACAATGTGACGCGTATTTTTTTCTTTACTCTTTTTGTTACGTTAATTTTTCTACATATTCACCATGGTCTCTCAAATCTTTGCTCCTAGGATTGTCTCCATCTATATTTGCAGAGTTAAGCTCATCTGACGGAAACCCTTCTTTACCATCTATTCTACCTCACTTATGTGCGAATGATTTGTTTGTTAATGACCTGCATTCATCACCTGATTCTCTACTTACAAAAGAGAAACATCCTTTTGTTTTCGAAGGAACTTCGATGCCAGATCCAAATATTAAGATTTATCGATATGCTTCTTTAGATGATTCAGTGAAAATCCCATTATCAATTTTTCTGGGATACACTCACCATTATCCTAGGTGATTTTGAATTCATTTGATTTTCTAGAAATTTTTTCTTCCTTTTCATCAAGTTACATTTGCTGAAACTTGCTTCCACACGTAAGATTCGTTTCCTAATCCTAACATAATTTTGTACTGCAGATCTAAGAACATAACAAACTTTACTCAGTAATGATCTATCGACTGATGTTTGTCATACGAATGATGTGCCACACGAATCTCCTTCATTCTATACTTTTAGTCCTACTATCATTGCAACTTCTACTCATATACCTCTATCAATGATGAATGATTACAATCGATTATCTTCATTGCGTCCAAATTACATTTCCGCGGCCTTTCGTGAGAGACTCTAGGTGAGTTGTAGACGTACGCATAAGGTTTTATTTGTGTTGTGCTCGATGCCAAACTACACGAATGGACCGCCACGACAGCACCGACGTGGCAGGGTCAACGTGTAGCAGCTGTACTAAAACATGAGCGCGGTTTCACTGTTGGAATCGTCATGCGTCTCTCCCATTCAAAATCAGCTAGCACGTGCAGTATGTATGTGTTGACTAGTGTTTGAATTGATCCAAAGGCTAGTTGTGTGCATGGAGGTTCCAACTGCCATTGCGAGGCCAAGCCAACCAACCAGCACCCAAGTATAGTGTGTACTCCTTTTACCAACCTCGTACGAGCAGCTCCACTTTGGCAGAGTTGGCATATTGAAGAGCGCTTCATATCGAAATCACAAATCTTCATGTTTGAAGTATGAGGACGTTGATTTGAAGCATGCTTTATACACGAGTGGACATATTGGAATCCCAAAAAACACTCGTTGTTTAGGATATCCAGCATGGCTGCATACAGATTTCGTATGATGAGCAGGTGAGGCATTGCCATATGTAGTTCATATTGGCCACTGCATGCTCCCTATCGCCTCTATATGGCTCTATGTTAAGGAGGCATAGGATGAGTGCTATGTCATTCTTGGAAAAGTCGTCCGCCACAACAAATCTTCAACCATACCATCATCAGAGAGGCATGGATGGATAGGGCCCGCTCCATCTGGAACCATTTAGAGGTGAAACGGGTGAACTTAGCGACATAGAGAAAGCGCATCAGATGATACACAATCGACATGAATATGGTATTGTTCACCAAAATTAACCATTCCATATTGAGCCATGCCCTCATTGAAAAAATCATTCTCTACTAGTGCTTCTCAAGGTATTGGCCTTTGGGTCTGCTAGCTAGGTCATGCCTTCTTTCAGGTCATGTAAGGTGGACATGTACCCCAAACCCTTGTCTTTTAATATATTCAGGTGGGAAATCTCCCCCACCCTCCTGGTGAACTTTCAAAAAAAAGAATGAGACCAAGATGAGGTCGCCGAACCATCACACCACCTTGCGTAGAAGACGAGTCGAGTCACCACATATGCATGCATGTGCTATGTGCACACCATTTATCATTGTTGTGATGGCGAACAACTAGTGTTTCACTTAAGATGTAAATACTCAACAGTTTAGTAAAAAAATCACTAATTGCTCTATCCCTATGTAACCACTTTCTAATACAATGTTATCTCAAATTAGTGTTTTTAATTTCTCAAACAAACTGTGTGAATTATTGAGTCGCTGCAGCAACAATTGTGGCCTTCGTATCCATATATGACGATTAGATGTATAGAGACTCTCCTAGCATTACTCTAAAACCCATCCATTTTAGTCGGCTCTAATTACAAGATATGGAAAGAGGGAAAAGGCCGTAGCAAACATGGCCTTGTAGATATTTCACGAATACAGAGTAAACATAGACATCCATTCTAGCCATGAGTTTCATGACCAGAATTTGTGTGTGGCACAAGTATCTTTACCTGATAATAAAGGCAATAGCTTTTTTCCTTCTGACTTATACATCATTCCCGCATTGCTCGGTTCATCTGTCTTCGTATGTGGCTCGGTTTTGTCCGTCCCATCGCTTCTTACAACCAGCCAAACCCAAATTATTCTGGCTTTACAGACCAGAGTGTAGGCAATTCTTTTGGCCCTTCAGCCCAACATAGCAAACAGAGAAGGTCGGCATTAGTCAATGAAAACTTCTCTTCCCATTGAATAAACATTGCCCAAGAACCTGAAATAAATCTGGAAAAAATGCATGCACTAATCTTAAGTTTCAGGCTTGAATCCTACTGAACTGGTTTCACCCATAAGAAACCTACGGGTAACTCCAACAATGATCCCTAAAATGGACACTGCATCAGTTCGCGAATCACTTCGGGCCAATCCGTAAACACTGATGCGGGAGCCGGCCATCCAACCACAGCCCCTAAAAATTCGTCCACCTTCGATCCCAACAGAAAGATCTCAATTTAAAATAGATACCAACAAGAAAATTTAACGCTCGATCACAACCAAAAGGAGGCGGATGTTCATTGTTTCAGATGTTCAGCCCAGTCATTTCAGGTAAAAAAAATCTGTCCATCCTCCTTCTGTCTGCTATGACCGTGGCACTGCTGAGTTCAGTCGTTCGCACAGGCCCTGCCATCACCTGTGTGGCCTCTTCCACCTCTTCTACGGTTAGAACGGTTGACATGCGCTTCAACATCCGCATGAGGGAGGCTTGCACAATCATTGCCGCATCAGGATCCAAGTCGCTCATCTTCAATGTGAGCAATTTGGTCTTGGCCTTTTGCTTTTCGATGAAGAACTTTTTTTCGATTGCCGCCATGAAGATGCTAAACCTCCCAGCCTTCTTCTCCTCCTTTATCTCGTTGTGTTTGATGCATGTCTCCTTCTTGGCCAAGATGCCCCCGCCCCTCCCGATCGGTGTAGATCGTGCCCGTCCTCGCCCGGTGACCGCCAATGCAACTTGCCATGCTTTCTGTTTGACACGGCGGGCTTGTCGTGACGCCGAATTGATCTTGCGGGTGACCGCCTTAGTCCCATCCTCTACCTCGGGTAGCTCCTGCAGTTCCTTTTCATTCTCCATGCAATGACGGAAGCATAAACGACGGGGATTGGGGTGGAGGAGGGCGACAGCGAGCGAAGCGAAGTGAGTGAGGAAAAGGAGGAAATGGCGGATTTTGGCGCGGAACCAGTGAGGATGGCTACAAAAGTGCGGGCACCACATTGATTTTGTGTGGTATGAGGGTGTCTGAATCCTACTTGTCGATGTTTCGGACTTTTGCAAAGCCCCCCTTGATTTGAATCAGATTTATGGGAAAGTGATATGGGGTGGCCCGATCTTCTTAGTAAGCGAACGGTGAATATGAGGGCGATGATAGATAACTTGAATGTAGCCGATGAACTCTCCTCACTAGATTCCTGTTGCCAATGCGACAGCTCTCTACCCTTTGGATATTCACAACTTCACACACTTGCGCAACGTAGCCGTCGACCACGAAACGGTAATTTGCAATCTACTAATTCCCAGTGGAACAACAGATCACACAAAACTTGCAGTAGCAACACTTCAGATCGATACGAATTGAAGTATATGATTCAAGATGAAAGCTTGGAACTATTCTCAAGAACTAGGGTTTATCTAAACGTGGTCTAACCTAAAAACTCGTAGGGGGTCCTATATTTATAAGCTAGGGTGTCCAAACGGAGATACATGGGCTGCAGCCCTTAATTCTGCGCGCAGGCATCGGGAAGGTCGGACGGTCCGACCTGTAACTCGGACGGTCCGACCTATGCAGTAAATACTACTGATGTCTTTCCTCATAAGTCGGACGGTCCAACTTGGTACTCGGACGGTCCGGGCTGGGGTCGGACGGTCCGACATGAAGTCCGGACGGTCCGACTTGGCTAGTAATTCCACTGATCTTCGGAAGCATATTTCGGACGGTCCGACTTGATGTCCGGACGTCCGACCTGGTGTCCCGGACGGTCCGACTTGCAATCCGGTCGTCCGACGCCTTCAGCAATTCCTCCTTTTGCTTCATCTTCGTGCAACTCTTCTCCTCATGCAACTTGCCCTTGTTCCTTCTCTTCCTCTTGTATAACTCCTTGGTACCTGATAACACATATATACGACGACTTATGCAGTATAAAATCCTCACGAAGTAAAACATCAGATTCTATGAGGAATAAGTTCACATGTTGTTCTAGTAGCTTTGCACGAGCTCTTGTAATAGGTCCAATTCTGATTTCATTGGACTTAGTCATCATTGGTTCTTCATTAGGTGTTGGAGGTGCAAGGATAGTAGGGATGTCCTCATCATCTCCCCCCCCCTTCAAAAGGCGTCGACCCCGACGCTCCAAGGTCATCTCCATCGTAGGGTGACAAATCAGCATCGTTGAAACTGTTGCTAGCACTGCCAAACTCAGCAATGGGTATATCAATCGAGTAGACATTGTCATTGATCTTGGCTAACACTTTGTAAGGACCAGCACCACGTGGCTTCAACTTGGAATTCCGCATCTCTGGAACCTGTCCTTGCGCAAATGCACCCAAACCTTATCTCCAGGATGAAAAATAACTTCTTTCTGTGACTGGTTCCATGCAGCAGCAACGTTCTTGCCTTGCTTCTCAATAACCTCTTGAGTTTTCTCATGAATCTTCTTCACATAATCTGCTCGTTTGGATGCCTCCATATTAACTCTTTTCTGCAATGGAAGAGGCAACAAATCAAATGGCGTAATAGGTTTAAAACCATACACTACCTCAAAAGGACAAAGCTGAGTAGTAGTGTGTACTGCCCTGTTATAAGCAAATTCAACATGTGGCAAACACTCCTCCCATTCACGCAGATTTTTCTTGATCATAGTGCGCAACAATTGTGACAATGTTCTATTCACCACCTCCGTTTGACCATCAGTTTGAGGATGACATGTAGTGCTGAACATCAACTTTGTTCCGAGCTTTCCCCAAAGTGTCTTCCAGAAGTAGCTCACAAATTTCACATCCCTGTCAGAAATAATTGTCTTGGGCACTCCATGCAAGCGTACAATCTTCCTGAAAAACAGATTAGCAACATGCGACGCATCGTCGCTCTTGTGACATGCAATGAAGTGTGCCATCTTAGAAAATCTATCCACTACCACAAATATACTATCATGACCGTGTTTAGTACATGGCAATCCTAACACAAAATCCATACTAATATCTTCCCAAGGTGTGGTAGGAGCCGATAGTGGAGTATACAAACCATGAGGCTTCAACTTGGACTTTGATGTGTTGCATACAATGCAACGGCGAACAAACCTGTCCACCTCACGCCTCATCCTGGGCCAATAAAAATGATCAGCAAGCATGAGTAGCGTCCTCTCACGCCCAAAGTGACCCATCAAGCCTCCAGCATGTGATTCCTGCAACAAGAGCAAACATACAGACGATTCTAGAACACAAAGTTTGTTAGCACGAAACAAAAATCTATCATGTATGTGGAACTTGTCCCATGCGTTTCTAAGCACACACAAACGATATGGTTCAGCAAAATCAGGATCAGTTGCATATAAATCACACAAGATCTCTAAACCAGGAATTTTAACATCAAGATGTGTCAATAACATGTTCTTCCTAGATAGAGCATCAGCAACAACATTATCTTTCCCTTTCTTATGTTTAATGATGTAGGGAAAAGACTCAATGAACTCAACCCATTTAGCTAAGCGCCTATGCAAGTTAGATTGCGCCTTCAAGTATTTAAAAGCTTCATGATCAGAATGTATGATAAATTCTTTTTGCCACAAATAATGTTGCCAAACCTCAAGAACTCGAACAAGTGCATACAATTCTTTGTCATAAACAGGGTAGTTCAATCTAGCACTAGAAAGCTTCTCACTGAAATAAGCAATAGGTCTACCTTCTTGCATCAACACACCACCAATGCCTATACCACTAGCATCACATTCAACTTCAAATTGCTTAGCAAAATCAGGTAATGCAAGTAATGGTGCAGAAGTAAGCAAATGTTTCAGCTCATCAAATGCAAGGTCTTGGGCAACACCCCAAACAAAAGGTACACCTTTCTTAGTCAACTCATTCAAAGGTGCAGCAATAGTACTAAAGTCTTTCACAAAACGTCTATAAAAACCAGCAAGACTGTGAAAACTTCATACTTGGCCAACATTCATGGGAGTAGGTCAATTTTGAATTGCCTCAATTTTAGAAGAATCTACTTCTACCCCATGCTTAGAGACAACATATCCCAAAAATATGACCTTATCTTTTGCAAACGTGCACTTCTCAAGATTAGCATATAATTTAGCATCACGCAACACTTGCAAAACTTGTCTAATATGATCAGCATGCTCAAAGTCAGTGCGGCTGTAAATAAGTACATCATCAAAATACACAACCACAAAACGACCAATAAACTCCCTCAAAACATGGTTCATTAATCTCATGAAAGTACTAGGAGCATTAGTAAGACCAAAAGGCATAACTAACCACTCATATAAACCAAACTTAGTTTTGAAAGCAGTTTTCCATTCATCCCCTTCTTTCATCCTAATTTGATGGTATCCACTACGCAAATCAATTTTAGAGAAAATAGCAGCACCACTCAATTCATCAAGCATATCCTCTAAACGTGGAATAGGATGGCGATATCGAATAGTGATATTATTTATAGCTCTACAATCTACGCACATACGCCATGTACCATCTTTCTTAGGAACCAAAATAACAGGCACAACACAAGGGCTAAGACTGACACGAATATACCCTTTATCCAGAAGTGCTTGTACTTGTTGTTGAATCTCCTTCGTCTCTTGGGGATTGGTCCTGTATGGTGCCCGGTTGGGAAGTGTAGCAGCCGGTATAAGATCAATTTGGTGCTTAATACCACGTAATGGTGGCAATCCCGCTGGTACCTCCGCCGGAAACACATCATCAAATTCCTGCAAAACATTAGACACACCAGGAGAAAGAGGATGATTATCATTAGAAAACAAGACCTCGCCTTTGTACATAAGCACAAGTGGCATGGCTGTAGGATCCTCACTAAATTCTCTCATGTCTTCTTTGGTGGCTAATATAAGCAAACTAGACTCTCTCGCACTTTTCGTTATAGAATCACGCACAACTATTACATTGTTCTCTCGTGTGGGTCCTAAATTAACCTCAACTTTCTGACGAGACTCATTCACAATTTGCTGTGGAGACATAGGATGGAGAGTAACTTTCTTGCCCTTGAACTCGAAGTGATATGTATTGGCTCAGCCATTGTGCTGCACATGGCGATCATATAACCACGGCCGACCCAATAAAAGATGGCAAACTGTCATAGGCACCACATCAAAATCAATGGAATCCTGGTATGGGCCTATCTCAAAATTCACGCGCACCATATGATTCACCTTCATCTCACCACTGTCACTCAACCATTGGACATAATATGGATTGGGGTGTTGGGGTTCGTAGCAGAAAACACAAATTTTTCTAACTAGCGTTCCCTTAACCCAAGATCTAGCTAGCCGTATTACCGTAACGGACAGTAGTGCGGAAATAACATACCTCGGGGTGTAGTCCGTTGCGCGGGAAACGTTCCCGCAAACGTGGTTGATGTAGCCGATCAAGTTTCACAGCCCCCTGGCTGTGTTGAGCACCCGGATGGGTGTAGTGCCACACGTGCAGCACCTCGTAGTACTCGCACACGTACGAGACTCGATGACGACCTCCGTTCTCCGATCCAGCGGAGGTGGCGGAAGCAGACCTCTGGACGGAGCTTCGGCAGCACGACGGCCTCCGAATCTAGCAGAGAAGCCTCAATTCCACTACAAGCTCACACTAGGGAGCCCACCGTGGAAGAGACAAGAGAGGGGAGAAGACCGGAGAAAATCGATCTCAATTCGGAGTTATATTTATTTTCTCACGAATTTTTCTCTATTAATTATGTGCACCCTGCCCATCTATATATAGGCTGGGGGGAGGGAGTCAACCCACCTCCCTTAGCAATGTGGGACTAAAGTCCCCTTGCTAAGGGGTGGCCGGCATAGGGGGGAGAGGGGGCGCACCCCTCATGGGCCCTAGGGCCCATGGCGCCTCCCCCCCCTTTTTTTTCTTTTCTTTTTCCCTTTAATTCCCTAATGGGCCTTTTTCTCCACTAAGGCCCATAGCACATATTAATTAGAAATAAAATGATTTTAATTATTAATTCAATTAATTAATAACTAAAACATATTATTTCATCTCTCGGTGCTCCGGAAACCCTTCCGGCTCACTCCGAACTTGTTTCGGTTCAATACGGTACTCCTCCGATATTGTCTCCTTTATTCTCTGGTTGCTCCGATGGTTCCAAAAAGGTCTCCGATTTCATCGAGCCCTTAAGTGTGTTACCCTACGGTCCGAGAACACTCCAGTCATGACCGAGCAGAGGCAACAGTCAATGATCATCAGCGGGACCTGGATGCCCATAATGACCCCTGTGCATTCCGGATATCAACACCGATTGGACCTTACGTCGTATAGCATTCCCTTTGTCAACGATACTGGATTGTTCCGAGATTCGATCAATGACATCCTATGTCTGATTCAACCTCGTTCCGAACTAATCCTCATTCACTCGTTCCCGTGATATTCATCCCCGTGACCTAGTCACACGCTGCGCAGCTTTATGGATGGAATCTCACCGAGTGGGCCACGAGTATCTATCCATTATATGGATTGACAAATCCCGCTCTTGTAACAATACTCCTCAACATATCTCCACGGAATACCCAAGATACAACCGTTATGACCCGCATATTTCAGTCAGGTGGTGGGATGTAAGTCAAAGCATCCGGGAAGATAGCAATTATGCACGTACTCACGGTCGAAGGAACGGTCTACCACGTTCTGTAATTACAACACTGAACCTTCATAAGATTTGATCATGCTGCAATGCTTACTTTGGGTAATGTTCATCACGTCACTTAACCTGTGAGGTGACCTCATAGTCAAGAGACTTAATTGTCCATGATCGCGAAACCACGATCATCATGTTGACCATGAACTAGTTATCGATGTAGAGGCTAACTAGGAACGCTGGGGGTTTCTATACCACACCTGCATCATTGTTTCACTGACGCAGTTCTAGCATGGTATGAAACTGGTTATGAACTTGCTTAGATATATTGGAATAATCATATATTATTTGCCTCTAGAGCATATATCCAACATGGGGTGAGGTAAGTATTTCAGATTCAGTTTGGCACATAACTCCTTGCTTGCAAGGTTGCGGCAGCTACCTCCATCGATGATCACTTTGCAAGCTTTGTTGGGACCAACTAATGCCTTGGTCTGAAACAGATTACAGCGCTGAGAATCAACATGTGGCTGCACAGTGAGGGCACGTTGTGACACAACAATAGTAGGAGCAGGGGACGGAGAAGCATCCATGCCTTCTTCACTGTTGTATCCTTCGTCATCAAACGCGGCTGGGTCTTCATCATCACCGGTTTCATACTCGCCGGTTTCTTCATTAAAGAACATGACCTTTCGGTTCGGGCAATCTCTCTTGAAGTGGCCCGGATTACCACAAGAGTGACAAGTCATCTCGCGATTGCGAGCTGTAGACATGTTGGAGCCTGCACTAGCGGCAGGAGCAGCTGGCTTCTTGGCCATAGAACCATTGGAGGCTGGCTTGGAAAGTGAAGAAGAAGCCCGAGTATTGGCACCATAGTTCTCCATAGGCGCGGCACACTGTGTCCGTGGAGAAAATCTGCTAGATGATGTGTATTTGGCCTTCAGTTGTGCCTCTTCTGTAAGCTGTGATTCGGCCTCCCTTGCAAGATGCAATAGATCATTCATATTATAGTATTGGTGATGCCGCATAATACTTTTGATGTTAAATTTCAGCCCATGGAGAAAACGTTGCATAGTCATCTCAACCTCTTCACGAACTCGTGCACGTTGCAGCAACATCTCCATCTCCATATAGTAGGCATCAACAGACATAGTACCTTGCTTCAATTGTTGCAATTTATCAAAAATTGTCCGTAAGTAATTTGTGGGAACAAACCGAGCTTTCATGGTCGCCTTCATGTCACGCCATGAACGAATAGGCTGCCCATCGGTTTATTGTATCTCGGTCAACACACTCTCCCACCAACGCAAGGCATAACCGTCAAACTCGGAACCTGTTGTTCTAGTAGCTTTGCACGAGCTCTTGTAATAGGTCTAATTCTGATTTCATTGGACTTAATCATCATTGGTTCTTCATTAGGTGTTGGAGGTGCAAGGATAGTAGGGATGTCCTCATCAGAAAGCTGGTATGCAGATCGGTCCACGATAAATACATGATCGCATGATAAAAATGATCCGGACAACACAATTCCAATAAATGTAAAAGATTGAAGGATCGATGTCGAAGATGCTCTAATCATCTGAGCTATATAGTTTTAGCTTAGCGTGAAACGAAGGAAATAATGAAGGTCTCCTTTATGGAACCACGGAAGTCGTCAACTCGTTCGGCCCACTAATTAATTTGATAATTTCATAGGGAGATTGCTAAAACTCATCCCATAGAAAACATCGATCGGTGTCCTTCGTTTTGTGTGTGGATATTTATGAAAATAAACTGTTTTTTTTTTTGCATGTTCTATCACTTGACTGGGGCTTCGTTAAGTTTTAGTCGACTGAAATCTAAACACACTCATTCCATAGAAAACATCAGTGTTTGTTAATCTGACAAGAAAAGAAAAGGTTGCAGGCATTTGTTAAGTAAACAATTAATAGGAGTGTGTCTAACCTGTTTCGCTATCTAGTTTCTGTGGTCGTTCCAGCAAAACCGAGGTTGAGAGAAGAGCACAATTTTCCAGGCTTCAAAATACTAGCAAATTGCTTAACAAGTTAGCATCACAGACCCATCACTTAACCAACACAGCACAGCAGTTTCTTCGGTTGCTGCCGGCAGGTGCAGCGCAAGTGCAACAGCAAGCGCACGAACACACTGACTCAACCATCAACATCGCACTTCACAGTGACCCCTCTCTCTGGAACATCCTAAATTAGTCAAATGGAAAGCAACCCAGCAGCAATAGGGGCTGAAATTCCCCACCACCGCCATGGAACCCAAGGATGAATGAATGAATATCCCTCTCGTGCCATCACAGATCCCGGGCAGGAAGCTTCCAAAAAGACCTCTTTTTTAACAAAGAAGGCAAAACGAAATCAAAAGCGAGATTCAAAAGTGAAAAGGAACAGAAAACAAAGCTGCGCATGGCTACTACTATCGCCACCGTGCCGCTGCCGGTGGCGTGGAAATGGAACAGCCCGGGCCTCCCCCTCGCACGCGCCGCCAGCCCGGACCCAGCCAAGCGATCGAGCTCCGTACGATGGAACAGCCATGCATGGCCAGCCAGCCTATTTCCATCCCGATCGCATCGCAACTCCACCATGAAACATCCGCGAAACTCCCCCAACGGCACCTCACCCACCTAGCAGTACACCTGCCCCCGGACGCACAAACGACGGCAACCCCTGTGAACGATCCTACTGGCGCAGATGGTGATGGGCAAGAAGCCGAGCAAGGCCGACGGCGCGGGGTGCCGGCGGCACCGGCGGCAGGGGTCGCCGGGGCCGGGGGTGTGCCCGCTCTGCCTGCGGGAGCGCCTGTCCCGCCTCTCGCCCTCGGCGACGCTGCCGTCCGTCGTCGCGCGCGAGGAGGCGGCTTCTCCCTCCTCCTCCTGCTCGGACTCGGAGGCGTCGTCCACGGAGACCTCCACCGGAGCCTCGTCGGGGTTCGCCAGCCCTGGGTTCCACCAGGAGATCAAGCGCGCCACTAGGCCGTCGCTGCTGATGCGGCACGAGCGGGTGGTGGCTGTGGACGGCGACGGCGTGGTGGTGGTGATGAGGAAGAGGAGGGAGAGGCCGACGATGAGCTTCTGGACGAAGCTGCTGCGTGCGGCGACGGGGGAAAAGAAGGCCGTCGATGGGTGCTCGCTGGAGCACTCCAAGACGATCGACGCCGCCGGCGAGAGCCGCAGCGCCGCCGCCACCAACACCAAGTGGATCATATTCTAAGTTGCTTCGTCAAATTCAAGGAAATGACCTTTGTTGGTGACTATTTCTTGTGTGTGACTATTTCTTGGTCCATTTTGCTGCTGGTTTGACTCTGGGCATCGGAGCCGGATCAACAGCTGACCTTTGTTGATTAGATCCATATAATCTGTACATAAATTCAAGGAAATGACCACATGACTTTTGGTTACTTCTGCATTTAATCAACTAAATTTCTACCATACTTTTGAACGAGAGATCGTGCACCCACAACTCCACGAACATGAGGGAAGTTGAGGAGAAAGTATGGTAAAAGTCAAACTCCATGGAAACTGTGTTTGAAAGTTTGCCAAAACTCGTTTAAAGTTACTTGTATATCACAAAGGTGATGGAAGCGGACGTTTCGAGGACGAGCTCCAGGGTGGACCTTATTTAAAAAAAATGAAAAATCATATTTAAACGTGTAGAAAAATTTACAGGTTTGTTTCATATGTGTATATGTTTGTTCACAAAAAGTTTTAAATTTTTCGCCAAGTGGAAATTTGGATTTCAAAACGTCCTCCCTGGAGCCCGAGCACACAAAGCAATATCCGAAAGGTGATGTGTTATACACGTGTAGAATTAAAGTTTAAATTCATTTTCATTTTAAGATAAGCATATACAAATTATACATGAACATGGTATTTGTAATGTTTGTCGCTATTCGTTGATGAATTTGTATCTTTTTCATAACTCACAACTGGTTTAGGGCACCCTGCAAAACCAAAGTTTCTACAATTTTATTTTCGCAAAAGGAATCCAATTCATTGGTCTAACAAAAACCATGAGACGGGGTTTGTATGGGCCTGCTCAGCTTGAAGGGAAGGATCACTTTGTGGATGAATTGCACAATTTGTAACAAAACAAAAGGGGTCGTGTAACTCTGATTTCAATATCATCGAGAAAAATTGTGAGAAGAACAAAAGTTGTCCTTTCTAGATGAAGCCATACTTTTAATTCTATAATTGATGTGAATAGTTTGACAAAAATTTCCACTGCGGGTAGACTTTATACCAGGGCAAACAATGATAAGGAACCCACATTTGAGAAACTAGACATCATTTTGGTTTCTATGGTTAGGACTCGTCTTTTTCTTTTGTCTATTATGGCAGGGTTGAATAGAGAAGTATCTAATCATGTGTCTTTGCACTTATGCTCTAGGATTCCTCCTCCCAACAACAATGTGTTAAGATATTAGAACGGTTGGGTGCAAAGAGAGGGATTTCATGATGTGGTTATTAAAAGTTACTTTGTTGCTACTAATGGTAGGGATTATGTTAAAATGGCATGAAAAGTCTAGGACATTAAGAATAAATCTCAAGGGTTGGCACATTAACATGTAAGGTCCCTATAAAACCCAAAGAAGGGAGGTTCTCCTCAAATTAGATGAATTAGAAAAGAAGAGTTAGATCTCTCCTCCTACCTTTGAAAAAGGTAAATCAAGCTGGAATATGAGCCATGCCTGCAAAAGTTTCTTAGACATGAAGAACTAAAGTGGATACAGAGGACAAAGAAAAACAAATTTGGAAGAAGGAGACGGCAATACTAGATACTTCAGTTTGAATGCTAGCGGTAGAAAGAAATGGAATTTTATTTCATCATTGAAGGATGTTCTTGATGAAATTACTAAGGAAAATGAGTCTGTTAAGCATATGACTGACTTCAATAAACATCTATTTGTCCAAGCCGAGGTCACCTCCATCAGACTTGATAAAATTGAGTGCTCTAAAGATGGAAAAAAAGATGCTACCATGCTCTTTCTCTCTTGAGGAGATCGGTGAGATTTTCTACATGAAACACAATATAAGTTGCAGGCCCTGATGGGTTACCTACGGTGTGTTTGGTGGTTTTTTTCTCCCGGGCCTGGCTGAGAGGAGAAAATGAGCCAGGCTAAGCAGGGCATGGTTCAATAAAAACAGTGCAAAAAGCAGCGTTGTCGGGTTGTTTGGTTGCGTGCATGGTGGTTGGTGGGTTTTTGGCCTGCATGCACATGTTGTTTGATAGTGATGCATGGATTCCCGCACGCGGTGTGAGAGGAGCATGCATCCTAGCACTGAAACTGAGGGAATATTTCTCACCTCACTTTCCTCTGGGGCCTGGCTCACCGGAGAAGCTCAAATTGGTTGTTCCGCTCAAGCCTAGCCGAGAGGTGCTTTAAACATCATGCCATGCAGGTAAAAAGTGTCCTTGTTGTTTGGTTGCTCGTGTCACATGAAAAGATTCCTAACACATGCAGTGTACCAACCATGCGGGAAACCAAAACACACCCCTATTGAATTTATCACATCTTCTAGGATACCATTAACAAAGATTTGGAAGATCTCTTTGATGTTTCCACTCGGGAAAGCTAGACATAGAGAGAACTAAATCATGGAATCATTGCTTTGATACCCAAAGTGTCGGATGGGATACAAAAGTCCAGACATATTTGTTTGCCAAATGTTAGTCACAAGATACAAAATTATGGCAAACATGATAGGTGTTGGATATGTGCCCTAGAGGCAAATTAATAAAGTTTTTTGTCACATATCTGTTTGTTCATAATACGTTATATATTGTGCTAGAACTGTATTAAGCGGAAACATTAATACACGTGTGATATATAACAGCCTGGTCCCTAGTTAAACTCAGGCATACTAGCTCATTGGGCAATTAATGATCAAGGTTTCCTGATCATGAGAACATAATAGTCTATTGACAATGAGGTCATATCATTAGGAGAATGATGTGATGGACACACACCCACCTTAAGCATTGCAGTGTGATCAAGTCACATAAGTTCAGCATTGCGATGACTTAATAACATAGTGACTGAATCCTTAGACCGTGATGATCATACATAATTGCTATCTATTAGGATGCTTTGAGTGCATTAACCGTTACACTGAAACATGGTAACTGAAAAGGTGTATCTTGGGTATTCCGAAGCAGATATGTTGAGGAGTATGAAATAGATCAGAGCGGGATTTGTCAATCCGAGTGACGGATAGGTACTCTGGGCCCACTCGGTGGTGTTGCATCAATAGCTTGCAAGCAAGTGATTAGGTCACAAGAGATGTAATATTCACAGACGAGTAAACATGTTATGTCGGAGACGAGGAAGAACTAGGTATTGGATACCGACGATCATACCTCGAACAAACATAGTATCGAAGCACAAAGGGATCAAGTCATATTGTTAACGGTTCAATAGCGATGAAGTTTATTCGATGGAAGCGTAGGGGCACATCAAGGATTGTAACCAGATCCCACATGATGGTCATTGATGGCTTCTCGCCCCTGGTTGGTTACCCCAAGTGGAAGGTTTGAGATGTAGCGCAGCAGCAAGTTTCCCTTGGTGAAGATACCAAGATTTGTCTCCCGTAGGACTCCGGATATGATAAGTAGGTGTCAGCGGCGCAACCGACGTGGACCTGCACACAGACACAGATAACTTTGTTCCCAACGAAGTTCAGAGAGGTTGTCAAGCTCTCCGGTCTTGTTATTCACAAAGGGTAAAACACAAGGGATAATGATAGCAATTGAAAGTAAAAGCAGAAAAGTAAAGATAGCGTGGAAACAGTAATAAGGATATGGACCGGGATACGTGATGTTCGCTAGTGATGTCTCTCTCCCAAAAGACGATAAAACTGCTATGCGAGGTAAACAAATTACAGAAGGGCAATTGACAGGATTATGAACGCATCGCAATGCTAACTATGCTACAAAAGAAAGGAAGAGACTCAAAAGCACGGGCAGTACGCCAAAATAAGTAGACCGAAATCCAACTGCATCTACTACTAATCATTCACCTTGAGATATCTATCCAGAACATCTCGCTGGTATTAAGTCGCGAGCCCCACCCAAAGTGTGTAAACTCAAAGCAACAGACAACTGCATTAAAAAGTACTTTGCGTAAAGTAAACAATCCTTGCAATCGCGGTTACAAGCACCGTTATTTTCCCCCTTGTGCCAACAGCACATTCCCTAGACTCATGTTTCTGTCACTCAAGCGTGTCACCGGGGGGCATGAACCCACAATCGAGCATAACGTTCCCTCTTGGAGTCACTACCTACTACTTGGCCAAAGCAATAAACAGCAACGGAGAACCTGCAAGAATTACTTAGGAACAAAAATATAAGAGATAAAAACCAAATATATTACTCTATCACAATCTGAACATAATCTCAAAATCCATCAGATCCCATCAAACTCAGCATAGCAATAGCAGAAAGATTACAAAAGTGCCTCGATCATGTAGGGCAGCTCACGAGGTCTAAACCATGAAGAACAAAAAGGGGAGGAGAACATCACATAGCTACTGATCACGGACCCATGGTCCAAGGAAAACTACTCACGAGACATCCGGGGAGCATCCATGGTGGAGAGGAGACTCCCGGAGGTCGGCCCTCCCTCCGGCAGGGTGCCGGGAAGAGGTCTTCTGGTGCTCCGATCTCGGAAGCGCGGCGGCGGTGGAACAGAGGAGAGATCGCGAAAAAGGGTTATGTCTCCAGAGTTTCCCCGTGACGGAGAATAAACAGGCGAAGGGGGCAGCCAGAGGTGGACCAGGGGCCCCAGGCGCCCCCTGGCGCGGGCAGGGGTGGGGCCTCGCCGGGTGGCCGCCTGGGCCCCCCTGGCTCCCCTCTGGCCCCACTCGGGCTCTTCGCGAAGCTTCCTGTCCACTGATTTTTCCTGTATTTTTCCCGGAATTTTTCTGGCACTTTTTATATGGGGAAAAACTGAAATAGAAAAACAGCAGAAAACAGGAACTGGCACTGGGGTGCACCGAGTTAATAGGTTAGTCCAAATATGATCAAAAGTGTATGAAAGTGTATCTAGATCATAGCAATATCACACAAAACATGCATGGAGCAAGAAGAAATTATAGATACGTTTTGGACGTATCACTCATTGGTCAGAGAGTGTCTCGATCATGTCTACTGTTTCCCGGACCGTAGGGTGTCACACTTAAGGGCAATCAATGCATTAAGGATTGATTCAGGATCATCGGTGAAAAGAGAGAAAACACCAGAAATGTACCGGGAGGTGCCGGAAGCTGTTTCGGATATTTTGAAAGGTTCAAAATAATATATATTAATGTTTAAATATGTTTTATTATTTAATTGACAGAATTAAATATTAAAAATGATTTAAATAAGTAATTAAAAAGGTGAAAAGGTATTTGGGCCTTAAAAGGCCCATGAGGGGAAGGGGGAGCCTCCTCCCTTGGACTTGGTCTGCGCTTCACCATACACTACAGACATCCTCCATGGCTGATGGCCTATTTCCACTACCTTGCAGTCAACATGATAAACTGATTCACCCAAGATCTCAATCTCCACATTGTTATTCCAGAAGAGGCCAATGCCTCCACTTCTCCCAACACTGCTTACAGCATATCCCTTATCAAAACCAACAGTTCTCGCCAAGCTTTCAACACGTGCTTTACCAAGTTGGGTCTCCTGGATACAAAGCACCGTAGGGGCAAATTTATTCGCTAATTCACGAATTTCTCGGACTGTCGAGGCTTTGCCCGCACCTCGACAGTTCCAACTTAGGATACTCATTGTGCCCGGCGGTGCGTCTCCGAGACGCCCGCCGATGATGCTTCAATGTTTTTTGATTGACGATCTACTGCTTTTGTTGTCGAGTTATTCTTGGGCCTCTTCGGATCTTTCTGTCGGGACCCGGGGTTAGCGTATGCAAGTACAGCTAAGACATAGTCATATGAAGAGCCGAGAACCGCACCCACTTGTCTAAGCAGACAAGGCCAAGCACTGAACATTCTCGGAAAGCATCGTACGTGAGGGGCATCCCATCCAGGCCGGATGATCAACTGAAATGGGTCCTCATCGTACGCACACAAGTCTAATGATATGGGTGGTGAACTCCCATATTCACAGACAAGTCGCCTCAACCATACTATCGACTATCTCAAAACTCTTACATAGACTTACTCCAGCCCGATCACTTAGTCGGGGTCTAGGGCGGGCTCGATCATACCACAAAGTGTGCACGAGACGGAGTCTCGAGCAATCGCATCGCGATGCCCCAAGCTGCGCACATCTAAGGGCTACTTGGTGTATGAAAGACCGCCAGCCAGAACACAACTAAGGTCTCGAAAACCCATACAAAGACATGCATGTTATAAACATACACGCAGCACACATGCCTTGTATGAACAGCAGGTACCATTGCAATTCTCTACAAAGTGTACATTTTATTTATAACTCTTATAGAGTACACACAGAGATCACATACATGTGATCCAACATTACAACACAGAGCGGAAGCAAATTATGTCTGAGTACAGACAAGTTTAACAAATGGCTTAAGAAGCCTTATTCAAACACAAAGCCCTCCACGAGGGAACCAGTCTGTTGACTGGGACTAGACTAGCTTAACTTCAGTCGTCCAGCTCGATGAAGAAGCCACCTTCGGGGTCAGTGGCGTCATCTAAAACATAGATTAAGCAAACGTGAGTACAAAGGCGTACTCAGCAAGACTTACATAGGAGCTATACTACTCATGCACATGTATCAATGTAAAGGGAGGTGGGGTTCACTTGCAGAAATGCCAGCTTTGACTTGGCTAATCCTGAACTACGAGTACCAGACTTTGAGGTAAGAAGCGTACACGAGTCCACTACTTTCACCAACCAATACACCACTATGGTGCCTTCCTCGACTTCCCCACGAGAAAGCACGCCATAGCACTCACACTTATCTTGGTGTGTTTTAGAAGTATCCAGTTCAAGTTATCTAATAATCAAGCTAAGCTTTCCAAGCAGTCCATAACCGCGGACGCGGCTATTCGAATAGTTTTGTTAACCTTGCAAGGGTGTACCGCTACACACACATGATCATCATTTACCGCCTTTGATCTCGACACCATTCAAGGGGTGACAGCGAGGATGCTCACCACAACTGTTACCTCATAGCCTATCTAGTCCAAGAAAGCCGCCTACTTGGGTTGGTTACCACAATCGTGAACCCGGCCGGTTTACCGAAGTGGACCCAAGCGATGTGTGCGTGGTGCATAAGCCGGTCTCGGGTGAGCCGTTCTCTCACTTAGCATCCAGGCCACAAGCCTACCAGAACTCCGAACTACTGCGACATCTGGACATCGAAAGGGATGAGTTAATAGGTTGAGAGGGGTCAGTGAGCCCAATGTGTGGTTGTACTCTTCATCTTGGATCACCACACAAGAACCCGTACTAGGGCGGTATTCAACGAGACAACCCACCGTGTACTCCTACACAGCCTCTCATCGTTCACCTTGTATTAGGGTCGATTCACCAACACTTTTCTACCATCATCAACATGATCATTCCCATCCCGACTCACATCACAGTAACAACATGGTATCATACTAAGCATTCAATAAGCGATAACATTGCAGGGGCCACATGATATCAAACAACTCCTACAGTTGCTAGGATTGTGGTTTGCTTACTACTGTGACAAAATGATAGGTCATGCAAAGGAATGGGTTCATCTATGCGGTAGAAACGAAGCATGGTGATCATCCTAAACAATGCATAAGCGAGACATGAGAGGGAAGTGGGATTTTATCGACATGATCAATGGGGGTTTGCTTGCCTTGCTGACGAGGTTCGGGTTCGGGGTCTTCAACGAAGGGGGTGACCTCTTGCTCCGGTTCCACGTCTAACAGCAACATGACAATCATAGGATCAACAGAATGTACAATGCACAATCACATGAAGAATATTGAAAGGGTGATGTTCATGGTACTGATGTGTTGAGCATTCCATTTAAATGGAGTATATTGCAATTTGAATTGCAAATTCAAACTCCACATTTGAATTCAACATTAACCAAGTTATATGTGATATAGTTTGATCATTTTGAATTATCTTCAAATGTGTATGATATGCCTCTGATGTGTGATTGAAATGTAGCATGTTGCCATGGTTCAAGTTGCAAAAATATTTGATTTGAATTTGATTTAATTCCATTTAAATCAAATAGCAAATGCTACTGATCACATTTTAAATTCAACTCAAACAGAGTTGAAAGTTGCATATTTGGAAAGATAATTTTCTCCTGATCATTTTTCATATATTATTTGTCCAATTTGGAGTTAATATGAATTTTCTATGAATTTCCAAAGTTTGGGGTATTTTCTGGAATTTCTGAAATTCTTTTAAACATTTTGATTTTCTGGAAATTCATAATTGATTTATTGCGTCAGCAGGGGTCTGACGTGTGGGTCCACCCTGTTAGTGACTGGGTTCACTTAACCCGTGGGTTAAGTTAATCCAGTGGCTTAATTAAGCCACTGGGCCCACTGGTCAGTGACTCAGGGGTCACTAATTAGGTGATTAACCGGGGGGGTTAGCACTGACACGCCGGCGGCTTGACGCCGGCGACTGGACCACGGCGGCGCTGCACGGGGAGGACGATTCCGGCCACGGGAGGGGAAACGGAGGGCACCAACTTGCTCCTGGAGGTCTCCCGCGTCTTCTGGAGGCATCGGGGGTTCACGGGGAGGTCAGGAGCGACGACGGCGACGACTCCGGCGGCAACAGAACGGCGGCGAGGTCGTAGTCGACGTTACCGTGCACGGTTCGGGCTGATCTCGCTTGCGTTCGAAAGCTAGCATGACCAGGAGCTAAACGCGCGTGCTGGCTGAGTCGAAGGGGCACATGGGCGACCTCGAGCTCATCCATGGCGGCGACGTGCTTCGGCATCCATGGCGGATCCGGATAGAGAACGAGAGGGAGGGTGCTAGGTTAGGGAAAACGGTGAGAAGCTCACCACGAATGCGACGGGATGGCTAGTGGGCTCGGGGAAGCTCGGAGCTGGCCGGAATTCGAAGTCGATCCGCGTCGGCCGGCGATGAAGACGATGATGCTAGCGAGCTCGTGGAGGCACTCGGCTTCGATTCCTTTCGCAGGTCGATGAAGACGACGACGGCGAAGCGCTTGGACACCTTGGTTCGGCTCCTCGACGTCAGTGGCCACGAGTTCTTGCGACGGCGAGCGGCGGCGCTCTCGGTTGGCGACGGAAACGAGCACGGGAGGAGGAGGAGGAAGTTCTGGAGGGGGGAAATGGATGTGTCGTTCTCCAGGGCGCGTCCAGGTGCGAGAAGGGCCACGGGGAGGGCTGGAAGCTCCTCGGCGACGACGTGGCGTCACCAGCTAGCTCGGTGGCATTCCACCGAGCAGCTTGGAGGCGCGGGGTGGGGAAGAAGACTCCCCTGCCCCTGTGGGCCGGCTGGGCTGGGTGGGCCTGTTTCGCCTGGGCGCCAGGTAAGGTTTTCTCCCTTTTCTGTTTAATCTTTCCTTTCTGTTTTTCTGTATATTTGTTTTGACTTTGGTAAAAATACCAAATCATTTTATTAAATGCTGAAAACTTTTATGTGGCCTCATAATAATATAAACTAGCCACTCATAAACTTTCAACATTTTTAAAATTCAAATGATTTGAATTTTAAATCAAAAAGGGGTATTTCTTTAATTCCAAGGTACTATTTGAATATTTGAAAAATCTATGAGCATGGGGTGGGTCCCACATCACTTGATATGTGATCACACTCATTTATAAGACTTTTCAAAACTCTAACATGAATTTTTGGAAAAGATTTTTATCTGGCCTTTTGAATTAATTCATCTGGGGGGTGTTCCTTCTCCCATTTGGATTTTTAATTTGATTTCCAAGATTTCTTTTTGAAATTTTGACAAGATGCAAGGTTACTTGTTAACCCTAGCACATACCTAACAGAGGGTTCTGACAACTCGCCCCCACTCAAAAGAATCTCGTCCCGAGATTCAGAAGTCTGCGGGAAGAAGGAGGGGTACTCGGTAAGGAGACGGTCTTCTCTTTCCCATGTAGCTTCTCTTTCAGAGTGGTGTGACCATTGCACTTTCAGAAACCTAATCTTCTGACGACGAGTGACACGCTCTGTGGAATCAAGAATACGAACGGGGTATTCTCGATAAGAAAGGTCATCTTGGAGATCAAGCGTTTCATGGTCGACTTCGCGGATGGGGTCCTTGAAGCAACGCCTGAGTTGGGACACATGGAATACATCGTGTACTCGGGAAAGGTGCGGGGGTAGTTCAAGTTGGTAGGCAACTTCTCCACGTTTAGCTAGAATGCGGAAAGGTCCGATGTAACGTGGGGCCAACTTGCCTTTGATACCGAAACGTTGGGTTCCCTTCAGAGGAGTAACCCGGAGGTAAGCCTTCTCATCCAGATTGTAGCTCTCTTGCCTATGATGACGATCATAGTAGCTTTTCTGACGAGACTGGGCTGCTTTCAATTGTTCACAAACGATACGAACTTGCTCTTCTGCTTCCTTGATCATATCCGGTCCAAAGAATTGTCTTTCACCGGTTTCAGACCAGTTTAGTGGTGTTCGACATCGTCGTCCATATAGGAGTTCAAAAGGAGCCATGTTCAGACTAGATTGAAAACTATTGTTATAAGCAAATTCGGCAAATGGAAGAGAATTCTCCCAATTCTTTCCGAATGAGATAACACAAGCTCTGAGCATGTCTTCAAGAATTTGGTTAACACTTTCGACTTGACCGCTAGACTGAGGATGGAAAGCCGTACTAAAGGAGAGATGAGTTCCCATAGCATTCTGAAAGCTTCCCCAAAATCTAGAGGTAAAAAGGCTACCGCGATCAGAATTGATTTCCAAAGGAACACCGTGAAGGGACACAATTCTGGAGATGTACAAGTCCGCTAACTGACTAGCAGTTATAGACTCGCGAACCGGAAGGAAGTGAGCAACTTTGGAAAGCCTATCTATAACAACGAAGATGGCATTGTTTCCTTTCTGGGTTCTTGGAAAGCCGGTGATGAAATCCATACCGACTTTGTCCCATTTCCACTCGGGAATAGACAAAGGTTGAAGTGTACCAGCAGGTCTTTGATGTTCTGCCTTAATGCGACGACAAACATCACATTCGGCAACAAATTGAGCAATGTCTCTCTTCATCCTAGTCCACCAAAATCTCTGGCGTAGATCTCGGTACATTTTTGTGCTACCGGGATGAATTGAGAGGGGTGTGTCATGGGCTTCTTTGAGGATGTGTTGCCTTAGTTCCTTATTCTTAGGTACTACCAAACGATTTTCAAAGAATATCGTTCCTTTGCTATCTGTGGAGAAACATTTAGCAACTCCGCTAGCAATGTTCTCCTTGATCCGGCGAACACCTCGTGCACGCCTTTGGGCAACTATGATTTGATCCTCAAGAGTTGGTTTCGCCACCAAGGTAGAAAGATAGCCATGAGGAACAATTTCAAGGTTGAGCTTGCGAAAGTCCTCATGAAGAAGTGGTTGATACTGCTGTAACATGAGGTTGTTACAGTACGACTTACGACTTAGTGCATCAGCCATGACATTGGCCTTGCCTGGGGTGTAAGAAATTCCTACATCGTAACCTTTTATCAACTCAATCCAGCGTCTTTGCCTGAGATTAAGATCTGGCTGGGTGAAAATATATTTGAGGCTTTGGTGGTCGGAATAAATCTCACAACGATTACCAAGGAGGTAATGTCGCCAAGTTGTTAGAGCATGAACTACGGCAGCGAGTTCAAGGTCATGGGTGGGATAATTCTCTTCATGTGGCCGCAACTGGCGTGAAGCATAAGCTACCACATGTCGATCTTGCAGAAGTATGCATCCTAACCCTTGCCGTGATGCGTCACAATAGATCTCGAAATCTCTTTTGGTGTCTGGAGGTGCAAGCACGGGTGCAGAAGTTAATCTTCTTTTTAGCTCTTGAAAGCTTTCCTCGCACTTGGGAGTCCATAAGAATTTCTTATCTTTCTTGAGAAGTTCAGTTAGAGGCTTTGCAACTTTAGAAAAGTTCTCGACGAAGCGACGGCAATAGCTGGCTAGGCCAAGAAAACTTCTAACTTGCTTAACCGATTCAGGTGGAGTCCAGTCAAGGACGGCCTGAACTCTCTCGGGATTCACAGCAATGCCTTTTGCAGAAATCACGTGGCCTAAGTAGGTCACTTCTGGTAGCCAGAATTCACACTTGGAGAATTTAGCGTACAGGCGATGCTCTCTAAGCTTCATCAATACCATCCTTAAGTGTTCGGCATGATCTCCTTCGTTCTTCGAGTAGATGAGAATATCATCAAGATAAACTACAACAAATTTATCTAGGTACTCCATGAAGATCGAATTCATCAAGCGTGAGAATGTGGCGGGGGCATTGGTTAAACCAAAGGACATGACGGTGTACTCGTAAAGACCATAACGAGTAGTAAAAGCCGTTTTGGGAATGTCCTCGTTTCGGATTCTGATCTGATGATAACCTAATCTCAAATCCATCTTGGAGAAGACGGAGGATCCTGCAAGTTGATCATAAAGATCATTGATCCTGGGCAGTGGGTATTTGTTCTTTATCGTCGCTAAATTTAGCGGGCGATAGTCTACGCACATCCTTTCTGTTCCATCTTTCTTCTTTACGAACAGAACGGGGAAACCCCATGGCGATGAGCTAGGGCGGATGAAGCCTTTTGCCAACGAAGCATCAAGTTGGGTTTTTAGCTCAGCTAACTCATGTGGGGCCATTTTGTATGGGCGTTTGGAAATTGGTGCGGTTCCTGGAACAAGATCCACTATAAACTCTACACACCTATCGGGTGGCAGGCCCGGCAGCTCTTCAGGAAAGACATCCGGGAAGTCACGAACCACCGGAATATCTTCAAGTTCGGGAAGGGGAAGTACATTCAAGGAATGCACTTGGGTTCTTGTTCTGGGTGAGGTATAGTTAACGGTGGTGCCTGAAGGGTGGGTGAGTTTCACGGATTTGCCTCTGCAATCCAGATAGGCATTCTGTCTTGATAGCCAATCCATGCCAAGGATGACATCAATGTCTGCAGACTTGAGGGCTATGAGTGAAGCAAGGAATACTAAACCCTCAATTGCAATTTGATTACCATGGCTCACTCTATTAGTTTGCCATCTTGACCCTGGAGTTTGAATAATCATTGGGGTGGACAATTCAACAAAAGGTAACTCATGACGAAGTGCATAACTTTCCGACATGAATGAATGAGATGCTCCTGGGTCGAAAAGAACGGAAGTAGGAACAAAATTGACTGGGAGCGTACCAAGAATGACTTCAGTGGTGTCGTCAGTCTCTTCAGCAGCAATCTGGTTCACACGTCCACGAGTGGCGGAAGGAGCGGGTTTGGCGGTGTAGACCTTCGGGGGTGGCTTGCCACGACCATTGTTGTTGTTGCCTCCGGCACGTGGTGGAGCATTCTGATGCTGGAGCTGGTTCTGGGGACACTCGCGAGAGTAGTGGCCTGCCTGGCCACACTTGTAGCAAGCTCCGAAAACAGTTCGTGGAGCTGGGTTGTTTGGTGGAGCTGGGTGGAACTGGGTGGGTGGACGAGGCGCCACATAGGATGGCCTCGGTGGGTTGTTCTGGCGGAACATGCTATTTGGAATCCAGATCTTGCGCTTCTGGGAGCCAGAACTGGATGAACTGTCATCTCTAGGGTGTTTGCGGAAATCGTTGGGGGTGTTCATGTCCTCGGATTTGATGGCCTTGTTGACAAGGACCTGGAATGTGGCAAAGTCATGAAGGTTGAGCTCACGACGGAGTCCACTGTTGAGGCCACGACGGAACCTCTCTTGCTTCTTGGAGTCGGTGGAGACTTCTTCAGTTGCATAACGAGCAAGTCGGTTGAACTCACGACTAAACTCGTCCACGGTTCTTCTTCCTTGTGTGAGGTTACAGAACTCCTCACGCTTGCGGTCCATAAGACCCTTGGGAATGTGGTGCTCGCGGAAAGACGTGCAGAATTCCTCCCAAGATGCAGGTGGTCCAACGGGACGCATATTCAGAAAGTTCTCCCACCAAGAGCTTGCTGCACCTTCGAGGTGATAGGAGGCATAGCTGACCTTGTCGCCATCTGCAACATGACCGGCTTGGAGCTTCCTCTCGATGCTGCGGAGCCAGTCATCGGCGTCAAGGGGCTCAGTGGAGTAACTAAAAACTGGGGGATGAAGCCGGATGAAGTCGTTCAGGGACACCAGCTCATTGCGCTATTGAGTGGTGTTGCGTGCGATGACTTCCAGCAGGTGGTGAGAGTCACGGCGGTTCCTCTCGACCTCCATCAGAACTTGGGCCATCGTGGGTGGGGGTGGAAGGTTGCCTTCCTCCTGGTCATTCCCACGACCTTGGTTACGACCAATCTGGCCACGGGTTCCTTGAGACATCCTGAAGGTGAAAACCAAAGTCAAACAGAGTTGATCTGAAGAGTCTAAACAAGGTATTGAAGTACTGGAAGGATTACAGAGCAAAGGAAGTAATCATCTTGACAACATAGTGATAAAGCATACAAGCCATATATTCACAAGCTGTCATACAAACCATATATCGTTTTAGTACAAGCACTAAGCTAATACAAACGTGATGAGATGATACATCCTTCAGAGGCACTCTGACTTCCTATACATTATTTATCTAAGCCTCTGGAACTTAGACACCTTGCATACAATACACTAAGATACTACTACATCCTCACTAAGTAAGACCACATGCGGTCTCACTCATCTCCATCTCCATAGTAGTCCTCATAAAAGTTACCCGCGTATCCCGGTAGCTGGAGGTGACCATCGGAAAACACGGAGGCTTGTGGACCCTGATATCCATTTGGGCAAGGATGGGGCCTAGGTCCAGTGTACGGTGGAAGCAAAGGACCACGGGGTGGAAAAATTCCTCCAATCTCGGGCCAAGCAACTCGAGAAGGCATCTGGATCCTCACTGGGTAGATCGCATCATGCTCAACTGATCCCACGCTCACAAAGGGTGCCAAGAGCGTCAATGCTCGGTACAGACGAACACGGGTGGCGTGGAGCTCGAAACGGAGAGCGTGTGCATCACGATCTCTGTCACTAGCAAACCTAGCAGACACCTGGAGTGCTGGATCCTCTGCAGAGTGATCTGAGTAGAGTCCGGTGTAATATCCCTCTTCTCCTGGAAGTGCAGCAGGGATATAGCGGAATGAAGTCTCTCTCAGCATGGTGTGCTCCTCTCTCAGCAGGGTAATACATGAATATGCAGCATCCTGCACAGCCATGTTCTCGGTAACGCCAATGCCATGTCCAAAGTGGATAGGCTGGGTGACTCCACCGTGGTGCGGGTAGATCCGGACAATGCAGTGGAACTGCGTCTGGTTGAAGTCGTGGAACTGCTCCTCGACGGTGTACTCAGGGTACCATCGATATCCCACATAGGACATCATCTCGATCAACGTGGCGGGATGGCCACGCACACCGAGGCACCTGGTCAAACGAACAATCTGCCGAGGGGGAAGATCTGCCATCTGAAACAGAAAGGAGTTTGCAAATGCATCAGATTATGAGATAAACCTGGAATGACTCGGACAGCATAACGGCTGTAATTGTAAGAAATGACAATTTCTTCCAACATGGAAACAACACTTACATACGATGTAATAAATCAGGAAGCATAACCATTCTAACAAACCGATCACAACTTTCCTACGGCTATAAGGAAGCAAACAACGAGATGTTCTAATCAGATAGAGCAGAGCCTAGTCCTATCTTCCCGTAGAATAAGATGAGGGTGACTCAGAACTCAGAACGAAGGGGGTAAGGAGAAAAAAGAAGCCTTACGTTGTTCCCTTATATACCCAGAGTAACTATATAACTATAGAACGCTAGACTCGACTTCGGCCAAGGCTACTAGTCCTACAGTCAGTCCTGCTCTGATACCAAGTCTGTCAGGACCCGGGGTTAGCGTATGCAAGTACAGCTAAGACATAGTCATATGGAGAGACGAGAACCGCACCCACTTGTCTAAGCAGACAAGGCCAAGCACTGAACATTCTCGGAAAGCATCGTACGTGAGGGGCATCCCATCCAGGCCGGATGATCAACTGAAATGGGTCCTCATCGTACGCACACAAGTCTAATGATATGGGTGGTGAACTCCCATATTCACAGACAAGTCGCCTCAACCATACTATCGACTATCTCAAAACTCTTACATAGACTTACTCCAGCCTGATCACTTAGTCGGGGTCTAGGGCGGGCTCGATCATACCACAAAGTGTGCACGAGACGGAGTCTCGAGCAATCGCATCGCGATGCCCCAAGCTGCGCA
Source organism: Bromus sterilis (assembly GCA_950022295.1). Taxonomy (NCBI): domain Eukaryota; kingdom Viridiplantae; phylum Streptophyta; class Magnoliopsida; order Poales; family Poaceae; genus Bromus; species Bromus sterilis. Next base: position 27,772,477 of record OX465599.1, on the reverse strand, counting down.
CATCTAAGGGCTACTTGGTGTATGAAAGACCGCCAGCCAGAACACAACTAAGGTCTCGAAAACCCATACAAAGACATGCATGTTATAAACATACACGCAGCACACATGCCTTGTATGAACAGCAGGTACCATTGCAATTCTCTACAAAGTGTACATTTTATTTATAACTCTTATAGAGTACACACAGAGATCACATACATGTGATCCAACATTACAACACAGAGCGGAAGCAAATTATGTCTGAGTACAGACAAGTTTAACAAATGGCTTAAGAAGCCTTATTCAAACACAAAGCCCTCCACGAGGGAACCAGTCTGTTGACTGGGACTAGACTAGCTTAACTTCAGTCGTCCAGCTCGATGAAGAAGCCACCTTCGGGGTCAGTGGCGTCATCTAAAACATAGATTAAGCAAACGTGAGTACAAAGGCGTACTCAGCAAGACTTACATAGGAGCTATACTACTTATGCACATGTATCAATGTAAAGGGAGGTGGGGTTCACTTGCAGAAATGCCAGCTTTGACTTGGCTAATCCTGAACTACGAGTACCAGACTTTGAGGTAAGAAGCGTACACGAGTCCACTACTTTCACCAACCAATACACCACTATGGTGCCTTCCTCGACTTCCCCACGAGAAAGCACGCCATAGCACTCACACTTATCTTGGTGTGTTTTAGAAGTATCCAGTTCAAGTTATCTAATAATCAAGCTAAGCTTTCCAAGCAGTCCATAACCGCGGACGCGGCTATTCGAATAGTTTTGTTAACCTTGCAAGGGTGTACCGCTACACACACATGATCATCATTTACCGCCTTTGATCTCGACACCATTCAAGGGGTGCCAGCGAGGATGCTCACCACAACTGTTACCTCATAGCCTATCTAGTCCAAGAAAGCCGCCTACTTGGGTTGGTTACCACAATCGTGAACCCGGCCGGTTTACCGAAGTGGACCCAAGCGATGTGTGCGTGGTGCATAAGCCGGTCTCGGGTGAGCCGTTCTCTCACTTAGCATCCAGGCCACAAGCCTACCAGAACTCCGAACTACTGCGACATCTGGACATCGAAAGGGATGAGTTAATAGGTTGAGAGGGGTCAGTGAGCCCAATGTGTGGTTGTACTCTTCATCTTGGATCACCACACAAGAACCCGTACTAGGGCGGTATTCAACGAGACAACCCACCGTGTACTCCTACACAGCCTCTCATCGTTCACCTTGTATTAGGGTCGATTCACCAACACTTTTCTACCATCATCAACATGATCATTCCCATCCCGACTCACATCACAGTAACAACATGGTATCATACTAAGCATGCAATAAGCGATAACATTGCAGGGGCCACATGATATCAAACAACTCCTACAGTTGCTAGGATTGTGGTTTGCTTACTACTGTGACAAAATGATAGGTCATGCAAAGGAATGGGTTCATCTATGCGGTAGAAACGAAGCATGGTGATCATCCTAAACAATGCATAAGCGAGACATGAGAGGGAAGTGGGATTTTATCGACATGATCAATGGGGGTTTGCTTGCCTTGCTGACGAGGTTCGGGTTCGGGGTCTTCAACGAAGGGGGTGACCTCTTGCTCCGGTTCCACGTCTAACAGCAACATGACAATCATAGGATCAACAGAATGTACAATGCACAATCACATGAAGAATATTGAAAGGGTGATGTTCATGGTACTGATGTGTTGAGCATTCCATTTAAATGGAGTATATTGCAATTTGAATTGCAAATTCAAACTCCACATTTGAATTCAACATTAACCAAGTTATATGTGATATAGTTTGATCATTTTGAATTATCTTCAAATGTTTATGATATGCCTCTGATGTGTGATTGAAATGTAGCATGTTGCCATGGTTCAAGTTGCAAAAATATTTGATTTGAATTTGATTTAATTCCATTTAAATCAAATAGCAAATGCTACTGATCACATTTTAAATTCAACTCAAACAGAGTTGAAAGTTGCATATTTGGAAAGATAATTTTCTCCTGATCATTTTTCATATATTATTTGTCCAATTTGGAGTTAATATGAATTTTCTATGAATTTCCAAAGTTTGGGGTATTTTCTGGAATTTCTGGAATTCTTTTAAACATTTTGATTTTCTGGAAATTCATAATTGATTTATTGCGTCAGCAGGGGTCTGACGTGTGGGTCCACCCTGTCAGTGACTGGGTTCACTTAACCCGTGGGTTAAGTTAATCCAGTGGCTTAATTAAGCCACTGGGCCCACTGGTCAGTGACTCAGGGGTCACTAATTAGGTGATTAACCGGGGGGGTTAGCACTGACACGCCGGCGGCTTGACGCCGGCGACTGGACCACGGCGGCGCTGCACGGGGAGGACGATTCCGGCCACGGGAGGGGAAACGGAGGGCACCAACTTGCTCCTGGAGGTCTCCCGCGTCTTCTGGAGGCATCGGGGGTTCACGGGGAGGTCGGGAGCGACGACGGCGACGACTCCGGCGGCAACAGAACGGCGGCGAGGTCGTAGTCGACGTTACCGTGCACGGTTCGGGCTGATCTCGCTTGCGTTCGAAAGCTAGCATGACCAAGAGCTAAACGCGCGTGCTGGCTGAGTCGAAGGGGCACATGGGCGACCTCGAGCTCATCCATGGCGGCGACGTGCTTCGGCATCCATGGCGGATCCGGATAGAGAACGAGAGGGAGGGTGCTAGGTTAGGGAAAACGGTGAGAAGCTCACCACGAATGCGACGGGATGGCTAGTGGGCTCGGGGAAGCTCGGAGCTGGCCGGAATTCGAAGTCGATCGATCCGCGTCGGCCGGCGATGAAGACGATGATGCTAGCGAGCTCGTGGAGGCACTCGGCTTCGATTCCTTTCGCAGGTCGATGAAGACGACGACGGCGAAGCGCTTGGACACCTTGGTTCGGCTCCTCGACGTCAGTGGCCACGAGTTCTTGCGATGGCGAGCGGCGGCGCTCTCGGTTGGCCACGGAAACGAGCACGGGAGGAGGAGGAGGAAGTTCTGGAGGGGGGAAGTGGATACGTCGTTCTCCAGGGCGCGTCCAGGTGCGAGAAGGGCCACGGGGAGGGCTGGAAGCTCCTCGGCGACGACGTGGCGTCACCAGCTAGCTCGGTGGCATTCCATCGAGCAGCTTGGAGGCGCGGGGTGGGGAAGAAGACTCCCCTGCCCCTGTGGGCCAGCTGGGCTGGGTGGGCCTGTTTCGCCTGGGCGCCAGGTAAGGTTTTCTCACTTTTCTGTTTAATCTTTCCTTTCTGTTTTTCTGTATATTTGTTTTGACTTTGGTAAAAATACCAAATCATTTTATTAAATGCTGAAAACTTTTATGTGGCCTCATAATAATATAAACTAGCCACTCATAAACTTTCAACATTTTTAAAATTCAAATGATTTGAATTTTAAATCAAAAAGGGGTATTTCTTTAATTCCAAGGTACTGTTTGAATATTTGAAAAATCTATGAGCATGGGGTGGGTCCCACATCACTTGATATGTGATCACACTCATTTATAAGACTTTTCAAAACTCTAACATGAATTTTTGGAAAAGATTTTTATCTGGCCTTTTGAATTAATTCATCTGGGGGATGTTCCTTCTCCCATTTGGATTTTTAATTTGATTTCCAAGATTTCTTTTTGAAATTTTGACATGATGCAAGGTTACTTGTTAACCCTAGCACATACCTAACAGAGGGTTCTGACACTTTCTTTGGAGGGGGACTTGGGGGAACAGCTGGAGGACCATCCTCTCCTTCATTCTGCACTCCATCTTCATTATCTTGCCCAAGCTCTCTTTGCTCTTTGGTGAGTTCCAACAAGGCCCGTTTTTTATCCAGGTCTGCTTCTGCCATCAGCACATCATCCTGATCGTTTGCAGGCGGCTTTTGCACCGTATTCACCAAGTTCTTCTGGACTGAGTTCTTCCCGACCTTAACTTTCCCTGGTCCCGGACCCGCTCCTTTAAACCACTCTGCTCGCAGATTCTTGAAATAGAGAGCTTCAGGCGGATGAATCCCATCCCCATGTTCTTTGAACTGATGACCAAGATGGCCACATATTGCACACCAATCCGGTAGCCTTTCATACCTCACATAGAAGATTTGCCTTTTCCCTCCTCTGATCACCGAGACTGCATTTTTCAGAGGTTTAGTGACATTAATTTTGACCTTCACCCAAACAAAGTTCCCCTCAAAGTCATGAGATAGGGGTTCTGCATAAACAAACTCCCCTATCTTTCCAGCAAGGGATGGCAGCAGAGGGAACAGACCATCAGGAAAATCATGGATTTGTGCCCATATCTCCAACGGCGCTGCCTTTGTAATTCCACGGTCCATCTTCGGTGACCCTCTCCCAATCCCCTAGGCAGGAGAATTGCATTGTGTATAAATTGTCACTCAGTGGTCTGATTGTCACCGGTTTCGCAAGGTTCCATGCGATTCTCATCTGTTTGTAAAACCAGAATTGGCTATACTTCTTCATAGTGTGAACCCTAGCAACCAACATCCATCGGATCCTTTCCTCCGGCAGATCAGCCTCATCTTCAACAATCAGATCATCAAGATTGCCCCCCCCCAAGTTTTTTCCCTCCAGTTAGGGTTTTTCTACTCTGGCGGCGGCGATCTAGGTCGCCACGTTTTGAGAACGTGTTTTTCTCAGCGATCTTCCCCGACGTTTATCATCGGGGCCTTCTCCCCCGTCCCTGCAAGTATTCTTGTGAGGTGTACTGGGGTTTTCGAGAGTAGTCTGATCGTATATCAGACTAGGTTTCGGGTTTTAATAGCCATGGCGGCGTCTTCGAGTTCATGAGCGAAGGAGGACGACATGGATCGGATGATGGCGGAACTAGGTTTGGCAGAGGACGATCTTGATGATCTGATTGTTGAAGATGAGGCTGATCTGCCGGAGGAAAGGATCCGATGGATGTTGGTTGCTAGGGTTCACACTATGAAGAAGTATAGCCAATTCTGGTTTTACAAACAGATGAGAATCGCATGAAACCTTGCGAAACCGGTGACAATCAGACCACTAAGTGACAATTTATACACAATGCAATTCTCCTGCCTAGGGGATTGGGAGAGGGTCACCGAAGATGGACCGTGGAATTACAAAGGCAGCGCCGTAGTGATGGCACCCTATGATGGTTTCTCCAAACAAACAACAATTCCATTGGAGATGTTGGACATATGGGCACAAATCCATGATTTTCCTGATGGTTTGTTCCCTCTGCTGCCGTCCCTTGCTGGAAAGATAGGGGAGTTTGTTTATGCAGAACCCCTATCTCATGACTTTGAGGGGAACTTAGTTCGGGTGAAGGTCAAAATTAATGTCACTAAACCTCTGAAAAATGCAGTCTCGGTGATCAGAGGAGGGAAAAGGCAAATCTTCTATGTGAGGTATGAAAGGCTACCGGATTGGTGTGCAGTATGTGGCCATCTTGGTCATCAGTTCAAAGAACATGGGGATGGGATTCATCCGCCTGAAGCTCTCTATTTCAAGAATCTGCGAGCAGAGTGGTTTAAAGGAGCGGGTCCGGGACCAGGGAAAGTTAAGGTCGGGAAGAACTCAGTCCAGAAGAACTTGGTGAATACGGTGCAAAAGCCGCCTGCAAACGATCAGGATGATGTGCTGATGGCAGAAGCAGACCTGGATAAAAAACGGGCCTTGTTGGAACTCACCAAAGAGCAAAGAGAGCTTGGGCAAGATAATGAAGATGGAGTGCAGAATGAAGGAGAGGATGGTCCTCCAGCTGTTCCCCCAAGTCCCCCTCCAAAGAAAGATCCGAAGAGGCCCAAGAATAACTCGACAACAAAAGCAGTAGATCGTCAGTCAAAAAACATTGAAGCATCATCGGCAGGCGTCTCGGAGACGCACCGCCGGGCACAATGAGTATCCTAAGTTGGAACTGTCGAGGTGCGGGCAAAGCCTCGACAGTCCGAGAAAATCGCGAATTAGCGAATAAATTTGCCCCTACGGTGCTTTGTATCCAGGAGACCCAACTTGGTAAAGCACGTGTTGAAAGCTTGGCGAGAACTGTTGGTTTTGATAAGGGATATGCTGTAGGCAGTGTTGGGAGAAGTGGAGGCATTGGCCTCTTCTGGAATAACAATGTGGAGATTGAGATCCTGGGTGAATCAGTTTATCATGTTGACTGCAAGGTAGTGGAAATAGGCCATCAGCCATGGAGGATGTCTGTAGTGTATGGTGAAGCGCAGACACACTTGCGACACCAAACATGGGACACCATTAAGGGTATTACTAGCTTAAGTGCACTACCTTGGCTCTGTATAGGAGACTTTAATGAAGTTTTGCGCAGAGATGAGCATGAGGGTGTGGGGGAACGAAGTAATGCTCAGATGCAAGGTTTCAGAGACATGATGGACGTTTGCATGCTATCGGACTTGGGGTATAAAGGTCGATTCTGGACTTTTGAGAAGAAAGTTACCGGTGGTTCTTATTCTCGATCAAGACTTGATCGGGCTCTCTGTACGGCGGATTGGCTAATGCAATTTCCTCTAGCGCAGCTCACTCATGCTACGGCCGTAGACTCAGATCATGGTCCGATATTTCTTGAACTAAATAGAGAAGAAGCAGTCCCCAGACCTCAAAAAACATTTCGCTATGAGGTTATGTGGGAAAGAGATGAGAGCTTGAAAGACACTATCCAGCAAGCTTGGATGTCTAACTCTGATGGGAATGGAGTGGAAGGTATGCGCAGAAAGCTAGAGAGCCTCTCTGAGAGGCTGGAAAGGTGGAGCAAGGATACCTTTGGGTCTGTTAAGAAGGAGATTAAGAAGCTGACGCTGGAGCTGGAGAGGCTTCGGAATGCTCCAGGTCGAGTTGCTCCAACCCATGCTGAGATCAAGATTAATGATAAGTTGGTTGAGCTGTATCATAGAGAGGAAATCATGTGGAGGCAGCGTTCCAGAATTCAATGGCTATCTGAGGGTGACAGGAACTCAAGGACATGGTAACAAACTTCTACAATTCTCTTTATACCTCTGAGGGGGTTACGGGAGTGGATGAGGTTCTACAGCATGTCCCATGCAAGGTGTCGGCTGTAATGAATGATTTGCTTACTGCTCCGTACAGAAGTGAAGAGGTTAAGATTGCTTTGTTCCAAATGTTCCCAACCAAGTCACCGGGGCCGGATGGTTTTCCTGCGCATTTTTATCAGAGACACTGGGATGTGTGCGGTCAGCAAGTGACGGAGGTGGTGCTGCGTATTATCAGGGGCCAAGAAAGTGTGGACAGCATCAATGATACTGTCCTGGTTTTGATCCCTAAGGTACAAAATCCCACGCTCCTATCTCAGTTTCGACTGATAAGTCTATGCAATGTATTGTATAAAATTGCCTCCAAGGTTATAGCAAACAGGTTGAAGCAAATTTTACCAGAAATAATTTCGGAGGAACAATCTGCCTTTGTGCCGGGGAGACTTATCTCGGACAATATCATTTCTGCGTATGAATGTTTGCATTATATGAAGAGAAGTAAGGCAAAGACTAATGGTCACTGCGCCTTGAAATTGGACATGATGAAGGCGTATGACAGATTGGAGTGGGACTACTTGGAAGCTATCATGATAAAGCTGGGTTTTACGGGATCTTGGGTCAGAATTGTGATGAGCCTCATCAGATCAGTTTCCTTCTCAGTACTTTTTAATGGAGAGAGATTACAAAGTTTTAAGCCAATCAGAGGTATTCGACAGGGAGATCCTCTCTCCCCCTACCTGTTCTTGATTGCAACAGAGGGCCTTTCGTGCCTGTTAAAATTTAATTCTCAGTCATCACTTTTGAGCGGAGTTAAGGTGGCACCGACAGCCCCGGCTGTTAACCACCTTTTGTTTGCCGATGACAGCCTGCTACTATTCAAGGCCAGTCCAGAGGGGGCTCAGTTAGTATCAAACCTGTTGGAGTCGTACTGTAATGCTTCGGGGCAAAGGGTGAATACGGATAAATCATCCATCTTTTTTAGTAAAGGAACACCCCAAGTTACGAGGGAAGCGGTAAAGAACATTTTAAATGTTTTCAATGAACAATTAACAGAAAGGTATCTTGGGTTGCCGACGGATGTGGGACACTCGAAGAATGGCACTTTTAAGTACCATCGGGACAGGGTGTGGGAGAAGGTAAAAGGATGGATGGAAAAGTTCTTATCTTCGGCAGGAAAGGAAGTCCTGATAAAATCAGTGGCACAAGCTCTTCCGGTCTATTCGATGTCTTGTTTTCGGCTACCAAGGGGAATATGTGAAAGCGTAAATGCTCTCATTCGCAAGTTCTGGTGGGGTGCTGAGAACGGTAAAAGGAAACCAGCGTGGGTGTCCTGGGATGTTTGCACACAACCAAAATATCTTGGCGGAACGGGCTTTAAGGATATGGAGATTTTCAACCTTGCTCTCCTAGCTAGGCAGGCGTGGAGGATTTTAACCGAGCCAACTACCTTGAGTGCACGGATTATCAAGGCAAAATATTTCCCTAACTCTGACTTGCTGGGAGCTGAACTGGGAAACTATCCATCACAGATATGGAGAGCCATCCTTGATGGGAGGGACGTACTTGCTCAAGGAATCATAAAGAGAATTGGAACGGGAGAAGCGACCAATGTGTGGAACGAAAATTGGATTCCTCGTCAAGGAAGAATGAGGCCGGTATCTTCACTGGTTCCTAACCCTCCCTCGAGGGTTTCCGATTTCATTCTGGCGCCAGAAGCAGCTTGGAACGAAGCCGTCGTGCGCTCTGTATTCATCCCAATGGATGCAGTCGCGATTTTGAAGATCCCTCTATGCACAAAGCGAATTGATGATTTCTGGGTGTGGTCTGAAGATCCGAAAGGATTGTTCTCCGTCAGATCATGCTACAAGATGTTGGTCTTCAGGAAAATTCAGAGAGAAAATTGGATGTCTGAAGCTCAGGGACAGGCACTCAGTCCAGATCCCGCATCATGGAAGCAGTTGTGGCATCTGAAGGTCCCTTCTAAAGTGAAAGTCTTTCTTTGGAGGCTCGCCAAGCATTCCCTCCCGACTTATGACACTTTAAAGAAGCGTAACATGCATGACTCAAACGTGTGTACATTATGTGGGAGAGAGGATAGCTGGAGACACTCCTTGATCGACTGTTATATGGCAAGGAGCGTGTGGACTCTTGCAGATGAGGAGATGGTAGAACACTTGTGCGAGCAGAGGGAACCAGATGCTAAGAAGTGGATTTTCTTGATGCAGGAATCTTTATCGCATGTGGATTTCACACGGATGGTGGTCTCGATGTGGGCCATTTGGACTGCCCGTAGGAAAGCCATACATGAAAGCATATTCCAGAGTCCCTTATCAACCCATTTCTTCATTGGGAACTATCTGGGAGAGCTGCAGATTCTGTCTCCACCGGGTTCTCATCCAGATACGAGTGGAAGGTCAGGGCCTAACTGGATTCCGCCGGAGGAAGATCATATCAAAATCAATGTTGATGCATCGGTTACGAGAAACTCAGAATATGGTGCTGTTGGAGTAGTGTGCAGAGATGTCCAAGGCAACTTCTTGGGAGCTTCATCTATGACTATACCCCATGTAGTTGATCCTCCAACCTTGGAAGCAATGGCAATCAGAGAAGGCTTGGAGATCGGGGAAGACCTCAACACGGGGAAGATCAAGTTAGCTTCGGACTGCAAATCTGTGGTGGATGAAGTAGGGGGGAAATCGCTATCCCCCTATGGTGCAATTATTAGAGAAATTTCTAGTAGAATAGCTAGTTTTACTTCGTGTGTTATTGCTTTTGAATCACGTACTTCGAATAAAGAGGCCCAAAACCTCGCTAAACATTCTCTAACACTTGGGTTTGGCCGTCATGTTTGGATGGGCAACCCGGGTGATCTGTTATTTGTCCCCGCAGTGGTGACAGTGGAATAAAGTGATAGCGAGTTGTGCTCAAAAAAAAAACACTCCCCCCCTTGGGGGTTTAGTCCCACATGGGGGAAGGGGAGGGGGTGGAGCCCCTCCTTGGCCTATATAAGGAGGGGTGGGGTGCCTTTTTCAACATAACATTGAGTTTCTCTATCTCTCTTTCTCCGACCTAGAGCGGACTCCCCTGGTTTGGAGTTTGCACCTGGTTGGGGGTTTCACCATCATCCGGACGCCGTCGCGCTTCCGGAATCGGGATCCGGATCAATCTTCTTTCCGCTGCTCTTCTGGTTCGGAGCCTGGAGGGACGTCGGTTGCACCGTACGTGTGTAATCCCACGAGGCACTATACGTGTGGTGCTACTTCATCGTCGGAGGTTCTTCAACACGACAGGGAGGTCGTAGGATCAGAGTCTATGCCAACCACGTTCGAGGAACGTTTCCCTCTTTCGGTCTTCAAAGGTATGAACACTGATTCCTTCCGTTACATACATCAGCATAGCATAGATCTTGGGTTCGGGACTCGTAGGTAGGAAATTTTTTGTTTTCTGCGCCGATCCCTAACAGTGGTATCAGAGCAAGGCTATGCGTAGATGTATTGTACGGGTAGAACACATCTAGGATGTGGGCATCAATTCTCCAATTGTTACCCTCCCACGTGTACTCATTTAGCGTTGCGGCAATGTCCTGATGAAGCGGCCCCGACCGACCTTACGCGTTTACGCGAGACTGGTTCCACGCTTGACATATGGCTTGTACCATATAAGTGGCTGGGGATGCCTGTCTCTCTAACTTTAGCGACGCGAAGACGTTTGCAACGGAGGGCCCCGACAGGGGCGTAATAGAGACGATTACAGGATTGGTGTTGTGGCTTGTTTTCGCAGGATAGAAAGCGGTTCTCTCTCGAAACCCCTTAGCAGCCACGTAAAACTTGCAAAAGATAAAGTAGAAGGCGTTTTAACTTTAATTTGCATGTAAAGGGGATCATACCTTGTATGATTTACAGTTTTACTTCATGTCTTGCTAATATGCTAGATATGCGACGGTAGCATGATAGGATAATCTCTCTCAATACCATGACTGTATTCTCCCTTAGTGGGCACCGCCTGGAAGGATCTCTTGATGATAGGCACGCCGTGACGATCTGGTGTCATACATACATTAGCGCTCGCATGAGGTTGGGTTTGGCAAGCCTAGCATATGCAGATATGGCCTTGCTGAACAGCCATACACTAAGGTTCGACTGGCAGGCTTGACATATGTAGATATGAGCTTGGGATACGGATGACCGAAAGGTTAAGCATGAGTCATATAACGGATATGATTGGCATGATGACCTACCTAGGGAGATGTGTCGTCGGCCGTGTGATATTCGAGGACGATCATTCAAACTAGGATTATGTTAATCACTTAGTAAATTTGGAGAGATGTTTAACTAAGTGGGAGTTTTAGAATTAATTAAAATTGAACTCCAATTATGAACAAAGTATAAATATGCATTTTGCAAATAACCATTGTAGATGGTTGCACATCGCCCCTCATTCAACTTAGGGTCATTCCTAGACAAAGACAAACTAAAAACTGATGGGTCAAACTTCACCAACTGGTTCCGCACTCTGAGGATTCTCCTCGTTCCCCTCAAGATGGCATACGTACTAGAGGCCGCGTTAGGTGACGAACCACCAGCAGACGCTAGTCAGGATGAGAAGAATGTCTACCTCTCTAAGACGGATGATTACAACCTTGTCCAGAGTGGAATGCTTTACTCCATGGAGGCTGAGCTGCAGAAACGCTTTGAGAGGATGGGTGCATATGAGATAATCACCGACCTCAAGGCCGTCTTTGCACCCCAAGCCAGGGCTGAACGTTATGAGGCTTCTAAAGCTTTCTTCTCAACAAAGATGGATGAGCATAGCAGTATTAGTGAGCACGTGGTCAAGATGTCTGGCTACGTTCAACGCTTGAATGCTCTGGAATGTCAGATTCCAGATGAACTTATTGTTGATAGGGTGTTGCAGTCGCTGCCCCCTAGCTACAAAAGCTTTGTGTTGAACTACAACATGCAGGGGATGACTAAGACCCCTTCTGAGTTGTTCGCCATGCTGAAAACTTCTGAGGTTGAGATCAAGAAGGAGCATGTTGTATTCATGGTCAACAAGACCGTTGAATTCAAGAAGTCTGGCAAGAAGGAGAAGGGAAAGAAGGGAAGCCCGAAGAAGGGTGACAAGCCAGTTGTCACTCCTCATAAGGCACCCAAACCTGGACCCAAGCCCGGCGTTGAGTGCTTCTACTGCAAGGGTGATGGTCACTGGAAACGCAACTGCCCCAAGTACCTAGAGGATAAGAAGGCTGGCAAGATTGTCAGAAGAGACAAAGGTATATTTGATATACACGTTATTAATCTTTTCTTAACAAGCGTTGGGAACAAATCCTGGATATTTGATACAGGATCTGTTGCTCATATTTCTAACTTCTCTCAGGGGCTACGGAATAAGCGACGCTTGATGAAAGATGAAGTGAAGATGCGCGTGGGAAACGGCTGCCGGATTGAAGTGGTGGCGGTCCGCACGAAGCATCTTAGTCTCCCTTCGGGATTAGTTTTGATTTTGAATAAGTGCTACTATGTACCCGCATTGAGTGTGAACATCGTTAGTGGTTCTTTCTTGAAGCGAGACAACTATTCTTTTAAGTCAGATACAATTGGTTGTGCGATTTATAAGGATGATGTGTTTTATGTTCATGCACTGGAGAAAAATGGCTTATTCATTCTTAATCTCTATTGTGATATACTTCATATTGATAACGTAGAGGCCAAAAGATTAAAACCTAGTGGCGAAGAACACATGACGATGTGGCATTGTCGACTTGGTCATATTGGTGAAAAGCGCATGAAGAAGCTTCATGATGATGGACTTCTGGAGTCATTGGATTTTGGATCCCTTGACACATGTGAACCATGCCTTATGGGCAAGATGACAAGGACTCCATTCAATGGAACAATGGAGCGTGCGGAAGACTTGTTAGGGATCATACATTCAGATGTATGTGGACCTATGAACGTCCCCACACGCAATGGTCTTCGTTACTTCGTGACCTTCACAGATGACTTAAGAAGATATGGGTATATCTACTTAATGAAACATAAGTCTGAAACCTTTGAAAGGTTCAAGGAATTTTAGAGTGAGGTCGAGAATCAGCTCGGGAAGAAAATCAAGCACCTTCGATCCGATCGAGGTGGCGAGTATTTAAGTCACGAGTTTGGCGATCATCTTAAGACTTGTGGCATCGTACCACAACTTACGTCGGCAGGAACACCTCAGCGTAACGGTGTTTCTGAGCGACGTAATCGAACTCTATTGGATAGCGTACGATCGATGATGTCTCATACCGACTTACCTGTGTCATTCTGGGGGTATGCATTAGAAACTGCCGCTTACATTCTCAATAGGGCACCGTCCAAATCCGTAAAGACAACACCATTTGAGGAATGGCATGGCAAGAAGCCAAAGTTGTCTCACTTGAAGATTTGGGGTTGTGAGGCTTCTGTTAGGAAACTTCAGCCTGACAAACTCGAATCAAAAGCGGATAAGTGCATCTTTGTGGGATATCCAAGGGAAACCGTTGGATACACCTTCCACAACCAGTCTGAGGGCAAAACGTTTGTCGCCAAGACTGGATGCTTTCTTGAGAAAGAGTTTCTTTCGAAAGAATTGAGTGGGAGGAAAATAGACCTCAACGAGATGATTGACCAATCACTCCAAGTGGAAGAAATGGCAATGGAAGTTGTTCCGGAACCATCTTCCGTAGTGGGAGCTGAAGAGAACGGTCATCATGATATTCATAACGATCGTGACATACATGATGATCATGATCAAGATGAAGAGGATCCTATTGTACCCCGCAGGTCATCAAGAGCCCGAGTAAAAACTCAATTTTATGGGCAACTTGTCAATGCAGTCATGTTAAATGAACCTGACGAACCTGCGAACTACAAAGAAGCAATGGAGGGCCCCGAGACCGAGAAATGGCTGGAAGCCATGAAATCCGAGATAGAATCCATGTATGCCAACAAAGTATGGACTTTTGTGGATATTCCCGAGGACCGAAAGGCCGTCGAGAATAAGTGGATATTCAAGAAAAAGACTGACGCAGACGGAAATGTATCTGTCTATAAAGCTTGACTTGTCGCAAAAGGTTTCCGACAAATTCAAGGAGTTGACTATGAATAGACTTTCTCTCCCGTAGCGATGCTAAAGTCTATCCGGATATTGCTAGCAATTGCTGCCTATTACGATTATGAAATATGGCAGATGGATGTGAAAACCACGTTCCTAAATGGCAACATTGAGGAAGAATTGTATATGGTACAACCGGAAGGTTTTATTGATCCTAAGGACGTTGGTAAGGTATGCAAACTTCAACGGTCCATTTATGGGTTGAAGCAAGCATCTCGGAGCTGGAATCTTCATTTTGATGAGGTGATCAAAGATTTTGGATTTGTCCAAAATGAAGAAGAATTTTGTGTTTATAAGAAAGCGAGTGGGAGCTCTGTGGCATTCCTAGTACTATATGTGGATGACATATTATTGATAGGGAATGATGTGAAATTTCTAGAGGGGGTAAAGGAATATTTGAATGGAGAATTTTCCATGAAGGACCTAGGTGAAGCTGCATACATATTAGGCATTAAAATCTATAGAGATAGATCAAGACGCCTATTAGCACTGAGTCAGAGAACTTACCTTGAGAAGGTATTGAAGAGGTTCAATATGGATAACGCCAAGAGAGGCCTCTTGCCCGTTATGAAAGGAAGTAAATTGAGTGTGACTCAATGCCCAGCAACAGCAAAAGAAAGGGAGGAAATGTCCTCAAATCCCTATGCCTCAGCCATAGGTTCTATCATGTATGCTATGTTGTGTACTCGACCAGATGTGGCCCTGGCGGTTAGTCTGACTAATTGTTTCCAAAGTAATCCTGGAATGGATCATTGGATTGCAGTGAAGAACGTCCTTAAGTACTTATGAAGAACTAAGGATCTGGTTCTTGTCTATGGAGGATGTGAAGAAGAGCTCGCCGTAACAAGTTACGTCGATGCAAGTCTTGGTACTGATCCCGATGACTCAAAATCCCAGACGGGATACGTGTTTATGTTGAATGGTGGTGCGGTTAGCTGGAGGAGCGGCAAGCAGTCAGTCGTCGCCCAATCTACGATGGAGTCGGAGTATATTGCCGCTTGCGAAGCGTCAAATGAAGCGCATTGGCTGAAGAAGTTTGTCATCGAGCTTGGCGTATTCCCTAGTTGCACTGACACTGTTAGCATTTATTGCGACAATACGGGTGCCATTGCTAACGCAAGGGAGCCAAGGACTCACTCTACAGCCAAGCATATTCTCCGGCGTTTCCATGTGACGCGGGACTACGTCAAGGATGGTCATACTAGGATTTGCAAAATACATACGGATCTGAATCCGTCAGACCCAATGACTAAACCTCTTCCACAAGCCAAGTTTGAACAACACCGAGAGACTATTGGTGTTAGATACATACCTGATGTAAACTAGTGTAATTTGTACTCTAGTGCAAGTGGGAGACTGTTGGATATGTGCCCTAGAGGCAAATTAATAAAGTTTTTTGTCACATATCTGTTTGTTCATAATACGTTATATATTGTGCTAGAACCGTATTAAGCGGAAACATTAATACACGTGTGATATATAACAACCTGGTCCCTAGTTAAACTCAGGCATACTAGCTCATTGGGCAATTGATGATCAAGGTTTCCTGATCAAGAGAACATAATAGTCTATTGACAATGAAGTCATATCATTAGGAGAATGATGTGATGGACACACACCCACCTTAAGCATTACAGTGTGATCAAGTCACATAAGTTCAGCATTGCGATGACTTAATAACATAGTGACTGAATCCTTAGACCGTGATGATCATACATAATTGCTATCTATTAGGATGCTTTGAGTGCATTAACCGTTACACTGAAACATGGTAACTGAAAAGGTGTATCTTGGGTATTCCGAAGTAGATATGTTGAGGAGTATGAAATAGATGAGAGCGGTATTTGTCAATCCGAGTGACGGATAGGTACTCTGGGCCGACTCGGTGGTGTTGCATCAATAGCTTGCAAGCAAGTGACTAGGTCACAAGAGATGTAATATTCACAGACGAGTAAACATGTTATGTCGGAGACGAGGAAGAACTAGGTATTGGATACCGACGATCATACCTCAGACAAACATAGTACCGAAGCACAAAGGGATCAAGTCATATTGTTAACGGTTCAACAGCGATGAAGTTTATTCGATGGAAGTGTAGGGGCACATCAAGGATTGTAACCATATCCCACATGATGGTCATTGGTCAGAGAGTGTCTCGATCATGTCTACTGTTTCCCGGACCGTAGGGTGTCACACTTAAGGGCAATCGATGCATTAAGGATTGATTCGGGATCATCGGTGAAAAGAGAGAAAACACCGGAAATGTACCGGGAGGTGCCGGAAACTGTTTCGGATATTTTGAAAGGTTCAAAATAATATATATTAATGTTTAAATATGTTTTATTATTTAATTGACAGAATTAAATATTAAAAATGATTTAAATAATTAATTAAAAAGGTGATAAGGTATTTGGGCCTTAAAAGGCCCATGAGGGGAAGGGGGAGCCTCCCCCCTTGGGCTTGGCGCCAAGGGAGGGGCCCATCCCCCCTCCTAGCCGCACCACTCCCCCCCCCCCTTGGGGGTTTAGTCCCACATGGGGGAATGGGAGGGGGTGGAGCCCCTCCTTGGCCTATATAAGGAGGGGTGGGGTGCCTTTTTCAACATAACATTGAGTTTCTCTCTCTCTCTCTTTCTCCGACCTAGAGCGGACTCCCCTGGTTTGGAGTTTGCACCTAGTTGGGGGTTTCACCATCATCCGGACGCCGTCGCGCTGCCGGAATCGGGATCCGGATCAATCTTCTTTCCGCTGCTCTTCTGGTTCGGAGCCCGGAGGGACGTCGGTTGCACCGTACGTGTGTAATCCCACGAGGCACTACACGTGTGGTGCTACTTCATTGTCGGAGGTTCTTCAACACGACAGGGAAGTCGTAGGATCAGAGTCTGCGCCAACCACGTTCGAGGAACGTTTCCCTCTTTCGGTATTCAAAGGTATGAACACCGATTCCTTCCGTTACATACATCAGCATAGCATAGATCTTGGGTTCGGGACTCGTAAGTAGGAAAATTTTTGTTTTCTGCGCCGATCCCCAACAATAGGTTTAGTAGCATTAAGGTTGTTAGTGACACTCAGACTGCATTTATCAAATGAAGATTTAGTTTGGAAGGCATGGTATTATTACATGAGAATATCCATGAAATTCATTATTCCAAGCAAAATGGTTTGTTGCAAAAGATTGATTTTGAGAAAACTTGTGACAATGTTAAATGGCCCTCATGTACTCCCTTCGTTTCTTTTTACTCCGCATATAAGGTTTGGTCAAAGTCAATCTTTATAAAGTTTGACCAAGTTTATATTAAAAAGTATCAACATTTACAATATCAAAGTTATATAATATAAAAATTATTTTCATGATAAATCTAATGATAATTGTTTCATATTGTGGATGTTGATAGATTTTTCTATATAGTTGGTCAAACTTTATGAAGATTGACTTTGACCAAACCTTATATGCGAAGTAAAAAGAAATGGAGGGAGTATGAGATGATGCAAAAAAATTGGGATAAGTAGTGTGAATGGGTCATGAAAAGTTGTAAATGGGGAAGGTTTCAATTAAGTTCAATGACCATAATGGCCCATATTTTCCCACTTTCAAAGGTATTAGGCAGGATGACAATTTTGCACCTTTGTTTTTAACATCACAGCTGATAAGTAACATCATTACTTATCAAACAAGCACAACAACAAGGTTTGATTTCTAAGTCAGTACCCCTTTGGTGGAAGATGGTTTGGCACTCCTAAGCTTTGCAGATGAACACCATTTTCTGTTGAAATGTGATACGGTTGAATCAAGGAACTTGAAACACATACTATATATTTTAACAGAAAAATACATTAAGATTAACTTTTATAAAAGTGAGATTGTATGCATCTGGAAGGTAGCCAACATGAAACAACAATGCATGGAAATCTTCAATGAAATGTTGA
Source organism: Bromus sterilis (assembly GCA_950022295.1). Classification (NCBI taxonomy): domain Eukaryota; kingdom Viridiplantae; phylum Streptophyta; class Magnoliopsida; order Poales; family Poaceae; genus Bromus; species Bromus sterilis. Next base: position 27,754,432 of record OX465599.1, on the reverse strand, counting down.
GTCACTTCCTCTGCAGTGTTTGAGTTTGCTTGTAAGTGAAAAAAATAGTAACTCTAAGGAATTTTGTGGAGGAAAAATCACAAAGGAAATGGGAGGATGGAAAGGTAATATTCTTTCAATAAAGGATAGAATGAATCTGACTAATGCATGTTCAAATAACATTCTCCTATAAATGTTAGCATTATGAGAAGCTCCAAAAGGGTCTATGAAGAATATTAACACATGTAGGGAAAGCATGGTTTGCAAGAATCTACAAATAAAGAGATTATCATCTTATTAAATGGCAAGCAGTGTGCCTACCAAAGGATTGTGGTGGACTAAGGTGCTTCATCTTCAAGCAATAAATCAAAGACTTTTGTTCAAACGGCTTTGGAAAGTGGAGCACACATATATGTCGTGCCAAAGCCTGTTATCGAGGAAGTATATCAGGTCTCAAAACATTCAGGGTTAAGTGATGGAGACGGTGGCTCTCACTTTTGGCAAAGCTTATTCAAAGTTAATCCCATTTTTCAAGAATGCACCGAAAGTGTTGGTTCATGGTAGGAAAACTTTATTCTAGGCAACACTTGGATTGGAGATGTGACAATGTCACAGGCAACCCTCATGTTTTTAAAACACTAATATTGGCTATATTTCTTGTCGATATGAACACGAACGATCGCTAACCATCTAGTATCCTTCGTCGAGATCGCCTCTTCATCTTCGACAACCACATCATTAAGATCATCTGCAGCTAAGCCCAACTTAGTCAACATCTCCTCCACCTCTGTCTTGTTCATAGTCGAGATTGAACCACCCGACTCCACGTGACGAGAAAGAAAACTCGCCAGGCGTGATGCCCTAGAACCTTTGCAAGCAGCATCGGAGAGAACCCGATATCAAACAAGCGGCTGATTTCGAGTCCAATCCTGGACTGGGGAGGGAGAGGACATCGATCTAATGGTGTCACCGAGGCACCGCGAGGACCTAAACCCTAGCGAGTATAGTTTTTTTAAGGGTCCTAGCGAGTATGGTGATTTGTTTTTTTTTTAAACAGTGAGTATAGTTAACCGGTGTACATTTACTCGGTTTATAACCGGCATACATTTACTCTCTATTTTTTTAAGGGGGCGGTGTACATTTACTCTTTTTTTAGGGTACAATGTACATTTACTCTTTTTTAGCACTAAAACCACACTTAATTAAAACCTGTGGTTTTGGTGCAAAAAAAAGGTGTACCTTTGCTTTTTTTTTGAGAAATTAAGACCTTTGTTACTCAACGTTCACCACAGTACTGATACACATATCATGAGGATTTAGAAGCCACACGTGGCGCCCCTGAGGAAGAGTACAACTATGAAGGGCTACAGCTCGAGCATCTCTATTAGTTTTCAACAAATCAGATGAAAAACTGCAGTGGTCGAAGTTCTTCGTTCTTGAGATAACTTCTCGCACCACTGAATCACTATTGCCCCCTCTTCTGACTTCAAAATCACGCACCACCTGTTTCCTCTCACTGATGATGATGATCTGCCTCAAATCCAGGTCTTCCGCTAAGGCCTGGGCTTCTCGGCAAGCAACCACGTTGAGTATTGCATGTGAGGTGAGACCTGGGATAACCAGAGCCGATGATCCCAGACAGCGGCGAATATAGAAGGAAAATGGAGGGTGGGCTCAAAGCTAACAAAGATAAAACTTAATGTCCATTTAGAGAGAAAAATGCTATCTATTAACTCGTTTGGCCAAATAAGCTTAAATTTTCACAGATTGCTATTGAAAACTTGTAGACAAGTACTAAAGTCTAAAGAAGCAACATAAAAATAGAAATGACAATAATATCGGATTGCTTCTTATTAAGAACTAACCCAATTGTAGTTGTAGAACAACTCCACACAAAACTAAAAAAATGGAGTACCCAAGTGATCAACCAGAATCCATCTGTTAAAATTAGCACAAAAGTTATTACAACAACAAGGCATCCACAACTAACTATCAAAATTATAAAACTGTGATATACCTCTAAGAAGTCACATTATACTCAGGAGGCAAATGTCCTTTGCGAGTTTTCTTTTTCTGAAATCGTTTCATAATTTGATCATCTGGAATACTCTTGAATATCCTTTTCTCACAATAGCACACCATTAAATCATTAAGCCAATCATCTGATATCTTACTGCGCAAATCAGTTTTGATGATCTTCATTGCTGAAAGTATTCGCTCGACCGATGAAGTCGCCACTTGAAGAATCGATGTCAACTCGACGAGGCGATATACCAATTGGAAAGTTAGATGCTTTGTCGTTTGAACCATCAAACGAGCAAGGGCAGAAACATCCGAGCATCCATTAAATTCCTCACTTCTCCTAATATTTCTAAGGAATGTTGGAAGCTCGGTTCTTAGCAACAACCTCTCAGCTTGTGTAAAATCCTCATCATAAATTTCAGCAAGACGAATAAGTTTGTTAGTGTTAAACTTTAAGAAGTTGTTTGCTGGATTAAGACAAGACATGCAATCCACTAACTCGGTGTTGACTTCATTGAATAGATGATTCATCTCGGTGAGAGTTGCATCAATAGAAACATTGAATATGCTAACCTTGAAATAATGATGTCGAGTTACCTTATTCTTAGTGTGAACGGATTGCCCCATAGCTCCAACAATACCATCCATATTTGGCACATCAATGCCACGTTCCTCACAAAAGTGGTTTGCTTGGTCGCATAATGACTCGTACCCATTGCCCCTCATATCTTGCAAATCTTCTTTCACATCCAAGATCAAACGCATGACTTCAATAACATCTTGATTCTTCCTTTGTAAAGCTTGTGATAGCATATTTGTGATGTTCAACAAGTTTATTAAGAATAACATGATGAACACAAATTGGAAGCATTCCATTTGGATGAGCAAACCTGAAGCTCCACCTTGAGAAGTGTGTTCACGAGCATCATCAACCACAATTGCTAGGACATCCACCACTAGATTCCACATTGTGTAGATACGAAGCAAGGTTCTAAGATGTGAGCCCCAACGAGTAGCTCCTGGTCTAGCTAGGTTAGTTTCTTGATGAAGCCCAGTTCCAGATGATATCTTACCATTCTCCATCAATTCTATCAAGTCGTCATGGTGCTTCGCTCGCAATGAATCTTTTCTTTTGCAAGATGAACCCACGTGTGTCACTATCAAGGGAAGATAGTTGAAAAAGTCAGCAATAACCGGACAACACTGAGCCACTGTGACAACCACCAATTGCAACTGATGAGAAAAACAGTGAACAAAGAAAGCATATGGACTCTCATCACGAATTAGTTTTTGCAAACCATTGAATTCTCCTCTCATATTTGAAGCCCCATCATAACCCTGTCCACGTAGCCTATTAATTGACAAACCATGATACTTCAAAGAAATAACCAATGCCTCTTTGATTCCAGCAGATGTACAATCTGTGATGTGTTTCATAGCAAGAAATATCTCCTGAAGCACCCCATTGTCATCCAAAAATCTGCACATTTCGGAAGCTACAAATTAAAACAAGAGAAATGAACAACAACGAAAATGAAGACTAGCAAATTCATATGCATTACCTCAAAATTATTGCCATTTGCTCCTTTATTGAGCAATCCCTAGCCTCATCAACAAGTATCGAAAATTTCTTATCTCCAAGCTCAGTCTTGATGACTTTAGTTACCTCCATTGCGCAACATGTGGCAAGGTCCTTTTGAATATCTGGACATATCATAAGTGCATTACCTTGTCCGTTATCAAATGCATCTTTCACATCTTCATTCTTATCCTTGTACCACTCTAAGAACTCCCTGAAATTGCCTTTGTTGATGGAAGTGGAGGATTCATCATGTCCACGAAACGCTTATCCTTGAGCTATGAGATACCTTGCACAATCCAATGATGCACTCAAACGGATTTTATATTTTATTTCAGCCTCTTTATTGTAAGCTCGGAGTTTGGTAGCCACATTGGCCCTTTGATTGTTGAAATCAACACACGAGCCCATTGCAATGTTGCGGTAACTAGATGGACCACCAACATGTTTTTGAAAACTTGCCAAAGCTGTTTTCCAACGTTTGTAACCATCTATGGTAAATACATCATTTCCAAATGTAGCTGCTTGTGATGGTTTCTTGAAAAGAAAACAATGGAAACAAAAGGCAACCTCCTTTTTCACACTATATTCCAACCAATCAAGCCTCTCTAGCCATTGTGGTTGAAAAGATCTCCAAATTTTACCATCCAACTCAACTTTAAATTTATGCCCACTTGCTTTGTTTCTTCCTTTTAACAAATAAGCTCTTCTCACTTCACTCCGAATTTCAGGGGCATAATCTTCTATTGGTATTCGATCCGCCGGATCATCAAAAATTTGGCTTGGGTGAAATTCTAGTATATGATGTTTTGGTGGTGGTGGTTGGTTTGTGCTCTCATCTGTTGGAGGATTACTACTCTCATTTGAAGTGGGATTCCTGCTCTCATCAGGGGGTTGGCTCTCATCAATCGAGGGATTGTTACCCTCATCTATTGGAATTGAGCTTCTAGGTTCAACAATAGCATCAATTGGGGAAACATCGGATTCAGGAACAATAGGAAGGATATTTGAACTGCTTGCAAACCAACTGTGCAATGTCCTTTTTCTCTTCATTTCTACAAAACAGGAATAAACAAAGATAAAAATTAGTTCATAAGTTAAGCAAAAATAAACAGAGGATAAGAGGAAGTTGTTGTGGAAAGAACAAAAAAATGGATACCTGCTGCTGCCGCTCCCTGTCCGGCTGTCCCTGACGCGAATCGAAGGCAGACGGCAGCCAGCGGCGGCAGAATCGCGGAGATCAGCGGCATGCTGCTCCCTGTCCCTTCCTGACGCGACCGGTGAGGTGGCGTCATGGGCTCGTGGCGGCAGCCTGGAGGAGTGGAGGCTAGAGGGGAAGAGCGAGGGGCAAGGCCGCTGGTGGCCGGTGGCGGTTTCCGGCGACCGGCGCCGTGGGCCATGGCGGACTGGCGGCTAGGTCTTCGCGCTTCCCTCTCTGTCTCTGGATGCGAGTCTCGCTCTCCTCTGCCCGTGCGGACGTGCAGTGTTGTTCGAGAGATGATGAGGCGTTGCCGGGCTGGGCCTTTTCTCTAGCGCTGCCTAGTAGTAAAAAAATCGCGATTTTGGAGGGTAGGCTCAAGCCTATTGAAGCCAGCCCGTTAAATTCGCCCCTGATCCCAGATACACGCCAGTCGAGCTTCTGCATACAGCCGCCACCACACATGCACTCCCATCCTCTAGAGAGATACTGAAGCATTTGATCAAGTTCCGATCCCCCTTGTACCTTGCTGTACAGGACACCGACCTGGTACCGCATGTGGGGAACGAGTCCCATCCCTTGCTGCATGCGATAATGGATTGGCTGCCATTTTCTGATTAGACACATTCACCTCTGTTATGAATCTTTTGATGAAGGCATTTGTGGCCGTCGGACTCTGATAAATGGACTCATGAATAGCCTTTCGTCTTGCGGTCCAGATAGCCCACATGGTTACCACAATCTGGATAAAAATCCCGCTGCTCACCGAGTCCTGAAGCTGGAAGAGCCAAAGTTTTGCATCTGGAATATCAATGCTAGAGATAGCTTCCAGCACATCATCCCCCTCAAGAGCCCACACACACCTTGATATAGAACAATGTAGCAGAGAGTGAGACCAAGAGTCAGGCATCCCACAAAGCGAGCAAGAATCTGTATCACTCATATGCCGCCGGTTTCGAGTGTCCTCTGTAGGAAGCGACACCCTTGCTAACCTCCATAGAAAATTTTTGATCCTGGAAGGAACTTTAATGCCCCACATGGACGTCCAGGCAGACTCCTCGATGCTTCGGTTGGATGTGCCTGCAGTTCCTTCAAGGAGATTTTCCCTCAGCTTTCTAGTTTGCATGAGGTGGTGGTAGCATGATTTAACAGAAAAGAGCCCCCTGCGGTCTGGTCGTCATCCCCAAAAATCCTCCATCGGCATAGTACTGATAGGAATTGACAAGATAGTTTGGACATCAGTCGGCAGAAAAATCCTCCTGAGCTCCTGGAGGTTCCAGCTAGCGGAAGTATGATCCATTAGGTCCGAAACCAGATTACGGATTAAAGCCCGGACATTGCCAAACGTGTGTTTGTCCCAAGCGGACAAATTCCCAGCCAGTTCAACCAGCTTGTCCTTTAGATTTTTCACCGTCTCTCCTTGCTGATCTCGAGCCCAACATGCAGATATGCAATCGGCCAGCCTAGGGTGCTCCTCCCAGGCCGCCTCATACCTGAACACTTTTTCCCTTCTTGCTACCAAAGCCTCATCTAGGTGCATAAGGATTGGGGTATGATCCGAGCTAGCTCCCACAAGGTGCTCCAGGAGCGCATTAGGGAACATAGAGGACCATTGAGAATCTGCAACAGCTCTATCCAATCTGACTCGAGTAAAAGTACCTCCAGCAACTTTCTTCTCATAGGTCCATTGGGACCCTTTAAATCCCATATCCACAAGACCACATATATCCAGCGTATCCTGAAAGCCATCCAGTTGTGCTTGGCTACGCTGCCCAATACCATCATGTTCTGAATGCAGTAGAACTTCATTGAAATCCCCCATCGCTAGCCACGGCAACGCCGACTGTATAGCCAAATATTTTAGGGAGTCCCAAGTCTTGTACCTCTCGTTCAACTGGGCTTCCCCATAAACGCATGTTAATCTCCACGGATCTGCACCAAGGTCATTAATTTTTGCATCTATAAAGTATTTTGAAGATCCCATAACCTCCAAATTTATATCATCATTCCAAAAAATTACAAGTCCACCACTCCGACCAGAACTGCTCATAGCGAAGGAATGTTTGTATCCAAAAGAAACAGAAAGAATTTCAGCCCGTGCTTTCTGAATTTGGGTCTCCACCAGACAAAGCACGGCTGGGGCATGCTTGTTCGCCAATTCGCAAACCTCTCGAACTGTCGCAGGGCTGCCCAACCCACAACAGTTCCAACATAAGAGACTCATTGGTCCCGGCGGTAATCCTCGGGGGATGCCGCCGATGCATTGTTTAAAGCTTCCACAAGGTTTGCACTGTATTCATCAGTAGAATTCTTCTTTTTCTTCTTATTCTCACTCTTGTGAGGTGTGAGGGACGGATCATCCGTCTCTTCCATCCCATCAAATTTCTCCACAATAGCCGCTACTGAAGAAGTTGACCCAACTGGAACTATAACGTTACTAGGCACGGGAGTAGCAGAAGGGGGATCCGCTGCAGAAGAATTTTCAGCGATCCGTTTCCATAGGGTTCCCGCCTCTGTCATCCTCACATCCTGACTAGCCTGCTCAGAGGCCGATCCCATCAATGTCACGCCCAAAGATCAATCATCAGCAGCCTGGTTAGTGACATGGGAGACACCAACTATTGGAGTACCTCCCTGTTCTTGGAAAGTAGCATTAAACCTCCAGCTAGCTGGGCCTAGCTCCGAGTTCTGGGCTAGACCACGGCCAAACACAGTGCCCCTCCCACGGCCAAAGGGATCGCCCCTGCCAGTTCCCGATCGGTCAGTTGGCTCCTTCTCCTTATTAGCATTGTCTCTGCTCCCAACCCCTTCCCGTCTTCCTCGTCCTCTACCACCAGCGGCAAGCATAAAGTTTCCCCATTCCAGCTTTGACACATCATGAATTCCGTCCCCGCATTCCTCATGCCAGTGTCCCATCAGACCACTCACACCCCAGAAAGTTGGGAGACGCTCATACTTGAGCTGGTACCACTCCTTCTTTTTGTCCTTAGTTATTGACACAAACCGAGCGAGCTTCTTTTCCACCTTTACCCGAATCTTGACTCGAACAAATTCACCTACATAGCCTGCCGGCAATGTTATCTGGATGTCTAAAACTTTCCCCAATGGTCTGCACATGCCCTTGATGATCCCTTCATGCAAGAAATTGTCCGGCAGCTTGTGAACTTGGACCCATAGATCGATCTTATCCAGAATAATCGATCTAGGGTTTACAAAACCATCATATTACTCCATCAGCAAGGCTTGATCTCGGAATATCCAGGGCCCCATGAACATCGCCCTATTCCAGTCAGCCAAGCAACCAAACTGAATTGTGAACAAGTTTGAATCTACCCTCCTCCATACTGCGTCTTTGGCTGTGTTCCACGCCGCACGCATATCGGCAAATAGCGCACTCTGGCTGAAGGATTTATGTGTATGCACCTTCGCAATCGCGAGCCATCTGGCTTTCACCGGTGGCTCCTTGAATTCCTCCTCTAGAACGAACCCTTCATCTTCTTCCTCATGTAGCTTGAGACGACCCAACAGATCATCTACAGTCGGCTTCGACGAACTTCCTCCCGGTCCCTCCATGATCAGAGACGTATTAGGCGGATTGTCCCGCGAGCACCTGATGATACAAAACGCCCGATCAAGGATCGATCACTGATGGCAAAACTTGCGGCGATACAATCGCCGCCAGGAACACTAAACCCTAGATCGCCTAGGGGAACAATAGGTGTACATTTACTCGATTGTACTAGTAAATGCTCTAAGGGTGCGTTTGGATGATGGGTTATCCCACCCTGGGACAGGGATAGCCGTTTTTAAGGGATAGCCGTTGTTTGGTTTATGAAGGAGATGGGATAAGGATGTCCGGATGCCTGGAATATTCCCTCAAAAAGGGGGTACCCATGTCCGCGAAAATCTCGCGGATAAGCGTATCCAGGGTGTGGCGTCTCTTCCCCGCTCGCGCACAAAAGGGAGGTGGAGAGGACGAGGCCTGCGAGACGGCGCACCCGACGGGGCCGGCCAGGCCCGGCAAGGAGCTGCGGCGCAGCCGACATGAGAGGGCGGTGGGGGAGGCCGGCGAAGAGCGGCGGCGCAGCCGATGCGAGAGGGAGGCGGCGGAGGTCGGCGAGGAGCGACGACGCGGCCGATGTGGAAGGGAGGCGGAGGAGGCCGATGAGGCGCGGCGTGGCCAGGCGCGAACGCCGGGGCGGGCCAGGTGCAACGAGGAGCTGCGGCACGGTGGACGGGGGAGAGAGGCGGAGGAGGCCAGCCATGTGCGGCCAGGAGCGGCGAGGAGCTGCGGCCCAGAATGGCAGCGCGACGGACGAGGCTGGCCAGGCCCGGCGAGGAGTGGCGGCGCAACCTACTGGGGAGGGAGGCGGAGGAGGCCAGCGAGGCGCGTCGGCGCGGCGCGAAGTAGGCCGGCGAGGCGCGGGGGCGAGGCCGACCATGGCACGACGGCGGGGGTGAGCACGGTCCATGGCACGTTTTCAACCACTGCTATTTCAAACCAAACACAACACTGGATATCTTTAACCACTTTTTACATTCTACTAGCCAAACAAAAAATCTGCTATCCCTAGCAGGGTGGATAGGGATACCCACATCCATTCAAAAATATCCCTTCATTTTTTTTAGCGTGAAACTAAACTTTAATCACGGTACGCCACAAAAGGTGGGATATTTACAGGATCATGGGGCTGAAGAAGCCACACGTGGCGCCCGTGTTGCAGCGATAAAGAAAACCTAGCTAGTTTGTGAGCTTCAATATTTGTCTCCCGACCTTCAAAAATAATCTTGCAGTCTTGCTTTTGCTTCATTTGATTGATTTCCGCCGAAATAGAGGAGAAGATTCCTCTACTCTCACATAAAATATCGGACACAACTTGCTTCGAGTCACATGCGATAATGAATCTTTGGAGGGTAAGGTCTTGTGCTAGAGCAAGACCCTCTCGGCACGCAATAGCTTCCAGAATCGCTGGATCATAAAGACCATCTACGACCAAACTAGAGCTTCCTAGATAATGTCCATCGGAGTCCCTCGCAACTGCAGCTGTTGATCCCCTAATCGGGTCCAAAACCCCTGCATCCACATGAATCTTGGCTGCCCCTTCCGGCGGGGCTATTTGCCTGGGCTGCTGTCGTGCTTGCTGGTTGGAGGTGCGGATAGCTTGTCCCCGAGAGCTTCGACTGGTCTGTTGCTGCCCCGACACCCGTAGGTCCGACAGGAACCGCTGAATAAATCAATGTGTAGAGTTTGGGCTCTGGAAGATCCCTTCATGAATAGCTTTCCTTCTGGTTGACCAAATCGCCCACATGGTAACTGCAATCTTGATGAATGCGTCATGTGTTAATGTCTCCATAACATGGAACAACCAATTCTTAGCCCTCGTGTCATTTGCGTCCACAAGAAACTCCGCTATCTCAGGTTCGGTTAGGTCCCATATGCATCGCGCCATAGGACAGAGAAGGAGAGAGTGTCTCCATGAGTCCTCCGCTCCACATAAGCCACAACAGCTAGAGGGCGACATCTTCCGATGGGATCGCACATCTTCCGTCGGGAGCGACTGCTTCGACAAACGCCACAGAAACATTCAAATTTTTGCTGGTACTTGCACCTTCCAGAGAGCCTTCCAATCCTTCGTCTCCTGCATAGAACTGGAGGGACCTGCTGACCCCTCGAGCCACGCCTCTCTCCTCTGTCGAGTTGTAAATAGCATTCGTATGTTGACCGGACCGAGAACTCACCCTTCCTCTCAAAGTGCCATGCCCATGAATCTGCGATCTCTGAAGAGCAGATAGGGATGCCCAGAACGAACGGAACATCAATGGGGAGGAAGGTTTCGATAACTTTCTGCCTATCCCATGTAGCCTCCACATGCGTTATCAGCTCCCCCACCCGTGTAGGCGGGTTTGCACTTATGGTTCCATACGGTCTTAAGAACTCATCACGTGGGATCCAATTATCCTCCCATATCAGGGTTTCATTGCCCGTGCCGATCCTTCTTATCAAGCCTTGCTTCAACACATCCCTACCTTCCACAATTGCCCTCCAAATTTGGCTCGGATGGTTGCCCAGCTCCGCGTGCAGAATGTCGCTGTTTGGTAAGTAGACTCCCTTCAAGATACGCGCACTTAGAGAGTTTGGATTTTTCAGGACCCTCCATGCTTGCCTGGCCAGTAAGGATAGGTTAAAAAGCTCAAAATCTTTAAAGCCCAGTCCACCCATGCCTTTTGGTTGGGTCATTTCTTTCCAAGATACCCAATGGGGCTTCCTCCTTCCCCCTTTGCTTCCCCACCAAAACTTCCGGATCAACATGTTTAGGTGTTCGCATAAACCTCTAGGCAGCTTAAAACAGGACATGGAATACACTGGCACAACTTGTGCAACCGACTTGACCAAAATCTCCTTTCCAGCTGTTGAGAGAGATTTTTCTATCCATCCTTGTACCTTGTTCCAAAGACGATCCTTCAAATATTTAAATGCATTGTTTTTTGAGGAACCAACATCTGACGGCATCCCCAAATATTTTCATTGAGTCTCATTCGGAACGTGAAGTATTCCTTTGATAGTATCAGGAGTCAGCTCAGGAACACCTTTGCTGAAATAGATGGACGACTTTCCATAATTGATGCGCTGACCGCTTGCCTGGCAATAGGTTTCAAGGACTTGGGAGACCTCAGAAGCTCCCGTACTATTAGCTTTCACAAACAGCAGGCTGTCATCTGCAAAAAGTAAGTGGTTCACCGGCGGCGCTAAAGGAGCTACCTGCAAGCCACTTAAATTTGGTGACTGAACTCTGGAGTTAAGGAGGCACGAAAGGCCCTCTGCTGCAAGCAAAAACAAATATGGGGAAATGGGATCGCCTTGTCGAATACCACGTGATGGTGTGAAGTTCTGGAGCTTTTTACCATTGAGCAACACAGAGAACTTTACGGAAGAAATCATGTCCATCACTATGTCCACCCAGCCTACTGGGAAACCCAATTTCAGAAGAACTGCTCGGAGGTAGTCCCACTCGACACGATCATAAGCTTTAGTCATATCCAACTTGAGCGCACAATATTGGTTCTTCTTTGCTTTGTTCCGCTTCATAAAGTGGAGGCACTCATAGGCCGCTATAATGTTGTCCGTGATAAGTCTACCCGGCACAAAAGCGGATTGCTCGTCTGATATGATCTCAGGAAGAATCACTTTCAGGCGATTTGCAACAACCTTGGATGCTATCTTGTAGATCACATTACATAAACTTATGGGACGAAATTGGGTCAGCAGAGTTGGATCTTTTACTTTGGGGATAAGTACAATCAGAGTCTCATTTAAGCTGCTCGCTGACTCACGCCCCTCCACCACAGATAACACCACTTTATTTACTTCATCACCGCAAATCTCCCAGTGGCGCTGGAAGAAGTGTGCCGGGAAACCATCCGGCCACGGGGACTTGATGGGGAACATTTGGAAAAGGGCAACTTTAACTTCCTCTTTTGTGTATGGAGCAATTAAGGATTCCTTCATAGCTTCAATGACTTTCGCTGGGATGGTGTTCAACACCTCATCCATGTTATGCGTGCCCTCCGCAGTGTATAAATTCTCATAAAAACTGGTAGCCATCCCTTCAAGTTCCACAGTTTCCTCCATCAGCGTGCCATCCTCCCGAGCTAGGCTTTTGATCTGGTTCTTCCTTCGCCGGCGGCTAGCTCGCAAGTGGAAATAATATGTGTTTTTATCTCCCGAGGCCAGCCACTCTAGCCTTGCTCGCTGCCTCCACAGTAATTCCTCCCTGTGAAATAGCTCAACGAGTCTATCAGCAATTTTAGTTTCCACCCTCGTCGGACCTGTTCGCCCCGGCACGTTCCTGAGTACGACAGGCTGTTTCTTGAGCTCTCTAATCTCCTTCCTGACGTTCCCGAAATGCGTTCTGTCCCAACTGGAGAGATCAGTGGCTAAAGATGACAGCTTATCCTGGATCCCTTGAGGAGTCTCTACTGATTGGGAGGTCCACACTGCTACCAGAACATCTTGGAGAGAAGGATCTCTTTCCCACATTGTTTCATATTTAAAGCGCCTTGAACTCCTGCTTGTTTCTCCCTCCCCAAGCTTTAGGTGAATAGGGACATGATCCGACAATGCCGCAGACAAGTGCTGGAGCGTTGCATTCGGAAATTTTGCCAACCAAGACGGAGAAGCTAGAGCCCTATCCAGTCGCACCCTGGTGTAAGACCCACCAGCAACTCGCTTTTCAAATGTCCACATATGCCCCGAATAGCCGATATCTGCAAGACCGCAAGTGTCCACAGTGTCCCTGAATGCATCCATCTGGGCTTGGCTTCTCAAAACCCTTCCATCGTGCTCGCTTTGAAGAAGAACTTCGTTAAAATCTCCCATCACTAGCCAAGGCAAATTCTGGTTGCCCACCAAACCTTTCAGGGCATCCCACGCTTTATATCGATCTGGCACTTGGGCCTCTCCGTAGACAAACGTTACTCTGAGTTTATCTTCTCCCAAACCCTCAATTACCGTGTCAATGTAGTATTTGGAGAAGTCAGCAATTTCCACCTTTATATCGTCATTCCAGAAAATGCATAGGCCACCACTCCTACCAGTACTATCCACTGAAGCACTCATATTATAACCGAGTGAATCAGCCCAATTCTCGACTCTAGAACCCTCTAGTTGAGTTTCAACAATGCATAATACAGAGGAGGCATGTTCCTTCGCGAGATCGCGAATTTCTCGAACTGTCGCAGATGTGCCAGCCCCACGACAGTTCCAACACAAGAAACTCATTGCGCCCGGCGCGCCTCCTGCGAGGAGGCCGCCGATCTAGTGTCATTCAAAAATATCCCTTCAACCAAACGGCATCCTAAGATGCTCCGGTGGCCCGATGGAATCGACAAGCCCAACCTCGCACGGCCCAATACAATAGCAAGCATGGCGCGCAGGTGACCCAAATCGTACCAGCACACCCCTCAAACCTTCCTAATCCGAACACCCCTCCAAAAAAAAAAGCAAGGCAGCGCCGCCGCCGCCGTCGCGCTGCTGTGCCCTGTCTTCCAGTCACCGGTCATGGGCATACCGATCAATATCTGAGGCAGGGAGGCGCCGGTGGTCTGCGCGCTGATGCACGCGGTGTACTCAGTCATCTTCTGCCTGTGCCAGAAAAACTAGATCGCATGGGGAAGAAGGGCAGGCGGCGGGGCAAGGCCGCCGCTACGGGCGCGCCGGAGGAAGTTGCCGAGCGGGAAGATCCCGAGGCATCCGCGGCCGCTGCTGATTCAGCCACGCCGAGGAAGAGCAGACGACGGGGCAGGGTGGCGCAGGAGGCCTCCACCACAGTACACGCATTGGATCCTGCCGACGCAGGTACGCACCTACGCCCGTCCTAGGTCTCGTTGAAATGGTGAAAATGCCTGCGGCTAGGGCGTAGGGTTTATCCATTTGGCAGTCGAATGCTTTGCTTCCTGTCCCTGATTTGCACAAGCCATGCGAATCTGTTTTTATTTCTCTTTTCGTTGTGTTGCTTGGAGAAAGTATGTACTCCATATCCGAACTGATTTTATGGATTCTGCAGGGAAGGGAACAACGGATGGGGACAAGAAACCCAAGCTTGACGAACGGAAGAAGAATAAGGGTGAATCAAGTGATGAAGGCACTGATGGGGAAGATGTTCTAGGATACGCTGAAGTTGGCAAGAAAAGAAAAAGGAATAAGAAGAATATGCAGGAACGATCCTCTTCTCTTGTGTCTGATGACAATGCTATTGAGGCAGACAAATCCGGAATTCTCTGTAAAAATGTGGAAGATGTACCAGGAGTTGGTGAAGCTAGTAGGCCTCCCAAAAATGAAGAGGTTCCAGGCTCTTCTGATGTAAACACTGCAGAACAGGAGGTGCCCAAGGGGAAGAAGCCCAAGCTGGCGAAACGGAATAAGAACAAGCATGAGCTATCCTTTTCTGCTGTAGTGGATGCCGCCGTTGTGGTTGGTAAATCTGAAAATGACAGCTCAGATGGGAAAGGCGTTCCAGGAGTTGCTGAAATTAGTACGAGTCCCAAAAATGGAGAGAATCAAGACTGTCCCGAGGTAAACATTGTGGACAAGGAAACACTGGAGAGGAAGAAGCCTAAGCTCAGGAAATGGAAGAAGAATAAGAAGGGGCGATCCCCTGCTGCTGTGTCTGATGATGGTGCTGTTGACAGAGACAAATCTGACAATGTCTGCACAGATGGGTATGATGCTTCGCGAGATGCTCAAGTTAGTATGCACACAGTAGAGGATCCAAACTGTCCACAGGTTAACATTGCAGAGAAGGGGACACGGGAGAAGAAGACGCCTAAGCCCAAGAAACGACAGAATAACAAGGAAGGATCCCCCTCTGCTGTACTTGATACGGGTGCTGTTGTGGCAGATGAATCTGCAAATAGCTCTATGAATCTGCAAATAGCTCTACCACAGGATGTTGAAGCTAGTATTAGCCCTAGAGATGTAGAGGACCCAACCGGTCCTGGGGTAAACATTGCACAGAAGGGGGTACCGGAGATGAAGAAGCCTAAGATCAAGAAATGGAAGAAGAAGATCCAGGGGCAATTCCCTTCTGCATTGTTAGATGCTGGTGTTGTTTTGCCGGATAAATCAGGGCGTGGCGACACGAATGTGGAAGCTGCATCAGGAGGTGCTGATGTTACTACGAGTCCCAGACCTGGAGAGGGTCCACAATATCCCGATGTAAACGTTACTGGGCACATGGCGGAGGAAAATAAAGTGAATAAAGACTATTCCCAGGAACCTAAGCTCAAGAAAAAGAAGAAAGATCAGTCCCCTTCTGCTGTACCAGATACCGGTGCTGTTGTTGCGGATGAAATTGGAAATGGCTACATAGAAGGGGAAGGCCTACCAGGAGACACTGAAATTAGTACGAATCCCAGAAATGGAAGGAGACCAGATTGTCCTGAGGTAAACATAACTAAAGATCTGGTGGAGGGAAAGAATGGGAACAATGACATCTGTCAGAAGCCAAAGCGGAAGAAACGGAAAAGGAAGAAGAGGGCTGAAGTAGCTGTTATTGAGGCACCTGTGGCGGTTGATGTCAGATCAGATGAAAGGAAGGATGTGTGTAGAACAGGTACCATGACGGTTTCAGAAAGTATGGGATCATCAATTTGTGAATCTGAGGTTACTCCAAAAAATGTATTCCGTGACATCTACTCACCAGGAGGATCGCTTGCAAGGTTTCAGAGGAAAAAACTTCTTATTCTCGATCTTAATGGTCTGCTTGCGGATATCACTCCAGTCCGCTACGGCTCAAACTTGGCACATGGAAAAATTCGAGGCAAATATGGTAAAGTTACTTATTTATCATTCCTTGTGCAGCACTTGGTGTTGGTATCAATTTGGATTGGAATATCTATCTCAAAAGGCTAATGTCCGATAATATACTATTGCACCAGTCTTCATAAGACCATACCATGACGATTTTCTGAGATTTTGCTTCCAGAACTTTGAGCTAGGGGTATGGTCGTCAAGATTGAAGTACTGATTCGTTTCCCCTATACCTCTTTACTTGACATGATTTCACCACACGGTGCTAATTACTATTTTCTAATTCTCCAGAGTAAATGTGGATTATGTTCTTGACATCCTTATGAAAGATCTCAGGCGACACTTGCTATTCTGCTGGGTAAGTAACGGAAATGCATGTATACTTGTTACTTCTAATCTCCGACCTATTTTTTTTATTGATGGTTTCCGCTTGGAGTATAATCAACATGAACGACATCACCACGAACATGACCCTGTCATATGGACTTCAACAACAAGATTCTCAACCATCTAAAAAGATGTATTGCAAAATAAGGCAACAACTTATTTTCTTGGAAAATGGTCAGAAAAAATGACATTATAATACTTTGAAAAATCTAGAATCATTTTTCCTGGTGCAGAATGTCTTGATTTCATTATGCCTGATGATTTTCCTACCAAAGCTTATGGCCAATGCATCTTCATCCATTAGTATTGGATACCAAAATGCAATATTTGAATCATAAATGATATCACGAGAAACAGGACATTATTAGTTTAGGAACCTTACAGATTCAAGGGTAATATTGACAACATTTGGCAGATTAACATCTATGTCTTAGAAGTGTATATCATAAAAAACATCAAAAGCACTTTCAATAGGTGAGATATTACACAAGTACATAATAAGCAGGGTAATAAAGCTAGGGGGTCAAATGGGATTAGAGACTCCAACATGACAACATGGCAATGTCTAGACAATTTTGTGTTCTCAAGTCTAGGTTTTACTCATCTCTAATACATACAGATTCATTAATCATCTTTAAACTAAGCCAATGATGTTTGGTATTCTGGAACATAGAAGAGATTAATTACTCCCTCCGTTCCAAAATAACTGTCACAGCCTTAGTACAGTTTTGTACTAGAGCTAGTACAAAGTTGAGACAGTTATTTTGGAACGGAGGGAGTAATTGATTTAGCAAACAATCTTATGCTTAAAATATGTACGTGTCAAGCTTGAAGTACCATTATAAGTATATTTTTGTTCCTTTCTAAGCTATGCTTGCAAACATTCACTTGGAACCGAATCCTTATATCACAAGATACCTTA
This sequence comes from Bromus sterilis, assembly GCA_950022295.1. Lineage (NCBI taxonomy): Eukaryota > Viridiplantae > Streptophyta > Magnoliopsida > Poales > Poaceae > Bromus > Bromus sterilis. The sequence goes on along the minus strand of OX465599.1, from coordinate 27,737,037 downwards.
TTATTTAAGATTAAATGAACTGATGAGTATATTGATCTTTCACAACTCGATGAAAGTTTGTTCAGTAGCAAAGATTGTAGCTTTTGGAGGGGCAATGCATTTAATATGTGCAATAATCTGAACAACCATGATTTCTTACATAAAAAGGAATGTATAATTTCACACCATTTGTATTAATCTTGCAAAATTATAAAGGATTTGGATTTCTAGTAACAAAGAAAGGTAGAGAAAAGCTAATGGTTAATTAATCTGCTAGAAGCTTGTAATGATTACGGCATGTCTTGTGTGTACTATATTACGCACTGCAAATGGCATACTAACAGAGAACAACATAAACAATCCTAGCAGTTTTTTCTGCTATGGAGTAGGATCGCGAGTGTAACAATTGCATCTCTAATCGTTAGCAAGTGAGCCTCTTGCCAACCTAGAAGGAGACATAGGCATAGGTGCCAGAAGAGTGGATTTGCTCACCAGAAAGATAGTAGGTGTCCCTAGAGCTCCTCCTCATTTGTTGATTGTTGTGTATTTTCACGTTGCATAGACCCTCCAAATTTAAAGCCTAGATAACATAGTCGGGCCCAGATGGTCGGCGTCCACAGCTAGGACAACACCAATGAAGCAGCATTGAGTGTTCAACTGTCCATAAGGAAGCCTACCAACGTGTCAGGATAGAGACATGGAAGAGCTGGATGATGAGACAATGGTGGTTGATGTAAAGCTGCAGAAGTGCTGCAGGCTCTACGCGCGGCTATAGTTGGGGCACTGCTCAACATCAAGCCCGATTAAGACTTGGCAGGAGCAGCCACTGTGCATGGAATACACTTCCTCAAGCTAGACCTCCACACCGTGGCGTAGGACGTGACTGTGAGTCCGTGTCGGTGATGTAAGTCCATGTTGCCATGCTGGACCACCTTGTCCGGCTGGTGCTTCTTCCAGCTTCGTGTGTGACAACAATCATAAAGAGGCATGGAGTTGTGCCCTCTTGTACTTGGGAGGGGCATTTCATTTGGTGGTAAGACAGAAATCTCCAGCGAGGTAGGGGCAAGGAGTTCTGTTTCAGGGACCACTTCACAGCGTCGACCATCACGTTCAGGAACTACTTGAACCTGGAACTGTATCGACGTAGATCACCGGAAGTGAGTCCAGCAGGGTGCGGTAAGGATCAACTGCTCTGGCTATGTCAATGTGGCTCCTAAAGTGAGATCAAACATGCATGGCATATAAAATTTGTTGAAATTATTGTTAATGTTATCCTGGGCGGTGGTTTTGAAGGAGTAAATTCTGAGCAGAGCACGCTAGCAATATCATAAAAAATACTAACGACAATTGACCTGGAAGGAACTGCTACCAAAAATATAACAGTACTGAAAAATTCATTTGGAAGCCACACTATACATGCGATTCAAGAAATTATTCCGACATCATGTACTGATCAGGGGATGGGAAGCACTGATTATTGGGCAGTTTCATAAGGCAACAGTCAGCCACCTGTCTAGCTATTTAACTGAACACAATTTAGGGGAAGACATGGTCACGAACCAAAACATCGACGGTCGGCGGTGCGCTGGATATTGGAGGAGCGAGTTGTTGGAGGCGATGTCGACTGCCGATGGAACGCTGGAGGTTGATGGAGTTAGCGGCTGGAGCCGACGTGGACGGTCGTTGGACCGCCGGCTAGCGATCGCCGATCAGAGCCATGTCTAGGGTTTGCTTCTTGAGAGCATGCGAGGATGGGAAGTCGATGCAGAGGCGAGGAATCAACGGAGGACAAGGAAAGTCCAGGCCAATGACCATTTGGGTTGATTAGTGGCAAGGCGGCCGGAATCGAAGGCGGTTTCGGAGGCGATAGGATTGGGAGCGAGAGGAAGACGGGGATGAGAAAATTGGCCGGGGACGTCGGTTTCCTACGCTGCTCCAGGGGCCCACACCGAGACATTCCCAGTCCGGCGTTACGACTCGGTCAAAATCTGGGCACTGAGCGAAATCGATCTCAATCGATTCTCAGCGCTCAGCCCCTAGGAGCTCTAGTAAATTAGAAGATTTTTTACTACTCTTTTCTGTTTATCTTTGTGGACTCACTCAGAAGTCCTAATGCAGTACTGCTTTAATCTGCCCAGGATGTATCATACTGCACTAAGACAAAGTGTAATACTCTTGAAAATCAACGCAAACCATTAGTATTGAAGGAACTGAAGAAACTGTGGAATAAAGATGATCCTGATCTTCCATGGGAGCAAGGGGACTTTTCACCTTCGAATACTTTGCTTGTGGATGATTCACCTTACAAGGCTCTCGGCAACCCGGTACTAAGTTCTACCCTGTTCCCATTGTTTTTATATGTTATGATGCGAAGCCCATCCATTTGTGTTCACACATGTTTTCTCTTGACATCTGTACTGTGCAGCCACACACTGCCATTTTTCCACAACCCTACAGCTATCATAACAGGACGGATAATTCACTGGGTCAGATTCACCATATTAAGATTGCTTTACCGTTTTACATGTGTCGGAATAAAAAATGCTGAATGTTGTTCCATAAACAGGACCTGGTGGGGATATTCGTATGTATCTAGAGAACCTTGCTGCTGCAGATGATGTTCAGCGTTATGTTCAGGAGCACCCTTTTGGTCAACCTTTCATTACAGAGAGTGATCCGAATTGGAATTTCTACACGAAAATACTTGGCAGACTGGAGAACCGTGACAGACTAGAGAAGCTTGCGGTTTGATGGTCCTGTGCCTTGATATAGGCAGAAAGTTTTGACTCAAGTGCGAGACCTCAAGGATAGTGGTACGGTGGTCTATTTTGATGTTTTCCCTTCCTATCTGTGTCTTTGTCTAGATTGCGATTTCACGTACCATTTTGGCTGATCATTATGTACTGGTAGATATTTAACTTTGATCATCTGATGCGCCCTGCTTCACTATTGGTTCTTTTTCTTTATCAAGTTTAAGCATTTCAGTTCTGTTTTGGGGCTGGACTTATACCTGGCCAGGCGAGGGAATGTGATAGCTTGGTGTTGCCGGGCACAGGACGTCGACTCCAGGGGCCTCCTCTCATGCCCCCCGTAGGCAATGGGCCTAGCCAAAAGAAGACGGTGATGCCGTGATGACCTCTTCGGCATTGAATCCGTGAGGCCAGGTGAAGAAAAGTATGATATTTTAAGGAGAAGTCTCTCGGACTGACTGAACTGGATGTATAGCGTCAAGATAACAAGCACGGTAGTCGAAGATGTACCTTGTGGAGTGGGGTACGAGTAGACCAGACCAATGATGAAAAGCATAGATACCAGCATGGCCTCCCTGTCTCAAAAGCAGGCTGCCAAGGGGTGCTCGCATGAATCATTTATCACTCATAAATAAGTAGTTATCATAAATTTAGAAATATGCTCTGATTTCTCTTATCGAATTATTCAGATTTTCTAGTATTCAGAGTTGCTTGGGAAAAGGCCTAGTCAGGGTCGGTTCTGTTCGGAGTTTCGAGTTGATTGGGTTGTCTATACACCCTAATTAAGACTTGTGTATAGTTTCACTGGGTAACCATGGCAACCATATGAGGACGATGCTGAAATCGGCGGAGGCGCGAAGGCGCTGAATTTAACCTGAGCCCTTCCCCCGCTCACCCCTCCCCCTCTCACTCGCTCACCACTAGCACTCAAACAAAGTCCTCCTCTGCTCTTAGCTTAGGCGGTGGTGGCGATTTAGATCTGCGCAAGCGGCGGCAATGGACGCGGCAACAACACTCTCCGGTAGGTGGAACTGCTCCTCACCTTCCTCTTGTCCACCGTCTAGTCCTCCTCGACTCAGCCATGCCCCCCCCCTCGTCTCCAAATCCAGTGTTAGGTCGGGTGTTACGCAAGGTAAGATCGATTTGCCCATTATTGAGCGCACCCTCCATTTCGTAGCTATTAATCAACCTATTAATTTTAGTGAAGTGCTCCCACTCAGATTAACATCTCTCGTAATTAATGTTAAGTGATTCAGGATCCGTCATTGATGTGATATCATTGATTACTTAAACTGGACTGGTATGCCAACTTGCCAATCACGACACACACATGTGATTCTTGTTCATCTTTTGATGGGCGTGTTCGGGTCATAAACTTTTATCCAAATCGTCAAGACAATAAAGTGTAATGTGTTGTGAATTCTTAATACACCCGCCTCATATGCGTCATGTGACATGACCTGCTTCGACGTGAAACATATTACAAGCGGTTGCTACAGTTGGAAGAACACTATCAACTTGATATTATTTTGCCAGAGATCAACCTAATAAAATACGACTATCGCATATCAAACAAGGGTGCACCAAAGGGATAAACATCACATGTAGTTCATAAATTGATGTGATATGATATAGCCTTTGTGTCGTGAAGTTATCGTTGCCTTCATGACTCTATGGTTGAAGTCTCCACCCACTACCTTTTGTACTTGGCATCGGGACCTCCTCGCAGCTTCTGGCATGTGCGTCGGGGTCCACCTTCGCATCGTTGATTATCACATGGCTACTACCTATTGAATAATTAGGCATTTTCTCATGTATTTTAATCCCAAAAAAAACAAGAGGTAATGCATACTAATCATGATAGCAGTATAAGCCCTAGCAAGCAATATAGGATTATAGCTAGACATGCAATCGAGATTACAGAAAATAGACATCACATCTATAGCAATTGCTACGAACATAAAACCAAGTACTAATTCTATCATAGAGGATAGTATAACATACGCAACGGATGTTGACGTATCTTCCTCGAAGAGACCGTTGGTGTCGGGGAAGAAGTCGTCGTTTGCGAAGAAGTCGTCATCATCATTCGCAGCCACGGTGAAGGTTCAGCAGTCCCGCAGACGCGCTCCCTAAAACCCTTATCGCCCCTCTCCTGTATCGGATCACAAGAGGCGGGGTTCCGGAGGCCCACCGTCTAAGGCGGCGCAAGCGTGGAACGATGAGGCAGAGAGATTAGGTTTGGCTCGGCTGGGAGGAGCGGCCTCTTAATAGTCGCGCGAGTAACCGACCCCACAATTAGTGGAAAAAAAATCGCCCACAATTATTACAGATATTAAATCACGCACAATTAATGGTGTCCAGATTCATCCCCCTCGGATAGGCAAAACGTTTCAACTTATTTTCCTGCGTGACAAAAAGTAAGGAAACACACAAACGTGGCATAGCTCCTAGCTCGACTCGGCTCATTCCCGCAAACCGCGGCGCGCGCACGCGTCGTGGCGAGGCGAGGTGAGCCGCAGAGGAGGAGTGCGTGTGTAAGTGCTCTCTTTCTCAAGTTCTTAGTGATGTGTAGAGAAATCCACCTTATAAAGAGGTGCAACTCTTTCTTCACTAGTAGGATGGGACTAAACTTCCACACTCACTTATCATGCATGGATGTGCCACATGGGCTTATGGGATTTATAAGGATTATGGGATACAATATTAATGGGCTAGACCCAATAATCCAACACTATTTATTGCCTTGCCTCAAGCTAATTAACAGTTCTGGCACGCAGGCCATAATGAAGTGACAATCATATGGCTCCTGTCATCATAAAGGGATATGAGCTCAGAACCCTTGCTTTCCTGACTGGAGCTGATTCGTGGGTACTGTTCTCCTACGATCTGAGGATCGATCTGCCTCTGTTCCTCCCCTTCAACAACATCCCTCTCCATTCAAGTGGTGACGTCCCCGGCAAGGGTGCAGGTGTCGGTGCTCCGAACTTCAATGAAATCATGGTGGAGAAGGTCCAAATCATGATTTTCTGATTTGTTGTATGTTCTTTTTTGTAAAACTAGACTTTATAGCTCTTTACAAGGTCCTCGGAGTAATTTATGCTCCCACCAACCAGTTTTAATGCAGTTTCTGGGTCCTTTGGGACCCTTCCCTTGTTCAAGTAAATATGAAGTAAATACGGTATATTCAAGTAATATACCTCTTGAAAGGACGTGGATGTCGCCTAGAGGGGGGGTGAATAGGCGCTTAAAAACAATTACGGTTTCGGCTTGAACAAATGCGGAATAAAACTTAACGTTTAATTTGCCAAGCAAGAAACCTAAATAAGCTAGGCTCAACTATGTGCACCAACAACTTATACTAAGCAAGATAAACAACTATGTGATAGCAAGATATATAACAAGAACACTAAGGCTATCACAAAGTAGGTGCACAAGTAAATAGGTTAACTAGATGAACAACCTATGGGACAAGCAAAGCACAATAATATGAGCAAGCACAAGATAAACAATGTAATAAGCTTGCTCAAGGTAAGGGTAGAGATAACTGCAAGTGGAGCCGATGGAGACAAGTATTTGTTACTGAAGTTCCTTCTCTTGCGAGAAGTACGTCTCCGTTTGGAGAGGGTGAGGAGCACAATGCTCACACAAAGCCAACGAGGGCCACCCTACTTCTCACGCTCTTACCAATGCAAGATGCCGTGATTCCACTATTAGGACACTTGAGGGCGGTCACCGAACCCGTACAAATGGCAACCCTTGGGGGCGGTCACCGAACCCGTACAAATGCTCGGGGCTATCTCCACAACCGAATTGGAGGCTCCCGTAGCGTCCCGAAGCTTTCCACCACAATGATTGAGCTCCGCAACAACAAGCCTCTAGGTGCCAACGCACCCACGAGGTACAAGCTCTAGAGTGCCAAAGCACTCAAGAGTAGCTATCTTCTCAACTTCACTTACTACAACGAATCATCGGAGAGAACTCAAACCGATGCACCAAAGGCAATGGCAAGAGCACACGAAGTGCTCAAGTCCCCCACTCTCAAATCCCACCAAAACAACAAAAGCTATGAAGGAATATGAGAGGATGAACAAGGAGAAACACCAAGAACTCCAAGATCTAGATCCACAAGGTTCCCCTCACAAAGAGGAGAGTTGACTTGGTGGAGAATGTAGATCCAGATCTCCTCTCTCTTTTCCCTCAAAAAGGAGCAAAAATCATGGGAGGAATAGAGAGATCTCAAGATTGAAGAGGTCAACAATGGAGGTGAAAAATGAGCTCAAGAACATTGGGGACAATGGCGAAGAAGACCCCATTTTATAGGTCCCCACGAATCTAACCGTTATGAGCAGTTTTCTGTGTCCCGAGCGGCACTACCGCTCCCCGGAGCGGTACTACCGCTCAAGCGGTACTACCGGACACTAAAAATGATCTACTTCCGCTCTAAACAGGAGGTTTGCGGTAGTAGGAGCGGTAGTAGCCACGGTACTACCGCTCGGGCGGTACTACCGCACAGGCAAATACATCACGACCAAAACAAGCATAACTTTTCCATACGAACTCCGATTTTGATGATCTTGGGCTTGTTTTAAAGCTATGGAAAAGCTCTATGTCCTCACATAGATAATAAGCCAAGTTCAACAAAAATAAATGCTGCAAATCAAGGAAAGGTTAAAATGCCAACAAGGTAGAAGGTTAAACCTTCATAAGATAAGAGCCAACTTTTCCATACGGACTCCGATTTTGATGATCTTGGGCTTGTTTTAAAGCTATGGAAAAGCTCTAGGTCCTCACATATAGAAACACCCAAGATCAAAAAAAAAACCTTCAAACCAAGGAAAGGTTAAATTGCCAACAAGGTAGAAGGTGAAACCTTCACAAGATAAGAGCCGACAAAAACACCAACATCGAAAACACAAAAGTAGATGTATATGAAATCCGTTTTCGATGAAGAAGAGCTTGTAATGAATATGAACTCAAGCTCCAACACTTACAAAGAGACAAACCAAACAAGAACCAAAAAATATGATGCCAAGGATGCAAAGGTTTGAGTTCTCCACGAACGATGCGGCCTAGCCTATAACCCGGTCTCCTAACTGCCACCATGAGACCGGTAAACTAGAAACCTATAAAGGTCAAACCTTTGTCTTGCGCATAATCCACTTGAGCTTGATGATGACGATCATGTCCGCCTCAAGTTGGAACACCTTTATTGGTTGCCGGCTCGATGAAGACTAGTAAATTGCTCCCCCATACTCCATTATGGGCGAGCCGCTTTTAGGCATATCTTCACAAGACCATTATCACCAAATGGTCGGCAAGCTCCAAGCATATGATATCTTCGTGATGCTCCTCTTGACCTTGCACACATCAACTTGACCAACCTTTGAATAGCTCCATGAAGAACACCTTGGTCAACAAGTAATCTTCATCTGACAACCTTGAAGCCACCATATGATCTTCAAGTGTTGCCTATGGACAAACCTGAAAGTATAACTCAAGGAAACCATTAGTCCATAAAGATTGTCATCAATTACCAAAACCAAACATAAGGGCACATGCCCTTTCAATCTCCCCCATTTTGGTAATTGATGACAAACACATTAAGAGGGTTTGTATGATGAATTATGCTCATCATGAAAAGCAAGTATGCATGAACAAGAAGGCAAATAGTTAAGAACAAAACCAAAGCATGAACCTCCTCAAACAAAACCCTCTAAACTTCTCCCCCTTTGGCATCGATTGCCAAAATGGGCGGAAAAGCTTAGAAGGCCGATATAGAATGTGTTCCTCCCAAAAGGGTGTATTTCACAGGAAATGAGTGGAATAAAATACACATATCTAAAGATACATGGTGGGAGGAAAACCAATCTATATATAGGATCCAAAGATTGCAAAAAGATGAGATGGCACAAAGGCATAAGAAAATGCAGGCAATCAAACGATCCAACATGCCAAAATATTACAAGATGTTATGATTTGAGCATAGGAGTGTTCTAAAGAAAATAGAGAAGTTCCCCAAGATTTGTGCACTATTTAGAATCTTTGTATTATAATACAAAGTTCACAAAAATTGGATCATTACTCCCCCAAAATCGATAGAAACACAACACAAGTGAAAGTGTGCAAAGATATGAGACAAAGTCTAGCACTTGCAACAAACCAATGGTTGAGAAAATAGCAAAAGAGATAATCATAGGAATGGGCTCAACCAACAATATGTGTGTGAGTCATGGCAAAGCACTTGATATGACTAGTATAAGGATGACTATTTAAGCATCAACATAGTATTGAAGAAATGAGACTCAAGATGCTAGACATGTCCTTCCAACATAAGTTAAGAAGGTCACACACACAAACAACAAATGGGTTCACAAGCTTAAATAAAATGCAAAGTAAAATCAAGGCTTGTGACAACCCCATGGTGAAGATATACAATAATAGGCTCATCAAGACAAGCATGAGGACAACAATCTTCACCACCAAAAGAGTGTACTAAGATGAATTGGATAATGACACACACTCAAACACACACGCTTTCATGTAACCACCGAAGAATTAATCACAAACGAGTGAGGGTGGACGTGAAAGCAAGAGGATATCCACTAGATGTAACTTCTCTCAAGTGTATAAGATTCTAGGTAGATTATATCCACAAAGAAGCATGTACACATAAAATAGTTACAAAAGGAGAGAACACGATATCCAAATGGAAGTCATAAATATACGAATAAGATCTTTTCTTGAAATCATAGCCAATGGCTTAATATTATCTTATTGTATAAAAATGAAATCCACACAAACAACCATCAAAGTGATCACAACTAGCAACAAGGTATCAAGAGATAGTTGAGATGCTTTGAACAACGAAACAAGTATCGCAACCACTAATATATCTTGCAATTCTAGAACAAATCAAGAACCGCAACAATTGCAAATGAAGAATGTCATGCCATGATGCAACCAACACAAGGTTGGAAGCAAGAAAAGTATGCATGAGGTAGATACTTGTTACCGAGATAGCATGGGAATGATGTAGTAGATAAAGTCTTCAATGATCGTCCTAGCATGACTCCAAAAGGCACATGGTGACACCACCTTCCTTAAATGAGACGATCCTCCAATGCATCTCCAAAGTTCCTACATCAACATTAACACACAAAATGGTACCCAAACTCATTGGGACACAAGAGTTAGAGAAACAAACATACATAGGAAAAACTCCATGAGAATAAGTGCATATGTACATGAAGATGAATTCCATGCACATATTAGCCAATAAAGAAGTGGATGGAGTTTAACCAAAATATAGGATCAAAGAAAGAAATCGTGCATCGGAACTACACATAGCAACTATGCATGGACAAGACTTTCAAGAACCAAAAGGAAACACAATTTGGACAAAGCACCAAGTAAACCAAGATGGCACACCAAAGGGTGACACAATCATAAGGTTGTCCAAATTATATCAAAGGTCCAAATCAACACATGATAGGAGACAAGTAGAAATTAACAGATGGTCAATTGCTACAGTCACCAAAAAATGAGAAGAAATACCAATTGAATAGGAAAATAATTGAAAAGGACCAAGTGACCATTAGATTCCAAAATAAATTGCAAGTGAACATAATATTTCAACATAAACTTGTCACTTGGATTATACCAAATAAAAGATTCATCAAGGAATGGGGTATCAATGGACATACCAACTGGTAGAGAGCATGATACCAAAATGAAAGATATCAAAGGAAGAGATATCAAACTCTCAATAAGAGAGCACAATTCCAAACAAACTATGCCCTCAGCAAATTTATGATGACACAAAGCACCAAAGATAATATGCCTTACAATAACACACACTTGATATGGACCATAAGATTCTAGCTCCCCCAAGAGATGTGGATTACATAGAATTTTCATTTGAATACAAAAATGCACAAGATGGGATCACCACTTTCACTAAATCTAGAGAAACACTAGACAAGATCACTAAAACAAATGATCCACAAGTGGCAACGAAGACAATGAGAGTTAAAACCACAATAAAATCTTGGCGAGTAATAAGGCAATTATAAACAAGCCAATATGTAAAGATGATCAATAATTTCTACCGCATATAAGAGTACCAATTGTTAGACAAGAGGTATATGGAATTACTTCCCGGTGGTAGATAGCAATGATACATATATATTATCATCTTCACAACAACAACAATAAGCATGTGGAAAAAGATAAGAATTGAGCACTATGCATACAAAGAGATTCTTGTTAGCTTCAAGTGTGCATCCAACCATGCAAGCAATGACTAGAAAACTTGGAGCAAACGGTTCCCACATAGGAAATACAAGTACATGTTGGAGGGAAACCGTAACAAGAAAATCGCACACACTCAAGAACCATAAGATGAGAAATAAATTCAATATAAGAAAATTGGACCTCAAGGAGCAACCATGCCACCTAGGAACTAGATAATTTACAATATCAACTCTAAGTGGCACAAACCCCAAATGTACACATTTTATAGGTGTGCAATATGCACAAAGTATATTACTCCCCCATGATGTGATATCCCAAAATTTACAACTAGAGGCAAACAAATACCAACAAGATAATTAATGGATATTTTAGAATTTGAATTTCCCATGAGAGACATACCACATAGTGACTATATAATCTTGAAATATCAATACTATGTGGTATTCCTCATGTATACACAATTTTAGGATCTTGAAGTGCACAAGGCACATCACTCCCCCAAAATGGGATGATCCATTAATCTCTCACAAGAGCCAACTAAGATAGAACCAATAAGAACAAAAAGGCTCAACACAACACTCAAACATACATGATGTGCAAACCAAAATATACATAATTGATTACTCAAGATACGTAAATTGGAAGAGCAACACATACACACACATGCAAGGTACAAAACCAAAACATGCAACGGGGCAAGTAACTTTTACTGTAAACAATTTAACTACAATTTACCGTAAGGAGGCACATTGGATATATGATAGACACATGATAATCCAAATGACTTGGCTTGAGACAATGTGATTGATGAAGGTCCCTTAATTCTTCATAATGTAGCCAAGTATCCAATGCCCTCCAACATCACCTATTGATCAAGTTTGAGCTTGTTGGTCCCCAACCAAGTTGGGTCCTAAGAGGTTAGTCACAATAGGCTTGGAAACCCAAATGGTGCTTTTCTTGTCACCACTTTGAGTGCCAATGAATTTGGCAACCACATTGCCAACCTTATCCTTCCGAAGAGAATAAACACCATCAACTATAATAGGGTTGGATAAGGTATTGTTCGTGCATGAAGAAGCAAGATGACCCTTCTCACGACATAAGTAGCAACATCTACTCTTTCCTTTCTTCATGGTTGATTTCTCAACATGAAGATCCTTTACTTGAGTATTCTTGGGGAGTGGCTTCTCTTCACCTTGCGGTTGAACTTGAGGCCTCTTCCCTAGTTGCTTGTCACCAAAGGGCTTCTTCTTCAAAGGGCAAGATCTTACATGGTGCCCTTCAACCTCGCACTTGAAGCAAATAATCTTGGCCGAATTCGTGACTTGTGATTGGCCCTTCTTCTTGTTTAACATGGACTTCTTATTGTTGGAGTTGAATCCAAGTCCACCCTCGTCATTGGGGGATTTTTGTCAACACAAAACCTTTTCAAGTGTAGACTTCCCTTCATGAACCTTTCCCAAGTCTTTCTTCAAACAAGTGACTTGGGCCTTGAGCTCTTTGATTTCCTCTACATGGTTAGTAACAATACAAGTACTAGAGGAAGTAGAAGCATTGTTAGAGCAACAAGGAAAGGAAAGTAATTCATCACAAGATGTAGTAACATTATGCGTGGATGAATTACAAGGACTAGCACAAGGCAATATAGCATATTGAGTAGAAGTAGTGCTAATGTCCACAAGAGGAACTAATTTAGAAACCTTAGCCTCATGAGCTAACTTTAGCACATTATGGGAGACTAAAAGATCCTCATGAGAGCTTGAGAGATTTTCATGACTTTCTTCCAATTTCCCATACTTGCTAGTTAGCAACTCAAGTTGAGCCTTTAGCTCAACATTCTCCTTTAGGATGGATACTTCACAAGAAATAGAGTTAGTAGCACAAGAATCATCAAGAATAACGGAAGGCGGAGACGACATGGCAAGCTCTTTCGAATAAGAAGCTTTTAGTTGAGCATGCGACTCGGTGAGTTTGATGAGCTCACCGTTAATGACCCGTGAGCCATTTCCGAGGTGCTCAAAATCCTCAAGGAGTTTAGCATGTGCAACTTCAAGCTTAACATGTTTAGTTTTGATAGAATTAGCCACCTCAAGGGTTCTATCAATAGATTCCTTTACTTTAGATAACTCTAAAGCAAAAGTCTCCTCAAGAGATTCCTTGGTGGTTTCTTCACACTCAAGAGCTTGAGATAGATCCACAATTTCATTAGCGTAATCACGCTCATGGCTTTCCATTTTCTCAATGGTGGCCTCATTCTCCTCGATATGAGCTTCCAACTCCTCAATGTATTTCTTTCCCTCAATGGCAATAGACATGATTTCCATGAAGTTGGAGCAAGCAATTTTATTCTTATGAAGAGCTTTAAAGATCATTTCTCCCTTAATTTTTAAGGAAGCAATATTACCATCCTCTTCAACATTATCTTCATCATCACCATTACTCGACATGGGTGTCAAAGTAGGAGATACCTTTAACTCCTTAGCCATAAGGCAAAAATGAGTAACACGAGATGATGATGTAGGGTCTCTCGAGGCACCATTCAAGACCACATCTTGTTCCATGGATTGTTGGTTTTCCTCTACATTGTTAGCACAATAAATAGAGGAAATAGAGGCATGGTTGTCATGGCAACAAGATATAGCAAGCATATCATCATGAGATATATTCAAGTGATTTCTACATGATATGCATGGACTATCAACAGAAGCATGTAAAACATTTATGGTGCTCGAAGTGTTGAGGTCCAACAAGGCGGCATTGCGATAAGATAGTGATAAAGGGTTATCAACAATAAGTTCACTATCATCATTGCAATGACTCACACTACTCACCATTTCATTACCTTGTGGAAAACCACATGTTGGTGAAGTAGAAGAAGTTGAGAAGGCATCGCGACCGGAGGTGGAGGGAGAACAATCATCCCCACGAATTTTGGACGCACCATATTTATCTTGAAGCTTTGTCCACAACTCATGAGCATCCCGAAACGGCATGAGTTCAAATAGATCTACATTACTCAAAGCATCAACAAGCACATTAGAAGCTTGAGCATTGAGATAAGAGTTTTTCTCATCCTCTAGGATAGGTGAGTATCCTTTGGAGGAGAAAAATCCATATCTACAATTCGCTCCATACACGGGTCAATGCCCCGGAAATAAATAAGCAAGCGAATTTTCCAAGCATCGTAATTTGTGCCATCGAAACTAAGAGTGTCAATGAATCCTAATCCCCTAGTAGACATCTTTACTCTCAAGGCGGTGAAGCCCTATTAAGAGAGACGAGGCTCTGATACCAATTGAAAGGACATGGATGTCGCCTAGAGGGGGGGTGAATAGGCGCTTAAAATAATTATGGTTTAGGCTTGAACAAATGCGGAATAAAACTTAATGTTTAATTTGCCAAGCAAGAAACCTAAATAAGCTAGGCTCAACTATGTGCACCAACAACTTATACTAAGAAAGATAAACAACTATGTGATAGCAAGATATATAACAAGAGCACTAAGGCTATCACAAAGTAGGTGCACAAGTAAACAGGTTAACTAGATGAACAACCTATGGGACAAACAAAGCACAATAATATGAGCAAGCACAAGATAAACAATGTAATAAGCTTGCTCAAGGTAAGGGTAGAGATAACCGCAAGTGGAGCCGATGGAGACAAGTATTTGTTATCGAAGTTCCTTCTCTTGCGAGAAGTACGTCTCCGTTTGGAGAGGGTGAGGAGCACAATGCTCACATGAAGCCAACGAGGGCCACCCTACTTCTCCTCACGCTCTTACCAATGCAAGATGTCGTGATTCCACTATTAGGACACTTGAGGGTGGTCACCGAACCCGTACAAATGGCAACCCTTGGGGGCGGTCACCGAACCCGTACAAATGCTCGGGGCTATCTCCACAACCGAATTGGAGGCTCCCGTAGCATCCCGAAGCTTTCCACCACAATGATTGAGCTCCGCAACAACAAGCCTCTAGGTGCCAACGCACCCGCGAGGTACAAGCTCTAGAGTGCCAAAGCACTCAAGAGTAGCTATCTTCTCAACTTCACTTACTACACCGAATCCTCGGAGAGAACTCAAATCGATGCATGATGACCCTCAACGTAGAGGGATCTATTGCAGTGTTTTCGATAAGAGTGTCGAACCCAACGAGGAGCAGAAGGTAGTAGCAAGTGACTTTGGTAAGGAGATAACTGCAAGCACTGAAAGATAACTTTTTAGGGGTTTTCTTGGTATAAGCGACAGGATAGTAAAAACGAGCAAAGTAAAAGATACTGGATAGTAAAGAGTGCCCCAATCCTTTCTTAGCAAAGGAGAGGCTTCGCAAATGAACTTATAAAAGCTAAAGTGTTCTTGAGGACACACGGGAGAGGTAGTCATGTGCTTTCACCATATTCTGTATCGGTACTATGTGCTGTGTTGATAAGTGTTGAGTGGGTGGATCTATGCTAGTACACCCTCTAGACTAAGATAAGTGTACTCTTATGATTAAACACCTTGCAAGCATCCGCAAATACAAGATAGTATTTAAGGCAAAAGCCTAACCATAGCAATACGATCGGTGATCCATTGTTCCCTTGTGCAAAAGTGTGCGAACTGGGGTTTAGGTTTCTGTCACTCCGGCAACCCACCGTAAGCATTCTTTATACACAATGCATTCCCCTAGGTGCTTGATAAGGCGAAGTGTTGAGTGTTTGACTCACACAACACCACTAGGAAAATAACAACACAACTTAAATATCAACCAACACATATTACTTCAACATCATATGACTACTAACAACTAGACTTCTCCCATGTCCTCAAGAACTAAAGTAACTACTCACAAGACATAAAAGAGATCATGATCAGTGGGGATAAATAGATGATAAACAATTTGAACACAATAATATTTCTCCAACAAAACTCAATAGCATTCACCACAAAGTAGTAATCAACACCGATAGAGTAGAGAGGATAGATAGTACGGATTACAACACGAGTTGCAATTGTGAGACAAGATTGGATGGAGGTGGAGATGGTGCTGATGATGGGGATGATGTTGATGATGATCTCGATGTTGCCCGTGACGATGGTGATGACGATGGCGACGATCTCCCCTTCCAGGAGGTGATCTCCCCGGCGGAATCTGCCCGCCAGAGATGGCTTTTCTTCTCTGTAGGTTTCCGCCACGGAGCGGCGGCGGAACTCCGAAAACTCTCCCTCCCCTAGGCTTTTTGGACGACGAGGAGTATATAGGCCAGAGGGGGGAGCCGGGAGTGGCCCCGGGGGTCCAGGCGCCCTCCCGGCGCGGCCAGGGGTGGGGCCGCGCCAGGTGGCCGCCTGGGCACCCTGTGCCCCCCCTCTGGTTGCTCTTTTGCATGTCTTCGTGATCCTGCTGGAAAACAGCCTCCCTCGATTTTCAGGTAATTTGGAGGTGTTCTTCTTCAGCAACTCAGCGTCCACTTTTTACCGCTGAATCCTGCGTCTGCTGCTTCGGCACCGGAAAGTTGCAAACTGTGTAAAATAAGCCAAAACAACATAAGAATAGCATCATATCGTGAAATATATCAATGAATAAGAAAGAATTACTATATAAAATAGTGATGCATTTTGGACGTATCAACTCCCCCAAGCTCAGACCTCGCTTGTCCCCAAGCGAATACTGAGCTCGATAAACCTGTCCACAAGTTTAGAGAGTGAAGTGTCGATAAATAAAATACGGACAAGAAGCATCAAGGTTTCTCCATCAAACTCAAGCATCTTCAACAGCAACCTCAACTCATAAGGCCCTCATGAGAAAGTAATAACAATTATAATCAAAAGTAGGGTTGAGGAAACTCATCAAATTATGGCAAACATAACCTTGGTCAAAGGACAACTACAAACAATTTGAAGCTTTTGAAAGGACATGTTAATAGTCATGAAGTGCAAATGCTAACACAAAGGAAGATGCTCGCTAGGCAAAAGCTTTCGCAAACAACTTACTTATCAAAAGATAATGTCAACAAGGATATGGCATGGCAAAACTTAATGCAACTCTATATGGATGAATCCTCATCGACATCAAATGTCTGTTCTCTTAGGGAAAAGAAGGAAGTGGGAAAACTGACTCAACATGAAAGTGGAAGAAAGGCCTTGTTAAGGGCAAGCAGGGGAAAACTCATGTGCTATCCTTAAATCAAACAAAATAAAAATAGATTTTGGGGCGGTGCATGGTTTGTCAACGAATGTTAATAGATAGCTCAATTACTTCTCAAGATGGACAAGTTTCGAGGAACGGCTCCCAAGTGAGGACGATCACATCCCCTTAATCTCCTTTGTTTATCACTGCCAAAGTTTCTGATTTCTCATAGACCAAGCGTGAAGGAGGGTTTGTTTGTTATATTATCTTTCGAGCTGGGCGCACCCATGCCAGTTCCTCCTCGTATTATGGGTTTGCAGATTAGACATGCAATCCCGGGATAAAACTTGTCCAACTTAAGAAGATCATGAATTACCTAGTACTTCCTCATGAGCTAAACAAGAGGCACAAAACAGAAGATTTTGAACATTTAAGGATAACACATAAATTCTATACTTATAGGAGTGGTAGGGGAATACCACGAATAAGAAGGTATGGTGGACTCACATGGAAGGTAATGGTTTTAGGGTATGGATGCACAAGCAGAAATCTACTTGGCAAAGAGTTTGGCTAGCAAAGGCTTTGAGAGAACAGACAGTTGGATGCAAAACATATAAGGCATAAACATTAAGGTAAGCATAACACATCAAGTTGTCTTCCTTGTCAACATAACACTTCAAGCATAATAACATAAAGGTTTTGGCTATGTCGCTACTTGAGAAAACATGTATGTTGTCAAGACCAAAGCTATGTTTGCCAAAATTAAATAAAGTTTTCAAAGCCATACCTGATATAAGGTCAATACTCCCCATAAGAATCATCATATGATGCCGATTGCGTGAAGAGAATACCGAGTGCAGCGAAGGAACCAATAGACTTCTCATTAATATTCCAATATAGACGACTCCACACTCACGGATACAATCTCTCCACAGACCGAGTGATAGACCTCAATGCAAACACCTATTTCATATAATAAACTCCCTAGACATGATACGACTCTACTTGACTCTAAAAGACTAAGATAAAGATAAAGATACCGGGCACTCCCCCAAGCTTGGAACAAGCTGAGGGGATGCCATTACCCGAGGAGATTTACTCCTCATTCTTGTTCTTCTCAGTCAGGTACTCCTTGGCGAAGCGCTTCCATGGTAGCTCCTCTCCAGTCTCGAAGGACATTCCCGTCTCCAGGATCCTGCACTCAGCACCTAAACCCATGCGCAGAAACTTTAGTTCATACTCACAGTTCTGGTTGTGCAGATCATAGATTTGTGCTTGGAGCTGATAAACTTTTTCTTCTAGTGCGGACAGACTTGACCACATCTCCTTCATCTCTTTCTTATGGGAAGCCTCGATCTCGTTCCTGATGTCGAACTTGGCTTCAACACCACGCTCCACCATATTCTTGAACTTGAAGACCTCATGTTCCATCTCCTTCAGCCGCTCATCGGTGCTCCCCTCCATGACTGGTCCCTTCAGATCTTCCTTGTGGAGAACACCGTCCTCCACACGAAGGATCTGGGGTGCTTGTTCACCTCAGCGAGGTAAGGGTTGATGATGTTGACGACGAACTTGTCCTTGGGGGAACTTGGGGAAGCCATGGCACCTAGGTCTAGCTAAAGGATTTCCTGGCAGAAACAGATCGAAAAGAAAACACACGAAATCGCGAGATACGTTGCCGGAACGATCCGAGTGAATATATAGCAAAAAATTCTGCAACAAAAGGAAGGTAGCGAGCCAAAGTGGGGTCGGAGACGGACTCCTGGGTGCCCAGGCGGCCTCCCGGCACGGCCAGGAGGTAGGGCGCGCCAGAGGGGCGCCTGGGCCCCCTAGAGCTCCTCTCCGGCTCCGCTTAGGCCTCGAATTTTCCTAATTTTGCAAAAAATCATAATATGGAACTTTTATGGCGGTTCGCGATGTTTCCTTACCGTAATACATACCCTTTCTTATTCTGCTTCTGTCGGTGTCTGAAACAGGGCTGCAACATGTTCTTCATGAGTTGTTGTGCGTATTATATTTACATCAACATTGACGGGATCTCCCGCCATGTAATTCTTGAGTCTTTGCCCATTCACAACTTGAGGTTTGGTGCCTTCAAAATTGTTAATCTTAATTGCACCAGACCGGTAGACTTCTTCGATATGAAATGGCCCTTCCCACCTGGAAAGTAGTTTACCTGGAGAAAACCTGAAACGGGATCTAAATAATAAAACTTTATGACTAACATTAAATTCACGTTTCAGAATCCTCCTGTCATGCTACTTCTTTACCATTTCCTTGAACATTTTAGCGCTCTCGTAAGCTTCACTTCTCCACTCATCTAGAGAAGTCAAGTTCATGAGACGCTTTTCACCAGCTAACTTTGGGTCAGCATTAAGCTCTCTAACAGCCCAGAAAGCTTTGTGTTCTAACTCTAATGGCAAATGGCAAGCCTTGCCATAGACCATTTTATAGGGAGACATGTCCATGGGGTTTTTGTAAGCAGTTCTATACACCCACAAAGCATCTCCTAACTTATTTGACCAGTCCTTCCTATTTTTGTTAACTGTCTTTTGCAAGATCAACTTGATCTCTCTATTGGTGAGCTCAACTTGCCCACTAGTTTGAGGATGGTACGGTGACGCAATTCTATGATTGACATCGTACTTGGCTAAAGCTTTTCTAAAATCTCCATGCGTGAAGTGTGATCCTCCATCAGTCATGAGATACCTAGGTACACCAAACCTAGGGAAAATTACATCTTTGAGAATTTTCAAAGATGTTTTGTGATCAGCACTTTCAGTGGGGATTGCTTCAACCCACTTGGTTACATAATCAACAACAACTAATATGTGAGTGTACTTGTGCGAAGAAGGAAAAGGACCCATAAAATCAAAACCCCAACAATCAAAAGGCTCAATCACTAGTGAGTAATTCATAGGCATCTCATTCCTCCTACTAATATTACCAACTCTCTGACATTTATCACAGGCTAAAACATAATTTCTAGCATCTTTAAAGAGAGTAGGCCAATAAAAACCTGATTGGAGAACCTTATGCGCGGTCCTCTCACCGGCGTGATGTCCTCCGTAGGGACTATCGTGACATTGCTTGAGAATGTCCTTCTGCTCGTGCTCCGGTATGCATCTTCTCACGATCCTGTCCGGACCTTCTTTGAAAAGATGTGGGTCATCCCAAAAGTAATGCCTCAAATCATGGAAGAACTTCTTCCTTTGCTGAAATGTTAAACCTGGAGGCAAATACTTTGCAATGATAAAATTAGCATAATCTGCAAACCAAGGATCGGAAAGAGATTGTACTTTAACAACGGCAAGTTGTTCGTCTAGAAAACTGTCGTTGACTGGGATGGGATCATGCGGTATATCTTCCATCCTTGAAAGATTGTCCGCTACAGGGTTGTCTGCTCCTTTTCTATCAACAATCTGCAAATCAAATTCTTGAAAGGAGTACCCATCTGATGAGCCTTGGTTTGGCATCCTTCTTCATCATAAGATACTTAATGGCAGCATGGTCAGTATGAATAATAACTTTAGAATCAACAATATACTGCCTAAACATATCACAAGCAAACACTACCGCTAAGAATTCCTTCTCAGTAGTTGCATAATTCTTTTGAGCACTATCAAGGGTCTTACTAGCATAATAAATAACATTCAACTTTTTATCAACCCTTTGTCCTAAAACAGCTCCAACAGCAAAATCACTAGCATCACACATAATTTCGAAGGGCAAACTCCAGTCAGGCGGTTGTACTATAGGAGCGGTTATTAAAGCTTTCTTAAGAACTTTGAAAGCCTCCTTACAATCTTCATCAAATACAAAAGGAACATCCTTCTGGAGAATATTAGTGAGGGGTCTCGAGGTCTTAGAAAAGTCTTTAATAAATCTTCTATAGAAACCAGCATGACCGAGAAAACTACGAATACCTTTAATGTCCCTTGGATAGGGCATCGTTTCGATAGCTTCAATCTTTGCCTTGTCCACTTCAATTCCCCTCTCGGAAATCTTGTGGCCAAGCACGATCCCTTCGTTAACCATGAAGTGGCACTTTTCCCAGTTTAGAACTAAGTTTGTATCCTCGCATCTCTGCAAAACTTTATTAAGATTGTGGAGACAGTGGTCAAAGGAAGTTCCATAGACGGAGAAATCGTCCATGAAGACTTCCACAATCTCCTCACAGAAACCATGAAATATTCCAGACATACATCTCTGAAAAGTAGCAGGGGCATTGCATAAACCAAAAGGCATACGCCTATAAGCATAAGTACCATAAGGACAAGTGAAAGTGGTCTTCTCTTGATCGACAGTGTTAACATGAATTTGAGAAAAGCCAGAGTACCCGTCAAGATAGCAAAAGTGGGTGTTTTTCGACAGCCTCTCAAGTATCTGATCAATAAAGGGCAGCGGGTAGTGGTCCTTCCTGGTTGCCTTGTTCAACTTCCTGTAATCAATACACATTCTATATCTAATAATAATTCTCTGAGGTATTAGTTCATTCTTATCATTAGGGACTACAGTTGTCCCTCCTTTCTTAGGAACACAATGAATTGGACTTACCCACTTACTATCGGCTATAGGGTAGATAATACCTGCGGCTAGAAGCTTGAGGATTTCGGTCCTCACAATATCCATCATCTTTGGGTTCAACCGTCGTTGATGGTCAACAACAGGTTTAGCATCGGGCTCGAGGTTGATAGTATGTTGACAGATAGATGGACTAATTCCCTTAAGGTCATCAAGGGTATAGCCAATTGCACCACGGTGTTTACGAAGTACTTCCAATAATCGCTCTTCTTCATATCCTGAAAGGTTAGAGTTGATAATAACAGGATATACTTTCTTTTCATCTAAATAAGCATACTTGAGCGTATCGGGAAGAGATTTGAGATCAAACACCGGGTCTTCTTTGGGTTTGGATAGAATTCCCAAAGGTTCAATCGGAAGGTTGTGCTTCAGGATAGAAGGTTGTCTCAAGAAGATTTCATCAATTTCATTTCTTTCCTGCATATGAGTATCATTCTCGTGGTCCTCCATGTATTGCTGCAAAGGATCATTAGGGGGAATAGCAATAGAAGCAATACTTTCAATAATTTTATCATCACTAGGTAATTCAGTACCACGAGGCTGCTTGGAAATCTTAGAAAAGTTAAATTCATATGGCTCACCATTGAATTGAACAGAAACTTTACCTTTCTTGCAATCTATAATAGCTCCACGGGTTCTGAGAAAAGGTCTACCAAAAATAATAGGACAAAAACTATCTTGTACTGAACCAAGTACAAGAAAGTCGGTAGGATACTTTACCTTTCCACATAGGACTTCAACATCTCTCACAATCCCAATAGGAGAGATAGTAGCTTTGTTTGCAAGATGAATAGTAACATCAATCTCTTCAAGTTCACAGGGTGAAATCTCACTCATGATCTCTTGATAAAGCGAATAAGGAATCGCGCTAGCACTTGATCCCAGATCGCATAGCCCGTAATAATTGTGATCTCCTATTTTAACAGATACAACTGGTGTACCTGAAATTGGGCTTTTATTCTTGGTTGTGACAATGTTAGTTGAAATAGCACAAAAATTTATAATAGAATCTGAAACATCATTAGTAACTAAATCTTTAACCATAGCAACTTGAGGATCGACTCTGATCTGGTCCTCAGGTTCGCCTGTTCTTCTCTCACTTTTATTTATGATGCCTGTCACAAAAGAGTGTTCCCTTATTCTTGAAGGAAAAGGGGGCTGTTCATATATAACTGCAGGCAAAACAGGATTAGCAACGTGAATATCAATAAGTACTTCTTTGAAAGGCTTATGGTACCGATCCTTCTTCATCTTAAAAGAATCAATATGAGAGGCAAAGTTCTTACAAAAATCAATCATTAGATGGGAATCCAGACCAATCTTAGAGAAAAAGGTATTAAAATAATCAGTTTTCACATAGCTCTCAATATAATCATGCTCATAATTTATAGCAGGTTCAATACCTTTATCGATTTCCCAATCTTCAGTATTCTTCTGGATCCTTTCGATGAGATCCCATCTTTCTTCAACGCTCTTTGTCTGAAATACCCCGCTAGAGGAGGTATCCAGCCTTTCCTTATCCTGACGAGAAAGCATGGCATAAAAATTTGTAAGTATAATATCTTTGGGGAGCTTATGGATAGGACATTTGAACATTAGGGATTTAAGCCTCCCCCAAGCTTGAGCGATGCTCTCTCCGTTGCGAGACCTAAAGTTATAGATGTAATTCCTGTCTCGATAAACTTCATGAAGAGGGTAAAACTTTTTATAAAAGAGAGACATAAGCTCTTCCCAATTAAGAGAATGTGAGTTATCGAGGAGCTTATACCAATCTGAAGCTTTGTCTGTAAGAGATACGGAGAATAATTTCTTCATAACGAACTCCAGTGACACACCTGCAAGCTTGAATAATGAACATAGTTGTGATAAATATAGCAAGTGTTCACCTGGATGTCTGTCTCCTGCATAGCGATTAGCTAGGACATAATCGATAATACCAGATGGTATCTTATAAGGCACAATTTCAGCAGGGTCAGGAGTAACTACCTTAGTTGTGGGGAGGCTCCCCAAGAACAACGATCCAATAGTAGGGGTGTCCATAAGGACAAAAGCAGCAACAGCAAAACTAAAACAGAAATATAAAAACTTCCTTACTGGGTTCACTTACTAATAGCGCTACACTCCCCGGCAACGGCGCCAGAAAACGTAGCTTGATGACCCTCAACGTAGAGGGATCTATTGCAGTGTTTTCGATAAGTAAGAGTGTCGAACCCAACGAGGAGCAGAAGGTAGTATCAAGTGACTTTGGTAAGGAGATAACTGCAAGCACTGAAAGATAACTTTTTAGGGGTTTTCTTGGTATAAACGACAGGATAGTAAAAACGAGCAAAGTAAAAGATACTGGATAGTAAAGAGTGGCACAATCCTTTCTTAGAAAAGGAGAGGCTTAGCAATTGAACTTATAAAAGATAAAGTGTTCTTGAGGACACACGGGAGAGGTAGTCATGTGCTTTCGCCATATTCCGTATCGGTACTATGTGCCGTGTTGATAAGTGTTGAGTGGGTGGATCTATGCTAGTACACCCTCTAGACTAAGATAAGTGTACTCTTATGATTAAACACCTTGCAAGCATCCGCAAATACAAGATAGTATTTAAGGCAAAATCCTAACCATAGAAATACGATCGGTGATCCATTGTTCCCTTGTGCAAAAGTGTGCGAACTGGGGTTTAGGTTTCTGTCACTCCGGCAACCCACCATAAGCATTCTTTATACACAATGCATTCCCCTAGGTCCTTGATAAGGCGAAGTGTTGAGTGTTTGACTCACACAACACCACTAGGAAAATAACAACACAACTTAAATATCAACCAACACATATTACTTCAACATCATATGACTACTAACAACTAGACTTCTCCCATGTCCTCAAGAACTAAAGTAACTACTCACAAGACATAAAAGAGATCATGATCAGTGGGGATAAATAGATGATAAACAATCTGAACACAATAATATTTCTCCAACAAAACTCAATAGCATTCACCACAAAGTAGTAATCAACACCGATAGAGTAGAGAGGATAGATAGTACGGATTACAACACGAGTTGCAATTGTGAGACAAGATTGGATGGAGGTGGAGATGGTGCTGATGATGGGGATGATGTTGATGATGATCTCGATGATGCCCGTGACGATGGTGATGACGATGGCGACGATCTCCCCTTCCGGGAGGTGATCTCCCCGGCGGAATCTGCCCGCCAGAGATGGCTTTTCTTCTCTGTAGGTTTCCGCCACGGAGCGGCGGCGGAACTCCGAAAACTCTCCCTCCCCTAGGGATTTTGGACGACGAGGAGTATATAGGCCAGAGGGGGGAGCCGGGAGTGGCCCCGGGGGTCCAGGCGCCCTCCCGGCGCGGCCAGGGGTGGGGCCGCGCCAGGTGGCCGCCTGGGCACCCTGTGGCCCCCCTCTGGTTGCTCTTTTGCGTGTCTTCGTGATCCTGCTGGAAAACAGACTCCGTCGATTTTCAGGTAATTTGGAGGTGTTCTTCTTCAGCAACTCAGCGTCCACTTTTTACCGCTGAATCCTGCGTCTACTGCTTCGGCACCGGAAAGTTGCAAACTGTGTAAAATAAGCCAAAACAACATAAGAATAGCATCATATCGTGAAATATATCAATGAATAAGAAAGAATTACTATATAAAATAGTGATGCATTTTGGACGTATCAATGCACCAAAGGCAATGGCAAGAGCTCACGAAGTGCTCAAGTCCCCCACTCTCAAATCCCACCAAAACAACAAAAGCTATGGAGGAATATGAGAGGATGAACAAGGAGAAACACCAAGAACTCCAAGATCTAGATCCACAAGGTTCCCCTCACAAAGAGGAGAGTTGACTTGGTGGAGAATGTAGATCTAGATCTCCTCTCTCTTTTCCCTCAAAAAGGAGAAAGAATCATGGGAGGAATAGAGAGATCTCAAGCTTGAAGAGGTCAACAATGGAGGTAAAAAATGAGCTCAAGAACATTGGGGACAATGGGGAAGAAGACCCCCTTTTATAGGTCCCCATGAATCCAACCGTTATGAGCAGTTTTCTGTGTCCCGAGCGGTACTACCGCTCCCCGGAGCGGTACTACCGGACACTAAAAATGCTCTACTTCCGCTCTAAACGGGAGGTTTGCGGTAGTAGGAGCGGTAGTAGCCACGGTACTACCGCTCGGGCGGTACTACCGCTCTTCCGGGCGGTACTACCGCACAGGCAAAAACAGCACGACCAAAACAAGCATAACTTTTCCATACGAACTCCGATTTTGATGATCTTGGGCTTGTTTTAAAGCTATGGAAAAGCTCTATGTCCTCACATAGATAATAAGCCAAGATCAACAAAAATAAATGCTGCAAATCAAGGAAAGTTTAAAATGCCAACAAAGTAGAAGCTGAAACCTTCAAAAGATAAGAGCCAACTTTTCCATACTAACTCCGATTTTGATGATATTGGGCTTGTTTTAAAGCTATGGAAAAGATCTAGGTCCTCACATAGAGAAACACCCAAGATCAACAAAAATAAAAGCTTCAAACCAAGTAAAGTTAAAATGCCAACAAGGTAGAAGGTGAAACCTTCACAAGATAAGAGCCGACAAAAACACCAACATCGAAAACACAAAAGTAGATGCATATGAAATCCGTTTTCGATGAAGAAGAGCTTGTAATGAATACGAACTCAATCTCCAACACTCACAAAGAGACAAACCAAACAATAACCAAAAAAGATGATGCCAAGGATGCAAAGGTTTGAGTTCTCCACGAACGGTGCGGCCTAGCCTATAACCCGGTCTCCTAACTAACACCATGAGACCAGTAAACTAGAAACCTATAAAGGTCAAACCTTTGTCTTGCGCATAATCCACTTGAGCTTGATGATGACGATCATGTCCGCCTCAAGTTGGAACACCTTTATTGGTTGTTGGCTCGATGAAGACTAGTAAATTGCTCCCCCATACTCCATTATGGGCGAGCCGCTTCTAGGCATATCTTCACAAGACCATTATCACCAAATGGTCGGCAAGCTCCAAGCATATGATATCTTCGTGATGCTCTTATTGACTTTGCACACATCAACTTGACCAATCTTTGGATAGCTCCATGAAGAACACCTTGGTCAACACGTAATCTTCATCTTACAACCTTGAAGCCACCATATGATCTTCAAGTGTTGCCTATGGACAAACCTTAAAGTATAAATCAAGGAAACCATTAGTCCATAAAGATTTTCATCAATTACCAAAACCAAACGTAAGGGCACATGCCCTTTCAGCGACCCTTGAGGGCGGTCACCAAACCCGTACAAATGCTCGGGGCAATCTCCACAACCGAATTGGAGGCTCCCGTAGCGTCCCGAAGCTTTCCACCACAATGATTGAGCTCTGCAACAACAAGCCTCTAGGCTCCAACGCACCCACGAGGCACAAGCTCTAGAGTGCCAATGCACTCAAGAGTAGCAATCTTCTCAACTTCACTTACTACAACGAATCCTCGGAGAGAACTCAAACCGATGCACCAAATGCAATGGCAAGAGCACACGAAGTGCTCAAGTCCCCAACTCTTAAATCCCACCAAAGCAACAAAAGCTATGGAGGAATATGAGGGGAAGAACAAGGAGAACACAAAGAACTACAAGATCTAGATCCACAAGGTTCCCCTCACTTAGAGGAGAGATGGCTTGGTGGAGAATGTGGATCTAGACCTCCTCTCTCTTTTAAAAGGAGCAAGAATCATAGGAGGGGAAGAGAGTAAGCAAGTTCAAAGAGGTCAACAATGGGGGGAAGAACTTGCACAAAACCGGTGGGGACAAAGGAAAAAGAAGACCCCATTTTATAGTCCCCCACGAATCCAGCCGTTGGGAACCGTTGGCAGTCCACCAACCACGGTACTACCGCAACCGGAGCGGTACTACCGCCCCGCGGTAGTACTGCGGCATAGTACTATGCCCCACTACCGCCCTATCCAGGAGATATACGGTAGTGGGTGCGGTACTAGCCATGGTATTACCGTGGCGCGGTACTACCGTAACGGCAGCGATACTACCGCCCCGCGGTAGTACTGCGGCTCAGTACCGTGCCCACTACCGCCCTATCCAGTGGGAATACGGTAGTGGGTGCGGTACTAGCCACGGTACTACCATAACCCAAGCGGTACTACCGCCCTGGTAGACCCAGGGAGCCCATGCCACAAAACAGATGAACTCCAAATGAAACAGGCAAACCCTGAACTGCCACAACTTCTGCAAATGAACTCCGATTAAGGCAAACTCAAGCTTGATGGAAAGCTAACGAACAGAGCTGCCTAATCAAGTGGCAAGGGAGAAATGCCAAAAAAATAGAGGTGTGAAACCTCAAACCAAGGATAACCGGCAAATCTCTCGCATCGAAAATCATAAGAGAAGATGCATATGAAATCCGTTTTCGATGAACACGAGCTTGTCAGGAAGAAGACCACAAGCTCCAAAACTCACAAAGAGAGAAGTAAATCAAGAACCAAAAAAGATGATGCCAAGGATGCAAAAGGTTTGAGCTCTCCACGAACGACTCGGCCTAGCCTATAACACGGTCTCCTAACTACCACCAAGAGACCGGTAAACTAGACACCTAACTAGTCAAACCTTTGTCTTGCGCATAATCCACTTGAGCTTGATGACGACGATCATGCCCGCCTCAAGTTGGAACATCTTTCTTGATTCCTCCGGCTCGATGAAGACTAGTAGATGGCTCCCCCATACTCCATTACGGGTGAGCCTCTTTTAGGCACATCTTCACAAAACCATTAACACCAAATGGTCGGCAAGCTCCAAGCATATGATATCTTCGTGATGCTCCTCTTGACCTTGCACACATCACCTTGACCAATATTTGGATAGCTCCATGAAGAACACCTTGGTCAACACGAAATCTTCATCCTACAACCTTGAAGCCACCAAATGATCTTCAAGCATTGCCTATTGTAAGAGCAAGTTTTGCCCCCGAAGGTTTTGGACATTGTTGGACAAAGCAGAAGTGGAACTAATATTGTTTTCGAGTATAAACAGATACTTAGGTTCCGAAAGAATGGAGTTTACTAGTATAAGGTCGAAGGACATCTCGCTGCAGTGAAGCTGCAGTTATCTACCGAAACCTTTGAAGGAAGACGACCCCTAAAAATGTCGTCGAAGGAGATGTTTCTCTCGAGCAAAAGCGCAACGAGGAGAAAGCTGAAGCTGGTCCAAGACTTAGTCTTTTTGCTAGTTTCTCTTTATTTCTTGAGTCGTAGGAAAAACCGTACTATTAAGAGGGGTTTGCTAGTTGAGATCTTTGTCGAAGTGAATTTGCTCTGCTCAACCAAAACCCACAAAAACCGACCGAGAGAAATCTCACTGAGTCGAGCGAATAGCTCGAAGGCAAAGTCATCGCACTTCGTGCCTTCGAGAGAGAACTCGTTCGGTGAGTCAGCTTACTTGCTCCTCAAGTAAAGTTGCGCAGTGATTGAAATCCGACCGTTGTGGACACGCGTCAAGCGGTTGCATCGGGTCACTTCAGTCATTTTACTCATCGGGATCGCCAACTATAAATACCCCGCACCTACCCACCATTTCGGGTTGGCTGCTCCACTGAAGATTCTAAGACAGAAGTCTGTGAGTATCCCAAAGAGATCCATCGAGAGAAAACCTACACCCAAGTCTGAACTGAGTTGAGCAATTCACTATGACTTAGGTTGAGATTAGCCGATCTTTTTATCTTGGAGAACTGCAAGTCTCCTAGACGGTTAGGCGTCGCCTGTCAAGCAGTCGAAGAGAAATGGTCGCTGCTGAAGGAAGTTTGTAAAGGTCTCGGAGATGTCCTGAATCATCTACCACGAGTGAAAACTGGACAAGCTCGAGGAGCTTGTTGCAGTGGAGAATAGGACGGAGAGAGTTTTGCTCCAGGTGTTCAATCACCAGTCCCTCCAACCAGACGTAGCACTTTGCAGAGTGTGAACTGGTTTACCAAACATCGTCGTGTCAGGCTCGTTTTCCTTCTAGCACTTACATCAAGTATTTACTCGTTGCCTGTTTGTCTTCGATGTTTTCCTTCACTCTCAATCCTTTCGAGCTCTGCATTACTTTCGATACTGTATTTCCTTCGAGATGTCTTTAGTCCTACGTTGTTTGCATGATTTCCTTCTAAGTTCCTTAGAATTTTTAGAAGTGATCATTCACCCCCTCCCCCTCTGATCATTCTTGAGCTTTCACCTATGGACAAACCTTAAAGTATAACTCAAGGAAACCATTAGTCCATAAAGATTGTCATCAATTACCAAAACCAAACATAAGGGCACATGCCCTTTCACCTCTGTAGCTACATCACGAGCAGGATATTTGAACTCCGTTTAATAAATAAACTGCAAATCAAACACATTTTTCGTTTTCAAGAACTGGGTACCATTAAGAGTTGTGTATAGGTGATCCGCAGTTGCACAAGAATCACACACCACAACTGCATATAGTACCTGCAACAAGATCCCTAAAGATTGGTCATATCAATTCCCTAATGGTTTGTGCAAGCTAGCCCATTTGGGGGGTGCTATGTGCTAGAACATATAGAAAACTCAAAATCTTGCATGTCTTGAAAATTAAATTCCTAATGACCCTGCGACTGCTAAGTTCAGTCTGTGTCATCATCTAATCAACTGGGTAATCTTGCAGATAATCTAAAGGCGAGAAAGCATTGAAGATTGCGTCATGAGGGTCACGCAGGTTGTGAAATAGATCTACTTCATCCATTCATAAATATAAGATGTTTTGGATAATACAATATAGACTATATACAAACTAAAATGAGTGAATGAACATGCTAAAACATGTCTATATACATGATTCCAAAAAAAATAGAACATCTTATAATTGTGTATAGAGGGAGTACATCAGAAGGCAAGGGTGGACACCTACATTATACAGGCTCATGGTGATGTGAACTTCTCTATATCAACATCTTGCTTCTATTCTTGTGTATGCTTTTCGCTGTTATGGTCTTTGTTTGCGGTGATGAAACTTGCTTCTTTGTTGGTAAGGCTATGCCATAGTGTAGTTCCTTAGTGCTGACTTTGCAACTTTGTAACTAAACACGTGGGCTTGTGTGATTACCTTGTTCTAACACATATGTTTAGTTTCTACTTTCTCTCCCTAGACTAATTTGTAAGATAATTGGCGGCTTCTTTAACGATAATCAATGAGGGGGGGGGTCGTTGCTTCAAATAGAAGTGTTTATAATGCCGCTAAAAAATTTGTTTTACTTTTCATGTGTGTGGCAATGTGAAGCATAAGGGCTCATTTGATTGTGCAGGATCCTTAGGGATCCACGTCAAAAACCAGGGTGTATAGCCCACGGGGCAAGTTGGCCCATGGAAGACTACCGAAGCACTTGGTTTCTCGCACACCGGGGTTTCTGCGTCCCGATATGTGCCGTTTCAACGGGGAAATTTTCCACGTCTCGAGGGGTCGGGAAGGAAATCCTCGGCTCACCCTCTCGCAAAGACACAACGCAACTCCTTCAACCAAGGTAGCCTCTCCTCCTCGTTCCTCTATTGTTGTCCAAACAGCAACATCGTATTTTCTATGGTTTGTACATGAATCCTATGTGAGAAGGGAAATCCTTGTTTGTGATTTATTGCGCAGGCTTTCAATCCCCAGGAATCAAATGAGCCCTAAAGGAATCAGGGTAATATCAACATATATTTCATCCATATACTCCATCCGTTCACGTTCTAGGTTCGTTTTAAGTCAAACTTGCTTAAATTTGATCAACTCCATTGGAAAAAGAATGCTAAGATCTATAACATCAAATACACATAGTATGAAAATATATTTCATACAAATATCTCAAGAGACTAATTTGATGTTCTAGATGTTAATATACTTTTTGACAGACTCGGTCAAACTTAAATAACTTTTGACAATGCCAGAACTTCAATTCAATTATTTTGGAGCAAGTTAGCTTTCGCCAATCCCAGTACTTGAATTCAATTATTTTGGAACGGAGATGGTATTAGCGTAAAACAGAAAACGTTGCACCGCTAACGGTGAAGAAATAGAGCCAAATAATACAAGTCAGAAGTCAGATTTCCACCCACGCTTCATCCATTTTTGCCATTTAATACATCAGATCGGCCGCATGTTTTCAACGCACATCATATAATGCAGTACCTTTACAGCCTACTAAACTCGTCAGCTACGAGTATGAATTGGTTAAGATCAATACAGATTCAACATTTAACAAGCAAAAAAAGCCACGTCAGCAATGTCTACTCCTGCATAGTGTGTGTAAAGCAGAAAAGTGTTATGCAGTCACGCTCCCGTGATCTCTTGTTGGGAGAATCCGCTGTCCATTCTGCAGGGCCTGTGTCATCGTTGTCATATGCTTTCATTCACATCTGCTACTTTCCAGATGGGCAGAAGGCGTCTTGAGCTTCCACGAAGCGCACCAAAACCATCATCTGATCTATACATCCCGCCGTATCTTCTATTCTGCATCTAATGCTACCAAATCCTTTGATTCCCGAGCTCAATGTTCTAACTTCTAAGGGGAAACCAATTCCTATCTTCTTGATCCTGGAAATGGATGATCCATGCCTTCAGTATTGTCATCGTCGTCGTCGTTGTCATCGTCGTCAAGGTAATCTATGGGCATATCTGCAGGGCGCCGTTTTATCCTTTGGAAGATGTCGTCGAGAGATTCAGGCGAAGAGTCACTCGAATGGGGGGTGAATCCTGGATCCTGGTGCAAAGGAGTGAACTTCTTGTTGCCCATATTCGCTTTGAAGTTCTGAAAACCAATCTTCATTGAAGCCCATGTTTGAGAGATTCCAGCAGCCAAGCGCTGATCAGAATTCCCTTCTTCAAGCAGAGATACAGATGTTGACACGGTTTCCTTCTTCACTGGCTTTGTTGACTGCCAACTCTGATCTCTAACAGATGAATACTTGTTAGAAATTACTTCCCTGTTGTGAGCATATTTACCGACTCTTCCATCAGCTCTGGAAGAAGTTGTTCCCACTTTCATCTCCACTGTATTTTCAACCTGTGTATAGCATAAGGAGATAAATATTTTGGCTAAAGACAAAACAACTCTTTCAACCAGAACAAAGGCATATAGATAATAAGCTTGGGAAAATACAGTAATTATGCTACAGCATCAATGGTACCTTTCCAGATTCAACATCTATGCTCGCGCCATTGAATCTTGCCAATGGAATAACCTGCTCACCAACTTTATATCCTTGCTCGATCCAAGATCTCTCTGCAAAGAAAGTAAACTTCGCTTAGGCAGAACATGTTTTTGAAAGGATAAAGGCAGCATTTGCACTAAACAAGAGTTTCGATGATAATGATCAGATAAATCATCAGGTTTCTATTTTAAGCCAGATACCCCAATGTGTTCATTCGCTACAGTGTCACGCAGGCTTTTATTAGCAGAAGAAAAGGAGAAAATTAAAATCCATGCGGAACAGTGGAAGCTGAAGGGACAAGCACAAGCAGTTAAAGAAAAAAAAATAACACAACAATGTTCTACCAAGAAATACAAGAAACCCCCATAGACACATCTATGCCGATATACTAAAGAGAATGAAGCACATGCCCACAAACAAATCCATGCGGTCCTAACCTTTTTGCAGAATAATAATTCCAGACGGATCAAAACCATCCATATGTTCTTCTTCACGCTGGAACTTGAATATTTTCCAGCTTCCAAAATAGTCGATCACACGTCCAAAGAAGTTACTAGCAACAAGTAGCGTATAAACAACCATAATTAGTGGATAGATCCTGTTGAAGCCTCTTCCAAAGAAAGGAACCGCGTCATCTATGTTCCCCATTCTCTGCGACATGGCAACATATGGTTTGTTCAGCAATAAGCTAGGTGTTAATTATCTGATGAACAATAAGCAGTGTAACAAAACTGAAAAGGTGTGAAACATTCCGTTTTCAAATGTCAACTATATTGTCCTCACGAAACAGAAACACGTAGCATAAATAACACAGAGAAATTATCCAAGTATTTACCTTCTCAAAAGTAGTTTTAACATTACCACCAAGGCGAATGAGATTCAGGAAGTTATAAGAAATGGGAGGTGCATATCTTGCAACCATCCTGCAAAAATAGCATTTGGTGCACAGCCTAGAATGAGTTCACCAAATTGGACAGGAAGTACATGAAACATAAAAAACCAGAACAGTATGAACTTACGAGCAGATCATAAGCAAACTGACAGAACTTGTTTGCCGTGGAGTCAGAGAATAAAACATTAACATCCCAATTTGAAATAGTGAATAGTATGTGCATATACACATATACATCAAAGGGACAAATGCAGCAACCTGCAAACAAATAAGTATGTAACTATGTAAGATCATGTGGCACAAGGCTAACACTACAAAATTAATGTACAGCTAGGTGACCAGACAAGGGCATTCCATTGACTAAGATAGAAATTTTATACTGCATAAAATATAACTAATGTCCACCGAGCAAGGGAATAGCAAGGCCTGATATACCAAGTGACCTAGTAACTTGTATTAGTCTTCATGTGTTTAAAATAACAAATGGGTGGCGGATGCACAGGATTGGTGTGCAAACAAACTACAAAGGTATCACTAATTACACAATATAGTACACATTGCAGAAAGCAAGAGCCATATAGCCCATAACAAAAGTTCCCTATAAACTGAACATGTAATACATTTTTTTAGTTTTTAATGAAGCATCCAATTTCTTACCTGGACTAGAACCTCCTCCTTTCCGACGGATTTTACAAGAATGGAAAAAAGTGATAAATCAACACCACTTGGCAGCAAAGTAGCTTCAGCCAACAGTATAGCAGCTGACATGCAGCCAAGAATAACAGCCAGTGCTTTCTGAAGCTGCTTCCTCAGTATACATCGCCAAATAAACTCTGATAATGCAAGAAAGTATCACTGAGTCAGTTCCATCAATTATTGAGCAAACCATAAGGCAGTAACTCGAACTCACTAAGAATAATATGTGAGCCTGGGGATTTATATTATTTCATCTAGAAATTGATTTTAAGCCATTTGCACTGAGTAATAGACAAAGACAAACTAATAGAAATAGTTGGTACAGGTCAGAAGGATTACCCATACT
The DNA here is from genome assembly GCA_950022295.1 of Bromus sterilis. Classification (NCBI taxonomy): domain Eukaryota; kingdom Viridiplantae; phylum Streptophyta; class Magnoliopsida; order Poales; family Poaceae; genus Bromus; species Bromus sterilis. The sequence goes on along the minus strand of OX465599.1, from coordinate 27,702,257 downwards.
GTCCAAAAGGGATCCCAGTGTGCCTGACCGACTCTCCCTAAAACTTGATACATATTTCCTGTTTAGAAAAAATAAAATCATTAATGGTTGTGGCTGGATATACAAAAGATTTCAGATGACTATAACAAGTTTGCAGTACATATTAATCTAGGTTTCGCAAACAAATTACTGAGGCATATTTTATAGCTCATGTAGAAATGCACACACACGTTCATAATGGGAATTGAGATTATTCAGCCCACCAATCAACTATTCTTGGCCAGTACCACACATCACACCTAATTATAGCCAATATACTAATAGATTTATTTGTGGAACTATCAACAATCCTGTTTGTACACAGTTTTATCTGTTTTCTGTTTAACAAGGTTAATAAAACCTCCACCATAATCATACGGTATACCACTTGGCATCGCCTATTTAACAGAACTCTCAAGTTGTTGTAGCTTTGTGCAGCATTACATTAAGAAAAGGTTCACCAAAATACATTATCAAAAAATCTAATTGAAAGGGGCAAAGAGATTCATTACAGAACCTATAGGAAAGTTCAGTGTAAGTTGTAAGGGCTATTTTGTCAAGATTAAAATATTCCTCCGAAGATAAAATTTAACCAAAGAATTAAGAAACTCACCATCCATTTGCATCACGATGTTCATAATTTTTAATGGTGTCCTCTAGATCGAGAGCTTCCATGACATAAGTCATATATTCACTGTACAATAACGAAATCTAAAGTTAATATTATCAGATAAAAAGGGGCACCAGAACACCTTGGACATTGTTTCTCTAAGAACTAGAATTTTCAGTACTGTAGTTTCGCATGCCAATAGAAATCTTGCCACACATATGGAATTTATGACACGTCTAGCCTGGCTGAGGGAAAAGAGAAAGGAACAATAGTAACATGGTCCCGGGCATCTAGCATTCTACCCACAATGGTTGACTATACAATCTTGATTCATATAGAATCCAACTTAAGATCTAACATGAGCTAAATACCCGCCTAACTCAGTATACTTGCCTAACTCAAGAGTTTTGCCAACTTAGAAAATCTTAGGCTGCGAATCAAGCCCTTACTACCCTTCCAGTTTCCATACAAATTCCAAACTGTGTTATTTATACACCAGATATTACTAAGAGATGCACAAAGATTAATACTGTCCTCTGTTGGTTTATTTCCACAATACCTTTTGCAACGATAGTACTCCTCATGGGCCATCCTAAGTTGACGTCGGAGATTGGCCATTGTTTTATCATCAGTATCATAGTCCATATCATTTTCACCTAATCTGCCACCAGAAGGCTTGAAAGATGGATCATCCCGCAGCTGAAATGTACATACGATGATAAGTTATTTTCTTTAATGGCATAATTCAACTGCAAATAGACAAATAATTGCTTTGGTACCATTTGAGCAACCATTCGGTCAATAATATCCATATAAGGTCTTAAGAGATCACGCTTTGACATTTGATTTGAAGTGGCTTGAGCAACCTGGAAAAGGAACAACACTTCAGCAAACTGCAAGTTGGCAAAGAGTATGGATATTACTAAGGATTGGAGAAGTACTTACAACAATTGCATTTGAATACTCTTGGTGAGCATTATCAAGCTTTATGGCCACCTTGGCAACTCTATGAGAAAGAACTTTTTGGCGGTGAGTCCAGTCTGCGTTTCTCCAAATGTTTCTTGGAATTTCACTCAATCCAAAACCAAGAAGAAAAGCACCAGTCACCAGTCCAAAGGTATTTGAGCAAGCCATTAAAAAGCCCACAATACCTCCATCCCTGTCAAAAATATTTATTTCAGGTCAAGAGTCAAGACTATACATCACAAAAGTTTAAATGGCAGCCATTTTCAGAAAACTAATTTGTCAGAACTCAAGGCAACACAAATGACTAGTACAATGAAAGTAGTACTTTCAGTAGTAATGATCACATTATGTTTCTTTACCAATCAAAGCTGACTATATCCTAAATATGTAGCTTGTTCAATATTGAAATATCAAAAAATGTTTCCTTAAAATATTCCATACTTGTTGGACGACAGCCATAAAGAAAGAGCTGAAATAGCTTAACTAAAATGTACAAAAAATTCAAGATAGTATGGAAGGTTATTCACATATCAGGTACTCATGGAACATGGAAGCTCAAATGGATATTTAAACATACCAAGCTCTATGCATGACTAAAAGCAGTATGAGTCCAAAGAGGCCAATAGCTCCCACAATCGAATAAAAGAGCAGGTTCATGTGAATACTGGTTTTTAGCCTTTCTTTAACAGTGAAATCTCCAGCATCCTCATAGCCCTGAATAGTAGGAACTATGGCCCTGTTTAGAGACATAGACACAAGCCTTGTATTAGAGATAAAATGCCAATGGAAATAACAAGGATAAATATTGCTGCATCCCATGAAAATTAATATATGAATTGACAACTATAGTAGTACCTTCAAAAGCTGAAAAGACACTAGATTATCAACTGTTCTACTAGAAACAGAGTAAGTAAGCAACCTTATAGTAACACCAAAACCTTGAATACTTTGAAACCAAACAGTAAGAAAGTGTCGGGCACACAAGAGAGGGCACAAATTTTCCAGTATTTTTCCATTTACAAACCATGATTTTTCCAAGCACAGACCTAGTAATGTCAGCTGAAGCCAAAACAGTTGCATCGATATGCAAATAATACATCACTAAATCACTGATCTGGGGACTGATGAAGCAGGATCCAAAATGAAGAGACTTTGCATTTTGAAAATAGAGTTGACATCTTACTGTAAGAAACGTCTATTATGCTAGGGTATGTGCACCAACAGTAGTTGTAGATGCCACTAACGATCAGGAATGTAAGACATGTTGATGATGATAGTTTCCATACCATGTTAGGATAAATGTGCTCCAATAAGACCAGCTCCAAAAGAAGCCAATTCCACCTTTATCAAAGCCAGTTAATGTCTGCAAGTGAGGTGGTGTAAGAGCTTAGATCGAATAAGTAAACGAAGATCATTTGACAGCACAATGCACAGATAAAGTTTGCCATAAAGGGCCTGCACTATTTACTGGCCCATGTATTATATGTCAACATATACAAAAAAATTACTTATCAACAGATGTTCACTTGTGCTTACACCAATTTAAATAAAGAGGCTAAATGGAAGGATTGTTCCATTTGGCCACGGCTTTGCTCATACAGATGAAAACACCAATATGTATGTGAAGCAGTAGAGGGAGTGAGTGAGTGATACCCTAATAAACATGGCATCAATGGAACATGTATCTACAAAATATTTAAGGCATGCTGATGTAGTCGGCCTAGGATTCTTGCTAGCAAAATATTAAAACTTGTCTATATAAAACGCTTCCCCTGCACCTGATCTCTATGCTTTGTGGAAGTAACCAAGTTCATGCTCGGACTTTTTGCTGCTATACTTCTTCTATAGCATTCATTCAGACTGAAGATGCATGTGAAGCTGGACAATGTAATCTGTAGTGTGTGATTTGATGTGTGGTTAACATCCATCTCATCATTTTATTCTTAGTTCCCTTGAGCAGTTGCTACTTGTTGCAGCTGTGTGCTCCGTTGCTAAAAAGTCATGTAAACCATCAACTATACACGACAAGTTTTTTCAACCTGTCCTAAAATCCTATGAATCTAACATAATGGTGAATCGGTGAAGTCATGTGTGAAATGATGACTTAATCGGCAAGTACCGAAACAAACAGCAGGAAAAAGTTTATCAAAGGGGCCCAAGCCCCAAGGCAAGGCCATGGAACATTGCTAGCCGAAAACTGGTTGGATTAGGCGCTGGGCGCCATAGTTAAAAAAGGTACGCCTAGGCAGGCGCTTAAGCGCGTCTAAGCTCTAGGCGATAGTAAAACGTCTAGCGTTTACTTGCACTTAATCTACACATAACTGTGCATAAGCGCGTGCTTTGGTCAGAAAAGCGCAAAGCGGTGGCAAAATGCACAATTAACGCCTAGCGCTTTTTTGAACTATGCTAGGCGCTGAGCGAGCATTTTGCCTCCGCCTTGCCATTTTTTACGAAAGCGCACGCTTAAGTGTAAGTGGGCACTAGGCACTACGGCTCCTCACAGCGCTTAAGCGAGCGCCTAGGAATGATTAATATATCAGTGCCAAAAAGGATAAGATAGTGCGGAGAGAGGCTCCTTGGAAGCTAATTGGAGTCAAGCAGGCCATATAAACTCAACATGTGGTGCCAATTAAGCGCAGATATGTTGTTTATGCTGCCTTTGTAAGAGTTATGAGCTAAGCAATAAGTAACAAACAGATGGCCTCTATGAATGACGCAGGGGTGGCCCTAATATCCTGTCACCTAGACCTCAAATGTATGATTCACCAAACATTCTGCCCTCGAGCACTCCAGGCACTAACAGCTCCCCGGTTATATTTCAGTCTTAATCCCGCATACATCCTAGTTGGCGCAAAAACAGAGCACCTAATTAGCTCAGCCCGGGGCGGATCTCGGCGCGCCGAGCCACCGACAAACGCCGAGAACGGGGGATCAAGAGCAACGGCGAGGATCGTAATCGAGGGGGCGGGTGATGCAGAGGGGATGAGAGATCTGACCGTCCAGATGTCGGCGGGGACGAGGATGATGACGGAGAGGGAGCAGAACCAGGCGTAGCCGACGGTGACCAGGACGTAGCGCGGCACGCCCGGGCCGGCGAAGTAGCGCAGCGTGACGACGACCATGCCCAGCGTCAGGGGCAGCGATATCAGGTAGAACACCCACATCTCGCCGCCCTCCGCTTCGGCCCAGCCGCGGCGCCGCGCCCGCGAGGGGGAGGGGGAGGAGGGACGGGTGCGGCGGGAGGTTCGGGGCGAGTCGGCGGCGGAGGCGGAGGAGTCCGGCTGGCTCGGGAAGCTTCTGCGCGTCGCGGCTCCCGCGTGGAGGCGGGGTCGGGGGTACGGGAGATCGAGGAGGTCTTTTTTGTCTCCGGAGAACTGGCGGGGGGGAGAAAGAAGGAAGGCGAGGAAGGAAGATGGTGCTGGTGGGCTCGGCACGCCGAGCAGAAGTCGCTTTCTTCGTCGGAATAGAAAATTTCTGGTACGAGGGGAGTAGCACGCACGCAATATGGATCCGCCCAATAAAACCGGGATATATTATGTGTGGTGCAATAAAGCTACTCCCTCCATATTAATGTATTTACTTAAGTTTGTTTAGATACACATGCATCTAGTCTAAATACTTAACTAGATACATACGAATCTAGACAAAGTTAAGTATATTAATATGGGTCGAAGGTAATATTTCAAACTTTACCGAGGTTCTTTTCTTTTGCAAATATACCTTTCGAAAGTTGAAATTCAACGAGAACGACTCGTGGGTCGTTGGATCAAGAGCACAAATCTTGACGAACGTCGGTTTGCAATGTCATCCATCATGGAGCAAGGGTTTGCTTCCACGGAAACCAGGTGAATGGGGTAACATAAAGTGCTTCATGCCGGATTCGCACCCCCATCCAATCGTCATGTCACACTTCCTCACTACCTCTTCCTCCCTCTTCGGCAATTTGGTCGGAGTCGCTCACCGACTCCGTCGAGAGCTTCCTTTCCACGCGCCGCACGTGAGTCTTCGTCACATGCTTCCTCCCACGCGTCGTTCGTCTAGCCATCGGGGATCGAGGTCGCTACATATGAGTTAGTCGTCGTGGGCATGGGATGGTCCATCGATGGGGCACGTCCCTTCCCCCGTCCATCACGGCTTGTCGATGTTGAGGAATAGCATCGTGGGCGTCGATTGATGTTTCTTTCGTTGGCGTCCCGCCTAGCCACAACTATTGTCATCAGAACTCCTTCCCCGATGCGACGCCACGAGCAAGATCACACATGGATTCTCTCTTTTAGTCGTGTTTCCCTATCGACTTCGTTGGATGCTCGTAGATCAAGTAGCACAACATCTGAAGTTGTTGGCACTCAATCTGTTGTCACGTTGTGGGGAGAGGAGAAGTAGGCAGACGGTTGGATTTTAATTTATGCATATGAAGAGAGGGACGACGAGGGTGCTTCATCCTCACAGAACTCGACTCCACCGTGCTCCGCCGGAGCAGCACCTCCTTCGCATGGTTCTTGCGGTAAAAAAAATCATTTTGATGATGGGAAATTTCTTTATGGTTGTTGTTATGCCCCATCACAAGTTTTCATCCAAAAAACTAAAACATGACAACAGTCTTTTACAACCATTTATAATGTCACACTTTTTGTCAATGGTTTTATTATGGCATCAACTATTGGACAGAAAAACATGGGTAATGCTGGATTCGATAAATTTGAGTTTTGTTAGTGTTTTATCTTTTCCAGGAGATCCGTAAGTTCGGAAAATCTAAAAACCACAGGGATGTTTTATAACCTTGGGATGACCTTCCATCAAAAGTAGAGCTTGAGAAACTTCCTGGAGACTCCAGCCCCCGGCGCCTACACAAGGCGCATGCAACCCCAAGGAACCTCTAAGTGTGGGGCCCAGGTTCCCTGAGTGTTTTCTGATGTAAAACTTTGAGAACCGAAAATTTTGTTTTTGTGTTAAAATGATGGTTTTCCCTTAAATAAAAGATACCACAAAACATGACCTGGCACTTGGCACTTAATTAATAGGTTAGTCTAATAGTAGTTATAAAAAGTTGTGTCTAACATATGTAAGATTTATAATATGATGGCATGGAACATATAAAAATTTATAGATACATTTAAAACATGTAACCTACAAATTCATTCCTAAATCAAACAAGTGTTACTTTGTAGGTTATCTCAATGAAATTGTTGAATATTCCTTCCTCAACCAATACAAAGGCAAACTGTTTATCGCTAAGAAAAAAGTATTTCTCGCGAAAGTGATGAATGGAAGGACAATGAACTTGATAAGGTTATTGATTTTTTTTCACTTTGTGGCTTGAAACATTGGAAGTAATTCCGACATTAATGCCTATGAAAGAACTGGAAGCTCGTAAATATGATGTAGAGTATTCTAAAAAATCTATGACTGAATCACATAGACCAACTAGAGTTCGTCAGACACTGTAATGGCATGTTGATGAAGTGTTCATCTTGGAAGATAATGAGCCTATGAACTATAAAGAAGCAATGTCGGCCACCAACTCCACATAATGTCTAAAAGTCCATGAAACCTGAAATGGAAGCCATGTACAAAACCAAGTTTGGATCTTGGTAGATCCTCTAGATAATGTGAAACCAATAGAATGTAAATGGATTTACAACAGAAAGATAGGTGCAGATAGTAATGTCACCATCCATAAAGCTTGATTTATCGCTAGTAGCAATGCTTCATTCTGTGTGGATTTTTCTAGCAGATGGCGATTGTTTCGACTACGATATGGTAGATGGATTTCCAAACAATTTTCCTGAATGGAAACCCCATAGATGATGTCTATATGATGTAAATGGTGGGTTTTATCGACCCTAAGGATTTTATAAAGGTATGCAAGTTTGAGAAGCACATTTATATATTGTCTAAAGCATGTATAAAGGAGTTGGATTCTTCGCTTTGATGAAGAGGTCAAAAGTTTTGGCTTCATCAAGAACGATAAAGAATCTTGTATATATAAGAAGAAAATGGGAGCACAATAGCATTCTTAATATGATATAGATAACATATTGTTGATTAGGAATGACATGTATTTTTTCTTAACACTATTAAAGAGTCATAGAAGAAGATTTTTTCAATGAAATATTTGGGTGAACTACATATATTGGGCCTTAAGATCTATACAGATAGACTTGCGCGCCTAATAGCATTTAGCCGGAGCATTTACATAGACAAACGTGTTGAGGAGGTTCGAAATGGATAATTTCAAGAATGGTGCACTCAAAATATCACATGGCATTATATTTAGCAAGAATCAGTGCCCACAGATCGTTGTCAAGTGGGTAAAGATGGCTATATTTAATTTGCCTCCACTATTGGATCCATGATGTTTGACATGATATGTATAAGGCCAGATGGCATATCTGCACTAGGTGGTGTTAGTGGCATATAACAGAGTAACCTAAAATGAGTTAATCGATAGCAGTAAAAAAATGCTAAAGTAGCTTAACAGGACAAAGGAAATATTCCTAGTCCATGGAGGTGATGAAGAGCTCGTTGTAAGAGGTAATGTCAATGTAGGCTTCATGACTAATCTAAACGACTTCATATCTTAATCGAGATATGTTTTTACACTCAATAGTGGTGCAGTAAGCTAAAAAGGTTACGGGCAAAACACTATTGCAGATTCTACGACCATGGTGGAGTATCTCATGTATTTTGAAGTTTCTAACGCGGATTATTGGATAAAGAAGTTTGTCACCATGCTTGGTCTGGTTTCAAGTGCGTTTGACCCGATGAATCCTCATCTTACATCTTACATTCTTAAGAAGTTGCTCCCCACTACTACCAATTCTCTCAACATGCATACACTCCACCTCATCATGCATGCCACATCACCCTCCATTACTACATTTCTCTTAACATGCAAGCATGCCACCTCATCATCTAACATGCATGAGAAAGACCTACCTCAATATGTCACTATGCATAATAATAACCCACATGCAACATGCATGGATGGAAATTTTTATTTTATTATGATATTTATATTGAATTCATATATTAGTTCAAAAGTTATTATTTTAAATATACATGCTTCATTTAACCAAACATTTTCATTGAAATATTTTACAAAAAAGTTCCGCAACAACGTGCGGGGCATCATCTAGTTATGGTAATAGTGACATTGTGACTGGAGCAAAAGAGCCAAGATACCGCCATAAATGCCAACATATTGAACATCGGTATCACATCATCTCAGACTTTGTATATAAAGGATATGTGAAGGTGTGCAAAATTCATACGGGCCAAAACGTGTCAAATTCGATGACAAAGCCCCTAATATGAGCAAAACACGAGGAACACCAAAATGTCCTTGGTGTACGTGAACTTGTCTAAACTGAATTGTTGACTCTAGTGCAAGTGAAAAAATGTTAAAAATGCGCCTTAGAGACGATAATATAGTTTAATTATGTGTTTCCATATTTTTAATTAATGTTTGACTTTTCTATGCTAGAATTGCAATGGACTTATTTTTTAGATTAAGAAGAAAACTCGTGTGCACATGTGGAAACATAAACACAAAGTAGTTCCCTAGTATTCTCTCTAAAACTATCTTATGAGTTGCATGATAATACTGTTTTCTTGATCATAAGACATTGTTATGATAACATGGACGTCGACAATAATGAAAGCATATTGTTGGCAGAACAATGATGTTGGATAGACCCAATACCTGATAAACTTTGAGATCATACCGTAATGATGTTATAAGTATAATCATGTAAATGGTACTCCCTCCATTCCTAAATATAGGGCGTTTATTTTTTTTGAAAAATCAAACTTATTTAACATTGACCAAATTTATAACAAAAACTATCAAATCTACAATATTAAATAAATCCAATATAAAAATACATTTAAAGACAAATCTTATGATACCGATTTGATACAATTTATGTTGATACATTTCTCTAAAAATCTGGTCAAAGCTAAACAAATTTGACATTTCAAAAAAATTATACACCCTATATTTAGGAACGGAGGGAGTATCATAAATTGAATTATTTAGAGCATAAAATTATAGAGTGACTTCATGTCGAACGAGTACTATGGGATTTGACAAACTTTACTCAAAAATGGATGATCATAATGACAGTTTTCAGGTGTATCATAAAGTGTGCCTAGAAACTTGATAGATCAAGATTGAGATTTGCTTCTTCGATGATGGAGAGATATTTCTTCGGACCCACTTGAAATTATTGTATCCATCATCGTCTAGTCAGATACAATCTAATTTGATCACGAGATACCGAAATGAATAAACAAGAAAAATAACAAGACCGATAACAAAGATAACACGATGTCGTGATCAATTTTTGCTTCACAGGGATACCTACAATTATCTCGCTTCGACAATTGTTATACATAAAAAAGAAAAGGGAATAACACATGTAAATAGAATATTTGCTCGATAACTAATTCGTGTATGTGTAGGTTGTCGTGGCAAGGGGCAGCGGCAGCGTGGAAATCGAGTGGAGAGAGAAGACGGGCAACAGTTGTGGCTTTGCCTGTCGTGGGGTGGGGTGGGGCTGCAACGCTTCCGATCGCCGACGGTGAACAGGAGCGGGGATGGGGGCGACGACGATGTTGTTTGGGTTCGGGTGGGGAACGAGAGAGATAGAAAGGAGACACCCGTGGCTTTTTTAAATATAGACTAGGATAATGCCCGTGCGCTGCAACAGAAAATAAATATTCTTACGTTTATCTGTGATTTACCTTCTCACATTAATGTAATTGTTTGATAAATGTTTATAAAATCCTGCCCGTGATTTACCTTTACACATTAAGGGGTTTCGTGATAGATTTTAGGAAGGGGATTTAATGAATTTTAGGAAAGGGATCCGATAATTTTGGTCGCAATTAATGTTATTTATTGTTGCCTAAGAAAGACAGACAAAGGTAGATCAACGAAATGGACCATTAACGAAGGAACATTGCATTCAAGTAGTAAAGGTAGAGATTACCGACATAAACACTTCGTTCAACTTTTCTTTTTCATTGCGCTGATTTATCTATCACAAAAATTTCCTTTGCAATAATGTGTGATTTATTTCGTTGTAATGCACCTTCCTAAGCAAACTCGGCTTTCGTAGCAACGCACAGACATGCTAAAATATCTGAATGCATGAACCAAAAAATGATGTCTCGTGATCAACAGAGAAGGATCGACGGGTATAGGTGGGTATCTGTACGAAGTTCACACGTGGGTTATTGAGTTACATGATGGTGAAATATATTACTATGTTATTTTGGCGAGATCTTAATTTGCATGGCGAAAGAGAATAAACCGTGAAAAAATAGCAGCGGCCAGGAATCGATCTGGGACCTATGCATTGCAGGTTCCTGGCGTAACAACTGGACAAGCATACCTAACAGTTATAAGAGGGATGTTTACTTTATATACACATGCTACCTGACCTTCGATTAACACTCAGCTGCCCGATTGAGATAATAAGCGACAGCGGCTGGTGACCATTTTTTTTCATTTACATTTTATTAGCAAGGGATTTTCTATTTAAGTATTTTTTGCGGGGGAAATTTTGCTCATTTACATTAGTGTCGTAGAGCTTGCAATTTATTTTCAATTAAGCTTACGATGATGCTAATGGATTTGCTATACTAGACGTACATCTGAAAAAAATCTCACTTAATACAAGTATCAAACAACAATGGCGAACTGTAGAACGAGACTAAGATAAAAACAAATGCGCAAATTTTAATCTTACTTTTAGACTTTGATACATTACATGCCTGAATGAAAAAGAAAATGTCACGAAAAATTGAAGAGCGACCTTTTGTTGCATGCATATATGTTTAATTGCCTGGACCGTCATAAGGCACATCAAGATTCATTTTTTTGAAATTTCAAGGGTGGGATAAAAAAATACATTTCATTCTACAAAATCGACTGGTTTTTATATTTATGTAAAAGAGGAGTTCGATTGTTCAACATTAGCATACATTTCAATACTGTAGTGATAGGTCAGACCTCTTTCTTTCTCAAGATCTAGAGTTCAAATTATGTGTTTGTTTCAATAATGAATATATATATATTTCCAAACAATAACCTAGCCAAAATTTGAACCTGCCAGTTTATAGATGCCTATCCATCAAGATTCAAATGTTTTTACGTTCATTCTACGCTACATTTTATTTTATGTTATTTTTAATTTAGAAGTATCCAACCCTGCAAATAGATTTTTTTTGTGCGGTCTGCAAATAGGATTAAAAGTATTCAAATTCAAATAAAATATGTATTTATTTATTTATTTAAATTCTCAAACAGTCCAAGGTGAGCGAAATTTATGCGTACAACACTTGAAACGTCTTTATATTCCCGTAAGAAAGAAACGTCTTTAACCTAAAAAAAATCGCTTACCCTCACAAAAAAAATGCCGCTTATCGACACAAAAAAGATAAATGGAATGTCACTCCGTGCGAGTGAACAGTATTTCTGTATCTCTACAGTATAGAATGTTATTCTCTAGTTTTGGTGGATTAACATCTTTGCCGTGGTGGTTAGCAACGTGTACGCGAGACTAAAGATCTGCGGTTCGATCCCCCACAGGCCAGATTAATTTTTGTTTTGTTTTTCTTCTCGTGGACCCGCACACTAACTCCAACAAATGTCCTTTTGTAATTGGTTTTTTTGCACCCACAACGTAAGTTTATGTGTGGGGGAGTAGCGTTTCGCAAGTTCATGGACCAAACCTTCACCCATCATACAAGTTTGTGGACTCCTAGTGCCTTTACCTCTTTGATTTGTATAAGTATGCTATGTTAGAGATTGGCAAGACATTAATTATCTTTTATTAGAAAAGATTGATTAGGATTGGACATGTGAGAAAAAAAGAGGAACGAGAGTTGGACGAAAGATAAGATGAATGACAGAACGCTACGTTCATTTTAAGTAGTATATATATGAGAGAGAGAGATGTTTACTTGGCATTCTTTGATGATTTAGCACTGTCAAGTGTCAATCAATGATCAACTCGATCAAAACCATATGACATAGTTTTTGTAAAAAGTAAAAAGTTGTAAATCAAACAAAATGGTTAGTTAAAAGTTGAAAAACGGATTTTTCTTTTTACATTTCTCGCTCCTTATCTAGATAGTACTCCCCGGAGTCATACAAGAATCAGCGACACATTTTTGCTATTTCGGCGAAAAACAACAACTATTGGCTATAAGAACCACCGGATCTGTAAACAAGATTTGTGCAAATGGAGAAGACTTGAGGATACCTTGATCGAATGAGTGTCAATATTGTTTGAGAAATAATAATCCATCTACTTCAAAGTCATCCCGACCTACTGAATGAAATAGTACGAGCTAGTACGTAGACCACTTGAACACACAAGAGCACCCATCTCCTCATGCTGCATCGTGCCACACGCCGGCCGGAGGCGCGCACGGGCCACGGGCATCGCGTGCCGCCTCTCCGTTCGCCCGATCTTTTAGAACCTTCACCCGTTCCACGGCGAGCTTCTTCATCTGGGCCTCCACGCGGGCGGGATCCCGCCGCTCCATGGCGATCTTCACGGCCGCCTGCTCCAGCTGCCTCAGCCTGCGCAGGATCGTCTTCAGCGCCAGCTCGGTGCGCGCGCCGTCCTCGAGCGCCTCCCGGATCGGTCCCAGCATGCCGCCGTACATCTCCCGGAGCACGTCCTGGCACTCGCGGCTAGGGTAGAGTTCCTCGAACGTGCGCGGCGGCCGCCCCTGGTGTCCCGGCGACGGCTCCACTTCTTCCGGCGATTCCTCCTTTGGCTTGAGCTCTTCCGGTGATTCAATTTTTCGCTTCGGATAGAGTTCTTGTAATGCTTTCTTGGTGCGCATCAGCGTGACCGCCAGCTTCGAGTACGTGGTCTCGAACTCCCACGCCTCCCTGAACGCGGAGACTTCGCCGCTCTTCGAGGCGTCGGGGGAGGCTCGTCTGTTCGTCGTCGTCTTGCGGTCGTCGACGCGGGGTTTCTTCTTGCCGGCGGCGTCGGGCGGGATCGCGGCCGGTGCGGCGGCGGGGGCCTTGCGCTTCGATGCCGGAGCACGGTGCTCTGCCGGCGGCTCCTTCTTTACGCGACGCCGCAGAAAGTCGCGCTCCGTCGGGAGGTACTGGATGAAACCGCGGAGGAGATCGCTGTCCGCGGAGCCGAAGATCTCCTTGGCCCGGTCGTAGATCTCATTCGCGTCCATCGTCTTCTCCGAACCGACGTGGAAGAGCAGCGCAAGGACCCTGTCGTAGATCCCGGCGCCGGCGAGCCTCACCCGCTCGAGGAACCGCATGGGCCCGGCACAGTCGGCGCTGCCGGCAACAACGGCGGCCGGTTGACGGCGGCGCTCCCTCTTGGGCCGCTTCGGCGGGTCCTCGCGGACGGGCTCGGCACGAGCAAGAGGGTTAAAGGCGTCGAAAAGCTGGATTAGGTCGGGATGGCCGTGGAGGAGCGCGTGCGCCCTGGCCACGACGGCGGGGATGTCGGTGATGTCCTTCCTTCCGAAGCTCCGAAAGAGTTCGAGGAAGTCCTCGTAGACGGCAAGATCGGAGGCGAAGCGTGCTTTCACGTGTTGCAGCAAGGAGTGGGCGATCTTGAGGTCCTCCATCTGCGCCATGGCGGCAACGGCGGCTCGTGTCGGCCGGCGGAGGGAGGAAGAGGTTGTGTTTCCCGTGCGGATCGGAGGCTTGGCAATCGTGTGTGGGTCGCCCTATTTACTCCTCCAAGGGAAGGAAGAAGGGGGGCACACGTCGGCACGAGGGCACGAGCTTGAGTACGTCTTTGGGTTTGAGAAGGAGTCGGACGACCACCGAACCGGATATGGAGGGATCGCAGGTTGCGCCATGTAGCGGTGGATTTGCATTTCTTAAAAATATAGTACTTTCTCCGATACATATTAATTGACAAACACTAAGTATAATTTGGAGTATAAAATTATATTAAATGTGTGTCAATTAATTTGGATCGAAGGGAGTACTTTAATAGCATGATGTCACATAAAAAGGAAAGACCTCATGCATGTGTAGGTGCATTTCGACAACTTATTATTTGTATTTTTATTTCTGTTAATGAAGCCCAGAGTACAGAATTTATCAGAACAAACAATGCACATGCAACATCTAGGATTGGACAAGGAGAACCTCGATGATGATGTGATCGTCGAAAATGAGGCTGACCTTCCGAAAGAATTGACAAGGTGAAGGCCATAGCGGGTTCACAGAAAAATCTTTTAAAAGCAACTCTAGCAGATACCTTAAAACCCTGTCCCACAAAATAATTGCTGATATGGTATACCGACGCAAAAAAAAACATCCAGAACAGATACCCTATATCTTTCCAATTCGTCAAATTTATGCGGGAGCGCTAAAGCCATCCCGTAGCCCGTATATCTTCCATTTTGCCCAACTAGTTTGCGGTTTCTTCTATCCCATGAAAAACAGTTGGCCCAGTGGAAGTTTCTTCGCGCCACAACGTGGCGACCCGAACTAGGCCAGTCAATGCGATCAGCTGCCGAGTAGAGGCCACTGCGGCTCGACCGAGGACAATGGGGGCCGATGGAAGCCACCGCGGTTAGCATTCGGAGCTGCGGCAAGTGGCTCGATCGGGCGCGACTAGCAGCGGTCGGGCGGCCACGAGCGACCAGCGGTTCAGTCTACACGATCAGCAGCGATCGGGACGGCCACTAGCGCGGCCCGTCGTGGCCGGCATGACCACGCTCGGCCAGCAGAGGCCGGGGCGACCATGGGCACGGCCAGGGCGACCTTCAGTGCGGCCAGCCCCGGCGCCCTCTCTTCCCTCGCCTTCCGTGAATCTTCTCTGGTGAAGATGACAAATAGGGATTCAATTGTAATCTTGCTTTAGTTTTGAGGGACCTCATTGCAAATTTACAACGTATCTGTTATGGCGAAACGAAAATTGTACTACAAAACGTAAAAAAATGTGGAAAGTGCCATATATGTTTTGCAGTACACAATTATAGTGTATCTCCTAGAGTTGCTCCAATCAGTTTTGATTCTATACAAATATAAAATCTGTGTGGGATTTGGCTCAACAGGTAACGATAATCTCTACACCATGCAATTCTCTACAACATGCAACTCTCATGCCTGGGGTATTGGGAGAGGGAAGGACGACTGATGAAACTTCAGAGATAACGTGATGAGTTATTCAAATCACCGACTGTTGCTCTCGACACACTCGAGAAATGGGCACAAATACATGATTTATGGATGGCTATTTTCCTTTGTTGAAATCCCCAACAGGAAAATTGGGAGAGTATGTACATGCAGATCCCAAGTCACAGGATTTTGAGGGGAATTTATTTAGGGTGAAGATGAAATTAATGTAGAAGGCCCACAAGGGGAGGACAACATCAAATTTACATTGTCGGAATGATGTACTCACCGACTGGTGTGCGGTCCATGGTCACCTTGGCCACCTGTACGAAGAGCATGGGACGATATCCATCCTTTGTGCTTCACTAATTAGTCCATATGAGCTGTCTATCAATGATCAAGACACCTTTTGTGTAATTGCTATGTTATGTTTGTTGGGATCTGATAAATTATGAAATTATGATCAAAAGGTAATCTGAATTCTTCTCCATGATTGTGAGTACCAACTTAGTCTGCACCAACGATAGCAGCTACTTCGACGATACCGTGACGACTCGCTTCAAATTCGACGAACCGTGCTTGGATTTTTGCGTGAATTTTATCGAAAAAAAATTCACACCATCTGCGATGAAATTTTTACCACCGAATCAAGAGTATGTGAGCGTGACGAACACAATTCAAGGCTGTTGATACCAATTTTGAAGGCCTAAATTGATCATCACGAGCTACAACTAGGGTTACGAGTTAGAATCGAAGGGAGAGACAGGGTAATCGAGGTAGAAGAGAGTAACAGAGGAGATAAATGGCGTGTTTGATACATAGTAGCGGTATATAAACCCACGCACGCCATGACTCCATTGTCATTCACACACTCCCAATGTTAGGCTGCTCGGTGGACCCCGAATCCACCTATCGGATGTATGATGACATCGTCATAGACGAAATCGTATTCAACTACAAAAGGAAGAAAATAGACGAATCCATAACACAGTTGACCTAGGAATTCAACCACACAACTACTAACCGCCAATGAAACTATTCGTAAGTAGTACTGAATAGTACAACGAGTCAATGACACGCTACACAGAGAGAGAGAGAGAAGTTCATCGAAAGTCACTTTGGTTCACGTACTTATACCTGAAATACGGTCATGCAAGTTGTATATGTGAACACCGACGATCCCTAGTTTCACCACCATATGCTTTGGCTGCGTATTTTGCCTACGTGGCATAATGTTTTGAGCAATTGTCCGTTCACGTATGTGTTAACAACATAAAATTCATCAGCGATCACTAGACTTGTCTTCAAAATTCACAACACATCACTTTGTTCGTTAGTTAGTAGTTTTGATTATATATTTGAATATATGTATTCCAAAATATAATTTACTTAAAAATATAAAAGTGTTCATCACTCATACAAAAAAGATCATGCATTAAACTATTAAAAAATGTTGCTAGCTATAGACAAAAATATTAGTGACATTAGAAGTTCATATATTTAAAATTAGGTTAATGAATTTCTTTAATACATTTTTTTGCACAATTTACAAAAACCTGTCATTGCATTGAATAATAATCCATGACATTTTTTAAATGGTTCATGTATTTCAGAAAACAATCCTAACATTTAAAAGAAATTAATCTAAAAACGTCTTCACATATTTTTTAAAATTTTGTGTACCATTCAAAAAAAAGTACATAACATTAGAAAAAGTGTTCACACGTTTTAAAAATATGTTCATGATATATTTTGAAAATGTATTAATATACTGTTTTTAAATGTTTACATAATATAAAAATATTTATTACCATACAAAAATGTCAATCATATATTCTAAAAATGTTAACGTTAACTAAAAAATGTTCAAACATAAATTAATAAAAATGAGCATCTTGTATGTACAAAATTCCCAACGTAGATATTTTTCTTGGCATATATACAAAAAAATATGACATATTAAAAAATTGGACCCATATTTTTAAAAATATTAAATCCAAAGAAATTGAATGAAAAAAATGAAAAAATTAAAAGATTTCAAAATCAGGTTGAACCACTTCATAAAACCTTTAAATAAACTGTTCAATGGGCCAACCCCTAAGAAAAATATGCACCTATAGCGTAACAAAAGCGAGTCCTAACAAGATTTACCTTTAGCACTTTGGATCAGAATGCGTGGAGTAGTAATTACTTTCAATGGTCATTAGCATCGTTCAGGGGTTATGCAATAGAGAGTATAAACTAGGATGAAACAATCTTCCACACGCAGCAAACCATATACGTGAACAAAGTAGTAACATATAAAGCCTTCAAGAGAATGAAAAAAACCCTAAATCAAAGTAGTACCATAAACCACATTCTTCAATGATCAAAGTAAATTTTAAAAACAAATCTAATAAACACTGTAGATAGTATATACAAACAATATAACAGTACCATGTAAATAAAATACATAGCCAAAACATATTTTTATGATAGATATTTCTAGATACCTGGCCCAAAGTGATTTTCCGTAAGTGAACCTTCTTTTATCACGCGAATCAACCTGTGATTAAGTTGGTTAGATAGATGGTTGTATCCTCAACCCATCAAAATTTAAATCTCAAATTTGATAATGGTGCTCGCATTTTTTTGAATTTATTTCAGGCTTCCGATGGCTTTCAGTGGAGGAGACGTTCTCGTCAAAAATGAGGTGATGATGATGTACCGGCTCGTGTATGCGTCATAGGAGTAATTATATATGAATGTCTAAATTGAACTGTGTTCCTAAAAATAAAAAACCTCTCCTCACCATACATATGGATCTTTCCTGCCATCATAGTAACAGAGCATACCAGTTTTTTTTTCTTTTTCTAAAAGCTTTGGGTAGTTACACTAGACAACTCACTCAGATAGAAGCTGGCGGCGGATCCTGCGTAGCATCGGAATTTCACACGAATATACTCCGTATTTCACATACGAAGCGCCAGATCATGGATCAGAGACCAACAAAAAAACGGTTTGATGGAATCGTACTCATTTCCTTCATTTTTGATTTCACTGAAGAAAGATCGACCGTACACTCACGAACGAAACAAGAAAACTCGGCGACATTTCGTTTATTAGACGGCGCTAGCAAACTCTAAGCACGAGGGGATTTGCGACTCCGTGACGCTAAACTCGGGCCATGATGCTTCCTGCCTAGTCGACGTTGACCTGGAAGACGTCCCGGCGCTGCTCCTCCTTGACCTTGGGCACGACCACCCTGAGCACGCCGTTCTTCATCTCCGCCTTGATCTGGTCCATCTTGTACACGTCCCCAGCGAGCTCGACGCGGCCGCTGTACCTCGGCACGGCGGCGCCGTCCTCCGCCTCCTCCCCCGCTTCCTTCTCCCCCTCGCCCTTGATCACCAGGCTGTTCTGCTCCGCCCACACCTTCACGTGCTCCTTGCCCAGCCCCGGCATGTCCACCCGCAGCCGCAGCGCGTCCTCGTCCTCCTTGGCGCTCCACCCGCGCCGCAGCGGCGCCGCGCGGCCGCCGCCGCCGCCCGAGGACGCCGCCGCCACGTCGTCCATCAGGCTCAGCAGCCTGCCCAGGCTCTGCGGCGCGCTGAACGGATCACGGAACACATCTGCAATTCAGCACACGAACAAGTTACTACCACAACTCTGCCGCCTATTCTGCCGCAGTTGAAGAAACTGGAGGATTTGGGCGGAATCGCGCAGCAGAGAAATGAAGACGACTACCTGAGAAGAAGCTGGGCATGGCGACGTCGCGCTCGCGCTCGCGCACGGCGCGGCGACCGTCCACCTCGTCCGGCTCGTCGCTCTCGTAGCGGCGGAGGGGCGCGCCGGCGTTGTACCCGCGGGCGGCGCCGCCGACGGCAGCCGGCCTGAGAGCCGAGCCGGACGGCGCGGCCAGGAGCTTTTCCATGGCGCGCACCAGCGGGATCCTCCCGGAGACCACCATCCTCGATGCCATTGTTCGCGCTTTGTTACTTTCGTCGGATGCTTCTGGATTTTCTTCGATGCGGTGATGAGTGCGCCGCAGATCGCCGGAGACTGTGGCGATTTATACCCGCGGCGAGGCTTGGGGAAGGATTTAGAAGCTTCACGAATGCTCCGAACGCGCCTTTTTTTTCTGATGAGGAGAGAATTTTTTTTTTGAGGAGAGAATGCTCCGAACGTTCCAGAAGTCGCGGGAATGCGCAATCGACCGACGCTTTTCGCCCGTGTGAGATGCTGATGTCTGGCCCACTACAGGACCAGGCCCAATATTCCGACGATGATAATACAAGGCCCATAAGCCCAACTGGAACATAAACCGAAGAGCCCACCCGCTCCGTCTTGCGCGATCCCCAAATCCACCGAACCGGGTTTAGATCGAGGGAGGAGAGACGGCCATGGACGAGGAGGAGCACGAGGTGTACGGCCAGGAGATCCCCGTGGACGGCGACATGGAGGGCGCCGACGTCGAGATGACCGCCACCGGAGACGACGCCGCCAAGGTCGACCCCTACCTCCCATCCCACCCCACCCCCTGGATTCCTGGCTCCGCTCTAAAACCCTAAATCTTGCCCAAGGTACGGGTCCCTGACCGTGCGCTTTCTCGCTGCCGCAGGAGCTCGACGAGATGAAGCGTCGGCTCAAGGAGATGGAGGAGGAGGCCGCCGCCCTCCGCGACATGCAGGCCAAGGTCGCCAAGGAGATGCAAGGTTGCCTTCTAGATGCGCCTACGTTTCTGTCTACCTAACTTATTTTCATGCTTGCGCAAACAACAGCTCCGCTTGTGGCGGTTTGCTTAGCCGATTTTGATCGATTTGCCTATGCCTTGTGATGATGGCCTTGAATTCTGACATGTGGTACATCGGTAGATTATCGGGGAATCGATCAACTTAGGAACTTGATATAAATTTAACCAGATTTTCTATTTTGTATAGACTGAAATTGCAAGTATTGTACTCCTAGTTTTATTTAAAACTGTATGACCCATTATGTAGTGTTTTTTTTGGCAGGGTGACCCATTCTGTAGTGTTGAGTAGCTATAATAAATTTGGTGAATTCTGCCTTCTGCATATAGTGCACCATATCCAGGATATGCACTTCAACACTAATTCTGTAATTTTGTGCTAACATTTGAATTTCCAACTGCCGTTGTCTTCCAAAGATCCTCCCTTATGTTTCAGTATTTTATACGTATATTGGTACCCTCACTCTTTTTCTCTCTATATAAAATACTAAGTCATCTCCAATCTTTCCATTTCTTGTACTGATTACTTAATATTTTCATAGTATCACCAACAGTGAATTTAGGTGTGTGCAATGAAGATATAGATTGTGTTGTCTTGCTTCTGTAGTTCAAGTAGTGGCACACTTGTGTTGCATGGATACTTATTGGGTGCTTATATGGTAAAAAAAGCAGAGCATGGGATAAATTTTATTTCTGGCTTTGACATTTTTCTCAGTAAATATATACCTGGACAAACCTCTGACATTTTATTTATGGTTTAGTGTCTTCTTATTTGTGATGAATAGGTCAGTGCTGAAAGTTCCAGTGTGATTTTTTATCAGTGTTTTGGTGCCTCATCTAGTACCCGCCGCCAGTTGTCTTATGCCGTTACTAATTTTCTTTTGCAGGAGGAGATGCTAATGCATCCACGGCTGAGGCAAAGGAGCAGGTGGATGCTCGCTCTGTTTATGTTGGAAATGTAAGTTTTTCTAATCACTCTCTTTGTCACATGCATGGCAGGTGGCCGCACACATGCCAAATGTTGGGTCTGTATTATGATAGATGTACTTGCGTTGCCTTTGTATTCGTCTAGTTGTTGGGTTATATAGCATAAAAGTGGAGTATGGATATATGGATACATTTGTATGCCAAACTTCATTAGATATTTGATGCTGACTGCTAGTTAGTTGAAAATGTCTTTGGTGCGCTCAACTTAGATAAGACATACTAACGCCAAAAGGTCTGATTTCTTCTCCACTTCTCTTATGTTCAAATGTTCAATGCATACTTGCATAGTATGTAGTGGATCCTGAAATTATTTTGTTCCTGCCTATATTTGCTGTCGGCGGGCAATATATATTATATAGCTAGTTCATAACTTTTAGATATGCTATTGCTCCTAATTGCAGATAATTTCCATTTGCAATTTGCACTGTTGTTTAGATTTGTCATTTGCCTTTGCCACCATCATTTGCTAGTTTGCTACAATCTCAGAAAAAAGGTATCTTATTTTTTTTATGTTAGAATGTCCTTCTGTTCTAATGCTCTGGTGCATTAATTGCACAATGTGATGGTCGCAGGGTTAGGCTTTTGATATCAAGTACTTGCCGATGGTTAAATACCATCTCGTGTTTAAGATATTGGTATATAGAAAAAATCCCTGGAAAAAAAAGGAAAAGCATATTATCGAAAAAGGGAAAAAAGAAAAAAAAAGAAAAAAAAACGAGTTTACATAGCATAGGATTAGTTACCGAAGAAGCAAAGGAAGTCTAGAAAGCTGCTGTACAGACTTGCGAATGGTGCTTGAGACTCGGGCCTGCGTGTGATGTGGTGTGATCTTAACCACTGGTCCAATGATAATCACCTGAACGGTGCATAGGTATGACATGTAAGTGTATCGTCAGAATGAGCCCTATGTTGACTGTTCTTTTGCTCATTCTGAATGTGCGCTTGCTTACTGCTCCTCTTCCTCTTTTCACTTCAAAATTGTACGTGTGATACCGAAACCCATAGTCATGCTGCTCCTTCTCCCTCTCTTTATGGTCTCTATCGTTGATCTTTTTTCTAAACGTGATGTCTGCTTCTGTGTTAGCATAAACGTGTTTCTAATGGTTTTCGAGGATTACATGTACCTCTAAATTCAAGTAAAGTCGCCCAACATTCTCTATTGCCCATAGGGTTGGGTTTCATACGGAACCTAAGAGGACAAAACTTTAACAAAATGCTGTTGAAGGTACTTGTTACCTTGAAGATTCTGTAAGGAAGCATAATTAGATAAAAGAATAACTAAATGTTGATGCTAACAGAACTTTTCTTGAAGTGCTTGCATTATACTACCTCCGTTCACAAATATAAGATGTTTTGGATATTTCAATATGGTCTACATACAGACTGAAATGAATGATTTAATACACTAAATCGTGTGTATATGCATCCCATTATGAACGGAGGATGTAGGGAACAAAAGAATCTAGAAGTTGCATCTTCCGGGCGCAAGTTTATGCTCTTAACAGGCTTTCAAGCTTTTCTTCACATGTTTTTTAACTTGTAACTTCTCACTATGTCATTTGGCAAATCAGAGATAGTAACCAATCTCATATATAAACTTTTTTCCCAACAAAAGCATCGTCTCACCAATGTTCCTCATGAATCATACCTTTTCATGACTTGCATCTACTTCCAAATGGATTATTTACTCTTCCTATTGGATATACTTCTACTAAGTTAGTGAGGTTTCTCTTGTATCATACCAGAAACTATGTATCACGCAGAAACATTCAAAATGAATAATTTCCCATTTTGAATTTTGAGAAATAACCATTTAATCTTCAATTTTATCCACTAATGTCTATATCAGCTATGGCTTTCTTTGGTGTATAAATTATACCTTCCTCAGTTACAGTGCATTCGCATTTGCATTTGTTTTAATCTTGAGCTTGTGTAGTAACCACAAAGACCGGCTATGTTTGTCATTAAATAATACTCCCTCCGTTCACAAATATAAGCTGTTTTTGATATTTTAATATGGACTACGTTCGGACTGAAATGAGTGAACAAACATACGAAAACGCTTCTATATACATTCTATTCAGAAAAAGGTCTTATAATTGTGAACGAAGGGAGTATATAGCTGTGAATAGCCATTTTTTATAACTAAATGATTGCCCTTCAAGTTCACCAGTGCGAACCTGGGAGACACAATATCTAGTAGACCCATATTGTGTCGGTTATATTATTAGCCGAATAATCCGTTGTCTAATACTTTCATTTCCATTCAGTTGACATTTATTTTTCTGATATAATCATGTATTGCAGGTTGATTATGCGTGTACACCAGAGGAAGTGCAGCAGCATTTCCAAGCTTGTGGAACCGTCAACAGAGTGACAATCTTGACTGACAAGTTTGGACAACCAAAAGGCTTTGCCTACGTGGAATTTCTAGAACAAGAAGCTGTTCAGGAGGCTCTTAATCTGAATGAATCAGAGTTGCATGGTCGGCAGATTAAGGTGCGGAAACATTTAACAGATTCTCACGAAGACATCTACTCCCTCCGTTTCTAAATATAAGTCCTTTTAGAGATTTCAATACGAGCTACATACGGATGTATATAGACATATTATAGAGTGTAGATTCATTCATTTTGTTCCATATGTAGTCCGTATTGAAATCTCAAAAATGGCTTATATTTAGGAACGGAGGTAGTTTCCAATACTTCTCTTCCAGGAATGTCTTTGCTCTTGAATTAAAAAAAGCAACCTTCAACTCTGCTCAACAGGTGTCACAAAAGAGGACTAATGTCCCTGGGATGAAGCAGCGCCCTCCACGTGGATTCAACCCTTACCATGCTTACCCGTACAGATCATACGGGGCACCGTATTTCCCACCTCCTTACGGATACGGGTGAGTTTTGTGGCTTTTGGACAAATTGGGTGGCCAACTGTGCATCTCCTTTGTGATAACATCTATCGTCTTTGTGCGCTCTTTTCAGGAGAGTTCCCAGATTCCGCCGCCCGACGCGCTACAGGCCCTACTTCTGAGAGGAGGCTTTCATGAAAGTTCAGTGCAATGCCAGTAGCCATGGCGCGGAATAATCTAGCTGCTACTCTTTCAGTTACATTGCTATGACTAGTAGATATAATCTGACGAACGGGTGAATGCCCCCTATCGTGTCCTCTTGAGCTGTGGTGTACCTTGGGCTTGCAGTATGGATTAAATCGTGGTTTGGTGTACTCGGTAGTCGTATTGTCTGACGAGGCATGCATTGTTGGCCTGTGATGCTTAACTGATGACTTTGCTGCTGATGATCGAAACTCAACAAGAACAAAAATATGATTCTTTACCTGTACACGTCGAGCCTCTACCCCAAGGATCGGCATTGCATATCTGGCAGGCCGTTCGTGCGTTCGATTCGGATAATGAAACAGTACCTTCTCGTGCCTGATCGATTGTCGCCTCTGTGTCGGATACGAATTGATCCGGTTTGGCTGGCAGTATATGTAGCTAGTTTACGGGATTCTCCTCGAAAAAACACTTTGACGGTAGCTAGTTGACGGGATTCTCTTACCTGATCGATTGTCACCTCCGTGTTGGATACAACATACTCAGGTTTGTTTGGCCATCGAGCACCTCATGGTGTATATATATATATATATATATATATATATATATATAAGCTATTCATCACCCAGGGTACAGAATAATTTATTCTTCATCCGAGGTAATTTTATGAACCTTTCATAATTTTTTTACATTTGTAATACAAATAGTTACATTAATATGGATTCACTTCATAAATTTTGATATAAAAAAACAAAAATATTGATCATAAGATCAAAAAATTACATTTTATGTATATTTTGCACCATCATTTTTACCTTTGTAATTTTACGTAATATAAAATATATTTTACGGCGATTTTTTTTACGTTCTCTTTTTACGTATGAAATAAGATAAAATTTACGAAATGTAATATTATGATGCATTGATGTCAAAACAGAGGAAGGAATGAGGAATAGTTATTCCTCGTCCAGGGTGATTATTCATCACCCTGGATCACCCCAATCCAACCGTATGCCACTTGCAACAGCCGTGAAGGCTTTGTGAGGTAATTTAACATGGGACTGTGAGGTAAGATTACGGAAGTCTTTATCAGTTCGCACTTTGTGAGGTAATTTGGGACTGTGAGGTAAGATTACGGAAGTCTTTATCAGTTTCGCGCGGCTGGAACCACCCATAAAGCAAATTAGCTAGAGACGTAAAATTACTACGAACGTGCGGTAAAGTTACGCTGTGGAGTTGGCAACCAACACAGCCATAATAGGTAAAATGGGTATCTTTCTACGCATTGTTTTTGTAATCTAACCAAAGTGTGCTGAAAACCTGATATTTATTATTGCACTATAACTTTGCAGAAAGTTGACTGCCCAATCATGAATAATCCATCCAGTATTAGAATTAGTATTTGAACTCCTAAAATACTTGTGAAATACCACGATCAAGATACACATACATTATGTTGCCCATTTTTCTGCTTTCAAAGTACAGTCCATCTATATAGGATGTGCCCTGACGAGTCCATGATGCCTGTTCCTCATTGAGCTCTTGCCAGTTTGGCTATTTCATGACAAGAACTGCAAAGCCATGCCACAGATCTTACCACATGATTCTACAACCCAGTTTTTCAAAGTGGTCAGGAAACATTCTGTAATTCTTAAACTGGTCTGTTATGCACAGAATTTAAAGTTCATGAGATTGATCTAGCATTTGTCGATCCAGAAGGTTTAACTTGGCAGGTGAGATCTTGTAAGAATTGTATACAGCGACATTTGCATGTTTACTATTCTTCTGCTTGTAAATTTGATACACACAAAACTGTGCAGGTTATCAATGCAGCATGGGGATAGTCTATCTACAAGTGTAGAGAATGCTCTTGCACGTCTTGATGTCCAAATGTACTCCCAGAACCTTGACACATCGAACCATGTCTCATTCTTTGCGTACCATCAGCAAACTCCATTACTTTTGCAGAGAGATGTTTGCTTCTAAGAGCTTGAGCTACCTGCAGTGTAAATAAAACCGGTTATGGTATCGTTTCACTGGGAATTCTTGGTTTACACGCAACAATATGTAACACAAGTGGAGTACATCATAGGGGCGTAAGGTTATGCATATGCAGGTCGACAGAGACAATACTGGAGTTTCAGAACAAGTAAATATTAGCTAACAAGAAAATGAATGGATATTTGCTAATTGAGTAATATTGTTCTTGTTGGCAAAAAATGTTTCCAAGATGTAATAATACATTATTGAGATGGAACACAATTTACATAAGCTATGAAGTGTAAAATGCGATCTGGATGATGGCCTTTAGTTAGCTTAACTAATGTCCTGTATGCCTTGGCTTGGTAAGTCCATGTATATTTAATGTGCTCTTTCTCTAGGGAACATTAGTAGATATTGTAAGTTATTTTTTCAAAGTAGCCAAAAATCACAATAATATAGCCACTATTTCCTGAAAACTGTTATCGGCAAGAACTCATTTCTGTTTTTTGCTAGTTCTCAATTTGATTTCTAGCATGCATACTTGTAGACTGTGACACTGAACACAATGACCTTTAGCTTCTTAACTTCTTTTTTGTACTCCCTCTGATCCATAATAAATGTCGCTTATTTTGTAGTAAGCTAGTACAAACTTTATACTAAGTGAGCGACACTTATTATGGATCGGAGGGAGTACTACTTATAGTACCAAGCAACTAGTGAAATCATAAGGGCGCAGTGTAATGCACGATTCTATTTTAACATAGTCATAAAACTAGTAATTGGCATTTACATGTCCAGCAAAGGTAACCTGCACATGACACAACCTAAGCACAAATTACATGATCTGGATAACAAACTTTAACTCCGCATAGCCTATTATGTTCGGCAAAATTAGTATATTGCAATCAATTCAGAAAAAGAATCTACTACGACATCAAATTTGCAATGTCATTATTAAGCTTTTTGTTTAGCTATGATGAAAACAACCAAAACTGAATACATAATACTTCGGCTCAAGAAAATAAATCGATTTGTAGTCATGTAAATTGACGGAGAGGAGGTGATACCGAAGAGCTCTGACCCGATTGCCGACTATCATGGTGAGAGGAGATGCATAGCGCATCAACAGGCATCCCAGCAGCCAACTCTAACCTGACGCCAAGGGTTACCAGTGACAGTACACTGCTCAGTCTGTTGCGAATCCGTGACCACCACCCTTGTGCAAAAATTAGAGTGTTCCTTACGAAAAATAATTAGAAAATGTTACACGCACGAAAGGGAACACCGTCAAGAATATATGGTAAAATCTAAATTACGTCTTTGGGCAGGATGTTTGGCCTCATGGTCTCTCCAATCCACAGCCTCCACAAAAAGCGAACACCAAATAAATTTTTTGGGAAGAACACGGCCAAGTGAAATGTAAGTGGACATTGATTGGAAGTTTGGAGCAGAAAGCAATAGGATTGAGGTAGCTCACCTCCTCCCATGGAAACCCAACCTACAAACATGCAACCAAAACGCTTACACAATGCAATTACGAAGGAGCCCAGCCATGACCATCGACCGCAGTACAGTGGCGACCATCGACCATAGTTACTGCATAAAACGACGCCCCGCCCACTGAGGCCAGCTGCAACATACCAAGCCACCCATCCTGCTAGCCGACCAGCACACGTCCTACCATCATCCACCAAACAGCACGCCCTTCCGCCTTCCCGCTAACCACCAGAACACCGATGCCATAAGCTGCTTCTCGCCAACCACTACTCATCGCATCAACTGATTAGAATAGAACAGGGAGTTTGCCGCTGAACATATGGAACTATCGGCGATAAGTGACGAAGACTTGTGTAAAGGACCTGCCGCCGAGCATAGCACGTGTTAGTCGCCATCGACAATCAAACTTCTCACACCTCTTTTTATATAAAATGTCAATATTCATTATCAAACATAACATCGGTACACATACGAGCAACCCTGTCGCAAAAAAGCCCAGGGATTGGGCAGCTTCGAGCAGCTTGGTGTGATGACAAGCACCACTTCCAGGGGAACATGGGCGAGCCACAGGACCATCAACATACATGGGCTTTGTGAACCGCAAGAATCACCCGAGCCAGGCGGGATGTTTTCCGATTGACAACGCAGCCGGGGAGCCTCCCCATTCTGTAGTGACCCTAGAACTTTCGCAGCATCCCGATATGGCTAGAGAAGAATAACATCTCCAACCACCAAGCACCAATCATACCTGCAGCCTCCCATCCCCCTCGAAGACGAGCTGTCGCAGCTACCACACCAGGCAGCAGCGTCGTCCAGCTCACAACTCCCCTACAGAGCGCCATAAGTCGGAAGCCGAGCGCCCCACCCTCGCTGACCTACGCTGACCTCGCACAATGCACAGATCTCACGCCGGCATCACGAGGAAGAGGCCCGAGGGATCCCTCTATTCCGCACGACAGCTTCGTCCTCGTCTCCCCACCGCCGACAGGACCCCTAAATCTATATCTAAATACCTCGGACATACCTCCGTGTAGAGATCCGCGTTTCCCGACCGCCGGAGGCGACGGAGAACTGTGGAATCGCCGCCGGGGAACGCCAGATGTGCCTCCTCCCCCCACCTTCCCCTTTTTTCTACCGTAATAAACCGTTCGCCTTAGTCCCAGTTTTTTTACGCGGACGGGGAAGTGGGGTAACAAAACGTAAAATTACGTCCCATTTTTTTTACAGACGAATACCTGGTTCAACCCACCTGCGAGGAAGGGACATCCACCTCACCGGAATCCACGACTTCATCGAGAGCGACCTCCCCGGCGACCGCCGCCTGGGGCTCTGGGGCCGGCGAGGCGCCGGCAAGTCGTCCCTCCTTATGCCCATCCGGGAGTGCTACCCGTACCACGCCCTCTTCGACCGCGTGCTCTACGTCGACTTGGGAGGCATAGGCACGCGCTCGGTGAAGGACGTGCAGGTCGCCTTCTGCATCTGCCTGGGCTACGGCTACCTCGCGGTGTCGGCGGCGGACGAGTGGACCCGGCGCCGCCTCATCCGCCGGAAACTCGAGGGCAAAAGCTTCCTTCTGCTGCTGGACGGGCTGGACGCGGCCGTCGACCTGGCGGCGGCCGGCGTGCCGATGCCGCTCGGGAAGGGCGGCCGGCGGCAGAATATCATCGTCTCCGCGGGGAGCAGGGACGTGTGCGCCCTCATGGGGTGCGCCGCCGACAACACCGCCGAGGTCGGGCGCCTCGGAGAAGACGACGCGTGGGGGCTCTTCGTCCAATCCGTGGGGCGTAGAATCGTCGGTGACCGTTGGATTGAGCCGCTCGCCAAAGAGGTTTCTTAAGATCCACGTACACCATTTATCAATTATCATTCATGCATGCAAATCCTTCCTTTATATTGTTGCAGTGCTCTGCTCATGGACTAACTTGATTGAGTTTCGTGTTATGCGCAGATGTCTCAAGCCTGTGAAGGACTGCCACGGACACTAAGCAGGTTGGGTTGCGGGATGTCCTGCATACAAGATGAAGATGAATGGAGATATATGCATAACTACCTTAAGGCTCGGCTTCCATTGACACAAGAACAACTTCTAGATCAACGAATTTAAGATCAACGAATTGGAGTTTTTTTTTAATCTTTTGTGGTGATCATCTTGCACATGGGCCAGGGCCCAGGACGCAACCCAATGATTTGAGGCCCATTCAAATTTAAGGCTTAGGGTTCGCCGAGGCATTTGGCAGCGGGCCAATCGGCCTGTTAATAGCCTCACACCACTGAACTATGCTGAGGCAGCTCATAGATTGGCCCCAACCCGGTTAAAATTTGAAATGGTGGCACGGAGTTCGTTATTGGTGTGAACTAGTGACGATGTATATAACCATTCTAATAGTGGCACGAAATTGGAAATTTTATTTTGAAACAAAGGCAAAATATTCATCACAACTACTAAATAACAGGTGATTGAAAATGTTCCAATCAAACTTTTTTTCCATTGATTTTGTTTTGTGGTTTTTGTTGCACCAACATTTTATGTAAAAATAGATTGAAAACAAATCGAGAATTGTTATTGGGCTATCATATGTGTCTGGGGTCAATCGACACCTTAATGGGATGAGGCCCATTAGCTATGCGACCGAGCTAGCTGTATTTAACCCATCTACAATCCAACTCAACCCCTCCTCCTTTTTAAATTTTTTTTGTTTTCCTGGGTTTTTGCTATGATTTCTTTTGAAGTACTATCTTTTACTTTTGGGTATTTTGGGATGTTGAACGATTTTAATGTGTTCATTTAATTTCTATACAATAAGTGTGCCACTACATTGGAGTGTTAAAAATGCACTATACTTATGTGCTTCGCACGACAAGGAGTATATAATAGCATGAATAATTAATACATTTTTTTAATATTGGCCAAGATCCAACCGTGCCCTGACTTTGGTTTGCATCCTCTCGTATACAAATTGTTCTTGGTACTTTTTCACACAAAAAGAGAATGAGATAAAATGCTTCTCGAGCACATGAGATGATACATTGGATATTTGGGTGTTCAATTAGAATGTGACATGGCATAATCATACGAGTTTAGAACTTT
Organism: Bromus sterilis; assembly: GCA_950022295.1. NCBI lineage: Eukaryota > Viridiplantae > Streptophyta > Magnoliopsida > Poales > Poaceae > Bromus > Bromus sterilis. The sequence goes on along the minus strand of OX465599.1, from coordinate 27,671,193 downwards.
ATGCAATGGATGAGATAATGCTCAGGTTTGCCGTCTCTCAACCGTTGGATGGAGTTTTGTGGAAGGGAGTGAAAGAATTTGGAGAAGGGAGTGAAAGAATTTGTCTTGGTGGGACAAGGATGTGAAAGTGTTTTTTTGAAGTTGTATGTATAGCGGACTATTCTTTGGTGATGGTTGTAAAACTAATATTATGGTAGATCTAAGTTTCGCTAGCTTGGCAGGTAATAGCGTTTGAGGCTCCTTAAGATCAACGAATTGGAGTTTTTTTAATCTTCTGCGGTGATCATCTTGCACATGGGCCAGGGCCTAGGACGCAGCCCAATGATTTGAGGCCACAATGAGTCAAATTTAAGGCTTAGGGTTCGCCGAGGCATTTGGCAGCGGGCCAATCGGCCTGTTAATAGCCTCACACCACTGAACTATGCAGAGGCAACTCATAGATTGGCCCCAACCCGGTTCAAATCTGAAATGGTGGCACGGAGTTCGTTATTGGTGTGAACTAGTGACGATGTATACAACCATTCTAATAGTGGCACGAAATTGGAATTTTATTTTGAAACAAAGGCAAAATATTCATCACAACTACTAAATAACAGGTGATTGAAAATGTTCCAATCAAACTTTTTTTCCATTGATTTTGTTTTGTGGTTTTTATTGCACCAACCTTTTATGTAAAAATAGATTGAACAACAAATCGGGTCAAACGAATTGTTATTGGGCTATCATCTGTGTCTGGGGTCAAACGACACCTTAATGGGATGAGGCCCATTAGCTATGCGACCGAGCTAGCTGTATTTAACTCATATCACAATCCAACTCAACCCCTCCTCCTTTTTTTTCCTGCGTTTTTGCTATGATTTTTTTTAGTACTATCTTTTACTTTTGGGTATTTTGGGATGTTGAACGATTGTAAATGTGTTCATTTAATTTCTATACAATAAGTGTGCCACTACATTGGAGTGTTAAAAATGCACTATACTTATGTGCTTCGCACGACAAGAAGTATATAATAGCATGAATAATTAATACATTTTTTTAATATTGGCCAAGATCCAACCGTGCCCTGACTTTGGTTTGCATCCCTCTCGTATACAAATTGTTCTTGGTACTTTTTCACACAAAAAGAGAATGAGATAAAATGCTTCTCGAGCACATGAGATGATACATTGGATATTTGGGTGTTCAATTAGATTGTGACATGGCATAATCATACGAGTTTAGAACTTTATGCAATGGATGAGATAATGCTCAGGTTTGCCATCTCTCAACCGTTGGATGGAGTTTTGTGGAAGGGAGTGAAAGAATTTGGGGAAGGGAGTGAAAGAATTTGTCTTGGTGGGATAAGGATGTGAAAGTGTTTTTTTTAAGTTGTATGTATAGCGGACTTTTCTTTGGTGATGGTTGTAAAACCAATATTATGGTAGATCTAAGTTTCGCTTGGCAGGTAATAGCGTTTGAGGCTCCTTAAGATCAACGAATTGGAGTTTTTTTTAATCTTTTGTGGTGATCATCTTGCACATGGGCCAGGGCCCAGGACGCAGCCCAATGATTTGAGGCCACAATGGGTCAAATTTAAGGCTTAGGGTTCGCCGAGGCATTTGGCAGCGGGCCAATCGGCCTGTTAATAGCCTCACACCACTGAACTATGCTGAGGCGGCTCATAGATTGGCCCCAACCCGGTTAAAATCTGAAATGGTGGCACGGAGTTCGTTATTGGTGTGAACTAGTGACGATGTATACAACCATTCTAATAGTGGCACGAAATTGGAAATTTTATTTTGAAACAAAGGCAAAATATTCATCACAACTACTAAATAACAGGTGATTGAAAATGTTCCAATCAAACTTTTTTTCCATTGATTTTGTTTTGTGGTTTTTGTTGCACCAACCTTTTATGTAAAAATAGATTGAAAACAAATCGGGTCAAACGAATTTTTATTGGGCTATCATATGTGTCTGGGGTCAATCGACACCTTAATGGGATGAGACCCATTAGCTATGCGACCGAGCTAGCTGTACTTAACCCATCTGACAATCCAACTCAACCCCTCCTCCTTTTTTCACTTTTTTGTTTTCCTGGGTTTTTGCTATGATTTTTTTGTAGTACTATCTTTTACTTTTGGGTATTTTGGGATGTTGAACGATTGTAAATGTGTTCATTTAATTTCTATACAATAAGTGTGCCACTACATTGGAGTGTTAAAAATGCACTATACTTATGTGCTTCGCACGACAAGTAGTATATAATAGCATGAATAATTAATACATTTTTTTAAATATTGGCCAAGATCCAACCGTGCCCCGACATTGGTTTGGATCCCTCTCGTATACAAATTGTTCTTGGTACTTTTTCACACAAAAATAGAATGAGATAAAATGCTTCTCGAGCACATGAGATGATACATTGGATATTTGGGTGTTCAATTAGAATGTGACATGGCATAATCATACGAGTTTAGAACTTTATGCAATGGATGAGATAATGCTCAGGTTTGCCGTCTCTCAACCGTTGGATGGAGTTTTGTGGAAGGGAGTGAAAGAATTTGGAGAAGGGAGTGAAAGAATTTATCTTGGTGGGACAAGGATGTGAAAGTGTTTTTTTGAAGTTGTATGTATAGCGAACTTTTCTTTGGTGATGGTTGTAAAACCAATATTATGGTAGATCTAAGTGTTGGGGTTCGGGGCAGAAAACACAAATTTTTTCTTGACCTACGATACCCAATCCCAAGACCTATGCTATGCTGATGCAAGTAACGGACAGAAATAGATCACATACCAGTATGTAGTCCGTTAAGCGGGAAACGTTCCCGCATGAACGTGGTTGGTGTAGTCGTACCGGCAATCCCCGATGCCGCGCAGATCCACGATGACTCCTGTAGCCACCCGATCCTCGCAGACCGATGATGGGATTACGTCCCCGTCGGAATGTTGCTGATGAAGACCTCGCGATACGGCCACGACGATGAAGTAGCACCACAAGTGTAGTGCCTCGCGGGATTATACACATACAGTATACCCGACGTCCCTCCGGGCTCCGAACCAGTAGAGAAGCGGAAAGAAGATGGATTCGGATCCCGATTCCAGCAGCACGACGGCGTGCGTATATTGGAGAAATCCCCAACCCAGAGCAGCCTCCAAACAAGGGGAGTCCACTCAAAGGAAGGAGAAAGGAGGGAGAGAGATGAGAAACTTTTCTCAAAAATTCATGATTAAAAGGGCACCCCTACCCCTCCTTATATAGGCCAAGGAGGGGTGACACCCCCCCTTCCCCTTCCGGGGTGGGACTAATCCCAAGGGGGGGTTATGGCGCACCAATAAGGGGGGTGGGCCCCCTCATGGCGCCATGGCCCATGGGGGAGGACTCCCTCTCCCCCTAATGGGCCCTATGAGGCCCATATGCCTTTTAATTCATTTTTAATTATATTTAATTATATTTTAATATTTAATTCAGATAATTAAATAATAAAACATATATTAAATATTATTAAATATATTTTGAACCTTTCAAAATACCCAGAACAACTTCCGGCCTTCATCGGAACAATTCCGGTCAGCACCGGAACAATTCCGGTGTTCTCTCCAATTTCTCCGGTGATCCCGAATCAATCCTTACTGCGTCGAGTACCCTTAAGTGTAACACCCTACGGTCCGGGAAACAGCAGACATGATCGAGACAATTCTCATTGATCAATGACTAATCAATTGGACCTGGTTACAATCCTTGATAGCCCCTGCGCTTCCATCGAATGAACTTCAATCGCTGTTGGATCCGTTAACCGTGTGCCTGTTCCCTTTGTCCCATGGTACTTTGCTTGTCCGAGGTTTGATCATCGGTATCCAATATACCTAGTCCGTCCTCGTTCTCAACAAACAAGTTTACTCGTTCCCATGATATTACAACTCCGTGACCTAATCACACGTTTGCAAACTTTATGATGTAACATCACCGAGTGGGCCCAGAGTACCTATCCGTCACACGGATGGACAAATCCCGCTTTGATCTATTTGCATACTCATCAACCATCTATTTCGGAATACCCAAAGTGCACCGTTATAGCCAACATATTTCAGTCAGGCGGTGGGATACAAATCAAAGTCTCCTCATAGATGACAATTACGTATGATCATTACGGTCAAAGGATCTGGTCACTACGTTATAGTTATCGCAATGTCGAACTATGTGACTTGATCACATCGCAACACTTCTGGTGGGTGTATGTCCATCATATCATTATCCAATGATACGACTCCATTGTCAACAGACGCCATTGTCTCATGATCAGGAAACCTTGATCATCAATCGCCCAATGGACTAGTATACTAGGGTTAACTAGGGACCTGGTTGTTTGCATACCACACCTGTATTAATGTTTCCGCTTAATACAGTTCTAGCATAGTATCAAACGTATTATGAACTAATGGAATATGCTCGATAAAACATATTTTATTTGCCTCTAGGGCACATTCCCAACACTAAGTTTCGCTAACTTGGCAGGTAATAGCGTTTGAGGCTCCTTAAGATCAACGAATTGAAGTTTTTTTAATCTTTTGCGGTGATCATCTTGCACATGGGCCAGGGCCCAGGACGCAGCCCAATGATTTGAGGCCACGATGAGTCAAATTTAAGGCTTAGGGTTCGCCGAGGCATTTGGCAGCGGGCCAATCGGCCTGTTAATAGCCTCACATCACTGAACTATGCTGAGGCAGCTCATAGATTGGCCCCAACCCGGTTCAAATCTGAAATGGTGGCACGGAGTTCGTTATTGGTGTGAACTAGTGACGATGTATACAACCATTCTAATAGTGGCACGAAATTGGAAATTTTCTTTTGAAAGAAAGGCAAAATATTCATCACAACTACTAAATAACAGGTGATTGAAAATGTTCCAATCAAACTTTTTTTTCCATTGATTTTGTTTTGTGGTTTTTGTTGCACCAACCTTTTATGTAGAAATAGATTGAACAACAAATTGGGTCAAACGAATTGTTATTGGGCTATCATCTGTGTCGGGGGTCAATCGACACCTTAATGGGATGAGGCCCATTAGCTATGCGACCGAGCTAGCTGTATTTAACCCATCTGACAATCCAACTCAACCCCTCCTCCTTTTTTTTCCTGGGTTTTTGCTATGATTTTTTTGTAGTACTATCTTTTACTTTTGGGTATTTTGGGATGTTGAACGATTGTAAATGTGTTCGTTTAATTTCTATACAATAAGTGTGCCACTACATTGGAGTGTTAAAAATGCACTATACTTATGTGCTTCGCACGACAAGTAGTATATAATAGCATGAATAATTAATACATTTTTTAAATATTGGCCAAGATCCAACCGTGCCCTGACTTTGGTTTGCATCCCTCTCGTATACAAATTGTTCTTGGTACTTTTTCACACAAAAGGAGAATGAGATAAAATGCTTCTCGAGCACATGAGATGATACATTGGATATTTGGGTGTTCAATTAGATTGTGACATGACATAATCATACGAGTTTAGAACTTTATGCAATGGATGAGATAATGCTCAGGTTTGCCATCTCTCAACCGTTGGATGGATTTTTGTGGAAGGGAGTGAAAGAATTTGGGGAAGGGAGTGAAAGAATTTGTCTTGGTGGGATAAGGATGTGAAAGTGTTTTTTCGAAGTTATATGTATAGCGGACTTTTCTTTGGTGATGGTTGTAAAACCATTATTATGGTAGATCTAAGTTTCGCTTGACAGGTAATAGTGTTTGAGGCTCCTTAAGATTAACGAATTGGAGTTTTTTTTAATCTTTTGCAATGATCATCTTGCACATGGGCCAGGGCCCAGGATGCAGCCCAATGATTTAAGGCCACAATGGGTCAAATTTAAGGCTTAGGGTTCGCCGAGGCATTTGGCAGCAGGCCAATCGGCCTGTTAATAGCCGCACACCACTGAACTATGCTGAGGCGGCTCATAGATTGGCCCCAACCCGGTTCAAATCTGAAATGGTGGCACGGAGTTCGTTATTGGTGTGAACTAGTGACGATGTATACAACCATTCTAATAGTGGCACGAAATTGGAAATTTTATTTTGAAACAAAGGCAAAATATTCATCACAACTACTAAATAACAGGTGATTGAAAATGTCCAATCAAACTTTTTATCTATTAATTTTGTTTTGTGGTTTTTGTTGCACCAACTTTTTATGTAAAAATAGATTGAACAACAAATCAGGTCAAACGAATTGTTATTGGGCTATGATCTGTGTCTGGATCAATCGACATCTAAATGGGATGAGGCCCGTTAGCTATGCGACCAAGCTAGCTGTATTTAACCCATCTTAGAATCCAACTCCGCCCCTCCTCCTTTTTGAAAACCTTTTTTTTGTTTTTTTCTGGGTTTTTGCTATGTTTTTTTTGTAGTACTATCTTTTTCCTTTGGGTATTTTGGATGTTGAACGATTGTAAATGTGTTCATGTAATTTCTATACAATAAGTGTGCCACTACATTGGAGTGTTAAAAATGCACTATTTTATATGAATTATACATATTACAAAAGGGGTAATTTCAATGCAAAGTTGTGTACAAATTTATTTTGCATTTTTTTAAACAATGCTTCATTTTATTTGTTCATTAAGGGTAATACCTATTCCATTATTTTTTTTCTACTTAGGAAATTGGTTTTCTGTTTTTTATTATTATTATATGTTTATCCTTGCATATTATAAAAACATGTAATTTCTAAGTAATTTATGTGCAAGTTTTGTGATTAAGTTTTTTCTTTTTCTTAAAGGGTAATACCTATGCCACTATTTCATTCTTTCTTAGTTTTTTTTTCATTTTATTCTTCTTAAAGGGCAATAACCAATAATTCACTCTTCTTTAGGAACTTTATTATTTTAAATTTTAATTTTAATTACATTATTTTCTTCTTAGTGGTTCATACCAATGCAACGAATCTATTCATTGTTAGGCATTTGTTTCGATGGAATTCTACTATTATATGCTTCACTAGAAACCTTTATTATTTTTATTTAGTTTTTGTTTCATTTTCATTTTAATTCTTCCTAAAGGGTGATACCATTGCCACTATTTCATTCTTCCCTAAACACCTTCATTATTTTGATTTAGTATTTTGTTTATTTTCTTAAATGGTAATGCCATTGCCACTAATTCATTCATCCCTACAAGCCTTCGTTATTTTGATTTTTTTATGTTTTAATTTTATTTCTTCTTAAAGGGTAATGCCATTGCCACTAATTCATTCTTCTCTAGAAACCTTCATTATTTTGATTTTTTTTTTCATTTTCTTTCTCCTTAAAGGGTAATGGCATTGCCACTAATTCATTCTTCTCTAGAAACCTTCATTATTTTGATTTTTTTTTCCTTTTTTATTTTTCTTTCTTCTTAAAGGGTAATGCCATTGCCACTAATTCATTCTTCCCTAGAAAACTTCATTATTTTGATTTAGTTTTGTTTATTTTATTTTTTTAATTAAGGGTAATTCCACTGCCACTAAGGCATTCCTTTTTAAGAACTTGTTTTTAGAAAATGTTTATTTTTTCATATTGTAAGACAAGAGTAACCTATGTTATGTATATTATTCTTTTGTTCTCGACACATAATTTTCTTTAAGGATTTTCATCATGTGTTTAAATAGTGTTTTCCATGTATTTAATGGATGTTCATTCAGTATTAAATTGTATTCATGTATTAAAATATACTCCCTTTGTAATCTAATACAAGAGGTTTTAGACTAGATCTAAAACACGACTAGATCTAAACGTCTTATATTAGTTTATGTAGAAAGTATGTTACAAACACATTGAAAGAATATTGTTGTATTTTTTTTAATTGTTTTGACTAACATGCGGGAGTTGTTACTAGATTAAGATGCATTTATTTAGCTAGCATCGTTCGAGAGGAGCGAGTGTACTCCCTTCGTTTTTATACTCTGCATGTTAGAGTTGACTAAAGTCAAACTTCGTAAAGTTTGACCAAATTTATTAAAAGAATGAACATTTACTATAGCAAATATATATGATGTGAAAGTATATTTAATAATAAATCTAATGACATTGATTTGTTATTTCATATATTAATATTTAAATTTATATATTTTGTCAAAGTTTACAAAGCTTGGCTTTGACTAAAGCTAATATGCAGACTAAATAAAAACGGAAGGAGTACGTAAGTAGTCACGTAAAATATCCTTTTTTACAATATCCTTTTTTTGCGTGATAATACGTGTTCCATTCATATAATAGAGGTAACATTACACATCACGTACTCCCTTCGTCACGGTTTAGAAGGCACGCTTGGAAAATTTATGAGACCAAGGCGGTCACCGATTGGTTATGAGATATATCTGATGTAGTATCCATAAATTACTGGAGTAGTAGTACCAATTACATTCATTTCATGCATGCATCAACTTCACCCGACATGAGTAGCAAAAAATTGAGAAGACACATGATACATGCAGTGGCGATTCTACTAGGCATGCTTCAACAGGCTCAAGCCTGCCCTTCGAAACTGAAAAATGAAAATTTACTAGTAGTTCTCAGCCCTCTGTCTAGTATTTAGCCTATTGCTTCCGAGTTCAAGCCTTTGTACTGAAGTTCAGCCTACCTTTGCTTTTGTTCTAGATTCGCCACTGCATACATAAATGAAGTAGTAGTACTAATTAATAGAAGTAATTGCCTTCGCGCCTTAAATCTTGTATATTATGAAAACGCACGCAAGATTAACTGTGCCTTCTAAACCGTGACAGTGAAAGTAGTACATATCAAACTAATAAAATTGAAAAACAGCAAATAGATTTTCTTTGCTCAAAGAATCTTCAACCAAGAATGAACGTAGCTCTGATTCAGAGAAAGAAAAGGCTGTGTTCTGCTGTCCGGATGCGGCCACGACGCCAACTTGTGAACTTGTGAGTTGTGACGTTGCTCGCCGCCGAATGCCGATCAAGATTCAGCAAGAAAACACGACTCTTACCTGTAGTACGTAGTAGGCGACGCCGACGAGGAGAAGCGAAACAGCATATCTGGTGGTTCATGACGCACGTCAGTCAGTCAGTCGCAGCACAAGACACGGGTGAGGTGAGGTAGCATCGCATGATTCCGCCCCGGAATCTTCCTGTGCCGCCGCTTCCGCTTCAGGCGAGGGCGGCCATTGTCCCCCTCCTCAGCTTTTCATGGCCTGCCACAATGGTCCCGACGGTGCCGCCGCCGGCCGTCGTATGCATTGCATTGCCGCCACTCCCCGGACCCGGAACACACGCCGCCGGACCTTCGCCGTCCGACCCCCCATCTCCGTCCATCACCCAGCCGTCCGGTGCCTCTGCTTCCGTGTTCACAGTCAGAAGAAGCGGGCAAGCATTTCTGGCCTCTGTTTCAAAAACAGTGTAAGAAGAAGCGGCAACTAGACGATGGATGGATATAGGCTTGATTGAGCGACCCAAGATGATGCTAGCAGAAGCAGTATAATTTTTGTCAAGTGCAAGTTCCAACAAGAGAATCCGGCAAAGTTTGATGAGGGCGAGGGGGACAAAACAGGGGCAGCTGAAAGAGGCCGAAAGTGAAAGGGAACGTGGCTTTTTGGGCACGGACAGACAGACATCCCATTCAGTCAGAGGATCGCATTAACAATCCTTAATGCCGGTGCTCGCCGTGGATCAGAGCCAAAGCATAGAGCTTATCCCATCCTTCGAGACCCCCCTAATCAATCAAGAAAGAAAGAAAGATCATCTTGGACAGAATGAGGAACCCCTTGAATGGTCTCTGATCAAATTCCATACTGAATCAGTGGTATGCTTGATAATGAATGAAAGATATGGCAGCCAGCACTGAAGTAAAATAATGTGGTGATACGACACGACGCATCGATCCATGTCGCAAGCGACCAAGGCAAAATGAGCAGAGGATCGCAGCTGAGAGCATCAAATATTTTGGGCCACAGGCTAGAGGAATCAATCTTCCGTCCTGACCTGACCATACCTCGACGCAGAAACTACAATGATAAGCTGCAAGGCATGTCAGCCAAGCAGAATCTAATGGTGGCGTCAAGTTCCAAATCTGAGGAGCCGCAGGGCGCAAGCATCAGGATCGGGGAGCAGTACAGACTCCAGCGGTAACCTGATCTCTCACAAAACATGAGAGAATATGGCACCGACCCAAATCTTTGGGAAATCCTCCGGCTCCGGTGGTCACCGTGGTCCGGCCTAAAAGCCCACCTGCTTTTCTTCTTTTGACGAGTTGCTTTTAACTGTTTGTCATGGCTCATTGCTGCGTTGACGTTGAGAGTAAAACTGTAAAGGAGAGCGACGTACACTCCTCTTTCTGCCTGCAGTGTGCAGTCCTCTCTCACTCTCACTCACCCTGCGTCCCGTCCGTCTGCATGGATGGAGAAGCTCCCGCCACGTCCAAGTTTACATTTGTATTGTACCGTGCCAGCATAAATGAAATGAAATGAAATGAAAAAGCGCCACAAAACTCCAATCGATGACTGGTTGGTTGGTGGTGACAAATTGACAATGGATGGTAGGTCGACACTGACAAGGCGACACTAATGCACGCAGCAGGTGAAACTTCATTACACCATCTTGGTTTGCTTCTTGTAAACACCAGATTAAGCTTACATTATAGTACATCCATATTAGTACTTGGACTTGTTGTTTGCTGTCACTCACGGCGACGCTGGCCAGTCGAAGCCGGCGTAGCTCTCGCTGAACCCGCCGCCGTAGAACCGCACCTCCAGGTTCTCCACAAGGCCCTGCCCGTCGTCCCACACCGCCTCGTCGTCGCTGTCGTCGTCGTCTTCGTCGTCGTCCATGAGCTCCCACGAGTAGACATCATCATCGTCGTCGGAGCACTCCTCCCAGTAGCTGTTCTCGAAGCAGTCATCGACGCCGGGGCCGAGCACGCTGAGCCCGGGGTGCCGCGCCCGGAGCACCGCCTCGTCGACGGCCCAGCAGCCGCGGAGGTCCACGAACTCCAGGCCCCGGCACCGGGACAGCACCTCCAGTATGGCCTCCGTGGTGACCAGCATGTAGCCCGCCTCCAGGTGGCGGAGCCCCGGCATGGTGCGCGCGATGGCGCGGGCCTCGTCGTGCTGCCCGCACGCGTCGCGCCCGGCCACGTCCGTCGGGTGCATCACGCGCCGGAGCGCCGCCAGGGACCGGCAGTGCCGGCCGAACGCCTCCAGCGCGCGGGCCCCGATCTTGGTGCAGCTGCTGATGTCCAGGAAGGTGAGGTTGGGCAGCCCCGGCGCCACCGCCTCCACCACGGCGTTGCTGATCTCGCTCCGCGGGATCTCCAGCGTCCTCAGAGCGCGCGCGCTGGCAGGAAGACGTGGGGAGAAATTCAGACACGCCTGCCATTTCGAATGATCTTACGGAGATGGTTAGAGTAGAAAGAGGCTTACTGGTCGCCGATGAAGGAGAAGAGCGGGTGGCAGGGGAGGCCGGAGACGCTGAGGCGGCGGCAGGAGCCGGAGCTGCGGCGGACGAGGAGGTCGACCATGCGGACGAGCTGGTCCGGGCGGCTGTGCCGCTGCTGGCTCCAGTCCTCGATGTCGATCTCCTGCCAGCAGTAGGGCCCGGCCACGACGCGCCCCCAGGACCTGCACACCCTCGGCACCACCGTCAGCACCTCCTGCAGCGGCAGGTTCCGGAACACCAGCCCCAGCGCGTCCGGCAGCAGCTCGTCCCAGCACCTCTGCTCGCCGCCGCCGCCGCACTCCTCCATTATTCCCTCACCAATCCCCTGCACAGCCACCAAAGAACCATATCCCTGATCAAGAAGCTGCGAAATCACCGGAATTCTCCGCTCCGGCCAAGCCAAGAACCAAAGCGCCTACCTTGGAGATCAGTCGAGAGTGAGGGGAGCAGCTGAAAGCGGCAGCCGGGCTCGTCGGAGCGGAGCAGACGGCCGGCCAGTGTGTGTGACGCCGTGATGAGCAAGCCCAAATGAGGAAACCTATCCAAGAACCGAGCGAGGAGCGAGATATAAAAGATGGCAAGCAAAGTGGCTTAGTGATTAATTAAAGCGCTAACTACGACTACTAGGTAGTACTCCAATCAATCAGGGAGTACCAGGAAGGGCACGGCACAGATCTGAGATGAACGGAACACGCCTCTTGCAGGGGGTGGAAACGGGCTCGTCAGGGGCAGTGTGTACGCATGACGATTGGTGCTGCACGTCCATGTGTGTGTGTGCTGCCGTTGGACATCAGGGTCAAGGAGAAGTCTGGCTATGTGTGGGAAAGGAGGAATTCTTGGGTCTCAAACTTTTATTTTGCTTCAAGGATATGGTGGTTTAAATTTGTAAGAAATAATTATTATCCGCGGGATCAAATTCGACTTGCGGCTGGCCCGTGTAGGACGCTCGACCGCCATTTACAACGAATCAGGTTCGAGCAAGCGAAACTAGGGCACACGGTTGCAAGTGCGGAGACGAGCCACACACTCAGCACCATAAATCCCTCGGTGCTCCCTCACCTTTCACTCTTCCCTTGCTTCATTGTCGCTAACTCGCACTGAGAACTCGAAAAGACCCGCGATAGGAAGATCCGGACAATGAGCGTCGGAGACGGGAAGATCTAGATGATGACCATCGGCGATAATCATTCGTGAGCGTTTCATCACCACTTTGTCAATGGTGATAAACACTTCCCTTCATGGTTTTGGGTTTGATTTTGGGTGCAATCTAGAGTTCAATTTTGGTTTTGATAAGGCTCGAGTTGGGTCTCCATTTAGACCTGATTGAAAGTTGGATATAGGGGGTGATCAATTCAATTTGAGGGAAAGATCAATTTGATTTGAGGGAAGATCAATGTGATTTCGGCTTAGATGTTCTATCCCGTTCATCAATATTCTTCACTGCTTTGTAGCCCATGTATCAGGGTGATCGTTGGCACGAGGATTGGTTCTACACATTCCAGCTCTTGTCCTTGTACCAGCTATCCCCTTATAAATGACATGCAATGAAGATTATCATTATTGAAAGATATGATGGTCCTTGGTAATGTTGCTCAGGGCAGCTCCTCCAAGGACAAGCTTGTCGTCGATAATGTAGAACAAGGCAATGCCTCCAAGAGGCGTCGGCGGAAGCCGGTGAAGGTTGGCCACTTCACGAGCCAGTATCTCCAACCCAGTTTTGCTAGGTGGTAATTGAATTTACTTCTCATCTTCGATGTCTTTCAACAACACCTATGCACCATCCCATGGTATATCATTTTGAAGACAAACATTAGAAGCAAGTGGCATGTCAATCTCCAGGATGGTAACAGGACGATTGCCATGAATGAAGGGTGATCCTTGTCTTTTTCATAGCTCACCAACTGATGTTTGGATACTTCATGACCTTCAAGGTCCAGACCCAGGACGATGTGTGAGTGCTTTGTAATCTCTCTTTATTTAGTGTCCGGGTCTCGAATTTGTATGAATGTGGGTAACATGTATGACTATCGACTATTGTGTGTATGCTTTTTCAATATGATGTAATCTTTGTTCTTTACTGGTTCTTAAATTATGCCTATGATTGTATGTGTGTTGATGACCTCACCACGAAACATAAGTTACCACACTATACAACAGTATGTCAGTATGTGGCATATAAACATTACAGACTTGTAACCAAACATCGTGCTCGTGTGTCTGCTTGTATTTAACAAGTGGTTTGTCGGAATATCAAACCAAATATAAAACATGATTCAACGACTGTATCAGCTTAGCCAAGCTCTGTAAAGCAATCATTTTAAAAGTGTCAAAATCAATACAAGGAACAGAAACAACGCTTAAGAGGATCTACAACCCGGCCTAGCCCCTTAAACGACCGCAAACATGCTCGTCAGCATACGTTGACGGTAACCGAGCCTCCGCAATGGTTCCCTCATATCCCCTCAATATATGTTATCGGTGCAACGCAGAAAAACACATATCAACTACGTAGATCATCAATGAACATAGCAACAAATTTCATCACTGAACATAGCAACATAATTCATCACCAGACATAACAACACGTTTCATCACCGTGCATAGCACAAACACACCAAAAGTCTACTGAAAACATATATAAAATGGAGGGGTTCGAACATCACCGTTAGCCTTAGCCGTCCGCTGGCTGACGGCAAAGTTGGTCGCCGTTAACTCGTGCCAGCCAGGGACACGTGGCCGACAGTAGGCCGTCCGCGTTTCTTTGCCATCAGATTTTGTTCCGTTTGCCGTCCGCTCGCTGACGGCTTAGACACAGCTGACGGCAATCATCCATACACCGTCAGTTGTTTCTTTGCCGTCAGCCTGACCGACGACTGACGGCATATCACTCTTCGCCGTCCGCCCCGACGAATAGCTGACGGCAAAGCACGAAGCTGACGGCAAAACTCATGTTTCCAGTAGTGCACTTCCCCGCTGATCCTTTACCCTTGTGGCCACCGATGCAGATGCAGCTTTTCGTGTAGGCGTTAGCGACGAAACGGAAATTGTTCTAGTCATCGAAGTCTCCCGAGACATCAGATTCTTCAGAGAAGGAAATGATGTCGGCTACACGGCCATTGCTCCAACCCTCGCCTTCTCGCAGCCTCACGTTTTGATTGCTCGATACCGAGTCGAAGTGGCTTCGCGTACTTGTGGCGAAGCCACCACGCGTCGGTCCCCGTCGTGGTGAGCAAGCGCCGGATGATCGTGGCGAGGAGTTGATCGTGTAGATTGACCGGCTTATGCATGCGAGACCGATGGGAGAACGTCGTGCCCTCTCCCTCATTGGATGTCTCTCACGGCGTGTAGTGCGCTCCTCAAATTTGGCTAAGGCGTTGATGCGAGCCCGAGGACCTACCGGTGGTCGAGGACGATGGCAGGAGTGTGCAAAGAACGCGTCGGAAAGGGGCACGGATTGCCCGGAGCAGTGTGAGTGCGACGGGTCTGAGCCGTTGTCTACACTCCAACACCAAGCGATAAGGGATGTCTTGGAGTGAGAGTATCTGTTGTTGTCCACCTATGATCTGCATAGCGCAATGCAAACGATGGGCTCCTACTCGTCGCCGGCCTCTACCTCACGCACCAACGACTCTCAATCGATGGGGAGTCGCCGCCAGATCCGTCGTTGAACTCAGTGCGGCCACAAGTTTTTTTTTCTCGAATACGCATAGCATGCGTATCATATATTAGAAGATAGAAAGGGGGGGGGGGAAGAGCCCCTCTACAGTTTTGGCATACAACTCCACCTTACAACGCCACCCTAGCTCTACTCTAGCCTGCGGACTACTCCCCAATTGCCCGCCTAGTGAGGGCCTGTAGGGGGACCTCCTGCTCCACCGTGAGTAACCCAGCTTGAATCCAGGCCTTCCACTCGACCAAAATTTTCCTTCGAACAACCGCCACTGATGGGTTGGCATCATCGAACACAATGCTATTCCGATGCTTCCACAATTCCCACATGCAGAGAATGAGGATAGCCCTCAGATCCTTGGTGGCACCAGAACTAGAGTCCTTTGCCTCACACCATTCGTTAAGTGTGGTGGTGGTCGTGGGTTCCCAATTCGGCTTGCTGATCGCCCAGCAGATGTCGTGCCATAGCTCCCGCTCAAAAACACACTCCACAAGGATATGGCTGATTGTTTCCTCCCCTTGGTCACATAATGGACATGAGGCCTGGTGCGGCAAGCCACGCCTCGCAAGCCTATCCGAGGTCCAACACCTGTTCTTGAATGCCAGCCAAACAAAGAACTTGCACTGGAGCTGCGCCTTCGAGTCCCAAGTGAACTCGGCAGACGGATGAACCTCGCGTCCAGCGAACTTGGCCGCGTAGGCCGATCGTACCGAGAACGCTCCACTGCGCTCCCAAGACCATCGATGGTCATACGGGGAGGAGACGTCTAAAACTACCTCACCAAGCCGAACCCAAAGGCTCAAGAACTCCTGGATGGCGTCTGGGGCCAGGTTTGGCCCAATGTTCCGAGGCCAGTTACCCCCCGTGAGCGCCTCCTCCACCGTTAGGCTCGCCTAAACCACAGGAGGGATCTTGTCATATAAGGAGGGCGCCAGCTCCTTCATGCGATCCACATGCAACCACCTATCCTCCCAGAAGAGTGTGGAGGATCCGTTCCCGACAACTACTCGCGCCGCCGCTTTGAACAGCTGGTCGGACTCCTTGGGGACTATGATGTCGAACTCACTCCAGGGCCTAGAGCTATCCACACGCTTCAGCCATGGCCATCTAGACTGCGGCCACAGGTTGACATGAAGATTGGAAGTGGCCTAGAGAGAAGGAGACGAAGGGTGAAGAGTGGAGTGAATAATGTTGTTCGAATAGGCAAAGGTTCGTCCAGATGAAGAATATGTGTGATCCAGATAGGTTAGCATGGGCAGATCCGACAGGACGAACACATCGAGGCGTGATCGGGCGTCTCTATAACCGTCATAGGTTTAGACCAGGTTTGAAGAATATCGGCCAACCCGAACGTATATGACCGATTTAGGAAGATCAACTTGATCATATATTTTTTGATAGGGCATTGATCGGATCATATGTTTGATCAGTTTGCAAAGCTGAATTGCAGATGCTCAGCGTGATAGAAGCGTATTGTATGTCTGTCCGATTGGAGAAGGGAAGAAGATTGCCCGGGTTTCACTTTGGATGTGCAAGAGGGAACCCCGGGCGAAGGGTAGAGGGACTCGAGAGGGTGGTCTGTACTCGTCACATGACTGATGGAGAAAGGCTACGGATTTTACCATCTTTTGTGAGTGACTCTTCCGTGTCTGTAAGATTAACAGATTCACGGCTCACACACTAAAAAGTGTTATTTTTTGGTGAAACACGGACACAGTTAAAAAAGTTTGTAATTTGGCTGGCGATCGTTGTGCTGCAGCAAGTTGGAATACTACTACGTGCGTACAAACTAGTCTATCGCACTGTTGGAGCTGGCGCTTCCAGGACACAGTGCCGGTGATATAACGTGCAACTAATCGTGCATGTGGATTCTTTTCATGAATAAATGCAGGAGAGATGAATGGTACTTACTCCTGTTATTCCCATCATTGCCAATGCAATGCGGCAGCATTTCTTCCTGTAGCAAGCTACAGTACCAATTGGTGTAGATCTATGATATGAACACTGTTCCGTAACAATTCAGGCATTGGTGTAGAAACTTTTTATTTTCGAGAAAAAATAATCAAGAATTCGTTACATAAGTACAAAAATAACGAACCATACATGAGAGTTGTACATTAACTCACAAGGGGATTGCTAAATCTCAGTTGATTTAGATTTAATCAAGTCTCAATCGATATTACCTCCGATCCATATTAATGGACTCAACTTTGTCTAGATTCGTATGTATCTAGTTAAGTATTTAGACTAGATGCATATGTATCTAGACAAATTTAAGTCCATTAATATGGATCGGAGGGAGTACTATATTTGTGAGATCGTATGTGAAGATTCGTGTAAATAGAAAAACTTGTTTTCTTTTTATATAATTTACCACTTGACGGAGACTTTGATTAAATCTCAATCGACTGAGATATAGACACATCCTAGCTCAAAACACCTCTAAAAGAATAACCGACCAGGAAGTATTTAATGACCAAAAAGCGTCTACAACAAGACCTCTCACATGTTCGAATGGACAGCCCGGTCAAGAAAACGCGATTTAAATTGATCTTTCATACCTGTTCAAGGGTATCTTCAATGCGATCCCTCCAACCTTCAATAAAAGTTCGGATTATTTTTGCCATCTAACACGGTATTGTATCCATTCGTGGATTCGTTCGCATGTCCATTTTCCCGCAAGTAAAACTGAGGAAGATTTTGCGGGAATTCAAACATCTGCATGTTCGACCAAAAGCAAGCATGTGGTATTTTTCCTCCTTTCTCTCTATTGCCAACAACCACAATCCATATAATATGCTTTTTAATCATCTTGATATCCAGATTTAATGCATACAATTAGATGGTTGACTTCTGTATCGAGTCCCCATGCAAATGTGGTTCACGGATATTTGCAACGTCCTTTTTAGGGCATTGTGTTGGAAATTCCCTTACACTTTTGAGCTGACTAACACCTTCAAACTCAATCAAATGTGGAGCGGATATGGAAAGGCTTGTACGCACACAGACATGTTCACCCCGTCGGACTGATTGACGTCGGCTCACCGCATCCCCACGCATAATCGACGAACATTAGATCCCGCTCAACACTCTTTACTGCCCCTCTCCCTTTCTCGTCAAGGCGCTCTGACTCACCATCGAGCAGTCGGAGCACGAGGCTGTAGCGGCGGCGAGGGCAACTCGACACGCCAAGGAGCAGGAGCGCCTACTCCGAAAGCTACTGAGGAGCAAGGGGAACAACTACGACTCCTCCTCATCAGACAGCTCCGACGATGACGACGATGCCCCT
Source organism: Bromus sterilis (assembly GCA_950022295.1). Classification (NCBI taxonomy): domain Eukaryota; kingdom Viridiplantae; phylum Streptophyta; class Magnoliopsida; order Poales; family Poaceae; genus Bromus; species Bromus sterilis. The sequence goes on along the minus strand of OX465599.1, from coordinate 27,652,829 downwards.
CCGGCAGCCGCTGCATATATGAAAGGGTAGAGCCGCACCGGTGATCGCAAGGGAAAGGCTTCTGCAAGGTTAAAAAAAATACTAATTCCCCCGCCCTTTTCCGTACTATCTTGTTCTATGTAGTACTGTTTCCGTTTCAAATTAGATGACTTATATTTGTTGACATGTGTATCTAGACACGTATACAAATTAAAATAATCTAATTTGAAATGGAGAGAGTATATATTTATGTTTTAGCACTTCTTAATCAGTAATACTCCTTTTGTACGGGATTGATTATAATTTTTGTTGTCTAACGACGAACTTGCTTATTTTGCTTGTTGATCTATGTACTCCACAGTTCTACGTTGATCTAGTTACTTCTACAGTTCCACGTTGCTTGTTGCATGGATATGAGCTATTGGATACAAAGTACACGACTGTAGGAATAAGATACGTAATAATAAAAAAATGCTTGAACAATGCACGCAAACGCATCCGATCGAGTTGCGTGCGCATGATCATGTTGATTTTGCACGTACAGGTGGAGAGACGCATGCATGATTTTGCCAATCTGTGTTGGTCCGATCGTTTTACGTGGGTCAAGCATGGCGGATTCCTCTCCTGCTGGGGTTGAATTTAGGGCCATGGCAGCGTGCTCCTGTCGGCCTCACACCCACCGTCGGAGTGCTCTACACTTCCGCAAACCCGTGCTCGTGACTCCTCGGACATTTCTACTACGTGTCTCTTGTTTCAAGACACACTTTTGCATGAGATGCATCTGGACGACAATGTCCTACTCATAGACTACCGTGCATCTGGAGTGAAAATATTTGCTTTTCGCAGTGAATAAATAAAGTACTTCCTTCGATTCAAATTAATTAAGTACAAATTTGTACTAGAGTTATATTAAGTGTGCGTCAATTAATATGAATCGGAGGGTCTGCATATGTGCAAACATATGTAAAAGTGTGTCCACAGAACGAGAGAACATCTGGCATTTCTTTTAACAAGAGTAGGGTGTTGAAGAAGGACGATGACGATCACGTCAGCGTGTTCCGACGGCCATTAAGATTTACGGCGTCTGATCAAAGGTGTCGGATGTTTCACGCAAGTAGATCGGATTTGTTTTATTGGGAAAATATATTCCGGCATCAGAGGGCGGTCGAATCAGCTTAAACGTAACGCCAGCTCTGGTCGGCTCGTCTCCTTTCTTGTGAGGTGGACGGGTCAGCCAGTAGTACTATCACTCAACTGTCATTTCTCCGAATCTAAGGCGAAGAGACTTTTCACAAAAGAAAGGAGTTCATTTTTATATTACGGTACTCCCTTTATTTCATAATGTAGTATGTCCACGCTTATTGAAGTTCAAGTTTGACCGTAAATTAAAGCAACGAGACCAAATTCGGCGGGAGCAAAAATTATATCATTGAGTTTGTATTCGAAAAAAGTTTTTGATAATACATTTTTTGTTTTCGCCGTAGTTGGTCTCGTTGGTTAAATTTATGGTCAAAGTTGAAGCACGGAAACCGAGGACACACTTTATATGAAATGGAGGGAGTACTACAGAGAATTAAGCATCTTTATTGAAGAATAATGTCAAGATTAAAACACTGTGGGCATCACAATGGGGGAGGAAGGGGGGTGATATGGGGAAACTGTAGAAAAAAGGCACGAGCCTCTCTCACGTCGCTATCGTGAGCAATCGAGAGGGCAAACCCAAGCCGACGCCAGGCCTCGACCAACGTTTCCTTCCTTCTGTCGTCGTTGTCGAAGCGCGCCGCTGGGGAAAGCTCGATCGGCGTTGACGGCGATGGATCCCCCTTTCCCCTTGCATCGATGATGCGCGGCACATAACGAATCACCAATGTGGTGCCGCGACACTGCTCCTGGGTGCGGCGGCACAAGGTCGGGCTCATGCGGTGAGGCCAAGGTGGCATGCCGATGGCGTGGAAGGTTGTGTGGTTGTGGACTTGTGGTGGCGTGCGTGCACTGCGGCGGCGGCGGCCAACCGATGACATGGATTGCACGGCGTAGATCTGGGGCTGTTGTTTGGCTTTCAGACTGTGGAGGTAGTCCTTGACCTGCATGACAAGGGTTGAGATGCAGGATGGTGGTCGCTATGGCGACGCAGCGGTCGTGGCTCTTTCGAGGCAGCGCATGGTGGCGGTGGACTCCTCCCTTCTCTTGGATCCGAACCGGTAGCGTGTGCTATTGACTTGGCCTAGGGTTTGCACTTGGGCGGCCAGATCTGGGCCCTAGGCAGATTGGGGTGTCACCCAGGGTAGGTGAGGATGGATTCATCTCGGTTTGTTCCTGTGAGCGGTGTCGTGGGTGCGGTGGTCGATGACGATGGTCCCCATGTCACTTCATCGTCTTTCGGATCGTCTTCAATGACCTCGGACATGGCGTCATTCGTGCTCTGGGTGACAACCTATCGATAGTCATGGGGTCATGTCTCTCTCGGACCATTGGGACTGGTTGGGAACACATGGGTCGATGCCTCCGACGATGGAGGTGTGGACCCGGACCCGCGTACTAATTCCAGGCTAGGATTGGAAGGCTTGTCGTCCACTTTTTCTGCCATGGCCGGGTGGTCGTGAAGTGGATGGGTGGAAAACTTTTGGGACCTGAATGCCAGTGCAGTGGCCCGGGGTGGTGATCCCCATGTTTCGCTCTCCGGCGAGCATCAGGGAGATGGTGGTGGCTATTTCTGTTGGTTTCTTGGGAAGCAAAGGGACGTCCTATGATGGCAACTTATGACATCAAGATTAGGATGTGGTGGCATATGATCTTCGAGATGGCTTAGGCACATCGAGTTGGCACTGATGAGATGCCGAGTGAAAAACTACGTGTTTTGGCACCAACGGTGGTGAGACCCATGGGTATTCGGTGCCATCTATCACTTAGATATTTACTAGAATCTATTATTTCGTATGCAGTAACGAGTAATGTTTTTGCTCTACTCCTCAGATCTAGCAAATATTGTACCCGGCATCATCTTACTCTTAGGTTACTTGAGTTTCAAACCTTCCCTAGAGATTAACTACAAACTACTTATAATCAATCAAATTCAACAACGATGTGAATTATGACAAGAAACTAAAACGCAAAAAATGTCACTTGATAGAAAGGAATTTCATACTACCTCCGTCCTGGTGTATAAGACACTTGCGTCGTTCTAGGTTGGCACTTTAACTGATTAAATATATGTTATACATAATGAAAAATATATATTCAAAAACTACAACTTCACATGAATCCGATGATATAATTTTGATGACATATGATTCACATTTAGTTGTTTAAATCGATGACCTAGAACTACGCATGCGCCCAATACACCCGGACGGAGGTAATACTATTTTTTAGGGGTTTGAATTTTATAAAAGAAATCTAAATTGGTCATCGTTTCACATTATTGAAAATTTGTATGATTCATTTGCTTTATATCTTGAAGAAAATTTATCATGGTCTTATGTTTTTCCTGTGCTATCAAGCATTTTTCTAACTAATTTATCATAGTTCTCTAAATCTATTGGATCCAGGATGGCATGCCAATCTCATCATGCAATTTTGAAATCTAGCATGTTGAGAATCATGTGAACCGAAGATTTAGAAAAAGCAAAGAAAACATCTCAATTCACTCGTGGTTGGATGGCATCTCGTAATCGGTACGGTAATAGGAGGAGGATTGTCCTTCTGAGCAAAACAAAGTAGTGTGTCATAACATGATCTTGGTACGTACTCCCTCCGTAAAAAATATAAAAATACGTAGATTGCTAAAATAATGATTTAAACATTTTTATATTATTTTACAGAGAATGTACTAGTGTACTTGGCTTTAATCTTCCAAATAATGTTATCCTGAACCAGAAAAATTGCTCATGACCTAGACGAGACGGCATTGCAGGTATGGAGCAATCGGCTTGCATTGCATGGGGTCCTCTTTCACAGATGGCTGCTTGCATTGCATGGGGTCCTCTTTCACAGATGGCTGCTTGCTCTATCGCTTTCTCTTCCAGCTCCAGCAGCGACGTGCATCTTGGAGAAAAGTGCAGCTTTCTGCCCATAATGACTTCCTTCATGGCTTCATGCATCATCCTTCTGGCCCCCAGCAGCCAAAATACCTTGGCAGTTGACAGACAGGGACACAATAATTACCAGTTTAGCGTGCACGCACAAGCATGCTACGTAGTACGTAGTACGGGTATGCTGTACTTGACTAGCTTGCATCAGCTGCCTGCCTTGCGATTCAATTTCCTACTAGATCATACTTATAGGAAAGCTGGCAGTATTTTTTACTGTGCGCAGATCGAACGTACCCTAACAATGCTCCAAAGTCCAAACTCCTCTGTAAACAGCATGGTCATAGAGTTGTTACAGTTCTAACTTCCGATCGAGCACTACCGGCAGGCCCTGGTGGCAGCGAGTGATCTGCGACGTGCGACCTGATGATGTGAGGGAATACGGGTGAGGTACGCATCTGTGCATTGCATGGGCAGAGGGAGAGGGAGATAGTAGATGCCTCTGTCTAGCTAGACCATTTCATCATGTCAAGCGCATCTTCTCGCGGGCAAGGCATCCAGGGGCTTCCTCCCTGCACTGCAAACATGCAGCTTGCATCCAAGATCGCTAAATGCTCCTGCAGTGGCCAGCGGAATAAATGAGCATTCAACTACTGGCCAACCCAGCAGCAGGGCCACTCAGAGGTTCAGGTTCAGGTAAACCCTCTCCGCACGCCGTGCTTGAGTGGTAGTGGTGGTGTGGCTGTGGCGTGTGAGCTTCTCCTTGGCACGGCTAGCTTCTCCCGGTCTCTCGTCTCGGAGCCCGGATCTATATTCTCTCATAGATTTAAGCTTTAAAATGCTACTCTAGTAATGCTAAAGCTAAGCAGTAGGTAAGGTGTCCTAGGAGGGAGAAACATGTGATTTTGCCTGACAAGTGATTAGCACTACCGCCATTATCCATGTTACGTTCGTCGGCAATCTATCTAGCTAGCAATATCATGCATGGCACGTTCAGCTTCACCTACCATGGAAACAACGAGAGAAAAGAACCGGGTGGATGGACAGCAGGGATAGCTAGCCGAGCCCATTGTGGCGTGCACGCTACAGCAAACGCAACGCCTTTGATGGGGACTTGAGCCCTGTGCTGTGCAGTGCAGCGATCAGCTCACATGCCCAAGGGAATCCCCTCATCCTTGTTTTTGCAAATGAGACAAGTTGGCGCTCTGTTAACCCCGAGCTTTACACAGTGCTGGCCACCATTAGGCCCAGCACTGGCAAATGGCAGCAGCAGTGCACCACAGTGTGGAGTCACCGGCCGAGTGAATAAAACTTATGGTGGTGTGACTGTTATGGGAGGTGATTATCACAGTCTCACAGCACAGGCATGCAGCATCACGGGGCTATGTTATATGCCGATTTACACTGCATGGCACAGTACTCTAGATGGTAGTAACGGGAGAAGGTCGGCAGTGAGCTCCGTGTGCAGTGCAGGTCCATGATTTGGTTGGAAATAATCCATCCGATGGTTAAAAGTTTCAGGGGTTTGACAGAGCTGATCTACCACCAACCAGTGAGTGAGCCTTTCTGCTCGGCTGTGCACCTGCACCACAATATGATGGCTTGGTGCAGAGCGAGCCTGGAGGGAGAGGGATAGAAACGGCGCAGGGCAGCAGCAGTGGCAGCCAAACTAATGGCTGGAAATCATTTGCCACGCCAGTGGTAGTGCACTGCTCTGCGTGTGAAGACACGACGGATACATACGTGTCATGTCGGTGGTGCTTGTTGCCAGAAAATGTGCTGACCATGTGTGTGCAGATCTTTCTAAAAAAATGCCACCGTAATAAAAAAAATTGTAAAAATATTATAAAAAAGACAACTATACACTGATGACACGTTCGACAAGCGTCACAGAAAACCTGCCATCACTACCAGTGACGACACATGGTGACGTACCAACGTGCCAGCACCACGTGCCGCCTACCGGATGACCTGCTAATGTACGGTGTTTTTTAACAATATTTTTTACATGTGATCTCTTTTAATTTTACGATAACGATAATGGTCCTTTTTGATAAAAAAAATTGTGTGTGTACTGAAAGATTGGGAGAGAGTAGTTTACATTTTGTGTTGGAAAAAGATCGAAACGAACCCTAAACTCGTACAACCTCAATATCGAAATATAAATTGTTGGGCTCCCTTCGTGCAAGTCTACCCAACTAACTATATTTCGGTACAACGGGAATAAAATAAAGCTAAATCAAACACTGAATTTTGAATCCAAGATATCAACACTATGAACTTACAATGCCTATTTTAAACCTTGAACACGTTCTTAAAGGGAAAAAGTTCAAAACGAACCTTGAACTAGTAGATGAAAGCTAAATCGAACCCTAAACTTACAATGCCACAAATCAGCACGCCAAACTCTTTGATCCTGATCTATTTTAAACCTTGGTGGTATTCCCAAATAGGAATCATCGACGTCGCAGATAAATTCCCTGCATATTTTATTGGACCAACCCATTATGCGCCAAACAAGCTTTTTTCGGAATGTGCAACATAAAAATATTAAAAAAAATGTTTTCTTTCTAAATTATGTCCAGAAATTGTTAAAATTTAAAATTGTTCATCATTTTTAAATAAAGTTTGCGCATTACAGAAATTGTTCAAAAGTATGCACAGAGCGCCATGTGATTGGGCCGGCCCATTATGAAGCGTAGGGGGAATAGAAGAAGAAGCAGGACACACTCTAGAGAACGGGCGGGAAACACTGTAGCAACGGTTGCTATTGTAGCATCTGGTTCTTCGTTGCAGTCTCGTTTTTTTTTGTCAGTTTTTGTTTTCTACTTTCAAAATGTGAACAATCTTTGAATTTTCCGAACATATTATACACTGAACATTGACTTAATATCTAAAGGAAATTTTGTAATATACGCTGAAAAAAAATTAAATTAGATTGAAAACAGTTTTTTCAGTTTATATTGAACAAATTTTAAATAGTAATTTAATATTTATAATATACGCTAAATATTTTTTGAAACTCAATGAACATTTTAATAATATACATCGATTTTTTTAATACGCATTAAAATATTAGAAATTGAGAATATTTTTTAAATAAAATTATATTTCTAAATTTTAATTTTGAAAAATGGGAAATTTTAATTTGTGACAAAAAATAGGAAAAGGAGCATTTTCCATTTTTTGAAAAGATTTCAACAATTTGTCAAATGCGCAAACTTTTTCTCAAATTGCTGAACAAATTTATAATTATCTAAATTTGTTCAAAATTGCTTAACATATTTCAAAAGCAAACATTTATCTAAATCGTGAACAATATTGTTTTTTGTGTTTATGCGTCGCACATTATGGAAAAAAAACTCATTTGGTGCATGTTCTTCAAAAAGAAAACATTCTTTAAATCCCCAATATTATTTAATGGTGCAAATCTTTCAGAAAACACGAACATGTTGTTGAAAGCACGAACAACTTTTAAACATTTTTGAAAACACAAATCATTTTTAAATCCCCAATATTTTATAAAGTGTGAAATACTTTCTAAAAAATGGAACAAATTATTAAACCTCTAATACTTATTGAAAGAATGAAATAACTTTTTCAAAAAATAAAACATGAACCATACTTAAATCCCTGACATTTTAAATGTAAATGCTTTCTAAAAAAGGAATCCTGGATCTGCAGGCCATGCCACCTCGGTGCTGGAGGGGGGGGTAGGAGCGTCCCGCGACGAAGAAGGCCCATCAGACCAGACACCATTAATTAGGCAGCACTGCAGCAGTGCACCACAGTACAATCACCGGTCGAGTGAATAAACAAATATGGTGGTGCGAGTGTTTCAGGAGTGGTCTCAGGCTCACAGCCTCACAGGCAGCATCACGAGACCTTTTTCTCGATGGAAAATCTGCGCGGCTGCTAGCTACTCCTACGTTCAAAAATAAATCGTGCAGTGGTAAAAAAAATGCAGGGATTTAACAGAGATGAGCTACCACCAACCAGTGAGTGAGTAATTCTGCTCGCTCTGGACTGCAGCACCTGCATCGCAAAATGATGACCCGCTGCAGAGAGCCTGGAGATGGATAAAAACGGGGCAGGGAAAATCGGAGCAGCAGTTGCCAAGCCAAGCCAATGTCTGTAAGGGGGAGTGCTTAGCAAAATTAACCGACTTTCTTTGTAGCACTAGTGCTTATTTCTTTCTATAGGAGAGGTGCCTAAGGCCCTGTACAACGCAGGTGCCCCAGACGGTGCCTCACAGGAAAAGATCTGGGTTTTTTTCACATTGAAATTAGCCGGTGCTCTAAGAAGAGAACAGGTGCCTAAGTTTGCTTCGATGCTATGCCGGTGCTTGCAAAGTAACTGTCCATTTTTGATACGCTTCTTGTATATCTTGTTTCAAGTAAGCACCTGTGCGCACTTTGCACTGTGGAATGACTTTTGTTGTAAAACGCCAGGCTATTCTTTTTTCTTAAGCATCTGTGCTAAGCATTCATCATTGTACAAGGCCTAAATTAAGCGTTTTACCCTTTACATCTAAGCATCAGTGCTTAAAAAATAATCTGATTTTTTCTCTAATCACCTTGCATTGTATATGATCTAAAATGCTTTGAAGACGCCACTAGCCAGGCAGAGCAGAAGACGAGGGCCTCGGGCCTTCTTCCAGTGGAGTAATCTGAATTTCCAAAAGGAAAAAAACTTTCCATGTGCAAGTAATAAAAATGTAAAATATTCCGACCTGCCGGATTCGAACCAGCGACCTAAGGATTTATCTGCAACGACTACAGTCCTCCGCTCTACCAACTGAGCTAAGGTCGGTTTCTGATTTTTTAATTGAGATAAATCTATATAACTAAGATTAATCTTCCATGGACTCATTTCTAAACCAACTTATATGCATTTGTTTTTTTTTTGCGGGAAAAACTTATATGCATTTGTTTACATCTGCACTACACTAGGAAACCCCTCAGCTTTATTTTTTCCTTTTTTAACTATAGTTTATTTTAGTGCCAACCATGCATAACGTGCAGCAGCATGGAGACTGACTACCATGTACTCCGTTCATGTTTTTCTTCGTCCATGCAGATAATGCATTTTCTCGGTTTTGTCCCGCGGGAGTTTCATCATTATAACTACCGAATACCTTAGGGAGCCAACGATCAATTGAAAGGGCGAATCAACTTGTGATTCAGATGTAGTAGTTGAGATGATTAGGAAGATAGTGTTATTCTCAGCTCACCAGAATTTAAATTCTAGATTTGCTATTAGTGTTCAGATTTTTGTAGATTTATTTCAGGTTTTTTGATGATGGACTTTTAGTGGAAAGAGACGGTCTTATCGACTACAAGAAGCCTATGATGACTTTGTTCATAGGGATAAATACATGCTCATATATGTGAGCGTCTACATTGTACTGTGTTCTAAAAAAATAATCAAGTGAAAGGGATGGGAAAAGCTAATTAATGAGGTGGCAATTTAAGTATCGTGTAGAAAGTGAAAATGAAAAATTGAGTACGCACACGACAACATTACTAAAATTGTAACCCGCGTCAAACAACGTTTGCCACTAAAATGGTTCGTGCTTGCCATACCCCAACGAACAATCGCTTTGAATTGGAGTCCTATATCTATTACTTACACTAGAGGATACCCTGCGCGTTGCCGTGTGAATCAATTGCAATATATTTTGAATGGTTTTATTATAGAAATTTGAATGGTTGAATTAATAATATATAAACTATAAATAAAAAGTATATGTTAATTATGTGTTGTATTTTATTATAGTGTAGTTGAAAATATTTATTATAAGTCGCATAATATAATGAAAACTTTTTCATGCATGTTGAGCGCACGTTTGATGAGGTGGCATGTGTGGTGAAATGGATGTGTCCATTAGATCAACTAATAATGAAGAGTTTGATTTCATGAATATAAGTGGCATAATATAATGGAAAACTTTTTCATGCATGGTAAGTGCATGTTTCATTTGGTGGCATGTGTGATGAAATGGATGTGTGCATGAGATCAACTAATAATGAAGAGCTTGTTTTCATTCATATAATTATGGGTTTTTTATGAGATGGCATGTGTACATATTAAGATAATAGAGGTAGTGCAGACCAACTATTAAGGTATACTAGAAGAATACCTCGCGCATTGCAGCGAAAAATTCAATAAGAATTCAACAATGTAAATTGAAAAGGTATAGAACGCATGTAAATAAAGTGGATGACATGGACAAATGATTGTCTAGAATAGTGAGTGATGTGGATAGTTTGCATGTTGAGATAGATACCAAAAATGCATCTTAGTGGGATTTTGTTACTGAATGACATGGACAAATGATTGGCTATAATAGTTGGTGAGATGGATAGTTTTCATGTAAAGATAGACACCTTAAATGCATCTTAGTGGAATTTCTCTTTATAAGAGATATAGATATCAGTAGGCTTCTTAGGATTAGAAACCCCTAAATCAATTAACAATGATAATTTTGAATGTGCTTTTGAATTTTTATTGGACAATAAAATTTTAAAGAGCTCTTTCATTCAAGTGAATATTTTTTACTAGGATCACAACTTTAACTGATCAATGATTTCTCAAAGTAAATGGTAACTTTCAGTTTATAAAAACATATCATTCTCGCGCACTCTCTCATCACCTAGAAAAAATATATGATACTATAGCACCAACATAATACATGCAGTCACCAATGCAAAATATATCCTAGATACATGCGGGATAACTTGCAGATGACGTCTAATTATACCTCCAGAAAGAGTCCATCAAATTACAACATTATAAAAAGAACCCGTCATCATCTTCCCCACAAGTCAAGTCAATTTTTTATTGAATAAAATATCAACATTGTGGCGAAGCGCTCCCAAACCTTCTACCTTTTTAAGTTAAATGCACTTTATTCATTTCTATCAAGTTCATATGAATAAAATTAATATAAGAAGTTGAATTAGGACAGAAAAAACTTGAGCGTATTTGGGCACATACTCGGGCTTGGGCTTGGAAAAATCTTCAAGGGCAGAACAAATAGTTGTGAATAAAATGATGGGTAGCGTGTGGGCTTTGGAAAATCTTCTCATGCAGGGCCTTCAATCTCGCATGCCCCAGATATCCCATGGAGTAACTAACATGATCACAAGTTCTACAAGGGGTGTTGAATTCATCAACCATAATTGTATGAATTTAGTGAATTTGTTTAGGGATTTTGGGGGTTTTGAAAATTGGGACTTTTTGTTAATTATGCAAACATGTAAGAAAATAGAAACTAACTTGCTCCCTCGGTTAATAGGTTAGTTTAGAAAATTAATAAAAATATGTACTAAATCATGTTAATTTTGTATAGGGATGATATAAACATTGCGTCATCAATAATAGATTCTCAGTTAACAAACTAGCTGCGAAAATAGCACACAAAATAAAAGAACAACTTGGTAATTCGTATACCCAATCGAGTAAAACAAATCAAAGACCAAGAACAGGAAGATTCGTTGGTAAAGAAATCCCAATGCAGGACCCTCCATGCCTACGGGTCACCTTAGAGATCACCCTGTAAGCAGGCAGAGGAGAGGGGTAGGAGATAGGACGTCATAGGACGTCGTTACCTTATCTTGTCTTTGTGCACACTAGAATTAGATTACTATGCTTAATTGACGCTATTTGTCTGCGTGAATTTGTAATGAAGTTGACTTCTGTATTTTTTTCTCTCACAATAAAGTTCCCCAAGTCCCCGAGATCTCAAAGTTCGATCAATGAGAAGGTTAAAAGCATAGATAAGTGGAAAGGTATTTTGAAAACAAATATCACAAAGGATTAGTACCGTAGCTTCAAACAATTCTTTAGGAGAATGTGATGTTTATATTTGACGTGATTCTTCAAGATCACAAGGTCATGCGATGCACCTAGCTTGGCCTCGCATGGTGTACCGAGGCATGACTCCTCCCGTCATGATCTACCGAGTCAACTACTGACTCAATTGGCCTTGGACCAAGCTCCGCTCCATGCTGCCTTGCACAACCCTCCCTCTAAATATGCCCTAGAAGCGATAATAAAATATTAATATGCCCTAGAAGCGATAATAAAATATTATTTTATTTTCATGTTCATAATTTACTATATATTTTCATCCAACAAATCAACAATCGCAACGATTCTTGAATATGAAATTCAGAGAAAAACTCAATTGCATGTGTGAGAAAAAACCCACAAAGAGGATCCTTAGTCTTGCCTCTAGTACTAACTCATGTATCATTGATGATCATGTTTTCCTCATCATAGGGCCTTGTTAAAAGTAATAAGGACGCCTACAACAATTATATCACATTATATTGTAACTTGAGGTACTGTTGGTCCAAATTTTAGCTGAACTTTCCCGACATGACAAAGCCAAAGGGAGGGATGGGTTCCTCGCTCTTGATATGTAGGTTGTGTCTCGCAAAGAGGAGTAGGAAGATTGCCTTTTCATGGAGCAATGCACTGCCCATGAGAGGGATATAGTGGCTATGGCCAGGTTTGTCGTGGCCAATCCAAACTTTGTGCGAGCGAGGCACGAATTCTTTGCCGGTAGAGACGTGCAACGCAAAAAGGCTTTCAAGGTGGATGCGGTTGCCCTTCATGGGTGATCAAGCTTTAGTTGGGCGACGACATTGTGGAAGATATTGACCGGAATGGAGTAGTGTGTTTGTCTTAGTACTGATTTCGAATAGTGTGACATCATGTTTTAAGTTTGAACTCATGTTTAACTTTGAACATTTGACCCCGCAAAAAAAAACTTCTAACATTTGAGATGAAAACTGGTAAAATATGCAATGATGTTACTTCATTTTACATCATTTTCTATGACACAATCTTTTACCATACATCATCTGAAGAAGAAGAAAAAAAACGCTCTTAAGCAAAAGGGTTCACGTAACACAAGTGACATGCTCTCGCATTTCTTTGCCCCAGGGACGCTTTTACTTTACATTCAAAGAAAAAGGTGAACTATTACTTTACACTTTTAGGCTGACAACTAAAGTTTATGTATGTTAGGCTGACAACTAAAGTTTATGTATGTTAGCCAGTGGTAATCTCAATTGTTATCTACTGTGATCGCACGTGACACAAGAGAGCCTTCACATATTTACAAATGTACCTACACACATTTACTTTTGTTTACAGTACTATACTTTACTTTAATGGAGTACTACGCCTGTCGCCTGGCATGTTGGTCGCTGCCTCGAATGTTTGTTTGCCGTTAAGATAAGAATGCACTTTATCCCGTACAGAGAAATAATGTCACTTTCCTAAAAATGCAGTGTCACGTTAACAGTAGTAACTTTTTTTTTCATTCAACAAATGAAAGAATTTCATTTCACCGCCTCTACAGGCACACGGAGATTAGCACGCACGTGGAACACTCTCCACACAGTAACAACACCACCGCAAACTATTAACTACGTACACCATTGATGGCCCTACGGCGAACCTACCCCAAGGTGGAGCAGGCGGAGGTGTCGGGGTCGACGAGCGCCGGGACCAGGTACTTCCGGCCGTAGGCCCCGTTGGCGTTGTAGCTGGCGCCGGTGGCCTGGTCCACGAGCAGCGAGCCGGCGTAGCCGGGGTACGCGCCCTTGCCGTAGACGCCGGCGCAGGCGGTGGCGGCCTCGAGCGGCGCCTCGGCGGGGCCCTGGAAGAAGCCGTTGCCGAAGGGGTTGGTGACGGTGCCGACGATCATGGAGGCGAGGGAGACGACCATGCCGTCGACGCCGACGTCGCCGTTGGGGGGCGCGAGGGGCGCCGTCTGGGGCCCGTACTGCGGCTGGTGGAAGGGCCACGCGCACTGGCCGGCGCACTGCGTGGCGGGGTTGCCGACCCAGACGTACGCGAACCGGCCGGCGCGGGAGCGCGCCGACGCGCCGTGGGAGCCGCAGCGGCTCATGCAGAAGCCGTCGACGGCGACGTCGTCGGCGGTGAGGACGACGTTGATGGCGCGGCTGGGGGCGCCGCGGGCGGCGAGGCGGACGAGGTCCTTCTCCCGGAGGCGCTTGCCGAGGGAGTAGGACTGGTCGAAGACGTGGGAGCCGAGAACCAGGGACGGGAAGCGGGCCTTGGAGGTGGCGTAGTACTTCTGCGCCGTCTTGAACCAGGTGGCGACGGACGGCTCCGGCGCCGGGGAAGGGGAAGGAGACGGAGACGCGGAGAGGGAGGAGACGAAGTCGGTGATGACGGCGCGCTGGGGCGCGGAGAAGTTGCCGTACCAGACGAGGTTGACGGCGATGCGGCCGGAGAGGAGGGCCCCCTTGTGGTACTTCATGGTGATGGGCTGCTCCTGCACCAGCGCCGTGAGCCTCCTGGTGGCGGCGCAGGTCTGCAGCAGCACCGCGCACACCATCAACACCACCGCCATAGAACTAACCGAAGCCATTGCTGGAACTCTTCTTCCCTAGCCTAGGATGCTCTGCTTTGGACTCCGGTGGTGGATGGATGGAGTGGTGGGGATCGAGCTCCGGTTTTATAGAGGGAGGGGAGAGTGGAGCACAGCAAAGGTGGTGGGCATGGGGGTACGGCGCGTGACGTATGAGTGAGGGGTGCCGCTCTCTTCTTTCTGCGGCCAAAGTAAAGAGGGGCGGGCCGAACGGTCACTGACAGCTGGCTTTTGCTCGACCCCAGCTGTGGTGGGGCGGGGAAGTTTACGCTTGTGCCCCCGCTCGCTTTGTCCCTCGGGGACCGTTGCGTGAGCGTGTCCGCGGGGCAGTTTGGTGATCGCGGGCGGGTGGGGTAAAGTGCGGTGCCTGCTGGAGTGGGTAAAAGCGGGGTGGGTTGGCTTCTCGAGGCGTTTGAAACCGGGGGCAGCAAGCACGGGAACGGCAAGGAATGCGAACGTTGGGGTTGGGCCCGGCCAGGCAGACGGGCCGGGCCGTTTGAGTTTTTCGTGTATGGCAAACAGTCGTATACTCCAGTACAGTGGTAGTACTTGTGTACTGTCGTGATACAGTGGTAGCAGGCTGGTCCGGTCACGCCTTAGCCGCGTGACGCTGGCGTTGGGCTGGCGCTCGGTCGGGAAAACAGTGGATGCTTTGTTTTCCCAGTCCAAAGATTATCCATGCGAAAATGGATATGGCTGAGCAGCTCGCCGTGGATCTATCAGCGGAGAATTTGGTTGGAAATCAATCCGCGATGCGATCTCGCGGCACTAAAAGCATCCATCGCGTCATCTCGTACCGTACTTAAACGCCTTTTCAGACTTCTTCAGACCCACTAGAACTAGATGACAGCAATCAACAGTGGATTACAGGACAATCTCTCATCCAGCCTAAATGCCTAGCTTTGCAGGCCCATCTGGTGCTAGCAAGCAGAGAGAGAGAGAAAGAGGGGAGGACCCATGACCGCAGGGCGCGATCCGCACGTTTTAATGCGAGCGATAGGTCGGGCGGGCGCCATCCCATCCCCATCCCCATCCCAATCCGACGTGTTGCTCGCCTAGAGATCCGCGCACGGCTAGCGGCCAGCTGGTGCTGAAGCGGCTACGTACGACGCCGCACCTCACGACGCGCTCGTGATCGCTCGCTCATTTCTCGTCGAGCGCCAGCCGCCGCTGCCGGACACCCGCACTGCCCGCCAGGCGCCAGCCGTGCATGCAAAGCTCGTACGTGGACGTATAAACCTCCCAATCCTGAAGGGTCTCGTGGGCCGTCGGATACGACCGCGTGGAGCGAGCCTCGTCGCACCGCCTTTTACGTGCCCCGCCATCATGCGCGCATGCATGCCGACATACCGTGTGCTTTCGGCCGATAAGTATCTCACTCCCGTTCAGGCTCAGCCAAAATGAAATGATGATGGTTAATCATGTCTTTCCCACTCATATTTTTGGCGTACGTGCGTGTGTGATGAAGGCAGAGGAGGTTCTGGGGTCGCCTTCGGGCGAATGATTCAGCCCAGCCCAGCTGGCCGACGCCAACGTCGGACTTGGCATTTTCCGGTCCAGGAGACGCTCTGGCAGCCAGCCACCATGAGAAGCGGCTTTGTCTTGGTGGATGGTTCCAGGGATCATAGCAGCTCTCCATGGCCTCGCTGCCGCACCGGCCGCCGGCAACGCACGCGGCGCCTTCCCATTTCCTCCCTCCCACGGTGGTAGGCCAGCCAGCTTGATGCCATTCGGCGCAACGGCTGTGCTGACAAGTGACAACGCCACCGTACGCACTACCCACCGTAGTATACCCAGCTCTCACGGCGCCTCCCTTGTCTTTGCGACGCTCCAAAAAGGAGAAGAAGATCGCGTCGTCGACGGACGCCCCCGTAACGGTTATGCTTATACGCGTATGATGAGTACGGAGGTGCAACGTTATTATTCCTCTCAACTTTCTCCGGCAGCATTAAGTGCCCGTCATCAACAGTTCAATTAGGAGCACCTAACCACGCACCATCATCATGGGGCTCTGCAGATTTCTAACGATGCATCACCAGTACAGTACTGTACTAACAGTGACTGTCTACAGCTATGGCTAGCTTATTAGCTCACCCTGGAAACTGCACCGTTTTACTACTGAGGTAGTAAAAACACCCGGATTGTACTCCTAACGTACTTGATCAATTAGAGTTAATAGTATAGCCAGCTGCTGGTTATAAGGAGATGTCATGTCATCTATAGCTAATTTTATAGTCAACAAATACAATAGTGCCTAGGAGCACGTGTTGCATCTGGCTACTAATTAGTATCCACTTTTTTCTCACTCTCCAACCAAGCACAAATATACTATTTAATTCCTTATAGACAGCTGACTAGACACTATTGTACTTGCTCTTACCGGTAAGTGGTTGGTAAGGAATTACACCGGCCGGTCGGAAACGGGGGCAGGGCTTAAATAGGACGCGTATGTATAATGGTGCCCGTAGTTATGTACGCATACGACGTGCGTACCACCACGTCCGGCCGCGCATACGACACAAGTATGGAGTGGTACATGGTCAGGGATTGGGTGCCCAGGCTGTCACCTTGCAGGATATCGTCGTCTGTGGCTGCATTTAAACCGGCTGCCCGCGCTGCGCCGTGTCTCTCGGGTGTCTCCCCTGTCCTTTACTTTGTGGCGTGATCTTTTAGCCGTGTACAATGCAAGGTGCTTAGGAGAGTACTTAGCAAAATAAATCGAATTTTTTTTAGCAATAGTGCTTATTTTTATAGAAGAGGTGCCTAATTAAGCGTCTACTCTTTACATTTAAGCACCAATGCTTAAAAAATAATTTAGTTTTTTTTTAAGCACCTCTTCTAAGCATCTTGCATTGTATATGGTCTTAGCCCCATGGAGGACCTTCGCTGCGCACGACTGTATCGGATTCTCGTAGGGAGTAAAATAACGAGGTACTAGTAGTAGTAGAATCGTTCTTGCACGAGCTGGAGTACTCCAAAACATGGAGTTTGGTTTGAGAAAATGGTCTGCCGCTGAATGCGAGTGCCGCTAGCTTTGCATAGGTCCTAACTAGGGAAAATGGAGTGGTTTAGCATGTTGTTTACTTGGTAGGAACCGGATGGGCATGGAGGCACCGCGTTCCACGGGCTTTGCCTGGTGTTTTAGCACTTGGAATGCATGCACGTAGTACTAGTGATTTAACTATAATCAACCCTAATCAACTTGCTTTACAATTACGGATAGGCGGCCCATTGTCAACGCCTATCCTTAGACCCTAAAGAAGCTCTGATGAGTGATTTGGTTAAACACTTGGGCGGCAAAACACCTCGTCCATGCAAATAACGTGTTCTTCAGAAATTATCTGTGCCATCCACAACCCTGGTTGGCAATAATTGTTTCGTGAACCATTATGCAAATGTCATGGATGAGTTGATTATCAGCTGAGAAGGTCTGATGAATGAGGGCTTGTTTGATTCATAGGGTAGGAAAATCATAGGAATAGGAAAAGCATAGGATTGCAATGGCATGCCCACTTCATTCTATAGGATTTTGCTTGCATCAAAGTTTGCTTGATTTCATCAAATAAATTGTAGAAAAAGGTTCGAGCGAATGTTAGGATTCCTATAGGAAGTAGTACAAAAATTCTTCCTATAGAAACAATTCCTATGAATCAAATGAGTAAGTAGAAAAATATACTATGGGATAAAATCTTACAAGAATCCTATGGAATTCCTATGAATCAAACGAGCCCTGATTTGGTTTAAACACTTGGGCAGGACATTTCGTCCTGACGAAGAGCGTGTTGTGCTTCGTGCACTTAAAATAGGTTTGTTTTATAATCTCTTCTATTTACTTGCGGGTAATCAAATCTCTTTGGCTGTGATTTTAGAATCATAGAAAAATGTATTAACGCACGCATTTGTCGTTCACAACCTGAATTATTCAATCCTGATCTAAATAAAGTCTTATACTTGTTTTATGCACAGAAAAAAAAAGGTCACGACCGGGCTAGCTGACTTGGCTGGCCCATTAGCATGGTCGATCGCCCACGCTGGGTTTGCTTTTTTTCTATTTTTTAGAAAATAATAATAAACATTTATGACTACACTTTTAAAAAAGGTTCGCACTTCAAAATATATATTTTCAAGTAAATTGAGTTACTTAATTTTTCTAATATCTTTAAATATGCTCACACTAATCGAAACATTTTCTTTTCTTTTTTATTTTTTATTTTTTGTAATACATTTAAAAAACGTTCGCACTCAAGAAATTTCAAAGCTATAATGTTTTTACGTATTTTGAAAAACCATGTTACAGCGTTCGTGAATGTTAGCGCAGTCGCCCGCGCGCTCAATTTGCCTTGATTGTTTTCATAAATTTGAAAATACTTTAGGAAATTTTAGAAAATGTTTGCACTCAATTCTTTCAGCATTATTTACACAAAAATTCGCACTCAATTTTTTAGAAAATTAAAAAATGTTCGCATCTTGAAAAATTATCTACACTTACAAATGAGTTAAAATGAATTAATCTTTTAAAATTTATTCAACATTTTAATGCACCTTTAAAGTGTGCACTACTTAGTAAATATGTTAACAGATTTTGATACATTTTGAAAATTTTATAAACAAAAGGAAATAAAACAAAACAAGAAAACAAAAAGGAAAGAAATAACAAAGCGCAAGCGGCGGTGCTAATGGGCTGGCCCAGTTCGCTCTTATGTTCAGCCAACCATCCCGGTCAGGATCCTTCGTTTCTCGGTCCGCCAAACAGTTCCAGTATTCAATTTAGATCAGGATTTCATTGTTTAGTGTACGAACCATAGGGATTTGAATGTCGGGGTTTGATCCGCCAAACCTCTAAAGTTCAAGGTTTCAAATGATTTGTTTTTCTGGCGCTTACTAGCACTAGCGGAGCTATGTGTAAGTCAAGGGGGCCGCTGCCCCCCACCCCCCACCCCAGCCCAAGAAAAATTTGCAAAAATTCAGTGCATTTTAGCCAATTTTGCTCCAAAATTTGTTATATTTGGGCCATTAGCCCCCCCCACCTCCACAGTTTCGGCCCAAGCTCTGCCACTGCTTAGGCTTCCTCCAATGCAAAGGTGCTAAGTGAGGTGCTAAATGCATTAAATGTGTTAAGCAACTATAGTACCCAATGCATTGGTGCTTCGGCTGGTCATAGACTCACAGTGGACTAATTCAGCAGTAACATAGATGCCACCTAAGCAAAAAATATGATGTGACGCCTAATTAATGAAGAGAGAGACAAAGAGAGTACTCCCTCCGTCCTTTGAAGAGTGTACTTCCAACTTTATCGAAAAGTCAAACTTTTAAACTTTGACCATGATTATACAAAAAAGCATCAATATTTATACCACCAAATTAGTATCATTAGATTCATTATGAAGTATATTTTTATTATATATCTATTTGGTTTCATAATTATTGTTATATTTTTGTGTAAACTTGGTCAAATATTAAAATAGTTTGATTCTCCAAAAAACTTGAAAGTACACTCTTCAAAGGACGAAGGGAGTAACTTAGCTAGTTACCATCACATCACTAGCTTAGTACAAAATAAGCGACACTTATTATTGATCGAAAGGAGTAATCAATAAGGTCATCTATGTTATTACTATGCATTGTAGATGTAGTAACATAGACTACTCTTAGTTACTACTCTTAGTTACTCCGCATTGTGACCAGTAGCTTGTTGTTGCTAAGGTTGCCTCATTTAATTGCTTAGCAACTAAAGTCTTGTATGCATAGGCTAGTTCTCTTCATTTGTAATGGTTTGCATAGGTTTTCGTTACTAGCATCGTTTCCTCTTGGGTCATTAGACTAGCCATAGTGGGAGTAACTTCGATTAGTAACATCGCGTTATTACTACTCTATGTTACTATCTCTATAGTGGGGAGTAACATAGATGTAGTGAAATGCAATATTTCATTTATTATGTTGTAAACTTATATTGTATTGGTATGTTTGATGTTACTCAAAGAGCAAGTAACTACCTGAGGCTGGTCGTAATGGGCAGTATCATAAGTTAGTATCATGTATATGATACTAGTGTATTGTATTATCTCCGTAATGCATAGTATCATATAGTAGTAACATAAATAGTTTTATTTATTGACACGCAAGACACATATTAGTACTACATTTAATATGATACGATATCATAATATGATACCACATCCTCTCTTTCTTCATTAATCTGCATGCCACCTCGTCAAATTTGCATACTTGGCATACATGATACTACCTGTGATACCACCATTACCGGCAGCCTAAGTTATCACATTCTTCTTTTTTTCATTAACTACTTGTCATATCACCTATTTTGCATTGATAAATGTGATGTTACTTCCAATACGGGTAGTCTTATACTCCTCTTTCTCTTCTTAATTACGTTGTCATATAATATTTTTTGTCTTGTTGTCATGCTTAGCACCTTTCAAGGCGAAGCATTGGAAGCAGCCTTACTAGCTTGTTGCGGGTACTAGCAGAAGTATTTAGCAAGACAGACACTATTCAGCTTTCTTGATCACTGGCATTACTCATGGTCATGGAGTAACCGGCGAGCTTTGCATAATTGATAGGAGTACTTTGATAGATATCCGTGTGACGAGGAAGGAAGCAGTGAGCCAAAGCTGCTGGGTCCATGGACGGTGTCTGGCGTGCGATGAAACGACAATGCAACCGGCGCGACATCGCCTTCGGTCCAAGCGAATCGTCCAGCTGCCCTCCACCGAGTCAACCCAGACTCCCAAAGCCACACGAAGCGGAACCGGAAACAATGGCGGCCGGGAAAGTATGGGCCGTATGGCCAGGAAGGGTACACGAAACTAACTCCGGCCGACGTGCCATTCCGTCGTCGTTTGCACGCGGAGAACGCACACACCCACCTATAAATAGCCCTACCCGTCGCCGCTCTGTAAACCACACCCAAGCACGTAGCACACCACCAAAGATCATCCTCATCATCAGTCATCAGAGCTCCACTAGCTCCAATGGCCTCCTCCTCGTCGTGCACGAGCCATGTCGCAGTTGCATTGGTTTCTGTATTACTTTTGAGCCTAGCTCATGGCTCCGTGGGACTTGGAGCCAGGAAGCTCATGGAGCTGTACAAGCCGGATCCCAGCGAGCTCCTGACGTACCACAACGGCGCCGTGCTGCAGGGCGCCATCCCGGTCTCCGTGCTCTGGTACGGCCGCTTCACGCCGGCGCAGAAGGCCGTCGTCTCCGACTTCCTGCTCTCCCTCACCGCCGCCTCCCCGGCGCCGACCCCGTCCGTCTCCCAGTGGTGGAACACCATCGGCCAACTCTACCTCTCCAAGGCCAACAACAACGGCGCCCACGCCAAGACGACGACGCAGGTGAAGCTCGCCGCCCAGGTCTCCGACGACCGGTGCTCGCTCGGCAAGAGCCTCAAGCTGTCCCAGCTCCCGGCGCTGGCGGCGAGGGCCAAGCCGAAGAAGGGCGGGATCGCGCTGGTGCTCACCGCGCAGGACGTGGCCGTGGAGGGCTTCTGCATGAGCCGCTGCGGCCTCCACGGCTCCGACGCCGGCGCCCGCACCGCCTACGTCTGGGTCGGCAACTCCGCCGCGCAGTGCCCGGGGCAGTGCGCGTGGCCGTTCCACAAGCCGGCGTACGGGCCTCAGGCGCCGGCGCTGGTGCCGCCCAGCGGCGACGTCGGGATGGACGGCATGGTGATGAACGTCGCCAGCATGGTCGCCGGCGCGGTGACCAACCCGTTCGGCGACGGCTTCTACCAGGGACCCAGGGAGGCGCCGCTCGAGGCCGCCACGGCGTGCCCCGGCGTCTACGGCAGCGGCGCGTACCCAGGATACGCCGGGAACCTGGCCGTGGACGCCGCGACGGGCGCGAGCTACAACGCCAATGGGGCGCACGGGAGGAGGTACCTGCTTCCCGCGCTCTTCGACCCCGACACGTCGACCTGTTCGACCTTGGTCTGATTATTTAGCGGCATATGGTGCAATCTTGTAACTGTGGAATGATATTGTGCATTAGTGGTACGTAGTACTGTGTATAGGATGATGAGAAGAAGATTTATGTGAAACGAGATGCTCTGTTTTGTTTTGAAATACTCTGTTTCTTGCGGTGTGTGTGATCTTCGCTGAACCATTGCCGCACCGGCACCGGGTACAGAGCTACATCCGATTCAGAAGACACAGCTTAGCCTGTTCGAAACGGAAACAAGAAGAAATTGCAGCACTTGGCTGGGCAAAGCAAAGCCTCACGTGACCTGTAAAGGATAACCGAAAAATGTTTGTATTCAAGCAACAATGCATGAAGGGAGTATTGCATTAGAGCATTTTTAAACCTGATCACTAAAATAAACACCACATTCGTTCATGAACAAGGGTCGGTTCGTGGATATTGATACAAGAATCGATCATCCAATCTTATTCGTAAATATTCAACAATGATGTACATGCACGTGTGTTTGTGTAGCTTCCGCCAAAACCCAATACATTACAAACGAACACAATATCATTAGATGTATCATGAATTTAATCTTTATATTAACTACCTTTCGGGTTGTAAATGTTGACATTTTTTAATATAAAAACGATTAAACTTTACAACAATTTTAAAAAGATCTTATACCCCCTCCGTTTTTTACTTCGCATATAAGATTTGGTCATAGTCAAGCTTGATAAAATTTGACTAACTTTATAGAAAAATCTACCAACATCCACAATATGAAACCAATATCATTAGAATCATCATGATATTAATTTTCATATGGTATAACTTTAATGTTGTATATGTTCATACTTTTTAATATAAATTTGGTCAAACTTTATCAAATTTGACTTTGGCCAAATTTTATATGCGGAGTAAAAAGAAACGGAGGGAGTACGTGATTGTCCGGTTGAGAAGAAAAATAGGTGTGGCTCATTCTTAGTGATTTTAACTAAATACATCATGCATGTGACGAGAATAACCTTAGAATCACTTGCCAATGCCTCAACAGGTTCCGCAAAACCCTTCATGGTTGTGAGCTGAATGGGGTCCATTTTCCCTTTTACTTGAAGCAATGAGAGGGAAAACCCAACCATAAGAGAGTTGACAAGTGTTTTTCTGCAATGAAAAATGTACATTCTTTCGGAGACCACATTCTAGTCCTACGCTTTCTGACCACTGCCCTCTTCTCTTTGTTGGCAACTAGGTTTAAGGAAGACTGAACCTTCCAAGTTTGAGAGCTTTTTGGATCACATCCGACTTTACAAGAGGTGGTACATGGAGCTTGCAATGAACCTTGAAACCATGTTGAGATTCTCCAAAGACTTTTTCACAAGCTCTATCATATTGGGAGGCGTCTCCAAAAATGGAGTAAGAGCATGTCCGTGGAGGACAAGCTTAAGTACCTCATGGCCTTGGAGGTCATTTTGAGATTAGACTTTGCAATGGAGCATATGAGGCTTTTCCAGAACGATTGTGATTTAAGTGCCCGGTTGAAGCGATGGCTACTTGGGCTAATGATCCTTGAGATAACTAGAAAGAAGCAACGCACGAGAATAGGCAACCTTGAGGAGGGGGGTGCTAACACGAGATTCTTTCATATACGGGTCAACACATGAATTTTTTTCATCCATTGGTTATGTCACGATGAGGGTTCGATAATCTGTCCGATGAAGGTGACATTCATTAACACTTCACCAACAACATGGGGAATTCCATCCAAAGAAAATCGACTTCAATTGGAAGGCGCTGAACATTTCTGTGTGTGCCCTTCAGGGCATTGACACTCGCTTCTCTAAGGACGAGTTTATGGGAGAATTTAACCATTTATCCTCTCACAAGGTGCTTGCCTGGTCTAAATGACGTCACCATGGAGTTCTTAAAAAATACTTGGGATATTATAAAGGAGGACATTATGTGTGTCATCTACTAGTTATCTAATCTCTCCGTATCACAGTTCATATAGTTGAATTAAGCCAATATTGAGCTCTTTCCAGAAAAAGAAGAGCGCGAAACACTTTTTTTACCACTGTCCCATCAGCCTCATCCACGCTCTATGATACTAGATCACTATTCTGGGGCCTGTTTGGGACTGTTCCGCTCTCTAAATCTTAGCTCCGCTCTAAGAAATGCAAGCCAAACAAAGTAATTCCATGATATGTCGGTCCAAAAAAAACTAGAATCTGAAGTACAACTCCTAGTCTTTTGTGAAGATTTTCAGGGGTGCTCCAGATAAAATCTAGAAGCTGAAGTTGGGAGAAAATTACCCACCACTCCCACCAGTAAGTGAATACCCCTTCATCATTCAATCAAATAGATCTATCCTATCAAATTTTTCATTTTCAAAGCTGGAGCTAGATGACGTCATAAAACTTTTTCTTAACAAAGCAACAACTTCTATATAAAGCTGCTCCAAAGTGAATTTAGTGGAGTAAAACTAATTTTAGTGAAGCGGAGTAGTACCAAACAAGCCCTCACTACTAGCCCATTAGCCTCACCCACGTCTTGGGAGTGATCTTCTTTGTAGTCCCATGCGCAAAAATCCTTCATCAAGGTGATATTCATCCAAAATCTGTTCATGTTCGTACGAAAGTATAAGAATGAGACCACCCCTCCCGCTCAAACTTGATATACAAAAAGATGTTCGATTATGTGTGATGGGACTAAATTCTTTATCTCCTTCAACACATAGTCTTTCCACCCTAATGTCAAACTTTAATCACCACACTCAGGTTCACAGTCACCTCATGTCTTCCTAAACGACGTCCTCGACAAGCACACAAAGCATGGATGGGTCTCTAGTAAGGGTGCAATTTGTCTTTGTTACTCTTTGCCATATCCATTGAATGTTGTAAATACTAGAGTTGGCAATTGAGTAGGGGCGTCTATGTTGCCTTGGGTGGAGGGGTGGTCAAATCCGTACTTTTTCCATCTATGTGGATGAATGTCATGTTCGCGGCTCCGTTTAAAGAGAACATGAACACTCTCGACAAGATCGTAAATAATTTTAGAATGGCCAGTGGGCTTAGGACAATTTCTTGAAGCTTTTCAATGTAGCAATCCACTTCAATGACCTAAACCTTGACGACATAATGCTAATACGCCGGTTCCACACATGCTACTATTTTTGATGCGGTGACACAATCTGACACTATGTATGTGACATTGGAGGAAAATCCACTTCCACTTCCTCAAGGATAAGATTGATGAAAAATCATTCCTTGCAGGGCAAGAACTTCACAATCTTAGGGCGCAGGACCACGATGAAAGTGGTCCTCATCCATGTTGTTGTCTACCATATTAGGCCAACTGACAGACATATCGTGCAAGGCTAAGGTTTGGCACAAAGATTGGGCGGTTGTCTTGCGTAATGAGGACATGGTTCCCTCCATTTATGTAATTTCTAAATGGAGGGATTTGTGTGTTCGGGGCGCCCTCCTAAAGGATGTTTGGGTGCAACATGAGTTAACATGGAAAACTACTCTACATCCACCACATTCACGAAGTAACAAACCTTTCGAGGATTGCGTCCCAACTTCAAATTCACCACAATAAGAGAGACATCATTTTGTGGAAGGTGTCAGCATCCGGTTGCTACTTCGCGGCCTTCACTTTCATGCTCAATTGATGTTGTCCACGACCACTAGTTATAATGATACCATTTGAAGGTCTAGCCAATTCGTGACCAGTAGTTCTACGCATGGCTCATTATTTAAAACCAGGTTTGAATAGGGGACTGGCTTATGAAGCGAGGACGATAAAATTACGGCCTTTTCCCTTCGTGCAAGCAAGTTCTGAAGACACCGACATATTTTCTCTTCCAATGCCATTTCTCACTTCATATTTGGAACTTGGTGGCTTGGGATTCTAGACATCCTTACCAATTCTTGGCACAAATTCAGCGACGTAAAAAATTGTCTATGGGTGTGGTGCACAACGGGCACGATCGCCCTAAGGTGATGATTTTTTTCATCATGCATGTCACTCGAGAAATACGGAATGAGGGCAATGCGGCAGTCTTCAACAATGTTTATCGGTCTTCTCCAATCATCATCTCCAACATGTGTTGATCACTTTTAGTTGTTGCGATGAACGTTCGTAGACTCTTCAACAACGTTTCTCGGCCTTCTCCAATAATCATCTTCAACATTCGTAGCGAGGGGGTTTGGTCGGGGCCAAACAGTTGCGTAATTTGATACTTGAAGTAGGCTTTCCATTTTGTGATTCTTAAAAAAAGGCTTTTCATTTCGACCTTCAGGGTTTTAGAATCTGTTACCCTCTCTTGGTTGTTGAATGCGCCAAGTATTTTGCTCATTAAGAAAAAAATGTCCTTAAGTATACTAGTAACAAACTGTTACAATTTTCCCAAAGAACTAAATCCCCTAAAGATAGAAATACCGCTCTCAAGGTACACAGTGATCAAATAATCAAGGCTGGTTAGTCAGTCTTCCCATGTGAAACTCATAGGAGTGTTCCAAATTCTTCCAAGTGCAGATTGCTGAACCCTTATCCGCACAGGCCATCACAAGTAGGTAGTTCCTCACGAGAAGTTTCCTAGCTCGGTTACACGGATGAGATCGAATCGAACACCCTTGACTTCCCAAGATAGACGACGGAATCATGGAGCCCATACCACACGACGATGAGCTAAGCCGGTGAAGGTTGCACCCGAGGAAGGAGGAAAGGCGTCTGAAGTCTGAACTGTGGAGTAGATAAAATAGTTCCTTCAGCCTGTCGCAGCACGGAAGACACAGCCTGTATACCCGATCGGCAACGTAATCCTGGATCGCTTGTGTCCCCGGCCTGCCCGAGCGCGCAGCCGTTTTGTCTGCTGAATCAAAAAAAAAAAAAAAAAAAAAAAAAACAGCCCGGGAACTGAAGCCAAAACCAGCCAGCTCTGCTCGTCCGTCGCCCATCTCCGCCTGTTTCTAGTTCAGCCATTGACCTACGGATTATTGTTTACCATCTAGAGTCTAGCCTCACCCCAACCCAACAGCTCAGCGACGCTAGATTTTTCAAGCCACGAGCGGCGGGCAGCTGTACCTTGAGATCTGCATGCCGTTGACAGATGGAAGCATCCGGGATGCTGCTGCCATGGCCGAGCCTCCCTATAAATAAGCGGTGCATCGCCATTCACTTTGCTCATATCACACCATCGTCGATCTCACTCACATTCCTCGAGCTCTTTCCCGCTCTCCGAGTCTCTCTAGCTAGTCAGCTTGCAGCTAGCTACACTCTCTTCTTCGACCACAAGGTCCACAAATCACAAGTCTGAAATGGCCGTCACTTGTGCAAAGGCGGCGCTGCTTGCGGCGGTGATGCTTGCGAGCACGGCGCAGCTTTGCATGGGGGCGAGGCGGCGCATGGAGCTGTACCGCCCAGACCCGGCCGACATGCTCTCTTACCACAACGGCGCCGTGCTCCACGGCGACATCCCCGTGTCCGTCCTCTGGTACGGCAGCTTCAGCCCGGCGCAGAAGGCGGTGGTCCTCGACTTCCTGCTCTCGCTCACCGCCGACACTCAGGCCGCCGAGCCGTCCGTCGCGCAGTGGTGGAGCACCATCGACCAGCAGTACCTCTCCCCGGCGACCGGAAGCGCCAGCTCCAACGGCGCCGGCAGTAAGACCCGCGTCCTGCTCGCGGGCCAGCTCTCCGACGGCGCCTGCTCCATGGGCAAGTCCCTCACCCTCCAGCAGATCCCCGCCCTGGCAGCCACGGCTAAACCGAAGAAGGGCGGCGTCGCGCTGGTCTTCACGGCGCAGGACGTGGCCGTGGAGGGCTTCGGCATGGGCCGGTGCAGCATGCACGGCTCCGACGCCGGCTCCGGCACCACCCACATCTGGGTCGGCAACCCGGCGACGCAGTGCCCCGGCGCGTGCGCCTGGCCCTTCCACCAGCCCATCTACGGGCCCCAGGCCGCGCCCCTCGTGGCGCCCAACGGCGACGTCGGGGCGGACGCCATGGTCATGAACCTCGCGAGCATGCTCGCCGGCGCGGCGACCAACCCCTTCGGCGACGGGTACTACCAGGGCAGCAGGGACGCGCCGCTGGAGGCCGCCACCGCCTGCCCCGGAGTCTACGGCAACGGCGCGTACCCTGGCTACGCCGGCGACCTGAAGGTGGACCAGGCCACCGGGGGGAGCTACAATGCCAATGGCGCGCGTGGCCGGAAGTACTTGCTTCCCGCTCTCTACAACCCCTCCACCACTGCTTGCAGCACTTTGGTCTAGTGCAAACTGCATTCCAGCATTAGATTTTTCAATTCATTTGTTAAGTAGTGTATATACTACATGCCAGAGCTAAGGTCATGCCATTATTTCATCCGTGAGATTTAGGTCAGATTCTAAATGTGTCGGCAATAATGTTGATCAACGAAATGAAACTCGGGTTGCTCACAACTGTTGCAATGTCCATTTGAGTTCTGGATCTGTTTTGGTTTCTGTTGCAAGGATACTTCTAAAATTTCCAATAGCTCTCGCACTCTGTCTTCCGCACTGACTTTTCTTAGTTTTCCATGTACCTGGAAAAAAGTAGTAAGTTACACAGGCCAATTGCGGGGTGTTTTTCCTTTTATGTATTGGGCGTGCCCACAGCGGATGATGTATTTGGTTATAACCTTAACTCAAATTTATGGTCGTGGCTTTACCTATAAAGCAAGGAGAAAACCTAGTTTTTGAGTTACACAAGCCAAATATCAGCATTCAGAACAACATATTACCCATGGTATTGGATAATTTTGGAGATTGCTGAACCGTTCCCCTGCCATTCTCTTTGTTCATTTGAATCTAGCGCGGTCATATATTTATTCACGAATCTACCTACCTACTCTGTATTTCATCCCATGATTTCACTAAATTTTATAATTCAAAATCAATATATACAACAGATTTATTTTTCTTTTTTAAGTTTCAATAGTTCACAACTAACATAGTTCACAACCAACCAAAGACAATCAAAATTATTTCACATTTTCAAAGGAATACAACAAGAACATCTCCAACAGTTACCTTAATAGAAAATCGTAAACCCGGTTTCATGGGATGATTGTAAAATATAGGAAAAAATTTAAAAGTAATTTTGGTTAGATCCCATAATTTTTATTCCCTTAAATACATTCTTATTTTTCTTTAAAAAATTAGTTAAAGGTCTAAGGCCCGTCAATCAGTGACATGCCTGACGGCCTCTAATGAAGGATGGCGTGAGACAGTGGGGTGGCAGCCGAAGATAGTTGGTGTGGTGAAGCAACATGATGCGAGGCGGTGCGGTGGTCGTCGCCGAGAGTTGGTATGGTTAAGCAAGGCGGCACGACGGTGGTGATGGCGACGGCATGATAGTGTTTTGTGGAGTAGCGATGACAAGTTAGAAAGTTTCAGGTGGTTTCTAGCCCGCCAATTTTTTTACAGAATCAACTGTAGAAGTTCTTGGCTTAAACTTTATTTATACTTTGTAGAAGTTGTAGACACATATCTTGTGAAGATTCACCTTTTTATGACAATTTTGAAAACACCAAATTTTAATTTTTGAAGCATGGTACATCTTCCCTTCCCATGGTACCGTGAAGTATTCGAAACGAAAACATGCAAATAGATGCGTCCGGCAGCACCGCGAGGGATGAAGCTCGCGGTTTCCTTGGCAGCAGCCACGACGGCAGCACGGGACCGCGACCGCACGCATATGCCATCCACCAGCAGCGCATCGTGGGCGGTGCCCCGTGCGCGTCAAACAACGGGGACGCGAGGCGCCTCGGGCTGCACGGCGGACAGCCTGTGCCACCACCATTGCCCGTCTTCGTCACGCATTCCCGCGGCGCTGCACCTGCACGCCGTCGCCGTCGCCGTCGTAACTTGAGAAGGAAAGGATAATAATGAGAATTTCTCCCTTGCTTGCTTGCGTACCAAACACTGGTCGCTGCTGGACTGGAGTCAGGGCATTCGCCTGGCAATGCCCACAATGTCTTTGCTTGCCGGTGGACGCTCCTCCTCCTGGACGGTGGAGCGCACGCAGGTTGCCTCTTGATCAATCAAACTGTTGTAAATATATATTCACTCTAGGTTCATGCACGCAGGATGGATATGCGAATCCACACCTTGTTTTTTCTACCAAGATCTCCGCAGCTTTGGTTTCCCCCAAGGAAGGAAGGCTGTATCCATCCCTCATTCAGAATCAGGCCGAGCATTCATTCGATTCGAGAGCAGCCCAGCAGTGCGGTGCAGTAGAGGATCCTACGGTAGATGCATGCCTGTAGTGTGTATCTACTGGTAAAATAACCACGGAGCTCGAGTTGGGCAACGAATAGTTTGTAATTTCGTTTGAGTAAACAGAACTCCACAGAAATTGTACTAGTACTTGTAAAACAATCACGGAGCTCGAGTACTAGTCTTTGGCCATCTGGGATTACCACTGCCACCAGTATCCAGTTCAAGTTTCTGGGCTGACTTTGGTTTCCCTGCGGGCTGCAGCCAGCGTGGCCTGTCCCCTCGATCTCGAGGTCCCAGCACGAAAATATTCCGGCCAGCGGTCACCGCAAGAAGATTCATAGAGTAGTAAATAAAGTCACGCACCATGACCAGCACCAATAATGGTTAGGAGGACCATGGAGATGAGATCAATCCTATCCACGGATGCACGGCGTCGCCTGTCCATGTACATGCATGCATGTATGCACCCGTGTGCGCTCTCCTCCTTGCCACGCGTGATGCGAGGATCTCGGATTGATCTCCATGTCGCACCACCCAAACCTCCTCAATGGAGCGGTCACATGCCAGGGTGTCATGCATCATGCTTGGCATCCAAGCTACATCTAGTCAATTTACATTCATTGCCTTTGGTTTTTCTAAATCTCAATTTACATTATGCGGCCTACATAGATCCGTGCTTTTGAGAAGGAAAGGGCTTTTTCGCCGAGGCGCATCCCCTTCTTCGACCAAGTAAGCCGCGTATCCTTTCTTCGATCGGTGGTCCAAGGTGACGGCAACAAGGATCCTCCTCTGTCATCTCTTCGCGAGCTGCGTCCATCTCATTTGTGAGTTTAAAACTCCGTTTTCTCTATCGTTCTAGCTAGATCTGATGTGGTGGTGATAGTGATAGATCTCACGTGATAATGATAGCGGCAGTGCATGTGCATTGATTTGTAGCATGCTATGGTTTTGCTGTGGATGTTATAGTGTTGATTTGTAGCATGCATGTGTATGGTAGTTAGTTGTGATCCATTAGTACCATGCTAGAGTTGTGGTGTGGATGTTATCATGAGTGTTGATTTGTGGATTCTATGTATAGGGCGCTTGTTCAACCTGAAATATCAGTCGATAATAATTATTAAATATGGCAAATGAAGATACCTCTAAAGATTAAATACTTTGCATGGTATCTTTGAAAATGTGTCATTGTAACGATAGATAATTTTTCAAGCGCAACTAGCAAGGAGATAAGAAATGTGTTTCATGTGCTCATGATGAGACAATAAAACATCTATTCTTCACTTATAAGGTTGCACGTTCTATTTGGTCAGCTATCCAAACGGCTTCAAACTTATATCAACCCATATCCGTTGCTAATATATTTGGCAATTGGCGTAACGGGATAGATAATAAGCTTAAAACCATTCTTAGGGTAGGAGCGCTCGCCGTAATATGGTCGCTCTGGCTATGTAGAAATGACAAGATCTTTTCGGATAAAAATTTCACTTGTTTGCAGGTTCTTTATCGATGCACGGGTATTCTCCGTTCGTGGTCCATCTTATAACGGGTGGAATATCGAGGCCTTTTCATGGAGGCGTGTGCTCGGCTAGAAGCGGTGGCGAGGGATATTTTTATCCAACATGGGTGGCCACGTGATCTACGCATAGAGCTACCTTGAGTGGCGATAGTTCTTTCATTTGTAACTTGTCATACGCTCTTTTGTTTTTTTCCTTTTGATGGCTTTTGGTTGTGTGCATCTTAGCTATGCAGAGGCCGGGTGTACTTGCTTAAACCTTTTAAGTAATAAAGCCCTTTATCCAAAAAATTGATTTTCACCATACCAAGGTCCTTGTTCCCCACGTCGATCGGTGGCAGTATAGGTGGATCTTCATCAGGATCAGGAGGATCGTGGATGGCATCATCGATCTACGGCCCCCTCTTCCTTCACCGCGACTGGTTCCTCCATCTGCAAAATTAAGATCTCGTCTGGGGAGGAGGAGGACTTGCAACTGCAACAACCGATGCGGCCACCGCATCCGTGTCTCCTTTTGGAGGTGGCAAGGACGAATGAGGAGTTCAAGGCGCAAATGAAGCTGACCATCAACCGGTCCCTCTGCCACAATAGAGGTTCAATGCGACTCTCCCCTTCGTGCGTCAATACAGAGCGATCATTGACGCCACCTATGTTGTTCGTCAAAACAGAGTGCGCCTCACCATCGTCCCTACATCGCAAACGTGGTGTGCAAATCATTCGTCACATGAAGGACGAGCTGGTGTCGCTTTCGGAAAGCGCCTACACGATGTTCGATCGTGGGGCGTCACCACCATCGCGTCAGACATGACGCGACATAACCGTTAAGGAGGAGTTGATGCCAGCGGTCGTGAAGACGCTTGAGCACCTCCTAAACTGCATTACTGCGATGGCGGTGGCTCCTCGTACTCGCGGGCCATCATCTCCGTGAGGAGAAGGCAGTCAGGGAAGCAACGTAGAAGGAGTGGCGCAACAAGGCGCTCAATGCCTTGTTCACCAAGTTTGACAAAGCGTCCGCCTGGATCCTCGTGGATGCATGGGCCCACGATCGATCGATCACCACGGTGTAGACGTTCTTGCGCTCGACCAATAACTCAAAAAGATCGGCGATGAGTGGCCCTTGATCGAGGTCGTTGTGGTCACCGACAAATGCTAGGGCATGGGTCATGCTTTGCTCCTCAGCCAGGGTCGGTGTTGGCCGAGGCGGCCTTCATGCATTGGAGGAATAAAAGCTGCTGCTCGACGAGTGGCATGCGGGCAGGGTTATCACGACCCCGCGTCCTTCTACCGCAGGTATACAAGGTCACCGTTCGCTGTTTTTTATTTGAAATGACGGAATATCATGTGTTTTGTAAATAAATTTTATCTGAATTTCAATATATTAGAACCAATTTATCTGAATTTTCTTGATTTCAATTGAATTTCAGATGAATGTTTGCAGCAACGGTCGAATGATTGGTTGGCGTGGATGAATACTATCCGTTCCGAAGGTCTGTAATATAGTACGGGTTGATATTGAAAAAAAAATGCAGTCTACTGACCGGCCAACTCACTACATACTTCGCCGGCGCCGGCCAATGACTAGGGAAGCATCGGAGACCGGACTGAGGTGAGGTATGGCCGGTGTAAACCGTAAAGTTTGCACTCCCCGGCGCCACCATACATGGAACATGGAAGCTCAACGGTGAGCTCACTGAAACATATCCATCCATCCACGATCCATCCGCCAGACGCTGACCCCTCCGCGCCTCCGCTCTTGGGAACCTTCCGCGGACAGCTGTGGCTCTCATCGATATGCGACGAGAATCCGCTCGCAACCAAATCGTCGTCCGTTGGAGGCGGAGCCGGAATAGAGTATTCCGGCGAATTTGACTCCCGTGCGTCGCCGCTGCGCCTGGAGCCGTGCCCGGAAGCAACTGGGCAGCGCGGCGCGCGGCGCGAGCGACACGCTCTGGCGCGCGTGCACTGCACAGCTCATCGCTGCCCCCGCTCTGTCCCCCGCCCGCCCTTCCCCGGATCATACTCCATGCGGCACGTAGGATAGGAACCATCGGCGAAGTCGCACCAGTCGGGCCTATAAATAAGAGGCGGGAGCCAGCCATTTCCATCACCAGTTCACCGCAAACACCAAGTCACAAAGCCAAAGTAGGAGCTTGATCACCGACTCTTTAGCTCTCATAGTTCGCAAGTGTGTTTCATTTCCATTTTTCACGGTGCAGTCTTGGCAATGGCTCCGATTGCGTTGGTAGTGGCCATGGTGCTCGGCCTGGCGCAGCTCTCCGCGGGGAGCAGGAGCCTGATGGAGCTGTACGTGCCCCCGGAGAGCGACCGGCTCACGTACCACCAGGGCGGCGTCCTCAGCGGCGACATCCCCGTGTCCATCCTCTGGTACGGCAAGTTCACGGCGGCGCAGAGGTCCATCGTCTCCGACTTCGTCGTCTCGCTCACCTCCGCGCCGAACGGGGCCGCCACGCCCTCCGTCGGCCAGTGGTGGGGCACCATCGAGCAGCTCTACCTGTCCAAGGCCGCTGCCGGCGGCACGCGCGTGCTCCTCGCCGGGCAGGTGACGGACGAGCAGTGCTCCCTCGGCAGGTCACTCAGCCTGGCCCAGATCGAGCAGCTCGCCGCGAGCGTCAGCGCCAAGAAGGGCGGCATCGCGCTGGTGTTCACCGACGAGGACGTGGCGGTGGAGGGCTTCTGCAGCAGCCGGTGCGGCAGGCACGGGGCGTCCGCCGGCGGCGACTCCACGCACATCTGGGTGGGCAACTCCGAGAAGCAGTGCCCCGGGCAGTGTGCGTGGCCGTTCGCGCAGCCGCAGTACGGGCCGCAGGGCGCTCCCCTGGTGGCGCCCAACGACAACGTCGGGATGGACGGCATGGTGATGGTCCTGGCCACCATGGTGGCCGGCACCGTGAGCAACCCCTACGGGGACGGCTACTACCAGGGCCCCAAGGGCGCGCCGCTGGAGGCCTGCTCCGCGTGCCCCGGCGTCTACGGCAGCGGCGCCTACCCGGGCTACGCCGGGAACCTGCTCGTCGACCCCAACACCGGCGCCAGCTACAATGCCAACGGCTCCGGCGGGAGGAAGTACCTGCTGCCGGCGTTGTACGACCCCGCCACGGCCTCCTGCAGCACGCTGGTCTAGTCCGATGCCGACCGGGCGCGTACAGACTTTCCCTGTACGCTTGAGAAGTTGTGCATACGTGTAAACCTGTTGTGTTGTTGGAGGAAATGAAATTGCTTCGTTCGTTTATATATTACCTTCGTTCCGGCCAAAAGGAAATTCTTTTGTGGAACAAAAAACCTACTACTGCTTCTTTTTGTTTTTTGAAAAAAAAAACGCGATGTAGCTCTGGCCCAAGTAATACCCCTGTTGGGCCCAAAATAAGGTTCTACAAGTCCACCGGAGCAGGCCGACTGTTTGTACGCCGAAAATACGAGTCCTGGTAGTTTTGAATCTTAACCTTGTAGCTTCGCCGTGGTTTCAACCTGTGATTGTGCGAAATCACTAGTTTAAGAGTACTCGTGGGAACGATCACTTTTAACTCGTCCGCGCGCGCAAAGTGACGCTACGTGCGTGCGCGGACGACTTTTCCTCGTCGCTCCGCGTTTGACATTTGTCGCGCGCGGAGTCATTTCCGCGGGGTTTCCGGTTTCCGGTTTTTCCGTTTCCACATTTGCAATTTGGTCCAAGAACTTTCAAGGATTTTGCTATTGTGTATGTTTCGCATCGTTGTTTTTTGCCTGCGACGCTGCTGGCTTGTTTAGTATTGTTTCTACTCCTTTTTCCGGTTCTTTCTTTTATTTTTTTCCCATTATATTTCTGGGCAATGGAGTTTTCTGGGGTAACTATGGGTGGGGCCTTCCAACACTATCAAACGTTAACTTTCAACTCGCTAAAAATAGGAGGCATCTTGGAGGCATCTTGGAGGCTCCATTCGATATACATCTGAGGCACGTGCATTAGAGGCACGACTACATACAAACTACCACTTGGTCGTGTTTGACTCTTAAAGACATCTGATGATGTACTTAGAGACACGACTTCTAAAAATTGGAGCGACGAAAACTAGGGTAGTAGAGGCACGACCATATACAAACTGAAGGCACACGTCCAATATGAAGTATGGACTTGGAGGCACGACCGTATACAAACTGGAGGCACACATCCAATATTAAGTATGGACTTGGAGGCACGATCATATACAAACTGGAGGCACACGTCCAATATGAAGTATGGAGGAACGACCATATACAAACTGGAGGCACACGTCCAATATGAAGTATGGAGGAACGACCATATACAAACTGGAGGCACACGTCCAATATGAAGTATGGAGGCACGACCATATACAAACTGAAGGCACACGTCCAATATGAAGTATGGACTTGGAGGCACGACCGTATACAAACTGGAGGCACACGTCCAATATGAAGTATGGAGGCACGACCATATACAAACTGGAGGCACACGTCCAATATGAAGTATGGAGGAACGACCATATACAAACTGGAGGCACACGTCCAATATGAAGTATGGAGGCACGACCATATACAAACTGGAGGCACACGTCCAATATGAAGTATGGACTTGGAGGCACGACCATATACAAACTAGAGGCACACGTCCAATATGAAGTATGGAGGAACGACCATATACAAACTGGAGGCACACGTCCAATATGAAGTATGGAGGCACGACCATATACAAACTGGAGGCACACGTCCAATATGAAGTATGGACTTGGAGGCACGACCATATACAAACTGGAGGCACACGTCCAATATGAAGTTTGGAGGCACGACCATATACAAACTGGAGGCACACGTCCAATATGAAGTTTGGACTTGGAGGCACGTTATGTAGTGTATGGACTTAGACGCACGATACTATAAGATTTGAAGGCACGTTGGGTAAAGACTTGGAGGCACGAATAGGGCGGGTTTTAGAGATAACATTACAAGTATGTAGTTGGAAGCATGAACAATTGGAGGGACGAACGGGACGTGTCTTAGAGATATCATTTATGAGGCACGGACGTATGGAGTTGGAAGCAAGACTACATAAATTTTTTTCGATTGTATGGACTTAGAGGCATGACACTATAAAATTTACAGGCACTAACAG
The DNA here is from genome assembly GCA_950022295.1 of Bromus sterilis. Classification (NCBI taxonomy): domain Eukaryota; kingdom Viridiplantae; phylum Streptophyta; class Magnoliopsida; order Poales; family Poaceae; genus Bromus; species Bromus sterilis. The sequence goes on along the minus strand of OX465599.1, from coordinate 27,615,601 downwards.
TATGGACTTGGAGGCACGTTACTTTAGGTACTTCAGAGGCACGACAATATAACAATTGAAGGCACTATTAGTACAGATTTGGAGGCACGTTAGTTAGGGACTTTAGAGGCACGACACCTTCGTTCGGGACTTTAGAGGCACAAGACACTATAAAATTTCAAAGCAATTTTGGAAGGGATATTACAGGCAGGATGGTAAAAAATGGAAGCACGTCCTATAGTATTTGTAGGCACGTACGTTAGGGACATTAGATGCAGGACGGTAAAAAATGGAAGCACGTCCTATATGGATTTGTAGGCACGTATGGTAGGGACATTAGAGTCTCGACGCTATAAAAATTGGAAGCACGTTCTGTATGTATTTGTAGGCACGTTCGGTAGGGATATTTAGAGGCAGGACGGTAAAAAATGGAAGCACGTTCTATATGGATTTGTAGCCACTTTCTGTAGAGACATTAGAGGCATGACGCTATAAAAATTAAAGGCACGTTCGGTAGGGATATTGGAGGCACGACGGTATAAAAATAAAAGTCACTTTCGGTATCAATTTGGAGGCATGTTCCGTAGGGAGCTTAGAGGCACGACGCTATAAAAATTTGAGGCACTCATATATAAACTGGAAACGTGTTTGGTATGTTAACATATGAAAGGTCTGTTAGAATGCGTTTGAATCATAATAGTATTGATGTAGAACGATAATTGGACTGAAAAATATAGGATTAAACAGTCGGTTTAGTTGTCATCTTACATAATGATAATCCATACTGACTTATACAGAAAGTTCAAAGACAATTCTAGAACGACAAACATCTTAACAGGACTCGAAATATCGCATAACCTAGATCATAATGCGTTGAAAGATGATGGACACGGAATGATCACTGCGTTCTTTGAAGGTGATAAGAACAACATTTCCTTCAACAAAGGTTGCAGCTGATAGGAACTCCATGAAAGAATACTTGTCAATCAACATCCTTTCGTCTGATTTGCATATGGAGTATGATGAAGGAGTAATGACATGGGCAGCTTTATCAGGAACTTCAAGAGTTACGGTAGCATTGGTAGGCACATCTACCCATTTCTTCAAGCTTGATACAACAGAATTTGGGATTTTCTAAATTAATCAGAGATAAACCAAAAAAATAATGGTCAAATTATTGACATTATCCCACATGTGGGTTTTACTAGAATGTAATGATTTTGTTGTTACCACTTGTACAAGTTCTTAACAATACATATTGGGATGACAGTAGCATAACTAACATGAAGCATTTAATAGGTTGATTTTCATGAGAAACATAAAGGTTTGACTAACCATGATATTGTTTTTGGTGTTTGTTGCAGTGAGCACATGGAAAAATGGGCGGCATCGGATGAAGTTGTCTCAAAAAGGCAAGTCAAAAATGACTTTGTCTGGTTGTAGTTAATTTCAATATTGCCGGAGTAGACACAGCATTTGACGTACTCGAAATCGTTATCAGCCAGATTTTTGAAAGCTGCAAGAATAACACACATGAAATAGACTAGTGTTATTCCAGTCAGTGAAACACAATATTATTCCAGATGATAATTAAATATCAAAGCATGTATATAAAAGTAAATACGCATGAAATAGACTAGTGTTGTCTTACCAACATGAGGTAATGGAGGCAACCTTTTCGCTTGACGATAAGCGTTTACCCAAAAGTCCAGCCCACAATTACCATGAATAATCTCTATGATGTCTCCAGATTTGAGTCCATATTCGGTAGCAAACAACATCCAATCATTGCCATAGAACTTTGTGTAGTTAGGGCTATGCTTAAACAATAGAGAGTAAGACCTGCCTTCGGATGTAAGAAGGCGAGGATTGACCTGATTGTCATGGTATTGTATTGCATGTTCCTTGTTGTCATCAATGTAACGAGCTAGCAATGCTCTAATGTTACATTCAACATACTGGAAAAAATATTAAAAAAAAGTGGTTATGACTGCTAATTGGACCAACGTAACTCAAGAACTCAAGTAAGGCATAACTCTAATAATAAGGATTGGAGGGAGTAGCTTTTTAAATGCTAAACGAGAATTGAAATACGATGCATAAATTTGAGAACTAACCATGCGATTCGAGCACTTCTCATCAAGATGGGACAGAAAGTTGACAGATAATTTGTGGAATACCGGAAAAGGACGGCACGGTCCATTTGGGTGGCGGCAAGTAGGGCAAGCCATACCAAATGTCCCCGATACTGTTAAATGATCACCAAATGTAATAGATCTGTGAGTTTATTAGCAAAGAAATCTAAACACCAATTAAGACAGATGTAATAGATCATCAGCAAAGAAATATAAACACTAATTAAGACAGATCTAATACATCATGAGCAAAGATATCTACACACTATACCGAAATCAAAATATATATTATTCGAGCATGAGGGACACATTATTTACTCTATGAATTCACTCACCCAAACTTTTCTAATAGATCGGAACTTGTCTTGCCGCTGACGAATCCTAGAAATGGAAACTCAAACAGAGTTATGGGGGCTGAGGAGACCAATTATGCAGCAGGGAGCAGCAAAAAAATAACGCAAGAAGTCAACCCAAACGAAATAAGAGTGCGTGTGTGTGTGTGTGTGTGGGGGGGGGGTGGTTACAAGAGCGGACTAAGCATCAAGAACACGAACCCTAGACAGACGAGCGGACTGAGGCAGAGGACCGCACGTTTACAGACGAGCGGACATCAGAGCCTCACCAGCTTAGTGTACGCGAAGTCGAGGCGGACGTCGTCGCGGCAGCGACGACGGACGCCGAGACGAGCCCGTGACATCAGAGCCTCACCAGCTATCTTAGGGTTTAGGGTGGGGGGGATAGGCACCCTTTTATATACCTTTTAAAATGAAAGAGAAACAGAAGTGAACCACTGTGCTTAGTGTACGCGAAGTCGAGGCGGACGTCGTCGCGGCAGCGACGACGGAAGCCGAGACGAGCCCGTGACATCAGAGCCTCACCAGCTTAGTGTACGCGAAGTCGAGGCGGGCGTCGTCACGGCAGCGACGACGGACGCGGAGACGAGCCCGTGACATCAGAGCCTCACCAGCTATCTTAGGGTTTAGGGTGGGGGGGATATGCACCCTTTTATATACCTTTTAAAATGAAAGGGAAACAGAAGTGAACCACTGTGCTTAGTGTACGCGAAGTCGAGGCGGACGTCGTCGCGGCAGCGACGACGGAAGCCGAGACGAGCCCGTGACATCAGAGCCTCACCAGCTATCTTAGGGTTTAGGGTGGGGGGGGGATAGACACCCTTTTATATACCTTTTAAAATGAAAGGGAAACAGAAGTGAACCACTGTGCTTAGTGTACGCGAAGTCGAGGCGGACGTCGTCACGGCAGCGACGACGGAAGCCGAGACGAGCCCGTGACATCAGATATGTAAGTGCTCGTGCCTCCGATATGTAAGTGCTCGTGCCTCTAATATGTAAGTAGTCGTGCCTCTGATATGTTAGTTTATCGTGCCTCCGATATGTAAGTTCTCGTGCCTCCGATATGTAAGTGCTCGTGCCTCCGATATGTAAGCGTTCGTGCCTTTGATAAGTAAGTTCTCGTGCCTTCGATATGTAAGTGCTCGTGCCTCTGATATGTAAGTAGTCGTGCCTCCGATATGTAAGTTCTCGTGCCTCCGATATGTAAGTGCTCGTGCCTCCGATATGTAAGCGTTCGTGCCTCTGATAAATAAGTGCTCGTGCCTCCGATATGTAAGTGCTCGTGCCTCCGATAAGTATGTTCTCGGAGTTGAAAGTTAACGTGCCTCTGATATTTATGTTTATCGTGCCTCATATGACTCAGTTGAAAGTTAACGTTTGATAGTGTTGTAAGGCCCCACCCGTAATTACCCCAGAAATCTCCATTACCCAGAAATATAATGGGAAAAAAAGAAAAAGGGAAAATGGAGTAGAAACAATACTAAACGCAGGCTAAAAAACGCGCAGCGCACGCGGTTCGCCATTAATTGTCGATTCTACGAGGGTGAAACTGCAAAACGTACGAAACCGGTCTGCGGAACCGTAAAACCGGAAAACGGAAAAGGGAAAACCGGAAAATGGTTTTCGCGCGCGCGGGACCTCTCCGCGCGCGACAAGTGTCGCGCTCGGAGCGCTCCGTACCGGTTCGTTCGAAACGAAACGAACGAGCGCCCCCCAATTAGTTGCTCTCGTGATTGTGGTTGCGCCTGTACCTGAGGCTGCTTTCACGGATGTTGCTGCACCTCTGGCTGCATCCTGTGATTGTGGCTGGACATATGACTACATTCGAAAAAGAAGTTCATCGAAACTTATCAACATAAAATTTAGTTTTAAATATCTTAATGCGAGGAATATGAAGGTGAAAACGATTTATGAATTTAATGAACGATTCAAGACATAAATTGTTTTGAAAAATGAATCTATGAAAAAAACATAAACATCTAACCTTCAATCCTTACACGCCGGATGGAAAAACGCTAAAACCCCTCTAAATGTGATAAGTGGCGCGTGTACGTTACATCATTTATTAACACCGGGATAAAAGTAACCTTTATGGAGAGTACCCTCTAACTAGTGAAACTCAGATTTTCCACAAAAGCTATATCGCGCTTACAGCGAGTGTAGCTTCGTTTCTATTGAATGATTTCTCTTTATATGTAGATGTCATTTTCTCTTTGTTCCTGGATTTGTTTCTATTTTCTTTTTTGTATCTTTACTAATTACATATTTTTTTGGTTTTGTTATCGTTTTCTTCCTCTCGTTCTTGGTTCCTAGGTTTATTCCGTCTGTTTTTTCTCTCTATATATTTTCTTGTTTATTTAGTGTCCTTTTTTTCTTGTCGGTTTTATTGATTTCATTTTTTTAACACATGTCTACTTTAAATCTGTACACAATATACATTTTTAGGGTGCATGTAGAATGTTTATTTATACACATCAAACATTACTTAAATACATGATATTTTTATACGTGTGTTGAATACTTTTGTTAACATATCATCAATTTTATCAATACATGTTGAACATTTTTTATGGTAATAAATAATTTTTGAGGTACACACTTTTCTTAAATATCACTTTTTTTGAAAAGCATGATTTTTTATAAGGTTAGGTAAACTTTTTTTGATGGTATGAAACATTATGATATACTAAATAAACACTATTTTACATTTTATGAAGAAATTAGAAATTTCACATACATTGTTTCAGATGGGGACACTTTATTATTTAAAAGATATCAATTATTTTTACAAATTGTGCTAACATTTTTGTATACTGTGTTAACATTTTCAAGTTCATGATTTTCAAATTTTAAAATGAAATTTAAAGAATTTTTTTTGACCATATCGCCAACATGCCGTTAGTGTGATGGGATGAGCCCACGTCATGTGTTGGGCGGTCCATGTACGGAATTGCTTGACGTGAGCAACCATCTATCTCGCTATACACCCCTAAAAAAAATCTATCTCGCTATACGCGAGATAATAGGCGCCAAGAATGTCAGTCTACACTATCTACCCATCTCTGTTGGTCGAGAGTTTTTTAGTTGATTTGCATAGCATCATGAAGAGTCAATCCACTGCATGTCATGTTTTTCCTGCTGGTCATCCATGACTAGGTTTTGAAAAGGTGGATTGCAAAATATCTAATTGCATATGTTTTTCCTATATTAGATTCCGAGGGGAGCAAGAGGGGGTTTGAAAAGGTGGATTGCAAAATATCTAATTGCATATATTTTTCCTATATTAGATTCTGAGGGAAGCAATAAGTAGGAAACCGACGACTTGAGAGAGAGAAAGAGAGAGAGAGAGAGAGAGAGAGAGAGAGATGGATTAGCACGAAGGAGAAATGGCAGCGTACATGCGATTATCGTGGGGAAGGAAAATATAGGTAGAGGAAAGCGATGCCGGAGTGAGCAACCGTCCGCGTTGGGGTCTCCTTTGCGGTAATAACATTGCGGTTACACCAAATAACATGTAGAATCGGACCCTAAAAATATACAGGACCGGAATTCCTGCATGTGACAATGACTGTAACCCTGTTAACCAGAGGATCCTATTTTCACCTATTCTATACTATTTCAACGATCATCTCACGGCATGATCAATCGCCTGATCTATACCGTTTGGGCGTTTACCCCCAAAAAAGATGATCGAGAAGAAATATGTCGAAAATAGAGAGTGAACTGATATGGATGATACATTGTATAGATAAGTGACCTGCGGATTAAAGAAAGGAACCGCTTGGCATCTTCTAATTTACTAAAGCCCCTAGGGGCAGAAACGCTGAGAATCAAGAGATCGATTTGGCTTGGTGCCCCAATTTTGGCCGGGTCGTAACGCTGGAGTAAGAAGGTCTCGATGTGGGCCCCTAGAGCAGCGCAGAAAACCGACATCCTAGCTTTGGTCAAAACAATTTTCTCATCCCGGTCTTCCTCTCGCTCCCAATCCTATCGCCTTTGATTCTGTCCGCCTTGCCACTAATCAACTGGACTGATCATCGGCTTAACATGGCGAAGCACGTGAAGAAGAAGGAAGCGGAGACAAGGTGGGCATGGCCACACACATGTTTCTCTCTCCACAACTCACATCCGGTGCCCCAATCGGGTACCCCTGTGACCCAATTTCTGCCCTTTAATTTGATTCGTGATTTACTGCTTCTTCTTCTATTCGCCGCCGCCGGGATCGACGATTTCATACGCCTACCTCTCTACAGGCATACCATCATCAGCGACACAGGTTCGCAAAATCTCTTCTTCTTCCCCTCACAAATCTTCTCTTCATTCAATGATTAATCCCTCTCTCTCTTGCTTGATCTGCATATGGAAGAATGTGTGCTGCCGAGCTGCTCGGGTATAGCCTGCTCACTGCTGTGGTTTCTTGGTTTGCTTACTGTGGATCATTAACGGTTGGATGTTGCAGGAGTGGGAAAATCATGCATGTTGCCGCAGTTCATGTACAAGAGGTTCCAGCCAATGCACAACCTCACTATGGAGTCGAGTTTGGCACCCGCATGATCATCATCGACAACAAGACCATGAAGCTTCAGATTCGGGACACGATTTGTGCTCCATTTTTTCCTGACCGATTTAATGCCTCTACCTATTTCCTTGTCTATATAATGTGTCATGATGTTACTTGCGACTTGTAAATAAACTATAAATTTAGATGCAGCAAACATGTTCAATTTGGAAAATTCTGGCCAGTAATTCGCAATGCTAGTTATTTTACATCCTACTGCATGTATCATTGCTCTCCGGGAGTTCATAAATTATACATTTTTCTCTTCAGATCTGTCTCTCGCTCAGAAAATCATCTTCCAGTTATTTTGGTGTCATAAAGAAGGCATTTGGTGGGAGAAATAAAGTGACATGAGTAAGAAAGAAGGTGAGATTGCTGGATAGAGACAACAGGCCAAAGAAGTAGGAGTCCCGACTCTGAATTCGTGGTTAAGATGAAATCCGTGGAGTGTCATAAACTAATCATTTTACTACGGGTAACCAAAAAAAATATCTTCTTGCTTCGGTTGTTATCTCCGGTGCTGCAATTTTTTTTAAAAGTATGATACACAAGTGTGTAACTTATAATTTGCTCAGACTGTTGGCTGTAAAACAGGTCCTGTGCACACATCAAATGGGCTATTTTTTATCTTTATCTCCAGCTATCTAAGCTAGAATTAACTCCATTTTCATTTAGTTTTTACAGGTTTCATGTAAAACATCGACTAGAAGTTCAGAACCATTGAATAGCAATTACAACATGAAAATGAGTTTGCATATTCAAGAACTAGAAGACTGATTACAAAATCTTAATGCTAGATAGTGGACAGAAAAATCAGCCAGTTGCACTCCTGGACAACACAGAGCGGAAGATTCTTCAAAATTAGATTTGGTTGGACAACAATGACATAGATTAGTGATTGGCAATCGCATAAACAGGCTAATCATGAATTTAAGATGCAAAATTAGCGGTCATGGACTGGTTATTGGCCAAAGCAAAATAAATAAAAAACAGAATAGTGTGCATGGATCATGGTCACTGGTGAACTTGTACAAAACTTTGTATTACATAACTGTCTTAAATGTGCACATCAATCTATCAAAATAAATAGAAGAACATGAATTATGTTGACAAGGACACAGTGACTTCACAACTTGCATTGCTGAAATACATTATATTACTGCAGCCTACAACAAATGGGAGAACGATTCATCCAATTTTCAAATACATACGAATATGGTTGAGGTTAAGATGCAAATCATTGCAGGAAATAAATAGCAATCCTTTTTAAATAACATTATTTTCTCCAAAGTGTGTAATATGGCTGTGTAGATTAATATTATGAGAAAAATGATATTGTTCATGTAAGTGTCAGTAGAGGGCAAAGACCAGCATCTAGGAAAATAGGCAACAAACCCACAACCCAAAAAAAGCGGCGCAACGCTTCTAGTATGGAAGGAAAGTTGGTCCGGGCCAGAGTTGAGTCGGTTGTAGAAAGTTTGCTCCAAAATCTGCCGGTGGTAACTAAAACTCAAAGCTAATTTTCATCTATCAAAACTATTTTTGCTGAAAAATGAACACGGTTATCTGATAATTTGACTTTCATCGGGCCTATAAGAATATGGCCCAATTAACTGGTACTGAAGATTGTTTAAGCATGAAAGTTTTCAACAGTGTTGCCTCCTCAATGGCTACCATGAAGGGTATCCTCGTGGCTCATCTTCTTCCTTTACTCATGCATTTATTCTTCATTATTTAGCCAAATTATTAACGCATATAATCTACTAGTATTACACAGAAGGGTGGCAACCACCCGGTCCACCGTAGTATACATGTGCCCCATCACTATTGTGATCATATGAATCAACAGTGTAGCATCGTAGTTTTGTAGAATAAGCAAAGCTCTTTTTGAAGTCCAAGTCAGCAAGTTTGTAACTGCTATCTATTATTTTAATATCCCTAGCATAGGCAGCCTTTCCATTCCCTTCACTTGCGAAATGTCCACTTCCCATTTGCGGCGGGTTTACTTCACTTGATACACCATTAACATTTCCACCAAATTCTGCTCGATTCGCCTTGACTCTCAATTTTGTAAAAAGTAAATTTGGCCAGTATCCTATGGGTTTTTGATCATAAAATAGCCACCAGTGCTTCAACTTCGGGTCCTATAAAGATTCAAGTGATTGTAGAAAAACATATATTAAAAGGGGTAAATTGTGTTTAGTCTTACAAGTATATTACTACTTCGCATAATCTAGAAAATAATACATATGTTTACTTTAACCTTAAATGTGACAACACAGACGACCTATCACTTGTTTAGACAACATAACATAACACATGGTTTTTAACTATGATTACTAAATACTTTCTATATATTATGCATGATATACAAGGTAGCATTATTTCTACCTCGGGTATAAAATAATTTATTAACCGGGTTGAACTATGATTCTTTAAGCCCCCCCCCCCTCGCGCACAAAAAAATGATTCTAGCTTGCAATGTACGATCCTTGTGATAATCTTTGGATGTAATTAAACAAAATTATAAAATATGTATATCGTGCTTAAAGTGGTGAGCTATGAAATTATCACGGTGCAAAAGTGTTCCTTACTTATCAACATACCAAAGCAACCAATATAGACTATATGTCGATAAATCATTAATGCATAAAGTTTATTGGAGGGTGATTGGCATTGGCTTTTAAAGTTCAGACAAAGAGAAATTTGAATGATTTTATAGTTAAGGTGGAAAATTATATTGAAAATAATTTTGCTTGCTAAAAAGGATTTTATTTATTTATTTAGAGTAAGTAATGATCCATTCTTAGGTACTTAGAAATACCTGGAACAAAGTAAGATGTAAATCCACTTGCTTTCCATTGTAGGTAGAAACGGGAGTTATTCTTCCACCAACTCCAATGTGCTTATGTGTTTTCACAAAACCTTGACAACGAAAATCCATGCAAGACTTTTGGTTGTTCCCGAGCTGTCAATAAAACAATCATGTCGAACAGTATAATGAACTTTTTTTATTCCTCATATAGTTAGGGTATAGTATTATGAATTGCCTTTCAATAAGACGGAAACACGTACCCAAAGAATGTGGAACCTAGCAAAGCTGTCTCCAAAAGTCTGTGATACCTAAAAAGTCAATCAAATCAAAATCATCTTGGTTCCTTTATATGGTTAACGCATGTCTAGATTTACCACCATATATTTCTAAGAGTACGATAATGTAGAATGAAAACATTTAAGCTGCAGTTGGTGTTCGAAGAATCATTCTTGTTAAAAACACAAATATGATACAATATGCATTCATATATTCGTACAATTTCCCCGCAAAGATCTAAGAAAATATTTAATGAGGATAATTCATCTAATTTTAAACGATCAAACTAATAATTTTACTTTCCATGATGAATTGCATTTTATATTAACTCAAGCCCCTCAAGCATTTTATACCATTATAGTACACTAGAGTAGTTGCATATGTGACTGCTCTCACATCTGTAATACCTACACAGTTCATCCCACTAACCTATTTATCTTGACATAACAAGATATCCACATCATCAAGTAGATCTATCTTGCAAAACAAATCCACTAACTATGCATGCACATGCTCCCATTAATTGCATGCACATGCAACCTAAATAAATAATAATTTTTATGCACTTAGCCTCACAATTTATAAAACATATTTTTATTAAAAAAACAAATTATGAGTTTTCTCACATTTTATTTTTCTATGCACATCAATAATTGATATTATTGCTTTAGACTTAGCCAATGGTGAAGATGTCTCCACTTTCTCTACTCAACATTATTTTCATCTCATATTGTCTCACCGACATATTATCAAGCTAATAAATTAACAAAAAAAAGCATACTCATTTTTTTGGGTTTTCATCAAATTTCCTTACATTTTTTCTGTAAACAATATTGATTTAAAAAAAATTTAGAATCAAATTATACTAGACTTAATAATTTTTCTTATGTTTCAAAAAAGATTTTTTCTTATATTTTGTCTCTGAACAATTTCCGCAGCAACGCGTGGGGCATCATCTAGTTTACTACTACGTTTTAGCCACGAATAAAACCTAATTATATATTAGTTCATTATTTTGGATCACCCTAGGGAACAAACGAAAATATTAATTAGTTTATATAAATGTTTAGTTTTGTTGCTATATGTTCCCTAAGGTTCGCTCGAGGTTCTGAAATCAAGAAAGGGTGTGGTGAGTTGAACTATACTAGCTTGTTTCTGGGATATAAATTTAGTACCTTTTTAACTTTAGCATATTACAACAGTAGGAAGTTGAACTGGTCAGTTATATGTGTACCATTTTTTAACATAAAATTGCCATGATTTTATTTTCATTTTGAAATTATAATAACGAATAATTATGTACGCTATGTATATATATGCATTACAATATAAAGTACATGAAATTGACTATAAATGTAAAAGTACCAACATGACAGATCCTATAAGCAATCACAATTAACATTTTGTTTCATGATGCATACCATTGAACCAACCGCAATGGCTTCAAGATGTCCTTCCTGACCATGCATCACAATGAGTATTTGTGAACTGAAATCCCAACCTCCTTGAACACGTGGCTCGTAAATGTTAAGTGTTACACGTGCTCCATATATATCCCCTTCGGTCCTGATCCCAGCCATCTACATATGATGGTGTGTTATAAGAAATTTTTTAAACCTCCGTTTGAGTATGATCACCGGAATACATTTCCTCAAGCGACATGGTAAATAAATCATTTATGCAACATCATCACCATAGTGGGAACATCTAATTGTTCAAATTTTCAAGTGGACATGGGATAAGTTGCACATGCAACTATTTTTCTTCTAAATGTGACTGAAGTAACATAAAAATATGTTAAGAATGATCATTTCTTGTTTAGAAAGAATACCTCGCCTCCAACAACAAGAGATCCGCTCAAGGGGATAATGGGTCCAACTTTATTGGTTTGTCGTAACATTGGAATCGTACTTACTGGGCATGCAACCATAGGCAATCGCGACTTCATTGTGTTAGCTGAATATGATGATTTGAAGTTGAAACCTATTGGATAAGAGCTTGGTTTCATCTGTAGTAAGGAAAGACATAGATTTCAAAATCAATAAGATCCAACATAGGGCATTAGTATAACATTTATTTATTTCACTTTGAGATAAATATTATTTGGGATTACTTCACTCGGTGTGTGATGTAATTATATATGATTCTGCCATAGTAAAAGAAGAATATGGTTGAAAGGGCCAGAAATTGCTAATGGAGACCGAGCTCCATGGAACCCTCCATGGAGCAAAACCAAAAATTCATGAAATTTCATATGTTTACATTGCAAAAAAATATATGTTTTTTTTCAAAGATAGATGAAGTCATAATGCACAAGTGTGTAAAATTTCAGGACGAAAAACTAAAAAATGAGGGTTGTAAAAAAAAATCTAAGGTTTTTAAACGCATGGTACTATTCACCCTCCTATACCATGAATTTGTCTTTTTGTGTAGATCCCATTTCAAAGTATTCCATCCTTAAATTTTACACCAACACCTCACATCCTTGTTTACTTGTACAATGTTTTCAGATTATTTTGAAAACTTAAAAATCGTTTTTTTTTCAAAAAACTGGATCTTTGGAGCTTGAGCTCCAAAAATCCCTACTCTCAAAGGACATCATATAAAATTATAAAGGCTAGAAAATACGAATTGTTCCTTGATTAAAAAGAAGTGAGTGTACATATACCTGTAGTGAATGGTTCTTTAGAAGTGGATGATGAAAAGCTGGTTGTTTATCAATATCAACGCAGTCAAATACTTCACCATATTTGGTCTGATTTGAAATTTAGTTAATTTCCTCATATCGAAAGTATTGTTATCAAATAAAAGAAATATCAAATCATCAGTGAAACATACCCGAACTGTCATTTTAACATGATGCCTCATGATGTCTTGAAAGTCTTTTTCTTCACTCGTATGGTGTGTCTTCACTTGTACTCCCATAGCTAGAGTAAAGTAAGAAACAAGAATAGTGGATACAATTTTTGGTGGTACTTTCATTGTGAAAGCTAGACTTTTCTGTACATCATATAGGGTCCCCTTTTATAGACATATTTGATCAATACTTGCTTCTTCACATCCAATAATATGAGACACCATAGTCGAGATGTAAATATTAAAGAATCACAAAATTTAAGAACCTTCTAGATATGATTTGTTGTGGTGATGACACATGAATATCAATATATACCCATTTATTGTAATGGGTGCATCAAAAATTTATTGTTTCAATATCTTCATTAATTGTATAGTCAATATACAATTAATACTATGCATCCAGTCATTACTAGACACATATCCTCTTTTGTAGACATATATGATCATTACTACTAGTTTCCTCATATTCTATGGATAGTCAAGACGTGTACCTAGCACATTGCATGTGAGATGCATTCAAAAGTTCGGTACTACATAGTAGTCTAGGTGTCAAATTTAAATGTTTTTTTGAGAATCTAAGATAGATCCATTCCACACCTGTTTTTTTTCCTCTGGTCATTACACATAATGTATGATTTTAAAGATTTTGTATTTGTGGGGGTATGAAGAAAATATTGTTTCCATATCTTTGTTCATTGTATAGTCAATATTAATGTATGACTTTATTTTGTTTGTTATCATGACACATGGTTATAATAACATATCTCAAATATTTTTGTATTAGTGAGCGCATACAAAAAATTCATCGTTCCCATATATTCATTTATTTTGTAGTGAGTGTGGGATCGCCAATTGTACTGAGTCTCCAATAGGAGAATAATTCGGCTGGGATACTGATCAACCCATTGGACATGGCGATGAAGGCCCAATCTGCAGAAAACCATGCCCCCCATGTGACCAAAACCATACATGGTCAATCAAGACACATGTTTCCACGACGACAGCAAAACCACTCATATGGTGACGTGGTAATTCGTCCAATAATGGCTATCATTATGACCATTATTGCATCGTGGCTGAAAAACAGTCCTTGTAACTTGATAACCAATAAGTGTAAGGGATCACAACATTCTTCGAGGAAAGCATCACAATACAAATATATTGATCTGACACAATGAAATATAATTAATATTGATAATTCTTAGAAGTTGAGTTGTCTATTCAACCACACTTGAAGATAGATATGTGCTTGACAAGGTTTATTAGTGGCAATAGGAGTGTCGTAGTAATGATAATATAATAGCAATAGTAGAAATTCTCAGGAGTTGCCAAGAATAAAAGCAACTTCATGAGAGCAACAAGTATGAAAAGCATAGGCATAGGAGGGTATAATGAAAATTGCATGGATGGAATATCATATCTAATAGTAGCTACTCAATGTGATGAAAACACTTGCTCCAATTCATCAATCATATGTAGGCATGTATCCCATTTGCAATTGTACATTCTTATAATAAGAACTTGCACACCACCTTTTATCCTAACCCTGTTTTAGTGGGACTCTAACGCAAATTAAGGGTAATTAAGGTACTCCTTTCATAAAGTATTGGGGTATAAATACATGTAATCCTCAAACTATGATCATCCACTTTGATTACTTGATTTATGTCACTTCAAGGTCTCTAATTCATAATTATAATCGGTGTATATAACATGTAGTTAAGATCAATAACTCAAATAAAAAAGTATTCAGATTTGAAATCGTGGCACTCAGACTCTAGTGTCAAGCATTAAGAAAAGCAAAATCATATAAACATCAATCTCATAACACATAGGCTATGTGGGATCAAACCCTAATCAATCTGGAAACTATTACACATCAATTCTTATAAAATTCTAGTCTACTCCCTGTGCCTACGAAAAAATTACTCATAAATGAGTGGTTGAATCATGATGACAATAAATTTAAGATTCCACTCCCCGTAGGCAAAATCAGCGTCTAGATCAACCCTCCCGAAGGTACTTGTGGCGACAGAAGTTCTATCCCTCAAACGAATATGAAAATTGGTGTTGGTGAAAATCTCCATGAATGAAAAATATAGGCTGAAGGAGAGGCTAAGGTGATGCCTAGGGGGAGAAAAGCATCACCCCCTTAGCTGGTGGTTGGGGGTGCCACCTCCTGGTGGACCATTTTTGGACACCCTTCGGGCATCTAGATTCTTCTATCTTGAAACTTTTTTGGTATTTTAAAGAATTTTTTTGGTGAACTTTTATTTTCTGCAAAGAAAAACATGCACAAGTAATTCAGGTGAAAACAACATCAAATGGGTTAGTATTATCCAACTTATGCAAATTACAATGGCAAAAGTTCTTGGAAAAGTTGGTACGTTTGAGACTTATCAGTTCCCCCAAGTTTAGGTTATTGCTTAACGTCAAGCAATTCAGTTGATGAACTGACGCGATAAACAAAACTTTTAGAATCACTTTTGCTAAGGGTATGTATAGACATTTAGTCCATGATCATTCTATGAGTATCTCATGAGAGTAATCAAATTAATTATAATAACTTAGCAACTATGTTCTCTCATGATAAGATCCAATGAACTAAAAAGTTATAATAAAGCATTTAAATATCAACATGATCAAAATAGACACGATATGAATATAATAATGTAACACCTCGCTAGTCTTTTATTGAAGTAAAACGTAAATGCAAAACACCAATGAGATTCAAGCAGTGACTGATACGTCTCAAACGTATCTATAGTTTTTGATTGTTCCTTGCTTGTTTTGGTGACTTTGCTACAAGTTTTGATGCACTTTCATACCATTTGCAACATATTTGACACTAACCTATTAACCTAGATCCCAGTGTCAGTTTCTATCTATTTTTGTCCGTGCATTGTAAAAAAGATGAAAAATCAATATGCCGGAATAATCCTAGAAATTCCAGAATTTCTTATGCAGCAGAAGTTCTTGTCCCGACACCCTACCAGAGGTAGGATTGATCTCCAGATCCCCCTCCATCACCATGATTTCCCCCGAGATGCTTCGTGAGTAGTCCCTCCTTGGACCATGGGTCCATGGAGGAAAGCTACATGATGTCTTCTCTCCTATTTTGTGCTTCATTGTTTATACCTTGCGAGCTTCCTAACATGATCAAGGCATATATGTTATAGTTTCTATGTTGTTACGTTGTGTTTGCTGGGATCCGATGGATTATGATATTATGTTCATATGGTGGAAGTAATATAATTTGATCTCATTTATATTGTGTTCTTGAGTAGTCATGCATGTTCTCCATTACATTTTGTTGCTTTGGCCAAGTAGTAAGTTGTAACTCCAAGAGGGACTGCTATGCTAGATAATGGGTTCATACCTCCTGATGTTCGGCTTGAGTGACAGAAACATGGGACTAGGGAATGTGTTGTTGCCATTTGGGGTAAAATAGTGGTGCTTGTGAGAACGTGTCACAAGGATTTCTTACATTACGCATAGAGGTTTAATGCAGTTGTCTGTTGCTTTGAGTTTGCAACATTAGTTGTGGCTTGCAATTTAATATCAGTGAGGTATTATGGATTGATATCTTAAGGTGAATGATTAGTAAGTAGATGCCGATGAATAAACGATCTACTTGTTTCGGTGTAATACCCATACGATTGAGCCTTGTACTCTTTGTAGCATAATTAGCATTGCGGTGTGTTTATAATTCTGTCAATTGCCAAGCTATAATTTGTTCACCCAACATAACTGTTTACCGTATTTAGGGAGAGAGACATCACTAGTGAGCGGATGACACCCCGATCCCTATTCTCATTATAAGTTCACGCCGCTACTATTTACGGATTTAGTTTTCCTTTTAGTTGCATGTTTAGTATCTCTTGCGTTTAATCTTTGTAAACAGCAAGGTCGGAGAGATTGAAAACCTCTCTGTACTCGTTGTGCGCAAAGTTAGTTGTGTCTTTTGTGCAGGTCCAGGTCAAGTAATTTCTAATAGCCAGGGAAATTACAATCCACCTCTACTTGTCGTCTCAAGAATCCTCATGGTTCGATAAACCTTAAAGTCCTTACATAAGGGAAATTACTGCTACCTGCATCATAACCTTCCACTTGGGGTAACCAACGAGGAGGTGTTATTCGCACCCATCAAGCTAAATTTCTAGCACCGTTGCCGGGAAGCTTCAAGATAGGAGAGTTTCACACTACATTTTACCTTCGCTTTTTAGTCTTGTTAGATTATCTTTCAGTTTTTATCTTTTCCTGTGTGTATTTATCCAAAAAATAAAAAAATGTATCTTTTCTAGTATGTTTTCTTTGTTACTACTTCAAACGCCCCGACCACTCCCAACCGGTTAACCACCGATTCCATGGTCGATGCGCCTGGGATCCAGACTGTCCTCACATACCAACACTAGTCTTTTATACACACTTTGTCCTTACTCGTGCGCACCTGGGATCAACTTCCTGGTCGGTCACTCATCCCAAGACTACTCCGAGCCTAGCACGCTTAACCTGGTAGTTCTTCCTTGATGGGCTCCCGAAAAAGAAGGTGCACCTGGTTGATATTATTAGTCTATCATTCCTATTGAGATCCTGGGCTGTTACATATACCATCCGTCAAAGGAACCGACGTCCCCGTCGGCCCAGCAGGAATGTCCCCCTTTGGCACACGTTTGTTCGTGCCATTTTCAAGTATCCCACATGTACCCCGTGTAACCCTCACCGACCAGCACATACACCGTGTGACCGCCAGGGTTGGCTTTGATACCAACTGTAACACCCAGACCACTCACATCCGGTTAACCACCGATTCCATGGTCGATGCGCCTGGGATCAAGACTGTCCTCACATACGTGGACTAGTCTTTTATGCACACTTTGTCCTCACTAGTGCGCACCTGGGATCAACTCCCCGGTCGGTCACCCATCCCAAGACTACTCCAAGCCTAGTACGATTAACCTGGTAGTTCTTTCCTGACGGGCTTCCGGAAAAGAATGTGCGCCTTGTTGATATGAGTAGTCTATCATTCCTATTGTGATCCTGGGCTGTTACACTGCTAGCATGGGTTCTATTGAGAACACCAAGCTCTGTGACTTCACAAGCCACCTTGGCAGTTTCCTATGGGATTAAACCTGCTTTGCTCAATCTAGTCATGAAAGAGAAATTTTCTGGAGTAGGAGAAGATGCTTCTTTGCACTTAAGCAATTTTGTGGAATTATGTGATATGCAAAAGTACAAATAAGTAGACGGTGACATTTTTAAGCTTAAGCCTTTTCCTTTCTACTTGAGAGGAAGAGCTAAGGAGTGGTTACAGTCCTTGCCTAGGAATAGCATAGATTCTTGTAGGATGGAAAAGAGGAAAAAATGATGGGGAAGGAAGACAAAAAGGTGTGAAAGACTCACATCAACGAGGACAATCATAGGCGAGAGAAAGCGAAGTGATAGATATGATGTGAGGAGTAGGGAGTGCCATGCAACGGATGCACATAGAGCTAAGGTAAGCTCTCCAATGGAACTAGTGGGGGTGCATCCAACTTGCTTGCTCATGAATACCTAGAGCTCTTTTGAGGAGGCTCATCCTTGGAATATGCAAGCCAACTTCTATAGTGTAAGGATCCCCAAATAGTTATGCATTAATGATAATCTCTATGGAGTACATATATGACTATGGAGTATGAGTGTGGATCTTTCAAAAGGAATATTAGTGTTGCCCCCTTCTCTCTTTTTATTTCTTTTTTCTCCTTTTCTATATTTTTGTATTTTTGTGGCCTCATTGGCTCTTTCTATTTATCTCTCATTTGTCCTCTTTGGGATCTTTTAATTTGTCCTCTTTGGGATCTTTTCCTCACTTAAGGGCAACACTCTATATTTTGCAAGAATATAAATAAGATCTTCACACTTTACAAGAAGTACTCAACATAAAGAAAAATTAAAATTATCATGATGTATGCAAATGTATGCCTCTGCAAGTGTAGCAGGATATGAAATGATACTAGCGCGTCATGTAGCAATGATAAGGGCAAGGCCCAACTAGCATGCGGCTCCTTGATGGTACGAGAGATGATAACGACTTCTCTCCCTTCGTTGGTTACCCCAAGTGGAAGGTTGAGATGTAGATAGCGACAAATTTCCCTTGGCTAAGATACCAAGGTTGAGATCGACCAGTAGGACTCCAAGGTCGACAAGTAGATGGACATGAAACAATGACACCGTTTTTAAGACTAAGGTTGCTTCCTTGACCTGGACCTGCGCACACAACAGATAACTTTGCTCCCAACGAGTTCAGAGAGGTTGTCAATCTCTCCGGCCTTGTTGTTTACAAAGGATTAAATGCAGGGGTAGATAGTAGTGATAATTGCAACAAAAAGCAAAAGCAGGAAATAAAGTGGAGGTGTAAACAATGGTGGAAATATGGACCGGGGTCCCATGATGTTCACTAGTGATGTCTCTCTCCCAAAATACGATAAAATAGCTAAGTCGGGTAAACAAATTACAACTGGGCAATTGAAAAAATTATAAACGCACTGAAATGCTAATTATGCTACTGGAAAGCTAAATGCTCAAAAGTATGGGCAGTACGGCAAGAAAAGTAGACATAAATCCATCTGCATCTACTCACTAATCATCCACCTTGAGATATCTATCCAGAACATCTCGCTGGTATTAAGTTGCGAGCCCCACCCAAAGTGTAAACTCAAAGCAACAGACAACTGCATTAACAAACTTTGCATAAGGTAAACAATCCTTACAACCGCGGCTACAAGCATCGTTGTTTTCTCCTTGGTGGCAGCATCACATCCCCTAGTCTCATGTTTCTGTCACTCAAGCTAGACATCGGGGGGAATGAACCCACAATCATGCATAAACGCTCCCTCTTGGAGTTACTATCTACTACTTGGCCAAAGCAA
Organism: Bromus sterilis; assembly: GCA_950022295.1. Lineage (NCBI taxonomy): Eukaryota > Viridiplantae > Streptophyta > Magnoliopsida > Poales > Poaceae > Bromus > Bromus sterilis. Next base: position 27,595,718 of record OX465599.1, on the reverse strand, counting down.
TAAAAAGTAACAGCGAACATGCAAGAAGTACTCAAGAAAAAAATATAAAAGGTAAACCAAATATATAACTCATCACAATCTGAACATAATCTCATAATCCATCGGATCCCCGCAAACACAGCATAGCAACAACATGAAATTTACATGATGCCTTGATCATGTAGGGCAGCTCACAAGGGCTAATAATTGAAGCATAAGATTGGAGAGAAGACATCATATAGCTACTGGTCATGGACCCATGGTCCAAGGAGGACTACTCACGGCACATCCGGGTAGCGTCCATAGTGGTGGAGAAGCTCCTGGAGGTCAACCCTCCCTTCGGCAGGGTGTCGGGAAGAGGTCTTCTGGTGATCCCGATCTTGGAAGCGCGGCGGAGGAACAGAGAGGAAATTCGCGATGCGGGGGTCTCTGTGAGGGTTTTTGGAGCGAGGGGTAAAAATAGGCCGAAGGGGGCACCAGTGGGTGGCCCCACCTCCCAGTCGCCCTGGTGGCATGGCCAATAGGGAGGCCGCGCCGCCTCGGTGGGGCCTGGCTCCCCCGGCTCCCCTTCGGTACTCTGGAAGCTTCCTGTGCGCTGATTTTTTATATGATTTTTCTGGAATTTTTGGAGCTCTGTAAATATGGGTAAAAATTTGCAACTTACAGACATCAGCAGACAGAAAATGGAAACCCCTCCAGAGGTGAGCGATCCATCTAGTAGCTAGAGTTCTCAACTATTTTTTTGTAGTTTTCAAAAATAAGCATGGATTGCCCAAAATATGACACCTATCACTCATAGGCTCACGCTCTTGGCACCAAAAGTCTAACATTACTCAAATCAATACCTCAAAACTATTGCAAGTTACTACTACACTTGTAATAGCAACCTTAATTACCTACTCATGCAAGACACACAACTCAGTGCAACAAGCCAACTCTGTAAACAAGATAAGCATGAAAACTCAAGAGAGTTCCTAAAGCAACCTAAATAAAAGATCTTAAAAAGATAAGCATGAAAACTAAGAGCTAAGCATAAAAAGGAAACAACCTATGCACTCGATTCCACCTAAGGAAAAGAAAGAGCTGGCCATCTCTCCTCTGCACCTTGATACTCATAATCTCGTGCATGGAGCGCAGAATAGTGGACCGCAGTTTGTCAGGGCTGGATCTGGAACTCAGTTTGTGATCTTTGAGGACAACTATGATTACCTCAATTTTCTTTGGATGTTGATTTTGGGTCGTTATCAACGGCGTATTACCTGGTATGCTGAGGCTCCTGGAGCTTTTTTTCCCTTGCAACCTGGGGAGGATGTGTGTTGAATTTGTTAAAATTTACTATGATAGGCTGGTCTCTATCATAGTCCCTGAGAAGCACAATATGTTTTCAGGACCCCTCTCCCACTGGGATTCACATTCCTTCGGATATCTGGGTTCCGGCTGTGAGCACCATTCAGATACTGGAAGAGCAGGGGTGTGGATCACAGATCATGTCATTCCCCCCGGCTCATTTTCCCAGTGATGTTGATCTTGGAGGGATCTCTCTGCCTATGACTCAACTGTCGGAATCCTCTGTAGTGGAGCCTAAGTCTGATACTGAGCAGGCCGTGTATATGCCTGAATTTGAGAACTTTGCCTGTCAGGAACAACACCCACACCCCATCACCAGTATGATTGAAAATGAGAGTGCTCCAATTGATACCACCAAGCTGCGTCGTAGTACTCGCTCTACCCGGTATGATGGCTTCAAGGTGCCCATAATCACTGATGCAAAGATCCCGGTATCCAAGGTGAAGCCTAGAAAGGTTCCCACGATCGTAGCTGCTAATGCTCCCACTGCTCCGCACACAGGGCCACAGTCGCTTATATTTGATGCCACCTTTGTTGCTATCCCTCCCTCGACCCCGATTAACATTATTCAGTCGATGGGAACTGATAAGTGTGGCATCCCTCCGGCAGATCTCAATCCGGCCAGACTCCTTGCTGATCCTGGCAAGTCTGACAAGACTAATTCCTCTGATCAGTAGCTTGCATGCAGCAGAATAAAAGTTGGAATGTTCTTTGTTGGAACATCCGCGGGATCAACTCTGAAGAAAAACAACTGGCAGTAAGGAATGCGATTGAGACCTGTGGCTGCTTGGTGATGTGTTTCCAAGAGACTAAACGATCCTATTTTGATCTAAATTTCATCAAACTTTTATGTCCTAAGAAATTTGATATGTTTGAATTTGTCCCCTCGGTGGGTAATTCTGGTGGTTTATGCACTGTTTGGGCGAGTAGTGTGTTCTCTGGTACTGTGGTTTTCTCTGAAATCTTTGCCTTAGGAATTCGGTTTACCTCTATTTAGTCAGGCGCGGTTTGGTCTTTGGTTAACGTTTATGGTCCCTGCTCTGGTCCTAATAGAGATGTTTTTACCACCTGGCTTCTTGATTTATCGATCCCAAATGGAGAGGGCTGGTTAATCGTGGGAGAATTTACTTATATACGTGCGCCTGATAAAAGAAATAGGGGTGGAGGTAATGTGCAGGATATGCTTACCTTTAATGACTTCATTAGAAGTCGGCCTCTGGTTGAATTGCTGATCAATGGCGGGTCGTACACCTGGAGTAATATGCAGTCCGTACCCTTGCTAGAGCAGCTAGATTGGCATTTTACCTCACTTAATTGGGCCGCGTCGTATCCGAATATGGTGGTCATGCCTTTGGGTAAACCAGTGTCTGATCATACGCCTTGCTATGTTTGTGTTCAATCGACCATACCTAAATCTAAACTTTTTCGGTTTGAGGATTATTGGGCACACCATCCGGATTTCTTAGGTGTGGTTGAAGGATCCTGGGCCAAGAACTGCTATGCCCCCAATGCAGCTGCTAGGCTCAACAAAAAACTGAAGATACTACGTTATGACCTCAAGCGTTGGAGCAAATGTATCTCATGCCTCTCTGTTCACATTGATAACTCAAATAAACTGCTGACAGAACTTGATGGCATTGAGGATAAACGTACTCTCACCATCCCTGAAACTAACTTCAGAGCTATTATGAAGAACCATCTCCTTGATCTGTTGCGCGCGAAAAAGCTTTACTGGAAAAGAAGATGTACGATTAGGTACTTCAAATTTGGTGATGACAATACTAAATTTTTCCATCGTGTGGCTACAGAGGGATACAGGAGGAATGTTGTCGCTAGCTTGCGTCTCCAGGACGGTACGGTGATCTCAAGATTCAAGACAGGTTGGGGCGATCTGACCCTGTTAACGAATTGCTTAACTTGAGAACGATTATCTGGCGATTGGAAGGCCTGGACTCCCTGGTGTTGCTGTTCACACATGATGAGATAGATAAGGTGGTAAAGAACATGCATGTGGATCATGCTCCGGGGCCTGATGGCTTCACTGGTGGTTTTTTGAAAATCTGTTGGCCTATAATCAAAGCGGATTTCTACGCTTTGTGTGAGGAGTTTTACGAGGGGGGTTGGACATTGAGAGCATCAATTCGGGATTTATCACGTTGATCCCCAGGGTACAGTCACCTGAGTCTGTGAATGATTACCGCCCCATTACTCTTCTGAATTGTTGCCTCAAGATCTTGACCAAGCTGTTGGCAGATAGACTCCAGATTATTCACAAGAACCAATATGGTTTTTTGATGGGGCGGTCGATACAGGATTTCCCAGCGTGGGCGTTCGAATACATTCATCAATGTCAATCATTTGGGACAGCTGCGGTGGTCCTTAAACTAGGGTTTGCGAAGGTGTCGGGGGATTGGTACCTGGGTAGGCCAACCCAAGCGGAAGCAACCTTTCAAGACAAGGATGGACCGATTGGGCCGCAGCTGGGCCGAGCTGGGCAGATGAACGTCCGATTGCTCCAAGGCAATCAGCCGTACCAAATGCCAGCAGTCGGCCCAGGCGCAATCGATCCACCCTTCCTTCACCAAGACGATCATCTGATTGATCTGCAGCTGGGCCGAGGTAGGCATCTGGAAGGCTGATTGCCCAGAGCAGTCGACCTTGCCAGGAACCACCAGTCGGCCCAGGCGCAATCGGAACAACCTACTACCCTTGGAGAAAGTTGACCCCAACACCAGTTGGGGGTACGATTACGAGGTCATAAATGCACAATCCCGAGATATCGGGGTGGCAGGAAGGCCAAGTCACGTCGAAGATATGGTGGAGATACGGTGTCGACCTCTCCGCCGATTCCGCGGACAGGGCGACAAGACCGCACTTCCTAGCTCCAGTGCTCATCCCCATGCCCTATGGGTCTACAACATGGGCCGCCGCTCGTAGGATCCGGATCACCCGGAGAGGAGCAGTCGGTGGGCCCAAGCCGATTAGAGGATGACAGCTGGGCCCAATCGGCAGTGAAGTTACCGATGTACCCCGAGCTCATACTATAAGAGCCCGGGTACCCCTCCTGCGTGGGGGACGATCGACTCAGTAGCACCATTACTCACTCTCCCCTCAGTTCATTCACTGGTAGGAGTTATTCCTCAGGGAAGCAGGAGAGAGCCTTGCCCACGGCGGCGTTCACCTTCCCCTGAGAAGATAGAGAAGCAGTTATTGTAGCCAGATCATTGATATACAAGAGACAAGCAGCAGTAGGGGTGTTATCTCTCCGGAGAGCCCCGAACCTGGGTACATCGTGGTGTCCTCCACCGTGTTTGTGCCCAACCCGATTCCGGCACCATCGACATCCTCTTCCTCGCGTCTTCCCCTCACTTTAGCCATCCCATGGCATCTGGCGTCACATATCGACGACAGTTGGCGCCCACCGTGGGGCAGACCGAGGCGTCGACTGGAGTAAAGATCCGAACGGGATTTTCCTCTGCATCAGGCGGTAGCCACGCCTCTGGCCTGATTCTAAGGCATGGGGCAATCGATTACGTGGTGGACTAATCGGCGCGGTACAGGGCCGGAGCACCCCTGCCGCCCGGTGTGTCGCTGCAGGTCGGCAGCCATCGCCTCTTCATCGGCAGCTTCCCCGAGGCATATCCCAGAGAGATTCGTATCTTCTCGTGCGCTACAGATCCGCTCTCGACCAGGGGCTGCGGTGCAACGCTTGGCAGAGAGGAAGGCCGAGTGCACGTCGCCGTCATGATGGCGGGAGCGTCTTCATCAAGCAACCGCGACCCTGCGAGTGCGGCTAGAAAGGCGAAGGAGGCAGCCGGCGCTGCAGAGCGAATCGGCACCAGTGCGTTGCAGGATGTGTTATACACACCCGTGAACAGGAATGGTGATCCCGAACAACTGCACACGGAGCTGGAAACAGCACGGCTCGCTCTGGCTCGCAGGGCTGAGCAAGTGCTGGCGGAATAGCGCAGGCTGGGAGCCATCACAAGGGAATACAATGTAGCGCATGCAGAACCGCGCCGGCCGATTGAGCCCGCAGTCCTAGAAGATCTGAGAAGACGAGGCAGGGCAGTCAACCAGCAGCTGTCGGGGGCAGAGCAGCCGGAGCGACCAAGGAGGCCGGTGCAACCGGAGCAACCGGCGCAGTCGGCATTCATCCAAAGGCCGACGTACAGCACGCCGAACAAGAACCTGAGAGCAGCCGAGCAAATAGCACTCGAGTTAGAAGACCTGGAGGGAGATGAGCGGCACGAGCAGTCGCACCGAATGCGTGAGCTGTTGGCGGCCGCAAAGGAGCAGAGGCTCGTAGCAATGGGTAATCAAAATGCAGAACCAGGGGCGTCGAGAGGGACTGTGAGGCCGAATCCGGGAGCTAGCCAGCGACCGAATGCATCGCGCCAGAACAGACAACAACCCGCCCCGTCTCGGCATGAGAGTAGGGTCAGAAGCAATCGGCCACCCCCAGCAGCAAGCAGAAGAATCGAAGAGCCAGCTGTTAACAGCAGGCGCAATGACATGCCTCAGCAATCGGCACCAAGACCGGCAATCAGCACCCGGCTTGTCCCTCGCCAAATCGGCCAGAATGATGCAAGGCACCGTATTGATCTCCTGGAGAAGGAGGCTCAAGAGGATGAAGAAGGAGAAGCTGGCCCATCGTGTTTTGGTCATCGTATTCGGACTGAAAAGTTTCCCAAAGGCTTTACGCTGCCGAGAGACACACCCAAGTATAATGGTTCTGTGAAGCCAGAAGATTGGTTGTCCGATTATCTGACTGCGGTCCGCATCGCAGGAGGCAATCGACGCGTAGCAGTCCGCTATGCACCTTTGATGCCGCAGGGATCGGCTCGTACATGGTTGAACAACATGCCCAAGGACAGTGTAAACTGCTGGGAGGATTTCACGAGTGCATTTATCCACAACTTCACGAGCACATATGAGCGGCCCAACCTCCCACGGCAGCTAGCTCTCTGTGTGCAAGGCAAAGATGAACCCCTCCGAGATTACCTATCTCGGTGGATCAAGTTGAAGAACTCATGTGAAGGAGTCCATGAGATCCAGGCCATTCAGTACTTCACAGATGGATGCCTGGCCGACTCAATGTTGAAGCACAAATTGCTCCGCAAAGACTTCACGTCACTCGCCGAGCTCATGAAGGTTGCAAATGCGTTCGCTATGTCCGATTCTGCGATGCGCCCTATCCAGCTCGGAGTTGGAGGTGTAATCCAGTCACCAGGGGCTCCGCAGTCGGACATAGGGAACCAAGGCCTTAGTCGGAAGGAAAGGAGAGAGAACAACCGCAACAACAACAACAACAATAACAACAACAACCAGCAGAATAATGGCAAGCGCAAGGATGAGCAGCCCGATACCCAGTATGGCAGTCGGCAGGTGGCCGCTGTCCAAAGCGAAGAAGATCCAGCGGCTGTAGGAGGCAGTCGGAAGATGAGACCAAATGTGAGACCCCCGGGGCAGATGAAGCCCAAGTACACGTTCGAGGATATGCTGGACGCACCATGCAAGTTGCACAACACACCTGGCAGGCCGTCTGCGCACACCACTCGGCAGTGCGACTTTGTGAGGAGGATCGCGAAGGGAGAAGCTTTACCACCTCCACCACCACCACCACCCCAGAACAGAGGACCGCCTCAGCAGCAGAACCAGTTCCCGCAGCAAGACGCCGCTTACATGATTTTTACCAGTGAGTCCACAGACAAGGGCAGTCGGAGAGCCCGAGTTCAGGAGGTCAATGCCACTATGCCGCCGATTCCTCAGTTCATGCATTGGTCCGAATGCCCTATATCCTGGGACAGAGCAGATCATCCCACCATCTTGCCGAATCCGGGCAACTATCCGCTTGTGGTTGATGCTCTGTTCGCAGGACCAAGGTTCTCATGTAAGTTCTCCCGAGTGCTCGTTGATGGAGGAAGCACAATCAACATTCTGTACAGAGACACATTGATCAAGCTAGGGCTCACATAGAAGGATCTGGAGCGCAGTCGGACGACTTTCCATGGGATTGTCCCTGGATTGTCTTGCACCCCCATGGGTCGCATTCGGTTGGATGTTATATTTGGCACAGAAGAAAACTTCAGGAGAGAGCCGATTTGGTTTGAAGTCGCCGACCTCAGCAGTCCTTATCATGCTCTGTTGGGATTGCCCGCATTTGCCAAGTTCATGATCAACGCGCAGCAGACGTACCTCAAGATGAAGATCCCAGGGCCAAACGGCGTCATCACTGTCACCGGGGACTTCAGGAAGTCCCTCGAGTGCACATCCGCTGGCAGCAGTTTGGCTGAGTCTCAAGTGGTCAAGACGGAGAAGCGTCAGCTCAGCAAGGTGATTGCATGGCGCAAGCACAGAGCAAGAATCCACTTCCAGTCGGCCCAGCAAAGAGAGTAGATGAGGAATCGGCCTTTCAGTCGGCCAAGGACAGCAAGAAGATCGCTCTAGATCCCTTCGACTCAACCAAGTTCGTTGTAGTCGGAGCTGGACTTAGCGATAAATAGGAAAGCGAGCTCGTCGAGTTTCTCCGTGAGAATCGGGACATCTTTGCATGGTCTCCGCAAGACATGCCTGGTGTGCCGAGAGAACTCGCCGAGCACAAGCTGCACATTCGGCCAGGCTCGAAGCCGGTCAAGCAACCCCTGAGACGTTTCTCTGAAGACAAGAGAAGGGCAATCGGTGAAGAGATTGCGAAGCTGCAGGTTTCATCATGGAGGTGTTTTACCCCGAGTGGCTGGCGAATCCAGTCCTCGTCATGAAGAAGAACAAGACCTGGCGCATGTGTATCGATTACACCTGCCTGAACAAGGCGTGCCCGAAAGATCCGTTTGCTCTGCCCCGTATTGATCAAGTAATTGATTCTACGGCCGGTTGCGAGCTCTTGTCCTTTCTGGATGCCACTGCTGGCTATCACCAGATCAAACTTGCTGTGGAAGATCAAATAAAAACTGCATTTATAACCCCTTTCGGGGCGTATTGCTATATCACCATGCCGTTTGGTTTGAAGAATGGAGGTGCCACTTATCAGCACACAATTCAGAGGTGTACATACTCTCCGCTCGGCAGAAATCTCCATGTTTACGTGGACGATTTAGTGGTGAAGTCGGCAAAGGGAACCACGCTGTTAGATGACCTCAGAGAAACATTTGCAAATTTGAGAACTTATCAGATCAAGCTCAATCCGGAGAAGTGTGTCTTTGGAGTCCAGGCCAGCAAGCTCTTGGGATTTCTCGTTTCCGAGAGAGGAATCGAATGCAATCCCGAGAAGATAGCCGCGATAGAGCGCATGGAACAAGCCAAGACCCTGAAGCAGGTACAGAAGTTCACCGGTTGCCTCGCATCACTCAACCGATTCCTCAGTCGGCTAGGTGAAAAAGCAATCCCGTTGTACCAGCTGATGAAGAAGACAAAGAAGTTCACCTGGACCCTCCAAGCAAGCGAAGCATTCCGAGAGCTCAAGCGCATGCTCTCCACAGCGCCAATTCTGGCTGCCCCGATTGAGAAGGAACGGATGATGTTGTACATTGCGGCAACCAATCGGGTGATCAGCGCGGTTATGGTGGTGGAGCGGCCCGAGAAGAACAAGGAACAGCAAATTCAGCGACCGGTGTATTACATCAGTGAAGTGCTGTCGGCGTCCAAGCAAAACTACCCTCACTACCAGAAGATGTGCTATGGAGTGTACATGGCAGCCAAGAGATTGAAGCCATACTTTCAAGCCCACTTGATCACCGTCGTCAGCTCGGCTCCATTGGCCGATATCATGGGAAGCAGAGATGCAACCGGAAGAGTGGAAAAATGGGCAATTGAAGTCGCTAGCCATGGCATTCAGTATGAGCCGAGAACTGCAATCAAGTCACAAGCATTAGCCGATTTCCTAGTGGACTGGGCTGAAACTCAGTATATGCCGCAGCTCCCAGGATCGGATTTCTGGCGAATGCACTTTGATGGCTCCAAGATGAAGAGCGGCCTAGGGGCTGGCGTGGTACTTACTTCACCAAGAGGAGATCAATTGCAGTATGTGCTTCAGATCCACTTCGCAGCATCAAACAATGTCGCCGAGTACGAAGCCCTTGTGCATGGTATCAAGCTTCCCAAGGAAATCAGTATTCGGAATATTGAGTGCTTTGGTGACTCCGACCTGGTTGTACAGCAGTGCACAGGCACCTGGGATGCAAAGGACGCAAACATGGCAAGCTATCGCTTCCTGGTGCAGCAGATCAGTGGGTACTTTGAAGGATGCGAGTTCCATCATGTGCCAAGAGCAAACAACGAGGCAGCAGATGCGCTGTCCAAGCTCGGCTCAACAAGGAAAGCTATCCCACCAGGTGTGTCGCTGGAGCACATCAAGAAGCCGTCCATCATACCATCCCCAGAATCTGAGTCCATTTTTATCTCGGAGAACGATCTTGAAGCATTGAAGAAGGCAAAAGAAGCTCAACCGACAAAAATTGCAACCTTGAAGAAGCAGTCTAGCGCCCAATGTGTCTCGGCAACAGCACCAGGAGCCGCCGATTGCAAGCCAGGGGCTGTCGATTGCGAGCCAGGGGCTGCCGAATGCCGTGAGAAGAGAAAATCCAAAGGGAAGCAAGCAGAGGCAATGCCAGGTGGCACGACCTCAGAAGAGCCAATATTATCAGAAATTGCCGATTGCAATAAAGAAGCTCTAGCGCCAGACGAGCAGTCGCCACCAGGGGCTGCCGAGTGCGGGCCAGGCGCCGCAATCGGCAGTTCAGAGGCAGAGGTAGAAATGACAGAAGTCCAAGGGGCCGAGATCCAGGAGGCTAATGGCCAAGGAACTGAGGTCCAAGAAGAAGTTCCACCCCAGCATGCAGTGGTAATGGTAGTTGTCAGTGCGCCATCATGGGCACATCCGATTAGAGACTTCCTAGCAGACGGAGTCCTTCCAGAAGACGAAGCAGAGTCACGGCAAATCAGCCGCCGATCTTGGGCATACACAATAATCAACAATGAGCTAGTGCGCAAGAGTGCAACTGGGGTCTTCCAGAGATGTGTAGAAGAGGACAGAGGCTTGGAGCTGCTCAGAGACATTCATCAAGGTGAATGCGGTCATCATGCATCTGCAAAAGCCATCGCTAGCAAAGCTTTCCGACATGGTTTCTACTGGCCGACTGCGCTTGCAGCGGCTGAGAATTTGGTGAAGTACTGCAAGGGTTGTCAGCGGTTCAAGGCAAGAAGTCATCAGCCGGCATCAGCACTGAAGGCAATCCCAATAGTGTGGCCGTTTGCAGTATGGGGTTTGGATATGGTTGGACCATTCAAGAGAGCTCGAAGTGGCATGACACACATTCTAGTCGCAGTGGACAAGTTTACCAAGTGGATTGAGGCCAGACCGATCAAGAAGCTGGACGGTCCGACTGTGGTCCGATTTGTGGTCGACATTGTGTGCAGGTACGGTGTGCCTAACAGCATCATCACCGACAACGGCACGAATTTTGCGAAGGTTGCACTGGCTCGATATGCGTCTCAGCAGGGCATTCGGCTTGATCTGGCATCTGTGGCGCACCCGCAATCAAACGGTCAAGTCGAAAGAGCAAATTGACTCATCCTCTCGGGTATCAGACCCCGATTGGTGGAACCACTTGAGAGGGCACCTGGAGCATGGATTGAAGAGCTCCCCGCAGTATTGTTCAGTTTGAGAACCACACCAAACAAGTCGACCGGATTCACTCCTTTCTTCCTGGTGTATGGTTCAGAAGCAATCATCCCATCCGACATCGAGTTTGATTCACCTCGGCATGCCCTGTACACCGAAGAATAAGCCAGATTGGCACGAGAAGACGGCATTGACCTCAAAGAAGAAGCTTGTCTGTTGGCCTTGTCCAGGTCAGCAGTCTATCAGCAGAAGTTGCGGTACTACCACACCAAGAAGATTCATCCTCTCGCTTTCCGAGAGGGAGACATGGTGTTATGCCGAATTCAGAAGTCAGACGGGCAGCACAAGCTATCCTCACCCTGGGAGGGGCCATTCGTCATCAGCCGAGCGCTCAAGAACAACTCCTATTATTTGATTGACTGCACCAAGGGCACTCGGCACAAGGACACGTCAGGAGCAGAGACGGAGCGGCCGTGGAACGCCGAGTTGTTATGTCCGTTCTATAGTTGAGCGGCAGAAACTTATGTAAGCCATTCGGCAAACAATCAGTAAAAGTTATCATGCCTCTGAAAATGAGCATTCGATTATCTTTGCATAATTTCATTCGAAGAGCTAGCCTCAGTCGGCGACGCTCAGTCATGCCCGAGATGTGCCTAACGCACCCGGGGACTGACCAACCATGAGGTCAGGCGAATAGGCCATCGAGGCACGGGGACTGCGGGCTGGCACTCAAATCGGCACCTAGCTCAAGCGCAAATCACTAAAAGGTTTGCGGCATTGAGAAGGGTTGCGATTGGGGCAGTCGGCAGTACGAGTTCCCGGGAAACAATTTGAAACGCTCCGCCAAGGGCATAGTCGATAAGTCAAAAGTTACCGATTGCGCCGCGAACCAAGGCATCGAGCCCGGCAGCGAGCAATCGGTGCCCTCTGTCGCAGAATCCTTTGCGTTAAACCTTGTCGTGTAAAAAATAAAAAGCTTATCGAACCTTGGCCGGTAATCTACCGTTGATCCAATTGCAGTCCGTATGACGGTAGCAAGGCAGACACGGTAGACATCCCCAAGTGCAGACCGACAAAGGAAACCGACAAAGACGCAAAGTCGATTGCACAAGTAAAAGCCAGAACTAAGTAGTCGGATTGCATCAGAGATAGCAGGCCCAAGGCCGAATAAGTTCATTACATCGAAGTCGCACCCAGTGGGTGTCGACAGAATTAAAATTATGTCTTACAAGCAAATAGTCGAAAAGAAAAAATGAGATAAGGACGATCCAGTATCGGCGAACTACAGAAAGCAACGCAGTCGGTGGCACGACTCAGGAAGTCGGGGCAGTCGGAGGCACATAGCTAGAAGTCGGAGCAGTCGGATCAGCGTGCGCAGCATCTGGCTCCGACCGCGCGTCAGAAGATGTGGCCCCAGTCCGCTTGGATCTCCGAGATGTATGGGATGAGCCACTGTCAGAAAGCTCCTCGGCCAGGCCAGAGATTGAAGGTGCAGCGAGCGGATTCCCTCCCTCGTCGAGATACGGAGTGTAGTCATACGGAGAGAACCAGTTCACCATAGTGCTGGCTAGCCGATTTACCTCGGTATAGGTCTTCTCAAGCAGGTCGGCCGCATTTTCTCTGAGGCTATAGAGTTGGGAAAGCTTCACCTGAGGGTACCATCTCAGCACAGTCTGGAGAGCAGTTTCCGCGCCAGTCCGACCTGCAGAGTTTAGCAAGACGTCGATCCGACGTGGGATGGCCTTCAGGAGAGTCCGAGTCTGCTTAGTGGTAGCATTCGGGGCCTCCCCTTTGTCATAATCCTCTTCGTCTTGTGCGTCAGGCTCGCGGATCTCGGCGGAGGAACCAGCGGCGTTTTTCATCTTTTGAAGTCCGACCTTAAGCTCAGTTGGCGACCACAGTGATTCAGCAATTTTCAGAATGCCGAGCTTGATGGACAATGCAATTCCCTTGATGACAGGAATGCGAGCTTCTGTGCCAATCAGGTATTCGTGCCGCGTCCAGACGTTTTCTTCAAGTTGGCAGGTCCCTCCGGCGGCAACAGTTTCTTCTCGGGATTTGGCTACGGCCGCGTAGGCGGCTGCTTCAGATTCAGGCCAAGCCTCTGTGTAACGAAAGAAAGTATGAGAAACAAGATAAAAGAGGAAAGCAATCAGAAAAGTGCACTCGGGTGCAGGAAACACTTACCACTAAGGATGACGTCCATCTCGGTCATCGTATCACAGAAGCCTTTGGCTCGGCGGCGCAATCGGGTGGTCTCTTCGTAGCTGCGTTTCTCCAGCTCCTCGTACTTGGCGACGTGTTCATCACGGTCCTGTTGAATGGAATCCCGCGCAGCAATTGCTTCGTCCCTCTCGGCTTGCAAGGTTTCTCGGGCTGCGACAGCAGCATCTCGCTCGGCAAGGAGACCGTCACCGACAGCCGTCACGGCAGCTACATCGGCCGGATGTTTTGTTTCAAGGGCAGCCATCTCGGAACGGAGGCTTTGGATAGTCCGAGTTAGATCACTTTCTACCCCCTGCAGTCGGGTCACTTCTTCCCTGGCTTTGGAGAGTGCCGGGCCTTGCTGGTTGAGTTCTGCAGTCAATTCAGCAATACGGCTCTGAAGGTTATCTACCATGGGAACAGAAGCTAGAAGAGAACATGAAGATATGAGTACAAGAGCAATTGTCAATCGGAGGAAAGACAGAAATGATATAAAAGTTACCTTTCAGTTTATTGATCTCGGCCGATTGATTGTTGACCTCCAGCTGGGCCTGGGTGAGAGTTCGGAGGCTGGCGGTGTAAGCGTCGAGGAGTTTTTCGAAGACCTCGCACTTTTCTTCCATATCAGCCTGAGAGGAATAGCAAGAGGGAGGTTAGAGATACAACAACCAAAAGAAGATCCAATTCGATTGCAAGCAATCGGCCCGAATCTCGGGGACTACACCCAGTGGGTGCACTTGCGCGCACCCACCGGAAGAAAAGTCTCCCGATTGGAGGAAGGCAGGAGATAAAGCAAAGAGTATAAAAGATCCGAACCGATCGCAAGCAATCGGCCCGAATCTCGGGGACTACACCCAGTGGGTGCGCTTGCGCGCACCCACCGGAAGAAAAGTCTCCCGATTGGAGGAAAGACACAAAAGGAAAGTTAAGAGTTTACCACGTGACGACGATCGAGCTGTTGGAGGTCCCGAGCAAGGGCGGCGGCAAAGTCGTTTACCCGACTGAGAGAGGTCGTCAGAGGGTCTTGAGGGCGATGTGAAGCATCAGGCTCGGTGCCGATATGACGGGTGCGAGAGTACTCGGCCCAGAACTGGTCCACCGAGCGCATCAAAACTTCCGACGCAGAGGAGGTCGGCGCTGGCACTAAAGTTTGAGTGGCGGCGGCAGAGGCAGCAGTGGTGAAGGCTAGTGGCATCGACGTCACCTGAGGGCCGGAGGTACCCGGTTGTGGTGGCGGCGCAATCGGACGAGCTGAGGCGGAGGTAATCACGGTGACTGGCGGCAGGATCGTCATTGTCGATGGCGCGGACAGTACAACCGGTGTCACAGTCATTGCAATTGGCAGCGTGGACACCACGATTGGCGACGGATTCGTCACCATCGGTGGCTCGGATGTGGCAATCGGAGCAGCAGTGGTCACGGCAGTGGAGACCGGGTCGGAGCGGTGTGGCGGAGATGGGGCAATCGGGTCGACCGATTGTGTTCCTCCGCCACCAATAGCTCCCCGATCAGCTGTACTCTTGGAAGTCTTGGAAGCAAGGGAAGAGGAGGGAGTCTTCTTAACTATCTCAAGGCGGGCCTTCTTGGCAGCGCGCTCGGCATCCTTGGAGGAGCGATGAGAAGCAGGCGGCCGTTTGTGGATGGCGGCGGCGGATGCAGCAGGCGAGATGACGACGCTAGCACGGACGGGGACGTCGGTGTCGACGTCGTCAAGCCCAATCGGCTCCCTGAAAGAAGAAAGAAGAAAGAGGAGGTGAATTAGTATATGGAAAGGTAGTAAAGTACAAGGCGTGAAGATAAAAGCATACCCGACTATTCTTGGTGCGCCAGAGGGCATCCGGCATCTCAGCGGGACGACATCCAGCGGCGCCTGGGAAGTCGGCCTTCGGGTGGTCGTCACTTGGGGTTGTTGGCCCTTGCTGGCTGTCGGCGCTACCTTAGCGACCTTGCTGGGAGCAGCACCCGTGGAGGAGCTGTTTGTCGAGGTGCGCTTAACCGGCGCCTTCGGAGGTTTGGTACGAGGAGCTGCATCAGAACCATCAGCCTTTGAGACACTATCGTCATCGCTCCATTCGGCCAAAAATTGCTCAAGGGAAGGGTCAGGCGTACCCCCTTGAGCTGTCGATCGGGTGACGATCCTCTGGGGGTCGGCGACCTCAGCATCAGCGTCGTCGGCATCTGCAGAATCGGAGGATTCTCCGGAGGACTCGTCGTCATCATCATCGTCGTCACCGGACTCGGCAGAGGGGACCTCGCCGTTGTACTCAAAATCAGCGGGGTCGTCTTCTGCGCGGTCAGGGGCGTACGTGCCGGCCACCTGGCCGTCTTCCATCAAATTGGACCGGATGAAATGCTAGGAAAGAAGATGAAAGTAATCAGAGAAGCTAAGAAGAAAAAGCAATCGGCAGAAGAAAGCAATTGGAGCATACCACAGGAGGTTTCTGTTGGCGAGCGAGGCAGTCAAGCCCGAAGCGGAAAGGGTCAGGCAAAGGACTAGATGTGATAGCCTTTACCCTGGCGCAGAGGTCTTCCTTCTTCACCCGCCACGTGCAGAGCCGAGTGGGGTCTCGAGGGCCCGACATATCGCAGATGCGGTGCACTCGGCGCTGCAGGGGGAGCACTCGGACTTGAAGCCAGGCGACTACAAGGTTGGTCGGGAGAAGTCCTTCTTGCTCTAGCTGGGCGATCCTGGCGACCTGGGCATCGACATCGCAATCTCCGACGCCATACTTCAGCGACCACTGATTTTTTTCAGTCGGCCGGGCGAGGGAGAACTCGGGCAGATTCAGGAGACCGGGACCTTGATCAGGCGACTTGACGTAGAAAAATGAGGTCTGCCAATTCTTGCATGATTGGACGATCTCGTGACTCTTGTACCTCGGCTTGCCGTCTGCGACAAGGCAGCTGCCGCAGTCGGTCATATCAGCCGGATACTTCGGTTCGCCGCCCTCAGTGGTAGACGGCACCACCGCTCCCGTCCGAGCATTGTGAGCTCGGAGGTTGAAGAATCGCTTCCAGAGAGCAATGCTTGGGCGGCAGCCGAGATACCCCTCGCAGAGTGTGACGAAGCCGGAGAGGATCATGATGAAGTTGGCTGCAAGGTGATGTGGTTGCAGTCGGTGGAAGTCGAGGAACTCGCGGAAGAATGTGCTGGCGGGAAGGCCGAATCCGCGCTCAAAGTGAGCAAGGAAGACAACCCTCTCGCCAGCACGCGCGTTGGGCACGACCTCAGCGCCGGGAACGCGCCATTGGATCTCAGCTGGCATCTTCCGGGCGCGAATTAGAGACTGGATGGCGCCGGCGGTGGCTGTCGAGCCTTTCCAGCATTCGCGGCTCGCCTGAGAGACATCTTGCCGTGGCGCCATGGCGTTCGCGGGCGGAGAAGAGAAGAAGGACGAGGAATGCGAGAGCAGCGGTGAAAAGTTACCGCGGAGGCGGAGGAGCGCGCGGGTCCGTGGCCGGAGCAGATCCTGTGCACAGAGGTCAAGTCACAGGAGCGGCAGGGAGCTTCGAGCGGAGCGGCAATGGCGCAGGAGAGCAAGAGCTGGAGGAGGAAGATGGCGTCTGGGAGAAGGAAGAGGCAAAGGCCCTCCCCTGTGGCTTATATGGGCGGCGGGGGAGGGGAGTGGGATGTGTTTGCGGCCATGTGGCTCGGTGTGGCCTAGCACATAGGGAGGCCAACCGGCAGATCGGCGCAAGGAATCCTGGCGCGGGAGGCGAGGCGTGCGACGTGGGGGTCGAGACCTGCAGTTACGTCAAGTCACGCGTGGGTCGTGGGTCCCGGCTCATTGACCGTATCCCGGGAGAATCGGAGGTAACCGATGGAATGTAATCGGCGATAGGATTTGGTTCTCAACAAAGTGAAGACACGATTTGGAGGCGACCCAAATCCAATCGGACGAAATTTCGGCTAGCCGAGTGTGATCTCCGAGTCGGTCGACGAACTCGGAATGACGCACCCGATGAGGCCATAGCACTCGGAAGATATCGAATAAAGATTGAAAACTGCAAAGGCCCCGCGGTCAAATGACCGTGGGACCTTTACAACTTTAGGGGCTACTGTCGGGGGATTGGTACCTGGGTAGGCCAACCCAAGCGGAAGCAACCTTTCAAGACAAGGATGGACCGATTGGGCCGCAGCTGGGCCGAGCTGGGCAGATGAACGGCCGATTGCTCCAAGGCAATCAGCCGTACCAAATGCCAGCAGTCGGCCCAGGCGCAATCGGTCCACCCTTCCTTCACCAAGACGATCATCTGATTGATCTGCAGCTGGGCCGAGGTAGGCACCTGGAAGGCCGATTGCCCAGAGCAGTCGACCTTGCCAGGAACCACCAGTCGGCCCAGGCGCAATCGAAACAACCTACTACCCTTGGAGAAAGTTGACCCCAACACCAGTTGGGGGTACGATTACGAGGTCATAAATGCACAATCCCGAGATATCGGGGTGGCAGGAAGGCCAAGTCACGTCGAAGATATGGTGGAGATACGGTGTCGACCTCTCCGCCGATTCCGCGGACAGGGCGACAAGACCGCACTTCCTAGCTCCACTTCTCATCCCCATGCCCTCTGGGTCTACAGCACGGGCCGCCGCTCGTAGGATCCGGATCACCCGGAGAGGAGCAGTCGGTGGGCCCAAGCCGATTAGAGGATGACAGCTGGGCCCAATCGGCAGTGAAGTTACCGATGTACCCCGGCCTCATACTATAAGAGCCCAGGTACCCCTCCTGCGTGGGGGACGATCGACTCAGTAGCACCATTACTCACTCTCCCCTCAGTTCATTCACTGCTAGTAGTTATTCCTCAGGGAAGCAGGAGAGAGCCTTTCCCACGGCGGCGTTCACCTTCCCCTGAGAAGATAGAGAAGCAGTTATTGTAGCCAGATCATTGATATACAAGAGACAAGCAGGAGTAGGGGTGTTATCTCTCCGGAGAGCCCCGAACCTGGGTACATCGTGGTGTCCTCCACCGTGTTTGTGCCCAACCCGATTCCGGCACCATCGACATCCTCTTCCTCGCGTCTTCCCCTCACTTTAGCCATCCCATGGCATCTGGTGTCACATATCGACGACAGAAGGCGTTTGATACTATTGAACACCGACCGATGCTGATGATCATGAAACACATGGGTTTCCCTGATAAGTGGCTTGGCTGGGTTGAAACCCTGTTTACCTTAGCTCGTTCGTCGGTGCTTCTCAATGGTTTGTCTGGTCGCCAGTTCTACTATAAACGTGGGGTGTGTCGAGGAGATCCCTTGTCCCCTCTACTTTTCGTGATTGCGGCTGACCTGCTTCAAGCAGCCATTCACTCTGAGTTCAGAGATGAACGTTTACAAGCACCCGTCTCAGTGATTCACTACATCGATGATACGATCTTGGTGCTCCCAGTAGAGATGGAGCAAGTCCCGAGGATCAAAAGCGTTCTGCAGGACTATGCAACCTCTGTGGGCTTGAGGATTAATTTCTCCAAGTCTACTCTTGTGCCTATCAATGTTTCAGATGAGATGGCGCAGGATCTGGCGATTGCGCTGAGCTGCACTGTTGGTGCGATGCCGTTTTTGTATCTCGGTCTACCCATGGGCACGACGAGGAAGACCGTGGTTGATTTTATGTCGTTGGTGGCGTCGGTAGAACGGAGGCTCTCCACGGCCACAACGCTGCTGATTATGGCTCCAAGATTACATTAGTGAATTCGGTCGTCACCTCGCTAACTACTTACACTATGTGCTCAATCAAGGTTCCGCAAAAATCATTGATCATCTTGATAATTTGCGGAGGCACTGTGTGTGGGCGAAAAAGGAAGATGGGGTTGTGAAAAACAATTCTCTGGCAGCCTATAGTTTGGTCTGCCGCCCGAAGAAGAGAGGTGGGTTAGGGGTGCTTGATCTTAAGGTTCAAAATCAAGGTTTGCTTCTCAAACAAATGCACAAGTTCTATAACAAAATGGATGTTTCGTGGGTGACATTGATCTGGCGGTCGTACTATACGGATTTGGTGCCTCATGCTTCTAGCTCGTGCGTCTCCTTTTGGTGGCGAGACATCATGCAACTAGCTCTTTATACCGCGAGATCACTAGGGTGCTTGTTGGATATGGCCGCACAATGCTTTTCTGGAAGGACATCTGGTTGAGCGATATTGCCTCGGAGAAGTACCCCCGTGCTTTTTCATTCGCTCGCGACGAGGATGTCTCTGTCCATCGCCTACTCACTTTGACTATGCTTGGTGAAAACTTTGATCTTCCTGTGTCTTTAAGAGAAGGAGAGGAGCTTCAAGAGTTGAAACATGAAACGGCTGGCCTGCAACTGCGCGCGTGATACGTCCCAAACGTATCTATAATTTCTGTTTGCTCCATGCATGTTTTGTGTGACTTTGCCATGTTTTGCTTGAACTTTCATACACTTTTGAACCTATTTCGACTAATCTACTAACTCAGTGCACCCAGATGCCAGTTGCTGTTTTCTGCTGTTTTTGTATTTCAGGTTTTCCGGCCATTAAAAGTGCTCCAAAAAATCCAGGAAAATCAGATAAACATCAGCGTCGCGGAAGCTTTCGGAAACACCAAAGCAGTGAAGGGGGGCCACCACCAGGGAGCCAGGAGGGTCCCTGGCGCGGCCCCACCCTAGGCCGCGCCAGGAGGCCTCTTGGCTGCCTGGTGGGTCCCTTCGACGCCCCCTTCGCCTATATTTACCCCTCGGGGTGGAAACCCCTAGGGCGAACTCCTTTTTCGCGATCTCGCCTCTGTTCCGCCGCCGCCGCCGTTTCAAGATCAGGGCTGCCTGGAGAAGCTGCTCCGGCACCCTTTCGGGAGAAGCTACCCCCTCCGGGAGACCATCCATAGCCATGGACGCCTCCCGTATGTACCGTGAGTAGTTCCCCTTGGACCATGCGTCCGTGACCAGTAGCTATGTGATCTATCTCTCCCTCTTTTGTGCTTCCACTTTCGAGTCCTCGTGAGCTGCCTCACAGGATCGAGGCATCTATGTAATTTCTGCTGTTGCTATGCCGAGTTTGTTGGGATCTGATGGATTATGAGACTATGTTCAGATTGTGATGAGAAATATATTTGGTTCTTCTCTTTTATATTTTGTTCTTGAGTAAATTCTTGCATGTTCTCCGTTGCGGTATTTGCTTTGGCCAAGTATTTTATTTGCAACTCCAAGAGAGAGCGTTATGCTCGATTGTGGGTTCAGCCCCTTGATGTCTAGCTTGAGTGACAGAAACATGAGACTAGGGGATGTGCTGTTGCCACCAGGGATAAAACAACAGTGCTTGTACTTGAGGGTGCAAGGATTGTTTACTTTACGCAAAGTTCTTTTAATGCAGTTGTCTGTTGCTTTGAGTTTACACTTTGTGTCACAACCCCAAGTTAGGTATGTGCTAGGATCAAGTGCTCCTTTGCATCATGCAAAATTTCAAAAAGAAAATTCAAAAATGGGGAAAAGAAAAGCCCTGAGAAATTAAATCAAATGGCCAGATAAAAATCTTTTTCCAAAAATCATTTGAACATTTGGAAAATTCCTATAAATGGTGCTGATCATTTTAAAAATGGTTTGGGAGCAATCCCATGCTCATGGAATTTTCTAATTTTCAAATAATGGCTTGGAAATTAAATAAATGCCCTATTTGATTTAAAATTCAAATGTTTTGAATTTTAAAAAGTGCCAAACTTTATAAGTGGCTAGTCTAACTTAAGATGAGGCCATATAAAGAGTTTCAACACTTTTAAAAATGCCTAGCTATTTATTTTAGCCTGGCCAACAAATTACAGAAAAGAAAAATAAAAACAGAAAGAGAGAAGACCTACCTGGCGCCTGGGCGAGGCCCAACTCCCTTGGCCCAGTCCAGCCCACCTGGACTCCTCCCTTGTCTTCTACCTCCCCGCGCCCCTAAGGTGCTCGGTGGAAAGCCACCGACGCCACCGCGACGCGCCCCTAGCCTCCAGCTGCCCCCCGAGCCTCCTAACCACTCCACGTCGATGCGGGACGAGCTGCACGTCCATTCCCCCTCCTCTGTCTCGCTCTCCACCTCTCTGCTTCGCCGTTCCGCGCAGCCCGAGCCCCAGCCGGAGAGCACCGCCGTGCGCGCGCGTGACCCCGGCCACTCACCAGCTGCGCCACCGTGTCCTCTGTGTTCACCGCCGTCGTCTTCGTCATCTCCCGCACGGAATCGAGCCAGGGAACCCCGAGTACGACGCCTGCTTCGCGAGATCACCGCCGGCCGCCGCAACAGACTTCTCCAAATTCGTCGCCGTGGAACCCTCATCGACTCCGCCGTCTTCTCCATCGCGCCCAGGGTGAGCTGTAGCTCGAAAACCCTCTGGATACGCCTTCGTTTGCGTTCTCTAGCACCGTCCGCCATGGGAGCCGAGCGAGCTCGCCGCCATGGACGACGTTAAGCTCGCTGCCGTGCTTTTCGTCCATCCCAGCCTGCCCATCGTGCTCCTGAGGCCCACGTGGTTCTTTTGCACTAGCGCACGCTCGAGTTGGGACACTGCAGCGCCGTCTTCTTCGTCTCCATACCACGGTTGCCGCCGACGAGGTCCCTGCCGTCGCCTCCGTCATCCCCCGCTCATGCTACGACCTCCAGTGGACGCGCGAAGACCCCAGGATTCCAACGCGGCTCTCCCCGCTCGATTTGGTCGACGGCGCCGCCGTCCCCGCGGACACCGCCGTGGTCTGTGACCATCGGCGGCTAACCGCCGGCTGTGCCGACGTGGCACGGTCATTAGGGGCTAAACCCCCCTGGTTAATTGGCCCCAAGCCAATGACAGGTGGGACCCCAGCCCCTAATCCCTCTCTGTTAGTTTAATCTAACAGGGATTAATTCCCCTCTCACTGACAGCCTGACCCCACCCGTTAGCTGCCCCCTGACGTCAGCACTGCGCCAGGCTGACGCAGTAAAGCTTTAAATCAATTTAATTAATTCCAGAAATTACAGAAAATGGCCAACACTTCAATAAATCATAGAAAATTCATATTAACTCCAAATTGGACAAATAATATATGAAAAATGACCAGGATCTATCCAAATATGCAACTTTCAACTTTGTTTGAGTTGATTTTAAAATGGGACCAGTAGCATATGTCATTTGAATTATTTGAAATTAATTCAAATTCAAATCAAATGCTTTTGCAACTTGGACCATGGAATTATGCTACATTTCAACCACACATCAGAGGCATATCATACACTTTTGAAGATGATTCAAATTGATCAAACCATGTCACATATAACTTGACTAAGTTTGAATTCAAATTGGAGTTTGAATTTGCAATTCAATTTGCAATATACTCCATTTAAATGGAATTGCTTCACACATCAAAGCATTTACATCAATTTCCAACCTTTCATCATGTGATTGTGCATTGTATTTACTTTGCCACTTTGCTTGTTGTTTGTCGAGTAGAGGTGGAACCGAAGCAGGAGGCCACCCCCTTCGTTGAAGACACCGTTATCGAAACCTCGTCAGCAAGGCAAGCAAACCCCCATTGATCATGTCTATAAAATCCCACTTCCCTCTCATGTCTCGCTTATGCATTGTTTAGGATGATCACCATGATAACGTTTCTATCGCATAGTTGAACCCATATCCTTTGCATGACCTATCATCTTGTCACAGTAGTAAGCAAACCACAATCCTAGCAGATGTAGGAGTTGGTTGATATCATGTGGCCCCTGCAACTGTTACTGCTTATTGCATGCTTAGTGGTACAATGAGGTTGCTTATGATGTGAGTCGGGATGATGATAAACATGGTGTTGATGAAAGTGAAACGTGTTGGTGATTCTACCCTAATACAAGGTGAACGATGAGAGGCTGTATAGGAGTACACAGTGGGTTTTCTCGTTGAGCACCGCCCTAAGCCCGAGTTCTTGTGTAGTGATCCAAGAAGAAGAGTACAACCACACATTGGGCTCACTGACCCCTCTCATCCTAGTACCTCACCCCGTTCGAACCCCAAGAGTCGCAGTAGTTCGGAGTTCTGGTAGGGCTGTGGCACGGCCTGCGAAGTGGATGAACGGCTTTTCAAGACCGGCTTGGGACCCTGCACACATCGTTTGAGGCTGTACTGGAACCTCGGCCGGACTTCCATACGGATCCCCCTCAGATAGGCGACTCTCTGGACTAGAACGGAGCTGTGGGCGAAGTGTTGTGGTGGCATCCCCGCTGTCATCTCTTGAACGGTGACACGCAAAAGGCGGTAACTGATGACAGGTGTGTGTAGCGGTACACCCCTGCAGGGTTAACAAAACTATTCGAATAGCCGCGTCCGCAGTTAAGGACTGCTTGGAGAGCTGTGCTCGATTATTAGACAACTTGAACTGGATACTTCTAAAATACACCAAGATAAGCGTGAGTGCTATGGTGTGCTTCTCGTGGGGAAGTCGAGGAAGTAACCATAGTGGTGTAATTGGTTGAAGAGATGTAGTGGACTCGTGTACGCTTCTTACCTCAAGTCTGGTACTCGTAGTTCAGGACTAGCCAAGTCAAAGCTGGCACTTCTGCAAGTGAAACCCCACCTCCCTTTACCTTGATACATATGCATGAGTAGTATAGCTCCTATGTAAGTCTTGCTGAGTACGATTTTGTACTCACGTTTTCTTAATCTATGTTTTAGATGAACCACCAACCCCGATGGTGGCTTATAACCGAAGCTCGAAGAATGAAGACTCAGACCAAGACCAAGCTAGTGTAGTCCCAGTCAGACGACTGGTTCCCTCGTGGAGGGCTTTTTTTTAGATAAGGCTTCTCTAAGCCATTTGTTAAACTTGTTTGTACTCAGACCTACTTTGCTTCCGCTTGTTTGTTGTAATGTTGGATCACATGCTTGTGATCTCTGTGTGCACTCTGTAAGAGTTATTAATAAAGATGTATACTTTGTAGAGAATGGCAATGATACCTGCTGTTCATACAAGGCATGTGTACTGCGTGTATGTTTATAACATGCATGTCTTTGTATGGGTTTTCGAGACCTTAGTTGTGATCTGGCTGGCGGTCTTTTATACACCAAGTGGCCCTTAGATGTGCGCAGATTGGGGCATCGCGATGCGATTGTTCGAGACTCTGTCTCGTACACTCTTTGAGGTATGATCGAGCCCGCCCTAGACCCCGACTAAGTGATCGGGCTGGAGTAAGTCTATGTAAGGGTTATAATACAATCGATAGTATGGTTGAGGCGACTTGTCTATGAGTATGGGAGTTCACCACCCATATCATTTAGACTTGTGTGCGGACGATGAGGACCCATTTCAGTTAATTATCCGGCCTGGATGGGATGCCCCTCACGTTCGATGCTTTCCGAGAACGTTCTGTGCTTGGCCTTGTCTGCTTAGACAAGTGGGTACGGTTCTCGGCTCTCCATATGATTGTGTTGTAGCGAGGCTTGCATACGCTAACCCCGGGTCCCGACACTTTGGGTGGGATTCACAACTTAATACCAGCGAGATGTTCTGGATAGATATCTCAAGGTGGATGATTCGTAGTAGATGCAAATGGATTTCGGTCTACTTACCTTGGCGTACTGCCCATTGCTTTTGAGGCCTTCCTTTCTTTGCAGCATAGTTAGCATTGCGGTGCGTTCATAATCCTATCAATTTCCCAACTGTGATTTGTTTACCTCGCTAGCACTTTTATCGTCTTTTGGGAGAGAGACATCACTAGTGAAAATCACGGGACCCCGGTCCATCTTCACATTATTGTTCCCACTACCAATTTACTTTCAGTATTTACTTTTTCGTTGCTATTACTATCATTATTATCTCTTGCGTTAATCCTTTGTAAACAGCAAGGCCGGAGGAATTGACAACTCCTCTGTAATCGTTGGGAGCAAAGTTATTTGTATCTGTGTGCAGGTCCAAGTGAAGTTAGCAACCTCGGTTGTGAACGGCGCCATTGTTCACTTTACCACCTACTTGTATCTCTTGAGTCCTACTGGAGACAATCTAAACCTTAGCATCTTCGCTAAGGTTTACTTGCCGTTGTGCTACATCAAACCTTCCACTTGGGGTAACCAACGAGGGGCGAAAATCTATCAGCGCGGGAGTGGACGATGTCTGGCAGTGGGTCTGGGGGTCTTCGTTGTTCTCCTCGAGCAAGTTTTACAGCTATTGCTTTCATCAGGTGTTGGCTAATAAAGCCTTTGGTTGGATCTGGAGTTCCAAATGCACGAATAAGTGGAAAGTGTTTGGTTGGATACTAATGGAGGACATATTAAACATAAGGGGGTTGCTCCATAGAAAGAAAATGGTTCTGCCGGATAACAATTAATCTTGTCTGCTTTGCACTGCCTCGCCCGAGGAAAGGGTGGAGCATCTTTTCTTCACCTGCCCGTTCGCCGTGAGACGTTGGAATAAGCTTGGTGTGGATTGGGGGGTGAGGTCAGATAACAGATTGTCTATGAAACACCATGGTAGAAGTAAGTGGGATCAACACATGTTCATTGAGTTGTTCCTAGTGGCGGCTTGGGTCTTTGGAAAGTGAGGAATAATAAATATTTTAGAAGGGTGGTTCCCATGTTTGGTGCCTGGGCTGACAGATTCAAGGAGGACTTCGAGATATTGAAACACAGATCAAAGGGGGGCCTAGAGCCCTTTATCTTGCAACTGTCTCGATCGGTGGATTAGTGCTTGTTTAGTCCCTGTTTTTTACCCGCTCTTTCTTCCTTTTTTCTCTTTCTGTTGACTAGGGCCTCTCTCTCTTTCCCCCACCTTTGTTTCTTTGCTCATGCTTTTCCCCCTATTCAGGTCTTCCCTCCCCCACCTCCTTGTAACATGTACAGTTGAGTCTTTCTGACCTCTAATTACTAATATAAAGGCAGTGGAGGAGTCCCCTCCTGTCATTAACCTTTCAAAAAAATAGAAGCTATGAAAAGGTAAAGAACACACACAACAAGAAAGATAAGCATGCAAGCCTATGTTGTGTTCTAGGGTGGTGTGGAGCGTGTTTCTCTCCCAAACAATGAAGGCTAGGGTACAACTTGTTATGAACAGCAAGCAAAACTAAAACAAACTAAAAAGTAAAGATCAAGACGCTCCAAGTTTAGCACATAACACATGAAGAGATAAAAATATAGCATGGAAAAGGACGGACTAATGATTGTTGATGGAGAAGAGGATGCAAGGGGGCATCCCCAAGCTTAGACGCTTGAGTCTCCTTGGATATTTCTTGGGGGTGCTTGGGGGCATCCCCAAGCTTGAGCGCTTGATACTCCCGAATCTTCTTTCATCATCTTCCATCACATACTTGAAAACTCCCTTCATACGAAACTCATCATAAGCTGATTAGAGTGGTTAGTACCCATAATTTTTTTTCTCCACTGGAAGTAAAGATTTTCATGAAGAGCTACTGTTTCTCATGATTGCCTAAAAGTTTTTGCAAAGAAAAAGCAAGCTTAAGATTTGGAAAATGGTGAAAAACGCAAAACGTGTCAGAATCTGCAAAAAACAGACCAGCAGGTAGTAAATAATTGTTTCGGGGTACTTCTGCAACTCAAATAAAAAAACTCAGAACAGACGCCTGAAAGCTAATTGTATTGAGCATACTTTCAAGAAAATTCAAATAAAAAAGATGATCTGGTGATTTTTTGCTAATTTTTTCGTCAAGCAGACATAATTTGTTTCTGGACAACATGTCACAACTTTTAAACTTTCTTGCAATCGGGGGCTAAAACTTGGCACAAAGCTTGAAAATAAAGATACAATGATGTTGATATAGTAGTAACAAGTATCAAGACCACTAAAACTGAAATTAAATATAACAAGGGTTGTCTCCCTAGAGCTCTTTCTTTATAGCCATAAAGATAGGATTAAGATTTTAATGATGCTCTCATAGGAATAATAGTTGAATAACAAAACAGAGCATCAAGAAGCAAATGCCAAACACATTTAAGTCTAACATGCTTCCTATGCATAGGAATATTGCAATAGAATAATTCATTGAAGCACAAAGCAACAAGCATAGCAAGGCAAAACAAGTGCGGCTTCAAAACCTTCAACATAAAGAGAAGGAACATGATATTATTGAAATATCTATAAGCATGTTCCCTTCTCATAATAATTTTCAGTGGGATCATGAATAAACTCAAAAATATAAGTATCCCATAAAAAATTCTTATCATGATCCACAAGCATAGAAAATTTATTACTCTCCACATAATCAAAATCCTTTTCATTAGTAATAATAGTAGGAGCAAACTCAACAAAATAGCTATCACATGAATCAGTCTTATCATGATCCACTTGCAAAAAATTATTCTTGATAGCATAAGTGTAATAACAATAATCATCATGGATAGGCGGCAAAGTATCATCAAAATAAATTTTCTCATCAAAACTTGTGGGGCTAAAAAGACCGTCTTCATAAAACTTAGCATCACCAAGCTTATGACTTTGCATATCATTAGCATCAAAGGTATTCAAAGATGACATACTAATAACATCGCTACTATCATGAGTGTTGTGCAAATAATAAAGCTCCAGAGGATTTTTGATTTTCTCTTAAAACACTTCATGTCCTAACTCAAGATAGAGCTCATAAAGCTCTCTCCTTTTTTCCCGTAAGCCTAACTAGTGAAATAAAATAAAATAAATGAAAATATTTAATTGCAAGATCTAAAGATATAACTTCAAGAACTCACTCTCCACAAGAAATAACTTGCGGGTGTGTGTATGCCTCTTACCTTACTTCCTCGGCAATGGCACAAAAAAACTTGATGTCTACGCACGCTTCTATTCTTATAGACTATGTTGGGCCTCCAAGCGCAGAGGTTTGCAGGACAACAACAATTTGCCTCACGTGGGTGACCTAAGGTTCATCAAACTAAGGGAAGTAGAGGTTGAAGATGGTCTCTCTCAAGCAACCCTGCAATTTAAGATACAAGAAGTCTCTTGTGTCCCCAACACACCTAATACAACTAGGAGTTGTATAGGTGCACTAGTTCAGCGAAGAGATGGTAAAATATGGGTGATAGGTGTGGCAAAACAAAGTAATATAAATCTATAAATTTTTTTACAGCAAGGAAACAAGTAGTAAACGTGAGCACAAACGGCATTGCAATGGTGGAAACAAGGCCTAGGCTTCATACTTTCACTAGTCGCAACTCCCAACAACATTAACATAATTGAAACACATGATATTTCCACCAAAAACATGCAGGGAAGACATAACTCGGAGATCATTCTTTCCGTGGATCAAAAGAGGATGAGAATTGTGTAGGGCTATAGAATCATACCATAGAGTTTGTATTCCACATCTATGGATTCCCCACGCCGTCACTTTGAGCATACGAAGATAGTACTAACAAACACCACAACATATCTCAAGAGTAGTCTCTTTCTAAATCGACAAAGAACCCATCCTGTCACCGTATGATACACGGGATAACTTCTCGCCCTCGTTGGTTACCCCAAGTGGAAGGTGAGATGTAGCGTAACGACAAGTTTCCCTCAATGAAGATACCGAGGTTTTAAGGTTGTCTCCGTAGGACTCCAAGGTCGACAAGTAGGTGGTTCGGCAAGTGAGGCGCCGTTTGAAGATAATCACTTGCTTCTCCTGGACCTGCACACACACAGATAGCTTTGCTCCCAACCAGTTCAGAGGGGTTGTCAATTCCTCCGGCCATGTTGTTTACAAAGGATAAAACACACATGATAATAATGATAGATAGCTATAGCTACGAAATAGTAAACACTGAAAGTAAATTGATAGCGTAAACAGTGGTGGATATATGGACCGGGGTCCCATGATGTTCACTAGTGATGTCTCTCTCCCAAAAGACGATAAAATAGGCATGCGAAGTAAACAAATTACAGCTGGGCAATTGACAGGATTATGTGCGCAAACCAATGCTAATTATGCAAAACAAAAAGGAAGAGGCTCAAAAGCACGGGCAGTATGCCAAGACAAGTAGACCGAAATCCATCTGCATCTACCCACTAATCATCCACCTTAGATATCTATCCAGAACATCTCGCTGGTATTAAGTTGCGAATCCCACCCAAAGTGTAAACTCAAAGCAACGAACAACTGCATTAAAGAACTTTGCATAAAGTAAACAATCCTTGCACCCGCAAGTACAAGCACCGTTGTTTTCCCCCTTGTGGCAACAACACATCCCCTAGACTCATGTTTCTGTCACTCAAGCTAGTCATCGGGGGGCATGAACCCACAATCATGCATAACGCTCCCTCTTGGAGTCACTACCTACTACTTGGCCAAAGCAATAAACAGCAACGGAGAACATGCAAGAGTTACTCAAGAACATAAATATAAAAGAAGAGAATCAAATATATAACTTAATCACAATCTGAACATAATCTCATAATCCATCGGATCCCAACAAACTCAGCATAGCAACAGCAGAAAGATTACATATGTGCCTCAATCATGTAGGGCAGCTCACGAGGTCTAATCCATGAAGAACAAAGAGGGGAGGAGAACATCACATAGCTACTGATCATGGACCCATGGTCCAAGGTGGACTACTAACGGTTCATCCGGGAAGCATCCATGGTGGTGGAGAAGCTCCCGGAGGTGATTCCTCCCTCCGGCAGGGTGCCGGGAAGAGGTCTTCTGGTGCTCCTGATCTTGGAAGCGCAACGGCGGCGGAACAGAGGAGAGATCGCGAGAAAGGGTTCTGTCCCCGAGGGTTTCTCGTCACGGGGAATAAATAGGCGAAAGGAGGCAGCCAGAGGTGGGCCAGGGGCTCCAGGCGCCCCCTGGCGCGACCGCCCACTGGCCGCCTGGGGCCCCCTGGCTCCCCTCTGGCCCCTCTCGGGCTTTTCTCAAAGCTTTTGGTACGCTGATTTTTCCTATATTTTTCCCGGAATTTTTCTGGTACTTTTAATAAGGGGGAAACCTGAAATAGAAAAACAGCAGAAAACAGGAACTGGCATTGGGTGCACTGAGTTAATAGGTAGTCCAAATATGATCAAAAGTGTATGGGAGTTCATCAATATCATAGCAATATCACACAAAAGAGGCATGGAGCAAGCAGAAATTATAGATACGTTTTGGACGTATCAACATCCCCAAGCTTAATTCCTGCTCGTCCTCGAGTAGGTAAATGATAACAAGCATAATTTCTGTGGTGACATGCTAACAACCATATAAGAACTTTGTAAGTAAAGTAATCAAAGCATGCAATTCAATTCAAGTCATAACAGACAAAGTCTATATCTAGTATTGAAATAAGCAACATAAGAACATAAAGGTGCAAGAGCTCTCGCTGTCCGTGACTCGAATGTCTCCAAATGGTGTTTGCGTGCAAGAAAGGGGATAGGGATATACGAGAAAAAGTATTTTTATTGTTGAGAACTCAATTTACTAAAGTGTCACACTTGGTCTTCTTTGAAATCTTATCTTGACTCATCCCCAGACCACTAGCCAGGTACAAGTCAAAATGATCCACTCCTTTTCGACATTTTGAGCACTCATGCAATGGATGAGCGTAAGCAAGAAAGTTGACACTTAGGATGGCAAAGAGAGAATATGGCGGAGGAGGAAGACAAAAATGTGTGAAAGGGTCACATCAATGAGGAAAATCATAGGCGAGAGAAAGCCAAATGATAGATATGATGTGAGGAGTAGGGATTGCCATGCAACGGATGCACATGTGAGCTAAAGCTCTCCAATGGAACTAGTGGGGGTGCATCCAACTTGCTTGCTCAAGAAGACCTAGAGCTCATTTGAGGAGGCTCATCATTGGAATATACAAGCCCAGTTCTATAGTGTGAAGGTCCCCACATAGTTATATGCATGAATGATAATCTCTATGGAGGATAAGATAAAAGATGGAGTACGAGTGTGGATCTTCTCAAAAAGGAATAGTAGTGTGCCCCCTTCTCTCTTTTTATTTCTCTTTTTTTTTATTTTTCTATTTTTCTTTTTTGTATTTTTGGTGGCCTCAATGGCTCTTTCTATTTAACTTTCATTTGTCCTCTTTGGGATCTTTTAATTTGTCCACTTTGGGATCTTTTCCTCACTTTAGGGGCAACACTCTATATATTAAAAAAAGTATAGAAGATCTTTCACACTTTACAAAGTACTCAAATCATAAAGAAAATGTAACTATCATGATGTATGCAAATGTATGCCTCTGCCAGTGTAGCAGGATATGCAATGATACTAGCGTGTCATGTAGCAATGATTATGCCAAGGCCCAACTAGCATGCGGCTCATCGATCAATAAAGTAGCATGTATGACATGAAGATCAAGTCATGAGAAGATGGATGTTGCATGGCAATATATCTCGGAAAGGCTATGGAAATGCCTTGATAGGTAGGTATTGTGGCTGTTTTGAGGAAGGATATAAGGAGGCTTATGATGAAAGAGGGTATCGTGCCAAGGGTTTGGATGTACAGGCGAAAGTGGACGCTAACTCTCGGAGTGAGAAGAAAGCAATGCACGACACAGGAGAGGCTAGCAAAATATGAGAAGGTGGAAGTGTCAACTTTTGAATACTCACATTAGTCCGAAGAACTCATGCACTTATTATCGGTAACTCTCAATCTAATAAGGAGGTTCACAAAGAGACAAGTACCCCGAGGAGGAGTGTATGGGGGTTTGGTTATCCTTGCGCATCCTCGACTCATGGTACGTGAGTGTACTCTAATATTTGACCCCTCAGAAGAGTAGTGATCCAACTAGTAGCTAGAGTTCTCAACTAATTTGTGGGTTTTTGAAAATAAACACGGATTGCCCAAAATACGACATCTATCACTAATAGGCTAAAGCTCTTGACACCAAAATTCCAAACATTACTCAAAACAACACCTCAAAACTATTGCAAGTTACTACTTCAAAAAGAATAGCAACCTCAATTACCTACTTCAAGTCAAGACACAAAACTCAGTGCAACAGGCAAACTCTCTAAACAAGATAAACATGAAAACTCAAGAGAGTTCCAGCAACAAACTAAACAAAAGATCTTTTAAAAGATAAACATGAAAACTAAGAGCAAACTAAGAGCAAAGCATGACAGCAGCTATGGAAAGATAAAGAACAAACACAGCAAAGTTAAGCAGGAAAAAGTCCTATGTTGTGTTCTAAATTTTGGAAATGGAGCGTGTTTCTCTCCCACACAAAGAAAGCTGGGTTCTAACTTGTTATGAACAACAGGCAAAGCTAAAGAAAACTAAAATCAAAACCTAAGAGCGAGACGCTCCAAGAATAGCACATAACGCATGAAGCGATAAAAATATAGTGAAACGAGAGACGAACTGATAATTGTCGATGGAGAAGGGGATGCACGGGGGCATCCCCAAGCTTAGACGCTTGAGTCTCCTTGAATATTTCTTGTGGATGCATGGGGTCATCCCCAAGCTTGAACGCTTGACACTTCTTAATCTTCTTTCATCATCTTCCCTCGCACACTTGAAAACTCCCTTCATACATAACTCATCATAATCTGATTAGCGAGGTTAGTACCCATAATAAAATAATTTTTTCTCTACTGGAAATAAAGATAATCTTGAATATCTACTGTTTCTCAAGAGTGCAAAAAGGTTTTTGCAAAGAAAAAGCAAGATGAAGGTTTGCAAAACGAAGAAAAGGCAAAACAGGACAGAATCTGTGAAAAACAGACCAGCAGGTAAAAACGAATTTTTTAGGGATACTTCTGCAACTCAAATAAAAAAACTCAGAACATACGAAAGTTTCGTAATTGTATAGATCAAACTGTATAAAAATTCAGCTAAAAAAGATGAACTGGGATTTTTTCTGATTTTTCTAGTCACGAGGACAGAATCTTTTTTCTGGACAACATGTCACAACTTTCACTCCCCTTATCGTATGAGGCTATAAAAGGCACAAAGCTTGAAAAGTAAAGATACAATGATGTTGCTACAGTAGTAACAATCATCAAGACCACTAAAACAGAAGAAAAACAAAAAGGAAATCCTAAATTCGTTGCGGGCTGCCTCCTGAAAGCGCTTATTTAAAGCCATTCGCTAGGCTCAATGCAAATAGATCAAGTCTTTTCAAGAAAATAACTAGCCCGTGTGACGGACTCAAAAGGCAACTTAATCTTTTTCCTAGGGAAGTGTTCCATCCCTTTATTTAGAGGGAATTGGAATTTTATAATCCCTTCTTTCATATCAATAACAGCACCAACGGTGCGAAGAAAAGGACGTCCCAAAATAATTGGACAAGAAGGTTCACATTCAATGTCCATAATAGTAAAATCAACGGGAACATAGTTGTCATTGACAATGATAAGAACATCATCTATCTTCCCCAAAGGTTTATTTACGGAAGAATGGACGAGACGAACATCAAAAGAACAAGCATCAAAAGGTTTCAACTCAAATATATCATACATTCTTTTGGGCATAACAGAGGTACTAGCTCCAAGATCACATAAAGCAAAGCAAGAAAAGTTATTCAACTTAATTTTAATCATAGGGTCCCAACTATCTTCTAGCTTTCTAGGTATAGAGGCTTCTATCCTAAGCTTCTCCTCCCTAGCTTTGATGAGAGCATTATTGATATGCTCCGTGAAGGCAAGATTAAGTGTGCTAGTGTGGGGGTCTCTAGACATCTTGTGAAGGAAACGAATAACTTCAGAAAGAGTGCAATTATCAAAATCAAGGTTACTACTATCAAGTAAAGTGGTAGTGGTGTCCTTTAGGCTCACTTGTTTGGTAGCTTCTATAGTCATAGTAATTTCTTCTTCTACGGTTGAGGTCATAGCATCACCATTAATAGGTCCTATTGGACTAGGGGTGCATTGGGTGCTAAGAGTTTGGATATCCTCAACCACTTGGATAGTAGCTACAGTATGGTGTGTAGGAAGGCTCTTAATTCTATCCTCTTCCTCTTTTTCTCTAGCCCATCTCTCTTTGAGTTTAGCCATCATCCTAATGTTTTCATTAATTTGTAATTGGATAGCATTCATAGGAGTGACCTTCCTCTCCTCAAGGGGAGAAGTTCTAAATTTGAGCAAGTCTACTTGATAAATTGTCTACCTTCGACGAGAGGGTGTCTAGTTTGTCTAGTTTTTCCTCTACACTCTTGTTGCAGGCTTTTTGGGTAGTGATAAAGTCTTTAAGCATACTCTCTAATTCAGAAGTGGAGTTTTTGGTGCTAGGATAAGTGTTGTTGTTCCCATAGTTGTTGGAGGGGAACGGTCTAGGATTGCTACCAAAGTTACTCCTATAAGAATTATTGTTGAAGTTGTTTCTAGAGATAAAGTTCACATCTACTTGATCCTGAGAAATCAAAGAATTTAAAGGAACATTTTGAGGATCAATAGGAGATTGCTTGGTAAGTAAAGACATGATCAAGTCAACTTTTTCATTTAGGGAGGAGATCTCCTCGACAGAGTTTACCTTCCTACCTGTTGGAGCTTTTTCGGTGGGCCATTGGGAATAGTTGGTCATCATCTCATCGAGAAGTTTTGTGGCAGCACCAAGTGTAGTTGACATAAAGGTTCCTCCCGTGGCCGAATCTAACAAGTTCCGCGAGGTAAAGTTTAAGCCTGCATAAAAAGTCTGGATAACCATCCAAGTAGTCAAACCACGCATAGGGAAATTCTTAACAAGAGATTTCATGCGTTCCCAAGCTTGGGCAACATGTTCATTATCCAATTGTTTAAAATTCATAATAAAGCTCCTCAACAGGATAATCTTAGCAGGGGGGTAGTACTTCCCGATAAAAGCATCCTTGCATTTATCCCAAGAATCTATGCTATTCTTAGGCAAGGATTGAAACCAGATTTTAGCTTCATCCCTCAAGGAGAAAGGAAAAAGCTTAAGCTTAACAATATCACCATCTACTTCTTTGTGCTTTTGCATATCAGAAAGCTCAATAAAATTATTTAAGTGCAAAGCAGCATCATCTCTAGCACCAGAGAATTGATCTTTCATAACAAGGTTCAGCAAAGCAGGTTTAATCTCATAAGAAGGTGCTGAAGTAGCAGGTGTAGCAATAGGAGTGAAAATAAAGTCACTGTTGTTGTGACTAGTGAAGTCACACAACTTAGTGTTCTCAGAGGAACCAATAGCAGCAGCAAGCAAGATAACTATTTTTTTATTTTTGATAAAAGACACTAAAGCAAAAGCTGAAAGGTAAACTAACAAGACTAAAAAGCAAAGATAAAAGATAGTGTGCAACTCCCCTATCTTGAAGAGTGGAGTCCCCGGCAACGGCGCCAGAAATTTGCTTGATACACGAGATAACATCTCGCCCTCGTTGGTTACCCCAAGTGGAAGGTGAGATGTAGCGTAACGGCAAGTTTCCCTCGGTGAAGATACCGAGGTTTTAAGATTGTCTCCGTAGGACTCCAAGGTCGACAAGTAGGTGGTTCGGCAAGTGAGGCGCCGTTTGAAGATAATCACTTGCTTCTCCTGGACCTGCACACACACAGATAGCTTTGCTCCCAACGAGTTCAGAGGAGTTGTCAATTCCTCCGACCTTGTTGTTTACAAATGATAAAACACACAAGATAATTATGATAGATAGTGATAGATACGGAATAGTAAATACTGAAAGTAAATTGATAGCGTAAACAGTGGTGGATATATGGACCGGGGTCCCATGATGTTCACTAGTGATGTCTCTCTCCCAAAAGACGATAAAATAGCCATGCGAGGTAAACAAATTACAGCTGGGAAATTGACATGATTATGTGCGCAAACCAATGCTAATTATGCAAAACAGAAAGGAAGAGGCTCAAAAGCACGGGCAGTACGCCAAGACAAGTAGACCGAAATCCATCTGCATCTACCCACTAATCATCCACCTTGAGATATCTATCCAGAACATCTCGCTGGTATTAAGTTGCGAATCCCACCCAAAGTGTAAACTCAAAGCAACGGACAACTGCATTAAAGAACTTTGCGTAAAGTAAACAATCCTTGCACCCGCAAGTACAAGCACCGTTGTTTTCCCCCTTGTGGCAACAACACATCCCCTAGACTCATGTTTCTGTCACTCAAGCTAGTCATCGGGGGGCATGAACCCACAATCATGCATAATGCTCCCTCTTGGAGTCACTACCTACTACTTGGCCAAAGCAATAAACAGCAACGGAGAACATGCAAGAGTTACTCAAGAACATAAATATAAAAGAAGAGAATCAAATATATAACTCAATCACAATCTGAACATAATCTCATAATCCATTGGATCCCAGCAAAATCAGCATAGCAATAGCAAAAAGTTTACATATGTGCCTCGATCATGTAGGGCAGCCACGAGGTCTAATACATGAAGAAAAAAGAGGGGAGGAGAACATCACATAGCTACTGATCATGTACCCATGGTCCAAGGTGGACTACTCACGGTTCATCCGGGAAGCATCCATGGTGGTGGAGAAGCTCCCGGAGGTGATTCCTCCCTCCGGCATGGTGCCAGGAAGAGTTCTTCTGGTGCGCCCGATCTTTGAAGCGCGGCGGCAGCGGAACAGAGGAGAGATCGCGAAAAGGGTTCCGTCCCCGAGGGTTTCTTGTCACGGGGAATAAATAGGCGAAAGGGGGCAGCCAGAGGTGGGCCAGGGGCTCCAGGCGCCCCCCTGGCGTGGCTAGGGGCCTGGCCGCGCCCACTGGCCGCCTGGGCCCCCCCTGGCTCCCCATCTGGCCCCTCTTGGGATTTTCTCGAAGCTTCCGGTACGCTGATTTTTACTATATTTTTCCCAGAATTTTTCTGGTACTTTTAATAAGGGGGAAACCTGAAATAGAAAAACATCAGAAAACAGGAACTGGCACTGGGGTGCACTGAGTTAATAGGTTAGTTCAAATATGATCAAAAGTGTATGGAAGTTCATCAATATCATAGCAATATCACACAAAAGAGGCATGGAGCAAGAAGAAATTATAGATACGTTTTGGACGTATCACCGTAGCACTATGCAAACTATACTCAAGACAAGCATCAAGAGACTCTCAAGCCATGATTCAATCCAACAAGAAGAACAAATCTCATGATCAATATCACCATAATAATGGAGTCCTACGCGTCATAGTGGACTCCAGAAATATCACCAAAGGAGTACATCAATCCAATACATAGAATAAGGGGAAACATAATGGGCGATAACGAGATTAACATAGCCAATGATCAAAATCAAGATCAGATCATGGGGGAGAGAGAGAACCACATAGCTAGTGGTAGAAGCCTCAACCCGAGGAGGAACTACTCCCGCATCATGGAGGGAGGAAGCAACGTCGATGGAGATGAATCCGGGCGCACTTCCCCGTCCCGGCAGAATAAATAAGAGCCAAAGGGGGGCACCATGGCGCGGCCTCCCCCTAGGTCGCATGGGCAGGCCGCCTAGAGGGAAGGTGGCCCCCCTCCGGCTCTCCTTCGGGCGTCTGGAGTCTTCTGGAACGCTGATTTTTATATATATTTGATGGAATTTTTCGGGCACTGTAAATATGGGTATAAACCTGCAATTCATAGACATCAACAGACAGAAACTGTGACTGGGTGCACTGAGTTAGTAGGTTAGTCCAAATATGTGTAAAAATGTATGAAAGTGTAGAAAAACACAAAGCAATGTCACCCAAAATAAGCATGGAACAAGCAT
This sequence comes from Bromus sterilis, assembly GCA_950022295.1. Classification (NCBI taxonomy): domain Eukaryota; kingdom Viridiplantae; phylum Streptophyta; class Magnoliopsida; order Poales; family Poaceae; genus Bromus; species Bromus sterilis. Next base: position 27,558,048 of record OX465599.1, on the reverse strand, counting down.
AAATTATAGATACATTTGGGACGTATTAGCAGGTAATTGATGATGTGAAGCATGTTTTGCCTCCGAAGCATGAACTTCAAACTATGAAAATTATGCTTGTAGACCAACGAAAAGAATTTAAACTTGTCAACAAGACCCTGCCAGAGCAGCAGGCAAAAATCGAAGGTCTGAAAATTGCCATGCTACAGTTGCATAATCGTCTTGAATCTATCATCCGTGCCTTCATTCAACAACAGGAAGACAATGAAGAGAATGGTAAACGGAAGAATACTTTGGTTTCTAGAGAAGGCATGAATCAACTAGATTGAATTCTTAGTTCTTCCTTAGGATGGCATTGCTACCACCCCTTCGCATGAAACTGAATAATGTCCCTATTTTTATTTTGTGGCCTTCCCAGATGGTTGGTATGGTAATGACTCAAAAAGTTCGTGACATCTATTAAGTATTAATAACAGCAGCGTGAGCTGAATTTGCATTCTAATTCAAAATTTTACGAATTTTATTCAAATACGTCGCTCGTCGTATATAAAACTAATTGAACGCATGTGTAAACTGTGATGGTTATGCAAGGTGTCACAAGCACGTGGACCCAAATGTAAGAAGCAACGTCACTATCCCCCGAGCCCATGTGTCGGTACCGTTGCAAAAAAAACCGGGCCTACATATCAGTACCCGTCATAGAAAATATGATAGTCGGTCCCACAAATAGACTGCCACATCACCACCATGTGGGACCCCGTGGTTGGCCGTTGACCGGTCAAAACCGGTGGACCCCCTCATTACACCGGGCCCACATGGAGGGAGCCACGTAAGCAAGCAATGGACCCCGGCAGAAATTGTAACCGAGTAAATAAAAAAATAAATAAACCCATTGACGGTTTTATAGTCAGAAAAGACGTTCTTGGGTGACAGATTGACGTGGTATACATGACAAGTAGACCCGTCCTTGAAGAACCTCATTATTGACATAAAAGAGTTGTCACCTAAGGTACAATTTTGCGTGTCAAAAAAAGTGGTACCGTCATCATTTTCGTTTTTTATGACGGTGCGTCAATGATAGTTGGATTGACAAAGGCGAACCGTTGTCAGGGTGTTATTATTGACGAAAAATGATTTTCCATGACACAACTAGCCCATCAACGGATATCGTTGATTTTGTAGTGCATGAACAATTTAATTGTTGCAATGCCAAAAAATGAAATAAAATCCTAGATCCGCTACTAATCGTAATGAGAGTATGAAACCGGAGACAGAGTAAACCGTACCCTATGCCAATTAAAACAAGAACCATCCGAAGTAAACCCTACACCTTGGTAGCACGAGATTACAAGACCAATATTAAAATGACATGCATGGAAAATAATTTTGATTTTTGAACCAACTGGCCATATGGTACAGGCAAAAAACCCCAATGTAAAGAAAGAAGCGTGTACAATCGAGATATACCTCAGGGTCCTCGTCGCTGACCTCCTCGTCGAACTCAACGGCCTCCCATTCTTTGTCTCTGAACATATCGATGGCGACATCCGCGTACATTGTGTCTATCTCGGCAAGGATGTCTCTGTCGATGCCGTCCTGCTTCTCCTCCACTTGCTCGCAGCCGATGGCGGCCGGAGAGGGTATACGAAACGTCACAGCGTCAGGCGTCGTCCCCGGATGTGCGATGGCGGTGACCGACGCAGCGTCGGTGGTTCCCATCATGGAGGAGTGAGCAACAAGTGGGCCGTCGGGAGCAACCGGCACAACGTCAGGATTCATCTTGGGACTTTGGGAGGGGAGGGGGAGCTATGGAGGGGTGGGAGGGGAGGGGGAGATAGCTAGGGAGGGAGGGGGTGGGGTCGGATGAAAAGATTGAACTGCGCTGGCTATTCCTCTATACCCCGAAACCAACTCCTTTGAATTGAGATCACTTACGTGTGGGCCAGGTTGCTTGCAGATACGACCCAAACGTATCTATAATTTCTGCTTGCTCCATGCATGTTTTGTGTGATATTGCTATGCTTTTGATACACTTTTATACACTTTTGATCATATTTAGACTAACCTATTAACTCAATACACCCCTGTGCCAATTCCTGTTTTCTGCTGTCTTTTTATTTCAAGTTTCCCCCTTATTAAGAGTGCTCCGAAAATTCTGGCAAAATCCAATAAAAAAATCAGCGTATGGGAACCTTTCAGAGACCCGAAGGAGAGCCAGGGGGCACTCTGGTGCCTAGGCGGCCAGGGGGCATGGCCCCACCCTAGGTCGCGCCAGGGGGGTGCCTGCACTCCCTGGTGCCCCCCGGCTGCCCCCTTCGCCTATATTTACCTCGTCCTCCGAAACCCTCGAGGACAGAACCCTTTTTCGCGATCTTGACTCTGTTCCGCCGCCGCCGCACTTCCAATATCGAGAGCGACAGAAGACCTCTTCCCGGCACCCTACCGGAGGGAGGATTGACCTCCGGGAGCTTCTCCACCACCATGGACGCTTCTCGAATGATCCGTGAGTAGTCCACCTTGGACCATGGGTCCATGATCAGTAGCTATGTGATGTTCTCCTCCCCTCTTTGTTCTTCATGAATTAAACCTTGTGAGCTGCCCTACATGATCAAGGCACATATGTAATTCTTTCTGCTGTTGCTATGTTGAGTTTGCTGGGATCTGATGGATTATGAGACTATGTAAAAATTGTGATGAGTAATATATTTGGTTATTTTATTTTATTTTGAGTTCTTGAGTAATTTTTGCATGTTCTCCGTTGATGTTTATTGCTTTGGCCAAGTAGTAGGCAGTGAATCCAAGAGGGAGAGTTATGCTTGATTGTGGGTTCATGCCCCCTGATGACTAGCTTGAGTGACAGAAACATGAGTCTAGGGGATGTGCTATTGCCACAAGGGGGAAAACAACAGTGCTTGTAACCGCGGTTGCAAGGGTTGTTTACTTTACACAAACTTCTTTTAATGCAGTTGTCTGTTGCTTTGGGTTTACACTTTGGGTGGGACTCGCAACTTAATACCAGCGAGATGTTTTGGATAGATATCTCAAGGTGGATGATTAGTAGTAGATGCAGATGGATTTCGGTCTATTATCTTGGCGTACTGCCCATGCTTTTGAGCCTCTTCCTTTCTTTTCTAGCATAGTTAGCATTGGTTTGCGCCCGTAATCCTGTCAATTGCCCAACTGTAATTTGTTTACCTTTCATTTTTGTTTATCGTCTTTTGGGAGACATCACTAGTGAACATCATGGGACCCCGGTCCATATTTCCACCACTGTTTACACCCTCAATTTACTTCTTGCTTTTACTTTCCAGTTGCAGTTATCACTATTATCTTTTATCTGTTGTGTTGATCCTTTGTAAACGGCAAGGACAGAGGGATTGACAACCTCTTCGAACTTCGTTGGGAGCAAAGTTATTTGTATTTTTGTGCAGGTCCAGGTTAAGGGAGAAATATCTCAAATGGCGCACTGCTCGCTTCACCACCTACCTGTAGTTATCGGAGTCCTACGGGAGACGATCTTAAATCTTGGTATCTTTGCCAAGGGAAATTTTCCGCTACGGTACATCTCACCTTCCACTTGGGGTAACAAACGAAGGGCGAGAATCCATTATCATCTCTCGCACATCACTTGCGGACCCACATGGCAGCCACCCAAGTCAGAGTGCATTACTGCGGAGAAGACTCATCCATATCCCCACGGGTAGAAGTTATGAAGCGTGTGGTAAATTGGAATGGAAAGAAAATGTGGAAGCGAAGTGGAGAGAAATTCAACGTGGTGGCAGGTCGACGGGACGGCTTCCCACCGCAGCATTGAAGCAAGGCGTGCTTGACCTTCCAGCTGCCTGACCGTTGCAGTGAAGGAGAAGACAACCCACACCCTCTCTGTAAAGCCATGCATGTCGGGTGGAGAAGTTATTCACTGATGGAGTTGTCACACCGCTGTAAATCGTGAAGTATAACAACCCTGCTATACACACGATACCACACACACACACGATTTGGGTGGGGTGGACGACGTCGGATATGAGCCAGGCATACAGTCGGGGGGATGGATCAAGCCCATAGACCCGGCATTAGGAACCTCTGGGCCGGCTTATATATGAAGGCCGACAAAGAAGACCCGACGTGCCAAGAGTGAAGATTGAAGCCCTAGAAGGAATTCGACTTACCTTGTATAGAACATAGGAAACTTGTAAACTAGAATAGAACTCCACATCGTGTAGGAGTCGGACTCTAGGAATCCCGGGACCCGGCACCTTTATAAGCCGAGGACCACGGGAGCATGAGCCAGATCTTACATCAAGCCAGGTTTAGACAGCTCGCTTCAGAGCCTAGATCTCCACGAGACTAAGCCGGTGAAACATCACCACTGTAATCGATACGATCGGCTCTTCCTATTGAGGAGTCGATCCCCATATAGTCATAAAGCAGGAGTAGGTCTTTACCACACCGTCGGGGCCGAACCTAGGTAACTCGCCGAGTCTTGTGCCAATGTCGACTCCCTCTTTGAATTCGCCTCGCAGCAAAGGTCCCACGATAAGTCCGACTCTACGGACATCTGCCGTGTCTTTCCCACGACAGTTGGCGCCCACCGTGGGGCCTGCGCTCGCAGGTGTTGAGATTCTAAGGGGAGCTCTGCAAGGTATGGAAGGATTCGTGACCGGACGAATCACAAGAAGCCGGAGCGGAACGCTCTGCATCGACGATACCACATGGGGGCCCAAAGCTGATGTCATTGAGTCAGGTTATCAGGTCCCAGTCGGCTCCATCCACCTCTTCATCGGCAGATTGGACGCGTCGGAGCCGGAGCCGGATCATTACGAGCCTACTGAAGCAGCAAGCCGACGACTTGCCAGCTCCGACCGCGCCTTCATCGGATTCGTCAACGAACCCCCAAAATTAACATATTCTGCCGACACCTCGATGGATGATGAGCCGACAATGATCCTTGGGCAAGACAAAGCCCATACGGAAGCGCAAAAGCATCCACCAATCAGGCTTTACGGCCTGAAAAACGCAGCAGCCACCTATAAGCTAATAGGACAGAGCTACTTCGAGAAGAAGATAAGCAAGAACGTGCACACCTTTGCGGACGACGTGCTTGAATCCCAGTTCACCGACTCGCTTAACGGTGACCTAGAAGTTCCCTCTAAAGAGATAAGTCGGCTTAACACTACCTCCCACCACACTTTCGTCGGGTTTATCGGTGAACTCCTCGAACAAGAGCATCCCGACGAAACCCCAAACCACGAAGGACGGCTTCCTCAGCGCCGACTCACTTCGAGAAGAAAACAAATACTCAGACAAAGGATCAATTCGATCCATCGGAGAAGGTAGACTCGGATCCGATCCAGAAGAATACCACCCGAATGTTCCTTACCTTAATAGGTCGTCTCATGAAACGCGTGGCAACGCCAACGCCACCGAAAATCCGTCAGAAGATGAAAACGGCTCAGGACTACGAACAACCACTGTGTGGCAACGACTAGGTGGGAATAGAACCGACTCTGACGAAGAATTAGAAAACCAGAGAAAGGCTTGGGAACATGAAGCACAAGATCGACTCTCACAAGAGATACTGTATGACAAGGTTCAAGAGTCGATAGGCCACTGATGTCTACGCACGCTTCTATTCTTGTAGACTATGTTGGGCCTCCAAGCGCAGAGGTTTGTAGGACATCAACAATTTCCCTCAAGTGGATGCCCTAAGGTTTATCGAACTCAGGGAAGTAGAGGTTGAAGATGGTCTCTCTCAAGCAACCCTGCAATTAAGACACAAGAAGTCTCTTCTGCCCCCAACACACCTAATACAACTAGGAGTTGTATAGGTGCATTAGTTCGGCGAAGAGATGGTAAAATACGAGTGATAGGTGTGGCAAAGCAAGGTAATATTAATCTGTAATAAAAAGTGCAGCAAGCAAACATGTGACAAAAGTGAGCACAAACGGTGTAACAATGGTGGAAACAAGGCCTAGGCTTCATACTTTCACTAGTGGAAACTCTCAACAACATTAACATAGTCTAATCACATAATATTTCCCATAAAACATGTAATGGAGACGCACTCGGAGGTCATTCCTTTGTGGTCAAGAGAGGATGAGAATTATGTAGGGCTACAAAAGCACACCTCAAAGTTCGTAGTTCTCAATCTATGGATTTCCCAATGTCACCGCGGCCATCCAAAGAGAGTACCACAATCACCACAACATATCTCAAGGATAGTCAAAGACAAGCACCAAGAGACTCTCAATCTTCAATCAACACACAAAAGAGGAAATCACTCATGATAATATTCTTCTAACCCATGTCCAATAGACCGCTGTCACCTTGGTCTCGGGGATTATACTAGATAAGATCAATTGAGTACATCAATCCAATACATAGAGGAAGGGGAAATATCATGGGATCACCCTAGATTAACGTAGCCTATGATCACAACGAAGATCACATCATGGGAGAGAGAGAAGAACACATAGCTACTGGTAGAAACCTCAGTCCCGAGGGAGAACTACTCCCGCTTCATGGAGGGAGGAAGCAACGTCGATGGAGATTCCGGAAGCTTCCGGATCGCTGATTTTTTATCTAAATTTTCCGGTTTTTTGGAGCACTTTTAATGGCCGGAAAACCTGAAATAAAAAACAGCAGAAAACTACAACTGGCAGCTGGGTGCACTGGGTTAATAGATTAGTCCAAATATGCTCAAAAGTGTATGAAAAAGTTCAAGCAAATCATGGCAAAGTCACACAAAACATGCATGGAGCAAGCAGAAATTATAGATACGTGTGGGACATATCAACATCCCCAAGCTTAATTCCTGCTCGTCCTCGAGTAGGGAAATGATAACAAGCATAATTTCTGTGGTGACATGCCACACAACCATATAAGGACTTTTAAGTAAAGCAATTAAAGCATTGTTACCATGATCTACATGCAAAAGGGTACTCTTACTCTCCACATACAATAATCTTTCTCATTGGTAATAGTGGGAGTAGTACTATCATAAACAACTTGAACACTATAGATTAATTGTGTATTAGGAAGATGGTGTTCAACAAGGGAGTAATTACCTCCATGATTATGACAAGTTTCATAAGGATAACTTCTCCTTATGTCATAGGTACCTTTAAAATCACTATAGATAGGAGTTATAACATCATCATAGTAGAGAAGAGCATTATCATTTCTAGCAACTATATTTGTAAACATGATGTCTTTATTCTTACTAGCAAAAGAATTATCAATTACCACATCACTAATGGTTAAAGGACTTGCAATCCTATCATCCCCAAGCTTGGAGCTTTCCATATCATCACTCTCAGAGTTAGTACCAAAAAGATTTTCAAGATCATAAGTAGCATTATCATCATTTTCCCAATCACAAAAAGTAACGTGCATATCATAATCAAAATCATCTTCAATAGTGCCTACGGACTTAACATCAGGATAATAATGAATGCAATCAAGCTCACCGTCCTCCAAAAATTTCTGTCCGTTAGGATAAAAATTGATGCAAGGAATATGCTCAGGCCAGGTTGATACCCATTCTTCTTCCTTCTTGCTCCTCTTCCTCCTCCTCTTCTTTTTCTTCTTATTTACCTTAGGTGGGAGTGGTTGGAGATGAAGCTTCTCCACATATCCTGGTTTATCATTAGAAACAATAGGGGAAACTCTCCTTTTTATTAGTAGAGATATAAAATACATTTTTATACTTTGGTAAAGTTCCCTCCTTTCTAACCTTACTTATGTAATCATTTTCATGGCAATTAACAACACAATAGAGATGGCAATTTTGCAAAGTGTTGCTAATTCCTAAGGCATTAACATCTAGCCAAGAAGTATTTTATGATAACTCTTCACACATAAAAAATAACATAAGTTCATCATAAAGATCAGAAGTGATCATGTTATCACACAACTGATTAACAATTATGCTTTGAAAGTTCATGCATTGAAAATTAAAGTGACCCTCTATGCAACAAAGTTCACAATTAAAAGGATAAAGGTCACACAATTCTCTAGCAATTTCATTTAAATCTTTGACCCAAGTGATTGTTCTTTCATGCTTATGTTGCTTACAATACTTCTCTTCTTCAATCATAGGCCTTTCACAAGGTCTATCCACTCCACAAAAATTAACATGCTTATATAAAACTTCATTTTCAGGAATTGGATCATGCATGTTGCAATCATCATGAACAATCTCATTTTCTTTGCAAATCTCTTTAAAAGGTTTATGATGCTTGATCCAATTCTCCTTAGGCATATTAAGATGTGAAGCAAAAGTTTTGAGGAAATCAACAAGGAGTTGAGAATCAAGCCCAAACTTAGCACTAAACTTATTAAAACTTGCAGTTTCAACAAAGGACTTAATGCAATCATACTCATAATTTATACCTGACTCTTTACCTTTGTCGATCTCGCAATCTTCAGTATTGCCTTGAATTCTTTCAAGGAGTTCCCATTTAGCATCAATCTTTTCGTTTGTGAAAGAACCCATAGAGGAAGCATTGAGCAAGTCTTTATCCTGTCGAGAGAGCCTCACATAAAAATTAGTAACAATTATATCTTTGGGGAGCCCATGGTTAGGACATTTTAGCATTAAAGTTTTCAGTCTCCCCCAATCTTGAGGTATGCTCTCTCCGTCATGAGGATAGAAATTATAAACATAATTCCTATTCTCATGGAATTCATGAAGAGGATAAAACTTGGAGTAAAAGAGAGACTGGGTATCTTCCCAATCCCGTAGGTGAGAATCATCTAGTAGCCTATACTATTCCAATGCTTTTCCTTTCAGTGACAAGGCAAATAATTTCTTCATGACTTCACCTCTTGTCAAACCTGAAATCTTAAATAACTCACAAAGTGCTGTAAGTTTCAACAAATGAATACTAGGATTGATTGTCCCATCTTAACAACCATTAATATTTATTTCAACTATCCCAAGTGGTATTTTGAACGGGATACATTCAGTAGGTGGAGGAGACTTCTCTACCACGGGTGTGGTAAAGCGACCTTCCCCAAACAGCGAACTAAGAGTGCAGTTTTCCATAAGCATAACTAGTGAAAAGTAAAAACAAGAAACGAAAAGATTTAATTGCAAGATCTAAAGATATACCTTCAGACGCTTACCTCCCCAGCAACGGCGCCAGAAATAGCTTGATGTCTACGCACGCTTGATGGCAAGAGAGTGTTAATACTCTTGAAGCCTCGTTGGTTACCCCAAGCGCAGGGTGAGATATAGTGCAGCGGCAAGTTTTCCCTTGGCAAAGATACCAAGGTTTGTCTCCCGTAGGACTCCGAAGGATACAAGAAGGTGGTAAAGTGAACAATGACGCCGAGGTTGCTAGCTTCACCTGGACCTGCAAACAGATACAAATAATTTTTCTCCCAACGAGTACAGAGGAGTTGTCAATTCCTCCGGCCTTGCTGTTTACAAAGGATCAACGCAAGAGGTAAAAGTGGAACTGAAAGTAAAGACTGAAAGTAAACTAAGGGTGTAAACAATGATGTGAAGATGGACCGGGGTCCCGTGATTTTCACTAGTGATGTCTCTCTCCCAAAAGACGATAAAATTGCTAGTGAGGTAAACAAATCACAGCTGGGCAATTGACAGAATTATGAAGGCACCGCAATGCTAACTATGCTGCAAAGAAAGGAAGGGCTCAAAAGCAATGGGCAGTATGCCAAGGTAAGTAGACCGAAATCCAACTGCATCTACTATGAATCATCCACCTTGAGATATCTATCCAGAACATCTCGCTGGTATTAAGTTGCAAATCCCACCCAAAGTGTAAACTCAAAGCAACAGACAACTGCATTAAAAGATCTTTGCGTAAAGTAAACAATCCTTGCACCCGCGGGTACAAGCACCGTTGTTTTATCCCTGGTGGCAATAGCACATCCCCTAGTCTCATGTTTCTGTCACTGAAGCTAGACATCAGGGGGCTGAACCCACAATCAAGCATAACGCTCCCTCTTGGAGTTGCAACAAACTACTTGGCCAAAGTAAAATAATGCAACGGAGAACATGCAAGAATTTACTCAAGAACAAAATATAAAAGAGAAGAACCAAATATATTACTCATCACAATCTGAACATAGTCTCATAATCCATCAGATCCCAGCAGAGCAACAGCAGAAATTACAAAAGTGCCTCGATCATGTGAGGCAGCTCACGAGGTCTCGAAAGTGGAAGCACAAAGAGGGGAGAGGTACATCACATAACTACTGGTCACGGACCCATGGTCCAAGGGGGACTACTCACGGTACATACGGGAGGCGTCCATGGCTGTGGATGGTCTCCCGGAGGGAGTTCCACCTCCGGCAGGGTGCCGGGTTATGTCTACGCACGCTTCTATTCTTGTAGACTATGTTGGGCCTCCAAGTGCAGAGGTTTGTAGGACAGCAGCAATTTCCCTCAAGTGGATGACCTAAGGTTTATCGAACTCAGGGAAGTAGAGGTTGAAGATGGTCTCTCTCAAGCAACCCTGCAATTAAGATACAAGAAGTCTCTTGTGTCCCCAACACGCCTAATACAACTAGGAGTTTTATAGGTGCACTAGTTCGGCGAAGAGATGGTAAAATACGAGTGATAGGTGTGGCAAAGCAAGGTAATATTAATCTGTAATAAAAAGTGCAGCAAGCAAACATGTGAAAAAAGTGAGCACAAACGGTGTAGCAATGGTGGAAACAAGGCCTAGGCTTCATATTTTCACTAGTGGCAACTCTCAACAACATTAACATAGTCTAATCACATGATATTTCGCACAAAACATGCAATGGAGACGCACTCGGAGGTCATTCCTTTGTGGTCAAGAGAGGATGAGAACTATGTAGGGCTACAAAAGCACACCTCAAAGTTCGTAGTTCTCAATCTATGGATTTCCCAATGTCACCGCGGCCATCCAAAGAGAGTACCACAATCACCACAACATATCTCAAGGATAGTCAAAGACAAGCACCAAGAGACTCTCAATCTTCAATCAACACACAAAAGAGGAAATCACTCATGATAATATTCTTCTAACCCATGTCCAATAGACCGCTGTCACCTTGGTCTCGGGGATTATACTAGATAAGATCAATTGAGTACATCAATCCAATACATACAGGAAGGGGAAATATCATGGGATCACCCTAGATTAACATATCCTATGATCACAACGAAGATCACATCATGGGAGAGAGAGAAGAACACATAGCTACTGGTAGAAACCTCAGCCCCGAGGGAGAACTACTCCCGCTTCATGGAGGGAGGAAGCAACGTCGATGGAGATGAATCCGGGGGCACTTCCCTGTTCCGGCAGGGTGCCGACACAGGAATTCTGTCCCCCCGAAACTTGATGGCGATGGCGGCGGAGATCGGAATTGCTTCTGGAGAAAAGGGGTCCGGAAATAGGGTTTCCTCCGCGGGGGGTAAAAATAGGGCCAAAGGGGGGCACCAGGGGGGCCACGGGGCAGCCAAGAGGATGCCCGGCGCGGCCTAGGGTGGGGCCGCGCCAGGGACCCTTCTGGAGTCCCTGTGGTGGCCCTCCCCTCCTTCCTTGGTGATTCCGGAAGCTTCCGGGACGCTTATTTTTTATATAATTTTTCCGGAATTTTTGGAGCACTTTTAATGGCCGGAAAACCTGAAATACAAAAACAGCAGAAAACAGGAACTGGCAACTGGGTGCACTGAGTTAATAGGTTAGTCCAAATATGATCAAAAGTGTATGAAAGTTCAAGCAAAACATGGCAAAGTCACACAAATCATGCATGGATCAAGCAGAAATTATAGATACGTTTGGGACATATCACCGGGGCAGCTTCTCCAGGCAGCCCCGATCTTGAAACGGCGGCGGCAGCGGTACAGAGGCGAGTTCGCGGAAAAGAGATCGATATTAGGGGTTTACACCCCGAGGATAAATATAGGCGGAGGGGGTGTTGAGGGGACCCACAGGGAAGCCAGGAGGCCCCCTGGCGCGGCCTAGGGTGGTGTCACGCCAGGGACCCTTCTGGAGTCCCTGTGGTGGCCCCCTCCGCTACCTTGGTGATTTTTGAAGCTTCCGGATCGCTGATTTTTTATCTGATTTTTTATCTGATTTTTTCTGGATTTTTTGGAGCACTTTTAATTGCCGGAAAACCTGAAATACAAAAACAGCAGAAAACAGCAACTGGCAGCTGGGTGCACTGGGTTAATAGATTAGTCCAAATATGCTCAAAAGTGTATGAAAGTTCAAGCAAAACATGGCAAAGTCACACAAAATATGCATGGATCAAGCAGAAATTATAGATACGTTTGGGACGTATCAACGCTTCTATTCTTGTAGACTATGTTGGGCCTCCAAGCGCAGAGGTTTGTAGGACAACAGTAATTTCCCTCAAGTGGATGACCTAAGGTTTATCGAATTCAGGGAAGTAGAGGTTGAAGATGGTCTCTCTCAAGCAACCCTGCAATTAAGATACAAAAAGTCTCTTGTATCCCCAACACACCTAATACAACTAGGAGTTGTATAGGTGCACTAGTTCGGCGAAGAGATGGTAAAATACGAGTGATAGGTGCGGCAAAGCAAGGTAATATAAATCTGTAATAAAATGTGCAGCAAGCAAACATGTGACAAAAGTGAGCCCAAACGGTGTAAAAATGGTGGAAACAAGGCCTAGGCTTCATACTTTCACTAGTGGCAACTCTCAACAACATTAACATAGTCTAATCACATGACATTTCCCATAAAACATGCAATGGAGACGCACTCGGAGGTCATTCCTTTGTGGTCAAGAGAGGATGAGAATTATGTAGGGCTACAAAAGCACACCTCAAAGTTCGTAGTTCTCAATCTATGGATTTCCCAATGTCACCGCGGACATCCAAAGAGAGTACCACAATCACCACAACATATCTCAAGGATAGTCAAAGACAAGCACCAAGAGACTCTCAATCTTCAATCAACACACAAAAGAGGAAATCACTCATGATAATATTCTTCTAACCCATGTCCAATAGACCGCTGTCACCTTGGTCTCGGGGATTATACTAGATAAGATCAATTGAGTACATCAATCGAATACATAGAGGAAGGGTGACGGGAATCAACCCCAGAAATTCCCATGGTCAGGGACCCTGGGTTAGTCATGAGAGGCGCAGGTTGGACGATAGCTCGTCGGCAAACAGGGAGGCTCGCTCCTGCTCGATATTATTGATTGGGGAGATGCGATTACAGTGGAGGCCAAGGCTGGAGCGCTCAAGGCTAGGGTTACAAGTAAGATTCGATGTCTTTGGTGTCGCCCCTCCCAGCCCTTATATAGAGGGCTAGGTCTCGGGGAGTTCATCTACGTGTACAGGTAAACTTTCCTAACCCTAGCTTGCTCCGTACGGCAGGTCTTCGCACCTTCCTTATGAGTCGAGGACCTCTACGTCGGTACCATCTAGTGGGCCGAGGCCGTATCTTCATAGGCCTTCTGCCTTCATGGACACCAGGTAGGCTCATCCGTAGGAGTCGTGGGGTCACCCCCTCGTCAGTAGCCCACGAGTGCCTGGGGGACTCGAAGAGTCGCGCAGGGACTCGAGTACATTCATTTGCCATTTATTGATATGCACGGTTCATCCGTGGGTCGCTGGCAGTCTAGTGGCCATGACAAAACCTGTTTCGAGGGATGCTAAGCTGAAAGGGCCCAAGGAGTCGACGGATCGATCCTTGGTGAATTGCACTAGGGCAAATACCATAGTAGCCCAATCAAACCCACGTCCCTCGACGTGAGCTTGGAACACTGGTGTCGAGCAAAAGTCCGGCCGCTTCAGGTCTTACGTTGTTCATTTTCCGCCAGTCATGTGTGTAGCCTAAGGCGCGTCCGCCCGGCTTATCTATCATGCTCTGCGCATGGGAAAGGTTGGGAGTGAAATCGCTCTTCGGCAAGTCCCAGCCCGGCCGTACTTCGCAGCGGGGTCTTACCTACACGCTAATCTTGCGTGGCATCTGGACACAGTGTATCGTGTTCCAGGAATTGTGTGTTTTTGAGGCGCGAAGCCTTATAGCATTGCACCCGCTTGGAACAAAACATCAAGCGAGCTGTTTCACTCATTCACCCGAGGAGCTTTGTTTCGAGTGCTCAGTCGGGGGGTTATTCGTGAGTAATCACTCGAATGCCGCTTCGGCTTTTCAGGTGATTAAGCACCTGAGACTCTTAGCGTCGTATGGTCTTGGCGAGTGCTTGTTTATCTTACGTCGGGTTGAGGAAGCACCCGAGACTCTTATAAGTGCGAGTGTTCACTCGAGCACGTGGCTGACGTTTAGGTGAGGGAGCACCCGAAACTCTTATCATGTATGCTCCCGATGGGAGTAAGATGTTTTTCTTCCTTCGGGGAAAAGATCTGAAAGATGGAATCTTTTGGGCCTTGATGGCGTACTGAGTACGCCTTGCTGTGATATGACGTTGGCGTGGTCTTCTGCAATTTATTTGACCGCTGCGGTCTATCGTGTGAGGTGACTTGGTGCTGTCCCGCCGAAATTTTCGCGTCGCGCGATCATGGTCCTCTTTTTGCGCGCGTAGTGGGTGGTGTTGTTACTGCGCCGGTTGGATTTTCCATGCTTTTGGCCTCTGTAGGGGATCGTGACACGTTTTACTGGGAGAAAAGGTTGGCCGGTGGCCCTTCTTGCCAGGTTCTTGCGTTAAATACCATGCGGCCGGTGACTTGTAGATTTTACCCAGCCATTGCCTTCTTCCTCTTTCTCTGCTTTCCTTCGTGTTCCTAAGTCTTCATCTTTTTCTCCTCTATGTGCTGCCGCGAGATCTATGTCCAAGCGCTCCCGTGCTGCCATCGAATCGGCCAAGATGTCGGGCAAGTGGGAGCGGTCCACGTTCGGGGCTGAAGATCTGGATGCGCTGGTTGCTGATGGCGTGGTGGTGGCGAGCGATGCTCGTCTTCCTGGCGATGAGTCGATTCCAGCACCGGCGGCGGACGAGCGGGTATGCTTCCAGGCTTTCTTCCACCGTGGTTTTGCTCTTCCGCTACATCCTTTCGTTCGGGGCTTGCTTTATTCCTATCGGCTCCAGTTGCATGACCTTACTCCCAATGGGATTTTGCACATTGCGTGTTTTATCACCCTTTGTGAGGCTTTCCTGGGGATTTATCCCCATTGGGGGCTTTGGAGACGCCTTTTTAATGTGAAAAGGACGAACTGTGAATACGCCGTGGGTCGAGTGGGTATCTCTATTGGGGATAAACATTCATACTTTGACTTGGAGAAGATCGATTTCGTTAGTGGCTGGCGGAAAGGCTGGTTTTATCTGAAGGATCGCTGCGTTGTCGGTCAGCGATTTGGTCTTGCTTCTTTCAATCCAGGCGCACGAGCGGTCAGACAACATTCGTGGTCTCATTCTCTGACCGAGGTGGAGTCGTCTGAACTGATTCCATTTTTGGAGAGGATTTCTGTGCTGAAGGATATTTTGACTGGTGGTCAACTTATCTCTGTTTTTGTGGGGCGGCGAGTTCAACCGTTGCAGCATCAAGACCGCCCTATGTGGCAGTACGAGGGACTCGATGACTCGACGAGATGCTCGCCTGAATAGCTAGAACCTGATGCATTGCTGGCTCGTATCCAGCATGTGTCCAAGTGCTCTAGTGTTTCCGAGATGCGCCTTTTCCTTCCATATGCTTCTGATCATCTTCCGCCGCCGGTTGGTGCCCATGTTCCTTCGTTTGTATGGACGAGTACCTAGTTTTGTTTTTTTGTTGACATTGCTTGTTTTGCAGGGCCGTGCTCCAGTTCCGTGTAATCCTCCGCAGCCGGAAGAAGCCGATATTCGTGAAGAGCCTGATGCTTCCGCAGCTGAGAATGCTGCGCCGGCTACTAATGCTGAGGTTGTGCTGGTGGAGACCGGAGATAGTGAGGATTCGAGTCCCTTCCGTGTGAAGCGGTCACGCCCCTTGGATGTTGAAGATCATGCCGCATTAGGTGATGTTGTCCCTTCTGCTGCTCCTTTTGCTAGGCCTTCCCTTTGGGCTGTTGCTCCGGCCCTTCCTCCCAAGAGGGCCAGGCTTGGTAGGTTGGGGCGCCCTCGTGGCGCGCGTGTCGGGTAAGATTCTGCTGAATTAGTGCCCGGTTCTTTTTCCTTGCTCTTGCGACTGATAATGCTTTATTTTGTAGTGCTGCGCCTGCTTCGGCTGCTTCATGCACCAGCGCGGCTGCTACTGATCTGAAATCGACGAGCTCTGGGGCAGCGGCCAAGCGTCTTGAAGACTACTCGACTGCTGCTAGTCAGTCTGGGCCGGCGGCGACTCCTGCCGTTTCGACTGCGGGTGTCGTTACTGGCGTGTCTCCTTCTGGTGTGCCTGGTGCTACTGCTCCTGAGCCTAGGTCGACTGGGCTTTGTCCTCCATTCTTTGGCCGTGTTGGTCTGGCGATTGAAGACAAAGCTCGTGCTTTCGATCATGTCTCCAAACTGGTAAGATGATTCCTGTCTGTGTTGCTTCATCATCGGGGGCACGGCAGTGCTCCCGATGGGAGTAGCCCCCGAGGCTAGAAGTAACTGTTTGCAGTTGCTTGTAGCCTTGTCTTTAATTAACACCTGATTGCCTGGTTCTTGGCAGCCTGTTTTCCAACACTGTGAGCGTTTGGTTCTTGAAGCTGAGCGTTGGCAACGGGACCATGAGTCTGCCCAAGATGCCTTATCTGTTATGGATGGTGAGCTTTATTCTTTTTGCTCCTGAGCTTTTGGGTACTTCGTCTTTTGTTCTAAGTGTTGTATTTACCTCGCAGGTCGTTGCCAGGCTGCCGAGAGACAAGCCAAAAAGGCGGAGAGGACTGTTTCCGTTCTCGAGGCTGCCTTGGCTTCCAAGGAGGCGGAGTTGCATGGTCAGCATAAGGAGCAGGTTCGCCTTCGCCAGGCTGAGGATGCGCGTGCGCAGGTGGAGGCAGTCGAGGGCAAACGTCTTCGCGCCTTGGCGGGCTGTCTAGTGTGTAAGTTTGGTGTTCCACTACTACTGTTTCCTCTGTTTGCCCTTGATGACGTTTCTTTGCTTGGTGCAGCTGCTGTGGGTGCGAAGCCGATGGAGGCTGCTGCGTCGGGGTCTGGAGTTCTCCAAGGTGCTGTTGATGCTGTAGCGGGTGCTGTTGCAGTGGTCGAGGACGTCTGCGCCCGGGCTTCCAATGTTGTGGGTCTTGCGCACGAGCACATTATGCCGGAAGGTACGAAGGTGCCTAATGGCCTGGGTGCTCGGGTCGCTACTTTCGTCCCTGATGGAAAAGATATGGTGGAGCTGGTGGCGGAGAGCGTGGTGAGTGGTTCTTCCACGGCCCTGGTCATACTTATGGGGCATGGGGTTTCCTTTGACGATTCCTTGGTTGAGACCATTCCGTGCTATTCTGGTGAGCAGGACGACCGAGCCGATAGGCTGCCTCGTCGCCTGCAACAAGTTGTAGATGCTCAGGGTCCCCCTGCCGTAGGTGAGGGGGAGGCATAGTAGTGATTTCGCCGTTTGGAAATTTTGTCTGTAATTCCTGACTCTGTTGTGACGGTTGATCTTTTGCAACTTCTATCTGAATGTCTGCTTGGCTGTTCCTCTTGTTGTTTTTAATTTGTTTTGTTCGTCCTGCGGTAGTCCTCTCCAGGCTTCCTTCGTCCATGGAGTTCGCTGAAGGATGGTGCTCGCGAGGGTGCGTACGAGTCCGTTTGCTTGCGGCTGAAGGACGCTGAGCGGGATATTGTCCGACTGAAGGGGTCCGTGGCCGTTCAGCGTACTCGGCGTGAGCGTGCCGAGTCCGTGGTTGAGGGCCTTGCTTCGTGGGTGGTGAAGTTGTCTGACCTCCTGCGGGGTGAGTCTTGCCTCTGCTTGGTTGCTTAATTCCGTTTGGTGGGTTTTCGCCATCTCTGTCTTGATCGTAGTTCTTGACTTTCGAAGTGCTGGCAGGGCGAACTCGGGATGAGGAGAGGGCCGTTCAGTCAGATATGCCGCGGCTTGATGATCCTAGTGTGCAGGTGAGAAATCCCTTTTGGGCAGATGGGGCTCGTGCTCGAGCGTTTGCGTTGCTTCGTCGCCGAGTTGAGCGGGTACTGGATGCTCTCGGCTACTGCCAACGGGTGTTGGGTGGTATCCATGCTGAGTTCTATCCGTTGGAGGTAGTTCCTTCGTCCCTTGAGAGGCTTTGTCGCATGTTTTCTCAGCCTGCCGAGTTGCGCCGAGTGATGGACCACCAAATTCGTGCCGGAGCCCTAGCTGCTTTGGGCTTGGTCCATAGTCATTGGCCAGGGGTGGATTTTGCTCAGGTGGTGGCGGGTACCCCAGGTGGTAGGGATCACCCAATGAATGAGCACTACATGGTTGTAGATAGGCATGCGCTCCAAGTTGTGAGGCGAGTTTGCGAAGAAAACGACCGCCATCTTGGTGCACTTATTAAGGCGAAGTTGGAGCCTAAAGATTAGGTGCTTCCCTTTGTTGTATATGCTTCTTCTTGATTTTATATATCATCTGTATTTGAAGTTGCGTGTGGTGTCTCGGGGGGTGGCTGCTTCGGCGAGCCCCCGAGTGCTGAATCTATTTTTGCCGCGATTGCGGATAACTCCTCGGGGGGTGGCTGCTTTGGCGAGTCCTCGAGTGCCAAGTTAGTTTGCCGCGATTGCGGAGGACGCGTCGGGGGTGGCTACTTTTTGTGAGCCCCCGAGTGTCGAGTTAGTTTGCCGCGATTGCGGAGGATGCGTCGGGGGGTGGCTGCTTTGGCGAGCCCCCGAGTGTGGAGTTAGTTTGCCGCGATTGCGGAGGACGCGTCAGGGGTGGCTGCTTTGGCGAGCCCCCGAGTGTCGAGTTAGTTTGCCGCGATTGCGGAGGACGCGTCGGGGGGTGGCTGCTTTGGCGAGCCCCCGAGTGTCGAGTTAGTTTGCCGCGATTGCGGAGGACGCGTCGGGGGGTGGCTGCTTTGGCGAGCCCCCGAGTGTTGAGTTAGTTTGCCGCGATTGCCGAGGACGCGTCGGGGGGTGGCTGCTTTGGCGAGCCCCCCCGAGTGTCGAGTTAGTTTTCCGCGATTGCGGAGGACGCGTCGGGGGGTGGCTGCTTTGGCGAGCCCCCGAGTGTCGAGTTAGTTTTCCGCGATTGCGGAGGACGCGTCGGGGGGTGGCTGCTTTGGCGAGCCCCCGAGTGTCGAGTAATTTTGTGGAAAAATATTTATGAAATATCTTTCCTGCTGTTCCTTTACAAATATGAAGAGGGTGGGTCCCCTTGAGAGTGATGATGTAGTGGCTCTAGGGGCCTGGTAGCTTTGTCTCCCACTTCCGGGTTTCTTCGGGCGATGTTCCTTTCCTTCTACGGGAGCGCTTCTTCCGCGAGTCCCGTGGTTCTGCTGTCTTGGTGGGCGACGAATGCTTCTGCTATCTTGTGGAATTCTTTCTCGCAGTGGTTGGATCTGACGAAACTGCCGCTGATTGTGATGACCCCGTTTGGGCCTGGCATCTTCAGCTTGAGGTAGGCGTAGTGGGGTACGACCATGAAGCGAGCGAAAGCTGGCCGCCCGAGGATTGCGTGGTATTGCGACTTCCAATCGACCACTTCGAAGTCGAGTGTTTCCTTGCGGAAGTTCGTCGCGTTCCCGAAGACTACCTCCAGGCTTATCCTCCCGAGGGGGTAGACTGCTTTTCTTGGTACGATCCCGTGGAAGGTTGTGCCTGAGGATTTGAGTGCGTTGTTTTGGATGAGCATGTCGTCGAGTGTTCAGGTGAAGATAATATTGATCCCGCTGCCGCCATCCATGAATACTCGCGACATGTCGTAATTTCCTATTCTGGCCTCGAGTACCAGCGCAACGTGCCCTGGTTGGGGGACGACTGGCGGGTGGTCGTCCCGGGAGAAGGAGATTTCTGTCTCCGACCCACGCAGATACTCTGGGACGGCCGGGTGTGTGGAGGTTGCCAGGAAGACTTGTCTGGTGACTTGTTTCTGCTGCCTGTTGGAAGGTCTGACTTCTTGTATCATGTAGATCCTCCCGTGGGCTTCTGGGTATTGGTTTTCTTCTTCCGGCGTCCTTTTCCGTTCCTGGATGGCGGCCACCTGTCCTGTTGGAAGAGGGGGGGGGGGGCTGGTGGTGCGCCGTGGGCAACTGGCCCAACTTCTACGCTTGCGAGTGGTCGTGCTACTGTGACCGAGGAGCGGATTTTCTCTTCGGCCAACTCGTTGAAGCTTCGACAGTTCCTGAGGGTGTGGGATGATTTGAGCTCTCCTTGCTCATTTCTGAATCCGTGTAAAGAGCACGGTCCATCGAGTTGTTCTTTGGCGGAGCGGAATGTGCGAGTGCCGTCGCGTGGCTGTCTTGTCCTCCATTCTCGTCTTTGAGCCTGGGGCTCGTCTTCTGGGTTGTCTCGGCGCTGTGGTATGTTGTCATCATGGTGCCTACCGTTCCGGTCGTCTGAGAAACCGGCGGCGACCATGTCAGGCCCTCTGTCTTGTAGAAGTTCCGTCTGGGTCGCTTCCTTCTTCTGTCGTCTCCCTATCTCCGTTGTAGTCGTAGTCGTACTCTGATCGTGCAGTGTGGGTTTCTGTTTCGTTACGAACGGAATCTTCTCCGTCCGCCCAGCTTTTGGCTAGTTCTAGCAGCCGTGCGAGTGTTCGGACTTTCATCTTTCCGAGCTGCTCTTTGAATTCAATGCGCTGAAGACCTCGCCTGAATGCGTCGATCGCACTCTCGTCCGAGATGTCTTCCGCTGAATTCTTGAGTATCGTCCATCGCTGGATGTATGCTCGCAGGGCCTCCCTTATTCCTTGTTTGCATGCCCGCAGCTCCTCGAGTGAGGCTGGTCGCTTGTATGTTGATTTGAAGTTTTCTATGAAGGCTCCTCGGAACTGGCTCCAGGAGCTGATGGATCCGCGTCGAAGATTTTTCAGCTAGTGTCGAGCGGAGCTCTCGAGCATGAGCTGTACGTACTGCATCGCCGTGAAATTGGTCCCTCTTTGAAACTTGACTGCTGTTAGGTAGTCATCGAGCCATGCCTCCGGCCCCTCGAGTCCGTTGTACTTTAGAGTCGTGGAGTTCAGTTTGAACCCGTTGGGCATGTGCGTCTCACGTATGGCATGTGTGAAGCAGAGTGCTCCGCATGGCTCGATTTCCTCGTCGGAAGTCTCTTCCTCCGAGTACTCCTCGCGTGCTGCGCGTCTTCGCCTGCTGCGGTTGACTCTGTTCTGCGTGATGTCGTCTCGCGCGTCTCGCCGAGTGTTGCGGCGTCTGCCGTTTTCGTCGCTGTCACGTTTCTTGTGCTTGTCGGAGCGCCTGCGTCTGTCGTCGTTACTGTCGTTGTCGTTGTCTGGCGAACTGGGGTCCCTGTCCGGTGTCCGCTCGCGAGTCTGCCGCTTTGCGCTAGATTTTTTAGGTACCGAGGCGTCGATAGCGTCCTTCATTATCCGCAGAGCTATGGAAGTGTAGCGATCCGTTTTTCCCTTTCTGCTTTTCTGGGCACGGGACAGGTAGTCTTGGGCCCTTATGAGTGCTTCCGCCGGGGTGAGAGGCTCCTCTTCGTCGTCGTCTTCCTCTGACCTGAAGTCGTCTTCCAGTTTCCACACTACTCTCGTCCTTTTTGTTTTCCGCAGGTTGTTGAGTTTCGATCTATTGCGGATGGGGGAGTCGTGACCTGGTGAGCCACTTCTAGGAGATTGTCTGCGGCTGCTTTTCCTTTCGGGTTCCTCTTTGGCTTGCTTCTCCATGGCTAGGCGCCACTGTCTCGTCTGCTTTGTTAGCTCTCCCGCTAGCTTGTTGTATGCCCTTAGCTCGTCTCTTGTGGCGTCTGATGGTAGTAACCCGCCGCGGGCGACTGCTTCTTTTACCATTGCCATCGATTCCTTGGACAAGTATATTTTTTCTTTGGATGATTCGCCCGCCGCTGCAACCGGGGTTTGCTGCCTTCTGCGCGATGGCTGGCTGCCCTGGCCAGGTGCTTGCTGTTTGTTGCTTGGCAGCTGACTTCTTTTTTGATTGCTTGGTCCTTGCTCCACCGGGACTTTCTTTGGTATGGTCCCCGGTTCTCCTAGCTGTACGACCATCTGATTGGTGTGGCCAGGGCCAGCCGCCCTGTTGGTGGTTGGGGTGTCTTGTCGAGTGCCCGGGTCGTCGGCTCGCCTGTTGTTACCTGACGTTGATGTGCCGACTTCTGCCATGAAAACCTGCGATGGTTCCCTTTCCGTTTCCTTGCCAATGCGTGCGATCGTGCTTCTCCATGCTGGGGCTTCACTCGAGCGGTCGCGAGTAGCGTGGAGCCGTGAGTTCGGTGCGTAGCTACAACCGCCAGATGCATCGTCCGTGCGGGCGGCATCCGTTATGGTCGTTGCTGTAGATGTTGCTGCGGGCGCACGGGTGTCGTCGATGAGGCGGAGGGTACCCCAGTGGTTGATGTAGATCTGGTACTTTCCGAAGATCAGATTGATGCCAGAGCGTAGGTCGGTGAAGACTGGTTTGAGGGCTGGGAGGTGGGCCGTGAATCCGAGGGACTCGAACAGGTTGGATCTTGTCGGAGCCGCCGAGTCGATGAGTGTTGGTGGTGATGAGGCCGCCGAGATCACGTTCCCAACCTGCGCGGTTCCCACAGACGTCGCCAATTGACGGGGATCAACCCCGGCAATTCCCATGGTCAGGGACCCTGGGTTAGTCATGAGAGGCGCAGGTTGGACGATAGCTCGTCCGCAAACAGGGAGGCTCGCTACTGCTCGATATTATTGATTGGGGAGATGCGATTACAGTGGAGGCCAAGGCTGGAGCGCTCAAGGCTAGGGTTACAAGTAAGATTCGATGTCTTTGGTGTCGCCCCTCCCAGCCCTTATATAGCGGGCTAGGTCTCGGGGAGTTCATCTACGTGTACAGGTAAACTTTCCTAACCCTAGCTTGCTCCGTACGGCAGTTATTCGCACCTTCCTTATGAGTCGAGGACCTCTACGTCGGTACCATCTAGTGGGCCGAGGTCGTATCTTCATAGGCCTTCTGCCTTCATGGACACCAGGTAGGCTCATATGTAGGAGTCATGGGGTCACCCCCTCGTCAAAGGGGAAATATCATGGGATCACCCTAGATTAACATAGCCTATGATCACAACGAAGATCACATCATGGGAGAGAGAGAAGAACACATAGCTACTGGTAGAAACCTCAGCCCCGAGGGAGAACTACTCCCGCTTCATGGAGGGAGGAAGCAACGTCGATGGAGATGAATCCGGGGGCAGTTCCCCGTCCCTGCAGGGTGCCGGCACAGGAATTCTGGTCCCCCGAAACTTGTTGGCGATGGCGGCGGAGATCGGAATCGCTTATGGAAAAAGTACTTCGATATTAGGGGTTTACACCCCGAGGGCTAAATATAGGCGGATGGGGGTGTCGAGGGGACCCACCAGGAAGCCAGGAGGCATCCTGGCGCGAACTAGGGTGGTGCCGTGCTAGGGACCCTCCTGGTCTCCTGGTGGTGGCCCCCCTCCGCTACCTTGGTGATTCCGGAAGCTTTCGGGTCGCTGATTTTTTATCTGATTTTTCCGATTTTTTGGAGCACTTTTAATAGCCGGAAAACCTGAAATACAAAAACAGCAGAAAATAGCAACTGGCAGCTGGGTGCACTAGGTTAATAGATTAGTCCAAATATGCTCAAAAGTGTATGAAAGTTCAAGCAAATCATGGCAAAGTCACACAAAACATGCATGGAGCAAGCAGAAATTATAGATACGTTTGGGACGTATCAGCCGCCGGCTTACTCCTATAACCAATGCACTAAGACGCATAAAAGAGGTAGCCGACGACCTAAAAAGACTCATAGATGCCGTCACCAGATATGCCGAGTCCAATGAAGTAAAACATGAGGGGACCCGACCTCAATACCGGGCCCATCACAAAAAATGCAGACGCAACTCGACCTCACAAGAGTATAACCACCCTAAGAGATACGAGCAACCGTCGAGGAAAGGAAAAAGACACCGGGATTATGAAAAAGCTATGAAAGAAGCCTGCCCGAAACATTCCGTGCCGGATCGCCTCGCTAACCACACCTGGGATCAATGCTACTTCACACAGGAGTACAAACGCCAAATCGAAAACAACATTCTAGAGGCAAGTCGACACGACGACAGCCCGACCGGCTCATGCAGCCGCAAGAGGCCAAGATACCTGGTGATAAGAACATGGACTCGATCAAAATAAAGCCGATCCAGGTTAACAAACAAGGGAAACAGGACAAAGGAGAGATACTGCTCATTGAAACCTACCATACAAAGCCGATTCTCATCACACCGGGTCTCGCCACTCTATAAACAGTTGGCTCATTTATTGGCTCCTGCCACACACAATGAATAAGTCGACTATAAAAATCATCGTCGATTGACCATAGCTTCAATGACTCCTGCATATGTTACATCCCATACTTGTTTTACATACAATTGCATTACATATGTCATACTTTGCACTATTATTATCTCAGAAACTTGGGGGCTTGATCAACTCTCAACTGTTATCTGAGCACTTATGTGTTTATTTCAGGGATAGCTCAGGGGACTTGATGATATTTCAGCAAGCCCTTAAAATGAGAAAATCCGGCACATTTGTGTAATTACATGTATATAGCTTATTTTAGGGAAATCTTGGGGGCTCGATTACATTCATCAAGCCTTAACCAAGGAAACCCGACATATACATGTGGCACTACACGCCCTATAATCGCCTGTATGTTCGATGCTCATACGATTCAAATACGCGAAACCTGGCTAAAAAACTATCAAGAAGTTTTAAAGCAAAACGAAAAAACGTTGATAATTGTGAGACGGCATACAGAGGAGTTCCGACTCATGGATAACCCAAAAATTCTTTTCAAACAAAGAGAATATAAGGAAAAGATGAATCCAGAGTCGACTTCTATATGAGCTTCTATATTTTTTGCATACATCAGCATCATCACATACTCTTTTTCATTGCATTCTCGCCATATATAAAGTCGACTTCGGTCGCAACGGCTTTCGCCACATACATATAAAGTCGACTTCGGTCGCAACGGCTTTCGCCACATACATATAAAGTCGACTTCGGTCGCAACGGCTTTCACCACAGAAATATAAAGCCGACTTCGGTCGCAACAGGATTTCGCCATATACCTGTAAAGCCGACTTCGGTCACAACGACTTTCTCCATATACATATAAAGTCGACCTTGGACGCAATGGCTCGCACAATACATATACAGTCGACTTTCCATCGCGCCGGCTCTCGCCATACAAATCTACATTCGTCGCACCTGGCTCATACCGACCGAGCCACTCTACTTAGAAGCTGGGAACACAACCCATCCCCTCATATCCACGTGGTCAGGAAAAATAAACCTATGTGACTCGGCACTGCACGCAGATGCACATACCGACTCATGGGGACTACACTTCAAATTCCCTTCTCAAATGAAGACTCGACTTATCATCTAGCTAAAGCGCGCCGACTCTTGCAAAGCAAGAACTTCAAAAAATATTCCTTATCAAAAGGACTTGGCATAAAAATATTTGCCAAACTTTCAAAAGAAAATTGAAAGTTACCAGATTACTACGGGAAAAGATAAACCCAGCACTTCGAAGGCAATAGTTCAAATTATCCTAAATGAGTCGGCATGACACAAGGATAATCATAAACGACTCATGGATATTACACTCTGAAAGCATCTATGATTCGCCTCATGTTAGACAGAAAAACTTCCCCAAAGGACAAAAATCAGAAGACATGATAAAAATTGGCATTCAAAAGACGGCAAAGGCAAAATTCAAACGCCATAACAGTATCTTACCACATGCAGGTCACAAAGTCACGGGACATGTTTCCCAATATTTCAAACCCGGCGCTGCGTCTGCACAAATATTATAAAAGTTTTTTCCTCAAACAAGAGGCTTACGATGGGACATTGGCCTGACTTTGAGACGAAGACCCGACAACATTTGCTGATGGAAAGATCTCATTATGCATCTTCATTAAATCCACATCAGCAATATCATCCATCATCAAGTCATCCTCTTCTCCTCTTGGAAACGGCTCCGCAGGGTTTGTTGGAGCCAAAGTCACCTTTGCAGCAGGAAGAAGAGAAAACTCAATAAGAGTCGGCAGATTGATCCGCCGCCTCTTGTTGTTATCATCATACCCAGTCTCTATCCGACTCAGTTCCACGTCATCAGCGATCTTGGTGGCAAAAGGGCGATTCTCTTTATGTACCTTTATAGAATCTTCCTTAGAATTTTTTTGACCCATCTGCCTTAAGCTCTGGGAAGACGACAGCCAGACGATCCAGCTTCAAACCGGGATGATATGCCTTGACAAGCTCCAAGCCACGCATCACTCCCATGCAGCAAGCCGACCGCTTCCCCAGCTTTACCTACTCAGGTATAACTGAGAGAGGGCCCATCATGTCAGTTATTCTCTTCATACATGGGGGCTTGGGCTGAGTCGCATAAACTGCCTTACATGCACCCTCAAACAACTGTTTGACCAGGGCAAATGTCCAAGTCAACATCATAGCTGGCGTTTCACTCAGAATATCATGGTCTTTACCTATTGAAAAGACAACAAATAAAACCAAAGTCAGCAAGCAAGCAAAGAAAATTAGAACACTCAGAATCAAACACAAAAGAAATTTAGCCGACTCACCAAAAATGGCTGATACAAGCCGGTGAATACTATCCTTGAGTGTCTCCAGCTTCTTCTGTGCCGACTTTAATTTCCACTCAGCCGTATCACGCTGAGCGGTTGCATCATTTATAGCTCTAGTAAGAGAATTTGCAGCCTCAGACATCTCAGCCTTAAGGGTTTCCAGTTCTTTGTCCCTCTTCGTCAATTCCTCACGAAGCCGGCCAATTTCTTCATCGGCTCCTTTCAGCTTTTCCGACTCTGCAGCAAGCCGCTCTTCCAGTTGACGGTTGGATTGACCAACGTCCATGGCGGCAGCCTACAGGTAAAAAAATATTACTAAGTATTCACTTAGACCTATTACTCAAAACAAAGTTGCTTGGGGGCTAAAGCTACAAATAAAGAAACATGACCCGGTAGAAATGTAATCACCCTCTGCCGGCTCATGGGGGCTACAACTCAAAAAACTATCATGACTCGACATACTACAAGATTGGTATATCGATCCATGGGGGCTACAGTTCAAGCTTACTATGACTCAGCATACTGCAGAGCTTATTTATCATAACCTGTCACGACAATCAATCACCAAGCCGGGCTTATGGGGGCTACATATATATAGCATTAAGGCAAGTACATACCTCATAACGACCCCGAAGCTGGAGGAATATACTATGTTGTTCCGAAAAACAAGCTAAAGACCGCTTGAATAAATCTTCAAGAAACGCCTTCTCAGATACTGACTCAGTAGGCTGACTTATCACCTGGCTCTTGTCGTCCAAAACCTTCATTATGGTTATGCTAGCAGGTGGGTCACCCTTCCCAGTCTCAGTGATCAATACTTCATCAGCAGCCGCTTTTTCCTTAGAAGGATCCGGCACACAACTTGGTGCAACCAATACTTTTTCAGAAAGAACCGCTGGCTTATCAAGGCCGGCTTCAGGAGATTTGTCTTTGTAAATATCTGATGGGCTCGACTCATCTAAACCAGCTTTCTTCAAAGCTTCAGAAACCTTTGGCAATTTCTCAGATATAACCGACTCTTTAGCAAAAGAAGAATCGGCTAGGTCCTTGGGGTCAATTTGAGCACTGCTCCAACATAAAAATAGAATGTGTTAACAAAACACACAAAGAACAAAGTTATTATCCTAAAGAAAGAAACACTTACCCACGATTGACTGGGAAAACCGACATCTGGACAGAGGAGCCTTCAGAAGAAGGAGTACCGGTTCCAGAGTTGCAACCTTGATGTTGTCCCTCAGAAACCCCTGCCGACTGACGAGAAGGAGTGACGACTAAAGTCGACTTCTGTCGGACTTTTCGAGGTTCATCTCCCAAAACCACAAGAGGGTCCGCCGAGTCGGAACTACGGGTATGCCTCTTGCGATTTTGTGCCTATAAACAAAAAAAGGGAAACATAAGACACGAGATTGTCTCAAATCATCGTAAGAAGCCGGAAAAGATATTACCGGTGGGTCGACGGCCTTGCTCTCCTTGCGAGAGTCGGCCCTAACTGGAAGAACTTACTCTTGTTCTTCTTCATCTTCATCATCTCCCTCCGACTCATCCTACAGGAGCCAAAAGGGTAAGAGAAAAACAAAGACGTCACAAAGTGAGCTATCAAGTGAAACATACCGAATGACTCAGACTTTTAGCATCGACTCCTTCAATAGGGAGGTCGTGCCCTACATTCCACCATGGATCATCTTCCTGAAAGAAAGAAGCGGAAGGTCAAAAATCTATGGATTAATATTATGATTAGGAAAGAATAACAAAGGAAAAACATACTGGAAGAGCCGGATTGACTTCACAAAACGGGGGGAGCCCGATTTTCTTGATGTCCTCTATACACTCAGCAAGGAATTTCTTGCAAGTGGTCACCAGAGCCCCTCCAGTAATATCTTTCTTTGCAAAACACATGGGGTCGTTCGGCCCCGAGTACTCACACATGAGTCGGTCTCTCAAGCTAAGAGGTTGGATTTGCCAACCTATCCAACATTTGATCAGATATGTTCCGGCAAGGCCATGAGCTAACAAAGCCTTTATCCGGGCCATAATCGGCTCATGCTTTTTATCATGAGCATCCGAAGGAAACAAGTTCAAACCGTCATGAAATTCAAGCCGACTTTCACGAAAGCCAGGTAAAGGATCCTCCTTCTCAGGAGTCACAACGGTGCAGTAAAAGAAAGATTTTTGCCATGTTTTCACATGGGAACTCAACTTAAGTGAAGGATAAATCGACTTGGCGTGCTTTTGAATAGTGACTCCGCCACATTCCAAGGCCGGACCTCCACTATATTCGGTTTGTCTATTGCAATAATAGAATGCGGCAAACAAAGCCAAAGTCGGCCTCATCTGCAGATAAACCTCACAGAACACTTGGAAATGGCAGATATTGAGTATCGAATTGGCGCTCAGATCCTGAGGATGCAGTTTGTAGCAATGCAGCACCTTTCTGAAAAACTTAGAGCCAGGAGGACGGAAACCTCTGGTGATGTGATCAACAAAGACGACGACTTAATCTCCCTGAGGCTGAGGCCGGGTCTCCTTTCCAGGAGCCCGCCACTTAATTTCATCATGGGGAGGAAAAATCCCCTCTTCCTCCATCTCCTTCAAGAAGGCATCAATAACCCAGATTTTTGACCAGTTAGCTTCTAAAGTCGGCCGCGGAGCCGGAGGTTTGGGCCTGCCAGCTGGATTCTTACTTTTTTCCGTGGCAACTTTGCTCTTATCGGCAGCAACCTTCCGGCCCATGGTATAGGAGTCGGCTCTAGAAAAAATAAAAACTAGAGTCGGTCATAAACCGACTTACAAGGAAACTACACAAACAACTTTCGCAAAAAACAGCGGGGCGATTGGATCTAACCAACCCGAGAAATAGGAGAAAAATGATGAACAAGATCTGCGATTTGCGAAAAACTGGGAACGAAGGCAAGATGTAAATGAATCTGTAAACTACGGTTGCGAAACCAAGGAAACACTACTGAAGCTATCCATTATCAATCCTATCTGAAAGTCCAAGTTTGTGATCAGAGGGGGAGGGGGTGAATGATCACTTCAAAATTTTCGACTGAAACTTTTGAAGTGAAGCATAGGTAGTGCGGAATAGCGAAGTAAAACTGGAAGCGAAACTAAATGCAGTGAATCAAAACCCATTGAAGCATAACAGTGAAGCAAATGCAATACTAAAGGTTAATGCTTGAAGTAAAATGAACTGGGACTCGGCGATGTTTGTTCGACCAGTTCACGCTCTGCAAAGCGCTACGTCTGGTTGGAGGGTCTGGTGATTGAACACCTGGAGAAAATCTCTCTCCGTCCGTTGCTCCACTGCACCAAACTCCTTGAGCTGGGTCAGTTCTTCACTCGTGGTTGATTATTGAGGAAATCACCGAAACCTTTGACAAACTGAACTTCGAGGCGACAATTACTCTTCGCTCTCTAAAGACCAACACTCTAATTGTCTAGGAGAATTGCAGTTCTCCAAGATAAAAAGGCTAGTAAGCTTTCACCTAAGTCATCTCAAATCTACTCAGATCAATGGGACTTAGGCTTCAGTATTCTGGATTTTGGGTTTTGCTTCGGTGGCGTTTTTGGGGTTGCTCTCTTCAGTCTCTCTTGGAATGATCTTAGAGAAGCCACCCGCAAATGGAGGAGGGGGCGGCGTATTTATAGTTGGCGATCCCAAGGTGCGGAATGACCAAACTGACCCGAGGTGACAGCTTGACACGTGTCCATAATGGTCGGATTGTCATCAATGCGCAACTTTACTTGAGGAACAAGTAAAGCTGACTCACCGACTTAGTTCTGCTTCATTTGCCAAAGAACGAAGTCTTTGCTATCGAAACTTAACTTAGTGCACATGAAATTTCTTCACTCAGGCTTCTCACTAGGTATGGATTTGATCTGAGCATTTCTCAATGACTTCGGTATCCACAAACTAAATACCCCTCTTGATAGTACAGTTTGTCCTATGACTCAAGAAACCGAAAAAGAACTACACAAAAACATCTAAGTCTTGCGCCGTCTTCTTCATTTCCTTCAATGAGTAGAGCTTCAGGACACCTTCATTTTTGGGGGTCAACCTTCGTGATTAAGCTTCGGTCCGTAGGTCAATGCTTCGATAACTTGAAGACCTTCCCTGAAGCTTTATCACATAGCTTGTCCTTCAGGAACCTATGCAACTATTTACACTAGAAAACATTGTTAGTTCCTCTACTGTCTTGTCCAACAATATCCAAAACACACGGGGGCAAAACTTTTCTCTTACAATCTCCCCCTTTTTGGACTATTGTTGACAAAACAGGCATCGATAAAAGATATTGAAGTTTTTGTGAAGTGATGGGACAAACTCTAAGATATGAAGTTTTAGGCTCCCTCTGAATACAAGCATCGAAGATTTATATAATCGAAGTTAATGCTTGAGATAATTTTCTTCGGTGGATAGCAAAACAAAGTATCTTAGCGAATACAATTGCATTGAAGATATATATCCAGGAATGTATGCAATAGCTTCCAATAACCTGTGACTAAGAAAATAATAACCACCTGCAAGATAGAAGATACAAAGCAATACTTGCAAGCAAAGGGGGTTATTAAAACTTTAAGTGTAGCACAGGAGTAGCATGACCGAAATAACCTTAAGTTACAACCCAATCGAAAGGAATGGAATGTTTTTCGTAACTTAACCAAACGAAGCAAAAACAGATAGCAATAACCCTTTCCCCGATGCAAAACTAACTCATCGAAGCCCTCATTCTCCGCCTTTTTGTCAATGATTGGACAAAAGGTTGAGAAGAGGTTCGAGAGATCTATTACGCAGCATCAGCACCCTGAGAACCCGACGAAGCAGTGCTTGACGAAGACTCATCCGAAGAAGACTGATCGCCCGAGGTTTCTTCTTCGGAAGAAGACGTAGGAATAGCTTCGTGGCGTGTCTGAGTGATGAGGTTGATGTCGAGGTCGCTGTCGTTGAGGCCGTCGTCGTCCTTTGAGGTGATGGAGTCATTCTCGGAGACGGTATCTGGCCGGATGGGTTCAGGCTCGTTGACGAAGAATACTTCATCAATCTTGTGCAGGGGAGGGATCTTCTGATTCGGGCGGTCCACTGAGTCATCACGAGAAAAGTTTCGCTGGAGGTGCGGATACTCTTTGTAGATGTGATCTCTACGAAGACCTTTCACAGAGTTGAATTTCCGGAGTCCCTTCCAGGAATGACGCTTGAGCACACGCAAATACTGATTGTTGTTGAGTGCAATGTTGCCAACTCGGTTGATCTCATCAGCAAGAAACTGCATCTGGCGCTGATTTGCTTCAATGAAGTTTTCAAGCATTTGCTGCGAACGAAGGTTAACTTCAAAATGATGGCAGTCTTTCTGGAACTTCTTTGATAAGTTTCGCTCATTGACTTCATGGCGTACACCAACATATGTGGAAAATGGATCATTGGGTTTCCTCAGCAATCCCAAAGAGTCACACACTGGTGGAGAGAAAAGCTTCGGGTGATGGCGAGCCACAAAGTCTTCGTTCCTGCCATAGTCACAAATAAATTGCAGCCAGGGAGCATAGGGTTTCAGTGTGAAAGGTAGCTCTGCTGCATGAACCAAATTCCTAATGAAGCAGTCTTCAAAGTCAAAGAGAAGACCATGAGTGAGATTCATAATAGCATGCCTTGTCTCAGGATAAAGATTCGATTCTTCCGAAGCTGTACTCAAAGGAATCAATGAGTTGGACAAGATGTAGAACCAAGTCCTTGAGATGAAATTCAAATGCCTCGGGCGAATGTTTTGAGGAATATAGTTTGAAGTGACTTCAGGATCCAACAGAGTAGCAAATTCTTCTTCAGTTAGATCTGGCTCAATATGAATCTTTTCATGGACTCCAGAATGCCTTGGAATGTTGAAAATTTCCATGAATTCAGCAGAGGACATCCTGAAGACTTTGCCCTGTATCATCCATTCCAGCGTCCATGAGCTGGGTTCATTGGCTTCACCAGAAACGTAAAGAGTTGCATAGAATTGCTTGATGAGCTCAGAGTTGAAAGGAGTGCTCAATGCAAACAACCGAGTCAAATTCTTATTTTCAATAGTTTCGAGGACGTTCTGAAAGCAAGAGGCTGTGGAAAGACTTCGCATATCCAGAAACTTGTGCCTAAACAGAACGCCTTGCTGACAGAAGACTTTGGTGTATAAGATTTGTTGTTCAGCAGTCCAAAATCGAAGATCATCAGCTGTGCGGTCTGAAGCATATGGACTAACACCAAAGAATTGATGGCGCTTTCGATGCTGTTCCAGGTTGAATTCCGGGCCATGCCTTGAAGAATAACCAGCACCCTTGAATATAGGAAAATTTTCACGAGGGTAATTGGAGTCAAGCTGGGTATCTTGGCAGGGGCGCGAACGCTCACGAATCCTTTGCAGAGGAGCAAAAGGGTTAGCTCTTGAAGGGCCAGCAGATTGAGCGACTATGAGCGCTTGCTCTTGCGACAGATTCAGAATTTGTACTTGTTTGTCTTCGTCGTCATGTGCTTCGGTATCGGGCACATGTGCTTCAGAATCTTGAACTGTTCTGGCGGGGGAAAAGTCTCGGGATACATGGGTTCTGGAGTGGGTTGGTCATGGAGCATTAGCTTCACGGGGAGGTGATGGAAGCGGTGCGGGAGCAACTGCTGGAGTGGGAATCCTTTGTGGTTCGGGGGTTGGAGCACGGATGGGTGTGGGAACACGAGGTGGTATGGGTGCGGGGTTGCGTGCAGGCGTTGGAGTGGGGTTAGGAGCTCTTTGTGGTGGAGTTTGTTTGGGGGTGGTTTTGGTAGGAGGTGTGGGAGTCTTGGTGGGTGGAGCTGAAGGCTTTGGTGTGGGCTGGGATGGCTTTGGCTTCGGTGCAGGAGTGGGAACTGCTTCAGGAGTTTCCGGTGGCTGTTCATCACTTGTATCCATGTCTGCGGCGGAGGCCAAAGTAACCTTGCGCTTCTTGGTGGTTCTCTTCTTGGGTGAGGGTCCAGATGCCTTTGATGCAGGCTTGGGAGATGGTGGTGCAACGACACGTTCAGCTTCGGGCGAAGCCTTGCGTTTCCTCGAATCTCTTTCCATAATGGAAGCATTATGGGTCTTCACCATATCATCTACAGCGGCCTTGATTTTGCCTTTGAAGATTTTGATATTGTCCTTGGTGGTGGAATTGACATCTGTCACTTGTTGAAGCAACTTCAGAGCGTGTTGTTTGAATTCTTCATCAGGTTCTGATTCAGCTCGCCTCTGATAGTTGTGAATCTTTTTTTATTTCAGCCCTATCTCTTGAGTGCAAATCCTTCAGCTGACTAATCATAGTGGATATCATAGCTTCGACAGACCTGGATATGTAAACTTCTCCAATGTCAACAATATCACGATCTTCAGCAGTACACTTCTCCCAAAGGGCTTCAGTGATGCCCAACTGATCCCAGAGATCGCCTTCACGAGAGTCAGGGAATGGATGGTCACTCTGACGATCAGCTTCAGCTTGAGCTTCAGGCAAAGATATGCCTTTCTTCTTCGATGGAATAGCTGAGGGAGTTATATCAACTACGGGCTTCTTCTGACTTGCCCTAGCAGATTTCTCAGCTTTCTTCGTCCTGAGACCTTCTAAAGAGGCCTTGCGTTTAGCTTCATGTTCAGCAAGCAGTTTAGCTTCAGCAGCAGCTTTTTCTTCGTTCTTTGCGGCTTCGGCGAGCTTGCGCTTCGTCTCAGCCTTCTCTGCAGCCATCTTTGCAGAGTCCAACTCCTTTTTCTGTCTGGCAGCATCCTCATCTTCCTTCTTCTGATCAGCGGAGCTTCTGGCAAGGATGTTGCGCTCAAGTGCCTCTTCGAGGTCTTTCTGTCTCAGCTCTTCTTCAGTGAGCTTGTGCTGCGCTGAAGGGTTTGTTGCAGCAGACTTCTTGGGCTTCGTTGATGCTGAAGCCTTTGCAGGATGTTTCTTGGCGGGGTCGTGCTTCAGCTTCGATCGCCTCTCAGTGGTGAGGGCATCAGCCGGTGGCTTGGAGGCCAAGGGCTTCGCAACCACCAAGTTGGAGAGATCAATGGTGGGGCGAGCAGAAGGCTTGATCTTGGGGTCTTGAATCTTAATCCCCTTAGCATCAGGTTTCTCTCCTGGCTTCTTCTTTAGAGGGATCTGAAGTCTTTGCTTCTTGGGGGGAGCAGGATCATCAGATTCATCATCTGCTTCGAATTCTGATTCGTCGTCAGCAGCATTTGATTCGTCCATGATTGAATCTTCCAGAGCAGCTTGCTCTAGCCTGACCTGCTCTTCATCTTCTGTGGTAGCATGGGGAGGAGAAGCATATTTCTTCTTCAGCTTCTTCTTCTTCTTCGAGCTTGGCCCAGCACCTTGGGCTTCTGCTTCAGCCAACTTGGCCGCCTTCTTCTCTTCTTTCAGCCTCTTGGCTTCAGCAGCGATTCTCAAACGTTCTTGTTCTTCTGGGTAATCATCTGGTGTCTTGAGGGTGTTGGGGTGAGGAAGCTTCGGTGGAACTGGGTAGTACAGGTGGCGATTCTCTTCGGTGTACCGACTGCACATGTCCGAAGTATACTGATAGGGTGGACTGAAGGCAAACTGCATAGTCCACTTCCAGGTAGGGATGCTCTTGTACTTGTACCATCGAACAACCCAGTACCGGCGAATATTTTGCAAACGATTCTTGCGCTGCTCCTTGGTTTCTTCAGGGGGCGTGTCATAACCTAGAGCAATACGAATGGATTCGGGAATGCCTCTGGCGTTGTTGGTTTCGTTCGTTCTGCCTCCTTTCTTCTTCGGAGCAGACCGTTCTGCTTCGTTGATGTGATCAAGGTTTGGTGACTCATTACCGAAGCCTAACTCAGCAGACATCCTGTGAAAAGCATAGAAGTTGCGAGGGAAAAAGGCAAGTATGGAATGAGCACCAGCAAAAGTTTCGGTCCAAAAACAAGAGTCTTGACAAGAGATTCAGTGAAGAATTTGGGTAGAGATCCTGGTCTGTTCTGAGCTAGACTTATTCTCACACAAGTTGAGTGGAAACCCTAACACAAAACAGATGGATTCTAACCCTAATTTCTAACCTGAATCGAGATGGAAACCTTTGACTAGAAGAAACAGATTTCCCAACAGAGCAACGATCCAACGGATCAAAGAAACCTAAGGAATTCATCCAAAATCACACAGACTAAGAACTTGGATCCAATCGGGAAACTGACGAACATGGGGATGGAGATTGGATCGAGGCTCGGCGTACCCTAACTCGGTGGCGTCGAGCTTCTACGGCGGCGATGAGCGGAGAAGATGTGCTCGTCGACGGCGACGCTCTTCCGGCAGTGAAGCGGCGAGAACGGCGACGGGGACGAGGAGCTCGGTGGCGCTCGTGAGAGAGAGGTTTCCGGGGAGATGTGAATGAGGTGGGATGGATTCGCTGGGATGAAGTGCCTTATATAGGCCGGTCTGACAGGAGTTGTCAGATCAGATCGAACGGCCCCCAGCGACTGTCTCTCCGGATTGTACGGCGAGGATTTCCTGGCGAATCACAAGAAAATATCAACGACCCGGATATGACGGGATCTCAACGACCGAAGAATAAGTCCTCGACTTGAGTAAAACTTCGATGAGAATTGGAAGCATTTGATTCGAACTCAATGATGTTCGAAGCAAATGTTTTCCGTTTCAACTGTGCTCAACCATATTGGACAGACAGAATAAGACAGAAAAGGAATAGAAAGGGTAGGGTCCGAAACTTATCACCTCGACGAAAAACCAAACGAAGCAAAAGGTGATAAGCATAGAGGACTAAAACCAAGAGAAATAAAAATAAACTAAACGAAGCAAAAACAAACAACGAAACAAAATAGGTAAGCAACAAAGTAAATGAATATATACAGAAGTAAAAAGGTTCGGTCTTACAGTACATGTCGTGAGTCCAATATATTGAGCTCACACCTTAACGTACATAATCTTTTCTCATCCAATGGTTTCGTGAAAATGTCTGCCAGTTGATCTTCAGTTCTGACATGACTAATAACAATATCTTCACGCTGAACATGATCACGATGAAAATGATGGCGAATGTCAATATGCTTCGTGCGAGAGTGCTGTACAGGATTGTGGGCAATTTTGATTGCACTCTCATTATCACATAGGAGTGGAATTTTCTTCACATGAATACCATAATCCTTCAGCGTTTGCTTCAGCCATAGAATCTGAGTACAGCATGACCCAGCAGCAATGTATTCGGCTTCAGCAGTAGATATTGAAACACAGTTTTGCTTCTTTGAAGCCCAACACACAAGTGATCTTCCAAGGAAATGACAAGTCCCTAAAGTTGATTTCCTATCTACACGATCACAAGCCCAGTCTGAATCAGAATAGCCAATAAGATCAAACTGTGCTCCCTTGGGATACCACAAGCCCAAGGTAGGCGTGTGAGCAAGATAACGAAGAATTCGCTTTACATCAGTATGATGTGATTCCTTTGGATTTGCCTGAAAGCGAGCACAAATACATACTGAAAGCATAATGTCAGGTCTAGATGCACAAAGATATAAAAGGTATCCAATCATAGACCGGTATTTCTTCTGGTCGAAGGCTTTGCCTTTCTCATCTGCATCTAAGAAGCCATTGGTAGGCATAGGCGTCTTAATAGTTTTGCATTCAGTAAGACCAAATTCTTCAGGCAATCCTTTAGATATTTTTCTTGAGAAATAAAGGTGCCATTCTTCTGTTGACGGATTTGAAGTCAAAGGAAGAACTTCAATTCACCCATCATAGACATCTCATATTTCTTCGACATCATTTTGGAAAATTCTTCGCTGATTTCATGTTAGTGCATCTAAAAATGATATCATCTACATATATTTGACATACAAACAAATCACCATTATAAGATCGAGTGAAAAGCGTTGGGTCAGTGGTTCCTGGTTTGAAGCCTTTCTTCAGAAGGAAATCCTTCAATGTGTCGTACCAAGCACGAGGTGCTTGCTTCAACCCATAGAGGGCCTTGTGTAACCTATACACCATGTCGGGTTTCTTCGGGTCTTCAAAACCTGGAGGCTGCATAACATACACTTATTCCTTGATTTCTCCGTTAAGGAAAGCACTTTTCACATCCATTTGATAAAGCAGAATACCATTGAAATTTGCAAAAGCAAGCATAACACGAATAGATTCGAGACGAGCAACTGGAGCATAAGTTTCGCCCAAATCGATACCTTCGATTTGGGTGTAACCTTGTGCTACCAGACGTGCTTTGTTCCTCACCACTATACCGTCTTCGTCTTGCTTATTGCGAAAAATCCACTTTGTACCAATGACGTTGTGCTTCGTGGGATCAGGTCTATCAACTAAGGACCAGACTTTGTTTCGCTCGAACTGGTTAAGTACTTCGAGCATGGCAGTTAACCAATCTGGGTCCTTCATGGCTTCATCAAACTTTGAAGGTTCTAGCATGGAGACAAACGAAAAGTTTCCACAGAAGTTAGCCAAACGAGTATGAGAGCGAGTTGTAGGACGACCTGGTTGATGAATTTCTTCAAGGATCGAATCAACATCAACTCTTCTTCGGACTCGTGATAAGGTCGAATCATTAGCTTCAGGCTCAGCTTCTGCTTCAGGCTCAGCTTCTGCTTCAGGATCTACCTCACCTTCAGCTTCAGCATTTCCTTCGGGATTAGCATTTCCTTCGTTCCTTTGTTCTTCTTCGTCTTGTTCATTATTAGCTTCAGGATGTTGATCTCCAGCGCCCCGGGCTATGTGTGGGAACATTGGACCATCATCATCCCTATTGGCTTGACGAGCATTGGCTTCAACAGGGCGAATCTCTCCAATAGCCATGGACCTGATTACTTCATCAAGAGGAGGTTCATCTAGATCATGAGGCAAATGCTCTTTTTGAGAGCCATTAGTTTCATCAAACCTCACATTCACAGTTTCCATAACTTTCCCAAAGTGAGAGTTATAGACTCTGTAGGTGTGAGAGTTTGAGCCATAACCTAAAAGAAAACCTTCATGTGCCTTAGGGGCAGATTTGGAGCTATGATTCATATCTCTAATAAAGCATGGAGCACCAAATACCCTAAGGTACGAAACATTTGGTTTGTTACCAGTGATAAGCTCATGTGACGTCTTCTTCAGAAATTTGTGAAGGTAAACCTTGTTGATGATATGACAAGCTGTGTTAATTGCTTCGGCCCAGAACCTAATAGGAGTCTTGTATTCAGCAAGCATAGTTCTGGCCATCTCAATGAGAGTTCTATTCGTCCTTTCAACAACACCATTCTGTTGAGGTGTATAAGCAGCAGAGAACTCATGGGTAAAACCATGATCATCAAGAAAATCTTCAATATGAGTATTTTTGAATTTAGTTCCATTATCACTTCGGATATGCTTCAGAGATAATTCATATTCTGTTTGAGCTCTCTTGGCGAATGACTTGAAGATTTCAACAACTTTGCTCTTGTCATCCAAAAAGAAAACCCAAGTGTAACGAGAGAAGTCATCAACAATAACTAGACCATATTTGTTTCCTCCAAGGCTTGCATAATTTTGAGGACCAAAAAGATCCATATGAAGCAATTCAAGAGGACGAGTGGTAGTCATGATAGTCTTCGCTGAATGATGTTTCTTCGTAATTTTACCAGCTTCACAAGCACCGCAGAGACGATCCTTGTCGAATTTAACTTCGCTAAGGACAATAACATGATTCTTCTTCACTAAGTTATGAAGATTTCTCATCCCTGCATGAACAAGACTTCGATGCCATAACCACCCAGATGAAGCTTTTTCCATTAAGCATGTGGATACAGCAGGGCCCGAAGAAAAATCAACAATGTATAAGTCTCCTTTTCGGTAACCCTTGAAGACAAACGCATAGTCATCCTGTGAAAAGACAACACAACATGAAGCAGAAAATAGAACAAGCATACCCATATCGCATAACTTCGAAATAGACATAAGATTATATCCAAGTGATTGGACTAGCATAACCTTGTCAATGTGCTTATCTTTCGATATGGCAACCTTACCCAAACCTAAAACTTTACCCTTGTTGTTATCACCGAAGGTAATGTACTTCTGAGAAGAGTGAGATAATTTTTCTTCGGTAAATAACTCCTTGTCTCCGGTCATATGATTTGTGCAACCACTATCCATGACCCATTCGGATCCACCGGAGACATAGCCCTGCAGAA
This sequence comes from Bromus sterilis, assembly GCA_950022295.1. Taxonomy (NCBI): domain Eukaryota; kingdom Viridiplantae; phylum Streptophyta; class Magnoliopsida; order Poales; family Poaceae; genus Bromus; species Bromus sterilis. Next base: position 27,518,320 of record OX465599.1, on the reverse strand, counting down.
GAATTAGTTCTTCTTAACCACCCACAAACGAGAAGGTGACTGAGAAGATGTTGAAGCACTGGTTGAAGCAATATTAAATCGAACAGGAGTGTATTGCTTCGGTGTACCATCAAGCACACCATAAATGTAAGTCCTCTGCGAATGGTTAGTATAAGAATGAGCATATGCAATCTTAGTATGATTATTATGAGGACGATAAGTATGACGACCAGTGAGATAGTATTGCTTCTGCGGAACATTTGATTCGGTCACCAGAGGATCATTTCTTGTTTCAAGAGAATAGAAATGATTCGGTGGTACCGAAGACTTTCCCTGCATGGTGTGGTTAGCAGGCAGTTTTTCCACAAGTGCTTTCTGCACCCATATTTGCCTCTTATAGAAGCCATTCTTAGGAGGAGTACCAACATACTCAGCTGTAACCTTTCCCTGTTCATCTTTGAAGAGCTTGTAGTCAGAATCAAGTGATTCGTCTACAATAGCTTTGTTCATCTTGCAATCAAAACCTGAAAGGTTCTCTATATCAATGGGGTTCCCCTTCGCAAGGACCCAAACAGTCTTAGGATACTGCTCAGGTTCCGAATAGGTGCCATCAGGGTTTATCTTTCTTTCGAAACCAACACCTTCATTCCTGGGATTCCTGTGAAGGAGAGCCTTCCTCAGGATATCACAGAGATACTGGTGACCTTGCACACTTTTGAACATGCCTATTTCAAATAAGTTTTTCAACCTGAGGAGTTCCTCGGTAACAGCAGGGTTTTCCCCATCAGAGGCATTAGTATCATCAATAACAATAGGAGCTTTGCCTTTGGAATCAATTTTTCTTCGTTCCAAACAATCCAAACAAGGTGATTCATTTTTATGATTTGCTTCAGAACCTTGTTGAGCCATGAGAGAGAGATTGACATTTTCCAACTCTTCATGAGCCTCTTTCAGTTTTTCGAGAGCCATTTTCCTCTGAAGAAATTCATAGGTGAGCTTCTCATAATCAACGGAAAGAAGATCATGCTGAGAGGATAATTCTTCAAACTTTTCTTTCAGAGCTTCATGCTCATTAGTTAAAGTTTGACCTTTCTCTATCTCATCGATCAACCGAGTTTCTGATTTCTTAATGGTTTTGCTTAGTGAATCAAGTTCATCTTGTTGGATTGAAGCAATTTTAGCAAGTTTAGCATAGCTTATCTTTGAATCACTGTCATATGAAGAACAATCAGAGGTATCATAGTTAGATTTTGATGAAGATACCTTCGCCTTGGCCATGAAGCAATATGGAGGAGATTCATCTTCACTACTGTTGTTGGTGAAGAATGAGCTCGAAGCTTTTGCCGAAGCATCTGCTGAAGCAAATGCCAAACCAGCAACACCATCTGATTCGGACCCAGACCCAGACCTTGAGCCTGATTGAGCTTCGGACCCAGAGGCTTCATCTTCAGAGTTTATCTCCTTTCCCAGATAGGCCTCTGCACGGTGAGAGCTGCTTCGACGAGACGAGTAAGTCTTCGATGAAGAACCCTCACGCTTCTTGTGATACTTCTTCCTCTTGTCATCATCAGAATCTTTCTTCTTATCTCTTCTAGAACTGGAATCATGTCTCTTGGATTCATAGCTTCTGGAAGATCTGTGGGACTTGGTTGAGGAGTCTCTAAACGAATGCTTTGCTTTATTCTCAGCTTCCTACAGAGGGCAATCAGCAATGTAGTGACCTGGCTTCTTGCACTTGTAGCTACAGTTGTCCTTTGAAGGAGAGCTTCTTGAGGATGAGCGGTGAGATGAGTGAGTTGAGCTTCTTGAAGAATAACTCTTCCTTGGTGAAGAAAAACCTTTTCTCTGGAAGCGGTTGAAGCGTCTCATGATCAGTGCTAAATCTTTTCCAATGCTTGCAGGATCATCTGATTCGACACCTGAAGCAGAACTGACTTCGGGTCAAGAATGACGCGAAGCTTTTGCTTTCAAGGCATGAGATTTTCTTCGAGAGCCATTTATGTCACGTTTCTCATCTTCTTCCATTTCAATGGTATTGAGTCTCTCAAGAATATCAGCGGCAACAAGACGTCTGAAATCAGTCCTTTCCTTGATCATCAGCACAATGTGATCAAATGAGTCATCCAATGAGCGAAGCAAAGTTCTCACAACAGAGTGAGGATTAATGTCATCAGCACCGAGGGAAATCAACTCATTAGCAAGAGCTGTGAGTCTGCTGTAAATGGAGCTGACTTTTTCACCCTCGTTTCTCTTGAAGCGATAGAATTTGCTTCGGAGTGTGTCAATTCTGGCATCTTTCTGGGTAGAAACACCTTCACCAATCTTTTCAAGATATTCCCAGACACCTTTGGCAGATGGAATGTTCTTCACTTCATGATACTTTTCTGGTGTCAAGTGATTGGTGATGAAAACCCAAACTTCAGAATCAAGATCAATCAGTTTTGCTTCTTCAGGGGTGATGGCCTTCTCATCGGCAACAGTGACTCCATACAAGACAACTTGCCAGGAAGTCAAGTTGATAGCCATAATGTTTTTTTTCATCTTGTCCTTCCAGTATGGGTAGTCCTTCCCATTGAAGACAGGAATAGGTTCGCCGGAGCGAATAGCTGCGAAAGACATACTTGAAGACACTCCAGGAGGTTAATCCAAAACACACAGAGTGTAGGGAGTGACTAGCTCTGATACCAATTGAAAGTCCAAGTATGTGATCAGAGGGGGAGGGGGTTAATGATCACTTCAAAATTTTCGACTGAAACTTTTGAAGTGAAGTATAAGTAGTGCGGAATAGCGAAGTAAAACTGGAAGCGAAACTAAATGCAGTGAATCAAAACCCATTGAAGCATAACAGTGAAGCAAATGCAATACTAAAGGTAAATGCTTGAAGTAAAACTAACTGGGACTCGGCGATGTTTGTTCGACCAGTTCACGCTCTACAAAGCTCTACGTCTGGTTGGAGGGACTGGTGATTGAACACCTGGAGCAAATCTCTCTCCGTCCGTTGCTCCACTGCACCAAACTCCTTGAGCTGGGCCAGTTCTTCACTCGTGGTTGATTATTGAGGAAATCACCGAAACCTTTGACAAACTGAACTTCGAGGCGACAATTACTCTTCGCTCTCTGAAGACCAACACTCTAACCGTCTAGGAGAATTGCAGTTCTCCAAGATAAAAAGGCTAGTAAGCTTTCACCTAAGTCATCTCAAATCTACTCAGATCAATGGGACTTAGGCTTCAGTATTCTGGATTTTGGGTTTTGCTTCGGTGGCGTTTTTGGGGTTGCTCTCTTCAGTCTCTCTTGGAATGATCTTAGAACAGCCACCCGCAAATGGAGGAGGGGGCGGCGTATTTATAGTTGGAGATCCCGAGGTGCGGAATGACCAAACTGACCCGAGGTGACAGCTTGACACGTGTCCACAACGGTCAGATTGTCATCAATGCGCAACTTTACTTGAGGAACAAGTAAAGCTGACTCACGGACTTAGTTCTGCTTCAGTTGCCAAAGAACGAAGTCTTTGCTATCGAAACTTAACTTAGTGCACATGAGATTTCTTCACTCAGGCTTCTCACTAGGTTTGGATTTGATCTGAGAATTTCTCAATGACTTCGGTATCCACAAACTAAATACCCCTCTTGATAGTACGGTTTGTCCTATGACTCAAGAAACCGAAAAATAACTACACAAAAACATCTAAGTCTTGCGCCGTCTTCTTCATTTCCTTCAATGAGTAGAGCTTCAGGACACCTTCATTTTTGGGGGTCAACCTTCGTGATTAAGTTTCGCTCCGTAGGTTAATGCTTCGATAACTTGAAGACCTTCCCTGAAGCTTTATCACATAGCTTGTCCTTCAGGAACCTATGCAACTTTTTACACTAGAAAACATTGTTAGTTCCTCTACTGTCTTGTCCAACAATATCCAAAACACACGAGGGCAAAACTTTGCTCTTACACTATCCAATCTGCTAACATGCATGGTGTGTCTCCATTAAAGACATATTGATCTACTAAATACAGTAGAACTTGAAGCTCGCAGCAATCGAGATGAGAGAGAGAACTACAATGCCATAGAGATCAAGGGAAACTTACCTCAACGATGCGCGAGAATGGCACGGACCCAGGCCGTCTTGCATAGACGACGAGGAAGAAACGGCGCAGAACGAAGGTGAAGAGAAGAGCTTCTTGTTCTCCGGTGCGCAAGGAAGAAGAAGGGCTGATGTGGATGGGGTAAAGAGAATGGGTGCGAGCGGGGGTATATTTATGCAAGGACCTATGCTCGAGACCCGAGGCGTCGCTAACCGCCAGCCTAAAAGGCAGGAGATCCCTCGATTTTCGTGTAAAATCTAGGCGGCATTAACTACACCATCAAAATTGAGACAGATCATTTAAGAAATCCCTTCGAGGAAACGTTGAAGGATCAGATTTGTTGTCTTCTAAATAAAAGTTGGCTCTGGAAGATATTGGTCGACTCAACCAGAAGAACCGACTCAATGGAGATCAAGGAATTGAAGCAAGATTGAAGAGAAACGACTCCGACTCCCAATTAATTCTAAGCATAAGAGTCGTCCATTGATCCATGAAGAGCCGGCGGCAATGAAGAAAGAAGATTGCTGTGAAGACTAAAGCATCGGAACAATCCTGGGGGCTAATGTCGGGGGGATGGATCAATCCCATAGACCCGGCATTAGGAACGTCTGGGCCGGCTTATATATGAAGGCCCACAAAGAAGACCCGATGTGCCAAGCGTGAAGATTGAAGCCCTAGAAGGAATTCGACTTACCTTGTATAGCACATAGGAAACTTGTAAAGTAGAATAGAACTCCACATCGTGTAGGAGTCGGACTCTAGGAATCCCGGGACCCGGCACCTTTATAAGCCGAGGACAACGGGAGCCAGAGCCAGAACTTACATCAAGCCAGGTTTAGACAACTCGCTTCAGAGCCTAGATCTCCACGAGACTAAGCCGGAGAAATATCACCACTGTAATCGATACGATCGGCTCTTCCTATTGAGGAGTCAATCCCCATATAGTCATAAATCAGGAGTAGGTCTTTACCACACCGTCGGGTCCGAACCTAGGTAACTCGCTGAGTCTTGTGCCAATGTCGACTCCCTCTTTGAATTCGCCTCGCAGCAAAGGTCCCACGATAAGTCCGACTCTACGGACATCTGCCGTGACTTTGGCATGTGGGTCCAACAGGTGGCTAGCCCACATGTCACACACCCAGTGTTGGCTACATGTCGTGTGTGCAGTGTCGTCTGCATAGCAATTTCGTAGAAAAAAAAAATCTTATTTTATACCAATGGACGCGTTACGGCATCACAACATTGCGTGTGGGATGGCATCTGCTCATCACTGCCTCACTGGGCACTGCGAGAGGTCTAGACCTAGCTTGTAAAAATATATTACTAGCTACTATACCAGTGAGCACCATCGCAGACACAACATTTTGACTGCACGTTTTCTTTGATCAGACCTAGCAATAATTACTAACCCCATTTCATTGTCGGCTTCTTATCCTACCTACCTCGTGCACCAAAATCCTTCTTATCTCCTTCCCTCTCTCCTAGCCGCCTCCTCCTCAATCGCAATGTGCGACAGTGATTCCGACTCGTCGTTGCCCGTTCGGCTGGCCTCGCGGATACTCCATGAGATCAGAGCGGCTAAAAAGCTAGTGTTGGACGAGGCCATTGATACGTCCCAAACGTATCTATAATTTCTGCTTGTTCCATGCATGTTTTGTGTGACTTTGCCATGTTTTGCTTGAACTTTCATACACTTTTGAACCTATTTGGACTAACCTATTAACTCAGTGCACCCAGTTGCCAGTTTATGTTTTCTGCAGTTTTTGTATTTCAGGTTTTCCGGCCATTAAAAGTGCTCCAAAAATTCCGGGAAAAATATATAAAAAATCAGCGCAACAGAAGCTTCCGGAATCACCAAGAGAGAGAAGGGGGCCACAACCAGGCAGCCAGGAGGGCAGGTGGCACGACCCCACCCTGGGCCGCGCCAGGGACCCTCCTGACTGCCTCGTGGGTCCCCTCGACGCCCCCTTCGCCTATATTTACCCCTCGGGGTGGAAACCCCTAATACGGAATCCTCTTTCGCGATCTCGCCTCTGTTCCGCCGCCACCGTCGTTTCTAGATCGGGGCTGCCTGGAGAAGCTGCTCCAGCACCCTGCCGGGAGAAGCTACCCCCTCCGGGAGACCCTCCATAGCCATGGACGCCTCCCGTATGTACCGTGAGTAGTTTCCCTTGGACTATGGGTCCGTGACCAGTAGCTATGTGATCTATATCTCCCCCTTTTGTGCTTCCACTTTCGAGTCCTCGTGAGCTGCCTCACATGATCGAGGCATCTATGTAATTTCTGCTGTTGCTATGTTGAGTTTGTTGGTATCTAATGGATTATGAGACTATGTTTGTCGGGACCCGGGGTTAGCGTATGCAAGTACATCTAAGACATAGTCATATGGAGAGTCGAGAACCGTACCCACTTGTCTAAGCAGACAAGGCCAAGCACAGAACGTTCTCGGAAAGCATCGTACGTGAGGGGCATCCCATCCAGGCCGGATGATCAACTGAGATGGGTCCTCATCGTCCGCACACAAGTCTAATGATATGGGTGGTGAACTCCCATATTCAAAGACAAGTCGTCTCAACCATACTATCAACTATCTCATAGCTCTTACATATACTTACTCCAGCCCGATCACTTAGTCGGGGTCTAGGGCGGGCTCGATCATACCACAAAGTGTGCACGAGACGGAGTCTCGAAAAATCGCATCGCGATGCCCCAAGCTGCGCACATCTAAGGGCCACTTGGTGTATGAAAGACCGCCAGCCAGAACATAACTAAGGTCTCGAAAACCCATACAAAGACATGCATGATATAAACATACATGCAGCACACATGCCTTGTATGAACAGCAGGTACCATTGCAATTCTCTACAAAGTATACATTTTTATTGATAACTCTTATAGAGTGCAAACAGAGATCACAAACATGTGATCCAACATTACAACACAAGCGGAAGAAAATTATGTCTGAGTACAGACAAGTTTAACAAATGGCTTAAGAAGCCTTATTTAAACATAAGCCCTCCACGAGGGAACCAGTCGTCTGACTGGGACTAGACTAGCTTGATCTTCAGTCGTCCAGCTCGATGAAGAAGCCACCTTCGGGGTCAGTGGTTTCATCTAAAACATAGATTAAGCAAACGTGAGTACAAAGTCGTACTCAGAAAGACTTACATAGGAGCTATACTACTCATGCACATGTATCAAGGTAAAGGGAGGTGGGGTTCACTTGCAGAAGTGCCAGCTTTGACTTGGCTAATCCTGAACTACGAGTACCAGACTTTGAGGTAAGAAGCGTACACGAGTCCACTACTTTCTCCAATCAATTACACCACTATGGTGCCTTCCTCGACTTCCCCACGAGAAAGCACGCCATAGCACTCACACTTATCTTGGTGTGTTTTAGAAGTATCCAGTTCAAGTTATCTAATAATCAAGCTAAGCTTTCCAAGCAGTCCATAACCTCGGACGCGGCTATTCGAATAGTTTTGTTAACCCTGCAGGGGTGTACCGGTACACACACATGGTCATCATTTACCGCCTTTGATCTCGAAACCATTCAAGGGGTGCTAGCGAGGATGCTCACCACAACTGTTACCTCATAGCCGATCTAGTCCGAGAAAGCCACCTACTTGGGTTGGTTACCACTATCGTGAACCTGGCCGGTTTACCGAAGTGGAACCAAGTGATGTGTGCGTGGTGCATAAGCCGGTCTCGTATGAGCCGTTCTCTCACTTAGCAGCAAGGCCACAAGCCTACCAGAACTCTGAACTATTGCGACATCTGGACATCGAAAGGGATGAGTTAGTAAGTTGAGAGGGGTCAGTGAGCCCAATGTGTGGTTGTACTCTTCATCTTGGATCACCACACAAGAACTCGGACTTAGGGCGGTGTTCAACGAGATAACCCACCGTGTACTCCTACACAGCCTCTCATCGTTCACCTTGTATTAGGGTCGATTTACCAACACTTTTCTACCAACATCAACATGATCACTATCATCCCGACTCACATCACAGTAACATCATGGTATCATACTAAGCATGCAATAAGCGATAAACATCTGCAGGGGCCACATGATATCAATCAACTCCTACGTTTGCTAGGATTGTGGTTTGCTTACTACTGTGACAAATGATAGGTCATGCAAAGGAATGGGTTCATCTATGCGGTAGAAACGTAGCATGGTGATCATCCTAAACAATGCATAAGCGAGACATGAGAGGGAAGTGGGATTTTATCGACATGATCAATGGGGGTTTGCTTGCCTTGCTGACGAGGTTCGGGTTCTGGGTCTTCAATGGAGGGGGCAGCCTCCTGCTCCGGTTCCACCTCTACTCGACAAACAACAAGCAAAGTAGCAAAGTAAATACAATGCACAATCACATGATGATAGGTTGAAACTTGATGTATATGCTTTGATGTGTGAATCAATTCCATTTAAATGGAGTATACTGCAAATTGAATTGCAAATTAATACTCCAATTTGAATTCAAACTTAGTCAAGTTATATGTGACATGGTTTGATCAATTTGAATCATCTTCAAATGTGTATGATATGCCTCTGATGTGTGGTTGAAATGTAGCATAATTCCATGGTCCAAGTTGCAAAAGCATTTGATTTGAATTTGAATTAATTTCAAATAAACAAAATGACATATGCTACTGGTCCCCTTTTAAAATCAACTCAAACATAGTTGAAAGTTGCATTTCTGGATAGATTATTTTCTCTTGATCATTTTTCATATATTATTTGTCCAAGTTGGAGTTAATATGAATTTTCTATGAATTTCCAAAGTTTGGGGTATTTTCTGGAATTTCTGGAATTCTTTAACTCAATTTGATTTTCTGGAAAAAAATCATTATTGCGTCATGCTGACCTCAAGCTGGCGTCAGGGGGGGGGGGCTGACAAGGGGATCCCACCTGTCAGTGCCTGGTTGAAAATAATCCGCTGGGTTAATTTAAACAGTGGCTTAATTAAGCCACTGGGCCCACTGGTCAGTGACCCAGGGGGTCATTAGAGGGGTGATTAACGCGGGGGGGGGGGGGGGTTGGCTAACCCACCGGCGGCTTGGCCACGGCGGCGCACTCGCCGGAATGGGCTAGGGGCCACGGGAGGCTACGGGGAGGACATCAACGGGTGCAGCAACGTCGTCCGCGTCGTCTGGAAGCAACAGGGGGTCACGGGGAGGTCGGGAGCGACGACGGCGACGTGCTGGGCGGAAACAGAACGACAGCGAGGTTGGGGAAGAGGCTAGGGTGCACGACTTGGGCTGATCTTGCGTGCGTCCGAAAGCTGGAACGCCCGCGAGTCAAACGCGCGCACTGGGGCGTCGCGAGGAGCACGAGGGCGAGCTCTAGCTCAACCATGGCGGCGAGGAGCTCGGTTCTCATGGAGGATTCGGCTAGAGAGGCTACGGGGTGCTAGGAGCTTGGGGGAAAAACTCAGAAGCTCACCGCGGTTCGAACGGAAGCAACGACAAGCTCGGGGAGGCTTCCACGACGGCGAATCGACGACGGCGAGCTCGCGGGTCCGGCGACTCCTCGATGAAGCTGGCGACGTATGCTGAGGCGTTCGGGCTCGATTGATTGAGGGGAACGACGAAGACGCCTGCTGCGGTTCTCCTGGACACGGCGGAACGGCTCGGGGACGACGTTGGCTGCGTGGACTCGGCGGCGTGCTCCACGGCGGTCCTCGGGCGGCGACGAAATCGAGCACGGGAGGAGGAGGAGGAAGCTATGGAGGGGGGGAATGGATCGGGACGGAAGAGGGACGTCTCCAGGTGCGAGAAGGGGGCACGGGGAGGCCTGGAAGGCGCTCGGCGGCGACGTGGTGTCCACGGCTGGCTCGGTGGCATTCCACCGAGCAGCTTGGAGGCGCGGGGCGGGGAAGAAGACCCTGCTGCCCCTTTGGGCCGGGTGGGCTGGATGGGCCGGCTTCGCCTGGGCGTCTGGTAAGTCTTTCTGATCCCTTTTCTGTTTTCACTTCTGACATTTGTTCTGTTTAGCTAAATAAAATAGCTAAACATTTTATTAAATGCTGAAAACTTTTATATGGCCTCATAATAAAATAGACTAGCCACTTATAAAGTTTCAACAATTTTAAAATTAAAATGATTTGAATTTTAAATCAAATAGGGGTATTTCTTTAAATCCAAGGCACTGTTTGAATATTTGAAAAATCTATGAGCATGGGGTGGGTCCCACATCACTTGTATGTGATCACACTCATTTATAAGACTTTTCAAGAATCTAACATGAATTTTTGGAGAAGATTTTTATCTGGCCTTTTGAATTAATCCATCTGGGGGGGGGGTTCCTTCTCCCATTTGCTTTTGAAAATTGATTTCAAAGATTTCTTTTGAAAAAATAACATGATGCAAGAGTACTGGCTAACCCTAGCACATTACCTAACAGAGGGTTCTGACAATGTTCAGATTGTGATGAGTAATATATTTGGTTCTTATCTTTTATATTTTGTTCTTGAGTAAATTCTTGCATGTTCTCCGTTGCGGTATTTGCTTTGGCGAAGTATTTTTTTTGCAACTCCAAGAGAGAGCGTTATGCTCGATTGTGGGTTCAGCCCCTTGATGTCTATCTTGAGTGATAGAAACATGAGACTAGGGGATGTGCTGTTGCCACCAGGGATAAAACAACGGTGCTTGTACCTGTGGGTGCAAGGATTGTTTACTTTACGCAAAGTTCTTTTAATGCAGTTGTCTGTTGCTTTGAGCTTACACTTTGGGTAGGATTCGCAACTTAATACCAGCGAGATGTTCTGGATAGATATCTCAAGGTGGATGATTCGTAGTAGATGCAGATGGATTTCGGTCTACTTACCTTGGCGTACTGCCCATTGCTTTTGAGCCCTTCCTTTCTTTGCAGCATAGTTAGCATTGCGGTGCCTTCATAATCCTGTCAATTGCCCAACTGTTATTTGTTTACCTCGCTAGCACTTTTATCGTCTTTTGGGAGAGAGACATCACTAGTGAAAATCACGGGACCCTGGTCCATCTTCACATTATTGTTCACACCCTCAATTTACTTTCAGCTTTTACTTTCCTTTGCACCTTTTATCTCTTGCATTGATCCTTTGTAAACGACAAGGCAGGAGGAATTGACAACTCCTCTGTACTCGTTGGGAGCAAAGTTATTTGTTGCTGTGTGCAGGTCCACGACAACACCCTAGTCAGGAAGAAATTTCTGGCGACATTGCCACCTACTTGTATCTCCTGAGTCCTACTGGTTCGATAACCTTGGTATCTTCACCGAGGGAAACTTGCTGCTGCACTGCATCTCAAACCTTCCACTTGGGGTAACCAACGAGGGGCGAAAAGCCAACAAGCAAATTTCTGGCGCCGTTGCCGGGGACTCAAGTCTACAAGATAGGGGAGTTGCACACTATCTTTTATCTTTGTTTTTTAGTCTTGTTTGTTTACCTTTCAGTTTTTATCTTCGTGTCCTTTATCAAAAATCCAAAAAATATATATTATGTTTAGTTCCTTACTTGCCAATCAATGTCTGACTTCTTTGATACCAGATCTTATTGGCATGGAGGATTCACGAAGGATCAACAAAAGTGGTACAAGGAACACCGCTTGTCTCAAAAGGGGATACACTTATGGAAACAAATACACCAGTTGTATGAGTATGCTAGAAACTTGTGCTCAATATATAATATATCTTTCTGCAGGGATGAATCTTGTTGCTTTATGAGGCATAAACACCTTGCTTTCCAATGTGAGTACAATGATGATGAAACCTTAGCTTCTTATGCTAAGAGAAACTATGATTTTTATGATGCAGAGGAAATAGAAGAATTTGTTGCTTATAAGGGTGCCTATGAAATTACTTCTCTTCTTAAAAATATTGATGATACCCCTTACAAATCTGAGAGTCTTGCTATACTTAACTATTGTTTGGAAAATTACTATGCAAATTATTACATTACTGATCATCTTGAGAGAATCTCTCCTCCAAAGGAAGAGACTAATGTTTTGCAGGACTCTCTAGAAAAAGAAATTACTGAACCTGAAAGCTCCTTGGATGAAGAAGAGGAGGAGAGTGACGAACAAACGGAGGAAGAATGGAGCCATCCATGTCTACCTTCTAATGAGAGTAACTCTTTGACTCTTACCTTATATGAGTATTATGATCCTATGGATTCTTTTGAAATATCCCTTTTTGATGAAGTTGATGCCTTCTATACTTTTGGCCAAGATGCCACTATGGATGATGCTTACAAAGATGAACTCTCTATAGTTCCTTATGTTAAGCATGAAATTGTTGCTATTGCACCCACACTTGATTGTCCTATTATCCTTTTGAAATCTCCAACTCATATTCCGGAGAATGTTGCTCTTATCAAGGCTCAATGTGATGGGTTGCATTTATCTTATGATCCTAAAGACCGTGTTGAAAACTATACTTGTGTGCTTTTAGGTCATGAACAAAATGATTTATGTGATAGTTATATTCTTGATGTTTTTCATGATACTACTGAAAATTATTTCGAGAGAGGGAAGTTTGGTTGTAGAAACTTCCATATTACTAAAACACCTCTCTTCATGTTGAAAGTTTTGAAGTTGTTCTTTTTCGACCTTCCTATGCATGTCGCTTTGTGTTTCTTTGATTTATTTTCCTACAAGATGCCTATGCATAGGAAGTGTGTTAGGCTTAAATGTGTTTCATATTTTCTTCTTAATGCTCTCTTTTGCTTCAAAATTCGTATTCTTGTGAGAGCATCTTTTATAATCTTTAAGCCTAGCTAATGGCTCTAAAGAAGCGCTTCCGGGAGGCAGCCCGCAACGAATTTAGGTTTTTCTTTTTGCTTTTGTTCTGTTATTAGTGGTCTTGATGATTGTTACTACTGTAGCAACATAATTGTATCTCTACTTTTCAAGCTTTGTGCCAAGTTTAGCCTCATACGGCAAGGGGAGTAAAAGTTGTGACATGCTGTCCAGAAAACAGAATCTGTCCTCGTGACTAGAAAAATCATGCAAAAATCCCAGTTCATATGTTTGAGCTGAAATTTTTACACAGCGTACTCTATACAATTAAAAAACTTCCGTATGTTCTGAGTTTTTTGATTTGAGTTGCAGAAGTACCTCGAAAAAATTCTCCTTTCTCTGCTGTTCTGTTTTTCTCAGCTTCTGCCCCGGTTTTTCTTTTTGCAGTTTTGCAATCCTTAAGCTTGCTTTTTCTTTGCAAACTTTTTTGGGAAGGCAAGAGAAACAGTAGCTCTTCCTGGAAATCTTTATTTCCAGTAGAGGAAAATTATTTTATTAGGGTACTAACCTCTCTAATCAGCCTACAATGAGTTATGTATGAAGGGAGTTTTCAAGTGCGCGATGGAGGATGATGAAAAGAAGATTCAGGAGGGTCAAACGCTCAAGCTTGGGGATGCCCATGTGCAACCCCAATAAATATTCAAGGAGACTCAAGCGTCTAAGCTTGGGGATTCCCCCGTGCATCCCCTTATTCATCAACAATTATCAGTTCGTCTCTCGTTGCACTATATTTTTATGACTTCATGCATTATGTGCTATTCTTGGAGCGTCTCGCTATTAGGTTTTGTTTTTAGTTTTCTTTTGATTTATTTGCTGTAGTAACAGGTTAGGTCCCAACTTACTCTTTTGTGTGGGAGAGATTCACGCTCCGCTTGAACTAGAACTCCTCATAGGATTTGCATGCTTATTCTTTTAGATGTGAGCTGTTATTTTTCTTTTCTTAGCTGATGTTCTGTTTAGTTGTAGTGCTTTAGTTTTTCTAGAGCTTTTCTTTTGTCTTAGGTTGAACTTTCTATAGGATGGATGTTTTATCTTGTTAGAGAGTTTGCCTGTTGCACTGAGTTCTGTGTCCTGACTGAAAGTAGGTAGTTAAAGTTGTTGTTCTCTTATTAGTAGTAACTTGCAATAGTTTTGAGGTATTGACTAGAGTAATGTTTGAACTTATGGTGTCAAGAGCTCTTGACTATTAGTGATAGATGTCGTATTTTGGGCAATCCGTGTGTTTTTCAAAAACCAAAAACCCCTGTTGAGAACTCTAGCTACTAGATGGATCACTAACCTCTGAAGGGTTCGAATATTAGAGTACACTCACGTACCATGAGTCGAGGATGCGCAAGGATAACCAAACCCCCATACACTCCTCCTCGGGGTAGCTGTCTCTTTGTGAACCTCCTGATTAGATTGAGAGTTACCGATAATAAGTGCATGAGTTCTTCGGACTAATGTGAGTATTCGAAAGTTGACACTTCCACCCACCTATACTTTTTCTAGCCTCTTCGGTACCGTGCATTTCCCTTTCTCACCTCGAGAGTTGGCGCATACTTCGCCGGTGCATCCAAACCCTTGGCATGATACGATCTGTCATCATAAGCCTCCTTATATCTTTCCTCAAAACAGCCACCATACCTACCTACAAGGCATTTCCATAGCCTTTCCGAGATACATTGCCATGCAACATCCACCTTCTCATGACTTGATCTTCATGGCATACATTCTACTTGCTTGATCGATGAGCCGCATGCTAGTTGGGCCTTGCCCTAATCATTGCTACATGACGCGCTAGTATCATTGCATATACTGCTATCCTGGCAGAAGCATACATTTGCATCATGATAGTTACATTTTCTTTATGTGAGTACCTTTGTAAAGTGTGAGAGATCTCCTATATTCTTGTAAAATATAGAGTATTGCCCCTAAAGTGAGGAAAAGATCCCAAAGAGGACAAAGTCAAAAGATCCCAAAGAGGACAAATGAGAGTTAAATAGAAAGTGCCATTGAGGCCACCAAAAAAATAAAAAAGAGAAAAATAGAAAAAAATAAAAAGAGAGAAGGGGGCATACTACTATTCCTTTTGAGAGATCCACACTAGTACTTCATCTCCTATCCCTTGTACTCCATAGAGATCATCATCATGCATATAGCTATGTAGGGACCCTTCACACTATAGAACTTGGCTTGTATATTCCAATGATGAGCCTCCTCAAACGAGCTCTAGGTCTTCTTGAGCAAGCAAGTTAGATGCACCCCCACTAGTTCTCACATGTGCATCTGTTGTATGGCAATCCATACTCCTCACATCATATCTATCATATGGCCTTCTCTCACCTATGATTGTCCTCATTGATGTGAGCCTTTCACACCTTTTTGTCTTCCTCCTCCACCTTCTTTCTGTTTCGCCTTTTAGTTGTCAACTTTCTTGCTCACGCTCATCCATTGCATGAGTGCTCAAAATATCAAAAGGGAGTGGATCAGTTTGACTTGTACCTGGCTAGTGGTCTGGGGACGAGTCCAGATAAGAATCCAAAGGAGACCAAGTGTGAAACTTTAGTAGATAGTTGTTCTCAACAACCTTATTTTTTTCTCGTATTTCCCTATCCCTTTCTTGCACGCAAACACCATATGGAGACATTCGAGTCACGGACAGCGAGAGCTCTTGCAGCTTTTGTTCTTTTGTTGCTTGTGTCAATGCTAATATAGACTCTTGCTTGTTAAGACTTGAATTGAATTGCATGCTTTGATTGCTTTACTTAAAATTCCTTTTATGGTTGTGTGGCATGTCACCACAGAAATTATGCTTGTTATCATTTACCTACTTGAGGACGAGCAGGAATTAAGCTTGGGGATGTTGATACGTCCCAAACGTATCTATAATTTCTGCTTGTTCCATGCATGTTTTGTGTGACTTTTCCATGTTTTGCTTGAACTTTCATACACTTTTGAACCTATTTGGACTAACCTATTAACTCAGTGCACCCAGTTGCCAGTTTCTATTTTCTGCTGTTTTTGTATTTCAGGTTTTCCGGCCATTAAAAGTGCTCCAAAAGTTCCAGAAAAAATATAAAAAAAATCAGCGCAAC
The DNA here is from genome assembly GCA_950022295.1 of Bromus sterilis. NCBI lineage: Eukaryota > Viridiplantae > Streptophyta > Magnoliopsida > Poales > Poaceae > Bromus > Bromus sterilis. The sequence continues at coordinate 27,502,400 of OX465599.1, read as the reverse complement.
AGAAGCTTCCGGAATCACCAAGAGAGGGAAGGGGGGACACCACCAGGCAGCCAGGAAGGTAGGTGGCGCGGCCCCACCCTGGGCCGCGCCAGGAACCCTCCTGACTGCCTCGTGGGTCCCCTCGACGCCCCCCTTCTCATATATTTACCCCTCGGGGTGGAAACCCCTAATACAGACTCCTCTTTCGCGATCTCGCCTCTGTTCCGCCGCTGCCGCCGTTTCTAGATCGGGGCTGCTTGTAGAAGCTGCTCCGGCACCCTGCCCGGAGAAGCTACCCCCTCCGAGAGACCCTCCATAGCCATGGACGCCTCCCGTATGTACCGTGAGTAGTTTCCCTTGGACTATGGGTCCGTGACCAGTAGCTATGTGATCTATATCTCCCCCTTTTGTGCTTCCACTTTCGAGTCCTCGTAAGCTGCCTCACATGATCGAGGCATCTATGTAATATCTGCTGTTGCTATGCTGAGTTTGTTGGGATCTGATGGATTATGAGACTATGTTCAGATTGTGATGAGTAATATATTTGGTTCTTCTCGTTTATATTTTGTTCTTGAGTAAATTCTTGCATGTTCTCCGTTGCGGTATTTGCTTTGGCCAAGTATTTTATTTTCTACTCCAAGAGAGAGCGTTATGCTCGATTGTGGGTTCAGCCCCTTGATGTCTAGCTTGAGTGACAGAAACATGAGACTAGGGGATGTGTTGTTGCCACCAGGGATAAAACAACGGTGCTTGTACCTGCGGGTGCAAGGATTGTTTACTTTACGCAAAGTTCTTTTAATGCAGTTGTCTGTTGCTTTGAGTTTACACTTTGGGTAGGATTCGCAACTTAATACCAGCGAGATGTTCTGGATAGATATCTCAAGGTGGATGATTCGTAGTAGATACAGATGGATTTCGGTCTACTTACCTTGGCGTACTGCCCATTGCTTTTGAGCCCTTCCTTTCTTTGCAGCATAGTTAGCATTGCGGTGCCTTCATAATCCTGTCAATTTCACAACTGTGATTTGTTTACCTCGCTAGCACTTTTATCGTCTTTTGGGAGAGAGACATCACTAGTGAAAATCACGGGACCCTGGTCCATCTTCACATTATTGTTCACGCCCTCAATTTACTTTCAGCTTTTACTTTCCTTTGCACCTTTTATCTCTTGCGTTGATCCTTTGTAAACGACAAGGCCGGAGGAATTGACAACTCCTTTGTACTCGTTGGGAGCAAAGTTATTTGTTGCTGTGTGCAGGTCCACGACAACACCCTAGTCAGGAAGCAATTTCTGGCGACGTTGCCACCTACTTGTATCTCCTGAGTCCTACTAGTTCGATAACCTTGGTATCTTCACCGAGGGAAACTTGCTGCTGCACTGCATCTCAAACCTTCCACTTGGGGTAACCAACGAGGGGCGAGAAGCCATCAGCCATCATGTCAAAAGTGTTCGAGGATACTGTTTCTCAAGATTGCGAACATGTTTTTGAAAAAAAAAGCAAGCTTAAGATTTGCAAAACGTGGCAGAATGTGTGAAAAACAGACCAACAGGTAGTAAGTAATGTTTTAGTGGCACTTCTGCAACTCAAATCAAAAACTTAGAACAGATGGCATAAATTCAATTGTATAGAGTATACTTTCAAAAAAATCATATAAAAAGGATGAACTAGTGATTTTAGGCAAAATTTTCCATCAAGCAGACATAATCTATTTTCTGGACAACATGTCACAACTTTTGATCTTTCTTGCAATCAGAGGCTAAAACTTGGCACAAAGCTTGAAAATAAAGATACAATGATGTTGCCACAGTAGTAACAAGCATCAAGACCACTAGAACTGAAAGTAAGAAACTCAAAGTAAAGATAACAAGGGTTGTCTCCCTATAACTCTTTCTTTATATCCATAAAGACAGGCTTAATATTTTAATGATGCTCTCGTAGGAATAAGAGTTGAAGCACAAAAGAGAGCATCAAGAAGCAAATACAAACCACATTTAAGTCTAACATGCTTCCTATGCATAGGAATATTGCAATGAAATAATTTACTGAAGCACAAAGCAATAAGCATCGGAAGGCAAAACATGTGCAACTTCAAAATTTATTACTCCCCACATAAGCAAAATCCTTCTCATTAGTAATAGTGGCAGCAAGCTGAACAAAATAGCTATCACACGAATCATTCTTATCATGATCCACTTCCAAAATTTATTCTTTATAGCATAAGTGTTGATACGTCCCAAACGTATCGATAATTTCTGCTCGTTCCATGCATGTTTTGTGTGATATTGCTATGATCTAGATACACTTTCATACACTTTTGATCATATTTGGACTAACCTACTAACTCAGTGCACCCCAGTGCCAGTTCATGTTTTTTTGCTGTTTTTCTATTTCAGTTTTTCCCCATATAAAAAGTGCTCCGAAGGAGGGCCTGGGAGCCACCACCAGGTGCCCAGGAAGCCACCTGGCGCGGCCAGGGGCCTGGCCGTGCCAGGGGGGCGCCTGGACCTTTGGTGTCCCCCCTGGCTGCCCCCTTCGCCTATTTAATCTCCGTCACGAGAAACCTCTGAAGACAGAACCCTATTTCGCAAACTCGTCTCTGTTCCGCCGCCTCCGAGCTTCCAAGATCGGGAGCACCGTCAAGACCCTTCCCGGCACCCTGCCGTAGGGAGGATCGACCTCCGGGAGCTTCTCCTCCACCATGGACGCTTCCCGAATGTGGCGTGAGTAGTCTACCTTGGACCATGGGTCCGTGATCAGTAGCTATGTGATGTTATCCTCCCCTCTTTGTTCTTCATGGTTTAGACCTCGTGAGCTGCCCTACATGATCGAGGCACATATGTAATTCTTCTGTTGTTGCTATGCTGAGTTTGATGGGATCTGATGGATTATGAGATTATGTTCAGATTGTGATAGAGTAATATATATGGTTTTTATCTCTTATATTTTTGTTCCTAAGTAATTCTTGCATGTTCTCCATTGCTGTTTATTACTTTGGCCAAGTAGTAGGTAGTGACTCCAAGAGGGAACGTTATGCTCGATTGTGGGTACATGCCCCCTGATGACACGCTTGAGTGACAGAAACATGAGTCTAGTGGATGTGCTATGGCCACAAGGGGGAAAACAACGATGCTTGTAACCATGGTTGCCAGGATTTTTACTTTACGCAAAGTTCTTTTTAATGCAGTTGTCTGTTGCTTTGGGTTTATACTTTGGGTGGGGCTCGCAACTTAATACCAACGAGATGTTCTGGATAGATATCTCAAGGTGGATGATTAGTAGTAGATGCAGATGGATTTCGGTCTACTTATTTTGGCGTACTGCCCATGCTTATGAGCCTCTTCCTTTCTTTTGTAGCATAGTTAGCATTGCGGTGCATTTATAATCTTGTTAATTGTCCATCTGTAATTTGTTTACCTCGCATAGCAGTTTTATCATATTTTGGGAGAGAGACATCACTAGTGAACATCACGGGAACCTGGTCCATATTATCATGACTGTTTAGAAGATTATTTCCTTTTTAGTATTTACTTTCAGTTTCTATCATTATCATTATCCTGTGTTTTTGATCCTTTGTAAACAACAAGACCGCAGAGATTGACAACCTCTCTGAACTTCGTTGGGAGCAAAGTTATTTGTGTCGTGTACAGGTCCAGGAGAAGCAAGTGATTCTTTTCAGACGACGCATCACTTGCTGATCCACCTACTTATCATTGCCGGAGTCCTACCGGAGACAATATTAAAACCTCAGTATCTTCACCGAGGGAAACTTGCCGCTACGCTGCATCTCACCTTCCACTTGGGGTAACCACGAAGGGAGAGAAGCAATTATCCTCTCTTGCGTATCAAGCAAATTTCTTGCGCCGTTGCCGGGGACTCCGAGTGATAAGATAGGGGAGTTGCCCACTACCTTTTACCTTTACTTTTTAGTCTTGTTATTTTACTTTTCTGTTTTTATCTTTGTGTCCTTTATAAAAAATTACAAAAAAATCTGCCACACTTGCTGCTACTATGGGTTCCACTGAAAACACCAAGTTGTAGACTTCACCAGTCACAACAACAAAGAATTTATCTGCACTCCTATTGCCACACCTGCCACTTCAGCTACCTCTTAAGAAATTAAACCTGCTTTGCTAAACCTTGATATGAGAGATCAATTCTCTGGTGCTGCTTTACACTTGAATAACTTTGTTCAATTATGTGATATGCAAAAGTATAAAGAAGTAGAAGGTGATGTTGTTAAGCTCAAGATTTTTCCTTTCTCTTTGAGGGACGGAGCTAAAATATGGTTTCAATCTTTTCCTAGGAATATCATAGATTCTTGGGATAAGTGCAAAGATGCTTTTATTAGGAAATACTACCCACCTTCTAAAATTATCCGATTGAGGAGTAACATTATGAATTTTAGGCAATTTGATAATGAACACGTTGCCCAAGCTTGGGAACGTATGAAATCTCTTGTTAAGAAATGCCCTACACATGGTTTGACTACCTGGATGGATATCCAGACTTTTTATGCAGGCTTGAACTTTACCTCGCGGAACCTGTTAGATTTGGCCGCGGGAGGAACCTTTAAGTCAACTACACTTGGTGCTGCGACAAAACTTCTCGATGAGATGATGACCAACTATTCCCAATGGCACACCGAACGCGCTCCAACAGGTAGGAAGGTAAATTCTGTCGAGGAAATTACCTCTCTAAATGATTATGTTGATTTAATTATGTCTCTACTTACCAAGCAACCCTCTATTGATCCTCATGATGTTCCTTTAAATTCTTTGGTTTCTCGGGAACAAGTAGATGTGAACTTCATTGTTTGAAACAACTTTAATAATAATGCTTATAGGGGCAAGTTTGTTAGTAATGCTAGACCATTTCCATCCACTTATGGGAACAACAACTCTTACCCTAGCAACAAAAACCCCACTTATGAATTAGAAAACATGTGATACGTCCCAAATGTATCTATAATTTCTGCTTGCTCCATGCATGATTTGTGTGACATTGCCATGTTTTGCTTGAACTTTCATACACTTTTGACCATATTTGGACTAACCTATTAAATCAGTGCAACCTGTTGCCAGTTTCTGTTTTCTGCAGTTTTTATATTTCATGTTTTTCGGCCATTAAAAATGCCAAATACATTCCGAAAAATATATATATATATATAATCAGCGTCCCGGAAGCTTCCCGAAGAACCAAGGATGGAAGGGAGTGGACCCACCAGGGCCCCAGGAGAGTCCCTAGCGTGCCCCAGGAGGGTCCCTGGTGCCCCCCTAGGGCGCTGGGCACCCTCCTAGCTGCCCAGTGGCCCCCCTCGGTGCCCCCCTTGGCCTATATTTAGTGCCCGCGGAGGAAACCCCTAATATCGATCTGCTATTCCCGTTATCCTCTCTGTACCGCCGCCGCCGTCGTTTCAAGATCGGGGCTGCCAGGAGAAGCTGCCCCGGCACCCTGCCGGAAGGAGGAACCCCCTCCGGGAGACAATCCATCGCCATGGACGCCTCCGGGATGTGCTGTGAGTAGTCCCCCTTGGACCATGGGTCCATGAACAGTAGCTATGTGATGTTCTCCTCCCCGAGGACGAGCAGGAATTAAGCTTGGGGATGTTGATACGTCCCAAACGTATCTATAATTTCTGCTTGCTCCATGCATGATTTGTGTGACTTTGCCATGTTTTGCTTGAACTTTCATACACTTCTGATCATATTTAGACTAACCTATTAACTCAGTGCACCCAGTTGACAGTTCCTAATTTCTACTGTTTTTATATTTCAGGTTTTCCGGCCATTAAAAGTGCCAAATAAATTCCGTAAATATTATATAAAAAATCAGCGCCCCGGAAGCTTCTCGAAGAACCAAGGATGGAACCGCGGTTGCAAGGATTGTTTACTTTACGAAAAAGTTCTTGTAATGCAGTTGTCTGTTGCTTTGAGTTTACACTTTGGGTGGGATTCGCAACTTAATACCAGCGAGATGTTCTGGATAGATATCTCAAGGTGGATGATTCGTAGTAGATGCAGATGGATTTTGGTCTACTTACCTTCGCGTACTGATGGCAAGAGAGTGTTAATACTCTTCAAGCCTTGTTGGTTACCCCAAGCGCAGGGTGAGATATAGTGCAGCGGCAAGTTTTCCCTTGGCAAAGATACCAAGGTTTGTCTCCCGTAGGACTCCGAAGGATACAAGAAGGTGGTAAAGTGAACAATGGCGCCGAGGTTGCTAGCTTCACCTGGACCTTCACACAGATACAAATAACTTTGCTCCCAACGAGTACATAGGAATTGCCAATTCCTCCGGCCTTGATGTTTACAAAGGATCAACGCAAGAGATAAAAGTGGAACTGAAAGTAAAGACTGAAAGTAAACTAATGGTGTAAACAATGATGTTAAGATGGACCGAGGTCCCGTGATTTTCACTAGTGATGTCTCTCTCCCAAAAGACGATAAAAGTGCTAGCGAGGTAAACAAATCCCAGCTGGGAAATTGACAGAATTATGAAGGCACCGCAATGCTAACTATGCTGCAAAGAAAGGAAGGGCTCAAAAGCAATGGGCAGTATGCCAAGGTAAGTAGATCGAAATCCAACTGCATCTACTACAAATCATCCACCTTGAGATATCTATCCAGAACATCTCGCTGGTATTAAGTTGTGAATCCCACCCAAAGTGTAAACTCAAAGCAATAGACAACTGCATTAAAAGAACTTTGCGTAAAGTAAACAATCCTTGCACCCACAGGTACAAGCACCGTTGTTTTATCCCTCATGGCAACAACACATCCCCTAGTATCATGTTTCTGTCACTCAAGCTAGACATCAGGGGGCTGAACCCACAATGAAGCATAACGCTCGCTCTTGGAGTTGCAAGCAAACTACTTGGCCAAAGCAAAATACTGCAACGGAGAACATGCAAGAATTTACTCAAGAACAAAATATAAAAGAGAAGAACCAAATATATTACTCATCACAATCTGAACATAGTCTCATAATCCATCAGATCCCAGCAAACTCAGCATAGCAACAATAGAAATTACAAAAGTGCCTCGATCATGTGAGGCAGCTCACGAGGTCTCGAAAGTGGAAGCACAAAGAGGGGAGAGGTACATCACATAGCTACTGGTCACGGACCTATGGTCCAAGGGGGACTACTCACGGTACATCCGGGAGGCGTCCATGGCTATGGATGGTCTCCCGGAGGGGGTTCCTCCTCCCGGAAGGGTGCCGGGGCAGCTTCTCCAAGCAGCCCCGATCTTCAAACGACGGCGGCGGCGGTCTAGAGGCGATTTTGCGGAAAAGAGATCGATATTAGGGGTTTCCACCCCGAGGGCTAAATATAGGCGGAGGGGGTGTCGAGGGGACCCACAGGGCAGCTAGGAGCCCCCTGGCGCGGCCTAGGGTGGGGCCGCACCAGGGACCCTTCTGGAGTCCCTGTGATGGCCCCCCTCCGCTACCTTGGTGATTCCGGAAGCTTCCGGGTCGCTGATTTTTTATCTGATTTTTTCGGATTTTTTGGAGAACTTTTAATGGCTGGAAAACCTGAAATACAAAAACAACAGAAAACAACAACTAGCAGCTGGGTGCACTGGGTTAATAGATTAGTCCAAATATGCTCAAAAGTGTATGAAAGTTCAAGCAAAACATGGCAAAGTCACACAAAACATGCATGGAGCAAGCAGAAATTATAGATAAGTTTGGGACGTATCAACATCCCCAAGCTTAATTCCTGCTCGTCCTCGAGTAGGTAAATGATTACAAGCATAATTTCTCTATGGAGTGTGAAGGTCCCCACATAGCTATATTTTTTTAACTATATGCATGATGATGATCTCTATGGAGTACAGAGGATAGAGGATGAAGTACTAGTGTGGATCTCTCAAAAGGAATAGTAGTGTGCCCCCTTCTCTCTTTTTATTTTTCTTTTTCTTGTTTTTTCTATTTTTTTGTATTTTTTGTGGCCTCAATGGCTCTTTTTATTTAACTCTCATTTGTCCTCTTTGGGATCTTTTGATTTTGTCCTCTTTGGGATCTTTTCCTCACTTTAGGGGCAACACTCTATATTTTACAAGAACATAGGTGATCTTTCACACTTTACAAAGGTACTCACAGAAAGAAGATATAACTATCATGATGCAAATGTATGCCTCTGCCAGGATATCAGGATATGCAATGATACTAGCACGTCATGTAGCAATGATTAGGGCAAGGCCCAACTAGGATGCGGCTCATCGATCAAGCAAGTAGCATGTATGACATTAAGATCAAGTCATGAGAAGGTGGATGTTGCATGGCAATGTATCTCGGAAAGGCTATGGAAATTCCTTGTAGGTAGGTATGGTGGCTGTTTTGACGAAAGATATAAGGAGGCTTATGATGACAGAGCGTATCGTGCCAAGGGTTTGGATGCACCGACGAAGTATGCGCCAACTCTCAAGGTGAGAAATGGCAATGCACGGTACCAAAGAGGCTAGAGAAAGTATAGGTGGGTGGAAGTGTCAACTTTCGAATACTCACATTAGTCCGAAGAACTCATGCACTTATTATCGGTAACTCTCAATCTAATCAGGAGGTTCACAAAGAGACAAGTACCCCGAGGAGGAGTGTATGGGGGTTTGGTTATCCTTGCGCATCCTCGACTCATGGTACGTGAGTGTACTCTAATATTCGAACCCTCTAGAGGTTAGTGATCCATCTAGTAGCTAGAGTTCTCAACAGGGGTTTTTGGTTTTCGAAAATCACATGGATTGCCCAAAATACGACATCTATCACTAATAGGCTCGAGGTCTTGACACCAAAAGTTCAAACATTACTCTAGTCAACACCTCAAAACTATTGCAAGTTACTACTACAAAGAGAACAACAACTTCAACTACCTACTTCTAGTCAAGACACAAAATTCAGTGCAACAGGCAAACTCTCTAACAAGATAAAACATGCAACCTATAGAAAGTTCAACCTAAAACAAAGAAAAGCTCTAGAAAAACTAAAGCACTACAACTAAACAGAGCAGCAGCTAAGAAAAGAAAAAGAACAACTCACAGCTAAAAGAATAAGCATGCAAATCCTATGAGGAGTTCTAGTTCAAGCAGAGCGTGTAACTCTCCCACACAAAAGACTAAGCTGGGGTCTAACTTGTTACTACAGCAAACAAAGCAAAAACAAACCTAGAAAAGTAAAGAGCGGAACGCTCCAAGCATAGCACAGAACGCATGAAGAGATAAAAATATAGTGAAACGAGAGACGAACTGATAATTGTTGATGAAGAAGGGGATGCACGGGGGCATCCCCAAGCTTAGACGCTTGAGTCTCCTTGAATATTTATTGGGGTGCACATGGTCATCCCCAAGCTTGAGCGTTTGACACTCCAAGATCTTCTTTCATCATCTTCCATCGCGCACTTGAAAACTCCCTTCATACATAACTCCTTGTAATCTGATTAGCGAGTTTAGTATCTATAATAAAATAATTTTTTCTGTACTGTAAATAAAGATAACCTTCAAGAGCTACTGTTTCTCAAGAATGCCAACAAGTTTTTGAAAAGATAAAGCAAGCTTAAGGTTTGCAAAAAGAAGAAAAGGCAAAACAGGACAGAATCTGTGAAAAACAGACCAGAAGGTAAGACCGAATTTTTTAGGGGTACTTCTGCAACTCAAATAAAAAAACTCAGAACATACGAAAGTTCCGTAATTGTATAGATCACTCTGTGTAAAAAATTCAGCTCAAAAATATGAACTGGTATTTTTCTATGATTTTTCTAGTCATGAGGACAGAATCTGTTTTCTGGACAGCATGTCACAACTTTCACTTCCCTTATCGTATGAGGCTAAACTTGGCACAAAGCTTGAAAAGTAAAGATACAATGATGTTGCTACAGTAGTAACAATCATCAAGACCACTAAGAACAGAAGAAAAGCAAAAATAAAAACCTAAATTCGTTGCGGGCTACCTCCCGAAAGCGCTTCCTTAGAGCCATTAGCTAGGCTTAAAGCAGAAGATCAAGTCTTTTCAAGAGAATAACTAGCCCGTGTGACGGACTCAAAAGGTAACTTAATCTTTTTCCTAGGGAAATTTTCCATCCCTTTCTTGAGAGGGAATTGGAAATTGATATTCCCCTCCTTCATGTCAACAACAGCACCAACTGTGTGAAGAAAAGGACGTCCCAAAATAATTGGACAAGAGGGCTCACACTCAATGTCCATAATAGTGAAATCAACGGGAACATAATTGTCATTGACAATGATAAGAACATCGTCGATCTTCCCCAACTGCTTCTTTACGGATCAAAAGGTTTCAATTCAAGACGAACACCAAAGGTTTCAATTCAAGAAGAACAAGACGAACACCAAAAGAACAGGGATCAAAAGGTTTCAATTCAAGCATATCATACATTCTTTTGGGCATAACAGAGGTACTTGCACCAACATCACAAAGAGCATAACAAGAAAAGTTATTCAATTTGATTTTTATCATTGGATCCCAACCATCTTCTAGCTTCCTAGGTATGGAGGCTTCTAGTCTAAGCTTCTCCTCCCTAACTTTGATTAGAGAATTGGTGATATGCTCTTTGAAGGCAAGATTAAGTGTGCTAGTGTGGGGGTCTCTAGACATCTTGTGTAGGAAACCAATAACTTCAGGTAAAGTGTAGTTGTCAAAGTCTAGGTCACTACTATCTATCAAGGAGGTAGTGATATCTATAGTTGAGGTGGTAGCATCACCATTGGTAGGTCCAGTGGGACTAGGGGTGTTATGGGTGCTAACAGTTTGGACATCCTCAACTACTCGGATAGTGGCTACTGTGTGGTAGGTAGGAAGGCTCTTAATTCTTTCTTCTTCCTTGGGAATGACTTCTGGTTTGGTTGCCATCTGGTTTATCAAGGTAGATTGGGTGTGAGACATGTTTGAAACATAGATCTCAATGGCAGTGAGTCTAGTTTGGAGGCTGGAAATGTCACTATTCTGGATCTCAAGTTGTTTGGTAATGTTTTTCAGTATAGAGGAGTGCTCATCTAACTGTCTGGAAAAGGCCTTGTTTTGTTCAAACTGTGTGTGCATATAGCTTTTGGTGGCCTTTTCTATTTCTATAAGTTTCTCATAGCTCGGCAGGTCTCTTTCCCTATAATTCTGGCTGTAGGAGTTGCTATTACCGTTCCCATAGTTGTTGGATGGGAAAGGTATAGGATTGTTGCTACCAAAATTACTCCTATAAGCATTATTGTTGAAGTTGTTTCTAGAGACAAAATTCACGTCTACTTGTTCTTGAGCAACCAAGGAATTTAAAGGAACATCCTGAGGATCAATAGGAGCTTGCTTGGTAAGTAGAGACATGATAAGGTCAACCTTTTCATTTAGAGAGGAGATCTCCTCGACAGAATTTACCTTCTTACCAGTTGGAGATCTTTCAGTGTGCCACTGAGAGTAGTTCAGCATCATCTCATCAAGTAGCTTTGTGGCAGCACCAAGTGTGGCTGACATAAAAGTTCCTCCCGCGGCCGAATCTAACAGGTTCCGCGAGGTAAAGTTCAAGCCTGCATAAAAAGTCTGGATAACCATCCAGGTAGTCAGTCCATGTGTGGGGCAGTTCTTGACAAGCGTCTTGATACGTTACCAAGCCTGGTGTCGGGGATGTACCCCGGAAAATCCCATGGTCAGGGACCCTGGGTTAGTCATGAGAGGCACAGGTTGGAAGATTGCTCGTCGGCTAACAGGAGGATACGTTCCTGCTCGATGTTATTGATTGGAGATGGCGATTACAGGGGAGACAAGGCTTAGTGCGCACAAGGCTAGCGTTACAGATTACGTATTGCCTGTCCTTTGACGTCTCCCCTCCAAGCCCTTATATACTAGGCTAGGTCTCGGGGAGTCCGTCTTGGATTACAGTTGAGGTTTCCTAACCATGATCTTGTTCTGTACGGCAGGTTTGCACCTTCCTTATGAGTCGCGGACTCCTACGTCGGTGCCACTAGTGGGCCAAGGCTGGGCCCAGGCGGCATCTTCGTGGGCCTTCTGTCTTCGGGTACACCGGGTAGGCTCATCCGTAGGAGTCGTGGGGTCACCCCCTCGTCAGTAGCCCCCGAGTGCCTGTGGGACTCGAAGAGGCGCGCAAGGACTCGAATCCATTCTTGCGTCGTTTTGATGTATGCACGGTTCAACCGCGGGTTGCCGGCAGTCTGGGGTCATGACAAAACCTGTTTCAAGGGATGCTAAGCTGAAAGGGCCCAAGGAGTCGACTGGTCGAGCCTTGGTGAATTGCACTAGTGGCAAAAACCGCAGTAGCCCAATCAAACCCATGTCCCACGACATGAGCTTGGAACACTGGTGTCAAGCAAAAGTCATGCCGCTGCATGTCTTACAGTGATCAGTTGCCGCCAGTAAAGTTCATAGCCTAGGCTCGTCCACCCGCCTTTTTCTATCATGCAAGTGCATGGAAAAGGTTGGGAGTGAAATCGCTCTGCGGCAAGTCCCAGCCCGGCTGATCTGCGCAGCGGGGTCTTACCTACACGCTAAGCTTGCGTGGCATCTGGGCACAGTGTATCGGTTTCCAGGAATATGTATTTTTATTGAGGCGCGGAGCCTAGTTAGTGATGCACCCACTTGGAATAAACAATCAAGTGAGCTGTTTTAGCGGTCGCTCGCGGAGCTTTGTTGAGTGCTCGGGCGAGGAGTGTCGTAGAGGAGTATTTGCTCGGGAGTTCTTCGAGTGTTCGGGTACATAGAGTTTTGCGAGTAATCACTCGAGTATCACTTTGCTCTCGGGGTGAGGGAGCACCCGATACTCTAGGAATGCTCGATCTAGCGAGTGCAGGTCTGCTTATCTTCTGTCATGGTAAGGGAGCACCCGAAACTCTCATGCGTGCGAGTAATCACTCGAGCACGTTTTTCCTTCTAGGTGAGGGAGCACCCAAGACTTTCGTGGGTGCGAGGAATCACTCGAGCACATATTTACTCTTTAGGTGAGGGAGCACCCGAAACTCTAGTGGAGATGCTCCAAATGGGAGTTAAATATATTTGAAAAATGTATTTGAGTTAGTAAAAACGGTGCTTGCAGGCTGCATTTTTTGCGCTGCCATTTTAATTTACCTATTCTTGGTAAGGATAACGATCTCTTTGCTGGAGGACCGTCAAAGATGCTCTGTCTACGAACTGTCCTGTCTTCATGACTGGTAGCATGCTGCGGCCGCCTATTGAGTTATCGATGCGCGTATTGGAAACGCGCGAGATTTGACGCGTCCAGCGCACAGTGCCACCCGTGAGAAGGCATCTTTGTCTTGGAATTCGAATCGCCCGGCATGCTTGGTTTTCGAATTAATTGCTGCAGTCGTCTGGGCTTCTGCGTGCCCTTGGGGTTCTGCTATAAATAGACCCCTTTTCTTCATCTGGCAGTAGTGTTCGTCCTCTGCTTCTCTAGCTCTTCCTCTTCGCCTTTTCATGGGGCCAAAACGAAGTGCAGGTATGACGAGCCGCAGCCCGGTTCGACGTGGTCGCGGTGGTCGTACTCCGCGCTCTTCTCGCGGTGGCTGTCGTAGTGCACCGTCGACGCCTTCCTCCTCTTCCTTGGAGGATGGTTTTTGGCGCTATGATTTTCTCCTGCACGTCCGTGGCCGGAATGCTGCTCGTATTCTGCTCCCTTCTGCATTTTCTGCCCTTGTTTCTGAGCGCAGTCTTGATGGCTTGTTGCTTCGTCTTCAGGGGTGCGCTCGATCTCGTTTTTATGTTAAGTTGGAGATTGATAGTTCCCTCTTGATTTTTCTTGGCTTTGGATGGAAATCGTTTGCTCGACGCTTGAACTTGCGTGATGGTGATACTCTTTGTTGCCGTTTTGATGGCGAAGACACTCTTATCATCCGTGCCTTTGACTCGAGTGGCAACCGCATGGATCCGTACTTGCCGGAGACAAGAAGTGATGGTTCTGACAGGTCGAGGAGTCCTTCACCTGCGCCTTCAACTGCTTCCTCCTCCGGCGATTCTTCGGGTGCTGATGCTGAGCCGTCTTCAACTGCTTCCTCTTCCGGCTCTGAAGAGGACCCTGACGTTAAACCGCCGATCAAGCGGGCGCGCCATGCGACCTTGTAGAACTGGAGGCAGCGGCGTCATCTTCGCCGATAGCTCGGGTGGAGATGGAGAAGAAGCTGGTGGAGCAGGAAAAGAAGCTGGTGGAGCATCATCCTCGGTGCTCCGCAAATAATTCGAGCTTCACCTTTTGTTATGTCATTGACATCATGAACTGGCTGTTGCGACTTTTCCTTTGTCTGTGATGATGCTCGTTGTCTTAGTGCCAATTATCTCAGCATGGGCACACATGTAGAAGTCATAATTCCTTGGGCGGTTGATGTTGTAGACGTATTGGATGCTTGTGTCTTTGTAACTAGGTTAGTTCTCCATGTAATGAGGATTGCCTTCGAGTAATCAGAGCTGCCTTCTATCCAATGTACTTTGAATCTTTTTTGTACTAAGAATGATCTTCAGATCCTTGTGATGCGAATTATGCTTGAGCCTTTGTAATGGAATTTGTCTTCGAATCCTTAGCAACGGAAAACCGTGTTCGAGTCCTTTGCGCTTCGAGAGCTGTCTTCGAGTCCATCAGAACTTTGCACTGTGGGTTCTATCGGGTGCGCGGCAGCGCTCCCGATGGGAGTAGCCCCCGAGGCTACGTTTGAGTCGGAGAGTCGAACGTAGGCTGAGATCTGTTTCCTTTGTCATTCTTCCGTTAATTTCTGCCTTTCATCGGGTGCGCGGCAGCGATCCCGATGGGATTAGCCCCCGAGTCTTTAGGTGATCATTGGCGATCAGGTGAAGACTAAAGGAGTCTGTGTCTTGTGGTCCCTCGAAAATTTCTCCAGAGTACTTGGTGTTCAGTCTGGTTGTAGCCGTGTCTTTCCTTTTGATTCCGGACATAGCTCAATGGATGGCGCTTGTTGATGGGTTTTTGCTTGCACCCTTTTTAAGTTTCGGGCTGCGTGAGCGATGATGACTTCTTTCGGGGGGAAATTTTGTATTCGAGCCCCCGAGTGTTTTGGTGAAAGATCGCGATTGCGACGATAGCGTCTCTCGTGGGGAGTTTTGTACTCGAGCCCCCGAGTGCTTTGGTAAAATATCGCGAATGCGACGATAGCGTCTCTCGGGGGAGCTTTGTACTCGACCCCCCGAGTGCTTTAGTAAAAGATCGTGATTGCGACGATAGCGTCTCTCGGGGGGAGATTTGTACTCGAGCCCCCGAGTGTTTTAGTAAAAGATCGCGATTGCGACGATAGCGTCTCTCGGGGGTGGGCTTTGTACTCGAGCCCCCGAGTGCCATTGTTGTGGTAGAATTTGGGCATCATCATTTTATTGCGTCGAAGGTTTACATGAGCTGCCAGATGAGCATGACTGGTGGAGACTATGGGTAGAACAGGCGTAGATTCGCTACGTTCCATGGATTTCCCATGTCTTCGTCAATCTTCGGGTTCTTCACACTACTAGGATAATGGCCTCTAGCAGCGCGGGGTAAAGGCCCATCAGCAGCGCGGGGTACCCGCGCTGCTAATAACGCGCCGCAGCTAACTTCCATCAGCAGCGCGGGGTCCCCGCGCTGTAGATAATTTGTATTTAGCAGCGCATCTTACTTGGCCCGCGCTGTGGGTGTCTTTTCCATTTGAAGCGCGGATGTTGAGCCCGCGCTGTAAGAGCTGATTTTCAGCTCACGGTGGTCGCGCTGCTACTGGTCGCAGGACCCGCGCTGCTGATATTTTCACATTTTTTTTATTATGTCCTGCTTATTTTCTTTGTATTTATACAGTTTTTTTATATATTTCCAACATATAAAGTAACATCACAGAAGTAGCAGCACACACATTGCTTGTGATTCAACATATTACAATTATCACCATAATGACCAACACATCATCATGAAATATACAAGTCTCCAATACAATTCATACATGCATGTTTCACCATGGATAGAAACTAAAATAATTTGCTATACAATAAAAGAGTCATCGCGATAAGAAAGGAAGCAAGTAGGAGGTAGTTTTTGAGCCCGTTTTTATTCCTCTCTACATCTAGTACCGTGAACCTCAAGTAGCTAGCTTCGGCCTCGCTTTTGCTTTGGAACCCTTGGTAGCTGCTACCTCGGAAGCGGTTGACTTGGGCGTGGCACTGTGGCCACTCATCGTATACTCCCGGACGCCTCCCAATGTACACGACATACCACTTCTTCTTCATCGATCTATATGTCAGAAAAAAAACTCAAAATATATCGATGATATAATATAACAAAGCAACATGAAGAAAAGAGTTAAAATGTTATCAAATACAAGCGACCACATAGTAAAACATAACAGAGTTCACCGTACCCAAACTAGAGCGCTACACAAGTTTAAAATAACCAATTACATCACAAAGTTCATCGTAGAGAAATTGAAAGTTTCGCTCTACACAAAACAGACAATCTCGTCATCGTCAATCATCACTTTCGAATATCCGAAAGGACGCAACCCATCTTGGTGAAAGGCTTTGGGTCTTGACCCTGCCAATATCGGCGAGTGTCGACGGAATCACGGGACTGTGGCCCCGCGTAGAACATGCCGTCCTTCTCGACGACATCTTTCATGATGATCATCGCGAGCGAATTTTGGATGCGGTAGAATTCTAATATGAGAGCATCATCTTTTGTGCTTGCTAGGCTATTGGCCCAGCCGATGAGATGTGTATCGGATCCAGTTTTCATTCTAAGAAGTTGTTGATCCCTTATGAACTCATTCATATGATGGATGACGTAGAATTCATCCTTCTCACTTGTTGTCGGTTGCTGGAGGCAGCAGAAGTTAGTATTATGGCCGAAACATGCAACGCCTTGTCTCTTTTTGTGGACTCTGATGTAGCCACCCTTGTTTCCGAAGGTGAAGAGAGCTCTATCGAGAACTTTTTTGATGTGGGTATAGTCTTTCTTCTCCATGTTCTTGGTTGAGTCCATATAGAGTGCATGGGATACTTGCGGGAATAATACGATAAGGATGCAATGCTCACTGCGTAAAAAAAAGTTAACAGCAAATTAACCTCCATATGAGTACGTGCGAAGTAACGGTTGGATGCGTTAATAAAGTGCCTTACGAATCACTTACATGGGATGATACGACAGAAGAATAATCTCCTTGTTCTTGTTGGCCAGCATGAAATTTGTGATGTAGTTCTCAGCTCCCTTGTGTTCCTCATCCCCCATATTCAAGAAGTTCTCAGACATGTAGTATGGGTCCGCTACCGCGATTTGCGAGAGTTCCTCCTTCTTCACCAGGTAGTTCAGATGTAGCGCATAAAGGCGGACAAAGGTAAAATCGAGTCGTCTCATGTGTAACATCTCGAAGATGTAATCAAACCGAAGAAAGATCATGTCAGCGGGGCAAATATGGTTGAAGTCTATGCCTGGGGGCACCTTAGCCGCATAAAGCGGGTATCCTGCTGTGCCAGTAGGGGCTCGAAGAAGACTGTGCTCCATAGACAAGACATGGTCATGCAGTCTCCTAAGCTCCAGTGTTAAGCCCTTGAGCGCATTCGCCGGTAGCATTGGCCTACCCGCTATATGGAGCACCGGCGCATCACGAACCGGTACACTGTCGTGAACCCGGATCACCGGTGGCGGCTGGCTCATGGAAGCAGCATTAGCGCCTTTCTTCCCTCTCTTCCTATGTTTCGGCTTCTTCTTTGTCCCAGGCCCAGGTTGTGTTTCAGCAAAACCCGCACGGATGCCCGTTAGCATTGTGTTCGGGCTTAGTATGTTTGGTGGCTGTTGGGCTACTTTGTCCTGGGTGTAGGCATCAGGAGGCGTGTCCTCCAGGGATCATTTTCCGAACAGAGACTTCTTGCACTGAAGGCTAGCATGTTCCGTTTGGGTTTGGTCGGGCATTTCATGATCCATATCCTCAAGGTTGAGCTCAAAATCATCATCAGCTTGAGCGTCATCATAGGTATGGTTGAGGTTGAGGTATTGGTCAGGGTTCACATCCTCCATGTTATCAGGCGATGGATCCACGAGGGCGGCATAATGAGCCACCGGGACTGTTGGACCTCCTTCACGTCCGCTGCTATGATTTCCCAAGCCAAAGGATGGGAACTTCACAGGTGGAGTAAAAGTGGTGTTACCTTGGGTCGGCGTCGCACCGGCAGGCTCCACGCGGATAAGCACCTTCCGCCACATTATGATCCAACCCTTGGATCTTCCAAGATCTGTCGGTTGTTCTTCTCCCCCACTAGGAACGGGAAGAGGTAACTTAGAGTACTCGTTTGATACCAAACGAGACAATGTAACTTTGAAGACGTTGTCGGGCATGCGAACGTGGTGCAACTCCCGGTCCAATGGATTCATGAGCACTGCCTTCGCAACATCCACTACCTGGCCGTCGATGTTCAATAGGAGGGTGCATGGAGTCTCGTCGCCCTGTGAAGACATGTGCGGCGTCAGATATTCGAAATGTCAAAGAAATGGAAGATTGAATATGTTGATCAGCGCGAGACGTATAGTTACCTTGATAGCTTCGAGCTCAGCTAATGTCGAAGCCCCGTGGGGCTTGCCAGAGCCGCAAGAGGGGCTGCTATGAGCGACAGTGGCGGGTGCGACGAGTTCGTGCCCGGTTGCATGTGCGGGTGCGATGCCGGTGTTCACCGAGTTGCTCCCGATGAAGCTAGGAAGGGGAAAATGATCCGCGTTGGGATTTTCTTTCGTCCACTTATGCATAGCCAGCACCAAGGCAGAAAAGGTACATTTAAGCTTTCCCTGGCCTCTTCTCTGGCCGCAGCTTTGGCTGCCGCGACCAGCGCAGCCTTGTTTTGTTCCGCCTCATCCATGACCTCTTCTCTGGCCTTCCGTGATGCGAAGGGGTTGTTGGGGCTGCGACCCGGAGCCCTGACTAGTTATATAGTCGAAGAATTCTTGAGGCTCTTCGGGTTGTTGGGGTTGTTGGGGTTGCTCAATAGGGTCGGCTTCGTCGTTATTAGCCATGTTTCCTATAGGATTCAATTGTAGAACAAAATGAAAGGAATAATAACATTTACAAAATGGCCTATGTTTTGCCGGAAGGTCGTTTAATTCCCGTTGCGGCAAATCCCGGGCACTCGATATGTCCTACTTTTGTAGCACAAGTCATGCCGAAATCCACGAAAAATTTCGGCATGACCTTTGCTAAAAATTGGACATATCGAGCGCCTGAAATTTGCCGAAGCGGAAATGAATCAACATTCCGGCAAAACATAGGCCAATCGGATACCTGCAAACATAATTTTGTAAAGGCACAATGGCCACAGCACAATGGATTCAATTTTTCAAAACATAGGCCACCTTTGCTAAAAATTGGACATATTATGTTTTCTATGGACAGATGCTATATATGTTTGAACTTTGATCTTTGCCCTAATTTGCTTAATTAAAATGCTAAGTACAGATCCACCATTGTCACATTGCAACTAGCCCTAGCCCCTAGGGTTGGAGGCGGCGATGGTAGGGGGGGCTCACCAGGCACGGAGGAGGCAGAGGGCAAGGAGGGCCGGCGGCAAGGTGGCGGGCAGGGGACGCCCTAGCCCCTAGGGTTGGAGGCGGCGACGCGCCCTAGGGTTGCTGGCGCGCGGCCGGCGTCGAGGGAGAGGGGTGAGGACGAGCGACGTCGAGGGGACGATGGCGAGCAGGAGCGCCGTCGAGGGCGACGGCGAGGAGGCGACGTTGACGGCGACGGCGACGGTTGTGTTAGTGAGAGTGTGGTGTGAGTGAGTAGTGTGGCCACTGGCAGGGTGACCCCTGCTTGTAACGGTTCAACATCATTTACTGCGCGGGTACGCAAGACCGCGCTGTAGATGATTGTCATCTGAAGCGCGGGGATAGCTACACCGCGCTGTAGATGTTATACCATCTGAAGCGCGGGGATAGCTACACCGCGCTGTAGATGTACCATCTGAAGCGCGGGCTATAGTAACCCGCGATGTAGATGCTTTTTTATTTATTTATGCTTTTTTTGTTGTAATTAAGGTTATGGTTAAGTTTTAGTGTTATTAGGGTTAGGGGTTGGATTAGGAGTTTAGTGTTGTTAGGATTAAGTGCTTATTATACAACGCGGTACAACATATATAAAGCGGTACATATAATTAAGTGCTTATTATACAACGCGGTACAATTAATATTACATCATATAATAATAAGCGCTTATACAAAAAACTTCTTGGGTGATAGTTTCTCCCGATGATCAACGTCGATGACGTTTCTTCGCAGTGATCTTCTTTCCTTTCTTGTTCGGTGCCGAATAATTTAGCCCCTCATCGTGACTTTTCCTTTTCGAAGGATTACGATCTTTCTTAGGTAATCTAGTTTTGCTTCTTCTTTTGACGTATGCTTCATCGTCATCGTCATCTTCCCTCATCGGCTCACCGTACTGGTTATAGTCCTCCTCATTGGCAACTCCATCAATTCCGATGATGTTCCTTTTTCCTCTCCTCACGACAACACGACTGGGGTTGTTTGGGTCGGTTATGAAGAAGCATTGGGTCACGTGCTTAGCATGTACCCATGGCTCATTTTTTGCGGTGACATTCACGGTACCGCTCTTGGCGCCAGGTATACACATGGTGGTGAAATAACGGTTCTCTCTTTCGACGCTTCTAGCCCATCGGACACGGAACATCGTCATGTTGTACTTTCCAGAGTACTCAAGCTCCCAGATCTCTTCTAGCCTTCCGTAGAATCTCTCAAGTACGCCATCGCCGTTCATGGATTCCATCGTCACTCCTGAGTTCTGATAATCACTTTTTTTTATCTTTCTCCTCAGTGTAGAATGTGTAACCATTGATGTCGTATGCCTGATAAGTGGCGAGGTTGACCGCGGGGCCATGTGCTAAGGCGTATATCAGATTTTCGTCATCCGTACAACCCTGTTGTGGAGGATTAGCCAGAACGTGCTCTTTGAACATCGCAAGAAAGAAGAGTTGTGCTCTCTAGTAACTTCGGCGTTTGTCTTAGTTATCCCCAGGTCAAGGTGGTACTTTTCAATGATGTCTTTGTGAAGTGCCAAGAAAGGATCTATCAGTTGTAAATGTTGTAACACTACTAAGTTTGCTCTGTCAAAATCTGTGCGTCGGCCCGAATAGTCCACATGCAATTCCCTTGAGCCAGTGATGTGACCTACTCCTTCGAGTCTGCCAAGGTGCTTCTTGACGGGCAAACCAACAACAGGGTTTTCGACACCTAGATAACTCTCGCAGAAAGAAATGCACTCTTGGGTGAGATAGCCCTGTACAATGCTTGCATCTGGATGGGACATGTTATGAACGAAGCCTTTTAAGAACCCATTTATCCTTTCGAATGGCATCATGCTGTGCAGGAATGTTGGGCCGAGGTCGATGATGTCATCGACAATATGGACACACAGATGCACCATGACGTCAAAGAATGCAGGTGGGAAATACATCTCAAGCTCACATAATATGACAACGATCTCTTCTTGTAACCTTTGGAGCTACTTCACACTGATCGACTTTCGAGAGATGGTGTCAAAAAAATTGCATAGACCAATAAGTGTATCACGGACGTGCTTATCCATTATCCCTCTAAGTGCAACCGGGATTATTTGGGCCATCATCACGTGACAGTCATGAGACTTCATCCCGCTAAACCTTTTCTTCTTAATGTCTAGATATATGCTTATCTTTCCACAGAAACCGGAAGTAACTTTGATTCCAACAAGGCACTTGAAAAATCGATCGATCTCCTTCTGACTTAAGGTGAAGCAAGAGGGGGGGAAATAATGTTCTTTCTTCTTCTTGGCTTTTTTGCCCATGTCCATCTCCGTCTCCGTCTCCATCTCCGTCTCCGTCTCCTCCGGGGGTGCTCCATGAAGATCTTCCCTTATACCCAAGATTTTCAAGTCAGTTCTTGCCTTTGGCCCGTCCTTAGTCTTCTCCGGCATGTTCAGAAGTGTGCCAAGCAAGCTCTCGAGAACATTCTTCGTGATATGCATTTGATCAAGGCTATAAGGAGTGTCGAGGATCTTCCAGTACGGCAAATCCCAAAAAAACAGACTTCGTTTTCCATACCCTCAGGAGCGGCTCCGGTGCCTTTTTTTTCTTTCCCGGTGAGGGGCACTCTTCCCAATCATCCAACAACATTTTGATTTCGGTGCTGCTCCTCTTATGTGGAGGTCCTCTCTTCTCAACCTCTCCATTGAACATATATCCATGCTTTCTCCACGGGTCATCTGGTTCTAGCCATCTTCGATGCCCCATGTACACGGTTTTCGAGGACCCAACTATTGGTAGCTGCATAGACGCTGTATCATCCATGCACCTTGTGCATCCGCAATGTCCGTGGCACACCTAGCCTGAGACATATCCGTAACCAAGATAGTCATGCACCGTCGTGAGCAACGCGGCTTTCATCATGAAATATTCTCCTTTGAAAGCGTCCCATGTCTTGACCCCAGTCTTCCATAACATCTCCAACTCCTCTTTCAGTAGCTCAAGATATAGATTTATGTCGTTTCCCGGTTGTTTCGGCCCTTGAATCAACATACTCATGTGTATGTACTTTGTCTTCATGCACTTCCAGGGAGGAATGTTGTACATCCATAGAAATACGGGCCATGAGCTATGATTAGTGTTCTGGTTGCCATACGGATTCATCCCATCGGTACTCACACCAAACACGATGTTCCGTGGATCAGCAGCGAAATCTGCATCTTCACCTTTTAGTGCTCTCCACTGGCTAGCATCTGCGGGGTGTCTCAGCTTTGGATCATCTCCATCATCCGGCTTCTTCCTATCCTTGTGCAAGCGCATTAACTCTGCTTCCTTACGATCAACGAAATACCGTTGCAGACGGGGAGTCAACGGAAAGTACCACACAACTTTCTAAGGAGTTTTCGTCTTTCCATCCTTCTTGTATCGAGAAGCATTGCACTTCGGAAAACTGGTTTTTTCTGCGTTCTCGTTCCGATAAATGATGCAATCGTTGATGCATGCATGGTATCTAATGTGTGGCAACTCAAGAGGGCACACGATTTTCTTGGCTTCCTCGATACTAGTAGGACACACGTTCCCCTCGGGATAAGTTCCTTGTAGAAAATTCAAATTCTCATCGAGGCTTGTGTCACTCCATTTGTTTTTTGCCTTCGTCTTTAGAAGACCGAGCGTGAAACTCAAGCGGGTGTCCTCTGGTCGGCAACCTTCATACAGTGGAGTCTTCGAGTCTAACTCCAGTTGTGCCAGCTTGGCCTCCTCTCTAGAAGCAGCTCTTTCGCTTGTCGTATTCTTGCGAAGCAGTTCTCGAACATGAGGGTCTTGCATGACTGAACTTAGTAGAAACGAATCAGATTGTTGCGTGCCAGCGTCTTCTCCATGTCCACCATCTTGTTCTTCATTTACGGCATCTTCTCCGCCATGTCCGGCATCTTCTCCTCCATGTCCGGCATCTTCTCCGCCATGTCCGACATCTTCTCCGCCATGTCCGGCATCTTCATCATGTCCGGCATCCTCATTATCATCTTCACTTATCCATCGAGTGTAGCCATTCATGAAACCATGCATGACCAGGTGGGCCTTCAAATGGCCACCTTTAAAGGGGTCCATCCAGACTTGTTCTTTGCATTTTCGACACGGACATCTAATCTCCTTGCGATTATTTTCATGCATGTCGGCCACCGCGGCTTCCAAAAATCTTGTCACGTTCACTAAATTATTCTTCATGTTGCCTGCACGGTGTACATACACAAGCAAAACATTTATAATCGTGCATATGCATTAAACTCTTTTACAAAAATTCGGCATGATCTTCCCTAAAAATAGGACACATATAGAGAGAGTTTGCCCGAAATTCGCCGAAATGGAAATAAATCGACATTTCGGCAAAACATAGACAACTTTCATCATGTCATGCACGCACATATATGCATCATTCGATGATTCGACAAATACATAACCAACTTGATCATCATGTCAAACATAACACAATTAACCTCAATCAAAGTGTGATATATACATACACAAAAAGTCATAATTTTCAAAAAGCACAACTTTTTACTCACCCAAATATATATGAAAGATGATCTCCTTGCTAGTTGTGAGAAAAGATGATCAAGATAGGAAAAGAGAGTGTGTGGGAGTAGGAGTGATGATCAAGAGAGTAAAAGAGAGTGTGTGATCTAGTTGGTAGGAGAGAATGCAATGCAAGAGAGTAAAAGAGAGCTAGCTACATCACATATGTAGGAGTGAGAAAGATGAGCAAAGGAAAGAGTGAGGGGAGCCGTATTTAATGGAGATGGTGGAGAGCAAAGAAGAGTGGTGTGAGGAGGAAGGGGAGGAAGAAGAGTGTGAGGAGGAAAGGGAGAAAGAAGAGAGGGAAACAGATCAATTAATGCTCTCAGCTAACCTCGCACAATCAGCAGCGCGGGGAAAGAAACCGCGCCTCAGCTAACCTAACAATCTATAGCGCGGGGACTATAAGTTGCGCTGCTGGTAGGTGGGACCACAAAACCGGGCGACATTAGCAGCGCGGTCTTCATACACCGCATTGTAAATGACCTAAACATCTACAGCGCGGCTCATTAGACCCACGCTTCTAAAGAGTCTCCGCACGGGGCCGCAGTTGGGACAAGTATGTAGCAGCGCGGGTTTCTGTAAGCGCGCTGCTAATCTATGTATGTCTGAAGTGCAGTCCCAGGACCCCGCGCTGCTAAAATTATTTTGCAGCGCGGGGCTTGAATCCCGCGCTGCTAACGTCCATTCTTGTATGGCCAAAATCCTAGTAGTGTCAGTCTATACGAGCCTCCTCCTATGACTTCTGTGATTATGAATGGTCCTTCCCATTGGGGGGCAAGCTTGTGGACTTTCTCTTGTATGAGCCATAGGGCAAGGTCGCCCTTATTGAAGGTTCTGGTGAGCATGAGGCTGCTTTGGTAAGTGCGCAGTTTGTCCTGGTACCCCTCTGACCTTGCTAGGGTTGTGTCCCTTGCTTCGTCTGCCATGTCCTTGTCATCTTGCAGTGCTTATTCTGCTTCTTCCTCTTCGTACCCCGAGATCCGGGGTGCCCCGAATTTGAGGTCATGTGGTAGTACTACCTCTGACCTGTACACCATGAAGAA
Source organism: Bromus sterilis (assembly GCA_950022295.1). Lineage (NCBI taxonomy): Eukaryota > Viridiplantae > Streptophyta > Magnoliopsida > Poales > Poaceae > Bromus > Bromus sterilis. The sequence goes on along the minus strand of OX465599.1, from coordinate 27,477,343 downwards.
AGGTGTGTACTGGGTTGCGGTATTTGGGGTGGTGCGTAAGCTCCATAGTACTGCAGGGAGATCTTCTACCCAATTGCCCACGGCCTGCTCGAGTGGTGCAAGGAGCCGTTTTTTGAGTCCTACGCATACTAGGTCGTTTGCTTTTTCCACCCGGCCGTTGGATTGCGGGTGTGCGACTGATGCATAGTTGATTTTGATGCCCAGATCTTTGCAGAAGTTCTGGAATTCTGCCGTTGTGAAGTTTGTGCCGTTGTCCGTGATGATGTTGTGCGGCACCCCGAACCTGAAGATGATTGATTTGATGAAATTCACCATCGTGAGGGCTGTGGAGCTGGTGATGGGCACTGCTTCGATGCATTTAGTGAACTTGTCGACTGCTACTAGCAGGTGAGTTCTTCCTCCTTTTGATGATTTCTTGAGTGGGCCCACCATGTCGAGTCCCCAGGTGGCGAAGGGCCATGATAGTGGTATAGTCTTGAGTTATGAGGCTGGAGCGTGCAGTCTGCTGGCAAATTTTTGACACGCGATGCAACGTCGTATGATGCCTTCTGTGTTTTTCATCGCAGTGGGCCAATAAAACCCTACTCGGAACGCTTTGGACACGAGCACTCGACTGCTCGCGTGGTGCCCGCAGGTGCCCTCGTGGATTTCGAGCAGTAGGGATTTTCCGTCTTCTTCGTCGATGCACTTCTGGAGTATCTGGGTGATGCTTCGCTCGTATAAATGTCAGTTGATGACTGTGAATGCCTTGGATCAGCGGCTGATGCGCCGAGCTTCTGAGACGTCTTGCGGTAGTGTGCCTTCGATTAGGAATCGGAGGAACGGTTTTGTCCATGCTGGTCCTTCGAGTGGATCCGTAGGCTCGACCTCTTGGCTGTTGCTGCCTTCAGATGGGCTTGCTGATGCCACTTGTGCTGGCTCTGTGGTGTCGTCATCTACAGCTGCCTCTGGTGCTGCTGGCTTCTCCTTGATGGATATCTGGCTGATGCTTTCAAGGAAGACTCCGGGTGGTACTGGTCCTCGAGTCGAGCCGATGTTTGCAAGTTCGTCAGCTTTTGTGTTGTTTGTTCTGGGGATATAATTGAGCTCGCAGCCGTCAAAACTTCTTTCGAGCGCGTTGTAGAGATTCTGATAGGCCGCCATGTTGTCGGCTAATGCATTGCAGTCTTTCATCACCTGCTGGACGACGAGGTTGGAGTCTCCGTCGATTACGAGGCGAGTGGCACCGCATGTTTTGGCCATGCGCATGCCATAGAGCAGTGCCTCGTATTCGGCTTCGTTATTGGAGGCCTGGCTGAAGTTGATCTGGAGGACGTATTTAAGCTTGGTTCCTTTCGGGGAAACCAGAACGACTCCTGCTCCGGATCCTTGCTGTCTTTTTGACCCATCGAAGAACATTGTCCATGAGTTCGATAGGTCCTGGGGGCCTGGTGTTTGGACCTACGTCCACTCGACCAGGAAATCTGGGAGTACTTGGGCCTTGATTGTTGTCGGGTGCTTGAATTGCAGGTCTCGCGGACTGAGCTCAATGTTCCACTCGGAAACTCGCCCAGTTGCTCCCGGGTTTTTGAGAATGTCTGCGAGTGGTGCGCTACTCACAATTGTGATGGGATGTTCGTCGAAGTAGTGCGACACCTTTCTTGAGGTCGTGATGATGGCCAGTAGTAGCTTCTGGTAGTGCGGGTAACGCTGCTGGGATTTTGTCGAGAGCATGCTGAGGTAGTAGATCGGCCTCTGTATGCTCTGGATCTTGCCTTCTTCTGTACGCTTGACGACGAGTACTGTGCTTACCACGCTGTTGCGTGCTGCCACGTAGAGGTACAGCCTTTCTTTTTCTTTGGGTACCTCCAGGGTTGGTGGTGTTGACAGTGTCTTCTTCAGGTCCGCGAATTCTTTGCGGGCTTCTTCGGTCCACTCGAATTTCTCTCCTTTTCTCAGCAACTGGTAGAATGGCAATGTGCGCTATCCCAGTCTGCTGATGAAACGACTCAGGGCTGCGAGTCTTCCGGTGAGCTGCTGCACGCCTGTGATGTTGGTTGGTTCCTGCATCCTGGCGATTGCTTGAACTTTCTCGGGGTTCGCTTCGATTCCTCGAGCAGAGACCATGTACCCGAGCAGCTTCCCGGCTGGGACGCCGAATGCACACTTCTTAGGGTTGAGCTTGATTTTGTACTTGTTGAGTGCTGCGAAGGTCTCGCGCAAGTCGTCGAGTAACGTGTTTGCACTGTAGGTTTTGATGACTATGTCGTCCACGTAAACCTGTACGTTTCTTCCGATTTGCTCTTTTAAGCAAGCTTGCATCATCTGTTGGTATGTGGCGCCGGCGTTCTTTAGTCCAAAGGGCATTGTTCTGTAGCAAAATACGCCGTAAGGGGTGAAGAATGATGTATGTTCTTCGTCTTCCTCCTTCATCCTGATCTGATTGTATGCTGAGTAGGCGTCGAGGAACGATAGTAGATCGCATCCTGTTATCGAGTCGATTATCTGATCGATTCGTGGCAGGGGAAATTGGTCCTTTGGGCAGTGCTTGTTGACTGGCCCGTAGTCGACGCACATTCGCAGTACGTCTGTGTCTTTCTTGGGGACCAGCACAGGGTTGGCGACCCAAGTGGATTTCTTCGTCTCTCGGATGAATTGGGCATCGAGTAGTCGGTTGACTTCCTCCCCGATTGCTCTGCGTTTAGGTTCTGAGAATCTTCGTAGCGCCTGCTTCACTGGCTTGGTGTTTGGCTTGATGCGCAGCGCGTGTTCCGCAAAATTGCGCGGTACTCCTGGCATCTCGGCTGGGCACCAGGCAAAGATTTCCCATTCTTCGCGGAGGAAGGCGATGAGGGCAGTCGCTTGCTCTTCTGGGAGGTGAGCGTACACGCGGACTGTTTTTTCTGGGTCTGTCGGGTGCACCTGGTGGGTGACCGTGTCGCTATCGATCTTGAAGTCCCGTCCATACTCTTTTGAATAGCTTCGGCTTGCTAGTGGAAAGATGCTTTTGTCTGTCGCCTAGGATATTTCTGTGAGTTCTTGCTCGGCTCCGAAGGTGTCGGAGATTTTGTGGCAATCGCGGTCGCATTTGTCTGATTTGATGAAGCTCCCGTTGACAGTGATGACGCCCGTGGATCCTGGCATCTTGAGTTTGAGGTAGGCATAGTGCGGAATCGCCATGAATTGTGCGAACGCTGGACGTCCCAATATGGAGTGATACTATGATTGTCAATCGAGTACTTCGAACTCGAGGGTGCGTCTTGCGAAATTGCGTCTGCTGCCGAAGACGACTTCGAGCTCGATTAGTCCAAGGGAGGTAGCTGCTTCTCCTGGGACTACTCCGTATAACACGGTGCTTGATTTCTTCCATACTGATCATGGTATCAACATCTTGCGTAGGGTTCTGACGAAGATTATGTTCATGATGCTTCCTCCGCCAATGAAGATTCTGTCCATGTCGTATCCTCCAATTTGGGCGTCGAGTACCAGGGGCGCGTGCCCCGGTCTTGGGACTGCGTGCGGATGGTCGCTCTGGGAGAACGTGATGCTAGTTTCTGCTTCGTGTAGCTGATAGACTTCGATTGCGTTTAGATTCTCGGCTGCTCTGGCCTGCAGGGTGTAAGCGTCCTGTTGGGCTTGCAAAACCATGCCTTCTTGGATCATGTACACCTGTCCTTGAGTGGGCGACTTCTCGGTTCGTCGGGCGCGCTTGGCTTCTTGTTGTTTTTCCTCCTTGAGGCTGTCGGCGAGTTCGTTGAACAGGCGGCAGTCTCCTAGAGTGTGCCTCGATCTGATGTTTCCCTAGTTGTCTTCGAAGCAGTGGATCGTACAGGGTCCTTCCAGCTGTTCCCTGACCATGAGCTTGCTGCATCTGGCATGACGTTTCCTCCTTGAGATTCGGAAGAACAGCGCGTGGTCCGCTAGGTGTTCGTGAACTCGCGGATCGATTTCGATTCCCTCGCTTAGATTCTGGTTCCTTATAGTATTCGCCGGTCTTAGTCTCGGAGTCACTGTCCTGGTGGGTGGCGACTGTCCGCACGGCGGCAGGTCGTTGAGTGGTCGGCAATCGTGTGGCTTTATAGTTCGACTTGTCGAGTGGAGTTGCTTCATAGAATCCTCGCATCTGTCTTCTGGGTCGTCGACTTCTTCCTCGTTGGCGATGATCTTTTCGGTCGCTGATCTCGAGCTCGGAGTCCGTGTCTTGTTGTGCGGCGGGTGCCTGGGTGGCGGCCATTAAAAGTGCCAAATAAATTCCGTAAAAAATATATAAAAAATTAACGAACCGGAAGCTTCCCAAAGAACCAAGGATGGAAGGGAGTGGACCCACCAGGGCCCCAGGAGGGTCCCTGGCGCCCCCCCCCCCCTAGGGCGCCGGGCACCCTCCTGGCTGCCCTGTGGCCCCTCTCGGTGCCGCCCTTGGCCTATATTTAGTGCCCGCGGAGGAAACCCCTAATATCGATCTGCTATTCCCGTTCTCCTCTCTGTACCGCCGCCGCTGCCGTTTCAAGATCGGGGCTTCTTGGAGAAGCTACCCCGGCACCCTGCCGGGAGGACGAACCCCCTCCGGGAGACCATCCATAGCCATGGACGCCTCCCGGATGTACCGTGAGTAGTCCCCCTTGGACCATAGGTCCGTGACCAGTAGTTATGTGATGTACCTCTCCCCTCTTTTTGCTTCCACTTTCGAGACCTCGTGAGCTACCTCACATGATCGAGGCACTTTTTTGAATTTCTGCTGTTGCCATGCTCAGTTTGCTGGGATGTGATGGATTATGAGACTATGTTTAGATTGTGATGAGTAATATATTTGGTTCTTCTCTTTTATATTTTGTTCTTGAGTTAATTCTTGCATGTTCTCCGTTGCCGTATTTTACTTTGGCCAAGTGATTTGTTGCAACTCCAAGAGGGAGCGTTAGGCTTGATTGTGGGTTCATCCCCTTGATGTCTAGCTTGAGTGACAAAAACATGAGACTAGGGGATGTGTCTTTGCCACCAGGGATAAAACAACGGTGCTTGTACCTGCGGGTGCAAGGATTCTTTACTTTACGCAAAGTTCTTTTAATGCAGTTGTCTGTTGCTTTGAGTTTACACTTTGGGTGGGATTCGCAACTTAATACCAAGGAGCTGTTCTGGATAGATATCTCAAGGTGGATCATTCATAGTAGATGCAGATGGATTTTGGTCTACTTACCTTGGCGTACGTCCCATTGCTTTTGAGCCTCTTCCTTTCTTTTGTAGCATAGTTAGCATTGCAGTGTGTTTATAATCCTATCAATTGCCCATCTGTGATTTGTTTACCTCGCTAGCACTTTTATCGTCTTTTGGAAGAGAGACATCACTAGTGAATTTCATGGGACTCCGGTCCATATTGCCACCATTCCTTACACCCTCAATTTACTTTCAGTTGCACTTTTATCCCTTGCGTTGATCCTTTGTAAACAGCAAGGCCAGAGGAATTGACAACTCCTCTGATCTCGTTGGGGGCAAAGTTATTTGCTGTGTGTGCAGGTCCAGGTGAAGTAAGCAATCTTTAGATTGTGAACGGCGCCATTGTTCACTTTACCACCTTCGTGTATCTCTTGGAGTCCTACGGGAGACAAACCCTATCCTCTACATAGGGGAAATTTGCTGCTACGCTACATCTCACCTTCCACTTGGGGTAACTAACAAGAAGTGAGAGAACAATCTTCCTCACTGTATCAACATGCTTAGAGACTTTATCACTACCCAAAAAGCCTTCAACAAGAATGTGGAAGAAAAGCTAGCTAGATTAGACAATCTTTGTTTGAAGGTAGACAGCTTAGCCCTTGATGCTGAGATGTTAAAAATTAGAACCTCTCCCCTTGAGGAGAGCAAGGCCACCCCTATTAATGCTATCCAATTACAAATTAATGGAAATATTAGGATGATGGATAAACTTAAAGAAAGATGGGCTAGAGAAAAAGAGGAAGAGGATAGAATTAAGAGATTCCTACACATCACACAGTTGCCACTATCCAAATTGTGGAGGATACCGAAACTATTAGCACCCAATGCACTCCTGGTCCCATTGGACCTATTAATGGTAATGCTAATACCTCAACCGTAGAATAAGAAAATCCTATGAACATAGAGGGTTTCAAACAAGTGAGCCCAGATGACACTACTAACACCTTTGATAGTAGTGATATTGATTTTGATAGTTGCACCCTCTCAGAATTTATCAGCTTGTTACACAAAATGTCTACAGACCCTCACACTAGCACACTCAATCTTTCCTTCACGGAGCATATCACAAATTCTCTCATCAAATCTAGGGAGGAGAAGCTTAGGATAGAAGCCTCCATATCTAGGAAGCTAGATGATGGTTGGGACCCTATGATCAAAATTAAATTAAATAACTTCTCTTGCTATGATTTATGTGATGCTGGAGCTAGTACCTCCGTCATGCCCAAAAGAATGTATGATATGTTTGAATTGAAACCTTTAGATTCTTGTTCTTTTGGTGTTCGTCTTGTCGACTCTTCCGTAAAGAAACCTTTGGGGAAGATCGATGATGTTCTTATCATTGTCAATGACAACTATGTTCCCGTTGATTTTATTATTATGGATATAGAGTGTGAACCTTTATGTCCAATTATTTTGGGAAGTCCTTTTCTCCACACCGTTGGTGCTATCATTGACATGAAAGAGGGGAATATAAAATTTCAATTCCCTCTCAAAAAGGGGATGGAACACTTCCCTAGAAAGAAAATCAAGTTACCTTTTGAGTCCGTCACACGGGCTACCTATTCTCTTTCTCTTGATAAAACTTGATTCTTCTTTTGCCTTATGCCTAGCTTAAAGGCGTAAAAGAAAGCGCTCGTTGGGAGGCAACCCAAGATGTTTTTACTTCTGTTTTTAGTAGTCTTGATGATTGTTACTACTGTAGCAACATCATTGTACCCGGTGTACCCGAAGACAGAAGGCCCGCAAGGATACCGCCTGGGACCAGCCTTGGCCCACTAGTGGCACCGACCTGGGAGTCCGCTACTAGTAAGGAAGGTGCAAACCTTCCGTGCGGTACAAGATTAGGGTTAGGAAACCTCATCTGTAATCCAAGATGGATTCCCCGAGACCTAGCCTAGTATATAAAGGCTGGGAAGGGAGTGATGGCTTATCGCCCTTCGTTGGTTACCCCAAGTGGAAGGTTGAGATGTAGTGTATCAACAGTTTTCCCTCGGTGAATACACAAAGATAAAAACTGAAAGATAAACTAACAAGACTAAAAAACAAAGGTAAAGGGTAGTGTGCAACTCCCCTATCTTAGCACTCGGAGTCCCCGGCAACGGCACCAGAAAATTTGCTTGATGGCTTCTCGCCCTTCGTTGGTTACCACAAGTGGAAGGTTGAGACGTAGTGCAGCAGCAGTTTTCCCTCGGTGAAGATACCAAGGTTTGTCTCCAGTAGGACTCCAGAGATGATAAGTAGGTGTCAGCGGCGCAACTGACATGGACCTGCACACAGACACAGATAACTTTGTTCCCAACGAAGTTCAGAGAGGTTGTCAATCTCTCCGGTCTTGTTGTTCACAAAGGATAAAACGCAAGGGATAATGATAGCAAGTAAAAGCAGTAAAGTAAATATAGCTTGGAAATAATAATGAGGATATGGACCGGGATACGTGATGTTCACTAGTGATGTCTCTCTCCCAAAAGACGATAAACCTGCTATGCGAGGTAAACAAATTACAGAAGGGCAATTGACAGGATTATGAACGCACCGCAATGCTAACTATGCTACAAAAGAAAGGAAGAGGCTCAAAAGCACGGGCAGTACGCCAAAATAAGTAGACTGAAATCCATCTGCATCTACTACTAATCATCCACCTTGAGATATCTATCCATAACATCTCGCTGGTATTAAGTTGCGAGCCCCACCCAAAGTGTAAACCCAAAGCAACAGACAACTGCATTAAAAAGAACTTTGCGTAAAGTAAACAATCCTTGTAACCGCGGTTACAAGAACCGTTGTTTTCCCCCTTGTGGCAACAGCACATCCCCTAGACTCATGTTTCTGTCACTCAAGCGTGTCATCGGGGGCATGAACCCACAATCTAGCACAACGTTCCCTCTTGGAGTCACTACCTACTACTTGGCCAAAGCAATAAACAGCAATGGAGAACATGCAAGAATTACTTAGGAACAAAAATATAAGAGATAAAAACCAAATATATTACTCTATCACAATCTGAACATAATCTCATAATCCATCAGATCCCTCCAAACTCAGCATAGCAACAGCATAAATATTACAAAGGTGCCTCGATCATGTAGGGAAGCTCACGAGGTCTAAACAATGAAGATCAAAGAGAGGAGGAGAACATCACATAGCTACTGATCACGGACCCATGGTCCAAGGAAAAATACTCACGAGACATCCGGGGAGCATCCATGGTGGAGAGGAGACTCCCGGAGTTCAATCCTCCCTCCGGCAGGGTGCCGGGAAGAGGTCATTTGGTGCTCCCGATCTTCAAAAGCGCGGCGGCGGCGGAACAGAGGCGAGTTTGCGGAATAGTGTTCCTCTCCTGGAGTTTTTCCCGTGACGGAGAATAAATAGGTGAAGGGGGGCAGCCAGAGGTGGACCAGGGGCCCCAGGCGCCCCCTGGCGCGGCCAGGGGTGGGGCCGCGCCGGGTGGCCGCCTGGGCCCCCCTAGATCCCCTCTGGACCCTCCAGGGCTCTTCTTGAAGCTTCCTGTACGCTGATTTTTCCTGTATTTTTCCGGGAATTTTTCTGGCACTTTTTATATGGGGGAAAATTGAAATAGAAAAACAACAGAAAACAGGAACTGGCACTGGGGTTCACTGAGTTAATAGGTTAGTCCAAATATGATCAAAAGTGTATGAAATTGTATCTAGATCATAGCAATATCACAGAAAACATACATGGAGCAAGCAGAAATTATAGATACGTTTTGGACGTATCAACATCCCCAAGCTTAATTCTTGCTCGTCCTCGAGTAGGTAAATGATAACAACATAATTTCTGTGGTGACATGCTAGCAACCATAAAAGAACTTTGAAAAGTAAAGCAATCAAGGTTAGAGATTCAATTCAAGTCATAACATGCGAGAGTCTATATGAGCATTGAAACAAGTAACAAAAGAACAATAGGTGCAAGAGCTCTCGCTGTCCGTGACTCGAATGTCTCCAAATGGTGTTTGCGTGCAAGAAGGGGGATAGGGAATACGAGAAAAAAGTATTTTGTTGAGAACTCAATCTACTAAAGTTTCACACTTAGTCTTCTTTGGAATCTTATCTTGACTCGTCCCCAGACCACTAGCCAGGTACAAGTCAATTTGATCCACTCCTTTTCGATATTTTGAGCACTCATGCAATGGATGAGCGTAAGCACGAGAGTTGACACTTAGGATGGCAAAGAGAGAAATATGGTGGAGGAGGAAGACAAAAAGGATGAGAAAGGCTCACATCAATGAGGACAATCATAGGCAAGAGATGCCAAATGATAGATATGATGTGAGGAGTAGGGATTGCCATGCAACGGATGCACATAAGAGATAAGAAGCTCTCCAAAGGAACTAGTGGGGGTGCATCTAACTTGCTTTCTCATGAAGACCTAGAGCTCGTTTGAGGAGGCTCATCCTTGGAATATGCAAGCCAAGTTCTATAGTGTGAAGGTCCCCACATAGCTATATGCACAATGATCATCTCTAAGGAGTACAAGGATATAAAGGGAGTACTAGTGTGGATCTCTCAAAAGGATAGTAGTGTTTCCCCTTTCTCTCTTTTTATTTCTTTTTCTCTTTTTTCTATTTTTTGTATTTTTTGTGGCCTCAATGGCTCTTTCTATTTAACTCTCAGTTGTCCTCTTTGGGATCTTTTAATGTGTCCACTTTGGGATCTTTTATTCACTTAAGGGCAACACTCTATTTTACAAGAAGGTAAAGGAGATCTTTCACACTTTACAAGGTACTCAAAACATAAAGAAGATGTAACTATCATGAAGTATGCAATGTATGTCGCTGCCAGTGTAGCAAGAACATGTATGGCATGAAGATCAAGTCACGAAGAGGTGGAAGTTGCATGGCAATATAACTCGGAAAGGCTATGGAAATGCCTTGATAGGTAGGTATGGTGGCTGTTTTGAGGGAAGATATAAGGAGGCTTATGATGACAGAGCGTATCATGCCAAGGGTTTGGATGTACCGGCGAAGGTGGACACCAACTCTCGGAGTGAGAAGAAGGCAATGCACGGCACTGGAGAGGCTATCAAAATATGGGAAGGTGGAAGTGTCAACATTCAATACTTACATTAGTCCGAAGAACTCATGCACTTAGCGGAACTCTCAATCTAATAAGGAGGTTCACAAAGAGACAAGTACCCCGAGGAGGAGTGTATGGGGGTTTGGTTATCCTTGCGCATCCTCGACTCATGGTACGTGAGTGTACTCTGATATTCGACTCCTTAGAAGAGTAGTCATCCATCTAATAGCTAGAGTTCTCAACTAATTTTGTAGGTTTTGAAAATACACACGGATTGCCCAAAATACGACACCTATAACTAAAAGGCAAGAGCTCTTGACACCAAAAGTTCAAACATTACTCACAACAATACCTCAAAACTATTGCAAGCTACTACTAGAATTAAATAGCAACCTCAATTACCTACTTTCAAAACAAAACACAACTCAGTGCAACAACCAACTCTCTTTAACAAGATAAACATGAAAACTAAAAAGAGTTCCAGCAACAAACTAAACAAAAGCCAAGGCTCTTGCTAAAGACAAACTAAGACTAAAACTAAACATGGCAGTAGCTACGAAAAGATAAAGAACACGCAACAGCAAAAAGATAAGCAGGAAAAATCGTATGATGTGTTCTAAATTTTGAAAGTGGAGCGTGTTTCTCTCCCACACAAAGTAAGAAGGGATCTAACTTGTTATGAACAGCAAGTAAAGCTAAAGAAAACTAAAAACAAAACCTAAGAGCGAGACGCTCCAAGCATAGCACATAACGCATGAAGTGATAAAAATATAGTGAGACGAAGGGCGAACTGATGATTGTTGATGGAGAAGGGAATGCACGGGGGCATCCCCAAGCTTAGACGCTTGAGTCTCCTTGAATATTTATTGGGGATGCATGGGGGCATCCCCAATCTTGAGTGCTTGACACTCCTGGATCTTCTTTCATCATCTTCCATCACACACTTGAAAACTCCCTTCATACATAACTCATCATAAGTTTATTAGAGAGGTTAGTACCCTTAATAAATAAATAAAATTCCACTGGATATAAAGATATTATTGAAGAGCTACTGTTTCTCAAGAGTGCCAAAAAGGTTTTTAACAGAAAAAGCAAGCTTAACGTTTGCAAAAGTTAGGAGAGACAAAACGTGGCAGAGTCTGTGAAAAACAGAACAGAAGATAGTAAAGAATTTTTTAGGGGCACTTCTGCAACTCAAATCAAAAAACTCAGAACATACGGAAGTTTCTTAATTGCACAGGTCATACTGTGTAAAAATTTCAGCTCAAAAAGATGAACTGGTATTTTTCTGGAATATATCTGGTCACGAGGACAGAATCTGTTTTCTGGATAGCATGTCACAACTTTTACTTCCCTTGCCGTAAGAGGCTATAACTTGGCACAAAGATGAAAAATAAAGATACAATGATGTTGCTACAGAAGTAACAATCATCAAGACACAACAAAATAAAAAAAGAAAACACCTAAATTCATTGCGGGCTGCCTCCCGAAAGCGCTTCTTTAAAGCCATTAGCTAGGCTTAATGCAAAAGAAGAATCAAGTTTTATATAGAGAAAGAGAATAATTAGCCCGTGTAGCGGACTCAAAAGGTAACTTGATTTTCTTTCTAGGGAAGTGTTCCATCCCCTTTTAGAATGGGAATTGGAATTTTATATTCCCCTCTTTCATGTCAATAACCGCGCCAACGGTGCGAAGAAAAGGACGTCCCAAAATAATTGGACACAAAGGTTCACACTCTATATCCATAACAATAAAATCAACGGGAACATAGTTGTCATTGACAATGATAAGAACATCGTCGATCTTCCCCAAAGGTTTCTTTATGGAAGAATCAACAAGACGAACACCAAAATAACAAGGCTCAAAGGGCTTCAATTCAAACATATCAAATATTCTTTTGGGCATAACGGAGGTACTAGCTCCATATCTAGCTTCCTAGGTATGGAGGCTTCTAATCTAAGCTTCTACTCCCTAGCTTTGATGAGAGAATTTGTGATATGCTCCGTGAAGGCAAGATTAAGTGTGCTAGTGTGGGGGTCTCTAGACATTTTGTGTAGCAAACTGATAACTTCTGAGAGAGTGCAACTATCAAAATCAATATCACTACTATCAAAGGTGGTAGTAGTGTCATCTAGGCTCACTTTTTTGAAACCCTCTATGTTCATAGGAGTTTCTTTTTCTACGGTTGAGGTATTAGCATCACCATTAATAGGTCCAACGGGACTAGGAGAGCATTGGGTGCTAATAGTTTGGGTGTCCTCAACAATTTGGATAGTGGCAAATGTGTGGTGTGTAGGAAGGCTCTTAATTCTATCCTCTTCCTCTTTTTCTCTAGCCCATCTTTCTTTAAGTTTAGCCATCATCCTAATATTTTCATTGATTTGTAACTGGATAGCATTAATAGGAGTGGCCTTATTCTCCACAAGGGGAGAGGTTATAATTTTAAGCATCTCAATATCAAGGGCTAAGCTTTCTACCTTCAAAGAGAGATTATCTATTTTAGCTAATTTCTCCTCTACATTTTTGTTGAAGGCTTTTTGGGTAGTGATCAAGTCTCTAAGAATGCTTTCTAATTCAGAGGAGGGGTTCTTGTTGCTAGGGTAGGTATTGTTGTTCCCATAGCTGGATGGAAACGGTCTAGGATTACTAGCAAATTTCCCCTATAAGCATTGTTGTTGAAGTTGTTTCTAGCAATAAAGTTCACATCTACTTGTTCTTGGGCAACCAAAGAATTTAAAGGAACATCATGAGGATCAATAGAGGGGTGCTTGGTAAGTAGGGACATAATTAAGTTAACTTTTTCATTGAGGGAGGTAATTTCCTCGACAGAATTTACCTTCCTACCTGTTGGAGCGCGTTCGGTGTGCCATTGGGAATAATTGGTCATCATTTCATCGAGAAGCTTCGTGGCAACACCAAGTGTAGTTGACATAAAGGTTCCTCCCGCGGCCGAATCTAACAGGTTCCGCGAGGTAAAGTTCAAGCCTGCATAAAAAGTTTGGATAACCATCCAGGTAGTCAAACCATGTGTAGGGCATTTCTTAACAAGAGATTTCATTCGTTCCCAAGCTTGGGCAACGTGTTCATTATCCAATTTCTTAAAATTCATAATATTACTCCTCAATTGGATAATCTTAGCAGGAGGGTAGTACTTCCCTATAAAAGCATCTTTGCACTTATCCCAAGAATCTATGCTATTTCTAGGCAAAGATTGAAACAAGATTTTAACATCTCCCCTTAAAGAGAAAGGAAAGAGCTTGAGCTTAACAACATCACCTTCTAATTCTTTATACTTTTGCATATCACATAGTTCAACAAAATTATTCATGTGTAAAGCAGCATCATCTCCAGCACCAGAGAATTGATCTCTCATAACAAGGTTTAGCAAAGCAGGTTTAATTTCATAAGAGGTAGCTGAAGTGGCAGGTGTGGCAAAATTTTTTGTAAATTTTGATAAAAGACACAAAGATAAAAACTGAAAGATAAACTAACAAGACTAAAAAGCAAAGGTAAAGGGTAGTGTGCAACTCCCCTATCTTAGCACTCGGAGTCCCCGGCAACTGCGCCAGAAAATTTGCTTGATGGCTTCTCGCCCTTCGTTGGTTACCACAAGTGGAAGGTTGAGATGTAGTGCAGCAGCAGTTTTCCCTCGGTGAAGATACCAAGGTTTGTCTCCAGTAGGACTCCAGAGATGATAAGTAGGTGTCAGCGGCGCAACTGACGTGGACCTGCACACAGACACATATAACTTTGTTCCCAACGAAGTTCAGAGAGGTTGTCAATCTCTCCGGTCTTGTTGTTCACAAAGGATAAAACGCAAGGGATAATGATAGCAAGTAAAAGCAGTAAAGTAAATATAGCTTGGAAATAATAATGAGGATATGGACTGGGATACGTGATGCTCACTAGTGATGTCTCTCTCCCAAAAGACGATAAAACTGCTATGCGAGGTAAACAAATTACAGAAGGGCAATTGACAGGATTATGAACGCACCGCAATGCTAACTATGCTACAAAAGAAAGGAAGAGGCTCAAAAGCACGGGAAGTACGCCAAAATAAGTTGACCGAAATCCATCTGCATCTACTACTAATCATCCACCTTGATATATCTATCCAGAACATCTCGCTGGTATTAAGTTGCGAGCCCCACCCAAAGTGTAAACCCAAAGCAACAGACAACTCAATTACAAAGAACTTTGCGTAAAGTAAACAATCGTTGTAACCGCGGTTACAAGCACCGTTGTTTTCCCCCTTGAGGCAACAGCACATCCCCTAGACTCATGTTTCTGTCACTCAAGCGTGTCATCGGGGGGCATGAACCCACAATCTAGCACAACATTCCCTCTTGGAGTCACTACCTACTACTTGGCCAAAGCAATAAACAGCAACTCAAACATGCAAGAATTAATTAGGAACAAAAATATAAGAGATAAAAACCAAATATATTACTCTATCACAATCTGAACATAATCTCATAATCCAATAGATCCCTCCAAACTCAGCATAGCAACAGCAGAAATATTACAAAGGTGCCTCGATCATGTAGGGCAGCTCACGAGGTCTAAAAAATGAAGATCAAAGAGGGGAGGAGAACATCACATAGCTACTGATCATGGACCCATGGTCCAAGGAAAACTACTCACGAGACATCCGGGGAGCATCCATCGTGGAGAGGAGACTCCTGGAGGTCAATCCTCCCTCTGGCAGGGTGTCGGGAAGAGGTCTTCTGGTGCTCCTGATCTTCGGAAGCGCGGTGGCGGCGGAACAGAGGCGAGTTTGTGGAATAGGGTTCCTCTCCTGGAGTTTTCCCGTGATGGAGAATAAATAGGTGAAGGGGGGCTGCCAGAGGTGGACCAGGGGCCCTAGGCGCCCCCCTGTCGCGGCCAGGGGTTGGGCCGCGCCGGGTGGCCGCCTGGGACCCCCTGGCTCCCCTCTGGCCCCTCCCGGGCTCTTCTCGAAGCTTCCTGTACTTTGATTTTTCCTGTATTTTTTCCGGAATTTTTCTGGCACTTTTTATATGGGGGAAAACTGAAATAGAAAAACAGAAGAAAACAGGAACTGGCACTGGGGTGCACTGAGTTAATAGGTTAGTCCAAATATGATCAAAAGTGTATGAAAGTGTATCTAGATCATAGCAATATCACACAAAACATGCATGGAGCAAGCAGAAATTATAGATACGTTTTGGACGTATCAGGGAGACGTCGAGATCAACCAATACACAATCTGTAACCCTAGCCTTGTGCGCACTAGACTTGGACTTCCCTGTAATCACATCTCCAAGCAATAATATCGAGCAGGAACGTCTCCTCCTGTTAGCCGACGAGCTATCGTCCAACCTGTGCCTCTCATGATTAACCCAGGGTCCCTGACCATGGGATTTGCCGGGGTTGATCCCCGTCAATTGGCGCCGTCTGTGGGAACTACACAGGATGGAATTACGATCTTGGCGGTTCCGTCTTCAGCGAGCCACAACTCAAGAGCAAGAACCAGATCCAATCCACCCGAAGAATTCAAGATCACGGCAAAAATCTCTGCCGCCCCATCGAGATCGCTCGGCCTGCAGGTTTGCCAAGACCAATACTACGGCTGCAACCGAGTCCACCGCCAGCGAAGGAAAAATCGACGACCCAAAAGAAAGGCGCGAGGGTTCTACGCAGGGATCTCGATCGACGAACTACAGCACGAAGCAGAGGACCCACCGCCACCCAGGCACCCGCCGCACAACAAGACACCGACTCCGAGCTCGAGATCAGCGATCGTCAAGATCATCGCCAACGAAGAAGAAATCGACAACCTAGAAGACAGGCGCGAGGATTCTACAAAGAGACCCCACTCTACGAGTCACACTATACAGCTACACGCTCGCCGACCACTCGACGACACGCCGCCGTGCGGACAGCTGTCGCCCACCAGGACAGTGATCTGAGACTCAGACCGGCGAATACTACGACCTAGATCGAAGACCAGACGAATTCGCCAACCTTATAAAGAACCAGAATCTGAGCGAGGGAATCGAAATCGACCCGCGAGTCCATGAGCACCCGGCGGATCACGCGCAGATCTTTCGAATTGTAGGAGATATGCCCTAGAGGCAGTAATAACAGTTATTTTGTATCTCCGAGTTTGTAATGAATGTTTATGTTCCATGCTATAACTGCAATGATTCTCGAGTCTGCAATATCCACGAGGCTCGGAGGGAAACTCATGTGCACGTGTGGTATAATAAACAGTAAAATGTATTCCTAGTCATGCCTCTAAGACTGGCTCATGTATTGCATGATGATCCTGTTTTCCTGATCATGGGCATGTCTATGCCGGCAATGTTGAGGGCACAATGTTAGAAGAACATTTGTGTTGAATCGACCCGAATTGATGTTATGCTATGAGATACATTCGTCACAAGTTAATGGTTAATAACACAGAGAAAGTTGTGCGTTTGCATAATTCCTTAGACCATGAGAGTATCGAGTTCCTTCGTACTTGCTTCGTGAACTTTGGGGTTTTGTTAAACGTCATCTGTAAAAGGGTGGCTATTACGGCAGCTTGCGGGTTCACGGAAAAGTATGACAAGGAACTAGGTAGCTCGAGATTGGGATTTGCTCCTCCGTCGTTGGAGAGATATTCTTAGGGCCCTCTCGGTGTTACGGTATCCACCATCGTCTGGCCAGACACAGTGTGATTTGATCACAGGGATGCCGGAACGCGGGAACGAGAAAAGAGAACAATACCAGGAACGAGGTAACTGGCATAGTGGACAAGTTGTTGATTCACGGGGATGCCAATAAGTCTCACCTCGGGTATTTGTAATATATCGCGAAGCAACAGGAATAGCACACAGCAACTAAAGGTTCACTCGAATAATTCTTCGTATGGGTATAGGGATCAATATGGATGTCCTCGGTTCCGCTATTGATCATTGATCGGAAAGTGTTCCGGTCATGTCTATACTTCATCGAACCTACAGGGTCACACGCTTAAGGGTCATCTATCTGTTGAATACTAGACAGGGAGTCTGAGATAAAGTCACCGGAAAGGTTTCGGAGACGGCGGAAAAGTTCCGAGAGAGAAAACCGAAAAGTTGTTTCGGGGTAAACCACTAAGCCGAAAAGGTTTCGGAGAGCACCTGGTAATTTTGGAGAGTGCCAGAATTGTTCTGGTAACTTCTGGAATTTTTCTGGAGAAAAGATTAAAATATTTTTTTTCGGAAATATTTCGGAGCTGCCGGAAATGTTCCGGAGCTGCCGGAAATGCTTAGGTTGCTTTTCGCAGATGAAAATCACTAATCTGGAATTGTTTCGGAACGCGCCGAAAATCATTTTGGTGGGTGTTGGAATTATTCTAAGACCCACAAAAATATTTTCGGATTTTTCGGACGCGAAAAAGTGGTGTCATGAATAGTAAAAAGTACTACTTGAGATATTTTTGGAAAGCCTTCTAGAAGGACTTGGGAGCCAAGAAAGCCCCCTTGGGTTTCCTATAAATAGAGGTGTGAGGGCAGCCCCATATCCTTGATCCAAGCTCTCACTTGAGTTCTCATCACATGCCATGCAATTATCTGGCTTCTTCTCTCCCTCACACGAAAGAGTTTCGTAGAGCCGAAAGGCTGTCTGGGTTCCGGCAGGAACTAGTTCTGGACGGCGAAGCCCTGCTGGATAGCTGACACCGTATGTGTGCAACTTGGTAGAGAGGTCGTTGTTTCGATCTTAGTTCGAGTGTGCCTCCCGAAGGGCTGTCCGAGTTACAGATCGAGTTTCGAGGGTCCTCCCGAAGGGCTGTCCGAGTTACAGATCGAGTTTCGAGGGTCCTCCCGAAGGGCTGTCCGTGACATCGTCCGAGGGACTGTCCGACCGCCTCCCGGAGCGCTGTTCGTGGGGCACACGAGGGAATACATTCTCGCGGTTGGGAGGTTGTAAATCCTAGCTGCGGGGATCTGCACCGACGATCTTCATCGACTCTACTTCCCGCTGCGCTACGAGTCGGTAACGATCAGATCAAAACCTTGTATGCGTCTCCATAGTGGTCCTGGGCGTGCTCGCTATACCGAAAATTTTTGTTTTCTGTTGCGTTCCCCTACAGTGGTATCAGAGCCGTGCTATGCGTAGATGCATGTTATGATCTAGAATACATGGAGATGTATGGGTATTGCATAATATAATTTTGGAGTAGATCAGATCTATTGCTGAAAATTATTTATGCGGGTGGCAGATGAAATCTGTTACCCGATATTCTTGTTGCTTCCCTAGAATTTGCGTATTTCTGATCTCGAGACAGCATGGTGGAATTTTACAAAGTTCTGGCAATCCGCGATCCTGATTGATCAACGAAGTGCTATCAGTTCTTTGGGTTCCGCCATAGTCAAAAGAAAGATGAAATTCGCAGACTAAAGGGCAATGCAGATATGATCTGCACGGGGATCACGCGTATGACGAAGTTCAGTATGGGGTTCGAGATTTTATTATCTCGTGCTTCATACACCCCGCAATGTTAATCTAGTGACTTGAATAATCATACTTGATGATAAAACGTTGGTAGTTGCGGTTTAAGTCAAAACCTTAGAAGCCACGTAAAATAAAATTTTGCATAAACCGGTTTAGAGGCGTCTAACTTGTTTTTGCAGGATGTGCATGTGATGTGGTATAGCAAAGCTCATATTAATTCGATTATGTATGAGATGACTATATAATGTAAATTTATTAACATGACCTGCGTGTCATGATTCGGCATGATGGCTGGAGCCATATGATTGTCACTTTAATGACCTGCGTGTCAACCTTAGGTAATGCACTTATTCATTTGCTATAAAGATAGCAATATTATTTGGTGCATCGACAAGGTGGTGGCAATCTTCGCGAAGGTGAACTCCGACGCAAATGCCAAAGACGAAGAAATACTTGACTTCTCCGTCAGAAGGGGCTATACCATATCATGCTATTATGAATTGCATGGGATGTTTATCCCTTATGTTGCACCCTTCTTGATTGCGCGGTAGTCGCTTTTTATTAGGGTGATCTCTCACTTAAAATATCAAGTAGTTAGTGTTCTCCCAAGTGTAGCGCCGTCACAGCATCTATACTCTCGGGGTGCGCCATGGATGCATGGGTACGAACGATTGGAGAAATGTAAGGCGGGTGAGGTCAGACCTCGCAGCAGGATCACTTGGTTGTCTTGACGTTCATGGCAGGATCGTCCTGAGCTCGGAACACACGCATCGAAAGATGAACAAGAGTCACATAGAGATGTGATCGGCAAGTTGGCCTACCAAATCAAAATCCTCGTCATGAGATGATGATTCTATGGCGTTGTATTGATATTTGGATCTTGAATCACTCATAATCAATTTTGAGAGATATTGATTTAAGTGGGAGCACACTTTAGAATAAAATTGTTTATTCACTAGTGCAAAAATCATTATGAACAAAGTCTAAGTGAAACTTGTGTTTACCGTTGTAGATCAAATGGCTCGCAACACCGCTTTCAACTTGGGGCCATTGTTAGAGAAAGAAAAGTTAGCTGCGACTGGAAACAACTATGCGGACTGGGTCCGTAACCTGAGGATTGTCCTCAGGAGCGCTAAGAAAATCTATGTGCTTGAAAAAGCTCTTCCAGCTAAACCGGCGGCAGGTGCCTCGGAAGATGAACAAAATGTCTGGGCCACTCAGGATGATGATCACAACGCAGTACAGTGCCTCATGCTAGCTTGCATGAGTCCAGAGCTCCAAAAACGTTTTGAATTCCATAAACCCCGTGATATGATCCGGGAATTGGATGCTCTGTACAAGGAAACCGCAAGGTCTGAACGTTTTGATATCATGAATATCTTGATGAATTTAAAGATGGCTGAGGGCGGTTCAGTTGGCGAACACATAGTCAAAATGATTGGCTATGCTGAAAGGCTTAAAACCCTGGAATTTCCAATTCCAGCATCCCATATGATGGACATGATGCTTTCTTCACTCCCCCCGTCTTACAACGGTTTTGTCATGAATTACAACATGAGTGGGATGGAGAAAACACCAGAAGAGGTGCTCGCCATGCTGAAAACTGTGGAAGAAGGACTGCGGAAAAATCACAAGCAAGTGTTGCTTGTGAATAAAACCGCCAGTTTCAAAAAGAAAGGCAAGCCAAAGAAGGGCAAGGGTGCCGGTAAGACCGGCTCCCAAAGCAACTCTAAGGGCGGAGCCAAGAATGAAACTGAGTGCTTCTACTGCAAGGGCACAGGACACTGGAAGAGAAACTGCAAGAAGTATCTGGCCGATAAGAAGTCCGGGAAAACCGGAAAAGGTATAATTGTTATACAAGTTAATGTCATTGATGTTTTGCTTGCTAGCGAAAATTCTAAGTCTTGGGTATTTGATACCGGATCGGTTGCTCACATTTGCAACTCGATACAGGGACTGCAGAAGGTCCGCAAGCTAGCAAAGAATGAAGTCATGATGCGCGTCGGGAACGGCGCTGGGATCGCCGCTCAAGCCGTCGGCATTATGCCTCTACGTCTCCCTTCAGGATTTATCTTAGAGCTAAATAAATGTTATTTTGTTCCACTATTGTGTAGAAACATTATCTCTGGATCATGTTTAGTACACGATGGGTATTCGTACAAGTCTGAGAACAATGGTTGTTCACTTTATTGTAAGGATATGTTTTATGGATTTGCACCCATTGTTGGGGGCCTTTTCATACTAAATCTTGAATGTGAAAATGATGTCTTTAACATGAATGCTAAACGCCTTAAGAAGGTTGATACCACAACCACTTATTTGTGGCACTGTCGGCTTGGCCACATCGGAAAGAAACGCATGCAAAGACTCCAAAGAGATGGAGTTTTACCGTCCTTTGATTTTGAATCATTTGACACATGTGAAGCTTGTCTAATGGGAAAAATGACCAAGATGTCGTTCAAGGGTCATCCTGAACGGGCGGGTGAATTATTGGAAATAATACATAGTGATGTATGTGGTCCAATGAGCACAGCCGCACGGGGTGGGTATTTCTACTTCGTGACTTTTACTGATGATTTAAGTCGGTATGGCTACATCTACTTGATGAAGCATAAGTCAGAAACCTTTGAAAAGTTCAAGGAATTTCAGAATGAGGTAGAAAATCATCGTGACAAAAAGATTAAGTTTCTGCGGTCTGATCGCGGAGGCGAATACCTTAGTCATGAGTTTGGCCAACATCTAAGTGACCGTGGAATCGTTTCACAGCTTACGCCTCCCGGAACTCCACAGCGAAATGGAGTATCGGAAAGACGTAACCGAACCTTGTTAGACATGGTAAGGTCGATGATGTCTCTTACAGATCTGCCGATATCTTTTTGGGGTCACGCACTAGAAACTGCCGCTCACACACTAAACCGAGCACCGTCTAAGTCTGTTGAAACGACACCACATGAGATGTGGAATGGGAAGAAACCCAGTTTGTCGCACCTTAAAATTTGGGGATGTGAGGTACTTGTAAAACGTTTACAACCAACCAAACTCGATCCCAGATCAGACAAATGTAACTTTGTAGGTTATCCAAAAGAAACAATTGGGTATTCCTTCTACCTACCCTCCGAGCACAAAGTGTTTGTCGCTAAAAGCGGAGTCTTTCTTGAGAAAGAGTTTCTCGCCAAAGAAGTAAGTGGGAGGACAGTACAACTTAATGAGATTAGTGAATCTTCGGCGACCGTTGCTATGGCTAAAGAACCGGAAGTAATTCCGCAAATTATCCCTACAACCGAGCCGGAAGTTGTCGCATATAATGCAAAAACTTCAGACAATGTTGTAACTGAACCGCGTAGATCAGGTAGGGCTGTCCAGCCACCTGAGTGGTTTCATGATGAAATCTTCATTCTTGAAGACGATGAACCTGCGCACTACAAAGAAGCGATGGCGGGCCCCAGCTCAAGGGAATGGCACAGAGCCATGAAATCCGAGATGGAATCCATGTACGAAAACCAAGTTTGGAACTTGGAAGAACTTCCAGAAGGCGTAAAGCCCATTGGTTGTAAATGGATTTTCAAAAGAAAGACGGACGCGGATGGTAACATTACTATCCACAAAGCTAGACTTGTCGCGAAAGGGTTCACGCAAGTTCCAGGAGTGGACTACGACGAGACGTTCTCGCCAGTAGCTATGCTTAGGTCTGTACGGATATTACTAGCAATTGCTGCTTATTTCGACTATGAAATATGGCAGATGGACGTCAAAACGGCTTTCCTAAATGGAAACCTCAAAGAGGATGTATACATGATACAGCCAGAAGGTTTTGTCATTCATAAGGATGCTAAAAAGGTATGCAAGCTTCAGAAAGCCATTTATGGTCTGAAGCAAGCATCAAGGAGCTGGAACATTCATTTTGATGAAGTAGTCAAACGGTTTGGCTTCATCAGGAATGACGAAGAATCTTGTGTTTACAAGAAGTTTAGTGGGAGCGCAAAAGCATTTCTAATCTTGTATGTGGATGACATATTGTTGATTGGAAATGATGTGAATTTCCTTAGCGAAATAAAAGACTCATTGAAAAGGAGTTTTTCAATGAAAGACTTAGGCGAAGCGGCATATGTATTGGGCATTAGGATCTATAGAGATAGATCAAGACGCCTAATAGCGCTTAGCCAAAGCACGTACATTGACAAGGTGTTGAAAAGGTTCAACATGGAGAACTCCAAGAAAGGCCTACTCCCCATGTCACCTGGCACAGTGCTTTGCAAGAATCAGTGTCCTCGGACTCTCGATGAGCGAGTACAAATGAATGATGTTCCATATGCCTCGGCAGTTGGTTCTATTATGTATGCCATGCTATGTACAAGACCGGACGTTTCATATGCGCTAAGTGTTAGCAGCCGGTACCAAAGTGATCCAGGATTGGAACACTGGGCCGCAGTCAAGGGTATTCTTAAGTACCTCAAACGGACCAAGGATTTACTCCTTGTGTACGGAGGTGATGAAGAGCTCATTGTAAGTGGTTACACTGATGCAGGCTTCATGACTGACCCAGATGACTTCAAATCTCAATCAGGCTATGTTTTCATATTGAACGGCGGCGCAGTTGATTGGAAAAGTTCCAAACAAAAGACTGTGGCGGATTCTACGACAGAGGCGGAATATGTTGCTGCTTCAGAAGCCTCCAAAGAGGCGGTATGGATCAAGCAATTTCTTGAAGACCTTGGTGTGGTTCCAAGTGCTCTGGACCCGGTGGAGATCTATTGTGATAATAGTGGCGCCGTGGCTCAGGCAAGGGAGCCAAGTTCGCACCATAAGACAAGACATATTGAACGCAAATATAAACTCATTCGACATCATGTCGAAGCGGGTTTAGTGAAAGTACGCAAAGTTCACACGGATCTGAACGTGTCAGACCCGATGACAAAGCCTCTACCACGAGCAAAGCATGAGCAGCACCGGATAGCCATTGGTGTTAGGGAAGCCATGTAACTGGATTATGACTCTAGTGCAAGTGGGAGTCTGTAGGAGATATGCCCTAGAGGCAGTAATAACAGTTATTTTGTATCTCCGAGTTTGTAATGAATGTTTATGTTCCATGCTATAACTGCAATGATTCTCGAGTCTGCAATATCCACGAGGCTCGGAGGGAAACTCATGTGCACGTGTGGTATAATAAACAGTAAAATGTATTCCTAGTCATGCCTCTAAGACTGGCTCATGTATTGCATGATGATCCTGTTTTCCTGATCATGGGCATGTCTATGCCGGCAATGTTGAGGGCACAATGTTAGAAGAACATTTGTGTTGAATCGACCCGAATTGATGTTATGCTATGAGATACATTCGTCACAAGTTAATGGTTAATAACACAGAGAAAGTTGTGCGTTTGCATAATTCCTTAGACCATGAGAGTATCGAGTTCCTTCGTACTTGCTTCGTGAACTTTGGGGTTTTGTTAAACGTCATCTGTAAAAGGGTGGCTATTACGGCAGCTTGCGGGTTCACGGAAAAGTATGACAAGGAACTAGGTAGCTCGAGATTGGGATTTGCTCCTCCGTCGTTGGAGAGATATTCTTAGGGCCCTCTCGGTGTTACGGTATCCACCATCGTCTGGCCAGACACAGTGTGATTTGATCACAGGGATGCCGGAACGCGGGAACGAGAAAAGAGAACAATACCAGGAACGAGGTAACTGGCATAGTGGACAAGTTGTTGATTCACGGGGATGCCAATAAGTCTCACCTCGGGTATTTGTAATATATCGCGAAGCAACAGGAATAGCACACAGCAACTAAAGGTTCACTCGAATAATTCTTCGTATGGGTATAGGGATCAATATGGATGTCCTCGGTTCCGCTATTGATCATTGATCGGAAAGTGTTCCGGTCATGTCTATACTTCATCGAACCTACAGGGTCACACGCTTAAGGGTCATCTATCTGTTGAATACTAGACAGGGAGTCTGAGATAAAGTCACCGGAAAGGTTTCGGAGACGGCGGAAAAGTTCCGAGAGAGAAAACCGAAAAGTTGTTTCGGGGTAAACCACTAAGCCGAAAAGGTTTCGGAGAGCACCTGGTAATTTTGGAGAGTGCCAGAATTGTTCTGGTAACTTCTGGAATTTTTCTGGAGAAAAGATTAAAATATTTTTTTTCGGAAATATTTCGGAGCTGCCGGAAATGTTCCGGAGCTGCCGGAAATGCTTAGGTTGCTTTTCGCAGATGAAAATCACTAATCTGGAATTGTTTCGGAACGCGCCGAAAATCATTTTGGTGGGTGTTGGAATTATTCTAAGACCCACAAAAATATTTTCGGATTTTTCGGACGCGAAAAAGTGGTGTCATGAATAGTAAAAAGTACTACTTGAGATATTTTTGGAAAGCCTTCTAGAAGGACTTGGGAGCCAAGAAAGCCCCCTTGGGTTTCCTATAAATAGAGGTGTGAGGGCAGCCCCATATCCTTGATCCAAGCTCTCACTTGAGTTCTCATCACATGCCATGCAATTATCTGGCTTCTTCTCTCCCTCACACGAAAGAGTTTCGTAGAGCCGAAAGGCTGTCTGGGTTCCGGCAGGAACTAGTTCTGGACGGCGAAGCCCTGCTGGATAGCTGACACCGTATGTGTGCAACTTGGTAGAGAGGTCGTTGTTTCGATCTTAGTTCGAGTGTGCCTCCCGAAGGGCTGTCCGAGTTACAGATCGAGTTTCGAGGGTCCTCCCGAAGGGCTGTCCGAGTTACAGATCGAGTTTCGAGGGTCCTCCCGAAGGGCTGTCCGTGACATCGTCCGAGGGACTGTCCGACCGCCTCCCGGAGCGCTGTTCGTGGGGCACACGAGGGAATACATTCTCGCGGTTGGGAGGTTGTAAATCCTAGCTGCGGGGATCTGCACCGACGATCTTCATCGACTCTACTTCCCGCTGCGCTACGAGTCGGTAACGATCAGATCAAAACCTTGTATGCGTCTCCATAGTGGTCCTGGGCGTGCTCGCTATACCGAAAATTTTTGTTTTCTGTTGCGTTCCCCTACACGAATATCATGGAGGAGACGGCACGCCGGATCCAGCAAACTCACGGTCAGGGAGCAGCTAGAAGGACCTTGCACGATCCACTGCTTCAAAGACGACTGGGGATACACCAGATCGGGTCACACTCTGGGAGACTGCCGCCTGCTCAACGAACTCGCCGACAACCTCAAGGAGGAAAAAACAACGAGAAGCCAAGCGCAACCGACGAACCGAGCAGTCGCCTACTCCAAGTCCCGAAAGACGCTACAACCCGCTTCAAGGACAGGTGTACACGATCCAAGAAGGCAGGGTATCACAAGCTCAACAGGACGCCTACACCCTGCAAGCCAGAGCATCCGAGAACGTAAACACAGTCGAAGTCTACCAGCTACACTACGCATAAACTAGTATCACGTTGTCCCAGAGCGATCACCCACCTACAGTCCCAAGGCCAGGGCACGCGCCCCTGGTACTCGATGCTCAAATTGGAGGGTACGACATGGACAGAATCTTCATGGACGGGGGCAGCATCATGAACATAATCTTCGTCAGCACCCTGCACAAGATGCTGATCCCACGAGCAGTATGGAAGAAATCAAGCACAGTGTTACATGGAGTAGTCCCAGGAGAAGCGGCTACTTCCCTTGGAATAATCGAACTCGAAGTTGTCTTTGACAGCAGACGCAATTTCGCAAGACACACCCTCGAGTTCAAAGTACTCGATTGGCAGTCGCAGTATCACGCCATACTGGGACGTCCAGCATTCGAGCAATTCATGGCATTTCCGCACTACGCCTACCTCAAACTCAAGATACCAGGATCCGCAGGCGTCATTACAGTCAACGGGAGCTTCACCAAATCAGACCAATGTGATCGTGATTTTCACAAAATTTCCGACACCTTTGGAGCCGAGCAAGAACTCACAGAAATAGCCATGGCGACAGACAAAAGTATATTTCCGCTAGCAAGTCGAAGCGAGTCAAAAGAGTATGGGCGGGACTTCAGCATCAACAGCGACACGGTCACCCACCAAGTGCACCCGACGGATCCAGAAAAAACAGTCCACGTGTGCGCCCACCTCCCGGAAGAACAAGCGACTGCCCTCATCGCTTTCCTCCGTGAAGAATGAGAAATCTTTGCCTGGTGCCCAGCCGACATGCCAGGAATACCGTGCGAGTTTGCGGAACACGCGCTGCGCATCAAGCCAAACACCAAGCCAGTGAAGCAGGCACTGCGAAGATTCTCAGAACCCAAGCGCAGAGCAATCGGGGAGGAGGTCAACCGACTACTTGACGCTCAATTCATCCGAGAGACGAAGAAAGCCACCTGGATCGCCAACCCAGTACTGGTCCCCAAGAAAGACACAGACGTGCTACGGATGTGCGTCGACTACGGGCCAGTCAAAAAACACTGCCCAAAAGATCATTTTCCCCTGCCAAGAATCAATCAGATAATCGACTCGACAGCAGGATGCGACCTGTTATCATTCCTCGACGCCTACTCAGGATACAATCAGATCAGGATGAAGGAAGAAGATGAAGAACACACATCATTCATCACTCCCTATGGCGTATTTTGCTACAGGAAAATGCCCTTTGGACTCAAAAACGCCGGCGCCACATACCAGCGGATGATGCAAGCCTGCCTGAAGGAGCAAATCGGCAGGAACGTACAAGTCTACGTGGAAGACATCGTCATTAAAACTTACAGCGCAAACACGCTACTCGACAACCTGCGCGAGACCTTCGCAGCACTCAACAAGTACAGAATCAAGCTCAACCCGAAGAGGTGCGCATTTGGCGCCCCGGCCGGGAAGTTGCTCGGGTACATGGTCTCCGCCCGAGGAATCGAAGCGAACCCCGAGAAAGTTCAAGCAATCGCCAGGATGCAGGAGCCAACCGACATCAAAGATGTGCAGCAGCTCACCGAAAAACTCGCAGCCCTGAGTTGCTTCATCAGTAGATTGGGAGAGCGCACACTACCATTTTACCAGCTGCTCAGAAAAGGAGAAAAATTCGAGTGGACCGAAGAAGCCCACAAAGCATTTGCGGACCTGAAGAAGACACTCTCGACACCACCAATCTTGGCGGTACCCAAGGAACGAGAAAAGTTGTACCTCTATGTGGAAGCACGCAACAGCGTGCTAAGCACATCACTCGTCGTCGAGCGCACAGAAGAAGGCAAGGCCCAGAGCATACAAAGGTCGATCTACTACCTCAGCATACAAAGAAGGCTACTACTGGCCATCATCATGACCTCAAGAAAGGTGTCGCACTACTTCGACGAACATCCTATCACAATCGTGAGCAGCGCACCACTCGCGGACATCCTCAACAACCCCGGAGCGAATGGGCGAGTCGCCGAGTGGAACATCGAGCTGAGCCCGCGAGACCTTCAGTTCAAGCACCCAACAACAATCAAGGCCCAAGTACTCCCAGATTTTCTGGTCGAGTGGACGGAGGTTCAAACACCAGGGCCACCAGACTTGTCCAACTCATGGACAATGTTCTTCGACGGCTCTAAAAGACAGCAAGGAGCCGGAGCAGGAGTCGTTCTTGTCTCCCCCATAGGAACGAAGCTCAAATACGTCCTCCAGATCAACTTCAGCCACGCCTCCAACAACGAAGCCGAATACGAGGCACTACTCCATGGCATGCGCATGGCCAAAACATGTGGTGCCACTCTCCTCGTAATCTACGGAGACTCCAACCTCGTCGTCCAGCAGGCGATGAAAGACTGCGATGCAGTAGCCGACAACATGGCGGCCTATCAGAAGCTCTACAACACGCTCAAAGGAAGTTTCGACGGTTGCGAGCTCAATTATATTTCCAGAACAAACAATACAGAAGCCGACGAACTCACAAACATCGGCTCGACTCGAAGACCAGTACCACCCGGCGTCTTCCTCGAAAGCATCAGCCAGAGATCCATCAAAGTAAAAACAGCAGCACCCAAGGCAGCTGTAGATGACGACACCACTGAGCCAGCACAGGTGGCATCAGCGAGTCCATCCGAAGGCAACAGCAGCCAAGCGGTCGAATCTACAGATCCAACAGCACTCGAAGGACCAGCGTGGACGAAACCGTTCCTCCGATTCCTAATCGAAGGCACGCGACCGCAAGACGTCACAGAAGCTCGGCGCATCAGTCGTCGATCCAAGGCATTCACAAGTGATCAACAGACAGTTATACAAGCGTAGTATCACCCAGATACTCCAAAAGTGCATCGACGAAGAAGACGGCAAAGCCCTACTGCTCGAAATCCCCGAGGGTACCTGCGGGCACCACGCGAGCAGTCGAGTGCTCGTGTCCAAATCATTCTGAGCAGGGTTTTATTGACCCACTGCCATGAAAAACGCAGAATACATCATTCGGCGCTGCATCGCCTGTCAAAAAATTGCCAGCAGACCACACGCTCCAGCCTCAGAACTCAAGACCATACCACTATCATGGTCGTTCGCCACCTGGGGACTCGACATGGTGGGCCCGCTCAAGAAATCATCAAAGGGAGGAAGAACACACCTGTTAGTAGCAGTCGACAAGTTCACTAAGTGGATCGAAGCAGTGCCCATCACCAGCTCCACAGCCCTCACGGCAGTGAATTTTTTCAAATCAATGATCTTCAGGTTCGGGGTACCACACAACATCATCACGGACAACGGTACGAACTTTACAGCGGCATAATTCCAGAACTTCTGCGAAGAACTGGGCATCAAAATCAACTACGCATCAGTCGCGCACCCGCAGTCCAACGGCCAGGTGGGAAAAGCAAATGGCCTAGTATGCGGAGGAATCAAAAAACGGCTCCTTGCACCACTCGAACAGGCCGTAGGCAACTAGATAGAAGAACTCCCTGAAGTACAATGGATCCTGCGCACTACCCCAAATACCGCAACCCAGTACACGCATTTCTTCATGGTGTACGGGGCGGAGGCAGTACTACCACATGACCTCAAATTCGGGGCACCCCGGATCTCGGGGTATGAAGAAGAGGAAGCAGAAGAAGCACTGCAAGATGACAAGGACACAGCAGGCGAAGCAAGAGACACAGCCCTAGCAAGGTCAGAGGGGTACCAGGACAAGCTGCGCACTTACCAAAGCAGCCGCCTGCGCACCAGAACCTTCAACAAAGGAGGCCTCGTCCTGCGACTGATACAAGAGAAAATCCACAAGCTTGCCCCCCAATGGGAAGGACCGTTCATAGTCTCATGAGTCATAGGAGGAGGCGCCTACAGGCTGAAGAACCCAAAGACAGACGAGGATGTGGGAAACCCATGGAACATAGCGAACCTACGCCTGTTCTACCCATAGTCTCCACCAGTTATGCTCGACTGGCAACTCATGTAACCGTTCGACGCAATAAAATGGTGTTGCCCAAATGCTACCACCTCAAAGCACTCGGGGGCTCGAGTACAAACTCCCCCCAAGAGACGCTATCGTCGCTCACGTGATCTTTACCTAAAGCACTTGGGGGCTCGAGTACAAACTCCCCCCGAGAGACGCTATCGTCGCTCACGCGATATTTACCTAAAGCACTCGGGGGCTCGAGTACAAACTCCTCCCGAGAGACGCTATCATCGCTCACGAGATCTTTACCTAAAGCACTCGGGGGCTCGAGTACAAACTCCCCCCGAGAGACGCTATCATCGCTCACGCGATCTTTACCTAAAGCACTCAGGGGCTCGAGTACAAACTCCCCCCGAGAGACGCTATCGGTGCTCACACGATCTTTATCTAAAGCACTCGGGGACTTGAGCAAACCTCCCCCCGAGAAACGCTATCATCTCCCGTGCAGTCTGTAACTTAAAAATACCCAAGGGTCCAAAAAAAAACCCCACCGGAAGGCGTCCACCTATGGAACTGACAATTGCCCGGAGAATTCAAAGGGAAGCGACGTCAATACACGACCAGCCCAGCAACCTGGCGGAGCACCAAGCACTTTGGAAAAAGATATAAATGGAGGTAGAAAACAAAGACAATCCTTTAGCCTTCACCTGATCGCCAACGATCACCTAAAGACTCGGGGGCTACTCCCATCGGGAGCGCTGTCGCGCACCCGATATTACCAGCTGCAAACAAAAAAAACGGCAAAGGGGACAAATCTTAGCCTACGTTCGACTCTACAAATCGAACGTACCCTCGGGGGCTACTCCCATCGGGAGCGCTGTCACGCACCCGATAGAATCCACAGTACAAGGACTTGATGGACTCGAAGACAGCTCTCATTGAAAGTCCTAAAGATAGATCACATTGCAAATGACTCGAAGACAGATTCCATTACAAGGACTCAAACACAGTTCACATTACAAGGACCCGAAGATCATTCTCAGTACAAAATACTCGAGTACATTGGATAGAAGGCAGCTCTGATTACTCGAAGGCAATCCTCATTACATGGAGAACTAACCTAGTTACAAAAGACACAAGCAGCCGATAAGCCTACAGCATCAATCACCCAAGGAATTATGACTTTTACATGTGTGCCCATGCTGGGATGATTGGCACTAATAAGACGAGCATCATCACAGACAAAGGGAGGAGTCATTGTCGAAGCGACCGTCTCATGATGTCAATGACATAAAAAAAAGGTGAAGCTCGACTTATTTGCAGAGCACTGAAGCCAATGCTCCACCAGCTTCTTCTCCAGCTCCGCCAGCTTCTTCTCCAGCTCCTTCGGCTTCTTCTCTAGCATCACCACAGACAAAGTAACCCGAGGAAGCACAACCTTGTCCCAAGATCCTTCCGAGAACTAGAGGAGCAAACGCCACCCAAGCTGCCGGCTAAGATGACGTTGCCGCCTCCAGTTCTACAAGGTCGCCTGGCGTGCCCGCTTGATCGGCGGTCGAGGTCCTCCCCAGAGCTGAAGGGGACAACATCACCACCCGAGGAATCGCCGGAGGATGAAGCCGTTGAAGACGCAGGCGTAAGACTCCTCGACCTGTCGGAACCTTCGCTGCTTGTCTCCTGCCAGTACGGATCCATGCGATTGCCGCTCGGGTCAAAAGCGCGGATGATGAGAGTATCTTCGCCATCAAAGCGGCAACAGAGGGTATCACCATCACGCAAATTCAAACGCCGAGCAAACGACTTCCAGCCAAAGCCAAGAAAAAACAAGCGGGAACTATCGATCTCCAACTCAACATAAGAAGGAGATCGAGTGCACCCCTGAAGACGAAGCAGCAAGCCATCAAGACTACGCTCACAAACAAGGGCAGAAAATGCAGGAGGCAGAAGAATGCGAGCGGCGTTCCGGCCACAGACGCGTAGGAGGAAATCGTAGCGCCAAAAACCCTCCTCCGAGGAAGAGGAGGAAGGCGTCGACGACACACCACGACGGCCTCCGCGAGAGGAGCGCAGAGTACGACTACCGCGGCCACGGCGAACACGGCCATGGCCAGTCATACCTGCACCTTGCTTGGGCCCCATGAGAAGATGAAGAAGAGGAGCAAGATGGGCAGAGGACGAACATTGTTGCTAGATGAAGAAGAGGGGTCTAATTATAGCACAAACCCAAGAGCACGCAGAAGCCCAGACGACGGGAGAAATTAATTCAAAGACCGAGCGTGCTGGGCGATTCGAATTTCGAGACAAAGATGCTTTCACACGGGCGGCACTGTGCGTTGGACGCGTCAAATCTCGCGCGTTTTCAATACGTGCATCGGCAACTCAACAGGCGGCTGCAGCACGCCACAAAGGCCATCATTATGACCGGTCATGAAGACATGAAAGTTCGCAGACAGAGCATATTTGACGGTCCTCCAGCAAGGACATCGTTATCCTTACCAAGAAGAGGTAAATTAAAGTGGCAGCGCAAAATAAAATGCAGCCTGCAAGCACCGTTTTTTTTACTGATTCAAATACATTTTTCAAATATATTTAACTCCCATCGGGAGCGTATCCACCCATGAGAGTCTCGGGTGCTCCCTCACCTAGAAGAAAAATACGTGCTCGAGTGATTACTCGCACCCATGAGAGTCTCGGGTGCTCCCTCACCTAGAAGAAAAAGACGTGCTCGAGTGATTACTCGCACCCATGAGAGTTTCGGGTGCTCCCTCACCACGACACAAGATAAGAACACTTGCACTCGCCAGATCGTACGGTCCCAGAGTATCAGGTGCTCCCTCACCCCGAGAGCGAAGGCGATACTCGAGTGATTACTCGCAGAAATCTGAGTACCCGAACACTCGAAGACCTTCCGAGAAAGTACTCCTCTACATTACTCCTCGCCCGAGCGCTCGACAAAGCTCCGCGAGTGACCGCTAAAACAGCTCACTTGATTGTTTATTCCAAGTGGGTGCATCACTAACTAGGCTCCGTGCCTCGATAAAAAATACATATTCCTGGAACACGATACACTGTGCCCAGATGCCACGCAAGCTTAGCTTGTAGGTAAGACCCCGCTGCGCAGATCGGTCGGGCTAGGACTTGCCGCAGAGCGATTTCACTCCCAATCTTTTCCATGCGCGTGCATGATAGAAAAATCCGGGCGGACGCGCCTAGGCTATGAACTTTACTGGCGGCAATTGATCACTATAAGACCTGCAGCGGCATGACTTTGCTCGACACCAGTGTTCCAAGCTCATGTCGAGGGACGTGAGTTTGATTGGGCTACTGCGGTATTTTCCACTAGCGCAATTCACCAAGGCTCGACCAGTCGACTCCTTGGGCCCTTTCAGCTTAGCATTCCCTCGGAACAGGTTTTTTTCATGGCCCTAGACTGCCAGCGACCCGCGGTTATACCGTGCATACAATCGACGCAAGGATGAACTCGAGTCCCTATGCGACTCTTCGAGTCCCCCAGGCACTCGGGGTCTACTGACGAGGGTGTGACCCCACGACTCCTACGGATGGGCCTATCCGGTGTACCCGAAGACAGAAGGCCCGCAAGGATACCGCCTTGGCCCAGCCTTGCCCCACTAGTGGCACCGACATGGGAGTCCGCGACTCGTAAGGAAGGTGCAAACCTGTCGTGCGGTACAAGATTAGGGTTAGGAAACCTCATCTGTAATCCAAGAAGAATTCCCCGAGACCTAGCCTAGTATATAAGGGCTGGGAGGGGAGACGTCGAGATCAACCAATACACAATCTGTAACCCTAGCCTTGTGCGCACTAGCCTTGGCCTTCCCTGTAATCACATCTGCAAGCAATAATATCGAGCAGAAACGTCTCCTCCTGTTAGCCGACGAGCTATCGTCCAACCTGTGCCTCTCATGATTAACCCAGGGTCCCTGACCATGGGATTTGCCAGGGTTGATCCCCGTCAGACTCCATGTCCCGGTCTATCCTGGATCAGACTACAATACCTCCCCCAAGCTTTAGGGAGGTGCTCATCATGCAACTGTTTAAAGTTATAAATTCTTTGTAAAGCAGCATGTTGCATATGAGCAAGAAAGTACTTATCAACGAAAGAGTGAGCTAAGTCTTGAGGACTCTTAATGAAACCACATGGTAGTGCATCATACCATGCTTTAGCACCTTCCTTCAAAGAGAAAGGAAGAAGTTTAGTAACATAAAAGTTTTGTATCTTTTCATCCGTAGTAAACAGGCCACCCAACTCAGTGAGTTTGGTCAGGTGTGCAATAGCATCATCATTTTCTCTGCCATAAAAGGGGTCAGCTTCAACCATAGATATAAGTGAAAGATCAACAGAGAAATTATAATCAGGATTATTGATGCATATAGGAGATGTAGCAAATTTAGGATCAGGAACGGTCTTGTTCTTCAGGGAGTGTTTTTCGAGAAGCTTCTTAATAGTATCGGGGTCAGAGTCGACAAACTCTGTTAGCTCCCTGCATAAATCATCATCAAGCATAATATAATCATCCTCAAGGAGTCTCTCCTTGAGTTTACTCAAATCGGGATAATTGTAAGTTCCACCAATAGGTAAGCGAGTAATAGGAATTTCAATTCCAGATTTTTTTGGAGCAGTGATCTGTTTCTCAAGAGCGTAACCAAGTGAACCAATATCATCAAGAGTACTAGAAGCATCATCAAAAGTATCGGACATGGTAACAGATTCAGTAGAAGCATCATGTGGTGGAGGTGAAGCAAACTTACTCATAACTGAAGGTGAATCAAATGTAGCACTAGTGTTCAGAACAGTACCTTTTCTTGTACGGGATGGTAAGATCGGGACCTTGGGATGTTCTTTCTTACCCATAGCGGATAAATTGCAGCAGGTAAAATACTTCAGGTAGACTTGTGAATAAAGCTATGCTCCCCGGAAACGGCGCCAGAAAACAGGCTTGATAACCCACAACTGTAGGGGATCGAGATAGTCTTCGCGGGTAAGAATAACCCAATTTGTAGATTCGACTCAAGGGGCGCCAAAGAATACCCACAAGCTTTGACAATGCAGTTGTCAATTACACCGCACATGAGATACACTTACTTGCAACAAGATGTTTATAGTAATTGCGATATGTAAGTGATGGTAGCAACGGAAATAGTGGTGGTGAAACAGCGACAGTAAAACAGCGAAAGCAAACAACTAGTAACCAGCAGAATTAAAAACACTGTAGGCTAGGGAGATGGATGGTTGGGTGCTGCATGGATAAGATACATCATGTATTTAACTTGGGGCAAGGCACACAAAAAAGCAATGATCATCTAGGCATAAATCAAACATTAGGCATGTACCCCACAGGTAGTTGTACGTGCTTGCAATAAGAACTTGCACAACATCTTCTGTCCTACCATCCCGCTACGAACGGGGCCAAAAGGAACTTATGGAGATTAAGGTGCTCCTGTCAAAGAGCACCGGAACAAAGCATTAACAATCAATCGATACACGGTGTCGGGACCCGGGGTTAGCGTATGCAAGTACAGCTAAGACATAGTCATATGGAGAGCCGAGAACCGTACCCACTTGTCTAAGCAGACAAGGCCAAGCACAGAACGTTCTCGGAAAGCATCGTACGTGAGGGGCATCCCATCCAGGCCGGATGATCAACTGAGATGGGTCCTCATCGTCCGCACACAAGTCTAATGATATGGGTGGTGAACTCCCATATTCAAAGACAAGTCGCCTCAACCATACTATCAACTATCTCAAAACTCTTACATAGATTTACTCCAGCCCGATCACTTAGTCGGGGTCTAGGGCGGGCTCGATCATACCACAAAGTGTGCACGAGACGGAGTCTCGAACAATCGCATCGCGATGCCCCAAGCTGCACACATCTAAGGGCCACTTGGTGTATGAAAGACCGCCAGCCAGAACACAACTAAGGTCTCGAAAACCCATACAAAGACATGCATGTTATAAACATACACGCAGCACACATGCCTTGTATGAACAGCAGGTACCATTGCTATTCTCTACAAAGTGTACAATTTTATTGATAACTCTTATAGAGTGCAAACAGAGATCACAAACATGTGATCCAACATTACAACACACACGGAAGCAAATTATGTCTGAGTACAGACAAGTTTAACAAATGGATTAAGAAGCCTTATTTAAACACAAGCCCTCCACGAGGGAACCAGTCGTCTGACTGGGACTAGACTAGTTGGTCTTCAGTCGTCCAGCTCGATGAAGAAGCCACCTTCGGGGTCAGTGGCATCATCTAAAACATAGATTAAGAAAACGTGAGTACAAAGTCGTACTCAGCAAGACTTACGTAGAAGCTATACTACTCATGCATATGTATCAAGGTAAAGGGAGGTGGGGTTCACTTGCAGATGTGCCAGCTTTGACTTGACTAATCCTGAACTACGAGTACCAGACTTTAAGGTAAGAAGCGTACACGAGTCCACTACTTTCTCCAACCAATACACCACTATGGTGCCTTCCTCGACTTCCCCACGAGGAAGCACGCCATACCACTCACACTTATCTTGGTGTGTTTTAGAAGTATCCGGTTCAAGTTATCTAATAATCAAGCTAAGCTTTCCAAGCAGTCCATAACCGCGGACGCGGCTATTTGAATAGTTTTGTTAACCTTGCAACTGTGTACCGCTACACACACATGATCATCATTTACCGCCTTTGATCTCGACACCATTCAAGGGGTGCCAGCGAGGATGCTCACCACAACTGTTACCTCATAGCCGATCTAGTCCGAGAAAGCCGCCTACTTGGGTTGGTTACCACAATCGTGAACCCGGCCGGTTTACCGAAGTGGACCCAAGTGATCTGTGCGTGGTGCATAAGCCGGTCTCGGATGAGCCGTTCTCTCACTTAGCATCCAGGCCACAGACCTACCAGAACTCCGAACTATTGCGACATCTGGACATCGAAAGGGATGAGTTAGTGAGTTGAGAGGGGTCAGTGAGCCCAATGTGTGGTTGTACTCTTCATCTTGGATCACCACACAAGAACTCGTACTAGGGCGATGTTCAACGAGACAACCCACCGTGTACTCCTACACAGCCTCTCATCGTTCACCTTGTATTAGGGTCGATTCACCAACACTTTTCTACCATCATCAACATGATCATTCCCATCCCGACTCACATCACAGTAACAACATGGTATCATACTAAGCATGCAATAAGCAGTAACATTGCAGGGGCCACATGATATCAATCAACTCCTACATTTTCTAGGATTGTGGTTTGCTTACTACTGTGACAAAATGATAGGTCATGCAAAGGAATGGGTTCATCTATGCGGTAGAAACGAAGCATGGTGATCATCCTAAACAATGCATAAGCGAGAAATGAGAGGGAAGTGGGATTTTATCGACATGATCAATGGGGGTTTGCTTGCCTTGCTGACGAGGTTCGGGTTCGGGGTCATCAACGTAGGGGGTGACCTCGGGTTCCGGCTCCACGTCTATCAGCAACATTACAATCATAGGATCAACAAAATGTACAATGCACAATCACATGAATAAGATTGAAAGGGTGATGTTCATGGTACTGATGTGTTGAGCATTCCATTTAAATAGAGTATATTGCAAATTCAAACTCCACATTTGAATTCAACATTTACCAAGTTACATGTGACATGGTTTGATCATTTTGAATCATTTTCAAATGTGTATGATATGTCTCTGAAGTGTGGTTGAATTGTAGCTCAATTCCAAGGTCCAAGTAGCAAGATCATTTGATTTGAATTTGAATTAAATTCAAATAAACCAAATGACATATGCTACTGGTCCCAATTTAAATTCAACTCAAACATAGTTGAAAGTTGCATATTTGGAAAGATAATTTTCTCCTGATCATTTTTCATATATTATTTGTCCAATTCGGAGTTAATATGAATTTTCTATGAATTTCCAAAGTTTGGGGTATTTTCTGGAATTTCTGGAATTCTTTTAATTCAAATAATCTCTGGAAATTCATTTAAAATGATTTATTGCGCAAGTGCTGACGTCAGGGGGGGCGATGACAAGGGGGTCCCACCTGTCAGTGGCTGGGTTCACTTAACCGGTGGGTTAAGTTAATCCAGTGGCTTAATTAAGCCACTGGGCCCACTGGTCCGTGACCCAGGGGTTCATTAGCCGAGTAATTAACAGGGGGGCTTTGGGCTGACACGCCGGCGGCTAAACGCCGGCGACTGGAGTCACGGCGGCGCTGCTCGTTCTTCCTCTCCTGGCCTCCAAACTCTGCGCCGAGACCACCGTTCGAAAGCCCGTGAAGAGCCGCGTCGGAAACACCACTTGTACGTCGCCGGGGAGGTCGGGTTCGTCGACTGCTTCGACCTTGGCGGCGACAGAACCACGGCGAGGTCGCAGTCGTCGTTGTGGTGCACGGTTGGAGTCGATTCGGGGCTTGTTCGAACGCTAGCACGTGCAGGAGTCAAACGCGTGCACTGGGGGTTCACGACGAGCACTGGAGCGAGGAGGACGACGACCATGGCGGCGAGGTGCTCGGGTTCCCATGGCGGATCCGGCTAGAGGAAGCAATCGAGGGGGGTGAAAGAGGGGTTTCGCTTGCGAGCTCACCCTGAATCTATCTGGAGTGGTGGCTTGCTCGGGGAGGCGCTGGAGTTGCCGGAATTCGAAGTCGATCCACGGCGGCCGGCGATGAAGACGACGAAGCTAGCGAGCTCGTGGAGGCGTCCGGCTCCGATTCCTTTCGCAGTTCGATGAAGACGACGACGACGAACTCCCTGGACACCTTGGCTTGGCTCGTCGACGTCGATGGCCGCGAGTCCGCACGGCTGCGCTCCGGCTAGGCTACGGGTGCGCCGCTGTTCTTCGTGGGGACGACGAACTGGAGGGCGAGGAAGGAGGGGAAAGTGACCTGGACTTCTCCAGAACACGCGGGCGGCGAGAAGGAGGCAGGGGGGTCGCTGTGGAGCTGCCACCGCGACGGCCACGGCATGCCGGGCACGCAGCTGTGTGCTCGTGCCCGGGGAAGACGACAGGGGAGTTCCCCTGGTGGGCTGGGCCGGCTGGAAAGGTGGGCCTCGCCCCTGGCGAGAGGTAAGCCTTTTTCTTATTCTCTTCTGTTTAATCTTTCCTTTCTTTTCTGTAAATTTGTTTTGACTTTGGTAAAAATACCAAATCATTTTATTAAATGCTGAAAACTTTTATGTGGCCTCATAATAATATATACTAGCCACTCATAAACTTTCAACATTTTTAAAATTCAAATAATTTGAATCTTAAATCAAATAGGGGTATTTCTTTAATTCCAAGGCACTGTTTGAATATTTGAAAAATCTATGAGCATGGGATGGGTCCCACATCACTTGATATGTGATCACACTCATTTATAAGACTTTTCAAAAATCTAACATGAATTTTTGGAGAAGATTTTTATCTGGCCTTTTGAATTAATTCATCTGGGGGGGTTTCCTTCTCCCATTTTGATTTTGAAAATGATTTCAAAGATTTCTTTTGAAATTTTGACATGATGCAAGGTTACTTTGATCCTAGCACATTACCTAACAGAGGGTTCTGACACACGGAATCCTCAAACCATAGTCCATCCCCTTTGGTGTCCCAAGCTGTCACCTTTGGGATCGCCGGTTTTGGACTATAACAGGTGCATACAACTTGTAGATAGGATCAAGAACACAAATATATTCATGCAAACACATAGGGTTCAGATCTGAAAACATGGCACTCGGGCCCAAAGTGACAAGCATTAAGAGCAAAAAGTTGAAGCAAAGATGATAAACACCAATCTAGATGATAGGCAACATGCCCCCAACAATCTGATAAACTATTACATGATCTAACTCATCCAATCCCTCCCACCCCCTTTGCCTACAACAGGGAATTACTCACACATGAAAGGAGAAGTCATGGAGGGAGGATGGAGTGGTGATGATGATGACGATGATCTCCCCTCACCGGAGGCCAAAACAACCTCCAGATTAGCCCTCCCGCAGAAGAACAGAGGGTGGCGGCGGATCCGCGACGAGAATTGGGAAAAAGACTTCTGTTCTGGGGTTTTCTCGCCACGGGAAAAAATAGGAGTCGAAGTAGGGCACCAGAGGGGGGTGGACCCTCCCAGTCGGCCTCCTGGCGCGGCCAGGGGTGGGGTCGCGCCAGCAGGGCGCCTGGGGCCCCCTGGCTACCCTCTGGCCCCACTTCTAGCACAATGGTCCTTCGGGTACGTGGATTTTCTGTGATTTTACCTGGAATTTGCTGAGACACCTAAAAATCCATTTTCTTGCACACAATAAAACCATACAGACAGCTCTGCTGAAAACATCGTTAGTCTGGGTTAGTTTCGTCCAAATCATGCAAGAATGAGGGCAAAACAATAGCAAAAGTGTTTGGAAAAGTATATACGTTTGAGACGTATCAACCTTCAAGCACTCACTCCCCACTAGAAATAGCTTCCTTGCGGGTGTGTGCGTGCCTCTTACCTTACGTCCCCGGCAATAGCGCCAGAAATAGCTTGATCTCTACACACGCTTCTATTCTCGTAGACTATGTTGGGACTCCAAGCGCAGAGGTTTGTAGGACAGTAGCAATTTCCTTCAAGTGGATGACCTAAGGTTTATAGAACTCAGGGAAGTAGAGGTTGAAGATGGTCTCTCTCAAGCAACCTGCAATTAAGAAACAAGAAGTTTCTTGTGTCCCCAACACGCCTAATAGAATGGCAAATTGTATAGGTGCACTAGTTCGGCGAAGAGATGGTAAAATACGAGTGATATGGGCGGAAAAGCAAGGTAATATAAATCTGTAATAAAAATTACAGCAAGCAAACAAGTAGTAACGTGGCACAAACGGTATTGCAATGGTGGAAACAAGGCCTAGGCTTCATACTTTCACTTGTGGAAACACCCAACAGCATTAACATAGTCTAATCATATGATACTTCCACTAAAACATGCAATGGAGACGTACTCGGAGGTCATTCTTTGTGACCAAGAGAGGACGATAATTATGTAGGGCTACAAAATCACACCTCGGAGTTCGTAGTTCTCAACTATGGATTTCCCAATGTCACCGCGACCATCCAAAGAGAGTACCACAATCACCACAATATATCTCAAGGATAGTCAAAGACAAGCACCAAGAGACTCTCAATCTTCAATCAATTCGTAAGAGGAAATCACTCATGAAAATATTCTTCTAATCTATGTCCAATAGACCGATGTCACCATGGTCTCGGAGATTATACCAGATAAAGACAAGTGAGTACATCGAATCCAATACATAGAAGAAGGGGAAACATCATGGGATCACCCTAGATTAACATAGCCAATGATCACACCAAAGATCACATCATGAGAGAGAGAGATAACCACATATATCAAGTTACAAGCCTTAGCCCCAAGTGGGAACTACTCACACATGGACATGGTGAGAGAGAGAGAGAGAGTTGTTGATGGAGAGGTGCAACCCGGAGGAGATGAAGGAGACGACGGCAGCAACGGCCACGGCCACGGCGACGGCGGCCATGACCCTTGGGGGCAGAGGCCCTTGGCCCCATCTTCTTCCTTGGAGATGGTGCTGGTCTTTAGATGGATCTCCCCCTTAACACGGCTGCCTAGGAGGAGGAAATTTCGTGGTACCCTTTGACCTAGGTTTCCTCTCCTTATAAAGAGTCTCGGATTCCCGTCATT
Source organism: Bromus sterilis (assembly GCA_950022295.1). Lineage (NCBI taxonomy): Eukaryota > Viridiplantae > Streptophyta > Magnoliopsida > Poales > Poaceae > Bromus > Bromus sterilis. The sequence continues at coordinate 27,435,705 of OX465599.1, read as the reverse complement.
CAGATTACGTCTTCGGTATTTCAGGGCTCGAGGGAGCATCCGAACTCCGATTGGGTCGAATTTATGTCTAGATCCACCGGAAAAAAATTCTCTGCAACTTAAATTTTTAAGTCTTTACATTTGAGGTCATATTCTAGAGTTTCCGAGGCGATCTTTAAAATCTGTCTGGTGGGGACAGATTTCGGGAGAGTTTTTTTATGTACAACTGTAGGGCAAAGCACCCCACAACACTTTATTAATCAGAACCAGTAATTACAAATATACAAGTAGGCAAAGCCCAAAAGGAGAAAACAAATACAACAAACCACCTCAAGGTGGTAAAAATTCTATCCATCTAATAAAATCATCTTTAAACCTAGGTTTGATCCTATATCCAAGTAAGGTTAAATCATGTATGGAGCCTTGCCGCCAGCTAGAAAAAGTTGGTTTGACATGTCTGAAGACTTTATCATTTCTAATGAGCCATAAGTTCCACCAAGCTGTGAAGGATACTTCAGAAAAGAAAGGGTTATCAAACTCTCTCCTAGCAGATGTTATGAATTCCACCATAGTGGAACCTTGAGACCAGGTAATTTGTAAATAGTTCCAGATCCTGTTACTGAACATACATTGAAAGAACATGTGATCTCTTGTCTCAAGTGTGTGAGCATTGCAAAAACAATTAGGACCATCCTCAATGTGCCAATGTCTCCTCTGTAACATGTCTTTGGTGCTTATCCTATCCATGATGATCAGCCAGGCAAATACTTTGATCTTTAGAGTGCAGCATGATTTCCATATCCAAGACAACAAAGGATTGGAAATAATGGGGTCATGGACTTGTTTATAGAATTTCATAGCAGTGTAAGGGCCACCTTTACCAAATCTCCAGGACCACTCATCATGAATTTCACCCCTCTCCTGATAAGGAGTAAGGAGGGGTGTGAGCAACTGCAATTCCTCAAAAGCCTCATTTGAGAGAGGAAGATGGAAAAGGGAAAACACATCATTCGTCTGGAGAACTTCCTGAACAGAATTTTGGTTATCTATGACAAAATAAAACAGTCTTGCAAATTTGCTGGCCAGAGGCTCAGGTTGACTATCCATCCAGTGGTCCAACAAAAATAGAATTGTTACGCCATCCCCAAAGGTGCATTTGGATACTGCAAGGAATTTATCCATCAGTTTGCAGATGTCTATCCACCAGAAGGAACCACATAATTCAGTAGCATGGGGGACTCTGATGTGGTAATAGGTGTTCCATACAAGCTGAACCCATGGCACTTGTGCTTCATTCTGTAGAGATAAATTTAGGATACCCCAACCACCTTTACTTTTAGGCCTGCAGACCAGATCCCAGGCAGCCAGGGACTTGCCAGAGTCCTTACCATATCTTCTCCAAAGGCATTGCCTCTGTATTCTTTCCAGTTGTTTAATGATTCCAGTTCGTATATGCAACGAGCAAAGATAATATATAGGCATGGAGGATATGACTGAATTCAGAAGCTGCAGTTTCCCTCCCTGATTGAGGAAACAAGACCTGGCAGTTAACCTCATTTCCATACAATCCACTAGAGGCATAAAATCCACCATTCTGGGCCTGGTAGTCCCCACAGGCAGACCCAGATATGTGAAAGGCATAGTGCCAGATTGACATCCAAAGATATAAGCAAGGGTGGACATTTGATCAGCAGGCAAGTTTATTGGATACATGGATGACTTATGATAATTAATATCAAGCCCCAGTGGAGAGAGAACTTCTGTAAGGCCTCCTTTAGTACAACCACTTGCTCTTCATCAGCTTGCATTATAAGAAGAGTGTCATCAACATACTGCACAATGGGGAAGTCTTGATCATGAGATGGAATTGGCAACTGTAACCTTCCCCTTCTAAGGAGGTCATTTACTAATGATTGGAGAAGATCAGCAGCAATAACAAAAATAAGGGGAGAAAGGAAATCCCCTTGTCTGACACCTCTTCTGCATTTAAATTTCCTGCCAAGGATCCCAATTAAGAGGACAGAGGATGAGCCAGATGAAATCAGTTCAGACACCCATTTCCTCCATCTCAAGTTGAAACCCTTGAATTTTAGAATCTGCAAGATAGCCTCATGTTCAATAGAGTCAAATTCTTTCTCAAAGTCAATTTTGAGAATGATCAATGGCCTTCTAGACTGGTGACATTGATGCAGGTATTCCAATGTACATGCAATGCATTCCAGTATGGATCTATCTTTAATAAAGCCATACTGGTTTTTGTGGATGCACCTGGTGATCACCTTTTGGAACCTGTTGGCAGCCATTTTTGTGAGGAATATAATTCCAACACCTGTGAGAGATATAGGCCTGAAGTCATTAACAGATTCAGGAATAGCTTTCTTGGGTACCGAAGTCAAGAATGAGCCATTAAAGTCAAGATTGTTCTCCGACCCTGGATCCCATGGACCTCGGCTTATAAAGGCGCCGGGTCCCGGGATTACGCGAGTCCGACTCCGACATGAGGTGGAGTCCTATTCTACTTTACAATTATGCTATGTGCTATACAAGGTAAGTCGAATTCCTTCTACGACTTCGATCTTCTGTCCTTGGTGCAGCCGGCCTATGGCCGGTTCTTCTTTGTGGGATTTCTATAGGTCACTCGGCCCATAGATCAAATGCCGGGTTATGGGCTTGATCCATCCCCCGACATTAGCCCCCAGGATTGGTGTGATGCTTTAGCCTTCGCAGCAATCTTCTTGTCACCATCGTGGTTGCCGACTCCCTGATATGAACAAACTGCCTTCCACCCTTTTTTAGGGTTTGCGGGGAGTCGATGTCAATCTTCTTGGTCTTCAAAGTAACCAGTCTTCATTGAGCCGTCTCTTGTAACAGTACCGACTCACACTCTTTGGTGCTCAAACCCGGCTCTATTTTTTAACAATAGATCCGACTTTTCCGTTTCACTTGGAATCTTTGAACGGTTTTTTTATTATGACTGCACAATCAATGCCCACTAGATTCGTTCACGAAAATCAAGGGATTTCCTGCCGTTAGACTTCATCATGCAACGCCTCAGGTTCTGGGACGGTTTCCTTTATAAATAGGTTCCCGTTCCCATCTACCCTTTCTATCTGAAAGCTCAAGAATGATCAGAGGGGGAGGGGTGAATGATCACTTCTAAAAAATCTAAGGAACTTAGAAGGAATTCACGCAAATAGCGTAGGACTAAAGACATCTCGAAGGAAATAAAGTATCGAAAGTAATGCATGGCTCGAAAGGATTGGGAGCGAAGGAAAACATCGAAGACAAACAGGCAAAGAGTAAATACTTAATGTAAATGCTAGAAGGAAAACGAGCCTGACACGACGATGTTTGGTAAACCAGTTCACACTCTGCAAAGTGCTACGTCTGGTTGGAGGGACTGGTGATTGAACACCTGGAGAAAAACTCTCTCCGTCCTATTCTCCACTACAACAAACTCCTCAAGCTTGTCCAATTTTCACTCGTGGTAGATGATTCAGGACATCTCCGAGACCTTTACAAACTTCCTTCAGCAGCGACAATTTCTGACAGGCGACGCCTAACCGTCTAGGAGACTTGCAGTTCTCCAAGATAAAAAGATCGGCTAATCTCGACCTAAGCTCTATGAATTGCTCAACTCAGTTCAGACTTGGGTTTTGGTTTTCTCTCGATGAATCTCTCTTGGGATGCTCACAGACTTTTGTCTTAGAATCTTCAGTGGAGCAGCCAACCCGAAATGGCGGGTACGTACGGGGTATTTATAGTTGGCGATCCCAATGGGTAAAATGACTGAAGTGACCCGATAAGACCGCTTGACGCGTGTCCACAACGGTCGGATTCCAATCACTGCGTAACTTTACTTGAGGAACAAGTAAGCTGACTTACCGAGCGAGTTCTCTCTCGAAGGAACGAAGTGCGATGACTTTGCCTTCGAGCTATTCACTCGACCCAGTAACATTTCTCTCGGTAGGCTTTCGTGGGTTTAGGTTGAGCAGAGCAAATTCACTTCGACTAAGATCTCAACTAGCAAACCCCTCTTGATAGTACGGTTTTCCTACGACTCAAGAAAATAAAGAGAAACTAGTAAAAAGACTAAGTCTTCGACCAGCTTCAGCTTTCTCTTCATTGCGCTTTTACTCAAGAGAGTCTTCTTCTTCGACGACATTTTTAGGGGTCGTCTTCCTTCAAAGGTTTCGGTATATGACTGCAGCTTCGCTGCAGTGAGTTTTCCTTCGACCTTCTACTTGAAAACTCCATTCTTTCGGAACCTAAGTATCTGTTTATAATCGAAAACAATATTAGTTCCACTTATGCTTTGTCCAACAATGTCCAAAACCTTCGGGGGGAAAACATGCTCTTACAATCTCCCCCTTTTTGGACGATTGATGAAAAAACAGGCATCAACAAATAATTGAAAAAGTTTTGAGTTTTCGATGATAAACCGGTGCTAAGATCTATGAAATACTCCCCCTTGATGTATGCACGGAAGATAAGAGTTTCCTGTGAAGTGCATATTTGACAAGTAGAGTCGAGGGAAAAGCATCAATAATCTTAGCGAGTGAAATTGCGTTCCAGATAATATCCAATGAGAAATATGCAATCTCCTCGAATGACCTGTGAATATATACGACAGATAGCTTCCTGCAAAAGGTTGAGTATCGCAAGCAGTAGATAGATATCTTACGACAAAATAGCAGTTCACAGGCCTACTTAGAGTTAGTTACAACCAGATCAAATATGAATCGAAAGTTTGTTGAAACTAATCAGAAACCTCAAAGTTCAAAAGTTCATCGAACGAAAATCAAAGCCCTTAACACCGTTGGCAAACTAATTTCTTCGATGCTACTACATCTCCCCCTTTTTGTCACAACGAATAAAAAGTCGAGAGAATAGGGTCGAAAGAAATCCCTACTCGCGAGAGTGGTGCTGACGATGTCGAGAATATTCGGAGAGCGTGGGAGCATGACGAATGGGGCGAGCGCCTGGAGGAGTGATATTCGTGCGGAAGGAGTGTTGATCTCCAGAAGATTCCATCTGCGATTCCTGCGGGGTCCTGGGGCTTCGAGGAAGTGGAGTGTAAACTCTCGGTTGGCGTTGAGGAGCTTCATATTTCTCGGAGTCGAAGGAAAAGGTGTTCACAGTAATGTGATAATAATCATCGACACTGAGCACATCTCTGTTCTTCGGCAGCCGAGGGATATTGGGATCCAGGCGATCTACTCGATCATCATTGGTCCAGTCCTGTTCAGATTGGGAGGATATTCTTCGAAGCCGCATCGTTGAAGTTGACCGAGAGAATTGAATTTCCGCAGTCCTTTCCAATCACGTCGAATACATTCACGCAGCATCTGATTATTGTTCATGGCAATATTGCGTAAATGGTTTATCTCATCCATCATTGCTTGCTTCTGAATGTAATCTTGGTCAATATGATGTTGAAGCATTTGCTGCGACCGAAGAGAAACCTCCATGTGATGCACTGGCTTGATAAACTTCGAGCGAACATTACGCTCAGTCAGTTGGGCGCGGATGCCAGTGTGCTCAGCATATTGATTGTTGGGTCGAGCAACAATCTGCAATACTTCCCTGACTGGTGGAGTGAAAATTTTCGGGAAAATTGACACGGGGAATGGCACGTCCCGAGAGTAATTGCAGATAGCCATCATCCAAGGTGCATACGGCTTGTGGGAATTGTGATCATCAGCACAAGACACCAAAGTTCTGATGAAGTAGTCTTCAAAATCGAAGGGATGACCGTGGACTAACTTCAACAGAGCAAGTTGCACATCGTGGGGAATGGGAAAATCATCGTGCACATCGAGCATTGGCATCAAGGTCTTCGAAAGAATATAGAACCATGCATATGCTTCAAATACCAAATGCCTTGGCTTGGGCTCAGCAGGGTAGTGATCTCTTACGACATCTGGATTCATGAGTGTAGAGCATAAAGCAGGAGTTGGAGCAGGTAAGTCATGAAGCTTGTGTGGTAATCCTTCGAACCAAGGTAAATTGATGATGGCCAGAAATTGGTCGACAGACATATGGAATACTTGGCCTTGAATCATGTAATCAAATTTCCACGTCTTCGAGTTCTCGGGATCACCAGTGGCATACAAAGTTGCATATAATTGCTTCATGAGCTCGGGATTGTAGCCACAATCGAGAGCAAACATCTTATGAGCATGGAGACCATCAATAGTCTCGGCAACATTTTCGAAACTTGATGTTGAGTACACCAAAGGCATATCGAGGTATTGATGTTGAAAAACTCTCGCCTTGTTGTACAACACACGGGTGTAGTAGATGGCTTGCTCTTGAGTCCAAAACCGAAGAGAATATGCACTTCTGGGCTTCTCGTAGGGATTGGTCCCGAAGAAAAACGGCTTGTGTTCACGCCTTTTGAAGATGGGGCCTCCGCGAGGAACATCAGAGCGGAACAGGGGAAGCATTTCTCTCGGGTGAGCAGAATGAAGCAGCTCATCGACGGGAAATACTTCAGCAGCATTGTCTGGCATCTGGAACACTTCCTCGGCAGGGCGAGGAATAGAAGATGGGACATTGACAAAGTCCTGAGCTGGGATGGCTGCGGGAGCATTTTCATCGGCCTGTGCTTCGACGGCAACTCCTTCGTCGGCAGGGGCATTTTGGGCGGCCTCATCAGTTTCCATGGCCTCCATATCTTCGTTCAACTGGGCAAAAACATCGAGCATTTCTTTGTCAGAAGAGTTTGATGAAGAGGAGGAAGAACTTCCACTCGAACTGCCATCACCAGAACTATTTCCTTCGGCAGCATCTTGTCGAGAAGAAACTGTTGTGATATCAACATCGGCGTCTTCTCCTTCATGCAGAGTCTGGGCAGAGGAATAATCCTTCTGAGCAGAGGAAATGGGGGCTTGGTGTTCTTGCTTGACCTGAGCAGGTTGCTCGGTCTCAGCTTGAGCTTGGGTCTCGATGGCTGGGGTGGTCGATGGAATGATGTGAGGTGGTGATGGATGGTTTGGTGGTGGCGACGAAGCTTTTCGTGGTGATGGTTGACGAGGTGGTGGTTTTTTTTGTCGAGGTGGAGGGGTGGCTTGGCGAGGGGGTGGAGTTGTTTGGCGAGGGGGTAGAGTTTTCTCACGAGGAGGAGTGGGTTGCTTGGTGGGGGTTGGTGCAGTTTCCTGTCGTGCTGATGCAGCAACGACCTCGGTAGACTTGGGCTTCTTGGCATTTTTCTCGATCTCTGGCGTCCCACGCGCAGAGGTTGGGGCAGCAGAATTTCTCTTTCGAGATTGTCTCTTGTACAGGGCATCATTGTGCTCTTTGCATATAGCAGATACAACTTGTCGAACCTTTTCATTCACAGCGGTTATGTTTTCCTTCTGTGCCCTTCTGGATGCTTCAAGAGTTGCAATTTTGGATTTGAAAAACTTACGGGACTCAAGGTCCTCGATTTCTTCTTGAAGCTTCCTGGAGTAAATCTTCACTTGCTCTTTATCCTTTCGATCCTGGGTGAGATATCCTTCCCAGCGAATCATGTATCGAGCAACTTGCTCTTGGATCTCAGGAGGGACATCATCCTCGGCAGTGACTTTGCTCGGTGTGGTAGCCATCTACCAGAGGATATGTGAAAAGTGAGCAGCACCCCAAGGATCATGGGCAGCAGAATCTCCTTCGTTGGAGATTTCTTCATCGGCACGAGGGCCGGAAACAACTGGTGCAACAGGGGCAGGTGCAGGAGCAGGAGCAGCTCGAGGAACTGGAGCAGCCTGAGCCTTCTGCCTAGCCTCCTTGGCTTTCTTCTCGGCCTCCTTGGTTGCCTTGGCAGCAGCGATGGGTTTTGTTACGGCACTAGGGGCCGCAGCTTTATCCTTCGAGGCACTTGGGGCCTCAGCATTTTTCTTCGCAGCACTAGCAGCTGCATCCTTTTCCTTCGTGACTGTGGGAGTCACTACTCTCTCGGTGGCACTAGGGGGCCACAACCTTTTCTTTCGGGGCACTTGGAATAGTGCCTTCTGCAATCTGTCGTCGATACTTTTCACTGACCAGGTGCAGTATGCCTAACTGTTGAGAAAACCGGGCCTTTTTATGCTCGGGCTGACCGTGGAAGTTTAGAAGCTTGGAATTTGTCAAGTCTTTATCTTATTGCTCTTTTTGCTTTGCCAGCCTTTCCTTACGCTGGATAAGCATTTCATCGTCCTCGGCCACTTGAGCTTGCTTTCCCTTTGCTTTGGCCGAAGGTTTTGGCCTGCGAGCTTGAACTAGTGGAGCAGAGGAAATGGGCGGATCAGTGACCAGATTGGTCATGTCAATTGTTGCTCGAGGAGCCTGGGCAGCTGGCTCCTGGATCCTAATGCCTTTACTGCTCGCCTTCTTTTTCTTCTGAGGAATGTCCTCGACATCAGCTTCAGTGCCAGGGTCTTGATCATCAGAAGTAGCTTCTCCTTCGAAGCTTGCATCTGGTGGCGAGACAATTACTACCTTTTTCTTTCTTTTGGCAGATTTCTTGCCAGCCTTCGGTTTGGCGCTTGGGCCTATTTCCTCGGCACCCTCAGCAGCAGCAGCCGCCTTTCTTGCTTTATCCTCTTTGCGTTTTTGCGCTCGAGCTTCCCGAGCATCAACCAGCTCTTGAAAATCAGCAGGTGTTTTGAGAGAGGATGGATAAGCATCATCTGGAGGAGGTGGTCGATTATCTTTCGTCCACTTGGGCCTTAATGCTTTGACATCGGACCAAGGATTCTTCAATGCCAACAGCCTCTCCCATCGAGGAAGAATAGACTTGTATTCATAACAACGAAGCGCTTGAAGCCTTCGAATTTCTTGCAGACGGTTTTCTCTCGTGCGTTCATCTTCAGAACCTTCAGGCGTTCTCAGTTTCTTTTCGATAATCAATTCCTCTGATAATCCTTCAGAGTTGTTGGTGATTCTTGCTCGGCCTCCCACATGCTTGGGAGCTCTGACATTTCCTTCATTCCTAGACATTTTCCTGCGAAAAGGATAGGTACGAGGGAATATAGGAAAGTTGTGAACACGTGCCAGCCGTTTTCGAGGAAAAACATTTTTGAACGCAGTAAAAATATCGAGAAACTTGTCTTGCAGCAAGTTTTTCAAGGAAGTGCTAGGCTAGATTTTCATCAAGTGTAAATCTAACAAAGAACTTGAGTGAAATAAGTGCACAAGTGCAAATCTATCGATACGCTTCTGAGGAAATTGCCTAAGTGAGAGAATCCGAGGGATTTCTTACCTAGTACAGATGGGGAATCGACTGAAAACGCTAGAAACAGATTTCCCAAGATTCAACGATCCAAATGGATCAAACAGACCTAATAAAAGGAAATAAAATCAATAACAAATCTAGGGCTCGATGAACAGAAGAGATTGGAATAGAGTCTTAGAGTCGTGCATACCCTAACTCGGTGAAGTACGACGACTACGGCGGCGCGGATGAAGTTCCTCGTCGACGGGAAGGTCTCCGGCGACTTCCTTCCGGCAGCAAAGCGGCGAGGGAGTCGACGGCGATGAGCAGCACGGCGGCGCGCGAGAGAGAACTTCGGGAGCGGAGAGATGAAGTCGAGGGAATTGCGAGGGTTGTGCCGGTGGGGTGGATCAGTATTTATAGGGGAGGGGTCTGACAGAACTTTCAGATCTGATCCAATGGCGCAGATTCCGCGTCTCTCTGCATTCAACGGACGGATTTTGTGGCGGTAATCGCAGGAAAATCCCAATGAACCGAAAGAAAGTTGCTCCACGTCCGAGACCAAACTCATCGAACATCGAGTATAAAAGTAGATAAAAGTTCGATAGATTTTCCTTCAGAATCAATGACATTCAAAGGGAATCTTAATCGAGTACAAATATACATGTTCACGAAAGAAAAGCAAAGATGGGATAGGGATAGAATAGAGGGGAAAATAGGGTCCGATTCTTAATCAATCCGAGGGAAAAACAGTGATAAAACTCGGAGTGATAAGTGTATAGGACAACACCACACGAACAAAAAACAAACGAAAAAGAAACACGATAGAAAATTAACGTAAGTAAACAACATAGAAAGAAAACATATAATACATAGTACGGATAGTTATGGTCTTACTGCACATTTCGTGAGTCCAAGATGTTCAACTCACACCTTAGTGCACAGAACCTCTTTTCATCCAAGGGCTTCGTAAAGATATCAGCCAATTGATCTTCGGTGCGTACATGGCTGATAACAATATCTTATCACTGAACGTGATCTCGAAGAAAATGATGACAAATATCAATATGCTTCGTTCGAGAGTGTTGCACAGGGTTATGGGAAATTTTGATAGCACTCTCGTTATCACATAGAAATGGAATTTTCTTCACAAGGATACCATAATCTTTCAGTGTTTGCTTGAGCCACAGAATCTGAGTGCATCATGAACCAACAGCAATGTACTCGGCTTCAGCCGTAGAAATAGATACACAATTCTATTTATTCAAAGCCCAACAGACAAGAGATCTACCGAGAAAATGACATGTGCCTGAGGTAGATTTCCTGTCGACTCGATCACCAGCCCAGTCAAAATCAGAATATCCAACGAGATCAAACTGGGCACCCTTGGGATACCAAAGTCCCAAAGTTGGTGTATGAGCCAGATATCGAAGAATTCGCTTAACATCTATATGATGTGATTCTTTCGGGTTTTCCTGAAAACGAGCACACATACAAACTGATAGCATAATGTCAGGTCTAGATGCACAAAGGTAAAGAAGCAAACCAATCATCGAGCGATATTTCTTCTGATCGAAAGGTTTTCCCTTCTCATCTGCATCTAGATGAACATTCGTAGGCATTGGAGTCTTGATAGTTTTACAACTGACAAGATCAAACTTCTTCAGGCAATCTCTGAGGTATTTCTCTTGAGAGATGAAGGTCCCATTCTTCTGTTGACGGATTTGAAGCCCGAGAAAGAACTTCAATTCACCCATCATAGACATTTCATATTTCTTCGACATCATACGAGCAAATTCTTCCCTAATATCAGGGTTAGTACAGCCAAAAATAATATCATCGACATAAATTTGACACACAAAAAGATCATTTTTATATGCACGAGTAAAAAGAGTCGGATCAGTTGTTCCTGGTTTGAAGCCCTTCTTCAGAAGAAAATCCTTCAGTGTTTCATACCAAGCACGAGGTGCTTGTTTTAACCCATATAGGGCCTTGTGCAATCTGTACACCTTATTAGGATTCTTCGGTCTTCAAAACCTGGTGGCTGCATAACATATACTTCTTCTTCGATTTCACCGTTAAGAAATGCACTTTTGACATCCATTTGATAAAGCAATATACCATTGTAAATGGCAAAAGCAAGCATGACACGAATAGATTCAAGTCAAGCAACTGGAGCATAAGTCTCACCGAAATCAATACCTTCGATTTGGGTGAAGCCTTGTGCAACAAGTCGAGCTTTATTCCTTACCACAATGCCATCTTCATCTTGCTTGTTGCGAAAAATCCACTTCGTACCAATGATATTATGCTTCTTGGGATCAGGTCTATCGACAAGGGACCAAACTTTATTTCTCTCGAACTGATTAAGTTCTTCGAGCATTGCATTCATCCAGTCCGAGTCCTTCATGGCTTCATCGAATTTCGATGGTTATAGCATGGATACAAACGAAAAATTTCCACAGAAGTTAGCTAATCGAGTATGAGAACGAGTGGTTGGATGACCTGGTAAACGAATCTCTTCGAGAATTGAGTCGACGTCCACTCTTCTTCGAACACGAGGTAAAACTCCTTCATCATCTTGCGGATCCGGTTGTTCTTTGGGGTCAGCTTTTCCTACGGGATCATTTCCTTCGGGTTCAGCTTCTCCTTCGGGTTGGACCTTTTCTTTGTTTACGCGTTCTCCTTCGACCTGTACATCATTTGCTTCAGGATGTTGATCTCCAGCGCCCCGGGCTATGTGTGGGAACATTGGACCATCATCATCCCTGTTGGCTTGACGTGCATTTCCTTCGACAGGCCGAATATCTCCAATAGCCATGTACCTGATAACTTCATCCAAACGTGGTTCATCCAGGTTAAGAGGTAATTGCTCCTTTTCAGAGCCGTTAGTTTCATCGAATTGAACATTTACAGTTTCTACAACTTTGCCAAGATGAGATTTGTAAACTCTGTAAGTGTGAGAATTCGAACCATAACCTAGGAGAAAACCTTCGTGAGCCTTTGGGGCAAACTTAGAGCTGTGGTTCATATCTCTGATATAACATGGAGCACCAAAAACCCTGAGATATGAAACATTCGGCTTTTTACCAGTAATAAGCTCATGTGAAGTTTTCTTCAGAAATTTGTGCAGATAAACCTTGTTGATGATATGACATGCAGTATTAATAGCTTCGGCCCAGAACCTAATAGAAGTCTTGTATTCAGCAAGCATTGTTCTGTCCATTTCAATAAGTGTTCGATTCTTTCTCTCGACCACACCATTTTGTTGCGGTGTATAAGCAGCCGAGAATTCATGAGTGAAGCCATATTCATCAAGAAATTCTTCGATATGAGTGTTTTTGAATTCTGTACCATTATCACTTCTGATATGCTTGAGAGATAATTCATATTCAGTCTGAGCTCTCTTTGCGAAAGTCTTGAAAATTTCAACAACCTTGCTCTTGTCATCTAGAAAGAAAACCCAAGTATATCGAGAGAAATCATCAACAATAACCAGACCATACTTGTTATCTCCAAGACTAGCATAATTTTGAGGACCGAATAAATCCATATGAAGCAATTCAAGAGGACGAGTAGTAGTCATAATGGTTTTTGCTGAGTGATGTTTCTTGGCAATCTTTCCTGCTTCACAGGCACTGCATAGACGATCTTTATCAAATTTCACATTATCAATACCAACGATGTTCTTCTTCGAGATAAGAGTTTGAAGATTTTTCATTCCCGCATGACCAAGTCTTCGGTGCCATAACCAACCAGAAGTGGCTTTGGCCATTAAACATGTGGATACTGCAGGTACCGAAGAAAAATCAATGATATACAGATCACCTTTGCGATATCCTTCGAACACGAAGGAATAATCATCCTGTGAAAAGACAGCACAACAAGAAGCAGAAAACAGTACAAGCATACCCATATCACAAAGTTTTGAGATAGACATAAGATTATATCCAAGTGATTGAACAAGCATAACCTTATCAATATGCTTATCCTTCGATATAGCAACCTTACCCAAACCAAGTACTTTTCCTTTTTTGTTGTCACCGAAGGTAATGTATCTCTGTGAAGATTCAGTAAGTTTGTCTTCGGTGAACAAATCTTTGTCTCCGGTCATATGATTTGTACAACCACTATCCATAACCCATTCGGATCCACAGGAGACATAGCCCTGCAGAAGAATTAGTTCTTCTTAACCACCCACAAACAAGCAGGTGACTTAGAAGGCATGGGAGAGCTAGATGGGGCAGCGATATTATAGCGAACAGGGTTGCATTGTCGATCTGGACCATCAAGCACACCATAAATATAATTCCTCGACGAGGGGTTAGAGTAATGGTAGGTAATAGCAGTTTTGGTATTATTGTTACGATGGCGATAAACATTTCTATCAACTCGATAGTATTCCTTCCGGTGAACATTTGAAGCAGGCACCAAGGGTTCATTTCTATCCTCGAGAGAATAGTAGTGATTCGGTGGTACCGAGGATTTTCCCTGCATAGAATGGTTAGGGGGCAGTTTTTCTACGAGAGATTTGCGAACCCAAATCTGTCGCTTATAGAAACCATTCTTCGGAGGAGTACCAACGAATTCAGCCGACACCTTTCCTTCCTGATCTTTGATAAGCTTGTAGTCAGAATCAAGTGATTCATCAACGATAGCCTTATCAATTTTGCAACTGAAACCTGAAAGGTTAGCAATATCAATGGGCTTTTCCTTCGCAAGAACCCAGACAGTTTTAGGATACTGCTTGGGTTCCCATTAGGTGCCATCAGGGTTGATTTTCCTTACCAAACCAACTCCTTCGTTTCTCGGATTTCTATGAAGCAGAGCCTTTCGTAGAATATCACATAGGTACTGGTGCCCCTGCACACTTTTGAACATGCCTGTTTCAAATAAATTTCTCAACCTGAGGAGTTCCTCGGTAATGGTTTCCTCGTCCGAGGGGTTAGCATCATCAATAACAATAGGTTGCTTTCCTTTCGATCTCTTAGAAATAGACTCAATTTTACTTCGTTCCAAACAAGTTAAGCAAGGTGAAGTAGATTCATTTTTAGCTTCTGAGCCTTGTTGAGCCATGAGCGTGAGATTGACACTTTCCAACTCTTCATTAGCCTCTCTCAGTTTCTCGAGAGCCATTTTCCTTTGAAGGAATTCATAGGTTAGCTTCTCGTAGTCCACTGAGAGAAGATCATGCCGAGAGGAAATTTCATCATACTTTTCTTTCAGAGCAGCATGCTCATTCGTCAAAGTTTGACCTTTCTCAATCTCATCGATCAACAAAGTCTCAGATTTTTGAATAGTTTCACTTAGAGAATCTAGTTCATCTTATTGGATAGAAGCAATTTTGGCAAGTTTGGCATACCTTATTCTAGAGTTACTTTCATAAGCAGATCCATCAGAATTATCGTAGGAATTCTTAGATGAGGATACCTTAGCCTTGGCCATGAAGCAGTAAGCTGGAGATTCATCTTCACTGCTTTGGTTGGTGAAAAATGAACTTGAAGTTTTGCTCGGAGCACATTCTAAACCAGCAACACCATCAGATTCAGAACCAGAACCAGATCTTGAGTTTGATTCAGCTTCGGAACCGGATGCTTCATCTTCAGAGTTCATCTCTTTACCCAGATAGGCTTTGGCACGGTCAGAATTCTTTCGTCGAGAGGAATGTGATTTCGAGGAAGAACTCTCTCGATGCTTGTGATACTTCTTCTTCTTATCATCATCAGAACCGTCTTTCTTGTCTTTTCTCGACTTTGAATCATGTCTCTTTGACTCGTAATTTTTTCTCGATCTGTGTGACTTGCTTGAAGAGTTGCTGTGAGAATGCTTTGATCTATGTTCAATTTTCCAGAGAGAACAATCAGCAATGAAGTGACCTGGCTTCTTGCACTTGTAGCAACAGTTATCTTTCCCTGAAGAGTTTCTGGATGATGATCGATGATGTGATGAATTGCTCGAATGTCTTGAAGAGTAGTTTTTCTTCGGTGAAGAGGAGTTCCTTCTTTGAAAGCGGTTGAATCTTTTCATTATCAGTGCCAGATCATTTCCAATGTTCTCGGGGTCATCTGAGGCACCACCAGATTCAGCACTGGCTTCATGAGAGGAGTGATGTGAAGCTTTGGCCTTTAGTGCGTGAGATTTTCTTCGAGTCCCATTAACATCTCGTTTTTCATCTTCTTCCATCTCGAAGGTATTGAGTCTCTCAAGAATATCAGCGGCAACTAGATCCTTGAAATCAGTCCTTTCCTTAATCATCAGCACAATGTGATCGAAGGAATCATCAAGGGAACGGAGCAATCTTCTGACAATAATCCGATTGGTAATGTCTTCAGCACCGAGGGAAATCAGTTCATTCGACAATGCAGTGAGTCTGTTGTATATGGAGTTAACTTTTTCTCCCTCGTGCCTCTTGAAACGATAGAACTTGCTTCGAAGGGTGTCAATACGAGCATCTTTCTGAGTAGAGACACCTTCACCAATCTTCTCGAGATAGTCCCAAACACCTTTGGCCGAAGAAATATTCTTGACCTCATGATATTTCTCTGGAATCATATGATTTGTAATGAAGACCCAGACTTCAGCATCTAGCTCTATCTTCTTTGCCTCTTCAGGAGTGATAGCATTTTTGTCTTTGACAGTTACACCATTCTTGACAAATTCCCAAGTGGCAGAGTTGATAGCCATGATATTCCTCTTCATTTTGTCCTTCCAATAGGGATAGTCCTTCCCATTGTAAATGGGAATCGGTTCCCCCGAGCGAACAGCTGCAAACGTCATTCTTGACAACACTCCAGGTTGTTAGACCAAAATACGCAGAGCGTAGGGAGAGTCCTGCTCTGATACCAATTGAAATCTCAAGAATGATCAGAGGGGGAGGGGGTGAATGATCACTTCTAAAAATTCTAAGGAACTTAGAAGGAATTCACGCAAACAGCGTAGGAATAAAGACATCTCGAAGGAAATACAGTATCAAAAGTAATGCATGGCTCGAAAGGATTGGGAGCGAAGGAAAACATCGAAGACAAACAGGCAACGAGTAAATACTTAATGTAAATGCTAGAAGGAAAACGAGCCTGACACGACGATGTTTGGTAAACCAGTTCACACTCTGCAAAGTGCCACGTCTGGTTGGAGGTACTGGTGATTGAACACCTGGAGCAAAACTCTCTCCGTCCTATTCTCCACTGCAACAAACTCCTCGAGCTTGTCCAGTTTTCACTCGTGGTAGATGATTCAGGACATCTCCGAGACCTTTACAAACTTCCTTCAGCAGCGACAATTTCTCTTCGACTGCTTGACAGGCGACGCCTAACCGTCTAGGAGACTTGCAGTTCTCCAAGATAAAAAGATCGGCTAATCTCGACCTAAGTCTCTGTGAGTTGCTCAACTCAGTTCAGACTTGGGTTTTGGTTCTCTCGATGAATCTCTCTTGGGATGCTCACAGACTTCTGTCTTAGAATCTTCAGTGGAGCAGCCAACCCGAAATGGCGGGTAGGTGCAGGGTATTTATAGTTGGCGATCCCGATGGGTAAAATGACTGAAGTGACCCGATGCGACCGCTTGACGTGTGTCCACAACGGTCGGATTCCAATCACTGCGTAACTTTACTTGAGGAACAAGTAAGCTGACTTACCGAGCGAGTTCTCTCTCGAAGGCACGAAGTGCGATGACTTTGCCTTCGAGCTATTCACTCGACTCAGTAAGATTTCTCTCGGTAGGCTTTCGTGGGTTTAGGTTGAGCAGAGAAAATTCACTTCGACTAAGATCTCAACTAGAAAACCCCCCTTGATAGTACGGTTTTTCCTACGACTCAAGAAAATAAAGATAAACTAGTAAAAAGACCAAGTCTTCGACCAGCTTCAGCTTTCTCCTCGTTGCGCTTTTACTCGAGAGAGTCTTCTTCTTCGACGACATTTTTAGGGGTCGTCTTCCTTCAAAGGTTTCGGTAGATGACTGCAGCTTCGCTGCAGTGAGTTATCCTTCGACCTTCTACTTGCAAACTCCATTATTTCGGAACCTAATTATCTGTTTATACTCGGAAACAATATTAGTTCCACTTCTGCTTTGTCCAAAACCTTCGGGGGCAAAACTTGCTCTTACACTATCCCATCCATACTTCTTTTTCATCATCTTCTTTCTCGCACACTGAAGGTCCCGAGCTCTATCTCCGTCGTGGAGTCAAGCTTTTCTTCCTTCAACGATCTGTGAAGAGCAGACCGGGGCCGTGCCATTCTCGCGCATTAATCAAGTAAGTTCTCCATCCCCTACCTCTTGCTTCCAGTTGTCTTGCTCGTCACCATTGTTGCGGACCTCCGAGCTTTTAGTGTTTGATAACCTAAGGTAGTTTTTAATGGTAGATCTCGATGTGCATGTGGGCGCATAGGTTAGGATACCCCATACACCACTTCGCATCCATTACTCATTTGAGGAGATGCGATAGATCTGTAGTTTTTAACTATTTAGGGTTTTCCGTAGGCCCATAATCTGCTCATATTTTTTGTTTGATTTTCCTGAGCTCGGTAGATCTTTTCACATCACTGTGATTTGTGAAACTTTTTTGTGTAGTTGTCATAGAGTCAGTTTCTGTCCGACAACTTGAATTTCAACTGCGTAATCACCATAGAGTTGATTTCAGTCCGACTCCTTGGATTCCAATTAGGATTATCCATTGTTTGTCTTAGTTGGCTCAGTACATACTACCTTTTATCTTCTAGGTTCGACTTCTGTGCCATGGGCAAAAAGGTTCCTGCCTCTAGGAAGTCGGCGGGAAAAAAGCCGCATGTCCTAAAGCCGCCGACTTAGAGAACAATGATAGAAGCGGACTGGGCTAAGAGTCAAGTGACTCTAGAGCAGTTAAATAAAATGGTGGCAAATGGAATCGTTCAGTCCCAAGATGAGATCAAGTGGCGGGTCCATGGAGAAGAGACCCGGCCAGAGCCTAAGGAAGGCGAAGTTATAGTCTTTGCCAATCATGTGACCCGGGGATTTCGTCCTCCTGAGTCAAAAAATTCAGAAGTGTGTGTATACTGCTACAAGCTGCACCCTCAGAACTTGAGTGCTAACTCGGTGCTCAACATATGCCACTTTCAAGTGTTCTGCGAAGCTTATATACGGATCAATCCGACTTTGAATTTTCTTGCCGAGTTATATTACTGGAATCGGCAGACTGAATATAGCGGGGGTCCGGCTCTGGAATGTGGTGGAGTCACCATCCAGAAGCGGGCCAAGTTGATCTTCCCCGCTCCCAGGTTAATAATTAAGGTGAAGGACTGGAAAAAATCCTACTTCTATTGTACTTTGAAGGAGATACCCGGTGAGCATCCCCTGCCCGGCTTTCGTGAGAGCCGACTGGTGTTCCATGATAGTTTGAATCTTTTTCCCAAAGACAATCATCAAAAGAGGAATGATCTAATCATTGCCCGGATGAAAGCTTTGATGGCCCACGGGCTCATTGGCAGGGATTTAACCCGGTGTTGGGTGGGTTAGCAAATCCAACCCCTCAGCATAATGGACCATCTTATGTGTGAATACACTGGGAGGGATGATCCCATGTGTTTTTCTCATAATGAGTTTTCTCCTGAGGAGTTGGATGGAGCTTGCAAGAAATTTCTCCAGGAGCGTATCGATGACTTGAAGAAAGTCGGCCTTGCTTCGTTCTGCAAAGATAATCCGGCTCCACTGGTATGTCTGTCACCTAT
This sequence comes from Bromus sterilis, assembly GCA_950022295.1. Lineage (NCBI taxonomy): Eukaryota > Viridiplantae > Streptophyta > Magnoliopsida > Poales > Poaceae > Bromus > Bromus sterilis. The sequence continues at coordinate 27,416,853 of OX465599.1, read as the reverse complement.
TTCTTTGACTCGATTCTTGTTCAAGTGTTTTGATCTTTCGACTTCATTTGTTTCCAGGAGGAGGATCCATGGTGGAACGCTGGTCAGGATTTTGAGACTATTGCAAAGAGTCCGAGTCATACGGTAGGAGTCAGATGATTTTACTTTTTTGTGGTAAACTTATTCTCCTTGCCTCTTTTGTTCTTTGTAGGAGGACTCGGATGATCATGGGAATGAAGAAGAAGATGAAGAGGAGGTACGGGATAAGGCTCCTCCTGTCGAGGCCGACTATCAAAAGGAGAGTCAGAATGTGGATCCACCAGTATGTATCTTTGCCGGCTCCTTATAATTTAGTTTGTAGGATTTATGTATCCTTATGTTGTATCTTGTCTCATAGGCACAAGGCTCGAAGAGGCGTACCCGTAGTACCGACTCGGTGGACCCTCTCTTAGTTATGGAAAATGAACCTCGACGTATTCGAGGCAAAAACTGCTGAAGTGTCGACTCCCTCACGTAAGTTGGGAGATCTTAGGGATGAGCAGCCGCAAGCCGGCAATTCTTCTTCTTAGGGCTCCTCTGTCCAAGCATCCATCCCTATCAACCCTGGGTGAGTGCCTCTGTTGTTATGCCGACTTTATCTTCTTATGTATATTTTCTGACGAGTCATGTCTCTTTTCTTTTGAGCAGTGCTCGAATTGATCCTAAGGATTTGGCCGACTCTGAAGTTATGAAGGAGTCGACAGTTTTGCCAAGAAGTTTGCCAGAAACTATCGTTTCTGAGGAATTGAAGAAGGCCGTCTTGAATGAGTCGAGTCCTTCTGGTCTCTACAAGGATATTTCTCCCACCGCTGATATCAAGAAACCAGAGACTCAAACTGGAACTGTTGAAGCAGCTCCAAGTTCTACTCCGACTTCTCGGAGAGGGTGATTGTTGATGATGAAGTGATGATCACAGGGACTCATCAGGGCGTCCCACCTGCTAAAATAGTGTTGACCAAAGTTGTGGATAGTACAGAGCAGGTGGTGAGTCGGCTGCATGAATTGATTTCCGAGAAATCTTCTCTTGAGGAATTATATAGGCGGTCACTGGCTTGCACTACCGAGCAACATGACATAGTTCTCCAGCTCCGATAGCACTATGAGGTATTTTTCTATGCTGTCTTTGTGATGTAGTATCCGTAACCCCCATAAGACGGCATGGTTGTTGAAGACCATGGTGGGTTATGTTTCTAGGTGAAATTGAGTTGTTACCATCATAAGTCGGCATAAAATCCTTGTAGAATTGTAAGTCGAAATATTTTTTGAGTTGTAGCCCCCATGATTCGGTGAGATATGATTATATCTCACCGGGTTAGAAATTTTGTTTGAAGGTGTAGCCCCCAAGTGGCTGGTTGGGCAGCGTGTCTAAGCAGATACTTAGTGATTTTTTGTTTTTGACAGGCTCTTGCTTTGGAAATCGGCAATGATGCTTGTCAGCTGGAGGAGACTTATAGAGCCGAGGTGGCCAAGCGTGAACAAGCTAAAAAGCAAGTCGATCATATTCTTGATTAGCTGAAGAAGAAGGATGATGAACTGAGTCAGGCTAAAGGCGACTCTACTGAAGTTGAAAGCGCTTTGTCAAAGGCATTTGATGACATGCAGGCTCAGCGTGATGCGGTTGAGAAGAAACTCGAGTCGGTTAAGAAGAAGCTGGAAATGCTGAAAGGGAGCATCAACCGACTCGTGTCAGCAATATTTGGTAAGTCGGAAAAGCCTTTGGTATTTCCTGTTTCCCTAACTTTCTTTGTTGTTTTTGCTGACTTTGTTATATCTTCTTGTCTTTTTGTAGGCAAGGAACATGATGTGGTGAAGGATTCACCTGCAATGAAGTTGACCTGTACTTTTGCTATTGTGAAGCAGTTGTTTGAGGGTTCCTGCAAGGCCATAGGTGCAACACAGCCGAAGCCCCCAAGTATGAAGAGAATCACTGATATGATGGGCCACTTTCGGTTGTTCCTGAATGGGTGAAGCTCGGCAAGCGACCGGATTTTCGTACGGGTGTGATGCGAGGTTTAGAGCTTGCAAAATCCTATCATCCAAGCCTAAATCCGGAACTATTGGCTGCCGGTTTCCCCGAGTTCAAGGCCGACAACTCCAAGTTCTCCAAGGACGATCATACCAAGATTCGCAGAGAGACTCGTTCGGACGCGACCAAGATAGCTGATGGGATGGAACTGTTTGCTTTGGAAGTCGGGTATGATGATACCAACAAGAGGTGCCGAGTCGATCTGCCCGCTCCAACCGAGTTTGCTCTTCTTCCGTCCCCGAAGAAAATCCTAGAGTCGGCAGGTTCCATCGAGCCGACTTCAGGCGCGGAAGAGGATGAGCTGAACATGGATGACATCTCTGATGCAGACTTGGTTGAGATGTGTAATGTCCTCATGTCGTCTACAGGTGCTGCCGGTTCGTCATCGCAAAGCAAAGCCGGTGATCAAGCATAGGCTTTAAGCGATCGGCTTTGAAAAAACTTTATAATACATTTGATACTGCCGTAGTGTCGGATTTTGTAATATTTGGGAACATGTCCCGTGGCTTGTGACCAGTGTGTTGGTCAAGTACTCTTATGTTACCTTGCCTTGGAATTTTCCTTGTAGCTTTTAAATGCTAGCCCTTTCATGGTGCAAGTCGGTTTTTACCTTTTGCTTGTCGGCTCAAGACAGTCGTTTTCTTGAGAGAGCTTGATCTTGACTGAGTTTATGCTTTGAGAAAAATCCATTTTCTGTGCCTTGATTTGCCACGATTTGTAGCCAATTGTTTGTAGGCAGAAGAGTCGGCATGTGTGCCATAATGTCAAACCTTTTGATAAGGAATTTTTTGAAGTGTTGCTCCCCAAGAGTCGGTGTACGCATCTGGGTGTTGTACCGAGTCTTTATTTTAGAAAAAATCTTGAAGCATAGTCCCCATGAGTCGGTGTGTGCAATTGGGTGCGACGCCAAGTCACATAGGTCTAACTTGCAAAAAAAATTGTGAATAGTAAGATGCAGGATAATACAAAAAATGAATATGCAGAGGCTAGTAGAAGCCGACTTACACCTCATCTTCTTGTGTTGAGAAAGATTATTGAGTCAAGAGTCGAAACTTCTCTGTAGAGCCGGCTTTTCAATGACTAGCGCGCCCGGATCTTTGGACTAAATTCGATAGGTGTTTTATATAAACCCCAAAGTTTAGACCAACCGGTTTCACGTTAGTTATGTAAGCTCTGAGCCATACAGGCCGGGCGACGTGGGTGGCCAATTCATGTGTATGCCGGGGTTTCTTTGGTTTTAAGAGTTGATGGGAGCCATCGAACTCCCCTATTTTCCCCTTATCTAAGCAAACGCATATCAAGTTTTACATATATATATGCCGGCTTTTCTGGTAGGAGTCGATGAGTATCATCAAGCCCCCCGTTTCGCCTTATCGAAGCAATATACATGCTCAGAACCGATAGGGGGTTGATCAAGCCCCCAAATCTCTGAGAAAGGTGTAAAAATATGTAATTTATGATGCAATATGATATGTCATGATGCCATGTGATGCAATATGGTGCAATGTGAAAAGATATGAAGATATCGTAAATAAGAAAGTCAATGATGAGTCGACTTTATGGATAAATGTGGCGGGAGCCGGTTGCGATTTGAAAATCGACTTTATTTATGGCAAGAGCCGGTTGCGATTGAAAATCGACTTTATGGATAAATGTGGCGAGAGCCGGTTGCGATTTGAAAATCGACTTTATTTATGGCGAGAGCCGGTTGCGATTGAAAATCGACTTTATGGATAAATGTGGCGAGAGCCGGTTGCGATTTGAAAATTGACTTTATTTATGGCGAGAGCCGGTTGCGATTGAAAATCGACTTTATTTATGGCGAAAGCCGGTTGCGATTGAAAATTGACTTACATATTTAAGTGTGGCGATAGCCCAGTATGATGGTGATAGCCTAGCGCGATGCGAATCGACTTATGTTAAGGATAAGAAAATGAAGACTCGGCTCTTTATTGTGGGTGGGTCCATGTTCTCGATCTCTTGTAGTAGCATGAACCGACAGGGCCGCCGTCATATTGGTTTGCCTTTTGGATGCTTTCCTCAATTAGGCGTCTGTAATCTTGCATGAAGGAGCACTGACCCCCGGTATGGTTGGCAGGGCGACCGGGTTTAGAGTGCTTTGGGAAAGCTTCTTGGATGACTTGCGCGCAGTCCCGGTATCTTACTTCCTGCTGTGATGGCTGTTCGTGGCTCGGGGAATAATTGTCACCGTATTTTTTCAGGTGGCGTTTGCGCTTCTTGTTGCGCATCTGGTTTTGGTTTGGGACTCTCACATATATTGCTTCATTGGACTCGGTATAGCTGACGACAGCGTCTATGAGTCCCCTCAGGTCTTTGACTACTTATTTTATACGATTCAACGCGTTGGTTATAGGTGTAAGCCGGTGGCTTGTCGACTCCTGGGGGTCGTTGTGCTGTAATTGCTGTGAGAGCCGGTCTTGAGCTTCTGCGAGGTTTTGATGTTCCCAAACTATCTCTTTTTGCAGCCTCGTGGTTTTTTCCTGGTATTCCTCTAGTTCCTCGTCAGGATCGGCTCTGTTTCGGCTCAATCGCTGCCACACGTTGGTGGTTTGCGTGTCTGAATCGTCTGATAGATTCTGGATGTCTGATGGCTTCTCGCCCTTCGTTGGTTACCCCAAGTGGAAGATTGAGATGTAGTGCAGCAGCAGTTTTCCCTCGGTGAAGATACCAAGGTTTGTCTCCAGTAGGACTCCAGAGATGATAAGTAGGTGTCAGCGGCGCAACTGACGCGGACCTGCACACAGACACAGATAACTTTGTTCCCAACGAAGTTCAGAGAGGTTGTCAATCTCTTCGGTCTTGTTGTTCACAAAGGATAAAATGCAAGGGATAATGATAGCAAGTGAAAGCAGTAAAGTAAATATAGCTTGGAAATAATAATAAGGATATGGACCGGGATACGTGATGTCACTAGTGATGTCTCTCTCCCAAAAGACGATAAAACTGCTATGCGAGGTAAACAAATTACAGAAGGGCAATTGACAGGATGATGAACGCACCGCAATGCTAACTATGCTACAAAATAAAGGAAGAGGCTCAAAAGCACGGGCAGTACGCAAAAATAAGTAGACCGAAATCCATCTGCATCTACTACTAATCATCCACCTGTAGATATCTATCCAGAACATCTCGCTGGTATTAAGTTGCGAGCCCCACCCAAAGTGTAAACCCAAAGCAACAGAAAACTGCATTAAAAAGAACTTTGCGTAAAGTAAACAAAACTTGTAACCGCGGTTACAAGCACCGTTGTTTTCCCCCTTGTGGTAACAGCACATCCCCTAGACTCATGTTTCTATCACTCAAGCATGTCATCAGGGGGCATGAACCCACAATCTAGCACAACGTTCCCTCTTGGATTCACTACCTACTACTTGGCCAAAGCAATAAACAGAAACGGACAACATGCAAGAATTACTTAGGAACAAAAATATAAGAGATAAAAACCAAATATATTACTCTATCACAATCTGAACATAATCTCATAATCCATCAGATCCCTCCAAACTCAGCATAGCAACAGCAGAAATATTACAAAGGTGCCTCGATCATGTAGGGCAGCTCACGAGGTCTAAACAATGAAGATCAAAGAGGGGAGGAGAACATCACATAGCTACTGATCACGGACCCATGGTCCAAGGAAATCTACTCACGTGACATCCGGGGAGCATCCATGGTGGAGAGGAGACTCCCGGAGGTCAATCCTCCCTCCGGCAGGGTGCCGAGAAGAGGTCTTCTGGTGCTCCCGATCTTGGAAGCGCGGCGGCGGCGGAACAGAGGCAAGTTTGCGGAATAGGGTTCCTCTTCTGGAGTTTTTCCGTGACGGAGAATAAATAGGCAACGGGGGGCAGCCAGAGGTGGACCAGGGGCCCCAGGCGCCCCCCTGGCGCGGCCAGGGGTGGGGTCGCGCCGGGTGGCCGCCTGGGCCCCCCCTGGCTCCCCTCTGGCCCCTCCCGGGCTCTTCTCGAAGCTTCCTATACGCTGATTTTTCCTGTATTTTTTCCGGAATTTTTCTGGCACTTTTTATATGGGGGAAAACTAAAATAGAAAAACAGCAGAAAAAAGGAACTGGCACTGGGGTGCACTGAGTTAATAGGTTAGTCCAAATATGATCAAAAGTGTATTAAAGTGTATCTAGATCATAGCAATATCACACAAAACATGCATGGAGCAAGCAGAAATTATAGATACGTTTTGGACGTATCAATGTCATCGGCTTTAGAAGCCGGGCTCCTATCTTCTGAAGAGCGTCCTCGTCTTCGATCGCCTATTGCAAAAACGGCTCCTTCCCGAGGGGACTTGAGATAGGGAGAGTCTGGATTGTACTCCTCTGGGTCAGATCTGAGTCCTCCTCTTTTAACAGATCAAATCGACCCGGTGTCTTCATACTAGTCCTCTTCTTGGTATGAGTCGGTATCAGAAAGATTTTCTGTGTCACCGTGAGTCGAGATCTTAACGGCGTGTTTCGGCTCTGGGGACCCACCAATAATTCCTACGAATGCATGATGGGGAGCGGTATTTAGCCGACTCATACCTTGAGGGTCGCTTGTTTGCTGATAGGTGGCCGCCGCGTTTTTCAGGCCATAGGGCATGGCGGAAGCCGGCTCGAGGTCTCCTTGAAGGCTTCAGGATCTGGCTCTGGTTCGGATATATTCGTTTGGCCAATGAAGATGTGGATGGATCCGATTTGGACCCGAAATCCTGATTCAATGGAATCGGCTTCAGGGCCCAAGGTTGAATCATCAATGCATATCTTTCTTCGCTGAGTTTTGGTGATCCGTCCAGTGACGAATACCTCCATTCCTTGTATAGCTCCCTCCATAATCTCAACACCTGCGAGCGCAGGCCCCAGGGTGGGTGCCAACAGTCGTGGGAAAGTCACGGCAGATGTCCGAAGAGTCGAACTTGACATGGGATCTTTGTTGCGAGGCGATTTCATGGAGAGAGCCGGCATGGACAAGAGACTCGGCGATTTACCCAGGTTTCAGCCCCTCTTTGTCTCGAGGTAAAAGCCTACTCATGCTTCTTATTATTATGGGTTCCGACTCTCGAAAGAAGAGTCGGTTGATCGATTACAAGAGAGTTGTCTTGTAAACTTAGTCTCGATGAGATCTAGGTTACGCCGACAAGTGTCTGTTCCTATCTTAGGTTGAGATTGTTCTCCGGCCCTGGATCCCATGGACCTCGGCTTATAAAGGCGCCGGGTCCCGGGATTCCGCGAGTCCGACTCCGACACGAGGTGGAGTCCTATTCTACTTTACAAATATGCTATGTGCTATACAAGGTAAGTCGAATTCCTTCTACAGCTTCGATCTTCTGTCCTTGGCGTAGCCGGCCTATGGCCGGGTCTTCTTTGTGGGCTTTATGTAGGTGAGTCGGACCATAGATCAAATGCCGGGTTATGGGCTTGATCCATCCCGCCTACAGTTCCTTCTAAGTCTCTCAGATGCCATGGCTTGGAAGAATTTGGAATTTTCCTCTCTCACCTTAATGTATCTCTTGGTACATCTCTTTTTCCAGTAAAGGTGTTGCCAATGTAACAGTTTCTCATGATGGAGCTTTACAATCTTTCTGAAATTGGATTCAGGTCTGGTGAGCTGTCTTAACTCCTCACTATAGTCCAGTATGAAAATCACCCTGTTACACTTAGAGATTAGGACTTTGATTCTAGAAATATTTTTCTGCCAAGCCTTAAGATCTCCCCTCACCCTTTTCAGTTTGTCCATAATAACAGCAGCGATGTGACCTTTTTGAGAGGGCAACTCCCAAACATTCCTGACACAATCCAGAAATCCATCTTGCTCTATCCAATAGTTTTCAAATCTAAAGATTTTCACTTTGGGAATGGAGGTGGATATGGAGACCACGCAGGGTAGATGATAAAATGTTGTCTTGGCCAGTGCCAGAACCTGGGATAAGGGGTAGCATGAAATCCAGTTAGCTGAAGTAAAGAACCAGTCAAATTGTTCTAACAATGGACTATCCTGCATATTAGACCAGGTGTAACTCCTTCCCTTGATTGGTAACTCAAGAAGGCCCATGTGACCAATGATCTCATTAAATATAAACATATCATTAATATCCCCTCCATCCATATTTTTGTTATCCAGCTAGCTCATGAAATTGAAGTCACACAAGAGCAGCCAATTTGCATCAAATGGTATATGAAGGTGATACAACCACTGAACAAAAAGGTCTCTTCTTTGTTGGTCACATGGCCCATAAACATTCACTAGTGTCCAAGATTCAGCATTCAGTTTAGAAGTGGATTTAACGACAAGCCCAAATTGATGTGTGTCCACAAACAGACTATCAAACAGAGAAGAATTACAAATGTTAATTAATTCCCCAGAGGCTCCTATTGAAGGAACAAAAGCAAATTGATCAAACCTCCTTGGACACCAAGCCTTGATAAATCTTGCATCAATTGAGGTGCACTTGGTTTCTTGTAAGCAAACAATAGCACATTGAATTTCCTCAATTTTCCCCTTACAACCCTTTTCCTGGTTGTAGAATTTAGAACCCTAACATTCCAACAAAGAACATTCCAGTTTCTAGTAGCATAATTATCCATAAAACTTGGAGTAGCAGTTATAAAGTACTACTGTAAATATTACAGATAGTGTTAAGGATTCCAACCCAGTAAAAGAGAACCATGCCCAAAATACTTTGTTCTTAGAACTGGCCAATTTAAAGGCTCGCCAAACCAAGCAAAGATAATGATCACTGATCATTAGAAGCCTAAGATGCAGAATTAGTGGAAGGAGCAGCTTCAAGCTTATCCTTAGTGGGGAGGGACTCCTCAATCTCCATATCAGCACCAATGTATTGCAACACCTTGATTGGAGTGGGTGGAATGTCAGGATCCCCTTGATGGGCTTCAGGTTCACCTTGATGGGCCTCTTCTTCAAAGATGGACTGCTGGTACGTTCAAAACGTATCTATAATTTCTGCTTGCTACATGCCTCTTTTGTGTGATATTGCTATGATATTGATGAACTTCCATACACTTTTGATCATATTTGGACTAACCTATTAACTCAGTGCACCCCAGTGACAGTTCTTGTTTTCTGCTGTTTTTCTATTTCAGGTTTCCCCCATATTAAAAGTTCTCCAAAAATTCTGGAACAAATACAATAAAAAATCAGCGCAGAAGAAGCTTCGGTAATCACCGAGGGGGGCAGAGGGGACCCACTAGGTCCTCAGGCGCCCTCCCGGCGCGCCCTAGGGTGGGGCCGCGCCAGGGGGCCGCCTGGACCCCTGGTGGCCCCCCTGGCTTCCCCCCTTCGCCTATATATCCCTCGTGACGTGAAACCCCCGTGACGGGAACCCTTTTTCGCGATCTCTCCTCTGTTCCGCCGCCGCCGCGCTTCCAAGATCGGGAGCACCAGAAGACCTCTTCCCAGCACCCTTCCGGAGGGAGGAATCACCTCCGAGAGCTTATCCACCACCATGGATGCTTCCCGGATGAACCGTGAGTAGTCCACCTTGGACCATGGGTCTATGATCAGTATCTATGTGATGTTCTCCTCCCCTCTTTGTTCTTCATGGATTAGACCTCGTGAGCTGCCCTACATGATCGAGGCACATATGTAATCTTTCTGCTGTTGCTATGCTGAGTTTGCTGGGATCCGATGGATTATGAGACTATGTTCAGATTGTGTTTGAGTAATATATTTGATTCTCCTCTTTTATATTTATGTTCTAGAGTAATTCTTTCATGTTCTCCGTTGTTGTTTATTGTTTTGGACAAGTAGTAGGTAGTGACTCCAAGAGGGAGCGTTATGATTGATTGTGGGTTCATGTCCCCTGATGACTAGCTTGAGTGACAGAACCCTGAGTCTAGGGGATGTGATGTTGCCAGAAGGGGGAAAACAACGGTGCTTGTACTTGCGGGTGCAAGGATTGTTTACTTTACGCAAAGTTCTTTAATGCAGTTGTCTATTCTTTCAGTTTACAATTTGGGTGGGATTCGCAACTTAATACCAGCGAGATGTTCTGGATAGATATCTTAAGGTGGATGATTAGTAGGTAGATGCAGATGGATTTCGGTCTACTTGTCTTTGCGTTCCGCCCGTGCTTTTGACCCTCTTCCTTTCTTTATAGCATGGTTACCATAATCATCAAGAAAATCTTCAATGTGAGTATTCTTGAATTCAGTTCCATTATCACTTCGGATATGCTTCAGAGATAATTCATATTCTGTTTGAGCTCTCTTAGCGAATGACTTGAAGATTTCAACCACTTTGCTCTTCTCATCCAAAAAGAAAACCCAAGTATAACGTGAGAAGTCATCAACAATAACTAGACCATATTTGTGTCCTCCCAGGCTTGCATAATTTTGAGGACCAAAAAGATCCATATGAAGCAATTCAAGAGGACGAGTGGTAGACATGATGGTCTTCGCTGAATGATGTTTCTTCGTAATTTTACCAGCTTCGCAAGCACTGCAGAGACGATCCTTATCGAATTTTACTTCGGTAAGACCAATAACATGATTCTTCTTCACTAAGTTATGAAGATTTCTCATCCCTGCATGACCAAGTCTTCGATGCCATAACCAACCAGATGAAGCTTTTTCCATTAAGCAAGTGGATACAGCAGGGCCCGAAGAAAAATCAACAATGTATAGATCTCCCTTTCGGTAACCCTCGAAGACAAATGAATAGTCATCCTGTGAAAAGACAACACAACGCGAAGCAGAAAACAACACAAGCATACCCATATCGCATAACTTTGAAATAGACATAAGATTATATCCAAGTGATTGAACTAGCATAACCTTGTCAATGTGCTTATCCTTCGATATGGCAATCTTACCCAAACCTAACACTTTACCTTTGTTGTTGTCACCGAAGGTAATGTACTTCAGAGAAGATTGAGATAGTTTTTCTTCGGTGAACAACTCCTTGTCTCCGGTCATATGATTTGTGCAACCACTATCCATGACCCATTCGGATCCACCGGAGACATAGCCCTGCAGAAGAATTAGTTCTTCTTAACCACCCACAAACGAGCAGGTGACTCAGAAGACGTTGAAGCACTGGTCGAAGCAATATTAAATCGGACAAGAGTGTATTGCTTCGGTGTACCATCAAGCACACATAAAATGTAAGTCCTCTGCGAATGGTTAGCATAAGTATGAGCGTATGCAATCTTAGTACGATTAATATGAGGACGATATGTATGTCGACCAGTACGATAGTATTGCTTCTGCGGAACATTTGACTCGGTCACCAAAGGATCATTTCTTGTCTCAAGAGAGTAGAAATGATTCGGTGGTACCGAAGACTTTCCCTGCATAGAATGGTTAGCAGGCAATTTTTCCACAAGTGCTTTCTGCACCCATATCTGCCTCTTGTAAAATCCATTCTTAGGTGAAGTACCTACATACTCAGCTGAAACTTTTCCCTGTTCATCTTTCATGAGTTTGTAGTCTGAATCAAGTGATTCATCCACAATGACTTTGTTCATTTTGCAATCGAAACCTGAAAGGTTAGCAATATCAATGGGTTTCTCCTTAGCTAGAACCCAAACAGTCTTAGGATACTGCTCAGGCTCCCAATATGTGCCATCAGGATTTATCTTTCTTTCAAAGCCAACACCTTCATTCCTGGGATTCCTGTGAAGGAGAGCCTTCCTCAGGATATCACAGAGATATTGGTGTCCTTGCACACTTTTGAACATGCCTGTTTCAAATAAGTTTTTCAACCTGAGGAGTTCCTCGGTAACAGCAAGATTTTCCTCATCGGAGGCATTAGTATCATCAATAACAATAGGAGCTTTCCCTTTGGAAATAGTTTTGCTTCGTTCCAAACAATCCAAACAAGGTGATTCAGTTTTATCAATTGCTTCAGAACCTTGTTGAGCCATGAGAGAGAGATTGACATTTTCCAATTCTTCATGAGCCTCTGTCAGTTTTTCGAGAGCCACTTTCCTCTGAAGAAATTCATAGGTAAGCTTCTCATAATCAACTGAAAGAAGATCATGCCGAGAGGATAATTCTTCAACCTTCTCCTTCAGAGCAGCATGCTCATTGGTTAAAGTTTGATTCTTCTCAATCTCATCGATCAACAACGTTTCTGACTTCTTAATGGTTTTTCTTAGTGAATCAAGTTCATCTTGTTGAATTGAAGCAATTTTAGCAAGTTTAGCATAGCTTATCCTAGTATCACTTTCACATGAGGAATAATCAGAAGTATCATAGGTTGACTTGGATGAAGATACCTTTGCCTTGGTCATGAAGCAATATGCAGGAGTTTCATCTTCACTACTGTTGTTGGTGAAGAATGAGCTCGAAGCATTGACTGAAGCATCTGTCGAAGCAAATGCCAATCCAGCAACACCATCTGATTCGGACCCTGAAGCAGACCTTGAGTCTTGTTCAGCTTCGGAACCAGAGGCTTCGTCTTCTGAGTTCATCTCCTATCCCAGATAGGCCTTCGCACGATGAGAGCTGCTTCGACGAGACGAGTGAGTCTTCGATGAAGAACCCTCACGCTTCTTATGATACTTCTTTCTCTTATCATCATCAGAATCTTTCTTCTTCTCCCTTCTTGAACTGGAATCATGTTTCTTTGACTAATGACTTCTGGAGGATCTGTAAGGCTTCGATGAAGAGTCTCTGAGAGAATGCTTCGATTTGTTCTTAGCTTCCCACAGAGGGCAATCAGCAATATAGTGTCCTGGTTTCTTGCACTTATAGCAGCAGTTGTCCTTCGATGGAGAGCTTCTTGAGGATGAACGGTGAGAAGAATGACTCGAGCTTCTTCAAGGATAACTCTTCTTGGGTGAAGAAAAACCTTTCTTCTGAAAGAGATTGAAGCGTCTCATGATCAGTGCCAAATCCTTTCCAATGCTTGCAGGATCATCTGATTCGACACCTGAAGCAGAACTGACTTCGGGCGAAGAATGACACGAAGCTTTTGCTTTCAGAGCATGAGATCTTCTTCGAGAACCATTTATGTCACGTTTCTCATCTTCTTCCATTTCAAAGCTAGTGTAGTCCCAGTAAGACGAATGTTCCCTCGTGGAAGGGCTTGTTTATAGAGAAGGATTCTCTAAGCCATTTGTTAAACTTGTCTGTACTCAGACCTACTTTGCTTCCGCATGTTTGATGTAATGTTGGATCACAGACTTTTGATCTCTGTGTGCACTCTGTAAGAGTTATCAATAAATTTGTATACTTTGTAGAGAATTGCAATGATACCTGCTGTTCATACAAGGCATGTGTGTTGCGTGTATGTTTATAACATGCATGTCTTTGTATGGGTTTTCGAGACCTTAGTTGTGATCTGGCTGGCGGTCTTTTATACACCAAGTGGCCCTTAGATGTGCGCAGCTTGGGGCATCGCGATGCGATTGTTCGAGACTCTGTCTCGTGCACACTTTGATGTATGATCGAGCCCGTCCTAGACCCCGACTAAGTGATCAGGCTGGAGTAAGTCTATGTAAGAGTTATGAGATAGTCGATAGTATGGTTGAGGCGACTTGTCTGCGAATATGGGAGTTCATCACCCATATCATTAGACTTGTGTGCGGACGATGAGGACCCATCTCAGATGATCATCCGCCCTGGATGGGATGCCCCTCACGTACGATGCTTTTCGAGAACGTTCTGTGCTTGGCCTTGTCTGCTTAGACAAGTGGGTACGGTTCTCGGCTCTTCATATGACTATGTCGTAGCGGGACTTGCATACGCTAACCCCGGGTCCCGACAGACTTGGTATCAGAGCAGGACTGACTGTAGGATTGTCAACCTTGGCCGAAGTCAAGTCTAGCCTTCTATAGTTATATAGTTACTCTGGGTATATAAGGGAACAACGTAAGGCTTCTTTTTCTCCTTACCCTCATCGATCTGAGTTCTGAGTCACCCTTACCTTTTCTACGGGAAGATAGGACTAGGCTCATCTATGTCTTACTAGAACATCTCGTTGATTGCCTCCTTATAGTCGTAGGATTGTGGTGGCTGTCCAGAGTCTCCGTGTTTTGAGTTCCTTAAAGAAGTTCTGTCCAATTTCTTTGAGGTTGTTTCATTTTCCATCCCAGTGTAGCCGTTATGCTGCCAGATTTGTTCCGTGTTTCTTTGAATCATTGCCTTCGCATTATTATCTTTTCCACCTAAATCATATCCTTTTATCCTTGTCTCCATCGTACAACATGTTATAATTGTTGATTTTTATCACACAGGATGTCAGGTGGAACTCGTAGTGTTGTTCTTCGGAATCGAGACCGTGATCGGAATCGAAATGATGATGAACCTCCACCAGCGCCTTTTGCGATGTTCTTTTGAGCCCCTCGAAGCTGATGATTGGCTCTGTTCCATCGAGCGTAAGCTTGATTCAGCACATGTTGCTCCCGATGACCGAGTTATTTTCGCGGTATACTTCTTGGAAGGTGCTGCTCTTCAGTGGTGGGAGAACTATGTTGCAATGCAGCCAGATGGTCACGTAGTGACTTGGCAAGAGTTATGTGTTGCCTTTCGAGGGTACCACATTCTGGATGAGTTGATGGAGCGCAAGAAGGAAGAGTTCTACAATCGAAATCGAGGAGAGATGTCCATTCATGAGTATGTGAGGGAGTTCAACCGTCTTGCTCGTTATGCCCAAGATGAGATCACCACCGATGCCAGAAAGCAGGCAAGGTTCCACAAGGGACTTAACCCCATCCTTCGTCAGGATATCCACCTCCTTGAGTTTGCCACCTTTGAGGATTTAGTCAACGGATCCTTCAGAGCTGAGCATGGCAATGAAGTTTTTGAGAAGTCTCGCAAGCATGCTCTTGAGCTTGCCCCTTCTTCCAATTCATGCCCTCAGAAGCGCATGATCTAGATTCCTAACGGTTTGATCCACCAAAACAACCCACCGAGGCCATCACTTGTGTCGCCTCGTCCACCAGCTCCACCAAACAACCCAGCTCCCCGCACTATCTTTGGAGCCTGTTTTAGATGTGGCCAACCTGGTCACTATTCTCGTGAGTGCCCCGTCAGTCAAAATGCTCCACCCCATGCCAAAGGAAACCCCAATGTTCGTGCCAAGCCACCCCCGAAGGTTTCCACTGCCAAGCCATCCACCTCAGAAAAACTTGGACGTGTGAACCAAATCTCAGTTGAGGAAACTGATAGTACTTCTGACGTCATTCTTGGTACGCTCCCAGTCAATTTTGTTCCCACTTCTGTCCTTTTCGATCCAGGAGCATCTCACTCATTCATGTCGGAGAGTTATGCACTTCGACATGAGATATCCTTTGATGAAATGTTCACCCCAATGATCATTCAAACTCCTGGTTCCAAGTGGCAAACTAATAGAGTAAGCCATGGTAATCAAATTGTAATTGAGGGTTTAGTATTCCTTGCTTCACTCATAGCCCTCAAGTCTTCAGACATTGATGTCATCCTTGGTATGGATTGGTTATCAAGACAACATGCTTTTCTTGATTGTAAAGCCAAGTCAATTAGACTTACACATCCTTCAGGCCAGACAATAGATTACTCCTCACCAAGAACAAGAACCCAGGTGCATTCTTTGAATGTGCTTCCCCTTCCCGACCTTGAAGATGTTCCGGTGGTTCGTGACTTCCCGGATGTCTTTCCTGAAGAACTGCCGGGCATGCCACCCGACAGATGTGTAGAGTTCATTGTAGATCTTGCCCCAGGAACCGCACCAATTTCCAGACGCCCATACAAAATGGCCCCACATGAGTTAGCTGAGCTTAAAACCCAACCGGAAGCTTTGTTGGAAAAAGGCTTCATCCGCCCTAGCTCATCGCCATGGGGTTGCCCCGTTCTGTTCGTAACGAAGAAAGATGGAACAGAAAGAATGTGCGTAGACTATCGCCCGCTAAATCTAGCGACGATAAAGAACAAGTACCCACTGCCTAGGATCAATGATCTTTATGATCAACTTGCAAGATCCTCTGTCTTCTCCAAGATGGATTTGATATTAGGTTATCATCAAATCAAAATCCGAAACGAGGACATCCCAAAAACGGCTTTTACTACTCATTATGGTCTTTACGAGTACACCGTCATGTCCTTTGGTTTGACCAATGCCCCCGCCACTTTCTCACGCATGATGAATTCGATCTTCATGGAGTACCTAGATAAATTTGTTGTGGTTTATCTTGATGACATTCTCATCTACTCGAAGAACGAAGAAGAACATGCCGAACACCTAAGGCCGGTATTGATGAAACTTAGAGAGCATCCCATGTATGCTAAATTCTCCAAGTGTGAATTTTGGCTACCAGAAGTGACCTACTTAGGCCACGTGATTTCTGCAAAAGGCATTGCTGTGAATCCCGAGAGAGTTCAGGCCGTCCTTGACTGGACTCCACCTGAATCGGTTAAGCAAGTTAGGAGTTTTCTCGGCCTAGCCAGCTATTGCCGCCGCTTCGTCGAGAACTTTTCTAAAGTTGCAAAGCCTCTAACTGAACTCCTCAAGAAAGATAAGAAATTCCTATGGACTCCCAAGTGCGAGGAAAGCTTTCAAGAGCTAAAAAGGAGATTGACTTCTGCACCCGTACTTGCGCCTCCAGACACCAAAAAGGATTTCGAGATCTTTTGTGACGCCTCACGGCAAGGGTTAGGATGCATACTTCTGCAAGATAGACATGTGGTAGCTTATGCTTCACGCCAGTTGCGGCCACATGAAGAGAACTATCCTACCCATGACCTTGAACTCGCTGCCGTAGTTCATGCCCTAACAACTTGGCGACATTACCTCCTTGGTAATCGTTGCGAGATCTATTCCGACCACCAAAGCCTCAAATACATTTTCACCCAGCCAGATCTTAATCTCAGGCAAAGACGCTGGATAGAGTTGATAAAAGATTATGACTTAGGAATTTCTTACACCCCAGGAAAAGACAATGTCATGGCTGATGCACTAAGTCGTAAGTCGTATTGTAACAACCTCATGTTACAACAGTATCAACCACTTCTTCATGAGGAATTCCGAAAACTCAATCTAGAGATTGTTCCTCGTGGATCTCTTTTCAACTTGGTGGCGAAACCAACACTTGAGGATAAAATCATAGTTGCCCAAAAGCGTGCACGAGGTGTTCGCCGGATCAAGGAGAACATTGCTAGCGGAGTTGCTAAATGTTTCTCCACAGATAGTAAAGGAACGGTATTATTTGGAAATCGTTTGGTAGTACCTAAGAATAGGGAACTAAGGCAACTCATCCTCAAAGAAGCCCATGATACACCCCTCTCGATTCATCCCGGTAGCACAAAAATGTACCGAGATCTACGCCAGAGATTTTGGTGGACTAGGATGAAGAGAGACATTGCTCAATTTTTTGCCGAATGTGATGTTTGTCGTCGCATTAAGGCAGAACATCAAAGACCTGCTGGTACACTTCAACCTTTGCCTATTCCAGAGTGGAAATGGGACAAAGTTGGTATGGACTTCATCATCGTCTTTCCAAAAACCCAGAAAGGAAACGATGCCATCTTCGTTGTCATAGATAGGCTTTCCAAAGTTGTTCACTTCCTTCCAGTTCGCGAGTATATAACTGCTAGCCAGTTAGCAGACTTGTATGTCTCTAGAATTGTGTCTCTTCATGGTGTTCCTTTGGAAATCAATTCTGATCGTGGTAGCCTTTTCACCTCTAGATTTTTGGGAAGCTTTCAGAATGCTATGGGAACTCATCTCTCCTTTAGTACAGCTTTCCATCCTCAGTCTAGTGGTCAAGTCGAAAGGGTTAACCAAATTCTTGAAGACATGCTCAGAGCTTGTGTTATCTCATTCGGAAAGAATTGGGAGAAGTCTCTTCCATTCGCCGAATTCGCTTATAACAACAGTTTTCAATCTAGTCTGAACATGGCTCCTTTTGAACTCCTCTATGGACGACGATGTCGAACACCCCTAAACTGGTCAGAAACCGGTGAAAGACAATTCTTTGGACCAGATATGATCATGGAAGCAGAAGAGCAAGTTCGCATTGTTCGTGATCAATTGAAAGCAGCCCAGTCTCATCAGAAAAGCTACTATGATCGTCATCATAGGCAAGAGAGCTACAATCTAGATGAGAAGGCTTACCTTCGGATTACTCCTCTGAAGGGAACCCAACGTTTCGGTATCAAAGGCAAGTTGGCCCCACGTTACATCGGACCTTTCCGCATTCTTGCTAAACGTGGAGAAGTTGCCTACCAACTTGAACTACCCCCGCACCTTTCCCGAGTACATGATGTATTCCATGTGTCACAACTCAGGCGTTGCTTCAAGGACCCCATCCGCGAAGTCGACCATGAAACGCTTGATCTCCAAGATGACCTTTCTTATCGAGAGTACCCTGTTCGTATTCTTGATTCAGCAGAGCGTGTCACTCGCCGAAAGAAGATCAAGTTTCTAAAAGTTCAGTGGTCACACCACTCCGAGAAAGAAGCCACGTGGGAAAGAGAAGATCGTCTCCGTACCGAGTACCCCTCCTTCCTCCCGCGGACTTTTGAATCTCGGGACGAGATTCTTTTGAGTGGGGGCGAGTTGTCACAACCCCAAGTTAGGTATGTGCTAGGATTAGCAAGTCACTTTGCATCATGTAAAAAATTTCAAAAAGAAATTGAATTGGGAGAGGAAAACCCCCTAGATGAATTTAATTCAAATGGCCAGATAAAAAGTTGCTCCAAAAATTCCTTTTTCATTTTTGAAAAGTCTTATAAATGAGTGTGATCACATATAAAGTGATTTGGATTCAAACCCATGCTCATAGATTTTTCAAATATTCAAACAGGAGCATGGATTTAAATTTAAAACCCTATTTGAATTAAATTTCAAATTATTTGAATTTTAAAAATGTCCAAACTTTATAAGGGGCTAGCTATATATATTGTGAGGCCACATAAAAATTTGTGGCATTTAAAAAATGCCTAGCTAATTAAATTAGCAAGGCCAACACATTACAGAAACAATAAAAAGAAAAGAGAAAACAGAAGGGAAGGCTTACCTCACGCCAGGGGCGAAGGCCCACTCCCCTAGTCGGCACAGCCCACCCCAGACGCCTTGTCGTCTTCCTTCCCCGCCCCTCCAAGCAGCTCGCTGGAGCAGAGGAGGCTGCGGCGACGACATCTCGAATCCGAGCCGCTTCTAGGCCCCCCAGGCCTCCTTCCTCACGCCTCTGCGTTGCCAGAACACCCCCGCACATTCCTCCTTCCACTGGACCTCCTCCTCTCTCTCCGATGCAAATCGTCGCGGACCCGAGCGCCCCGCAGAGCACGTCGCCGCCCAGCCGTGGCCACCGTGGTCCTCCAACCTCACCGCCATGTCCAGGAGAACGGTCGTCGACGACTTGGTCTATTAGCGCTTCCGATTCGAGCCCGGAGCCACTGTGTGCGCCGCCAGCTTCAAGAATTCTTCGCCGGGCACCGAACCTCCGACGAGCAATAGAGTGTCGCCCGCTCCATCTCCGGCTCCAACGAGGTCTCCGTCGCGCTCAGGGTGAGCAGCTGCGCCGTTTCCCCCTTCTCGTTTCCCTCCCCGTGCTCTGTTTCGCCTCGCCGTCGTCGTCAGTGGACAGCCGCCGCGCGCACGTCGTCGTCACCGTGCACTGGAGCATCTCCTTGGCCCCCCGATGGCCCTACCAGATGCGCGAGGCTCCCAGCTCCTTCCCCGTGCCCTCGGCTTGGCCAGCCGTGCCCTGCGACGCCGTAGCCAGGCCACCGGCATCAAGCCGCCGGTGGGTTAACCCTTAACCCCGTGCTTAACCCCCCCCCCCCCCCCCACCACCACCACTAGAGGCTGACCAGTGGGCCCAGGGCTTAATTAACCCCTGTTTATTTTAAACAGAGAGGGTGTTAGACCAAGTATGTGATCAGAGGGGGAGGGGGTGAATGATCACTTCAAAATTTCGCATGAAACTTTGAAGTGAAGCATAACACAGCAATCGAAACTATTCAACAGAAAGGTAAACATTGAAGCAGAACATGATCGAAGCAGAACATAGTGAATCAAAAGTATCGAATCAATTGCATCGAAGCAGAACTCTGAAGCAATTGACAAACAGAATGTAAGTGTGGAAAGTAAAACGAACCCTTGACTCGGCGATGTTTGTTCGACCAGTTCACACTCTGCAAAGTGCTACGTCTGGTTGGAGGGACTTGTGATTGAACACAGGAGCTAACCTCTCTCCGTCCATTTCTCCACTGCACCAATCTCCTTGAGCTGGGTCAGTTCTTCACTCTTGGTTGATTATTGAGGCAATCACCGAAACCTTTGACAAACTGGACTTCGAGGCGACAATAACTCTTCGCTCTCTGAAGAACAACTCTCTAACCGTCTAGGAGAATTGCAGTTCTCCAAGATAACAAGGCTAGCAAACTTCTTCCTAAGTCATAATGAATCAACTCAGATCAATAGGACTTATGCTTCGGTGTATTGGTATTTGGTTTGCTTCGGTGGGGTTGCTCTCTCTCTCTCCTCTGTAAGGAATCAATCTTGAGCAGACTGCAGCCAATGAGAGAGGGGGTGGCGTATTTATAGGTGGCAATCCCAAGGTGCGAAATGACTGAAGTGACCCGATGTGACAGCTTGACACCTGTCCCCAACGGTCATATTTCCAATCAAAGCGCAACTTTACTTGCGGTCCAAGTAAAGCTCACTCACGGACTTGGTTCTGCTTCAGGAGCCGAAAGAACAAAGTCTTCGCTGGTGAAGCATTACCTAGCTCACATGAGATTTCTTCGACTCTGGCTTCTCACTGGTTTAGATTCGATCTGAGTCTTTTCATCAAAACCTTCGGAATACATTTACTAAACCCCTCTTGATAGTACGGTTTTTCCTACGACTCAAAGAAGTAAAAAGAACTATGCAAAAACAACTAAGTCTTGCGCCATCTTGATCAACTTCTTCGATGAGACGTGCTTCAGGATTCCTTATCTTTTTAGGGGTCGACATCCGTAAAAAGCTTCGCTCCAGAGGATATGCTTCGATAAATGAGTAAATCTTCATTGAACTTTATCACCAACCTATAACTTCAGGAACCTAACCATCTGTTTCACACTAGAAAACTTGTTAGTTCCTCTATTGTTTTGACCAACAATATCCAAAACTCATGAGGGTATAACTTTGCTCTTACAATCTCCCCCTTTTTGGACTATTGTTGACAAAACAGGCATCGATAAAAGATTTGGAATTTTGAATTGAGATGAGAGCAAACTCTAAGATATGAAGCTTTTGACTCCCCCTGAATGCAAGCATCGAAGATTTTTAAAGTCGAAGTAAATGCTTGTTGAAGAATATCATCAATGGGAAGCCTAACACATATCCTAGCGAATCAATTGCATACAAAGATAATTTGCCTTGAAGAACATGCAATCATCCAATGACCTGTGAACTTAAGGAAAATAACCACCTGCAAGATAAAATATAGGAGAGCAGCTTGCAAGCACGGGGTTATTAACATATACAAAGATAAAACAGTTCACAACCGAAGTAAAACGTTAAGATACAACCCAATCGAAGTGAATGGAATGTTTGTCGAATCTTAACACACGCAAACTCGAATCGAATCAAAAACCCTAAACCCCGCAGCGAATCTAAACTCAATCGATGCTACTTTCTCCCCCTTTTTGTCAAGAATTGGACAAAAGGTTGAGAGGCAGATCGAAAGCATTTACGCGCCAGCTGCAACCCTGGGACCCTGCGGAAAGTCTTCGCCCGACGAAGATGCATCTCCAGACGTTTCGCCTTCGGTCGAAGCCGGTGACTCATCCTCATCGAAGTCCATCGGCGCTTGAAGCAAGTCAAGGTCGCTGTCGTCGAGAGGATCGTCTTCGTGCTTCGATGTGTGAGAATCTTCATCTGAAAAAGTATCCGGTCGAATCTGTTCAGCAGGGTTGACGAATAAGACTTCATCAATCTTGTCCAGCGAAGGGATCTTGGGGTTGGGGCGGTCGACTGTATCATTTCTGGAAAAGTTCCTCTGCAAATGTGGGTACTCCTTGAATATGCGATCGGCTTCAAGTTTCTTCACAGAGTTAAACTTCCTGAGGCCTTTCCATGAATGACGCTTCAATACCTTCAAGTATTGGTTGTTGTTCATTGCAATGTTTCCAACGTGATTGATCTCATCAGATAAGTGTTGCATCTGTCTTTGATTTCCTTCGATGAAGTTTTCTAGCAGCTGTTGGTTTCGAATGGCAACCTCGAAGTGATACACTTCCTTCTGGTAACGCTTCGACATGTTGCGCTCATTTATGTGCTGTCTGACTCCTACATATGTTGCAAAGGGGTCATTTGGCCGCCTGAAGATGTTCATTGTATCGCGGACCGGAGGACAGAACAGCTTCGGATGATGCTTCGCTGTGAATTCTTCGCTGCGTCCATGGTTGCAAATGGCTTGCAGCCAAGGAGCATATGGCTTCAGTTGATTTACCAATTCAGCAGCTTGTACCATGTTTCGAAGAAAACAATCCTCGAAGTCAAACACATGTCCATGGGTGAGTTTCAATAGAGCATGACGAGTTGGATAATGTATATTTGATTCTTCATTCGCTGTACTGAGATGCATCAGAGAGTTTGACAGGATATAGAACCATGTCTTGGAATTGAACACCAGATGCTTCGGGCGAATGTTTTCTGGCATGTGATCTCCAGTGACTTCGGGATCTAGTAAAGATGCGAATTCAGCTTCAGTGGGATCCGGTAACATGTGAACCTTTGCAAGTTTTCCAGTGTGTCTTGGAATGTTCACAATTTCCATGAATTCTTCGGAGTACATCCTGAAGACTTTCCCTTGAATCATCCATTCAAGAATCCAAGTGCTAGTGTCTTCTGGGGTTCCAGAGACATACAAAGTAGCATAGAATTGCTTCACTAGCTCTGAGTTAAATGGAGTTTCCATTGCAAATAATCCAGTCAGGTTCTGTGCTTCGATAGTTTCCACGATGTTATGGAAACACGTTGCAGCAGTTAGACTATGCATGTCCAAGTATTTGTGTCTGAAAAGAACACCTTTCTGACAGTAAAGCTTCGTGTACAATATTTGCTGTTCAGCAGTCCAGAATCGAAGGTCATCTGCAGTTCTTGGTGATTCATATGGACTAGTGCCAAAGAATCGAAGCTTCTTGCGATGAACTTCAATGTCGAACTCAGGACCGTGCCTTGAAGAAGTTCCTTCTCCCATGAAAATGGGAAAAGTCTCTCTGGGATAGAGAGAGTCCAACTGTGTGTCTTGAGCAGGAATGCAATGCCTTCGTGCATCTGTGATTCGCCTCTGTGGTTGAGTGACTAAGGCCAACTCATTGGCTTCGGCTCCTGCTACAACATCAGCATCTGCATTGGCTTCAGCATGAACAGCTTTATCTTGAGCTTCTTCTTCTTTTTCTTCAGACTCTTCAGCAGAGTGAGCTGAAGAGTAATCTTTGTCTGGACTGGCTTGTCGGGGTGGAGATGGTTGTGGAGCAAAATTGTCTTGAGCGGACGGTTGTGGAGCTTGTTGAGGTGGGGTTGGAGATGGAGCACGGGGTGGAACAGCTTCGGGGGCGGATGGCTTCGATGTAGGTTTTCCAAGTTTGATGATTTTGCATCGTGGAGGCGATGCCTTTCTTGGTGCTTTCTTGGCCGGGTGGGAGCTAACTTCATCAACTTCTTCGGTGTCAGCAATCAGACGTCTCTTCCTTGGTTGCAGCTTGGGAAGAGGTGAAGCTAATTGCTGGACCATGGCTTCGCGCCTCTTAGAGTCAAGCGCCATCACCGAAGCATTATGCGTTTTGCAGCATTCTTCGATAGCGGATTTCAGCTTGCGTTGAAAAATTTGAAGATTCTGCTTGGTTTGCTCATTTACAGCAGCAATTTTCTTCGAAGCAGCAGTCGCTTCGCTCTTGAAATCCTCATCAGATTCTTCATCAGGAGCCGAAAGAACAAAGTCTTCGCAGGTGAAGCATTACCTAGCTCACATGAGATTTCTTCGACTCTGGCTTCTCACTGGTTTAGATTCGATCTGAGTCTTTTCATCAAAACCTTCGGAATACATTTACTAAACCCCTCTTGATAGTACGGTTTTTCCTACGACTCAAAGAAGTAAAAAGAACTATGCAAAAACAACTAAGTCTTGCGCCATCTTGATCAACTTCTTCGATGAGACGTGCTTCAGGATTCCTTATCTTTTTAGGGGTCGACATCCGTAAAAAGCTTCGCTCCAGAGGATATGCTTCGATAAATGAGTAAATCTTCATTGAAGCTTTATCACCAACCTATAACTTCAGGAACCTAACCATCTGTTTCACACTAGAAAACTTGTTAGTTCCTCTATTGTTTTGACCAACAATATCCAAAACTCATGAGGGTATAAC